>HG995394.1:15299495-17949243 GCA_905333075.3 Atethmia centrago | reverse complement strand
GCTCGTGGGGAACGAGTCGGGGTATGTGGGACTCCTGTCGATGATGACAGTATACCCACTAAAACTCAGCGGTGTTCCCACATCGCCGTGATGGGGGGGCCATGGGAAACCGGCTCAGCCTTTACATCCACAACCCTCCCGGCGCATGCCCGCCTAGCTGGCCAGCCCCTCATGCCCCCCAGGCTGGGGAGCTACGGGAATGGCAGGGAACACCTGGCCATTCCCGTTCGACACTGGTGGAGGCCTGTGCAATACAGGCAAGGGTGCCCCCGCACCCGTTGCCTGCTGGCCTCCAACTGGGAGGAGTCGGAGATGACTTTCAAACTGACGTCTTCTTCGACCCCTCCTCCGCCTGCGAAGCGGCGCCGCGTTAGGATCGTCCTCACGCGCGCGCTCCGCTGCCTCCTTCTGGGACATGACGTGTTCGCAGAAGGAGGCGACTGCCGCCCAAGACCTTTCATCCCTCAGCATGGCGTTAACTACGCCGGGGAGTGAGAGGTCCGGTCCGATCACCGCGATGAGATTGCCGCGCGGCTCAGACCACGTTGGGCACACTTCGAGGGTGTGCTGCGCCGCATCCTCCGCCGCGCCACAGTGGTGGCACAACGGCGTCTCCTCCCGTCCGATTCGGTGCAGGTACGATCCGAAACATCCATGTCCGGACAGCACCTGCACCAGACGGAAGGAGAGGAACCCATGCGACCGCTCGAGCCAGTCTCGCAGGACTGGCCCAATCGCATCGAGGGTTCGGCGGCCGAAGGCTGCAGTGGCGAGGTCCCCTGTCCAATGGACGACGATGGCGTCCCTCGCCTCCCGCCGGACGGCTGCCCGCTCTTCCGGGGCTGGGCGTTCTCCTCTTGCCCTCCGTCCTGCCGTCCATTCATACACTCTGGCGAGCACCCACGCCTCGAGTTCCCAAGGAGGGGTGCTGGCCAGGGCACATGCTGCTGCAAAGCCCACCGTGCGATGGGCCCGTGCCACCCGCTGGGCTATGGCCCTTTGGGGTGCCCGCAAGGCGGCGGCATTCTCCCTCCTGTGGAGTGAGTCCTCCCAGATAGGAGCCCCGTAGAGGGCCATACTCCTCAAGATGCCGGCGTAAAGTTGCCGGCATCGCGCGCTGGGCCCCCCCAAGTTGGGGAGCAGCCACGAGAGCGCACCCGCGGCCTTCAGCAGGCGTGACGACAACCCACTAAAATGCGGCCCGAAGCGCCACCTGCTGTCGAGTATAAGGCCCAGGTATTTCATCTGGGCCTTGACCTCAATTCTGACGCCCTCCACGAAGATGTGGGCGTCAGGTGGGGGGCGCTGCCGAGGGCCGTGGAAGAACACGGCCTCGGTCTTGTGCAGCGCCACCGATAACCCTAGGCGGCGGATCCTCCCTGCCACCAAGGATCCGCCCGCCGAGGCCAAATTGGCCGCCTCCCTGAAATTCCCCCCCCGGGCGGTGAGGAGAGTGTCATCCGCGTAGCAGACGACACTCGTGCCTCGGAGGAGATTTCCCCGCAGGAGCCAATCATAGCCGACGTTCCAGAGGAGAGGTCCTAAGACTGACCCCTGCGGAACGCCGGCCTCAACGGCGTACCGCCGGACTTGGCCAGTCCTATTTACCAGGAGGATCGCCCGTTCCTCCAGGTAGCTGGCCAGCAGCCTGTGCATGTATAGAGGCACTCCGTGGAATCGGAGCGCCTCTAGGATGGTGGAGTGGGGAACGGAGTTGAAGGCATTGGCTATGTCGAATGACACAGCCAACAATCCATCCCCCGCTTCCATCGCCTCCTTCACCTGGCCCTTAAGGCAGGCCAGCGCGTCCACCGTGGAACGCTCAGCCCGAAAACCAAACTGAGCGTCCGACAAGTCCGGCCCGATACTCCGCAGATGGCCCTTTAGGCGGGCAGCGATTATCCCCTCGAACATTTTGCCGACCTCATCGAGCAGAACGATGGGCCGGTATGCCGAGGGGGAGTCTGCGGGGCGGCCCTCCTTGCGAAGGAGGCACAACTGCCCCTCCTTCCATGGTTTCGGGAACCTTCCAGACGCAAGGCATGCGCTGAAGAGGTCCCGAAACCTTTCCTCCATTTGAGTGGCTGCGATCGCCACCACTCTTGCCGGAACACCGTCGGGGCCCGGAGCTGTCTTCTTGGCGCGGATATGGAGAATAGCCGCGTCAAGTTCCGACTCCGTGACAGGAGGGGCCTCCTCTTCCTCCTCAGCTGGCGGAGCTATCCCCCGCGGTGGGCCCATCACTGGTGGAGTGAAGTTGTCCCTGGACGGGAACAGGGACTGAACCACCCCATCCAGAAATGAGGGCTCCAGGGTCTCGGCCACCGGGGGACCAAAGGGGCGCAGTTTGTTGCGCGCCGCCTTATATGGTCTCCCGTAAGGATCGTTGTCGAGACCCTCCAGCAACTCTGCTCTGGACGAGTCTCTGGCGGCGGTGATAGCCCTATCGAGGACCAATTTTGCCTCCATGTACACCTCATAGAGGTGGTCTTCGTCGGCCAGGTCCCGTATACGCCGCCGCCGGCTTCGCGTGTAGGCCCTCCTTGCCTCCACACAGGCTGCTCGAAGTCCCGCCAGCTCCACCGACCACCAGTACACGGCGCGTTTGGGTAGTGGTCGGTGAGACCGGGGCATGCTGGAGTTGCATACCTCGGTCAGAGACTCCCTCAGGTGCCCCGCCACGGTGTCTACATCCAGGCCAGCGGAAGGCGGCGAAAGCCAGTCCTGGATAAACGCCGCCTCCGCCGCTGCCTCCCTGTCCAGGCGGGCGATAGCCCACCGCGGGAACGGTGATCGCGCCGAGAGGGGCCGCGTCTCTCCGGGGCCACTGTTGGAGATGTCGAACCGCACGTAGCGGTGGTCTGACATAGTCTCCGCCAGGTCCACCCGCCAGTTCAACACGCGTGCGGCCAACGCAGGGGTGGCGAAAGTGACGTCCACTATTGAGCCACCCTGCCGCCGCACGCATGTCTGGACGCTTCCTCTGTTCAAGAGGGAGAGGCCAGAGGAAGCTGCCCACATCTCCACTGCCCGCCCGCGTGCACTGGTGGCTGGGTTGCCCCAGGTCACCGACTTGGCATTCAGGTCTCCCAGTACGGAGACCTGACGCGGCGCCGCCCTGCCGACCACGGCGGCCAGCACTCCGAGATAGTTCTCGAAGTCCTGAAGAGGGCGGTTTGGGGAGAAATAGACGCCCACAAGGGCTATGTCTCCCCACACGGCGGCCACGTATCCCGGTCCCCTCTCTAACAGCGAGAGGGGAGGGGAGTCTGTGGAAGACCGCGCCGCTAGTGCCACCGAGTCGTCTTCGTCACCCAGCCAGCTGCCGGGGATCGAGTAAGGCTCGGCGACCACCGCTACGTTCACCAACCACTCGGCCATGACCTGCACCACCAGGTCCTGGGCCGCTCTGCAGTGGTTGGTGTTCGTCTGGAGGATGCGGTAGTTGGTAACCATTACTCCGACATCGAACCGGTCCCCTCAACTATTGCCGCTGGAGCTACAGCGGTGACGACGGCGGCGGCGGCGGTAGCAACAGGGCGAACCTGCGCCGGCACTACGCCCTTCCTCACGGGGGGCTTGCAGCTCCTGCCCGTCATCCTGTGGTCCGCAGGGCGGCCACTAGCGGCACACGCCACGCAGTGTGGCTTGGTGGCGGCAGCGTGGCAAGTGGTACTCCTGTGTCCCTCCTGCCCGCACTGGAAGCACGTGTCTCCCCAGTCGAACTTGGAGGGACACGTGGCTCGGGTGTGGCCAAACGCGAAGCACTTGAAGCAGCGAACGGGCTGGTCTTCAAGTGGCCGGACCACAGCCGAGCTGAACCCCACGAGCAGCCGTCCCTTGGTCGCAGCAAGGACGGCCCCAGCCGCGGCGACTGGGCACTCAACGCGTATGATGCCCATGCCACGGCGTCCGAGCCTGATGGCTCCACCCTTCACCGCGCCAGCGTCGCATCCTCCAGCCGCCGCAACGGCCGCCACCACATCCTCTTTGGTGACCGAATCATCCAGATCGGCCACCTCCAAGGCTGCGGTCTTAATAGGCCTTACGACCGTTGCCGCATCCGCGATGACCTCTTGCAACTTTGTTGCGAAGAGGTCCGCATTTGTGCCGCGCTCTTCCCCCGAGAACTCGAAAATTCGAGCCCCGGTTAGGGTTCGGCGGCACTTTATGTTTTTAATCCCCAGCCGGGAGGGATCGGCATTGGTACGAGCCCGTCTTAGGACGGACTCATACGTCTCACCCCGCCCCACGGCCTCCGGGGTGACGGTCACCACGACGGCTGTGGTTTTGGGAGCAACCAGCTTTCTCCTACCGGCTGGAGCCTTTTTTGCTGCAGGAGCACTCGCAGCGGGCTTGGGGGCCGAACTTTTCCCCTTTTTCCCTTTTCCTCTCCTGACCACTTCCGTCCACGACTGGTTGGACGGGGTGGTGGAGGGAAGAAGGGCGTCTTCCTCCTGCGAGTTCTGGGCGCCTGCCGCTGGAGTAGCAGACGACCCAGGCACTTCCTCCGCGCTTGTGGTGGGGTTATGAGGAGCCGCCTTGGTCCTCTTGCCCTTGCCCTTGCCCTTGCCCTTGGATACCGGGCCTGCTAGAGGCACAGGTTCCGGCTCCCTCAGCGGTGGACTCTTGTCTGCCGCAAGTGGCGGGCGGAGCCGCCTTTCCGGCAAGAGCCGGTCTTCGATGCCGGCGAAGCAGGCTCTTATAAAGGCCCTCTCCTCCATGACAACCCCACGAATTGTTGCCTCAAGGCTGGCAGGGGAGGAGGAGCAGCCTCCTACCACCGGACCTGGGGCAGATTGGGCAGGCCTGGCCGTGGCCTCAGCCAGCTTCTGGTGTAGCTGGCTTACCTCCGCCTGCAGACGATCCACCTTTGCCTGCAGCTGCCGTGTCTCGTCCGTGGCCGTCCGCTTCACTAGTTCCACCACGATGCCATGCATACTGGCGGCCCGGCATTTGAGGGCCTTCTGGAAGGTCCCCTTCAAATTCGAAGACTTTGAGGCGACCTCCAGAACCCCCTCTCTGTCCTCCTGCGCCATGCGCTCCAATTCCGCCAGGGAGTGGTCAGCATACAGTACATTGGATGCACCATAGCCAGCCCTCGACCTGGCAACTTGCGCCTGCTGCTCCTTGGCGGCGACCCTCTCTTCCAAGTCTTGTTGGAGTTGCGCCCTTTTCGCCAGATTTAGCTGACGCTCGGCGTCCACCAAGCCCACATCGTGGGTAGAAGGCGCAGTAGAAGTCGAAGCCTTTTTAGACTTCGACTTCTTCTTCGCCTTACCTCCGACTACCGTCGACTCCGAGGAGCCCTCGGACCTCTTCCGCTTGAAGCGGTCGCTTTCGGCCGCCGACGTGTCCATATTGGAGTCGTCGGAGTCCGACAACTCGTCTGGCCTAATGAAAAAGCTGGCCGCAGATGGTGCGCGGTCAGCTCCCGACGCTAAAGCGTCGCCAGCGTGGCCCTGAGAAGGGCCGTTGGATTGGCCCTGAGAAGGGCCGTTGGGTTGGCCCTGAGAAGGGCCGTTGGATTGGCCCTGAGAAGGGCCGTTGGGTTGGCCCTGAGAAGGGCCGTTTGAATCGCCCTGGGAGGAGCGATTCGAAATAAAACGCCCAGAGGCGTCACGCATTGGTTTGTCCATCTTATTCGTAGACGTCCGCATTAAAATCAACGAATCACAGCGCACTTTAGCCGCCGGTCTGCCACTCCGTTACGGTGGTCAGACACGGCGTTGCCCAGGGGATACTACGAGGAAGTATGCGCTGTGGGGGATCCCCCAACCTAACCTAACCTAACCTAACCTAACCTAACCTAACCTAACCTAACCTAACCTAACCTAACCTAACCTAACCTAACCTAACCTAACCTAACCTAACCTAACCTAACCTAACCTAACCTAACCTAACCTAACCTAACCTAACCTTTTTTTTTTTTTTTTTTTTTTTTTTTTTTTTTTTTTTTTTTTTTTTTTTTTTTTTTTACGCTGAGAAATGCGTTACGCATGCCCGCTCGTGGGGGACGAGACGGGGTATGTGGGACTCCTGTTAGACATACAGTATACCCACTAAAACTCAGCGGTGTTCCCGCAACGCCGTGATGGGAGGGCATGGGAAACCGGCGCAGCCTTTACATCCAAACCCTCCTGGCGCATGCCCGCCTTCTTGGCGGGCCCCGCATGCCCCCCCGTTTACTGGGGGGGCTATGGGAATGACCGGGAACACCTGGTCATTCCCATCCGACACTGGTGGAGGCCTGTGCAATACAGGCAAGGGTGCCCCCACACCCGTTGCCTGCTCGCCTCCACCTGGGAGGAGTCGAAGATGACTTTCGTACTGACGTCTTCTTCGACCCCTCCTCCGCCTGCGGAGCGGCGCTGCGAGAGGGTCGTCCTCCCGCGCTCGCTCCGCGTCCTCCTTCTGTGACATGACTTCCTCACAGAAGGAGGCGACTGTTGCCCAGGCCTCCTCGCTTTCCAGCATCGAGTTGACGACACTGGGAAGCGAGAGGTCCGGCCCGACTGCTGCGACCAGACTACGGCGCAGCTCGGACCAGGCTGGGCACACCTCTAGGGTGTGTTGTGCCGTGTCCTCCGCCGCGCCGCAGTCGTGGCACGACGGGGTCTCCTCCCTTTGGATCCGGTGCAGGTGCGATCCGAAGCACCCATGACCAGACAACACCTGCACCAGACGGAAAGAGAGGAAACCGTGGGACCGCTCGAGCCAATCCTTCAAGACTGGCCCGAGCGCGTCCAGCGTCCGGCGGCCGAAGGCGGCAGAGGCGAGGTCCTCCGTCCAGTGATGGACGATTGCCGCCTTCGCCTCCTGCCGCACGGCCTCCCGCTCTTCTGCGGCGGGGAGCTCCCCGAGCGCCTTCCGCCGCGCCGTCCACTCGTACACTCTGGTCAGCACCCATGCCTCGAGCTCCCAAGGAGGGGTGCCGGCCAGAGCGCACGCCGCCGAGAATCCCACCGACCGGTAAGCCCTCGCCACCCGCAGTGCAATGGCCCTTTGGGGCCTGCGGATTGCAGTGGCGTTCTCCCTCCGGTGGAGGGCGTCCGCCCAGATTGGGGCCCCGTAAAGGGCCATGCTTCTTAGGATGCCGGCATACAAGCGCCGGCATCGCGCCTTCGGACCCCCCAGGTTCGGGAGGAGCCACGACAGGGCATTCGCGGCCTTCAGCAGGCGCGTCGACAGCTCGCTAAAGTGTGGGCCGAAGCGCCACCTGCTGTCGAGTACAAGGCCCAGGTACCTCATTTGGGCCTTGACTCCAATCCGGACGCCCTCCACGTCAATGTGGCCGTCTGGGGGGATGCGCTGCCGAGGTCCGTGGAAATACACGGCCTCGGTTTTATGTAGCGCCACCTTCAACCCTAGGCGGCGAATCCTTCCTGCCACTAAGGATCCGCCAGCAGAGGCCAGACTGGCCGCCTCCCTGAAGTCCCTCCCCCGGGCAATGAGGAGAGTATCGTCTGCGTAGCAAATGATGCTCGTGCCACGGAGGAGGGTCCCCCGCAGGAGCCAGTCGAATCCAATGTTCCAGAGCGGTGGACCTAGAACCGACCCCTGTGGAACACCGGACTCTGCGCCGTATTGCCTAACTCTGGCCGTCTTGTCTGCAAGGAGGACCACCCGGTCCTCCAAGTAGCTGGCCAAGAGTTGACGCAAGTACTGAGGCACTCCATGGTACCGGAGCGCCTCCAAAATGGTCGAGTGGGGGACAGAGTTGAAGGCGTTGGCAATGTCGAATGACACCGCCAACACTCCGTCCCCCGCCTCCACGGCCTCCCTCACCTGGCCCTTCAGTAGGGCCAATGCGTCCACGGTGGAACGACCCCGTCGGAACCCGAATTGGGCGTCGGACAGGTCCGGCCCCACCGTCACCAGCAGGCTTTCTAGCCGGTTGGCGATTATTCCCTCGAACATCTTACCGACCTCATCGAGCAAAACGATGGGCCGGTAAGCCGAGGGGGAGTCCGCCGGGCGTCCCTCCTTCCGGAGGAGGCATAGCCGCCCCTCCTTCCAAGGTTTCGGGAACCTCCCAGTCGTGAAACACGCGCTAAAGAGGTCCCGAAGCCTCTCCTCCATCTGTGAGGCGGCTATGGCCACCACCCGTGCGGGAATGCCGTCCGGCCCTGGGGCCGTATTCTTTGCGCGAAGGCGAAGAGTCCCTGCGTAAAGTTCCGACGCCGTCACCGGGGGGATCTCCTCATCCGGCGGAGCCGCCTCCCGCGGAGGGTCCATCACTGGTGGGGTGAAGTCGGTCCTGGACGGAAACAGGGACCGGACCACCCCATCCAGCAATGCCGGCTCGAGGGTCTCCGTCAGTGGAGGACCACAGGGGCGCAGTTTATTCCGCGCCGCCTTGTAAGGTCTTCCAAACGGGTCCCTATCGAGACCCTCCAGCATGTCGGCTCTTGCCAAGTCTTCGGCCGCGCACATCGCCAGCTTCAGGACCGTCTTTGCGTTGATGTACGACGCATAGAGGCTCTCCTCGCTGGCTGGGTCTCGGGGCCTGCGCCTTCGGCTCCGCGTGTAGGCCCTCCTGGCCGCTACGCAGGTGGTTCGGAGCTCCGCCAGTTCCTCCGACCACCAATAGACGGCGCGGCGGGGAGGTGGGCGGCGGGACCGGGGCATGCTGGAGTTGCACACCTCGGTCAAGGACCCCCTCAAGTGGAGCGCTGCGGCGTCCACGTCCAGGACGTCGACAGGAGGAGCGAGCCAGTCCTGGACGAACGCCGCCTCCTCCGCAGCCTCTCGGTCCAGGCGGGTGAGAGCCCACCGTGGGAACGCAGATTGGCCCGAGCGGACCCCCAGGGGGCTCTGGGTGGAGATGTCGAAGCGTACATATCGGTGGTCCGAAAAGGTCTCCGCCATCTCCACCCGCCAGTTCACGACGCGGGCGGCTAGCACGGGGGTGGCAAACGAGACGTCGACCACCGATCCTCCCCGTTGCCGCACACACGTGTGGACAGCCCCTCTGTTTAGGAGGGACACACCGCACGACGCCGCCCAAAATTCTGCGGCGCGTCCCCGGACGTTGCAAGAGCGGGCCGGGTTGCCCCAGGCCGTCGCCTTGGCGTTCAGGTCGCCCAATATGGCGACCTGCCGTGGCGCCGCCCTCCCGACCACTGCGGTAAGGATTTCGAGATAATTCTCGAAATCCGAGAGAGGGCGGTTTGGGGAGAAATATACGCCCACAAAGGCCAAGTCTCCCCACGCGGCGGCCACGTATCCCGGTCCCCTCTCTAAGAGCGAGAGGGGAGGGGAGTCCGTGGAAGACCGCGACACCAATGCCACCGAGCCGTCCCGATCACCCAGCCAACGGCCGGGCACCGAGTACGGCTCGGCAACCACCGCCACGTCCACCAACCACTCGGCCATTGTCTGCATCAGCAGATCCTGGGCCGCCCTGCAGTGGTTGGTGTTCGCCTGGAGGATACGATGCTTGACCTGACTATCCATTAATCAGACATCGCACCCCCCTCCACAGCCGCCAAAGTCCCAGCCTCAGGGACGGCGGTGGCAGCGACAGGCCGGATCGGCGCCTGCTCCTTGCCCTTCTTGGGGGGAGGATTGCACTTCCTCCCCAACATGACGTGGCCCGCCGGGCAGCCACTGGCGGCACACACCGCACAGTGCGGCGTGGCGGCCTCGCAGGAGGCGGACTTGTGCCCGTCCTTGCCGCAGCGGTAGCAGTTGCTCCCCCTGTCGACCTTGGACGGGCAAAGGGGCCGGGTGTGTCCGACTCCAAAACACTTGTAGCAGCGCAGAGGCTTGGCTGCAAGTGCCCGGACTACACCCGAGCTGAACCCGACTGCAAGTCGTCCTTTGGCAAGGACGGCTATGGCTGCGGCGACTGGGCAATCGAGGCGAATGGTGCCCATGCCGCTGCGACCGGGCCTGATGGCCCGACCTTGCACCTCTGTGACGCCACAGCCCCCCATCGCAGCGATCGCCGCCACCACCTCCTCCTTGGTGACCGAGTCGTCGAGGTCGGTCACCTCCAAGGCCACGGTCTTCACGGGCCTAGCGACATTGGCCGCGTCTGCGACGACCTCTTCCAACTTGGTTGCGAAGAGGTCGGCGTTGGCGCTGCCCTGAGCCCCCGGGAACTCGAAAATTCGAGCCCCGGCCTGGGTCCGGCGGCACGAGACTGTGCCAATCCCCAGTTTTTGGGGATCAGCGTTGGTACGCGCCCGCGTCATTATCGACGCGTACGTCTCCCCCCGCCCCGCAGCCTCAGCGGTGAGCGTCACCACTACGGCTGCGGTCTTGGGGGGAACCAACTTCCTCTTGTCATTCCTGGCGGTTCCATTGGTTGCAGCGGGAGCAGCGGTGGTGGGCCTGGGGGCCGACCTCTTCCCCTTTCCCTTTCCTTTTCCCTTTCCCTTGCCCGTTGTCTGGGACGGGCCGGGAGGGGTGGTGGTGGTGGCGGCAGGGCCAGCCTCCGTCCTCAACTTCTTGTTCTTCTGGCCCTTTTTGGCCACCTTCGTCCATCCTTGCTGGTTGGATGGGGTAGTGGACGGAAGACCGGCGTCTTCCACCTGGGATGGCACCCCCGACTCGCGTCGCCTGTTGTCCACCGCGAGCGGCGGTCGGAGGCGCTTCTCAGGCAAGAGCCTGTCCTCTATGCCCGCAATACAGGCTCTCGTGAAGTTCCTCTCCTCCGTGACGACCTTACGGATGATATCCTCAAGGTTGGAGGGGGGAACCTCAGCCGCCGGTCTCGGCTCGGCTTTGTTTGGCCGGGCCGTGGCTTCAGCCAGCTTCTGATGCAGCTGGCTGACCTCTGACTGCAGGCGATCGACTTTCGCCTGGAGTTGCCGCGTTTCGTCGGTCGCCGTGCGCTGCACCAGCTCCCCGACGATGCCGCGCATGCTCGCGGCCCTGCATTTAAGGGACTTTTGGAAAGTCCCTTTCAAATTGGAGGACTTAGAGGCGATTACCACTATCTCCTCTTCGTCCTCCTCAGCCATCAGCTGTAGCTCCGCCAGGGAGTGGTCCGCATACAGGACGCGGGACGCGCCGTACCCGGACTTGGCCCGGGCGACGCGCGTCCGTTGCTCCTTGGCCGCAACCCGCTCCTCCAGGTCTTGCTGCAGCTGCGCCCGCCTAATTAGGTCCAACTGGCATCTGGCCTCAGCTAGACCCACGTCGTGGGTATCAGACACCGGCTTCTGGGCCTTCGCTTGTTGTCTCCTCGAGTCCGAGGAACCCCCGGACCCATCTCTCTGACGGGCCCGCTTCCCCGGCTCCCGGCGACCAGTCATCGAACTAGCGTCCGACTCAAACAAAACGGACTCATTATCGGAGTCCGGCACCTCACAAAAGAAGCTGGCCGCAGACGGCGCGCGGCTAGCCTCCGACGCCGAAGCGCCCTCGGATTGGCCCTGAGAAGGGCCTTTTGGTTGGCCCTGAGAAGGGCCTTTTGGTTGGCCCTGAGAAGGGCCTTTTCTAAATCGTCCGGAGACGTCCCTCGGTTTAGGCATAGCCTCCTCAGGTGTCGCAGTTTCCCGCAATAAAATAAAATATAATAAAATCGATTAAAATATGCTACGACTGCACAGTGCACTTTAGCCGAGCCCGGTCTGCCACTCCGTTACGGTGGTCAGAACCGGGTCGTTGCCCAGGGGACGCGACGTGGACGCAAGCACTGTGGGGGGTCCCCCAACCTAACCTAACCTAACCTAACCTAACCTAACCTAACCTAACCTAACCTAACCTAACCTAACCTAACCTAACCTAACCTAACCTAACCTAACCTAACCTAACCTAACCTAACCTTTTTTTTTTTTTTTTTTTTTTTTAACGCTGAGAAATGCATTACGCATCCCCGCTCGTGGGGGACGAGTCGGGGTATGTGGGACTCCTGTCGATGATGACAGTATACCCACTAAAACTCAGCGGTGTTCCCACATCGCCGTGATGGGGGGGCCATGGGAAACCGGCTCAGCCTTTACATCCACAACCCTCCCGGCGCATGCCCGCCTAGCTGGCCGGCCCCTCATGCCCCCCAGGCTGGGGAGCTACGGGAATGGCAGGGAACACCTGGCCATTCCCGTTCGACACTGGTGGAGGCCTGTGCAATACAGGCAAGGGTGCCCCCGCACCCGTTGCCTGCTGGCCTCCAACTGGGAGGAGTCGGAGATGACTTTCGAACTGACGTCTTCTTCGACCCCTCCTCCGCCTGCGAAGCGGCGCCGCGTTAGGATCGTCCTCACGCGCGCGCTCCGCTGCCTCCTTCTGTGACATGACGTGTTCGCAGAAGGAGGCGACTGCCGTCCAAGACCTCTCATCCCTCAGCATGGCGTTAACTACGCCGGGGAGTGAGAGGTCCGGTCCGATCACCGCGATGAGATTGCCGCGCGGCTCAGACCACGTTGGGCACACTTCGAGGGTGTGCTGTGCCGCATCCTCCGCCGCGCCACAGTGGTGGCATAACGGCGTCTCCTCCCGTCCGATTCGGTGCAGGTACGATCCGAAACATCCATGTCCGGACAGCACCTGCACCAGACGGAAGGAGAGGAACCCATGCGACCGCTCGAGCCAGTCTCGCAGGACTGGCCCAATCGCATCGAGGGTTCGGCGGCCGAAAGCTGCAGTGGCGAGGTCCCCCGTCCAATGGACGACGATGGCGTCCCTCGCCTCCCGCCGGACGGCTGCCCGCTCTTCCGGGGCTGGGCGTTCTCCTCTTGCCCTCCGTCCTGCCGTCCATTCATACACTCTGGCGAGCACCCACGCCTCGAGTTCCCAAGGAGGGGTGCCGGCCAGAGCACATGCTGCTGCAAAGCCCACCGTGCGATGGGCCCGTGCCACCCGCTGGGCTATGGCCCTTTGGGGTGCCCGCAAGGCTGCGGCATTCTCCCTCCTGTGGAGTGAGTCCTCCCAGATAGGAGCCCCGTAGAGGGCCATACTCCTCAAGATGCCGGCGTAAAGTTGCCGGCATCGCGCGCTGGGCCCCCCCAAGTTGGGGAGCAGCCACGAGAGCGCACCCGCGGCCTTCAGCAGGCGTGACGACAGCCCGCTAAAATGCGGCCCGAAGCGCCACCTGCTGTCGAGTATAAGGCCCAGGTATTTCATCTGGGCCTTGACCTCAATTCTGACGCCCTCCACAAAGATGTGGGCGTCAGGCGGGGGGCGCTGCCGAGGGCCGTGGAAGAACACGGCCTCGGTCTTGTGCAGCGCCACCGATAACCCTAGGCGGCGGATCCTCCCTGCCACCAAGGATCCGCCCGCCGAGGCCAAATTGGCCGCCTCCCTGAAATTCCCCCCCCGGGCGGTGAGGAGAGTGTCATCCGCGTAGCAGACGACACTCGTGCCTTGGAGGAGATTTCCCCGCAGGAGCCAATCATAGCCGACGTTCCAGAGGAGAGGTCCTAAGACTGACCCCTGCGGAACGCCGGCCTCAACGGCGTACCGCCGGACTTGGCCAGTCCTATTTACCAGGAGGATCGCCCGTTCCTCCAGGTAGCTGGCCAGCAGCCTGTGCATGTATAGAGGCACTCCGTGGAATCGGAGCGCCTCTAGGATGGTGGAGTGGGGAACGGAGTTGAAGGCATTGGCTATGTCGAATGACACAGCCAACAATCCGTCCCCCGCTTCCATCGCCTCCTTCACCTGGCCCTTAAGGCAGGCCAGCGCGCCCACCGTGGAACGCTCAGCCCGAAAACCAAACTGAGCGTCCGACAAGTCCGGCCCGATACTCCGCAGATGGCCCTTTAGGCGGGCAGCGATTATCCCCTCGAACATTTTGCCGACCTCATCGAGCAGAACGATGGGCCGGTATGCCGAGGGGGAGTCTGCGGGGCGGCCCTCCTTGCGAAGGAGGCACAACTGCCCCTCCTTCCATGGTTTCGGGAACCTTCCAGACGCAAGGCATGCGCTGAAGAGGTCCCGAAACCTTTCCTCCATTTGAGTGGCTGCGATCGCCACCACTCTTGCCGGAACACCGTCGGGGCCCGGAGCTGTCTTCTTGGCGCGGATATGGAGAATAGCCGCGTCAAGTTCCGACTCCGTGACAGGAGGGACCTCCTCTTCCTCCTCAGCTGGCGGAGCTATCCCCCGCGGTGGGCCCATCACTGGTGGAGTGAAGTTGTCCCTGGACGGGAACAGGGACTGAACCACCCCATCCAGAAATGAGGGCTCCAGGGTCTCGGCCACCGGGGGACCAAAGGGGCGCAGTTTGTTGCGCGCCGCCTTATATGGTCTCCCGTAAGGATCGTTGTCGAGACCCTCCAGCAACTCTGCTCTGGACGAGTCTCTGGCGGCGGTGATAGCCCTATCGAGGACCAATTTTGCCTCCATGTACACCTCATAGAGGTGGTCTTCGTCGGCCAGGTCCCGTATACGCCGCCGCCGGCTTCGCGTGTAGGCCCTCCTTGCCTCCACACAGGCTGCTCGAAGTCCCGCCAGCTCCACCGACCACCAGTACACGGCGCGTTTGGGTAGTGGTCGGTGAGACCGGGGCATGCTGGAGTTGCATACCTCGGTCAGAGACTCCCTCAGGTGCCCCGCCACGGTGTCTACATCCAGGCCAGCGGAAGGCGGCGAAAGCCAGTCCTGGATAAACGCCGCCTCCGCCGCTGCCTCCCTGTCCAGGCGGGCGATAGCCCACCGCGGGAACGGTGATCGCGCCGAGAGGGGCCGCGTCTCTCCGGGGCCACTGTTGGAGATGTCGAACCGCACGTAGCGGTGGTCTGACATAGTCTCCGCCAGGTCCACCCGCCAGTTCAACACGCGTGCGGCCAACGCAGGGGTGGCGAAAGTGACGTCCACTATTGAGCCACCCTGCCGCCGCACGCATGTCTGGACGCTTCCTCTGTTCAAGAGGGAGAGGCCAGAGGAAGCTGCCCACATCTCCACTGCCCGCCCGCGTGCGCTGTTGGCTGGGTTGCCCCAGGTCACCGACTTGGCATTCAGGTCTCCCAGTACGGAGACCTGACGCGGCGCCGCCCTGCCGACCACGGCGGCCAGCACTCCGAGATAGTCCTCGAAGTCCTGAAGAGGGCGGTTTGGGGAGAAATAGACGCCCACAAGGGCTATGTCTCCCCACGCGGCGGCCACGTATCCCGGTCCCCTCTCTAACAGCGAGAGGGGAGGGGAGTCTGTGGAAGACCGCGCCGCTAGTGCCACCGAGTCGTCTTCGTCACCCAGCCAGCTGCCGGGGATCGAGTAAGGCTCGGCGACCACCGCTACGTTCACCAACCACTCGGCCATGACCTGCACCACCAGGTCCTGGGCCGCTCTGCAGTGGTTGGTGTTCGTCTGGAGGATGCGGTAGTTGGTAACCATTACTCCGACATCGAACCGGTCCCCTCAACTATTGCCGCTGGAGCTACAGCGGTGACGACGGCGGCGGCGGCGGTAGCAACAGGGCGAACCTGCGCCGGCACTACGCCCTTCCTCACGGGGGGCTTGCAGCTCCTGCCCGTCATCCTGTGGTCCGCAGGGCGGCCACTAGCGGCACACGCCACGCAGTGTGGCTTGGTGGCGGCAGCGTGGCAAGTGGTACTCCTGTGTCCCTCCTGCCCGCACTGGAAGCACGTGTCTCCCCAGTCGAACTTGGAGGGACACGTGGCTCGGGTGTGGCCAAACGCGAAGCACTTGAAGCAGCGAACGGGCTGGTCTTCAAGTGGCCGGACCACAGCCGAGCTGAACCCCACGAGCAGCCGTCCCTTGGTCGCAGCAAGGACGGCCCCAGCCGCGGCGACTGGGCACTCAACGCGTATGATGCCCATGCCACGGCGTCCGAGCCTGATGGCTCCACCCTTCACCGCGCCAGCGTCGCATCCTCCAGCCGCCGCAACGGCCGCCACCACATCCTCTTTGGTGACCGAATCATCCAGATCGGCCACCTCCAAGGCTGCGGTCTTAATAGGCCTTACGACCGTTGCCGCATCCGCGATGACCTCTTGCAACTTTGTTGCGAAGAGGTCCGCATTTGTGCCGCGCTCTTCCCCCGAGAACTCGAAAATTCGAGCCCCGGTTAGGGTTCGGCGGCACTTTATGTTTTTAATCCCCAGCCGGGAGGGATCGGCATTGGTACGAGCCCGTCTTAGGACGGACTCATACGTCTCACCCCGCCCCACGGCCTCCGGGGTGACGGTCACCACGACGGCTGTGGTTTTGGGAGCAACCAGCTTTCTCCTACCGGCTGGAGCCTTTTTTGCTGCAGGAGCACTCGCAGCGGGCTTGGGGGCCGAACTTTTCCCCTTTTTCCCTTTTCCTCTCCTGACCACTTCCGTCCACGACTGGTTGGACGGGGTGGTGGAGGGAAGAAGGGCGTCTTCCTCCTGCGAGTTCTGGGCGCCTGCCGCTGGAGTAGCAGACGACCCAGGCACTTCCTCCGCGCTTGTGGTGGGGTTATGAGGAGCCACCTTGGTCCTCTTGCCCTTGCCCTTGCCCTTGCCCTTGGATACCGGGCCTGCTAGAGGCACAGGTTCCGGCTCCCTCAGCGGTGGACTCTTGTCTGCCGCAAGTGGCGGGCGGAGCCGCCTTTCCGGCAAGAGCCGGTCTTCGATGCCGGCGAAGCAGGCTCTTATAAAGGCCCTCTCCTCCATGACAACCCCACGAATTGTTGCCTCAAGGCTGGCAGGGGAGGAGGAGCAGCCTCCTACCACCGGACCTGGGGCAGATTGGGCAGGCCTGGCCGTGGCCTCAGCCAGCTTCTGGTGTAGCTGGCTTACCTCCGCCTGCAGACGATCCACCTTTGCCTGTAGCTGCCGTGTCTCGTCCGTGGCCGTCCGCTTCACTAGTTCCACCACGATGCCATGCATACTGGCGGCCCGGCATTTGAGGGCCTTCTGGAAGGTCCCCTTCAAATTCGAAGACTTTGAGGCGACCTCCAGAACCCCCTCTCTGTCCTCCTGCGCCATGCGCTCCAATTCCGCCAGGGAGTGGTCAGCATACAGTACATTGGATGCACCATAGCCAGCCCTCGACCTGGCAACTTGCGCCTGCTGCTCCTTGGCGGCGACCCTCTCTTCCAAGTCTTGTTGGACTTGCGCCCTTTTCGCCAGATTTAGCTGACGCTCGGCGTCCACCAAGCCCACATCGTGGGTAGAAGGCGCAGTAGAAGTCGAAGCCTTTTTAGACTTCGACTTCTTCTTCGCCTTACCTCCGACTACCGTCGACTCCGAGGAGCCCTCGGACCTCTTCCGCTTGAAGCGGTCGCTTTCGGCCGCCGACGTGTCCATATTGGAGTCGTCGGAGTCCGACAACTCGTCTGGCCTAATGAAAAAGCTGGCCGCAGATGGTGCGCGGTCAGCTCCCGACGCTAAAGCGTCGCCAGCGTGGCCCTGAGAAGGGCCGTTGGATTGGCCCTGAGAAGGGCCGTTGGGTTGGCCCTGAGAAGGGCCGTTGGATTGGCCCTGAGAAGGGCCGTTGGGTTGGCCCTGAGAAGGGCCGTTTGAATCGCCCTGGGAGGAGCGATTCGAAATAAAACGCCCAGAGGCGTCACGCATTGGTTTGTCCATCTTATTCGTAGACGTCCGCATTAAAATCAACGAATCACAGCGCACTTTAGCCGCCGGTCTGCCACTCCGTTACGGTGGTCAGACACGGCGTTGCCCAGGGGATACTACGAGGAAGTATGCGCTGTGGGGGATCCCCCAACCTAACCTAACCTAACCTTTTTTTTTTTTTTTTTTTTTTTTTTTTTACGCTGAGAAATGCGTTACGCATGCCCGCTCGTGGGGGACGAGACGGGGTATGTGGGACTCCTGTTAGACATACAGTATACCCACTAAAACTCAGCGGTGTTCCCGCAACGCCGTGATGGGAGGGCATGGGAAACCGGCGCAGCCTTTACATCCAAACCCTCCTGGCGCATGCCCGCCTTCTTGGCAGGCCCCGCATGCCCCCCAGTTTACTGGAGGGGCTATGGGAATGACCGGGAACACCTGGTCATTCCCATCCGACACTGGTGGAGGCCTGTGCAATACAGGCAAGGGTGCCCCCGCACCCGTTGCCTGCTCGCCTCCACCTGGGAGGAGTCGAAGATGACTTTCGTACTGACGTCTTCTTCGACCCCTCCTCCGCCTGCGGAGCGGCGCTGCGAGAGGGTCGTCCTCCCGCGCTCGCTCCGCGTCCTCCTTCTGTGACATGACTTCCTCACAGAAGGAGGCGACTGTTGCCCAGGCCTCCTCGCTTTCCAGCATCGAGTTGACGACACTGGGAAGCGAGAGGTCCGGCCCGACTGCTGCGACCAGACTACGGCGCAGCTCGGACCACGCTGGGCACACCTCTAGGGTGTGCTGTGCCGTGTCCTCCGCCGCGCCACAGTCGTGGCACGACGGGGTCTCCTCCCTTTGGATCCGGTGCAGGTGCGATCCGAAACACCCATGGCCAGACAACACCTGCACCAGACGGAAAGAGAGAAAACCGTGGGACCGCTCGAGCCAATCCTTCAAGACTGGCCCGAGCGCGTCCAGCGTCCGGCGGCCGAAGGCGGCAGAGGCGAGGTCCTCCGTCCAGTGATGGACGATTGCTTCCTTCGCCTCCTGCCGCACGGCCTCCCGCTCTTCTGCGGCGGGGAGCTCCCCGAGCGCCTTTCGCCGCGCCGTCCACTCGTACACTCTGGTCAGCACCCATGCCTCGAGCTCCCAAGGAGGGGTGCCGGCCAGAGCGCACGCCGCCGAGAATCCCACCGACCGGTAAGCCCTCGCCACCCGCAGTGCAATGGCCCTTTGGGGCCTGCGAATGGCAGTGGCGTTCTCCCTCCGGTGGAGGGCGTCCGCCCAGATTGGGGCCCCGTAAAGGGCCATGCTTCTTAGGATGCCGGCATACAAGCGCCGGCATCGCGCCTTCGGACCCCCCAGGTTCGGGAGGAGCCACGACAGGGCATTCGCGGCCTTCAGCAGGCGCGTCGACAGCTCGCTAAAGTGTGGGCCGAAGCGCCACCTGCTGTCAAGTACAAGGCCCAGGTACTTCATTTGGGCCTTGACTCCGATCCGGACGCCCTCTACGTCAATGTGGCCGTCTGGAGGGATGCGCTGCCGAGGCCCGTGGAAATACACGGCCTCGGTTTTATGTAGCGCCACCTTCAACCCTAGGCGGCGGATCCTTCCTGCCACTAAGGATCCGCCAGCAGAGGCCAGACTGGCCGCCTCCCTGAAGTCCCTCCCCCGGGCAATGAGGAGAGTATCGTCTGCGTAGCAAATGATGCTCGTGCCACGGAGGAGGGTCCCCCGCAGGAGCCAGTCGAATCCAATGTTCCACAGCGGTGGTCCTAGGACTGACCCCTGTGGAACACCGGACTCTGCGCCGTATTGCCTAACTCTGGCCGTCTTGTCTGCAAGGAGGACCACCCGGTCCTCCAAGTAGCTGGCCAAGAGTTGGCGCAAGTACTGAGGCACTCCGTGGTACCGGAGCGCCTCCAAGATGGTCGAGTGGGGGACAGAGTTGAAGGCGTTGGCAATGTCGAATGACACCGCCAACACTCCGTCCCCCGCCTCCACGGCCTCCCTCACCTGGCCCTTCAGTAGGGCCAATGCGTCCACGGTAGAACGACCCCGTCGGAACCCGAATTGGGCGTCGGACAGGTCCGGCCCCAACGTCACCAGCAGGCTTTCTAGCCGGTTGGCGATTATACCCTCGAACATCTTACCGACCTCATCGAGCAAAACGATGGGCCGGTAAGCCGAGGGGGAGTCCGCCGGGCGTCCCCCCTTCCGGAGGAGGCATAGCCGCCCCTCCTTCCAAGGTTTCGGGAACCTCCCAGTCGTGAAACATGCGCTAAAGAGGTCCCGAAGCCTCTCCTCCATCTGTGAGGCGGCTATGGCCACCACCCGTGCGGGAACGCCGTCCGGCCCTGGGGCCGTGTTCTTTGCGCGAAGGCGAAGAGTGCCTTCGCAAAGTTCCGACGCCGTCACCGGGGGGATCTCCTCATCCGGCGGAGCTGCCTCCCGCGGAGGGTCCATCACTGGTGGGGTGAAGTCGGTCCTGGACGGAAACAGGGACCGGACCACCCCATCCAGCAATGCCGGCTCGAGGGTCTCCGTCAGTGGAGGACCACAGGGGCGCAGTTTATTCCGCGCCGCCTTGTAAGGTCTTCCAAACGGGTCCCTATCGAGACCCTCCAGCATGTCGGCTCTCGCCGAGTCTTCGGCCGCGCACATCGCCAGCTTTAGGACCTTCTTTGCGTTGATGTAGGACGCATAGAGGCCCCCCTCGCTGGCTGGGTCTCGGGGCCTGCGCCTTCGGCTCCGCGTGTAGGCCCTCCTGGCCGCTACGCAGGCGGTTCGGAGCTCCGCCAGTTCCTCCGACCACCAATAGACGGCGCGGCGGGGAGGTGGGTAGGTGGGTGGCGGGACCGGGGCATGCTGGAGTTGCACACCTCGGTCAAGGACCCCCTCAACTGGAGCGCTGCGGCGTCCACGTCCAGGACGTCGACAGGAGGAGCGAGCCAGTCCTGGACGAACGCCGCCTCCTCCGCAGCCTCTCGGTCCAGGCGGGTAAGAGCCCACCGTGGGAACGCAGATTGGCCCGAGCGGACCCCCAGGGGGCTCTGGGTGGAGATGTCGAAGCGTACATATCGGTGGTCCGAAAAGGTCTCCGCCATCTCCACCCGCCAGTTCACGACGCGGGCGGCTAGCACGGGGGTGGCAAACGAGACGTCGACCACCGATCCTCCCCGTTGCCGCACACACGTGTGGACAGCCCCTCTGTTTAGGAGGGACACACCGCACGACGCCGCCCAAAATTCTGCGGCGCGTCCCCGGACGTTGCAAGAGCGGGCCGGGTTGCCCCAGGCCGTCGCTTTGGCGTTCAGGTCGCCCAATATGGCGACCTGTCGTGGCGCCGCCCTCCCGACCACTGCGGTGAGGATTTCGAGATAATTCTCGAAATCCGAGAGAGGGCGGTTTGGGGAGAAATATACGCCCACAAAGGCCAGGTCTCCCCACGCGGCAGCCACGTATCCCGGTCCCCTCTCTAAGAGCGAGAGGGGAGGAGAGTCCATGGAAGACCGCGACACCAATGCCACCGAGCCGTCCCGATCACCCAGCCAACGGCCAGGCACCGAGTACGGCTCGGCAACCACCGCCACGTCCACCAACCACTCGGCCATTGTCTGCATCAGCAGATCCTGAGCCGCCCTGCAGTGGTTGGTGTTCGCCTGGAGGATACGATGCTTGACCTGACTATCCATTAATCAGACATCGCACCCCCCTCCACAGCCGCCAAAGTCCCAGCCTCAGGGACGGCGGTGGCAGCGACAGGCCGGATCGGCGCCTGCTCCTTGCCCTTCTTGGGGGGAGGATTGCACTTCCTCCCCAACATGACGTGGCCCGCCGGGCAGCCACTGGCGGCACACACCGCACAGTGCGGCGTGGCGGCCTCGCAGGAGGCGGACTTGTGCCCGTCCTTGCCGCAGCGGTAGCAGTTGCTCCCCCTGTCGACCTTGGACGGGCAAAGGGGCCGGGTGTGTCCGACTCCAAAACACTTGTAGCAGCGCAGAGGCTTGGCTGCAAGTGCCCGGACTACACCCGAGCTGAACCCGACTGCAAGTCGTCCTTTGGCGAGGACGGCTATGGCTGCGGCGACTGGGCAATCGAGGCGAATGGTGCCCATGCCGCTGCGACCGGTCCTGATGGCCCGACCTTGCACCTCTGTGACGCCACAGCCCCCCATCGCTGCGATCGCCGCCACCACCTCCTCCTTGGTGACCGAGTCGTCGAGGTCGGTCACCTCCAAGGCCACGGTCTTCACGGGCCTAGCGACATTGGCCGCATCTGCGATGACCTCTTCCAACTTGGTTGCGAAGAGGTCGGCGTTGGCGCTGCCCTGAGCCCCCGGGAACTCGAAAATTCGAGCCCCGGCCTGGGTCCGGCGGCACGAGACTGTGCCAATCCCCAGTTTTTGGGGATCAGCGTTGGTTCGCGCCCGCGTCATTATCGACGCGTACGTCTCCCCCCGCCCCGCAGCCTCAGCGGTGAGCGTCACCACTACGGCTGCGGTCTTGGGGGGAACCAACTTCCTCTTTTCATTCCTGGCGGGGGCTCCATTGGCTGCAGTGGGAGCAGCGGTGGTGGGCCTGGGGGCCGACCTCTTCCCCTTCCCCTTTCCTTTTCCCTTTCCATTGCCCGTTGTCTGGGACGAGCCGGGAGGGGTGGTGGTGGTGGCGGCAGGGCCAGCCTCCGTCCTCGACTTCTTCCTCTTCTTGCCCCCTCCCTTTTTGGCCACCTTCGTCCATCCTTGCTGGTTGGATGGGGTGGTGGATGGAAGACCGGCGTCTTCCACCTGGAATGGCACCCCCGACTCGCGTCGCCTGTTGTCCGCCGCGAGCGGCGGTCGGAGGCGCTTCTCAGGCAAGAGCCTGTCCTCTATGCCCGCAATACAGGCTCTCGTGAAGTTCCTCTCCTCCGTGACGACCTTGCGGATGATATCCTCAAGGTTGGAGGGGGGAACCTCAGCCGCCGGTCTCGGCTCGGCTTTGTTTGGCCGGGCCGTGGCTTCAGCCAGCTTCTGATGCAGCTGGCTGACCTCTGACTGCAGGCGATCGACTTTCGCCTGGAGTTGCCGCGTTTCGTCGGTCGCCGTGCGCTGCACCAGCTCCCCGACGATGCCGCGCATGCTCGCGGCCCTGCATTTAAGGGACTTTTGGAAAGTCCCTTTCAAATTGGAGGACTTAGAGGCGATTACCACTATCTCCTCTTCGTCCTCCTCAGCCATCAGCTGCAGCTCCGCCAGGGAGTGGTCCGCATACAGGACGCGGGACGCGCCGTACCCAGACTTGGCCCGGGCGACGCGCGTCCGTTGCTCCTTGGCCGCAACCCGCTCCTCCAGGTCTTGCTGCAGCTGCGCCCGCCTAATTAGGTCCAACTGGCATCTGGCCTCAGCTAGACCCACGTCGTGGGTATCAGACACCGGCTTCTGGGCCTTCGCGTGTTGTCTCCTCGAGTCCGAGGAACCCCCGGACCCATCTCTCTGACGGGCCCGCTTCCCCGGCTCCCGGCGACCAGTCATCGAACTAGCGTCCGACTCAAACAAAACGGACTCATTATCGGAGTCCGGCACCTCACAAAAGAAGCTGGCCGCAGACGGCGCGCGGCTAGCCTCCGACGCCGAAGCGCCCTCGGATTGGCCCTGAGAAGGGCCTTTTGGTTGGCCCTGAGAAGGGCCTTTTGGTTGGCCCTGAGAAGGGCCTTTTCTAAATCGTCCGGAGACGTCCCTCGGTTTAGGCATAGCCTCCTCAGATGTCGCAGTTTCCCGCAATAAAATAAAATATAATAAAAATCCAGTTAAAATATGCTACGACTGCACAGTGCACTTTAGCCGAGCCCGGTCTGCCACTCCGTTACGGTGGTCAGAACCGGGTCGTTGCCCAGGGGACGCGACGTGGACGCAAGCACTGTGGGGGGTCCCCCAACCTAACCTAACCTAACCTAACCTAACCTTTTTTTTTTTTTTTTTTTTTTTGTTGCCGGGGTGGAAAATCCTCATGGATGTCCTCCGCCCTGGGGTAGGCGGAGGGGTCTGTCAGACTCTTACTGACTAAAAACCACCCCGGTGTTCCCGTCCCACACTTGCACCGGGGATCATGGGATCTAATGCGACTTCCACGATCCCCAGCTAGTGCCGGCCCGCCTCTGCGGGCCACCTCAAGTCTGGGGGGGGGGTGAGGTGTTTAAACCCCCCCCGCGACGTCTGAAAGGGGCGCGCGTGGAACACTACGCGCCGCCACCTCGGGTCCAGTGTGATGGGGGGCGGCGGACGTCCCCAAGTCCGCCGTCCCTGGACCCATTTAGGGGGGCCGGAAGAGGGCGTTGTCTGCCCTCTGCCGACGCCCGGTGCGCCTGCTGCGGGCCGGGTGAGCGGAAGAGATCTCCCGCTCCCGTTCCGCAGCCTCCTTCTGCGACACGACTGTTTCGCAGAAGGATACCACCGCATCCCAGGACTCGTCGCTGCCGACCATCGCCTCGACCACGGCCGGCAGCGACAGGTCACTGCCCACTCCTGAGATGAGGGCACGGCGTGGCTCCTCCCAAGCGGCACACTCTGCCAGCGTATGCCGCGCCGTGTCCTCCCGACAGTCGATGCAGTGGTGACACCGGGCGTCCGGCTCCCTGTTTATGCGACACAGGTACTTCCCGAAGCAACGATGCCCCGAGAGCACCTGCGTCACCCGAAACGACAGGGAGCCGTGCCTCCTCCCGAGCCAGGGCTCGAGCACTGGCCGGACCGCCTCGATGGTGGCGAGGCCGGCGGTAGGGCGTGAAAGCCTGTCCCGCCATTCCGCCACCAGGGCTGCGCGGAGCTGTGACCGACGCAGTTCCATATGTCGCTGCATAAGCCACTCGCCCCGCGCCCTCGCTTCCTCGCGCCACTGGTACAGCGACGCGAGTACTTTCGCCTCGAGGTCCCAGGGCGGGGATCCGGCCAGTACGCAAGCCGCCTCGAAGGAGATCGTGCGATATCCCCTGATGACTCTGACGGCCATCGCTCTCTGCGGCTTTCGCAGGACAGCGATGCTGCCGGCCGTCAGGTCAGCCGCCCAGATCGGGGCCCCATACAGGGCCATCGATCGCACGATCCCCACGTAGAGCCGCCTACAGGCGGCGCTCGGGCCCCCCAGATTGGGAAGCAGCGTTGACAACGCCCCAGCCGCGCCCAACAACTTGGGCGCCAGTCGCCGGAAGTGGGGGCCAAAATCCCACCGGCTGTCGAGCACCAATCCTAGGTACTTCATGGTGGACTCGACAGCGATTTGAGCCCCCCCGACCACGATGTGTGATCCCGGCGGCGGCGCCCGCCGGGGGCCATGAAAGATCATGGCCTCCGACTTGTTGAGGGCAACCTCCAGGCCCAGGCGCCGTATGCGGCTCACCACCTGTGAAACCTAACCTAACCTAACCTAACCCAGTTGCACTCGGTCTCTCGAGCTGGAAGCAGCAAAAAAAACTCCATGCGTTCCGCACATAAAAATACGTTTTAATTGGTTTTTTTTGGTCCGATTTGGATGAGTTAAGTGTCGTTGGCTGCGGAAACCTAAGCCGCATAAAGTGACGTGCCTGAACTGTGCCGGTCTACAGTGCCGAAAAAGTTTTCAGTGAAAAACCGAATTTTTGGAGGTTAAGTGTAACTCAGAAAATCTAAAAACTCATACGCTGCCGAACCAGATCATCGACCCACTGCTTTTTCATCGCCATCGTGTGGACATCGTGGTTCCTGATCATCTGGACTACTAAAAACCACCCTGACATCACGCCTGCGCGAGTTATTCAGGATTTTCGCAAAACCACGTGCCCTGAAAAAGTGGAAGGAGTGGAGACTGAGGCGTGAAATTTGGGGTAAACCTGAACCCCTATTACCCAAGGCGAGTGCAACTTATTTTAGAATTTTAAGATAGCTGCTATATTTTATATAACAGTTTCAATATTGTATATTTCGACAAGTATAACTCTGGACAGAAGACATTTTTCAAGAATCTTCAACTGCAGCCTGGTGCGCGCTCACTAGAAGACCTTAAGTTCTACTTTGAAAAATTTTCGACAAACCCATGTTAGTGTAGTAATTAAATAACGGTAAAAATCTTAATTCTGTAATTTCAATACCTAAAAATAGTGAAAAAACTAAAGTCTAACTTTAGTCGTTTAGAAGCTTATTTATCATTAATTTTAGTATTTTTTTCAAAATTTTTAGCCAAATAGTTTTAAAGTTATTGCATTTTTTGTGTTTTTTGCCTTTAATTCAAAATTAAATAGGAAATATTATTTTTTGACACCAGGACAAGTTCCAATATACCTATCGAGACCCACTTAAGCCCAAACACGGGCTATATAGCTCCTGATTTGGCTAATTTGACCAAATCGCGCCATCTTGGTTATTTGGTTTTAATTTTCAAGGCACGATATCTCGGGATCCGCTGGTCCGATTAATCTCGCACTTTCACTCCGGACAGTGGTTTACAGTCACCTTTTAGTGTGGTAGGTTTTCAGCCTGTTTCAGGCACTTCAAATTTTTTCTGCTGAAATTGCTTTCAGGAGATACCTGAAGTGACGCCGAGCTGTACATCCAAAACCCCGACTCTCTCGGACGAAGGGATCAAAAGATACAGGCTTTTTAGTTCGACCTTTGACAGTTCGGCGGCCATTTTGTTTACTTTCAAACCGTCACAGCTCCTAAACCAGTGGTCGTGGGAGTTTGCGGTTTTCGATTTTATCTTCACGGACCTCTTGCCCAGTATACTCCACGTTTTCAGGCGATTTGGAGCTAAAAATTTTCGGGGTCCTGAAAGTAGTTTCAGCGGCTAGAGGAACTCAGGCCGAGTTGGGAGAATCCAAACTCGAGGGGTCTACGGCTTTCCCGAAGGAAGATAACCGTTGTCAAAGATCGTCTTTGACAGATCAGCGGCCATTTTGAATAATATTCAAACAATCATAGCTTCCTAACGGAGAGTCGTAGAGGGCCGGGATTTCCGCTGGGCATATACCCAGACTAGAGGCTATAGGGTGGAACGTTTTTCAGGCGTTTTCAGAGGTCAAAAAGTTTTCAGCCTGAAAACCATTCCGGTAGATTGGTCTCGTCAGGCCAAGCTCGAAAAGCCCAAACACCGGGGTTTTAGGACCTGTGGTTCCGGAGATAACCGCTTGTAACCACTTTTGGTCGCCATCTTGGCGAAAAAACCAAATTTTCAAGTTAGGATATCTCCGGAACCCCTTGGAGTAACAGCACCGAGTTTGGGGTCATCTGATAGGGCCTGACGAGAGCTATCTACTGAGATTAGTGAAACGACTCTACATAGAGCACATAAGGTTTTCGGTCTTAAATCGGGAACTGAAGACCCTGGAGCAGTTTTTCTTGCGGAGCGAGACTCTACATAGAGTCATTCAATTTGTTGGCTGAGGGATTTTGACTTTTTATTTTTTGTTTTATATTTTTTATTTTATTTATACTTTAGTTATATTGTAAACCAAAATTGTACTAAACCCCGCAAGCGCCAGACCTCCCCCTTTATGTAATTAATCTTAAGATAAAGTGACAAGAGCAAGGCTCTATAAAAGCTGTACGTAGGGGCTATATTCTCACAGAGGTTGTATATAAAACTGACCTTCTATAAATTGACCGACTCCTTGACGCTACTCTGGTAGATCCGACTGGAGCGCACCTACCGGCCTCCCAGCTGCGTACGTGAGCCAAAGATTATTAGAATCTTAGTGTTATATTGTTTTTGACTTGTTTTAAATTGTTGTTGTTATATATTAAATTGTTTTTACACTATCTTTATACATTTAAATTTTATCAAATTTTACATTGACTAGGGGTACTCTTTACAATACCCCTACTCTGACGTTTGGACTAGTTGTATCCGGATCCATACGGTACACAATGTTTGCTGTACACACACCCATTAAGAAGCAGGGAAACCAGCCCAACAAAAGCCCATCGAACGCCTCAGTAGAGGCTGGATCCTCCACGCAAAGCGTGAGAAGAAGTGTGGGTGAATGGGAGGCTGGAAATCCCCCAAGGAAAGATACCCCCCCGGTGAAGGAAACTGCACAAAAGGTTCCACTTAAATTGACATTGGAGACGGCATCACGACGACCATCTGTCGAGATAGTCAGCCTAAGTCCACCGTCAGTTAAAACTAGAGTTGCGGAGGCCAGAATATGCCTCACAAAAATTAAGACTCTCATGACAAACTCAAAAACCACCAAGAGAGAGATCAAAGAAGAGGTAAAGGCCCAGGCAGACCGGCTCTACCTGCTCATAAGAGAGTCTGAGCAGGAGAAAGGACGAGCCCCAACTCCAAAGATCCTCACAAAGGCAAAGGGGACACAAGCCGAAGTGGCAGAAGAGAAGGAGGTAGTCCTTAATAAGGAGGTAGTAGACGTGGAATCCTTAAAAAAGACCCTGGAAGACCACAGCCGAAACCTGCGGGAAAACAGCGAGAAGCTTGATAGGTTGAAAGAGGCACTCACTACTGGCGGAGAGTATATGGAGAAGTTTTCGTATGCTAGTGTAGCGGCAAGTCGACCTGTCAAGCAGCCACCGCAGCAGACGGCACTCCACTCCATTGTGGTCACCTCCACAAAGGAGACCGAAACCGGGGAGGAAGTTATTGGCCACATCCGGAAGGCTGTGAATGCCAAAGAAGGATGGGTCACAGTTGATAGGATCCGAAAGGCAAAGGACAGGAAGATCATACTAGGATGTAGGACAGAAGTAGAAAGAGAAAAAGTTAAGGAAAGACTGGCAAGTGTGGGGGATTTGTTGAAGGTCGAGGATGTCAAAAACAGGGACCCATTGGTTATCCTGAAAGACGTCCTGACCTATAACACGGACGAAGATATCCTCAAGGCTCTGCGAAACCAGAACAGGGAAGTGTTCGCAGAGCTCAGTAAGGAAGAAGACCGGGTAGAGGTGCTTTTTAAAAAGAGGACGAGGAACCCCCACATGCACCACGTTGTCCTCAGGGTCACTCCGAAATTGTGGAACAGACTGCAGGATCGACAGGCCGTCCACATCGACCTGCAAAGGATCCGAGTGGCAGACCAGACTCCACTGATTCAGTGTTCCCTGTGTCTGGGTTTTGGGCATGGACGACGGCTCTGTAAGGAGCAAGTCGAAAAATGCAGCCACTGTGGTGGCCCTCACATGAGGACGCAATGTGCTGACTGGCTGGCTGGAGCAGCCCCATCGTGCTGCAACTGTGTGCATGCGAAGCAGGAAGACGTTGAGCATAACGCTTTCAGCGACGTGTGCCCAGTGAGGAAGAGATGCGAGGTTCTGGCCAGAGCCAGGGTAGCATATTGCTAAGGGCAAGAATGGCAACAGGGCGAACGTGTCAGCCAGGGGATATGCGGTGGTCCAGGCCAACCTCCAAAGGAAGGAACTGGCAACCACCGAACTCATACTAGAGGCCAGTGAGCGAGCAATCGCATGGGCACTGATCCAGGAACCGTATGTGGGAGGGGGCAGGAGTATGAAGAGCTACCGTGGTGCGAGAGTCTACCAGTGTGAGGTTGAAGGAAGTGGGAGGGTAAAGGCAGCAATTGCTGTCTTTAATGATGACTTAGACGTCATTCCCTACCCGAAACTCACCACCAACAACATCGTTGTGGTGGGAATCCGGACCAAAGCCTGGGAAATCGCAGTAGTCTCCTACTACTTCGAGCCAGACCAACCCATAGGGCCATACTTGGATCAGCTGACCAAACTAAAGTTGGAACTGGACGCCAAATATCTCCTGGTAGGTGGAGACGCAAATGCAAAGAGCACTTGGTGGGGGAGCACAAAAGAAGACCCAAGGGGGGAAGAGATGTCTGGGACCCTGGATGAACTGGAGCTTCAGGTACTCAACACGGGCGATACGCCAACCTTTTACACAGTAAGAGGTGGCGTAATTTACAAGAGCCATGTGGACGTCACGGCATGCTCGCTCGACCTATATGACTTGGTGGATGGATGGCGGGTCGACACAGGGGCAACAAGCTCGGACCATAATACTATTGTATTTAATGTTAAAATTAAAAAGGACAAAGGGATAAATATAGCTAGGACTACAAGAAAATATAATACTAAGAAGGCAAATTGGGAAAATTTTAAAATTAAATTAAAGGAATACAAAATTGAAAATAACATAAACGTACATAGTATAAATAGGACAATAAATAAGTATCAATTGGAACAATTAATAATAAATTATAGCAATACAATAGAAAAAGCATGCGACGAAGCCATCCCTAAAACTCGTACAAATGCAAAAATTACCATACCATGGTGGTCCGAGGAGCTCGCTGTGAAGAAGAAGGCAGTCGCCACGATGAAGAACCGCATCCGCAATGCCGCACCAGTCCGGAGAGCGATGGTAGTCGACGAGTACCTGAAAGCAAAAGAGGAGTATGAGTGCCAAGCCAAGAAAGCCCTAGTTGCCAGCTGGAAAAACTTCTGTCAGAAACAGGATGGGGAGGGCCTGTGGGAAGGCATTTACAGAGTGATCAGGGGGACCACCAGGAGACAAGAAGACTTGACCCTGATGAAGGAGGGTGCATTCCTGAACGCTGAGGAATCGGCAGCTTTACTCGCCGACGTATTTTATCCTAGGGATGCAGCCGAAGATGATAACCCGGATCACAGGCTCACAAGGGAAGCTGCCAGGAGGGTAAATGAGTGGCATCATGGTGAATTTCATGACCCGCCATTTACGCTGCTGGAGCTGAAAACAGCCGTGGGACATTTCAACCCAAAGAAGGCCCCTGGAGCGGATGGATTTACGTCGGAAATCTGCAGTCGAGCGATCTCCCAGGACCCGGACGCCTTCCTTGCCCTGTACAACAAATGCCTAGAGCTGGCACATTTCCCGGACATCTGGAAAGAGGCTACGGTGGTGGTCCTCAGAAAGCCGGGCAAGGAAGACTATACGAACCCCAAGTCCTACAGACCAATAGGTCTCCTGCCGGTCTTGGGGAAGGTCCTGGAGAGAATGGTGGTGGCGAGGGTCAAATGGCAGGTTGTGCCGCGGCTTAGTACTCGCCAGTTTGGCTTTATGCCCCAGAAAAGCACCGAGGACGCCCTCTATACGCTAATAAAACATGTGCAGGACAAGTTAAGGCTGAAAAAGCTAATTGTCCTGGTGTCATTAGATATAGAGGGCGCTTTTGATAGCGCCTGGTGGCCAGCTATCAAAGTCAGGCTGGCTGAGGAAAACTGCCCGGTGAACACCAGGAGACTACTCGATAGCTACCTCGACGGCAGAAAAGTTAAAGTTAGATATGCCGGGCAGGAATGCACAAAAGAAACCCAGAAGGGGTGTGTTCAAGGGTCAATCGGTGGTCCCATTCTGTGGAACCTCGTGCTGGACCCACTGTTACAGGACCTCGAGAAAGAGGGATACTTCGTGCAGGCTTTTGCAGATGACATTGTCTTGGTTGTTGATGGTGACACAGCGGCTGAAGTCTCCAGAGCCGCCAATGCAGCCCTCGCCCGTGCTCAGGAATGGGGTGTCAGAAATAAGCTTAGGTTTGCACCGCACAAAACCTGTGCGATGTTAATAACCAACAAGCTTAAGTACGACACTCCAATTCTGAGTATGGCCGGGGTCGACATTGCTATGGTTAGGAGTATCAAGCTGCTGGGGCTGACTATAGATGACAAACTTACGTTCAGCGAGCACACCAGAAATGTCTGCAGAAAGGTGGCAGAAATCTATAAACAGCTGTCACGTGCTGCAAAAGTCAGCTGGGGTTTAAATGCCGAAATTATCCGCATTATTTACACTGCTACAATTGAGCCGATAGTTACGTACGCTGCTGGAGCCTGGGCTCCCGCTACGAAAAAGTTGGGTATACGAAAGAGGCTAGGTTCTCTCCAACGAGGATTCGCCCAGAAGCTCTGTAAGTCTTACCGAACGGTCTCATTGAACTCGGCACTGGCACTGGCCGGGATACTGCCTCTAGACCTCCGCGTACAGGAAGCAGCCGCTATGTACGAGGCAAGGAGAGGGTCATCCCAATTTGTGCCAGGAGACAGGGAGATAGAGAGTATGGTAAGATTTGCAGAGACATCTCACCCTGCCAAACAAATGGCCTTGGAGTTCATGTGCCTGGCAGACCAACAGCTTGTGGACAGTCAAAACGTGCAGGCAGTGCGAATATTCACTGACGGCAGCAAGACTGAGGGGAAGGTCGGAGCCGCATTATCCTTGTGGAATAATGAAGGTGAAGTCCAGAACCTCAAGCTCAGCCTCGCCGCTTACTGCACTGTCTACCAGGCTGAACTACTGGCCATTTGCAAGGCAACGGACGTAATCCTTAAGCGCAAAGAGACGAGCTATGGTCTGTACAGCGACTCAATGTCATCATTGCAGTCGCTGACAGACCATGGCTCTCTCCATCCTCTGGCGGTCCGCGCGCGAGCCAATTTGGCTCAGGCATTGGACCAAAATAAAGCTGTGTCTCTATTCTGGGTCAAAGCCCACGCGGGCTTGCCGGGGAATGAGCGTGCGGATGAGTTGGCGAAGGAGGCAGCATTGTCGTCGCGGAGGAAGCCTGACTATGACCAGTGTCCGGTTTCATTCATCAAACGCCAAATTCGTTTGAGTTCAATTGGTGAATGGAACCGAAGATATGTGACTGGTGAGACGGCCTCGGTGACGAGAATGTTTCTTCCGGACGCTGTAGCCGCCTTCCGTATTGTGAAACGGGTGAGGCCGGTAGGTGTGCTCACTCAAGTGTTAACAGGGCACGGTGGGTTCTCGGAATACTTAAACCGTTTTAAGTGTAAAGAGAGCCCATCGTGCATCTGCGACCCACATGTGGCGGAATCCATTCCCCACATATTGTTGGAATGCCCGGCCTATGAAAAAGAGCGTTACGATCTGGAACAGGATTTAGGCATACGATTGCAAAAAGAAAGCGTAAAGGAATTAATGGTGGGCAAAAGTAGCAAAAACAGGAATAAACTTATAGCCTACTGTGAGAATATAGCTCTGAAAGTTATAGATAGAAATAAAACAAGTTAAATAAACTATGTTTACCATTATATTGAATATATAATTGCAGCAAGCATAGGACATAAGCACCAAATTGTAATTAAAATAAGCAGTAGGTAAAGAAACATGTTTAGAAGTTTAAGTAGATCTATGTTAATAGTTAAGTTAAGCTCAAATATGTGTGTAAATAAATAAAGATACCCTGTCCTATTCATTTACCTGAAAATATATATATAGATAAATAAAAAAATAGATAAAATTAGATAGAATAGGAAGTAGCTCTTAAGTGGGAGTCCCACCCACCAGGATAAACGGAGAAGTAAGTGAGAAAGATAAAGTATGTAGCATGGAAGTGCGAGAGGAATGAAAAGCGAGAACTAGTATGGAAGAGGAATAGATAAAAAATAGGCGCCAATGATGTTGGCGGAATTAGTCCAAAAAAAAAAAAAAAAAAACCTAACCTAACCTAACCTAACCTAACCTTTTTTTTTTTTTTTTTTTTTTGTTGCCGGGATGGAAAATCCTCATGGATGTCCTCCGCCCTGGGGTAGGCGGAGGGGTCTGTCAGACTCTTACTGACTAAAAACCACCCCGGTGTTCCCGTCCCACACTTGCACCGGGGATCATGGGATCTAATGCGACTTCCACGATCCCCAGCTAGTGCCGGCCCGCCTCTGCGGGCCACCTCAAGTCTGGGGGGGGGGTGAGGTGTTTAAACCCCCCCCGCGACGTCTGAAAGGGGCGCGCGTGGAACACTACGCGCCGCCACCTCGGGTCCAGTGTGATAGGGGGCGGCGGACGTCCCCAAGTCCGCCGTCCCTGGACCCATTTAGGGGGGCCGGAAGAGGGCGTTGTCTGCCCTCTGCCGACGCCCGGTGCGCCTGCTGCGGGCCGGGTGAGCGGAAGAGATCTCCCGCTCCCGTTCCGCAGCCTCCTTCTGCGACACGACTGTTTCGCAGAAGGATACCACCGCGTCCCAGGACTCGTCGCTGCCGACCATCGCCTCGACCACGGCCGGCAGCGACAGGTCACTGCCCACTCCTGAGATGAGGGCACGGCGTGGCTCCTCCCAAGCGGCACACTCTGCCAGCGTATGCCGCGCCGTGTCCTCCCGACAGTCGATGCAGTGGTGACACCGGGCGTCCGGCTCCCTGTTTATGCGACACAGGTACTTCCCGAAGCAACCATGCCCCGAGAGCACCCGTGTCACCCGAAACGACAGGGAGCCGTGCCTCCTCCCGAGCCAGGGCTCGAGCACTGGCCGGACCGCCTCGATGGTGGCGAGGCCGGCGGTAGGGCGTGAAAGCCTGTCCCGCCATTCCACCACCAGGGCTGCGCGGAGCTGTGACCGACGCAGCTCCATATGTCGCTGCATAAGCCACTCGCCCCGCGCCCTCGCTTCCTCGCGCCACTGGTACAGCGACGCGAGTACTTTCGCCTCGAGGTCCCAGGGCGGGGATCCGGCCAGTACGCAAGCCGCCTCGAAGGAGATCGTGCGATATCCCCTGATGACTCTGACGGCCATCGCTCTCTGCGGCTTTCGCAGGACAGCGATGCTGCCGGCCGTCAGGTCAGCCGCCCAGATCGGGGCCCCATACAGGGCCATCGATCGCACGATCCCCACGTAGAGCCGCCTACAGGCGGCGCTCGGGCCCCCCAGATTGGGAAGCAGCGTTGACAACGCCCCAGCCGCGCCCAACAACTTGGGCGCCAGTCGCCGGAAGTGGGGGCCAAAATCCCACCGGCTGTCGAGCACCAATCCTAGGTACTTCATGGTGGACTCGACAGCGATTTGAGCCCCCCCGACCACGATGTGTGATCCCGGCGGCGGCGCCCGCCGGGGGCCATGAAAGATCATGGCCTCCGACTTGTTGAGGGCAACCTCCAGGCCCAGGCGCCGTATGCGGCTCACCACCTGTGAGACCGCAGCCGTCGCCAGCAACGCTGCCTCCCTGTATGAGCTCCCCCGGGCCGTGACCAGTGTGTCGTCTGCATAACACGTCAGGTCCACGCCCGGCTGGAGCTCGCCGCGCAGCACCCAGTCGTACCCGATGTTCCACAGGAGCGGGCCCACGACCGAGCCCTGTGGAACACCGCACGACATGCGGCGCTGGCTTCCGCCATCACGTCCCGTGTAGGTGACACACCTCTCTGCTAAATAAGCCCCAACTATGCGGCGGAGGTAGGAAGGCACCCGATGATAACGCAGTGCCTCCCTAATACAGCTCCAGGGCAGGGTGCTGAAGGCGTTGGAGATGTCCAAGGACACCGCCAACATCACCCCGCCCCGGGACACCGCTTCCTCCGCCAGGACTCTCACCCGCGATATAGCGTGGATGGTGGAGCGCCCGTGCCGAAAGCCGAACTGGCTCTCGGCCAGGTCAGGCCCCTCTCCGCACAAGTGGCTGACGAGGCGGGCAGCGATTATACGCTCAAACATCTTACCCACCTCGTCTAGCAGCACTATGGGCCTGTACGCGGACGGTGAGTCCGCAGGGCGCCCCGCCTTCCTGAGCAGGACCAGACGACCAGATTTCCACAAAGTGGGAAACTGGCCCTGCTCAAGGCACGCTGTGTAGAGTCCTGTCAAGTGGGGCTCTAGCTCCTTCAGAGCGAGGGCTAACGCTTGGCCGTGGATCCCGTCGGGCCCCGGAGCCACGTTCTTGGCCCGGAGCCGCACCACGGCTGCCCTCATCTCTGCTTGTGTCACCTCTGGGACGCTGATGGCGTTCTCGTCTTCCTCTGCAAGCTCTGCGGCTGTGGGCAAAGCCATCGGCGGTGGAGTACGCTCCGCTCTTGCCGGGAAGAGGGCTGCGACTACCTCCTCCAGCAGCTCAGGCTGGAGACTCTCCGTGAGTGGAGGCGCTGCGGCTCGAAGTTTCCCTCGAACCGCACGATAAGGGCGCCCCCACGGATCTGCGTCGAGAGTCTCCAACATCTCCTCCCTGGCTCGCGTTCTCGATTCGCCAATGGCCAGCCACAGGGCCTGCTTCGCCGCGCGGTACACCTCATACAGCGCGGCTTCTTCGTCAGGGACCCGACGACGTCTCCTCCGGTATCGGGTGTACTGGCGCCTGACCGCTACGCAGTCGACACGTAATTGTGCGATCTCGGCAGACCACCAGTACACCTGGCGCCTTGCTGGGTGGTTGCTGACGCAGGGCATGGACGCGTCGCAGATTTGCGTCATCGCCCCGCGGAACCACAGCGCCTCCTCTTCGACGTCGACGGGTCCGTTCGTCGCCGACTCCCGAATCCAGGCCTGGATGATAGCGGCCTCCTCGAGAAGTTCCCTGTCGATGCGCTTACGCGCCCAGCGCGGACCGTCCCTTCGCGGGGTCGATGGACTACGGCCGCCGGTGGTCTGGGCGGAGACGTCGAATCGGATGTATCGGTGATCCGACAACGTCTCCACCTCCACGGCGACATGCCAGTCGTGGACACGGCTCGCGACAGCAGGGCTAGCGAACGAGACGTCTACTATAGACCCGCCCCGCTGTCGCACGCACGTGTGGACCGAGCCCCGATTTAGGACGACCAGGCCAGACGTGACCGCCCACTCCTCCAGCGCCTAACCTAACCTAACCTAACCTAACCTAACCTTTTTTTTTTTTTTGACGCTGAGAAATGCGTTACGCATGCCCGCTCGTGGGGGGCGAGACGGGGTATGTGGGACTCCTGTTAGACATACAGTATACCCACTAAAACTCAGCGGTGTTCCCGCAACGCCGTGATGGGAGGGCATGGGAAACCGGCGCAGCCTTTACATCCAAACCCTCCCGGCGCATGCCCGCCTTTTTGACGGGCCCCGCATGCCCCCCCGTTTACTGGGGGGGCTATGGGAATGACCGGGAACACCTGGTCATTCCCATCCGACACTGGTGGAGGCCTGTGCAATACAGGCAAGGGTGCCCCCGCACCCGTTGCCTGCTCGCCTCCATCTGGGAGGAGTCGAAGATGACTTTCATACTGACGTCTTCTTCGACCCCTCCTCCGCCTGCGGAGCGGCGCTGCGAGAGGGTCGTCCTCCCGCGCTCGCTCCGCGTCCTCCTTCTGTGACATGACTTCCTCACAGAAGGAGGCGACTGTTGCCCAGGCCTCCTCGCTTTCCAGCATCGAGTTGATGACACTGGGAAGCGAGAGGTCCGGCCCGACTGCTGTGACCAGAATGCGGCGCAGCTCGGACCAGGCTGGGCACACCTCTAGGGTGTGCTGTGCCGTGTCCTCCGCCGCGCCGCAGTTGTGGCACGACGGGGTCTCCTCCCTTCGGATACGGTGCAGGTGCGATCCGAAGCACCCATGGCCAGACAACACCTGCACCAGACGGAAAGAGAGGAAACCGTGGGACCGCTCGAGCCAATCCTTCAAGACTGGCCCGAGCGCGTCCAGCGTCCGGCGGCCGAAGGCGGCAGAGGCGAGGTCCTCCGTCCAGTGATGGACGATTGCCTCCTTCGCCTCCTGCCGCACGGCCTCCCGCTCTTCTGCGGCGGGGAGCTCCCCGAGCGCCTTCCGCCGCGCCGTCCACTCGTACACTCTGGTCAGCACCCATGCCTCGAGCTCCCAAGGAGGGGTGCCGGCCAGAGCGCACGCCGCCGAGAATCCCACCGACCGGTAAGCCCTCGCCACCCGCAGTGCAATGGCCCTTTGGGGCCTGCGGATGGCAGTGGCGTTCTCCCTCCGGTGGAGGGCGTCCGCCCAGATTGGGGCCCCGTAAAGGGCCATGCTTCTTAGGATGCCGGCATACAAGCGCCGGCATCGCGCCTTCGGACCCCCCAGGTTCGGGAGGAGCCACGACAGGGCATTCGCGGCCTTCAGCAGGCGCGTCGACAGCTCGCTAAAGTGTGGGCCGAAGCGCCACCTGCTGTCGAGTACAAGGCCCAGGTACTTCATTTGGGCCTTGACTCCAATCCGGACGCCCTCCACGTCAATGTGGCCGTCTGGGGGGATGCGCTGCCGAGGCCCGTGGAAATACACGGCCTCGGTTTTATGTAGCGCCACCTTCAACCCTAGGCGGCGGATCCTTCCTGCCACTAAGGATCCGCCAGCAGAGGCCAGACTGGCCGCCTCCCTGAAGTCCCTCCCCCGGGCAATGAGGAGAGTATCATCTGCGTAGCAAATGATGCTCGTGCCACGGAGGAGGGTCCCCCGCAGGAGCCAGTCGAATCCAATGTTCCACAGCGGTGGTCCTAGGACCGACCCCTGTGGAACACCGGACTCTGCGCCGTATTGCCTAACTCTGGCCGTCTTGTCTGCAAGGAGGACCACCCGGTCCTTCAAGTAGCTGGCCAAGAGTTGGCGCAAGTACTGAGGCACTCCGTGGTACCGGAGCGCCTCCAAGATGGTCGAGTGGGGGACAGAGTTGAAGGCGTTGGCAATGTCGAATGACACCGCCAACACTCCATCCCCCGCCTCCACGGCCTCCCTCACCTGGCCCTTCAGTAGGGCCAATGCGTCCACGGTGGAACGACCCCGTCGGAACCCGAATTGGGCGTCGGACAGGTCCGGCCCCACCGTCACCAGCAGGCTTTCTAGCCGGTTGGCGATTATCCCCTCGAACATCTTACCGACCTCATCGAGCAAAACGATGGGCCGGTAAGCCGAGGGGGAGTCCGCCGGGCGTCCCTCCTTCCGGAGGAGGCATAGCCGCCCCTCCTTCCAAGGTTTCGGGAACCTCCCAGTCGTGAAACACGCGCTAAAGAGGTCCCGAAGCCTCTCCTCCATCTGTGAGGCGGCTATGGCCACCACCCGTGCGGGAACGCCGTCCGGCCCTGGGGCCGTGTTCTTTGCGCGAAGGCGAAGAGTCCCTGCGCAAAGTTCCGACGCCGTCACCGGGGGGACCTCCTCATCCGGCGGAGCCGCCTCCCGCGGAGGGTCCATCACTGGTGGGGTGAAGTCGGTCCTGGACGGAAACAGGGACCGGACCACCCCATCCAGCAATGCCGGCTCGAGGGTCTCCGTCAGTGGAGGACCACAGGGGCGCAGTTTATTCCGCGCCGCCTTGTAAGGTCTTCCGAACGGGTCCCTATCGAGACCCTCCAGCATGTCGGCTCTCGCCGAGTCTTCGGCCGCGCACATCGCCAGCTTGAGGACCGTCTTTGCGTTTATGTACGACGCATAGAAGCCCCCTTCGCTGGCTGGGTCTCGGTCTCGGTCTGGTCCTGGCCGCTACGCAGGCGGTTCGGAGCTCCGCCAGTTCCTCCGACCACCAATAGACGGCGCGGCGGGGAGGTGGGCGGCGGGACCGGGGCATGCTGGAGTTGCACACCTCGGTCAAGGACCCCCTCAACTGGAGCGCTGCGGCGTCCACGTCCATGACGTCGACAGGAGGAGCGAGCCAGTCCTGGACGAACGCCGCCTCCTCCGCAGCCTCTCGGTCCAGGCGGGTGAGAGCCCACCGTGGGAACGCAGATTGGCCCGGGCGGACCCCCAGGGGGCTCTGGGTGGAGATGTCGAAGCGTACATATCGGTGGTCCGAAAAGGTCTCCGCCATCTCCACCCGCCAGTTCACGACGCGGGCGGCTAGCACGGGGGTGGCAAACGAGACGTCGACCACCGATCCTCCCCGTTGCCGCACACACGTGTGGACAGCCCCTCTGTTTAGGAGGGACACACCGCACGACGCCGCCCAAAATTCTGCGGCGCGTCCCCGGACGTTGCAAGAGCGGGCCGGGTTGCCCCAGGCCGTCGCCTTGGCGTTCAGGTCGCCCAATATGGCGACCTGCCGTGGCGCCGCCCTCCCGACCACTGAGGTGAGGATTTCGAGATAATTCTCGAAATCCGAGAGAGGGCGGTTTGGGGAGAAATATACGCCCACAAAGGCCAAGTCTCCCCACGCGGCGGCCACGTATCCCGGTCCCCTCTCTAAGAGCGAGAGGGGAGGGGAGTCCGTGGAAGACCGCGACACCAATGCCACCGAGCCGTCCCGATCACCCAGCCAACGGCCAGGCACCGAGTACGGCTCGGCAACCACCGCCACGTCCACCAACCACTCGGCCATTGTCTGCATCAGCAGATCCTGGGCCGCCCTGCAGTGGTTGGTGTTCGCCTGGAGGATACGATGCTTGACCTGACTATCCATTAATCAGACATCGTACCCCCCTCCACAGCCGCCAAAGTCCCAGCCTCAGGGACGGCGGTGGCAGCGACAGGCCGGATCGGCGCCTGCTCCTTGCCCTTCTTGGGGGGAGGATTGCACTTCCTCCCCAACATGACGTGGCCTGCCGGGCAGCCACTGGCGGCACACACCGCACAGTGCGGCGTGGCGGCCTCGCAGGAGGCGGACTTGTGCCCGTCCTTGCCGCAGCGGTAGCAGTTGCTCCCCCTGTCGACCTTGGACGGGCAAAGGGGCCGGGTGTGTCCGACTCCAAAACACTTGTAGCAGCGCAGAGGCTTGGCTGCAAGTGCCCGGACTACACCCGAGCTGAACCCGACTGCAAGTCGTCCTTTGGCGAGGACGGCTATGGCTGCGGCGACTGGGCAATCGAGGCGAATGGTGCCCATGCCGCTGCGACCGAGCCAGATGGCCCGACCTTGCACCTCTGTGACGCCACAGCCCCCCATCGCTGCGATCGCCGCCACCACCTCCTCCTTGGTGACCGAGTCGTCGAGGTCGGTCACCTCCAAGGCCACGGTCTTCACGGGCCTAGCGACATTGGCCGCGTCTGCGATGACCTCTTCCAACTTGGTTGCGAAGAGGTCGGCGTTGGCGCTGCCCTGAGCCCCCGGGAACTCGAAAATCCGAGCCCCGGCCTGGGTCCGGCGGCACGAGACTGTGCCAATCCCCAGTTTTTGGGGATCAGCGTTGGTACGTGCCCGCGTCATTATCGACGCGTACGTCTCCCCCCGCTCCGCAGCCTCAGCGGTGAGCGTCACCACTACGGCTGCGGTCTTGGGGGGAACCAACTTCCTCTTGTCATTCCTGGCGGGGGCTCCATTGGCTGCAGCGGGAGCAGCGGTGGTGGGCCTGGGGGCCGACCTCTTCCCCTTCCCCTTTCCTTTTCCCTTTCCCTTGCCCGTTGTCTGGGACGAGCCGGGAGGGGTGGTGGTGGTGGCGGCAGGGCCAGCCTCCGTCCTCGACTTCTTCCTCTTCTTGCCCCCTCCCTTTTTGGCCACCTTCGTCCATCCTTGCTGGTTGGATGGGGTGGTGGACGGAAGACCGGCGTCTTCCACCTGGGATGGCACCTCCGACTCGCGTCGCCTGTTGTCCGCCGCGAGCGGCGGTCGGAGGCGCTTCTCAGGCAAGAGCCTGTCCTCTATGCCCGCAATACAGGCTCTCGTGAAGTTCCTCTCCTCCGTGACGACCTTGCGGATGATATCCTCAAGGTTGGAGGGGGGAACCTCAGCCGCCGGTCTCGGCTCGGCTTTGTTTGGCCGGGCCGTGGCTTCAGCCAGCTTTTGATGCAGCTGGCTGACCTCTGACTGCAGGCGATCAACTTTCGCCTGCAGTTGCCGCGTTTCGTCGGTCGCCGTGCGCTGCACCAGCTCCCCGACGATGCCGCGCATGCTCGCGGCCCTGCATTTAAGGGACTTTTGGAAAGTCCCTTTCAAATTGGAGGACTTAGAGGCGATTACCACTATCTCCTCTTCGTCCTCCTCAGCCATCAGCTGCAGCTCCGCCAGGGAGTGGTCCGCATACAGGACGCGGGACGCGCCGTACCCGGACTTGGCCCGGGCGACGCGCGTCCGTTGCTCCTTGGCCGCAACCCGCTCCTCCAGGTCTTGCTGCAGCTGCGCCCGCCTAATTAGGTCCAACTGGCATCTGGCCTCAGCTAGACCCACGTCGTGGGTATCAGACACCGGCTTCTGGGCCTTCGCGCGTGGTCTCCTCGAGTCCGAGGAACCCCCGGACCCATCTCTCTGACGGGCCCGCTTCCCCGGCTCCCGGCGACCAGTCATCGAACTAGCGTCCGACTCGAACAAAACGGACTCATTATCGGAGTCCGGCACCTCACAAAAGAAGCTGGCCGCAGACGGCGCGCGGCTAGCTTCCGACGCCGAAGCGCCCTCGGATTTGCCCTGAGAAGGGCCTTTTGGTTGGCCCTGAGAAGGGCCTTTTCTAAATCGTCCGGAGACGTCCCTCGGTTTAGGCATAGCCTCCTCAGGTGTCGCAGTTTCCCACAATAAAATAAAATATAATAAAATCGATTAAAATATGCTACGACTGCACAGTGCACTTTAGCCGAGCCCGGTCTGCCACTCCGTTACGGTGGTCAGAACCGGGTCGTTGCCCAGGGGACGCGACGTGGACGCAAGCACTGTTTTTTTTTTTTTTTTTTTTTTTTTGCCGGGGTGGAAAATCCTCATGGATGTCCTCCGCCCTGGGGTAGGCAGAGGGGTCTGTCAGACTCTTACTGACTAAAAACCACCCCGGTGTTCCCGTCCCACACTTGCACCGGGGATCATGGGATCTAATGCGACTTCCACGATCCCCAGCTAGTGCCGGCCCGCCTCTGCGGGCCACCTCAAGTCTGGGGGGGGGGTGAGGTGTTTAAACCCCCCCCGCGACGTCTGAAAGGGGCGCGCGTGGAACACTACGCGCCGCCACCTCGGGTCCAGTGTGATGGGGGGCGGCGGACGTCCCCAAGTCCGCCGTCCCTGGACCCATTTAGGGGGGCCGGAAGAGGGCGTTGTGTGCCCTCTGCCGACGCCCGGTGCGCCTGCTGTGGGCCGGGTGAGCGGAAGAGATCTCCCGCTCCCGTTCCGCAGCCTCAACCTAACCTAACCTAACCTAACCTTTTTTTTTTTTTGTTGCCGGGGTGGAAAATCCTCATGGATGTCCTCCGCCCTGGGGTAGGCGGAGGGGTCTGTCAGACTCTTACTGACTAAAAACCACCCCGGTGTTCCCGTCCCACACTTGCACCGGGATCATGGGATCTAATGCGACTTCCACGATCCCCAGCTATTGCCGGCCCGCCTCTGCGGGCCACCTCAAGTCTGGGGGGGGGTGAGGTGTTTAAACCCCCCCCGCGACGTCTGAAAGGGGCGCGCGTGGAACACTACGCGCCGCCACCTCGGGTCCAGTGTGATGGGGGGCGGCGGACGTCCCCAAGTCCGCCGTCCCTGGACCCATTTAGGGGGGCCGGAAGAGGGCGTTGTCTGCCCTCTGCCGACGCCCGGTGCGCCTGCTGCGGGCCGGGTGAGCGGAAGAGATCTCCCGCTCCCGTTCCGCAGCCTCCTTCTGCGACACGACTGTTTCGCAGAAGGATACCACCGCGTCCCAGGACTCCTCGCTGCCGACCATCGCCTCGACCACGGCCGGCAGCGACAGGTCACTGCCCACTCCTGAGATGAGGGCACGGCGTGGCTCCTCCCAAGCGGCACACTCTGCCAGCGTATGCCGCGCCGTGTCCTCCCGACAGTCGATGCAGTGGTGACACCGGGCGTCCGGCTCCCTGTTTATGCGACACAGGTACTTCCCGAAGCAACCATGCCCCGAGAGCACCTGCGTCACCCGAAACGACAGGGAGCCGTGCCTCCTCCCGAGCCAGGGCTCGAGCACTGGCCGGACCGCCTCGATGGTGGCGAGGCCGGCGGTAGGGCGTGAAAGCCTGTCCCGCCATTCCGCCACCAGGGCTGCGCGGAGCTGTGACCGACGCAGCTCCATATGTCGCTGCATAAGCCACTCGCCCCGCGCCCTCGCTTCCTCGCGCCACTGGTACAGCGACGCGAGTACTTTCGCCTCGAGGTCCCAGGGCGGGGATCCGGCCAGTACGCAAGCCGCCTCGAAGGAGATCGTGCGATATCCCCTGATGACTCTGACGGCCATCGCTCTCTGCGGCTTTCGCAGGACAGCGATGCTGCCGGCCGTCAGGTCAGCCGCCCAGATCGGGGCCCCATACAGGGCCATCGATCGCACGATCCCCACGTAGAGCCGCCTACAGGCGGCGCTCGGGCCCCCCAGATTGGGAAGCAGCGTTGACAACGCCCCAGCCGCGCCCAACAACTTGGGCGCCAGTCGCCGGAAGTGGGGGCCAAAATCCCACCAGCTGTCGAGCACCAATCCTAGGTACTTCATGGTGGACTCGACAGCGATTTGAGCCCCCCCGACCACGATGTGTGATCCCAGCGGCGGCGCCCGCCGGGGGCCATGAAAGATCATGGCCTCCGACTTGTTGAGGGCAACCTCCAGGCCCAGGCGCCGTATGCGGCTCACCACCTGTGAGACCGCAGCCGTCACCAGCAACGCTGCCTCCCTGTACGAGCTCCCCCGGGCCGTGACCAGTGTGTCGTCTGCATAACACGTCAGGTCCACGCCCGGCTGGAGCTCGCCGCGCAGCACCCAGTCGTACCCGATGTTCCACAGGAGCGGGCCCACGACCGAGCCCTGTGGAACACCGCACGACATGCGGCGCTGGCTTCCGCCATCACGTCCCGTGTAGGTGACACACCTCTCTGCTAAATAAGCCCCAACTATGCGGCGGAGGTAGGAAGGCACCCGATGATAACGCAGTGCTTCCCTAATACAGCTCCAGGGCAGGGTGTTGAAGGCGTTGGAGATGTCCAAGGACACCGCCAACATCACCCCGCCCCGGGACACAGCTTCCTCCGCCAGGACTCTCACCCGCGATATAGCGTGGATGGTGGAGCGCCCGTGCCGAAAGCCGAACTGGCTCTCGGCCAGGTCAGGCCCCTCTCCGCACAAGTGGCTGACGAGGCGGGCAGCGATTATACGCTCAAACATCTTACCCACCTCGTCTAGCAGCACTATGGGCCTGTACGCGGACGGTGAGTCCGCAGGGCGCCCCGCCTTCCTGAGCAGGACCAGACGACCAGATTTCCACAAAGTGGGAAACTGGCCCTGCTCAAGGCACGCTGTGTAGAGTCCTGTCAAGTGGGGCTCTAGCTCCTTCAGAGCGAGGGCTAACGCTTGGCCGTGGATCCCGTCGGGCCCCGGAGCCACGTTCTTGGCCCGGAGCCGCACCACGGCTGCCCTCATCTCTGCTTGTGTCACCTCTGGGACGTTGATGGCGTTCTCATCTTCCTCTGCAGGCTCTGCGGCTGTGGGCAAAGCCATCGGCGGCGGAGTATGCTCCGCTCTTGCTGGAAAGAGGGCTGCGACTACCTCCTCCAGCAGCTCAGGTTGGAGACTCTCCGTGAGTGGAGGCGCTGCGGCTCGAAGTTTCCCTCGAACCGCATGATAAGGGCGCCCCCACGGATCCGCGTCGAGAGTCTCCAACATCTCCTCCCTGGCTCGCGTTCTCGATTCACCGATGGCCAGCCACAGGGCCTGCTTCGCCGCGCGGTACACCTCATACAGCGCGGCTTCTTCGTCAGGGACCCGACGACGTCTCCTCCGGTATCGAGTGTACTGGCGTCTGACCGCTACGCAGTCGACTCGTAATTGTGCGATCTCGGCAGACCACCAGTACACCTGGCGCCTTGCTGGGTGGTTGCTGACGCGGGGCATGGACGCGTCGCAGATTTGCGTCATCGCCCCGCGGAACCACAGCGCCTCCTCTTCGACGTCGACGGATCCGTTCGTCGCCGACTCCCGAATCCAGGCCTGGATGATAGCGGCCTCCTCGAGAAGTTCCCTGTCGATGCGCTTACGTGCCCAGCGCGGACCATCCCTTCGCGGGGCCGATGGACTACGGCCGCCGGTGGTCTGGGCGGAGACGTCGAATCGGATGTATCGGTGATCCGACAAAGTCTCCACCTCCACGGCGACATGCCAGTCGTGGACACGGCTCGCGACAGCAGGGCTAGCGAACGAGACGTCCACTACAGACCCACCCCGCTGCCGCACGCACGTGTAGACCGAGCCCCGATTGAGGATGGTCAAGCCTGTCGTGACTGCCCATTCCTCCAGCGCCTCACCCTTAGCATCGGTCACCGGAGATCCCCACGCCGCAGACTTGGCGTTGAGATCCCCGAGCAACAGCACCGGGCGAGGGTGGAACTGGCCCACGACGGCACCCAACTCGACAAGGAACCCCTCGAAGTTGGCGAGACTCTTGTTGGGCGAGAAGTACGCCCCGACCGTGACAATTCCGTCCACGAGGGCGGCCACCCAGCCGTGTCCTCGGGAGGGATTGCCAAGAGTCCCGCCAATGATGGCCACCAAACCGTCTAGGTCCCCTGCCCAGTTATCACGGGGGGGGACAAAATACGGCTCAGCGACCACAGCCACATGGATCGACCACTCCGCCATGCTCTGGAGCAATAGATCCTGAGCTCTGGCAGAGTGGTTGATATTTGCCTGGAGGAAATGCGATTGTGCCATCACTGGCATTGCATGTCCTCGGCATCTCCTCCTTCCCTGGTTCGGGAGTCAGCTGCTGGGCTGCCAGGCAGTGGGAGAGGCACAGGTCCTCCGAAATCCCTGGTTCTCTTGGCAACTTTCTTGGGTGCCTTGCAGGCTTTCCCGCCAAGTCTGTGTTCCGCAGGCCTTCCTGCAGCTGCGCAAAGACTGCAGTTTGGTGCCGCGGAGCACTGGGCCGACTTGTGGCCGGGCTGACCGCAGCGATAACATAAATCACTGCGATCTATTTGTGCAGTGCACTGTGCCCGGACATGCCCCTTTTCCAGGCACCTGAAGCACTGCACAGCCCTTGGTGCCAAGAGTTTGACCTTGGCAGACACCCATCCCACTAGCAACCGACTGCCGTCTGCAACCTTGTTTGCAGCAGCTACCGGGCACTGCACCCAAATCGTGCCAAGCCCGGCTGCGCTGCAGCGGATTTCTCCCGCCTTCACGGCTTCGGGCAGACACCCGCCGTATTTGGCGATGGCCGCCACTACTTCCTTCGGGGTCGCGGAGTCGTCCAGCCCTTCTATGCGCAGTTCAGCTGTTTTAGTGGGCCTGGACACGCGGGCATCCTCCGGGTTGAGGACTTCTCGGAGTTTGGCGGCCAGACTGTCTGCCCTCTCCTTCCTCAAAGCACCCGACAACTCAAACACCTTGGCACCCGTAGCTGACGTTCTAAAGCCGAAGCCAGCGGGGGTGCCAAGTTCGCTGAGTTTGAGCTTATCCTTCATTCCGTCCAGGACCGACTTGTATGTGACTCCCCTTTTTGAGGCTTCGGGCTGCAGCGTAATCACTACAGCCTCGGAGCGTGGAGTCATGGCCCTGGGCGGCTTCGTGCTCTTTTTCGTTGCCGGGCCTTTGGGAAGCGCTGGCAGCGTCTTCTTCTTGTGGCCCTTTTTGACCACTGTCGTCCAGGCCTCCTGGATGGGAGGCGCGGTCGCCGGCACGGTTGAGTGGGAAGATGGTGCGGCCGCACTCACCGCGGGCTTCTTGGACCTCTCCGTGGGCTTTTTGGCCCCCTCCGTAGGTTTCTTGGCCACCTGCACGGGCTTCGGCCTGGCGGCATCTTCCCTCCTCCGCTTATCTGCCGCAAGCGGCGGTCGGAGGATTTCGGCCGGGGGAAGTCGCGACTCTATGGCCTGCAATCGGGCATCCAATCGGGCATCCACCATGCCCCCACATTGCACCATGCATATTCTGGCCACCTTCTCTATTTCATGGTCCGCAAAAGGTGCAGGGGTCGACGAAGGCGCGACCGGAGTGGGGCCAGTGGCAGCGGGAGCTGCTCTCTGAGCGGCAAACTCCCGCTTGAGGTCCTCCAGCTCGGACCGGAGACGGCTATTTTCCTCCCATAACTTCGACGTCTCCTCCGTGCTCGTGCGACTAAGGAGGACCTGCACTGCCTCCTTAATGTCGTCAGCCGCCTCCTTCAAGGCACGCGTGAATGTGCCCTTCAGGTTGCCCGATTTGGTGGCAACCTTCAGGACGACATCCACGCCGTCCAAAACTTGGCGACCGAGCGCCACTGCCGATGGCCTCTCCCCGGCAGTCATCCGGGCTGAGCGCCGCTCCCGCGCCTGGCGAGCCAGCTCGCTGATCTCGTCAGCCGCTACCGCCTTGCGTTGCGCACGCTTAGCGGCATTCGCCTCCGCCTTATTAGATCCCAGCAAGATGCCCTCACTGGGGTCCACGATCGCGGGACTGGGATCGCTCCCCACGCTCTTGACGCCCTCCTCTAGAGCCGGCGTATCGGGTCGGGAAACCGACGAGAATCGACCCCGTACGTCGCGCTCCGGCAAGCGAGCAGGAGCTCCACTCACCACCGCACGACCTCGCCCGCATCTCCCTGTTCGCACTTTAGCGGCCGGCAGGCTCTCCTCACTAGAAGAGCCTGACAGCCCCGCGCGCTTCTTCTTCCGTGAGCTTCTTTTCCAGAATCGCCCACCCACCTCCTCTTCAGTTTGCAGGTACTTTGAGCCTAAGCTCGCCACGCTCGCCAAACTCGTCCTTCCGGACGCGGTGTCAGAATCTGACACCGCACCCATGTGCATTGAAAGAGAAATGCATTACGCATCCCCGCTCGTGGGGAACGAGTCGGGGTATGTGGGACTCCTGTCGATGATGACAGTATACCCACTAAAACTCAGCGGTGTTCCCACATCGCCGTGATGGGGGGGCCATGGGAAACCGGCTCAGCCTTTACATCCACAACCCTCCCGGCGCATGCCCGCCTAGCTGGCCGGCCCCTCATGCCCCCCAGGGTGGGGAGCTACGAGAATGGCAGGGAACACCTGGCCATTCCCGTTCGACACTGGTGGAGGCCTGTGCAATACAGGCAAGGGTGCCCCTGCACCCGTTGCCTGCTGGCCTCCAACTGGGAGGAGTCGGAGATGACTTTCAAACTGACGCCTTCTTCGACCCCTCCTCCGCCTGCGAAGCGGCGCCGCGTTAGGATCGTCCTCACGCGCGCGCTCCGCTGCCTCCTTCTGGGACATGACGTGTTCGCAGAAGGAGGCGACTGCCGCCCAAGACCTTTCATCCCTCAGCATGGCGGTAACTACGCCGGGGAGTGAGAGGTCCGGTCCGATCACCGCGATGAGATTGTCGCGCGGCTCAGACCACGTTGGGCACACTTCGAGGGTGTGCTGCGCCGCGTCCTCCGCCGCGCCACAGTGGTGGCACAACGGCGTCTCCTCCCGTCCGATTCGGTGCAGGTACGATCCGAAACATCCATGTCCGGACAGCACCTGCACCAGACGGAAGGAGAGGAACCCATGCGACCGCTCGAGCCAGTCTCGCAGGACTGGCCCAATCGCATCGAGGGTTCGGCGGCCGAAAGCTGCAGTGGCGAGGTCCCCCGTCCAATGGACGACGATGGCGTCCCTCGCCTCCCGCCGGACGGCTGCCCGCTCTTCCGGGGCTGGGCGTTCTCCTCTTGCCCTCCGTCCTGCCGTCCATTCATACACTCTGGCGAGCACCCACGCCTCGAGTTCCCAGGGAGGGGTGCTGGCCAGAGCACATGCTGCTGCAAAGCCCACCGTGCGATGGGCCCGTGCCACCCGCTGGGCTATGGCCCTTTGGGGTGCCCTCAAGGCGGCGGCATTCTCCCTCCTGTGGAGTGATTCCTCCCAGATAGGAGCCCCGTAGAGGGCCATACTCCTCAAGATGCCAGCGTAAAGTTGCCGGCATCGCGCGCTGGGCCCCCCCAAGTTGGGGAGCAGCCACGAGAGTGCACCCGCGGCCTTCAGCAGGCGTGACGACAGCCCGCTAAAATGCGGCCCGAAGCGCCACCTGCTGTCGAGTACAAGGCCCAGGTATTTCATCTGGGCCTTGACCTCAATTCTGACGCCCTCCACGAAGATGTGGGCGTCAGGTGGGGGGCGCTGCCGAGGGCCGTGGAAGAACACGGCCTCGGTCTTGTGTAGCGCCACCGATAACCCTAGGCGGCGGATCCTCCCTGCCACCAAGGATTCGCCCGCCGAGGCTAAATTGGCCGCCTCCCTGAAATTCCCCCCCCGGGCGGTGAGGAGAGTGTCATCCGCGTAGCAGACGACACTCGTGCCTCGGAGGAGAGTTCCCCGCAGGAGCCAATCATAGCCGACGTTCCAGAGGAGAGGTCCTAAGACTGACCCCTGCGGAACGCCGGCCTCAACGGCGTACCGCCGGACTTGGCCAGTCCTATTTACCAGGAGGATCGCCCGTTCCTCCAGGTAGCTGGCCAGCAGCCTGTGCATGTATAGAGGCACTCCGTGGAATCGGAGCGCCTCTAGGATGGTGGAGTGGGGAACGGAGTTGAAGGCATTGGCTATGTCGAATGACACAGCCAACAATCCGTCCCCCGCTTCCATCGCCTCCTTCACCTGGCCCTTAAGGCAGGCCAGCGCGTCCACCGTGGAACGCTCAGCCCGAAAACCAAACTGAGCGTCCGACAAGTCCGGCCCGATACTCCGCAGATGGCCCTTTAGGCGGGCAGCGATTATCCCCTCGAACATTTTGCCGACCTCATCGAGCAGAACGATGGGCCGGTATGCCGAGGGGGAGTCTGCGGGGCGGCCCTCCTTGCGAAGGAGGCACAACTGCCCCTCCTTCCATGGTTTCGGGAACCTCCCAGACGCAAGGCATGCGCTGAAGAGGTCCCGAAACCTTTCCTCCATTTGAGTGGCTGCGAACGCCACCACTCTTGCCGGAATACCGTCGGGGCCTGGAGCTGTCTTCTTGGCGCGGATATGGAGAATAGCCGCGTCAAGTTCCGACTCCGTGACAGGAGGGGCCTTCTCTTCTTCCTCAGCTGGCGGAGCTATCCCCCGTGGTGGGCCCATCACTGGTGGAGTGAAGTTGTCCCTGGACGGGAACAGGGACTGAACCACCCCATCCAGAAATGAGGGCTCCAGGGTCTCGGCCACCGGGGGACCAAAGGGGCGCAGTTTGTTGCGCGCCGCCTTATATGGTCTCCCGTAAGGATCGTTGTCGAGACCCTCCAGCAACTCTGCTCTGGACGAGTCTCTGGCGGCGGTGATAGCCCTATCGAGGACCAATTTTGCCTCCATGTACACCTCATAGAGGTGGTCTTCATCGGCCAGGTCCCGTATACGCCGCCGCCGGCTTCGCGTGTAGGCCCTCCTTGCCTCCACACAGGCTGCTCGAAGTCCCGCCAGCTCCACCGACCACCAGTACACGGCGCGTTTGGGTAGTGGTCGGTGAGACCGGGGCATGCTGGAGTTGCATACCTCGGTCAGAGACTCCCTCAGGTGCCCCGCCACGGTGTCTACATCCAGGCCAGCGGAAGGCGGCGAAAGCCAGTCCTGGATGAACGCCGCCTCCGCCGCTGCCTCCCTGTCCAGGCGGGCGATAGCCCACCGCGGGAACGGTGATCGCGCCGAGAGGGGCCGCGTCTCTCCGGGGCCACTGTTGGAGATGTCGAACCGCACGTAGCGGTGGTCCGACATAGTCTCCGCCAGGTCCACCCGCCAGTTCAACACGCGTGCGGCCAACGCAGGGGTGGCGAAAGTGACGTCCACTATTGAGCCACCCTGCCGCCGCACGCATGTCTGGACGCTTCCTCTGTTCAAGAGGGAGAGGCCAGAGGAAGCTGCCCACATCTCCACTGCCCGCCCGCGTGCGCTGGTGGCTGGGTTGCCCCAGGTCACCGACTTGGCATTCAGGTCTCCCAGTACGGAGACCTGATGCGGCGCCGCCCTGCCGACCACGGCGACCAGCACTCCGAGATAGTTCTCGAAGTCCTGAAGAGGGCGGTTTGGGGAGAAATAGACGCCCACAAGGGCTATGTCTCCCCACGCGGCGGCCACGTATCCTGGTCCCCTCTCTAACAGCGAGAGGGGAGGGGAGTCTGTGGAAGACCGCGCCGCTAGTGCCACCGAGTCGTCCTCGTCACCCAGCCAGCTGCCGGGGATCGAGTAGGGCTCGGCGACCACCGCTACGTTCACCAACCACTCGGCCATGACCTGCACCACCAGGTCCTGGGCCGCTCTGCAGTGGTTGGTGTTCGTCTGGAGGATGCGGTAGTTGGTAACCATTACTCCGACATCGAACCGGTCCCCTCAACTATCGCCGCTGGAGCTACAGCGGTGACGACGGCGGCGGCGGCGGTAGCAAGAGGGCGAACCTGCGCCGGCACTACGCCCTTCCTCACGGGGGGCTTGCAGCTCCTGCCCGTCATCCTGTGGTCCGCAGGGCGGCCACTAGCGGCACACGCCACGCAGTGTGGCTTGGTGGCGGCAGCGTGGCAAGTGGTACTCCTGTGTCCCTCCTGCCCGCACTGGAAGCACGTGTCTCCCCAGTCGAACTTGGAGGGACACGTGGCTCGGGTGTGGCCAAACGCGAAGCACTTGAAGCAGCGAACGGGCTGGTCTTCAAGTGGCCGGACCACAGCCGAGCTGAACCCCACGAGCAGCCGTCCTTTGGTCGCAGCAAGGACGGCCCCAGCCGCGGCGACTGGGCACTCAATGCGTATGATGCCCATGCCACGGCGTCCGAGCCTGATGGCTCCACCCTTCACCGCGCCAGCGTCGCATCCTCCAGCCGCCGCAACGGCCGCCACCACATCCTCTTTGGTGACCGAATCATCCAGATCGGCCACCTCCAAGGCTGCGGTCTTAATAGGCCTTACGACCGTTGCCGCATCCGCGATGACCTCTTGCAACTTTGTTGCGAAGAGGTCCGCATTTGTGCCGCGCTCTTCCCCCGAGAACTCGAAAATTCGAGCCCCGGTTAGGGTTCGGCGGCACTTTATGTTTTTAATCCCCAGCCGGGAGGGATCGGCATTGGTACGAGCCCGTCTTAGGACGGACTCATACGTCTCACCCCGCCCCACGGCCTCCGGGGTGACGGTCACCACGACGGCCGTGGTTTTGGGAGCAACCAGCTTTCTCCTACCGGCTGGAGCCTTTTTTGCTGCAGGAGCACTCGCAGCGGGCTTGGGGGCCGACCTTTTCCCCTTTTTCCCTTTTCCTCTCCTGACCACTTCCGTCCACGACTGGTTGGACGGGGTGGTGGAGGGAAGAAGGGCGTCTTCCTCCTGCGAGTTCTGGGCGCCTGCCGCTGGAGTAGCAGACGACCCAGGCACTTCCTCCGCGCTTGTGGTGGGGTTATGAGGAGCCGCCTTGGTCCTCTTGCCCTTGCCCTTGCCCTTGCCCTTGGATACCGGGCCTGCTAGAGGCACAGGTTCCGGCTCCCTCAGCGGTGGACTCTTGTCTGCCGCAAGTGGCGGGCGGAGCCGCCTTTCCGGCAAGAGCCGGTCCTCGATGCCGGCGAAGCAGGCTCTTATAAAGGCCCTCTCCTCCATGACAACCCCACGAATTGTTGCCTCAAGACTGGCAGGGGAGGAGGAGCAGCCTCCTACCACCGGACCTGGGGCAGATTGGGCAGGCCTGGCCGTGGCCTCAGCCAGCTTCTGGTGTAGCTGGCTTACCTCCGCCTGCAGACGATCCACCTTTGCCTGCAGCTGCCGTGTCTCGTCCGTGGCCGTCCGCTTCACTAGTTCCACCACGATGCCATGCATACTGGCGGCCCGGCATTTGAGGGCCTTCTGGAAGGTCCCCTTCAAATTCGAAGACTTTGAGGCGACCTCCAGAACCCCCTCTCTGTCCTCCTGCGCCATGCGCTCCAATTCCGCCAGGGAGTGGTCAGCATACAGTACATTGGATGCACCATAGCCAGCCCTCGACCTGGCAACTTGCGCCTGCTGCTCCTTGGCGGCGACCCTCTCTTCCAAGTCTTGTTGGAGTTGCGCCCTTTTCGCCAGATTTAGCTGACGGTCGGCGTCCACCAAGCCCACATCGTGGGTAGAAGGCGCAGTAGAAGTCGAAGCCTTTTTAGACTTCGACTTCTTCTTCGCCTTACCTCCGACTACCGTCGACTCCGAGGAGCCCTCGGACCTCTTCCGCTTGAAGCGGTCGCTTTCGGCCGCCGACGTGTCCATATTGGAGTCGTCGGAGTCCGACAACTCGTCTGGCCTAATGAAAAAGCTGGCCGCAGATGGTGCGTGGTCAGCTCCCGACGCTAAAGCGTCGCCAGCGTGGCCCTGAGAAGGGCCGTTGGATTGGCCCTGAGAAGGGCCGTTGGGTTGGCCCTGAGAAGGGCCGTTGGATTGGCCCTGAGAAGGGCCTTTAGGTTGGCCCTGAGAAGGGCCGTTTGAATCGCCCTGGGAGAAGCGATTCGAAATAAAACGCCCGGAGGCGTCACGCATTGGTTTGTCCATCTTATTCGTAGACGTCCGCATTAAAATCAACGAATCACAGCGCACTTTAGCCGCCGGTCTGCCACTCCGTTACGGTGGTCAGACACGGCGTTGCCCAGGGGATACTACGAGGAAGTATGCGCTGTGGGGGATCCCCCAACCTAACCTTTTTTTTTTTTTTTTTTGTTGCCGGGATGGAAAATCCTCATGGATGTCCTCCGCCCTGGGGTAGGCGGAGGGGTCTGTCAGACTCTTACTGACTAAAAACCACCCCGGTGTTCCCGTCCCACACTTGCACCGGGGATCATGGGATCTAATGCGACTTCCACGATCCCCAGCTAGTGCCGGCCCGCCTCTGCGGGCCACCTCAAGTCTGGGGGGGGGGTGAGGTGTTTAAACCCCCCCCGCGACGTCTGAAAGGGGCGCGCGTGGAACACTACGCGCCGCCACCTCGGGTCCAGTGTGATGGGGGGCGGCGGACGTCCCCAAGTCCGCCGTCCCTGGACCCATTTAGGGGGGCCGGAAGAGGGCGTTGTCTGCCCTCTGCCGACGCCCGGTGCGCCTGCTGCGGGCCGGGTGAGCGGAAGAGATCTCCCGCTCCCGTTCCGCAGCCTCCTTCTGCGACACGACTGTTTCGCAGAAGGATACCACCGCGTCCCAGGACTCCTCGCTGCCGACCATCGCCTCGACCACGGCCGGCAGCGACAGGTCACTGCCCACTCCTGAGATGAGGGCACGGCGCGGCTCCTCCCAAGCGGCACACTCTGCCAGCGTATGCCGCGCCGTATCCTCCCGACAGTCGATGCAGTGGTGACACCGGGCGTCCGGCTCCCTGTTTATGCGGCACAGGTACTTCCCGAAGCAACCATGCCCCGAGAGCACCTGCGTCACCCGAAACGACAGGGAGCCGTGCGTCCTCCCGAGCCAGGGCTCGAGCACTGGCCGGACCGCCTCGATGGTGGCGAGGCCGGCGGTAGGGCGTGTAAGCCTGTCCCGCCATTCCGCCACCAGGGCTGCGCGGAGCTGTGACCGACGCAGCTCCATATGTCGCTGCATAAGCCACTCGCCCCGCGCCCTCGCTTCCTCGCGCCACTGGTACAGCGACGCGAGTACTTTCGCCTCGAGGTCCCAGGGCGGGGATCCGGCCAGTACGCAAGCCGCCTCGAAGGAGATCGTGCGATATCCCCTGATGACTCTGACGGCCATCGCTCTCTGCGGCTTCCGCAGGACTGCGATGCTTCCGGCCGTCAGGTCAGCCACCCAGATCGGGGCCCCGTAAAGGGCCATCGATCGCACGATCCCCACGTAGAGCCGCCTACAGGCGGCGCTCGGGCCCCCCAGATTGGGAAGCAGCGTTGACAACGCCCCAGCCGCGCCCAACAACTTGGGCGCCAGCCGCCGGAAATGGGGGCCAAAATCCCACCGGCTGTCGAGCACCAATCCTAGGTACTATCGGCAAAACTTAAGCATGCTCACTTAAGAAAATATTTCTGCGGCAAGCGCAGCTAGTGACAGACCACACCTCTTCCTGGTTTCGTCCAATTAGAGGCAATATGCATTTGTGTGAGTATTGGGCGGGTAACAAAAAATAACAACAGACATACTAGTACATTATGATACAAGTGTGTGATGTTGGTCACTAACTACACTTGAGCCGGTATTGTTCGCGCGAGCCGAAGACGAGCGCGAAAAGGGCGCCGAGTGAGTAATTATCAATACACACGCGTTTCATACGATGGTTTTCAACTTGAGAGGAAAAAACAGACTTGTATTGTTATTATAGTTTCGTAGGCCGCTAGGTATTTCTCTCTAGATTTTGGTGGTAAAAGTGTCAATCGCGTTTCGTGCCTCGATTAGTATTTCCGGGGGTGGTCAAATCTACGTGTTGTTCTTCGCTCTTCTTCCCTACTTGAAGTCAACATTTTTGATAATAATTAACCACACAACGAAAACGTTAACGAGTATTTATATAAAATTGCGTGCTGGTTTCGTTTCTTCCGCGCGCCACGCTAGCGATGCGCGTCCAGGTGTAAATAAAGGCACGGCAAAACCGCTGAACAGCCCATATAAAAATATAACAAAAACAAAATAAAGTTTTGAATACGCAAATTAAGGTAAATTCGTAGTGAAAAATATATCATTTGAAGAAATGATAATAATTTTGATGATTGATTTATCATAAATGTAACCTAAAATAGTTTATTTATTCTCAAAAATATTCATTGTTTTTAGATATAAAAACTCTTTGCGGAGATTGAGAAAAATAACTGTAAAGTAAAAATACTAGTGTAATAAACGCTGAATTATGAACCTAAATGCGTTGCTATAAGAGTCACTTTACAAGCAAGTGTGTTGAAGAAATATTTTGTCATTTTTTGTGACCGTATTTTATGGCTTAATAGAAGGATTAAGCCGTCCTATTGTTTAACCGGATGTCGACCAATAACAATGGTACTTATATAATGAACTTATTTTTATTGCAGTTGCAAAAGTTGCGACAGCAATAAACAAAAATCTCCGAAAAACTGCGTCAACTATTGGTTCAAACACTACTGTAATTTTGCTATTTCAATCAAAACAGAGCAATAAAAGAAAAATATACCAAATGTTGTCAATTTCTAACAAAACTACGTAACTTGCTCCTTTTTAGGGTTCTGTAGTCAACAAGGAACCCTTAAAGTTTCGCATTGTCCGTCTGTCTGTCTGTCCCTGGCTTAGCTCACAGACTCTTACTACTAGAATACTGTAATTTGGCATGGGTATACATATTAATCACGCCAACAAAGTGGTAAACTAAAATCTTGAAAAACATTTTTTTAGGGTACGTCCCTTGCACGTAAAGTGGGGATTATAACTTTTTTCTCCTATCCCATAGGTGTATCGTTGGATTGGCCGTTCAATAATATTGCTGATTTTCAAAGCAATTTTTCGATTCAGGGATCGATATGCGTGATATTAAGCTTTAAGTTCCCAAGTTTAAACACATTTAAATGCAGTTATTTACTTTCCAATAGCACTGCACAAGCAACAAGTCGCACGCTGATAAAACACAAAAAATGTCAATATAAACATTTTATACCTTTATGCAGTGTCGGTTAACGCACCTAGCGCGTTCGCTGCGATTTGTTTGGCGGCATCGCATAGGACATCGCGAAAATTTGAGAGGCAGAGAAAGTGATGATAAATAACTAAATTTATATACCCGACAGAGCATAGCCATGTGTCGGAGAGAGGTAAATATCAAAGTGGATAGAATAGACATAATTTGTTGTTTGACATTCCTTATTCCAAATTATTATATTTTTATGGAAATATTTTATTATTGATACTAATTAAATATAGCAATACCAATATATTACATTTTCTAAACCAAACGGAAGATATGAGTACGAAATTACTTCTTGTCAACAATAATAATTCATAAAGAGCTCGCTGGCCGAGACCATTAAAAATGATCTCACAACAAGTGAGCATAACACGCGCCTAGTATGAGTGTCACACTTCTATACATAATTACGTTATAACGAACACGACTAAAATACGTTTCGTTCATCCCATTGGTCAAAACGCTTGCATCGGGCGATCGAGTCGTAAGCCGTGCTGTACGATTATCGCCTTAGAGGTGAGCATGCGGAAGTTTGGCCGATGGTACTTCATGGTGGACTCGACAGCGATTTGAGCCCCCCCGACCACGATGTGTGATCCCGGCGGCGGCGCCCGCCGGGGGCCATGAAAGATCAAGGCCTCCGACTTGTTGAGGGCAACCTCCAGCCCTAGGCGACGTATGCGACTCACCACCTGTGAGACCGCAGCCGTCGCTAGCAACGCTGCCTCCCGGTACGAGCTCCCCCGGGCCGTGACCAGTGAGTCGTCCGCATAACACGTCAGGTCCACGCCCGGCTGGAGCTCGCCCCGCAGCACCCAGTCGTACCCGATGTTCCACAGGAGCGGGCCCACGACCGAGCCCTGTGGAACACCGCACGACATGCGGCGCTGACTTCCGCCATCACGTCCCATGTAGGTGACACACCTCTCCGCTAAATAAGCCCCAACTATACGGCGGAGTTAGGAAGGCACCCGATGATAACGCAGTGCCTCCCTAATACAGCTCCAGGGCAGGGTGTTGAAGGCGTTGGAGATGTCCAAAGACACCGCCAACATCACCCCACCCCGGGACACCGCTTCCTCCGCCAGGACTCTCACCCGCGATATAGCGTGGATGGTGGAGCGCCCGTGCCGAAAGCCGAACTGGCTCTCGGCCAGGTCAGGCCCCTCTCCGCACAAGTGGCTGACGAGGCGGGCAGCGATTACACGCTCAAACATCTTACCCACCTCGTCTAGCAGCACTATGGGCCTGTACGCGGACGGTGAGTCCGCAGGGCGCCCCGCCTTCCTGAGCAGGACCAGACGACCAGATTTCCACAAAGTGGGAAACTGGCCCTGCTCAAGGCACGCTGTGTAGAGTCCTGTCAAGTGGGGCTCTAGCTCCTTCAGAGCGAGGGCTAACGCTTGGCCGTGGATCCCGTCGGGCCCCGGAGCCACGTTTTTGGCCCGGAGCCGCACCACGGCTGCCCTCATCTCTGCTTGTGTCACCTCTGGGACGCTGATGGCGTTCTCGTCTAACTCTGCAAGCTCTGCGGCTGTGGGCAAAACCATCGGTGGTGGAGTACGCTCCGCTCTTGCCGGGAAGAGGGCTGCGACTACTTAACTTTTTTTTTTTTTTTTCTTTTGTTGCCGGGGTGGAAAATCCTCATGGATGTCCTCCGCCCTGGGGTAGGCAGAGGGGTCTGTCAGACTCTTACTGACTAAAAACCACCCCGGTGTTCCCGTCCCACACTTGCACCGGGGATCATGGGATCTAATGCGACTTCCACGATCCCCAGCTAGTGCCGGCCCGCCTCTGCGGGCCACCTCAAGTCTAAGGGGGGTGAGGTGTTTAAACCCCCCCCACAACGTCTGAAAGGGGCGCGCGTGGAACACTACGCGCCGCCACCTCGGGTCCAGTGTGATGGGGGGCGGCGGACGTCCCCAAGTCCACCGTCCCTGGACCCATTTAGGGGGGCCGGAAGAGGGCGGGCCGGGTGAGCGGAAGAGATCTCCCGCTCCCGTTCCGCAGCCTCCTTCTGCGACACGACTGTTTCGCAGAAGGATACCACCGCGTTCCAGGACTCCTCGCTGCCGACCATCGCCTCGACCACGGCCGGCAGCGACAGGTCACTGCCCACTCCTGAGATGAGGGCACGGCGTGGCTCCTCCCAAGCGGCACACTCTGCCAGCGTATGCCGCGCCGTGTCCTCCCGACAGTCGATGCAGTGGTGACACCGGGCGTCCGGCTCCCTGTTTATGCGACACAGGTACTTCCCGAAGCAACCATGCCCCGAGAGCACCTGCGTCACCCGAAACGACAGGGAGCCGTGCCTCCTCCCGAGCCAGGGCTCGAGCACTGGCCGGACCGCCTCGATGGTGGCGAGGCCGGTAGGGCGTGTAAGCCTGTCCCGCCATTCCGCCACCAGGGCTGCGTGGAGCTGTGACCGACGCAGCTCCATATGTCGCTGCATAAGCCACTCGCCCCGCGCCCTCGCTTCCTCGCGCCACTGGTACAGCGACGCGAGTACTTTCGCCTCGAGGTCCCAGGGCGGGGATCCGGCCAGTACGCAAGCCGCCTCGAAGGAGATCGTGCGATATCCCCTGATGACTCTGACGGCCATCGCTCTCTGCGGCTTTCGCAGGACTGCGATGCTTCCGGCCGTCAGGTCAGCCGCCCAGATCGGGGCCCCGTAAAGGGCCATCGATCGCATGATCCCCACGTAGAGCCGCCTACAGGCGGCGCTCGGGCCCCCCAGATTGGGAAGCAGCGTTGACAACGCCCCAGCCGCGCCCAACAACTTGGGCGCCAGCCGCCGGAAATGGGGGCCAAAATCCCACCGGCTGTCGAGCACCAATCCTAGGTACTTCATGGTGGACTCGACAGCGATTTGAGCCCCCCCGACCACGATGTGTGATCCCGGCGGCGGCGCCCGCCGGGGGCGACTACCTAACCTTTTTTTTTTTTTTTTTTTTTTTTTTTTTTTTTTTTTTTTTTTTTTTTTACGCTGAGAAATGCGTTACGCATGCCCGCTCGTGGGGGACGAGACGGGGTATGTGGGACTCCTGTTAGACATACAGTATACCCACTAAAACTCAGCGGTGTTCATGGGAAACCGGCGCAGCCTTTACATCCAAACCCTCCCGGCGCATGCCCGCCTTGTTGGCAGGCCCCGCATGCTCCCCCGTTTACTGGGGGGGCTATGGGAATGACCGGGAACACCTGGTCATGCCCATCCAACACTGGTGGAGGCCTGTGCAATACAGGCAAGGGTGCCCCCGCACCCGTTGCCTGCTGGCCTCCATCTGGGAGGAGTCGAAGATGACTTTCGTACTGACGTCTTCTTCGACCCCTCCTCCGCCTGCGGAGCGGCGCTGCGAGAGGGTCGTCCTCCCGCGCTCGCTCCGCGTCCTCCTTCTGTGACATGACTTCCTCACAGAAGGAGGCGACTGTTGCCCAGGCCTCCTCGCTTTCCAGCATCGAGTTGACGACACTGGGAAGCGAGAGGTCCGGCCCGACTGCTGCGACCAGACTACGGCGCAGCTCGGACCAGGCTGGGCACACCTCTAGGGTGTGCTGTGCCGTGTCCTCCGCCGCGCCACAGTCGTGGCACGACGGGGTCTCCTCCCTTTGGATCCGGTGCAGGTGCGATCCGAAACACCCATGGCCAGACAACACCTGCACCAGACGGAAAGAGAGAAAACCGTGGGACCGCTCGAGCCAATCCTTCAAGACTGGCCCGAGCGCGTCCAGCGTCCGGCGGCCGAAGGCGGCAGAGGCGAGGTCCTCCGTCCAGTGATGGACGATTGCTTCCTTCGCCTCCTGCCGCACGGCCTCCCGCTCTTCTGCGGCGGGGAGCTCCCCGAGCGCCTTTCGCCGCGCCGTCCACTCGTACACTCTGGTCAGCACCCATGCCTCGAGCTCCCAAGGAGGGGTGCCGGCCAGAGCGCACGCCGCCGAGAATCCCACCGACCGGTAAGCCCTCGCCACCCGCAGTGCAATGGCCCTTTGGGGCCTGCGAATGGCAGTGGCGTTCTCCCTCCGGTGGAGGGCGTCCGCCCAGATTGGGGCCCCGTAAAGGGCCATGCTTCTTAGGATGCCGGCATACAAGCGCCGGCATCGCGCCTTCGGACCCCCCAGGTTCGGGAGGAGCCACGACAGGGCATTCGCGGCCTTCAGCAGGCGCGTCGACAGCTCGCTAAAGTGTGGGCCGAAGCGCCACCTGCTGTCAAGTACAAGGCCCAGGTACTTCATTTGGGCCTTGACTCCGATCCGGACGCCCTCTACGTCAATGTGGCCGTCTGGAGGGATGCGCTGCCGAGGCCCGTGGAAATACACGGCCTCGGTTTTATGTAGCGCCACCTTCAACCCTAGGCGGCGGATCCTTCCTGCCACTAAGGATCCGCCAGCAGAGGCCAGACTGGCCGCCTCCCTGAAGTCCCTCCCCCGGGCAATGAGGAGAGTATCGTCTGCGTAGCAAATGATGCTCGTGCCACGGAGGAGGGTCCCCCGCAGGAGCCAGTCGAATCCAATGTTCCACAGCGGTGGTCCTAGGACTGACCCCTGTGGAACACCGGACTCTGCGCCGTATTGCCTAACTCTGGCCGTCTTGTCTGCAAGGAGGACCACCCGGTCCTCCAAGTAGCTGGCCAAGAGTTGGCGCAAGTACTGAGGCACTCCGTGGTACCGGAGCGCCTCCAAGATGGTCGAGTGGGGGACAGAGTTGAAGGCGTTGGCAATGTCGAATGACACCGCCAACACTCCGTCCCCCGCCTCCACGGCCTCCCTCACCTGGCCCTTCAGTAGGGCCAATGCGTCCACGGTAGAACGACCCCGTCGGAACCCGAATTGGGCGTCGGACAGGTCCGGCCCCAACGTCACCAGCAGGCTTTCTAGCCGGTTGGCGATTATCCCCTCGAACATCTTACCGACCTCATCGAGCAAAACGATGGGCCGGTAAGCCGAGGGGGAGTCCGCCGGGCGTCCCCCCTTCCGGAGGAGGCATAGCCGCCCCTCCTTCCAAGGTTTCGGGAACCTCCCAGTCGTGAAACATGCGCTAAAGAGGTCCCGAAGCCTCTCCTCCATCTGTGAGGCGGCTATGGCCACCACCCGTGCGGGAACGCCGTCCGGCCCTGGGGCCGTGTTCTTTGCGCGAAGGCGAAGAGTGCCTTCGCAAAGTTCCGACGCCGTCACCGGGGGGATCTCCTCATCCGGCGGAGCTGCCTCCCGCGGAGGGTCCATCACTGGTGGGGTGAAGTCGGTCCTGGACGGAAACAGGGACCGGACCACCCCATCCAGCAATGCCGGCTCGAGGGTCTCCGTCAGTGGAGGACCACAGGGGCGCAGTTTATTCCGCGCCGCCTTGTAAGGTCTTCCAAACGGGTCCCTATCGAGACCCTCCAGCATGTCGGCTCTCGCCGAGTCTTCGGCCGCGCACATCGCCAGCTTTAGGACCTTCTTTGCGTTGATGTAGGACGCATAGAGGCCCCCCTCGCTGGCTGGGTCTCGGGGCCTGCGCCTTCGGCTCCGCGTGTAGGCCCTCCTGGCCGCTACGCAGGCGGTTCGGAGCTCCGCCAGTTCCTCCGACCACCAATAGACGGCGCGGCGGGGAGGTGGGTAGGTGGGTGGCGGGACCGGGGCATGCTGGAGTTGCACACCTCGGTCAAGGACCCCCTCAACTGGAGCGCTGCGGCGTCCACGTCCAGGACGTCGACAGGAGGAGCGAGCCAGTCCTGGACGAACGCCGCCTCCTCCGCAGCCTCTCGGTCCAGGCGGGTAAGAGCCCACCGTGGGAACGCAGATTGGCCCGAGCGGACCCCCAGGGGGCTCTGGGTGGAGATGTCGAAGCGTACATATCGGTGGTCCGAAAAGGTCTCCGCCATCTCCACCCGCCAGTTCACGACGCGGGCGGCTAGCACGGGGGTGGCAAACGAGACGTCGACCACCGATCCTCCCCGTTGCCGCACACACGTGTGGACAGCCCCTCTGTTTAGGAGGGACACACCGCACGACGCCGCCCAAAATTCTGCGGCGCGTCCCCGGACGTTGCAAGAGCGGGCCGGGTTGCCCCAGGCCGTCGCTTTGGCGTTCAGGTCGCCCAATATGGCGACCTGTCGTGGCGCCGCCCTCCCGACCACTGCGGTGAGGATTTCGAGATAATTCTCGAAATCCGAGAGAGGGCGGTTTGGGGAGAAATATACGCCCACAAAGGCCAGGTCTCCCCACGCGGCAGCCACGTATCCCGGTCCCCTCTCTAAGAGCGAGAGGGGAGGAGAGTCCATGGAAGACCGCGACACCAATGCCACCGAGCCGTCCCGATCACCCAGCCAACGGCCAGGCACCGAGTACGGCTCGGCAACCACCGCCACGTCCACCAACCACTCGGCCATTGTCTGCATCAGCAGATCCTGAGCCGCCCTGCAGTGGTTGGTGTTCGCCTGGAGGATACGATGCTTGACCTGACTATCCATTAATCAGACATCGCACCCCCCTCCACAGCCGCCAAAGTCCCAGCCTCAGGGACGGCGGTGGCAGCGACAGGCCGGATCGGCGCCTGCTCCTTGCCCTTCTTGGGGGGAGGATTGCACTTCCTCCCCAACATGACGTGGCCCACCGGGCAGCCACTGGCGGCACACACCGCACAGTGCGGCGTGGCGGCCTCGCAGGAGGCGGACTTGTGCCCGTCCTTGCCGCAGCGGTAGCAGTTGCTCCCCCTGTCGACCTTGGACGGGCAAAGGGGCCGGGTGTGTCCGACTCCAAAACACTTGTAGCAGCGCAGAGGCTTGGCTGCAAGTGCCCGGACTACACCCGAGCTGAACCCGACTGCAAGTCGTCCTTTGGCGAGGACGGCTATGGCTGCGGCGACTGGGCAATCGAGGCGAATGGTGCCCATGCCGCTGCGACCGGTCCTGATGGCCCGACCTTGCACCTCTGTGACGCCACAGCCCCCCATCGCTGCGATCGCCGCCACCACCTCCTCCTTGGTGACCGAGTCGTCGAGGTCGGTCACCTCCAAGGCCACGGTCTTCACGGGCCTAGCGACATTGGCCGCATCTGCGATGACCTCTTCCAACTTGGTTGCGAAGAGGTCGGCGTTGGCGCTGCCCTGAGCCCCCGGGAACTCGAAAATTCGAGCCCCGGCCTGGGTCCGGCGGCACGAGACTGTGCCAATCCCCAGTTTTTGGGGATCAGCGTTGGTTCGCGCCCGCGTCATTATCGACGCGTACGTCTCCCCCCGCCCCGCAGCCTCAGCGGTGAGCGTCACCACTACGGCTGCGGTCTTGGGGGGAACCAACTTCCTCTTTTCATTCCTGGCGGGGGCTCCATTGGCTGCAGTGGGAGCAGCGGTGGTGGGCCTGGGGGCCGACCTCTTCCCCTTCCCCTTTCCTTTTCCCTTTCCATTGCCCGTTGTCTGGGACGGGCCGGGAGGGGTGGTGGTGGTGGCGGCAGGGCCAGCCTCCGTCCTCGACTTCTTCCTCTTCTTGCCCCCTCCCTTTTTGGCCACCTTCGTCCATCCTTGCTGGTTGGATGGGGTGGTGGATGGAAGACCGGCGTCTTCCACCTGGAATGGCACCCCCGACTCGCGTCGCCTGTTGTCCGCCGCGAGCGGCGGTCGGAGGCGCTTCTCAGGCAAGAGCCTGTCCTCTATGCCCGCAATACAGGCTCTCGTGAAGTTCCTCTCCTCCGTGACGACCTTGCGGATGATATCCTCAAGGTTGGAGGGGGGAACCTCAGCCGCCGGTCTCGGCTCGGCTTTGTTTGGCCGGGCCGTGGCTTCAGCCAGCTTCTGATGCAGCTGGCTGACCTCTGACTGCAGGCGATCGACTTTCGCCTGGAGTTGCCGCGTTTCGTCGGTCGCCGTGCGCTGCACCAGCTCCCCGACGATGCCGCGCATGCTCGCGGCCCTGCATTTAAGGGACTTTTGGAAAGTCCCTTTCAAATTGGAGGACTTAGAGGCGATTACCACTATCTCCTCTTCGTCCTCCTCAGCCATCAGCTGCAGCTCCGCCAGGGAGTGGTCCGCATACAGGACGCGGGACGCGCCGTACCCAGACTTGGCCCGGGCGACGCGCGTCCGTTGCTCCTTGGCCGCAACCCGCTCCTCCAGGTCTTGCTGCAGCTGCGCCCGCCTAATTAGGTCCAACTGGCATCTGGCCTCAGCTAGACCCACGTCGTGGGTATCAGACACCGGCTTCTGGGCCTTCGCGTGTTGTCTCCTCGAGTCCGAGGAACCCCCGGACCCATCTCTCTGACGGGCCCGCTTCCCCGGCTCCCGGCGACCAGTCATCGAACTAGCGTCCGACTCAAACAAAACGGACTCATTATCGGAGTCCGGCACCTCACAAAAGAAGCTGGCCGCAGACGGCGCGCGGCTAGCCTCCGACGCCGAAGCGCCCTCGGATTGGCCCTGAGAAGGGCCTTTTGGTTGGCCCTGAGAAGGGCCTTTTGGTTGGCCCTGAGAAGGGCCTTTTCTAAATCGTCCGGAGACGTCCCTCGGTTTAGGCATAGCCTCCTCAGATGTCGCAGTTTCCCGCAATAAAATAAAATATAATAAAAATCCAGTTAAAATATGCTACGACTGCACAGTGCACTTTAGCCGAGCCCGGTCTGCCACTCCGTTACGGTGGTCAGAACCGGGTCGTTGCCCAGGGGACGCGACGTGGACGCAAGCACTGTGGGGGGTCCCCCGCGACTACCTAACCTAACCTAACCTAACCTAACCTTTTTTTTTATCGCTGAGAAATGCATTAAGCATCCCCACTCGTGGGGGACGAGTCGGGGTATGTGGGACTCCTGTCGATGATGACAGTATACCCACTAAAACTCAGCGGTGTTCCTACATCGCCGTTATGGGGGGGCCATGGGAAACCGGCTCAGCCTTTACATCCACAACCCTCCCGGCGCATGCACGCCTAGCTGGCCAGCCCCTCATGCCCCCCAGGCTGGGGAGCTGCGGGAATGGCAGGGAACACCTGGCCATTCCCGTTCGACACTGGTGGAGGCTTGTGCCCAACTGGGAGGAGTCGCAGATGACTTTGAAACTGACGTCTTCTTCGACCCCTCCTCCGCCTGCGAAGCGGCGCCGCGTTAGGATCGTCCTCACGGGCGCGCTCCGCTGCCTCCTTCTGGGACATGACGTGTTCGCAGAAGGAGGCGACTGCCGCCCAAGACCTCTCATCCCTCAGCATGGCGTTAACTACGCCGGGGAGTGAGAGGTCCGGTCCGATCACCGCGATGAGATTGCCGCGCGGCTCAGACCACGTTGGGCACACTTCGAGGGTGTGCTGCGCCGCGTCCTCCGCCACGCCACAGTGGTGGCACAACGGCGTCTCCTCCCGTCCGATTCGGTGCAGGTACGATCCGAAACATCCATGTCCGGACAGTACCTGCACCAGACGGAAGGAGAGGAACCCATGCGACCGCTCGAGCCAGTCTCGCAGGACTGGCCCAATCGCATCGAGGGTTCGGCGGCCGAAAGCTGCAGTGGCGAGGTCCCCCGTCCAATGGACGACGATGGCATCCCTCGCCTCCCGCCGGACGGCTGCCCGCTCTTCCGGGGCTGGGCGTTCTCCTCTCGCCCTCCGTCCTGCCGTCCATTCATACACTCTGGCGAGCACCCACGCCTCGAGTTCCCAAGGAGGGGTGCCGGCCAGAGCACATGCTGCCGCAAAGCCCACCATGCGGTGGGCCCGTGCCACCCGCTGGGTTATGGCCCTTTGGGGTGCCCGCAAGGCGGTGGCGTTCTCCCTCCTGTGGAGTGAGTCCTCCCAGATAGGAGCCCCGTAGAGGGTCATGCTCCTCAACATGCCGGCGTAAAGTTGCCGGCATCGCGCCCTGGGCCCCCCCAAGTTGGGGTACAGCCACGAGAGCGCACAACAGCCCGCTAAAATGCGGACCGAATCGCCACCTGCTGTCGAGTACAAGGCCCAGATATTTTATCTGAGCCTTCACCTCAATTCTGACGCCCTCCACAAAGATGTGGGTGTCAGGTGGGGGGCGCTGCCAAGGGCCGTGGAAGAACACGGCCTCGGTCTTGTGCAGTGCCACCGTTAACCCTAGGCGGCGGTTCCTCCCTGCCACCAAGGATCTACCCGCCGAAGCCAAGTTGGCCACCTCCCTGAAACTCCCCCCCCCGGGTGGTGAGGAGAGTGTCATCCGCATTGCAGACGACACTCGTGCCTCGCAGGAGAGTTCCCCGCAGGAGCCAATCATAGCCGACGTTCCAGAGGACAGATAGCGCCACCGGTACAGCGACGCGAGTACTTTTGCCTCGAGGTCCCACGGCGGGGATCCGGCCAGTACGCAAGCCGCCTCGAAGGAGATCGTGCAATATCCCCTGATGACTCTGACGGCCATCGCTCTCTGCGGCTTTCGCAGGACAGCAATGCTGCCGGCCGTCAGGTCAGCCGCTCAGATTAGGGCCCCATACAGGGCCATCGATCGCACGATCCCCACGTAGAGCCGCCTACAGGCGGCACTCGGGCCTCCCAGATTGGGAAGCAGCGTTGACAACGCCCCAGCCGCGCCCAACAACTTGGGCTCCAGCCGCCAGAAGTGGGGGCCAAAATCCCACCGGCTGTCGAGCACCAATCCTAGGTAATTCGTGGTGGACTCGACAGCGATTTGAGCCAACCCTACCACGATGTGTGATCCCGGCGGCGGCGCCCGCCGGGGGCCATGAAAGATCATGGCCTCTGACTTGTTGAGGGCAACCTCCAAGCCCAGGCGCTGTATGCGGCTCACCACTTGAGAGACCGCAGCCGTCGCCAGCAACGCTGCCTCCCTGTACGAGCTCCCCCGTACCGTGACCAGTGTGTCGTCTGCATAACACGTCAGGTCCACGCCCGGTTGGAGCTCGCCCCGCAGCACCCAGTCGTACCCGATGTTCCACAGGAGCGGGCCCACGACCGAGCCCTGTGGAACACCGCACGACATGCGGCGCTGGCTTCCGCCATCACGTCCCGTGTAGGTGACACACCTCTCCGCTAAATAAGCCCCAACTATGCGTCGGAGGTAGGAAGGCACCCGATGATAACGCAGTGCCTCCCTAATACAGCTCCAGGGCAGGGTGTTGAAGGCGTTGGAGATGTCCAAGGACACCGCCAACATCTCCCTGCCCCGGGACACAGCTTCCTCCGCCAGGACTCTCACCCGCGATATAGCGTGGATGGTGGAGCGCCCGTGCCGAAAGCCGAACTGGCTCTCGGCAAGGTCAGGCCCCTCTCCGCACAAGTGGCTGACGAGGCGGGCAGCGATTATACGCTCAAACATCTTACCCACCTCGTCTAGCAGCACTATGGGCCTGTACGCGGACGGTGAGTCCGCAGGGCGCCCCGTCTTCCTGAGCAGGACCAGGCGACCAGATTTCCACAAAGTGGGAAACTGGCCCTGCTCAAGGCACGCTGTGTAGAGTCCTGTCAAGTAGGGCTCTAGCTCCTTCAGAGCGATTCCCGGGGTGGAAAATCCTCATGGATGTCCTCCGCCCTGGGGTAAGCGGAGGGGTCTGTCAGACTCTTACTGACTAAAAACCACCCCGGTGTTCCCCTCCCACACTTGCACCGGGGATCATGGGATCTAATGCGACTTCCACGATCCCCGGCTAGTGCCGGCCCGCCTCTGCGGGCCACCTCAAGTCTGGGGGGGGGGGTGAGGTGTTTATAACCCCCCCCGCGACGTCTGAAAGGGGCGCGCGTGGAACACTACGCGCCGCCACCTCGGGTCCAGTGTGATGGGGGGCGGCGGACGTCCCCAAGTCCGCCGTCCCTAGACCCATTTAGGGGGGCCGGAAGAGGGCGTTGTCTGCCCTCTGCCGACGCCCGGTGCACCTGCTGCGGGCCGGGTGAGCGGAAGAGATCTCCCGCTCCCGTTCCGCAGCCTCCTTCTGCGACACGACTGTTTCGCAGAAGGATACCACCGCGTCCCAGGACTCCTCGCTGCCGACCATCGCCTCGACCACGGCTGGCAGCGACAGGTCACTGCCCACTCCTGAGATGAGGGCACGGCGTGGCTCCTCCCAAGCGGCACACTCTAACAGCGTATGCCGCGCCGTGTCCTCCCGACAGTCGATGCAGTGGTGACACCGGTCGTCCGGCTCCCTGTTTATGCGACACAGGTACTTCCCGAAGCAACCATGCCCCGAGAGCACCTGCGTCACCCGAAACGACAGGGAGCCGTGCCTCCTCCCGAGCCAGGGCTCAAGCACTGGCCTGACCGCCTCGATGGTGGCGAGGCCGGCGGTAGGGCGTGAAAGCCTGTCCCGCCATTCCGCCACCAGGGCTGCGCGGAGCTGTGACCGACGCAACTCCATATGTCGCTGCATCAGCCACTCGCCCCACGCCATCGCTTCCTCGCGACACTGGTACAGTGACGCGAGTACTTTCGCCTCGAGGTCCCAGGGCGGGAATCCGGCCAGTACGCAAGCCGCCTCGAAGGAGATCGTGCGATATCCCCTGATGACTCTGACGGCCATCGCTCTCTGCGGCTTTCGCAGGACAGCGATGCTGCCGGCCGTCAGGTCAGCTGCCCAGATCGGGGCCCCATACAGGGCCATCGATCACACGATCCCCACGTAGGGCCGCCTACAGGCGGCGCTCGGGCCCCCCAGATTGGGAAGCAGCGTTGACAACGCCCCAGCCGCGCCCAACAACTTGGGCGCCAGCCGCCGGAAGTGGGGGCCAAAATCCCACCGGCTGTCGAGCACCAATCCTAGGTACTATCGGCCAATCTTCCGCATGCTCACCTCTAAGGCGATAATCGTATAGCACGGCTCACTACTCGATCGCCCGATGCAAGCGTTTTGGCCAATGGGATGCATGAAGCGTATTTTAGCCGTGTTTGTATTAATGTAATTATGTATAGTGTGTGTGACAGTCACACTAGGCGCGTGCTATGCTCACTTGTTTGTAAGACATTTTTTTAATGGGCACGGCCAGCGAGAGCGCTTTATGAATTGTTATTGTTGACAAGAAGTAATTTCGTACTAATATCTTCCGTTTGGTTTAGAAAATGTATTATTGGTATTGCTATACGCGTACCCTAAAAAAACTTTGTTTAGCATTTTTGTTTACCACTTTGCCAAATTACAGCTTTCTAGTAAGAGTCTGTGAGCTAAGCCGGGGACAGACAGACAGACGGTCATGGCGAAACTATAAGAGTTCCTTGTTGACTACGGAACCCTAAAACGAAGCAAGTTACGTAGTTTTGTTAGAAATTGTCATTTACTATCTCTTTCTTTTATTGCTGTTTTGATTAAAATAGCAAAATTACTTACAGTAGTATTTGAACCATTACTTGGCGCAGTTTATACAATGTTATCAGATTTTTTTATTACCTATTGCTGTCGCAACTTTTGCAACTGCAATAAAAATAAGTTCATTATCTAAGCACCATTGTTATTCAGTGGGAACGTCAGAACATCTGGTTAAACAATAGATCGGCTTTATAGAACGGCCATAAAATACGGTCGCAAAAAATTACGAAATATTTCTTCAACACACTTACTTGTAAAGTGACTCAGAAATTCAGCTTATTATACAGAAGTATTTTTACTTTACATTTCTTTTTTCAATATACGCAGTTTTTGTCCAAAAACAATGAATATTTTTGAGAAAAAAAAATTCGTTACATCAGATAAATCAATCATCAAAATTATCATCATTTCATAAAATTATATATTTTTCACTACATATTAACCTTAATTTGCTTATTCAAAACATTATTTTGTTTATTATATTTTTTATATAGGCTGTTTAGCGGTTTTTCCAGCGCCTTTATTTACACCTGCGGCGCGCGGGATAAACAAAACAAGCGCGGTATTTTCCAGAAATACTTGTTAACGTTTTCATTGTGTGGTTAATTATTATGAAAAATGTTGACTTCAATTAGGAAAGAAGAGCGAAGAACAACGCGTAGATTTAACCCCCCGGAAATACTAATCTAGGCACGAAACGCTAGTGACAGCTTGTTGCCTGCAAAATCTAGAGAGAAATACCTAGCGGCGTACGAAACTAATAACAATACCAGTCTCTTTTTTTCCTCTCAAGTTGAAAACCGTCGTATGAAACGCGCACACACTCGACTCCCTTATCGCGCTCGCTCGCCCTCGGCTCGCGCGAATAATACCGGCTCGAGTGCAGTGAGTAACCAACATACCACACATATTTATATTTTTTGTTACACGCCGTATACTCACACAAATTCATATTGTCTCTAATTGGACGAAACCAGGAAGGGGTGTGGTTTGTCACTAGCTGCGCTTGCCGCAGAAATATTTTCTAAAGTGAGCATGCTTAAGTTTTACCAATAGTACTTCATGGTGGACTCGACAGCGATTTGAGCACCCCCGAACACGATGTGTGATCCCGGCGGCGGCCCCCCAACCTAACCAAACCTAACCTAACCAGTCTGGCCTCACCCGCTGCCCGAAACGCCACGTTAAAACCGCGCTCCGTTGCGAAAAATCTTAAAAATAGTCAAAAGTGCTCGATATAACAAGTGTTATATATTAAAACACGCGCAGTCTCGAGACGAACACGGGAGTGTAAAAACAATTGTGAAAAATGAAAAACTGAGGAAATTATCACCAATAAATGATTTTAAGTGAATTTTCAGACTTTTCAAGCCGGATAACTCCCGATTTGCATCGGTGACAGGAAAATCGGCAATTGCTATCAGGAGCGCTCTGCCAACATCTTGAGCCCTGTGCAAAGTCCCGACAAGGCGCGCGGAAATACGGCGAAAAAACCGTCTCCAAGGTGGTCCCTTTTTTGGGGGCCGAAAATTATCCCTGACCATTTCCCGAGAAGGAGGACAGTGCAAGGACCTCGAAAGTACTTTTAAAATTAAAATACAGTGAAGTGGACACTTTTTATTACATAAACAATCTTAAAATATTTTGGTGCGGCTGTGAAACAGTCTACAATTTTCTCCCGTCCAAATTAAACTATCCAAATGCAGTGACAGCCTAATGTCAACCTTTGTGTAACTTAGCCGGGACGTCAAATAACCCGGATAAAGAAAATAAAAAATTTTAAGATAGAGACTTTATTCGATATATTAGTTTTAGTAAAAGAAGAAATTTTCCCCGACGGTAAAACTAATTGGTTTCCGGTCGGAAAGGAAATACTAAAATATAAGAAAGGGTAATAGATTTTGGAAAATAAAATTAAAAATATAAGCCTTCAGCAGAAAGTGAATGTTTTTACCAAAAAACCGTTAAAATCTATTGAGCAGTTCTTGAGATATAGCCTCTCCCAAGTCACGGTTTTTTCCCCGATTTTAATCTGGTAATACGCTGCACGGGAGTGGCTATAGCTCTGGAACGGGGAGTCGCAGGGAAAAAATAATACAAGAAAACAGAGTTTCGTTTATACGGGCAACCTGCAAAATTTGCGCCATCCCTCTGCGACGCCTCTGGAAAAAGCTCGGGGTAAAGTTACGGGTCGATCTCCAGAGGCATGCTTTTTCGTGTCGGGCTGGATAAACCCATTTTAATATCAAAAAACGTTTTCAAAATATTTTTTATATATAGTTCGGTATCTAATCTACATGATACAAGGCTAATATTATGAATCAGTTTATTTTAAATATTTAAAAAAAAATCATAAACCCTAAAATCCTGATCGCTCTGGGTTGACCCAGCTCCCGATTGAATGAAAAAAATATTCTTTATTTTTTTAATGAGAAGGTTCATATGAAACAACTTATTTAGATTACATAACAAATAGTTAATCTTCATAGTAATAAAATATTTTTAGTTATATTAACAATACTTTTGCCACAAATTGCATTTAAAATCGTGACCGGGCATTTTATCTCATCGGTAAAACATCGCGCTCATCTCTAGTTACGCGTTATAGACACTCTATTCCCCTCCCACGGGGCAACGCTAGTAGTGGTCTAACCGCCGAGGAGAATACCTTTGTGCCACGTTCCCGTGCTCCAACATTACGAAGGTAAGTTTATGATTGCTCTGGATTTGGTTCTCGAATTTTATGATTGCTATGGCACGTTAAATTAAATAGTAAGCTTGTGAATGTGTTTGATAAGTGAATTAAGTGATGGTTAAGATGTGTTTTATGAGACGTAATCACAACTTTCTACTGCTTTTAAATTCGGCTATATTTATGATTTCATGACTTTTTCTGATCGCTATGGCTGTGATTGCTCTGTCCAAAAAGACCAGAGCGATGATATGTTGCATTAATTGTTCGTTATAAATCTATTTTAAGTAGTAGTACCGGACTGTAACAATACCAAACGATGAACTATGGATATAACCTTTAATTTATAACCTTTCCTGGGTTTCTTTGGGTAACCTAAACCCATAAGTAGATTTTGACATAATTTACCTTGATGATATTATTATATTGACATTTAGCTAACCACAACTGTAACCCTTTCTTCTCTAAAATTTAATGGCAACTATTGTTTCAGATTGAAATCATGCCTCGAAATAAATTATCTATTGAAGAAAAACGTCTTAGGAAGAAATTGGCTGAGCATCGTAGAATGGTCAAGATAAAAAAATATTCAGTATTATACGCACAATGGCTTGTAAAGTCAAGAGAGAATTACCAAAGGAAAAAGCTCGGGGCACAGTACTACCAATGAGTGATTTGACTCCAAGCCAGCAAAAGGTTCGTAAGAAGAAAAGTAGGCAGAGTTCTCGACGACATTATTAAAAAAAAAAAATTGGATAAGTTACCAGCAACTGATGAGCTCCCAATAAATGAAGAACCTATCTATATATCTGAGAACCGTACTCCTCTTTCAAATGTTCCTCAATCATCTCCAACCTTAAGCATCAACAATGTAACAAAACATAGAGAGATACTGCAAACTGTAACACAAGATGTTGAAAATGAGTTTAACATTATTAATCGTGTAAAAGTTCATTCTCAGACAAGTTCCTGTCTTCCAGAGACCTATAAAGAATACGAAAATTTGTTACTTATTTTGATTCACCCGCATCACCGGTTAGTAGACTAAGAAGAATAACAAGATCTCAGCGGCTATCGCAAGATACTGAACGAACAAACGAACTAACATGCATTGGCAGTGCATCCTCCAGCATCTGTCCCGGTAGTCCACAAAGCACAATTAGCAACATATCACATACGTCTCAAAAAAGTCTAGATATATTCTTCAAAATGCCATGATACATGTCTGAGTGTAGAGCATGAAAACATGGATTTATGACCCTATCATACACACCTACAGTAATTTTATAACTATAAAAGATTATAGGTAATAATGTTTGATTTCAAAAGGTTTTTATTTTTGTCTCATTTACCTAGAAGTGATTTAATTAAGTCCAAATTAATAAAACTAAGCCCAAAGTTGATTTTTATAATTATGTTAATTTGTTATTATAGCAATTATTTTATATAAAATATTCCGTATTTTTGATATGTATGACAGCATGACTGATAATATGCCTTGACCTTTTTCTAAAATAATACATTTCTCTTACATATAATCTTATTACACGTACACTGAATATGACTGAAACGGCTAAATAAATAATATTTTATCAATATTATTTTTTTTGTTTCACTGTTTTCACCATTTATGATCGCTCTGGCACCAATTATGATTGCTCTGGTCACGAAATTTTTTGAACTTAAATATTTCCCTATCTGTTTGTGTAAAATGAAGGCAAATAGTAAAAATGTACTATTTGAATATCATTCTTTTTAATGATATACATAATTACCATTAAATGTAAATATCTGAAAAGCACCAGAGCGATCACACGAATACGCCCGTTTTGGACATCGATCCTTACGTAATTCTCTCCACATTAAATTTTTCCCCACTATTTACACATAAAAATGTATTAGTCATAAATATAATTTATGACTAATACATTTTTATTGTAAATCGACGGACAATAAGTCGCGCTAACATAAAAAACCACAAGAATAAAATTTTTAAAATTTTCACCAACTGAGCACCAAACCCGGGACCTCACAATCTCTTAAAACGCTCATATCTCGGGAACGGAGAGAGATAGCCCATTTTTAACCCCAGACTGCATATTATCCTATACTAGTATAGTATATGCTGCGACACACCCCAGGCCACCCTCTCCCAAACCCCCCCTTTTTTGTTTTTATTAATACTTAATCATTCAAATATCCCCTCCCCACCGCTTGCGTCGTTGTGGACTATACGAGTATTATCATGTATGTATGTATGTAATCTTTCCTATAAAACTCAAACCTAATTCCCCCCCCCCCTTTCCTATTGTAACGGTCCCAATCCCCTCTCACTTAACCCTCCTACGTTTCATAGACACAATTATTTTACTATTATTTATTTCTTTTACTATCATAATATTTACCCATCGCGTCCCGAAAAACTCCCCCTTTCTCAAAAAACTCGAATATCTCGGAAACGGCCGGGAATATCAAAAATCTAATCAAACCCCCCCCCCCCCCCCTCCCGGCTCGCACTCATATTTAATAAGACCCCCCAGACCCCCATTTTATTGACCCCTAACACAAAGTAGCAGCATACTTATATATATACAGTCTCTTTATATATAAACCCCTGCGACCACCCCCTCCACCACTCCACCACGCCCCCTCAGGGCCTAAAAAATTTTTCAACCGGAAATCCACACAGTAGAATAGATTGTGTTGGCCCCAGTCAGGGGAACCCAAGCACGGTAGTATTTGGACCAACGGTCCCGGAGATAAGCTCGAATAACCGGATTCTGGCCGCCATCTTGGATGAGCAACCACGATCTTGGATCGCTGTATCTCCAGAACCCCTTGGAGTAGACCTGCCGTGTTTGGGTTTGAAAGGTCTCGGTGAGAACAATAAATTGAGATATAGACAGTGACTCTACATAGAGTTCAAAATTTTCCACCTGTTAAAAACCAGCGCGACTTATTGTATCAAAACAAGGAATCTGATAACTACCCAGGAATTGAACCCTGGGTATACTTTAGTAGTTTTAGTTTATTTAGTTTAGCAGACAGTTTTACAACTATTGTTGTAACTGTAACAAATTTAAGGTTGTAAAAATTTTTTGTTGTTGTTTGTTTTTATGTAAATTGTGACTGTTGACGCAGTAATTACTCTACTGTCACTGACATTAGTAAACTTTATTAACACTTTTTTTAATTGACTGGGGTATCCTTTACAATACCCCACAGATTTTGACGTTGATCTAGTTCCCAAGTGGTGTCTATACGCACACCCATCAAAAAGGCGCCGGCAAATTCTCAAAACAAAAGCCCGCAGAGCGCAGAGTGAGAGGCTGGACCCTCACTCCCTACGCCCTGCATCGAGAAGTGAACTAGCCCAACAAAGCAAGAACATCCTTCATCACCCACCGTTATTCCGACACTTATGCGGAATGAAGAGCCGAAGCCGAAGCTGCAAGGAAGTAAACCCTTAATTCTCGAACTCCGCTTAGTGTCGATGGAGCGGCCGCTGACCTCTAGGGCCTACACGAGCAGGACGAAGGAGGCAGCAGCCTGCCTTATGAAGGTGAAGCGACAGCTCGACGACTCTAGAAACATAAAGATGGAAATTAAAGAAGGGGTACTAGAGGCTACAGAAAGGCTTTATAAAATAGTCAAAGAAATAGAGCTTGACTTAAAAACCGGGAATAGGACTGAAAAAGAGAAGGATGAGAAGGAAGTAGTGATAGTGCAGAAGGAAAGTGGAGCTTTGGACTTGCACCCTAAAAGCCAAGAGACGAGCCAGTTAATGGCGAAAATCGATGAGCACTCGAAGCTGCTGCTGGAAAGCAATAAGCAGATGGAGGAGCTCAAGGGTACCATCGAAGCTCAAAAAGAGAAAATGCAGAATGTGGAGACTCCTACACACGCGGGAGTGGCGGCGGCTGGGCGCAGCAGTACGCAGGAAAAGCGAAAGCTGCACTCAGTCGTGGTCACCTCTAGCAATGAGGTAGAAACAGGAGAGGAAGTGTTAGATAGGGTAAGAAAAGCGATATGGCACGGAGAAATAATGTTTTTTTAGAGTTGCCGCGAACAGAGACGAGTGTTGTCAACAAGCGCTAAGTTCCGACTGCCCGTGTAGCGGACGAGGACTCGGAAGCAGGTAGAGATTTTACCTAGTGACGCGTGGATTATCTACCTTTTATGGGATTAAGTTCAAAGTCTAGTAGACCATTTCGAAAAAGTTGATTAATGGCCAGGTTTTGAGTCGTTTTACCAGTCTGTGCGACGCCACAGGCCGCTTTGCTAAGAAAGCAATGGATGCGCCGACTAAAACCATCATCGACTACAACTTGAAGACGGCCATGCAGCATCGAGATGTAGTCGTTATGGAAGCATAGCTCCAGTTAGCGAAGTCCCTGGTCAGTAGACACCACTCAAATTCCTGAAATCCACCCAATCAAGTCCCCATTCAAATTTCAGACCAAACCCAAAACAAACCAACCAAAACCGTCCCTAAAACATAAACCCCTGTATAATTTAATAGTAAATAGTAAAAATGTAAAACTGCATGGCAGAGTATCTGTCGTACTCACGTTAATGTCCAGCCGATGGTGTCGCTGTACATCTGGTCGTTAAGTTCCCTAAAATATGGTTTAACTAAACGGCGCGGATGTGCACATGTAAACCTTCCGAATGTATGTATTAATACGAGTATAATTAAGTAGTTAAGTAATCTTTTAAAAACATAATACTTTTGGACGATATTAACATTAACATTGCTTCCGGGAAAACCGACACCCATGTACATAATTATTTGAATATTTGCTCATTTCATGGACTTTACCTTCTCACTATCACCCCACGCATCAGAGCGGCTCATGCCTAGACCATATTATTCTAAAATCAAAAAATCCATCCAGAAAAATTGGTTACTAATTCTTCACTTACCGATCATCAAGCTATTTTACTAACATTACAAATAAGTTCACCTCGAAAAAACTGCATGCGTAGCTACACAAAACTCAATATGACAAACCTTGAAAATGACTTACGCGGTATTAATTTTGACCCTGTTTATACCTCAAACGATGCAAATATTTCTTTAACGTATTTCATAGATTCGCTAGAATGTGCAATAAGGAAAAACACTTCCACTAAGACAATCCCTAGAAAGTACAGTTGTATTAAACCCTGGATCACACCCGGTCTCGTACGTTGTATAAGACATACGAGTAGAGACAAACTTCACCTAAAATTGAAACTTGCACCTGAAAACGAAATACTTTCTGTTTCATATAAAAGGTATCGAAACTTCTGTAATAATCCTTTGAAAAAACTTAAAAATCAGTATGATAAACACGAATTACAGAAGGCGGGAAAAAATAGTAAACTTGTCTGGAAATTTATACAAACAAATACATTTATATCGAAAAATCCCGAACCTCCACTAGATTCAACAGAGATAAACCCACCCGAAGCAATGAATAAAGTAAACAACTTTTTTTCTAACGTTGATAAAAACTTGGCTGAAAAATCTTTAAATTCTAGTAATTCTTTCCCTCAAAACCGGACTCCGACATCCCCTAAAATAAAATCTTTTGTTTTTATTAGATACCGACGTTAACGAAGTAGTAGGAATAATAAACGGGTTAATATATGTTTGTGCTACTGGGTGGGATGACATACCTAATAATATACTTATAAGATTTAAATACCTACTGGCCCCTCCGCTAACACACATTTTTCAGCTATGTTTATCTAAAGGTATATTCCCCAAATTGCTTAAAAAAGCTGTATTCAAGTCTGGAGGCAAATACTGTGTGAATAACTACAGACCTATTTCAGTTTTAACAGGACTCTCAAAAATTTTAATTACAACATAATTAAAAATTTGTGAAATAAATTTTAAAATTTTTAACACATAATTACAGCACGTGCGCTGACACTGTATGTTCTTGCCCCACTTTAGCTAAAGCTGACCATTTGAAATATTTAGGTGTCACTATTGACCCCAATCTAAATTTCCGAAAACATATCGATTTACTATGTGCTAGAATGCGCAAATTAATATATTTTTGTAAGAATTTACGGAACATAGCCGACTATAAGTTAATTAAACAGGTTTATTTAGCTTTGTGTTTATTTAGCAGGTTTATTTAGCCATTCTTACCTATTGCATAACTTCTTGGGGTGGTGCTGCTAAAACAATTTTACTCCCGCTAGAGCGCGCACAAAGAGCAATTCTAAAGGTTGCTACCTTTCGCCCCTTTAGATTTCCATAGCATGTAAAGTGCTAACAGTGCGGCAATTATTTATTCTGAGCATAGTACTACACCAGCACACAGCACTTCCTTTTGACCCAGTACCTTTCGACAAGAGAAGGAAAGACTTGGTTTGCACAAAGCCTCAAACTAAACATGCGTTTGCAAATCGATTTGATGTATTTTTAGGACCTTTTCTATATAATAGACTCAACAAGGTACTAAACCTCTATAGTGTAAGCTATAAAAAATGTAATACGATGTTATCAGAATATTTAGCGATACTCAATTACACAGACACAGAAAAACTTCTAGTTTTGTCATAATGATAATTTATTCCCTCGTAAGGTTATACTTTTGTATATTTATATAGGCTAGATTTAGGTATTAATGTAACAATATGCTTTTTCTCATAGTTGTTAATAGATTATTTTTATATCAGTTTTACATAAAATCTTAATGTCCCAATATAAGTGAAATGTAAAGTGATGGCATGAAACACAGGTTTGAATAAACCTAGTATGGGCGGGTCGCTACCTAATATTCTAATACCAAACTATCATTACTTGCACCTGTAATTAAAAATAGTTTAGTTTTAGTTTATTATTAGGCACTATTATTGTATAGAATATTTACTACTGTTGTCCAAATGTACACTTTTTGTAAACGTTTTTATTAAATAAATTATTTTATTTATTTAAATTGTAAGAACAACAAATTATGTCGAACGCTGTCGGAGGACTCAAAAAAAACCGAAATTTATTATAATGATTTAATTAAAATAAGTATTACAAACTTTACTTAAAATTAGAATGAAAATCTAGTGTTCAGATTCGAAGTAGGAATCGAAATGAACGAGCTTGATGGTCACGTAGGCCACCGCGCCGCGCGTCGCTTATACGTGCCGCACCGTCAGCGTTTCCTTCAGTTTGCCATATCTTTTTGGGCGTAAATTCAAAATCGTGACGGATCATAAACCACTACAGTGGGTTATGAACATTAAAGAACCAAACTCAAGGTTAACTCGATGGCGGCTAAAATTAAGCGAGTACGATTTTACAGTCGTTTATAAAAAGGGCAAAAACAACACTAATGCCGACGCCCTATCCCGCATCGAGCTAAACAATGAGGAGACTAACTCGATGATAGCCAATCCGACTGACAAACCCCCAACCTTAGATAACTAAATACCCTCACCACACATACCGACAATGAAAACCCTATACTAGAAATACCTATCACTGACGATCCACTCAACAAATTTCATCGTCAATTATGTTTGACCATTGTAGGGGACATTAAAAGACGACCGACAGTGACTAAACCCTTCGACACTCACCACCGAACATCTGTGCAGCTATCCGAGTCAAACATAGAGGAAGATCTAGTTAATGCAACAAAAGAATATATTAACCCTAAAATTAAAACAGCCCTCCTAATAAATCCGCCTTTAGGCATGTACAAAATTGTGCCCATTTTACAGGAAAAATTCAGGAATTCAGCCATGAATCTAGTAATAGCCAAAACGGAAATTGAAAATGTCAAGGAGTACCTTAGACAACAAGAAATCATCCGTCATTACCCCAATGGGAAAACCAACCATCGTGGTATTAACGAGTGTTACTTGGCTTTATCACGTATGTATTACTGGCCAAAAATGAGGGAACATATTTCTAAATATATCAATGACTGTACCATATGTGGACCCATGTTCAACATAGTTCCACCAGCCACAAAACCGTTCGAAATTGTCCATATGGACTTATTTACACCACAAAATGAAAAGTATGTAACTTTTATAGATGTATTTTCTAAGTACGGACAGGCATATAACCTTAAACATGGTACCGCACTAAGCGTTATACAAGCACTACTAACATTCAGCACTCATCACGGCTTGCCACTCACCATTATAACCGATCAGGGTACAGAATTAACAAACCAAATGTTTTCGGAGTTCTGTAAAACACATAAAATAACTCATCATAAAACATTGGCTCATGCGCCGAATGATAACGGCAACATCGAGAGATTAATAAATAATAATAATAATAATTCTTTATTGACATAATAGGTTACAGAAACTTGTTTGAAGCCTCTAACTCCTGAACTAGGTGTACCTGTATGTCAGGAGTCAGCGCACAGTGTTTTATAAACCCAAAAAAAAGTGACATCATCTTTTTATTCCAGATTCGTATAGATTGATTCAAAAGAAACGCTAGAGTAAAATACCGAGGTTTCTAGTACATCTAGATGATGAGATATACATTTTTGAAAATGCCTAAATTTTTATCCGGATTATTAAAAAAAAAATCATAATAAATTACTAGTTAAAATTATTAGCAAACTGATTAAATTCATGCACGAAGATTTTAAAGGCGCAAATTACCATGTTATCAAAAAATATTTAGGTTCATTTAAATCGACGTTATCATTTTTTTAAATATTTTCGATTTTATTTTTAAACTCGATTAATCCTGAATTTCGCTTCTTAATTTTTTTACATAAAATTGCTTTATATGTGGCCTATACACACTAAAAAAAATCAAAGCCCGAATCCGTGGACTAACGAAGTTATGATTGATAATATGTTTATCCGGATCGAATTGATGTTAGGGTTGTCAATTTTGTAAAAATATATTTTTGGTTAATTTTGTTTGTTTTGTTCATTAAAACGAAAAATGTAGAATTATTGTGATTTATAACCATAGATCGGAATAGGTAGGCCTATTTTGGTTCATTGACTGCAAACATTGATATGGAATATGGATATTCCACGGAATTTCGGCTGATACTACGGCATTTAATTGAACTTAATTATTTTTGTTAATACGTATAAAAATGTATTATGTAAGCCAATAAGCGCGCGACGTTGCCGCTAATTCCGTCCTTCTTTTATTTACCTACCCGTCAGAAAGGAAAAATCTTTCTTTCGGAAAGGAAGGAATCTTTCATTTATCCCGGAGCGAGAATAGTTATTTTATGATTTCACTATTTACTTACTTAAAAAAGAAATCCCGGAATTCGGGGAATATCTATATTATTCTAACTCATGGCAAGTACATAAATAGGCCTACCTATTCCGATCTATGTTTATAACACTCCAATATAATCTCCACTTATATTGTGAAAGGTGAAAACTATTTTTGTAAAAATTATTTCATGAATCAGCCAGTACACGTTTATGTATAATCCGTAGTTGTGTCAATTTCTGATGAAGGGATACGTGTGGTATGGGAAGAGGTCCACCCTCGATAGGCTTTTGCTGAAACCCCATATCATTACACGTAGCCTGGAGGAACGGGGGTGAGGCATCATGGAGCCGTCACAGACACTTTGCCTCAGCAGCACCTGACCCATGCTGCTGAGGGATGTCCTTCTGAGCTCCGATCAGAGGACTTAATGCTAGGATGGCATGAGGGCGCCAACCCTCATGTTGGTTCACGAGTGGCAAGTGAAGTTGTGGATAGCGCCACAGCCGACATCCTTCAACCTCCGGGGGTGATCGCTCCAGTGCTAGGAGAGGCGTCTGGTGAAGGAACCTCAGGTTCAAAAATTTTATCTAGGTTGGATATTTTCCAACTAATGAAAGGGAAACGCCATTTATCTCTTTCAGAACGAGTAAATTTGATTGTCAACACAATTGGGGCTGACTATCAAATTTCTCGTACTGAAGATGAGATAAAATCAACTCTTTCTAGTCTGATGTCCAAGTGTGATACAAAATATAAACAATGTAAGAACATGTCTAGTTTTATGAAAAAACATGAAAAGTGGCTAAGTGAAACGTTTATTAGCGGCTACATTAGCGCTCCACCTGAACACACTGACGATGATAGTTTCAGGAAACTTAGCAAACGTCAGCAAATCCGTAGTCGCCAAAGATTAGAGTCTACACTGGAATGAACAAAGCCTTTGCAAATACCTTGCACATTGGTGGAGAGCAAGTCTCACATCATACATCAACGGTATTTGCAAATGTGATTGAGTCGTGCCTACAGTCGAAAGTCGCTGTCACGGAAATAGCCAACAAAATTACAACAACTACAAAACCTTACACACCAGAAGAAGCTCTAGCAATATTAATTGACAAAAACATGACTGTTGAGACATATAATTTTATTCATTTAGATTTGCAAGAGCGGAGTTTTCCGGCATACCCACCGTATTATAAAATTTTGAAAGCCAAACAAAATTGTTACCCAGAATTTGTTAATATTACAGAACGAGAAGCGGTTGTTCCTTTACAGTCACTCCTGCAGCACACTTTTAGCCGCATTGTGCAATTGCAAGGTGAAGTATTCTCACAATACTGCAACAAAATAGGAACAAATATTTTAGACTGTGTCTTTGAAGGGGTTTGGGGTTTTGATGGTAGTTCGGGGCAAGTTTTGTACAAACAAGCATTTGAGGATCAAGGAGAAAACGAAAGCAGTATTTTTGCTACAACTTTTGTACCTTTAAGAATTTACCATCAAAGCACCCAAAATTATAAGGTATTATTGTGGACAAACATTGCGGCTCAGTCTTACAGATCTTGCCGCCCATTGCGAATAATTTATAAAAAAGAATCTAAAGAACTGATTTTATCCGAAAAAGACAGAGTTAACCAAGAAATCGAACACCTTACTCCTTTCGATCATAAATTACCGAGTGGGCAGCAAATCAACGCTACCAGCAATTTATATTTAGCGGCAATTGACGGTAAAGTTCTTAATACGATACTTGATACGCCATCGCAAATGCGTTGTCCATATTGTGCACTTGCAGCAACACAATTTAACAACTTGAACATTGCATTTTCGAAAACAGTTGACTCAGATACGTTGACGCATGGTATCAATCCTCTGCACGCCTGGATCCGAGTTTTGGAGTTTCTTCTCAAACTCGGATACAAATGTGAAGTGAAAAAATGGCGTATCAAGCAATCTTCACCAGAAGGGCTTGCAGTACAGGAGAGAAAAAAACGTATCCAAGATGCTATACGTGATAAAATTGGTGTATTGGTAGATGTCGTTCTTCCTAATTCCGGAACCACGAATGATGGCAACACAAGCCGCATAGTTTTGGCAGATGAAAACCGAAAAACTTTTGCAGATATTTTAGGATTAGAACTTTGGCTTCTTGATGGTTTATACATTATCTTAATCGTGATCTCTTGTGGAATTCCCGTAGATGCAGAGAAATTTGGTACATTCTGTAAAGACCTTGCCTACAAATATGTAAGTGTCTATGACTGGCATCCTATGACGGTTTCCATTCATAAAATTTTAATTCATGGGGCATCTATTATTGACAAAACACCACTACCAATCGGTATGCTTTCCGAGCAAGCCGCCGAATCACGAAACAAATATTGGCGATCTGATCGGGAGCACCACACACGCAAATATGATCGTAAACAAACAATGTATGATCTGTTTCATAGAGCACTAGTGTCTTCCGACCCAATTATTGCTGCTGAAATGCAGCTCCAAAGAAGAAAACATCTGAAAAAACGTCCATTACCTGCTGCTGCTTTGGCGTTACTTAAACCAAATCACAATGAGAAAGAATTTACTGAAGATATAGACGACCACGAAATGTTGACTGCAGAAAATGATTAATGATTGATTGATTTATTTTTGGTTTTTGATGATTTTGATATTTAAAATATCTGCAATTAAAGTTTATTTAGTTATCTATTTGGTCAACAAGTTTCATCATTTACACTTATATACACAATATACTTCAAGATGAGATAAAATCAACTCTTTCTTTCTTTTTATATATGAATTTAAAAAGTTACATTTGTACTTGCTCGGTACGGAACCAGCAACCTCGTGCATAAAAAGCGGGCCTGAACCACAGGACCATCACGACATAACAGTTCGAATCAAATACAATATATATATAGTAGATTGTATTATAAGGGAGCAAAATAACATTTTTGAGTTGAGGGCCGTCATACCAGCCAATCTTTATTCAAACAATATTTTCGTTCGATTTCTTTGGAGCTGAACGCTAAGATGTTCCAATTTCAAAAAGTGCGTGGCAATTTAAATTGCGGCGCACTTATGAACAGAATCCTCTAATAACTGCGCAGCAATCATCTTTGCCGCGCACTTTTTGAAATTGGAATACTCATCACTGGCCGCTGAAAGTTTCTTACAGAAAACACCACCTTTGGGTGCATTTGGAGGCGAACTAAGCCGTCCTCTTCGAATAAGTGGGGTGAAAATATAATATATTTCAGCACATATTATGTATATGGAAATATTGTAAATCAACCATTTTTTTTAAAGAGTAGCCATAGAGTTTCTTGCCGGTTTTTTTCCATAGGAAACGACTAATTGCGAATCACGCACTAGCTTCTGACGTTTTGTAAGTGCCCATGTAAGCCTATGTGAAATAATAAAAAAAAATAATCAATTTATACCCGGGTTTACATTGGTTGTAAGTGCCAACCCTAGCAATAAATTTCTAATGATTATAACTTCGTTAGTCCACGGATTCGGGCTTTGAATTTTTTAGTGTGTATAGGCCACATATAAAGCAATTTTATGTAAAAAAATTAAGAAGCGAAATTCAGGATTAATCGAGTTTAAAAATAAAATCGAAAATATTTAAAAAAATTATAAATTAAATGAACCTAAATATTTTTTGATAACATGGTAATTTGCGCCTTTAAAATCTTCGTGCATGAATTTAATCAGTTTGCTAATAATTTTAACTAGTAATTTATTATGTTTTTTTTTTTAATAATCCGGGTAAAAATTTAGGCATTTTCAAAAATTTATATCTCATCATCTAGATGTACTAGAAACCTCGGTATTTTACTCTAGCGTTTCTTTTGAATCAATCTACACGAATCTGGAATAAAAAGACGATGTCACTTTTTTGTGTTTATAAAACACTGCGCAGCGCCCTCTCCCATTTTATTTGGCTTTTATACAAATGTCAACATAGAAATAGACAAACGTATGTGCTACAAAATACAATTTTAAAAAGAAGTAAAAACAAAATAAAATAATATGTGTGGTGAGAGGTGTGTACGTGTGCGTGTGGGTGGGTTCCCATTCGTGTTTGTGTATGAGTAGGTGTATAAAAGAAAGGTAAATTCTATGTATGTGTTCCTTTGCAGAATGAGATTAATTATTTATTATTTTCTCTACATCCTCATAATCAAGAGTAAAGAGCCAGTTCTTTAATTTAAGTTTACATTCATGTAGTGTTAGCGGATAAAACTGTAAGATTATATTAATTTTGTTGTATAAATATACAGAAAGAAAAGCGTTTTGTCGTCTTGCAAAAGCCGTGTGACATTTAACAGATTGAATTACGTTTGGAGTTGTTCGCTTATTTTGAAGTTTACCTGGATCATATGGGGTAGATACGTGTTTTTTAGTAATTATCTGGAAAATAAAAAGTTGTCTTACTGTAAATACCCGGCACAACTCGTATAATGTCTTCGTGGGAAATCTGTATGGTTTGAAAAACATTGTTTTAAGCAAGGACCGTTGCGCTCTTTCCAGGCGTAAGAGATGCGTTTTACATGCACCTCCCCAAACCCCAATACAGTAACCAATAACCGATTGTGCCCAAACGATTCCACCTAACCTTGCTAGAACATTTGCGCATCCTAAAACTACAGCATCGGGACGAATCTGTCATTAACCTAATGCCATATGCCTTGATAGGGTATAACAGCTCAGTCCACAGTTTCACGAAATGTAGGCCATACGATATTATTTTAGGACATACAGATCCAAGAGATCCATTAGATATTGACCTAACAGAACATCTGCTACAGCAATACACAAATTCACATAGGGAACAAATGAAGAAAGTCTACGAGCTAATTAATGAAACATTCTCTCTAATAGAACTGCAATAATGGATAATAGGAACAAAGGTCGTGAATCAGATGTAGAATATCAGCCACAACAGCAGATATTCGTCACAAACCCAAGTGCTAGCCGTAAAAAGCTCGCACCGAGATACACTCAGGATACGGTTCTGGCAGATCTCCCAATTCACATATACACCTCTAAGAAACGTGGTCCAATAGCAAAATCGAGACTTAAACGAGTCCCTAACAGTGCCAAATTGTTACAGGATTCCACTACTGATGTTGGTCCTGCACCTGATACAGGCGCAAGAGATAAAACTTGAGGGACTCAACGATGGACCAGGGATTCTACCTTTTAAATTAGGACCTATGAGACTTACAACTCATTACCATACATTTTTACAATACATTGAACTTAAAGATATAAATAATAAAATTAGCTCCGTACGAACACAACTAATCGAAATCAAAGACACCCTAGAACTATACTTATGCCCTGTACGAGTTACAGATTGATCATTTAACAAGTAAATTAACTAAGTAGCTTAGAGCCTAACCGCCCCAAAAGAGGTCTTATAGACGGTCTAGGATCCGTAGTAAAAAGCATTACAGGAAATCTGGACTATACGGATGCCATGAGGTACAATGATGCCATTAAAATTCTCAAGGATAATCAGGATAAAGTAATTGCTGAACAAAACCATCATATCAGTCTCAGCAAAGACTGGATGGGCCACCATACCGAAATTATAACCAAAATTGTTGAAAATCAGTCCCGAATTAACAACACTCTGCATGACTTACTGGACAAACAAAAGTATGCTCAATACAGTCTATTAAAATTTGCGAAGTTCGCGCAAATCCTAGGTATAGTTAGCGATAATGTAGATAAGTTACTAGATGAGTTACATAGAATTGAAAATGCAATAGCCTTCAGTCGTGCTGGAAGCACGCACCATTCTATGATAAAGTTAGAGACAATGACTAGTATGTTAGGAAAACTAAGTAGTTTTTACGATAAGGACCAGCTGTTAGATCTGGAAGCTAGGGAATATTATAACGTCATAAAACCAGGATCATTTTATAACGGTCAACATATTATCATAGCATTTCAATTCCCTATCCTATCTCCCTTTAAATATACTCTATATAGACTAGCTATAGTACCGAACGAAAGAAAGCAGATCATAGTTCCCCCTTACCCCTTTATAGCTATCACTAGAAACTTTCACGTGTACATAGAGGCTGAATGCCCGAAGTTAACCGAGCAGTACTTATGCGAAGAAAAACTCAATCATCAGTTAAGATCGCAACCAGATTGTATACAACGTATACTAGATGGCAAAACGACGGATGACTCCTGCGTGAAGACAACCATTTCACTCTCAAGACAAGCCATGGATAAGCTGGACGACCGCCACTACCTAGTCGTCTTCCCAAAACCTACGAAACTGCAACTCACCTGTGAACGAGATGAATTTAACACATTAACCGGCAGCTTCCTGGTTACCATCCCACGTAACTGTCTGTTACGAACACATGAATTCACCATAGTTAACATCAATGATCGAGTGAATGGTCAGCCAGTGAAGATAACCGAAATTACTACAAAATTGTATGAAGATCACGTACCTCAACGCCCGCTCCAGATTAACTCTATCAACCTAAGAAACCTACATAACTTACAAGATGAGATTAATCTTCAAACACCTGTGCAACTGGAAAGTCTGGAGACGCCATCACTCTACCATACAACCATACCATTCTACGTAATCTTATTTGGTGCACTTTTACTAACCACCATCATAGTATTGCGTCACCGCTGCAACGCCTGGAGACTCAAGCCACCTGCAGAGCAATCATTACCCAACGTTGCTGCTGCAAATCAAGATCATCCTTATGAAGTTCCAGAACCATCTCAACGCCAAGGAAAAACTCAGATGCCAGCAACATTTTCACTAAACGTCTTAAAATAGTTGCTGAGCTACGGGGGGAGGTGTTACGCGCCGGCCTTATACCTATATCGCTGACGGCGCATCAACGGTGGAAACGTACCATCATGACCCACATACAAAGAATTGGCAAACTGACGGAAACGCTGACGGTGCGGCACGTATAAGCGACGCGCGGCGCGGTGGCCTACGTGACCATCAAGCTCGTTCATTCCGATTCCTACTTCGAATCTGAACACTAGATTTTCATTCTAATTTTAAGTAAAGTTTGTAATACTTATAGATATATAGATTTTATGTAAAACTGATATAAAAATAATCTTAATGTCCCAATATAAGTGAAATGTAAAGTGATGGCCTGAAACACAGGTTTGAATAAACCTAGTACGGGCGGGTCGCTACCTAACATTCTAATACAAACTATCATTACTTGCACCTGTAATTAAAAATAGTTTAGTTTTAGTTTATTATTAGGCACTATTATTGTATAGAATATTTACTACTGTTGTCCAAATGTACACTTTTTGTAAACGTTTTTATTAAATAAATTATTTTATTTATTTAAATTGTAAGAACAACAAATTATGTCGAACGCTGTCGGAGGACTCAAAAAAAACCGAAATTTATTATAATGATTTAATTAAAATAAGTATTACAAACTTTACTTAAAATTAGAATGAAAATCTAGTGTTCAGATTCGAAGTAGGAATCGAAATGAACGAGCTTGATGGTCACGTAGGCCACCGCGCCGCGCGTCGCTTACACGTGCCGCACCGTCAGCGTTTCCGTCAGTTTGCCAATTCTTTGTATGTGGGTCATGATGGTACGTTTCCACCGTTGATGCGCCGTCAGCGATATAGGTATAAGACCGGCGCGTAACACCTCCCCCCGTAGCTCAGCAACTATTTTAAGACGTTTAGTGAAAATGTTGCTGGCATCTGAGTTTTTCCTTGGCGTTGAGATGGTTCTGGAACTTCATAAGGATGATCTTGATTTGCAGCAGCAACGTTGGGTAATGATTGCTCTGCAGGTGGCTTGAGTCTCCAGGCGTTGCAGCGGTGACGCAATACTATGATGGTGGTTAGTAAAAGTGCACCAAATAAGATTACGTAGAATGGTATGGTTGTATGGTAGAGTGATGGCGTCTCCAGACTTTCCAGTTGCACAGGTGTTTGAAGATTAATCTCATCTTGTAAGTTATGTAGGTTTCTTAGGTTGATAGAGTTTATCTGGAGCGGGCGTTGAGGTACGTGATCTTCATACAATTTTGTAGTAATTTCGGTTATCTTCACTGGCTGACCATTCACTCGATCATTGATGTTAACTATGGTGAATTCATGTGTTCGTAACAGACAGTTACGTGGGATGGTAACCAGGAAGCTGCCGGTTAATGTGTTAAATTCATCTCGTTCACAGGTGAGTTGCAGTTTCGTAGGTTTTGGGAAGACGACTAGGTAGTGGCGGTCGTCCAGCTTATCCATGGCTTGTCTTGAGAGTGAAATGGTTGTCTTCACGCAGGAGTCATCCGTCGTTTTGCCATCTAGTATACGTTGTATACAATCTGGTTGCGATCTTAACTGATGATTGAGTTTTTCTTCGCATAAGTACTGCTCGGTTAACTTCGGGCATTCAGCCTCTATGTACACGTGAAAGTTTCTAGTGATAGCTATAAAGGGGTAAGGGGGAACTATGATCTGCTTTCTTTCGTTCGGTACTATAGCTAGTCTATATAGAGTATATTTAAAGGGAGATAGGATAGGGAATTGAAATGCTATGATAATATGTTGACCGTTATAAAATGATCCTGGTTTTATGACGTTATAATATTCCCTAGCTTCCAGATCTAACAGCTGGTCCTTATCGTAAAAACTACTTAGTTTTCCTAACATACTAGTCATTGTCTCTAACTTTATCATAGAATGGTGCGTGCTTCCAGCACGACTGAAGGCTATTGCATTTTCAATTCTATGTAACTCATCTAGTAACTTATCTACATTATCGCTAACTATACCTAGGATTTGCGCGAACTTCGCAAATTTTAATAGACTGTATTGAGCATACTTTTGTTTGTCCAGTAAGTCATGCAGAGTGTTGTTAATTCGGGACTGATTTTCAACAATTTTGGTTATAATTTCGGTATGGTGGCCCATCCAGTCTTTGCTGAGACTGATATGATGGTTTTGTTCAGCAATTACTTTATCCTGATTATCCTTGAGAATTTTAATGGCATCATTGTACCTCATGGCATCCGTATAGTCCAGATTTCCTGTAATGCTTTTTACTACGGATCCTAGACCGTCTATAAGACCTCTTTTGGGGCGGTTAGGCTCTAAGCTACTTAGTTAATTTACTTGTTAAATGATCAATCTGTAACTCGTACAGGGCATAAGTATAGTTCTAGGGTGTCTTTGATTTCGATTAGTTGTGTTCGTACGGAGCTAATTTTATTATTTATATCTTTAAGTTCAATGTATTGTAAAAATGTATGGTAATGAGTTGTAAGTCTCATAGGTCCTAATTTAAAAGGTAGAATCCCTGGTCCATCGTTGAGTCCCTCAAGTTTTATCTCTTGCGCCTGTATCAGGTGCAGGACCAACATCAGTAGTGGAATCCTGTAACAATTTGGCACTGTTAGGGACTCGTTTAAGTCTCGATTTTGCTATTGGACCACGTTTCTTAGAGGTGTATATGTGAATTGGGAGATCTGCCAGAACCGTATCCTGAGTGTATCTCGGTGCGAGCTTTTTACGGCTAGCACTTGGGTTTGTGACGAATATCTGCTGTTGTGGCTGATATTCTACATCTGATTCACGACCTTTGTTCCTATTATCCATTATTGCAGTTCTATTAGAGAGAATGTTTCATTAATTAGCTCGTAGACTTTCTTCATTTGTTCCCTATGTGAATTTGTGTATTGCTGTAGCAGATGTTCTGTTAGGTCAATATCTAATGGATCTCTTGGATCTGTATGTCCTAAAATAATATCGTATGGCCTACATTTCGTGAAACTGTGGACTGAGCTGTTATACCCTATCAAGGCATATGGCATTAGGTTAATGACAGATTCGTCCCGATGCTGTAGTTTTAGGATGCGCAAATGTTCTAGCAAGGTTAGGTGGAATCGTTTGGGCACAATCGGTTATTGGTTACTGTATTGGGGTTTGGGGAGGTGCATGTAAAACGCATCTCTTACGCCTGGAAAGAGCGCAACGGTCCTTGCTTAAAACAATGTTTTTCAAACCATACAGATTTCCCACGAAGACATTATACGAGTTGTGCCGGGTATTTACAGTAAGACAACTTTTTATTTTCCAGATAATTACTAAAAAACACGTATCTACCCCATATGATCCAGGTAAACTTCAAAATAAGCGAACAACTCCAAACGTAATTCAATCTGTTAAATGTCACACGGCTTTTGCAAGACGACAAAACGCTTTTCTTTCTGTATATTTATACAACAAAATTAATATAATCTTACAGTTTTATCCGCTAACACTACATGAATGTAAACTTAAATGAAAGAACTGGCTCTGTTCGAGTTTTAATCGAACACTCAGCGAAAATGCATAATTGCATCCAACGCAAGTATGCACATTCGCTCGTTCACCAAAATGTGAACCAGTTCGCGTTCAGATCTCATTAGAGACACCACGTACTCAAAACCATAACCATTACCATTTTACCATATATTTTACCAATAAGTTAGTGATACAGTTTACCATTTTTTACCATTTCTTGTAACTAAGTGTTATAGTATTTCAATATAGCTATTTCCCTTATAATTCGAGACTTTAACTTTACCATATCCTATCAATACGAGAAAGGTGTGTTAGGTCACCATAGCGCCAAGCACTACTTTCTACATGGTCCTTCGAGCATTCAATAACCAGTGACTACCAAGTGAAACAGTGCCACGCAAACCGGAAGATCGCTGCAAGTTGGAGAAGCTTGAATTGCAGAGACAGTCGGTTGGAGCAATAAGGTCAGATCAAACCATTTATTTATTTTAACCATTACCAAATATTATCAAATCAACTTAAAATATGGATTCCGATTCTCTATTCATCAACCAAACGGAGCTCTATGAAATCCTGAACAAGTTTTTAACCAACATAAAGAAAGATGGGCCCGAGAGAAAGACCATCGATAATTACAAGCGCAAGGCTAATAAGTTGGAAGCATATTGGCACGATTACCAAGAAAACCATAAGAAAATGTGTCAGTTTGCGAATTTTGACCACATTTACTTTAAAAAGGGTTGTTTCGATACAGTCCAGGAAGTTTATTTGAAAATTAAGGAGATTATTGACAAGACCCTGGGGCAGTTAGGAACAACACAAGTGGAAGAGGTGCAACCATTACCAGGTATACAGGCTAGGCAACAGCTCACCGCTGACTATCGCCAGCCGGAAGATGAGGCGCAGCCGCAACCAGGTACGTCGTCTCGCTATGAGGAGAGAGGGTACAGCAAGCTGAACGGGTTAGTGAAGAAGCAGAACATTAATTTCAAGGCTTACATGAGAACCGTGAGTAATATACAAGTAGATAAGTTCGAGAATCAATGGCAATTCGAGAACGCTCTAAAATCACTGGACAGCCGATGGGGTGAAATTGACAAACTTCATTGGGAAATTGAAGGTGAGGATGGAGGCGACGATATTACATACCAAATGGCATTCTGCAAGCACGAGGAGAAGTACAGTGAGTTGACAAATGACATTAACAAAAAGATGTGGGCAGTGAAGCACCGTGAGAAGTCAGCTCCAAAGATGGACATCCCCGTGTTCAATGGGACTTACAACCAGTGGGTTCCATTCAAAGACTTGTTTAGCGAAGCGATCGATAAAGCCCGTCGATGTCTAATGCGCAAAAAATGCAGTTTCTGAAGAGTAAGGTGGCTGGAGAAACAGAGCGTCTGATTCACCATTTGCAGATTAGCTCTGACAATTATCAGGTATGTTGGGAGATTTTAAACCACAGGTATGATAACAAGAAATTGATTTTCACGTCCCATATTAACATTCTGCTTGGACTTTCCAACATACAACAGCAATCACTGGCGACTATTAAGAAGCTGCATGACGTAACCAAGGAGACATTACACGCTATTCAGAATTTGGGAGTAGATATAGCAACTTGGGACCCACTTTTAGTACATCTACTAGCGCAAAAGCTTGATAACGACACCTTTACCGAATACATAGAATCGGTTAAGAATCCTAGAGAGCTACCCGAACTGCAGAAGTTCCTGGAGTTCTTGGAGACAAAATTTACAGCACTAGAAGCGTCTCGTCGCAAGCAAGAACCAGCCAACCAAAAAACCATGCCGCATCAACCATATAAAAACAGCAACTACAACCAAAACCAGAAGAAAAGTTTCAATTCAGGCAACAAAGATAATTCAAAGTCTATGAACACGTTACATGTGTCGCGGTCGATAACCTGTGCATTGTGCAATTCTGAACACGGATTGTGGCGTTGCCCTGATTTTTTGCAAATGACGCACGAGCAAAAAGAAAACAAAATTAAGCAATTAAATTACTGCCAAAACTGTCTATGCAGTCATAACAATAAATCGTGCCAATCGAACAAACGATGTCGCAAATGCTTAGCTACACATAACACTTTACTACACGAAGCATTCGCAAGACAAAGTCCAACTGCGTCAGCACAGGAAACTACCAACAGTGTAGCAACCAAAAATAGCACATCTAGGTCATCTCACGTGTCTTGGGATGACATGTCTGAAATACTTTTAGCCACCGCTATCATAAACGTAAAAGGAGCTGATGGAACTCAGCACAAAATGAGAGCTTTAGTTGACCAGGGTTCGCAACTGTCGTTAATCAATGAAAACGCAGCCCAGATTTTGGGATTAAAGAGGACTCATTTCAAAGGTCAAATTTTCGGTGTCGGTGAAAGAGAAAATAACGCAAAGGGAATGTTACAGATAACACTGCAGTCTGCAAATAGTGAATTTACATGTGACACGAACGTTATTGTTATGAATAACTTGATCAAGCGACTGCCAAATAACACGTTTACCAAACCAACGTGGACCCATATCCAAGGGATACAATTAGCCGATCCGGAGTTTCATATAAGCAGACCCGTAGACATGCTTCTAGGTGCAGATGTTTACAGCAAAATAATGATAGGAGGAATCTTGAGAGGAGACAAAGACAAGCAACCAATCGCTCAACAGACGCAACTAGGATGGCTACTTTGTGGATCAATGAAACCACACTACCAATGCAACGTAGTTCTCAATAACACAGAAGCCCTACTGAAATATTGGGAGAACGAAGACATTAACCAGAAAATAGAGATGTCTAACGATGATCATGAGTGTTTACAGTTTTTTATTAACACCATTAAGAGGCTTGAGGACGGAAGGTACGAAGTCCGACTTCCACTTAAGCCGAAATACAAAGATAAATTGGGTGTAACCAAACCACAAGCATTAGCACAATTTAGAAACTTAGAGAAGAATTTTGAGAGGAACAGCGAATTAAAAACAGACTACAAAAAATTCATGAACGAATATTTTGCATTACACCACATGATACCATGCAACATTAACCAGGCACCTGAATGCTACTTACCACACCATGCAGTCATTCGGGCTGAATCTACCACTACCAAACTGAGAGTAGTTTTTAACGCCTCAGCAAAGTCATCATCAGGGTACAGCCTAAACGACGTCATGTACAGGGGTCCAAATATACAAAAAGATCTTCAAGAGCTTATTCTAAAATGGAGACAATTTCAATTTGTATATACTTCCGACATCGAGAAGATGTACAGAATGATCCGAGTGCACCAAGAAGATCAAGCTTACCAAAAGGTGCTATGGCGAGAATCAAAAAACCAACCCATACAATCATTTCAACTCGTCACGCTTACATACGGAACCAAACCAGCAGGATTCTTAGCGATGATGTGCTTGAAACAATTGGCGTCTGATGAAGGGCAAAAATTTCCTGACGCAGCAAAAGAATTGGAAAACAGTTTTTATATGGACGATTTCTGCGGAGGGCGTCATTCAATTGAAGCTGCAAATAAATTGAAATCCGATCTCATAAAATTATGCCAATTGGGAGGATTTAATCTTAGAAAATGGACCTCGAACAAACCAGAGCTATTAACGGATTTAGAGAGAGAGCAATGTGACCAGTCAACATACGAGTTCAAGCAAAACGATTCTACCAAAACATTGGGTCTCTGTTGGAACCCAAAGAAAGACAATTTTACCTTCAATTCGAAAATAGAACCCGAATCACCTGCGATTATTACCAAAAGAGCTCTACTTTCAGACATTCCCAAGCTGTTCGATCCCTTAGGGTGGTTAACGCCCCTGAGCACTACCATGAAACTACTGTTCCAAAATGTCTGGCTGTCTAACTTAAAATGGGATGACCGCCTACCAGAGACAATGAACTCCGAATGGGCTACATTGAGACAAGAATTTAAGGAAATAAACAGTATGGAAGTCAACAGATGGCTAGGAATGGGAGAAAACCAAAATATAGAATTGTACGGATTCTGCGATGCCTCAACCAAGGCATACGCGTGTGTGATCTACTGCAAGGTAGTAAGGAAAGAAGGGACAACCATTACATTAGTTGCGGGGAAGGCCAGGTTGGCACCTATAAGCAAAGTCTTATCTATACCGAGACTAGAATTAATGGGCGCTCATCTGTTAGCACAGCTAATGCAAAAAGTTCAAAGTTGTTTATCAGATTACCCTACAGATTTCTACTGTTGGACTGATTCAACTGCAGTACTAGGATGGATACAAGGAGATCCAGCCCGATGGAAACCATTCGTAGCAAATCAGGTAACAACAATCACCAAAATCATACCATCAAAACATTGGCAATATGTGAAGACGACAGATAATCCAGCTGACTGTGCAAGTCGTGGGTTGACTGTCAATCAACTCAAAGACCACAAGTTATGGTGGCAAGGGCCGTCATGGTTGCCATTATACACAAACCAAGAAAATCACCAAACCATTTATGAGACGAAATTAGAAGTAAAGTCGTCTATTTTAAAACACACCAACGCGGTAGTCATTGTACAACCAAAAGAATTGCTGACTACCGAAATTATTAAACATTTGATAAACAAATATAGTTCTATTACAAAAATCATACGTATTTTTGCATGGATACTGCGATTAGCTACCTTGAATAAACAAGTTCGCCGACCCTACCTCGAATTACACGAGCTTAGTTGCGCTAAACAGCTGATAATCAAAAGCGTTCAGCAGACAGAATTCGCAAGCGACCTAGACTCTATAAACAAACACGGAAGAGTGCACTCCAAAAGCAAGATTTTGAGTTTGAATCCAATCATAGATGAACGTGGGATTTTACGTGTGGGTGGGAGATTGGAAAACGCCCACGTGAGTCTTGAGATGGAACATCCCATCATCTTACCACACGATCATCTGCTAACCACATTACTCATCGATCAAGCTCATAAAGTGACTTTCCATGGCGGAGCACGTCTAACGTTAGCGAACCTTCGACAGCAGTTTTGGATTATCGGCGGATATATGGCAACTAAAAAGTTTATCAGAAAATGTGTAATATGCAGAAAACAGAATCCCGTACGGCAGTACCAGCTCATGGGAGATTTACCAGAACCAAGAGTGAATCCAGAACATGCGTTCTATCACTGCGGCATAGATTACACAGGTTTTGTAGAGATCAAAGCAAATAAAGGACGGGGAATCAAAACTACAAAGGGGTACATAGCAGTTTTTGTATGTATGGTTACGAAAGCGGTTCACCTAGAACTCGTGTCAGACCTGAGCAGCTCCGCCTTTTTGGCAGCATTAACCAGAATGGCAGCCAGAAAAGGGGCACCACGACATATGTACAGCGACAACGGCACTAACTTCGTGGGAGCAAACAGGATGATACAGGAAGAAATTAACCAACTTCACGATGTAGTCAGTGACACTTTTATAACCGAGATATCAGATATGGGAATAGAATGGCACTTTAACGTACCTAGCTGGCCTAATGCCGGTGGTCTATGGGAACGAGCAGTACGCAGTCTAAAACATCATCTCAAGAGGGTCATCGGTCAACAAAGACTAACCTTCGAGGAGTACACCACATTGTTAGCTAGACTAGAAGCGTGCCTCAACTATCGACCTCTTTGCGCCATAACCGAGGATCCTGAAGATATAAACTTCCTTACACCAGCTCATTTCTTATCAGGAAGACCAGGAATAACTTTAATAGAAACAGAGCAAGACGCTAGAACCATATGGCATCTAACCAACAAATTATTCCATGATCTTTGGAAAAGATGGAAGACTGAATACTTGGTACAGCTCTCATCCAGAAGTAAATGGATGGAACCACAGAAAAACATCGGAATCGGAGATCTAGTGGTGATTCATGATGAGAATCTACCTCCAGGAAAATGGGCTCTTGGACGTGTGATCGACACATATCCAGGAAATGATGGTCTAACCAGAGCGGTTTCACTAAAAACAAAAAATGGTGTCATGAAACGCCCTATTGTGAAACTCTCAGTTTTGCCCGTCAACCAGAATAACACTACAATATCAAAACCAGATATAAAACCAACAACCACTTCAATAAAAAGAAAACCAAGATCAAAAATCGCAACTGTAGCTTCTGTTTTACTGAGTTTGTTCATGCTGCTTATTCCATCTTACGGTTTAGACTACGTCAAACCATTTCCAAGCAACCAGACACTTTATTTTGACCCTATTTCAAAAGTACAATTAATCAGAGATAAATGGACATTAGTCATGTACTACGACATGGGACCTTATTGGACAGGCATAAACACCTATAATAAAATTACACATTATCAAGAACAATTGTGCGCCACCATTGAAACACAAAGCCATTGTAATACGATCGTGCAGCAAGCCCGGCACGATTACCAGGAACTCGAATACTACAATGAACTTTTGTTAACACAGCATTTTGATATCCACGCTAGACGGCGACGCGCCACAAGGAAGACGGGTCGATGCCGACGAGGCCTAATCAACGGTATCGGATATCTAGCGAATGACTTATTTGGAGTGTTGGACTCACGTTTCGCAGACCAGTATGAAAAGGACATTGAAACCATACATCGCAATGAGAAACACCTTTCTAATTTATGGAAAAATCAAACCTCCATAATTGAAGCCGAGTTCAACCTTATGAAGAGAATGGAGATCACTGTAAACAAACAGCACAAGTTAATAAACAAGAAGCTTATGGATTTGCAAGAAAACGCGAGCACTCTCCGACGTGAAATACAAAATATTTCGTACATCAATGACTTCACATTGTCAGCGATGTCTGGAAACAACTTGCTGCAAGGATTAAGACGACTTCAAGACACGCTGCTCGATGCGTTAACAGACATTTACCACGGTCAAATTAGCATACATTTACTGCCACCAACGCAACTTAAACGTGAGCTCCAGACTATATATGGCCAGATGCCAAGCGAACTCACGCTACCAATTACTAATTTAGACACTGATCTTCAGTATCTTTACAAACTTCTGACGGTCAAAGCCAGAGCGACGCAAAAATTTGTCATAATTGAAGTTACTTTTCCACTAGTATCCAGAGAAAGTTTCAAACTGTACAAGCTAATACCTGTACCGCACCAAACAAGCACCATTATGACCACAATAATACCAATCTCCGAATATGTGGCAGTCAACCTTAAGAAAGATTCCTTCTTTAGCATGTCCACACAGGAACTAACGGCATGTCTGCACCATGGACCAACTTACATGTGTCAGCTGCTAAAACCAATTACAGACCTGCAAAATGATGAAAGTTTTTGCGACAAGAACTCGGCAATCAATGAATGTAAAGTAGAAAAAACCAACTGCACCAACGTATGGCTTGAATTACATTTAACTTCTCAGCACTTTTACTTTTGTTGTGACACTTACACAATAAAAATAATATGCGGCGATCATGTAACAGTTCGTCAGCTGAGCCAAGCAGTTTTTCTCTCGTTTAGTTTGGAAGTCGATGACGAGACGCCACTTTTGCTTTCCTGAAGCGTCAACTTTTTTTGGTGAGCTCCATGCTGATTCCGATGGCCTAATTATCCCTTGTTCTAACATGTTTGATATTTGGCTAGTAACTTCTTCCCTATGAATAAATGGGTATCTGTAACTTTTGGTATATACGGGGTTTTCATCGGTAGTTCTAATGCAATGCTTTACTTTATTGGTGAAAGCTAATGGTTCCCCTTCGATATAAAAAATGTTAGCATATTTAGCGCACAGTGATTCCAGATTAGCCTTCTCTTCTAAATTTAAATGACTAGTGCGCAACTTTGATATAATTTCCTTTACACGGGGCGAAGATTGTGTCGAATGAGTGTACTCAATATTAAACACTGATGCCTGTGCCGGATGGTCTAATGAGAATATCATTAGGAGTTGGGTTCTCAACTTCCACTATACCACGGTTACTTATAACAGTTGTTAGGCATTCATGAATAATACAGTTACAAATTATCTGTTCGTTAACTAAAACTTGTCCGTCCTGTGCGTTAATTGGTAATCTTAGTAGTTTTTTGCTTTGTGCCGAGATGATATTTTCATACAAATTTAAGTTGCTGGAGTTGTATATTTTAATACGATTTACTGCGGATTTCGTGGTCAACGTCAATTCTTTAAGGTCCAATTTAGCATGCCATTTTGCAAGTAGGTGGAATCCTATAAGACCATCAAAATGATTATGAAATTTATACACAAATAGTTTTACGGGCTCTGGATCACTGAATTCGGAGAAGCATGGTATATTGATGGAGTGACTATGTCTACTTGTTGCATGTACGTTCGTGACCTCGAATGGATCATGGTTCAATGGTAAATGTGCAAAATATCTCTCCACAGCATCCGGGCTTATAAAGGATTGATTAGCGCCGGTGTCTATTAATAGGTTTAGGTTAGGGTTAGCAATATGAACGTATGGTATCTGTCGCTGTGTTTGAAGGTTTAATTCTATTTTATTCTTTTTGATTTCGTGGCCCCCTGAAAATCCTCCTCGCTGGTGAAAGGCTGGGGCTGTTCTCTTACTTGAGTGCTACCGTCATTTGTCATGTCAGTCGACACCTCAGTCTGCGGAATGCCATCGTATACGCATGGATAATTGCCGTAGTAATCCATAGGATAATCATTTTCGTAGTAGTTAGGCTCCTGCTCATACCCATAATACTCGGGGTAGGAGAAGTCTTCGAAACTTGAACATTCGTTGACATTTACATCGCGCGTTCTGAAGTAATTAATGGGTGGCGGATTGCCTTGCCTAGACCAATCCCAATTACTACGAGTAGGAGGTAGTGGCTTAGCAACGAAATTGCTCACACCACTCATGGGCTTGGCCCCTTGATTTTGTGATGGGGGTCTTGGAGCCATACCGAACGTGTTACCTAGCGGATTGTAGTTTGGAGGTGGGGCGCCAAACATTCGTTGCGTATGCGAAGGCATACGGGGCTGATTATAGGGTGCATTAAAAGTATTAAAACCTGCATTAAATCTATAGTTATTTGGTGGCTGTGGTTGCATCATGCGTGGTTGCATATAAGCGGGCATGACCGGGTTAGGTACGGGCATAGCGTTATTATTGCGTGAACTGTGGAAGCCTGCATGCATGGGTGACGGGTTAGGCTGGGTTGCAGACTTGGGATGAGTGTTCGTGAGTTTAGGTAAACTGTCGTTTCTCTGTTGCAGATACATTACATTCAATTCCCCTTGTACGTACTCTAATGCTGTCTCAATAGAATCTGGTCGCATGCATCGTATGCGCGAACCTAAAGGTACCTTGATTCCGCGCACAAAGGCCTGCATTGTTAACTTTTTATACAAATCGCGCTTAGCGTTAATAGTCGTAGTCAACGTTTCATGAAGTGTAATATATGTCATGATAGTGCTAAATAAGGTTTGGCACCTATCATAAAGTTCTTGCGGCGTATCATTACCCTGTGTCTGCACCGAGAGGTCATTATAGAGGGTGGTTTCATCCCTACGATCAGCGAAGTTATTTATTAACACGCTTCTGATGCCATTCCAGTTCTTGGGGATACCGTTAGAGTTAACAGTTCGAGCAGCATTGCCTGTTACTTTATTTAATATGCCACTAATCAAAGATAAATTGTTTAACTCATGCTCGGGACCCTCACGTACATACGCATCCACTAACTTATCGCAAATTCTAATAAATCGAGTTAAGATATGGGGGTTCCCATCAAATTCCGGGACCAGGCGAATGGCCTTCAAAATGCCATCGGGGTTGTGTGCCATTATACTATCTATATTTATATCTATGTTCCTGTTACTATCCACTAAATCTTCCCGTCTCGACTGCCTATAAGAAACAGTCTCGCGGGTCCCTAAATTCCTAGGGTAAAAAATCTTGAAATAAAGTATCAAGGGTTAAGGGTAAGGGAAAGCGACACTAGAAAGATTCTCGTGCACTTACTTGTACATCTCGGCTTCTCCTGAGCAGTATCAATTTTTGGATCTCCGCAGCTCTTCGACGATTCGGGATACTCGTTAGAGGTGCCTAAGGCCACCCGGGCGGCTCGCCTAATTTCAATATTCGGGAATCTATATCGCGAACCGGCCCGCGAGTATCCTACCGACTGCGCCAATTATGTCGAACGCTGTCGGAGGACTCAAAAAAAACCGAAATTTATTATAATGATTTAATTAAAATAAGTATTACAAACTTTACTTAAAATTAGAATGAAAATATAGTGTTCAGATTCGAAGTAGGAATCGGAATGAACGAGCTTGATGGTCACGTAGGCCACCGCGCCGCGCGTCGCTTACACGTGCCGCACCGTCAGCGTTTCCGTCAGTTTGCCAATTCTTTGTATGTGGGTCATGATGGTACGTTTCCACCGTTAATGCGCCGTCAGCGATATAGGTATAAGGCCGGCGCGTAACAAACATAATAATATTGCTTTTTTTCATAATAAATTTACTTCCCCACCCCCTGGAAGGAGGCAACGGTAGTTATATTGATGAAGCCTGGGAAAGAAAACTATCTCACTCCCAAATCTTATAGTCCGATTAGGCTACTGTCTATACTAGGAAAAATCTATGAGAAGATGTTAGTGGCCCGCCTGAAGTACCACCTCCTCCCAAGGATGAGCACCCGAAAGTACGGTTTTATGCCACAAAGGAGCACCGAGGACTCACTCTATGCTCTCATGCAGCACATTAACAAAAAACTAAAGGATTGTTACGCTGGTATCCTTAGACATAGAGGGAGCCTTCGACAGCGCCTGGTGGCCAGCGATAAGAGTCCGTCTGGCCGAGGAGAACTGCCCACTGAATCTAAGGCGGGTCATTGATAGCTACCTAAGTGACCGAAGTGTCTCGATCAGGTACGGTGGGGAGGTATACAACAAGGCCACAAGCAAGGGATGCGTCCAGGGATCAATTGGAGGCCCAATTCTTTGAAACTTGGTCCTAGACCCCCTCCTAAAATCAGCTGAGAATAGGGGGAATTACGTCCAGGCTTTTGCAGACGACGTCCTCCTGGCCTTCAACGGAGATACTGCGCTGGAGGTGGAGGAATGTGAAAGTGCCGCTCTTAATCATGTTCTGGCGTGGGGTGACGAGAATAAACTTAAATTTGCACCACACAAAACAACCGCGATGATGATAACTAGAAACTCATATACGACACGCCATGCCTCAGCATGGGGGGATTGACATTGGCATGTCAAAAGAAATTAAACTTCTGGGTGTTACGATCGACCACAAGCTGACCTTCAATACGAGTACCCACGTCTCACTAGTCTGCAGGAAGGCAATCGCCATATACAAGCAACTGTGTAGAGCCGCATAGGTCAGTTGGGGGCTGCACCCAGAAGTAATACGCTTGATGTACACTGCTTGCATAGAGCCCATAATTCTTTACGCCGCGAGTGTCTGGGCACCGGCCACGAAAAAGTTTGGCTTCGTCAAGCAACTCGGGACCGTCCAGCGTGGAATCGCCCATAAAATGTGCAGAGCATACCGCATTGTCTCCCTGAACTTGGCCCTGATTACGATATACTCCCGCTCGACCTCCGTATCCGAAAAGCAGCTGCATTATATGGAGCCAGGAGGGGGGTACCCCAGCTCATACTGGGGGGCAGGGAGATAGAAAGGGATGCCTCAGCGATGGAAGCCCCGCACCCCGCGAAGCAAATGAACCTGGAGTTTGAAAGCCTGGTAGACGAAGAACAATATCGGAACCACAGCAATTTTGCTGTGAGGATCTTCAGCGACGGCAGCAAGATTGAGGGCAGAGTCGGGGCGGCGCTATCCTTGTGGAACAGCACCGCCGAGACAAAGGCCCTCAAGCTTGCCATGCCATCTTATTGCACCGTCTACCAGTTTGAACTCCTGGCCCTGAAAAAAGCGGCAAGGGAAGTGCTCAAGTCCCGTGAAACCACGTTCGGAATTTTCAGCGACTCTACGGCGGCCCTTCAGGTGGTGATCGACACAAGTTTCTCACACCCCTTGGCCGTAGGGCGTAACTCCGCTGCCGCGAGAAATCGCAGTACAGCGGACGGAGCTCCGCCGGGATTTCATGGCGACATGGAGAGTACGGTTGTCGTAACCCAGTGCTGGGCACGCCACGATTGCGGTGATAAGACCCCTCTTTGAGGAGTGGCTAGAGAGGCCCCACGGCGTCCTCACGCCGGGAGGTTCCTGTGTCGGATAAGGCGGGAGGAAACGCCCGGGTGTCACCACTGTGTGGATCGCCCGGAGGACACAGTGGAGCATACGGTGGAGGTCTGCCCGGCATGGGCAGAGCACCACCGTGTCCTCGTGGAGGCAATCGGTGGCAGAGATCTCTCGCGTCCGGCCCTGGTTCAGGCCATGGTACGGAGCGAGAGGGCATGGGCAGCCGTCACCTCCTTCTGCGAAGCAGTTAATGCTCGCGAAGGAGGAGGCGGGACGGTTGAGGGAAAGACATGTTTCGCGCCCTCTCGCCCCTAGCCGTCGCAGGAGACGCCCTGGGCATCGGGAAGCCCGGGCGGATTTCCGGCCACCGTAGGCGCGGGCTTGCGGACGGTCAGCAATGAGCTCACCGTCCAGTAAGGACCAGGCCCGGGTCGACGGCGCGTTGTATTCCACGCGAGCCTCAAAGAGATGACCTTGTTATTTGCACCCAGCTAAAAATGTTCAAAAGTTATTTAGAAGATCGTTCCCAGTGTCTAAAGATTGGAAATGTTCTCAGTGCTGTTAAAAAAAAAACTACATTTTTGGTGTTCCTCAAGGAACTATTTTAGGGCCCGCTCTGTTTTGGATCTACATAAATGACATTTGGGATCTAAAGCTAGAGCATGGCACTATCATAACGTACGCTGACGACACTGCTCTACTTTTTTGGGCTGACTCAGAAAATGCAGTCTACAATCTTGCGCAACACGGATTCAATATTGTAAATAAATGGCTTCAAAATAACTCACTAACTCTAAATGCCGAGAAGACACATTACATTAAGTTTTCGATGCGCAAGCAAATATCGAAGAACCCCTCAGCGTTGCATGCTCACTGTTGCCCAGTCCCTGCAAATAGCCAGTGTAAGTGTCCCAATATTGATTTGAATCAATTTAACAATTTTAATAACTGTAACGGACGTATTCTCGACCTGTTTTTTTGCAATACTCATGCTGTCACTTACAAACCTAGTATCCCTCTTTTACCTATAGATACCCACCATCCCTCATTTTATATACAAATACCATTTAAAAAACCTTCGCGAATGCCTAAACAGTCAAATATAAAACCACTAAATTATCACAAATCTAATTACACTGCAATAAATACAGACATTAAAAACGCTGATTGGAACATCTTACTCGATAATTTACCTCCTGATGAAGCCGTCTCTATTTTCTATGAAAAAATATACGAAATTATTAAATTACATACTCCCACTCACAAACCTAAAAACCTTAAATTCCCACACTGGTTCACTAAATCTCTTTTGCATTTATTTAAAATGAAATCTAGAACGTGGATTAAGTGGAAGAAATATGGAAATATCAGCGACTACGAACTGTTTTCTATTTACAGAGCAAAATTCAAAAAACAGGCTGACATATGTTATAAAAAATATATGAATTTTTTAGAGGACAGCGTGGCAAATAACATTAAAGCATTTTGGACGTACGTTTCTAATCGTAAATCCACTAATAGTATTCCAGCTACAGTTTACTATCTCCAACAGTCTTCCAATGACCCTACTACTACTTGTGACTTGTTTTCAATTTTTTTCCAATCCGTTTACGAACCGTCTACCTTTGATTATAATTCATGGGTTCCGCCTCCCGCCAATCCTGATAACGATATTAATATTTGTAATTTGCACTTTTCTTTATACAAAATTAAAAAAGAACTTAAATCATTGGATGCCTCTAAGGGTCCAGGGCCAGATGGTATTCCTTCAATCCTTTTAAAAAATACTTGTGACACATTGTGCTTTCCGTTGTTTATATTATATAATAAATGCCTTGCCTATGGCGTATTCCCTGATGTGTGGAAACGAGCAAATATTGTTCCAATCCATAAAGGCGGCTCCAAGAGTGATGTATCTACATATCGCCCAATCTCATTGTTGTCGGGGCTTTCAAAACTTTTTGAAAGATTAGTGCATAGTGAGATATATCCTATCATTCAAAGTGTAATATTAAAAGAACAACATGGGTTCGTCAGGGGAAGGTCCTGTATAAGTAATCTCCTTATTTTCACAACACATCTGTTTGAAGGTTTAGACAAGAGGCAGCAAATTGATGCTATTTATACTGACTTCCAAAAAGCGTTCGATAAGGTAGATCACCAGCTATTACTCAACAAAATCGCATTCAACGGCATTAGAGGAGATTTGCTGCGTTGGTTCGTGTCGTATGTCACTAATAGGACGCAGAAAGTTGTCATTAATGGGTTTGAATCTCATACGATAAAGGTCACTTCAGGAGTCCCCCAAGGCTCAATTTTGGGGCCACTCTTGTTTATCTTATTCATCAACGACATCAAATATTGCTTCAAGCATTCAAAGTTCCTACTATACGCGGACGATTTGAAAATTTATAAAAACATTACTGTTCAAACCGACTGTTTAGATTTTCAGAAGGATCTTGACTGTTTCTCGGAATACTGCACTATTAATAAGCTTCAACTTAGTGTCTCTAAATGTTACAGCATTACGTTTACTAAGAAAAAACATGTGTTGAATTCCAATTACTTTCTCGGAAACACTGCCCTAAATAGGGTTTCATCCCTCCGTGACTTAGGCGTAAATCTTGACTCAAAGCTCCATCTTGATACCCATGTGGACAACATAGTCAATAAGGCTTATAAACTGTTTGGTTTCGTAATGAGAGCGTCTAGAGACTTTCAGCGGCCTTCTACCTACTTGCACCTATACAAAGCAATAATAAGACCACAACTTGAATACGCAGTACCCATCTGGAACCCTTATTATAAAAAGTACGTTGAGATCATTGAGTTGGTTCAACGTAAGTACCTCCGTTCCATGCATTACAGATGCTGTAAAACCAAAATGTCATATCAGTTATTGCTCGAAAAATATAACCTCATGACCCTACAATCCCGTCGCACCCTACTTGAAATGATGACTCTGTTTAGTATATGCCGTAATAAATTTGATTGTACTGATCTTGTGAACAGTTTGTGCTTCCTGATCCCTCGTACTGTAATTGGTCGAGAGGTTCGTTCGAGACGCCTATTTGCTACTTCATTTTGTCGAACTAACTCAGGCGCTCGCTCGCCATTGCATCGCTTGGTTGATACTTATAATAAACAGTTTGGCTCTACTGATATTATGTTTCACAGCAAAGCAATATTTAAAGGTGAAATTACAACCATTTTAAGAGATCATAGCCCTAGTAAATAATTAGGTAGTTAATAAGTGCTTTTTAAGTTGTTCTGCTTACAGCTAGCTATTCTGTATGGTAATCTGTGGATAACGTCTTGGGTAGTGTATTTGTTACTTTTATTTAAGTTTTATATTGTATGCCTACGGTTTAATATACTGCTGTTTGTTATTCCAATAAAATAAAATAAAAAAAAAAAAAAAAATAAAAAAAAAAAAAAATATTAAAAAGACAAATAAAATAAAATACCTGGGTAATAGATGATACCCTATCCTTTAAACAACATATGGAAGCTCTAAATAATAGAATTCGTAAGCTGATATACGTATTCAAAAAGCTACGGCTTATTGCAAATCCAAAAATAATTAGGCAAGTATACTTTGCTCTTTGTTAGTCAATTTTGACTTAATGTATTACTTCATGGGGTAGGGCAAGTAAAACTTTGTTTTTGCCCATTGAAAGAGCTCAAAGAGCTATTCTCAAGGTGGCTACTTGCCGACCTTTCCTATTCCCCACTGACCTCGTGCATAAATCTTGTGAAGTACTAACAGTTCGACAGTTATTTATAATGAGCACCACGGTACTAAAACAACACGCAGCACTTCCATACAGCACTGACTTTACTAAAAGGAGACGGAAAGACATAGTTTGCCCTCAAAAAAGTACAAAATATGCTTTCACAGCCAAATTTTATATGTACCTCGGTCCGCTACTCTATATCAGGCTAAATGTACTGTAAGAAAATCCTTAAGGAAACTTCAAATTATGTTCTCTTATTACTAGTAATACAGATAAGTTATTACAAGTGTTAAAGTAAAATATTGTATTATTGTTATTTTTTAATTAGTTAGTTCAGTTAAGATACTACAATTTTAGACACCATTTTACATTTATGTACCAATAAGACTAATATGATATGTGATTATGTAATCAATTAATGTTACCTCCAATCGCCTGAAACACAGGATTACCTAGTTCAGGCACAAATCATGGGTGAACTTGACATAGATTTAAGAAAAACTGTTATTTAATGTTATACCTTATATTTTTGAATATATTTTTATTTATTTTATTTTATTTATTTTACCACATCATGGTTTTTACAGGGAACATAGTTCAACAACCAAACTTAGAGTTGTCTTTGATGCAAGTGCAAAGTCCACTTCGGGCAAATCATTAAACGATATACAACACATTGGGTCTACGTTACAAAACGATTTGTTTTCTATTTTGCTCCGTTTTAGACAATTTGAATATGTAGCATGCGCCGACGTTGAGAATATGTATCGGCAAATATTAGTTCAGCCTGATCATAGAAATCTGCAATTAATACTTTGGAGGGAAGATCCATCTGAGCCGCTCAGTGTATTTCAACCTTACACCGTCACTACGAGACGGCGTCCGCTCCGTATCTCAGTAGTAGATGTTTAAAAGAACTCGCGTTAGAATGCAAAGATGACGTCATCCCACAAGTAATTAATGACGACTTTTACGGTGATGATTTAATAACGGGACATCAGGATCAACAAAGGTTACTAGAAATATGCAAAGATGTTTCTGAAGTATTAGAATCAGGTTGATTCTCCCTTATAAAATGGATATTTAACTCGTCGATTCCACAAACTGAGCTACCGTCTACTTCTAAGGAATTCTCACTAGGGGAAAATTGTCTTACCAAAACACTAGGTATGGGATGTTTTTATTCATCCGATGAATTGAATTTTAGAAAAAAAATGTGATCATGACGTAACTCACGCTACCAAACGCAATATTACGAGGGCGGGTCAATAAGTCCGTGACTTTTTGAATTTCTGACCTCTTTACTGAAACAGCAACACTGCTCCTGTCAACAGGCATCTGTCAGTTGACTCCTGTCAAAATTTAAACTTGCTGCGTCAGTTAGTTTGTGTTTGACAGCTATTTTTATCAGACTACTCACTAATTTGAGGAGAAAATGGAAAAAAGTGAATTTCGTGTGCTTATTAAGCATTATTTCTTGCGAAAAAAAACCATTACCGAGACCAAGGCTAAGCTTGATAAATACTATGGGGACTCTGCACCATCGATTTCAATGGTAAAAAAGTGGTTTACTGAATTTCGTTGTGGCCGTACAAGCACTGAAGATGCCGAACGTCCTGGACGCCCAGTTGAGGTCTCTACACCCGAAACAATCGAAAAAATTCACGATATGGTGTTGGCCGACCGAAGATTGAAAGTGCGAGAGATTGTGGAAGCCGTAGGGATCTCGCATGGCTCAGTGGTTTCAATTTTGAATGATCACTTGGGCATGAGAAAGCTTTCCGCAAGATGGGTGCCGCGTTTGCTCACAGTCGACCACAAACGCAATCGTGTAACAACTTCACAGGAAGGTTTGGCGTTGTTTAATCGCAATATGGAGGGGTTTTTGCGCCGTTTTGTAACCGTGGACGAAACATGGATCCATCACAACACACCAGAGACCAAACAACAGTCAAAACAGTGGGTTTCTAAGGGTGAATCGGCGCCGAAGAAGGCCAAGGTGGGTTTGTCAGCCAATAAAGTTATGGCGACTGTTGTTTGGGATGCACGCGGGATAATCCACATTGACTACCTTCAAAAGGGAAGAACAATCAATGGGGAATATTATGCCAATTTATTGGACCGATTCAATGACGATTTGAAAAAAAACCGACCTCATTTGGCCAAGAAAAAAGTTCTTTTCCACCAAGACAATGCAAGGGTGCACACATGTGCAGTTGCCATGGCAAAAATCCATGAATTGGGCTATAAATTGCTCCCTCATCCGCCCTATTCTCCAGATTTGGCTCCGAGCGACTACTTCTTGTTCCCAAACCTGAAGAAATGGCTTGGTGGAAAAAGATTTGACTCCAATAATGAAGTCATCTCGCAAACAAAGGCCTATTTTGAGGACCTCGACAAATCATTTTTTTTGGAAGGGATAAAAAAATTGGAGAAGCGTTGGACAAAGTGTATAGAGCTCAAGGGAGACTACGTTGAAAAATAAAATTATTTTTTTATCAAAAAATCTTTGTTTTATTCCAAAAGTCACGGACTTATTGACCCGCCCTCGTATCTCAGTCATCGCGCAGATATATGATCCTTTGGGTTTACTTACAGCAAATATTATTAGGATGTGGCTGTGTAAGATAGGGTGAGATGACGCAGTTCCTAACCATATACTAATAGAATGGCAAAAATTCATTATTAAATTTGTCAATTTAAAAGATATACGCATTCCGCTTTATGTCATTAGAGGAAATGCACACATTATTGAGTTACATATATTTTGTGACGCCTCGCATACAGCATACGGCGCCTGCGCATATATACGCAGCTATACAGATGCTCAGGTAATATCAGTCACGTTGTTGTGTGCGAAAAGTAAGGTCGCTCCCGTTAAATCAGTTAGTGTGAGCTGTGTGGCGCGCTAGTAGCTGCAAAGTTGTTTACGAAAATTAGTAACTCATTAAGATTAAACTTTAATAACGTATACTTTTGGTCAGACTCAGCAATAGTTTTAGGATGGCTTAAAATGTCACCTAATTTATTAAAAACATGCAGAACCGCGCTGTACAAATTAATGAACTCACGGGCCGTGATAGGCCGTGGCTTCATGTAGCCGGTAAACAAAATCCAGATGATCTGTTATCGCACGGTGTGCATCTAGATATACCTACTTAAAACTTGTGAATTGTAGTGGCACGGACCGCCATTTCTACAGGTTCCTAACACACAATGGCAACATGATATTAATTCATCTAGTTACGTTAATCACGATGAATTACCTGAAATAAAATCAACTAAAACTTCATTGCTCGTTCAATTAAATTCAGATTCTTCTCTATTCAATAGGTGTTTTAATCGTTTGCGACACGTAGTGGCGTACATTATGCGTTTTTTTAACAATAGCCGCACAAAACTAAAAGCAGAACGGTTCACAGGTTGTCTGTCATCGACCGAATTAGATATTTCTATTAGATCTTTAACCCGAATAGCACAACAACAATCTGTCTTAGATGTTTATAAAACATTAAAACAAAATCGTCAATTAAAATGCACACGCAGTATTTTTTTTTTTAATGTTTTCTAGATGAACACGATTTAATTAGAGTAGGGGGCAGATTATCATATTCAGACTCGTTCTCATATGACAAAAATCATCCTTTGTTGTTGCGTGGTAAACACAGATTGACTCGCCTTATATTTGAGCATCAACATAGCACTATTACACGCAGGAGCTCAGTTATTACTGGCCACGATTCGTGATACTTGGTGGCCTATTAGATGGCGTAACTTGGCTAAACAAGTATGTATGAGGTGCAAGCGTATGTGACCTAAACCGTTAAACATACAAATGGGTAACTTACCTACTGAACGCTTTTTTTTTTTTTTTTTGGGTGGGAAATCATCAAATAACTTCTCCCGCTCTGGGCGGAGCGGGAGGGTGTGTCAGACTCTTACTGACTAAAACCCACCCGTATTCCTTCCTGTTGTCTGTGTTGCCAGGGGCCTCGGTGACCCATAAGTACCTTCCCGCGACCCCGGCAGGCATCGGCCCTAGTAGACCCCTACTTTTGTGCTGACGACATCTCTTTGAGGTGCGCGTGGAATACGAAGCGCCGTCGACCCGGGCCTGGTCCTTACCGGACGGTGAGCTACCCATTGCTCACCGTCCGAAAGCCCGCGCCTACGGTGGCTGGAAATCCGCCCGAGATTCCCGACGCCCAGGGCGTCTCCTGCGGCGGCTAGGGGCGAGAGGGCGCGAAACGTGCCTTTCCCTCAACCGTCTCGCCTCCTCCTTCGCGAGCATTACTGCTTCGCAGAAGGAGGTGACGGCTGCCCATGCCCTCTCGCTCCGTACCAGCCTGAACCAGGACTGGACGCGAGAGGTCTCTGCCACCGATCACCTCCACGAGGACACGGTGGTGCTCTGCCCAAGCCGGGCAGACCTCCACCGTATGCTCCACCGTGTCCTCCGGGCGATCCACACAGTTGTGACACCCGGACGTTTCCTCCCGCCTTATCCGACACAGGAACCTCCCGAAGCTGCCGTGTCCGGTGAGGACCTGCGTCAGGCGGAAGGTGAGGACGCCGTGGCGCCTCTCCAGCCACTCCTCAAAGAGGGGACTTATCGCCGCAATAGTGGCGTGCCCAGCACTGGGTTGCGACAACCGTACTTTCCATGACGCCATGAGATCCCGCCGGAGCTCCGTCCGCTGTGCCACGATTTCTCGCGGCAACGGACTTACGCCCCGGCGTTTCGCCTCCTCGCGCCACTCCCATACGTGCGCGAGGACTTTTGCCTCCAGATCCCATGGCGGCAATCCGGCAAGGAGGCTCGCTGCCTCACAGGAGACCGTGCGGTATCCCCGGACCATCCGGATGGCCATGACCCTTTGGGCCGCGCTCAACCGGCGGGCTGGCCGCAGCGACAAAGAGTGCGCCCATACAGGAGCCCCGTAGAGGGCCATGGACCGCACGACCCCCGCGTAGAGCCTCCGGCAGGAGTCGTTTGGACCCCCTAGATTGGGCAGGAGCCGCTTCAATGCAGCGCCCGCCCGCTCCAGTTTGGGAGCCAAACGTCGGAAATGCTCCACGAAGTTCCACCGGCTGTCGAAGACGAGTCCCAGGTACTTTATCGTCGACTCAACGCCGATAGAAACCTCTCCTACCGTTATTTGGGACCCCAACGGTGGCGCGTTCCGAGGGCCATGAAAACACATGGCCTCGGACTTGTGCAGGGCCACCTCGAGTCCCAATTGCCGGATCCTTTCGACGATTGTCGCAACCCCGCGTGCTGCTAATTCGGCCGCCGCCTGGTGCGACCTCCCCTGTACCAGGACCAACGTGTCGTCAGCGTAGCACACTACGCTGACGCCGCTAGGCAGGTCGGCGCGCAGCACCCAGTCGTATCCGATGTCCCACAGATGCGTGCCCAGGACCGATCCCAGTGGGACACCACACGACATCTCTTGCCGGTTCCACACTCCCTGGTGACCGGGGTAGATGACGGCCTGTCCGTCAAATAGGCTTCGACCACACGACAGAGGTAGGTCGGCATCCGGTGATACCGGAGTGCCTCCCTGATGCAACTCCAGGGCAGGGTATTGAAGGCATTGGCGATGTCTAGGAACACCGCCAAGACAACCCCACCCTGGGCAACAGCATTCCCCGTCGTCAGGGCTCGCACACGCATGATGGCGTCCACCGTAGAGCGCCCTCTGCGGAAACCAAACTGGCTCTCCGCCAAATCCGGCCCCACCTGCACCAGCTGGCCGACGAGGCGGTCTGCAATGACTCTTTCAAAGAGCTTGCCCACCTCGTCGACAAGCACGATGGGCCGATAAGCGGACGGAGAGTCCGCAGGGCGCCCTGCCTTCTTTATGAGGACCAGTTTCCCCGTCTTCCAGCGAAGCGGGAACTGGCCCCTCTCCATGCATGCGCTTAGGAGCCCCCTAAGTCGAGGCCCGAGAGCCTCCAAGGCCAGGACCCAGGCCTTCCCAGGTAAGCCGTTGGGTCCTGGGGCGGTATTTTTGGCATTAAGCCTGCGTACCGCCGCTCTCATTTCTACCTCGGTCACCTCCGGAGCATCGTCGTCGCCGTCGTCGTTGGCGGTGTGGTCCGCATCGGGCACCGCAGTAGGCGGAGCCATAGGCGGGGAGGTGTGTTCCCCTCGGGAAGGGAACAGAGCGCTCACCACACCTACTGAACGCTTGGAGCCAAGGTATCAATATTCATACGTAGTGGCGTGGATTATGCTGGGCCATTGTTTGTGCTGAACCGGGCCGGAAGGGGGCAAACTTAACGAAATGTTATATCTGTCTCTTTGTATGTTTTACTACGCGCGCAATACATTTAGAATTGGTCACAAGTCTCACTACTAAAGCATATTTGCTGGCGTTAAAACGTTTCATCTCTCGACGTGGCAAACCATCGCAAATTTATTCTGACAATGGCACAATTTTTGTAGGAGCTTTAAAGGAATTTTCAAAATTTTTAGTTTGTTCAAAAATCATGGATTTCACAAATAACAACTCCATAGAATTTACATTTACCACGCCATACTCGCCTCATTTTGGTGGTTTGTGGGAGGCAGGGGTCAAGACCTGTAAATTTCATTTACTTCGCATTATAGGTAATGCACATCTCGCATACGAGGAGTTAAGTACGGTATTGGCACAAATTGAAGCTGTCCTCAACTCCCGACCTATGTACCCAATGTCCACAGACCCAAGACCTGCTTCCCTTATGTCCTGCTCATTTCCTGATTGGCCGACCACTCACCGCACCCGCCAGCCGGGACCTCACTGCGACGGCTACACAGCGCCTGCTGCGATACGATCGCGTGGAACAAATGAGGCAGAAATTCTGGCAACGCTGATCAATCGAGTACATATTAGAACTCCAGAACAGAACGAAGTGGCAACTCAACCAGGACACTCTAACCCCTGACACCCTCGTCGTAATCAAAGACGACAACTTACCACCTTTGAAGTGGCGGCTCGGACCAGTGCACAGTGGTTCCGCGCCCTAAGAGAGGCGGTCATAGGGTTTCGCGAAGGTAATGACTGTCGTTATCAATACTAAATATTATCATATATAATTAAAAAATAAATATATTATAAATAATGATATATTATAAATATTAACATTATGAGTTTTCTGTACAGACCAGGGGTTATGCTTTTTTGTAATACTTCATGTTATAATAAAATGAAAAAAACCGAATTAATGTTAAAATCTTATTTTATTAGAATAAATAATGCATTTATTGTACTTGACGAAATACTTACTAAAATACAATAAAGGAATTGGAACTTAATAACTAATAAACTTAAATATATACATTTTTATAATAAAAATAAAGTAAATACCTAATTATTACCTAACTACAAATACAGAAATGGACAAAAAATATATTATTTACATGTTAATAGTTACATAATAGGAGCTGTATCTAAAATATTGTAAATCTAGTGTTTATTATATACGAGTAACTATATACATTTTATTCTATACCGACAACAAATTCAACACCTCTTTAGATAGAATAGACTTCTTCTTCCGTGGTAACCTTCTCAAACCAGAAATATAAGGATCCGAATTAAGAAGAAGTCTATGTATCAAGTCGGTGTTTGTGACAACCCGGGACATTTTCCTCGTGTTGTCACGCCTAAACTGTTTAACTAACTTATTGCAAGATTCGGCGGCCTCTTCCGAAAGCTCACCTATTGACAATAATGCGTGGTCAATTACTTCCGAACCATGAATGAGGACCTTATGTACAGACGAGGGCAGGTTGTACCATGGATAGGTAGCAACAAGCTTACGTGCTGTGTCTAGAGCATACTCTTTAAAAGCCACGTTATTAATTTTGTATCCCGACGAAAGACACTGCAGCAGATTATAACATCTGTCAATAAGGTCTTTGTCTAATCCAGTAATTTCCGCTGAAATAGCTGAATTAGAAAAAAACCTTCTGGCAGTGTTTCCATCGTTGGATGTGCCACTTCCTCCACTTCGCGGTTTGTCGACTTTTAGACCAAGTCGTTGCCTAAACTGTTGCTGGACATGTTGTTTTTTCTGTGCAAGAAGAGGTTTATCGTCTGAAGAACGCGCCTGCCATTTTTTGAAATCTAATCTATAGGTAACGTGAATAAAATATTCAAAGAATCGGATATGCGAGTGAAGAGGAGATAGTCCAAATATTTACTACTGTCTACAGTTTTGCTACATGATTTATCTATATCGTTCATGTCTTTTGGAGTTAAACCACAAATATAGCACCTACTACAAGATGTATCACTCAGAGCACTGCACACTTTACCATCAACCATGGTTAATTGTAAAGAATGCCGCACCTTTATTTCACATCCATTGTGAGTGAAAGATGATGGCTGTAAACTGTCAATTTTAGTCTTGAAATAAGCTTCTTCTTGCACGGAAAGGTCTTTCGATTCTTTGGCAAATTGGAATCGAATAGGCCTACAATACCTGCTGGAGGAAGGGCGCGGGTTTTTCCAAACTATTTGGTCTAGGTCGGAAGTATTTGACTTACAAACTAATTGGAGAGGACAATATGAAGTAAGAAACATACTGCCATCATCCTCGACACCAGAATCACCAAAACACTGTTTATATTCGCTGTGCCCCGTACTCCCATCGAAACCCCATTTTCCAATTAAAACACATTCTTTATTAAGGTCAATATTATTTAAAACGTGTTTTTGGGATTCTAGTATCCGGCATGCAGTATGGTCTAACAATGATTGTAATTCTACTTCAGCCGATGATTCCGTGATAAACTCTTGCGATGGATAACACCGCTTCTTAGCTTCCAACACTTTTAGATATGATGGTAATGCATTCGGTGATTTTGCATTAATGAACTCTTTCATCATAAGATACTGATGTTTAGTCAGTTTAGTCTCAGTTATGAGAGACAAGACTTCATCAGTGTTGAAATTTAAAGAAGCGTAAGCGGCGTCAGATCGACTTGAATCATCCAACAAATAATTGATCGCGGAACTGTCGACTTTACTTAACTCTGCAAGCCTGCGGCGTTTTGTTCTCTTGCTACACTCTTCGAAGTCCTTCCTGTGCTGATGCTGTTGAGTGCTTGTCGAAGCCTCTGCTGCTGGCCGTTGAGTGTCGTGGCTCCCTGCTGCTGCACAATTTGACAGAACGCAAACTTCAATTTCGTTCAGCCAGTCTCCGTACTTAGATACCATGCGAGATTGATTGCGAGAGACTTGCTTCCAAATAACTACAAATCTAGTACAAAGATTAGCAACTCTTTTTTCTAAGTCATCAGCAACCAAATTCTCAACGTCAGGCAGTAACTGTATCAGGGCTTGAAAAACTCGACGCCACCGTTGCAGTCCGAAATTGCTGTCCTTCATAGACAGCCAAGTATCTAGTACAAGCATTCTTTTAAAAGAACACTCATTACTAGTACCTAAACCAAAACAACAAACAGTTAAATGCGGATCAAAAACAATACATATTTCGTAGCAAGTGCTACGCGCCCAGCCGCTCGGCGTAGACCCTGGCTGCACCTTACAGATGCAGCATGCAGCAAGCACTTTTTTTAAATTCTAGTAGTAGAGATTTTAAGCGACATTTTTATACCTAATTCAATGGCACAAGTAGATACAAACATAAGTAAAAGCTTCAATATAAAAAAAATACAGAAATAAATACGCAAGAATGCTGCAGCGTAGCACTCTATTTAAAAAAAAATGGTGTATTAAAAATGCAAAATAGTAAAGTAAATTAAGATTACATACCTGTAACTTGAATGTCCATTGCAAAATAACAGGTCACAAACAAGTTCGATCTCGAAAACACGCGTCGCGTCTTAGGGTAATTAGCGCTTGGTGATAACACGGTTGATGACTAATGACATGACATGACATGACATGTGTTTACTTCCGATGCCAAAAAAGGAATGTTGCGAACATTGGGAAGTCGCTACGCCCCCGTCAGGGGGCGCGGCTAGCGGAACCGGGGCGTCGCCCCTCGGCCGCGGGAGCAATTCGTTGGCCCGTAAATACGGGCCCCTCGTTGTGGGTGTCATTAATGACGCCTAAATGATTGGGCGCGTTTACTAGTAACGCGCCCATGTGAGTGATTGCTATTTTGTTACTGTAGGCGCATCACGACGCTAATACTGTTAGCGCCGCTTTCTTCACGACACCCCGACGGTCAACCCCCGCCAGGTGAGACCCCCGGTTACCCGGGGGAGGCCCAGTGAAGGCGACCAGCGACGTAGGTGCCAACTCGACGCTCCTACAGTATAGGTGTATAGTTCCCGCCCGCCCCGCTTTCAGATCAAGCCGATTACGGTCCGGGCTAAGGAACTGTCGTGTGTGTGTGGGCGGCATTGTAATTGCGTAACACCGCCCAGTGTCTACACATATCGCACAGCCCGCGCTGTACGTATGTGTGTGAGTTTAGCTGCCTGTTTAGTGGTGGATGTCTGTGTTTATTACGTGACGCGCCTATATTAACTTAGCACACGCCACGCAATAGATGTATGTTATCTGTAGAGTAATATTGAGTCGAGTAAGCCGCGTGTAACCTGGATGCAGCTTACTCGAGGCGTCCAGTCCGGTGCGATGGGGTCAGTCGTCCGCTACCGGGTCGCGGGGCAGGTGTCTCGCGTCAGGGGGGCGCGTATGCCATGGCGCTATCTGTTTGACGTGTGGCCAATCAGATGCGTCGGCACGCGCGAACATTCCTTTCGCGAGACGCCGCACATACTCATCCAGGCCCTCGATCTTGAGGTCCCTCCGGATGACATCGTTCCTCACAAAGTGAGGGGCGTCCACTATGGTCCGCAGCGCCAGATTTTGTTGCGCGCGGAGCAGCTTGCGATTCATCTCACTTGTGAGGGCGAACCATGCCGGGGCGGCGTACGTCAAGATAGGGCGCACGTACAGCTTGTACACGCCCATCTTGACGCGCACCGGGATGCGGGATGAGAGCATCGGCCTGAGTAGGTTGCGGGCTACCCTACCCTGCGCGGCGACCTTGCGGACGTGTGTCCCCATCGAGAGCCGACGGTCGATAGTGACCCCCAGGTATTTGACCCGGGGCGACCATTCGACGTCGGCTCCTTGTAGCTTCAGGGGGGGCGGGAGGGGCGCAGATCCAGTAACCAGCGCCTGCGTCTTACCCACGTTAACCGACAGCCGCCACTTCGACAGCCACTCGGGAAGCAAATCGAGGGCGCGCTGCATCTTGACGGCCGCGTACTTTGCATTCAGCGAAGTTGTAATGTACGCGGCATCGTCAGCATACAGCGCGAGCGTCGAGTCTGTCGTGGTGGGGATGTCGTCGGTGTAACGTGAGTAACACGCGAGTAGCGCCCACCCGGTGCTGGCCGGCGTACCGCAGGGCAGCTGCGTATCGCCGGCCAGCACCGGGCGGGCGCTAGATAGCGCCCCATCGACCACCACCCTAAATGTCCTGTTAGAGAGAAACGTAGAGACCACCTGTACAACGCGACGGGGCGCGTCGGACGTGGCCAGTTTGTATAATAGGCCCTCGTGCCATACGCGGTCGAAGGCCTTCTCCATGTCGAGGAATACTGCCACCGAGTATTCCTTCTTGTTAATTGCGGCTGCGAGGTGGTGCAGTACCCTCGACAGCTGGAGCGTCGTGCTATGTTCCGCCCGAAACAACTGCTCCGGACGCGGCGCAATGTGGGGTTGGAGATGTCGCAGCAGGAGTGCTTCAAACACCTTGGAGACTGTCGGCAGCAGAGTGATCGGCCGATAGCTCTCCGGCTTCAGTATGTTCTTTCCCGCCTTGGGCAACATAATGACGCGCCCTTCCTTCCACGAAGCGGGAAAGGTCCCCGTGCGCAGTATCCCCGTGTACAGGCGCGCCAGGGCCGCAACCATACGGTGCGGCAGGTGGCGCAGCGCTGTGTTGGTGATACCGTCAGCACCGGTGGCCTTCCTAGGCTTCGTTCTTAGGATGGCGCGTCTGACTGTGCCAGGCGAGAAGAAGATTGGGTCCTCATCGGGAGCTATCGGCGTTGCGAAATAGTCCCCTAGGTGCTTCTCGACTGCTGCGACATGTACGATGTCGTCAGTCGGGTTGGGGCGGAACTGACGCTCCAGGTGCTCGGCGAAGACCTCCGCCCGGTCCTCTGCTACAAACTTGAGCGCCCCGTCGCTGTTGAGTAGAGGGCGCACCGGGGCTGGGGCATTCGTTAGCTGTCGGCACAGCTTGTGAATCGACGGCCAACTGTCAGTAGTGGCGTCGATTCGCTCCTCCCAGCCCGCGGCGGTGTGCGCCTGTAGTTCGGCTTTCACCTTCTCCGCGAGACGGTTGAGCTGTGTCTTCATAGTTGGACATCTCAGCTGTTGCCACTGCTTGCGTAGGCGCCTCTTCGCGGCGATCATTGCAGTGATGCGGGCCGGCAGGGGCGGCAATAGCCCTCTCCCCTGCGGCTGCATAGTGCGAGTCGCCGCTTCTAGGGCGCTTTGGATGCAAGCAGTGACGTCCTTCGCCGTCTGGTCTACGTCCGCGGAGGTGACGATAGGCCGAGTCGGCGCGGTGGTCTCTAATATCTCTCTAAAGGCGTCCCAATCCGTGGATCGACGTGGCGCTTGAGGCTTCAGTCGGGTCGGCATACCCGATAGGACGACGAGTACAGGTTGGTGGTCCGACTGTAACTCGTCGTCTACGACTTGTTGTGTGGCCTGGCAGTGTATCCCTCGGTGGACTACGATGTCCAGCACATCCGGCATGTACCGGGAGGCCTCGGGGTAGTGAGTAGGCGTCTCCGGGCCGGACACCGTGTAGCCGAAGGCTTCCGCATCCGCAAAGAGTCGTCTCCCCTCGGTATTCATCAAGAACGAATTCTATGCTGGGTGTTTGCAATTAAAATCCCCGGCGAGGAGTGTGGCGTGTTGCGTCTTGTTTAACAAGGCCCGCAGCTCTGTCAGGTCCAGTTGGGCCGCGGGCGGCTTGTAGCACGCGTAAATGTTCAAGCCCTCGCCGGCTATGTATAGCTGGACACCCAGCGCGTAAAAAGTGCTGAGTGACGGCAAGGGGACTTCTTGATGGACGACCCTTCGCTTTACTAGTACCGCCAGACCACGGTATCTAATATGGAGAGCCGAGCGTTCATCTTTCCTATAAACGAGATATCCCGGGAACCTAATCCTGTCCTCGGGTCCCAGGAGTGTCTCGCTTATTAGCGCCTCGTCGATATCTTGTTCCCGAAGGAGATGGCGGAGGGGGGCGACCTTATCCCTAAGGCCGCGGGCGTTCCAGTGGATCACCCTTAACGACCTAGCCATGGTAGAGCGACAACAGTGTGGCCAGGCCGTCAAGGATGACCGTTTCAATGTCCTGGCCCTGCTTGATGGCCTTAATGAGGTCCATCAATAGCTGTATGGCACAGGCTGTGAATTCTTTTTTCTCCGTGGACTGTAACGATGCGCCGGTAGCGCCACCACTCGTCTTGATGGGGAACTTTTTTGTAGTCCCCCCGCTAATCTTAGCAGCCTGTGCCCTCTCCGTAGCAGGGCCAGCCTTAGGGATTTCTTCTTCCTTCGCCTGGGGGGGGGGGGGGGGTGCTTCTTGCGCTTTCCCTTCCCCCCGCGTTTGGTCTTCCTCCGCCCTGAGGAGGCGGCTTGTCTATCCGTAGGCCCGTTGGCCGCCGCCATCAACGTCGTGCCTTGGGCCTCTATTGGCATCTCAGTTGGCCTTTCAGTGGCCATTTGGGGCCGGCGTGCTTTGGCCGTGATGGCGGCGGTCCCCGCTCGCCTGTTGTGGATCTCCTGCTGGAAGACGGGGCACCTGATGTTGCACGCGGGGTGCGGGCCACCACAGTTAATGCATGTGGCCGGCTCCTCCCGCGGGCGTGGACAATCACGCGCCGCGTGCTCCCCTCCACATCGTACACAGGCGAGCGGCCGGTGGCACTGGTGTGAACTGTGCCGGAAGCGCTGGCACCGGTGGCACTGAGCGGGCCCACACTTTCCTCTCCAAGCCTCAATCTTGACACCACGCATGTACATGAACACGGTGGTGTCATAGATGGCCCGGACATCTGGAGTCTTCTTTAAGACCGCGTGAAATACGCAGCCGGGTCGTCCCTGGGCGCCTTTTATATGACGCACGTACTCCGGCTGGTATCCCAGCGTCCGGAGCTCCTCCTCGATCTCCTTGGGGTCCGTGTCTGCTGGCAGTCCCCGTATGGCGATCTTTAAGTTTTTGTCCGCTGGCAGCGAGTACGCAAACCATGAGACACCGCTCTCTCTTTCCAGGCCGGTAAGGTATCTTTGGACCAGCCTGTACTCGTCTTCCGTGTCGGGGGTGAACCTCACCCCCGTCCCATAAGGGCGAGCGTTTGGGGGCCGGCCCGATTTGGCGCTTATCGCCCGGAAATGAGCGGCCCAGTTTGGTAGTTTCTCTACTACCAGCGGAGGGTATCGCAATTTTTTCCCCGGCTTTCCTTTCACCGATGTCGCCGTCGGTGCGTCGCCAGGGGTTGGGGCAGCAGGGCGGGTATTTGAGCCCACTGTGTGTACAGGGGGGGGCAGGGTAGTACTTACCCCCGCAGTCGTCTGTGGCAGTGGCGGCGAGCGGCGCGCCGCGTCAGCAAAGGTAGGTGAGGCAGGCACCCCCCGACCCCGCGGCGCGCTTTCGCGCTGGGGCCGCAGTGAGTCGAGGCAGTGCCGCTTCGCTTCCTCAGCCACGGCGTCGCCTGAGCTCCTCCTGCGTCGCTGGGGTCTGGCCTCGAGCTGGAATTCGAAGTCGAACCCCAGCGACGGTGTCGGTGATGCCATAAGCATGGCGGCGGCCTCGGTTCCCGCGGTGGGCCGCTGTCCGGATCGCGGGGTCGTGTCCGGAGACACGTCATCGCGACCGGACGCGGCCGAGCCCACAGACGCTAGCGACATGCTCGACCCCATACGCGAGGAGCATGCCGATAGCATTGCGGGTGAGTCGCAGGCCGAGTTCCTGGGGGGTGCCGGTGATTGGGGCACCCTCGGTGTTGGAGTTGTAGCCGGCCGGGAATATGAGCCGGTGTTGGCTGGCCGCTCCCGCTCAGCCGTCACCGGGCCCGCCAGCAAGAGGCGGGGGCCGGGTGCGGCGGTGCGCGGAGCTGGCACAGCTTGTTGTTCCCTAGGCTTGTTTCTCGCGCCCCCGGAAGGCGCGGGTGGCGACGCGAACCGCGGCGAAGGCGCGGCTGTGCGGGCGGGGGGTGCGCGTGGGCGCGCGGACGGTGTCGGCATTGGTGCGCGATCCATATTTGCCTGCAGCGTGTCGGCACGCGCGGCGGGCGCAGCGGTGCGCACAGGGGCAGGCGGGGCAGGCGCGCGCGCGGGCGGCACAATTGACGCGCGCGCTGACGGAGCGCGACCGGTAGAACTTGCGGCAGACCCCGGGGCCTGGATAGGTACCGGGCGGAACGCAGCGGGGCGGACGGCTACCGCGTGCTGCCGGCTCGACGACGGTGCCGGCGCAACGCTCGCAGGCGCCAACGACGTCGGTGGGCTGGCTGCTACCGCGGCAGTCGCTCCTCCCCTCTTCTGTCGTGTTTGTTTCCCCTCCTCTCCTCCTCTTCTGGGGGAAACAGTGGGTGCTGGCGTATGAGATGATGCTCCGGCTGGCGGCACACCGGACGCCGCGTCGCCGATATTGGGCAACGACGACGCCCGGTCTAACGCCGGACGGTCCTCCGGCGACCCGGCATCGCGGCCCAGCGAGCCGCGCTTGCCGGGTTTCGGCATCGCCACGGGGCGTGGCCTCCGCGACCGCTGGTGTAGGGACACCTGGCGGCACGGTGGGCTCCCCCTGTGTCCGCACAGGTACCTGGTAGAGCGCCTGTACGTACACAAGGAGAACTAACTTTTTGCGGTCCGCGCGGATTAAAAAGATTAAGACTTGTATGGAGTGACCTTAGTGTAGCCACGAGCCAATCCATGTTGCGAACAATAGATTGCAAAACCTTTTATACCCTCAGGTAGTATGACAACTAGTGGGTAACTGAACCAGATATAATGGCTTAGCTCAGTCATTGCCATTGGAAGCCTATGACCTACTAACGGGACCACTGTGCAGTGCTGCAGACATTCACCGGCAAGGATGGCATCTCACGCGTGGCAACCATCAAAACAGCGACGGGCATTATTCGGCGATCCTACCCGAAAATTTGCATTCAGATGACGATCGAACCAGCAGCATTTCAGCTCCATCGGAACCTGGTGCTTCCAAGACCGGGGGCATGTTGACGACTACAGCGCCATCTACTGGCGACTAACAATGCCAATCGATGGGACGAAGGTGGCGCGCGGGGAAGGAGCCAGCACAACGGCGCGACACTGGCGACGCCCTGCGGATTTTCACTGTCTTGGCGACACGCCAACGATCTCACGCGTTATAACCGAAAAAACGGATATAAATTGTGAAGAAGACATCCACCTGTAAAAAAACGACATTACATGTTATCATAAGGAGCCTTGTGTCTCATTTTCAACCAACGACGCTAACACGACGACGACCAGACGCAGAAACCCCTAACAGCTATGCTTTTTTAAATACAAAAACTACAATAATAAGTTTGTTTTTTGGATAAACTCATTCCAATCACGGACCCTTCATTGTGCGTGGCCCGACACGCACTTGGTCGGTTTTTTGAGTAAATGTATTGTTATGTCATATTTTAAAAATAATAATGTAGTAAATGGTTTATTTGCAGATAATTTGTATACCTATCCAAGTAAGTTAAATTAAGGAAACCGTTTGCTGCTTTGAAAGAAGAAGACGAAATTAAACCCCAGTGACAGTATTTGGAAAAAATTCAACTAACACTGCTACTTATGTACATAATTATTTCTGTGTACATGAGCTATCCTTACAATATAGTAACATGGTTTTTGTAAAAGTGTACAATATACAATAGGAATAAGAACGCATTCCTCTACGAATCTTATAACTTTTATGAGCCAGAGTCTACGAATGCATACATCCCGACATTATTGGAATATTTGTTAACTTTTCCACCGCGGCACCGTGACCTATTTTTCAATTAAACGGTGTTTCTTAAAACGCCTCACCCTTCTGGGAAACAAGGCGTGATGTTATTTCATGTGATCACCTTGTTAGAAGGGGAATCCGTTTAGCAGTTAAGACGTGAAAAGGTAACAAACTGACAGAGTTACTCGTACCGTCGTATTTATAATATAAGTGTGGATAAGCTTCAGTATGCTAAGTACAAATATGAAAATAAAACCATTAATGAAGTGTATAACAATTATATTCTACAAAAATATACTAAAGAGAACTAGTGGAATCCTTGATTCGTTTCAAGTCCTTGCAGAGGTCGGAGTCATTACTTGATGAACACATGGATACGCGGGAGATGTGCAGTAACTCTAAATCTAGATCAGGCTTGGACTTCTTCAAACCCGGGTCTGACGAGGGCCCCTTGCCTTTCCGGGATAAGAAAGGAACATTCCTCATTACATTATTCTTCGATGTTTTACTCGAGCGAGAAGAGTTGTTCGCACTTGACATACTGCTGAACGAGTACTTGGAGGCGTTGTCGCCGAGGAACAACACTCTTCTCTCTGAGAGGAAGTCATCGATCGAGTCATTGGAGAAGTAAGCCTGAGCTCCTTGTTCTATAGAGTCAGTATTCTTCTCTTGTTTGTAAATAGCGAAATTCTTGCCGTGATCACTCTTCTTAAAGCCTAACATGTTGGAGCTGCCTTCGTAGTTGTAACTGTGACATTTGATCACTTTCTCAGAGGAATCGCTCAATGTTCCCCCATTGCTTCTGGTTTCAACTTTATTCACGATACTCTTTACAGATTTAGGTTTTTTAGCATCTCGTTTCTCGTCTTGGAAGTTAACTTTAGTGTCGGTCAGTTTTCTTTGTTCTAATATTTCTTTATGATCACTTGCGTTTAGATCGTCGTCGATGCGTACTTCGGGTATTGTCACGGAGCGCGGCAGGCGGTGCCAGTCGCGCCTCGTGATACACTTGGACAGGATATCATCAGACATGCTCAACTTGCAGCTGGTCTTCCGTTCCTTCTGGCACGCTTTGTAACACCTGATCTTCTTGTCGATGTAGTTGGAAGACTCGCTGAGGTACTGATAGTCTGTTGTTTCTGTGTCGATGTTGCTGGTGCAGATCAGTGGCGTCGTGACGGACGCGTCCTGGCGGTAGTTGAAGAACTTGTTGACGACTTCTTTCTTCTTACAGCAGGCACAGCTTCTCGCGATGCAGTAGACCATGGTGCAGATGAAGCAACACTGCACGAGGATGACCCCGCTGAGCGCCAGCAGCGTATGCTTGTTGGTCATCACGTACGTCACGAAACAGTTGAACCTGGGAATGGCCGGTGCGAGCTTTGGATTCTTTTTGGTGGTGAAAATAGTATGCGGCCGTGTAGTCATCTTCACCTCTAAGACCTTTGATATAGTATTCAAATCGAAGTCTGCTTCCATATCCTTCGGCGACACCGAGCAGTTCTTACCCGGCGCCTTGATGATCAGAATATCTTTTGTTGGCCTCCCCTTCCCTCCCGTCAGTGCTTTGATAAAGTTAATGTCTTCCTTGCTTATAGCTGGCTTATTAACACATTTGTTCGAAACAGGATTGTATGCACTTTTAGGGATTTCAGTGTTAGCGTTTGCCAAACAAGCCGGTACTTCTACGCAACGTTTTGTCAACACATTAAAGTAAGACTTCCTGCCATTGTAATAGACGTCACAATAGACTGGCTTGCAGTCGTTCAGTGGGTCCTCGTCTATGTGTTTGCATATTCTGGCGTCGTCCGGAGCGTTCGATTTCTGTAGAGTTGTATCGAACTTTATCTTGATAGTATCTCGGATGAATTTCTTTGGCCTAGACTTGGAGTTGTAGTCAACGTAGAGGGTGCAAAACCCCCTGCGATCGTAGGGGTCGAGCAGTGGTGCCACTAAGTGCAGGGTCGATGTCGATCCTGTAAAAGATAATAAACACTAATATACGTAAATGGCTGAGCAAGCTAACTAGGGCCGTATTACAGAACCCTTGCTCAAGACTCAAGCATTACTTTAAACTGGATTTTAATCCAGTTTTGAGTCTTCAGTGAAGTTCTATAAACCCTTAATTTATATTGTCAATAAACATGATATACATATTTTCCCCATTGATGGGGATTATCAATGGGACTTAGTGGAAAACCACACATGTCCCATGTTATAGGGGACGAGCCTATTGCCATCAACCGGGCACTAATCCAGACTCTGGATTAGGGAGAAGGAGAGTCTGAATTAGGAATTCCTGATGGAAAACCCAATACCAAACCACCAGCTCGCCTTGGAAATCGAACAAATGAACTCAAGCTTGAACATAACTGGCGAAATGTGGGTGTACTATAGGTAAAGGTATACGTAACCTAACCCTTCGGGGATTGTAAAATGATGTTATGTTAATTAATGGAATGTTTGAAAGTGTTAGAACAAATAAAACAAAATCTGCAAAACATACTTCTAATGCACAAACACTCCTCGGTTTTTGTGGATAAGAAGTATGTGTTCGAGGGGTTTTTTTCTAGAATTCTAAATCCAAGGGTTATCCAAGTATTATTTCTGCCGGGGTTGCGGGAAAGTGTTACCGAGGCCCTTGGCAACACAGGCTTTTTTTTTTGTATGCGATGTCATCAAATAACTCCCTCCCGCTCTGGGCAGAGCGGGAGGGTGTGTCAGACTCTTATTGACTAAAACCCAACCATATTCCTTCCTGTTGCCTGTGTTGCCAGGGGCCTCGGTGACCCTTTAGTACCTTCCCGCGACCCCGTGGCAACACAGGATACGGATGGAACACGGGTGGGTTTTAGTCAATAAGATTCTGACACATCCTCCCGCTCCGCCCAGAGCGGGAGAAGTTATTTGATAATTTACCACCCAAAAAAAAAACACCCGGATATTATTTCGTGCGGGAAATGTATTTTGAAATTTTTATGGTTACTATTACGTAAACTCACGTCTACAATCCCCAAAGGAGTAAGCAGTGGTGAAGCTCTTTCGTGTTACGCCTTTGGGTGGCCTTGAAGGCAGCTGTGTGTGTGTGATTCTACGAACCAAACTTTGTCATGGTGGAGCTGAAAATGAGAGAGGCGAGCTGGTGAGTCCAAATTCTAAACCTAACTTTCCTATTTCCTTTGTTTGTTATTTTCGATTAGAAGTCCCACGTTATAATGTTATCTGTTTTTGCATAAAATCTATAAGGCTAGTTTAGTCAAAGAAAAAGTTATTTAAAGGGTAAAAAAAGATGGAAATGTTGTTAATGAATTACAAAAAAAATAAAATTAGTCTTATAACTTGTTTTTAGTTTTATTTGTTTTTTATCATTATTGTTTTTTAGTTTTTTTTTTTTTATTATTGTTTTTAGTTTTATTTGTTTTTTATCATTATTTTTGTTATTATTAGTCGTATAACTTGTTTTTAGTTTTATTTGATTAATGATAACTATTGGATGCATAACCAATATTTTGTGTTAAAAGGAACTTTATACTTTTTGCTTTTGTACTTTATTATTGTGTGTTAAGCTAATTAATAGTGTTAAAAATGGAAGATCACGTAAAAATTGTGATTATGCCAAATGAATGATTAAAATTATTCCGCTTTTTGACGGCGATACGCGCCATTTAAATCTTATATTATTTATTAATTTAACCATTAATGGTTTTGTTGTTGTTACTTAAAAACAGAAAAGAAGAACAGAACAGAAAAATACGTACAAAAGTGATGCTTATTTCTAAAGAAATCTCTTCCAGCATACCTGCGATAGGAAAGTAGACAAAGAGATGTGGATACCGTGTGTCAGAGTAGAAGAAAAAATAGAATCCCATCAAAACATAAATGTGAAATGAGAGCCAAGTTCAATATTATGATATATAAAATAAAAAAATAAATAAAAAGTATTTATTTCAGGTAACCAAGAAAAAGCACCCATACAGCAACCAGAATACATAAAAGACACATACACACATAAAAAAATACACAAAACAGACATATTATCGGACACAGCTAGCAACATGCCTGCTACAGCAGTGTCCGATATACGGGCAGTCAAATCTCCCGGCGATCATCGCCAGCACTGTATTGGAGCTGCCCCGCACCCTGCGCACCAAGGACGCGCACCGCTTGCGCATGGTGGTGTGGAAACAGTCGGTGCGCGCTTCCGCAAACATGCCCGAGGCACTGCAGAAGCGGGGCAGCCCCAACACCGCTCTGAACGCATTATTGTATTGGATACGAAGGGCACTGTAAGTCGCTTGTGTGTAGGAAATCCATAGGCTGCACGTGTATAAAGAAGTGCAAAAGGCTTTAAAAAGCGTTATCTTAACTTGATTTGAACAACGTGCAAACCTACGGGCTATCATATTTGCTCTTTTCGACAGTGCCCTCCGCTCCCTTTCGATGTCCACATGGTCCCTCATGTCGGCTGTTACCCAATGCCCCAAGTATTTAAATTGGTCCACCCGTTCCAACGGTACATCATTCAGGCGAATAGGTGGTACAAGTTGAGAGCACTTGGCGCCGGCCTGAAAGACCATGTATTGACTTTTAGCGACATTATACATGAGGCCGTGTGTGTTCGCGTAACCCTCACACACTTGCAATAACTTGCGTATTCCACAGACCGACGCGCTCAGTAGCACCATGTCGTCTGCGTAACTCAGATTGTTTACACATACACCATCAACGTGGCAGCCAACATGGTGGCTACTGAGCGCGACGATGAGTGCATCCATGTACAGATTGAACAGTGTGGGGGAAGTTAACCCACCCTGTCTCACTCCACATTCAAGCTTGTACGACTCTGACAATACACCCGCCCATGATGTTCACAAGTTCATGTGGCATGTTCGTGCTCTCAAGTTTCCGCCATAGCACGTCATACGACACCAGGTCAAAAGCCCTGGTCAGGTCGAGGAAACACGCGTAAACTGGAGTTTTACGATCAGTATAGTATCTGACGGTATGCTTGAGGCACAGTATTGCACTATCTGTAGACAATTTGGGTCTAAAACCAAATTGATTATCGTGCAACGTCACGTGTTTTTGTAACTGTGCATCCAGCAAACCATCAAACACTTTTGCTATAACAGTAGCAAGAGAAATAGGCCTGTAGTTAGTCTTATCGGCTAGATCACCAGTTTTATTCTTCACTACAGGCACCACCACTGTTCTCATGAAGTCGTACGGCAGATAGGAATGGCTCAGGCATAGCGAGTAGAACATAGCTAAAACTCTCGCCATATGTGGGCCGGCATGCTGCACGTGTTCAATACTGAGGCCATCGAGGCCAGGAGACTTGCCTTTCGACATATACTTGATTTTTAACCTTACCTCTTTGGCTGAAAACCTTGACTCCATTTTGCCCATGGCGCCCTCAACACTGACCACCCCAACCTGTCTGCCCAGCATGGGTTGTACAGAAAAATGGGACCTAAATAAATTTGCTATGCCCCTAGGTTCATTTACGCCATCGACGCTCACCGGAAGACCAGGCCTTATATTTACCTTCTTGGTATTCTGCCAAAAACCACGAAAATCCCCGTTTAAGTGCTTCTTAGCAAGGATGTCCATTTTTAATTGGTCCTGATGATCTTGACACCATTTAAGTCTAGACTTGAACACCCTTCTGCTTTCACACATATCCCGATATAAGTGTCCGCCCTTCGGTTTACCGCACATTACCCAATCAATAAATCTAGTTCTGGCCACCCGGTGAGCCTCGCTGACGTTTTTGTTCCACCCAACTACACGCGAGCCAACCGACACCGTCTTTTTGCCACCTCGACTCGCCAAAGATGCATCACGAAGAGCAGTCACAATAACAGAATATAGTCTATCAAGGACACGCTTGTGACCGTGGTCACCGCAATACAAGTCAGCACACTTCATACACTCAACGGGGAAGTCAATTAGCCTTAGCCTCCTGTTGCTTTCGCTCGTATACAAAGCAATCTGTTGCTCATTACGTACACCCCAAACCACATCCTTATTCAATATAACATTATGATGCATCGTCTGTGAAATAACGCTTAAATTGCACTCAATAATAAGTGGGAAGTGATCAGACCATACCGTATCATAGTCCACATACACATTAGTAACAGATTGCCTTGCAGACTGAGTTACTAAGCAGTGGTCCAACCAGCTACAGGACCCGTATACGTCACTAACAAAAGTAAACGTATCCGAGTCAATACCCAGTATATCAACATCTACACATAACCAAAACTGCTCAGCACAATAATTCACAAGCTCATTGAAAAATAATCCATATGGCGCAGCATTGTAATCACCTAACATATACACAGACTCAATGCCGTATTCATCAATAATAATAATCGCCTTGGTTGTTGACTTCAACGACAAAAGAAGTGAGATCTAAATGGGTGCCAAGTTCAATGGTCAGTCCTGAAATTTATTTATAACAACATAAAATATAATTTCTTCTTATAACTTAGGATAATATATTGTAGCCTAAGGTCTGACTTGGCTAGTTCTCATATACGAATTATTATGTTCGATGGCTAGTTTCTACCAGTAAGCCAAATTTTCAGAATAATAAAAAAAAGAACCGACAAATAACAGGTTTAGAACTTGCGAAGGCTATAATATAATTCGTATTATTGAACTTGGCACCCATCTAGATCTCACTTCTTTTGTCGTTGAAGTCAACAACCAAGGCATATACCATAATATTGAACTTGGCTCTCATTTCACATTTATGTTTTTGATGGGATATCATTACTTTTTGTACATAAATTATTAGTAGGTACTTATTTATAACAAAATTAATATCAAATGGTTTTTGTTAAACTACTGTATTTACCTACGTTTACGGGGTATAATTGTCTTTTCTGTGTTATTTTCTATATTTTTTTGTACCTTTGAAATGTTCGAGTGAATTGCCCATTCAGTATCCGGATTTTTTTTGACGCGTTTTCTTTTTATACTTAATTTGGCCAAGTTGGGGAGATATATCGTACGCAGACAGTTGTACTCTACAATAGCGCTCTCTTGTGCCTTGATTTCACTTGGATCTAAATTGATAAGATGTACTCCATCTAAGGTTTTAACTCTGGAGAGTCCAACGTAAGCCTGCCCTTTACTAAATATAGAGGAGCCTATGTCGAGAAGAGCACTGTCAAGGCTAAGGCCTTGTGATTTGTGGATATTAATAGCATATGCTAAGCAAATAGGGAATTGTTCCCTGTGAACATTACTTAATATCTGAAACTTGGTCTTGACTCGTTCTAGTTCGTAAATTAAATTAGCTATTGATGTGTGCTAAATATTGAAACAATAATTAATACTAAAACCCAGTTAATAACGTAATAAATATGAAAGTTGAATATACTTTTAGTTATAAGTACTAAAACGGAAATATTTGGATTAAAAAAATTAAGGGTGGTATTCAACTCGTTATATATTCACATGAAGACCTTAAAATCCACATAAATACCGGCTGTCATAAGTTTTGATTACTGATTGCTGATTCTTACATTATTATAGTTACAGGCACTAAGTATAAGTTAAGTGTTCTTAATAGAATCAAGTGAAAAATTATACTAAAATGATAAAAATTTACCAGTTTCTGATTTATTCCTTTGTATTCACCTAATTACCTATCTGCATGCCAAGTTTGAACTTTCTAGGTCATCTGGAACTGGGTTAGAGTTTTGATCTAAAGGTCAGTCAGTGATAACAATGACGATTTTTAGACGTTAATATCTAAATAACCGTTTGAGATGTGTTTATAAAATTTAGAGCACATATGTATTTCGCAAATCTCAATATATGAGCCAAATTTCATACGTTTATGTGAAATAGTTTTAGAGTTATGAGGGAGTCAAAAGTGGCTCCAAATGGTTCGTGTAATATTACACACGGTGTTGCTCGCCAGTTCTGTTACTTGAACTTGGCTTGACACGCTACCGCGTGTCTAGATAATGTAAAGTGTTTTGTATAAACCTACTTACAGAAAATAAAATCATTTCATTTCATTTCATTTCACCGCGTGTCTAGATACATACAATCGAAATAATTTACAAAACAAATAATATGGGAATATACTAACCTATGTACATACATATGTACATACATTCATACTTCTAACATAAATACCACTAGAATACTAAAAAAATACAGTGTAATACATTCAAATAATAAATACATACGCAACTATGACGAAGTGGAAAGACACTGTTCTTTCACTCTTCTTTTTAAGGAGAATAATAATAATAATAACTTATGAAAATTTAAGCTTCAATGTAAATCAATTAAGAGATTGGTTGATCGGTTGTTGGTAAGAGAATTATGTTTAACGTTGGATGTGATTGCACTACAAGAGACTTGGTTACTCTTACATGATCTGGCATATCTGAACACCAACTGCCCCGGTTTCGGTTCTACAGGCATCTCGGCCACAGAATTGTCGGAGTTGCTGCGTGGCTGACCATATGGGGGAGTGGCCTTACACACAGTGTACTAACGACATACAATGTAATAACGTGAGACTGGTGGTGATTAAAGTTAAGTTATTGAGAATCGAGAAATTCTTATATTTTCGGTGTATATGCCCGTGTGTACCATTAATAATTTCAATGAGTTCACCGACTATTTGGCTGAAATAAATGCAAGTGTAGAATGTAATAATGTGGAAAATGTGTTTGTGTTGGGAGATTTCAACGCGCACCCGAGTGAGTTATTCTGTAATGAATTATTAAAGTTTTGTTGTGATTGTCATTTGACCTGTGCTGATATTGACATACTTGGTAGAAGTTCAGGCACCTATACGTTACACGAGTGACTCACAGGGGTGCGTTAGATGCTTGGATCACTGCACAAGTTTTACTAAGTTTTCTATTTTGAAAGTAAATGTTATTGATGTTTCTTGGTCTGACCATTTTCTCCTGGAAATTACGTGTAATTTTAATGTGTTAGTACTAAAATATAGTAATAAAAGAGTAGTGCCAAATAAAGTAATTTGGGGAACTAGAAATTCTAAACAAATACGTCACCACGCTAATTTATGCTTTACGCTTTGTCATGAGGCCCTCCGGGATATTGATTTGACTGAACAACACAGATTACTAATTAACAGTATGTGCAAGCAAATTGTACCTGTCTTACAGACGGCTGCTAGTTCGAGCCGTAGTACATTTGTTAAGAATGAATAAGAATAGATTTGTAGCGGGGTGGAATAAACATGTGAAAGAGGTTCATGCGCGGGTGCGGCTTAGGTTTCTAAGGTGGATCTTACATGGAAAACCTGCGTCTGGGGATGTATATCAGGAAATGAAAATGTCGAGATAAAACTAAGTTGAAGTGAAGTCAGAACAATGAAAACCAGATAAAAATGGATATCATTGCGACCCTTCACGAAGAAAAGAAATTTAGTTCTTTTTGGAAGCGAAACACCTCTTTGAATCCTCGGCCGAGCCTGCCATCGAACGTTGATGGCTATCACTTAACAGTGATGTAGTCAACATGTTCATGAACCCATCAACAGAATCTAGGGATACCTTATTCCTAAATTATTTACGAATTTATAGTTTAAAGTCTTTCTAGTTTCCATAAAAAGTTTATATACAGATTGTATCCTCTTTTATATTCTATTTTCAAAATTTAAAAATGTAAATTAAAAAAAACAAAAGAAACAACAAAATACGGCGACAAAATTGTTAGTAATTCGTTACGCCAGGGAAAATTAAAATTGTTTTATTAATATTAATTAATGAAAAGGGATTAGATTGTTTTTCTTTTTAATTTAACATGCCGTGTGAGCTTTAAGAGTCACGTCACGTCGTCATTTGAGTCGAGATGAAATGTTACGAGCCGTGGGCATGTTAGAAAATGGTGCTATTCAACGCGTCGTTGCTGCGGCCCAATACACCAGCCAAAACGTGATATCAAGGTTGTGGTCACGTTATCGCAGTACTGGGGATGTGGCTGAACGGCACAGGGGTAGATATCGTGTGAACTACGCAGAGACAGGATCGATTCCTCCAAATGACCGCCAGAAGACAACCCAATATCACAGCGATGCAACTAGTACAAAGGCTCCAGGAGGCTGCTGGTAAGTAACCAAACTGTGCGAAGGAGGTTGCATGAAGTTGGTCTTCATTTTCGAAGACCGCTACGTGTTCCAGCATTGCGACGACGTGGCAGTCGCGGTCAGCGACTTTAGTGGGCTCGGAAGCATTTACCATGGAGATACGAACGATGGTCTTTGGTGCTGTTCACCGATGAGTCCCGGTTTGGGTTTTATCCGGATTCACGAAGAACAAGCGTTTGGAGAACTCCAGGCCGTCTACGGCACCTTTAGGAGGTCCACTCATACCAAGCTGGGACAATCATGGTGTGAGCAGGAATTCGTCTTGGTGGACGAACCCAGCTCGTTTGGATCCAAGGCAACATGACTGCACAAAAATACCACGAGGAGGTAGTTTGGCCTGTTATTGTCCCACACATAATCCAAATGGGCCAGGAATTTATACTCATGCACGATAATGCTCCTTCCCACACGGCGCAGCTGGTGTCGGCCGCTCTCCGATACCACGATATTCAAGTTTTGGATTGGCCTGCACAGTCGCCTGACTTGAATCCTATCGAGCATGCCTGGGACATGTTACAATGAAAAGCTTTGAGAGATTTCCCGCCAAATTTGACGACGGAACAACAACTTTACGAACACTTGCAAAGAACATGGGACCTCATACCGCAGCAAGACATTAGTGCCGATTCTCTTGTCACAAATTTCTCTAAACTAGACCAAAAATCACTAAAATTTCGTTTATTCCTGTCAAACGACGTTTCCATTCTGAAATTAACTAAAGTGACATAGATTAACTATATTATAGTTTGAAAGCACTAATGTCATTTTAGTTATTCAATTAAGTGAAAATGGCAATTTTGCTATTCTGAATTTGACGGGTTTCACCTAGTTTTAATTTTCAAACTAAATCAGACTATTTTTAATCGCGATTAAAAAGGTGTGGAATAAAATTAGTTGTCATGAACTAAAATTTACAAAGCCTATTTCTCTTAGATTTCTAGAAAGTTTGGATGCTTGTGGGTTTAGAAAATCTTAGAACAGTATGGACGCGTATGTAATTGCAGCTGTTGTCCATGCGGCAGAAACAAATAACAAAATTATTGTTATTAGAACACAATACGAAATTCATTCCTGAAAACTTAGAGGTATTTTTGTACTGAACATCTAATGACTTCATTATAATTTGGAAAAAGCATGAAAGTGGAGTAAATCCTGTGGAAATGCGTTCCTTGAGAAGCATGTGTGGTGTGACTATAAATGATAGGCTGAAAATGATGTGTTAGGACAACAATGCGGTTTAAAGGAAGATGTAGTGACAAAAATTTAAAAGAGTATGCTTAGGTGGTTCGGTCATGTTGAGAGGATCAATGAAAGGCGACTAACAAAAGGTATTTACAAGGCAGATGTGAGTGGAAATGCCAGGAGGGGACGCCCTAGAAAGACATATAGTGACCTCATTAATGATGTTTTTCAAAAAGGTCAGGTGCATAGTACTCGTAACCGGCTGCCTACCCCCATGGGAAGAAGGCGTGGGTTTATGTGTGTGTGTATGTGTATAATTTGGAAAACAAGTGGATAAATCCATTTCCAGCTTCTGTGAAATAATAAACTATTTTTGTTTAACTATCAAGAAAGAGTTCAGTTATTATTAGAGTTCAACTATCAGTTGGAAACATTGCGAGACCGTTACAACCCATTCCAAATGGCTGAAAAAAGATTTTTAGACTCCCTAGATTGGGACAGACTAAATCATGATTTCCTTGACAGGGCTTTCCTACGGCGACGAGAATACCGGAGATTTTTACTGAACGATAAACTGGATTTATAGAGAAACCTCAATCAGGAGGAGGCTCAGTAGGTGCTCAGGTTTGAATGGAATGAGTTAGTGAGGAAGCTCATCGGAGATAGTGATTATCCAATGTGTTATCCCATGTACCCATATTATGACACCAGCTCAACAGAACAGCAGAACTAAAGTCACGTTGTGGTAGTTACACACAAATAACAACAGACATTTTTCTAGAAAACAATATTTTTTTATAAATATTAGAGCTACATTTTTGTTTATTCATTAAGTTTTTATTTCCAATATTCTTCCTCCAAAGACATGGGTGCCATTCTTTTCTCATGCCACCCTCATTCCTCATCTTTTTCACATAGAATGGTCTCCTCCCTCGCTGTCTTTGCGAGGTTGAATAGTATTGGTGCTTGGTGTGGCTTTCATAGCAGCAGTCAAACTCGTACCTATAAACAAGTATAATTTGTTATTAAAAGGCACTGAAACCCTGGTGCAAAAGCAATAGGAAGTAATATAAAATAGTCATTAGTACCTACATACATATATTTCTAAATAGTATAATTGTGTTAACAAGCTTATAGGACATGAAAATACATAGCTATTATCAGCTACTGCTTTAACTTTATTTGGTCAGTTTACATTAAGTAAGACAGTTCTAGTAAGTAGATATAAAATCAGAGATAAATACCTTTTCATGTTGGACAATTTCTTTATGTCACCTTTTTCTTACAATCTGTCACTATGTATTAGGACATTCAGTATTTTTCATGACATGTTCTAATGTCTTGCTTGGTATGTGTCCTTGGATACATCCTAGTAGTTATGAAACAACAAGCTAAGTTTGTCCGATTAAATCCTGTGGAATTTTGTGTTTTAGCCTGTGTATTCCTTTTTTATCCATTAAGTGGTTAGCCAGGATATATGGATGCCGAGTAATTCTTTCTTTATACGACTTGAGATAGCTTTTTATTTCCTCTTTACTGTCGGTATTTTTATATTATGTATTCTATATTATCAAAGCTTCATTTGGTACAAACAATGGGGCGTTTGTGATTGTTCTCAGAAGCTTGTTGTGAAATCGCTGTATGATCTCTATGTTGATGCTGTTCCCCATAGCTGAATGCCATAGGGATAAAGACTCGATTATAACTTTATTTTATTTTCCTCCAAACTGTCTACAGTTTGGAGGGTATCTTGGCTTCACGTCCACAACTTGGAAATTAATAGCAATAAAACTAAAATAATACAATTTTGAGGGTTTTTTTGAGGGTTGTATTTGTAGACTAGGATTATACTAAACTATTGTGTTGCCACTTGGGGTGGTCTGGAAAGGGCACAGAGGGCAGTATTAAAAGTCATGACTCACAAACCTGTTCGATTTCCAACTGCTGAACTGTACGCTCTTTGCGAGTTTCCAACAGTCAGACACGCATTTGTTCTTGCTGTAGTGCTGCGTAAACACTCAAACCTTCCATTCGATCCTGTTGTCGGTACCCAAAAACGGAGAACTGACACAGTCTGCCAGGTGGAATCTGCCAGAGTTCAAGTTGTTCGGAGGCAATATCACTTTCTTAGCTCCACTTTGTATAATCGAGTCAATAAACAGCTCAATGTATATCCACTGACCTTGCGAGAATGTCGAAAGATCACAGATAAATGGCTTCATACACTCACTTATGAAGAATTAGAATCTTAAGTAAAAACTTAAACTCACATTCCAATTGCCCTTTTTAAGTATAATATGCGCAAACACACACCCCCCCACACAAACGGACACCTCTATCCGACACACACACACACACACACATACTACTCTACACACAAAACATAAATTACTCCTTGAAAATATTGTTCAGTTTTAATTTTTAGTTTTAATTTATTTTAATTTTTAGTTTTTTAGTTTTGCTTTTTGTCTCGGCTTTTTGAAGGTGGGCGTTAATGACTGCGACACAGTATTATACTAATGCAGTTGTTATCGAACACAGATTTTCTTTAAACTGAGTTTTTTCGTTTCAATAAAATTTATTATTATTATTATTATTATTATTTAATTAATTCCCCACCTCCGAAAGAAATAATTCGAAATCATGTATAGATAATATTTTGACTAACGTACCTGACAGTTTCATTGACTACACTAATGTGGATCACAGTGGGTTGTCAGACGGACACGCGGGTCTATTATGTACTCGTACACTAAGTCTGGAAAAGGTTGAGTATAAGAAGAAGACAAATTACTTCCGTCTTTGGAAGAAAATATAATGACGAAAAATTAGATAAGTTTAGGAACAATGTATTAGAGGATAACTGGAACACAGGTATTAACACATTTATCAGTAAATTCAGGGAATTACACTCTTCTATCTTTAAAAAGTACAAAGTGAGGGTCAAGGTTAATAGAAGTAAATGTTCTAAATGGATAACTAACGGAATTAGAATAGCTAGCAAAGTAAAACGTTTCCTAAACATATTGGATAAGACGAAATGCGACAATTCGGTTGTTGAATTTCGTAACAAGTATATTAGAACGTATAGGAAAGTGTTAAGTTGTGCAAAAAGGAACAGTGTCAGAAAACATAGTAGGAGTAGGATGATTTGGAAAATAGTCAATCGACAGCGCAATGCTACGAAAAACCTTGACAATGACCAAATTATTCTAAAGATAGACAACACTATTATTAATAATGCTGTAGACGTAGCTAACATTTTTTCGACAAGGTTCGACAACAATGTCCACCTTAAAGCGTGTGCTCATAAATTAGCAATTACATATCTGACTGAAAGTGACAACAGTATATTCTGACATGAGTTTTGAGGCAGTCACACCCTTTGAAATTTTAACATAGTTAAAAAGATGGTCAATAAACCGTCTACAGGCTATGACGAAATTCCTCTGACTATCATTAAAGATAATATTGACATATTGGCAACTCCGCTAGCATCAGTTTATAATAACTGTATTGAGGAAGGCCTGTTCTCTGATCAGTTTAAAATTGCACGAGTAATTCCATTTTTTAAGAAGGGATCAAAAACGCATCCTGGCAATTACAGGCGGATTTCCCTATTACCTGTACTATCAAAGATTTTTGAAAAGATTATGAAGGATAGGCTTACGAAACACTTACGAATGCATAGCATATTAAATGGACAACAATTTGGCTATCAAAAATCATTGGGAACCGCCGATGCTGTTGAGGCATTAGTCGATGAGGTTATTTGCCATCTTAATGACAAACATAAGGTGGCAGGTGTATTTCTGGATCTTAGTTCAACCTTCGATACGGTGGACCATGAAATTTTGCTGGCCAAGTTGGAACATTATGGTATTAGGGAGGACGTTCTAAAGCTATTTCGATCTTATTTACATAATAGACGTCAATTTGTTGAGATAAAGACGGTACTAGATAGACGGAGTAGAAGAACAAAAAATATTGAATTCCAATTTAATGACAGTATTTCAAGGTGTCCCTCAGGGATCCGTTCTAGGTCCAATTTTCTTCATCCTATTCCTTAATGATTTAGTTGAGTACATAAATAAACGTTTTACAGACACTATGCTCGTTATTTTTGCGGATGACACTAATGCAATAGTGTCTTCAAATAACTTAAATAATTTAGAATTAAAAATTAATAACTTAATAAATCTTTTGAACACTGTTTTGGTACAAACAATCTTAAGCTCAATGTTAATAAAACAAACTGTGTACTATTCAAGTCAAACGTTCGGAACACGGCTATTCTTGAGGTTTTGTCATGTGGCAATAAAGTTGAAGTGGTTGACTATGTAAAATTCCTAGGTGTTCACATTGATGCATTATTAAACTGGAAGGTTAAGACATCGTCTGTGACGAAGTCTGTTAGCTCAGCATGCTATGCAATTAGAAGCCTAAGGGAAGAACTGACCTTGGCTCAGCTTAGGATGGTTTACTTTGCCTTAGTTAAGTCTAGGCTTAGATACAGTATTGAGTTTTGGGGCAATAGCTATAAGCACAATATCCACTCGGCATTTGTAATACAAAAAAGAGCCTTAAGGACAATGCTCCGCTTAAAACAGACCGATTCGTGCAGAGACCATTTCATTACACTTAATATTTTGACAGTGCCATGCCTTTACATACTGGTGCTACTAACCAGTTTTGTTAAGAACTTGCACAAATCTGAAACTGATGACCAACGACAAGTTAGAGTAAATACACGTAGAAAAGACTTGCCAAACACAATACAGCCGAAAATAAACGTGGTTCATCACAGTCCTAGGTACCAGTCAGTATTTCTATACAACAAGCTTCCCTTAGAATTTAAAAGCATAAATAACGCAAACTTATTTAAAAATAAATTGAAGACATATTGATTGAGGAAGGGCTACTCGTATTACAGCGTCGATGAGTACCTAGATGATAAGCGACAACCGTAATATTATTGTTTTAGATTGGAATTAATTTTAAATTATATGTTGATTATTATTATTATATAGTAGTGTAACTATTTTGATCTCTGACATTTTATCTTTACAATTAGATGACATCGGAACTGATGCCACTCTGATAAATGACTTTTGACGTCATTTTATTTTGAAACTGTTTGACATTTTGACTATATTGCTTTAAGTTTTTGACCTAGTACTTTAAAATTGTTTGACATCATAACTATGTCATCATACTGTTTCCACAGAATATTTGAAACTGTTAGGCACTATTTTTTGAATTTCTTGGAATACTAATTAATAATTTATAGTTCTTATTTTCATGTAAATTGCATATACATATATTCAACACAATGTAAATTGTTCACGAATAAATGAAATGAAATAAATGTGATGATTTGGGCTCTTTCTGACCGCATGAAGAGTAGTAAAGTCATACCTTTATCTAAATCAGGTAATAAAAATGACGTTGGCAATTTCAGACCTATTTCTATCCTTCATGCATTTAGCAGAATATTTGGTAAAAGGTCGTTCGACTACAGATGCACTGCTGAAACACATATTTGAGCGCATGGGAGAACTCGCAAAATGCTACTGGAGTTTTCTGTGATCACTCCAAAGCCTTTGAGTGCGTGCACCATGACACACTTTTGCGTAAAATACCTCATTATGGTGTCCAAAATGAAGCTCTCAAAGTAATAAATTCTTATTTACATAATAGGTTCCAATATGTAGAGGCGAATGGTGTGAAATCTTGTGTACCTCAAGGCTCAATACTGGGTTCATTCTTATTCTTAGTGTATATTAATGAATTACCATTCTATTTAAAGGGTATCTGTGACGTTGTATTGTTTGCAGATGACACCTCACTTCTTTTTAAAGTAAACAGGAATATACAAGATTTTGACGACGTAAAAAGTCCACTCTCAATGGTTACGGATTGGTTTACGACAAATAAAGTTACTAGTTCTACTTCTTTACCTAGTTCTCAACGCCAAGAAAATGAAATGTATAAAAATCGCCTTGCCAAATTTTAGGAATCTACGTCCCAAAATCATCTTAAATAATTGGGTGCTTGAAACTGTAGACTCAGCAATTTTTCTACGTATAACAGTAGATGCCAGACTTCAGTGGGGCCCACATATATCAAGTCTAGCGGGCAGGCTCAGTTCAGCCGCCTACGCCGTCAGAAAATTAAGACAATATACTGACGTTGATACAGCTCGATTAGTTTATTTTAGTTATTTTCATAGCGTTATGTCCTACGGTATTCTGCTGTAGGGCAAAGCCGCTGACATTCAAAATATATTCGTTCTTCCAAAAAGTCGTGTTCGAGCAATTTACCAGCTTTGTGCCAGTTTCTCTGAGATATTTTTTTAAAGATATTGGTATCACCACGGTCATCACAATTCATCTTCGCCAACATCTTAATAGGCAAATCTTCTTATTAGGCAAAATATACACTTATACACTAAAAAAAGTGATATTCACAATATTAACACCAGAAATAAGGACAAATTACGAGCTCCATATCACCGACTTCATAAGGTTCATAACTTATTTGTTGGGCTTGTTATAACTTTTTATAACATGCTACTCTCTTCTTTAATGCGTTTAAAACTAAAGTAAAATCCACTCTTTGTTCAAAGGAATACTATTGTATCAATGACTACTTAAATTTAGTACCTCTTCCAGCGATGAATGTTTTATTTCTCTTACTGACACCTTAGGTGTTCTTTTACGCCAAAATTTCAGTCAAAATTATAGCCGGCTATTTAACGTATGCCACCTCAATGCTCAGAGCATTCCTAGTCACTACAACGAACTGTACGACACGTTTGCTGACAGCAACGTTCACGCCGTCCTGATTTCCGAGTCTTGGCTCAAACCTAACCTGCTCTCAACCATTTACCCGCTCCCCGGTTTCGTTCTTCTTCGGAATGACCGGATCGGTAGGAGAGGGGGTGGTGTAGCGATTTACCTTCGTGGTGATTTCCCTTTTAAAATTCTAGCTTCTTCTTCTTCTTCCAATGAATCCGCAGAGTTTCTTTTCCTCGAGGTTTGTGTCAAAGGAGCTAAAACTGTCCTTGGTGTCGTCTATTGCCCCCCTTCTATTGATTACTTCACTGAATTCGAATCGGTACTTGAATCTTTGGGTTCGGAGTATGTACATCACATTGTTATGGGGGATTTTAATACCAACCTCCTTGCCCACAACGCCCCTCGGTCCCGTAAACTCCTGCATCTAATCGAGTCAGCCAGTTTGCATGTATTACCTCTCCAAGCCACTCACCAAAATATAGTCGGTGATGGCGATCCTCACCTCTAATCCTTCCCTAGTTTCCTCACATGGTCAATATGCTGCTCCTGGCTTTTCCCATCACGATCTTATATTCCTATCCTATGTCCTTAAACCCCCTAAACCTAAACCAAAATTCCAGTACAGGCGTGCCTTTGCACGTATGAATAGCGAGAAGCTTCAACAAGATGCATCCAATATTGACTGGTCACCCCTGGAAGCAGCTGCTTCAGTTGACGAAAAAGTTAGTTTGTTCAACAATGTTGTGGTCAAGCTATATGACACACATGCTCCTATCAGAAAAATCAAGTTGAAGCGTCCGCCTGCGCCTTGGATGAACATGGGAGTTCGGATGGCAATGCGACGGAGAGACCGCGCGTTTCGGAAATTCAAAAAGGATCGCTCGGAGGACAATTGGACCTGCTTTAAGGCTGCTAGGAATCGGTGTAACCAGATGATACGCAACGCTAAACGCCGACATCTCCTAAATAATATCACTTCTTCTTCTCCTGCCGATATTTGGAAGTTCCTTGGAACTTTAGGCATTGGCAAATCGCGGCATTCAGACCTTCCTAACACAATTGGCTTAGACGATCTAAATCACCATTTCTCCACTGTTCCCACGCTAGATAGTCTAACCAAATGTCAAACCCTTGACTACCTTGCTGGTCTGACGCGCCCTAATATTAATCCCTTTGTCTTCACCCCAGTTGACCCGGGAGAGATCAGAAAGATTATCCTTTCTATTAAATCCAAAGCTGTGGGCTGCGATAATATCAGCCGCCATATGATCGTTACGGCTCTTGATCAACTCCTTCCTGCAATCTCCCACATCTTAAACTTCTCCCTGTACACCGGTGTTTTCCCCTTCCTTTGGCGTAAAGCCCTTGTTCGGCCACTGCCTAAGATACCCAACCCCTCTCTTCCTAGTCACTTTCGCCCAATTTCCATCCTGCCCTTTCTGTCTAAAGTGCTGGAGGCCAGTGTTCATAAACAATTCTCCCACTTTGTCCACCACAACTCCCTCATTTCGGCCTATTTCGATATTACCTACATTGAGCAAAATCTTTGAAAAAATAATTTTAAAACAAATGTTAGGACATTTCAATTCATGTAATTTATTTCATCTGAAACAGTTTGGTTTTACGAAGGGTCGTTCAACTACAGACGCGGGCGTGGAATTGCTGAAGAGCATTTTCGAGGCTTGGGAGGAGTCGCAGGATGCTCTTGGCATTTTCTGCGACTTGTCTAAGGCCTTCGATTGCGTCCATCATGATACTCTCATCAGGAAACTGCACCACTATGGTATGAGGGACAGGGCTCTCGACCTTCTGACTTCCTATCTTAATAATAGAATTCAGAGGGTTGATATAAATGGCAAGAGATCTGCAGGATCTGCGGTCACTATGGGCGTTCCGCAGGGTTCAATTCTAGGTCCATTCTTGTTTCTAATCTATATAAATGACTTACCTTATCACATAAGGGATAATCACAAGATTGTATTGTTCGCAGATGACACTTCCCTCATTTTTAAAATCAAACGACTGCTGGTCAACTTTGAACATGTTAACGATGCACTCTCTAAAGTTGTCCATTGGTTTAATGTAAATAATCTTCTCCTGAACGAAAAAAAGACTAAACTTATTAAATTTTCAACGCCAAATGTCAGGCAGCTAACTACCAATGTTCAACTTAATGGAATAGAGTTGGACCCTGTTGAGTCGACAGTTTTTCTTGGAATAACTATTGACGCTAAATTACAATGGCGCCCACACATAGAAAAATTGTCAGGAAGGCTAAGTTCGGCCGCCTATGCTGTTAAAAAAATTCGACAGATAACCGATGTAGATACGGCCAGAATTGTTTATTTTAGTTATTTTCATAGTCTTATGTCCTATGGGATTCTTCTCTGGGGAACCTGTGCGGACATTAATACCGTCTTTGTTTTACAAAAAAGGGCTGTTCGAGCCATTTACAACCTAGGTCCAAGAGATTCCCTTCGAGAAAAATTCAAAGAAATAGATATTCTGACTGTAGCCTCTCAATATATATTTGATAATCTTATGTATGTACACAAAAATATATCAAATTTTAAGAAAATGTCCGATATCCACAGTTTAAATACCAGGAATAAACATAATCTTGCTGTACTACACACTCGCCTCCACAGAGTAGGCAACTCGTTCATGGGTCAATGTATACGCTTTTACAACAAACTTCCTATTGCTATTCGAAATTTACCCATTAAACGATTTAAAAGCTGTATTAAAACCAAACTTTGTAAAAAGGGGTACTATAAAATTTCAGATTATTTAGAAGACAAAAAAGCTTGGGATTGAGCTGCTCGCTCTGATAAGCTTTGTGCTAAAACCATTAAATTTGATATTTAAATTATGCAAAATCATCATTATGTACAACTATATGTACATATTGACATTGATGAATATTATAAGCAAAATTAAGTGAATATTTATGTATGTACCTTGAAAAGTATTATATTACTTTAATTATTGTGAATGTGAGCACTATGTGGGTCATCTTTATTTATTTCGTTGTTTTTTTTTTTTTTTTTTTTCTCTTAGTTTTAGTTATGGTCTGGCATTTTGAGTTCTTTATGCGGCCAAACCAATTGTCCTTTCCTTGGTATTGTTCGTCGAGTCGTTGAGCTCCTTAAGTTTTGAGTTGAGCTACACGATTACTGACAAATGCTTGCACTGACTGGACAGGTCCACTCAAATTTGTGTGGTTCTTTCCTCAAAAGACCATTTCAGACATAGATCTACATGGTCCTCACATGATCTGACCAAGATTATGTCTGGACTTTAAAAGAGACTTTGACCCTTGAGTTTGTTTCGCCATTTCTTCTCAGGGGTAGTCAGATAGGAAATGTCGACTCCATCTAGCTTATTTTTTAATATGACGTGTAAAAGTGATTCTCATATCCTATTTACAGAATAAACAATTTCATTTCATTTCATTTCATTTCATTTCATTTCATTTCATTTCATTTCATTAGTCCCTTTCAGTCCGGTTTCAGGCCCGGGCATAGTACCGTTTCAGCTCTCCTTAAAGTGACTGACGATATAAGGCGGGGAATGGAAGACACCAAAGTTACAGTCTTAGTGTTAATTGACTTCTCCAATGCTTTTAATGCCGTCAGTCACGAAGTCCTTTTATCCATCCTTTCTTATCATATGGTCTCTCCAGAGGTATTGGAATGGTTTTCCTCTTATCTTCGGGGGCGTCAGCAGTCTGTTAATGCTGGTGACTCTTCGTCGAGTTGGTGTGATCTTGCAGCTGGCGTCCCTCAAGGCGGTATATTATCTCCTCTTTTGTTCTCCATTTTTATTAATCTCATTACCACCGAGCTTCGGGCTGCGTATCATCTCTATGCCGACGATTTGCAACTCTACTGCCATGCAAGTGTTGATAACATTTCTGATGCAATTAAGGAGCTAAACCGGGATTTAGGTGTGGTCAAAAACTGGTCTGATCGATTTGGAGTGGCGGTTAACCCTACCAAGTGTCAGGCTATCATAATAGGGAGCCCCCACAGCCTAAGGAAGCTGAATGGCTTATCTTTGCCACCTGTAATCTTTGATAACTTAGTCATTCCGTTTAGCTCCGATGTTAAAGATCTTGGTCTGCATGTCGACATTTGTCTTGACTGGCAAAAGCAGGTGACGACTGTTAGTAAGAAAGTCACCGGAACGTTGCGGTCGCTCTATCGGTTGAGAAATCTTCTCCCATCACACATAAAGGTGATGCTTGTACAGTCCTTAATCTTTCCCATAATCGACTATGGTGATGTGTGTTACTATGACCTGAATGCAGATCTCCTCAATAAACTTGACCGACTTCTCAATAATTGCATTCGATTCGTTTTCAATCTTCGTAAGTATGACCATGTATCCGCACACCGTGTGCTTCTAAAATGGTTACCCATTCGTCAGCGCAGAGAGGTGAGGGCTCTGTCTATGTTGTTCTCTATTCTCAACAAACCCACTTCTCCTTCTTACCTGACTTCCCATATTCAATACTTGTGCTCTGCCCATAGTAAAAATCTTCGTTCCACCAACAATCGTCTTCTTCGATGTCCTTCTCACCGCTCTGGTTTCATTCGCTCTTCTTTCTTTGTCCAGGCTGTCTTTCTTTGGAATGCGCTTCCTCTGAACATCAGAACGGTGACCTGTCGGTTGTCTTTTAAAGTGAAGGCACGTGAACATATACGTAAGAAGTTGGCAGAAACATCCCAGCGCTGATATTTTGCTGGATTCGTTTTCTCCTCTACTGATCGATATTTCCCCACTACCGATCGTTATTTCTCCTGACAAAGTTTATTCTGTTTATATGTATGTATCTACGTATGTATTCTTGTATTGTAAAGTTATTTTCGTGTTATCTATCCCTTAAGTTGCACCTGCCATGTGTCTTCTCTGCATCACCCTAAGGTTGACTGGTAGAAAATGCCTCAGGCATTAAGTCCGCCTTTGTACGGTATTATTTTTTTTATACTTGTGCATAAAGTTTTAATACATAAAATAAATGATAAGAATAGTTGGTCGCTATGATTAACTCAAGACAATGTTTATGTTCTTTCTCCAGAATTAACTTACCTACTGGTTGGAGGTTATATGAGTTCATATAATTGATTATTTTACCTGCTCATTACAAAGTGTTATTTTAATGAGTTGTATTAGATAAGATAAGATAAGATAAGATATTTTATTTGCATAAAACATGGTATACAAGGTGTTATTGGAAAACATTAGATCGGACATGTTTTGCTTAATACTAAAGCATGCAAACTTACTTACTAAAGATACATTATGAATTCATACTCGTATTAAAAAAATCATTAATGCAATAGAAATTATTATTATTGAGCCATTTATATAATTGGATTTTAAATAATTTACAGTTTAATGTTTTAAACATTTTTGGTAATTTATTATAGAGACGTACACACATAGACACAGAGTTTTTATTATATTTCGCGGATCGAGGCAGCACATCTAGCACAAGTTTGTATTGGTCACGTCGACTTCGAGAGCTTACTTCCTCTGCTGTTTTAAATAGTTCTTTGTATTTTTGAACGAACATGCAAGCTTCATATACATATAATGAAGGTAACGGTAGTAAACCAAGCTCTTTAAATATTGGTTGACATGATTCGTCAGAGGGAATCTCATAAAGAGCTCGTAAACATTTCTTTTGGGTGACAAATGCTCTATTGTGGTCAGTACTATTTCCCCACATCATTAGTCCATACCGTAGTGAGGACTCAACATATGCGCGGTATGACATCACAGCCGTTTTTATGTTAGTTACTTTTTTTATTTGTCTCAAAGCATAGACAAATTTATTTATTTTATTACATACAGTATCAACCTGTGCTTTCCAGTCTAAATGTTCGTCAATGACTACTCCTAAAAACTTAGTTTGTGTCACTTGTGTAATTTTTGGAATGTCCATTTTAAAATTAAATGTATTATTATGAGATTGATTAAATTGTATATAAATATTGATTTGTTAAGATTAATAGATAAATTATTATTATTTAACCAGTTAATTAGATTGTCTATCGTTTTATTTATGTCCGCTTCATGATACGTAATTGATTTAAATTTTTTATCGGTAGTGACAATTATGGAAATGTAATCTGCAAAAAGAAAGAATTTATGATTGGTTATATTAACAATGTCGTTTATGTAGAGTAGAAATAGGATAGGGCCCAATATGCTACCCTGGGGGATGCCGCGTTTTATACTTATATAATCAGACGAATATTCTGTTAGTTAAATACGACGATATCCAATGAATTGGTAGTCCTCTTATACCGATAGTCTCTAGTTTTTGTAATAATATTTCATGTGTAACCAAATCAAATGCCTTTGACAGATCGAAGAATAGCCCTGTCGTTAGCTGTTTGTTGTTAATCTTGGTTAGTATTTCTTTCAACAGTGAAAAGATGGCTAAGGATGTGACTTATGTTTCTGGAAGCCGAATTGCTCTTTTTTTATAATATTAAATTTCTCACAGTAGTTAACTATTTTGTGATACATGCCATTCTCATAGATTTTTGACAAAATGGGTATCAGTGTTATGGGGCGATAATTATTCATGTCACTTTTTTCACCCTTTTTAAATATCGGTTTGACAACAGATATTTTTAAAGCACTGGGAAAGACTCCTTGTGAAAAGGACAGGTTAATGAGATACGTCATCACCCCACTTATTTCGTTAACACATGTCTTAATGATTCTGGTGTTAAGTTCATCAAAGCCTACAGAGTTGGTGTTTTTTAACGATAATATCTGTTTCGTCACCTCATTATCGGATATAGGTGTTAGGAACATTGAATTAGCAGTCTCACTCAGGGTATCACTGCGGAAACTATTTGAACAATTTTGGGTAGGAATATAATTTGTGAAATGACTATTGAAGGCAGAAGCTATTTCCGCTGGTTTGGTAAGTATGGTGTTGTCAATTTTAATGTGTTCAATGTTATCTTTGGGGTCCGCGTGTATTTCGTTTCTTATGACTGTCCATGCGGCTTTACATTTGTTGTCATTATTATTCATAAATTTTATGTTAGCATTGCGTTTAGCATTGTAGATACACTTTTGTAATAGTTTTGAATATGAGGTATATCTACTCTTGTGTATTATATTTTTAGTCTTGTAATATTGGTATCGCAAGAAACGCTTCGTTTTAGAGCTCTGTTTTAGACCCTTACTTATCCACGTTTGCTTTATTTTATTGTTTAAATTTACCTTAATCCTAACTTTTGGAAAACAGAGATTGTAAAATAAGCGTATCAATTCGTGGAAAGCGCTGAATGCTGTATTTGCATCGTTTTCCTTGTAAGTATCTGTCCAGGATATATTCTGTAAGCATTCACGGAATTTATGAGTATTATCTAGTCTCTTTTGTAAATATTGTATATTGCGGTTTTTGTTGTCTGAAGTCTTAAAGGGAAGCTTAACATTTGTGCTGTGTCGTGATCAGAGAGATGGAGTCGTAGCACTGCTGGGATTGCGTCAGGTATATTATTCAATATATGGTCTTTAGAAGATAATTTCCGAGTAGCTACCTTAATATGAATTTTTAGATTGTGATTGTTTGCTAAGTCTTGAAAGTCTTGAGTGATTTTGCTTCTTTTCAAGTTATTATTTTTTAAGGTCACCGGTTAAAACTATGCGTGTTCTAGATTTATATTTTTTGTATAAATCATGTAAGATACTATCTAGCTTAGTTAAAAATTCGTTAGGATCGGATTGAGGTGTTCGGTATAAGCAAATAATCACTAATTTCTTTTTTTCTAATTCTATGCCACATGCCTCGAATGTATTTACAGACGCGTATGTTTTTATAAACTGTAATTCTTTGTAGTGTAGACCCTTTTTGACTAAAATACAAGTACCACCTCTGTGTTTTTATCTGCAAAAATTACTTGCAATTTCAAAATCCCATAATTTGAGATAGTTCTCATGACCTTTTTTAATCAATGTTTCAGAGAGGCAAATCACATGGGGTTCATTATGTAAGTCACGCATTTCCTGTAACGTTAACTCCAATAGTTCCTGTTTAGGTAAAGCACTTGCAATGTTTTTATGGAGTATCCTAAAGTTGTGTGATGTAGGTGTTGTGTTCTTAGGTACGAAAAAATGTATCGTTCTTTTTAAGTGTGGGAAAATAATATGGTATAGTACCTTTTCTATGCTCTTCAGAAGGAAGATGGGAGTTTACATTTTGTTCAGCTCCAATAATATTCCTTTTTCTAAAATAAAATGGAATAGTTCCTCTTTTTGGTAAATTTGTCTCCCTTTTTGGTAAAGAACTTGATTTGCTACTCGCAAGATGTTTCCTGATCTCGGCTGGATTTAAATATCTGTGGTTATAATATTCACAATCTATTATGTAATTTATTGATTTGCAGATGTCAGATACGTTGTGGTGTTCGGAATTCATGAAGTGACAATTTTTGTAATGTTTACAAATATTTTTGATGCGATAATTCAATTTGTCGACATCTAAATGGCTACTTTTATAGTCATTTTCACCTAAAGATATTACAATTTTGTCACCTGGTTGTAGGTCTGTGTTGGTACAGCTCTTTGTTATTGTGTCGCTCTGTGCATTTGGCATCATATGGGCGAGTACACCATACTTTTCATACTGTGTAGTCTTTCTTGAATTTATAAGGGCAGCTGCCAGACCGACGCATTGTTGCGTACCAAAAATCCATATTGCTTTTCCGAATATGTGTTTTTTTAGTTCTGAGGCAATTGGGTTTGTTGTATTGGTATTGGCTATAAAAATCTGTTCTGGTTTTGGTGTAGTCCTAAGAGATTGCTTCAAATCCTGTATTTGTGTATTTAGGGATCTTATCTCATTTTCTGCGATTTGTAGTTCCTTTTGTAAGGCTGAGATATTTTGTTGCAGATGTAAATATATAATGTTATTATTACATTCAGCATTTGTAGTAAGTCTCGGCGAGGAGGGAGTGGAAGACACGATTTGACTTAAACGAGAGTGTCTTTTCTTTTTCTCATTGCATAGAGGGCTGCTTTCTTTGCTTGTCGAAGAATGATATAAAGACTTTAGGACATTAATTTCTTGAGTCAGCTTGTTCACTTGTCTTTTAAAGTCATTGTTTTCTAATATCGTGTTTTCTAACTCATGCTCAGTGCTTTCTAGTTTTATAGTCAGCTGGGTTATTGTATCTTGCATCTCAGACAAGGAAGATATGCTAGTTGTAGTACCGTCTACACTTTTTGAGAGTTTGTTCGGTGTGGTGTCAATTTCGTAAGATGTATCATAATCGGTCAGTACAAGAGAATCTTGGTCAGGGGTCGACTGCATTTTTCTTTGTGCGAGTTTGCAGAGCCGTTGTTGTAGTAGGATAAGTCGGTGTTTTTCTCATTGTTATATTGGACGGCTCTGTAGAATTGGTAGTATTTTTCTTAAAACGCATCTTGCAGCGCCATTTATTTTTAGATTCTTGATTCATTAATCGGTACGTGTGTTCCGGATAGCCATCGCAGTCGGGTTCAAATCTGTTGTTACAAACTGCGCACAAAGCAGTTTTTTTTATGTCAACAGTTTTCTTACATTTGTAACATACTACTAGTGCTGGCATCTGATAGCCTTTGTTTGAAGTGTTTGAGGAGGTCGATTGGGATGACATGTTATCTCTCGGAACGTATTGTGTATACAACCTAGTTCAATAACGTTTATCTAGATGGCGTTATTATCGATTGATAGCACTAAAACACCAAAGGTAGGTGACAGCAGTTCGACGTGATACCGTTACTCGGCGATAGATGGCGGTGTTTTCAATTTCGTATCTCTGCAATCAATCGTGTGACTTGTGACTCTGATTTCAAAAATGACAGTTGGAAAATTTTCAACTTTTTTATATACACTTGAATTGGAGATCCATTAGGTTAGGATTGTCAAGAGAAAGGTACAACTATGGCGAAAGTATGGTTCAAAATACATCGCAATGATTTTTCCACTCAGTTTTTGTTGTTCACACTAAACTTTTCACTGTTTTTATTGTCAAAGTCACAGATTAAGTTTATTCACCGAATTCACACTCAAAGTTGTTGCAAACGCTATCTTGCAACTATTGATCGTTTGTGCATAAGTTAGTCACACTTTTAGGCACTTTTACGGTGAAATACTATTTTTTGATGATTTTAACCCTTAACAACCCACAAGTGTCTCGCGGACACAATTTTTTGTTCATTTACTCATAAAAAGTTAAGTATTTATTTCTACGAAAAACCACTTTATCTATTCTGTCTGCAAGGTTTCAAGATTCTAAATCTGTAATAATAATGTTTATAATATGAATCGTATAGCATTTATTAACAATAAACTAAAATAGTAACTTATCGACCCACAAGTGTCCGATGGACACATTAGGTAACTCGTTGTTGCACTCGAGTATGAAGGCTTCTACATACTGGCGCGACTTGTCGCGCGACGCGTCGCGACACAAAGGCACCGCTTGTAGCGCTACACGCGGTGTCTTTGTGTCGCGTCGCGTCGCGCGACAAGTCGCGCCAGTATGTAAAAGCCTTCAAGGTAGACTGTTTGCTTACATTCTACTCAGAATTATATCGCAGTAAGTGGGTAATTATAATAAATCACAAAGAATTTGTTTATAATAGAAATAGTTGTGGTATAAGCACTCATAGTTTCGATTATTTTGTATCCGTACTTAGACGTGTGTCACGTAATAAAAGTGCTGGAATCTGTTTTAGTTTTGTAAAATGGCTAAAAGCAAACTAACAGAAAGTGAAATTCAATGTGCCCTAGACAAAAGTGATGACGAAAACATTTAGGTATGTGCATCAGTTTCATCGCTAATTATATGGAAAAAATTATATCCTACTTGGAAGGAAAGTTTTTTTGCGTGAAGTTGTAACTGAGTTAGTTACACCGCACATAAGGAGACGTAACAGGAAGGGCCTGACAAATTACTAGGATTCAATCAAGAAGCAGATCAATCTTCTGAACCTGCTACAAAAAAAAAAACCCTGTCACATTTGTCCTGCAAAAATATCCAGAACATCTAAACAGTGCTGCGATAAATGCAATCGTAATGTATGCTATGAGCACTCAGGAAAAAAAATCATTTGTAATGTTTGTAAATAAATAAGTATATAATTTAAAAAAAGTTATATGTATGTAAATAAATAAATATAAATGTTTAAAACCACATTAAAGTCTATAATTATGGTACGCCTCGTATTTTTTCCCTAGAAGTACTCTAAGCTTCATACATGGTGTCCGTTGGACACTTCTGGTCAGTTACGTTTGAAATGCTTACTGGGTTGTTAAGGGTTAAATACGGAGCTAGTTGTTTACAGTAGCGGTGGCGCCATCACTCCGTGCAATAAGTGGTTAGCTAACGTCCTCGACCATTGATTATACTATTCTTGCCTGAGCAACCGGCAGCATGTTCGTCATGCTCCCTTAGATGTCACTGCCTGCGGTAGCGTCGGGGGTCGGGTTGCCTCCTCCAATATGGCGAGGGGGGTGATGGCTGATCTTTGCGTTATGCCTGTGAACGGGTGCTGTTTGTGTGTGTTGCTGCGTGAACGGGTGACTGGTCGTCTTGCTGATCCTGTTTTTAATTGTTTATTTATTTTACTTCGATGGTGCTAGTTTATCATTTCTCACTTCGGGTTACAGCAATAGCTTTATGTAAGCGGGCACGCCCTTTATTGCCTGGAGGCTTTTATTTAGGTATTAAGTTGTGTTTACGTTTTTATGTTGTAATTTTTATCTGCTTGAGTACAGTTTCCATTGTTTTATTGGTATATTGGCGTGTGCTAACTAACATATGGCAAGTAATTTCAATTTAATGTTTTCTGTTTCGTAATGTTAATTACTTTGCATACGATTTGTATAGAATCAAGTTTATATAACTAAACAGACAGGTGTGCTGCTGGAGAGTTTGTTCCGTCACTTTTTCTTCCCAGCTAAAGCAGTAGGAAGTGGTGATGGGCGGGCATTTTTGGGGGACTGTCTTATGTAACTTTGACGTTCGAAAAGTAAGCAGTACTTTTACAGTACTCAGCTATTGTGAATAAATGACTTTTGATTTTGATTTTGATAACATTAGAACAGGGTTTACCTTTTGTATTAGAAGAGGTCAATTTCTATGACCATTATAATGCCCAAAGTAAAGTACTCCTGACGCCCTCCAGTAAACATGCTATAGCAGCAGGCTTAGCATGACGCTTTCTATTTCTATGAAGAATAGATGCAGCTCTTTCTATACAAAGTGACCATATTTTTCTCCATTTTTGAGATCGCTCCGTAGAAATCCATCTTCAATCTGTCTTTTTGTTTTTCGTTTCTAACGGTCTTTGTCTAGGTCCTTTTTTATGTAGAAGGATTTCTACGGTGCGATGTCAAAAATAGAGAAACCAAATGTCACTATGTATAGAAGGAGCTGTGTCTTTTCTTCGTAGAAATAGAAATCGTCATGCTAAGCCTGCTGATAATACAAAAACGTTTAAATTTGGCACAAATAATTTTAATACGCCTATTAATAATTATAAACCTATTTTTACGCAACCAAATACACAACACAACTTTTATTTTTGTAACTCTCAAGGGTAACAATTTGGGATGGTCCTCCTCAATGTGGATTTCAAGGCCAAACATTTGTTGGTCGCCCGTGTGACTAACTGTCATCTACTCTTATTTAATAAAACTGCGGCCAAGAAACTGGGCATCCTAAATAAGGTGAAGCGATACTTTACGCCTGGACAGCTTTTGACCCTTTATAAAGCGCAGGTCCGATCCTGCATGGAGTATTGTAGCCACCTTTGGGATGGCTCGGCTAAATACCAACTTGCCGCGCTTGACTCGGTGGAACGCAGAGCTAAGAGGCTCATTGGCGACGTAAATCTGGTGGATGCCAAGCTTCACAGTTTGGCCCATCGTCGCAAGGTTGCCTGCTTGTCGGTCTTCTATAGATTGTACTTCGGAGAGTGTGCCCAAGAACTCCACGACCTCATTCCACCGGCCCCCTTCTATTATCGGTCATCTAGACGCACTTCAGGTTACCATCCCTTCCTGGTGGCTATCCCACCAACTCGCTCTAAGCGTTTCCAAACTTCTTTTATAATGCGCACAGCAAAGGAATGGAACTCTCTGCCTGCGTCTGTGTTTCCGAACGCATACAACCCTAATCTCTTCAAAGTGAGAGTGAACAGGCTTCTTCTGGGTAAGCTCGCTCCATCGTCGACTTTGTTTCTGTCACCTCTGACATAGACTAAGGTCAAGAGCAAACCCATCACAAAAAAATAATAATAATAATAATAAGAATTACAAGACAAAGTCCATAGGGTTAGTAACAATTTACTTAACTACTAGTGTTAGTAGGTACAGAGATATACGACTAAAACTAAAACATACAGCTACACTTCAGCGTGGAGTTGCATCCACCTCTGCATTATCGGTGAATCCCACTGATCTGGGAACACACTGAGAATAGTGTTGGTACTGCCGCGCAGACGCGCCCGCGCCATCAGGGAGGCACATCTTTTTCTAATAATGGCGGCAATAATGTTCGTGTCCGCAAACATCCCTGAGGCACCGCAACGCCACGGCAGCCCCAACAGTACCCTCAATGCATTATTATATTGAACGCGTAGGTCGCTGTATGCCCGCTGAGTGAAACTGACCCACAGGCTGCACGTGTAGAAGGACTGGCAGTAAGCTTTAAAAAGCGTAACTTTAAGGGGATTACATCGCTCAAATTCCAAAAATACCGTATGTTTAACGAAGTTTGTAGATGAATCCTGTTGTGGGTTTTCGATATAAAAAAATATATGTTATACTTAAGGTCATTACAAATGCATTGTATTGTTTAAAATTTTAATAAACTTCCCAAATTTTGGAAAAAAAATATAGTAAATAGGTCCTCTTTCAACCTAAATTGTAAATGTTCTCTGTAATGGCTGAATAGTTCGGCATGAATTTTGTACCAAAAAATACGTAATGACGTATTTAACAATTTGTATTGTTTTTTTTATTCGTATTTCTTTAAATCTTTTTTAATAATAAATAAAAACCCGAAACTTCGCGAGAAAGGCCTGTGATACACACTCGGGACGCGACACTTCAGTGTCTCTATGACTCTGGTGACGGGTGGACTATACGCGCGTTATTTTTTTCAAATAAAATAGTTAAGTTCACGTTTTGAATGATTTCTGAATGAAATCATATTGTAATAGTATTTCGTAAAATAAGAAAGTAAATTAAGTTTGTAAATATATATAAAGTAGTTTGTAGTTTTGTTTTGTTTTTTGAACCCATCATAGAGTAAGCTTGAATATGCCTAAATATAAAAATAAATGTAAAGTGAAGCGTGGACGAGCTCTCCAAAACTATTGGTAAGTACCTACCCTTTTAGTGTATATACATATTATTATTTCTATGCTGTTTATATTTTTATCGTTTAACTATCTCGAGAATTTCGTTTGATGGAGGATGGAGACCTAGGTGACTAATGAAGTCACCTACCTGATGGTGGACTCCGTAGGTGGGTATAGGATCTCATTGATGGCACTACGTAGAACCGTCGTGTTTGGACTCATTTGAAAGAGCTCGTGGAGAGCTAGGCGACTGGTGATGTCACCTACGTGATAGTGGACTCCGAAGGTGGTAAAGGACCTCATTGACGGCACTACGTAGAGTCGTCGTGTTTGGTCTCATTTAAAAGAGCTCATGGAGACCTGGGTGACTAATGATGTCACCTACCTGATGGTGGACTCGGAAGGTGGGTATAGGATCTCATTGATGGCACTACGTAGAACCGTCGTGTTTGGACTCATTTGAAAGAACTCGTGGAGAGCTAGGCGACTGATGATGTCACCTACGCGATAGTGGACTCCGAAGGTGGGTAAAGAACCTCATTGACTTCACTACGTAGAGCTGTCGTGTTTGGACTCATTTGAAAGAGCTCATGGAGACCTAGGTGACTGATGATGTCACCTACCTGATGGTGTACTCCGAAGGTGGGTATAGGATCTCATTAATGGCAATACGTAGAACCGTCGTGTTTGAACTCATTTAAAAGAGCTCATGGAGACCAAGGCGACTGGTAATGTCACCTACGTGATAGTGGACTCCGAAGGTGGGTATAGGATCTCATTGATGGCACTACGTAGAACCATCGTTTTTGGACTTATTTGAAAGAGCTCATAGAGACTTTGGTGACTGATGATGTCACCTACCTGATGGTGGACTCCGAAAGTGAGTATGGGATCTCATTAACGACATCCCGTAGAACCATCGTGTGTGGACTCATTTGAAAGGGCTCATGGAGACTAAGGTGACTGGGAAAATTTTATTTGAATTGTTATTTGCCGGAACTTTTGGATACGCGGCATAGTCGAAATATGGAAATTAGAAATCCGCCATATATATTACAAGCAATAAAGAACAAGGAAGACCGGAAAAGGTGCATAACGTACAAAAACTAGAAGACAAAGATATGTGCGCACTTCAAGAAAGCCTACATGCACCTTCAACACCAACACCAATCCCAATAAATGACCAACCGACCACGGTTCACGGTATTTGGATTTCAATGATTTTTAACGGGAATTAAAAGTTTTAGATTTTGTAAACGAAACATTAAAAAAAATTAAACTTATTTTTTATTTTACTAGTCAACATCAGACACCCAACTGTATTTACCTACACACATAGGAAAATACATGGTCAAATCAAATCGATCTGATGACATTATTTATGATTGTGGTTACTACTGACACTGACATGGTCATCATCAGACCTCCAGAATGTATCATGTAGTAGCACCCGTGCTCAATTAGATAAATGTTAAAAGCTAGGTCATCCTAACTATTTCCGTTACTGAGCACCGATAAGCACTTATCTGGTCATCATCAGACCTTCAGAATGTATCATGTAGTAGCACCCGTGCTCAATTACACAAATGTTAAAAGCTAGGTCATCCTAACTATTTCCGTTACTGAGCACCGATAAGCACTTACCTGGTCAACATCAGACCTTCAGAATGTATCACGTAGTAGCACCCGAGCTCAATTAGATGAATGCTAAAAGCTAGGTCATCCTAACTATTTCCGTTACTGAGCACCGATAAGCACTTACCTGGTCAACATCAGACCTTCAGAATATATCATGTAGTAGCACCCGTGCTCAATTAGAAAAATGCTGAAAGCTACGTCGTTCTAACTATTTCCGTTACTGAGAACCGATAAGTGCTTAAAAGCTAGGTCATCCTAACTATTTCCGTTACTGAGCACTGATAAGCACTTACCTGGTCAACATCAGACCTTCAGAATGTATCACGTAGTAGCACCCGAGCTCAATTAGATGAATGCTAAAAGCTAGGTCATCCTAACTATTTCCGTTACTGAGCACCGATAAGCACTTACCTGGTCAACATCAGACCTTCAGATTGTATCATGTAGTTAGCACCCGTGCTCAATAAAATAACTGATGAAAACTAGTTCATTACGCAAAGTGCATCTACAATTACAAAATAAATACAAATTATGATGTAGGTACAGATGTTCTATGTCACGAAGTCCGTTTGGCTATGAATGTTGTCAAGCGTGCACATGCACATTGTTTTTGTGTGCGTAACCTCGAGAGCGCTCAGTGTCGATCGGGACACGGTCCGGATCAGTAGTGGTTTTTAGTTCGCGCCAAATTGTTTCACGGAGTAAGGTCAGCATGGCAACAAAACGAAGAAGAGTTGTCCATAGTGAGGTAATATTTATTTATACGTTTTCAATTAAAATGTTATACAAAGATACTTAATATAGCAATAGAAGTATTTATAAAATGAATGTTTTTTTGTGTTATAAAATGTTTATATTACTTAATTATTTTGATTACATTTTGTTTTAGGGTCGAAACATGATAGCTAGTGTTTATCATTTTCTGCGAGAAGAATATGAATTTACAAAATCATTAATGGAACTCAACTGTGATTTGTCTCATTTACGAGACATTACACGCCGTACAGCTGAAGCTACGGGTGTGAGCCAAAAAAAGTTCAAAGAATATTAAAAGAAGAGAAGGAATTGCCATCCACTTCATCAAAATTCACTTCACCTATGAAGAAAAGGAGAAAGCGAGATAATAAAGTGGATATAGATAATTTTACAGCCGATGTGGTTCGCAGTACTGTACAAGATTTCCATATTGTCCATAAAGAAATTCCAACATTAGCTAAGTTAAGAACAGCATTGAATGAAAATATCGGATTCGAAGGTTGTTTAGAAACTGTTCGCAAGTTACTGTTGAAATTAGGTTACAAGTGGCGCAAAACAGAGAACAACCGTAAAGTCTTGACGGAGCGTCATGATATACAAATGTGGCGTTTAAAATATAAAAAAAAAATAACAGAGTACCTCTCTCAAAGTCGGCCCATTGTCTACACCGATGAGAGCTACGTCCTTTCGACACACGTGCGAAACAACACCTGGGCAAAAAAAAGGAAAGAACACCGTTTTTAAAAAAAATTAGCACAGGCACTCGCTTTATTTTAGTGCACGCGGGAACCAAGGATGGTTTTATTGAAAATGCTTCCTTGGTTTATAAGGCCAACTCAACAGCTGGTGATTATCATTCAAATATGAGCTATGATAACTATGTAAAATGGCTAAATGAAAAGTTGCTACCCAATTTACTTCCGCGCTCTGTCATTGTCTTAGACAATGCATCTTATCACAACACACGGGCTGAACGACTACCGATGCAATCTACAAAGAAAGCCGATATGCAGCAATGGCTCAGGGATAAGGGTATAGCATTTGATGAATCTCTTCTTAAATTGGAATTGTACGATACAATAAAGAAGTACAAAGCCCAACACGTAATCTACAAGATTGACGATTTTATAAAAAGCAAGGGTTTTGATGTCTTACGCCTTCCCCCTTATCACCCAGAATTAAATGCGATTGAAAATATTTGGGGGATCGTTAAAAATTATGTCGCATCTAAAAATATCGAGCAAAACATGACGAATACGGAAAGACTGATCAATGAAAGTTTGGGCCAAGTTAGCAGTGAAACGTGGCAAAAAACTTGTGCTCATGTTGAAAAAATTGAAAAAGACTACTTTAAATACGAGTATTTTGATCTCGATTTTGAATTTATAATCAATGTACAAGATGATTCTGACGACAGCAAAACGGAATCGGAAATCGAAAATTTATCTGATAGTGATTGAAAATACTGAATAGTCCTACTTGTTTCGTTTCCATTCTGTAACACCAATGCTTAATTAAATGCCTACATATTCTTAATATTTTTGTATTTATTGCAACCTAATCGAATTTATTTACAAAATGTATATACTTTTAAAACCAAAATTTTATTTAGATTATTAAATCTCGACTTGAATATATATCAGATTTTTTTGCTAACGTTACCTACTTTTACACACACAAGCGCGCTTGTCGGGATACGTCACTACTACAATCAAAGCCGAACGGACTTCGTGAAATAGATTAACTGTACTCGTATAAGACTCCTATGGGACAAAATATATTAAATCTCTCAGAGAGCGAATAAAATAGGCAAAAACGATGACAACTCTGCGACACATCTGTGTTCTTGCTTTATTTTCAGTTCGTTTTTGTGAAGTATGGCCGTTTGTCGGTAGGTGGCGCCAAAGTAACTAATACCAGAACGGAGATCAAATCATCAAGGTCATCCAGCAATGTAATACCCTTAACGGGCTTCGTACATCGCGCAAACCTGCGGGCCAGCATGTTACAACGAACAGCAAGCGACCTACGTTAGCTCTCAATGTCATAATTGTCTTTAAGATCTTCAGTGACCCAGTGGCCTAGGTATTTAAATCCCTTCGCAGAGATTCTCCACACAGAAAGACATTTGGAATATCAGAATATGTCACACTGCCAGTCTTAAAAACCATAATTTCGCTTTTTGTGACATTATATTAACAACAAACATACACATTTTTTTAATAACAAAATATAATATTTATTTTAAGGCCGGCCCGTGGTTCGGTCTATTATGAAATACACAAATTCTCTATTTAATGGGGAACAAACTTGAGACAAATAACAACGGACAGGCCGAATGGCCAATAATTCAACAAATTCTAAAGATACGAGTAGAGTATCCCATTTCTAATCGCCAGAGCACAATACGAGTGCCCACATCTGAGCTCGCGCAGAACCCAAGCGGGTCCTTAAACGATTGAGAAATGGTACAAAAAAAGCCAATAAACCTATTCTGCGGAATCTTTTGTATGGGGAAAAACCCGCACCCGCTTCGCGTTTGGAGGGTTTTACGAGGCTGAGGGAAGAAGTCAGGGCAGTGAGTTTAAGACCACGACAAAGAGTGGTCGATTTAAGCTAGGCTAGGAGAGTTAGAACAAAGTCGATATCCACATCTTAAATAATACAATTTTTATATGAACTATTTGCATGCGAGTGAAACTTGAAAGAGAAAAGGAAAGAAAAACTAAGTAAATATAGGAGTTTAAATTAAACTAAAGCTAATTTACATATTCTACATATCGGAGACATTAATTATTTTTTTTATAGAGCTTCTAAAGCTATTGGCAGACAGTGAGAATAGATCCAAATCACCAAATACAGCATTGAATTTTTTTGCTATACGGCGAAGAGGTGCGCGAACACCAGCGTTAGTGCGGCAGGTAGAGACTGCGAAAAGCGGACGAGCGCACACCTCTCGCCGATTGACAGTCCTCGGAACAACATAGCTTAACTTATTATTAAGATGCATACAGTCATATCTGTTATTACACAAGTCATAGAGAAACTTAGTTTCGAGAAATAGGCGTCTAGTTTTTAAGTTTAATAACTCAATTTTCTTATGACGTGAACTAGGGAAATTAATATTAACTCGACAACGATAGTGCATGGCTTTCAAAAATCTAAATTGTACCTTTTCTAAGCTGTCTACGTACTTTTGATATAGGGGGTTCCAAATTATTACAGCGTATTCGAGTTGTGACCTAACTAGTGATTTATATAAATGAACATAGGTCTCAATACTCTTAAAGTCTATGGTGGTTCTCATAATAAAGCCGTACATACGGTAGGCGTTACTAAGAATTTTTTGTATGTGCTGATCTAAGTGTAACTTATTGTCTAGAAGTATTCCTAGATCCTTCACCGATGTGACTTTATGCAGAGCAGCGTTGCCTAATACATATGTATTTTTAATAATGTTTTTATTTTTTGTAAAAGTTATAGATACGCATTTCGATGTACTTAATTGAATTTTATTTTCTACGCAGTAACTGGAGAATCTATGAAGATCCTCTTGAAGTAACATACAATCATGATGGTTCCGTATAGTTCTGTAAATTTTAAGGTCATCCGCATAGAGAAGGAATTTTGATTGCGTAAAACAACACCCAATATCATTAATAAAAATAATAAAAAGAAGGAGTCCTAAAATAGAGCCCTGGGGTACACCAGAAGTAACGTTTTCGGAACTGGATTGATAACCCTTAATCACAACTCTTTGTGATCTGTTTGACACATATGATGCAAACCAACGGAGCAGATCTCCACGAATGCCATTATATGCCAGTTTTTTGAGAAGCAGGTCATGATCCACCTTATCAAAAGCTTTCCGAAAGTCTGTATATACAGCATCTATTTGTACCTGTTGATCCATATTATTAAACAAATAATCTGTAAAAGTTAACAAATTAGTTACGGTTGATCTTTTTTGAACAAATCCATGTTGTTGAGTGAGAATAATATTATGTAATGCTGGATATATTGCTTTGTGTACAAGTCTTTCGAAAATCTTAGACAAGGTAGACAGAATCGAGATAGGGCGGTAGTTCTCAACATCATGTTTAGAACCTGTTTTGTGTACTGGCGTTATATTGGCTCGTTTCCAAATTTCCGGAAATGTACCTTCACCAATACATTTTTTAATAAAGTATGCTGGTATCCCATCCGGACCTGGGCCTTTTGTTATATCTAATGATTTTAAAACTTGTAAAATTTGGTCAGAGCTAAAAGTGATATGGTTGAGTATGACACAATTTTCTGCATACGTATTAGGAGGCAACCATTCACTGCTATCAAAAGTGGTAGTTTCGTAGACCGACTGAAAGAATTTTGAGAACAGATTACAAATAGAACACAGTGGCCGGTATACCAGCATTAACTTTTTTGTTGGCAACATAAGTCCATAAATTTTTTACGTTTTTTTTTATGCTATTTTCTACATCATTTATATACTTAGTATAATTTTTTTTACATTCTATCTGAAATCTTCGTCTTAAAAAAGAGAATTGTTCATAACTCGAAAGGTTATCATATGTTTTCCATTTAATCCAGGCTTTATTTTTGTTATTGAATATACGTATGAGTGATTTAGAGAACCAAACTGGGAATTTGGATGATTTGGTACGACTAATGGGAGCGTGATTTTTAATTAAATCTAAAATAATATTATAAAATGTATCTACACACTGCTCTACTGGGAGACAATTCAGGACCTCACTCCAGTCAATTTTGCTAAGTTTTAAATTAATTTGTTCATAATCTGCTTTATAATAATTGTATTTTGATGTTTTCGCTTGCAAGAGACTTTTATGTTTTGAAATGTAAGTTATAGTGGTATAAAAAGGAGGATGATGATCATCAACAGGTAGTAATGTACATGACGGTCGGGATGTGATGCAGTCTGTGTTGCTAATTAATAAGTCTAGCGTACGATTATTATAGTTTATGATATTGTTAAACTGGGCGGCGTTCAGTAGCGACATAAAGTTAATCATATGTTCGCACAGTGATGAACTACCATCGCAATATAGAGCTACAGTATTGTGAGTACTTGGATGCCAGCTAATATCTGGCAAATTGTAATCGCCAAACAGATAAAACGTGTTGATGTTTTGTTTATCTAATGTTCTATGTAGAAGGTTATAATGAGATAGGTAGACTTCCTCGGGTGTTTTCGGGGGTATATAAGCTCCACTAATTACACAATTATCATTCTTATTCGCACCTGGAAGTTGTATAAGAACGTGTTCAATGTGAGGAGTGGCTGGCATATCAAAGGGTAGAAGGGTGGAGCGTAAGATTTTTAGTACCGCGACTAGTACTCCACCACCTTCTTTTTTGTTAGTGAGGTCTCGGTTACGATCAAATCTATAAACTACGTAGCGATCGTCTATAAACTCGCTATCGACAATTTGCGGAGTGAGCCATGTTTCTGTCAAAATTATTATGTCATAGCAATTAGATAATATATTCATATACAAGATATTGAGTTTGGTCCGCATTCCCCTACAATTCTGATAATAAATAGTCAGTTCATCCATTGGTATATCTATAAGACCTAATAGTATAAGATTTAAGAAAATTGAGAAGCCCATAATATTGTAATCTTGACTTGTAAGTTAAGTTTAGACCGTAGTTCTTTAAAAATAAAATAATATTGTGTTTCAACATAATTATATGACCGCATAGTTGTATGAGCATAATTATATTGAGATAAAACAAACGATTGTGTTTTCAGACACCTTTTCAAATGTAACAGAGAATTCAAACCGTAAAAAACATTAAAATACATGCAGAAAAAATATAACAAAATAGAAACAATATAGCAATTCATGCCCTTTACAATAATAAGGATATAAGAAAATTTAAAAGATAATGATTTGTAGTTGTTTAAATAATAATTAATCACGCTTTGTAGCACTAGGGGTAATTTTAAGGATATCCTGAGGGGATTGTATGGCAATAGCCGGTTCACCATCAATCTCTCGCACAAGGATAGTAGCATGCTTGATCCACACGAATTTAAATTTATTTTTGCTGGCAGCTTCTCGGCAGGCTCGAAACAACTGCTTATTCTTTAATGTCAGGTGTTCATTCATGTAGATTGATTGAGGGGTACCGGATAATCCGAGCTGATCCGTTTTTATTCCCTTTGCCAGTCGGAATGCACTCAGGAGGTTATCCCTTAGTATACGGGAGCTAAGCTTGACGATTATATTTTTCGGTTTGTTGTTCTGTTTGTGTGCATGCGGGACACGGTGAATAGCAATAATATCTTTATGAGTTAACGAGCAATTTATTTTCGTGCTTATTGTTTCCATGAGTGAAACCAAATTTTCAGAACGTTTTTCAGGAATATTACATAACTCTAGATTTCATTGTCGAGCCTGTTGTTCGAGCGTATCGATTTTGGTTTCCATTCTTACTATTGTATCATTTAAAACTTCTGTATCCGTAGACTGCTTATTTATAGATTTAAACTGTTGTTTCAATTCGTCCTGCTGGTCATCCGTATGCTGAAGAGATTTTTGCAAGGAGGCGATATCTTGTATTACAGTTTTATGCTTGTCATCTAGCGCAATCACATGTAGTTCCAATTTTACGTGATCGGACCTCAAAGAATTCAACTCAACTTTTATATCAGAAGTAACTTGAGTGACTGCAGCAAGATCAGTTTTAATAGACGTAATGTTTTCCGTTAAATTTGACATGGCGCCGTCGAAATAATTTCGTAATTCATCTAATCTCTTGTTCATTTCCTGAGTAAGAGTATGAATCGCACTAGTTATCTCTGATTCCGGTTGTTTTCTCTTTCTTCGTGTAATATTTTCCGGAGTTCCGGAAATATTTGTCAGGTTTGGGGAAGATGAAGATGTAGTAGGGGACCGGATCATGGTAAATTGGCAATCAAAATCTTGAAATAATAACGTTGTCACGTCGAATGTTTTGTTGTTGCTTAGTAATGCAGCCAGCAAATTGCTGCGCCGATAGCGGTCAAGAATTTCGCGCGCCGCCTCTCACCTACTCGTGGCCCATCGGTTACGAGCGCGGTCCGAGCTCCCAATGCACGGCGAGTTGCGAGTTCAAACCTCAGTCAAACAGTGGACTTTTTCCAAGTTTGTCTCCTATCTACTGGAACTATTTCAAAGCGACTCACCAGTTCGGACGAAAGGGACGAAGCTCTACAGTTTCAAAGATGGCGCCTACCGCTTAGGGGCACCTCCACAAGATAGTAAGAGAGGTACCGAGTCTTCAACCACAAAATCAACGCAGCGAATTGTACAAAATCTCAAAAATAAAATACAAAATCGAGCACAGGTCCACTCGCGATGCAGTTCACTGGACGAATGAAAGAGACGAGTGTTATTTAATACGTAAAATTTTAATAAAAAGTGTAGTCTTAGACTAGTTTATATTAGTCTAGTACCTATAATGTAAATAGTGTGTAAGGCGCGTGAATCTCAGTGAGTGTGTTTGTGACGATTGGATGATTATTTACTATTTATCCCTCCTTATTAATAATAATAATAATAATAATCATTTATTTGTCAGAATATGGTACATTATAATATGGTCTTAGGTTTAGTCGATGGTATCATCACATTCTGCCAAGTGTGGCGTGCAAATATTAGGTACATATAATTATTACAGGATAGAGATTACGTTAGTATTAACATTATTGATTGCATAATTATGAATTAAAATTACAAATTGAGGCTCATCAGTTAAAAATAATGTCCTATACACACACAATTTATTGAGGATGTTAAAGTATAATTTCATGTCAGAGTATCAAAGAGTTAGATGTCAAAGTAAAAGAAAAAAAAATATATATATACTATTCAATTAGGATGTCAAAGTATCATTCAAATAGTCGTTTAAATTATAATAACATTTATTACATAGCAAGTCTTTCAGTTTCTTTTTAAATCTATTTAAATTTAACTCTTTGATTGATTTTGGTATTTTGTTATAAACCTGCGGGGCTATGCAGAATATGCTTTTCCACATTAAGGCTGTTTTGGCTCGCCGTCCGCGTAACATATCATACCGTCTGTTACGTTTAACAGTATCTGATAGGTGGGGAAACAAGTGTGCATTTAACTTTACAAATAAGGCAGTTTCATAAATATACAAAGCCGGGAGTGTCAGAATTTTGTATTTTTTGAAGTATGGTTCACAACTGTTCGTTACTTGTAGTCCAAACATAGCTCTGATGGATCGCTTTTGCGCTTTAAAAGCGGCTTCTCTGTTTGTAGAATTACCCCAAAATATAATACCGTATCTTAATACAGATGCAACAAGACCATGATAAGCTGTGAGTAGTGCATCTGTGTTAACTGTTGGAGCAAGTTTATACAGGGCATAGGATGAACTACTAACTTTCTTACATAGCGCTTCAATGTGATCCTTCCAGTTGAGCTGCCTATCAATAATCAAGCCTAGAAATTTTGCACTATCTACATCGTGAATTTTGTTACTTTGGTATTGAACCTCCATTTTCGAACTGGGTTTTTTATGGCCAAAGTGCATTATTTGAGTTTTTTTTAGATTAATTCTTAAATTATTATTATCCAGCCAAGAGATTAATGAATTGATCGCGTTGTTGACATCAAATTCATATAATTCAGGTCTATTGCAAGGTATTGTTACAGTACTATCGTCAGCAAAGAGTGTTATGGGGAAATCTATTGCTTTGGGCAGGTCATTAATGTAAATCAAGAACAGTAGGGGACCCAATACACTACCCTGTGGTACTCCAAAATATACTGTACGTTCGTTGGACAGGTATGTAACTTCTTCTTTAGTCTTTGAATTTAAGTCTGTTATAGCAGTAAATTGTTTTCTTTTTGAAAGGTAACTGTATAATAATTCCAGAATGTTACCTCTTATACCATAGGAGTCAGCTTTGTTTTTTAAGATATTGTGGTCAACACAGTCAAAAGCTTGCGTCATATCACAATACACAGCACAAACAGGTGTCTTTTTATCAATATTTGTCATAATTTTATTTAAAAAGTCATAAATAGCCATATTAATAGTCATATTCCTCCGGAAACCTTTTTGCTCGTTACAAAGAATCATATGTTTTTCTAAGTATGCGTATAGCTCATTATAAATATATTTCTCATAAATCTTGGAAAAAATTGGCAAAAGTGCAATAGGTCTATAGTTTTGCATTAGCTGTTTATTACCCGTTTTAAATATAGGTTTAACTATGGAGATCTTCAGACGGTCAGGAAAAACACCCTGGCTAATACACAGGTTAAGAATATAACATAAGTGATTAGCAATTAAATCGGCAACATGTTTTATAATCTTAGTTGAAATTTCGTCATACCCTACACTATTAGTGTTTTTAAGACCTTTTATAATGTTAAATATTTGTATCGGTTGACATGGAGCCATGAACATAGATTTTTGTTTATTTAATATATAAGCACTCGATCTTTTACCTGATCCTGGTATTGGCGTAATTTTATCTACGAAATAGTCGTTAAACTTATCAGCAATTAATTGAGGTTTGTTGATTGTTTCATTGTCAATTTGAATTGTATTTATTGAGTCATTAGGTAGATTTAATTTAGGGTTTTTTATTATTTTCCATGTCATTTTGCTTTTATTGTCAGAAGTTTTAATATTGTAGTTATTTTGAGATCGCTTGGTCAGTTTAATTATTTTTTTAAATAATTTTGTTAATTAATTTGTTAATTAATAGGAATTTATTATGTAATTTTTTTTAAATAATAAATTCCTTTCTATGTCATGATCGAGGTATCCCACACCAACGTTTGGTTCTAGAGACTCGGAGAAAGCCTTCCATTGGGTGTGAGTTGTGACATTTACCATTTACCAAGAGACGGTAGACGACTACTTTACCAACAGACTATAGACAACCAACCAAGACATGACACTTAAAGCAGTTAGGGGTTGGAACAACCGCTTCGGCGTATAGCAGAAGCAATCGTGAAGAATTCTGCAGCTGACGGACGATGCGGTACGCTTGTGAAAGTTTGTATTATCTTAGTAAAGGGGTCCATTACATAAGTACGCGCCCAGTTCGAACCTGCGACATACAACTCGTAAGTCGCGGTCGTTACCACTGGGCCACCACTGCTCACTGGTTGTTATCACTGCTCAAAAAACGTAACGGCTAGAAATAAACAAGTTGCTATTTACAACCGAGCGACTTGGTTCGGAGGGAGCCTGCAAAGTTTATTGCTAGAATTCTACAAGTGAACTCGATTGAGTTAATTGGTAACTTTAACTCAGTTAATGTATTAAAAAAATTGATAACAGAGGTTGGTTACTTTTAAGCTATTCATTCTGTAAATTTAACAAAGCTGTATAAGCTGTTTATTATAAACAGAGCGACTGCGTTAACTAAAACCAAGCAAAGTTGAATTTAGCAAAGTAACTCAGTAGCTGCAACCAATCTAGTCTGATAATATAAATCAATTTCATCAAATCAAATCAAATCAAATCATTTATTTGCTTGAATATGGGTAGGTACATGAGGTGATACATATATTATAAACAAGTTCTTAAAACCATATCCTACCTAAACAGGTGTGCAAATATCTACTATAATAAAAATATTTATTACATTCAATAATTTACAAATATTAATATTAAATTATTTATGAAATGTATTAATTATATAATTTTATTATTATTACTTAACTTAAAAATTTAATTACATTTATCATTTAAATAATCTGTAACTGTGTAATATTATGTGCTTTATTGATCAGGTATGTCTTTAATTTATTTTTAAATGATGTAAAATTCTTTGCTTCTTTTATATTATTAGGTAAGTGTAGCGAATTAACTTGATTATTATGACATAAGCACAACTGTGTACATAAGCCAACGTGCTTTGTTGGGTTTAGCAAAGTAACTCTGAAGCTACAATCAATCAAATTGGTATTCTTAGCAAGTACCAATTCTAGACTACACATGTCAAGCTATACATTTCTAGTAATAGGTGACTCTCATTATATGTGAACCCTACCATGCGAGGTGAGCTTCTACTGAAAATGTATAGCTTGACATGTGTCGTCTAGAATTGGTACTTGCAAAAAGTATTTACCCAAGTACGGTAGTTACCCAATAGGTATTCATAAATGGGTGAATTGGTACAGTCGTGTCAAATACAATTGGTGTTCTTAGTCATGACTAAGACCACCTAGAGCTCAATGGCAGTTGAACTTCGTAGTACTCTGCCTTAGAAGATATGACTGTAGGGCTTAGAAAACGTGGCTTGTTAGAATCGAAGCAGTGTCAAAATCAAAATCAAAATCAATTTTATTTGTGTAACATAGGTAGTGAATACAGTTCTTAAATTGAAGATAGGTCGCTAATGTCGCTATGTTATGCCAAGAAGCGTACAAATATAAGGTTACATGTTAAATAAAAAAATAAAAATAAAGAATTATCAATCATGCGAGAGGTAAACACAAATTACTTGGTAGGTATGTCAAAATTAATAGAATGATGTTAAAATTATTATAAATGATAAATGTCAAAAATTATAAAGGTATTTAATTCAATATGGAGTAATTTCTACAGTCAATGCTTAAATTAATAATCATAAATTACAATTAGTCTCATTATTCAATTAACAATGGTTATCATTCAGAAATTCATCAATCGTATAATAACATTTTTCAATTAAAAACAGTTTTATTTTTTTCTTGAATTGTGTAATATTTAATTTTTTCATGACATCTGGTAATTTATTGTAAATGCGCGGTGCCATACCTAAAACGCTCTTTCTCACTAAGGCAGTCTTACAACGCTGATTGCTTAAAGAGTTTGTGTATTGGCTACGAATCACAACATCTCGTAACGTTGACACTTTTTCGAACAACCTCATGTTTGTTTTGACGAAAACACAAAGAACAACGACCAAATTTCTATAGAAGCTGGACCTGACTTTTATTTTCAGTGTCCAGAAATAAATTATAGTCAGATTGGATTGTTTTTATGTACACCATCCCTTTCGAAAATAATATCTAAATAGCCAAGATATTTTAATAATGCAAAAAATACTTTTGAGGTTAGAATATAAAAATACGTCGATTTAATGCTAGACAGATGACATATAGTATTACGCGACTGCGAGGATAGATAGCGATTAGCGAGGAGGGTAATTAGCGATCTCATTTCATATTTATTTCGATTTCTCTTAGGGCCTGTGCACACCACGTTTTTTAAACGCGCCATTGACGCACGTTTTAGAAAACAATATATATTTCATTATACATTTTTGAAAGAAAAAAATATGTAATGAAATATATAATGTCCTTAGTGGTCCTATGCGTTCAGGTCTAACAATACACGTACGATGCTGTCAGCTGTTGTAAAGCAGTCCCACGTCACTTAGGATGGGTCTGTAGTTTATTGTAAAGAAATCCATTAACGTAACATAGAATAATATGCTCGTATTCCCCAAAGCAAGCGTTACGTGTCATCTACCCTTTTGTATTCCTCTCATGTCTTTTAACTTTCATAATGAAAAGAAAAGTAGATAAATTAGATTTTCTTTCCTTCCCCTTCCCCCTGGACCTAGAATATGAGCAGACGTGCCATACGTGATCTACGCAGTTTTATTCTAATTATCATTTAAATTCAAATTCAAAATTAAATATCTCTCAAGAAAGTAGCGAGTGCATATCTCCAAGGAGTCAGCGGTTTCAGACATGAAACAAGTTCTTTGCGCGGCCGCGTGAGCTCAAAAGCCCCATCCATCTGCAGCGCAACCAAGAGGTATAGTTCTATCTCCGTCGTAAGCACGTGACGCTCCGAGTTGCTAGCAACGTTCCGATCATTTCGCCCATTGTGTCACCTTATGTAAAATTTCTACACTTGTCTGTAATTTTTATGGTGTACATAATAAAGAGTATTCTATTCTATTCTATTCTAGTACTCGCTGTCTCAGGACACCACATCGGTGCGTCCGCACTGTTCACAACTACTTTATTTGTGACAAAGGGGTGCAATCTGTGTGCTGCACCGGGAGGAACCATTATCATCTGCATTGTTTGGGCGCCTTGTACTTTTAGATCATTGCAATACATAAATATTAAAATTTCCCGTTTGGCAAGGATTCCCTTACACTAGTAAAATTTTCATAAACCTAATTTTGAGACAACATTAACTGTAACATACAACAAATGAATTGGACAGACCTGCTTGGCTCTAAACATTCCGAAGTCGCACTGACTACTTTCTACGATGAGTTAGATAATATTATTAAACAAGATACTCCTGCGAGATCTGTGAGGCTCGTGCGAGATCAGTTGGTTATCCAATCTGGTTTTCAAGGACTCTTATAACTGTTTCGAAAAAGAAACACAAGGCGTGTGTTATGTGGTGTGTGTAATTTCATAGCATTTCGGACTACAATACATTTTCTAAACACAGAAGACAATTCAAGTACGCGTGTCTAAAATGTTTCAACTCATACATTAGGTCTGTGGAGGATAGTCTGTGTAAAAACATAAAGCATTTCTGGACATACATTTCGAATCAGCAAGAGAAACCTGGGATACCAGCTAAGCTTCAATACAAAAACTCTGAATCTAATGATCCGATTTCTGTCCGCAATATGTTTTCGAATTTGTTCTACTCAGTCTTTGATCCTGCCTCACCGTTGTTGCCACAATGGAGGTCACCGCTTGACAATGCGCTACACGATACTTCGATCTGTGGTATATCTTTTAGTGAAGATATAATACTGAAAGAGCTAAAATCTCTAGATGCATCAAAAGGACCTGGACCAGATGGACTTTCTTCTTACTTCAACCAATCAATATTTATTCGTGAACACAGGTATTACAATAAAGGTCTTATGTATACATTTTAGTTGAGCTCTATGTCCTACCAATAATATTGGTGTACAAATATATTAGTTTGTTAGTAATAAGTCTGAATCTATACAAAGATTTTTATACAAAGATTTTTAAGATAGCACAGTATTCTTGGGCTTAACTTTGGATGCTAAGCTTCAGTGGGGTCCACATTAGATAAACTGTCGAAAAATCTAAGCTCCGCAGCATACGCTGTTAGAAAAATTCGTAATTTAACTGATATAGAGACAGCCCGTTTAGTTTACTTTAGCTATTTTCATAGTGTAATGTCGTACGGTATTCTGTTGTGGGGAAATACCGCTGACATTCAGACTATCTTTGTTTTGCAGAAAAGAGCTGTTCGGTCAATTTATTAATTAAGTCCCAGATACTCTCTCAGAGAGAAATTTAAGGAGAATAATGTAATGACTGTGCCCTCGTAGTATATTTTTGAAAATCTTTTATATGCCCATAAAAATATAAAATTGTTTAAAAAATACAGTGATATCCATAATATAAATACCAGGAACAAACACAAATTTGTACCTACAACAAGGCTCAAGAAAATAGGTGGCTCATTCAGATGTCAATGTATACGTTTTTATAATAAACTTCCAAGCCACGTTCAAGATCTAAGCCTTAATAAATTCAAATCATTTATTAAAAGTAAATTGTGCCAGAAACCCTTTTATACCGTTAAAGATTATATTGAGGCCAAAAAGACTTGGGATTAAGCTGCTCCAATTATTGTATACTGAAACTTTTATTTTATTTATATACACTTTTGAATTTTAATGATTATTCAAAACACAATGACATATTTACTTTGTGGAATTCAATATACTGTGTGGAATTTAATATTTACTTGTAAAGTATTATATTGTTTTCAAATATTGTGAATGTGAAGACTATGTGGGTCATTGTTGTTTTTTTTTTCCTCATTTAGTATTAATCATGGTCTGGCAGTTTGAATAATTTATGCGGCCACTAACTACCCAAATGTTCTTTCTTTGGTATTGTTCGTCGAATCGTTGAGCTCCTTAAGTTCTGAGTTGAGCTGCACGATTACTGACAAATGCGTGCACTGACTGGACAGGTCCACTCAATCTGTGTGGTTCTTTCCTCAAAAGGACCATTTCAGACTCCAATCTACATGGCCTTCACATGATCTGACCAAGATTATGTCTGGACTTTAAAGGAGACTGTGACCTCTTTCTGACTTTCTTCTCAGATTAGTCAGATAGGAAACGCCGGCCTCATCTATCTTTATTTTAAAAATATGATTGACGTGGAAAAGTGTTTGTACAAACCTACTTACAGAAAATAAATCGTTTATCATTTATCTGTACTGGTTCGAGCGATTGTTAATTCCACTGAATTATTGCACATGTTACAATCTATAGGCAAGACAAGAAGAAAATCCGTTATATTATAATGTAAATGAAAATACATATATTTAACATTATTACAATCTTCAAATTTTACTAAATGTAAAATTTGAAGATTGTATTAGTGTTAAAGCTTCAATAAAACAAAACTAGATTACGGTTCTGTTCTGTATCTTTAATAAAGGTACTTGTAAATCTTCTTGACAAATAAGATTTGTACAAGTATCCTACACATGTGAAAATAACACATTAGTTTTAAGACTACCTAGTGCTTAAGCTATCCACGAAATAAAACAGTAAATTACCTAATTAGTGTTTTATTGATTATAATAGGTTCATAATAGAGATTTCATTCATTGAAAACAGTACTTACTAGTTATTTTAAACTTAACTCTTTACCTGTTTTTAACACAGTTTTAAACGAAACTTTTACAATCTGTGTTAAAAAGTAATAGTTCCTAAATATCCCTACCTTTTGGTGAAAGACTCGGATTACCTACCAGTGGTGAGTGTCTGTGCACATATTGCAATAGATAACAAATTCTTATGTACCGATATCATTATCGGTACATAAGAATTTGTATTGTGTTGACCCATCTTGAGCCATTATGCGAAGAACCATTGATGAAGTTCTATTCTAATGCTAGTGTTTTTGAAAGAATTGGCCGCAGAAGTTGGATTCTATACGTATTCAAAGAAGAATATTATACGAGTAGCATATAAAATGCTCTGGTGGCTTCATGAGCCAGGAGTCTCTACAATGAACATACAAAGTTACCCTGGACGATGCTTGTAAGATTAACGTCGGGCACATAATAATAATATGTACATCTACAAAATTATTATTTTTTTCTTACACAGCTGTATTATCCAATAACTCCAATCATTACCCTACCAGAGTTGAAGCTTGAAAAACGTACCAGCAACAGAGTGCACCCTAGCGCATTAAAAAGTGCATAGTTGGATTTTCAACTCAGACCGCTAAGTCGATCGTTGAAAATCTAGTTCGCAGCAAGAACCGTTGCGTTGATAAGAGCGCCCGTGTGTACGAAGGCTAAGCCCGAGTACGCGCGGGGGCTTTATTACGCGACGATTTTTTCGCGCACTTAATTGTCAAGTTTCAGTATTGAGCCGGGGATTGAGAATCCAACAGAGTGCATCTCAGCCTGTCAAGAAAACATACTGTTGGATTTTCTACTCTCGGCGGCAGAGCGTTTAAAACGCAAGTGTGCGGAAAAAAATCGTCGCATAAAAAAAGCGCCCATGCAAACCTGGGCTCCTGGGTATCGTGTATGCTTACTTAGGTACAGTCAGCCACAAACAGATAATAATACATACATCGACAATAATGCAATGGATTGACTCGTCTGTTTTCCATAATACTGTATCAATGTGCAGCTGCAATTAAATTCCCAATATGTACAGATAGTTCATCTCGTCTGTGCGCGCGGCGCCATGTGTGCTTGCGCTTGTAATTATACAGCTTTAATTTGTGTGGCAGTGACGCGGCAGTCGTCGTCCGAATAACACGTGTCCTTATTGCTTTTTTTCAGGGGTACAGTCGTTACTAAACATGTCTAGTTCTTCACGGAGGAAATATTTAAGGAGACAGGTAATTTTTTATTAATTTTTAATGTGCTCATTTCGATATAGTTAACATTTATTATGATTCAATAATGTAGGCATCCAGTAATAATGCCAACAGGGTGTTGTGGCGCAGCCTGGGAGAGGCCTATGTCCAGCAGTGGACTGTTATAGGCTGAGTTGATTGAATGTAGGCATCCTAGAAAAATTATTATAAAAAAAGTATTAGTATTGTTTTAGACTCGTGAAGTCATTGCCAAGGTATACGAATTTCTGAAAAAGATGCGACAGATATATTGCAACTAGTAAGTGATACAGTTTGCAGTACAAATCCAATTTTAATGTCGAAATTGAGTGAACATTTAAGCAGTGCACGAAAAAGAACTGTAATGGCAGTGGGGAACAGAGAGAACAATAACTAATAAATATTGGGTGAAGAAAAATCAACTGAATCTAAATTTAAATCTCCGTATAAAGACCGCAAAAAACGTGCAAAGAAGTTGGAATTAGACAATTGACTGACATTGATGTTTAAATACGTTCAACTATTGAGCTTCCACATAACTCTGTGGTTGCGCTTGCTAATGCGTTATACCACAATGTTCAAAGTGGCAAAGCTCCAAACTGTAATAAAAAAAAAAATAGAAATGCAGAGATGGATGACAGAAAAAATATAACTTATAATCTAGATATGAAAACTATAAGATTTGATAAAAAAAAAATAAAGAAAACCATATTTGATATAAGAATGATCACATATTTCAGCTATATGGCATAAAAGTTCATTGGCTGCCACCATACCATCCTGAACTAAACTCCATAGAAAAAGTATGGGGAAATTAAAAAAAAATATATGTACCTATTGCTTCGCATAATTTCGAACAGAAAAGTCAAATTGAAGAAAAGATAATAAAGGGTAATACTTGTCGACATGTAAAAAATAAAGAAGAAGAATGTTAATAATCATCTTTTTTAAATTATGTAAATAAACGATTATTATCTACAAAAATATGAATAAAGAAGATGAATAGTATCGATATTTTGACATGGAATCAGAATTCATAATTAACCTTGGTGAGAGCAGCGAATCCGAAAATCATCATTTGATTTTTCTAGTAGCGATACAGAATAATATGTTCAATAAACATGAATTTACCAAATTAAGTTGTTTTTTTAAGAATCCGTAAATTATCAAACACAGCTGGTTACAATAACCTTGGAAATAATCTAAACTAATTTACAATAATTACTACTCGTCACGGAGTTGTTCTTTTTATTTCAATTTAAATAACTATATTTGTATTTTGTACTTGACTGTACCTGTAGTCATGTCCACAAAGTAACTGTATATAATACAAAGTTTACCCACACACCACACACCACACACAGCGCCGTGCGCAGGTGAGTAGGACTATCTGTAATATGTTTTGTGACAACACATTGCTACATACGATTGAAAAAATAATTGTAGACAAAGTTTGGCTGCCCTGTAGACCTATTCGAAAGGCATCTCATGTGACCAGTTGGAGGTTGTGACCACCAGCCGTGGTCGTGGCAGCCTATGTTTTGTACACAATACAACACATTCATAATCAGAATAGAATACAATATATTTATTGTAAAACATGAGTAGGTTTACATCAAATAATATGTGCAAGGTCTTAAAATAACAGGTAGATCTGCATGTTTTGCCATTGATGGCGTACAAAACAACATATTTTTGGTTTAGAATAAGCCATAAAACATTAAGGTCTACACAACAAACTATGATATTAATAACTTAATCCTAATGCTATTGTTTTTACAGATGTGAGGGTCAAATTGTGAAAATGTCGTAAGTATAGGAATCTATTTAATTAATTGCGGTGATTTATAAATTCCGATATGGTATAGTAGCATTTGGCTATGAGATATTTTTTCAAATATATTTTAAACAGAGCAGAAGGCATTTGTCTAATACGTTTTGGGATTTTATTATAAATGGTAGGTGCTAAACAAAAACTACTTTTACACATCAATGCCGTGGTTGCTCTTGGTACGCATGATTTATTATTATCTCGTCGATTACGAACAGAAACGTCTGATAGTTTCTTATATAGGTTCGGATTGGTTTCTATAATTAGCTATTTCATAAATAAATAAATAAATAAATAAGGAAGGCAGACTTAAAATGTTTATATTTAATAAAATACGGTTTGCAACTGTCAGTTATTTTCAAATCAAACATAGCCCTAATGTAAGCCCTAATGTAAGCCCTAATGTAAGCCCTAATGTAAGCCTATAATATTCCTACTGCTGGGATACAGACCTCCTCTCTGTGAGAGGGAGTGGGCTGTAATCCAACGCGCGTGCAGGTTGGTAGATATCACATGTCTTTGATTTTTTTTTAGTTCTAGGACATGCCGGTTTCCTCACGATGCTTTCCATTTGAGAACAGAGGTGATGAAGTAATTTACACAAAGTAGGGCTCGAACCTACGACCTACAACTCGTAAGTCACGGCCGTTTCTACTGGGCCACCACTGCTCTCAGGCAACACATTGGTACAATATAATTGAACAAAGATCGTACACCATTTTGTCCGCACCTAGTCGAATGGCATCCCATGCGACCAGTTGGTGGTTGTGACCACCAGCCGTGGTCGTGGCAGCCTATGTTCTGTGGAAACACCTTGGTACAATATAATTGAACAAAGATTGTACACAAAGTTTGTCCTTATAGTCGAATGTCATCCCATGCGACCAGTTTGGTTGTGACCATCAGCCGTGGTCGTGGTAGCCTATGTTTTGTGGAAACACATAACATAGGCTGCCACGTAAAGTTGAAGCAACAATAAAAGTTGCACCTTGTAAACAGTATTCAAACGATGCAAGTCAGTTGTTGCACAACTTTATTGTATGTCACAGGCAAGACACTTGCATCGTGTAAATGGGGCTTAAGGCGAAAGCGACAGAGTAGCCCGCATTTTGCTATCTGCAGGTCGGTATTAGGTTACAAGTTGATAAAAATATGATTATTATGATTGGCGACCAACAAATATTATGCATTTAGAGCATTCTAATCATTAGAATCATCAATAGAACTTTCTATGTTAGAATAATGCTCTCAAAATATATTGAATGACTTCAATAGCGTAATTTGAACATAAGAGAGTGTTATTGATGGTTTGAGTGATTATAATTGGACGTAGTTACACAAAAAGGATCCAATCCACAAAAAATCCAAAATTGAGTTAAGTATACCAAAAAGACCGTAAAGGTTTCACGGTCTTTTTGGTACACTTAACTCAATTTTGGATTTTTTGTGGATTGGATCCTTTTCGTGTAACTACGTCCAATTGTGCAAATACATATTAGTTACGGTCGCGAATCATAATAATATTTTAATCAACATACAACCTGTCACTGATCTGCAGATTTCACAAGACGTATGAATTGCAATTCCGCGGGCTACCCTGGCGTTTTCGCTATAAGTAGGTAATCTTCGCTGTCCGGAGTCTGGCTTTGAGCCCGTTCTATGGCAATAGGCTCGACCCCTATTCCTGTACGGGACTTGAACGTAACCCCATCATTTACCCGCGGTAAATGAAAATAGCATACCTTCAGGGACCGTATCAGAGGCGCTGCCAACGACCTCAACCACATTGCACCGGGCGTCGTCGGCCTCCAGGCAGCACTCGTCAGGGTGCAACTCAACCGACACCTCCTCCCCACTGGTGTTGTTGATTTCGGCAAAGAACTGAAGCCCGACCGAGCACGGCAGCACCTGCACCAAACCCGACTTCGTCACAATATTCTTACTAAACACACACATAACTATGTTAAATAATATAAAACTTATGTAAAAATTCATCGGAATAGTTCAGTAGTGTCATCGTATTAGACTGTCTGAACTGTTAGTGACTGATTGGCAGATTACTAATGTCTGAATGACAAGTGTGGGAGACCATTGACAAAGGATTAATTATTTTTCTGAGAATAGACACTTGTCTTGTGTTAGGATAAAGGCACTAGCGACAGTAGCGCCTGCTTCGCACGGTTCTGAAGAGTTGGCAACATGTGGAGATGTATTTATTATATATCAGTTTAATATCAATGTGTGCACATAAACCTTTTGCGATAGATTCCTTTAATTATGGTGAAAACCACATTAAAAATCCAATGTGTATTTTAGAAGAACTAAGCGGTCACACAGACAGACACGAGAACCGACTTTATTGTATACTATTTATAGATTATAGTGGACGTTTCCTATGTACAATCCCCTAAGTGGTACATCCGTGATTTGCAAGTTTTGTTTTTATGACCTCCAGGCCACCCTATACTGTCGTATAATAAACTTTAGTTTAACAAAAATATGAAAGAAAAAAAGAGAGGAAATACGTTTATTTGCGGTAAACATGACGCGAAGAAGGAACACAAACACAAAAAAGAAACAATTTGGAGGAGAATATGCGTCGCATCCACGCAACACGGCAACCGCTCAGCATAATGCTGCGACCCTATGCGGGACAGAGCCCCAGCGCTGGTTAATCTACACACGAAATTTATCATAACTACGAAATCCTAAAACGAAAACTTCCGACGTAGAATAACTGCAGGTCATTCATTAGTCTTACGTTACATCCATAGTGCTGCCGCGCGCCGCCCGCGCCCCACAAGTGCCACTTGCAGGACTATTGCGTTCGCGACAGGCTGGTTGACGGTCATTGATTTTTTTTCCGCGGGAATGTCAATATTATACGTAAAATATACTATACCTCGAAAAAAAAGAATCCACAGAATATCGTGATGTGCAACCGTATAATGTAAATACCGGCTAATTGCGTGTCGGACCACGCACAAAGAAGGGTTCTGTAGTTGGGATTACTTGGGATGAATTTATCCCAAAAACAAACTTAACATTGTTGATGAAAAACATGTTCTCCCATATATCGTTATACGTCACGGTCAATTCTCCAACTGCAAATTTAAGTTGTTCGACTATTACTCGTTAACTTGTAAAGCCTACTTAGATGTGATAGTTTTCCTTTTCATTTCATTATATTATGTGCTACTGTCATGATTTTTTTCACATCTCCATAAGCAGTTCATGAGAAACAAAGTCAAATGCTTTTGACATGTCAAAAAATATTACCATTGTCTGCTTTTTCTTATCAACATTTACTAGGATACTGTGCAATAATCAAATGCGGCAAGTGTCGTTGATTTTCCGTTTTGAAAGCCATATTGTTCCTTCTTAATTAATTTGTACTTATCCAAATACGAAGATAATCTATTATGCATAGCCTTTTCAATATTTTAGAGATAACAGGGATTAAGGTTATGCGTCTATAGTTGCTCATTTCTGTTTTATCTCCTTTTTTTAAGCAATGGCTTGACTACTGACTTCTTTAACCGGCTAGGAAAACTTCCTTGTTCGAAGGATAAATTTACTAGGTATCCTAGCACGGGGACACTACTGACTACGCATTTTTTTAAATGTCATTTGTGATACCATCATAACCAACAGAAATAGTATTATTCAGGGACATAATAATATTTCTAATTTCAATGTCTTCTATCGGTGTAAGAAATCACAGGACAAAGAATTACCATTTATTGCAAGGGATACATCTCTACAACGCGCCGTCGACCCGGGCTTGGTCCTTACTGGATGGTGAGCTACCCATTGCTCACCGTCCGCAAGCCCGCGCCTACGGTGGCCGGAAATCCGCCCGGGATTCACGACGCCCAGGGCGTCTCCTGCGGCGGCTAGGGGCGAGAGGGCGCGATATTTTCCTTTCCCTCAACCGTTCCGCCTCCTCCTTCGCGAGCATTACTGCTTCGCAGAAGGAGGTGACGGCTGCCCATGCCCTGAACCAGGGCCGGACGCGAGAGATCTCTGCCGCAAATCGCCTTCACGAGGACACGGCGGTGCTCTGCCCAAGCCGGGCAGACCTCCACCGTGTCCTTGCCCAACAATATAAGGATTTTTCCTAGGTCGACATGAGTAACTAAAATTCTCGTTTTTACAGATAAACCATCCAAGGAAACATTGATTTTTATTTCGCCCAGTGCGGGACTGCCAGTTTTAAAATTTTATCACAAAACTATAACCTATGACATTACTTTGTGCTCCAGTGTCTAAGTATGCAATGGCCTTTAACCCATTAACTGTTGTATTTGAGAATCAAACGAACTTACCTTGTGAAGTTTGATATCTAATTATACGAGTGTCTTGACCGAAGATGATTACAGTTTACACGCAGCAGCACGCAAGCTGATGCTGTCCTAGTCACACTTTTAAAGCTATTTTAATGCTTATAGGTTTTTTTTTTTTAATCTAATTAAGAAAAAGTAGCGTTTTGACTACTTTTCCCCACTGGAGTGGAACCCGTCGCACCGTCGCACTATGAGAAAGTCCCATACAAAGCCGTCTCAAAACCGATTCACGTGAAAGTCGTTGTTATGGAATAAAAATAATAAATTAATATAGTCTAATAAATAAGCTTTCTATTCGCAATTATATATATATTTTTTTTAATCATAATGTATTATATAAAGGCATCAAAGCTAACTCTTATTCAATAACGTTATTTTGACGCAATACGTTACTGCAATTCAACGCCACATTACTCGAAAGTTTTATACAGGGTGTCCAGTAAATAGCACGACATACTGCAGGGGGTGATAGCTAGGGTCACTACCTACTCGTATCAATACAACACAATATATGTTCAGCAAAATCTTACGGATTTACAGTTTTACAAAATTTTCCGAAATACCGAAAAATCTCTACCTTGAAACAGATTTTTAAGCATCTCGTAATGAAAAAATCCTTTTCTAGTACTTTTTTTTACATCATATTATTCGTGAATAGTTACTTTACTCATTGATAAGTCTTTTTTCTATGAAAGACAAGAATGTTTTCAAGAAATACTACTTTTTGTTTAAATTTGCACAGAACTATTTTCTTATCACTTAAGTTGGTGGTGAAAAAAAATGTATGTGGCAGTTTTGTACAACAAACTTAATAAAAAGCTTGTTTAATGGTGATTTTGGAAAGATACAATACTAGTACATTTTCATTTGAAAAAATACGAAAAATAAGCTATTTTAGTTAATAAGAGCATTTTATTTTAAATGCAAGTAATATGACTTTGAATTCGAATCGTTGTAAGGTCGTACTACGGTTCGAATTACATAATAATTAATCTACAGCCGACCGGCCGGCCGGTCTGTAAATGACATCTTGAAGGATAAGGTGATAGTAAAAAAAACAGAGGAGTTAACTTTAATAAACTGAAATTTAAAATTATTGTAATTATTTAAATAAATTACAATAAATGCTCAAATTGCTTCCCTTGTGCACTAATACACGCTCGGCATCTTCTTAAAAATGAGCTTTTGAGTCTTCTCAGGCTTATTTCCGATATTTTTCTTGCTGCAATGTTAACCCTTGCTCTCAATTCATTGTCATTTTGGATCGGTTTTTCATAGACTTTGTCCTCCATGGCACCCCAATAAAAAAAATCCAGGGGGTTTAGGTCCGGAGACCTAGGTGGCCATAATATCGGTCCCAGTCGCCCAATACACCTGCCTGGATAAGCTTCATCTAAGTAGGCTCTTACTTCCCGGCCATAATGAGCAGGGCACCCATCATTTTGAAGCCACATCACCTCTCTTAGCTCACTCGGAACATTGTCAAGGAGCGTGGGTAGGGTTTCTCGTAAAAACTCCAAGTAATTATTGGCATTTAATGTAGGTGGAAGCTCGACGGGACCCACAATCTGGCCATTAAAAATCCCACACCATAAATTTATTTTGAATTGGTACTGGGACCTGTCTTCTCTTGACACATACGGATTTTCTAATTGCCAACTATGTAAATTATGCAAATTCAAGTAGCCGTCCTTTCTGCAGGCTGACTCATCACTCCATAACACCTTATTAAAAAAGTTTGGGTCCTCCCAATGCATTTCAAGCATGCGGCGGTAGAATTGAACTCTCGGCAGGTAGTCTTTAGTTAAAAGAGTTTGCACGCGTCGTACGTGAAATGGATGGTATCCATACCTCTTAAGTACTGAATGAACAGTGGACTTCGGTATCCCTGTGCGCCGTTGTATCGCCCTAACCGAAGTTGTCGGGTCTTGTTCTCGTTCCTGAAGCACTATGTCTTCGTCAACAACTTGAGGCCGTCCACCGCCACGTTGACCAGGGAGTCTGCCTTCCATGTAGGAGTTATGCACTCTGGTAAACATTTCATGGTGTGGATGTCTCCTATCGGGAAACCTTTCCCTGTAGAGGGTGGCAGCAGCTCGGGAACTTTGGCCAGCTTCTCCGTAAATAAGGTGCATCTCAGCATACTCTCGCTGCGTATAACCAGGAAAAACGCGGCGGTTGGCCATGTTATAAAACACAAAAGTCCAGGTGGTCGCCAAGTCATCGTAGTGATCACAATAAAAAATCCAAATCGTAAGGCAAACAAAGTCCGGGGTCCAAGGCACAAAACAGTCGTCTACTGACGACTGTTTTGTGCAATAAACGAAAACGAAACAATAATTTGTGAACACAGAGATGCGTTGCGCACGGTTTAAGGTAGCGTACTGACAAGTGTCGCAAATAAGGTTGAGAGTGAGACACAAAATCACAATGCAAGAAAGAGCGGGATAGCACATGCGCTTCTTTTGTTAGACAGTAACCGGTCTCGTCGGGTCGGTCGGCGAGCAGGTAAAAACCTTTAGTCATTACGCGTGCACGTCGCATTTTACGTGTCACAACTAGTTTTATAATAATTCGCGTAAATGAGCAGCTATTACTTATTCTCATAGTGGTTTTTGTCAAAATTACGTTAATTACATTTTCAACAAAATCAGCTTCTCTGGAACTAAAATAGCATTTTTTTGTATTTTTTTTAATGAAAATGCACTAGTATTGTATCTTTCCTAAATCACCATTAAACAGGCTATCTTTTAAGTTTGTTGTACAAAACTGCCACATACATTTTTTTTTCACCACTGTAGGTTAAACTTATGCGAAAAGAAAATCGTTCTGTGAAAATTTTAACAAAAAAAACTATTTCTTCAAAACTTTCTTGTTTTTGATAAAAAAAAAAACTTATAATGAGTAGAGTAACCTATTCACGACTAATTCGATGTAAAAAAAGTTCTAGAAAAGGATTTTTTCATTACGAGATACTTAAAAATCTGTTTCAAGGTAGAGATTTTTCGATATTTCGGAAAATTTTGTAAAACTGTAAATCCGTAAGATTTTGCTGAACATATATTGTGTTGTATTGATAGGTAGTGACCCAAGCTATCACCCCCTGCAGTATGTCGTGCTATTTACTGGACACCCTGTATATAAATGTACAAGTATTATACATTTTTGGAATGCTTATAATCTCCTTATAATGTTTCATAATTAATATTATTCGCACCTACGGTGCAAAAACGTCACTTAGGCAAATGATGTAATTTTTCAGGAGAAGCGTCTGAAAATTCGACATCCTATTATAATGTATAGTTCGTCTTGACTAAAGAAATGAACTGGTAATAATTAAACTACAACTTTGAACTTCATATTAAAGTAAAAGCAAACATCTCATAATTTTGTAATAAAAAAATATAAACGTTGAAAATTTACAACCCTCCCAGTAGTGACGTTGTGGTACTAGAAAACAATTATCCGGGCAATTGTGTCATAATAATCAAAATACGAAATCATATTTTTTTTTTGTTTTATTCATGAAATTTCTTAACATCTTCTTAATATTAATGCGACAACTCAGTCTTTGGTATTTAAATAATTATGTTATTTAAATACCAAAGACTTATTTGTCAATTTACGCAATAATCAACAGTATCAAACAAGTACAAATTATTTTACTTATCTCTAATCATCATAATGTTCGTACTAATTTGGTACGTTGGTAATTTGGTACGTAGCGTAGGTACGAGTTCGCTTTTGCCTCTTGATTTAGTTATAGGTTGCGCAGGTTAGATATGCTCCTGAACAAGACTATTAGAATTATTATTTTCAGCAGGAGAATCACTGGAACTGCTACTTTTTTTTTTTGGGTGGGAAATCATCAAATAACTTCTCTCGCTCTGGGTGGAGCGGGAGGGTGTGTCAGACTCTTTGAATAAAACCCACTCGTATTCCTTCCGTTGCCTGTGTTGCCAGGGTCCTCAGTAACGCTACCATCCCGGCAGGCATCGGCCCTAGTGGACCCCTACACTTGTGCTGACGACATCTCTTTGAGGCGCGCGTGGAATACAACGCGCCGTCGACCCGGGCCCGGTCCTTACCGGACGGTGAGCTACCCATTGCTCACCGTCCGCAAGCCCGCGTCTACGGTGGCCGGAAATCCGCCCGAGATTCCCGACGCCCAGGGCGTCTCCTACGGTGGCTAGGGGCGAGATGGCGCGAAATTTGCCTTTCCCTCAACCATCCCGCCTCCTCCTTCGCGAGCATTACTGCTTCGCAGAAGGAGGTGACGGCTGCCCAGGCCCTCTCGCTCTGTACCATGGCCTGAACCAGGGCCGGACGCGAGAGATCTCTGCCGCCGATCGCCTCCACGAGGATACGGCGGTGCTCTGCCCAAGCTGGGCAGACCTCTACTGTATGCTCCACCATGCGATCCATGGAACTGCTACTTGAGCTGCCACTGGATCTACTACTGAAAGAACTACTGGAACTGCTACTGGAGCTGCTGGAAGAAGACGACCTTGCACGGACGCCAGGCCTGTATTCATCACCGGAATCAGTGCCGGAGAAATCACCTGTTGGGAAGTCAATATCATCTCGTTCATTCGATTCATTAGTGTCAACTAGAGTAGACGGAGTGTTACTAGGATTCTCTAAAGTCGTATTATCCTGCTCTGAAGTAGTTGTTGTTGGTTCATCTGGGTTTACTGGTACTGCTTGATTCTCTACTATAAATATAGAGCAGGATAATACGAATCCCAGTAACACTCCGTGTGTTACTGGGATTCTCTAAAGTCGTATTATCCTGCTCTGAAGTAGTTGTTGTTATCTGGGTTTACTGGTACTGCTTGATTCTCTACTATAAATATAGAGCAGGATAATACGAATCCCAGTAACACTCCGTGTGTTACTGGGATTCTCTAAAGTCGTATTATCCTGCTCTGAAGTAGTTGTTGTTATCTGGGTTTACTGGTACTGCTTGATTCTCTACTATAAATATAGAGCAGGATAATACGAATCCCAGTAACACTCCGTGTGTTACTGGGATTCTCTAAAGTCGTATTATCCTGCTCTGAAGTAGTTGTTGTTATCTGGGTTTACTGGTACTGCTTGATTCTCTACTATAAATATAGAGCAGGATAATACGAATCCCAGTAACACTCCGTGTGTTACTGGGATTCTCTAAAGTCGTATTATCCTGCTCTGAAGTAGTTGTTGTTATCTGGGTTTACTGGTACTGCTTGATTCTCTACTATAAATATAGAGCAGGATAATACGAATCCCAGTAACACTCCGTGTGTTACTGGGATTCTCTAAAGTCGTATTATCCTGCTCTGAAGTAGTTGTTGTTATCTGGGTTTACTGGTACTGCTTGATTCTCTACTATAAATATAGAGCAGGATAATACGAATCCCAGTAACACTCCGTGTGTTACTGGGATTCTCTAAAGTCGTATTATCCTGCTCTGAAGTAGTTGTTGTTATCTGGGTTTACTGGTACTGCTTGATTCTCTACTATAAATATAGAGCAGGATAATACGAATCCCAGTAACACTCCGTGTGTTACTGGGATTCTCTAAAGTCGTATTATCCTGCTCTGAAGTAGTTGTTGTTATCTGGGTTTACTGGTACTGCTTGATTCTCTACTATAAATATAGAGCAGGATAATACGAATCCCAGTAACACTCCGTGTGTTACTGGGATTCTCTAAAGTCGTATTATCCTGCTCTGAAGTAGTTGTTGTTATCTGGGTTTACTGGTACTGCTTGATTCTCTACTATAAATATAGAGCAGGATAATACGAATCCCAGTAACACTCCGTGTGTTACTGGGATTCTCTAAAGTCGTATTATCCTGCTCTGAAGTAGTTGTTGTTATCTGGGTTTACTGGTACTGCTTGATTCTCTACTATAAATATAGAGCAGGATAATACGAATCCCAGTAACACTCCGTGTGTTACTGGGATTCTCTAAAGTCGTATTATCCTGCTCTGAAGTAGTTGTTGTTATCTGGGTTTACTGGTACTGCTTGATTCTCTACTATACTGGAGAAACATTGTCACAATTATTAATCGAACGTAAGTTTTACAAAATACAATATAAGAGTTGGGGAAACAATGTCACTGCGTACATAAGTGTCATTGTTATTTCAAAAAACAACAATCACAACTAACTTATGTGTCGTTATTGCTCCTAAAATATAAAAATAAATTGTCACTATTACCTTAGTGGCGTTGTAGCTCCACGAGACTGCTACTCGCGCGGGGGGCCGCGCGCAACTGGCTAATATGACGTTGTTTTTCCTAGTGGCGGCTTGATTCCCGCCAAAACAATAACGACACAACTGCCCTCACGCGCAAAGTATATGCACTACACAAATGACAATTACTCACCAGGTAAAGGGGTACATTAACTACTTTTTCTCATACTCAGATCAATTTTGACAAAAATTGCATAAGTGACGTTTTTGTACCGTAGGTGCGATATATTGCATTGATAAAATAAAATTAACCAATATAGTTTAAGATGATATGTTTTTAGGGTATTTTTTTTTAACGAGACATTTACCCTTTACCGCTGCTTGCCGCTGTCGAGATATTTATTGTATTAAGATCTTTATACTTTAGTTATATATAAAAATTATATTTTTTTTCAGGTTCTTTTTATTTCTCATAAAATCATTTGTTATCTATTAAGGTCAAATTGATAAACAGTTCATTAGAGTGATAATTATTATTAATAGTTCTTTGTAGTTTTGATGCAGTTTTGACTTACTTTATAAAATATGGTCACTTATCTATTAGGGTTGAAATAAAAACAGGTTGGCTATGGGAAGAGTGCAAATTATTATTATCTTATCTTTTTGCACATAGCACTATTTCATAGGCCTATAAAAGGATTGTGAGCCCTGAAACATTCACAGTTGTTGGTCAAACATTCAGTTGCCCTAAAAAGCACTTAATACCATATTTTCAACTATTTGCAAAGTTGACTAATTTGAATAATGGGTGAATTTGTTTGTAGTAAACGAGTGTTGTGCAATTTGTTGATAAATGGGTATAATATAGAAGACTACTTACAAGAAAATTTCAATTTGTCACCAGGGGATATGGCTACTGTGGTCTTCTCCATTCAAAAAACTTGGTATCTAAATGTAACGAACGCTGAAGAAATGCATCTCGGATGAAAGACCGCTTTGAAAGTAAGAACGTCAGCTGGTTAGATGGTCAATTTCATGTTCCACTAGAGTGTCGGGTCACGGTTAATGACCCTAAAATGTCTGGAAGTAGTGGCGGCAGACCCTCAAAACCATACGAAGAATCTTCAGAAAAAACAAAAAAAAACGAAAAAACATGGAATTAATACAAGAGTACGGATTGGACTGTGTGCTCAATGCATATGCTCAGGAGTTACGGTCTATGGGTGAGACGGAGGAGGCCGCAATCGTTAATATTATACGAACTGCTTCAAAAAACGATAAGAAAAAAAATGTTATAACCTTCTGAGAACCCTGAAGATGTTACACCTTTTTCAAAGGAAGAAGCACTATGGGCATTTATTGACTTAGACCTTAACAAAGAACAGTAAACTTCGACTTTGTTTGGCGGACAAAAACTGCTCAGTGTTTCCTTCTTATCCAACTTTAGTCGAAGCGAAGAAGATGTGTTACCCACCAGGTTCGAGCATAACCATTACTAACATAAGTGTAAAAGTCAATCTGCAGGACTTGTTGGATCATACTGTGGCACGTATATTACTAATTGGTTCAGTTTACACAAACGGTTTAAGAAAGTTGAAACTATTCTGTAAATGGGGTTGTGACGGGTCATCAGGGCAGAGTGAGTACAAGCAAGTTTTGCCCGAAGAAAGCGATTTTATATCAGATGCAAACCTTTTTATTGCTTCACTTGTACCCATTAGACTCCTAGATGAGACAACTAATACTGTTGTTTGGAAGAATGAAACTTGCTCATCTGTTAGATATTGCAGACCTATGCTGTTAGAATTTGCCAAAGAAACTCCTGAAAAAACCGCGTCTGTTGTGGCAGATATCAACAATCAAATACAAAATCTGTCTCCTTCCCTGATAAATAAGAGTAGCGAGGTAATTGAAATTACTCATGACCTATTTTTAACCATTTTTTGATGGTATAAAGTTTTAACTGAAATTCGTTCGAGCGCTTCTTGTACAGTTTGTGGTGCTACTCCTCGGCAAATGAATAACTTAGAAGCAGTTAGGACACAAGATGTGAACGAAAGTTCATTTTAATACGGACTGTCAACACTACATGCTTGGATTAGGAGTATGGAGATGATTTTACATATTTCTTACAACTTGTCTTTTGAAAAGTGGTCAGCTACTACACCGGAAAATAAAAAAAAAACAAAGACGAAAAGAAAAAATTGGTACAAAAGTGGTTTAGGGAGGAAATGGGACTGCATGTCGATAAACCTCGACAAGGCACTGAAAATAGTAATGACGGAAACACAGCTCGGAGATTTTTTCAGAATTACTCTTGCTCTGCAGACATTACAGGTGTAGACGTAGAACTTATAAAACGAAAGTACATAATACTACAAACTATGTCATCTGGAATGGCTATTAATTCAAAAAAGTTTGGTGAATACGCATATAGTACAGCCCAACTGTACGTAAATATTTATAATTGGTGTTATATGCCTTCCTCTGTGCATAAAATAATTATTCACGGAGAAAAAATCATTGAGTACTATGCTATTTTACCTATCGGACAATTGTCCGAAGACGCGCAAGAATCCTGAAATAAGGATTACAAAAAGTTTAGACTTCATCATTCTAGAAAGTGTTCAAGAGCGGCTACCAATGAAGACAAGTTCCATACCTTATTGTACACTTCTGATCCATTATACACTCGGCGTCACAAAAATCGCACCTCTATAAGAATTCCTTTCAGTCATTTTAACCCTGTTAATCAATGGGTCTACCATTGATTAATATGACTATAAGGTGTCATTGGAAAGGCAATTTATTTAAATTTCAGATTAAATCAATAGATTTGTTTTTTTGTTTACCAGGGAATAAAAAAAAGCAAGCTAATGCAAATGATTAAAAAGTTAAATTTTATTTTATCAGCAAAAATTACAACAAAGTCCTTAAAAACAACTTAAAACCTAGTGTTACCCCCCCCCCTAGCCCTGATGACTGCTTCCATGCGTTTTCTCATGGACCTAATTAATGTGACAACAGTCTCTTGAGGAATGTTGTTCCATTCTGCAACGACGGCATCTTGAAGATCTTGGAGAGTGGTAGGGACGTGAACCCACTGCCAACAAAACCAGCATAAGGGACAACCTGCTCCTCTAAGATCTCTGTTATGTACCGAGGAGCAGTAAGCGACCCTTGCCCGCGAGCACTTCCAGTCCGAGAAACACACATGAAGTTCGTTTTGCCGTCGGTTGACATGCCGCCCCAGAAAATGCACGAGCCACCCCGTATTCCAACGTATGCCATTCACTGTCTCTTGAATACAGGCTTGTGCGAATCGTTCCCCTTGTCTCCTGTACACTCTTCGACGCCTGTCGTCCACATGGTCACGGGCAAATTGCAACCGGTCTCTCCTATGCTGTGCAGTCAATTTTGGCCCTGTAGCAGCCCTGTGAGCTGCAATTTTCTCCTCCCGCATTCTTTTTCTAAATGTGGAGTCGCTTACAGAAGTTCTGCGAGCTGATCGCAGTTGTTGTTGCAGCTCAACAGCATTGGAGAACCGATTACGTAAAGACGTCGAAGCAATGAAACGATCGTCTCTTTCGGATGTGCACCGTTGTCTTCCAGATCCACGTCTTCGGATATAGCCACCAGTCTCTTGGAAGCGTTGGAATACTCGTCGAACGGAAAAACGACTCAAGTTCAGTTGCCGAGCAACATCACATTGCCGCATCCCTGATTGCAGTAGTGCAATGACTTGAGCGGCTTCATCTGCAGTGGTATCCATCTTCTGGGGTATTTTTCTTGCTGTAACTGTTAACGTGTGTTCACTTCAAAGGTTGAATAGCGAATGACTCACATTTGGGATGTCGCTACGCCCCCGTAAGGGGGCGCGGCTAGCGGATCCGGGGCGTCCGCCCTCGGCCGCGGAAGCCATACATTGGCCCGTAAATACGGGCCCCTCATTATATAAGCCATTTTAAAAATGACGCCTAGATGATTGGGCACGTTTACTAATAACGCACCCATGTGAGTGGTTGCTATTGTGTTACTGTAGGCGCATCACGACGCTAATACTGTTAGCGCCGCTTTCTTCACGACACCACGGCGGTCAACCCCCGCCAGGTGAGACCCCCGGTTACCCGGGGGAGGCCCAGTGAAGGCGACCAGCGACGTAGGTGCTGGCTCGACGCTCCTACAGTATAGGTGTATAGTTCCCGCCCGCCCCGCTTTCAGATCGAGCCGATTACGGTCCGGGCTAAGGAACTGTCGTGTGTGTGTGGGCGGCATTGTTATTGCGTAATACCGCCCAGTGTCAACACATATCACACAGCCCGCGCTATGCGTATGTGTGTGAGTTTAAATGCCTGTTGAGTGGTGGATGTCTGTGTTAACTTATCACACGCCACGCAATAGATGTATGTTGTCTGTAGAGTACTATTGAATCGAGTAAGCCGCATGTAACCTGGATGCAGCTTACTCGAGGCGTCCAGTCCGGTGCGATGGGGTCAGTCGTCCACTACCAGGTCGCGGGGCAGGGGTCGCGCGTCAGGGGGGCGCGTATGCCATGGCGCTATCTGCTTGACATGGGGCCAAGCAGATACATCGGCACGCGCGAACATTCCTTTCGCGAGACGCCGCACATACTCATCCATACCCTCGATCCCGAGGTCCCTCCGGATGACATCGTTCCTCACAAAGTGAGGGGCGTCCACTATGGTCCGCAGCGCCAGACTTTGTTGCGCGAGAACAGCTTGCGATTCGTCTCACTTGTGAGGGCAAATCATGCCGGGGTGGTGTACGTCAAGATAGGGCGTACGTACAACTTGTACACGCCCAACTTGACGCGCACCGGGATGCGGGACGAGAGCACCGGCCTGAGTAGGTTGCGGGCTACCCTTCATTGCGCGGCGACCTTGCGGACGTGTGTCCCCATCCAGAGCCGACGGTCGATAGTGACACCCAGGTATTTGACCCGGGGCGACCATTCGACGTCGGCTCCTTGTAGCTTCAGGGGTGGCGGGAGGGGCGTAGATCCAGTAGCCACCGCCTGCGTCTTACCCACGTTAACCGACAGCCGCCACTTCGACAGCCACTCGGGAAACAGGTCGAGGGCGCGCTGCATCTTGACGGCCGCGTACTTTGCATTTAGCGAAGTGGTAATGTACGCGGCGTCGTCAGCATACAGCGCGAGCGTCGAGTCTGTCGTGGTGGGGATGTCGTCGGTGTAACGTGAGTAACACGCCGGCGATACGCAGCTGCCCTGCGGCACGCCGGTCAGCACCGGGCGGGTGCTAGATAACGCCCCATCGACCACCACCCTAAAAGTCCTGTTAGAGAGAAACGTAGAAACCACCTGTACAACGCGACGGGGCGCGTCGGACGTGGCCAGTTTGTATAATAGGCCCTCGTGCCATACACGGTCGAAGGCCTTCTCCATGTCAAAGAATACTGCCACCGAGAATTCCTTCTTCTTTATTGCAGCTGCGAGGTTGTGCAGTACCCTCGACAGCTGGAGCGTCGTGCTATGTTCCGCCCTGAACCCAAACTGCTCCGGACGCGGCGCAATATGAAGCTGGAGATGTCGCAGCAGGAGTGCTTCGAACACCTTGGAGACTGTTGGCAGCAGAGTGATCAGCCGATAGCTCTCCGGCTTCAGTATGCTCTTTCCCGCCTTGGGCAGCATGATGACGCGCCCTTCCTTCCATGAAGCGAGAAAGGTCCCCGTGCGCAGAATCGCCGTGTACAGGCGCGCCAGAGCCGCAACCATACGGTGCGGCAGGTGGCGCAGCGCTGTGTTGGTGATACCGTCAGCACCTGGGGCCTTCCTAGGCTTCGTTCTTAGGATGGCGCGTCTGACTGCGCCAGGCGAGAAGAAGATTGCGTCCTCATCGGGAGCTATCGGCGTTGCGAAATAGTCCCCTAGGTGCTTCTCGACTGCTGCGACACGTTCGATGTCGTCAGTCGGGTTGGGGCAGAACTGACGCTCCAGGTGCTCGGCGAAGACCTCAGCCCGGTCCTCCGGCTGGGGTGTTCGTTAACTGGCGGCACAGCTTGTGAATCTACGGCCAACTGTCTATAGTGGCGTCGATTCAATCCTCCCAGCCCGCGGCGGTGTGCGTCTGTAGTTCGGCCTTCACCTTCTCCGCGAGACGGTTGAGCTGTGTCTTGATAGTAGGACATCTCAGCTGTTGCCACTGCTTGCGTAGGCGCCTCTTCGCGGCGATCATTGCAGTTATGCGGGCCGGCAGGGGCGGCAATAGCCCTCTCCCCTGCGGCTGCGAGTGCTAGTCGCCGCTTCTAGGGCGCTTTGAATGCAAGCAGTGACGTCCTTTGCCGTCTGGTCTACATCCGCGGAGGTGACGATAGGCCGAGTCGGCGCGGTGGTCTCCCAATCCGTGGATCGACGTGGCGCTTGGGGCTTCAGTCGGGTCGGCATACCCGATAGGACGACGAGTACAGGTTGGTGGTCCGACTGTAACTCGTCGTCTATGACTTGTTGTGTGGCCTGGCAGTGTAGCCCTCGGTGGACTACGATATCCAGCACATCCGGCATGTACCGGGTGGCCTCGGGATAGTGGGTAGGCGTCTCCGGACCGGACACCGTGTAGCCGAAGGCTTCCGCATCCGTAAAGAGTCGTCTCACCTCGGTATTCATCAAATACGAGTTCCACGCTGGGTGTTTACAATTAAAATCCCCGGCGAGGATTGTGGCGTGTTGCGTCTTGTTTAACAAGGCCCGCAGCTCTGTCCTCGCCGGCTATGTGTAGCTGGACACCCAGCGCGTAAAATGTGCTGAGTGACGGCAAGGGGATTTCTTGATGGACGACCCTTCGCTTTACTAGTACCGCCAGACCACGGTATCTAATATTGAGAGCCGACCGTTCATTTTTCCTATGAACGAGATATCCCGGGAACCTAATCCTGTCCTCGGGTCCAAGGAGTGTATCGCTTATTAGCGCCACGTCGATATCTTGTTCCCGAAGGAGATGGCAGAGGGGGGCGACCTTATCTCTAAGGCCGCGGGCGTTCCAGTGGGTCACCCTTAACGACCTAGCCATGGTAAAGCGACAATAGTGTGGCCAGGCCGTCAAGGATGACCATCTCAATATCCTGGCCCTGCTTGATGGCCTCAAATGAGGTCCATCAATAGCTGTATGGCGCAGGCTGTGAATTCTTTTTTGTGTTCAATATTTTTTCCTTTAGACTGTAGCGATGCGCCGGTAGCGCCGCCACTCGTCTTAATGGGGAACTTTTTAGGTTCCATCTGTTGCCGCCACGCTGTGCTGGCGCTAGCGTCAACAGATGGTTTCCAGCTTCCGCCAGCGGTAGTCACCCCGCTACTCTCAGCAGCCTGCGCCCTTTCTGTAGCAGGGCCAGCCTTAGGGATCTCTTCCTGGTTCGCCTAGGGGGGTGCTTCTTGCGCTTTCCCTTCCCCCCGCGTTTTGTCTTCCTCCGCCCCGAGGAGGCAGCTTGTCTGTCCGTAGGCCCGTTGGCCGCCGCCATCAGCGTCGTGCCATGGGCCTTTATTGGCGTCTCTGTTGGCCTTTCAGTGGCCATTTGGGGCCGCCGTGTTTTGGCCGTGATGGCGGCGGTCCCCGCTCGCCTGTTATGGATCTCCTGTTGGAAGACGGGGCACCTGACGTTGCACGCGGGGTGCGGGCCACCGCAGTTGATGCATGTGGCTGGCTCCTCCCGCGGGCGTGGACAATCACGTTCCGCGTGTTCCTCTCCACATCGTACACAGGCGAGCGGCCGGTGGCACTGATGTGAGCTGTGCCGGAAGCGCTGGCACCGGTGGCACTGAACGGGCCCACGCTTTCCTCTCCAAGCCTCAATCTTGACACCACGCATGTACATGAACACGGTGGTGTCATAGATGGCCCGGACGTCTGGGGTCTGCTTTAAAACCGTGTGAAATACGCAGCCGGGTCGTCCTTGAGCGCCTTTAATATGACGCACGCACTCCGGCTGGTATCCCAGCGTCCGGAGCTCCTCCTCGATCTCCTTGGGGTCTGTGTCGGCTGGCAGTCCCCGTATGGCGATCTTTAGATTTCTGTCCGCTGGCAGCGAGTATGCAAACCATGATACGCCGCTCTCTTTTTCCAGGCCGGTAAGGTATCTTTGGACCAGCCTGTACTCGTCCTCTGTGTCGGGGGTGAATCTCACCCCCGTCCCATAAGGGCGAGCATTTGGGGGCCGGCCCAATTTGACGCTTATCGCCCGGAAATGAGCGGCCCAGTTTGGTAGCTACTCGACTACCAGCGGAGGGTAGCGCAGTTTCTTGTTGGTGTCCTTTTTTCCCGGCTTTCCCTTCGGCGCGTCGCCAGGGGTTGGGGCAGCAGAACGGGTATTGGGGTCCACTTTGTGTGCAGGGGGGGGGGGGGGCAGGGTAGTACTTACCCCCGCGGTCGTCGGTGTTGGTGGCGGCGAACGGCGCGCCGCGTCGGCAAAGGTGGGCGAGGCAGGCTCCCCCCGACCCCGCGGCGCGCTTTCGCGCTGAGGCCGCGGCGAGTCGAGGCAGTAACGCTTCGCTTCTTCAGCCACGGCATCGCCGGAGCTCCTCCTGCGTCGCTGGGGTCTGGCCTCGAGCTGGAATTCGAAGTCGAACCCCAGCGACGGTGTCGGTGATGCCAGAAGCCTGGCGGCTGCTTCAGTTCCCGCGGTGGGCCGCTGTCCGGATCGCGGGGTCGGGGCCGAGTTCCTGGGGGGTGCCGGTGATTGGAGCACCATCGGTGTTGATATTGCCGGCCGGGAATGTGAGCCGGTACTGGTACTGGCTGGCCGCTCCCGCTCAGCCGTCACTGGGCCCGCCGGCAAGAGGCGGGGGCCGGGTGCGGCGGTGCGCGGAGCTGGCACAGCTTGCTGTTCCCTGGGCGTCCTAGTATGCGCGACCCCGGAAGTCGCGGGTGGTGACGCGAACCGCGGCGGTGGCGCGGCGGTGTGGGCGGGAGGTGCGCGGGGACGCGCGGATGGTGTCGGTACCGGTACGCGTTCCGAATTTGCCTGCAGCGTGTCGGCACGCGCAGCGGGCGCAGCGGTGCGCACAGGGGCAGGCGCGCGCGTGGGCGGCAATATTGACGCGCGCGCTGGCGGAGCGCGACCAGTGTGAGTCGCGGCAGACTCCGGGGCCTGAATGGGTACCGGGCGGAACGCGGCGGGGTGGATAGCTACCGCGTGCTGCCGGCTCGACGACGGTGCCGGCGCAACGCGCGCAGGCGCCAACGACGTCGGTGGGCCGGCCGCTACCGCAGCAGTCACTCCTCCCTTCTTCTGCTTGGTTGGTTTCCCCTCCTCTCCTCCTCTTCTGGGGGAAACAGTAGGTGCTGGCGTGGATGATGATGGTCCGGCTGGCGGCGCACCGGACGCCGCATCGCCAATATTAGGCAACGACGACGCCCAGTCCAGCGCCGGACGGTCCTCCGGCGACCCGGCATCGTGGCCCAGCGAGCCGCGCTTGCCGGGTTTCGGCATCTCTAAGGGGCGTGGCCTCCGCGACCGCTGGTGTAAGAACACCGGGCGGTACGGTGGGGTCCCCCTGTGACCCACATTTAACCTGGGTCGCCCGTTTCTTACCCTTGTAGGGAGGTGCAATTAGTGGCCGTTGTAATGCGTATTTTGACAACATTTTTTTTAAAGTTACGTGTTAATGAGATCTGTTGTGTTTAGGAATTCTAACTGTTGTTAATTTAAAGGTCGTTAAACATACTTTCATACCAATATTAATTGGGTTTAATGTATTCGTTGCTGGCGGGACATGCTTGAAACTTATTTTCGAAGAGGTGCGATTTTTGTGACGCCGAGTATATTACAAGTTTGAGAAATACCTTAGATACAATATCGAAAGAACTTTTAAATGAAGCCAAGGCCCTGCTTGCTATCAACGAAAATCTGTAGGAACTTCCTGAATTTTGTATTTTATTTTTCTCGTTTGTTTTAATTATTCCATTTTAAGTAAATTTACACAACTATTTTAAGTAAATTTAAAATTAAGACCATTTTTGTTTTTTTTCTTATAAAATGCATGTATTAATGTTCCGTGTGGTGTCGGACGTAAAGAATAGCACCATCCCATTTCTTCCCATGGGTGTCGTAAAAGGCGACTAAGGGACTTACTAGAGAATGGGCAGCAGCGTTCTCTATGCATTTTAACACCATACTGCGATCGCCAACCCGCCTGCCAAGCGTGGCGATTATGGCAAACCCCCCCAATATTGGGGGAGGTCTATGTCCAGCAGTCTTTCGGCTGGAATGATGATGATGATGATTAATTAATAAACAGAATTTTCAAAATTAATATAATTTACACTAAACTTTATACATCCAAGAATATGTGTGCAAAATTACAGCTCAATTAGTTTTGAAACAACTGAGATACGGAGTTTTGCGTATTGCAGATTTTCTTCAATAAACAGTCGTTGCCAGATCGCTTCGCTTCTCAGCCCACATACTAGCTGATCACGTAAATTCTCTTCTAACACGGCTTTAAATTCGCAAAAATTAGACATCTTCTTAAGTTCCGATATGTATTGTAAAATCGATTCACCCGCATTTTGTCTTCTCTGTCGAAAACGGTACCTCTCTGCCATAAACGATGGTTTTGGTTGCAAGTGGTCCGTCATGATTTTCACCACCATTGTAAATGTTTTTGCACTCGGTTTTTCCGGACTTGTTAAATTGCTTAATAGTTCATAAGCTTCGTCACCCATCGTCGCAATCAACGTAGGTAACCAAATTTCCTCTTTAACACTGTTCACCTTAAAAAACATTTCCATGCGCTCCACGTACATTGTTCAATTTGCCGATCTTACGTTATACTCCGATAACTTCCCGATAGACATGTTTATATATCCAATTTATACGTTAGCCCGCTTATATTTGTTTTATCCTTGTCGCCAGTGAGGTGTTTGAATAAAACGAATGTGGCTAGTAACGAGGTTTAATGTGGACTGCCCGTCCTTCACAAGATCACGGCGCTGTCGCATACGCACGTACACATACATTACAGTAGGTATACGTATGACGGTCTTAGTATCCACAAACGATAAACGTCGGGATATCACAATGAATACATTCATTTTATGACACTTATAATAATGCTACACACACGATATACGTCGGGATATAAATATAGGTTTGTAGGTATACGTATGACGGTCATAGTATCCACACACGATAAACTTCGGGATATCACAATTAATACATTGATTTTATGACACTTATAATAATGCTCCACACACGATATACGTCGGGATATTATTGTAGGTTTGTAGGTATACTTATGACGGTCATAGTATTCATACACGATAGACGTCGGGATATCACAATGAATATATTCATTTTATGACACTTATATAAATGCTACACACACGATATACGTCGGGATATTAATGTAGGTTTGTAGGTATACGTATGACGGTCATAGTATCCAAACACGATAAACGTCGGGATATCACAATGAATACATTCATTTTATGACACTTATAATAATGCTCCACACACGATATACGTTATACATATTAATGTAGGTTTGTAGGTATACGTATGACGGTCATAGTATCCACACACGATAAACGTCGCGGTATCACAATGAATACATTCATTTTATGACACTTATAATAATGCTCCACAGACGATATACGTCGGGATATTAATGTAGGTTTGTAGGTATACGTATGACGGTCATAGTATCCACACACGATAAACGTCGGGATATCACAATGAATACATACATTTTATGACACTTATAATAATGCTCCACACACGATATACGTCGGGATATTAATGTAGGTTTGTAGGTATACGTATGATGGTCATAGTATACACACACGATAAACGTCGGGATATCACAATGAATACATTCATTTTATGACACTTATAATAATGCTCCACACACGATATACGTTATACATATTAATGTAGGTTTGTAGGTATACGTATGACGGTCATAGTATCCACACACGATAAACGTCGCGGTATCACAATGAATACATTCATTTTATGACACTTATAATAATGCTCCACAGACGATATACGTCGGGATATTAATGTAGGTTTGTAGGTATACGTATGACGGTCATAGTATCCACACACGATAAACGTCGGGATATCACAATGAATACATACATTTTATGACACTTATAATAATGCTCCACACACGATATACGTCGGGATATTAATGTAGGTTTGTAGGTATACGTATGATGGTCATAGTATACACACACGATAAACGTCGGGATATCACAATGAATACATACATTTTATGACACTTAGGTTTGTAGGTATACGTATGATGGTCATAGAATCCACACACGATAAACGTCGGGATATCACAATGAATACATTCATTTTATGACACTTATAATAATGCTCCACACACGATATACGTCGGCATATTAATGTAGGTTTGTAGGTATACGTATGACGGTCATTGTATCCACACACGATAAACGTCGCGGTATCACAATGAATACATTCATTTTATGACACTTATAATAATGCTCCACACACGATATACGTCGGGATATTAATGTAGGTTTGTAGGTATACGTATGATGGTCATAGTATACACACACGATAAACGTCGGGATATCACAATGAATACATACATTTTATGACACTTAGGTTTGTAGGTATACGTATGATGGTCATAGAATCCACACACGATAAACGTCGGGATATCACAATGAATACATACATTTTATGACACTTATAATAATGCTCCACACACGATAAACGTCGGGATATCACAATGAATACATTCATTTTATGACACTTATAATAATGCTCCACACACGATATACGTCGGCATATTAATGTAGGTTTGTAGGTATACGTATGACGGTCATTGTATCCACACACGATAAACGTCGCGGTATCACAATGAATACATTCATTTTATGACACTTATAATAATGCTCCACACACGATATACGTCGGGATATTAATGTATGTTTGTAGGTATACGTATGACGGTCTTAGTATCCACACACGATAAACGTCGGGATATCACAATGAATACATACATTTTATGACACTTATAATAATGCTCCACACACGATATACGTCGGGATATTAATGTAGGTTTGTAGGTATACGTATGACGGTCATAGTATCCACACACGATAAACGTCGGGATATCACAATGAATATTATTCATTATATGACAGTTAAGTAACTAGGCACTAGGCATCCACACACGATACGTGTCGGGATATTATTATTACGATAAATGTATCAGTATTCAATTTATGTGCAGTCTCAAAGCGGTAGATGCGAAAAATAACGTATAGGTATGTGTCTATTCACTTACCTTGTGGTTCTAGATCACTGGTTAAATCGTGCGGTAGTGAGTGCGACGGAGATAACGATGGTTCACCTTCTTATGACGATGAAGAGATTCTTCGTCGTTTTTTAACGAATTTTTGCAGTTTTTTAAGTAGTTTTTCGACACTACCACTATCGTTCTTACCAGATCGCTTTCTTTTTCCCATTGTAACGCAATGAAGGTTATTTCCAGACGAGCAAATTTATAAGTGTGAGTTGGACAACACTAAATCACGTTATGAGTCACGGATTGCGACGGTGACGACGACGCGGCGGGTTCCACTCCAGTGGGGAAAAGTAGTCAAAACGCTACTTTTTCTGATATTTATAAAAACAAAAAAAACTATAAGCATTAAAATAGCTTTAAAAGTGTGATGAGCTCGCGTGCTGCTGCATGTAAACTGTAATCATCTTCGGGAGAGATACAAAGTATAACTTTAAAGTATAAATCATTAAAACTTTGATACCAAAAACTGACAATAAAATGCTTCTGGGTTTGTACTTTTCAAAGCTTTAGCGCTAGCTTGTAATTCAGAAAGTAGGCCGCGAATAATACAAGAGACCTCGGCACTGTCATCGAACCTACATCTACGGCACATTGCTAATTTATCGTAAAAGTATTTACTCATAGTCTCTTTTGGTTCTTTCTTACGACCAACTAACTCATCAATTAATTCCGCAAATTCAAATATCTTAGAATATTTAAAAAAACCATCACGTCAAGATGTTTAGTTATATAGCATCATTTTTTTTTTGCTAAATTACCTTGGTCTTACTAGTTATTAATAAATATTTTATTTTAATCGCTTTTTATTGAACAAAAAACACAAGGAATGGTTGCAGTAGGAAATAGTGAATAAGTTCTCATAAATAAAATTAGTTAAATATAACTGAATTAACTAAGTGACATACCCTTATTATCAAAAAAATGGTGGACTTTTAAGTAATTTGCCAATGCCCACATTTCTAGTAGACTTGTAATGTTATTTTGAATAGAAATTAACTTAAATCGCTAGAAGAGGGTTGGTTAATAAAAGTACCTTACTATTTTTATGTATAAATAGCATCATCATTGTTTTTACAAAATCATACTTCGTACTTCTGGTAAATTCGTACAAAAACGTACTTCTGGTCATAACGCTCACTAAAAATGTCATCACGAAAGTGTTTAAACTCTCGGACAATTTTTGCTACATTAGTGGGCAGTTTATGCTGACAAAACCGCAGCATAACATTACCGAATTCATAAGTAACGTTTATAATATGTATTTCGGCCTAGCAATCGACAATCAAGATAAATAGTGGCTCCCACATTTTCTACGACATGCGTTCGTGAACTTCGAAAGTGGTCAAAAGGAAATAAGATACCTTTGATCTCATAAAAAAACATAAAAGGCCAAATTATGAGGAAATTGTGAAGAAAATTATTGAAAATTTCAGAAAAACGGGATGTTCGATGCGCTTCATTTCCTTAATTCGCATTTGGACTACTTTCCTGACAACTCGGGAGCTGTAAGTGAAGAGCAAGGGGAAAGATTTCAGATTTTAAAGAGATGGAACGTCGCTATCAGGGAAAGTGGAATAAAAGAATGATGGCAGACTAGTGTTGACTCTTAACGCGGGATCATCTCGCTTTAACAGTCATTTCAAAAAGCTCCGGTCAAAGAGCTTCTGTGAAAAAAATCGAGATAAAAGTATTTAATATTTTAAATTTATTTATTACCGTCCCTTAAATGTTTGTTTAGTGTTTTTAAGTCATGTAATTGTTTCTTAATTTTAATTTAAAAAAATACTTAGTAATGTTCTTTTTTTGGAAAATTCACAAAAAGAGGTTTTTCAAAAAAACTGAAGGTGATAGGAAAAATCCACTTGGATTTTACTGAGTACTTACTCAGGGTTCGTAATCAGCGAACCAAAATACCCCGAGATCAGCAATCAAGTCCAATAGGAGAAAATAAAAGTTAAAATTTGCAGACCAGTGTTATATATATATTTAGATTCTTTTGGAAAAATCACGTTTATAATAAGTATCATTTTATAATTAATTTTCTGTACCCCTAGCTAAGCGATCATTGCAGACATTGCAGTATTGTTTAGCATAATTGTATTGAACTACCTACCTAAAACTATAATTGCTCTGACATTCGAAGTACTTAGATGTGAATATTTCTGATCTTTTTTTTGAATGTGGCATCTTGTAGTTGACATTGAGAGGTCATTACTACTTAACCGGACTATCCTGTGGCTGCCTTAAGCTAACTTAAAGCCTACAGCCAGGGGCGAATTTCTTAAATTACTAAGCTCTCCAAGAATCGTACCGCACCCCCTGTGCGGTACGATTCTAGGCTTAGGGCGTCGCTGGGGGGAGGACAGCAAGGTGGGACAGGCTGGATCATGACTGGATAATTATTATTATCTGGGGAATTTAAAGCTACAGGCTCAGCTACGGCGTGGGCTGGCACTTCGTAGTTCGTTGAGCCAGGGTCGGGCCCCGTTCACAGCGCGCCATGCCTTTTTATAAACTTTTACTCGGACCGGGTAGGTTGAAAGTTGGAATATCTAAGAATTGTTTATTTTTTATTTGACTGTTTGCTAATGTATTTTAATTTAATTTTAGACATAATCTAGGTACTCATTACAATGTGTTTTTTTATGAGTTGTATTGCAATAAGTGGCTAGCTAGCGACCTCGACAATTGATCATACTATTCTTGCCTGAGCAACCGGCATCAAGATCGTTATGATCCCTTAGATGTCACTGCCTGCGGTAGGCCGGTAGCGTCGGGGGTCTGGTTGCCTCCTTCCCTCCAATATGGCGAGGATGTGATGGCTGATCTTTGCGTTATGCTCGTGAACGGGACCATGTTGACCATGGTTTTATTATTATTATTATTAGTAATTAACTGTTTATTTATTTTACTTCGATGGTGCTAGCTTATCATTTCTCACTTCGAGTTACAGGTACAGCCTTATGTAAGCGGGCACGCCCTTTATGCCTGGAGGCTTTTATTTAGGTATTAAGTTCTGTTTATGTTTTATGTTGTAATTTTTATTTCTGCTTGACTACAGTTTTCAGTTTGTTTTGTTGGTTTATTGGCGTGTGCTAGATAAATCTGTTCAGTGAAACCTAGTAATAATTTGCCTTCCATTCGTAAGGCCTCACGGCTTACGAGCTGCGTTCGGCGGTTTCAACTGCATAAGTCTCGATTCCATGGGAATATCAGGATAAAAAGTAACCCTAACCAAAGTGACCATAACCCAGGATATGATCTGCCCGCAAATAAAAAAATCAAACATTGATATTATGTTTGATATTTTTTAATTCAGAAGTACCTATTTATTTCCCAGACCTGAAACTTCTTGAGATTGTTCTTGAAAAATTTTTTTTTGTACAATTTACTTATTATCTTGATAATAAGTAAATTGTACAAAAAAAAATTAAGAGTATTACTCGTATATAATACAAGTCCATACATGTTGTTTTTTTTTAAAGAACCTATGGCTATTTATACCGGGATAACTAAGGTTCATCTTTATCAGACTGTTTACGGAATTAGCCGACGATTTCAATCGTTTTGTTAACGCCGATACTCAATACCTACGTAACTAAAATTTACCATCTGATGTTCCGTAAGTTTTCTCGTAAACCTTTTTTCATTTTAAGACAAATTATCTATTTCGCGACTAATCCCATCATATTTTTTGATACGATGCTTTTAAAATAATTCTAAATATACGTGTGAAAATGGTGAAGCAGTTATTTTATTTTATTACAGTACTAGCACTTCGCCCGCGACTTTGTCCGCGTGGATTTCGTATTTTAGTGTGGTGTGTATCGGTAGGTACGCTTGTTGATTGAAATAAAACTACTCAGGATTGACTGATTTCATATTTTCTAAGACACCCTACTTATAGACACAATATATTTGATACTTTGGGCATGGTCTGTTACTATTTCAATTATTCGACCAATAGCGATGCGCCATCTGGCGAGCCGCACGCTGGGCGCGGGGCGCTGAGTTGCTTACGCCACTGTTAGCCGCGAAGGCATAAATAGAAGTAGCGCGCGGAGCACGATCCAAGCAGCAGTTCATGAAGCGCATCACGAAGCGAGTCTTCGATTCCGCCGCCACCCACCGCAACCCTCTGGTTGTGCAGGCCGCCAGTTATAAGCCCTCCACCATTAGCTCTATTCGCCGTCCAAGGCATACTCTCACCGACCCCGATGACCCCATTACCCTCCCCCAGGAAAACAGTAGGGCCACGAGTGCAGTGCACAAAACACACCGACCTACGTTCCGACCTCGCCGCCGAGGTCCCTCGCGTAAACCCCGACGTAATTGACCGACCCTTGCTCGACGAAGCGCCAGCCCGCGCCGCAGCTGAGCCTGTAGTTTTAAATTCCCCGAATAATAATAATAATTCTGATCAGATCCAGCCTGTCCCTCCTTGCTGTCCTCCCCCCAGCGACGCCCTTAGCCGAGGTCCTTACCCCACAGGGGGTGCCCATAGCGTGCAGTCGCTTAGTAATATAAGAAATTCGCCCCTGGCTGGAGGCTTTGAGTTCGCTTAAGGCAGCCACAGGAAAGTCCGGTTAAGTAGTCACAACCTCTCAAGGTCAACTCGAGAAGCCACACAAAAAAAAAAAGAGCGCGATCCTTTTCGCCGGGTGCCGGCGTCGAGTGAAGACCGAACAATCAGAAGACTGCCTGCCGATCCGCGGGACGCGTGTGTCGTCAGCGTAGTGGATCCCTGTGGTGTGAAATGAAGATACGGAGGGTGCTGGTGCTTCTGCTTGCTCTGCTTGCACTTCAAAACCGCTTCTTTCGAAGCGAACCGTGTGTATGCATTGTGATGATGTTCGTGCCGCGTCGGTGTTTACTGTAGGGTGTATCCCTAACATAAGTAATGTCAATGCAAATGTAAAATATCAATGTAATGCAGAATGTCAAATTTAAACTTAAATGCAGAAAATGTCAGTGAATGCTCAACGGGATGAATCTAAATAAAAATGCAAGTTATCCGACTCAAACCACGTCTATTTGAACACTAAATGTAATATACATAAAATGCATAGAATAATGCATTATGTCAGTGTCAATGCACTGCCAAATGCAATAAATATATTTTAAAACCCATGTACGTGCACCGTACATATTGCCACAACAAAGAAAAGAATAACTAAATAAAACAATTTCAAAATATGTTAAAAATAATAACATAAAGGTTTAAAACACAATGTAAAAAATGTTAAAATGCAGAACTCTGATGTAAATATGATTGATCTACGACTACTATGAAGAAATGTAACTAAAGTCTATAAATAGAATGTCACCATAATAATAAATTAGCACACATCGCTATGTGTTTCAGTGTCAAATATCACTTCACTTGAGGTAGGGTTAAAACACGACACTTTGTTCACTTTTGAGTCCCGTTTGTCGATCTTGCTGTTCCTGACCTCGATGTCATAATCTTCTTCTCGTCTGCTTCTGCTTCTCGCGTCTTGCGGACCCTCCCCCTGTCTTTGGGTTGCCATCTTTTGCCAAAAGTACACCGATGTTACAAACAGTGCAATGCTAATTGCAACAACCACATAGATTGCAATGTAGTGGTGAACGTCGTGAGAGGATAAGGTATCTAGCTTAGACTGTTCTTCTATAGAGCGTAGTTGTGTGTCAATCTTCTTAAACGTCTCTTCGTGCGTTTCAATATGCAACGATGAGTTACGAATCGAGGTGTTGATTGGAGATATCATTTAAGTTTTGAGCCATTATTTCTGCAGCTATGGCCGATGCGATGTAATGATGTTGAATGCATTTGAAATCTCAAGTTTATCTTGAAGCGTTTTGTTTTCTAGGGACGTGAGGTGATCGTTGATTAAAGTGAACTGCTTCACCATTGTTACTTCGTTACGCTGTACAATGTTGTTCTCGGTTTCCAGAACACTTGTCTGGTTTTTAAGCAGTTGGAATAGGTGATTTTCATTATGTTGGATTGTGTTGATATCCTGTTCATATTGTTCTGCAAAATGTTGATCTAACACTCCGAATAACGAGTTTGCAACATATCCTACTCCGTCGATCAATCCTCTTTTGAACCTGTGTTGAATTATCCGCTGAGACCTTAGTAATTCGTTGTAATAATTTAGTTCACTCGTGCTTTGTTCAAGTTGGTTAATCAGAACATGAAATTGCATCAACCACTCTTCGCAACGAGCTTGCTTTATATGAGATACGAATACTTGCAGAGTGTCCACATTGCGCCAATAATTTGTCATATTGTAATAGAATACCAGTTTCCATTCATCTCTAATTTCCTGTAAGTCTATAATCTTGTCAAAGTTTGATTTTTTGTCAGCTGAGTAAGTTTCATATCTTGCTGGACAGTAGGTGTTATCAATGTCATAACTAGCATCAGCATATAACATACCAAGCTGTTCCAGGAAAGCTTTTTAGCTCGGCTTCGCCTGTTTTTGGGTAATTTGTCAGTGTCGTAGTTGTTTTGTTCCTCAGCCTCCACTAGTGGTACCAGTTTTGTAATAGGTCGTTTAGTTTCACCTTTTGCAGTTTGTAATGTCACAACTCTAGTGTGGCCGTCCTTTCCAGGATGTAACTCCGCTACACGACCCAGTGCCCATTTTCCTGCAGGTAACCTTTCATCTTTAATGCATACAATGTCAGTATTCTGACGTCCTTGAAATCCTTGCTAAGTTGTTGTACAATTTGCCATCTCGTGTTTAAACGGTAAGTATTGTCCATGTCGGGTTCTAGGATTGTCATGACTGATGTGCCGGTTAAGAAATGTCCTCGAGTTAAACAGTTAATCTCTTCGACGTTATCTGTAATGGTGCATAGTGGTCGTGAGTTCAAGCAAGCTTCTATCTGACATAGCAGAGTGGTAAATTCTTCGTATGTCAGACGTTGATCTCCAGTGATCCGTTTGAGATGATATTTCATGCTTTTCACAGCGGCTTCCCACAGTCCGCCTGCGCTTGGCCAGACCGGGGCATTGAAGTGCCATTGAACTCCCATCTCTGATATTTTGCCCAAGAAGAAGTTGTCAATGGTTTCTACAATGCATTTGTATTGTTGCAATAGGATCCGATTTGCACCCACAACATTCGTGCCGTTGTCGCTGTACATGTCCCGTGGCGTACCTCGACGTGCGCAGAAGCGCTTGAAAGCTGATAAGAATGCTGTACTGGATAGTTCTGATACTAGTTCTAGATGGATGGCTTTTGTTGCTAGACAAACAAATACTGCAACGTACGCCAGCAATGTTCTGACGCCTCGGCCTTTACTTGCCTTGATCTCAACGTGTCCAGTAAAATCGACACCTGTATGTAGGGCGAGATACTGTCACTCTCGGCTCTGGTAGATCAGCCATAATCTGGTTTGTTTGTTTAGCATTAAATCGGCGACATGTTACGCATTTATGTAAGACCTTTTTGACGGCGCGATGTCCTCCTACGATCCAAACTCTTTGTCGTAGATGTATCAGGGTTAACTTAGGACCTCCGTGTAAAGTTCTTCTGTGAGCTTGCCAAATTAATAACTCATACCAGTATAATAACAGTTTGTGGTCATGTGGTAGTAGAATTGGATGTTTAGTGTCTTCGTGTAAATTTGAGTTACGTAACCTACCACCCACTCGCAGAATGTCATGTTTGTCAAGGCATGGATTTAAACTCAAAAGGTTACTTTTGTGCTCAAACCTTTGTTTTCCTTCAATCTCATAATCTCGTCATTGAAGGCATGCAATTGAATATGTTTCATTATTAGGTTTTCAGCGCTTTGTAGTTCTGTAGATGTCAAATAAGTAGTAGTAAGATGAGAGTCGGTGTTCGAACAGCTGTTTATGAAACGTTTTGTCCAGGCAATGACCCTTGTAATACGAGTCAAATCGCTGTGTCTGTCCAATAACTCAATTACTATTGAAGACGGTTCACATTTCACAACATACGTTTGCATTTGTTTTTGTTTTGATTCGCATGTTGTCGGTGTAATTGCAATTTTGTCAAAAGTATCTTCACTGTAATTTTACATCCAGAAGGGACCTTGCCATCACAAAGGATGTTGCAATAGTTGGGAACAACTGATTCCGCGTGATGCACAATCTGCAGCATTTTCCATTCATAACTCCAGTGCTGTTTTGGAATAACGTCTTGCACTTGCTGTACTCTGTTGCTGACGAACGACTTCCATTTTGTGACGTCACCATGCAGCCAGCCTAATACAATCATAGAGTCCAGGCGGTCCAGGCGTATGTATTTTTGTGCACATTGTCCCATTTAAAGGCTGTCAGGACCTTTTTCATGAGCCGTGAAAGTAGTAGCGCTCTACATAATTCGAGTCGCGGTAGTGTCAGTTTTTTTTTGATTGGCGATAGCCTTGATTTTGCAGCGATAAGTCTAGTCACAGGCTCGTTTTTGTCATCTGTTGTCAGCAGGTATAAAGCGCATGCGTAGGCCTTTTCGGACGCATCGCAGAACCCGTGTACTTGGAATGGTTTCGTAATATCTCCGAGCCACCTTGGTATTTGATATTCGGTTATGTTGTGTAAGTCGCTAGTAAACTGCTTCCATTATTTTTGCACGCTGTCAGGTAAGGATTCATCCCACTCGCATCCCGATAGCCAGACGCTTTGGAACAGCAGTTTGGCTTTTACTGTCAGAGGTGTCAGCCAGCCCAGTGGGTCGAAAATTTTCGAGATTTCCGACAGTAGCTTTCTTTTTGTCAATTTGTTGTTATTGTCAAATTGTATTTTGTTTGTAAACGAAAATGTGTCAGTCGTAGGATTCCACTGGGCTCCCAGGGCTTTTGTCATTCCATCGTTTGTATTACATTGTTGTTTGGTTAAGATCTGAAGAAGATAGGCTTTCAATCAATGTCTGGTCGTTGCTTGACCACTTCCTTAGTGTAAGGCCAGCTCCACTCAGCATGTCGATGAGTTGCTTTTGAATTTTTTGTGCTCGTTCGATGGAGTTGCTGCCACTTAGGACGTCATCAACGTACATTTCGTTAGCGATGACATCCGTTGCTAACGGATATTTCTGGTTCATCATCGTCTGCAAGCTGTTTCAGCGTTCGAAGAGCTAGAAATGGTGCTGCCTTGGTGCCATACGTCACTGTGCATAACTGGAACTCCTTTAAGGGACCTTGGTTGGATTCCCTCCACATGTTCTTTTGCAAGTGTTGATCTTCTTCATGAACAAGGATCATGCGGTACATCTTCTCACAATCTGCAGTAAAGACGTACTTGTATAGCCGCCATCCTAATAATAGTGTCAATAGATCTTGATGAAGCTTAGGACCGCACTCCATCAAGTCATTCAGGCTGTAACCTGTGTCAGTTTTCTGGGAGGCGTTAAAAACCACCCTCAATTTTGATGTCACTGAGTCCTGTTTTAGGACTCCATGATGAGGTAAGTAGCATGCCGTGTTGCAGTCAGGTTTGCTCTCCTTCATGTGTCCCATTCCCAGGTACTCTTGCATAAATTTGATGTTAACTATCTGATAATTTGTCATCCCTGCCTAATCTCCTTTCTAATTGCATAAACTGTGCTACAGCTCGTGGCTTTGACTTGCCCAGCAGCTGATTAAAATTAGGCTTCATTGGCAAACAAACTGCATATCTGCCATCAGCTAATCGCTTGGTTGTTGCAGTATAGAACTCCTCACAATATCGCTCCTCTGACGTCATAGAATTACATGCATCTCCATTGATGTCTTCCACTTCCCAGTATTTTGTCAAGTCGTTAACTTCATTAATTACGACGTTGCAATTAAAAGTTTTGATGACATTGCCTGACAATATCCACCCCAACCGTGTTTGTTGAGCCATGGGTTCATTAACCTCCCCTTTGACTAAGCCATTCATGAGTATTTCGGACAATACGTGTGCATCCAGAAGTATGTCAATGGGCCTAGATAAGTTGTAATCTGGGTCGGCTAGTGTGATGTCTGTAACATGAGCCCAAGGTTTCTTTGCAAATGTAACGTTAGGCAGACTGTTTACTACCCGTGTCACGCTTCCGTTGTAAACTGGAAGTCGTTATGTAGGGACTTGCAGGGTAGATGGACCTTTCCTTGACTTCTGTTGGATAAAGTACCGGCCTGCTTATGTTTGCACTCAGCTGCTGACGCTTTATGCCCAATCTTTGAGCTGCATTCTCCGTTATCAACGTAATTTGTGAGCCTTGATCAATTAGAGCCCTTAGTGTAATGTAGTCACCTCCAGCTGTGGCTACTTGCAGTAATGCCGTTGGTAATAATATCTCATCATCATTATTTGATGCGAAGTTGTTTTGCAGATTTTTATTTGACCTAGTTGAAGTCGATGACGACGGTTTAGGTGCTGTTTGTGTTGCTGAGGGCGTTTGCGCTGACTTCACAATATCGCTGTGCAGAAGTGTGCTATGTCGTTCGTTGCAATTTTTTTTTTTTTTACAAGATACAAGATACAAGATATTTATTTTTTAAAACATGAGTGCAGAATTATACAGGTCTTAAAAATAATAAGAGGTAGCTACATGTTTTGCCAATCATGGCGTACAAAATTACGACGTAGCATTAAGACAACTATTACAAATGATAATTATAAAATCGTTAATATTAAATTAAAACAATGACTCACAAAAAAAAAACATAGGATTTAATTAAAATGTCAAAAATTTAAATTCAATTTAAGTAAAATACAGATTAAAAAAATGACTAACAAAGGAAAAAAAAACAGGATTAAATTAAAATGTCAACAATTTAAATTCAAGTAAACTACAGATTAGAAAAAATAATAACACAGGTACACATTCCAAATTCTATTGCAGAAGGTTATCATTCAAAAAGTCATCTACGCTGTAATAGCACTTTTCCAGTAAAAACCCCTGAACGGACTTTTTAAATTTGGTTAAAGGTAAACATTTAACAACATCAGGTATTTTATTATAGATAATGGGTGCCCTACCAAAGAAGCTCTTTTTCAGTAAGGCAGTTTTGCACTTGATTGGACACAACAAATTCTGATATTGAGAACGAATTGGGGTTCTTTTCACGTCTGAAAATTTCTGAAAAAATTGCGGATTTGCTTTTACGAAAAGTGCTGTTTCTAAAATGTACAAAGATGGTAAAGTTAGAATTTTTGATTGTCTAAAGTAATTTACGCAACTATCCGTTGTTCTTAGACCAAACATTGCTCGTATACATCTTTTTTGCATCCTGAATATAAGTTCTTTATTAGTTGACTGTCCCCAAAAAATAACACCATATCTTAAAGTAGAAGCGACCAATCCATGATAGGCTGTTAAAAGAGTGTCAGTATTTACTTTCCTTGACAATTGGAATAATAAATATGCAGCTTTACTAAGGCGTTTACAGATTTCCTCTGTGTGATGTTTCCAAGTTAGTTTATTATCTATAGTGATACCTAAGAATTTTGCATGTGTAACTTCTTCTATCACAGAGTTATTGTAGGCAATGTTAACTGGTGAATGCTTTCGGCGCTGGTGAAAGTGAATAACTTTTGTTTTATTTAAATTAATTTTATGGTTGTTTTTGTCAAGCCAATTTATAATGTCACTCAGAGAATTATTTATGTCATTTTGATAATTATTAGGATTAGTACATTCCACAATGGCCGTGCTGTCATCTGCGAATAGTACCATTTTATGATCTATAGTTTTAGGGAGATCATTAATATATATTAAGAATAATGGTGGCCCCAGTATGCTACCTTGAGGTACACCATATCTTATATATCTTGGTTTAGACACATATTTTCGCTCCAATTTAGTAATAGGACAGATTCTAGTAATTTCTGTACATTGAGTTCTGTCACTCAAATATGATTCTAAGAGTTTCAAGACGTTTCCTCTTATGCCATACCCATGTAATTTTTGCAGCAGAATTTGATGGTCCACAAAATCAAATGCTTTGGTCATATCTGTTAGAATAGCGCACACAGGATTACCTTTGTCTACAGATGTCATAGCACTAGATAGCAGGTCAAATAAAGCCATATTAATATTAATATTTTTCCTGAAACCTTTTTGTTGACTGCAAAGAAGTTTGAAGTTTTCTAAATAAGAATAAATTGAATTATAAATTACCTTCTCGATTATTTTTGAAAATATCGATATCTTAGCAATAGGTCTATAATTTTGAACATCACTTTTATCATTTTTTTTATATAGCGGTTTAATAATGACATTTTTAGGTTATTTTTTTTTTTTTTTTTGGGTGGGATATCATCAAATAACTTCTCCCGCTCTGGGCGGAGCGGGAGGGTGTGTCAGACTCTTACTGACTAAAACCCACCCGTATTCCTTCTTGTTGCCTGTGTTGCGGGGGCCTCGGTGACCCATAAGTACCTTCCCGCGACCCCGGCAGGCATCGGCCCTAGTGGACCCCTACTATGTGCTGACGACATCTCTTTGAGGCGCGCGTAGAATACAACGCGCCGTCGACCCGGGCCTGGTCCTTACCGGACGGTGAGCTACCCATTGCTCACCGTCCGCAAGCCCGCGCCTACGGTGGCCGGAAATCCGCCCGGGATTCCCGACGCCCTGGGCGTCTCCTGCGGCGGCTAGGGGCGAGAGGGCGCGAAACTTGCCTTTCCCTCAACCGTCCCGCCTCCTCCTTCGCGAGCATTACTGCTTCGCAGAAGGAGGTGACGGCTGCCCATGCCCTCTCGCTCCGTACCATGGCCTGAACCAGGGCCGGACGCGAGAGGTCTCTGCCGCCGATCGCCTCCAAGAGGACACGGCGGTGCTCTGCCCAAGCCGGGCAGACCTCCATTTTTTGCATCACTTTTATCATTTTTTTTATATAGCGGTTTAATAATGACATTTTTTAGGCTACTTGGGAATACACCATTTGAAATACAAAGATTAATTATATGAGCCAGTACAGGCGCTATAATTTCCTTAACGTATTTAATTACTTTAGTTGATATGCCATCAAATCCTACCGTGTTTTCAGGCTGCTAATTATTTTGATTATATCAGAATCTGAAACAGGTAGCATAAATAGTGATTGAGAATTCGAATTTTCAATGTTATAAATATTATTAAAGTTCCCTTAGTTTTAATATTATTTTCAATGGCCTCTATAAAATAATTATTAAATTCATTTGCAATACTCAAAGGATGTGTAAGAGTCATATTATCTTTGTTAATTGACAGTATTGGTTCTTGAGGTAAATTAAATTTAGATTTATTAATGACTTGCCAAGCAGCTTTTGATTTATGTTTTGAGGTATTAATGAAGTGGTTATTTTGAGCTTTTTGAGTTAATGTTATTATTTTTCTATAAATTGAAGAGTATTTTTTAAACGCAAGTCTATTTTTTGTGTTAGGATTGAATCTATATGTCCAAAATAACTGCCGTTGCTTTTGACTGCAAATTTTTATTCCACGAGATATCCACTTATTTTTTTTATTGGTATACACAGTAACAATTTTATTCGGAAAGCATAAATTGTATAGCAAAGAAAAGTCATCCATAAAAAGATCATAAGATTCATTGGCGTCTTTAGCTTTATATACTTGTGAGAAAGATAAGCATTTAAGATGGTTTTTAATTTTTTCTAAGTTGTCTGGTGTGATATCATGTTTATTTGTTTTCCAGTATTTTAATATACAAGTTTTTTTAACAGGAAACTTCAATAATTGTGACGTATGATCTGAAAGAACTAAGTCCATTATTTCAGCTTTACAGTTTTTGCGGTAGGTGTGAGCAAAATTATCTATGCAGGAGTTACTACTCAGTCTAGTCGGTTCATATAGTTCTAATTGTAGATGGTATTGCAACAGAAAGTTTTCGCTTTGTAATTCAGTTTTTAGACTTTCTATCTCTTTCTTTAGTACAATTAATGTTTCAACATCTTCATCCTCAGACATATTTGGCAGGGAATTTGTGGTACAATCCAATGTTTGCGACGTCACATTATGACTATCATTATTGTCAACATTGGAATCCGATTAAGTGCGAGCACGTCGGAATGTAATATTTTCCGAGAAGTTCATGGTGGCGTATTGATTTATTTTAATATTGATTGTGTGAACTCAAAATAAATCCTAAAATAATTTCATTCGGCAGGATTCGAGCGCACCTCTCCTCGATCACGTATTCATAGGTAGGTCTCTTAACCACCAGACCAATTGCTCAGTTACGACTTTTACTAAAATTGTGATCTTATGCAATTACGTTGTATTGATCTTATCCATGTAGTTCTTCCTCCAAACAATAGATGTCACTTTCATCAATGTTAAAAAACAATTAGAGCTTTAATAGTCTGACAACACTATTATAAGTTTGGTCACACAAATTATTTTGTTGTTTGTATGTTTGGTACTAGATGGCGCTTTAGACAAAAATTTTCAAATGTTATGATGAAAAAAAAACGACTTTTTTGCGTCCAAAGTTTAAAAAAAAGTTACTAGCACTCAATTATATTGGTAATTATGGTGAGTGTATTGCACTTAAGCTTAGATTTTTGCACAGCGAAATATCTGTCACTCAGAAGTTCTTGAGTAATAGAATGTCAACAGTTTTGAAAATTCACTGATCACTGTTTTGAAATTCGTTATTGAAGTAGTCACTCACTAGAATTTACTTACAACACTGTCACTACTGTTTCGCAAGTCAGGCTTAATAATTAATTACTTTTTGCAACGAAATACTGACTTCATATAGTTTTAAATTATTTTTTTCTTTGCATCTTTTCTGTGATGCACAGTAACCCTTAGTATGCACATACAAACAATTTTTGCATATGTTCTTGTTTTCTATGAATGCCATATTTTCCTGACTTAGCATGTCAATGAATTTAGAGCATTGAAATAATGCATGATTGATATTGCACAACGGACAAATAATCTTGCTGAATTGCCCAGCGTTTGACGCATGAAAATTGCGAGAATAGTTTGATGAACTTTTATTGGATTGTGAATTTGCAGACTTGGAATTTTTGGCGAACGGATTTGGCGTCTTAAAGTGTGGTTTTGATGCAGGTTTATCACCGTTTTCTGGCTTTTTCCTGTGCAAAGGTTCTAATGCCATAAACTTGTTTTCGACGAAATCCATAAAATGATTGTATGTTGGTATCTCGCGCGGATCTGACCTAGACTGCATGTATTCCGAGTACGTTTCGGAGTCTAATTTTTCGCATAAAACTTAAACTAGAATCGGATCCCAAGAGCTAGTATCAACGCCCAAGTTGTGTATCGCGTTTATAGTTTCGTTGCTAGTGTCATATAACCGCTTGAGGTCGAATGCAGATTGTTCTTGCAAATTAGGTTGACGCATAAATACCTGGAAATTTCTGGTAAATAACAGAAACTTATTATTATATCTATGGTTCAAAATTTCCCAACACGTGTCATAATTTTCGGGTGCAATGTGTAAATGCTGCACGAGCTTTTCCGCCTCACCGCGAAGTCTACCCTTTAGATGCTGCATTTTCTGAGTTTTACCATCGCTGAATTATTATGAATCGCTTCTACGTAGAGATCCATAAAAGTAAGCCATAATGTATAGTTACCGTTAAAGGTAGGTATGTCAATTTTAGGCAATGTTTGCTGTTGATGTATAGAAGCGTTTCATTTTGTGCTCAACGTCCGTTTCATTTTTGTAAATGCACTTTCGTGACGACAGAACTCGTCATAACAGTCCTGTGAGTTCCCCTCTAATATGCCATCAATTTTTAAATGTAATTTGTCAATTGCAGTCCACCGAAACTCTACAGTCTTAAGCATATCCTCAATTTCCCATTTCTGCTTAACCTCGTCTAGGCTTCAATTTACTAACCTAGTGAATGCACGGAAGTTAGCTTGTTGCAACTGCTGTAACTCGAGTAGCTTGTCCTCTGCTCCTAAGTATGTTTCGAACAGGGTTTTGTCAAACTCAACGTTTAACTTACTATGGCCGGCGTTGCTGGGTCCAGCAAGAGTCTTCACCACGAACGCTGCAATCTCCTGACGCGTTCCATGGTACCAGCTTTTAATGATCTCATAAATGTTACCGGTGAAATATTGATGATCTTTCTCTTCTACTGCACTCAGCTCCCGGTTCTTCTCTTCACATTCCGCCCATAGCCTATCCAACCTCTCAAGTCTGTTACGAATGTAATCGGCGGTCTTCCTGCTCGCTGAATCCTTCTTAAAATTAGAATGGATTCTCTTCACTTCCTCGAGGATCTCAGCTTGACGCACGATTAAACCCTCCATTGTAAAGCCGTAAGATAAATAATGAACGATCTTACTTGAAATTCAGGAACTCTCCCTGTATGCAACTGCAATGCAATGTGACGCTCTGGAACCTGGACCGCTGCTACCTCTCCGAATGCTCCTGCACGGCAACACACGTGGCACGGTATGACACGATACGACACAGATCCCGCGCGACGACGTATCGACCGATGTATCGGACTGTATGGTACTTGCAATAGTTACGAAGGACCAAAAAATTATGTAGGGTGTATCCCTAACATAAGTAATGTATCCCTAACATAAATTATGTAGGGTGTATCCCTAACATAAGTAATGTATCCCTAACATAAATTATGTAGGGTGTATCCCTAACATAAGTAATGTATCCCTAACATAAATTATGTAGGGTGTATCCCTAACATAAGTAATGTATCCCTAACATAAATTATGTAGGGTGTATCCCTAACATAAGTAATGTATCCCTAACATAAATTATGTAGGGTGTATCCCTAACATAAGTAATGTATCCCTAACATAAATTATGTAGGGTGTATCCCTAACATAAGTAATGTATCCCTAACATAAATTATGTAGGGTGTATCCCTAACATAAGTAATGTATCCCTAACATAAATTATGTAGGGTGTATCCCTAACATAAGTAATGTCAATGCAAATATAAAACGTCAATGTAATGCAGAATGTCAAATTTAAACTTAAATGCAGAAAATGTTAGTGAATGCTCAACGGGATGAATCTAAATAAAAATGCAAGTTATCCGACTCAAACCACGTCTAATTGAACACTAAATGTAATATACATAAAATGCATAGAATAATGCAATATGTCAGTGTCAATGCACTGCCAAATGTAGGTCGCGTCCAAAGTGCAAATACGCGAGCCTACTGGCTAACTTATTGCAATAAATATATTTTAAAACCCATGTACGTGCACCGTACATTTACTATCTTGTTTCTTACGTACTCGTCTTTTTCAAGACGGTTGCTTCAATGTTTATTGCGGATTTCCAAAACGTGGTAAGGTAACTGGTTCAGAGGTATGTGGTTGGTAGCTGGTGTTCTTGTGTGCCAGGTATGTACTGTGTCGCTACAGTATCTTCGCCTTCGAAGTTCAACACTCTGTCCATCCCGTTTAAAAGATAGTTAGTAGTCCGAAAATTAATGATTGCGATCTTTTTATTTAATATATTAAATAAAAAGATGGCAATCATTAATTTTCGGACTACTAACTAATAATCTAGTTTGTACTAAATAATAAAGTTTGTCTTATTAGGCAAACTTTATTATTTAGTACAAACTACTATTCAATTGTTCCTAGTTTACAAAAAAATAAAATGTGTAGGTAAGTACCTAGGTAACAATTGAAGCGTAGGGCTTTTCTTTCTTTTTTTTTATTTATTTAAAGGGCTTTGTCGCTTAGCGACCACATCGGCTCGCTCACACCGCGGAATTTTTCTTTCTTTTTGCATTATCATACCAAATCGTAACTTCTAAACGAAAGATCAGATTCGAATTATTTAAAGAGGAATTTACATGTACATAATCAAACTTGATTATGAAACTATTTAGTTGGATATGGATTAATATCATGATACAATTGTCATCATTTTTCGATTCTAGCCGTGTTTTGAATGACTAATTTGAACAAAAAACGGTGATATTGTGACTTAACTATAGGTAGATAATTATATAGCAGGGGATAGTGTAGCTTCTCATTCAAAGATTTTTTTAAATCTATAAAGTAGTTTCGTAGCCTATTTAATGCAAACAAACAAACAATCAAATCTTTCCTCTTGATTATATTATATTATTAATCGAAAGATGATGACATTACCTTACATTAAACTTTAAACAATCAAATCATTCCTCTTTATCATATTAGTATAGATGTAATGTGGCTGGCTGGTACGGCTTCAAATAATACGGCAAACAATTTTTCATTAAATTATTTAATAATTATCATTCTCATTACGAAATTTGTGTTTATTCACAAACTCGGTACAATATGGTCCTGTATCACAAGTTGTACTAAAATGTAATTATTTGATTTTCTTCTAAGTGTTTTAAATATGGGATGATTCACCTCTCACCGATAAAAACTTTAAATACCAATTTTAAGAGTAGAGTAGTATTGCCTTGCCCCTTCATCATCATTATTTCAGCCGAAAGACGTCTATTGCTGGGCTCAGCCTCCCCTAAGTTTCGCCACAACGACAAATCCTCTGCATCTTGCATCCAGGGCATTTCCATTAAACAATATTTCAACTTTCGGCAATAATAATGATGTGCCCATGAAGAATATTCAGGAATGTATGTATGACAATGACAATGTATAGATCTGAAGAAAAAATGATGTATGACTTCATAATAAAAATAGACAAATATTATGCTAGAGACTGTACCTACTATTATAACTTAAATTATTTTACACTATTTTTGTTTTTTTTATTTACATCTTACACTTATATTGACCCATTTCTTTAGGTTTATTATACAATATTTATTTTCTAGCCTAATTGTTTGCGGACTGACACACTACATTTTACGACTGCCGAAATAGTATAGTGCGTTCACTATAACTTGATGCGTGACGCGATTGGTAGCACTGAATTTTGTTCGTTTTAATAGCGTTCAAAATGGCGACCGACCAACAGAACTGCCAATCACAAGACTATAGAGTTCAAAATGGTGGCCGACCAACAGAACTACCAATCACAAGAATGCAAAGTTCAGAGCTACCAGTCGCGTCACGCGTCTAATTAGTATAGTGAACGTCCACTATAACTTGACGCGTGACGCGATTGGTAACACTGAATTTTGTTCGTTTTAATAGAGTTCAAAATGGCGACCGACCAACAGAACTACCAATCACAAGACTGCAAAGTTCAGAGCTACCAGTCGCTTCACGCGTCTAATTAGTATAGTGAACGTCCACTATAACTTGACGCATAACACGATTGGTAACACTGAATTTTGTTCGTTTTAATAGAGTTCAAAATGGCGACCGACCAACAGAACTACCAATCACAAGACTGCAAAGTTCAGAGCTACCAGTCGCGTCACGCGTCTAATTAGTATAGTGAACGTTCATAACTTGACGCGTGACGCGATTGGTAGTACTGAATTTTGTTCGTTTTAATAGAGTTCTAAATGGCGACCGACCAACAGAACTACCAATCACAAGACTGCAAAGTTCAGAGCTACCAGTCACGTCACGCGTCTAATTAGTATAGTGAACGTTCACTATAACTTGACGCGTGACGCGATTGGTAGCGCTGAATTTTGTTCGTTTTAATAGAGTTCTAAATGGCGACCCACGCACAGAACTACCAATCACAAGACTGCTAAGTTCAGAGCTACCAGTCGCGTCACGCGTCTAATTAATATAGTGAACGCACAGTAATTTGTGATTTGAATTTACAGGGAATTTGCTTAACAATCATTTCCCCTGACTGTACATACATTAACTTATAATTTAAATAATAATTATTGTGATAACATACCTACTTTATTTTCATTTAGCACCATACTTGGAAAAGTCTTAAAAATGTCATGATTGTTGCTAGTCTTAAAAATGTTTCACAAACGCGTAAAAACCATTTATTCTTACTAAATCATTCGTGACTTCATTCTTTATTACAAAGAAAGAAAGAAAAGTAATTTATTTTCTTTTTTCTTGTTTCTTTGTTCTACGTTTGAATTTTCTAATGACTTCGCTAACCAGTATTGCGAATATATTACACAAAGCAAAACCTTTCACAACCCAAAAGTTCACAAAAAAAAAACTAAAATCCTACAACAAAACTGGCAAGCGCCCACAGTAGTCCTAAGAACAGCAACCCTAGGATAGCACAGAAGGTGTAGTGGAGTAGTCTGAGCCTGTTGTATTTCTTGAGACCGTCAGGGATGGTCTCCACGGGGTCTTTGAGCAGGTACACCCTGATGCCCCTGATGTGATTGTAGAAGTAGTCTCTCCAAACCACAGTGCTCATGTCGAAGTCAAACATCTTCTTGTCAGCCGCACAGAGCTCACTGAATAACTTCTGAGTGTTACTATTGTCGAACTTCCACTCTCGAGTCGCGAAGTAAGCCATTACTTCTGAGAATTTTGTTATTTTTGCGTAGGTTTTTCTTAACCTGTTGAAGAAGGAATTGGAGTAAGTAAAATTCAATGACTGGCCTTGGGAAAACCTAACCATATACTTTCTTACCAAATCAATATTAGACGAAAGGTTAAATATAAATTGTCAACGTTCAAAGATTCTATCGTTTATATTCGGAATCCAAAAAAAGCTCAAAACTGAAGCCGTGAGATGCGGGACATAATTCACTCGCGCCGATTGTGTCAACTAACTTGTACCTATAGATGTGTTCAAACTGGCGCGTAAAGTCGCGTGACTTCCTAATCAATAAAACACGCGACGGTCTCAGTCACGTTCCGCTTCCCGCGTCGGATTCACTTCAGTGAGCGAGAGCTTAAGGCGAATGAAATGAGCTCACTAAATAGGCATTTAGCGTTGGATTTAGCGAGGCATCTAATTTCGATTCAGACATGAATAGATTTATTTTAATTTATTCGCCAAGTTTCAATTCTGCCGAAGATAAACGATGTAACCTTTTGAAGTTGTAAAACTAGAGCAGATCGAGAAGATACTTTGACGGCATGATATAGTAGGAGCATAAGATAAGAGGTATTCACGTGGGCTTCTTGCCGATGATGACGGCTGTAGTGTCGATTATGTTGGCGGGGATGCAGTGCAATAGGAAGCAGTTCAGCGAATAAAACGTCTTGGAGTTCTCCAGACAGTCAGAGTGTACAGATGGTAGTAGATTGAGGAGATGAGGCGTACTCATATGGGCTTCTTGTCGATGATGACGGCTATAGCGTCGATGTAGGCTGGGATCCAGTGCAGCCGGAAGCAGTATAACATCTTGAAGGACGTCAGCGTGAATAGGTGGTAGTACTAGATCGAGGAGATGAGAGGTACTCACATGGGCTTCATGCCGATGATGACGGCTGTAGCGTCAATTATATAGGCTGGGATCCAGTGCAGCAGGAAGCAGTACAGTGAGTTCAGCGTCGTGGAGAACGTCAGCATGAACAGGTGGTAGTAGTACACCAAGGAGATGAGAGGTACTCACATGGGCTTCTTGCCGATGATAACGGCTATAGCGTCAATGATGTAGGCTGGGATCCAGTGCAGCAGGAAGCAGTACAGTGAGTACAGCGTCCTGGAGAACGTCAGCATGAACAGGTGGTAGTAGAAGATCAAGGAGATGAGAGGTACTCACATGGGCTTCTTGCCGATGATAACGGCTATAGCGTCAATGATGTAGGCTGGGATCCAGTGCAGCAGGAAGCAGTACAGTGAGTACAGCGTCCTGGAGAACGTCAGCATGAACAGGTGGTAGTAGAAGATCAAGGAGATGAGAGGTACTCACATGGGCTTCTTGCCGATGATGACGGCTATAGCGTCAATGATGTAGGCTGGGATCCAGTGCAGCAGGAAGCAGTACAGTGAGTACAGCGTCCTGGAGAACGTCAGCATGAACAGGTGGTAGTAGTAGATCAAGGAGATGAGAGGTACTCACATGGGCTTCTTGCCGATGATGACGGCCATAGCGTCAATGGTGTAGGCTGGGATCCAGTGCAGCAGGAAGCAGTACAGTGAGTACAGCGTCCTGGAGAACGTCAGCATGAACAGGTGGTAGTAGTAGATCAAGGAGATGAGAGGTACTCACATGGGCTTCTTGCCGATGATGACGGCTATAGCGTCAATGGTGTAGGCTGGGATCCAGTGCAGCAGGAAGCAGTACAGTGAGTACAGCGTCCTGGAGAACGTCAGCATGAACAGGTGGTAGTAGTAGATCAAGGAGATGAGAGGTACTCACATGGGCTTCTTGCCGATGATGACGGCTATAGCGTCAATGATGTAGGCTGGGATCCAGTGCAGCAGGAAGCAGTACAGTGAGTACAGCGTCCTGGAGAACGTCAGCATGAACAGGTGGTAGTAGTAGATCAAGGAGATGAGAGGTACTCACATGGGCTTCTTGCCGATGATGACGGCTATAGCGTCAATGATGTAGGCTGGGATCCAGTGCAGCAGGAAGCAGTACACCGAGTAAAGCGTCTTGGAGGGTGTCAGCATGAACAGGTAGTAGTAGATAGCTTGAACTGTCGGCATTTGGAAACCGTATATCTCGTTGTGGTTCATGAATTTTTCTGGAAGGCAAGAGTTTTGTTACAGATTATACTTACATAAGCACAGTAAAAAAAGTTTAATACTCGTACGAGTATACTGCAGGCAGCTGAATTGATTTTCGAATGTAAATTTCTCAGTAGTACCTACTCCGGAGTATAGATTTGTGTCCGGTTAATAGGAATACGCTTGCCCTATATTAAGTGGGATTTTAAAATAAATCGAGACAATGGTGTAGTATTGACCTTTGCCGCTTTCGAGATACGAGAGTGATGTAATATTCATCATCAGCCAAAATCAGTATATTTTATGATATTCTGCCTCTAAGCCTGAGGCTACGGGGCCGTCCTAGGTTATATTAGTCGAATCGGGGTCACAACGCAAGAACAGGTCTATCGGTTCTGCGTTCTGATTATTCTGTACTAGCTTTTGCCCACGTTCGCGAGATATTTCGGACCCCGACCTCAAACTCAAACTCAAAGCATTTATTTCAATTAAACCATTTACAGGCACTTTTGAATTGTCAAGGAGTCGGTCAGTTAGAAATATGAAGCTAGTTGCCCATTCCAAAGCATAGTAGGTACCTATGGAGAAGAACGGGCAAGAAACTCCATGGACACTCTTTTAAATTATATTGATACATAAAGATTAGTATAAATGGGTACTTAGTCTGAACGGCCCAAATCGAATGGCACGCGGGCCATTCGACCGTAAACAAAAATTGTCTACGTTCGAATGGCCCGGTGGTCAAATGAATTTAAAAATAATTCAAAAGTACAGTCGCAAACATTCTATTAATCACATAGTTTATGAATTTTAACTAAATAAATATTTAATTATTTGAAATCGTCTAAATAAACGGAATACATCTTCATAACCGGTCGGCACGATTTCAGGTAGCTAGATAAACAATGACCCTTCTTGTCATCCAATCACAAGTAGGATGCTTATCTGTGACGTCAGAGGACTATGGAGAAATATGTTTAATAGTATGCAACTTAGTAACACCACTGTTAATTTTGCAATTGTCCATTAATGTTGTGCATTGAACTTTTACTTTCGAGAGTTTTGTGTTTTGTTTACTGTTGGATCCTGGTAAGTTTTTTTTTTATATATTATAAAGCCAATTGCATATACTTACTGCAATATTTTTCTCAAAATGTTTCTTCAGTTAAAGGCGTTTCATATGTATTCTATCTTTTTGGGTCCAAGAACATAATATGATCGAATTTAATATAAGTACTTACATCTCTTTCAACTCGTATGTAAACAACATCAATATTCGGGCTAAAGACTAAGCTACCATATTTTATTTAGAACATAAATAATATATGACAGGGACTAGATTTTAGACCATACACATACAAATCTGTATTATATACTTTCACACTTCTAAGGCCCATATTGTATTTTCTAGGTTTAAATAATCATAGAAATGGATGACGCACATCCCTCTACATCACAATCTGCAAGTGAGGGTAAATCAAGAAAAGGTGCTCGCCTTCTACGTAAAGGTGGTTATGAATATAATTGGAAAAGGCTGAACAAAGACGGAACAGAACTTTGGCGTTGTGCAAAAAAAAGTACGTGCAGTGCTTCTATTAAAACCAAAAGTAACCCTTTAACAGTTGTACGTGAAACATCACATAATCATGGACCTAAAGACTTAGAAACGAGGGAAATTAAAGAGCAAATGGAAAAATGTATAAACGCTGTTCAACACGACGTATCTATTCCGATTCCTCAAATATTTAATGAGCACATGCAAATACTTACACAAAAAGGAGTACAAATTTTACCTAAGTTTGAAAATATAAGCAAACATCTATACCAAAAACGAAATAGCTCAATTGGAGCCAAGAGACTTTGCTTTAGAAAAGGAGCTGACGTTATTATCCCTCAAAAATATTTATTTATGTTATTTGCGGATTATCAATACAGACAAAAAAGAATATTGATATTTGGACATAAGGATTTCACTGTTTATTTGCGGCAGTCAAGAAGTTTTTTCTTTGATGGGACATTTAAGATCTGCCCGAATGGATTTTATCAAGTTTTTACAGTTCATGCAGATATAGGAAGCACTCAAGAATTTGTTAACGTGATTCCTATTTTGTATGCTTTACTACCTGATAAGAAGCTTGACACATATCAGTTACTATTCCAATTAATAAAAAGCCAAGAACCAGAATGGAAACCAACTTATGCCACTATGGATTTTGAAGCAGCTACCATAGTTGCATTACAAAATATTTTTCCAAATGTTAAAATAACAGGGTGCAATTTTCATTTTAGTCAATGCTTGTGGCGTAAAGCAAATAAATTAAATCTACACAAGACCCATTCAGGCAAGGCACATATAAAATAATGTACAGCATTATCACACATTCCTCCACACTTCGTTGACGATGGTTGGCTTTATATTATGGCAGAAAGTCCGTGCAGTGATAATTTTACAAAATTCAACGATTATTTTGTTAGCACATGGCTAGACGATAAGGTGAATTCAAGTATCTGGTGTACATATAATAAATATCATAAAACAAATAACATTGTAGAGTCATGGAACAATAGAATTAGAAAATTCATAAAAGTCAAACCAAATATTGGTCAACTTCTGCAAGGGTTGCATAACGACTTCAAATATTATTCAAATCAGATAAGGAAACCTGATGGCATCAAAATTTCAAAAAGGAAACCTGAAACTTTATCAAGAAACTGGAAAATTCAAAGTATTGTAGAAGAATTATTGACTGGACAGATAAGCGTGGGGCATTGCTTAGAAAAATTAAAGTTTTAATCAATTATATTGTTCAGTCGTATTTTCTTTTTATTTTGTTGGTTTTTTATTTTAAAATAAGCCCGATTGTTACTAAATCTTATTGATTAATATTGTATTTTTATATTTTGTTGATTTGTTTTTCTAGAATAAGACTTATTTTAGGTAAATCTTATAGTAAATTCTCATATTTTGTTGATTTGTTTCCTTACAATTGCTGGTTGGTTTTGACTAAACATTGTTGTATAATAATATTTTTATGTTTGTTCATTTGTTTCTCTAAAATAAGACTGATTTTCACTAAATCTTATTGTGTAATAGTAAATTCCCACGAATTGAGGATTTTTATTCTTTAAAATTAAGCTGCTTTTGACTAACTTTTTAATTTTATTTTTTTTACATTTTGTTGATTGGCTTGTTGTTTTATTTTATCTTATTGTATATTTTGTTGATTGTTTTAATGAAGATAATACATATCTAAGAAAAAATCATTTTTTATTTAAACTTTTTACTTTTGCACCCGAATGTACATAATGTAGTTTATCCATTGAATTAAGATAGATTGTGTCACCAACGGGCCATTTGTACGTAGACGATTTTTGTTTACGTTCGAATGACCCACTTGCCATTCGATTTGGGCCGTTCAGACTAAGTACCCAAATAATGTTGAACTTATAACTAAATGTGAGGACGATGTAAAAACACGTCCATATTAGCAAAATAAACAAAAACAAAAAAACAATTTCAAAATAAAATAATTACAAATAAGCCGAGGAAGCAACGAAGTGACCAACTGACGGCGCCCGTTCACGAACATGACGCATGTATCAGCACCATTCAGCTCAACCATTTTGAAGGGAGCTAAATGATCCAACACACGCGCCACCATCAGCGAGACATCTGAGTGAGCAAGACATACTCTCAGCCGCCAGGGCCCATTCAAGTCAATGACATATTAACCGGTAAATGGTAGCTCTATTATACATAGTACTCACACCTGTGCAATGCAATTATACAATACAAAGTACATTGAATTTATACAATGCAAAGATAGTCTTACAATTTTCAGCTGCTCCAATTGGTTGTGGTTGTGGAGCAGGACCAGCATTGAGCCAAGCATTTTTATCAGCGATATAATCCCCCAACTTATAATATGCCTGCCTGCATAGTGTGCGTTTTATACAAGATTTAAATTTCATCTCATTCAGTTGAAGTATGTCGGGTGGAATTTTATTGTAACATTTTAAACAGTACCCCATTAAAGATGAGTCTACTTTAGCCAGTCTGAAACCTGGTTGAGCTAATAGGTCCCTATTTCTAGTACTATAATTATGTCTTTCACCTCTTTTACTAAAAAGATGTAATTTTTTTCATACGTACATGATGTTTTCATAGATATATTGACAAGGTACCGTCATGATGTTAATGTCCTTAAACCGGTCCCTTAGAGAATTGCGCCTGCGGAGATTATATATGGCTCTGATAGCTCTTTTCTGCAGAATAAAAATTGACTCGATGGCTGCAGCCCGTCCCCAAAGTAAGGTACCGACCGATATAGACCTAGATATAGACCTACTGCGTCGCATCGCGTCACCTGCCCGCGCTGTTATTTCGTTTTCGGTTAGCATGCTTTATGACTCTTTTCTTTTTGCTCTACTCGTCAGGGTCACAGCGTGATGTTAAGTAGCTAACCATTCTCAAATTTGGGCTATCAAATGCAAAAAGATTTTTTGAAATCACAGACAGGTAGTTCCAAAGATTATCGCGTTCAAACAAACGAACAAACTTTTCCAGCTTTATCATTGGTATATAGTATAGAGACTTACCCCACGTCAGCGGCTTCTGTTCACTCGACACATAGTTATAGACGGGCGGCGGCAGGTCGGCCGGCGGCGCGTCCTCGTGGTTGCAGAGCGCGGCGGCCGAGTCCCGCGCCGTGCGCCACGCCGCCGCGATGCACGCGCTCACCACCATGTCGCCGGGCACCAGGTCGGCGATCACCTTGGGGTTGCAGTTCAGCACGTGGAGCAGACCTACGGCGGCGCCAACTACGACCTGTGGAGAAGGGATTGCGTGAGGCTTGTGGATTTACAGTCAGGGAAAGTTTATTGTTAAGAAGATTGTCATTAGCATGACAATCTAGCACGCCAATTTATAGTGACATATTGAGTTGAGAGTTTATTTTAATTTTGTTTTCTATTCTCAATCTTGTTTCGGTCATATTAGTGCATTACTTTTAAATTGTCTTTTTTGCAGTCGGGTTTTTGATTTTTTAAATTATTTATTTTATATTTGACTTTTTAGTACCTAACCCAGAACACTCTTATGAACAAAAACTGAATTACTTATATAAGTGGGGCAAAATGTAGAGATGATTAAATGCATGCCAAACAAAACAGACAAATGAAAATTACAATCTAAGTCAGCGGTTTAATAATTCTTCAAGAGAATTTTGATCATGTGGTTGACATAGTGGCGTTTTCGTACAGACACTTAAGCACCTCGATGTACCGATAGTCGATCTGGCACAGTACAGCCCATGTCTCGATCGAATCGAAGGCTTTTTCGTAGTCCACAAACGCTAAGCAGAGAGGCAGATTATACTCCTCGGTCTTCTGTATAACCTGCCGCAGCGTATGTATGTGGTCTACAGTGCTAAAGCCTTTAAGGGAATCCGGCTTGTTCAGGAGGCTGCAAGTCGTCAAAACTGCGCGCGAGACGGTTCGTGATGACTCTTGTAAACAGCTTGTAGACATGGCTCAGAAGTGAGATGGGCCTATAATTCTTAAGGAGGGTATTGTCGCTCTTCTTAAAGAACAGTATCACTACACCTCTGTTCCATGCCTGTGGCGTTTTGCCCTCGAGTATGACGGAACCAAACAGCTTCTGGATGGCCTTGAGAACGGGTTTTCCACCGGCCTTCAGAAGTTCGGCCGTAATTCCGTCATCACCCGGCGCCTTGTTGTTTTTGAGCTGAGAGCTGAGAGGCTAACATCCTTACTAATAGATAAATGTTACTATTCTATACAAGATTTTTTGAATGATAAAAGTTTATAATGTTATGTTAATTTATTATATTTTATTTCAAATTTCATTATGTACCTTGTTAATGTAGGCAAAATAATTCAATTTAATCAATAATTTTTAAAATACGGAATAAATATTGTTGATTTTTATGTTTATTTTTAGTTGTTTTTGATGTCTGTATATTCACATAACTGTACTTTTATGTTTTTCTTTTCTATTTTTGTTTTTTTTGTTTGTTTGTTTGTCTGATTAGAAGATATAAATATGTTTTTACTTTTGCATGCCATAAGGTAGAGTGTGTTGGAACTGCTTTTATAATGTTTACAACCTATTTTGTACCCACATTCATGGCAAATAAATGATTTCTGATTTCTGATTCTGATTTCTGTCATCTGCAAATAACACCATCTTCGGATTTTGAAGTATGTAACGTTGTAAACTATTATTTTAGTAAATAGGCAAGCAACAAATCGTCAAGTCATTGTAATATAGATCCAACCCGTTCACATCACTTAATGCGCCTTTGTTTTGTCTCACTCGCTCACTATCTTAGGAACCAGTTTACTTCCCACTCCATACCTCTTCGCGCCGCGAGCCGCGATCGGTGAGCAGGTTCGAGGACGGTCAGTTGAGACGCCCGTTCGCGCATACTACATTTGTGCGTGACGTCACACGTGCAGTCTCACCGTAAACTTTCTGAAGCTCAGATTTTTGCCTTTGAGATACTTAATACTTATTATTAAAGTTAAAAAGTGTAATACAATAAAACATATAAACTGTGTTATCCCCGTATTGGGTAAGTGTTTGCAAAATTAAGTTAAGCTTGCTTTCTCATGTGTAATGGTGGTCAGTGATTTGCAAAATTGTGTTTCATCATCTTTTTTTCCTGACACTCATTTCTAATTTCTATCATTTCTTTTAACCTCAAACCTTAGCTTACGTCATGTTAATTTAAAAGTGTGCGTGTTCTTATTAATTTAAAAGTGCTTCACTCTCCTTTGTTTAAACCTTGTAAACTCCGATACTGAACACATTCGCCTTAAGCGCAATAGTACTTCATCCGCTTTACGCTTATGCTTACGCCGCCGTGGTCACCGTCAGGAGAGGATTAGCAGAGGGTTCAATTATTTATTTCCTGGACATAAATTCCAGGGTTTCATGTTCCGGGTTCATTTGCCCGAGAAAACCGCTGCCGCCGCTACGGCAGTAGCCGTGACATCGGGTGGTCAATACAAGGCTGACGACATCTGGCACCACTTCCATCAACCCTGCGGGTCCTCTACCACTCAGGGTCAACTCCTCGGCTCCTGCGTCATCTCCAGCTACGCGTAAAGCCAGAACAGTACTTGACGCGCCTACCTCCTTAGGACGGAAAAATTTATGACGGGCCTTTTGTACCTACGACCTAGAATAAATTTAAATTGAAAGTCTCTAATGAGTTTGTTTTATCTCTCTATTTAGTTTAAAAATAACTCACACGCTTCAAGTAATTGGGGTAAATTATTAATGTAAACTAAAAAGAGGAATGGACCCAATATCGAACCTAAACAAACGCCCATTGCCATTTCAGACCCTAATGAGTTTATGCCATTTACTTGAACTTTAACCTTTCTATCTTTCAGGTATGATCTTAGTAGATCAAGAGCTGTATTCCTAATCCCATAGTGCTCTTCTCTTCAGCAGAAGTGTTTCATAGTGAACGCAATAGAATGCCTTAGAGAAGTCGCAAAAGATTTCAATGGCATCTTGTGTTCTTCCCAGGCGTTAAAAATGTTCTTTATTAATGTGACACCGACGTCAGTGGTACAATGCACACCTTACGGTTGTTCATGAAAGATGTAATTTTATTAAAGTGACGTAACATTTGATTGAGCATCAACTTTTCAAACACCTTACTTGAGAACTGGCAGAATGAACTGGTATGAATTTATCCTAAGAACAAACAACTTTGTAGTTGAAAAAAAAGGAAATGTACAAAACTATCCTGGGATCAAGCACGTTTTTGCTAGTTTTTCATTGAATGTGCCCTGGCGGCTCAGAGTATGTATTTAGAAAAGGTAAGATAAGATATTTTTAGTTGCTCAAACATGTGTATGTATACACATACAAAAATAAAAACGTGCATGCAGGATAACATAAAAAGTACTGGTTCAGAAATGTTTGCCACATGTTATGGCGTGCAAATATGAACAATTATGATTGTTAATAATCTAGTCAAGTCAATATCTATAATTTACCTTGCATTTAGTAAACAATAATGAATTATAAATGTCAACAGTGAATAAAAATAATTCATAAAAACAATGTCAAAATAAATGGTTCTGTCAGAAATTCCTTAATGTATAATATGCTTTGCCAGTTAGAACTTACTTTAGTTGTTTCTTCAATTGTATGTTATCAAGCTCCCTCCGACTTCTGGGTAACTTATTATAAATAATGCAAAAACACTCACTCAGATGTCTGATGGTGGAGCGTGTGTTGGATACCTACTTAGAGATTATCTCCAAACACTAAGTGATAATGAAATATTAATGTATAAATCTCAATCTAACCATAAACGCATGCGTACTGGTTACACCCCATTCTTTCTCAATACACACATCCTACACCTAGTCACTATACACACACACACACACACACACTTATCCTTCACTCACTCACTACACACACACCCAAACCCTACATCATTTTATTCACCTAACCACACAGTTAAACGTTTTTCAACTTGTGTTTTCGTTTCATAAATTATATCCTGTTGCCTTTTACACCATTTGCTTATTGTTGAAACGTCCTGATTTAGTATAATATGGCTTTTTTTGTTACGGAGAATCACTGACTCCTAAGACAGAAGCATATAAACCTAGTTTAGGAGTCAGAGTATTAAAATTATTGTGACCTAGTTTATAAACCTTATATGCTCTTAGTCTTTGAGTATTATAATGTGATGGCTTTTGGTGAAATAAATAATTATTATTAATATTTTATTTAATTTCAATAGACACACATCAAATTATATTTTTAAATATTACAATATAAAACCATTTAAAAAATATATAAAGCATGGTAGCCCACCGGTATCGGGAACAGGGTCCAAGCTACCGGTGGTCAGGGCTCCAGAGAGGACGGAAGAGAGTAACACCACTTTATTAGGCTTATTGGCAACAGTTAGGGCTATTGTTGCCAATAAGCAGTGAAGATGGATCGATCCCAGTACAATGATATTTCCTTTTTCAAGAACTAGGTCGGGCACATACCTGTAGTACGGCACTACAGATACACTTCCGATTACACAAGGCTGTATTTCAGAATAAGTTGCTGATGGATAATCCTGGCTACAAGGTTGTGTCTATACAAGTACTCTTCGTTAGCTAGACGAGAACACCCGGAGATAATGTACCGGATTGTTTCTTCCGGACGGTGGCATCCCCAACACACGTCAACTGTGCCGTCCTTTACAATAAATCTCCGCTAATTCTTCGTCCATAATTGCACAGGCAAAACCTTCGGTTTCCCCAAAGAAGTCACCGAAACGTAGCCAGGCTATGGACGCTGGGAAATCTACATCGGGCTCATGTAGGTCCCGGAAAAAGCGTCCATGAAGCTGCTTACTCTGCCATACCTCCCTGCGATCGTTAGTATCAAGCACTACAAGCTTACGCCAATTCTCTTTAGCCAAGGAGAGTGGGGTCCACGGCGACCACATCTTGATGCATCCCCACGTCGGCTTCTAGGAAATATTCCCTGAGACTGCATACCTCGCGATTGTGGAGGGTCTTAGTGTTTAAAAAGCCTCGACCTCCGCACTTACGTGGGATATACAGTCTCATTGCCGGTGACCGTGGGTGATGCATTCGATATGCAGTCAGCAGCGTACGGACCCCCCTATCCAGGGCGTCGAGTTCGGTCTGAGTCCATTTGAGTATGCCGAAAGAGTACATAAAACCATTATTATTACTTAGCTCCCTTCAAAATGGTTGAGCTGAACGGTGCTGATCCATGCGTCATGTTCATGAACGGGAGCTGTCAGTTGGGACTGGTCATCTCGTAGCTGCTACAGCTTATTTTAATTACTTATTTTATTTTTGAATGTTTTATTTTCTGTTTGTTTCTCTTGGCTGTACTATGGACGCGTTTTTACGTCGTCCTCACATTCAGTCATAAATTCAACATTAAAGATGTAACAATATTTTTGTAACATTATAATTTACAAAAGAGTGTCCGTGGAGTTACTTGCCCGTTCTTCTTTATAGGTACCTACTACGCTTTGGAAAGGGCAACTAGCTTCATATTTCTAACTGACCGACTCCTTGACAATTCAAAAGTGCCTGTAAATGGTTTAATTGAAATAAATGCTTTGAGTTAGGTAAAATATATAAATTTATTTAATTGGTCAAGGACAGCTAATGGTGCCGATTCCTTTGTTCACAAACTAAACTAAATTTAAGTTCAGTGCATCTTTTTCTTTCTATTTCATTAAGAAGAGGACAGAAGATAAATTTAAGTTTAATCCTGTCAAATTAATCAGCGCCTGTCACTACTCCATACAAGTTTAGACGTGATTTGAAATTTGTCTACTAAAATTACGTCAATTTACGTCAAGCGCTGATTAATTTGACAGGAGTAAACTAAAATTTATCGTCTGTCCTTTTCTTAAAGAAATAGAAAGAAAAAGATGCACTGAACTTAAATTTAGTTTAGTTTGTGAACAATGGAATCAGCACCATTGAGATACGATTGATTTTCTGTTGTTTGACTCCTAATTTTACGTTATTCTCTGTATTTTTTTTTAATTTTAGGCTCCTTAATTTTGGAGATAGTAAGGGGGAATTTTCATCTATTTTCTTTAATAACGAATAATTATTAATTAATATTTATTTAAAAATTATAAAAAGAACTTGATATCCTCATAACAAGTCCTTTCGCTCAGATCCAAATCGACTATCGCTACATCGAAGTGCTAAAGTGTCTGTACGAAAACGCCACTATGTCAGTTGGACCAGGACCAGACCTCTAAACCTATCCTTCTGCAGCTAGGTGTGAGGCAGGGAGACGTTATCTCTCCGAAACTGTTCACCGCTGCACTGGAGGGTGTCTTCAAAGTTCTGGACTGGAAAAGGGCCAGGCACCAACATCAATGGCGAGTAAATCACTCACCTTCGGTTTGCCGACGATATAGTTGTCATGGCTGAGACTCAAAACAATGCTCAATAACCTCAGTGGAGCTTCCGAAAGAGTGGGTCTTAAAATGAACATGGACTAGACAAAGGCCGTGTCAAATACCCATGTTACACCCACTCTTATGAAGATCGGAGACGCTACACTCGTAGTTGTGGACGAGTATGTTTACCTAGGATAAACTGTCCAGTTAGGTAGGTCCAACTTCGAGAAAAGGTCAATCGTCCAATCTGACTCGGCTGGGCAGCATTTGGGAAGCTACGCAATATCTTCTAGTCCCACATACCGCAGTATCTCAAGACGAAAGTCTATGACCACTGCATGTTGCCAGTGATGACCTATGGCACTGAAACGTGTTCGCTCACAATGGGCCTTATTAAAGGGTAAAATTCACCCAAAGGGCAATGGAGAGGGCTATAGCTAGGAGTTTTCCTACGTGATTGAATCAGAAATGAAGAGGTCCGCAGGCGAACCAAAGTTGCCGACATAGCCCGAAGAATTGCAAAACTTAAGTGGCAGTGGGCAGGGCACATTGCTCGCAGAACAGATTGCCGATGGGGCCGAAAAGAGTGGAGTGGCGACCGTGTACCGGAAGACGTAGTGTTGGAAGGCCTCCTACAAGGTGGACCGATGACCTTGTGAAGGCCGCAGGAATCCGCAGGATGCGGAAAGCACAGAACCGGTCGAAGTGGCGGTGCTTGGGGGAGGCCTATGTCCAGCAGTGGAACGTCTTTCGGCTGAAATGATGATGAAATGAAGTCCTTTCATTTGGTCGTACAGCTTGAAAAACGTTTTTATTTTCGTATTCCTCCCAAAAATGACCCCATATTCAAAATTTTGTTTGTTTTTAAATTTATTTATGTTACACGTTCGTGTTTGGGTCACAGAAATGTATATGTGTTTAGTAGATTCGGAGCAAATCGGCTGTGACAGACGGACAAACAGATAGACAGACAGACAGACACACGAGTGATTCTATAAGGGTCTTTTCGTTTTGCGGTACAACGGAACCCTCAAAAAAGGAAAATCATCTCTTTCTTGGAGAAACGTAGAATAATATGACGACACGGTTGGCGTAATGGCTGAGCGATCGACTGCTACGCAGCGTGTCGCGGGTTCGATCCCCGCACGGAACAAGTATTTGTATGATCTGCAAGTAATTGTTCTGGGTCTTGGTGTTTGTGTTTGTGAGTTTCTATGTTTGTAAACGCACCCACAATACAGGAAGAAATTCCTAGTGTGGGGCAATGCTTAAAAAAAAAAAAAAAATAACAACTATAGTACTTACACCAGTAGGTCCATATACATTGTCAATCCATCCAGAAACCGGCTCCTTTGCGGTTGCAATCACTGCAAACAAATAAGTTAAATTAAAATAAAGATCGTGGACTCACTTATTACATTCATACATTCACTGGCAGGCAACACGCGGCCTACACTGCTGCGTCTAGAAGCATACAACTGTGAATAAGAGTTCATTTTGATACGACGGTAAACATGAAGGAAGGATTCTTGAAAATTCATCCTCTAGAGGGGTTGAATAGGGGATGAAAGTTTGTAGGGAAGTTCGTCATTTTTGCCGATTGGTAATTCCATTATATTTCAGTCTGGGTTTGTCCCCGTTCAGCACAAAAACTACTCCATTTAGTAGAAGACCATCTTAACAAAAAAGAACAGCTTACCGATGGAAGGTCTGAACAGCGCCACGGGTAGTCCCTTGGAGTGCTCTAGCACGATGTTCTCGGCAACTGCCTTCGTGTACGCGTACGTATTAGGGAACACGCCCAGAAGACTGGAAGAATACAAGATTATATATTATTGACTGGCTTTTGCACGCAGCTTCGCTCTTTCTCACAGGAACCGTGCATTTTTTTGAGATAAAAAAAGTCAATCCATCAATTAACTCAGCCTATCGCAGGCCACTGCTAGACATAGGCCTCTCCCAGGTTACGCCATAACACCTTGTCCTCCGCCTGCTACATCCAGTCTTCTTAAAGTAACCTTCTTAAAATCGTTGGTCCATCCAGCTGGGGCGCGCCCCAAACTAAGCTTGCCGGTCCTTCGACAAACATAGCCAACACACTGCGACTTCAGTTTGCTTCTGCAAGCTATGTCAATAACTCCGGTTTTTTCCAGATAATTTAATTTCAGATTGTATCCTTCAAAGAAACACCGAGCATAGCTCGTTCAGTAGCGCGCTGAGCAACCTCGAATTTTTGCACCAGCCCGACTGTCAGTTTCCACGTTATGCCTTTTTGTATAAATGATTCTTTAAATCTTTTTGATGTAAATTCTCCACCATAATCGAGTCTTAATCTCTTTGTTTTTAATCCAAATTGTGCTTTAATAAGCTGTATATGTTTTAAAATATCAAGTTCGTCTTCATTTTTATTTTTCAATAGATATATCATAACAAAATGAGAATAATCATCTATCAACACTTGAAAATAGCTTTCACCATTTATAGACATTAGATGGATAGGTCCACACAAATCTGAGTGTAGAAGAACTCCTATCTCTTTGCTTTCTCTTGTGTTAGATATAAATGGTCTTCGTGTCCTTTTCCCTTCTTTACAACTCTCACATATTTTTTAGAAAATGGTAAATCAAGTATTTTTAGACCTTTCCGATTTAAATGACCTAGTCGTCTGTGCCATAAATCATAATCTTTATTTTTTGTGACATTTGCATATTTGCATTTCTTTTAGTGAAAATTAATTTCTAATGTGTACAAATGAAGAATGTTGGAAACATGGCAAGCGTATATTACGCTACCGTAGTTCAACTAAAGATTATGCACTTCAATATAAAAAGTGTGAACAGACAAACTTAAAAGTTTTTTCGGATGCAGATTGGGCAAATAGTAAAAGAGACAGAAAGAGTATAAGCGGATGTATAGTTAAATACAACGAGAATGTTGTAGCATGGTTCTCTAGAAAATAAAACTGTTGCATTATCAACTGCAGAGGCAGAGTATATAGCAGCATCATTAGCATCATGTGAAGGAATAAATTTAAACGGAATATTTAAAGATTTTGGAATAAATCTAATGCCAATACTGTATGTCGATAACAAAGGAGCCATTTTTATTTCAAAGGATTATGAAAATAGTAAATGATCGAAACATATCGATATTCGATATCATCACATAAAAGATTTGATATTTACAAAGAAAATGTCAATGTCGTACATACAAACTGACAACAATTTGGCTGATATGTTAAAAAAATCATTAGCGACTGCAAGACATAAGATGCTCAGAGAACAATGCAAAGTATTGGTATAATACACATTACATTACATTTCACATTTTTAAATTCAAATTCATTTATTTCGTGATACCACATAGTTGTGTGGGTATTTATCTAGGAGGAGTGTGTGTTGATTTTTAATTTTAATTAACGATTTTTATGTTCCAAAGATTTTCACATCAAATCAAGGAGGAGTGTCGAAATACAACCTCAATTTCACAATTGTCTATGCGACTGCTACACAGAAAAAGATAAGTGATGTCATGTCGTATAGGAAAAATAACAGTATCTTTATATTAATTAAATAGCTTTATATTTGAACAGTAACTGTATTATTAATTACCATTACCTGCTCCAACATTGGCACCGTATGTCATAACGGACAGGACGCACCGGTTGACTGACTTTAGCCTTCAAATATTGCGAAATAGTCGACGAGAAGATTTGACGGAGTTTTCCAGATGCTGCCCAATCCAACTAGATCCTTTTATCGGATTCTGTCTCAAAGTTGGGTCTCCCGAGCTGGATAACTTGCCCTAGGTAGACATACTCCTTCGCAACTTCGAGAAGCGACTCTTCGATGTGGATTGGACTCGGTAAGATGTGTGAACGCAGTCGGGTTTTTGATTTTTTAAATACTTTCGTATTTTACATTTCTAGAAATTATTTTTCACATTAATAATAGATACCTGTTATACGAATATATAAGAACTTTATCACAGCTTTATTATAACTTTGGAAATTTAAGTGAGAGCGGTTGCTAACCAACTTTAAACCATTAAATGGTCATTCAAAATGAAAAATGATTTTCTAATACTATATACTGATATAGTTCGTCGTCTTTTTTTCACAATATGGCGTCTGCTTGTCGCCAAATTGAATATTGATTACTGTCATGTTTTTAGTGACTCATGAGATTAAGACAAATCGATTGACATAAGAATCATCAAAATCGACGGACGCGTTTGGTCTCTAGAGCGCTACAAACAAAAGAGATTTAAGATAGATACTATAGAGAGGCAGAAGTAATGTCATAGAAAATTTGTGATCCCATGTCTCAATGACACCATCTAGCGTAATATAGCAAAATTACACAACAGCTAAGTTTGACACGAGACGTTGGCGCTGTTATCGACACCAACCTTTGATTACCAACCGTCAGTTTGAAAAGAAAATTATTTATTTTATCTAAATACTGGCTAAATTACAAAATACTAACTAAAATGAACCTTGGTTAAGTCTATTCCTTTTATCACTACGAGATTTGCAATACCATAATGAGATTTGTAATGTAACGAGATTTGCAATACCATTCGGCATAATATACTTCGAAAATAATTTTCTTTTGGTCGACAAGGCGACTTGACATGCAGGCGTACCACACTAGACTGAGCGACTTTTGCCCACTTGGACAAATGTATCCGATTAAGATTTTGTTCGCTATCGCCCGTCTAATATTTAGTAAATAATTTGATATCTTTCGCTACAAAGGAACAAACATACATACATAGGCTCATAAACACATTATCCTCCGTTGCATTGCGCAGTCTGGTAAAAAGCGCGACGAACGCATACTCGCGCGACGTTTTCTTTCGGATAGGATGCGGCCTCCGGCTCATAAAGCATGTCTATTCAAAACCCCGTCCGATGCGTTGCTCCATTGTAGTGTGAAAGGAGGACATTCCGTTTTGAAGGGTATAATTAATTACGGGTGCCGGACATTTCAGCTTAGTCTTTGAGATAGCAGTGCACCTGCGATGCCTCTGGTATTGGTTTGTTTGTAGGTGGTGGTGGCCACTTACCATCAGGTGTGCAACATTTCCGCTTTGAGCAAGCGAAGCGTGGTGGTCAATGCTCGTCCCGTCTCGGCATAAAAAGAGACCTCGCAGTGGGGCAGTTACAGGCTGGTATTATTATTAATTATTAATAATATCTCTTACCCGGGCGTGATGTCGTTGATGACCTTCTCGTCCATGGTCTCCACCAGGTCTATTAGCTTCTCCCCCGGCAGCGGACTGTCGTAGAACTTCTCACCGATCGTGGTTTGTGGGCAGTTGCTGAAATGACGTGAAAACAAATCCATTTAGATATATTGTTCTCTTTGTCACACGCAAAAAAAAAGACTGTTATGGTGTTTATTTGTTTACGTTAGCCATTCGCCCATAGAGAAGAATTACAGAAAATTAGAACAATAATTTTTACATCTGGTTTTATCGACGATGACCGACGATCACAAACAGCAGACATGAAAAAGTGGCGATCAAATTGACAGCAAAAGAAAGTAAAAAGTATTTAATCTCCTGGGAACTAAAAGTTTTTATTGGATTGGCGTCAGCTACACTGCTACTTTAGATTTGCGTCGCCTACACTGCTACTTTAGATTTGCGTCAGCTACACTGCTACTTTAAATTTGCGTCGCCTACACTGCTACTTTAGATTTTCGTCGCCTACACTGCTACTTTAGATTTGCGTCGCCTACACTGCTACTTTAGATTGGCGTCAGCTACACTGCTACTTTAGATTGGCGTCAGCTACACTGCTACTTTAGATTGGCGTCAGCTACACTGCTACTTTAGATTTGCGTCGCCTACACTGCTACTTTAGATTTGCGTCGCCTACACTGCTACTTTAGATTTGCGTCGCCTAGACTGCTACTTTAGATTTGCGTCAGCTACACTGCTACTTTAGATTTGCATTAGCTACACTGCTACTTTAGATTTGCGTCGCCTACACTGCTACTTTAGATTTGCGTCGCCTACACTGCTACTTTAGATTTGCGTCACCTACACTGCTACTTTAGATTTGCGTCAGCTACACTGCTACTTTAGATTGGCGTCGCCTACACTGCTACTTTAGATTTGCGTCATTTACACTGCTACTTTAGATTGGCGTCAGCTACACTGCTACTTTAGATTGGCGTCAGCTACACTGCTACTTTAGATTTGCGTCAGCTACACTGCTACTTTAGATTGGCGTCAGCTACACTGCTACTTTAGATTGGCGTCAGCTACACTGCTACTTTAGATTTGCGTCAGCTACACTGCTACTTTAGATTGGCGTCAGCTACACTGCTACTTTAGATTTGCGTCAGCTACACTGCTACTTTAGATTGGCGTCAGCTACACTGCTACTTTAGATTTGCGTCAGCTACACTGCTACTTTAGATTTGAGTCAGCTACACTGCTACTTTAGATTTTCGTCACCTACACTGCTACTTTAGATTTGCGTCGCCTACACTGTTACTTTAGATTGGCGACAGCTACACTGCTACTTTAGATTTGCGTCAGCTACACTGCTACTTTAGATTTTCGTCGCCTACACTGCTACTTTAGATTTGCGTCGCCTACACTGTTACTTTAGATTGGCGTCAGCTACACTGCTACTTTAGACTTGAGTCAGCTACACTGCTACTTTAGATTTTCGTCGCCTACACTGCTACTTTAGATTTGCGTCGCCTACACTGTTACTTTAGATTGGCGTCAGCTACACTGCTACTTTAGATTTGAGTCAGCTACACTGCTACTTTAGATTTTCGTCGCCTACACTGCTACTTTAGATTTGCGTCGCCTACACTGCTACTTTAGATTGGCATCAGCTACACTGCTACTTTAGATTTGAGTCAGCTACACTGCTTCTTTAGATTTTCGTCGCCTACACTGCTACTTTAGATTTGCGTCACCTACACTGCTACTTTAGATTTGCGTCAGCTACACTGCTACTTTAGATTTGCGTCGCCTACACTGCTACTTTAGATTTGCGTCATTTACACTGCTACTTTAGATTGGCGTCAGCTACACTGCTACTTTAGATTGGCGTCAGCTACACTGCTACTTTAGATTTGCGTCAGCTACACTGCTACTTTAGATTGGCGTCAGCTACACTGCTACTTTAGATTTGCGTCAGCTACACTGCTACTTTAGATTGGCGTCAGCTACACTGCTACTTTAGATTTGCGTCAGCTACACTGCTACTTTAGATTTGCGTCAGCTACACTGCTACTTTAGATTGGCGTCAGCTACACTGCTACTTTAGATTTGCGTCAGCTACACTGCTACTTTAGATTTGCGTCAGCTACACTGCTACTTTAGATTGGCGTCGCCTACACTGCTACTTTAGATTTGCGTCATTTACACTGCTACTTTAGATTGGCGTCAGCTACACTGCTACTTTAGATTGGCGTCAGCTACACTGCTACTTTAGATTGGCGTCAGCTACACTGCTACTTTAGATTTGCGTCATTTACACTGCTACTTTAGATTGGCGTCAGCTACACTGCTACTTTAGATTGGCGTCAGCTACACTGCTACTTTAGATTTGAGTCAGCTACACTGCTTCTTTAGATTTTCGTCGCCTACACTGCTACTTTAGATTTGCGTCACCTACACTGCTACTTTAGATTTGCGTCAGCTACACTGCTACTTTAGATTTGCGTCGCCTACACTGCTACTTTAGATTTGCGTCATTTACACTGCTACTTTAGATTGGCGTCAGCTACACTGCTACTTTAGATTGGCGTCAGCTACACTGCTACTTTAGATTGGCGTCAGCTACACTGCTACTTTAGATTGGCGTCAGCTACACTGCTACTTTAGATTTGCGTCATTTACACTGCTACTTTAGATTGGCGTCAGCTACACTGCTACTTTAGATTGGCGTCGCCTCTTTAGATTTGAGTCAGCTACACTGCTTCTTTAGATTTTCGTCGCCTACACTGCTACTTTAGATTTGCGTCACCTACACTGCTACTTTAGATTTGCGTCAGCTACACTGCTACTTTAGATTTGCGTCGCCTACACTGCTACTTTAGATTTGCGTCATTTACACTGCTACTTTAGATTGGCGTCAGCTACACTGCTACTTTAGATTGGCGTCAGCTACACTGCTACTTTAGATTTGCGTCAGCTACACTGCTACTTTAGATTGGCGTCAGCTACACTGCTACTTTAGATTTGCGTCATTTACACTGCTACTTTAGATTGGCGTCAGCTACACTGCTACTTTAGATTGGCGTCAGCTACACTGCTACTTTAGATTGGCGTCAGCTACACTGCTACTTTAGATTTGCGTCATTTACACTGCTACTTTAGATTGGCGTCAGCTACACTGCTACTTTAGATTGGCGTCAGCTACACTGCTACTTTAGATTTGAGTCAGCTACACTGCTTCTTTAGATTTTCGTCGCCTACACTGCTACTTTAGATTTGCGTCACCTACACTGCTACTTTAGATTTGCGTCAGCTACACTGCTACTTTAGATTTGCGTCGCCTACACTGCTACTTTAGATTTGCGTCATTTACACTGCTACTTTAGATTGGCGTCAGCTACACTGCTACTTTAGATTGGCGTCAGCTACACTGCTACTTTAGATTTGCGTCAGCTACACTGCTACTTTAGATTGGCGTCAGCTACACTGCTACTTTAGATTTGCGTCAGCTACACTGCTACTTTAGATTGGCGTCAGCTACACTGCTACTTTAGATTTGCGTCAGCTACACTGCTACTTTAGATTTGCGTCAGCTACACTGCTACTTTAGATTGGCGTCAGCTACACTGCTACTTTAGATTTGCGTCAGCTACACTGCTACTTTAGATTTGCGTCAGCTACACTGCTACTTTAGATTGGCGTCGCCTACACTGCTACTTTAGATTTGCGTCATTTACACTGCTACTTTAGATTGGCGTCAGCTACACTGCTACTTTAGATTGGCGTCAGCTACACTGCTACTTTAGATTTGCGTCAGCTACACTGCTACTTTAGATTGGCGTCAGCTACACTGCTACTTTAGATTTGCGTCAGCTACACTGCTACTTTAGATTGGCGTTTGCTACACTGCTACTTTAGATTTGCGTCAGCTACACTGCTACTTTAGATTTGCGTCAGCTACACTGCTACTTTAGATTGGCGTCAGCTACACTGCTACTTTAGATTTGCGTCAGCTACACTGCTACTTTAGATTTGCGTCAGCTACACTGCTACTTTAGATTGGCGTCGCCTACACTGCTACTTTAGATTTGCGTCATTTACACTGCTACTTTAGATTGGCGTCAGCTACACTGCTACTTTAGATTGGCGTCAGCTACACTGCTACTTTAGATTTGCGTCAGCTACACTGCTACTTTAGATTGGCGTCAGCTACACTGCTACTTTAGATTGGCGTCAGCTACACTGCTACTTTAGATTGGCGTCAGCTACACTGCTACTTTAGATTTGCGTCAGCTACACTGCTACTTTAGATTTGCGTCAGCTACACTGCTACTTTAGATTGGCGTCAGCTACACTGCTACTTTAGATTTGCGTCAGCTACACTGCTACTTTAGATTGGCGTCAGCTACACTGCTACTTTAGATTTGCGTCAGCTACACTGCTACTTTAGATTGGCGTCAGCTACACTGCTACTTTAGATTTGCGTCAGCTACACTGCTACTTTAGATTTGAGTCAGCTACACTGCTACTTTAGATTTTCGTCGCCTACACTGCTACTTTAGATTTGCGTCGCCTACACTGTTACTTTAGATTGGCGACAGCTACACTGCTACTTTAGATTTGCGTCAGCTACACTGCTACTTTAGATTTTCGTCGCCTACACTGCTACTTTAGATTTGCGTCGCCTACACTGTTACTTTAGATTGGCGTCAGCTACACTGCTACTTTAGATTTGAGTCAGCTACACTGCTACTTTAGATTTTCGTCGCCTACACTGCTACTTTAGATTTGCGTCGCCTACACTGTTACTTTAGATTGGCGTCAGCTACACTGCTACTTTAGATTTGAGTCAGCTACACTGCTACTTTAGATTTTCGTCGCCTACACTGCTACTTTAGATTTGCGTCGCCTACACTGCTACTTTAGATTGGCATCAGCTACACTGCTACTTTAGATTTGAGTCAGCTACACTGCTTCTTTAGATTTTCGTCGCCTACACTGCTACTTTAGATTTGCGTCACCTACACTGCTACTTTAGATTTGCGTCAGCTACACTGCTACTTTAGATTTGCGTCGCCTACACTGCTACTTTAGATTTGCGTCATTTACACTGCTACTTTAGATTGGCGTCAGCTACACTGCTACTTTAGATTGGCGTCAGCTACACTGCTACTTTAGATTTGCGTCAGCTACACTGCTACTTTAGATTGGCGTCAGCTACACTGCTACTTTAGATTTGCGTCAGCTACACTGCTACTTTAGATTGGCGTCAGCTACACTGCTACTTTAGATTTGCGTCAGCTACACTGCTACTTTAGATTTGCGTCAGCTACACTGCTACTTTAGATTGGCGTCAGCTACACTGCTACTTTAGATTTGCGTCAGCTACACTGCTACTTTAGATTTGCGTCAGCTACACTGCTACTTTAGATTGGCGTCGCCTACACTGCTACTTTAGATTTGCGTCATTTACACTGCTACTTTAGATTTGCGTCATTTACACTGCTACTTTAGATTTGCGTCAGCTACACTGCTACTTTAGATTGGCGTCGCCTACACTGCTACTTTAGATTTGCGTCATTTACACTGCTACTTTAGATTGGCGTCAGCTACACTGCTACTTTAGATTGGCGTCAGCTACACTGCCACTTTAGATTGGCGTCAGCTACACTGCTACTTTAGATTGGCGTCAGCTACACTGCTACTTTAGATTTGCGTCAGCTACACTGCTACTTTAGATTTGAGTCAGCTACACTGCTACTTTAGATTTTCGTCGCCTACACTGCTACTTTAGATTTGCGTCGCCTACACTGTTACTTTAGATTGGCGTCAGCTACACTGCTACTTTAGATTTGCGTCAGCTACACTGCTACTTTAGATTTGAGTCAGCTACACTGCTACTTTAGATTTTCGTCGCCTACACTGCTACTTTAGATTTGCGTCGCCTACACTGCTACTTTAGATTGGCATCAGCTACACTGCTACTTTAGATTTGAGTCAGCTACACTGCTTCTTTAGATTTTCGTCGCCTACACTGCTACTTTAGATTTGCGTCGCCTACACTGTTACTTTAGATTGGCGTTGCGTCGCCTACACTGCTACTTTAGATTGGCATCAGCTACACTGCTACTTTAGATTTGAGTCAGCTACACTGCTTCTTTAGATTTTCGTCGCCTACACTGCTACTTTAGATTTGCGTCGCCTACACTGTTACTTTAGATTGGCGTTGCGTCGCCTACACTACTACTTTAGATTGGCGTCAGCTACACTGCTACTTTAGATTTGCGTCGCCTACACTGCTACTTTAGATTTGCGTCGCTTACATTGCTACTTTAGATTTGCGTCGCCTACACTGTTACTTTAGAGAAAAAATCGAATAAAATGAAATTATTTTTAAGGGCGTGACATATAACATATAACATAACAATGTTATATGTTATTTTAAGAGTCATAGCTTTATTCTGCCAGACTAATACGCGTTCGCGCCTTCTAGTTTGTTCTGAATTCTATATCTGCTGGGGATCTCTATCATCAGTCCCCTCGTTACAAAAGTAGCTCAGTGGTGTGTGTGTATGAACATATCTCTGGTTCCTCTCACTTTGATCACTACAAATGACGAGGAGACAGCAGTCTTCAGTGTCTCGTCGAAGCGGACTGTGGCGGCGTGTGTGCGAATGTGTTTGTGTGTGTGACGTATGTGGTTTGGTATTCACCTGTACGCGGTAGAGATGTGAACGAAAGCCTTCAGCTTGGTGCAGCCGCGCGCCAGTTTGAACATCTCTCTGGTTCCTCTCACGTTGATCTCCACTGCCGTCTTCAGTGGTTCGTCGAACCGGACCGTGGCGGCTCCGTGGAAGATTACCTCGACCTGTGAGTAGAGAGATTAAGTATAGGATTTAACAATGTTTTAGAAGAGATTGTGAGCGGTAACATAGTCAGATATGGGTCTATCTGAATGGGCGTGGTCAAATAAAAAACTAACATAAAATGTTAGTTCTTTATGTTAGTTCTTTCTGTAACACGAAAAACGACTTTAATTATTTTAAGCATCATCTGGTGACTAAGTAATAACAGCCGCACGGATCGATCGATCAGGTTAAGCTACGCTTGCCGCAGTTGGTCCGTGGATGGGTGACCATCTTTACTTACCAAGACACCTCCGTGCCTCGGAAAGCACGTAAAGCTGTTGGTCCCGGCTGTCATTTGTAGATCTTTGACAGTCGTTACGGGTAGTCAGAAGCCCGAAAGTCTGACAACCAGTCTCACCATGGGGTATCCTGTTATCCACTGGTATTCAGCTGCATCCGGTTAGACTGGAAGCCGACCCCAACATAGTTGGGAAAAGGCAGGCAGATGATTTTAACTATAGATATAGAATAGATATATAGATGTACGGAAGATACAGCAGTAGGCAGTTGCCTACGTGCCGCATCAATGTAATTACCTACGTGCTGCAACAATGTACCTATGTGCCGCAACAATGTACCTACGTTGTATTTTTCCCTTATGTATGGTATGTATCAGAAAGGTGTGGTCATATTTAAGGGTGCGGTACAGACCATCAAACTGAACAACTTTTGCCATGGGCCAACATCGTAATCGCGAAAAAATAATCAACCGTCCCATACCTAGTCGACCCAAACATATGGGACAACTGATTATTTTTCGCGATTTAAATAAGACCACAAATTTCTGATACACGCTGTATAACGGAAATCACGAGTGCTCGAAACAGTCGCATACAGATCCCGGCTTTTAATATGACACATTGTGTTTGAGAAAACGTCACACTCCTACCAACTTATCTGTGAAATGGCGAAAATTGGAACTACGGCCGTCATGTTGAAATGTCATTGGATTGTCAGTGTCTACTACATTCGGGTTCTCTGGTTGTTTTGTCGTGATATTGCTGAATTTATAAAGGTAAAAATGCTGAAAGCTATGTGATGCTCGAAAAATTATTCTAAAGGTTAAAACCTTTTTTGAAGAAGCTCGGGCGGGGTTGTATCAAATATACAAACGAATTTCGGCAGCGACAGGTTAGTGTTGTCAACTTTCTTGTTATAAAATACCCGATACTTAACTAATTATTTAAGTCCATGAAATATTCGTTTCGGTAGCGTAACGGGTAACGGTAACGTACAAGTGAGTGAGCCAACTAACCGTGGTGTGAGTCAAGGACTAATTTCAAAAATAGTTAAAGAAGGGCACGCAGCAGAAGAAACTGGTACAAAAATTCGGACACCAGGTAAGGAGAGAAAACGTAAAAGTGCATTGCGCATGTTGCTGATTTTGCCCATGTCAAAATCATCAACATGCATAATGCCACTTTATTATAGTTATACGGAGGAAAGCACATGAATTTTATTCTGCTAAAAAAGAGGTCCCTACTGTTAAAAAGCTTCTAGAGGTCTTAAAGACAGAAATAAATTACACAGGACAGCGAGAGAGTCTGCGAAAGCTGCTTCACAAGGCGGGATTTCGTTTAAAAAAATCTCAATCCAATTGGAAGGTTCATATGGAGCGAAATGAAATATTAGCTTGGAGAGCTAAGTACTTGCATGCAGTGGATAAAAATAACAAATCTCCCCAGCCCCGGCCCATAATTTATTTCCATGAGACCTTTATTTATTTATTTATTTATAACAATCTTACCTACACTATCATTACAGATCTATGATCCAATGCGACAGAGTGGTCTTACTAACTAAATCCTAAATCTACACCTTATACCTAGTTAAAAAATATCTTAATCTAAATAACTTATTAAATATAGTGTAACTTTTGCGAATTCACTCAAGTTGCACCACAATACATCAACCCTCCCGTGAACCTCATTCACCACGCGTATGGCTCTAGTGAGAGGAGTTCTCGCCAGTAGGTTGGTCCTGGCCGCAGGTACAGCGAGCAGGGGCGGGCGGTGCCGCCTCCACACGTACCGGTCGGGCACGCACAGCTGTAGGTGCCGCAGCACTCCCGGGTTATGCACCACGCCACGTAGTAGTTTCACTACATACGCTACGAGCGAAAACTCCCGTCGTACTCTTACAGTGTTATACCCTACCATACCCAGAACAAATAGTGTAGGGTACATCAATGGGTATAATGGATATACCCCATACAGCTTGTAATACAAGTGTCGCGTGAACTTATTTTGGATACGTTCCAACATAACACTATAACGCCTCATGAGGAGCTCAAATGAATGCGATTTTTTGGGCTTCTGACTACCTGTAAAGGCTGTCAAAGATCTACAAATAACAGCTGGGATCAACGGCTTAGCCTGCTTCCTGAGGTACGGAGGGGTCTTGTTATGTAATGGATGGTCACCGCTCCACGAACCGACCGCGGCAAGCATAGCTTAATCGCTTAATCCTTCGATCGAGCCGTGCGGCTGATATCATTTAGTCACGAGCATGCAACTTATTGCAGTCAAAACTACATCAGGCGTTTTGTTTTCGTGATGGTGAATTAGTTATAAGTCTACTTGCAATAACGTACCAATCTTACAACTCCAGTCTAGATTTTCATTTTTCTTGCCTGAACACACTCAACAGAGAGTGTTAACAAACCCCATCGCAAAAACCCCATCGCGAAACCAACAAAGCGAATTAGTAACACATTCATCTGTATTTAAGTTTCAACTTTATATCTCACAATTCTTTCCAACAATTAGATATTGTTTGAATAACATAATTTAATAAATTGTAATAGGAAAATCATCGACGAAAATTTAGTTTAAAATTAAGCTTGATTGTCCAATGAAAAAAATGGGAATTATGTAACTGATCCTCTCAAAATTTATTTAACCTTCTAAATAAGGACACCTTTTTTAATAATTACGCCTATTTTTTAAATTTATTTTATAAAATTAAGCTTGATTGTCCAATGAAAAAAATGGGAACTATGTAACTGATCCTCTCAAAACTTATTTAACCTTCTAATTATGGACACCTTTTCTAATAATTGCGCCTCTTTTTATAATTTTATTAAGTTTATAAAATTAAGCTTGATTGTCCAATGACAAAAATGAGAATTATGTAACTGATCCTCTCAAAACTTATTTAACCTTCTAATTGTGGACACCTTTTTAAATAATTTCGCCTGTTTTTAACTTTCTTGCTTTTTCTCACAGTTGGTCGCAGTAACTAAGCTACGACACCCCGACCAAGCAGGTTTTTTTTTTAAATTTAGTTTTTTTTTTTTCCAATTTGGTCGCAGTAGCGTGCTATTTAGTAGTTTTAGGAGCCCTAAATAAGAATTATTTAAATGTTAGGTTTACAAAAAGAGCGCTATCATTATATCATGATAGTAGAGTATTTATAAAATTTTTAGAAGCGCAAAATGGGAATTATTAGAGGTTTTGATGAACTACATTATTAGTATTTCACGGGTTGCGAATCAATTTGGTACTTTAATAATTATGGTTGCCGAGCAATTTGTGCTCGTCACGATACATATGGTGAAGTGGACCTGATAGTGACTTCACCATCAGCTCCAGTTCTCCTGGTTCTTACCATGAGAACTCCTCAACAATTAACATCCCTGCATCGGGAAAGGCAATATTTTGTAAAAGGTGATGAGCAGTTGACATAAGGGTATTGTAACTTAGATAAAATACAAACTGGCCCACTGAAAACTGATTTTTTTTTCTTTTATTTAATATTTATTTTTATATTTTTTTTATCAATTGGTATCAAACAGTGTACCATTAAGTTCAGGTATTGTGTTCAAACTACATGTTATCACAGATACGATTAGAAAAGACTACATGTAATTGAAGCAACGCCACATCGGCGTCGTCGTGGAGTCGCGCACGCTGAGCTTAGGTCATGGGTTGTTGTTTAAGTTGCGTCAGGTCGTTGAAGTGCACAACTTGAGCATACTGGTTTGGCTAGTATCGCAAGTATGTAGTATGTGAGTAAATGATGACTCGTTTTACTTGAACAGCTCAGTGCCTGCTCTGTGGATATTATCACCGGCTTAGGAGGCCATTGTACAAGTTTTTAGTGTCATCCAATGCAATAATTATGAACTAGACATGTCGAGTCTATGCAAAAAAAAGAAGTGTACTAAAGTACTAAGTGTAACCAATAACAAGCATCAATTTATTAAAATGAAGTTGTTGTACGGAATATGCTTTAATACACAAATACAGGGAGTCGGACACCGCCGGCGAACTGCTACCATGACTTCAGTACATCATTCTAGACCCACCAGAGATGACATTTACCGTAGCATATAAAAAAAACTACATGCTTTTATAATAAAAAAACAACCGAGTTCCAAAATAACACTACAAAGTGATAAATAACTTTAATTTCGGAGGTGGTCTTTGGTCTTTGATCCTGTATTTAAGTTTTTGCCACCGACTTCTGAAATTAAAGTTATTTTTTTTTTGGAAGCCGGTGGTTTTTTTTTGTAAAAAGATTTTTATTTGTCACTTCTTAATGGGTTAGTTTGTAATTTATCTAACTTACGATAGCCTAATGTCAACTGCTCATCACCTTTTACAAAATATTGCTTTTAACGATGCAGTGACGTAATTGCTGAGGAGTTCTCATGGTAAGAACCAGGAGAACTGGAGCTGATAGTGAATTACCATCAGCTTCACCTACACCATATTGCGACGAGCATAAATTGCTTAGCAACCATATTCAAGTAACGAATCCAATCGAAACCCGTGAAATACTTATTAATAAGTTGTTCAGGTGGCCATCCGTGGTCTTCATCATCAGTTCCACTTCACCAAATAGTGCTTTCCAAGAGTAAATTTTAATGCACGAGTTACTAAAAAAATACCCTCATCGCTATAGGTGTGCCTATCATTTTAGGTTTCTCCTCGATTTCAATGGGATATCCTCATTGGATTCTGACTTGGTGACAATGGGACCACCTCGAGATCATATCCTTTCAAATAAAAAGAATTTTCAAAATCGGTCCACAATCGACGGACACGTCGGTGAACATACATCAAGAAACCGGCCAAGTGCACAATGAAGGGTTCCGTAGTTGGGATTACTTGGGACGTATTTATTCCAAAAACAAACATTTTAGTTTTTAACATTGTAGTTGAAAAACCTGTTCCCCATACATATGTATATGCCACGGTAAATTCTCCAACTGCAAATTTAAGTTAAAGTTGGTCGACTATAACTCGTTAACTTGTAAAGCCTACTTAGCCGTGATAGTTTTCCTTTTAATTTCTGCCATGAATTGGTTCACATCTCCTTAAACAACCGTTTAGCTGGCAGGGGGGGGGGGGGGGGGGGCTCAACTCTAACAAAAATTAGCACTTTAATGCTTAATATTACGCAAGTGGTTCCTTGAATCGAAAAGTAGTGTTTACAGACGTACAATATTTTGGAACGGCCTATCCAACGATACCCCACACCATGTTGTAGAAGAGATGGCGAAACTATAAGGGTTCCTCGTTTACTACGGAACCCTAAAAAGACATTTATACGAACATATAACCTCCTCCTTTTTGGAAGTCGGTTAAAAATAGTAACGAAGGGAAAACAGTGTACCTATTGAATATTTTTGAAAAAAGTAATTCCTACAAAGTGTTGGACCGAGTCTGACACCGATAATATAGTTTTTAGAAATTTTGTCCGTTTGTGTGGATCTATGTTTCGATTTGGCGCAAAACGGCTGATCGGATTTGGATGAAATTTTTCACACATGTAGTTATATGTATAGTTATACAGAATGACATTGAAAACATGCGACAAATCGAAATGGGAGATTGTACTCATCATTATGAACAACTTTTACTAAGGGACCAAAGCTACAATCCCAAAAAAAAACTGCTGTCCCCTACATTTATGTTCGCAATACCTCATCAAAATGTAGGAAAAGCAGATTTTTTTTTTTGGGATTACAGCTTTGGTCCCTTAGTAAAAGTTGTTAATAATGATGTATACAATGTCCCATTTCAGTTTGTCGCAAGTTTTCAATTTCAACCTGTATAGCCTGGATTAGCCACATAGGGTATTTTTTTAAATCCCGGTAGTACGTTCCCGTGGGATTTTTTCAGACATACACGCAGGCGAAGCCGTGGGAAAAAGCTAGTGATTAAATACGAGCGCATGACGTCGTTACAGTGGCAATGGTAGGAAGAAGAAACACTGGTGCTAATATTTAACTTCATATTTTTTACGAAGACTTGTTGAATTTAGCGACTGCGTAGAATATTAATGAGAACGCAAACATTTTAGTACGTAATATCGTAATTTTCCATGATTATTATACTATAATATCTAGTACCTACTTATTACCATAAAACTGGTATTTTTTGTCGTGAAGATCTAAAAATCCGGACAAGTGAAAGTTGAACTCGCGTGGTGAGGGATCCGTACAATGAATATGTTATCTACCATATTTTTATCCCAAGAACAGTTAAAAAAACATGTTCTCCCGTACAGTTCAACTGCAAATGTAAGTTTTTAGGCCCAATATTGAGATATTTACCATTTTATTTTAACACCATAGACTGATTATAGGTTTTCCTGCAATCTATAAGTTAAGAACTATTTTCTGTAATTTTTTCATATGGCAAATTTACATCTTTTTTTCTTAATTAACTTTCAAACTATTTTTTAAATTATAAAAACAAAAATATTTGAGTTTGAGTTAAAACCAAAACTATTTTTTAAATTTTCTAATTGGCCCCCAAAAGTGACCCTCATATTCAATATTCATTTATTTACGTTACACGTCCGTGTGGGTCACAGAAATTCATATTTATGTGTACCAAATTTCAACTTTATCGGTCCCGTAGAGTCGTAGCCAATCGGCTGTGACAGTCGGACAGACAGACAGACAGACAGACACACGAGTGATAAGGGATAAGGGTTCCGTTTTCTACTGTAAGGTACGGAACCCTAAAAACGAGCTCGGATAAGAACACTCGTCTCGTCAAGTGTCAGCGTTACGTTTTGATGGTAAACAACTCGACAGTAATAAGTGCTCACTGTCAATGGCTGTTGTTGGCTCAGTCATAAGATATGGCGCAATATTCTGGGGAAACTCGACCAATAAAGAAACCAACTTAAAATCCCAAAAAAGGTGCATTAGGGCCATGTTTGGTCTAAAGATGACCGAAAGCTGTAAACCATATTTCATTAAGCATAAAATATTAAGTTTTCCCTCTTTTTTTATTTATGAAGCCTCTAATTTCGTTAAAAATGATCCTACGTTGTTTAACAAACAATCAGACGTTAACATTCGTAGTCATCGGGTTAAGGTCAAGCACGGCTTTGATGCATAAAAGCATATTCAGTTTGGCCCCAAACATTTATAATAAGCTCCCAACACCTCTGAAACCCACCCACTAGGTTGTTAAGTTGCATTTAAAAAAAATCTTATAGCCAAATACTACTACAGCTTATCAGAGTTCCTAAATTGGCGAAATTAAGTAAATATTGGCACATTATTGCGACATAATGGTAAATAAACTGTTGTATGGTAGTTAGTTAAGCTGTTTCTAAACTGATGTATTGATAATGTAGTTAGGCACACGCATGGTAACAATAACTTCTGTATTTGTTGTACACTTTAACTGGAACAACTTGTAGCCCTTTTTTATTATTTCCGTTTATCTCCGTCATATACAAATGTTTTAACTGCTTATTTTAAGATTGTTCATCTAGTAGGTAATAATAAGAAAATGCTGTATTTACCTATAATTGTTTGTTACATTCGGTTCTTTATTTTCTGTTGTTTCTTGTAATTTATGTAGTGTTTATGAACGTTGGTAAATCTAAATAAATAAAATGCACATGTATTGTACTTACTCATGATTTACAAAATATAAATATCTTTATCTTTATCTTTGTCGCCTATAGAATACTGGAGGCAACGCAGAACCGTCGACATCACAGAGACAAAGAAACGTCTAATCTGCCTGTCACAGTCACCCTTCAAACTGAAACACAGCAACGCTGCGGCAGAAGCGGCAGAAGTAAGTGTGGTGGTACCTGGCACTTCCCCGGACGAGCGGTCCTACTAATTTGTGTACAGGGTGTAACAAGACCCATCACATAGCCGTTACCTACCCATTCTGTACATCAAACTAAGTAACATTGAGCAAAAATGATTGCTGGGAAACGACTTTTATTTTTGGTGTAGAAATCATGTGAAGCGCGCAATCTAACGCACGCGAAAATTGTGCTTATGGGTGCATGCCACGGTGCAGGAGTTGTGGGGTAGTAGAGATAAGTTTAAGTTCTTTTTTTGTTGTCTAATTACATCCGATATGTATGGTGGTAGCCCTTCCCCAGACGAGATCCTTCACAAAGAGCTCCACGACTACACTGACGCGTCGTGGTACTCACCTCGTTCATGATCTTCACCCGGTCCTCCGGACACACGCCGAGGTCCGGCAGCACCATGTCGCCCTCCACGATGCTGATCTTACGGATGAAGTCTGGACATTCTCTGCGTAATCTGTCGTAGAGCTGAAACATACAAGAAACATATTATGGCCATGGGGTCCGAGTGCCCACTTAGTTTTTAGAGACATCGCCAAGCGGTTGGTCGACTCCTCATGTGACCAGAGGGCTGGTCTATTTTTTGGCCAAAGAATCAGAATTGCCATACAACGTGGTAATGCTGCCAGCCTTTTGGGTACTTTTCCTGTTGACAGCGATGCGGACGAACTTTTTGACGCCCTATGATATTTTACCCTCCTTTTTATATAATTGTACATATAATTATTATTATTTTAAGTTTGTTAGTTTTTAAATGATGTAGATATTTTCAAAATTATAATAAACAGTGCTTTGGGTAGACTTCAGACAAATAGACAAAAATGCTAAAAACTATATTTTAGACATAAAACTTGTTAATTGTCAAAAAAAAAGAAACATATTTGTTTACTAAAAAAACAGTAAGTAGTGCTATTCTATAAAATCTCACCGTAAAAACTTAGATGAGGTGAGCGATAAGTGATCTGTCATTTCACCTGATGGTAGCGACTCACTATTGACAGCTTACTTCAAGCTCACTTCATCTTTGTTTTCACGGTGAGATTTTTGCAGAAATTTTCGGCTTTTTATTTATTTTTTTGGTGGGAAATTATCAAATATTCAATGAATAAAATTATCAAAGAATTTTTCTGCTGGACATAAGAATAGGTTTTAAACAGGCCCCTATCTATCTATAGTGTGTGCCGGAAAAGGTGGCACTTGTGGTCATTGACCCACCTAGATACTTGTACCTAGCTACATAATTATATTCTACTCAGATCTATTGTAACAATTGCAGCTTTTTGCAAAGATGATAAATACACTGGCTTTTCCACGTCACCTCACCTCACATTGGCAGAATTTTCGACATTACTTTTCAAATTCAAGAGATTTTTTTAAAATAAAACCCGTTTGAAATGTATCCTGCATCGAATCCTATCGTTGAAATCAACATTGAATAAAAACGATCCATCAGAGCACTTGGGACTTCCTTGCGATAGTATTCGGGAAAGTCCCGGTTGATCTTACAATGTAGATTGTCGTACAGATAATATTAGGAAAAGGGCAATGACCGACAGCTGTCATCCTATTTGGCACCAGCTAAACTATTAATACGTGGGAAGGCCTCCCACAAGGTAGACCGATGACCTATGAAGGTCGCCGGAATCCGCTGCGAGTACAGAATCGGTCGATGTGTTGACGCTTGGGAGAGGCCACGCCCAGCAGGGGACGTCTTTCGGCTGATAAATGACAACATAACATCACGCCTTGTTTCCCGAAGGGATGGGCAGAGGTGTACCTGTAGTACACCCACATTTCGCCAGTTATGTTTAATTTATGTCCCATGTAATAGGGGGAGAGCCTATTGGCATCAACCGGGCCTCTGGGCTGCTACTGAGAAATTCCAAATAGAAAAACCCGATAACACTTTGTCCGACCCGGGATTCGAACCCAGGACCTCGTGCTCAGTAGTAGCGCTTGCGACAACTAGACCAACGAGGTAGTCAAAATAAATGATTATGATCCTATTAATACATACATTATGGATGCGAAAGTACCTCTGTCTGACTGTCTGTTACCGTTTCACGCCTGACTGGCTGAACGGATTTCGATGGACACTCGGATTGAGCATGACCTGGGTTAGGACATAGGGTATTTTTATTCCAGTAGTACGTTCCCATGGGATAGTTTCCGACCACCAAACGGGTGAAGTCGGTGACAAAAGTAAGTCATTATCTTACCCTTATCCAATTTATTTGGGGTCGGCGCAACATTTATTTTTTTAACACAACACTTCTATCATTAGGTACAGGATCCCCCAACAAGTGTTCTGCTTCCATACTTCTCTATTAGTCGTCATCTCGGTAGTCACTCCCTGTCTTGCCATCGTTTCTTTGGTCTTCCCCTATTCTTATAGCCACCCGCATACATGCTTAAATCTTTCCTCACGACATCATCCTCATTCCTCCGCATCACATACCCATACCATGACAACCTATTTCCACACAACTTTTCAGTGACCGGTGCCACTTTCAGACATTGCCTTCTACACTCATTTCTTATTTTATTCATTCGCGTATCACCTCACATCCCTCCTAGTGCGTACCGCGACACATCCCTCCTAGCACGTATCACCACACATCCCTCCTAGCACATATCACCACACATCCCTCGTAGCACATATCACCACACATCCCTCCTAGCACGTATCACCACACATCCCTCCTAGCACGTATCACCACACATCCCTCCTAGCACGTATCACCACACATCCCTCCTAGCACGTATCACCACACATCCCTCCTAGCACATATAACCACACATCCCTCCTAGCACATATCACCACACATCCCTCCTAGCACGTATCACCACACATCCCTCCTAGCACGTATCACCACACATCCCTCCTAGCACGTATCACCACACATCCCTCCTAGCACGTATCACCACACATCCCTCCTAGCACATATCACCACACATCCCTCCTAGCACGTATCACCACACATCCCTCCTAGCACGTATCACCACACATCCTTCCTAGCACGTATCACCACACATCCCTCCTAGCACATATCACCACACATCCCTCCTAGCACGTATCACCACACATCCCTCCTAGCACGTATCATCACACATCCCTCCTAGCACGTATCACCACACATCCCTCCTAGCACGTATCACCACACATCCCTCCTAGCACGTATCACCACACATCCCTCCTAGAACGTATCACCACACATCCCTCCTAGCACGTATCACCACACATCCCTCCTAGCACGTATCACCACACATCCCTCCTAGCACGTATCACCACACATCCCTCCTAGCACGTATCACCACACATCCCTCCTAGCACGTATCACCACACATCCCTCCTAGCACGTATCACCACACATCCCTCCTAGCACGTATCACCACACATCCCTCCTAGCACGTATCACCACACATCCCTCCTAGCACGTATCACCACACATCCCTCCTAGCACGTATCACCACACATCCCTCCTAGCACGTATCACCACACATCCCCCCTAGCACGTATTACCACACATCTCTCCTAGCACGTATCACCACACATCCCTCCTAGCACGTATCACTACAAATCCCTCCTAGCACGTATCACCACACATCCCCCCTAGCACGTTTTACCACACATCTCTCCTAGCACGTATCACCACACATCCCTCCTAGCACGTATCATCACACATCCCTCCTAGCACGTATCACCACACATCCCTCCTAGCACGTATCACCATACATCCCTCCTAGCACGTATCACCACACATCCCTCCTAGCACGTATCACCACACATTCCTCCTAGCACATATCACCACACATCCCTCCTAGCACATATCACCACACATTCCTCCTAGCACATATCACCACACATCCCTCCTAGCACATATCACCACACATCCCTCCTAGCACATATCACCACACATCCCTCCTAGCACATATCACCACACATCCCTCCTAGCACATATCACCACACATCCCTCCTAGCACATATCACCACACATCCCTCCTAGCACATATCACCACACATCCCTCCTAGCACATATCACCACACATCCCTCCTAGCACATATCACCACACATCCCTCCTTGCACATATCACCACACATCCCTCCTAGCACATATCACCACACATTCCTCCTAGCACATATCACCACACATCCCTCCTAGCACATATCATCACACATCCCTCCTAGCACATATCACCACACATCCCTCCTAGCACATATCACCACACATCCCTCCTAGCACATATCACCACACATCCCTCCTAGCACATATCACCATACATCCCTCCTAGCACATATCACCACACATCCCTCCTAGCACATATCACCACACATCCCTCCTAGCACATATCACCATACATCCCTCCTATGGGTGGACCATGACCTGGGTTAGGACATGATATCTTTACATCCCGCCATTCCCACGGGAAAGACTTATGCCTGTGAAACCGCGGGTCACAGCTAGTATTGTTATAAATATCTTACCACGTCGTCAAACTGTTCTTGTAGCCTCTTCGCAATATCTTTGTTCTTCTTCGGTCTCGCCAGCAGGAATATCTTCTTTAGGTCTGGACATGATCTGGAATAAAGAGAAAACGATACATCACAATCTTCTACAGTGACACTGACAGACAACACCCAACATAAACCACTGGGTGTAACGTTTGTGCACAATCTTGCACTAAACTCAATCGGGAACACGGCTTGTGATTTAAATAAATCATAGCTGCACTAACTAACTAACTTCGCAAGCGCGACTGTTAAACAAAATATCTAAGGTTCGATTCCCAGGTCAGGCTTTTCATTACTATAAATTCATACTAAGCTAAAATATGTACTTATGCGTTGTCTGTCTGAAGAATTTTGTGAACATGAAGGAAGGAAGGAAAGGGTGTCATTCTGGTGAGTTACGCAATTAGGGTGCAGTTTGCTTTGCAAGTTGTCTATCGCCTGATCTATGTAGTACCAACAAGTAGTAGGCATCCACGCGGCTACACGCAGTGCTAGCAGCGGCGAGTCCTGATCTATGTAGTACCAACAAGTAGTAGGCATCCACGCGGCTACACGCAGTGCTAGCAGCGGCGTGTCCTGATCTATGTAGTACTAACAAGTAGTAGGCATCCACGCGGCTACACGCAGTGCTAGCAGCGGCGAGTCCTGATCTATGTAGTACCAACAAGTAGTAGGCATCCACGCGGCTACACGCAGTGCTAGCAGCGGCGAGTCCTGATCTATGTAGTACCAACAAGTAGTAGGCATCCACGCGGCTACACGCAGTGCTAGCAGCGGCGTGTCCTGATCTATGTAGTACCAACAAGTAGTAGGCATCCACGCGGCTACACGCAGTGCTAGCAGCGGCGAGTCCTGATCTATGTAGTACCAACAAGTAGTAGGCATCCACGCGGCTACACGCAGTGCTAGCAGCGGCGAGTCCTGATCTATGTAGTACCAACAAGTAGTAGGCATCCACGCGGCTACACGCAGTGCTAGCAGCGGCGTGTCCTGATCTATGTAGTACCAACAAGTAGTAGGCATCCACGCGGCTACACGCAGTGCTAGCAGCGGCGAGTCCTGATCTATGTAGTACCAACAAGTAGTAGGCATCCACGCGGCTACACGCAGTGCTAGCAGCGGCGTGTCCTGATCTATGTAGTACCAACAAGTAGTAGGCATCCACGCGGCTACACGCAGTGCTAGCAGCGGTGTGTCCTGATCTATGTAGTACCAACAAGTAGTAGGCATCCACGCGGCTACACGCAGTGCTAGCAGCGGCGTGTCCTGATCTATGTAGTACCAACAAGTAGTAGGCATCCACGCGGCTACACGCAGTGCTAGCAGCGGCGTGTCCTGATCTATGTAGTACCAACAAGTAGTAGGCATCCACGCGGCTACACGCAGTGCTAGCAGCGGCGTGTCCTGATCTATGTAGTACCAACAAGTAGTAGGCATCCACGCGGCTACACGCAGTGCTAGCAGCGGCGTGTCCTGATCTATGTAGTACCAACAAGTAGTAGGCATCCACGCGGCTACACGCAGTGCTAGCAGCGGCGTGTCCTGATCTATGTAGTACCAACAAGTAGTAGGCATCCACGCGGCTACACGCAGTGCTAGCAGCGGCGTGTCCTGATCTATGTAGTACCAACAAGTAGTAGGCATCCACGCGGCTACACGCAGTGCTAGCAGCGGCGTGTCCTGATCTATGTAGTACCAACAAGTAGTAGGCATCCACGCGGCTACACGCAGTGCTAGCAGCGGCGTGTCCTGATCTATGTAGTACCAACAAGTAGTAGGCATCCACGCGGCTACACGCAGTGCTAGCAGCGGCGTGTCCTGATCTATGTAGTACCAACAAGTAGTAGGCATCCACGCGGCTACACGCAGTGCTAGCAGCGGCGTGTCCTGATCTATGTAGTACCAACAAGTAGTAGGCATCCACGCGGCTACACGCAGTGCTAGCAGCGGCGTGTCCTGATCTATGTAGTACCAACAAGTAGTAGGCATCCACGCGGCTACACGCAGTGCTAGCAGCGGCGTGTCCTGATCTATGTAGTACCAACAAGTAGTAGGCATCCACGCGGCTACACGCAGTGCTAGCAGCGGCGTGTCCTGATCTATGTAGTACCAACAAGTAGTAGGCATCCACGCGGCTACACGCAGTGCTAGCAGCGGCGTGTCCTGATCTATGTAGTACCAACAAGTAGTAGGCATCCACGCGGCTACACGCAGTGCTAGCAGCGGCGTGTCCTGATCTATGTAGTACCAACAAGTAGTAGGCATCCACGCGGCTACACGCAGTGCTAGCAGCGGCGTGTCCTGATCTATGTAGTACCAACAAGTAGTAGGCATCCACGCGGCTACACGCAGTGCTAGCAGCGGCGTGTCCTGATCTATGTAGTACCAACAAGTAGTAGGCATCCACGCGGCTACACGCAGTGCTAGCAGCGGCGTGTCCTGATCTATGTAGTACCAACAAGTAGTAGGCATCCACGCGGCTACACGCAGTGCTAGCAGCGGCGTGTCCTGATCTATGTAGTACCAACAAGTAGTAGGCATCCACGCGGCTACACGCAGTGCTAGCAGCGGCGTGTCCTGATCTATGTAGTACCAACAAGTAGTAGGCATCCACGCGGCTACACGCAGTGCTAGCAGCGGCGTGTCCTGATCTATGTAGTACCAACAAGTAGTAGGCATCCACGCAGCTACACGCAGTGCTAGCAGCGGCGTGTCCTGATCTATGTAGTACCAACAAGTAGTAGGCATCCACGCGGCTACACGCAGTGCTAGCAGCGGCGTGTCCTGATCTATGTAGTACCAACAAGTAGTAGGCATCCACGCGGCTACACGCAGTGCTAGCAGCGGCGTGTCCTGATCTATGTAGTACCAACAAGTAGTAGGCATCCACGCAGCTACACGCAGTGCTAGCAGCGGCGTGTCCTGATCTATGTAGTACCAACAAGTAGTAGGCATCCACGCAGCTACACGCAGTGCTAGCAGCGGCGTGTCCTGATCTATGTAGTACCAACAAGTAGTAGGCATCCACGCAGCTACACGCAGTGCTAGCAGCGGCGTGTCCTGATCGAGATTACGTGTCGTGATTGATATGCCGCCCGCGTCGCGCCCAGCTCAGTGTAGCGACAGACGGGCTGGTGGATTATAAGTGCAGTTACGTACGTAGAGAACTTTAATATATTGAGAAAGGTACCGACGTTATAAAAACAGTATAGGAATGTAATACACTAGCCTGGATTCCCAAATAGCGTAGGCAGAAATGTATAGCAGCATGTATATCCATATTTCAACGTTATGTTTAAGTTCCATGTAATAGGGGCAAGCCTATTGCCGTTTATCACGTACTTTGCTAAGTTCCTGATGAAAAACCCAAAATTATTTTACCCAATCTGGGAATCGAACACAGTACCCCACGTTCCGCAGACGCACTTGGTTCCACTGAACTAACGAGGCAGTCATTAAATATAAATCAGATTGATTTATTTGATAGAGATGTCGAACTTATTCTGTACTCGATGTATCATCTGAACTGCCTGTAACCTGCTGGTTATCCCCACAGCATTTTACAACAATCTCACGGAAAACCAAAGGAAAAAACTTCGTAATAATATTAGGTATTATAATTTGTGCCAATTGTCATTCAGTACGGGAGCTCTGGAGCCCTGAGGGATACATAAGTGGCGAGCTGCGTCACTCGGCTTCAGTTTAAGGCTGGGTTCATTCCCCGCCGTGAGAACGTTTTGTTTTTACCCTAAACTAACTATACTGGACAGTCAACAGCACGTCCATGGTTACAGTGTTGTACTTAGAGGTACGCCTTTATTTCAAAATCAAATCAATCTATTTGTAAAAAGTAGGTGTAAGATAGATATCTGAATAGGTTATTCGTACGTATAATATGGCTCACTGTGACATGTCTTAGCAGCAAGCGCGGTGTCCGTAGTTACTACGACGTGCGTTTGACCGTACCTACTTATTAAAACTACACGTTATATGAATTTTTAATAATAAAATAATATTTACATATCATAATAGTAGAGCAGTGGTGGCGCAGTGGTAACGGCTGCGACTTACGAGTTGTAGGGCGTAGGTTCGAACCCGGACAGGCGCTTTACTTAGTGTAAATTATTTCATCACCACTGCTCTCAAAACGGTGAAGGAAAACATCGTGAGGAAACCGGCATGTCTTAGAACCAAAAATTCGAAGACATGTGACATCTACCAACCCGCACTGGTCCCGCGTGGTAGATTACAGCCCACTCCCTCTCACAGAGAGGAGGCCTGTGTCCCAGCAGTGGGAATATTATAGGCTTAATATGCACATGTATGTATCATACATAATCAGCCTACAATGTTCCCACTGCTGGGACACAGGCCTCCTCTCTGTGAGAGGCAGTGGGCCGTAATCCACCTCGCGGGCCCGGTGCGGGTTGGTAGATGTCACATGTCGTCGAATTTTCGGTTCTAGGACACGCCGGTTTCCTCATGATGTTTTCCTTCACCGTTTTGATATACGTAAATAATATTTATATTTATTTATTTATTTAATACTTTACGCACACAAATGTACAGAGGCGGACTTAATGCCGTAGGAATTTTCTACCAGTCAACGACTGCCTCATTGGTTCAGTGGAAGTAATTGTTGCTGCGGAACGTGGGGTACTGTGTTCGATTCCCAGATTGGGTAAAATAATTTTGGGCATTTTAAATACTGGTATTCAGCTGCATCCGGTTAGGCTGGAAGCCGACCCCTACATAGTTGGGAAAAGGCAGGCAGATGATGATGATATGAATTTATACCACGAGGTACTTAGTAGTGGTGGAGCTGAGAAGTAACCGATGGGCGTGGTGTGGAGTCACTATGTGACGCAACTGATGCAGAGGATAACGTGGCAAGAAAAGTGTTCAGTATGAATTTGGATGACTATGAGAAAAGAAGCATCCAAAAACGATGGATGGATTGGGTGAAAGATGATACGGCTAAAGGGGGGCTACAGAGATGACGACTGGCAGAGAACGAACTGCGCCGAACACTTACACAGTGGGATAAGGAAAAGAGATGATGATATCGTGTTACCCAGTAACTGGGTTGTAGAGGCCAGATAGGTAGGCTCTGTGTAACATACTAGTATTCAGGTGCATCCGGTTAGACTGGAAGCTGACCCCAACATAGTTGGCCTAAAGAGGCAGATGGTGATGACGGGCAGCAGTTGATCATGTTTGAACCGCTGAAGAATATAGGAACCGGTGAGAACTTCTCTACGATTGGTCACTTTAGTCCACGTACATACAGCCAACGTCGCCGCTTGCGCAATGAAGGCCGCGAGTGTACGTGCTGAGGACGAGCGCGGCACGGCGCGCGGCGGCTCATTAACAATCGACGACTTATGTATCAACAGACGGCTGACGACGGGCACGCGGGCGCTGCTCGGTGCACGCCTCCGTTTGTTTATTTATTTAAGTCGGGGAACAAACAGGCAACAGACACAAATATCTTAATACATAGGTAGTGAGGGGAGAAAGAGAACGCGGTAATCTGAATGTTAATTTGTTGAGCGCAGGTTTTAAATCAGTGGTTTCCAACCTTTTTTTGACCAGGGTCCACTTTGAAATCTTTGTTAGGAGCATAAAGGCTAGTGCAGACTAGGGCGATATTGCGGGCGCGACAGGCATATTGCTACCGGTCGCGCCCACGATATCGCGCTAGTCTGCACGAGCCTTAAAGTTCAAGAAATATAAACTATGTCAATCTAAACATTTCTATGTAAACTTCTAACGTAGGTACGAGGACCGCTCGTATTGTTGAGCACTAACAGTACTGTAGTGAAAACAACGATTGAATAGGAAAATTTAAATTCGGTTTACATCAAAGTGATTTTTGCGCATCTTCTACAAATTAAAAAGTACAAATAAAAGTTTGAAATTCTGACCGTTTCGCGTGGACGTGGACCATGTTAAAAATATTGTGAACCATTGCTTTTAAAATGTAATTTATTGTTCTAAAAACAGTGTTATAGTGATTGTTCCTCCAGTTATGGATAAGTAAAAACTAAGCAACACAATACAGTACATAACTTTTGAGGAAAAGATTACTTGTATCCTATACTAGTTGCAAACCTATCACGAGGGACGGTTCACAATGTCCTAAATGAACGTGGTGAAGTACAGAACTAAAGTCAAACGTACTGGACACTCCAGTACTTTGACTTTAGTTCTGTATTTCATGTTTGGTCATTGGGATTGGTTTTTGGCATCTTTCGTGACAAGCAGTGCCGGCGTGCCACGCGCACACCTTCGTTTAGATTCAGGTCCACGTCGCACCGCGTACTACTAAACTGGCCTGACACTTTGCCTGCATTTAAATTACGTTTAAAATTGGCGTTAATATGGCCTTCTCGAATGGTGTGGCTTCAATGTACCTACGTGGGGCGCACACTCCGTTCCGGTAAAATTATACTTTGTGTCGATATCTACGGGAGAAATATATCCTATTAAATTAAGGTAAGTAATAGTGGATATTCATAAAACCAAACCACGACTTCCGAGAGAGAACCAAAGCCGACACAGCCCAAATAATAAGCAAGCTGAAGTGGCCGTGGGTCGGCCATGTCAACCGTAGAACCGATGACCGCAGGGTTGACGGCAAACGTAAGGCAGTTCGCCCCACGGCTAGCTGGACCACGATCTTCGGAGGGTGCAGGCAGCAGCTGGGTGAGAGTAGCCGAGGACCGAGTTTAAAATGGCGTGATATTGGATTGGAGGTGCCCTTGTCCAGCAGCGGCCTCGTCCAGGCTAATGATGATGAACCATAATTACAATTTAATTACAACGGTCTGATTTAGTTTTAGTTAAGTATATAATTTCAAGGCAGCGATATATTGTAGTGAACGCTATCATCATCTGCCTGCCTTTTCCCAATTATCTTCGGGTCGGCTTCCAGTCTAACCGGATGCAACTGAATACCAGTATTTTACATGGACTGACTGCCTGTCTGACCTTCACAACCCAGTTACTGGGTAACACGATACTCCTTGGTAAGACTGGTTGCCAGACTTTCAGGCTTCTGATTACCCTTCACAACTTTCAAAAATCTGAGATTAGGCACGGAGAGGTCTTGGTACGTAAAGATGGTCACCCATCCACGGACCAACCGCGGCAAGCGTAGCTTAACCTTATCCATCGACCCGTGCGGCTGTTATCATTGAGCCATAAGCCCTAGCCAGTGTACTGAACGCTATGTACGCCGTAATAGTCATGCGCATTAATCCATTAGTTATTAAGATTGTTTCTAGCATAAACTTATGTGTGTGCTGTGGCTGAGTGGTTTTTAAATAATTAAATAAACAATGGCGGATTTCATTGAAACCAGTTTTATAACCACTGACTACCATCACCTACAAGGATAACGTTACGGTTTTCTTGGAAATAGTGACAGGAAACAGCTTTATTAGTATATTATTTAAGTAACTAGCTATTTATACAGAAATCTACTGAAGTGGTTCAGCGGGAAACCTAAAGTATCTATGCAAATTGCAAGGTTAATACGAGTAACAAGTAGTGCGAAATATTTGAGTAACTATACGAGCAAACTTTGACATTGACAGCGCCTTCATGAAGTGAGAACGAGAGGGTATTGTAAAATGTCAACCGCTAATAACTATTCGCCACTTTTAATGCTAGAGTAATGGTTGAACATTCACAAGATAGGTCATGTCCGTACCAATACTTGAGGCATCAGAAGTGTGTAGTTTATATAATATAATAATTGAAATAATGATAAAAAATTTAATATTAATATAATGTGAATAATGTTAACTAATAATTAATGCACTTGAATATTTTTATGTAATAATAATTGTAAATTGATTTGCATACCGTTAAAACGGTGAGACATGTAGCACTATGTAATGATACGAACACCTTTTGTAAACATACCATGTTTCTGGCAAATAAATAAATAAATAAATAAATTTCATTTGTCTATGACGTCACATCGCATGCGCGCGACCCTCTGTTTTCGAGCAGTAAGTATGTGTTTCGTACTGACGTACAATTGCCCGTACGTACCCTAGTCAATGCATTAACTTTATAATATCTAGTTGCCATCTATAGGAATGCCATATTAGTTATGTATAATTGTAACGCATAAAGGCTCGAAACGACACAAAGACACCGCGTGTAGCGCTACAAGCGGTGCCTTTGTGTCGCGACGCGTCGCGCGACAAGTCGCGCCAGTATGTAGGAGCCTTAAACGTGTACTTTACGACGTAATCAAATTCAAGTAAGTAGTTATTGCAAATGGCAATTGAGGCACAAGAGTAAATACCAATCAGAGACTTATGAAATCGCCTTGAAATTGGTAGGTGCGAAAACTATTAATGATACATAAAAATAATGTACTAGGTACATGTTTATAGTTACCAAATAACTACCCACAAAAAGTCCGTGGGGTATATGTCCAACTATTATAGTTAAGTCACAATAACCGTTTTTGTTCAAATTAGTCAATCAAAACACGGATAAAATCGAAGGGTGATGCGCGGTGATCTCTGGAACTGCCAGTCGGATTTGACAGATTCCTTTTGCATTTAATAGCCCAATTCCTGAGAAAGGTTAAAAGCTATTTAACATCACATTACGGCCCTTGGGAGCCGAGTAAATAGAAAAAAGTCAGAAATAACGCTAAGCGAAAACGAAGTAATAGCGCGGGCGGGCGATACGATGCGACGCGGTGACTCGGGCGCCGAAACTTCACGCGGACGAAGTCGCGGGCTGAAGCTAGTATCTTATAAACCATCTCATGCAGTCAGAGCCATCTTCTCAACAATAAATACCTATTACCTACACAACATATTACTTTTTTCCCCAAATTAAAATCAGTTTTTAATTTCGGGTGGTGATTTTGTCTCGTGTAGTTACACTTCTTGTACAATTCCGTCTACAACATAGTTATTACCTTGAGCCCGGCTTCTCCAGGTAACCAGCAATGAGTATAATGTGCCTTATGATTATGATACACTTTCTTAAACGATGTGGTTCAAGTGTTATGAAATACTGAAGCACGCCACGTACCACGTACAACATACACGGCGCGCTTGAGAAAGTGTTTTACTTTTTAACGGGATTACGGCCATGCGGTGAAAACATGCATTTTTAAGTAATAAGTATGTCTGTGGTAACACGGTGAGTGCGGTCGGCGCCCCTTAGTACCACTAACACTTAGCACTTTAACTACCAGAGCCGCCCGCCACGCGCCACGAACTACAGCCGTTTATTCCCATCTGCCCCTTTCGAGCTTGCCACCGGGGTGGTGGCTGGCACTAAGTAGTGGCGTTTACCACCCCGTGGCAGATGACACTTATTTAGTGTCATCTGCCCCCTTCATGATGATTGTAAGGTGGTCGATTCTCCACCGCGTTCTCATATTACGTACTGGACATTATCAATAGAAATTTAAATAAAACCATTGGATATCTATAGTTTAGTAAGTTTTTAATCTGGTCTAGTTCAACAATTTATAACACTTAATATTATAAAGAGGAAAGATTTGTTTGTTTGTTTCTTTGTATTGAATAAACTCAAAAACTACTGAACCGATTTTCAAAATACTAACCGACAGAAAGCTACATTATCAATGGGTAACATAGGCTATATTTTATTTTCAAAAAATGCTCTGCTATCGGGCTCCGGAATGGGTCGCTAGTTAGGTATAAGGTCAAAAATAACAAAGTTAGACATGAGTAACATAAGACATGTTGATCTAAACTGATCCAACGCGAGTCACAAATTAATAGATAAGTGCTAATATGCCAATCTGTATCTAAGTAAGTAGGTAGCTACTTATCTTTGACTTGCGTTGGGTCAGTCTTAAAGAATATTCACTTAATATGTGTTTCTTTTTATAGGGGAAGAATCTTGTAGATGAGAAGCCCCACAACTGTACACCAGATTTCCCAAAAAATGAGACTGCAATATTATTGCAAAGAATAAAGGAGAAAATAACAGAGCCAAACTTTCCCGCCGTGCCAACTATCTACAACAAAGCAATGGCAGAGATGAATAATTCCGACGTGAGTAATATTGTGCAACTTCCTCTATTTAATAACATCAAATCATCATTATATAGGCATAGAAATAAGACAGCAGAATTGCCAAAAATATCCTGTTGTGAAGCTGAAGAGGTGGAAATCCCAGCTAGATACCAAGAATTTTTGATGGCCGACTACAGACATGAAGGAGTACGTATCATTATATTCTGATCCAAAAAATCCAGAGAATTAATTAGAAAGGTCACGGACTTCTTCAGCGATGGTACTTTTAAAAGTTGCCCAACATGTTTCAAACAATTGTACGTAATTCATGGAGATTTGGGGAGCGATAGAGAAGCCACTAACATCGTGCCGTTGTTGTACTGTCTTATGAATAAAATGACATGTAAAGCCTACGTCACTCTATTCGATTTAATAAAATCGCAGATTTCTGAGTGGGAACCATTTAAATTTAAGACAGACTTTGAAAATGCTGCGATCAAAGCTATAAAAAAATCTTTCCCAAATACAGAAATTTCCGGCTGTTATTATCATTATAATAAAAGTATTTGGAAGAAAGCAAAAGGACTTGGACTGACACAAAGATACGAAAAAATTAAGAGACGAGAAATAGAACTTAGCGCAGTATTACCTTTATTGCCTCGTAATGAGTTATTAAATGGCTGGAAATATATAACGCGTCATGATACTGAAGACCCTCAATTACTGAAATTCAGGTCCTATATGAAAAAACAGTGGATAAAGTCTGATTCGCTAGAAATTTTGTCAGTGTATGGCCAACGCCACCGAACCAACAATTTTTTGGAAGGTAAACAAAGCTACACACTATGCAAACAAAGCTATGGGAAAAAGGAATCCAAATATTATGCATTTTTTGAATATCATTGAAGAAGACGCTTCGTTAGTCAACGTTAAAAAAACTCTAATACAAAACAAAATATTTAAAAAAAGGGATCAAAAATCTATGTCCAATGACGACTTCATTCAAGACGCTCAATTAGCGTTATTGGATGATCAAATAACAGTAGGCCACTTTTTGGAAATGGTGCGTACTTAATTTAAACTTTTCTTGAATTAATATGATTACATAAGCCTTACAACTGTGATTTGAATCATTATTACTATTTTTTGTTACTAATGGGTACATTATTCTAATTTTAATAATATTGTGATTAAAACTGTAATATTAGTTGGTAATTTAAAAAAACTTATTTTTTTTTAAATAATCTTGGTTAAGTTTTCGTTAGTGTCGTTAGTTAAAAAAATATAAGTAAGCGATTGGTTTTCATGACACGTAGTCATGAAAACCAATCGCTTACTTATATATTTTTTTTTGTATAAAAACTAGTCGATTATTGTAAATTATACTGTGATTAAAACTGTGATTGTGGCAATAGAACATTATTTAAAATTAAAAGATTATTTTTCTGTAGCATAAGTTTTTGCTGATTATTCCATTTTGTGAAAATATTCATCACTTGTGTAAAAAAACTGTGACTATACCCAATAAAGAAACAGAAATGTATAAATATTGTTAAAATAATGTAATGATTTTACACCTATCTTAAATTGTTGTAAGAGTACTGTTATACTAATAAAGGAATAGAGAATTTAAAATTATATTTATACAACATGTAAATTGTTTTTATAAATATAGAAAAGTTCCAAAATTATTTGCCATTATTAAAGTTAATTTTTATTGCTAATGATATCCAGTGGTTTTATTTAAATTTCTATTGATAATGGGGCCGATTCCCTTGTTCACAAACTAAACTAAATTTAAGTTCAGTGCATCTTTTTCTTTCTATTTCAATAAGAAAAGGACAGAAGATACATTTTAGTTTAGTCCTGTCAAATTAATCAGCGGTTGACGTAAATCGACGTAATTTTAGTAGGCAAGTTTTTAATCACGTCTAAACTTGTATAGAGTAGTGACAGGCGCTGATTAATCTGACAGGATTAAATTAAAATGCATCTTCTGTCCTTTTCTTATTGAAATATAAAGAAAAAGATGCACTGAACTTAAATTTAGTTCAGTTTGTGAACAAGGGAATCGGCGCCAATGTCCAGTACGTAATATGAGAACGCGGTGGAGAATCGACCACCTTACAATCATCATGAAGGGGGCAGATGACACTAAATAAGTGTCATCTGCCACGGGGTGGTAAACGCCACTACTTAGTGCCAGCCACCACCCCGGTGGCAAGCTCGAAGGGGGCAGATGGGAATAAACGACTACAGCCACTATCAATGTCAATTAATATTGCCTTAGACGTGTGACTCCCACAGTACCTATTTCTGCCGCCAAGCAGTGCTGCTGGATACTGTGCTCCAGTTTGGAGGGTATGTGTGCCGGTGTAGCTACACCCACATGAGACATTTGTGCATTGTCTCTGGAATGGCAACGCATCTATGATGCCTCTTGCCTCAAGTTCATGAAGGTATCGTCTCCTTACCTTAGCAACTTCTCAACAATCAGCTTCCCCAGGAACCCTGTCCCTCCAGTCAACAGTACCGCGGACCCCGCGAACAGCTTCTGTATCTGCGAGTCCCCCAGCGGTTGCTGTTCGTCCACCATATCCATGAAGGTGATGTCTCCTCCTTGCTTCGCCTCGAATAGCTGGGTGTCCGTCTGCATTTCTACTGCCATGGCTGGAAACAAGGAAAAAGCATATTAGAAGAAATACACATATAAACGTGTGCCGTCGAGGAACCCCGTCTGGTTCCTTAGCAGGTACTCGCACGCACACACCCTCGTGTGTAATAGAAAGAGACAGAGAGAGAGAAAGTCGCATGGAGGGGGCATAACGCTTTTTCCTTACGTTACGATTTTTACCAGTCTACTCCTACCACAAGCCGCGTTAAGGAACTTCATTCCAAAAACTCTCTGTTGTTTTCCACTATGAGGAATTTTTTAGTAATAGTCTGCATTTGAGCCCGAGTGATAGCTGTAGACTCGCCCCTATATTATGGGCTTTATGCCGAGCTGAATGCATCTCAAGTGCGTATAATTAGACCAAATAAATAGACAAAATGTAATTTACGAACCAGCTAAGTGCGTGTTGGACCACGCACAATGAAGTATTACGTAACTAATAAAAAATACAAACTTAACATTGTAGTTGAAAAACCTGTTCCCCCATACATCGATATATGCCACGGTCAATTCTCCAACTGCAAAAAGTTGGTCGACTCTAACTCGTTAACTTGTGAAGCCTACTTAGCCGTGATAGTTTTCCTTTTAATTTCATTATATGTACTACTGCCATGATTTTTTTCACATCTCCATAAACAACCATTTAGCTGGCGGGGGGGGGGGGGGGGGGGGGGGGACACGTGGCACTTTAATGCTTAATATTACGCAAGTGTATCCTTGAATCGAAAAGTGGTGTTCACAGACCTGCAATATTTTTGAACGGCCTATCAAACGACACCTCATACCATGGGGTAGACGAGAAAAAAAATATCATCGACACATTACATGCAAGATCCCCTAAAAAAAAATTTTATTCAAGATATTATGTTAGCACTTTGTCGGCGTGCTTAATAATGTACATCCATGCCAAATTACAGCTTTCTAGTATCTACTAAGCGTCTCTGAGCTACAGACAGACGGACATAGCGAAACTATAAGGGTTCCTTGTTTACTACGGAACCCTAAAAACCCGGACAAGTGCGAGTTGAACTCGCGTGTTAAGGGTTCCGTACAATGAATATGTTCTCTACCATGTTTTTATCCCAAGATTTTTATACCAAGAACAAACTTAACATTGTACTTGAAAAACTTGTTCTCCCATACATTCCAAGTGCAAATGTAAGTTTGTAAGCACAATATTGAGAGATTTACCATGTTATATTAACACCGTACACTTCTTATAGGTTTTCCTCTAATCTATAAATAACTATTTTCTGTATTTTTTTTTTAATTTTAGGCTCGGTAGTTTCGGAGATAAGGGGGGAATGGCCAATTTTCATCTATTTTCTTAAATAACTTTAAAACGTTTTTTTCATTACGACGTACGGTACCCTAAAAAGTAGTCAATATAAAAAGTGTAAACAGCTCGACCATCCATCCAGCTCCATTTACATAAAGACCTAAAAATAATTATTATTGATCATAATAAAGAACTAGTTTTCTATTTCTGTTCCAAGTCAAGATCAAATTAAGTTGATTAAGATCTTGACATTATAAAAAACATCACGCTTGTAAGTACGCGAGTGTGGTGCATACAAATATAAATATATCTATGGTAAGGTGTACCCGACCTAAGGAATGGCTAAAGAAGTTCCTGCCGGGGTCGTGGGAGAGTACGAAAGGGATACCGAGTCCCTGGCAACACAGGTAACGGAAGGAACACGGGTGGGTTTTAGTCAGTAAGAGTCTGACACACCCTCCCGCTCCGCCCAGAGCTGGAGAAGTTATTTGATAATTTCCCAGCCAAAAAAAATAGACTAAGGAAATTAAGTAGATACACTGGTTTACAAAAAATACCCTCACTAGTAAATATGATTTGTTTAATAATATTAAAATAACGGAAGTCGCAACAAGGAAGTCACCGGCCACTCTTGCAGCAGGTCAATGTTGGACGACAAGTGTCACGCGCCGTCGATGTGCGGCGCGGCTGCCGAGCCCAGCGCCCGGCATCTGCCCGAGAATGATCACGGCGGCGGGGCCTAGCACATGCAACAAAGTAGATCCGTCCTAGTAGGTTGAGGTCCCGAGTTACTTATTCATACTAAACTAGCGACCAGCCCCTGCTTCGCCTGGGTGCAATGACTACATGTCAAAACATCAACATTGTACTATTTCTACCTAAGTTCAATACATATTTTAGAACGATTATGGTAAGGCCTCTGACCGCTTTAGCTACGCTTTGCAAACTGACGGTTTTGTCATTCCCTAAGGGGGTGAAATGGGAGACATTTATTTATTTATTTAATAATAGGGTCTTGAACAATGAGAACACTAACTCTGGGCGCCTCACTACTCGTAGACCAGCGCAGCCTGCACTGCATGCGCAGCTAATAACACAATCAATTAAACAAGTAACACGTAGACGACGACGTAACACTGACGTTGGTTTAACTAAATGCGTTTCTTAGCGTTTTTGGAAAATTGACTCATTTGGGTCAGACTTAAGGAGTGAACCGGCCAAGTGCGGGTCACACCTCGCACAATGAAGGGTTCCGTAGTTGGGTTGAATTTTACTCTAATAACAGTTGAAAAACATGCTCTCCCATACATACGTCACGGTCAATTCTCCAACTGCAAATGTACTATTACTCGTTAACTTGTAAAGCTTACTTAGCTGTGATAGTTTTCCTTTTAATTTCTTTATATACCGTCCTTAACTTTTTGAGACATTTAGTAAAAAAGTAAGTTGGAATCTCATTTCCTACAAATACATGGAAAAAGTGTTTTGCGATTTCTGACTTTTCTAATACTCAAACCTCCGTTGGTCTAATAGAGATTTTTGATCCCTGTAGGAAACACCAAAAAAGTTTTTGTGAAAACTACCCATTTTCTTGCTGACTGTACATTTTTTTTTAAATCTGAGAATGCAGATCTAAATATCTCAATATCTTCATAAGGTTCATAACCCATTTGTTGAGCTTGGTATAACTATTTATAACATGCTACCCTCTTGTTTGCTAGATTTGCCCTTTAATGCGTTTAAAACTAAAGTAAAATCCAACCTTTGTTCAAAGGCATACAATTGTATCAATGACTTCTGAAACGGTAAGAATAGTTGGTGTTGCTGTGATTAACTCAAGACAATATTTATGTTCTTTCTCTAGAATTAGCTTACCTACTCACAGGTTATATGAGTTCATATAATTGTTTTTTTTATTTTTATTATTTGACTGTATGAGTCAATGTATTTAATTTAATTTAATTTTTATTTAGTAGTGACATAATCTACTCATTACAATGTGTTTTTTATGAGTTGTATTGCAATAAGTGGTTAGCTAGCGACCTCGAGAATTGATCGTACCATTCTTGCCTGAACAACCGGCAGCAAGTTCGTCATGCTCCCTTAGATGTCACTGCTTGCGGTAGCGTCGGGGGTCGGGTTGCCTCCTTCCCTCTAATATGGCGAGGGGGGTAACGGCTGATCTTTGCGTTATGCTCGTGAACGGGTGCTGCTTGTGGTGACCGGTCGTCTTGCTGACCATGGTTTTATTATTGTTATTAGTAATTAACTGTTTATTTTTATTTTACTTCGATGGTGCTAGTTTATCATTTCTCACTTCGAGTTACAGCTATAATTTTATGTAAGCGCGCACGCCCTTTATGCCTGGAGGCTTTAATTTAGGTATTAAGTTGTGTTTACGTTTTTATGTTGTTATTTTGGGTGAGTACAGTTTTCATTGTTCTGTTGGTATATTAGCGTGCGCTAGCTAACATATGGCAAGTAATTTAATTTAAAGTTTTGTGTTTCTTAGTGTTAATTACTTTTCATATGATTTGTATATAATCAAGTGTATACAACTAAACAGACAGGTGTGATGCTGGGGAGTTTGTTGTGCCACTTCTTATTCCCAGCTAAAGCACTAGGAAGTGGTGAAGGGCGGTCGTTTTTGGGGGACTGTCTTATGTAATTTTGACGTTCGAAAAGTGCTGATTCTCAGCCTAGTTGAATAAATGACTTTTGATTTGATTTTGATTTGAAATGTCTCAAAAAGTTAAGGACGGTCTCCTAAGACCGTTTTCCTGTAGCTACAACGGTTAAGGTAGCTGCCCTTACTGCCCCGTCTCAAAAATCCACCCTGTATACTACTGCCATGATTTGTTTTACATATCCAAAAACAACATTTAGCTGGCAGGGGCGGGGGGGCACACTGGACTATAACAAAAATAGCACTTTAAAGCTTAATATTACGCAAACAGATCCCTGAATTGGAAAATGGTTTTCACAATCCCGCGTTTTTGAACGGATAGGCCGTTCTAACGATATTCCACAAGCTAAGCCGCGGATAGACAGACAGACAGGCAGACGGATATGGCGAAGCTATATGGGTTCCTCGATGACTACGGAACCCTAAAAAGGGTAATACAGAAGTTCGCGTGGACTAAGTCTTGAGCAAAAGCTAGTATCACTTTCTATCGCTAGTCCTATCTACATGCGATAACTACAGAATTACGAAACATGTGACTTCACCGCTCGTGATTAGAATATGCGATAATCAAATACATCGCGGGAGTACCACGGAGTGTAGCACACCTTCAAATGCGGAATAAACGATAGACATTATGTTGCAGACGTTAAAGTTTAAGTAGATGTGTAGCTGAAACACTAAGGTTTGAGTAACTGGTTGTGGAGGTCAGATAGGCAGTCGCTCCATGTCAAATGCAGCGGCATCCGGTTAGATTGGTAGCCGACCACAACATAGTTGGGAAAAGGCATGCGGATTATAAAAAAAAAAAAATATGAATGAAAATACGTTTTTTTGCGGTAAACGTGACGCAAACAAGGAACACAAACACAAAAACAAAAAACACGTTGCGGAACATATGCGTCACATCTACGCAACTCGATGGTGAGTTTCCTACCTGGGTTGCATTGAATTGTCATTGTAAAGTTCGGTGCGGCCGCGATCAGGGTCCAGAACAGACACGTCACCGCGACTATGGTTGCTTATAAGTGGCCACTAAAACTAATAATTACTGTAGGTTTATGTGTAACAGCCGCTCCGTGGCATATTTTGTAGATATTGCCTGCCTCTCTAATATTGCCAAATACAAAATATCTAGAATATACCGATACTTCATGGGCCCTACCATAATCATTCTCGAGCTGGTGACGTGCGGGCAGGTCACGCTGACAGTCAACAGCTGCTCCGCACATGCTATAACGTCGCGGGACACTTCACTTTCGTCTAATATTGACCAGCGATTGACTCTATTGACAGCTCACTTCACCTAAGTTTTTACGCTGAGATTTTTACAATATAATATAAATTGGTATATATATGTCGACTGATATTAGAGTGCATGGGAATCCCCAGAACGTTTGCCTATCCTATCGTCCTGCTATCAAGTGTATGCAAAGTAAACTCCCAGAACGTCTGTCTGTCTACCTTATTGTCCGGCTATACGAGTGTATGGTAAAGCCACAGAACGTCTGCCTGTCTACCTTATTGTCCGGCTATACGAGTGTATGGTAAAGCCACAGAACGTCTGTCTGTCTACCTTATTGTCCGGCTATACGAGTGTATGGTAAAGCCACAGAACGTCTGTCTGTCTACCTTATTGTCCGGCTATACGAGTGTATGGTAAAGCCACAGAACGTCTGTCTGTCTACCTTATTGTCCGGCTATACGAGTGTATGGTAAAGCCACAGAACGTCTGTCTGTCTACCTTATTGTTCGGCTATACTAGTGTATGGTAAAGCCACAGAACGTCTGTCTGTCTACCTTATTGTCCGGCTATACGAGTGTATGGTAAAGCCACAGAACTTCTGTCTGTCTACCTTATTGTCCGGCTATACGAGTGTATGGTAAAGCCACAGAACGTCTGTCTGTCTACCTTATTGTCCGGCTATACGAGTGTATGGTAAAGCCACAGAACGTCTGTCTGTCTACCTTATTGTCCGGCTATACGAGTGTATGGTAAAGCCACAGAACGTCTGTCTGTCTACCTTATTGTCCGGCTATACGAGTGTATGGTAAAGCCACAGAACGTCTGTCTGTCTACCTTATTGTCCGGCTATACGAGTGTATGGTAAAGCCACAGAACGTCTGTCTGTCCAAGTCGTCTGTGTGCACTTGCAGACTTTGCCCGCTGTTGTTTGAACCTCCTCAATATTGAACATCTGATGAATGGATGTTTAACTGTTAACTTTGCGATACCTTACACTATGTAATGCACATAATAACATGTAGGTGTCATTTTTAGCACGTTTTAGCGTATAGCGTGTTTGTTTATACACAAGGGGTTGTATCGAACAGAGACGAGGTTCATACAATGTTGCTACGATTTTTAGAGCAGCGAACCTCTTTTTTTCTGAAATCCTGTTCAAATTAATTACGTAATATAAACTGCACTTCCGAGGGATTGGCAAACTCTAATAGCCACGCCGACCGTTCCTTTATGACTCGCGGGGTTTACAATGAGACGGTCACACAGGTTTGAGTGACGGAGACGACGCTCTACACAACAAACTGTTTCTATACTTAAAGTGCCACATTAACAGCTCAGTTGGAGAAGACTGTAGAATGACACAGCTAATAGAAAAGGATTACAAAAAGCGGTTGTGAAATCGTCTTCAATTTAATATCATTATGCCTGTATTATTGGAAGGGATAGCCACAGATGAGTAGAACAGCCAGATCCCGCCGGCTATACGTACATGTATCGCCACTAACTGGATACGAATAGAAACACCGAGCTGCTATTGAGAAATTCCAATTGGAGAAAACCAATATCACTTTTCCCGAGTTTGGAATTGAACCCTTAACCGCACGCTTAGCAGTCACTCTCGCGACCACTAGACCAACGCGGCAGTAAGTATATGTTACAATATCGACATACCGCCTTCGTGGTGCATGTGCCCTCGACACGTCGCCTTACTTAACTCAAATAGTTACACCTATTATGGTCAAATAGTTGGTACATGCATAACCTTACACGTGAACTTCAACAGATTAGGTAGACCTTTGACTTACAAGTGGCCAAAATCGGAACTACCGCCGCCATCTTGTTCCGTCAATACAATTTGTGTGACAACTTCACAAATGTTTACCAACAACGCGCCCTGTCCGTGTCATTCACGCGCCAACAGATCCTTGTCGACTCTCTCTAGCTTTTAAACGACGTAGTGGCAGGAAGTTTAAGTATTGCATGCAGTTTCGCTTGGTTGCCTCGGTGGTGTAGTGGTACCTAGCGCGCTTGCTGTGTATGACGTCCAGGGTTCGATCCCAATGTCGGGCAAAGTGTTATTGCATTTTCCTTCAACGATTTTTCAAGAACAGCCTTATTCTGGGCTTATGCCCGGGTGATGGCAATAAGCTCACCCCTATTACATGGGACATAAACCTAATTGGGGAAATGTGGGTAATTTAAAAACGTCTGCCTACCCCTTCGGAAACACAAGCGTGGTGTTATGTTATTTGATATCGGGCCACTTTGGACATTCTGTTGGAGACTGGATCTAACACGCAAAACAACAAGTTTAGTGTTAGTATTAAATTGCCGAAGTAATTTACATAAAATAGCAGTTTAAATACTACAAATACTTCCCTAGTGCGCTTCAGAGCCGCATAATTAGGTAAACTTGATATTTTGTCTGACTTAAAAAATCGCAAACTATCGATACGAGGTGAAAATATATGCATTCAGATTTCATTTTATCAGATTTTTGTTTTTTTTTTTTATAAATTGACAATTTAAATACGAGGCTACAGTTAACCGCACGTCTTAGGTAAAAGTTCGACTTTGACAGCGACTTTATTTCACACCAGAGTGCCCGGCTTTCGTAATTCATTATTTTGTTAGTACTGATTGTGCGGAAACCAGTCGTACCAAGGGATATCGTGCTACCCAGTAACTGGGTTGTGGAGGTCAGATAGGCAGTCGCTCCATGTAAGATACTGGTATGCAGCTATATTTATATATTTTGAGGATTTGTTGATGAGGTAGAGGTAGTGACAGTGCGGTTGACCATACATAAATATTGAATGTTTTCGATCAAATGTTAGCTTAGAGACTTAATCACATAGCTTACGTCAATACAGTTAAAACCAAAGACATTCAATATTAACACAAACTGTGTTTTTTATTTACGCATTGAAGTCCATTTAAAATTATGAATAATGATTTATATTATTAAATATAAGCATTTCCATTATTTTAGTTCCGGTACAAAATAAGCTACTGCACCCTAAATGCTTTACTCACTCGCGTTACACATCGGAAGGACAATCACAGAGATGTCATTTCAATGTGTAACGCAAATATGGCACAGCTACAAAATAGGGATGAGGTAAGTAACTTATGACATCAACTATCTGCCAGTAAAAGTCATGTCAAAATCCAGCCGTTTCGTAGATTAGCCGGAACAAACAGACAGACAGACAGTTTTTTTTTTTATCTGATCTGCTGTTTATACTTTCTTAAGCATTTAGTATAAAGCTGTTATTTTGACATTACAAACAGACACTTCAACTGTATTTATTTGTACAGGTGATGCCATATGTCATTGCCATAATAAAATCGTAACGTCAGTCGAAACTGTACATTCAATATTTCTGAAAAAGGAATTTCTACGAGGTATGGGAATGATTCTTATGCCGAAAATATAGTTTTTAGAATTGTATCTGTTTGTCTGTTTATCTGTTAGTCTGAATGTATGTTCCAGCATCACGCTAATACGGACGGGATGGATTTTGTTAAAATTTTGTATAGATTTTCACTGTAAGTCTGGCCACTCTGTAGACTATAATTTATCACGACATTTACTGTGGGGATGAGTAATATTGCATAATGTTCGCTTTCTTCTATAGTATACCGCAAATTTTAAAAAGACGAGCCAAAAGGTTAGAATAGTACAGAGTCACAGGTTTAACCTTTTAGATGATTATCATCACGCAATACTTTTATGGAGCTGAGTCCATCATGACATCTACTACTTTATACGTACAGGATGAATTTTTGAGCTGGGGCAATAAGGGCAGGACCGAGATGTAAGGTTCGTAGAGTTGGGGCTTGGCTCTACATTAGATCTGATAACTTTTTGACAGTGAAAGTGAAGATGAAAACATGAAGCTTAGGTCTCTGCTATCATCTTTATAATAAAAATAATGATCTATAATTCGGCGACTGTTAATGAGATATCCCGTGTGCAGTAGCTGTAGGAATGCACTCACTCAAAACAAAAAACTTCGTGCAATAGGAAATGTCTACTGAAGGCTGCGGGTGTCGACCTCGGGACGAGCTGCTTCTCACGCGGGCAACTGAGCGGCTCCTGTATCCGCGTCGTCAGTCCTGACTTTCTTTATATTTTGACTGCATTACTACAAACGCAGTTCACATAAAAATGTGGCTGTTATTTTAGTATATTGTGGTGTTTACGACTTCCACCCGAACGAAGTCGCGGGCAAGGTCAGTGACAGCTCGGCCGGAGTCAACCAGGCCGAATAATAATACCAGATATATTACCCCTCCATTTACTGAAAAACCGACCACAAATGGTGTTAATTGCTGTTGATGCATCATTGATGTTTAAAGTCAACAGACATGCACAGTAGCTTGACGACGTAAATAACGCTATGCTTAAGGTCCATAATTGGTTTACTGTAAATAATTTGGTATTCAATGAGAAGAAAACGTTGTATTGAATAAGGAGATAGGTACTAGAATTCGTTGAAAAGACTGTTTTGCTGGGAATTACGCTTGACTCAAAGCTGCAGTGGAGCCCTCACTTAACATCCTCCATAAGATGGTCACCCATCCACGGACCAACCCCGGCAAACGTAGCTTAACCTGATAGATCGACCCGTGCGGCTGTTATTTATTTATTTGTTTATTTATTTACTAGCTTTTGTCCGCGGCTTCGCCCGCGTGGATATCGGAAAATAACCCACGGGAACGTACTGCCGTGATTAAAGCACCGTGTCAATCCAGGTTATAGGCTCCGTTCAAATTCCAACCACGTGACAGATCATGAGAAAAGCGTAGCCACCCCACGGTTTTACCTGCAGTTCCAAAACTTATATACAGCTCAGCGTTGCGGTAAACTGACAGACCCACGGAAAGAGCTGCCCTGCCACCGCCAGCTCACATAAACTACCATACGTTAAAGAGCTGCCCTGCCACCGCCAGCTCACATAAACTACCATACGTTAAAGAGCTGCCCTGCCACCGCCAGCTCACATAAACTACCATACGTTAAAGCGCGTAACATGTCAATGCAGTATTCAACGGCACTGGAGTAAGGCACCATAAACCCATATTTTTTAATGATTCAACAGCCATTGTAAAAGGCACCTATTGTTTTGAGTTTAACTAAGTTGGGGTAAAAAAAATATTAGAATAACAATCTTGGAAAGTTGGTCAACAAAGTATTGCACTGAAAAGCACAGTTTAAAAAAAAAGATAGTTTGGCACCAAACAGTGCAGTTCACTTGTATCGTAAACCATCTCATAAGGATTTCAGATATTTTTTTAATAATTTTATAATAAATACTTTTAAAACAAATACAGAAAATAGTTCTGTACTTATAAATTACAGGAAAACCTATAAGAAGTATATGGTCTTAAAATAACATGGTAAATCTCTCAATATTGTGCGTACAAACTTACATTTTCAGTTGGAATGTATAAGGGCACATCTTTTTCAACTACAATGTTAAGTTTGTTTTTGGGATAAGTTCATCCCAACTACGGAATCCTTCATTGTACGTGGTCCGGACGCACTCGGCCGGTTGTTTCTTTATGACTGTCACCGCACAGGTCAGCCGGAGGTGTCGTCTGTTTAACCGGACTTTCCAGTGGGTACCTTAATATATGTAGGCCTCCGGCTCCAGCTAGGACATAACCTTATAAACTATGAGTTAGCGCCTTCTCGCACTACTTATAATGATAGTATCCCGGGAGCGGCGCGCGGATCATATAAATGATTGTTGGAGAATAAAAATCCCAAAACCTAACAATAGAACCTAACGGAAATTACCAATTTGAACGCAACTTTAAAGCGAAAATATAATTCCTCATTATTTCCTATCCCTTGGCGATTTGGAAAAAACATTGTTACCGAAATAATTACAGGTACGGAAATAAGGAACATTTAATACTACTCATTTGATTCCTTAGTAAAGTTATTATTATTAGAATTACTAAGGTGTTTTTGGCGATGGCGAAGAGCCTCAGACTGAGTGATTACGGGTTTCCTATACAAACGTTCGTTCATCCCATCCGCCCCCCTCCTTCCTATGGGATCCCTCTTATGTGATGATTTTTTAAAAGCGCTCATACATCATTATCATTCTCCTGCCCTTATCCCAATTTATCTGTGGTCGGCGCAACATGTCGCTTTCTTCCATACTTCTCTATCAGTTGTTATCTCGGTAGTCACCCCCTTTCTAGCCATATCACCTTTCACGCAGTCCATCCATCGTTTCTTTGGTCTGCTCCTACTCTTATAGCCATCGACATTCATACTCAAGCCTTTCCTCACGACATCATCCTCATTCCTCCGCATCACATGCCCATACCGTGACAACCGAGTTCCGCACAACTCTTCAGCCACCGCGCACCGGTGCCACTTTCAGACTTCCTCTTATGTACTCGTTTCTTATTCTATAAATTTGTGTCGCACCATACATCCCAAAAACGCTGATACATGTGATTATTAATTCCCAACCAAAACGCTAAATATCAATTTTCATGGTTTGAACTATAAAAATGACGATTTGTAGTACAAACTATCATCCCCTATTTTACTCTTTTTAGGGGTTGAATATCCCTCTTTGAGGAGTGGCTGGAGAGACGCCACGGCGTCCTCACCTTCCGCCTGACGCAGGTCCTCACCGGACACGGCAGCTTCGGGAGGTTCCTGGGTCGGATAAGGCGGGAGGAAACGTCCGGGTGTCACCACTGTGTGGATCGCCCGGAGGACACGGTGGAGCATACGGTGGAGGTCTGCCCGGCTTGGGCAGAGCACCGCCGTGTCCTCGTGGAGGCGATCGGCGGCAGAGACCTCTCGCGTCCGGCCCTGGTTCAGGCCATGGTACGGAGCGAGAGGGCATGGGCAGCCGTCACCTCCTTCTGCGAAGCAGTAATGCTCGCGAAGGAGGAGGCGGGACGGTTGAGGGAAAGGCACGTTTCGCGCCCTCTCGCCCCTAGCCGCCCCAGGAGACGCCCTGGGCGTCGGGAATCTCGGGCGGATTTCCAGCCACCGTAGCGGGCTTGCGGACGGTGAGCAATGGGTAGCTCACCGTCCGGTAAGGACCAGGCCCGGGTCGACGGCGCGTCGTATTCCACGCGCGCCTCAAAGAGATGTCAGCACAAATGTAGGGGTCCACTAGGGCTGATGCCTGCCGGGGTCGCGGGAAGGTACCGTTATAAATTGTAAGACAGCCCTAAGCATATAAAATATAAACGCTGACGCCTCATAGGCGTCATGTAACGTTTCCCACAGTTGCTGCATTTCGTGACATATTAGTTTCGGGCAGTCATACTTTGAACTTCGTGGCGGACACATTAAAATCATATTGTTGTGAAATCTACTAATTTCTATTAAAGTATTTCAAGGGTTAAAATAGTTTTTTTTAAAAAGGGACTTTGAACTTGCCCCGTAACAGTGGTGTCAGAAGTGGGATAGTCAGTATAAGTCGTTACTGGCTATCCATAAAAACTATATAAAACCAAATTCGTCGCGTTCCGTGTCCGCCCGCCTGTTCAACATCAACCATAAAATCTATCCAGCGTGACTCTATCCTGTCTCTATCCAGTGTGTGTGTGTCATCGCGTCGACATAACCACGTTATTACCGCGGTATCTGATCGCGATCACACCGAATTCCTCCGAGTTGGCTAGGGTAGCCAACGAATCTGCTAAACCTTTCGTCGTGTGCCTGGGTGAGCTTAAAGTTAAGCTAACCCCTTCCAACGCCGTCAAGGGATCGTCCAACTACTGCCATATCTCCAGCCAACTGCTGCTGCTGCAGGTCTGCGCTGCTGCTGAACGAGCTACTCACCGAGGTCTGCGTGATGATTTCCGCTTTCCAAACCGTCGCCTTGCTGTGAGTAGAATATACTATTATTTGTTATTGCCGCATAAATTGCCCTGTTTTCCTAAATCCTCTCAATCCTTGTGCTTTGTGTAATTACCCAAACACCCGTTATTATGGCTAACCCAAGTGATAAAAAACAACTAACTCCCACTATCTCTGAACCATACCCTATCTAGGTCTTATGTAACTTTATAAATCCATACCAAGGGGAGCGCGAAACTCTATCAGCGTTTTTAACAAATTGCCAAAACGCTCTTGACCTAGCATCTGAGGGTCAAAAGTTCCTGTTACTTAAGTATATTATATCAAAATTACAAGGAAAAGCACAGGTAGCGTGTTCAAATAAAATATTTGACAGCTTCGACGAGTTACGAACTTTCTTAAGGCAGAATTTCGGGGAAAGAAAACATTATAATCATCTTTTATTGGAGCTACAATCATGTAAACAATTACCAAACGAAACCGTCGCACAATATGCCCTCAGGATTGAGACCTGTCTGACAGATCTGCAATCCGAAATTCACAATTCGGATTCCCTAAAAAAGGAACTTCCGGGTCGCATTGCTATGACGGAAGATCTAGCTCTATATACGTTTTGTCTGGGACTTCATCCTAGACTAAGTACTATTGTTCGTTGTCGAGACCCCCGAAATCTTAATGCTGCTATAAGTGTCGCCACAGAAGAAGAAAAAATCTACAACTTCTCAATTAGGTCATCTTGCAAAGTTTGCCGTAAAGTAGGTCACTCCGAGTTCGAATGTAGATTTAAAAACAATCAAAATAAGGCACTGTTTCCATCGAAATCAAAGCAGTCAAATTACGTACAAAAACCCTCAACTTCTGGTTCCCAACCGCTAATTTGCCGCTATTGCAAAAACGTCGGGCATGATATTTCGCAATGTCGCAAAAGACAATTCAACAATTCCCGCTTCGATCGCGGAAATCTTGGGAACGTAATAAATGAAAAGAACGTAGAATGTAATCACGTTTCAACACCTACCGAAGACGACGATAATTTAAACTAAATGGTCAGATTACGAGCCGGTGCCGACGTAATTCTGTTACTATAGGCACTAACCGTGGGAAAGTTTTCTCAGAGGCTTCAATTCTTAAATCTAATTCTACTTCCAAATACGAATGTACTACTAATTCTAAAGTCGCTAATAATTCCAATTCCCCAACAACAACTTCAATTTCTAAATCTAAATGTACTACTAACTCTAAAGATAATGACTCTATCCTTACTAGTTCTACTAAATCAATTACTAAATCTTTAAAAAACAATGACTCTATCCTTACTAGTTCTACTAAATCAATTACTAAATCTTTAAAAAATAATGACTCTATCCTTACTAGTTCTACTAAATCAATTACTAAATCTTTAAAAAATAACGACCCTATCGTTACTAGTTCTACTAAATCAATGATCAATATTATGGAAAATAATAGCTCGCCTAAAGGAATACTAGATAATTTTATCCAAAACCCAGGTGGCTATTCCACTATTTACGATGTTTTCCCTAATTCAAGTTCATCCTTACCATATATTGTAGTTAAAACCTCACATACGGAAGTACCTATTCGTCTCTTAGTCGACTCTGGCAGTTCCATATGCATCATTAAAGAGCAATGCCTACCTGAGCTACCTAAAGTTGAGAAAGATATCTTAAAATTCAAGGGCATTAATGATATCGACTCGTTCTCTGAAACTAAAGGCAAGTTTATATTATCTTTGGGCCTAGAAAATGATATTAAGGTTCCGTATTATTTCCATATCGTAGACAAAATTAATTTAGAGTATGATGGCATCCTAGGTTCAAACTTTCTAGAGTGGTATAAAGCCCTCATTAGTTACGGTGACTCTAAATTGATAATTCAAGAAAATCCCTTATACTATTTCAATTTAAAAACAACTCCTAATGTAAAGGTTATTCCTCCTATAAGCGAAATGTTTATTCGTTGCAATGTTGCAAATCCCGAAATTCAAGAAGGACTTTTGCTAGACGTCAAATTACCTGAATATCCTCGTTTATATATTTCAAGGTGTTTAGTCCGCGTTGATTCTAATAACCAGACTACTATTTCAGTGCTTAATAATAATAATAATAATAATTCTTTATTTTGCGAAAAAGTGAACAATAACACTAGTAACTATAATACGCTAAGAGCTGTGTTACCAGTTGGTGTTTTTAACACATCAGATCATGAAATAACCTTAGAAAACCCTGAAGTAACGCTAGAACCTTTCTCGCAAATTATGGAGGCTAACGAAAACACTGCTTCTCTCAATATAACCGGTACAACTACGTCCTATTCTAATTCAACATACCCGTATACACCCGACCGAGATTCTAAGGTTCAAAATATGATTAGATGCGATCATCTTAATTCGGAAGAGGAAGATCACTTACGTAACATATGTTCTAAGTTCCAAGACGTGTTCTATTTAGAAGGAGACAAACTTACACATACTAACACTTTAGAACATGAAATCCGTGTTAGTTCGGAAACTCCGATTGCAGTTAAGAGTTATAGGTTTCCTGAATGCCATAAGGAAGAAGTGAATAAACAAATTAAAGATATGCTAGAACAAAACATAATTCGACCTTCTATATCTCCATGGTCAGCACCAATTTGGGTTGTCCCAAAAAAACAAGACGCATCCGGTAAACCCAAATGGCGCATCGTTATCGATTATCGTAAGTTAAACGAAATCACAATTGGGGATGCATACCCAATTCCAAATATCTCCGATATCTTAGATCAGCTAGGCCATAGCAAGTACTTCACCACACTCGATCTTGTATCTTCATTCCATCAAGTTAAAGTCAAAGACACAGAAAAGACTGCGTTTAGTGTCCCATCCGGTCATTATGAATTTACTAGAATGCCCTTCGGACTCCGTAATGCACCATCCACGTTCCAAAGGCTTATGAATATTGTCCTAAGTGGCCTTCAAGGGACTCACTGTTTTACGTATATGGATGATATTGTACTATTCGGGCATGACCTCGAATCACATTGCCGAAATTTAGAATCAGTTTTTGGAAAGTTACGTGAACATCGATTAAAAATACAGCCTGCCAAATGTGAGTTCTTACGAAAAGAAGTACAATATCTAGGACATATAATATCAGATCAAGGCGTGAAACCCGATCCAAAAAAGGTTTCTTGTGTTAAAAATTTCCCAATTCCTAAATCGCCTCGTGACATTAAATCGTTCCTCGGCTTAGTGGGGTATTACCGCAGGTTCATAGAAAACTTTTCCCATATCACGAAACCTCTCACAAGCCTTCTAAAGAAAAATGCTAATTTCGTTTGGTCCCCTGAACAACAGAAATCCTTTGAGGAGTTAAAACATAAAATAACAACGGCTCCTATTCTTCAATATCCCGACTTCTCTAAGCCTTTCGTGCTAACCACCGACGCTTCTAATTTCGCTGTTTCTGCAATCTTATCTCAGGGAAAAATTGGTCAAGATTTACCAGTCGCATACGCATCTAGAACTCTTAACAAAGCGGAAGGAAACTATTCCACTACCGAAAAAGAATGCTTAGCCATCATTTTCGGCACAAAAGTCTTTAGACCTTATCTGTACGGTAACAAGTTCATTGTAGTCACGGACCATAAGCCACTTCAGTGGTTATTTAACTGCAAAGATCCTAGTTCAAAATTAATTCGCTGGCGCTTAAAGTTGGAAGAGTTCGATTATGAAATAGTTCATAAGAAAGGTAAGATGAATTGTAATGCCGATTCCTTGTCTCGTAATCCAATACTTACCATTGATCCTAGTGTCTCTTCTACTTCTGAAACTTATGAAAAATATTTACAAATTAGTCAACAACATAATAATTCCTACGACACTATTATAGAAGAACATAACGATTCATTACTTAAAACAAAATGTAAAATGGTTACTTACCCATCTGCCATCGACTTAGACGACTCGATCCCGTACTGCTCTGAAATTCTGCAAATGTCCAAGTTCGATGAAGACTTACCTGACATACGAACTTTAGAAAGAGAACTTTATACATATCAAAGTACGTCCAATGAAAAACACGTTTTCACACATCTATTCTTACGTGTCCATCATTATGACGAAATGACTTACAAAGATATTTTTAATATGTTACGAGATTATCGAGAAATGATTACCGCATGGTATTCAGAAGAAAAGGAAATTGCTATTTCTGATTTCCAAGATCCATTTACAAAATTATCGTTTACCAAAATGTACAACATTATAGGATTTCTATTTCATAACACGGGTGTCAAAGTTCATATCTATCATAATAATATTCTATTTCCTACTCCCGCTGAAGTCGCTCGTATATTAAAAGATAACCATGACTCACCTTCAGCAGGACATCCGGGTATTTCTCGCATGTACGATAGGTTAAAAACTCTTTATTGGTGGAAAAACATGCGTCAAGACATAGAAAACTATGTCAAGAGTTGTAAGTCCTGCCAAATAAACAAACCATTACGTCATACAAATCGTGCTCCTATGATAATCACATCCACAGCTACGAAACCTATGGAAAAGGTATTCCTAGACGTTGTAGGACCGTTACCCGAAACTCACGATTATCGTTATAAGTTTATCCTAACATTGCAAGACGATCTAACTAAGTACTCGCAGGCATATGCAATGATAACATGTTCCGCAGAAGAAACTGCACAAAAATTCTTGCTTTTTATTTCCCATCTAGGTATCCCCAGAATGATCGTAACCGATCAAGGGACCAACTTTACATCCGATGTTTTAAAACAGTTAGAGAGATTGTTCGGCATTAAGCATATCTTCGCCTCTCCTTATCATCCACAAACATGTGGCGCTCTCGAAAGAAGTCATGCGACTTTGAAAGAATACTTGCGATCATATGTTGAAGATAATCAACATACCTGGAGCTTATATTTACAAACTGCCATGATAGCGTACAATACTAATGTACATTCCACTACCAGTTTTCAACCGATGGAGCTATTGTTCGGATTTAAACCATACATGCCCCAATGTGCCGACACCTTAGAATTAAATACCTATACAGATTATATTCGTGCTCTTAATCATAGGTTATATTATAGTAGACAAAAAGCGTTGCAAAATATACAATCGTCCAAAGAAAAATCCAAACAACGTTTCGATGTTCATGCTAAACCCGTGACGTATAAAATAGGTGACATGGTGTATTTACGGTGTCATCATAAACAAAACAAAGCGATGTCTCCTATATGGAAAGGGCCTTTTAAAATTGTCAAAATCAATGGTAACCATACGGTCACCCTTTTAATTAATAGAAAATATGTTCGTCATCACTACGACGAAATAAAAATTGCAACAGATGACTAGCCTAATCTTTTCTATTTCAGATTATTACTTCGGCCGTCTTCGAGTCACAAATTCGTTACTCCAATCGTAGGTAGTCCAGGCCTATACTTCGATCAAATATTGAACGTTAAGTTCACAAACGATCATTGGAATGTTGTAACATACCTAGACATTAGTCATATCAAGCCGCATTTAGATAAAGTCGAAGCTCTAATCAAAGAGGTTACTAACTTCTGTGTTACTAGCTCTTCTAGTAAAATTCAACTTGAATGTACTAATCTACTATCGCCTTTACAAAATCAACATCTTAATAATGTTCGTAAGTTTTTGTCGATATCCTACCTTGTTCAAGATCAAAAACCAAACCGTTTTAAACGCGGGCTCATTGATGCTGGTGGCTCAGTTTTAAAATCAATCTTCGGAACTTTAGACTCTGAAGATGCCTTAAAGTTCTCGGATGCTATCACTAAAGTACAGTCAGATGAAAAACAGCTAGCTCACTTAATGAAAGATAATATTCACGTTATCCGATCTACTATTTCAACTTTCAATAACACAATGTCAAAAGTAAACAAAAATCAAGACCAATTAAATCAAAATTTACATACTATTCGAATAGCATTTGAGCAATTATCTAATACAAGCGATAAGTTAGAAATAAAAAAATCATTTAATAATGTTATTGAACTCGTTGGAAAGCATTACTATAGCCTTGTCCTTTGACATTGACGACGTCAACAACGCTATCTTATTTAGCAAGCTCAACATTCTTCATCCAACTGTACTTAGTTCGTATCAATTATTCCAGGAACTAGACCTACACAAAGATAAGCTTCCTAAACACTGCGAACTTCCTACTAGTTTATCTTTAGAAAATATACATGTTATTATAGACATATCTGATTTAGTTTGTTATTATCATCTTAATAAGATTATTATTATTACTAAAATTCCACTCGTCCTCCCACAGACATACAACCTTTATCACAACGTTCCTCTTCCAGCTCCTTACGACATTACCAAACCTGACACATATATACTCATTGCTCCTAATAAACCTTATGTGGCTGTAACAATAGATCGTATGTTCTATTCCCTATTAGATTCAGTGGATAAGTGTCAAGTGATTAATAATGAGTGTTATGTGTGTTCTTTAGGAAATGTGTACTCTACAATTGCGAATCCAACTTGTGAAACAATAATCTTAACTGAAGCTATAAGGGCGTTGCCTGATTCTTGTAATACTAAGCTGTTACATGGCTCAATCGATGTATTTTTCAAGTTAAATAATAATAAATGGTTGTTTGTTCAGTCAGAACCCGGAAAGGCTCATATTACATGTGAAAACGATCCTAATAATTACGACGAGATCTTTTTCGGCACAGGCATGTTGGCCTTGCCAAAATATTGTGTAGCTTTCTTTAAAACTTTAAAGTTTACGCCTAGTGACCATGTTATGTCTAATGTTACTAATCATATATCTAATTTTAATATTTTAGAAGACGATTGCTGCGACAATCAAAGAATAAATAAAACTGTACGACATCTCCCTTTTGTAAAGTTATCTAATGTTAACGATTTCAATTCTCTGTTACAGGCAAGTGTGCATTTAAATGAATTTGAAAAATAATTAAATAAAATTGAACAACCATCTCACTTACATAAATATAGTACTCACTATCTCTCGTTAACATATGTTATCTCTACCGTTGTCCTTATTTACCTCTTGTATAGATCTAGAAAGTTATTTGGTTCAACCAAACCTCGATATTGTATTCAAGTGTTTAATCAATGTTACACTAAAAAGAAACAAACAGTTCAGTCTGTTCAATCAATAAACAATCGATTTACAGAATCCTCTGACGAAGATGTCCAAGGGTCATGCAAATCCTTGCCTACTCCACTAAGACGTAATGTAATGACTTAGTTTGCAATGACCTTATCAATTGTAATCTTTATTCTTATAAAATAGTTAATGTTTCGTTTAAATGACTATAATTGTATTAATACTATTTCCTTTGTCTAATTCTAGTTTAGTCCTAAGCTTACCAATAGTTACATTTATAGTTACTTAAATACAAGTTTGTAACCAAAATGAAGTTCAACGTTTCATCTTAGATTTCTCATCACTCTTAATCGTAATGATCAATCTTATCGGGGGGGTTGTTATAAATTGTAAGACAGCCCTAAGCATATAAAATATAAACGCTGACGCCTCATAGGCGTCATGTAACGTTTCCCACAGTTGCTGCATTTCGTGACATATTAGTTTCGGGCAGTCATACTTTGAACTTCGTGGCGGACACATTAAAATCATATTGTTGTGAAATCTACTAATTTCTATTAAAGTATTTCAAGGGTTAAAATAGTTTTTTTTAAAAAGGGACTTTGAACTTGCCCCGTTACAGTACTTATGGGTCACCGAGTCCCTTGGCAAAACAGGCAACAGGAAGGAATACGGGTGGGTTTTAGTCAGTAAGAGTCTGACACACCCTCCCGCTCCGCCCAGAGCGGGAGAAGTTATTTGATGACTTCCCACCCTGAAAAAAAAAAAAAAAGGGGTTGAATATCAAAAAATCCTTTTCCTTGTCTCTACATTATAAAGGAAACCTCTGTGCAAAGTTTCAGCTTTCTAAGTCCAAAGGTTTGGGTCACCGAGGCCCCCGCAACACAGGCAACGGAAGGAACACGGGTGGGTTGTAGTCAGTAACAGTCTGACACACCCTCCCGCTCCACCCAGAGCGGGAGAAAATATTTGATGATTTCCCACCCTCAAAAAAAAAGGGTTTGGGGCGCGTTGATGAGTCAGTCAGGACTGTTCTTTTTATTTATATAGATAGAAGATAGATTAATATAAGGTAGCTGCTACTTACCCACGAGCTCCTCTAAGTCTCTTACACTTATACTAGCAATTGAAATAATTGAAAACCTCTTACGGGGCCATTGTGCTCATCATTGTGAACAACTTTTACAAAGGGACCAATCAGGAAATCGCGAAAAAAGAAACAGCTTCTACAACATTTATGTTCGCGTCTTCCGGGTTTACTCACATAGCAAATGTTGTTCATAATATTATGAGTTCAATTCCCTATAACAGGTTTTCAGTTGTTTTAATTACAACTAATTCAGAATGTTCGCAGACAGGCAATGTCGTGAAAGACCCATATTTCACTAATATTACCTACTTTTCGAGAAAGAATTTTGCTAAAAGATGTTCGTGGCTACAGGAACATTATAAGCTTTAAGACAAGGGAGGTAGTGCCTCCCCGCTTTTTATCTTTGGCTCTTCTTGGCGGGGCATTACCGCGCCCAGATACCGATCGCTACTGCACCGCAGTAGTAGGGAATGTCATCTGCGCGCTCATAATATTATAACTAGAAACTAATATGATTCACTCAACAATAGATCACAGACAATATCGGTAATCTACCGGCCCCCCTACGGCGCAGTCCTTAGGGGCCTCTAACCAATGTAGGTACATAATGTTATATCTACAGCCACTAATCTCTCTAGGTTTGCGATGTTCTGACAGCAAAGATTTAAGTTGTGAAAAGTGTCAATACTGAGAAGAGTGAGCTCACACATCTTGCATCTGGCGTTTCCTTGGCAGCATGCGACACTGTGTGTGTCAGGGGTATCAAAACGAAACAGAAATGCGACCATCTTTTGAGGAGGAAGGGCGAATCTAACGATTTAAACCTTTGAGTTACAGTTCCCTACAAAATATGGCACATCGACTTTTAGAAAAAGGTCAGCTTTGTCTCGCGTTGTCTCTGTCACTCGCACCAGCAGCTCGTGTCAGTCACTTTCTCAAGCTGGGAGTGCCGTATAAACGGCCAGGTACGGCTATTTTTTAAATAATAAGTATGCATACATGAATGGGTTCAAATCTGGGCAAGTAGGTACCAATGTGACTTATTTAATTTTTTTTTCTGGAATAATTTTTTATTTACATTTATTAACATTAATTAATTAATTTAGTTTGAACTTTTTAAGTTTATCTTGGACATTACTGACATCGGTGACAGAAAACATCGTGAGGAAACCTTGAGTCACAGTTAATTTAAGGCTCCTACATACTGGCGCGACTTGTCGCGCGACGCGTCGCGACACAAAGACACCGCGTGTAGCGCTACAAGCGGTGCCTTTGTGTCGCGACGCGTCGCGCGACATGTCGCGCCAGTATGTAGGAGCCTTAAGTCTGAAATCGCCTCCCCGAGCAAGCGTGCAGGGCCTCAAGTCTGCTATTACAATAGTGTCAGAATGGTCTATCGTTGATTTTATAATTGTTGATTTTGACAAGTTTGGTAATCTACTAATATAATGGCGTCATTAATGAGGATCGAAACAGACCATTCTGACACTATAGTAATAGCAGACTTGAGGCCCAGAGCAATGCTGGCCCTTGCCCTGGCGCGGCGGGACAAGACAATCAATCTAGCCTTATCACAACTACGCTGCGGTCGGCTTCCAATCTAACCGGATGCAGCTGAATACCAGTATTTTGCATGGAGCGACTACCTATCTGATCCCCACAACCCGTTACTAAGACAATACCCCTTGGTAAGACTCATGGTTGTAACACTTTGTGGGACAATAATATTCTGCTTTTTTTCTTTCTTTACTTAACCTTATACTTACTCAACAAGTGAACGTGAACCTCACAGGGACGGTGTTTCCGCGCCACGCTGTCGATCAAGGCCGGCCATGTTGAATGTTGAGCTATTTGTTCGGTATACATTAACTCATTAGTTGAAAACAAATAGTTTGGATCAACCAGTTTGTAGAATAAATATGAACATTTATTGCTGTGATCTGGGTTTCTATTAATAGTACTAATTGTTATGCCCTTGGTAACAACATAATTTAAGCTAAATGTATGGAACCACTTTTTGCCAGTTATGTACCATGGAATAGGGGCGAGACTATTGCCATCAACTGAGTTGGTACAAATCTGGACTATGGGCGGCTACCACAGTTTTTCTGTGTTTTCTTCCCAAAAAAACCTAAAAATAGTTTGTCTGATCTGGAGATGGAACCCTCCCAACTCACGAGCAGCATTCGTGCTTTCGACCACTACACCGACGAGCTAGTCTAGCAATTAAGATCAAGTTTGATAAGTTTATTTCAGTAATTGTTTACAATGATACACATGTCATATACGCTATATTGGTATAGTGATTACTAAAAGTTTGCATGGTAATCTACTTCACAGACAGACAACGCACAATCTTCCACCTCTGGGTCGAGAAGCATGACATTTTGCACAATAGTTCCTTATGTATACGAAAGTGAGCACTGAGGAAGGATTTGACGTCAGTGTGTACGGAAATTCCTCCTTTTTTCCGATGGAAAATCCCATCGGACGCACGGCTTGTTATTAATATCTAATGACGTCATTGAGTTTCGACCGTAACCTTTTTTATCTATTACTCTACAGCCTTAATGTTTATTTTTAGTATTAGCATTTTGCCCGCGACTTCGTCCGCGTGGATTTCGTATTTTCTCCTACAAAATTAATACCCCATGGAGAGGGTGTTATTTTTTAACCGGTAATTTTGGAAAATTAATGATTAAGATCCTTTTATTGATTGTTAATTTATTTATTAATTTATAAACGTATTAATTTATTAATCAAAGAGAAAATCTTCAATCATGTGTTTTGTTATTTAATGTTTAGATTACTTTTGACTTAATCCAGACACGCAGTGAAGTCCTTCTCCGAAAACTTAATTACCCCCTTTCGCTGATCAATTTTCGAAAAACCCAAAAACTTATGTCTATATTTTTTGTGAAAAGTATAATACTGTTATTCGAGGTAACCGGACAGCGCGTTAAAATTCAACCATACAATTTTAGCACCTCCTAAAATCCTTTTGCGGGGTAGTTTTGACAAACTAAATAATGACAAACCTTATTTATTATTTATTAAAGAATGTATTTGTGCCAAGCTTCAAGTTTATTAACTTAAGAAATAATATTTTCATACAATAGAAATTCCCCTGTTCACTTCCTATAATGGTCGAATTTCCAACAACCCCTTCTAAGAGCTTGCCTAAATTTTAAAAGGGAAGCTTGTGCAAAATGTCTGATATTGTTATGTCAGTCAATCAGCACTCCGCCCGTGATTTCGTACTTTCCCCTACAAACACAACCCCCTCCATCCCCTTTAAATGGTAGCAATATTGATTAAGATCTTAAATACATAAAAAGCAGACATGTTGTGCTGACCCCAAATAAATTGAGATTAGGGCAAGAGAAAGATGATGGAGATTCGGGCCAGTTTTAAGTTTATACCTAGATCTACAAAATAAGATTTTTACATACAAACTGTGTCTCCCATTGTCACCCCCAAAGGGGTAAATGTTTTAAAAGTCATAGTGACGTATTCGTTATTTGACTTGTTATTTACCAATATCAAGCCACGCAGTCAAATCTTCCCCTGTAAAATTGACTACCCCTTTTCACCCCGTTAGGGGTAGATTTTCGACAAATCCTGGTACACGTTGTTTTATTTTTGGTTTTAAGTATAAACCCGGAGTTTCTAGTTAATCGGACCGAGCGTTACAATTCTTCCATAAAAACTGATACCACTCAATCCCCTTAATCTAGGGCTAGGGCTAGTTTAGAAAAAAAAAATGATAAACTTCATAATTTACCTAGATAAGTATTCGTGCCAAGTTTCAAGTTTATTAACTCAAGGAATACGATTTTTCATACAAACAAAATCCCCCTTTTCACCTCCTTGATTTTGATTTGGTCGAATTTCAAAAACCCGATCTTAGTGCTCCCCTACATTATAAAAGGAAGCCGAGTGCAAAATTCCACGTTCCAAGCCCCAGCAGTTTCGGCTCTGCGGTGATGAATCAGGCGGGACAATAATATACTTAGATGTATAGATCACTGTAATAATAATTTCCTGCCATATTTTTTGTGCCCTGATCTATAAATAAACCGAGTTTTTTTACACAGTTAGTTAGATACCTGCAAAAATATGTAAAGACGTAACTATTTTTAGTAGTTAGCATGTTTTTGTCGAGTTAGCTACGAGTGTATGCACAGTATTTACTTCATAATTTCAACCAGTCTTTAGAAGCAAATTATTGTCGAATTCGGGTAAGTGTACATAAATATGTTTTAGCTCTTGACTGGACCGCTCAGTGCAGATAGAGAATAATTTACACTCGTGCACCCTAATTGCGTAACAAAATCGAAATCCATGTATCCAGGTTCTGAGAATCGGTACTTTTCAAACGTCAACATTACATGCGCCAGTCCCGGAAACCTTCTCGCTCGCTCGGCGCCGCACGTCGGGATACGTACCTATGCGTGGCACTTAGCCCCCTTTTTCCGACGATAGCCGTGATTTATATTTCCGGCTGGCTCTAGCATGAGCACCGCCTGAGGCCGATATATATATTTTTTAAATACTACTAGGTTACTATATTATAAAATATTTTTATAAAAATATTTAAAATGTGGGGAGTCCGGGACAGTATACCCACCCTCATTCTCATTCCGAGAATAATGATTATCTTATAATCTTGTAGAATTTTGAAATATAATTGCTGTGTGTAATTGCAGTTTTGATTTGAATGTCTAATTAATTGTTACCTGAATTTAATATAATGACTATTTGATAAGTAATTTCCAAAACGAAAGGTCAACATCAAGTTACATTCACAATTGATGTCGTCTGTCATTGTGCGAAAACATTTAGACCTAGGTAAGTATTTAAATCACCTCATTCTAAACCACTTAACAATGGAGACCATTATTGAATGCAGTAATAACCTAATGGTAGACGGCGCGGTGCGCTCGGAGCCACACATACAACTAGTGTTTCTAATGTCCTGCCAGCATTATCAGCGTTCTCCTGGCCTTATCGCAATTTATTTGGGGTCGGCGTAACATTACTTTTTGAGCTGTGTCTCGGAAAGCACGCTAAGCCGTTGCCGTTGGTCCGGCTGTTATTCGCAGATCTTTGACAGTCGCTACGGGTAGTCAGAAGCCCGAAAGTCTGTCGACCAGTCTTGCCAAGGCGTATCGTATAACTGAATTGTGGAGGTCAGATAGGCAGTCACCCCCTTTCTAGCTATATGATCTTTCACAAAGCCCATCCATATTTTTCGTAATCTCTACATATTATTAATAAAAACACTTAAAAAGAAACTTTAATTCTGACTTTATAAGCTATATTAGTAACGAACGTAACTCAAAATGTCAATTCATATATCTGTGGCAGTCACCGGACGCACCGACACATGCACCCGGTGCTCAAGTACGGCGCAGCGCGGCTTATTGCTGGTGACCTTCAGAATGCCGTTGCCGCTCCCACGCACTCTGCACTTCATGGACACAATTTTTTTTGCAGGAAGGCATTGAAACCTTCAGTATGTGCTTCAGCAAGCACTCCCGATTGCTCTGCAGTAACGTGGAAGCCCCATCAGTATTTTAAAGGCATTATTATACTGAACTCTGAGGGCGTTGTATGCCCTTTGTGTACATCGAACCCACAGAATGCACGAGCACAAAGATTGACAAAAAGCCTTAAAAAAATGACTTTCACTTCTGGCGCACCAACATATTGCGTGCACAGCCAGCGCCCTCCGTGGTCCTTCCATGTCAACATTTCAAGTCCTCAGTGACTATGAGCCCTAAGTACGTAAAATCAAGCACCCTTTCACGGGCCGCATCTTTTAACACAGCCGGTGGGATGCGCTGGTTTTTTCCGCTGTAGGTACCCTAAACACAAGTATTTTGCTTTTCGAAAAATATATCTAATAATAATGTCTATATAATAATGTGGGGCTTGTGGCCAAGTAATAACAGCCGCACGGGTCGATCGATCAGGTTAAGCTACGCTTGCCGCGGTTGGTCCGTGGATGGGTGACCATCTTTACATACCAAGACCCCTCCGTGCCTCGGAAAGCACGTTAAGCCGTTGGTCCCGGCTGTCATTTGTAGATCCTTGACAGTCGTTACGGGTCGTCAGAAGCCCGAAAGTCCGACAACCAGTCTTACCAAGGGGTATCGTGTTATCCAGTAAATGGGTTGTGGAGGTCAGATAGGCAGTCGCTCTATTTAAAATACTGGCATTCAGCTGCAGCCGGTTAGACTGGAAGCCGACCCCAACATGGTTGGGACGGCAGGTAGCTGATGATGAAGGTCAATAGTCCCAGTTGAAGCAGTCTCAACTAATTGTAGCGCGCGGTGACCCGCACCCTAGCTGCGTGACACTCCTCATAAATATAAATGCGAAACTAACTCTGTATGTCTGTCTGTTACCTCTTCACGTCTAACATTCTAAATTACTGAACTGATCGTTATTGATTGAAAGATTGGTAGCCTAAGACCTGGAGAACGACATGAGCTACTTTTCATCCTGGATCACAGACGAAGTCGCGAGCAACAGCTAGTATTACATAATCAAAACATTGTATCTTAATACGTGTGGCACAATCTTTATCGTAACTATGCACAATCCTTGTGCCGAGCAATCTAAGTTTATGACGCTAGGCGACTCTATCTGTGTGATTACGTGGATCTCATGAATTTCGTATGCAAGTGTAATAAGGTAGATGAATAAGATATTATCGCATACTCGTAGATTGTAGATAAGACACTTTCCGTCTCAACACAAAACGCGTTCTAACTTTGAGTCAATTTTTTTTTAGATGGGAAATCATCAAATAACTTCTCCTGCTCTGGGCGGAGCGGGAGGGTGTGTCAGACTCTTACTGACTAAAACCCACCCGTATTCCTTCCTGTTGCCTGTGTTGCGGGGGCCTCGGGGACCCATTAGTACCTTCCCGCGACCCCAGCAGGTTGATGCAAGTCTAAACTTTGCTTTCAGTTTTTTTTTATTCTGAACTTTATTCTTAGGACGATAAAGTTCTTAATACATAATTGACAACATAGACTGTTTTAAAAATCAGTTTTTGTGTTTAGAATTTAAAAGCAAAATACTTCGGCTTACTACATAGAAATATGAAGTTGAGGATGAATGTTAAGGACTTTGTTTGAGGAAAACACGATTTCATAAAATTAAAAAAAAAATACTTCGAATTAGACCATGAAACTGCAAAATAACTGAACTAAATATAAAGTAGATAAGTATTACGTTTTTTTAAATGTTATTACAATTATTTTCACTCTAAATTACCAAAACTATCGGCACCTTGGAACCTTCTCCCTGATGCCTCCTGTCTGCCCCACTCCGCCCACACCATGGAATAGACGAGTATTTTTTTTCAATATTTTAATTTACCACTCTGTTGGCCTGATTAATATGTATACCAGTGCGAAATTACAGCTTTCTAGTACTAAGAGTCTGAGCTAACCCGGGGTTGACTACGGAACCCTAAAACTTGACGAACTTTTACTACTATCTAATTAGATGCAGGTACGTACAGTCAGCAGGTTCAGTTGCAGTGTGTCCCCTGACCTGCCGCTGACAGTACAGTGACATTTAACCGCAGACTGCTAAGAACACGACTGCATATTAATGAATTAATAATAATTAGTATGAATTGTGGAATCTGAATCGTTCACAATACGATAACAGTAATTATTCCGTATTTCCGTGTATTGTTAAATGAATTTTATTCGTGTAAGTTACCTACCTACTCGCTGGAAAGACCCACGGTGCCTGAGTTTACTGCCTCTAGGTATTTATGAGTTCGATTCCTGCTCGGAACAAATATTTGTATGTCTTAAAGATGGTTGTTACAGTTCTGGGTTATTTCCTATGCTTATAAGATAGTATGTCTGTGCTAAAGGTTCAATTCTGAATTACTGACCAAATCTTGTACTTAAGGGGACTACAGTCCCCTTAAGTACAGTGAGTAGGCAGGACCTAAACGCAATTTTTATAAGTTTTATAATGCCTTAAAGTATATGATCCACTGCAGTAAACAAAATCAGAAAAATATATGATATTCTTAAGGATATATGCTAGGTAGATAGTGTGTTGAAAACATAATACAACTAATTTGATACAATAGAAAAAAATCACGAAGATACCTCTAAAAATTTATTTTAACGATTAAAAACCATACTAATATACATGCAATCATGCTGATTTTTTGTCAGATTATTCTACAAGCAACATATTAGCATAATAGTGTTTTATTTTTTTTATACAATCTATAGCTTTTTTGTAAAACGATAACTGCTTCATATTTTGCAATAAATTACCAGCGTTGTGTCATCGCGCTTCTCTTTCTTTTCTATGCAGTCCGACAGTGACCGCGCCTTAGGTGTTGTCGGCCTCTTAATAAAACTCCTAAATTCATTCATTCACTGACAGACAACGCACTACCCGAGTTCAGAAGTTTTTTATTTGAACGTTGAAGTTGGTGCTTAGAGTTCTTTTTAAAAGACGACGTTAGTTATCTGTACAAATAAATCAAATTGCAGTCTGGTTGTAATGTCAAAGTAACAACAACACAACTTTTGTCTGTCTGTCTGTTGGTTCGGACAAAGCACCAAAACGGCTGGACTGATTTTGACGGGAGTTTCTCCGGCAGATATTTTTGGGAGTAAGTTATCCACGTGGGCGAAGCGGCAGTTTTACAAAATATATATTGTGTCAATTCGAAACTCATTCCCAAAAGCTGCTGAGAAGTTACCGATGGGGAAGCCCATCGGACGCGAGCAGCGTCCGATGGGCTTCAACCAATAATATTGTTCATGTTTTTTTAAAAACGTGTCTTTATCTATTGTTTTTATTATTGGTTTTAAAAATCTTGTTTTTAACTGTAATTATTTTTATGTCGTTTGCAAGCTGACCTATAGCAATTTTTGTTACATTCCAGAAAAAGAATGCTTTTATGTTTTACTTTTCGTGCTCGTCTTTATTTTATATGAATGCATGATTCATTGACAGTATCCATTCATGCAACCATGATTGAGAGTTATAATAACACATTATTAATAGAACCAACTAAAAATTAAACCAAATAGGTAACAAAAGGTAATAAAATAAATAAAAGGTAACATTTTTTTTTTCCTTTTCCGTACCTATCTGCATACAGGGCCATAAAAAGATAATAAATTGACCATAACTTCTATGAGTTAACAAACGACAGGTAGTAAATACACAACTATGTATGTTAAACTATATTGGCAATGGTCCACTATAAATTGTTCTTAGTAAACTGCCTGGCATACGCACATAACATACATAATAATGTATTACACGTAATAACAAAACGCTATTACCTTAACCAAAAAAATATTACAATATTATAAAAAAATAAAAAATACTCACCTATTCACTCCGAATAAAAAACAAAACCCTAAAACAGAGTCCTCAAAAATCCTTACTCTCACTTTCAAACACCACTTTTATTCAACTAATTAATTATAAAAGAAAACAACAATTATAACTCGCTTGTTGTTAATCACACGATGTACCACGTCGGCTGCACCACACAGACTAGGTGCTGACTGGACATTTCACAACCCACGGTAATACGTGAGATTCGCCCGCGCATGCGCACTGGCCACTCGCTCTGACGTCACGTGTTTGGAAACTTCACTCGGCAATTTTCGGCTGTTTCCGGATAGGTCATTAAGTAAGACCTTTTTTGGGTGCGAAGTACTGATTTGATTAAGGGCCCGAGCAGACGAAATATGTATGCGACAGAAAAAGCTGCGAAATTCTTCGCGTCATGTGTGTCTCTTAGTACGGTGGTGGAAAACATAGTGAGGAGATCGGCATGTCCTAGAACCAAAAACTCGAAGACAGGTGACCTCATTGATTACCTACGAGTTACGACGTATGTAACGACTTTCTTAGAAGGATCACTGACTCCCAAGTCACAGGTACAAACCTAGTATGGAAGCTAGGGAACTTGTGTTTCATTAGACACTATATTGCGATCCTTACAGTCCTAACTACTTATTTTACCGACTTCCAAAAAGAAGGAAGTTATATGTTCAAATTCAAATTCTTTATTGCATTCATGTGTACATTTAGTTGTTACAATATAAGTAAGTTCCAACATGAAACCCGGTTGGGGCACGGCAATATAATAATAATAATAAGGTTAAGAGTACGGACGATAATAAAATATGTATGTACCTAATTATTTATCTAAGTAACAGAATTTACTAAACATTTTGTTCTAGGTGTTCTGCGACCGAGTAAAAGTATTTTTGTGTTAGGTATTCTTTTAATTTCCTGTTAAATTTATTGAATTTGGTTTCTTCTTTTATTTGTTCCGGTAATTTGTTAAAAATTTCTAATGCCATATAATATGGGCTATAGTAAAGCATTTTGATCCGAGAGTGTGGAAGATGTAATCTATTTTTATAACACATTTGCTCGTAAAGGGTCTCTTATTTCTCCAATTTCAATATCGTATTGTATCTCATTACGTACTTGTGCGTTATTGTAATGTAAAACGCACGAGTTTATTTTTAATAAGGTAAAAAACGCACGGTTTATCAAGATGCTCCGTCTAAAACGAACGGTACTTTTTTAAATCTTAGCATAGAGTTTTTATGTCAGAAAAGTGATCAACACTTTATGAATAAAATTAACTTTGGGTGATAAAATACAATAAATAAACATTTAATTCTTTAATTTAATTAATTTTGCCGGTAAATTACAACTATTTATCTGTAACAAAAACACAAAAATATTAATTTACTTTATTAGTAATACTGGCTGTTTTTTGTGCCTTTGCATTAAAAAAGGCGCTGATGCGCGCGCATCGCTAATTTGTGAACAAGTAAAAATTATTCAGCGCGCTTTTTCTTTTCGCTGAAAATGTCGTCAAGTAATAATGAATTTATTAATTCGACACCGCCAGAAATCTCAGAGGCAGCGGAAAAGGCTACTCTAAGCCTCTTGCCCGAAAAATCGACCGAAAAATACTTACGAACGTATCAAAATTTCATCTTATGGAAAACAAGCAAAGATGCAAATTCATTTTCAGAAAGTGTGTTTTTAGCCTATTTCATGGAACTTTCTCAAAAATATAAGTAAAAAGTCGAAAGTATTTTCAGCTGACAAAGTTCCTAAAAGAAGCTCCGGATTGCCGATATTTGGCAACAAAGGTCAGTTGAAACTAAATTATTGTCATTAACTTCTTTCACTTTCGTATTTCTTTACAATATACATAGGTGTTTTGTACGCTGTTTTTATCTCTTTTCGGGTTGTATTAATATTCGGTATAAATGGTGCATGTAGACGGCAAGAGTTGGCAAACGTCACAACTAATAATGCCGAGAACCATGGGTGGGTGGGTTCTTCTTGTCCAGGTATAAAACACAAAATATAAAATTCCAAGATCGTTCACAATACAGGGGCCTTTTCACGACATAGTGAAGAAATACGAAGCGCTTCGTTCAACAAAAGCGATGTCTAACAGATTTTTTCAAAATTACTAAAATGGAAAATGCACTAGCCAACCCATTGGCATAAATAAATTTGGAGCAATGCCGAAACTAATTGTCACTTTCTTAAATTTAGATGATCTACATGAATACACAGGGCACAGTTTCAGAAGGTCCTCGGCTACATGGCTCGCCTTCAGGTGCGAACTTATTGACACTAAAACAGTCGAACAGTGTAGCCGAGGGCTACATAGATGACTCGATGAGAAATAAAGAATAAATTAGCTCCCGCATTACAAGGAATATAAAGGAGCCAAGTGTTGACTCTCGACCATCTACGAGCACACACGCGTACATTCCCCCATCGTCGCCGCCGCCGCAGCCGCCTCCGTCGCCGCCACCGACTGCAGAACTCTGTGGTCTCGTTTCTCTCCTACTTTCACTCAAGAGAGTGAGAGAGAGACTGGTGAAATTGTAACTAATAATAATAACTTGACAACATTAAAAATGCCAACTGGCAACGTAATAATCAATTTGACAAATTGTTAAAATTTTCATAACTGCTTTAAGAAGTGATTAAAGATTTATTCGCTTAAGAAAGTCCGAGTTTTATTTATGTCCTCGCAAATATGTAATAAAACGTCGCATGACATACGTGCGCTTTGATAATTACAGCCTCTGCTTTCTTGTAGCCCTCGCCTACGGCTCGGACTAGCAATATCGCCTCGACTGTAATTTTCAATTTACCGCACTTATATCATAATGTACTATAGTTATGGCGTGTATTTAAGTTATGGATATCTTTTGTTTTTGGAAAAATTTCGTTATTTTTAAATACAAATGTGCAAAGGTCATGTATACATATATATAGAAGGTAAGGTTAGGAGTTTTAATTTAACAAATTATGGCTTACAGCTTTGGGTATTGTCAATGTGGGCCAATATTCTAACACATTATTTTTGGATTATAAATACTTCAGTTGTGTTGACGCTGTTTCCCCATAACATCACTCCATATCTTAGCCACGAGTTTGCGTAGGCGTAGTATGCCGATAGTGCTGTTTTTGTATTTGTGCTGTACTTAAATTGAAACAAGGCGTAGGTAAATTTAGATAATTTAGATTTAACTGTTTCTATGTGCTTTTTCCAATTGAGTGATGTGTGTCTATGTTTATACAAAGTAAGTTAAATGTAGTTACCTACTGAATCTATAGGCGCGTCATTAAAAATGTGTAAATTTTCGTCCGTATGTTTGTTTTCTGATGAGGGAATCCCATGGAAATCGAGGGAAATCCTCAAATTTTATAGGCCGAACACCTATAGCCATTTGGGTTTTTTTTATAGTAATTCGTGCATTTGATCTCAAAGCACCATTTGGTGAAGTGGAGCTGATGATGAAGACCACAGATGGCCACCGAAACTACTTAATAATAAGTAGGTATTTAACGGGTTGCGATTTGATTAGGTAATTTAATATGGTTGCTAAGCAATTTATGTATATGGTGAGTGGCAGTTCTCCTGGTTCTTATTAGGAGAACTCCGTAACAATTAACGTCCCTACATCGGGAAAAGCATTTTGTAAAAAGTGATGAGAGGTTGACATTAGACTATTGCAACTTAGAAAAAATACACACTGACCCACTAAACAGTCAAAAATAAAAAAAAAACAATCGACTTACAAAAAAACACTTCAAAGTAAATTTCGGAAGTCGATGGCCAAAAACTAAAATACAGATCCAAAGATACCATCTTCCAAAATTGAAGTCATTTTTCATTTTGTTGTGAAAAGAACACTAAACTACCGTTTTTAGAAGACGGTCGTTTTTTTTTGTAAACGTTTTGTTTTATTACACTTTCTTCTTAGCTTCTTTCCGAATTATAGCTGTACAAGGATCGTTTGGCGCGGCACAGCGGATGGAGCTCCGGCGGGATCTCATGGCGACATGGAAAGTACGGTCGTCGCAACCCTGGTCACGTCGTGCTGGGAACTCCACAATTGCGGCGAGAAGTCCCCTCTTTGAGGAGTGGCTAGAGAGGCGCCACGGCGTCCTCACCTTCCGCCTGACGCAGGTCCTCACCGGACACGGCAGCTTCGGGAGGTTCCTGTGTCGGATAAGGCGGGAGGAAACGCCTGGGTGTCACCACTGTGTGGATCGCCCGGAGGACACGGTGGAGCATACGGTGGAGGTCTGCCCGGCTTGGGCAGAGCACCGCCGTGTCCTCGTAGAGACGATCGGCGGCAGAGATCTCTCGCGTCTGGCCCTGGTTCAGGCCATGGTACGGAGCGAGAGGGCATGGGCAGCCGTCACCTCCTTCTGCGGAGCAGTAATGCTCGCGAAGGAGGAGGCGGGACGGTTGAGGGAAAGGCAAATTTCGCGCCTTCTCGCCCCTAGTCGCCGCAGGAGACGCCCTGGGCATCGGGAATCTCGGGCGGATTTCCGGCCACCGTAGGCGTGGGCTTGCGGACGGTGAGCAATGGGTAGCTCGACGGCGCGTTGTATTCCACGCGCGCCCCAAAGAGATGTCGTCAGCACAAATGTAGGGGTCCACTAGGACCGATGCCTGCCGGGGTCGCGGGAAGGTACTAAAGGGTCACCGAGACCCCCGCAACACAGGCAACGGAAGGAATACGGGTGGGTTTTAGTCAGTAATAGTCTGACACACCCTCCCGCTCTGCCCAGAGCGGGAGAAGTTATTTGATGGCTTCCCATCCAAAAAAAAAGGGTCTTTTGGCGCGCGGTCTAATTCTGAACTAATGCCGCCATCTTGTTTTTCTAATACATGTCACAAATGCAAAATAATAGCACAAATGTTTGTCAGCAGCGCGCCCCTGTCAACGTCATTTGAACGCTAAAAGATCCTTGTAGCAGTGTACTACATAAGATCCTGAATTCAGTGTAGCTTAATAAACGTCTTAGAAGTGTAGAGCCGTCTCGTTGCGCGTTGGCACACTTTCCAAGTACCCTTCAAAAATCCCTTCGAACCCTGTCTAAGAAGAAGAATACAGTCCAAATAAGGAAATCTATTAAAGTCAGCAAAAAAAAGCATAATGTATTGTTTACGTCAAAATCAACTCCCGCATAGTTTTTTATTAAAAAAATAATGACAGCAATAACAAATTATTGTAAAGAACGTCATATTGTTATTGATTCTCTGTGGTGTATTGACGATTGTCGCGCGATTATTGTGAGAACCAGTTTTAGGGTCATTACCGACATCACGGCTAATCGGCCTTCCATGTACGGTCAACCACACGACAAAGTAACACTTGATTCAAATGATTCTGCTGCCTTTAAGATAAAATAAATATATTGAACGGACCAAAAGTTGAATAATTTATAGGAGCAAGGGAGCACACGCGATGACCGCTAATCGTGTAGGTACTAATTCTTTAATTCACATTAATTAATGAAGTAAGGTAAAAATGCTATTCGTCAGTAGTGTGGCTTCTCCGTACAAATGTACGGAGAAAGTGATCTTTTGTTGTTCCAGATGCCTTTAAAAATAAAATGTTGTCAAAATAAAAAAATAGATATCTCTGTTACATACCTCTACTGTGTAGTAATAAGAAAATAAAATCGAATGTGAACTTAAAGAACGAAAACCGACTTAACTACTTTAACGAATTAAAGCGCTGTCAATGTAAAACTGATATATAGACGTGCACTTGACTGTACAAATCCATGTTTGAGGTCATGATATCTTTTGGTTGTTTTTATGACTGTTTCGGCCGAATTCTTAAATATAACTGAATTTAGACAGAAACAAATAGTCTATGTACTACGTCCTAATAAATAATAGTCAAGTCTGTGTATCGCCGTTTTCCGCACGAATCTAGTATCTGGGGTGCTAATTAGAATTTATTTATGCAAAATTGGAAATAACACTGCCCTGGAATCGAACTCAAGACCGCAAACTTATCAGTCGCGATTGTGACCTCCTCAAGACCAACGGGGCCGTCAACTTTTTTAATAAAGAAAGCTCTCAATTTGATTTACGTCCAAAAAAAGATCGCGCCATACATGGACTTATGGCTATTAATTAAAGAATAGTGATGTCGATTCGTAAATCGACATCACTGTTCTATAAATAATAGCCATAAGTCCATGACAGCCACATTTTGTATCCTAAATGAATTCATCATAACGAGTGGGTTTTAAGGAAAACATATTCTACAAAACCTGATTCTTAAAAACGACTTGCTAACCGGAATACAAAATCACATTATTAACATTATAAGAGTGATATAGCGCACAAATCCGAGCCTCGACACCGGCTACTTACCGGAGGACCCACTACTTATTTTTTATCACAACATTCCTTAATATTATACTTATAATGGACCGCATGTACTGCCTATCGGACACCATCCGATCTATTCCATAAAATCTCACCATGAAGGTAAAGTGAGCTTGAAGTGAGCTGTCGTTCCACCTGCAGTACTATTCTGTAATAACAACAGCGTGAAACCTAAAGTGAAGTGAGCTGTCAACAGTGTCGTCCCTAGCACAAGTGGAATTAGAGCTCACTTCACGCTCACTTCACCCAAGGTTTCACGGTGGGATTTGTACAGAAAAGACCGGCTGGTACTTACCATCGGATACCATAGTACTGACCATCGCATATCAAATACACAAAATAGCCAAGTCAAGATAGATAAGTAAAGTAGTAGATAGGAAGATATTCAAGTGCTAAACGATTATAATTTGTTGGTGAATGTATTCACAAAAGTTGAACGTGCTTTAGGTACCTTTTCACATTAAAAAATAGGTACCTTATAATAATTTTAATAGTACCTTATCACATAATTAAAACATGCTTATAAAGCTTACACAGTGCAAGTGTTATTTTTTCTTTTAAAAGGTAAGATGTAAAAGCATATTAAATTAATAAAACGTTAGGTGGGCACTGTATTTTTATCCGACTGCAGAACAACCAAAGCGATCTATCTTAAAGGTTATAATTATAATGCGAAAACGCATGCACAGAATTGCAAAAGGTTTTAAAAAAAATCGTCATTTTTTAAATTTGAAACTTATGATTTTAGGGGCCCTATTACTTGTAATAGGGTCCCGTTCACTGGATCTTTGAAAACATAGCGCCTGTTCACAGAATTAGTCTAGCAAGTCTTAACAAGAGGTAGCTACTTATTGTATTACACAGTAACTGGGTTGTGAAGGTCAGATAGGCAGTGAATCATGCATGCAGAGTTCGGTGAGGATGCCGTCGAAGTCGATGCCGATGATGATGACGACGTACCTGAATTGACCTAGATAGAATTGAAAACCAGGGTGTTGCGGCTACAAGCCAAAACACCACTCCAGGGCGGGATAGTGTACCAGGCCATGCACTGGCATTGTTTATGCGGGTTCTCTGGCATTCGCAGGCCTTCTTAGCGCATGCCTCGAGTGGGTTCAGTTTCTACGGCGGTGGCAAGCTGGCAAGCTGGTCCTGCTGAAGGAGAAAGGACGCCCTGCAGACTCTCCGTCGGCATACAAGCCCATTGTACTCTTAGACGAGGCGAGCAAGCTATTAGAGAGAATATCCGGACTTGACCGGCGGCATGGGGTCAGATTTGGCGGATAACCGGTAAAGTTTGGTTTTCGCCGGGGGTGCTCCACCGTGGATGCCATCATGCACGTAAGGGCTCTAGCGGAGGAAGCAGTTGCCCAAGGTGAGGTCATTTTGGCGGTGTCTCTGAATATCGGCAACGCCATGAACACCTTGCCCTGGAGTTGCATACGGGAGGCACTCATACATCATCGTGTTCTACCATCATGAATTATCGGGGACTATTTAGCGGAGAGAGCCATAATATACCCGGGTCAAGAAGGATGGAGCCAGCTGTGGAACATTGGTTACGACTGGGTGCTGCACGGTGCACTTTCCCACGGCGTCGACGTAACCACCTACGCTGATGACACATTGCCGGCCCGGGGGCAAACGCACCGGCACTCGGCCATACTGGCCACAGCAGAGGTTGCACAGGTCGTTGGAACGATCCGGCGTTTGAGTCTCAAGGTTGGCTTGCACTAGTCTGAAACTTTCTGTTTCCGTGGGCCTCGACACAAGCCACCTCTGGATTTACACATAGTGGTAGGAGGCGTCCGCATCGGTGTCGAGTCAATGATGAAGTATCTGGGACTCATCCTCGACTGCCAAAGGGACATCCGCGGCTGGTACTCCACATTCAGCGGCTTGTCCCCATGTTGATGAGCGTTGCAACGCCTCCTGCTGGAGGCTGTATGTGAGGATCGTGCAGTCCATGACTCTGGATGGGGCGCCTGTGTGGGCGGACAACGTTGCAATAATGCGAAGGCCACAGAGAGCGATGGCTGTTAGGGTGATAAGGGGATACCGTGCGATCTCCTACGAGGCGGTTACTCTCCTGGCCAGTTCAATGCCCTGGGTTCTGGACGCGAAAATCCTAGCGTCCCTGTATCGCTGGCGGAAGGTGGAGCTAGCGCGTGGTCTGCGTTCCGTTCCACGGGAATTCAAGGCATGAAGGACCGACTTTCATCAGATCTTAGTGGCTGAATGGAGCAAGCGACTTGCAAAAATCGAACTATTAAATGGGTATCACGTAGTATACGAGTATGCAGTAAAAGACAGAGACATCTGTTGTGGAAATACAGACGTGAGTCTCAGCCCACAATAAAAATAAATTCAAAATTTACTCCTTAAAATTCAGGAAAATAATAAAATTAACCCAGAGAGCACAAAACAATTATTTTATAAATACTTCCAGTAACAAATCAAAAGCATCATGGAGTATTATAAATAACAATACACGTAATGTCCAGCCAATATGGAAAATCAAAATCTAAGACACCGTCATTAGTAACCCAGAAGATGTTGCAAATGCAGTTAACAATTTCTTCATTAATAATAATAAAAATCTGTTTATTTCATCTCCACAAATTACATCAAGGTATAAAGTTGACAAGATAAATTGTCGAAAAATTAGTAATTTGTGGGAGATCTGGAGTCTAAACTAAGCCGAGGCCTGTAATATAGAATCATTGACCAGGTACAATCGAATACTTCATCTACACATGTAACTACTGGCACACATTCAATGTTTATGTCTCCAGTGATACCTCAAGAAGTAATAAGAGAGATCATTAAAAAATACAAACAGCTTTGGGTATGATAGTATAGCTTTAAAAGTAGTAATATTCGGCTCGAATAATATTGCCTCACACTTAAGTTATATTATAAATCTGTGCATTAGCTCTGGAGTATTCCCGAATGGTCTAAAAACAGTTATCTTATAACCGCTTTTCAAAAAACACGAAAGTTTTGTGAATTATTCCCATTGCCCTAATTCCAATATTTTCTAAAGTAATCGAAAAGATAATGTATAAATCAATTATATTTTTTTTATGTAAGTAAATATAATATTTTATGTGACGAACAAAAAGGATTTAGGAAGATCAAAGGTAATTATTAAGATATATATTGCTAACTACGACTTGCTATAAAAAATTGCCAATTTGCGCAATCCTTACAGATATGACAAAAGCCTTCGATTATGTCCATCACGCAACCCTGATTGTTAAGCTCAATATGTATGAGATAAGAGGAAACGTACTTAATCTTATTAAATCTTATTATGTGACTGTAAACAACATACGGAAATATCTAAAATCTGTACGAACACACTAGGCGTGAACAGAAATACATATCCGAAGCAAGAGTTGTCAGACAAGGCGTACCTCAGGGTGGAGTTCTTAGCTCACTTTTATTCTTGTTATATATAAATTACCACACCGCATTGAACACCCAATGGTCTTATTCGCTGACGACAGCACTGCACTAATTAAATGTACAGACATAAATAAATACGAACAGGACATAAATAATACTCACAAAGGCATTGTAAATTGGCTTGACGAAAATAATTTAGTAAATAACCTGCAAAAATCGAACGTAATGCATTTTTATCAACGCACATCAGTACTAACTGTAATATAAACCAAGTACAAGTTGCAAAATGTTTAGGTATACTGATAGACAGTCAATGGACTTGGAAACCTCAAGCAGGAGAGGTATCTAAAAAATTGAGCGTAGTTTCGTATGTCCTATACAATCTAGCAAAAAGATCAACATCACTACAACAGTAGTTGCATACCATGGTCTAGTCGCGTCCATTTTAAGATACGGAATAATCTTTTGGGTAAACTTTACACTAAGAGAACACGTGTTCAAGGTCCAAATACGTTGCTTAATAGCAATACTTAATATGGAAGTGACGTATAGTTGCATTCCTGTGTTTAAGTCCTTCAAACTATTAACTTTCCCGGCGATGTACATTTTAGAAGTCACATTTTTTGTTAAATGTAACATTAACCTTTTCACTGCCATGTCAAAAGATAGAAAGAGACCTATAAGAAGTCAGTATAAATGTTTACTACATGTTGAGAGTTGTAATACTGCCTTACAAAGTTAGTATGGGCCCAATAAGATATAATAAAATACCTATTATAATTAAAAATGACACAATGCAAAACTTTATAAAGAAACTGTCAGCATTATTAATTGTAAAATGCTATTATTCTGTGAATGACTTTCTAAATGACACTGACATATCTACTTAATGATTCAATGTAATTTAAATTTGACAAACCTAATTATGATATCGTTCCGACTTGTTTAGTTTTATTAATATTGTATCGTAGATATTTAAATTAATGTTTCATTATGTGAATGTACCATGCCGACTACTGTTCAACTATAATACTGCAAAAATAATTTCACCATATCATCATTTCATTTCTTTTTATATCAATTCACTCATCTTACAATAATGTTGCATGCCTAATACTCGTATAAGGTAGATTGTACAAGGATCACTCATAGTTTAACTGTGACATCTTATTTACTTTACCTACATTCCATGCAAATAAATGCTAAATTATATTGTATTTACATAACCAAATTTCAAGATGATTATTAACTATTAACGATCTCCGGCCACATAAGGAGGCAAAGTTGGGGCTGTGTCTTCGCTCGGGCAGCCAGGCTCAAAGAGGTGGCACGCAGTATTAGATGTGTGCCTTAATGGGAAGACGATCGGTCGTGCGATCAGCCGCACTCGGCGATGGGGCCCGCTAGGTATGGCGGGCTGATACCAACCGGGGGTGCGGCGAATGTACAAGTATCGCCTGGGCCCCGAACTCATGGTAGAAGGAACAGTGGGTTTTTAGTCGGTAGGAGTCCGACATAACCCTCCGTTCTTCCCCGACAGAGGGTATATATAATCCATGAGGACTTCCCCAAAGCAAAAAAAAATCTATCCGTGTCAGGATGATTTGAAAAATCAATAAAGTCTTAATTATTAGCATAATCGTATCGATTTTTAGCTAAAACATGTTCAAACACAATCAACACGTCGATTTAACTTCAAAAAAATAATTAAATTGCACAGTTTGATAAGATTTTTTTAATTTTTAATTTTTTTCAATTTTTTTACCTATAGGTAATTAAATAGAAAAAAAAAATAAAAAATGTAATTATTTTCTTTTTTTGGAAAAAATAAAAAATCAAGAAGAAGCATCTGAATCCAGATATCTGGATTCGGATGCTTCTAGGAAATAATAATTCGATTGACTAATTCAGACCAAAAATAAATGATCAGCCTCGGCGGTCCAGTGGTCGCAACTGCTACTGCTGAGCATGAGGTCCTTCGAGAGAGAGTGTGTGAGTTCGTTTCCCAAGGCGGGCAAAGTGTTGTTGGATACTTCCATTTGGATTTTCTCAGTATAAGCCCGGCTCTCGAGCTCAGGTGATGACAATAGACTACATGGAACTTAAACATATCTAGCGAAATGTGGGTGTCCTGTATGTATACCTCTGCCTAACCCATTGAGGACCATATGCGTAATGTTATGTTATGTATCTATTTCTTTATATTTATAAAGGCACGCCAACAGCTTCTGTATAAATGATAAATGATTTTATTTCTGTAACTTAGTTTTTACAAACACTTTTACACGTTAAACACATTTTTTTTAAACTAGATGCGGTCGGCGTTTCCTATCTGACTACTCTGAGAAGAAAGGCCGAAACAAACTCAGAGGTCACAGTCTCTTTTAAAGTCCAGACATAATCTTGGTCAGACCATGTGAAGACCATGTCGATTGGTGTCTGAAATGGTCTTTTGATGAAAGAACCACACAGATTGAGTGGACCTGTCCAGTCAGTGCACGCATTTGTCAGTAGTTGTGCAGGTCAACTCAGAACTAAAGAAGCTCAACGATTCAACGAACAATACCAAAGAAAGGACATTTGGCTAGGCCGCAAAAAATACTCAAGCTGCCATGTTACAACTGAGAATAAAACAAAATTAAATAATGACCCACATAGTCTTCACATTTACAATAAAATAATTAAAATAATATAATACTACACAGAGTAAATATTCATGTCATCGCATAAATAAAATTCATCAATGTCAATGTGTATATCCGGTCATAAACTTGGTCAGATCATTTGAGGACCATGTAGGTTGGTGTCCGAATTGGTCTTTTGAGGAAAATGCCATATGCCTACTATGTGAGAAAGATGGCATGTGCCTGCTGTGTGAGAAAGATGGCATGTGCCTGCTGTGTGAGAAAGATGGCATGTGCCTGCTATGGGAGAAAGATGGCATGTGCCTGCTATGGGAGAAAGATGGCATGTGCCTGCTATGGGAGAAAGATGGCATGTGCCTGCTATGGGAGAGAGATGGCATGTGCCTGCTGTGTGAGAAAAATGGCATGTGCCTACTATGCGAGAGAGATGGCATGTGCTTACTATGTAAGAAAGATGGCATGTGCCTGCTGTGTGAGAAAGATGGCATGTGCCTGCTATGTGAGAAAGATGGCATGTGCCTGCTATGGGAGAAAGATGGCATGTGCCTGCTGTGTGAGAAAAATGGCATGTGCCTACTATGCGAGAGAGATGGCATGTGCTTACTATGTAAGAAAGATGGCAAGTGCCTGCTGTGTGAGAAAGATGGCATGTGTCTACTGTGTGAGAAAAATGGCATGTGCCTGCTATGGGAGAAAAATGGCATGTGCCTACTATGTGAGAGAGATGACATGTGCTTACTATGTAAGAAAGATGGCATGTGCTTGCTGTGTGAGAAAGAAGGCATGTGCCTGCTATGTGAGAAAGATGGCATGTGCCTGCTATGGGAGAAAGATGGCATGTGCCTGCTATGGGAGAGAGATGGCATGTGCCTGCTGTGTGAGAAAAATGGCATGTGCCTACTATGCGAGAGAGATGGCATGTGCTTACTATGTAAGAAAGATGGCATGTGCCTGCTGTGTGAGAAAGATGGCATGTGTCTACTGTGTGAGAAAAATGGCATGTGCCTGCTATGGGAGAAAAATGGCATGTGCCTACTATGTGAGAGAGATGACATGTGCTTACTATGTAAGAAAGATGGCATGTGCTTGCTGTGTGAGAAAGAAGGCATGTGCCTGCTATGTGAGAAAGATGGCATGTGCCTGCTATGGGAGAAAGATGGCATGTGCCTGCTATGGGAGAGAGATGGCATGTGCCTGCTGTGTGAGAAAAATGGCATGTGCCTACTATGCGAGAGAGATGGCATGTGCTTACTATGTAAGAAAGATGGCATGTGCCTGCTGTGTGAGAAAGATGGCATGTGTCTACTGTGTGAGAAAAATGGCATGTGCCTGCTATGGGAGAAAGATGGCATGTGCCTACTATGTGAGAAAAATGGCATGTGCCTACTATGTGAGAGAGATGACATGTGCTTACTATGTAAGAAAGATGGCATGTGCTTGCTGTGTGAGAAAGAAGGCATGTGCTTATTCTGTAAAAAAGATGGCATGTGCCTGCTGTATGAGAAAGATGGCATGTACCTACAATGTAAGAAAGATGGCATATGCTTACTATGTAAGAAAGATGGCATGTGCCTGCTGTGTGAGAAAGATGGCATGTGTCTACTGTGTGAGAAAAATGGCATGTGCCTGCTATGGGAGAAAAATGGCATGTGCCTACTATGTGAGAGAGATGACATGTGCTTACTATGTAAGAAAGATGGCATGTGCTTGCTGTGTGAGAAAGAAGGCATGTGCCTGCTATGTGAGAAAGATGGCATGTGCCTGCTATGGGAGAAAGATGGCATGTGCCTGCTATGGGAGAGAGATGGCATGTGCCTGCTGTGTGAGAAAAATGGCATGTGCCTACTATGCGAGAGAGATGGCATGTGCTTACTATGTAAGAAAGATGGCATGTGCCTGCTGTGTGAGAAAGATGGCATGTGTCTACTGTGTGAGAAAAATGGCATGTGCCTGCTATGGGAGAAAGATGGCATGTGCCTACTATGTGAGAAAAATGGCATGTGCCTACTATGTGAGAGAGATGACATGTGCTTACTATGTAAGAAAGATGGCATGTGCTTGCTGTGTGAGAAAGAAGGCATGTGCTTATTATGTAAAAAAGATGGCATGTGCTTGCTGTGTGAGAAAGAAGGCATGTGCCTACTATGTGAGAAAAATGGCATGTGCCTACTATGTGAGAGAGATGGCATGTGCTTACTATGTAAGAAAGATGGCATATGCTTACTATGTAAGAAAGATGGCATGTGCCTGCTGTGTGAGAAAGATGGCATGTGCCTGCTGTGTGAGAAAGATGGCATGTGCCTGCTGTGTGAGAAAGATGGCATGTGCTTGCTGTGTGAGAAAGAAGGCATGTGCTTATTATGTAAAAAAGATGGCATGTGCTTGCTGTGTGAGAAAGAAGGCATGTGCCTACTATGTGAGAAAAATGGCATGTGCCTACTATGTGAGAGAGATGGCATGTGCTTACTATGTAAGAAAGATGGCATATGCTTACTATGTAAGAAAGATGGCATGTGCCTGCTGTGTGAGAAAGATGGCATGTGCCTGCTGTGTGAGAAAGATGGCATGTGCCTGCTGTGTGAGAAAGATGGCATGTGCCTGCTGTGTGAGAAAGATGGCATGTGCCTGCTGTGTGAGAAAGATGGCATGTGTCTACTGTGTGAGAAAAATGGCATGTGCCTGCTATGGGAGAAAAATGGCATGTGCCTACTATGTGAGAGAGATGACATGTGCTTACTATGTAAGAAAGATGGCATGTGCCTGCTGTGTGAGAAAGATGGCCTGTGCCTGTTGTGTGAGAAAAATGTCATGTACCTACAATGTAAGAAAGATGGCATGTGCTTACTATGTAAGAAAGATGGCATGTGCCTGCTGTGTGAGAAAGATGGCATGTGTCTACTGTGTGAGAAAAATGGCATGTGCCTGCTATGGGAGAAAGATGGCATGTGCCTGCTATGGGAGAAAGATGGCATGTGCCTGCTATGGGAGAGAGATGGCATGTGCCTGCTGTGTGAGAAAAATGGCATGTGCCTACTATGCGAGAGAGATGGCATGTGCTTACTATGTAAGAAAGATGGCATGTGCCTGCTGTGTGAGAAAGATGGCATGTGTCTACTGTGTGAGAAAAATGGCATGTGCCTGCTATGGGAGAAAGATGGCATGTGCCTACTATGTGAGAAAAATGGCATGTGCCTACTATGTGAGAGAGATGACATGTGCTTACTATGTAAGAAAGATGGCATGTGCTTGCTGTGTGAGAAAGAAGGCATGTGCTTATTATGTAAAAAAGATGGCATGTGCTTGCTGTGTGAGAAAGAAGGCATGTGCCTACTATGTGAGAAAAATGGCATGTGCCTACTATGTGAGAGAGATGGCATGTGCTTACTATGTAAGAAAGATGGCATATGCTTACTATGTAAGAAAGATGGCATGTGCCTGCTGTGTGAGAAAGATGGCATGTGCCTGCTGTGTGAGAAAGATGGCATGTGCCTGCTGTGTGAGAAAGATGGCATGTGCCTGCTGTGTGAGAAAGATGGCATGTATCTACTGTGTGAGAAAAATGGCATGTGCCTGCTATGGGAGAAAAATGGCATGTGCCTACTATGTGAGAGAGATGACATGTGCTTACTATGTAAGAAAGATGGCATGTGCCTGCTGTGTGAGAAAGATGGCCTGTGCCTGTTGTGTGAGAAAAATGTCATGTACCTACAATGTAAGAAAGATGGCATGTGCTTACTATGTAAGAAAGATGGCATGTGCCTGCTGTGTGAGAAAGATGGCATGTGTCTACTGTGTGAGAAAAATGGCATGTGCCTGCTATGGGAGAAAGATGGCATGTGCCTACTATGTGAGAAAAATGGCATGTGCCTACTATGTGAGAGAGATGACATGTGCTTACTATGTAAGAAAGATGGCATGTGCTTGCTGTGTGAGAAAGAAGGCATGTGCTTATTATGTAAAAAAGATGGCATGTGCCTGCTGTATGAGAAAGATGGCATGTACCTACAATGTAAGAAAGATGGCATATGCTTACTATGTAAGAAAGATGGCATGTGCCTGCTGTGTGAGAAAGATGGCATGTGCCTGCTGTGTGAGAAAGATGGCCTGTGCCTGTTGTGTGAGAAAAATGTCATGTACCTACAATGTAAGAAAGATGGCATGTGCCTGCTGTGTGAGAAAGATGGCCTGTGCCTGTTGTGTGAGAAAAATGTCATGTACCTACAATGTAAGAAAGATGGCATGTGCTTACTATGTAAGAAAGATGGCATGTGCCTGCTGTGTGAGAAAGATGGCCTGTGCCTGTTGTGTGAGAAAAATGTCATGTACCTACAATGTAAGAAAGATGGCATGTGCTTACTATGTAAGAAAGATGGCATGTGCCTGCTGTGTGAGAAAGATGGCATGTGTCTACTGTGTGAGAAAAATGGCATGTGCCTACTATGCGAGAGAGATGGCATGTGCTTACTATGTAAGAAAGATGGCATGTGCCTACTATGTGAGAAAAATAGCATGTGCCTACTATGTGAGAGAGATGGCATGTGCTTACTATGTAAGAAAGATGGCATGTGCCTGCTGTGTGAGAAAGATGGCATGTGTCTACTGTGTGAGAAAAATGGCATGTGTTTGCTGTGTGAGAAAGAAGGCATGTGCCTGCTATGTGAGAAAGATGGCATGTGCCTGCTATGGGAGAAAGATGGCATGTGCCTGCTATGGGAGAGAGATGGCATGTGCCTGCTGTGTGAGAAAAATGGCATGTGCCTACTATGCGAGAGAGATGGCATGTGCTTACTATGTAAGAAAGATGGCATGTGCCTACTATGTGAGAAAAATGGCATGTGCCTACTATGTGAGAGAGATGACATGTGCTTACTATGTAAGAAAGATGGCATGTGCTTGCTGTGTGATAAAGAAGGCATGTGCCTGCTATGTGAGAAAGATGGCATGTGCCTGCTATGGGAGAAAGATGGCATGTGCCTGCTATGGGAGAGAGATGGCATGTGCCTGCTGTGTGAGAAAAATGGCATGTGCCTACTATGCGAGAGAGATGGCATGTGCTTACTATGTAAGAAAGATGGCATGTGCCTGCTGTGTGAGAAAGATGGCATGTGTCAACTGTGTGAGAAAAATGGCATGTGCCTGCTATGGGAGAAAAATGGCATGTGCCTACTATGTGAGAGAGATGACATGTGCTTACTATGTAAGAAAGATGGCATGTGCTTGCTGTGTGAGAAAGAAGGCATGTGCTTATTATGTAAAAAAGATGGCATGTGCTTGCTGTGTGAGAAAGAAGGCATGTGCTTATTATGTAAAAAAGATGGCATGTGCCTGCTGTATGAGAAAGATGGCATGTACCTACAATGTAAGAAAGATGGTATATGCTTACTATGTAAGAAAGATGGCATGTACCTACAATGTAAGAAAGATGGCATATGCTTACTATGTAAGAAAGATGGCATGTGCCTGCTGTGTGAGAAAGATGGCATGTGCCTGCTGTGTGAGAAAGATGGCATGTGCCTGCTGTGTGAGAAAGATGGCCTGTGCCTGTTGTGTGAGAAAAATGTCATGTACCTACAATGTAAGAAAGATGGCATGTGCCTGCTGTGTGAGAAAGATGGCCTGTGCCTGTTGTGTGAGAAAAATGTCATGTACCTACAATGTAAGAAAGATGGCATGTGCTTACTATGTAAGAAAGATGGCATGTGCCTGCTGTGTGAGAAAAATGTCATGTACCTACAATGTAAGAAAGATGGCATGTGCTTACTATGTAAGAAAGATGGCATGTGCCTGCTGTGTGAGAAAGATGGCATGTGTCTACTGTGTGAGAAAAATGGCATGTGCCTGCTATGGGAGAAAGATGGCATGTGCCTACTATGTGAGAAAAATGGCATGTGCCTACTATGTGAGAGAGATGACATGTGCTTACTATGTAAGAAAGATGGCATGTGCTTGCTGTGTGAGAAAGAAGGCATGTGCCTGCTATGTGAGAAAGATGGCATGTGCCTGCTATGGGAGAAAGATGGCATGTGCCTGCTATGGGAGAGAGTTGGCATGTGCCTGTTGTGTGAGAAAAATGGCATGTGCCTACTATGCGAGAGAGATGGCATGTGCTTACTATGTAAGAAAGATGGCATGTGCTTGCTGTGTGAGAAAGAAGGCATGTGCTTATTATGTAAAAAAGATGGCATGTGCTTGCTGTGTGAGAAAGAAGGCATGTGCCTGCTGTGTGAGAAAGATGGCATGTGTCTACTGTGTGAGAAAAATGGCATGTGCCTGCTATGGGAGAAAGATGGCATGTGCCTACTATGTGAGAAAAATGGCATGTGCCTACTATGTGAGAGAGATGACATGTGCTTACTATGTAAGAAAGATGGCATGTGCTTGCTGTGTGAGAAAGAAGGCATGTGCCTGCTATGTGAGAAAGATGGCATGTGCCTGCTATGGGAGAAAGATGGCATGTGCCTGCTATGGGAGAGAGATGACATGTGCTTACTATGTAAGAAAGATGGCATGTGCTTGCTGTGTGAGAAAGAAGGCATGTGCCTGCTATGTGAGAAAGATGGCATGTGTTTGCTGTGTGAGAAAGAAGGCATGTGCCTGCTATGTGAGAAAGATGGCATGTGCCTGCTATGGGAGAAAGATGGCATGTGCCTGCTATGGGAGAGAGATGGCATGTGCCTGCTGTGTGAGAAAAATGGCATGTGCCTACTATGTGAGAGAGATGACATGTGCTTACTATGTAAGAAAGATGGCATGTGCTTGCTGTGTGAGAAAGAAGGCATGTGCCTGCTATGTGAGAAAGATGGCATGTGTTTGCTGTGTGAGAAAGAAGGCATGTGCCTGCTATGTGAGAAAGATGGCATGTGCCTGCTATGGGAGAAAGATGGCATGTGCCTGCTATGGGAGAGAGATGGCATGTGCCTGCTGTGTGAGAAAAATGGCATGTGCCTACTATGCGAGAGAGATGGCATGTGCTTACTATGTAAGAAAGATGGTATGTGCCTACTATGTGAGAAAAATGGCATGTGCCTACTATGTGAGAGAGATGACATGTGCTTACTATGTAAGAAAGATGGCATGTGCTTGCTGTGTGAGAAAGAAGGCATGTGCCTGCTATGTGAGAAAGATGGCATGTGCCTGCTATGGGAGAAAGATGGCATGTGCCTGCTATGGGAGAGAGATGGCATGTGCCTGCTGTGTGAGAAAAATGGCATGTGCCTACTATGCGAGAGAGATGGCATGTGCTTACTATGTAAGAAAGATGGCATAAGCTTGCTGTGTGAGAAAGAAGGCATGTGCTTATTATGTAAAAAAGATGGCATGTGCCTGCTGTATGAGAAAGATGGCATGTACCTACAATGTAAGAAAGATGGCATATGCTTACTATGTAAGAAAGATGGCATGTACCTACAATGTAAGAAAGATGGCATATGCTTACTATGTAAGAAAGATGGCATGTGCCTGCTGTGTGAGAAAGATGGCATGTGCCTGCTGTGTGAGAAAGATGGCATGTGCCTGCTGTGTGAGAAAGATGGCCTGTGCCTGTTGTGTGAGAAAAATGTCATGTACCTACAATGTAAGAAAGATGGCATGTGCCTGCTGTGTGAGAAAGATGGCCTGTGCCTGTTGTGTGAGAAAAATGTCATGTACCTACAATGTAAGAAAGATGGCATGTGCTTACTATGTATGAAAGATGGCATGTGCCTGCTGTGTGAGAAAAATGTCATGTACCTACAATGTAAGAAAGATGGCATGTGCTTACTATGTAAGAAAGATGGCATGTGCCTGCTGTGTGAGAAAGATGGCATGTGTCTACTGTGTGAGAAAAATGGCATGTGCCTGCTATGGGAGAAAGATGGCATGTGCCTACTATGTGAGAAAAATGGCATGTGCCTACTATGTGAGAGAGATGACATGTGCTTACTATGTAAGAAAGATGGCATGTGCTTGCTGTGTGAGAAAGAAGGCATGTGCCTGCTATGTGAGAAAGATGGCATGTGCCTGCTATGGGAGAAAGATGGCATGTGCCTGCTATGGGAGAGAGTTGGCATGTGCCTGTTGTGTGAGAAAAATGGCATGTGCCTACTATGCGAGAGAGATGGCATGTGCTTACTATGTAAGAAAGATGGCATGTGCTTGCTGTGTGAGAAAGAAGGCATGTGCTTATTATGTAAAAAAGATGGCATGTGCCTGCTGTATGAGAAAGATGGCATGCACCTACAATGTAAGAAAGATGGCATATGCTTACTATGTAAGAAAGATGGCATGTACCTACAATGTAAGAAAGATGGCATATGCTTACTATGTAAGAAAGATGGCATGTGCCTGCTGTGTGAGAAAGATGGCATGTGCCTGCTGTGTGAGAAAGATGGCATGTGCCTGCTGTGTGAGAAAGATGGCCTGTGCCTGTTGTGTGAGAAAAATGTCATGTACCTACAATGTAAGAAAGATGGCATGTGCCTGCTGTGTGAGAAAGATGGCCTGTGCCTGTTGTGTGAGAAAGAAGGCATGTGCTTATTATGTAAAAAAGATGGCATGTGCCTGCTGTATGAGAAAGATGGCATGTACCTACAATGTAAGAAAGATGGCATATGCTTACTATGTAAGAAAGATGGCATGTGCCTGCTGTGTGAGAAAGATGGCATGTGCCTGCTGTGTGAGAAAGATGGCATGTGTCTACTGTGTGAGAAAGATGGCCTGTGCCTGCTGTGTGAGAAAAATGTCATGTACCTACAATGTAAGAAAGATGGCATGTGCTTACTATGTAAGAAAGATGGCATGTGCCTGCTGTGTGAGAAAGATGGCATGTGTCTACTGTGTGAGAAAAATGGCATGTGCCTGCTATGGGAGAAAGATGGCATGTGCCTACTATGTGAGAAAAATGGCATGTGCCTACTATGTGAGAGAGATGACATGTGCTTACTATGTAAGAAAGATGGCATATGCTTACTATGTAAGAAAGATGGCATGTACCTACAATGTAAGAAAGATGGCATATGCTTACTATGTAAGAAAGATGGCATGTGCCTGCTGTGTGAGAAAGATGGCATGTGCCTGCTGTGTGAGAAAGATGGCATGTGCCTGCTGTGTGAGAAAGATGGCCTGTGCCTGTTGTGTGAGAAAAATGTCATGTACCTACAATGTAAGAAAGATGGCATGTGCCTGCTGTGTGAGAAAGATGGCCTGTGCCTGTTGTGTGAGAAAGAAGGCATGTGCTTATTATGTAAAAAAGATGGCATGTGCCTGCTGTATGAGAAAGATGGCATGTACCTACAATGTAAGAAAGATGGCATATGCTTACTATGTAAGAAAGATGGCATGTGCCTGCTGTGTGAGAAAGATGGCATGTGCCTGCTGTGTGAGAAAGATGGCATGTGTCTACTGTGTGAGAAAGATGGCCTGTGCCTGCTGTGTGAGAAAAATGTCATGTACCTACAATGTAAGAAAGATGGCATGTGCTTACTATGTAAGAAAGATGGCATGTGCCTGCTGTGTGAGAAAGATGGCATGTGTCTACTGTGTGAGAAAAATGGCATGTGCCTGCTATGGGAGAGAGTTGGCATGTGCCTGTTGTGTGAGAAAAATGGCATGTGCCTACTATGCGAGAGAGATGGCATGTGCTTACTATGTAAGAAAGATGGCATGTGCTTGCTGTGTGAGAAAGAAGGCATGTGCTTATTATGTAAAAAAGATGGCATGTGCTTGCTGTGTGAGAAAGAAGGCATGTGCCTACTATGTGAGAAAAATGGCATGTGCCTACTATGTGAGAGAGATGGCATGTGCTTACTATGTAAGAAAGATGGCATGTGCCTGCTGTGTGAGAAAGATGGCATGTGTCTACTGTGTGAGAAAAATGGCATGTGCCTGCTATGGGAGAAAGATGGCATGTGCCTACTATGTGAGAAAAATGGCATGTGCCTACTATGTGAGAGAGATGACATGTGCTTACTATGTAAGAAAGATGGCATGTGCTTGCTGTGTGAGAAAGAAGGCATGTGCCTGCTATGTGAGAAAGATGGCATGTGCCTGCTATGGGAGAAAGATGGCATGTGCCTGCTATGGGAGAGAGATGACATGTGCTTACTATGTAAGAAAGATGGCATGTGCTTGCTGTGTGAGAAAGAAGGCATGTGCCTGCTATGTGAGAAAGATGGCATGTGCCTGCTATGGGAGAAAGATGGCATGTGCCTGCTATGGGAGAGAGTTGGCATGTGCCTGTTGTGTGAGAAAAATGGCATGTGCCTACTATGCGAGAGAGATGGCATGTGCTTACTATGTAAGAAAGATGGCATGTGCTTGCTGTGTGAGAAAGAAGGCATGTGCTTATTATGTAAAAAAGATGGCATGTGCTTGCTGTGTGAGAAAGAAGGCATGTGCCTACTATGTGAGAAAAATGGCATGTGCCTACTATGTGAGAGAGATGGCATGTGCTTACTATGTAAGAAAGATGGCATGTGCCTGCTGTGTGAGAAAGATGGCATGTGTCTACTGTGTGAGAAAAATGGCATGTGCCTGCTATGGGAGAAAGATGGCATGTGCCTACTATGTGAGAAAAATGGCATGTGCCTACTATGTGAGAGAGATGACATGTGCTTACTATGTAAGAAAGATGGCATGTGCTTGCTGTGTGAGAAAGAAGGCATGTGCCTGCTATGTGAGAAAGATGGCATGTGCCTGCTATGGGAGAAAGATGGCATGTGCCTGCTATGGGAGAGAGATGACATGTGCTTACTATGTAAGAAAGATGGCATGTGCTTGCTGTGTGAGAAAGAAGGCATGTGCCTGCTATGTGAGAAAGATGGCATGTGTTTGCTGTGTGAGAAAGAAGGCATGTGCCTGCTATGTGAGAAAGATGGCATGTGCCTGCTATGGGAGAAAGATGGCATGTGCCTGCTATGGGAGAGAGATGGCATGTGCCTGCTGTGTGAGAAAAATGGCATGTGCCTACTATGTGAGAGAGATGACATGTGCTTACTATGTAAGAAAGATGGCATGTGCTTGCTGTGTGAGAAAGAAGGCATGTGCCTGCTATGTGAGAAAGATGGCATGTGTTTGCTGTGTGAGAAAGAAGGCATGTGCCTGCTATGTGAGAAAGATGGCATGTGCCTGCTATGTGAGAAAGATGGCATGTGCCTGCTATGGGAGAAAGATGGCATGTGCCTGCTATGGGAGAGAGATGGCATGTGCCTGCTGTGTGAGAAAAATGGCATGTGCCTACTATGCGAGAGAGATGGCATGTGCTTACTATGTAAGAAAGATGGCATAAGCTTGCTGTGTGAGAAAGAAGGCATGTGCTTATTATGTAAAAAAGATGGCATGTGCCTGCTGTATGAGAAAGATGGCATGTACCTACAATGTAAGAAAGATGGCATATGCTTACTATGTAAGAAAGATGGCATGTACCTACAATGTAAGAAAGATGGCATATGCTTACTATGTAAGAAAGATGGCATGTGCCTGCTGTGTGAGAAAGATGGCATGTGCCTGCTGTGTGAGAAAGATGGCATGTGCCTGCTGTGTGAGAAAGATGGCCTGTGCCTGTTGTGTGAGAAAAATGTCATGTACCTACAATGTAAGAAAGATGGCATGTGCCTGCTGTGTGAGAAAGATGGCCTGTGCCTGTTGTGTGAGAAAAATGTCATGTACCTACAATGTAAGAAAGATGGCATGTGCTTACTATGTAAGAAAGATGGCATGTGCCTGCTGTGTGAGAAAAATGTCATGTACCTACAATGTAAGAAAGATGGCATGTGCTTACTATGTAAGAAAGATGGCATGTGCCTGCTGTGTGAGAAAGATGGCATGTGTCTACTGTGTGAGAAAAATGGCATGTGCCTGCTATGGGAGAAAGATGGCATGTGCCTACTATGTGAGAAAGATGGCATGTGCCTGCTGTGTGAGAAAGATGGCATGTGCTTACTATGTAAGAAAGATGGCATGTGCTTGCTGTGTGAGAAAGAAGGCATGTGCCTGCTATGTGAGAAAGATGGCATGTGCCTGCTATGGGAGAAAGATGGCATGTGCCTGCTATGGGAGAGAGTTGGCATGTGCCTGTTGTGTGAGAAAAATGGCATGTGCCTACTATGCGAGAGAGATGGCATGTGCTTACTATGTAAGAAAGATGGCATGTGCTTGCTGTGTGAGAAAGAAGGCATGTGCTTATTATGTAAAAAAGATGGCATGTGCCTGCTGTATGAGAAAGATGGCATGCACCTACAATGTAAGAAAGATGGCATATGCTTACTATGTAAGAAAGATGGCATGTACCTACAATGTAAGAAAGATGGCATATGCTTACTATGTAAGAAAGATGGCATGTGCCTGCTGTGTGAGAAAGATGGCATGTGCCTGCTGTGTGAGAAAGATGGCATGTGCCTGCTGTGTGAGAAAGATGGCCTGTGCCTGTTGTGTGAGAAAAATGTCATGTACCTACAATGTAAGAAAGATGGCATGTGCCTGCTGTGTGAGAAAGATGGCCTGTGCCTGTTGTGTGAGAAAGAAGGCATGTGCTTATTATGTAAAAAAGATGGCATGTGCCTGCTGTATGAGAAAGATGGCATGTACCTACAATGTAAGAAAGATGGCATATGCTTACTATGTAAGAAAGATGGCATGTGCCTGCTGTGTGAGAAAGATGGCATGTGCCTGCTGTGTGAGAAAGATGGCATGTGTCTACTGTGTGAGAAAGATGGCCTGTGCCTGCTGTGTGAGAAAAATGTCATGTACCTACAATGTAAGAAAGATGGCATGTGCTTACTATGTAAGAAAGATGGCATGTGCCTGCTGTGTGAGAAAGATGGCATGTGTCTACTGTGTGAGAAAAATGGCATGTGCCTGCTATGGGAGAAAGATGGCATGTGCCTACTATGTGAGAAAAATGGCATATGCCTACTATGTGAGAGAGATGACATGTGCTTACTATGTAAGAAAGATGGCATGTGCTTGCTGTGTGAGAAAGAAGGCATGTGCTTATTATTTAAAAAAGATGGCATGTGCCTGCTGTATGAGAAAGATGGCATGTACCTACAATGTAAGAAAGATGGCATATGCTTACTATGTAAGAAAGATGGCATGTGCCTGCTGTGTGAGAAAGATGGCAAGTGCCTGCTGTGTGAGAAAGATGGCATGTGTCTACTGTGTGAGAAAGATGGCCTGTGCCTGCTGTGTGAGAAAGATGGCCTGTGCCTGTTGTGTGAGAAAAATGTCATGTACCTACAATGTAAGAAAGATGGCATGTGCTTACTATGTAAGAAAGATGGCATGTGCCTGCTGTGTGAGAAAGATGGCATGTGTCTACTGTGTGAGAAAAATGGCATGTGCCTGCTATGGGAGAAAGATGGCATGTGCCTTTTATGTGAGAAAAATGGCATGTGCTTACTATGTGAGAGAGATGACATGTGCTTACTATGTAAGAAAGATGGCATGTGCTTGCTGTGTGAGAAAGATGGCATGTGCCTGCTGTGTGAGAAAGATGGCATGTGCCTGCTGTGTGAGAAAGATGGCATGTGTCTACTGTGTGAGAAAGATGGCCTGTGCCTGTTGTGTGAGAAAAATGTCATGTACCTACAATGTAAGAAAGATGGCATGTGCCTGCTGTGTGAGAAAGATGGCATGTGCCTGCTGTGTGATAAAGATGGCCTGTGCCTGTTGTGTGAGAAAAATGTCATGTACCTACAATGTAAGAAAGATGGCATGTGCCTGCTGTGTGAGAAAGATGGCCTGTGCCTGTTGTGTGAGAAAAATGTCATGTACCTACAATGTAAGAAAGATGGCATGTGCTTACTATGTAAGAAAGATGGCATGTGCCTGCTGTGTGAGAAAGATGGCCTGTGCCTGTTGTGTGAGAAAAATGTCATGTACCTACAATGTAAGAAAGATGGCATGTGCTTACTATGTAAGAAAGATGGCATGTGCTTGCTGTGTGAGAAAGAAGGCATGTGCTTATTATGTAAAAAAGATGGCATGTGCCTGCTGTATGAGAAAGATGGCATGTACCTACAATGTAAGAAAGATGGCATATGCTTACTATGTAAGAAAGATGGCATGTGCCTGCTGTGTGAGAAAGATGGCATGTGCCTGCTATGGGAGAAAGATGGCATGTGCCTGCTATGGGAGAGAGATGGCATGTGCCTGCTGTGTGAGAAAAATGGCATGTGCTTACTATGTAAGAAAGATGGCATGTGCCTGCTGTGTGAGAAAGATGGCATGTGTCTACTGTGTGAGAAAAATGGCATGTGCCTGCTATGGGAGAAAGATGGCATGTGCCTACTATGTGAGAAAAATGGCATGTGCCTACTATGTGAGAGAGATGACATGTGCTTACTATGTAAGAAAGATGGCATGTGCTTGCTGTGTGAGAAAGAAGGCATGTGCTTATTATGTAAAAAAGATGGCATGTGCCTGCTGTATGAGAAAGATGGCATGTACCTACAATGTAAGAAAGATGGCATATGCTTACTATGTAAGAAAGATGGCATGTGCCTACTATGTGAGAGAGATGGCATGTGCTTACTATGTAAGAAAGATGGCATGTGCCTGCTGTGTGAGAAAGATGGCATGTGTCTACTGTGTGAGAAAAATGGCATGTGCCTGCTATGGGAGAAAGATGGCATGTGCCTACTATGTGAGAAAAATGGCATGTGCCTACTATGTGAGAGAGATGACATGTGCTTACTATGTAAGAAAGATGGCATGTGCTTGCTGTGTGAGAAAGAAGGCATGTGCCTGCTATGTGAGAAAGATGGCATGTGCCTGCTATGGGAGAAAGATGGCATGTGCCTGCTATGGAAGAGAGATGGCATGTGCCTGCTGTGTGAGAAAAATGGCATGTGCCTACTATGCGAGAGAGATGGCATGTGCTTACTATGTAAGAAAGATGGCATGTGCCTACTATGTGAGAAAAATGGCATGTGCCTAATATGTGAGAGAGATTACATGTGCTTACTATGTAAGAAAGATGGCATGTGCTTGCTGTGTGAGAAAGAAGGCATGTGCCTGCTGTGTGAGAAAGATGGCATGTGCCTGCTGTGTGAGAAAGATGGCATGTGCCTGCTGTGTGAGAAAGATGGCATGTGTCTACTGTGTGAGAAAAATGGCATGTGCCTACTATGTGAGAAAAATGGCATGTGCCTACTATGTGAGAGAGATGACATGTGCTTACTATGTAAGAAAGATGGCATGTGCTTGCTGTGTGAGAAAGAAGGCATGTGCCTGCTATGTGAAAAAGAAGGCATGTGCCTGCTATGTGAGAAAGATGGCATGTGCCTGCTATGGGAGAAAGATGGCATGTGCCTGCTATGGGAGAGAGATGGCATGTGCCTGCTGTGTGAGAAAAATGGCATGAGCCTACTATGCGAGAGAGATGGCATGTGCTTACTATGTAAGAAAGATGGCATGTGCCTGCTATGTGAGAAAGAAGGCATGTGCCTGCTATGTGAGAAAGATGGCATGTGCCTGCTATGGGAGAAAGATGGCATGTGCCTGCTATGGGAGAGAGATGGCATGTGCCTGCTGTGTGAGAAAAATGGCATGTGCCTACTATGCGAGAGAGATGGCATGTGCTTACTATGTAAGAAAGATGGCATGTGCCTGCTGTGTGAGAAAGATGGCATGTGTCTGCTGTGTGAGAAAAATGGCATGTGCCTGCTATGGGAGAAAAATGGCATGTGCCTACTATGTGAGAGAGATGACATGTGCTTACTATGTAAGAAAGATGGCATGTGCTTGCTGTGTGAGAAAGAAGGCATGTGCCTGCTATGTGAGAAAGATGGCATGTGCCTGCTATGGGAGAAAGATGGCATGTGCCTGCTATGGGAGAGAGATGGCATGTGCCTGCTGTGTGAGAAAAATGGCATGAGCCTACTATGCGAGAGAGATGGCATGTGCTTACTATGTAAGAAAGATGGCATGTGCCTGCTATGTGAGAAAGAAGGCATGTGCCTGCTATGTGAGAAAGATGGCATGTGCCTGCTATGGGAGAAAGATGGCATGTGCCTGCTATGGGAGAGAGATGGCATGTGCCTGCTGTGTGAGAAAAATGGCATGTGCCTACTATGCGAGAGAGATGGCATGTGCTTACTATGTAAGAAAGATGGCATGTGCCTGCTGTGTGAGAAAGATGGCATGTGTCTACTGTGTGAGAAAAATGGCATGTGCCTGCTATGGGAGAAAAATGGCATGTGCCTACTATGTGAGAGAGATGACATGTGCTTACTATGTAAGAAAGATGGCATGTGCTTGCTGTGTGAGAAAGAAGGCATGTGCCTGCTATGTGAGAAAGATGGCATGTGCTTACTATGTAAGAAAGATGGCATGTGCCTACTATGTGAGAAAAATGGCATGTGCCTAATATGTGAGAGAGATTACATGTGCTTACTATGTAAGAAAGATGGCATGTGCTTGCTGTGTGAGAAAGAAGGCATGTGCCTGCTGTGTGAGAAAGATGGCATGTGCCTGCTGTGTGAGAAAGATGGCATGTGCCTGCTGTGTGAGAAAGATGGCATGTGTCTACTGTGTGAGAAAAATGGCATGTGCCTGCTATGGGAGAAAAATGGCATGTGCCTACTATGTGAGAGAGATGACATGTGCTTACTATGTAAGAAAGATGGCATGTGCTTGCTGTGTGAGAAAGAAGGCATGTGCCTGCTATGTGAAAAAGAAGGCATGTGCCTGCTATGTGAGAAAGATGGCATGTGCCTGCTATGGGAGAAAGATGGCATGTGCCTGCTATGGGAGAGAGATGGCATGTGCCTGCTGTGTGAGAAAAATGGCATGAGCCTACTATGCGAGAGAGATGGCATGTGCTTACTATGTAAGAAAGATGGCATGTGCCTGCTATGTGAGAAAGAAGGCATGTGCCTGCTATGTGAGAAAGATGGCATGTGCCTGCTATGGGAGAAAGATGGCATGTGCCTGCTATGGGAGAGAGATGGCATGTGCCTGCTGTGTGAGAAAAATGGCATGTGCCTACTATGCGAGAGAGATGGCATGTGCTTACTATGTAAGAAAGATGGCATGTGCCTGCTGTGTGAGAAAGATGGCATGTGTCTACTGTGTGAGAAAAATGGCATGTGCCTGCTATGGGAGAAAAATGGCATGTGCCTACTATGTGAGAGCGATGACATGTGCTTACTATGTAAGAAAGATGGCATGTGCTTGCTGTGTGAGAAAGATGGCATGTGCCTGCTGTGTGAGAAAGATGGCATGTGCCTGCTGTGGGAGAAAGATGGCATGTGCCTGCTATGGGAGAGAGATGGCATGTGCCTGCTGTGTGAGAAAAATGGCATGTGCCTACTATGCGAGAGAGATGGCATGTGCTTACTATGTAAGAAAGATGGCATGTGCCTGCTGTGTGAGAAAGATGGCATGTGTCTACTGTGTGAGAAAAATGGCATGTGCCTGCTATGGGAGAAAAATGGCATGTGCCTACTATGTGAGAGAGATGACATGTGCTTACTATGTAAGAAAGATGGCATGTGCTTGCTGTGTGAAAAAGAAGGCATGTGCCTGCTATGTGAGAAAGATGGCATGTGCCTGCTATGGGAGAAAGATGGCATGTGCCTGCTATGGGAGAGAGATGGCATGTGCCTGCTGTGTGAGAAAAATGGCATGTGCCTACTATGCGAGAGAGATGGCATGTGCTTACTATGTAAGAAAGATGGCATGTGCCTACTATGTGAGAAAAATGGCATGTGTTTACTATGTGAGAGAGATGACATGTGCTTACTATGTAAGAAAGATGGCATGTGCTTGCTGTGTGAGAAAGATGGCATGTGCCTGCTGTGTGAGAAAGATGGCATGTGCCTGCTGTGTGAGAAAGATGGCATGTGTCTACTGTGTGAGAAAGATGGCCTGTGCCTGTTGTGTGAGAAAAATGTCATGTACCTACAATGTAAGAAAGATGGCATGTGCCTGCTGTGTGAGAAAGATGGCATGTGCCTGCTGTGTGAGAAAGATGGCCTGTGCCTGTTGTGTGAGAAAAATGTCATGTACCTACAATGTAAGAAAGATGGCATGTGCCTGCTGTGTGAGAAAGATGGCCTGTGCCTGTTGTGTGAGAAAAATGTCATGTACCTACAATGTAAGAAAGATGGCATGTGCTTACTATGTAAGAAAGATGGCATGTGCCTGCTGTGTGAGAAAGATGGCATGTGCCTGCTATGGGAGAAAGATGGCATGTGCCTGCTATGGGAGAGAGATGGCATGTGCCTGCTGTGTGAGAAAAATGGCATGTGCCTACTATGCGAGAGAGATGGCATGTGCTTACTATGTAAGAAAGATGGCATGTGCCTGCTGTGTGAGAAAGATGGCATGTGTCTACTGTGTGAGAAAAATGGCATGTGCCTGCTATGGGAGAAAAATGGCATGTGCCTACTATGTGAGAGAGATGACATGTGCTTACTATGTAAGAAAGATGGCATGTGCTTGCTGTGTGAGAAAGAAGGCATGTGCCTGCTATGTGAGAAAGATGGCATGTGCCTGCTATGGGAGAAAGATGGCATGTACCTACAATGTCAGAAAGATGGCATATGCTTACTATGTAAGAAAGATGGCATGTGCCTGCTGTGTGAGAAAGATGGCATGTGCCTGCTGTGTGAGAAAGATGGCATGTGTCTACTGTGTGAGAAAGATGGCCTGTGCCTGTTGTGTGAGAAAAATGTCATGTACCTACAATGTAAGAAAGATGGCATGTGCCTGCTGTGTGAGAAAGATGGCCTGTGCCTGTTGTGTGAGAAAGAAGGCATGTGCTTATTATGTAAAAAAGATGGCATGTGCCTGCTGTATGAGAAAGATGGCATGTACCTACAATGTAAGAAAGATGGCATATGCTTACTATGTAAGAAAGATGGCATGTGCCTGCTGTGTGAGAAAGATGGCATGTGCCTGCTGTGTGAGAAAGATGGCATGTGTCTACTGTGTGAGAAAGATGGCCTGTGCCTGCTGTGTGAGAAAAATGTCATGTACCTACAATGTAAGAAAGATGGCATGTGCTTACTATGTAAGAAAGATGGCATGTGCCTGCTGTGTGAGAAAGATGGCATGTGTCTACTGTGTGAGAAAAATGGCATGTGCCTGCTATGGGAGAAAGATGGCATGTGCCTACTATGTGAGAAAAATGGCATATGCCTACTATGTGAGAGAGATGACATGTGCTTACTATGTAAGAAAGATGGCATGTGCTTGCTGTGTGAGAAAGAAGGCATGTGCTTATTATTTAAAAAAGATGGCATGTGCCTGCTGTATGAGAAAGATGGCATGTACCTACAATGTAAGAAAGATGGCATATGCTTACTATGTAAGAAAGATGGCATGTGCCTGCTGTGTGAGAAAGATGGCAAGTGCCTGCTGTGTGAGAAAGATGGCATGTGTCTACTGTGTGAGAAAGATGGCCTGTGCCTGCTGTGTGAGAAAGATGGCCTGTGCCTGTTGTGTGAGAAAAATGTCATGTACCTACAATGTAAGAAAGATGGCATGTGCTTACTATGTAAGAAAGATGGCATGTGCCTGCTGTGTGAGAAAGATGGCATGTGTCTACTGTGTGAGAAAAATGGCATGTGCCTGCTATGGGAGAAAGATGGCATGTGCCTTTTATGTGAGAAAAATGGCATGTGCTTACTATGTGAGAGAGATGACATGTGCTTACTATGTAAGAAAGATGGCATGTGCTTGCTGTGTGAGAAAGATGGCATGTGCCTGCTGTGTGAGAAAGATGGCATGTGCCTGCTGTGTGAGAAAGATGGCATGTGTCTACTGTGTGAGAAAGATGGCCTGTGCCTGTTGTGTGAGAAAAATGTCATGTACCTACAATGTAAGAAAGATGGCATGTGCCTGCTGTGTGAGAAAGATGGCATGTGCCTGCTGTGTGATAAAGATGGCCTGTGCCTGTTGTGTGAGAAAAATGTCATGTACCTACAATGTAAGAAAGATGGCATGTGCCTGCTGTGTGAGAAAGATGGCCTGTGCCTGTTGTGTGAGAAAAATGTCATGTACCTACAATGTAAGAAAGATGGCATGTGCTTACTATGTAAGAAAGATGGCATGTGCCTGCTGTGTGAGAAAGATGGCCTGTGCCTGTTGTGTGAGAAAAATGTCATGTACCTACAATGTAAGAAAGATGGCATGTGCTTACTATGTAAGAAAGATGGCATGTGCTTGCTGTGTGAGAAAGAAGGCATGTGCTTATTATGTAAAAAAGATGGCATGTGCCTGCTGTATGAGAAAGATGGCATGTACCTACAATGTAAGAAAGATGGCATATGCTTACTATGTAAGAAAGATGGCATGTGCCTGCTGTGTGAGAAAGATGGCATGTGCCTGCTATGGGAGAAAGATGGCATGTGCCTGCTATGGGAGAGAGATGGCATGTGCCTGCTGTGTGAGAAAAATGGCATGTGCTTACTATGTAAGAAAGATGGCATGTGCCTGCTGTGTGAGAAAGATGGCATGTGTCTACTGTGTGAGAAAAATGGCATGTGCCTGCTATGGGAGAAAGATGGCATGTGCCTACTATGTGAGAAAAATGGCATGTGCCTACTATGTGAGAGAGATGACATGTGCTTACTATGTAAGAAAGATGGCATGTGCTTGCTGTGTGAGAAAGAAGGCATGTGCTTATTATGTAAAAAAGATGGCATGTGCCTGCTGTATGAGAAAGATGGCATGTACCTACAATGTAAGAAAGATGGCATATGCTTACTATGTAAGAAAGATGGCATGTGCCTACTATGTGAGAGAGATGGCATGTGCTTACTATGTAAGAAAGATGGCATGTGCCTGCTGTGTGAGAAAGATGGCATGTGTCTACTGTGTGAGAAAAATGGCATGTGCCTGCTATGGGAGAAAGATGGCATGTGCCTACTATGTGAGAAAAATGGCATGTGCCTACTATGTGAGAGAGATGACATGTGCTTACTATGTAAGAAAGATGGCATGTGCTTGCTGTGTGAGAAAGAAGGCATGTGCCTGCTATGTGAGAAAGATGGCATGTGCCTGCTATGGGAGAAAGATGGCATGTGCCTGCTATGGAAGAGAGATGGCATGTGCCTGCTGTGTGAGAAAAATGGCATGTGCCTACTATGCGAGAGAGATGGCATGTGCTTACTATGTAAGAAAGATGGCATGTGCCTACTATGTGAGAAAAATGGCATGTGCCTAATATGTGAGAGAGATTACATGTGCTTACTATGTAAGAAAGATGGCATGTGCTTGCTGTGTGAGAAAGAAGGCATGTGCCTGCTGTGTGAGAAAGATGGCATGTGCCTGCTGTGTGAGAAAGATGGCATGTGCCTGCTGTGTGAGAAAGATGGCATGTGTCTACTGTGTGAGAAAAATGGCATGTGCCTGCTATGGGAGAAAAATGGCATGTGCCTACTATGTGAGAGAGATGACATGTGCTTACTATGTAAGAAAGATGGCATGTGCTTGCTGTGTGAGAAAGAAGGCATGTGCCTGCTATGTGAAAAAGAAGGCATGTGCCTGCTATGTGAGAAAGATGGCATGTGCCTGCTATGGGAGAAAGATGGCATGTGCCTGCTATGGGAGAGAGATGGCATGTGCCTGCTGTGTGAGAAAAATGGCATGAGCCTACTATGCGAGAGAGATGGCATGTGCTTACTATGTAAGAAAGATGGCATGTGCCTGCTATGTGAGAAAGAAGGCATGTGCCTGCTATGTGAGAAAGATGGCATGTGCCTGCTATGGGAGAAAGATGGCATGTGCCTGCTATGGGAGAGAGATGGCATGTGCCTGCTGTGTGAGAAAAATGGCATGTGCCTACTATGCGAGAGAGATGGCATGTGCTTACTATGTAAGAAAGATGGCATGTGCCTGCTGTGTGAGAAAGATGGCATGTGTCTACTGTGTGAGAAAAATGGCATGTGCCTGCTATGGGAGAAAAATGGCATGTGCCTACTATGTGAGAGAGATGACATGTGCTTACTATGTAAGAAAGATGGCATGTGCTTGCTGTGTGAGAAAGAAGGCATGTGCCTGCTATGTGAGAAAGATGGCATGTGCCTGCTATGGGAGAAAGATGGCATGTGCCTGCTATGGGAGAGAGATGGCATGTGCCTGCTGTGTGAGAAAAATGGCATGTGCCTACTATGCGAGAGAGATGGCATGTGCTTACTATGTAAGAAAGATGGCATGTGCCTGCTGTGTGAGAAAGATGGCATGTGTCTACTGTGTGAGAAAAATGGCATGTGCCTGCTATGGGAGAAAAATGGCATGTGCCTACTATGTGAGAGAGATGACATGTGCTTACTATGTAAGAAAGATGGCATGTGCTTGCTGTGTGAAAAAGAAGGCATGTGCCTGCTATGTGAGAAAGATGGCATGTGCCTGCTATGGGAGAAAGATGGCATGTGCCTGCTATGGGAGAGAGATGGCATGTGCCTGCTGTGTGAGAAAAATGGCATGTGCCTACTATGCGAGAGAGATGGCATGTGCTTACTATGTAAGAAAGATGGCATGTGCCTACTATGTGAGAAAAATGGCATGTGTTTACTATGTGAGAGAGATGACATGTGCTTACTATGTAAGAAAGATGGCATGTGCTTGCTGTGTGAGAAAGATGGCATGTGCCTGCTGTGTGAGAAAGATGGCATGTGCCTGCTGTGTGAGAAAGATGGCATGTGTCTACTGTGTGAGAAAGATGGCCTGTGCCTGTTGTGTGAGAAAAATGTCATGTACCTACAATGTAAGAAAGATGGCATGTGCCTGCTGTGTGAGAAAGATGGCATGTGCCTGCTGTGTGAGAAAGATGGCCTGTGCCTGTTGTGTGAGAAAAATGTCATGTACCTACAATGTAAGAAAGATGGCATGTGCCTGCTGTGTGAGAAAGATGGCCTGTGCCTGTTGTGTGAGAAAAATGTCATGTACCTACAATGTAAGAAAGATGGCATGTGCTTACTATGTAAGAAAGATGGCATGTGCCTGCTGTGTGAGAAAGATGGCATGTGCCTGCTATGGGAGAAAGATGGCATGTGCCTGCTATGGGAGAGAGATGGCATGTGCCTGCTGTGTGAGAAAAATGGCATGTGCCTACTATGCGAGAGAGATGGCATGTGCTTACTATGTAAGAAAGATGGCATGTGCCTGCTGTGTGAGAAAGATGGCATGTGTCTACTGTGTGAGAAAAATGGCATGTGCCTGCTATGGGAGAAAAATGGCATGTGCCTACTATGTGAGAGAGATGACATGTGCTTACTATGTTATAAAGATGGCATGTGCTTGCTGTGTGAGAAAGAAGGCATGTGCCTGCTATGTGAGAAAGATGGCATGTGCCTGCTATGGGAGAAAGATGGCATGTGCCTACTATGCGAGAGAGATGGCATGTGCTTACTATGTAAGAAAGATGGCATGTGCCTACTATGTGAGAAAAATGGCATGTGCCTACTATGTGAGAGAGATGACATGTGCTTACTATGTAAGAAAGATGGCATGTGCTTGCTGTGTGAGAAAGAAGGCATGTGCCTGCTATGTGAGAAAGATGGCATGTGCCTGCTATGGGAGAAAGGTGGCATGTGCCTGCTATGGGAGAGAGATGGCATGTGCCTGCTGTGTGAGAAAAATGGCATGTGCCTACTATGCGAGAGAGATGGCATGTGCTTACTATGTAAGAAAGATGGCATGTGCCTGCTGTGTGAGAAAGATGGCATGTGTCTACTGTGTGAGAAAAATGGCATGTGCCTGCTATGGGAGAAAGATGGCATGTGCCTGCTATGGGAGAGAGATGACATGTGCTTACTATGTAAGAAAGATGGCATGTGCTTGCTGTGTGAGAAAGAAGGCATGTGCCTGCTATGTGAGAAAGATGGCATGTGCCTGCTATGGGAGAAAGATGGCATGTGCCTGCTATGGGAGAGAGATGGCATGTGCCTGCTGTGTGAGAAAAATGGCATGTGCCTACTATGTGAGAAAGATGGCATGTGCTTACTATGTAAGAAAGATGGCATGTGCCTGCTGTGTGAGAAAGATGGCATGTGTCTACTGTGTGAGAAAAATGGCATGTGCCTGCTATGGGAGAAAGATGGCATGTGCCTACTATGTGAGAAAAATGGCATGTGCCTACTATATGAGAGAGATGACATGTGCTTACTATGTAAGAAAGATGGCATGTGCTTGCTGTGTGAGAAAGAAGGCATGTGCTTATTATGTAAAAAAGATGGCATGTGCTTGCTGTGTGAGAAAGAAGGCATGTGCCTACTATGTGAGAAAAATGGCATGTGCCTACTATGTGAGAGAGATGGCATGTGCTTACTATGTAAGAAAGATGGCATGTGCCTGCTGTGTGAGAAAGATGGCATGTGTCTACTGTGTGAGAAAAATGGCATGTGCCTGCTATGGGAGAAAGATGGCATGTGCCTACTATGTGAGAAAAATGGCATGTGCCTACTATGTGAGAGAGATGACATGTGCTTACTATGTAAGAAAGATGGCATGTGCTTGCTTTGTGAGAAAGAAGGCATGTGCCTGCTATGTGAGAAAGATGGCATGTGCCTGCTATGGGAGAAAGATGGCATGTGCCTGCTATGGGAGAGAGATGACATGTGCTTACTATGTAAGAAAGATGGCATGTGCTTGCTGTGTGAGAAAGAAGGCATGTGCCTGCTATGTGAGAAAGATGGCATGTGCCTGCTATGGGAGAAAGATGGCATGTGCCTGCTATGGGAGAGAGATGGCATGTGCCTGCTGTGTGAGAAAAATGGCATGTGCCTACTATGCGAGAGAGATGGCATGTGCTTACTATGTAAGAAAGATGGCATGTGCCTACTATGTGAGAAAAATGGCATGTGCCTACTATGTGAGAGAGATGACATGTGCTTACTATGTAAGAAAGATGGCATGTGCTTGCTGTGTGAGAAAGAAGGCATGTGCCTGCTGTGTGAGAAAGATGGCATGTGCCTGCTATGGGAGAAAGATGGCATGTGCCTGCTATGGGAGAGAGATGGCATGTGCCTGCTGTGTGAGAAAAATGGCATGTGCCTACTATGCGAGAGAGATGGCATGTGCTTACTATGTAAGAAAGATGGCATGTGCCTGCTGTGTGAGAAAGATGGCATGTGTCTACTGTGTGAGAAAAATGGCATGTGCCTGCTATGGGAGAAAAATGGCATGTGCCTACTATGTGAGAGAGATGACATGTGCTTACTATGTAAGAAAGATGGCATGTGCTTGCTGTGTGAGAAAGAAGGCATGTGCTTATTATGTAAAAAAGATGGCATGTGCTTGCTGTGTGAGAAAGAAGGCATGTGCTTATTATGTAAAAAAGATGGCATGTGCCTGCTGTATGAGAAAGATGGCATGTACCTACAATGTAAGAAAGATGGCATGTGCTTACTATGTAAGAAAGATGGCATGTGCCTGCTGTGTGAGAAAGATGGCATGTGTCTACTGTGTGAGAAAAATGGCATGTGCCTGCTATGGGAGAAAGATGGCATGTGCCTACTATGTGAGAAAAATGGCATGTGCCTACTATGTGAGAGAGATGACATGTGCTTACTATGTAAGAAAGATGGCATGTGCTTGCTGTGTGAGAAAGTAGGCATGTGCTTATTATGTAAAAAAGATGGCATGTGCTTGCTGTGTGAGAAAGAAGGCATGTGCCTACTATGTGAGAAAAATGGCATGTGCCTACTATGTGAGAGAGATGGCATGTGCTTACTATGTAAGAAAGATGGCATGTGCCTGCTGTGTGAGAAAGATGGCATGTGTCTACTGTGTGAGAAAAATGGCATGTGCCTGCTATGGGAGAAAGATGGCATGTGCCTACTATGTGAGAAAAATGGCATGTGCCTACTATGTGAGAGAGATGACATGTGCTTACTATGTAAGAAAGATGGCATGTGCTTGCTGTGTGAGAAAGAAGGCATGTGCCTGCTATGTGAGAAAGATGGCATGTGCCTGCTATGGGAGAAAGATGGCATGTGCCTGCTATGGGAGAGAGATGACATGTGCTTACTATGTAAGAAAGATGGCATGTGCTTGCTGTGTGAGAAAGAAGGCATGTGCCTGCTATGTGAGAAAGATGGCATGTGCCTGCTATGGGAGAAAGATGGCATGTGCCTGCTATGGGAGAGAGATGGCATGTGCCTGCTGTGTGAGAAAAATGGCATGTGCCTACTATGCGAGAGAGATGGCATGTGCTTACTATGTGAGAAAGATGGCATGTGCCTACTATGTGAGAAAAATGGCATGTGCCTACTATGTGAGAGAGATGACATGTGCTTACTATGTAAGAAAGATGGCATGTGCTTGCTGTGTGAGAAAGAAGGCATGTGCCTGCTATGTGAGAAAGATGGCATGTGCCTGCTATGGGAGAAAGATGGCATGTGCCTGCTATGGGAGAGAGATGGCATGTGCCTGCTGTGTGAGAAAAATGGCATGTGCCTACTATGTGAGAAAGATGGCATGTGCCTGCTATGTGAGAAAGATGGCATGTGCCTGCTATGTAAGAAAGATGGCATGTGCTTGCTGTGTGAGAAAGAAGGCATGTGCTTATTATGTAAAAAAGATGGCATGTGCCTGCTGTATGAGAAAGATGGCATGTACCTACAATGTAAGAAAGATGGCATATGCTTACTATGTAAGAAAGATGGCATGTACCTACAATGTAAGAAAGATGGCATATGCTTACTATGTAAGAAAGATGGCATGTGCCTGCTGTGTGAGAAAGATGGCATGTGCCTGCTGTGTGAGAAAGATGGCCTGTGCCTGTTGTGTGAGAAAAATGTCATGTACCTACAATGTAAGAAAGATGGCATGTGCCTGCTGTGTGAGAAAGATGGCCTGTGCCTGTTGTGTGAGAAAAATGTCATGTACCTACAATGTAAGAAAGATGGCATGTGCTTACTATGTAAGAAAGATGGCATGTGCCTGCTGTGTGAGAAAAATGTCATGTACCTACAATGTAAGAAAGATGGCATGTGCTTACTATGTAAGAAAGATGGCATGTGCCTGCTGTGTGAGAAAGATGGCATGTGTCTACTGTGTGAGAAAAATGGCATGTGCCTGCTATGGGAGAAAGATGGCATGTGCCTACTATGTGAGAAAAATGGCATGTGCCTACTATGTGAGAGAGATGGCATGTGCTTACTATGTAAGAAAGATGGCATGTGCTTGCTGTGTGAGAAAGAAGGCATGTGCTTATTATGTAAAAAAGATGGCATGTGCCTGCTGTATGAGAAAGATGGCATGTACCTACAATGTAAGAAAGATGGCATATGCTTACTATGTAAGAAAGATGGCATGTGCCTGCTGTGTGAGAAAGATGGCATGTGCCTGCTGTGTGAGAAAGATGGCATGTACCTACAATGTAAGAAAGATGGCATGTGCCTGCTGTGTGAGAAAGATGGCCTGTGCCTGTTGTGTGAGAAAAATGTCATGTACCTACAATGTAAGAAAGATGGCATGTGCCTGCTGTGTGAGAAAGATGGCATGTGCCTGCTGTGTGAGAAAGATGGCCTGTGCCTGTTGTGTGAGAAAAATGTCATGTACCTACAATGTAAGAAAGATGGCATGTGCCTGCTGTGTGAGAAAGATGGCCTGTGCCTGTTGTGTGAGAAAAATGTCATGTACCTACAATGTAAGAAAGATGGCATGTGCTTACTATGTAAGAAAGATGGCATGTGCCTGCTGTGTGAGAAAGATGGCCTGTGCCTGTTGTGTAAGAAAAATGTCATGTACCTACAATGTAAGAAAGATGGCATGTGCTTACTATGTAAGAAAGATGGCATGTGCCTGCTGTGTGAGAAAGATGGCATGTGCTTATTATGTAAAAAAGATGGCATGTGCCTGCTGTATGAGAAAGATGGCATGTACCTACAATGTAAGAAAGATGGCATATGCTTACTATGTAAGAAAGATGGCATGTGCCTGCTGTGTGAGAAAGATGGCATGTGCCTGCTGTGTGAGAAAGATGGCATGTGTCTACTGTGTGAGAAAAATGGCATGTGCCTGCTATGGGAGAAAAATGGCATGTGCCTACTATGTGAGAGAGATGACATGTGCTTACTATGTAAGAAAGATGGCATGTGCTTGCTGTGTGAGAAAGAAGGCATGTGCTTATTATGTAAAAAAGATGGCATGTGCCTGCTGTGTGAGAAAAATGGCATGTGCCTACTATGTGAGAGAGATGACATGTGCTTACAATGTAAGAAAGATGGCATGTGCTTGCTGTGTGAGAAAGAAGGCATGTGCCTGCTATGTGAGAAAAATGGCATGTGCCTACTATGCGAGAGAGATGGCATGTGCCTGCTGTATGAGAAAGATGGCATGTACCTACAATGTAAGAAAGATGGCATATGCTTACTATGTAAGAAAGATGGCATGTACCTACAATGTAAGAAAGATGGCATATGCTTACTATGTAAGAAAGATGGCATGTGCCTGCTGTGTGAGAAAAATGGCATGTGCCTACTATGCGAGAGAGATGGCATGTGCTTACTATGTAAGAAAGATGGCATGTGCCTACTATGTGAGAAAAATGGCATGTGCCTACTATGTGAGAGAGATGACATGTGCTTACTATGTAAGAAAGATGGCATGTGCTTGCTGTGTGAGAAAGAAGGCATGTGCCTGCTATGTGAGAAAGATGGCATGTGCCTGCTATGGGAGAAAGATGGCATGTGCCTGCTATGGGAGAGAGATGGCATGTGCCTGCTGTGTGAGAAAAATGGCATGTGCCTACTATGCGAGAGAGATGGCATGTGCTTACTATGTAAGAAAGATGGCATGTGCCTGCCGTGTGAGAAAGATGGCATGTGTCTACTGTGTGAGAAAAATGGCATGTGCCTGCTATGGGAGAAAAATGGCATGTGCCTACTATGTGAGAGAGATGACATGTGCTTACTATGTAAGAAAGATGGCATGTGCTTGCTGTGTGAGAAAGAAGGCATGTGCTTATTATGTAAAAAAGATGGCATGTGCTTGCTGTGTGAGAAAGAAGGCATGTGCTTATTATGTAAAAAAGATGGCATGTGCCTGCTGTATGAGAAAGATGGCATGTACCTACAATGTAAGAAAGATGGCATGTGCTTACTATGTAAGAAAGATGGCATGTGCCTGCTGTGTGAGAAAGATGGCATGTGTCTACTGTGTGAGAAAAATGGCATGTGCCTGCTATGGGAGAAAGATGGCATGTGCCTACTATGTGAGAAAAATGGCATGTGCCTACTATGTGAGAGAGATGACATGTGCTTACTATGTAAGAAAGATGGCATGTGCTTGCTGTGTGAGAAAGAAGGCATGTGCCTGCTATGTGAGAAAGATGGCATGTGCCTACTATGTGAGAGAGATGGCATGTGCTTACTATGTAAGAAAGATGGCATGTGCCTGCTGTGTGAGAAAGATGGCATGTGTCTACTGTGTGAGAAAAATGGCATGTGCCTGCTATGGGAGAAAGATGGCATGTGCCTACTATGTGAGAAAAATGGCATGTGCCTACTATGTGAGAGAGATGACATGTGCTTACTATGTAAGAAAGATGGCATGTGCTTGCTTTGTGAGAAAGAAGGCATGTGCCTGCTATGTGAGAAAGATGGCATGTGCCTGCTATGCGAGAAAGATGGCATGTGCCTGCTATGTGAGAGAGATGGCATGTGCTTACTATGTAAGAAAGATGGCATGTGCTTGCTGTGTGAGAAAGAAGGCATGTGCCTGCTATGTGAGAAAGATGGCATGTGCCTGCTATGGGAGAAAGATGGCATGTGCCTGCTATGGGAGAGAGATGGCATGTGCCTGCTGTGTGAGAAAAATGGCATGTGCCTACTATGCGAGAGAGATGGCATGTGCTTACTATGTAAGAAAGATGGCATGTGCCTACTATGTGAGAAAAATGGCATGTGCCTACTATGTGAGAGAGATGGCATGTGCTTACTATGTAAGAAAGATGGCATGTGCTTGCTGTGTGAGAAAGAAGGCATGTGCCTGCTATGTGAGAAAGATGGCATGTGCCTGCTATGGGAGAAAGATGGCATGTGCCTGCTATGGGAGAGAGATGGCATGTGCCTGCTGTGTGAGAAAAATGGCATGTGCCTACTATGCGAGAGAGATGGCATGTGCTTACTATGTAAGAAAGATGGCATGTGCCTGCTGTGTGAGAAAGATGGCATGTGTCTACTGTGTGAGAAAAATGGCATGTGCCTGCTATGGGAGAAAAATGGCATGTGCCTACTATGTGAGAGAGATGACATGTGCTTACTATGTAAGAAAGATGGCATGTGCTTGCTGTGTGAGAAAGAAGGCATGTGCTTATTATGTAAAAAAGATGGCATGTGCTTGCTGTGTGAGAAAGAAGGCATGTGCTTATTATGTAAAAAAGATGGCATGTGCCTGCTGTATGAGAAAGATGGCATGTACCTACAATGTAAGAAAGATGGCATGTGCTTACTATGTAAGAAAGATGGCATGTGCCTGCTGTGTGAGAAAGATGGCATGTGTCTACTGTGTGAGAAAAATGGCATGTGCCTGCTATGGGAGAAAGATGGAATGTGCCTACTATGTGAGAAAAATGGCATGTGCCTACTATGTGAGAGAGATGACATGTGCTTACTATGTAAGAAAGATGGCATGTGCTTGCTGTGTGAGAAAGTAGGCATGTGCTTATTATGTAAAAAAGATGGCATGTGCTTGCTGTGTGAGAAAGAAGGCATGTGCCTACTATGTGAGAAAAATGGCATGTGCCTACTATGTGAGAGAGATGGCATGTGCTTACTATGTAAGAAAGATGGCATGTGCCTGCTGTGTGAGAAAGATGGCATGTGTCTACTGTGTGAGAAAAATGGCATGTGCCTGCTATGGGAGAAAGATGGCATGTGCCTACTATGTGAGAAAAATGGCATGTGCCTACTATGTGAGAGAGATGACATGTGCTTACTATGTAAGAAAGATGGCATGTGCTTGCTGTGTGAGAAAGAAGGCATGTGCCTGCTATGTGAGAAAGATGGCATGTGCCTGCTATGGGAGAAAGATGGCATGTGCCTGCTATGGGAGAGAGATGACATGTGCTTACTATGTAAGAAAGATGGCATGTGCTTGCTGTGTGAGAAAGAAGGCATGTGCCTGCTATGTGAGAAAGATGGCATGTGCCTGCTATGGGAGAAAGATGGCATGTGCCTGCTATGGGAGAGAGATGGCATGTGCCTGCTGTGTGAGAAAAATGGCATGTGCCTACTATGCGAGAGAGATGGCATGTGCTTACTATGTAAGAAAGATGGCATGTGCCTACTATGTGAGAAAAATGGCATGTGCCTACTATGTGAGAGAGATGACATGTGCTTACTATGTAAGAAAGATGGCATGTGCTTGCTGTGTGAGAAAGAAGGCATGTGCCTGCTATGTGAGAAAGATGGCATGTGCCTGCTATGGGAGAAAGATGGCATGTGCCTGCTATGGGAGAGAGATGGCATGTGCCTGCTGTGTGAGAAAAATGGCATGTGCCTACTATGTGAGAAAGATGGCATGTGCCTGCTATGGGAGAAAGATGGCATGTGCCTGCTATGTAAGAAAGATGGCATGTGCTTGCTGTGTGAGAAAGAAGGCATGTGCTTATTATGTAAAAAAGATGGCATGTGCCTGCTGTATGAGAAAGATGGCATGTACCTACAATGTAAGAAAGATGGCATATGCTTACTATGTAAGAAAGATGGCATGTACCTACAATGTAAGAAAGATGGCATATGCTTACTATGTAAGAAAGATGGCATGTGCCTGCTGTGTGAGAAAGATGGCATGTGCCTGCTGTGTGAGAAAGATGGCCTGTGCCTGTTGTGTGAGAAAAATGTCATGTACCTACAATGTAAGAAAGATGGCATGTGCCTGCTCTGTGAGAAAGATGGCATGTGCCTGCTGTGTGAGAAAAATGGCATGTGCCTACTATGCGAGAGAGATGGCATGTGCTTACTATGTAAGAAAGATGGCATGTGCCTACTATGTGAGAAAAATGGCATGTGCCTACTATGTGAGAGAGATGACATGTGCTTACTATGTAAGAAAGATGGCATGTGCTTGCTGTGTGAGAAAGAAGGCATGTGCCTGCTATGTGAGAAAGATGGCATGTGCCTGCTATGGGAGAAAGGTGGCATGTGCCTGCTATGGGAGAGAGATGGCATGTGCCTGCTGTGTGAGAAAAATGGCATGTGCCTACTATGCGAGAGAGATGGCATGTGCTTACTATGTAAGAAAGATGGCATGTGCCTGCTGTGTGAGAAAGATGGCATGTGTCTACTGTGTGAGAAAAATGGCATGTGCCTGCTATGGGAGAAAGATGGCATGTGCCTGCTATGGGAGAGAGATGGCATGTGCTTACTATGTAAGAAAGATGGCATGTGCTTGCTGTGTGAGAAAGAAGGCATGTGCCTGCTATGTGAGAAAGATGGCATGTGCCTGCTATGGGAGAAAGATGGCATGTGCCTGCTATGGGAGAGAGATGGCATGTGCCTGCTGTGTGAGAAAAATGGCATGTGCCTACTATGTGAGAAAGATGGCATGTGCTTACTATGTAAGAAAGATGGCATGTGCCTGCTGTGTGAGAAAGATGGCATGTGTCTACTGTGTGAGAAAAATGGCATGTGCCTGCTATGGGAGAAAGATGGCATGTGCCTACTATGTGAGAAAAATGGCATGTGCCTACTATGTGAGAGAGATGACATGTGCTTACTATGTAAGAAAGATGGCATGTGCTTGCTGTGTGAGAAAGAAGGCATGTGCTTATTATGTAAAAAAGATGGCATGTGCTTGCTGTGTGAGAAAGATGGCATGTGCCTACTATGTGAGAAAAATGGCATGTGCCTACTATGTGAGAGAGATGGCATGTGCTTACTATGTAAGAAAGATGGCATGTGCCTGCTGTGTGAGAAAGATGGCATGTGTCTACTGTGTGAGAAAAATGGCATGTGCCTGCTATGGGAGAAAGATGGCATGTGCCTACTATGTGAGAAAAATGGCATGTGCCTACTATGTGAGAGAGATGACATGTGCTTACTATGTAAGAAAGATGGCATGTGCTTGCTTTGTGAGAAAGATGGCATGTGCCTACTATGTGAGAAAGATGGCATGTGCCTGCTATGGGAGAAAGATGGCATGTGCCTGCTATGGGAGAGAGATGACATGTGCTTACTATGTAAGAAAGATGGCATGTGCTTGCTGTGTGAGAAAGAAGGCATGTGCCTGCTATGTGAGAAAGATGGCATGTGCCTGCTATGGGAGAAAGATGGCATGTGCCTGCTATGGGAGAGAGATGGCATGTGCCTGCTGTGTGAGAAAAATGGCATGTGCCTACTATGCGAGAGAGATGGCATGTGCTTACTATGTAAGAAAGATGGCATGTGCCTACTATGTGAGAAAAATGGCATGTGCCTACTATGTGAGAGAGATGACATGTGCTTACTATGTAAGAAAGATGGCATGTGCTTGCTGTGTGAGAAAGAAGGCATGTGCCTGCTATGTGAGAAAGATGGCATGTGCCTGCTATGGGAGAAAGATGGCATGTGCCTGCTATGGGAGAGAGATGGCATGTGCCTGCTGTGTGAGAAAAATGGCATGTGCCTACTATGCGAGAGAGATGGCATGTGCTTACTATGTAAGAAAGATGGCATGTGCCTGCTGTGTGAGAAAGATGGCATGTGTCTACTGTGTGAGAAAAATGGCATGTGCCTGCTATGGGAGAAAAATGGCATGTGCCTACTATGTGAGAGAGATGACATGTGCTTACTATGTAAGAAAGATGGCATGTGCTTGCTGTGTGAGAAAGAAGGCATGTGCTTATTATGTAAAAAAGATGGCATGTGCTTGCTGTGTGAGAAAGAAGGCATGTGCTTATTATGTAAAAAAGATGGCATGTGCCTGCTGTATGAGAAAGATGGCATGTACCTACAATGTAAGAAAGATGGCATGTGCTTACTATGTAAGAAAGATGGCATGTGCCTGCTGTGTGAGAAAGATGGCATGTGTCTACTGTGTGAGAAAAATGGCATGTGCCTGCTATGGGAGAAAGATGGCATGTGCCTACTATGTGAGAAAAATGGCATGTGCCTACTATGTGAGAGAGATGACATGTGCTTACTATGTAAGAAAGATGGCATGTGCTTGCTGTGTGAGAAAGTAGGCATGTGCTTATTATGTAAAAAAGATGGCATGTGCTTGCTGTGTGAGAAAGAAGGCATGTGCCTACTATGTGAGAAAAATGGCATGTGCCTACTATGTGAGAGAGATGGCATGTGCTTACTATGTAAGAAAGATGGCATGTGCCTGCTGTGTGAGAAAGATGGCATGTGTCTACTGTGTGAGAAAAATGGCATGTGCCTGCTATGGGAGAAAGATGGCATGTGCCTACTATGTGAGAAAAATGGCATGTGCCTACTATGTGAGAGAGATGACATGTGCTTACTATGTAAGAAAGATGGCATGTGCTTGCTGTGTGAGAAAGAAGGCATGTGCCTGCTATGTGAGAAAGATGGCATGTGCCTGCTATGGGAGAAAGATGGCATGTGCCTGCTATGGGAGAGAGATGACATGTGCTTACTATGTAAGAAAGATGGCATGTGCTTGCTGTGTGAGAAAGAAGGCATGTGCCTGCTATGTGAGAAAGATGGCATGTGCCTGCTATGGGAGAAAGATGGCATGTGCCTGCTATGGGAGAGAGATGGCATGTGCCTGCTGTGTGAGAAAAATGGCATGTGCCTACTATGCGAGAGAGATGGCATGTGCTTACTATGTAAGAAAGATGGCATGTGCCTACTATGTGAGAAAAATGGCATGTGCCTACTATGTGAGAGAGATGACATGTGCTTACTATGTAAGAAAGATGGCATGTGCTTGCTGTGTGAGAAAGAAGGCATGTGCCTGCTATGTGAGAAAGATGGCATGTGCCTGCTATGGGAGAAAGATGGCATGTGCCTGCTATGGGAGAGAGATGGCATGTGCCTGCTGTGTGAGAAAAATGGCATGTGCCTACTATGTGAGAAAGATGGCATGTGCCTGCTATGGGAGAAAGATGGCATGTGCCTGCTATGTAAGAAAGATGGCATGTGCTTGCTGTGTGAGAAAGAAGGCATGTGCTTATTATGTAAAAAAGATGGCATGTGCCTGCTGTATGAGAAAGATGGCATGTACCTACAATGTAAGAAAGATGGCATATGCTTACTATGTAAGAAAGATGGCATGTACCTACAATGTAAGAAAGATGGCATATGCTTACTATGTAAGAAAGATGGCATGTGCCTGCTGTGTGAGAAAGATGGCATGTGCCTGCTGTGTGAGAAAGATGGCATGTGCCTGCTGTGTGAGAAAAATGTCATGTACCTACAATGTAAGAAAGATGGCATGTGCCTGCTGTGTGAGAAAGATGGCCTGTGCCTGTTGTGTGAGAAAAATGTCATGTACCTACAATGTAAGAAAGATGGCATGTGCTTACTATGTAAGAAAGATGGCATGTGCCTGCTGTGTGAGAAAAATGTCATGTACCTACAATGTTAGAAAGATGGCATGTGCTTACTATGTAAGAAAGATGGCATGTGCCTGCTGTGTGAGAAAGATGGCATGTGTCTACTGTGTGAGAAAAATGGCATGTGCCTGCTATGGGAGAAAGATGGCATGTGCCTACTATGTGAGAAAAATGGCATGTGCCTACTATGTGAGAGAGATGACATGTGCTTACTATGTAAGAAAGATGGCATGTGCTTGCTGTGTGAGAAAGAAGGCATGTGCTTATTATGTAAAAAAGATGGCATGTGCCTGCTGTATGAGAAAGATGGCATGTACCTACAATGTAAGAAAGATGGCATATGCTTACTATGTAAGAAAGATGGCATGTGCCTGCTGTGTGAGAAAGATGGCATGTGCCTGCTGTGTGAGAAAGATGGCATGTACCTACAATGTAAGAAAGATGGCATGTGCCTGCTGTGTGAGAAAGATGGCCTGTGCCTGTTGTGTGAGAAAAATGTCATGTACCTACAATGTAAGAAAGATGGCATGTGCCTGCTGTGTGAGAAAGATGGCATGTGCCTGCTATGTAAGAAAGATGGCATGTGCTTGCTGTGTGAGAAAGAAGGCATGTGCTTATTATGTAAAAAAGATGGCATGTGCCTGCTGTATGAGAAAGATGGCATGTACCTACAATGTAAGAAAGATGGCATATGCTTACTATGTAAGAAAGATGGCATGTACCTACAATGTAAGAAAGATGGCATATGCTTACTATGTAAGAAAGATGGCATGTGCCTGCTGTGTGAGAAAGATGGCATGTGCCTGCTGTGTGAGAAAGATGGCCTGTGCCTGTTGTGTGAGAAAAATGTCATGTACCTACAATGTAAGAAAGATGGCATGTGCCTGCTCTGTGAGAAAGATGGCATGTGCCTGCTGTGTGAGAAAAATGGCATGTGCCTACTATGCGAGAGAGATGGCATGTGCTTACTATGTAAGAAAGATGGCATGTGCCTACTATGTGAGAAAAATGGCATGTGCCTACTATGTGAGAGAGATGACATGTGCTTACTATGTAAGAAAGATGGCATGTGCTTGCTGTCTGAGAAAGAAGGCATGTGCCTGCTATGTGAGAAAGATGGCATGTGCCTGCTATGGGAGAAAGGTGGCATGTGCCTGCTATGGGAGAGAGATGGCATGTGCCTGCTGTGTGAGAAAAATGGCATGTGCCTACTATGCGAGAGAGATGGCATGTGCTTACTATGTAAGAAAGATGGCATGTGCCTGCTGTGTGAGAAAGATGGCATGTGTCTACTGTGTGAGAAAAATGGCATGTGCCTGCTATGGGAGAAAGATGGCATGTGCCTGCTATGGGAGAGAGATGACATGTGCTTACTATGTAAGAAAGATGGCATGTGCTTGCTGTGTGAGAAAGAAGGCATGTGCCTGCTATGTGAGAAAGATGGCATGTGCCTGCTATGGGAGAAAGATGGCATGTGCCTGCTATGGGAGAGAGATGGCATGTGCCTGCTGTGTGAGAAAAATGGCATGTGCCTACTATGTGAGAAAGATGGCATGTGCTTACTATGTAAGAAAGATGGCATGTGCCTGCTGTGTGAGAAAGATGGCATGTGTCTACTGTGTGAGAAAAATGGCATGTGCCTGCTATGGGAGAAAGATGGCATGTGCCTACTATGTGAGAAAAATGGCATGTGCCTACTATGTGAGAGAGATGACATGTGCTTACTATGTAAGAAAGATGGCATGTGCTTGCTGTGTGAGAAAGAAGGCATGTGCTTATTATGTAAAAAAGATGGCATGTGCTTGCTGTGTGAGAAAGATGGCATGTGCCTACTATGTGAGAAAAATGGCATGTGCCTACTATGTGAGAGAGATGGCATGTGCTTACTATGTAAGAAAGATGGCATGTGCCTGCTGTGTGAGAAAGATGGCATGTGTCTACTGTGTGAGAAAAATGGCATGTGCCTGCTATGGGAGAAAGATGGCATGTGCCTACTATGTGAGAAAAATGGCATGTGCCTACTATGTGAGAGAGATGACATGTGCTTACTATGTAAGAAAGATGGCATGTGCTTGCTTTGTGAGAAAGAAGGCATGTGCCTGCTATGTGAGAAAGATGGCATGTGCCTGCTATGGGAGAAAGATGGCATGTGCCTGCTATGGGAGAGAGATGACATGTGCTTACTATGTAAGAAAGATGGCATGTGCTTGCTGTGTGAGAAAGAAGGCATGTGCCTGCTATGTGAGAAAGATGGCATGTGCCTGCTATGGGAGAAAGGTGGCATGTGCCTGCTATGGGAGAGAGATGGCATGTGCCTGCTGTGTGAGAAAAATGGCATGTGCCTACTATGCGAGAGAGATGGCATGTGCTTACTATGTAAGAAAGATGGCATGTGCCTGCTATGTGAGAAAAATGGCATGTGCCTACTATGTGAGAGAGATGACATGTGCTTACTATGTAAGAAAGATGGCATGTGCTTGCTGTCTGAGAAAGAAGGCATGTGCCTGCTATGTGAGAAAGATGGCATGTGCCTGCTATGGGAGAAAGATGGCATGTGCCTGCTATGGGAGAGAGATGGCATGTGCCTGCTGTGTGAGAAAAATGGCATGTGCCTACTATGCGAGAGAGATGGCATGTGCTTACTATGTAAGAAAGATGGCATGTGCCTGCTGTGTGAGAAAGATGGCATGTGTCTACTGTGTGAGAAAAATGGCATGTGCCTGCTATGGGAGAAAAATGGCATGTGCCTACTATGTGAGAGAGATGACATGTGCTTACTATGTAAGAAAGATGGCATGTGCTTGCTGTGTGAGAAAGAAGGCATGTGCTTATTATGTAAAAAAGATGGCATGTGCTTGCTGTGTGAGAAAGAAGGCATGTGCTTATTATGTAAAAAAGATGGCATGTGCCTGCTGTATGAGAAAGATGGCATGTACCTACAATGTAAGAAAGATGGCATGTGCTTACTATGTAAGAAAGATGGCATGTGCCTGCTGTGTGAGAAAGATGGCATGTGTCTACTGTGTGAGAAAAATGGCATGTGCCTGCTATGGGAGAAAGATGGCATGTGCCTACTATGTGAGAAAAATGGCATGTGCCTACTATGTGAGAGAGATGACATGTGCTTACTATGTAAGAAAGATGGCATGTGCTTGCTGTGTGAGAAAGTAGGCATGTGCTTATTATGTAAAAAAGATGGCATGTGCTTGCTGTGTGAGAAAGAAGGCATGTGCCTACTATGTGAGAAAAATGGCATGTGCCTACTATGTGAGAGAGATGGCATGTGCTTACTATGTAAGAAAGATGGCATGTGCCTGCTGTGTGAGAAAGATGGCATGTGTCTACTGTGTGAGAAAAATGGCATGTGCCTGCTATGGGAGAAAGATGGCATGTGCCTACTATGTGAGAAAAATGGCATGTGCCTACTATGTGAGAGAGATGACATGTGCTTACTATGTAAGAAAGATGGCATGTGCTTGCTGTGTGAGAAAGAAGGCATGTGCCTGCTATGTGAGAAAGATGGCATGTGCCTGCTATGGGAGAAAGATGGCATGTGCCTGCTATGGGAGAGAGATGACATGTGCTTACTATGTAAGAAAGATGGCATGTGCTTGCTGTGTGAGAAAGAAGGCATGTGCCTGCTATGTGAGAAAGATGGCATGTGCCTGCTATGGGAGAAAGATGGCATGTGCCTGCTATGGGAGAGAGATGGCATGTGCCTGCTGTGTGAGAAAAATGGCATGTGCCTACTATGCGAGAGAGATGGCATGTGCTTACTATGTAAGAAAGATGGCATGTGCCTACTATGTGAGAAAAATGGCATGTGCCTACTATGTGAGAGAGATGACATGTGCTTACTATGTAAGAAAGATGGCATGTGCTTGCTGTGTGAGAAAGATGGCATGTGCCTGCTATGTGAGAAAGATGGCATGTGCCTGCTATGGGAGAAAGATGGCATGTGCCTGCTATGGGAGAGAGATGGCATGTGCCTGCTGTGTGAGAAAAATGGCATGTGCCTACTATGTGAGAAAGATGGCATGTGCCTGCTATGGGAGAAAGATGGCATGTGCCTGCTATGTAAGAAAGATGGCATGTGCTTGCTGTGTGAGAAAGAAGGCATGTGCTTATTATGTAAAAAAGATGGCATGTGCCTGCTGTATGAGAAAGATGGCATGCACCTACAATGTAAGAAAGATGGCATATGCTTACTATGTAAGAAAGATGGCATGTACCTACAATGTAAGAAAGATGGCATATGCTTACTATGTAAGAAAGATGGCATGTGCCTGCTGTGTGAGAAAGATGGCATGTGCCTGCTGTGTGAGAAAGATGGCCTGTGCCTGTTGTGTGAGAAAAATGTCATGTACCTACAATGTAAGAAAGATGGCATGTGCCTGCTGTGTGAGAAAGATGGCCTGTGCCTGTTGTGTGAGAAAAATGTCATGTACCTACAATGTAAGAAAGATGGCATGTGCTTACTATGTAAGAAAGATGGCATGTGCCTGCTGTGTGAGAAAAATGTCATGTACCTACAATGTTAGAAAGATGGCATGTGCTTACTATGTAAGAAAGATGGCATGTGCCTGCTGTGTGAGAAAGATGGCATGTGTCTACTGTGTGAGAAAAATGGCATGTGCCTGCTATGGGAGAAAGATGGCATGTGCCTACTATGTGAGAAAAATGGCATGTGCCTACTATGTGAGAGAGATGACATGTGCTTACTATGTAAGAAAGATGGCATGTGCTTGCTGTGTGAGAAAGAAGGCATGTGCTTATTATGTAAAAAAGATGGCATGTGCCTGCTGTATGAGAAAGATGGCATGTACCTACAATGTAAGAAAGATGGCATATGCTTACTATGTAAGAAAGATGGCATGTGCCTGCTGTGTGAGAAAGATGGCATGTGCCTGCTGTGTGAGAAAGATGGCATGTACCTACAGTGTAAGAAAGATGGCATGTGCCTGCTGTGTGAGAAAGATGGCCTGTGCCTGTTGTGTGAGAAAAATGTCATGTACCTACAATGTAAGAAAGATGGCATGTGCCTGCTGTGTGAGAAAGATGGCATGTGCCTGCTGTGTGAGAAAGATGGCCTGTGCCTGTTGTGTGAGAAAAATGTCATGTACCTACAATGTAAGAAAGATGGCATGTGCCTGCTGTGTGAGAAAGATGGCCTGTGCCTGTTGTGTGAGAAAAATGTCATGTACCTACAATGTAAGAAAGATGGCATGTGCTTACTATGTAAGAAAGATGGCATGTGCCTGCTGTGTGAGAAAGATGGCCTGTGCCTGTTGTGTAAGAAAAATGTCATGTACCTACAATGTAAGAAAGATGGCATGTGCTTACTATGTAAGAAAGATGGCATGTGCCTGCTGTGTGAGAAAGATGGCATGTGCTTATTATGTAAAAAAGATGGCATGTGCCTGCTGTATGAGAAAGATGGCATGTACCTACAATGTAAGAAAGATGGCATATGCTTACTATGTAAGAAAGATGGCATGTGCCTGCTGTGTGAGAAAGATGGCATGTGCCTGCTGTGTGAGAAAGATGGCATGTGTCTACTGTGTGAGAAAAATGGCATGTGCCTGCTATGGGAGAAAAATGGCATGTGCCTACTATGTGAGAGAGATGACATGTGCTTACTATGTAAGAAAGATGGCATGTGCTTGCTGTGTGAGAAAGAAGGCATGTGCTTATTATGTAAAAAAGATGGCATGTGCCTGCTGTGTGAGAAAAATGGCATGTGCCTACTATGTGAGAGAGATGACATGTGCTTACTATGTAAGAAAGATGGCATGTGCTTGCTGTGTGAGAAAGAAGGCATGTGCCTGCTATGTGAGAAAGATGGCATGTGCCTGCTATGGGAGAAAGATGGCATGTGCCTGCTATGGGAGAGAGATGGCATGTGCCTGCTGTGTGAGAAAAATGGCATGTGCCTACTATGCGAGAGAGATGGCATGTGCTTACTATGTAAGAAAGATGGCATGTGCCTGCCGTGTGAGAAAGATGGCATGTGTCTACTGTGTGAAAAAAATGGCATGTGCCTGCTATGGGAGAAAAATGGCATGTGCCTACTATGTGAGAGAGATGACATGTGCTTACTATGTAAGAAAGATGGCATGTGCTTGCTGTGTGAGAAAGAAGGCATGTGCTTATTATGTAAAAAAGATGGCATGTGCTTGCTGTGTGAGAAAGAAGGCATGTGCTTATTATGTAAAAAAGATGGCATGTGCCTGCTGTATGAGAAAGATGGCATGTACCTACAATGTAAGAAAGATGGCATGTGCTTACTATGTAAGAAAGATGGCATGTGCCTGCTGTGTGAGAAAGATGGCATGTGTCTACTGTGTGAGAAAAATGGCATGTGCCTGCTATGGGAGAAAGATGGCATGTGCCTACTATGTGAGAAAAATGGCATGTGCCTACTATGTGAGAGAGATGACATGTGCTTACTATGTAAGAAAGATGGCATGTGCTTGCTGTGTGAGAAAGAAGGCATGTGCCTGCTATGTGAGAAAGATGGCATGTGCCTACTATGTGAGAGAGATGGCATGTGCTTACTATGTAAGAAAGATGGCATGTGCCTGCTGTGTGAGAAAGATGGCATGTGTCTACTGTGTGAGAAAAATGGCATGTGCCTGCTATGGGAGAAAGATGGCATGTGCCTACTATGTGAGAAAAATGGCATGTGCCTACTATGTGAGAGAGATGACATGTGCTTACTATGTAAGAAAGATGGCATGTGCTTGCTTTGTGAGAAAGAAGGCATGTGCCTGCTATGTGAGAAAGATGGCATGTGCCTGCTATGGGAGAAAGATGGCATGTGCCTGCTATGGGAGAGAGATGACATGTGCTTACTATGTAAGAAAGATGGCATGTGCTTGCTGTGTGAGAAAGAAGGCATGTGCCTGCTATGTGAGAAAGATGGCATGTGCCTGCTATGGGAGAAAGATGGCATGTGCCTGCTATGGGAGAGAGATGGCATGTGCCTGCTGTGTGAGAAAAATGGCATGTGCCTACTATGCGAGAGAGATGGCATGTGCTTACTATGTAAGAAAGATGGCATGTGCCTACTATGTGAGAAAAATGGCATGTGCTTACTATGTGAGAGAGATGACATGTGCTTACTATGTAAGAAAGATGGCATGTGCTTGCTGTGTGAGAAAGAAGGCATGTGCCTGCTATGTGAGAAAGATGGCATGTGCCTGCTATGGGAGAAAGATGGCATGTGCCTGCTATGGGAGAGAGATGGCATGTGCCTACTATGTGAGAAAAATGGCATGTGCCTACTATGCGAGAGAGATGGCATGTGCTTACTATGTAAGAAAGATGGCATGTGCCTGCTGTGTGAGAAAGATGGCATGTGTCTACTGTGTGAGAAAAATGGCATGTGCCTGCTATGGGAGAAAAATGGCATGTGCCTACTATGTGAGAGAGATGACATGTGCTTACTGTGTGAGAAAGATGGCATGTGCTTGCTGTGTGAGAAAGAAGGCATGTGCTTATTATGTAAAAAAGATGGCATGTGCTTGCTGTGTGAGAAAGAAGGCATGTGCTTATTATGTAAAAAAGATGGCATGTGCCTGCTGTATGAGAAAGATGGCATGTACCTACAATGTAAGAAAGATGGCATGTGCTTACTATGTAAGAAAGATGGCATGTGCCTGCTGTGTGAGAAAGATGGCATGTGTCTACTGTGTGAGAAAAATGGCATGTGCCTGCTATGGGAGAAAGATGGAATGTGCCTACTATGTGAGAAAAATGGCATGTGCCTACTATGTGAGAGAGATGACATGTGCTTACTATGTAAGAAAGATGGCATGTGCTTGCTGTGTGAGAAAGTAGGCATGTGCTTATTATGTAAAAAAGATGGCATGTGCTTGCTGTGTGAGAAAGAAGGCATGTGCCTACTATGTGAGAAAAATGGCATGTGCCTACTATGTGAGAGAGATGGCATGTGCTTACTATGTAAGAAAGATGGCATGTGCCTGCTGTGTGAGAAAGATGGCATGTGTCTACTGTGTGAGAAAAATGGCATGTGCCTGCTATGGGAGAAAGATGGCATGTGCCTACTATGTGAGAAAAATGGCATGTGCCTACTATGTGAGAGAGATGACATGTGCTTACTATGTAAGAAAGATGGCATGTGCTTGCTGTGTGAGAAAGAAGGCATGTGCCTGCTATGTGAGAAAGATGGCATGTGCCTGCTATGGGAGAAAGATGGCATGTGCCTGCTATGGGAGAGAGATGACATGTGCTTACTATGTAAGAAAGATGGCATGTGCTTGCTGTGTGAGAAAGAAGGCATGTGCCTGCTATGTGAGAAAGATGGCATGTGCCTGCTATGGGAGAAAGATGGCATGTGCCTGCTATGGGAGAGAGATGGCATGTGCCTGCTGTGTGAGAAAAATGGCATGTGCCTACTATGCGAGAGAGATGGCATGTGCTTACTATGTAAGAAAGATGGCATGTGCCTACTATGTGAGAAAAATGGCATGTGCCTACTATGTGAGAGAGATGACATGTGCTTACTATGTAAGAAAGATGGCATGTGCTTGCTGTGTGAGAAAGAAGGCATGTGCCTGCTATGTGAGAAAGATGGCATGTGCCTGCTATGGGAGAAAGATGGCATGTGCCTGCTATGGGAGAGAGATGGCATGTGCCTGCTGTGTGAGAAAAATGGCATGTGCCTGCTGTGTGAGAAAGATGGCATGTGCCTGCTATGGGAGAAAGATGGCATGTGCCTGCTATGTAAGAAAGATGGCATGTGCTTGCTGTGTGAGAAAGAAGGCATGTGCTTATTATGTAAAAAAGATGGCATGTGCCTGCTGTGTGAGAAAGATGGCATGTACCTACAATGTAAGAAAGATGGCATATGCTTACTATGTAAGAAAGATGGCATGTACCTACAATGTAAGAAAGATGGCATATGCTTACTATGTAAGAAAGATGGCATGTGCCTGCTGTGTGAGAAAGATGGCATGTGCCTGCTGTGTGAGAAAGATGGCCTGTGCCTGTTGTGTGAGAAAAATGTCATGTACCTACAATGTAAGAAAGATGGCATGTGCCTGCTGTGTGAGAAAGATGGCCTGTGCCTGTTGTGTGAGAAAAATGTCATGTACCTACAATGTAAGAAAGATGGCATGTGCTTACTATGTAAGAAAGATGGCATGTGCCTGCTGTGTGAGAAAAATGTCATGTACCTACAATGTAAGAAAGATGGCATGTGCTTACTATGTAAGAAAGATGGCATGTGCCTGCTGTGTGAGAAAGATGGCATGTGTCTACTGTGTGAGAAAAATGGCATGTGCCTGCTATGGGAGAAAGATGGCATGTGCCTACTATGTGAGAAAAATGGCATGTGCCTACTATGTGAGAGAGATGACATGTGCTTACTATGTAAGAAAGATGGCATGTGCTTGCTGTGTGAGAAAGAAGGCATGTGCTTATTATGTAAAAAAGATGGCATGTGCCTGCTGTATGAGAAAGATGGCATGTACCTACAATGTAAGAAAGATGGCATATGCTTACTATGTAAGAAAGATGGCATGTGCCTGCTGTGTGAGAAAGATGGCATGTGCCTGCTGTGTGAGAAAGATGGCATGTACCTACAATGTAAGAAAGATGGCATGTGCCTGCTGTGTGAGAAAGATGGCCTGTGCCTGTTGTGTGAGAAAAATGTCATGTACCTACAATGTAAGAAAGATGGCATGTGCCTGCTGTGTGAGAAAGATGGCATGTGCCTGCTGTGTGAGAAAGATGGCCTGTGCCTGTTGTGTGAGAAAAATGTCATGTACCTACAATGTAAGAAAGATGGCATGTGCCTGCTGTGTGAGAAAGATGGCCTGTGCCTGTTGTGTGAGAAAAATGTCATGTACCTACAATGTAAGAAAGATGGCATGTGCTTACTATGTAAGAAAGATGGCATGTGCCTGCTGTGTGAGAAAGATGGCCTGTGCCTGTTGTGTGAGAAAAATGTCATGTACCTACAATGTAAGAAAGATGGCATGTGCTTACTATGTAAGAAAGATGGCATGTGCCTGCTGTGTGAGAAAGATGGCAAGTGCTTATTATGTAAAAAAGATGGCATGTGCCTGCTGTATGAGAAAGATGGCATGTACCTACAATGTAAGAAAGATGGCATATGCTTACTATGTAAGAAAGATGGCATGTGCCTGCTGTGTGAGAAAGATGGCATGTGCCTGCTGTGTGAGAAAGATGGCATGTGTCTACTGTGTGAGAAAAATGGCATGTGCCTGCTATGGGAGAAAAATGGCATGTGCCTACTATGTGAGAGAGATGACATGTGCTTACTATGTAAGAAAGATGGCATGTGCTTGCTGTGTGAGAAAGAAGGCATGTGCTTATTATGTAAAAAAGATGGCATGTGCCTGCTGTATGAGAAAGATGGCATGTACCTACAATGTAAGAAAGATGGCATATGCTTACTATGTAAGAAAGATGGCATGTGCCTGCTGTGTGAGAAAGATGGCATGTGCCTGCTGTGTGAGAAAGATGGCATGTGTCTACTGTGTGAGAAAAATGGCATGTGCCTGCTATGGGAGAAAAATGGCATGTGCCTACTATGTGAGAGAGATGACATGTGCTTACTATGTAAGAAAGATGGCATGTGCTTGCTGTGTGAGAAAGAAGGCATGTGCCTGCTATGTGAGGAAGATGGCATGTGCCTGCTATGGGAGAAAGATGGCATGTGCCTGCTATGGGAGAGAGATGGCATGTGCCTGCTGTGTGAGAAAAATGGCATGTGCCTACTATGCGAGAGAGATGGCATGTGCTTACTATGTAAGAAAGATGGCATGTGCCTGCTGTGTGAGAAAGATGGCATGTGTCTACTGTGTGAGAAAAATGGCATGTGCCTGCTATGGGAGAAAGATGGCATGTGCCTACTATGTGAGAAAAATGGCATGTGCCTACTATGTGAGAGAGATGACATGTGCTTACTATGTAAGAAAGATGGCATGTGCTTGCTGTGTGAGAAAGAAGGCATGTGCTTATTATGTAAAAAAGATGGCATGTGCCTGCTGTATGAGAAAGATGGCATGTACCTACAATGTAAGAAAGATGGCATATGCTTACTATGTAAGAAAGATGGCATGTACCTACAATGTAAGAAAGATGGCATATGCTTACTATGTAAGAAAGATGGCATGTGCCTGCTGTGTGAGAAAAATGGCATGTGCCTACTATGCGAGAGAGATGGCATGTGCTTACTATGTAAGAAAGATGGCATGTGCCTACTATGTGAGAAAAATGGCATGTGCCTACTATGTGAGAGAGATGACATGTGCTTACTATGTAAGAAAGATGGCATGTGCTTGCTGCGTGAGAAAGAAGGCATGTGCTTATTATGTAAAAAAGATGGCATGTGCCTGCTGTATGAGAAAGATGGCATGTACCTACAATGTAAGAAAGATGGCATATGCTTACTATGTAAGAAAGATGGCATGTGCCTGCTGTGTGAGAAAGATGGCATGTGCCTACTATGTGAGAGAGATGGCATGTGCTTACTATGTAAGAAAGATGGCATGTGCCTGCTGTGTGAGAAAGATGGCATGTGTCTACTGTGTGAGAAAAATGGCATGTGCCTGCTATGGGAGAAAGATGGCATGTGCTTACTATGTGAGAAAAATGGCATGTGCCTACTATGTGAGAGAGATGACATGTGCTTACTATGTAAGAAAGATGACATGTGCTTACTATGTAAGAAAGATGGCATGTGCTTGCTGTGTGAGAAAGAAGGCATGTGCCTGCTATGTGAGAAAGATGGCATGTGCCTGCTATGGGAGAAAGATGGCATGTGCCTGCTATGGAAGAGAGATGGCATGTGCCTGCTGTGTGAGAAAAATGGCATGTGCCTACTATGCGAGAGAGATGGCATGTGCTTACTATGTAAGAAAGATGGCATGTGCCTACTATGTGAGAAAAATGGCATGTGCCTACTATGTGAGAGAGATGACATGTGCTTACTATGTAAGAAAGATGGCATGTGCTTGCTTTGTGAGAAAGAAGGCATGTGCCTACTATGCGAGAGAGATGGCATGTGCTTACTATGTAAGAAAGATGGCATGTGCCTGCTGTGTGAGAAAGATGGCATGTGTCTACTGTGTGAGAAAAATGGCATGTGCCTGCTATGGGAGAAAAATGGCATGTGCCTACTATGTGAGAGAGATGACATGTGCTTACTATGTAAGAAAGATGGCATGTGCTTGCTGTGTGAGAAAGAAGGCATGTGCCTGCTATGTGAGAAAGATGGCATGTGCCTGCTATGTGAGAAAGATGGCATGTGCCTGCTATGGGAGAGAGATGGCATGTGCCTGCTGTGTGAGAAAAATGGCATGTGCCTACTATGCGAGAGAGATGGCATGTGCTTACTATGTAAGAAAGATGGCATGTGCCTACTATGTGAGAAAAATGGCATGTGCCTACTATGTGAGAGAGATGACATGTGCTTACTATGTAAGAAAGATGGCATGTGCTTGCTGTGTGAGAAAGAAGGCATGTGCCTGCTATGTGAGAAAGATGGCATGTGCCTGCTATGTGAGAAAGATGGCATGTGCCTGCTATGGGAGAGAGATGGCATGTGCCTGCTGTGTGAGAAAAATGGCATGTGCCTACTATGCGAGAGAGATGGCATGTGCTTACTATGTAAGAAAGATGGCATGTGCCTGCTGTGTGAGAAAGATGGCATGTGTCTACTGTGTGAGAAAAATGGCATGTGCCTGCTATGGGAGAAAAATGGCATGTGCCTACTATGTGAGAGAGATGACATGTGCTTACTATGTAAGAAAGATGGCATGTGCTTGCTGTGTGAGAAAGAAGGCATGTGCTTATTATGTAAAAAAGATGGCATGTGCTTGCTGTGTGAGAAAGAAGGCATGTGCTTATTATGTAAAAAAGATGGCATGTGCCTGCTGTATGAGAAAGATGGCATGTACCTACAATGTAAGAAAGATGGCATGTGCCTGCTGTGTGAGAAAGATGGCCTGTGCCTGTTGTGTGAGAAAAATGTCATGTACCTACAATGTAAGAAAGATGGCATGTGCTTACTATGTAAGAAAGATGGCATGTGCCTGCTGTGTGAGAAAAATGTCATGTACCTACAATGTAAGAAAGATGGCATGTGCTTACTATGTAAGAAAGATGGCATGTGCCTGCTGTGTGAGAAAGATGGCATGTGTCTACTGTGTGAGAAAAATGGCATGTGCCTGCTATGGGAGAAAGATGGCATGTGCTTACTATGTGAGAAAAATGGCATGTGCCTACTATGTGAGAGAGATGACATGTGCTTACTATGTAAGAAAGATGACATGTGCTTACTATGTAAGAAAGATGGCATGTGCTTGCTGTGTGAGAAAGAAGGCATGTGCCTGCTATGTGAGAAAGATGGCATGTGCCTGCTATGGGAGAAAGATGGCATGTGCCTGCTATGGAAGAGAGATGGCATGTGCCTGCTGTGTGAGAAAAATGGCATGTGCCTACTATGCGAGAGAGATGGCATGTGCTTACTATGTAAGAAAGATGGCATGTGCCTACTATGTGAGAAAAATGGCATGTGCCTACTATGTGAGAGAGATGACATGTGCTTACTATGTAAGAAAGATGGCATGTGCTTGCTGTGTGAGAAAGAAGGCATGTGCCTACTATGCGAGAGAGATGGCATGTGCTTACTATGTAAGAAAGATGGCATGTGCCTGCTGTGTGAGAAAGATGGCATGTGTCTACTGTGTGAGAAAAATGGCATGTGCCTGCTATGGGAGAAAAATGGCATGTGCCTACTATGTGAGAGAGATGACATGTGCTTACTATGTAAGAAAGATGGCATGTGCTTGCTGTGTGAGAAAGAAGGCATGTGCCTGCTATGTGAGAAAGATGGCATGTGCCTGCTATGTGAGAAAGATGGCATGTGCCTGCTATGGGAGAGAGATGGCATGTGCCTGCTGTGTGAGAAAAATGGCATGTGCCTACTATGCGAGAGAGATGGCATGTGCTTACTATGTAAGAAAGATGGCATGTGCCTACTATGTGAGAAAAATGGCATGTGCCTACTATGTGAGAGAGATGACATGTGCTTACTATGTAAGAAAGATGGCATGTGCTTGCTGTGTGAGAAAGAAGGCATGTGCCTGCTATGTGAGAAAGATGGCATGTGCCTGCTATGGGAGAAAGATGGCATGTGCCTGCTATGTGAGAGAGATGGCATGTGCCTGCTGTGTGAGAAAAATGGCATGTGCCTACTATGCGAGAGAGATGGCATGTGCTTACTATGTAAGAAAGATGGCATGTGCCTGCTGTGTGAGAAAGATGGCATGTGTCTACTGTGTGAGAAAAATGGCATGTGCCTGCTATGGGAGAAAAATGGCATGTGCCTACTATGTGAGAGAGATGACATGTGCTTACTATGTAAGAAAGATGGCATGTGCTTGCTGTGTGAGAAAGAAGGCATGTGCTTATTATGTAAAAAAGATGGCATGTGCTTGCTGTGTGAGAAAGAAGGCATGTGCTTATTATGTAAAAAAGATGGCATGTGCCTGCTGTATGAGAAAGATGGCATGTACCTACAATGTAAGAAAGATGGCATGTGCTTACTATGTAAGAAAGATGGCATGTGCCTGCTGTGTGAGAAAGATGGCATGTGTCTACTGTGTGAGAAAAATGGCATGTGCCTGCTATGGGAGAAAGATGGCATGTGCCTACTATGTGAGAAAAATGGCATGTGCCTACTATGTGAGAGAGATGACATGTGCTTACTATGTAAGAAAGATGGCATGTGCTTGCTGTGTGAGAAAGAAGGCATGTGCTTATTATGTAAAAAAGATGGCATGTGCTTGCTGTGTGAGAAAGAAGGCATGTGCTTACTATGTGAGAAAAATGGCATGTGCCTACTATGTGAGAGAGATGGCATGTGCTTACTATGTAAGAAAGATGGCATGTGCCTGCTGTGTGAGAAAGATGGCATGTGTCTACTGTGTGAGAAAAATGGCATGTGCCTGCTATGGGAGAAAGATGGCATGTGCCTACTATGTGAGAAAAATGGCATGTGCCTACTATGTGAGAGAGATGACATGTGCTTACTATGTAAGAAAGATGGCATGTGCTTGCTGTGTGAGAAAGAAGGCATGTGCCTGCTATGTGAGAAAGATGGCATGTGCCTGCTATGGGAGAAAGATGGCATGTGCCTGCTATGGGAGAGAGATGACATGTGCTTACTATGTAAGAAAGATGGCATGTGCTTGCTGTTTGAGAAAGAAGGCATGTGCCTGCTATGTGAGAAAGATGGCATGTGCCTGCTATGGGAGAAAGATGGCATGTGCCTGCTATGGGAGAGAGATGGCATGTGCCTGCTGTGTGAGAAAAATGGCATGTGCCTACTATGCGAGAGAGATGGCATGTGCTTACTATGTAAGAAAGATGGCATGTGCCTACTATGTGAGAAAAATGGCATGTGCCTGCTATGGGAGAGAGATGGCATGTGCCTGCTGTGTGAGAAAAATGGCATGTGCCTACTATGCGAGAGAGATGGCATGTGCTTACTATGTAAGAAAGATGGCATGTGCTTGCTGTGTGAGAAAGAAGGCATGTGCTTATTATGTAAAAAAGATGGCATGTGCCTGCTGTATGAGAAAGATGGCATGTACCTACAATGTAAGAAAGATGGCATATGCTTACTATGTAAGAAAGATGGCATGTGCCTGCTGTGTGAGAAAGATGGCATGTGCCTACTATGTGAGAGAGATGGCATATGCTTACTATGTAAGAAAGATGGCATGTGCCTGCTGTGTGAGAAAGATGGCATGTGCCTGCTGTGTGAGAAAGATGGCCTGTGCCTGTTGTGTGAGAAAAATGTCATGTACCTACAATGTAAGAAAGATGGCATGTGCCTGCTGTGTGAGAAAGATGGCCTGTGCCTGTTGTGTGAGAAAAATGTCATGTACCTACAATGTAAGAAAGATGGCATGTGCCTGCTGTGTGAGAAAGATGGCCTGTGCCTGTTGTGTGAGAAAAATGTCATGTACCTACAATGTAAGAAAGATGGCATGTGCTTACTATGTAAGAAAGATGGCATGTACCTACAATGTAAGAAAGATGGCATATGCTTACTATGTAAGAAAGATCGCATGTGCCTGCTGTGTGAGAAAGATGGCATGTGCCTGCTGTGTGAGAAAGATGGCCTGTGCCTGTTGTGTGAGAAAAATGTCATGTACCTACAATGTAAGAAAGATGGCATGTGCCTGCTGTGTGAGAAAGATGGCCTGTGCCTGTTGTGTGAGAAAAATGTCATGTACCTACAATGTAAGAAAGATGGCATGTGCTTACTATGTAAGAAAGATGGCATGTGCCTGCTGTGTGAGAAAGATGGCATGTGTCTACTGTGTGAGAAAAATGGCATGTGCCTGCTATGGGAGAAAGATGGCATGTGCCTACTATGTGAGAAAAATGGCATGTGCCTACTATGTGAGAGAGATGACATGTGCTTACTATGTAAGAAAGATGGCTTGTGCTTGCTGTGTGAGAAAGAAGGCATGTGCTTATTATGTAAAAAAGATGGCATGTGCCTGCTGTATGAGAAAGATGGCATGTACCTACAATGTAAGAAAGATGGCATATGCTTACTATGTAAGAAAGATGGCATGTGCCTGCTGTGTGAGAAAGATGGCATGTGCCTGCTGTGTGAGAAAGATGGCATGTACCTACAATGTAAGAAAGATGGCATGTGCCTGCTGTGTGAGAAAGATGGCCTGTGCCTGTTGTGTGAGAAAAATGTCATGTACCTACAATGTAAGAAAGATGGCATGTGCCTGCTGTGTGAGAAAGATGGCATGTGCCTGCTGTGTGAGAAAGATGGCCTGTGCCTGTTGTGTGAGAAAAATGTCATGTACCTACAATGTAAGAAAGATGGCATGTGCCTGCTGTGTGAGAAAGATGGCCTGTGCCTGTTGTGTGAGAAAAATGTCATGTACCTACAATGTAAGAAAGATGGCATGTGCTTACTATGTAAGAAAGATGGCATGTGCCTGCTGTGTGAGAAAGATGGCATGTGTCTACTGTGTGAGAAAAATGGCATGTGCCTGCTATGGGAGAAAGATGGCATGTGCCTACTATGTGAGAAAAATGGCATGTGCCTACTATGTGAGAGAGATGACATGTGCTTACTATGTGAGAAAGATGGCATGTGCTTGCTGTGTGAGAAAGAAGGCATGTGCTTATTATGTAAAAAAGATGGCATGTGCCTGCTGTATGAGAAAGATGGCATGTACCTACAATGTAAGAAAGATGGCATATGCTTACTATGTAAGAAAGATGGCATGTGCCTGCTGTGTGAGAAAGATGGCATGTGCCTGCTGTGTGAGAAAGATGGCCTGTGCCTGTTGTGTGAGAAAAATGTCATGTACCTACAATGTAAGAAAGATGGCATGTGCTTACTATGTAAGAAAGATGGCATGTGCCTGCTGTGTGAGAAAGATGGCCTGTTCCTGTTGTATGAGAAAAATGTCATGTGCTTGCTGTATGAGAAAGATGGCATGTGCCTGCTACGTGAGAAATATGGCATGTGTCTGCTGTGAGAGAGATGGCATGTGCCTGCTGTGTGAGAAAGATGGCCTGTGCCTGTTGTGTGAGAAAAATGTCATGTGCTTGCTGTATGAGAAAGATGGCATGTGCCTGCTACGTGAGAAATATGGCATGTGTCTGCTGTGAGAGAGATGGCATGTGCCTGCTGTGTGAGAAAGATGGCCTGTGCCTGTTGTGTGAGAAAAATGTCATGTGCTTGCTGTATGAGAAAGATGGCATGTGCCTGCTACGTGAGAAATATGGCATGTGTCTGCTGTGAGAGAGATGGCATGTGCCTGCAGTGTGAGAAAGATTGCATGTGCCTGCTGTGTGAGAAAGATAGCATGTGCCTGCTGTGTAAGAAAGTTGGCATGTGCCTGCCATGTGAGAAAGGAATATGTTTGAAAATTGCTTAACATTTTTGCTCCTTCACTGTATGGCTCAAGTTGACAACTAAAATGCTACAATGATAATTAACGGAGCCGTATCGAACGACTGATAAACGAGTAAGTAATTAGATTTATTGATCTAGCCTTTTAGTGGCAAAGGTCCAACCTTATCCAAAGTCCAGCCAACCAAATCTCCTTTTCCTTAGTCTAGTCTAGTTAGTCCTAGTTTTCGTCATCACTGTGACGTCATCCTCCAATTCACTTCCCACCTCTAATGTACCATAGAGTTGCATTTTTCTCCTCTCCCTTAACAATGTCACCGCCCCATCTCCATTTCAAGACATCGTCGTCTACATCCTCTGTTTTTGTTGCTTTCCTGATACAATATTTGGTTTATTCCTATTTTTCTTTTTCTTTTTTTAAACCAGCTAACCTGATGTGACATACTATTAAATGTAGCGCACAACTCAATAGTGTCGCCTCAAGAGAGTCCCGCTCTTTCCCCTGTGGCAATTAGACGTTCCCTGTGAGTTGTTCTGTACTTACTGATAATTCGGTGGTTTTACTCTAAACCCAAAGCCCCCTGACAAGTGATTCTTGTGAACACTACATCTTCCGCCCCAACTCGAGTCAATAAACGTTCCTTACCCTGTGAATGCCTGCATCACCAACCGTACGATCGTTTTACACCTGTCTCCGACTTGGTAACACGTTCACAATCGCTTACATTTTGACAATTCATTGCGTTATCTACGTTGTCGATCAGACAAATTATTTAGCATAATAATTATGAAGTAATGGTGAAGGGACAATTATTGTGGAGAGTAGTTAAATAAATCGTTAAAAATTACGTAGTTACTTAGCATACCTAACTGTGAAGGGCAACCCCTTCACAGTTATGCTGTCTCTGACAGCAGCGATCCAACAGCAACTTTATAACGATGATAAAAATCACAGTGGTGCAAAATCAGACTAAAATAACTACCGTGGACGAACTAGTCCGTGAAGGACCAGTTTTATTTTTACGAAACAAAAGCAACTGTTTTTACAATAGCTAGACGAATAAAGATAGAAATAAAGATAACAGACAAACGAAATACAAACTTTTTTAATTTAATTTTCATGGATTGTCAGAATCCCCATCAAAATGAAAAGGATTGTGATATCACTACCACAATCCTTTTGATTTTGATGGGGGTAAGTGCGTTCATAACATTGGGATGCAGGTGAGAGTGGTTCAATAATACGTGAACCTTTTAAGTAAAAAATAATCGTATCTACTATTAATTAATATGGTACGTTTTAACCATAATTCTTTCGTTCTTTTATTGAGGCAACAATTAGGTTCGATGATCATGTACTCACATGTTAGGCTTTACCTATATAAATAAAAGATCGGCCAAATGCGTGTTGGACCACGCAAAATGAAGGGTTCCGTAGTTAGGATGAACTTATCTCAAAAACAAACTTAACATTGTAGTTGAAAAATATGTTCTCCCATACATCGATATACGTCACGGTCAATTCTCCAACCGCAAAGGATATGGTTAAACAACTGCCCTTAGCATGTATAGAAATATCTCACTAGCTCCTAACATTCAAATATTCATTAATTAATTATTACGGTTTTATTATTCTCCTAGAACTTTTGCGAGCTAATCAAATAATTAAAAGTTTTTCTTGTTTTTTGTTTGAAGGAGCAAAAGCGATTATGACATTCCATTCTACGAAAATGTGGACGATAATCCTACTTTTAAAGATAAGTGCGTTCTGAAATTAACAGTATTAATTATTATACATATATTATTTATTTTTAAAACGCAATACGTCTCAAAACGTTGATTTCTTTGATTGCCTTTTATCTGATTTCTAGAAATTACTGGCAAACTGTGGAAATAAACGAGAACTTAAATAGTACCCGGCACATAAAAGTGACAATCGATTCTATCGATTCTTCTCGATTACACTTGATTGGATTAGAAGCAAATAAAAAAAATGACCAAAAGCTTCGAAACATATTCAATAATCTACTCAAATGATCCAATAACCTCCATAAGTAACAATTTTATGTCGAAGAATTTTGACTGACAGTGATCAACAATAATTGTATTTTCAATTATTTAATCGATTCTGTTTCATTCAAGTTCACTCCCATCTCTATAAACAAAACAACCGTCAGTCATGTGTCAAACGTCAGTCATGTGTCAAACGTCGTTTGACACACATGTATGAGTGGGGCGATTTTCCTAACAAAACCTTTTTCTTTTACAAGTTTGTATACTTATTGACGGAGGATTTAGGTGTTTCTACGATTTTATTTTCAGGATTGTAATAACATGAAAAGTTCATAAAAAAAACTTTATTCATATGAAATACTAATATTCAGCTATTCAGCATTACAAATGACTACCTATGTACAATATTTATACATTACTACCCATGATACTTCTATTTAGTCATGTCTTCTAAGTTGCTCGCCTATTACTCGTTAACTTGTAAAGCCTACTTAGCTGTGATAGTTTTGCTTTTAATTTCATTATAGGTACTACTGCCATGATTTTTTTATCCCATCTCCATAAACAACCAATTAAGTAACTGGCAAGGGCAGACACTTGGCTCTAACATATAATAGACGAGGAAAAAAAATATCATTCCCACATTACGTAATGTAGGGGGTACCTACCCTAAAAAAATTTTTTTCATTATATTATTTTACCACCTTTTATTTTGGGTGGGAAATTATGAAATAACTTCTCCGGCTCTGGGCGGAGCGGGAGGGTGTGTCAGAATCTTACTGACTAAAACCCACCGGTGTTCCTGTTGCCTATGTTGCGGACTTTCTCGCGATCCCGGCAGGCATCGGCCCTAGTGGACCACCTTGTCGGCGTGATTAATATGTACCTACCTACGCCAAATGACAGCTTTCTAGTACTAAGCGCGAAACTATAAGCGTTCCTTGTCTACTACGGAACCCTAAACAGGATATGCTGTTCGTTGGTAGCGCACCGCTTGAGAACGGCTGGACCGATTTGACTATTTTTTATTGTAAAATGTTCGTAATAGTCCGATTTTTAATGGAAAGGAAAATTTTAAAAATTGCCCGCAAAATTGGAAAATTCGGGAAAATCTTTTACTCATGGGATCTTTGTATGAACTCAAGACCATGTTGAAATTTAGACAGGACAACGTTTGTCGGGTTAACTAGTTGTAAATAAAATAAAGACACACCTTAACAGTAGGTCATACACTGTTTTCTGTTCCTTAAACGGTGCAAAAAAACCTCTTGAGGTAAACGGTATGACCTAGAACAGAAAAATCAAAGACACATGTGACATCCACCAATCCGCACTGGGCCCTCTAGATGGATTACGGCACGCTCTCACAGAGAGGAGGCCTGGGAGTCTTCAAGTTCCGAGTGAATAGGTTAATTCTAGGCAAGTGTGCTCCATCGCCCGACCACACAATCGTTTACCAGGTGAGGTATCAAGCGTGCACGATCGTCGACCACAGCATCATCAAGCGCGAGTCTACCAACACAACAATAACTCTACTAAGCAATACAAAAGCTAACACGGACTTAAGTTAAAACGATCACATTTCGTCTTTGATTCAAGGCCGACAGGATTGTCAACGAGGCACTGAGTGAGGATTATACACATGAGTAGACAGCCGACAGAGACCAAGCTTCATATGACACAAATAACACGATCAAATATTAGGATGGTTCCTACCAAAATGGTGACCGACTTCGTCCGTCTGTTTGTCACAGATGCTATCCGGCCAATATTAAATCTATCGACTTGAAATTGCAATAGTTATTTTACATAAGGCTCACCCACCTTTATAACGTGTGGTGAAATGTGACCGCAGTATGTATCCAGTTGCATTGGAAAGGGGAACAAAAACGTAATGCATTTTTATTTCTTATTGCACCTGCTCTTGACCTCGATCTCGCCTAGTGGAAATTACTGAAATGTGTTCGTTCCCAGAGTGTACATGTCCTACCATCATAAATTAAGTACACTATTACATACATTTGTTCAATCGCTGGGTCACTGTTGTATATCCGCTCATGGTTCAAGTGAGGCGAGTCAATGTATTTGCCTAAAAGAGATGACTAGTGTATTACCTTTTTTTTTTTGGATGGGAAATCATCAAATAGCTTCTCCCGCTCTGGGCGGAGCGGAAGGGTGTGTGACTCTTATTGACTAAAACCCACCCGTATTCCTTCCTTTCCTAATGCAAATACTTTTAGGCTGTAAGATCTTCCCTTGTAAACTATGTATTTTCTTGCAAATAAACATTTTGAATTTGAATATGCCCCTCGGCGCTCGACCCACTGCGTTGCATCGCAACGCTACTACTTCGTTTTTGTTTAGCGTGCTTTCTGTTTTTTATTCTTTTTACTCGGTTTCTATGGGTCACAGCGTGATATTCATAACGTAATATATGTTACCTTACTCAAGACTTAGGCTATCAATTGCCAAAAGATTTTTTAAATCTGACTTCCCACTGCCGGGGTCGCAGGAAGGTACTTATGGGTCACCGAGGCCCCTGGCAACACAGGCAACAGAGAGATTAGTGCGTGTGCGTTCAATCAAAAACATAATATAGGCAGTCATGGGACTACCGATAGAAGTGGAAACTTATCGCTCATCACGCCTAAAGAAGTTTTCACTTCAAAAACTATGAATATCTAAAACACAATTTAAACTTTTCAGTACACCTACACAACTTAAACTTTTCAGTACACCTACACAACTTAAACTTTTCAGTACACCTACACAAATTAAACATTTCAGTATACTTACACAACTTAAACTTTTCAGTACACCTACACAAATTAAACTTTTCAGTACACCTACACAAATTAAACTTTTCAGTACACCTACACAACTTAAACTCTTCAGTACACCTACACAAATTAAACTTTTCAGTACACCTACACAAATTAAACTTTTCAGTACACCTACACAAATTAAACTTTTCAGTACACCTACACAAATTAAACTTTTCAGTATACCTACATTAATTAAACTTTGCACGTGGTCAATTTAACTTCACTTCACTTCACTTCAACGCGTCTAAAGATGTTTTCACTTCATAAATTATAATTTCTTGAAGTAACTTGTTTTTATCCGACTGCCCCAGGAGGGTAATGTTTTTCGAGAGTATGTATGTATGTATGTATGTATGTATGTATGTATGTATGTCTATTTCTTTGGCACGCTCTGTAGGCTTTATGGATTTTAACATATGAGGTGTCCTTAGATTCGTCTTAATTGTCGGAGTGACATAGGCTATTTGTTATTTATAAATTGTATCTGCAAACAAAAAAAAAGGAGGTAAAAGGTTTTTTTTAAATAAATTGCTACAATATTGGTATCAAATAAAAGCTAGTAATGAGTAATTTTCAAATATATTTATTAATAAAACTAAAAAGCTTGAAACAAAATAAATTATTAAAAAAAAAACAAAAAACCCGACTGCAAAAACACATAACTGAAAACGGAAAAACAAGATAATCTATAGAATTTTGGTCTTACAAACGAATAACCTGAAATATGTTGTAACTGTTGATTGTCCCGCCTGCGATACCAAAATTCTATAGATTATAATGCTTGTTTTTCCGTTTTCAGTTATGTGTTTTTGCAGTCTTTTTGTTTTTTTTAATAATTTATTTTTGCTTTTGCAATAACTAGCTTTGGAAATAACCCTCAAAAATAAACAAACTCTTCAGCTTTATTATATTAGTACCCACCTACAAATTGTAGAGTCAGGATGTCTCTATCTCCATCTTCGAGCCGATGTACGATACAAACACCATTAAACTTTTGATGTGTTTAACTCTAAGCAAGCTCTCGTTTCTAATAACGACAACAAGTAAGCACTTTCGAGATGTTTTGAAAGTCTCGAAATATTATAAGAACTTTGAAAAAGTACGGTCAATCACACGTGTGTCACACGTGTGACACACGTGTGACACCCGCAGATCAGTAGTCCTAAAACATTGACATTGACAGCGACTTTATGTCGTAATCTGTAAGGGCAGTTTTAGTATTGCAAGTGTTACCACTGATGCGCGATCGACTGTACTGTCGACGCAGGTGTCGTTTGACAGTATTGTAACCAATTACAAAATAAATCAAGTGGTTCCGATATGAATTTAAGTATACAGATAATTAAAGATTTTATTAGTACGCAACTTGACAAGTAACAGTAATTTTGGTTCGATAAAACATGATACTGTGTTTAAATATTATTTATATAATTGAATACGTTTAAATTAACTTGAACTCAAATACAAAATATGCATGAATATTATAATAAATAGTAAAGAGTTTAAAAACAAGTTTAACGTCCATCTAATGACTGGAAATTCGCGTTCTGCCACTTCGTAGCGTAGACACAGAGTTATCTTGACCTCTGAGTTTATTTCCGCCTTTCTTCTCAGAGTAGTCAGATAGGAAACGGCGACCTGATCCAGTTTAAAAAAATATATGTTGACGTGTAAAAGTACTTACAGAAATAAAAATCAAAACCACTTACAGAAATAAAAATCATTTCATTTTTACACGGCCTTTTCACGTTAGTTTTTTGCAATTTTCATTGTTATGGAATATTCTTTCAGACATAAAATAACCATCTTCCTATCATTAATTCAAGATACAAAAATTGATCGAAAAGGAGGAACTTTTCGAGTGATAGAGTCGATTATTTTTTTTTTACTTACCTACATCAGAAGTATAAAAAAAACTAATCGACTGCAATTTAATTTTAATTTCCAGGCGTTCACGTTAAGTAATGCTAAAGTACATAGAGATCGACACGTTCTCAACTTATTCTGAAATCAGAACCGGCTGTTATACAAGGTCAAATAAAAGTAGCTAGGGAAACTCCGCACACAAGATGTGTATCGATACCTAACTACTGCTTAATAGACTAGATCTTTCTAGATCTTTTTTGTTAAGTACTAGTATTTAATAACACAAATATGTCAAAATTCAAAGAGAAACTACACAAACTTAATTGGGATGATATTCTTAAAACCAATAATAACATTAACATAAATTATAAAACATTTAATGACACACTTATCTCTATTCTAAATCAATGTAAGTATACCGTTGCGTAAAATTAAACTATAACCAGTTTATGTATAAAAAAATATTGGGTCACAGTAGGTTTAAAAAATCTTGTTTAAATAAAAGACTATTAAAGACATTAACATCAAAAACAAAAAATCCACTGTTAACAAAATATTATAAAAAAAAATATTGAAGAAAACTGTCACAGTTGCAAAAAAACTACACTTTAAAAAATAAAATGATGAAATCTGACAGAAAAGTTAAAACAATGTGACGAATAATCAATGAACGCACAAACAAGAAACTAAAAATGAGAAACACAACATAACCCTACAAATAAATAATAGCTTAACTTCAAAACCCCATGAGGTAGCCAACATATTTAACAGTTTCTTTGCTACTATTGGTGAGGGCAGCACAAAACCTTCCGGCAGCAAACCGAAAGGACCCCCGGCGATTCCAGCTAAACAAAATACATTATTTCTTAGCCCAGTAGATCCTTGCGAAATAAATACAACAATTAAAAAGTTTAAAAACAATAAAGTCTTTTTTTTTTTTAATTTTTAATTATTGTATTTAGTTTGAAATTGACGATTTTCCACCCGCTCTTAAGATTAGGTTTTAGGACAATGCGCTGACGAATTAACCTTGCCATTTTAGAATAGAATAGAATACTCTTTATTATGTACACCATAAAAAATACAGATACATTTGTTGAAATTTTACATAGGGTGATACAATGGGCGGTCTTATCGCTTAAAGCGATATTTTACAGACAACCTTTGGATGGATTAAAGGGGGAAGGAGAGACAATACTGCAGGTAGTCAGTGGCGTACCAGTTTACATACTAGACTTAATCAATCTTTTAAAGAAGGCGCTTTTCCCGATTTATTAAAAAAAAAGCTCTTATAAAACCGATCCACAAGAAAAATATAAAAACCGACACAAACAGCCTCAGAAATATTTGAAAAAGCCATGTGCGATCGTGATTATGCATTTTGTGAAAAATATAATACATATATGTGGGAGCAACAGTGAATTTTTATTAATTTAAAAATATTAACGCCAGTTTTAGAGCAATGTCCGGTTTAATAAGTTGTTCAGTTGACTACTCGCCCCCACCCACTGACAAACAGCCCATAGTTTAAGAGAGCGCGCAAGTAGCTCGATCGCGCAGACTTTGTTCGACTACGGACTCGGCAAGACAATTCTGAATGGTCAGGTACCTACGTATTATTTTGATTGTATTAATTAATATTGATATGCTTTATTATTTTATGTAATAATGTTATATTACCACATCATTTTGTTGTGAAAATAATTACTGTGTGGATTTAATAATTATAAAATGGATCTATAACATCCATTAGTTTTATTCCATCAATATTTACCGCCACATATATTAAATGATAATCAAAATGGTTTTCGTAAAAACCGATCTACTCAATATAATTGATAATAAAAAATACGCTGTAGGATTGTTATTAGACATGACTAAGGCCTATGATAAGGTGCAATTTCATTAATTATTAAATAAACTATATAACATCGGTATCCGCGGCAAAAGTTACGAATGGTTCACATCTTATTTAAAAAACAGAGAACAAGTTATAGAAATAGAACATTACAATCAGAAATCAAAAGAAATATAGTTAATTCGATCCTTAACCATGCCCGTAAACGCTTCTATACCACAAGGAAATGTGATAGGGTGCCTGCTATTCCTTGTTTACATAAACGATCTCCCTTACCACATCAATGAGTCATGCGTATTGTTCGCCGATGATATCTCTTAAACCAAACATTGAGTTCTATACATTTTTTTTTTTTTTTTTTTGGGTGGGAAATCATCAAATAACTTCTCCCGCTCTGGGCGGAGCGGGAGGGTGTGTCAGACTCTTACCGACTAAAACCCACCCGTATTCCTTCCTGTTGCCTGTGTTGCGGGGGCCTCGGTGACCCATAAGTACCTTCCCGCGACCCCGGCAGGCATCGGCCCTAGTGGACCCCTACTTTGTGCTGACGACATCTTTTTGAGGCGCGCGTGGAATACGACGCGCCGTCGACCCGGGCCTGGTCCTTGCCGGACGGTGAGCTACCCATTGCTCACCGTCCGCAAGCCCGCGCCTACGGTGGCCGGAAATCCGTCCGGGATTCCCGACGCCCTGGGCGTCTCCTGCGGCGGCTAGGGGCGAGAGGCTATACTTGACACTGCAACTCACTGGATGAGCGAACACAACCTTGAAATTAACTACAATAAGACAAAAGTAATAACTTTCCACCCCCGACAAAAAAAAAACATATAAGTATGTTTCAAATACAACGGATCAAAATTAGAAGCAGTAAATAAATTCACCCTTTTAGGCCTAGACATAGATTGGAAATCACATGTTCAAAAAGTAAGAACGAAGTTATCCAAGTTTTCATACGCTCTCTGAGAAAGCAAAAAAACAACAGACCTCAAAACAGCACTAGTAACATATTACACGTACGCATTTGCACGGCTGAAATATGGAGTTATCCTATGGGGAAATACGAGTAGTACAGACGCGCCTCAATTATTCACTCTACAGAAAAAAAATGATTAAAATTTTAATAAACATCAAAGATACGGACTCCTGTACACCCCACTTTAAAGACCTAAAAATATTAACCCTGCAAGTAGTACAGACGCGCCTCAATTTTCACTCTACAGAAAAAAAAATGATTAAAATTTTAATAAACATCAAAAATACGGACTCCTGTAAACCCCACTTTAAAGACCTAAAAATATTAACCCTGCCCTGCCTCTACATACTTGAAATGTGAAATGTGCCCAAAAAAAACCCAGAGTCGATTAAAATAATTTATGAACATCAAAATAGACCTTAAGTAAGAGGTACGCTATTCGTTTTGCATAAAACCATAACCAAACAGCCCAGCAGCATATAACAATTCTGTGTTGAATAACACAACAATAACAACAATATTAACAAGTCGCGTTGAATAACTGGTTTATTGTTTTGTTACCGTGTTTGTTGCTCACTCGTGAAGAGATGGAGAATATAGATAAGGAATTACATTTACGAGAACGAAAGAGATAGCAGATGTATAAGTCTTCGCGCCATTGTTGTTATCCAGGTAGCGAAACCGTGACCGACCCTGTCCCGCGCGCAGTCCCTCGTAAGCTTATCGTATGTGCAGATGGCTATATCATTGAAGTCTCTGGACCATATGCGGCAACCAAGTCAGACGCTACAATAATGCAGAATATATTATATAACCACAATGGTCCATTAGAAGAGGCACCTATTCGATAGTTTTTAAACGCAGGCGACGCACTGATTTTAGACCGAGGATTCCACGACGTAATTCCGAATTTAGAAGAATGTGGTTTTGAACCGCACATGCCGCCATCTAAGAGGCGGCATGAAACACAACTCCGCACAGAGGATGCAAACAAATCCAGACTTATAACAATGGTCCGATGGGTTGTTGAGACAATTAACGGTCGCTTCAAAAGAGACTTCAAAATATTCCGCAACACTTATTTTAATAAATCAGCGCCATTTGCCATGACCGATTTCAGAATTACCGCAGCTCTTATAAACGCATTCCAAGAACTTATGCTGACAGCCAATATTCTGACGCGTTCATCAACATAATTAATACCAACATGCATAAACCGAACCTGCTGGCAGATTATGTGGAACAACAAAATATGAATCGGCAAAGAGTAGCGTTTGAGAGACTACAAGCAAACCCCCTAAACCTACAAGATTTTCCAAGACTTTCATACCACGAATTGATTTTGTTCGCTGCAGGCACCTACCATTTAAAGATAGCACGGTCGTACTGTTGGGAGCATGTAAGAGAGACCGGTACTTACGAAATAGATGTGTACCAACATCCTCATCATATTAATATTGGTGACTTAGGTGAGAAAACTTTATTAAGAGGACACATACAGTCGCAGCATGTTCAATCCAGAACGTACTATACATACATCATGTATGTATACACCGGGTCACAACAGCAGAGACGTAATTGTAGAATACGTTTGTTCATGCATTCATGGTCGCCGAACTTTAGGCAGTTGTGCTCATATAATAAGCATGTTATACTACCTTGCATTTGCAAGACACGAAGAGCTTCAACAGCCAGCGGCTTTTTTTGATAGCGTTCTCCTAGATTTAGAAAATATGTAACATGTTTAAAATCAATAAAACAACGTAGCATATACCTATTCAGTTGTTTTCATTTATTAAGTTAATAGCCATATAATAATCCGCAATCACTTTTATATGTATATCAATAATATTTTATATTTATATACATATATATAATCAGTAGATACGTATAATGTTCTTTACTCTTAAATCTCTCTCAATATTACGCACAATTCGTCACAATATCGTTTGTAAAACCACTATATATCATAGATTTTTAAAAGTTTAATCAATCAGTTACGATTTTTGTATAACTTGTGATGTGGTGATGGTTTAATCGAAAACTATTATTGGATTTGGGATATAGTATATACATACTATATCCCAAATCCAATAATAGTTTTCGATTAAACCATCACGTGAAACCATCATAATAAAACGATTTATGTGTGGCAAGGTAGAGTATACACTCTACCTTGCCACACATAAATCGTTTTATTCGATTCTGGGTTTTTGCTCCATATATTTTTGGGCATTATCCATGACTGCCTCGTCGGGCGGCTGGTGCGGGTGGGGCCGTATTTGCATCAGAGAGGCACTCCGGTACCACTGGATGCCGACCTACCTCTGTCGTGTGGTCGAGGCCTATCTGACGGACAGGGCCGTCATCTACCCCGGTCACCAGGGAGTGTGGAACCGGCAAGAGATGTCGTGCGGTGTCCCACAGGGATCGGTCCTGGGGCCGCATCTGTGGGACATCGGATACGACTGGGTGCTGCGCGCCGACCTCCCTAGCGGCGTCAGCGTAGTGTGCTACGCTGACGACACGTTGGTCCTGGCGTAGAGGAGGTCGCACCAGGCGGCGGCTGAAGTAGCGGCACGCGGGGTTGCGACAATCGTCGAAAGGATCCGGCAATTGGGACGTCGATAACGCGTTATATTCCACGCGCGCCTCAAAGAGATGTCGTCAGCACAAATGTAGGGGTCCACTAGGGCCGATGTCTGCCGGGGTCGCGCAAAGGTACTACAGGGTCACCGAGGCCCCTGGCAACACAGGCAGCAGGAAGGAATATGGGTGGATTTTAGTCAGTAAGAGTCTGACACACCCTCCCGCTCCGCCCAGAGCGGAAGAAGTTACTTGATGATTTCCCATCCAAAAAAAAAAAATACTTTCGAGCTTCTGACGACCCGTAACGACTGTCAAAGATCTACAAATGACAGCCGGGACCAACGGCTTATTGTGCTTTCCGAGGCACGGAGGGGTCTTGGTATGTAAAGATGGTCACCCATCCACGGGCCAACCGCGGCAAGCGTAGCTTAACCTGATCGATCGATCCGTGCGGCTGTTATTACTTAGCCACAAGCCCCGAATATACTCATCAGTGCATAATTAATAATAATACCATTCTACAAGACTCAATAAAATTGTAAATATTTCGTCTATTATAATAATCGTGCAATATATAATATTATAAATATAACTTAAAACCAAATATATATAAATACTTTTAGAAATTATAAATACCATAAAAGCAAATTAATCTATTTTTTAATTTTGTCTTTTTTCTTAACAAAGAGCGCCTTCATTCTCTCTCCCATTAAAAATTAACTTTGCTGTGCCCGACAGGGTTCCTAATAGATTCGATGCTTTAACACCCCAATTATTATTATACATAATTATGTACACATTATAGAATGCAATAAAGTATTGAGTATTGAGTAAGTACTTCTTGACAGGCCTACATTGCCCGCCCTCCCATACCTATTAACACTGTAATGTGAAAACATTGTAAAAGCCATTATTTTTAAATGAGTAACCGTGGAGTTTCTGTCTGGCTCTTCTCCATAGGAAACGACCCATTGGACCGCGCACCTAGCTTCTGACGTTTCATAAGTGCCCATGTCGGTTTAAGTGAAATAAAATATTTTGATTTTGATTTTGACTACTTACACTATCAGCGGTCATTAACCACAATACTAAAATTATCATCAGATTTAACTTTATTTTTTGTTTTGAGGAAGGAACAGTATCTCAAGGTTGACATTCGAATAAAGAACGTCTTTTTAAAAATAATTATGATGACGTTCTTGTTGACGCTCAAGGGTATTTTTAGGATACCGTAGCCGAATGCCAAAAACGGAACCCTTATAGCTTCGTCATGTCCGTGTCCGTCTGTCTGTCTGTTTGTTTGTTTGGATGTTACACAGCCATTTTACGCGGAGACTATTACTCGTAGCACTATATCGTTAAAAATTGGAAGCAAGGTGTATTCTGTGCACCGCTAAACAGTGGTGTAGTGAAGTTACGAAAAATATATTAGAGGTGGCACGACACAAATGTAAAAGAGGGATAAAAACCGTGGCGTATTGTTGCATCTCATCATTATTAAAAAGATTATGATGTTTCCTAGTGACTTTGCTATTTAAAGTTTTTGAGAAATGGGATGTTTTTGGTTTCAATTGCAGAGATAACTTTGTTATTCATATTTTTTTGACTGCCTCATTGGTCTAGTGGTCGCAAGCGCTATTGCTGAGCATGAGGCCCTGGGTTCGATTCCCAGGTCAGGCAAAGTGTTATTGGGTTTTTCCATTAGGAATTTCTCAGTAGTAGCTCGGAGTCTGGATTTGTGCCCGGTTGATGGCAATAGGCTCGCCCTATTACATGGTACTTAAACAACTGGCGAAATGTGTGTGTACTATAGGTACACCTCTGCCTATCCCCTCGAGGATTAAAGGCGTGATGTTATTATTTTTTTGGAAAACTTCTATGAAATACAACCCTATTTTTGCGGTCAATACTGTACGTAAATACATTATTTATACTAACTACGAAACCCTACACTGTGCGTGGTCCGATACGCTCTTGGCCAGGTTATATTTTTAAGTGGTTTTGAATATCAACTGAGGGACGCGCCAGCAGGCGGCATGCTGGTGGGAACTTACGGTAACCGGTGTGACCAGGAGTGTCTTGTTACCCAGTAATTGGGCTGTGGAGCTCACATAGGCAGTTGCTCCATGTAAAACACTGGTATTCAGTTGCATCCGGTTGGACTGGAAGCCGACACCAACATAGTTGCACTGCGTTGCCATCACAGAGACATCTTTGATGCCAGAGGCTAAGTACTGCTTAGCCATAACAGAGACATCTGCGATGCCATTATAGAAACATCTGCGATGCCAGAGGCGTCGCACTACGTTGCCATCACAGAGACATGTGCGATGCCATCATAGAAACATCTGCGATGCCAGAGGCGTCGCACTACGTTGCCATCACAGAGACATGTCCGATGCCAGAGGCGTCGCACAGCCTTGCCATCACAGAGGCATCTTTGATGCCAGAGGCTAAGTACTGCTAGCCATCACAGAGACATCTGCGATGCCATCATAGAAACATCTGCGATGCCAGAGGCGTCGCACTACGTTGCCATCACAGAGACATGTGCGATGCCATCATAGATACATCTGCGATGCCAGAGGCGTCGCACTACGTTGCCATCACAAAAACATGTGCGATGCCATCATAGAAACATTTGCGATGCCAGAGGCGTCGCACTACGTTGCCATCACAGAGACATGTGCGATGCCATCATAGAAACATCTGCGATGCCAGAGGCGTCGCACTATGTTGCCAGCACAGAGACATGTGCGATGCCAGAGGCGTCGCACAGCCTTGCCATCACAGAGACATCTGCGATGCCATCATAGAAACATCTGCGATGCCAGATGCGTCGCACTACGTTGCCATCACAGAGACATGTGCGATGCCATCATAGAAACATCTGCGATGCCAGAGGCGTCGCACTACGTTGCCATCACAGAGACATGTGCGATGCCATCATAGAAACATCTGCGGTGCCAGAGGCGCCGCACTACGTTGCCATCACAGAGACACGTGCGATTCCATCATAGAAACATCTGCGATGCCAGAGGCGTCGCACTACGTTGCCATCACAGAGACATCTGCGATGCCATCATAGAAACATCTGCGATGCCAGAGGCGTCGCACTACGTTGCCATCACAGAGACATGTTCGATGCCATCATAGAAACATCTGCGATGCCAGAGGCGTTGCACTACGTTGCCATCACAGAGACATGTGCGATGCCATCATAGAAACATCTGCGATGCCAGAGGCGTCGCACTACGTTGCCAGCACAGAGACATGTGCGATGCCAGAGGCGTCGCACAGCCTTGCCATCACAGAGACATCTTTGATCCCAGAGGCTAAGTACTGCTTAGCCATCACAGAGACATCTGCGATGCCATCATAGAAACATCTGCGATGCCAGAGGCGTCGCACTACGTTGCCATCACAGAGACATGTGCGATGCCATCATAGAAACATCTGCGATGCCAGAGGCGTCGCACTACGTTGCCATCACAGAGACATGTGCGATGCCATCATAGAAACATCTGCGATGCCAGAGGCGTCGCACTACGTTGCCATCACAGAGACATGTTCGATGCCATCATAGAAACATTTGCGATGCCAGAGGCGTCGCACTACGTTGCCAGCACAGAGACATGTGCGATGCCAGAGGCGTCGCACAGCCTTGCCATCACAGAGACATCTTTGATGCCAGAGGCTAAGTACTGCTTAGCCATCACAGAGACATCTGCGATGCCATCATAGAAACATCTGCGATGCCAGAGGCGTCGCACTACGTTGCCAGCACAGAGACATGTGCGATGCCAGAGGCGTCGCACAGCCTTGCCATCATAGAGACATCTTTGATCCCAGAGGCTAAGTACTGCTTAGCCATCACAAAGACATCTGCGATGCCATCATAGAAACATCTGCGATGCCAGAGGCGTCGCACTACGTTGCCAGCACAGAGACATGTGCGATGCCAGAGGCGTCGCACAGCCTTGCCATCACAGAGACATCTTTGATGCCAGAGGCTAAGTACTGCTTAGCCATCACAGAGACATCTGCGATGCCATCATAGAAACATCTGCGATGCCAGAGGCGTCGCACTACGTTGCCATCACAGAGACATGTGCGATGCCATCATAGAAACATCTGCGATGCCAGAGGCGTCGCACTACGTTGCCAGCACAGAGACATGTGCGATGCCAGAGGCGTCGCACAGCCTTGCCATCACAGAGACATCTTTGATGCCAGAGGCTAAGTACTGCTTAGCCATCACAGAGACATCTGCGATGCCATCATAGAAACATCTGCGATGCCAGAGGCGTCGCACTACGTTGCCAGCACAGAGACATGTGCGATGCCAGAGGCGTCGCACAGCCTTGCCATCACAGAGACATCTTTGATGCCAGAGGCTAAGTACTGCTTAGCCATCACAGAGACATCTGCGATGCCATCATAGAAACATCTGCGATGCCAGAGGCGTCGCACTACGTTGCCATCACAGAGACATGTGCGATGCCATCATAGAAACATCTGCGATGCCAGAGGCGTCGCACTACGTTGCCATCACAGAGACATGTGCGATGCCATCATAGAAACATCTGCGATGCCAGAGGCGTCGCACTACGTTGCCAGCACAGAGACATGTGCGATGCCAGAGGCGTCGCACAGCCTTGCCATCACAGAGACATCTTTGATGCCAGAGGCTAAGTACTGCTTAGCCATCACAGAGACATCTGCGATGCCATCATAGAAATATCTGCGATGCCAGAGGCGTCGCACTACGTTGCCACCACAGAGACATGTGCGATGCCATCATAGAAACATCTGCGGTGCCAGAGGCGCCGCACTACGTTGCCATCACAGAGACACGTGCGATTCCATCATAGAAACATCTGCGATGCCAGAGGCGTCGCACTACGTTGCCATCACAGAGACATCTGCGATGCCATCATAGAAACATCTGCGATGCCAGAGGCGTCGCACTACGTTGCCATCACAGAGACATGTGCGATGCCATCATAGAAACATCTGCAATGCCAGAGGCGTCGCACTACGTTGCCATCACAGAGACATGTTCGATGCCATCATAGAAACATCTGCGATGCCAGAGGCGTCGCACTACGTTGCCATCACAGAGACATGTGCGATGCCATCATAGAAACATCTGCGATGCCAGAGGCGTCGCACTACGTTGCCATCACAGAGACATGTTCGATGCCATCATAGAAACATCTGCGATGCCAGAGGCGTCGCACTACGTTGCCATCACAGAGACATGTGCGATGCCATCATAGAAACATCTGCGATGCCAGAGGCGTCGCACTACGTTGCCAGCACAGAGACATGTGCGATGCCAGAGGCGTCGCACTGCGTTGCCATCACAGAGACATGTTCGATGCCATCATAGAAACATCTGCGATGCCAGAGGCGTTGCACTACGTTGCCATCACAGAGACATGTGCGATGCCATCATAGAAACATCTGCGATGCCAGAGGCGTCGCACTACGTTGCCATCACAGAGACATGTTCGATGCCATCATAGAAACATCTGCGATGCCAGAGGCGTTGCACTACGTTGCCATCACAGAGACATGTGCGATGCCATCATAGAAACATCTGCGATGCCAGAGGCGTTGCACTACGTTGCCATCACAGAGACATGTGCGATGCCATCATAGAAACATCTGCGATGCCAGAGGCGTCGCACTACGTTGCCAGCACAGAGACATGTGCGATGCCAGAGGCGTCGCACTGCGTTGCCATCACAGAGACATGTTCGATGCCATCATAGAAACATCTGCGATGCCAGAGGCGTTGCACTACGTTGCCATCACAGAGACATGTGCGATGCCATCATAGAAACATCTGCGATGCCAGAGGCGTCGCACTACGTTGCCATCACAGAGACATGTTCGATGCCATCATAGAAACATCTGCGATGCCAGAGGCGTTGCACTACGTTGCCATCACAGAGACATGTGCGATGCCATCATAGAAACATCTGCGATGCCAGAGGCGTCGCACTACGTTGCCATCACAGAGACATGTGCGATGACATCATAGAAACATCTGCGATGCCAGAGGCGTCGCACTACGTTGCCAGCACAGAGACATGTGCGATGCCAGAGGCGTCGCACTGCGTTGCCATCTGATCTGTCAGCTACCGAATAAAACAACCGGTGCAAATGGATGCTACTTTATTACTGTCATAGCGACACAACATGATCGTGCAGGCATGCACATACATTCACATCACTCCTCTGACACTATTTCCACAAATATAGAACTTAACATTAAGTAGGTAGGTATAATAATTTTACTTACATAACTACAAACATCAAGAGGCTGACACATTCGGCTGGACACACATTTACATTCGCAGCAGCATATCCAATGCCTCACCACACTCACAGTTAACGGCTCACACGAGCCGCCCATTCTTCGACGCTCTCGCCATCAGATCTCCTCGCCTCGTAAAACTTCTCTCTATCAGCAAAAACACAACGCCTCGGCGTGAAATCTTGTCTAATTTTCCAACTAGTTCCTCGAACTTAACTTCCTCGAGCACATCAGGGTGAAGTAAGTTCCGTGTACGCCTTAGCTGTTCACTTTTATTTTCGGTTTTAACGCTGTTCAATTTTATGTACTTTAGTAGCCGACCTTTAAATATAGGCCACTCTTGGGCGTCGTGATCCAAATAAAACCAGCTACCGAATAAAACCACGCTGATCGTGCAGGCACGCACACATACATACACATCACATCACATCACATCACATCACATCACATCACAGTGACATCTGCGATGCCAGAGGCGTCGCACTGCGTTGCCATCCCAAAGACGATGCTTATGTGCTTGTGGTTACACCGGTTTCCATACCCTTTAAGCCGTAAATAAGTATAATGACAGTAGGCGTCAACATTTACATCCCTCTCACCGAGAGGAGGCCTGTGTCTCAGCAGTGGAAACATTATAGTCTGATTATACCTATATATGGTATGAGGGCTGACTACAGGGGAGCAATGTTTCTAGGATTGTAAAATCATAATATTCTGGCCATCAAAACTTTGACACTTTTAAAATTGCATCACTTTTAAAGATATATTTTCGAAATAAAAAGGATTACATAAAGATGTATTTTTTATATAAATTTTTTATATTCGATAACTTTCTTTTAGAGGAATGGCTGAAAAAAAAATGTATAAACAAAAACACTCGTTTTCAAGTTGCTGTCTTACTTTTGACTTTATGTTTCTGTTTTTGTTATCACATTTATTTCTTGATCGATGAACTTTGATTTGAAAGCCAAGGCACGTAAGCACGTAAACTTTACTTATCATGCTTTTTCACCTGAAGAACCTTGTGCAAGATGAGATTCGAAGAAAAGCCATAGTGGCTTTTCTTCGAATCTGGAACTAGACATCAGTATGCGTCGTACTGCAAAAATAGTGGGTGAAACATTAAGAATGATCCAGCAGGTGGAAGCGAATGTACTTCCGATGGAAAGCGAAGAGTGTACAGGCGACATGGTGAGCGATGCATTCAGGGCTGCTTCACATAAAGAGTCCAATACGTTGGAGTACACGGTGACCAGTCGGTTCACCAAACATTAATTCAAAAATGTATACAGGTTGAAATTGAAAACTTGCGACAAACTGAAATGGGACATTGTATACATCATTATTAACAACTTTTACTAAGGGACCAAAGCTGTAATCCCAAAAAAAAAAATCTGCTTTTCCTACATTTTGATGAGGTATTGCGAACATAAATGTAGGGGACAGCAGTTTTTTTTTGGGATTGTAGCTTTGGTCCCTTAGTAAAAGTTGTTCATAATGATGAGTACAATCTTCCATTTCGATTTGTCGCATGTTTTCAATGTCACCCTGTATTTGACAAGCAACGATTGGCAAAAACATCATTTGTCATTTCATCATTCTACAACAACAAGTTTACCAAATATTTCACTTAGCAAAATAATTATCCGATAAACTTTTATTTAATAACGTATTATTTGACAAACAATTCATTATTTTTTTAAATTTTATTCCATAAATAACGTTTAGAATAAAGACATTACACAAATTGACTTAAGACGCTGACAACACCTAAACCGCGGTCACTGTCAGATTGCATAGAAAAGAAAGAGAAGCGCGATGACACAAAGCTTGTAATTTATTGCAAAATATGAAGCAATTATCTATTTACTCAAAATTGAGTGGAGTTATCGAAAATAAAAAACAACCAAGTTCTGCATTCAAATAAGACGTTCCTGTTATTAATTAAATAAGTAACGTATGTTGATATGTAATGCAGATGTTTTGGATTAGAACTCAAGGTAAGAGGTTAGTTTAACGTTAGTTTGTATCGAGATTTTTTTTTCAAAACGTGTTTTGGTAACAACCAAGTTCTGGAAAATATGTTCAAAATTAATATATATTTTTTCCGCTACCACAAACTATACAGATTTGGCAATTTTCTTTCTTAAGAGAAGCCTATTTTGGTCAGTTGCTTCTTGTCAGCGCCTTAATATAAAGAAACGTCTAGTTGATGTAACTGGTGACCGAAAAGCTGGCGGCTTTCTCGCGCAACGCATCAGCATTTCAATTCAGCGAGGGAATGCCGCCAGCATCCTTGGTACAATGCCCCGAGGGCCTTTTTTAAGCTTAACTTAGTTTTAATTTAATTTAGTTAATGTTAATAATCATCTTGTAATTTGGTTATGTAAATAAATATACCTAATATAAAGTAATTAAAAAAAAAAACTCACATTAGCATAATTGCAAAAGATTTTAAAGCTGGCTTGCTAAAGATTTTAATAATTTAATTTCCAAATTATTTTCTTTATGCATCAATATTCTTGCGATGCGTTCATCTTTCGAAACATATTTTTTCGTTTTTTTTTTCAGGAGGAGCACCTGACAATTTTTATTCAATCTCTTTGGTATTGCTTATTTGGTATTGCTTTGATATAGTTTTTTTAAATTAGTTCTTTAATTTAAAAATATACGCCCCGGTGGTGTTTGTTCAATGATTTGATTGATTTTATGGTGCCATGCTTCAGCTGAATTTGACGTCCTGGGTATTTTCATACTGTTAATTTCGTAACAACTCCAATATTGTGGTAAATACTTTGGCTGCGAGTTGGAAGTCCCAGACACGTCGTTTTCTTCAAACCAATGGTTTTGCTATCTTGATCGGTGAGCTAAATATTTATTAAAATAAAGTGGAATTTCTGTATCTTTTAAATAACTCAGTGCCAATAGACATTTGATTTCTCTATTGAATTGTGCATTTTCCGCGTATTTTTTTTGTCATTCCGCTGCTCTAGACTTTTCTAAAAAAAGAGAAAATAAATGAATTTTGTTTTGTATAAGCACAAACTCCCCAAACAAACACAGATGCTGACAGAAACCCTAACCCTAGACGGTCGACGTCAGGGGCACCCCGAGGTTCGGTTAGTTAGGTTCCTTTAAACCCTGCAGACAGAAATAGGAGCCCCGCGCAGCGGGGCTCCGTCGACCTGCTGGTGGAAACGCTAACCCTAGACGGTCGACATCACGAAGAGTTAGGTTCGGTTAGGTTTCTTTAAACCCTGCAGACAGAAATAGGAGAAATAAAAAAATAAATAGGAGAAATATGAGTAATAAAAAAATACTTGCCTATAAATTATTTGAGCCAAATGGGAATTGCAACCATGTAAGATCACGTTTTCAAAATTCGAAAGAATACCGTCATGATCACTTTGAAACTGGTTTCGAAATGTATTGTAATTAAATGATATTTAGTAGAAACGTGATTTATCCTAATGAATCTAAATGAGAAATGAAAAATGTATATGATTAAATATCATTTGATGCATTTGTTTGATTTTGTTTGTAATTGTTTGCCAAATAAATGTATGTAAAACAAGTGTGTATAAAATAAAACATTTGCGGAATAAGTGGTTTTCGAAATAAATAGTATACGAAACGTTGGATGTAAAATGAAAATTTGTCAATGGAGTTTTGGTGAAACTTTAGTAAACCGGAGTACACGTATGGGCTGGCATCTCTTCAGAAGGTCGCACAGAGCTAGTGGCCACAGAAAATGACACTCTTACTGGGGGAAAATATGTTCAAGAGATCCTTAATGAGTATGTAGGGCCTATTTAGTAAATATGGGCGATGGATCGATACTGAGGCAGGATAACGCCCGGCCACACACCGCTCGGATCGTACACAAGAGTACATTCTGGAGGTTGGTATCAACTTGATGGCTTGGCCATCAAAAAGTCCTAATCGAACACGCATGGGATGAGCTCGGGAGGCTGGTCAGAAGCCGCAGACCACCTATCACCTTCAGGGCCCTAAAATAGGCCCAGATGGAAAAATGGGAGAATATTCCCACCCGCCTCCCGAAGCCTCGTCTCCAGTATGCCAAACCGGCGCGCGCGAAGCTGTAATCAGAGCACGAGGACGCAATACCAGTTAATAAAATGTAAATAAGGCGTAAAATATACTTATGTTTGAGTTTTTTTGCCAGTAAGTTAAAAAAGGCAATTTTTTGGTTTTATCTTTTTAAGTTAAAAACGTTACTAATGTTAGGTTGGAACTGTGACCTGACATGCGAGCCGAAATACCAATGTGGTCCCTCAGCTCACAACGCAAATGAATTGGTCGCAGTAACTAAGCTGGGGCACCCTGATCAAATGCATATGTAGATTAGATTAGAACACCAAGCGCGCACGAATCGAGCGAGCAAAGCGAACGCTACATCCAAGTTGGTCGCAGTTGGCTATTTATTATTTTTGGAACAAAATAGGAATTATTTGAGATCCTATTAAATACAATTCACAAGACAATTACAACCGGTTACAATCACAGTAGGATCCTATATCACCAGGATCACATTATAGGTTTCATTCCTATTATAAGCCAAAGCGTAATCGCATAACATGACGAGCAACATAATAATGACGATAGAGCTTACAATAAGTTCCCAAGTTCAATGTTGCGATTGTATTTTAAAGTACCATCGTCGAGCAATCATGCAAGATGCGCTTACTTGCATCATTACCAACTACCGTGCTTACCCAAAAGAACCAAGACTGTTACACTGCAGACGTCATCCGCTGGTTCGATTTCCCCTTCACCGTCGTATGACGTACGGGAACTGGTTAAAGATAAAAGATAAAAGTATTTTAATTTGCAAATATGGGTACAGTACACGGTAGGGTGTCCCTTAAATTTCAAGTTTCATTTTTTTTATTTATAATATACCTAATTTATTTGCCTAAAACACAGTATAAAAAGGTGTTACAATACAACATGAGATCATACATGTTTTGCTTATAATTAAAGCATGCAAAATTGTTTTGTCAACGTTAGTGTTCTAAAAATTCCCTGATACTATAGAAATTATTTTCATTCCACCAGACAATTTAATTTTAAATAGTCTACAATTCAATACCTTCAATGTCTTTGGCAAATTATTAAATATCTGTCGTAATAGCTACACAGTTTTTATTATATTTAGCACACCTAGGCAGCTTGTCTAGTACAAGTGTGTATTGGTCACGCCGACTTCGTGAACATACATACCTCTTCTGCTGTTTTAAACAATTCTTTGTGTTTCTTTACAAACATACACACCTCATATATATAATTATATAATAACGGTAACGGTAGCAAATCAAGCTTTTTAAATATTGGTTTACATGATTCTTCGGACGGAATCCCGGTTAAGGCTCGTATACATTTTTTTTGGGCTATAAATGCTCTATTGTGGTCGGTACTATTTCCCCATTTTATTAGTCCATACGGCAACGAGGACTCAACTATGCTCGATATGACATTACAGCCGTTTTTATATCAGTTACCTTTTTAATTTGTCTAACAAATGTTGTATATTGTAATTATTTGTTTTGTTGCATACATGCTCAACCTGCGCCTTCTAGTCTAAATGTTTGTCTAATACTACACCTACAAACTTAGTTTGTGGCACATGCGTGATTGTTGGTATATCCATTTTAAAATTAAATGTATTATTATAATATTTGTTAAATTGTACATATAGTATATAATCATAAATAGAGGAAGACAAAGTATTTTGAGAAAACCGACAGTGCCAGGACGACCGGGATGTTTAGGTGGTGTTGTTATTATTGATCGAAGCGGACAAAGGTGAACGAGGAAGACAAAAATGATTAGGCAAAGAGGAAAGACTTCTACTACATATAACCTGGAACATCCACAAGATGGCATTGATGATGATGATACCAGGCTTGAATGTGCGATGTTCAAAAGAAGGACGCTTGCCAATTATCGCTTCATTTGACGACAGAGAACAGTTTTTTGCAGTAGCAAAACTAGAGAGTTCTTCTGGTAAAGATCAAGCTAAAGCCGTCTCAGCTGCTCTCTATGACTGGAACTTTAATGACAAGTTACAAATACTACGTTGCGACACAACATCTTCGAATACTGGCCATTTCAATGGAGTTCGTGCTCTTTGGAGCAGACTTAAAAAAGAGAATAGTTACTTTTTGCTTATCGTCGTCATGTTTAAGAGTTGGTCCCAAAAATTGTTTTCGGAACTAAAATAAAGCAAAAAACTGGCAGCCAAGCTGCTGGTTTTCTGGAAGCTCAAAGAAGAATAATTCGTTTGAAGGTTGTAAATGACATGTAAATCACTCTTAAGATCTTGCATGCATGTATAATTCTGTATGCATACACATGTTCGAGCAAATAAAATTTCTTATTGTTATTGTTATTCATGAACATAGAAATTTGTATCTAGACTGTAAAAAACTTGCCCTTTAAGCTACCTGGTTGATTTTTGTAATTTTATATGTTTAAATAAAGATTAATATTTCTATAATTTCCTTTTTTTACATTTATTCCATTAATTTATTGCTTTTTTACTAATTTTGTAGAACTAACCAAATATTAGGACAAAACACGATTTTCGATAAACTTTGTGGCTCGGTCGGCACGGGTTTCAATCATGGTAGAAAGTTAAAATTTCATATTTAAAAACGGTTTTACATTTATAAAAGATATAGGTATGAATTGCGGTTCGCAACCCAGTGCTGGGCACGCCACAATTGCAGCGATAAGTCTCCTCTTTGAGGAGTGGCTAGAGAGGCGCCACGGCGTCCTCACCTTCCGCCTGACTCAGGTCCTCACCGGACACGGCAGCTTCGGGAGGTTCCTGTGTCAGATAAAGCGGGAGGAAACGCCCGGGTATCACCACTGTGTGGATCGCCCGGAGGACACGGTGGAGCATACGTTGGAGGTCTACCCAGCTTGGGCAGACCACAGCAGTGTCCTCGTGGAGGCGATCAGCGGCAGAGATCTCTTGCATCCGGCCCTAGTTCAGGCCATGGTACGGAGCGAGAGGGCATGGGCAGCTATCACCTCCTTTTGCGAAGCAGTAATGCTCGCGAAGGAGGAGGCGGGACGGTTGAAGGAAAGGCAAATTTCGCGCCCTCTCGCCCCTAGCCGCCGCAGGAGACAACCTGGGCGTCGGGAATCCCGGGCGGAGTTCCGGCCACCGTAGGCGCGGGCTTGCGGACGGTGAGCAATGGGTAGCTCACCATCTGGTAAGGACCAGGCCCGGGTCGAAGGCGCGTTGTGTTCCACGCACGCCTCAAAGAGATGTCATCAGTACAAGTGTAGGGGTCCATTAGGGCCGATGCCTGCCGGTCGCGGGAAGGTACAGAAGGGTTACCGAGGCCCCTGGCAACACAGGCAACGGAAGGAATACGGGTGGTTTTTAGTCAGTAAGAGTCCTCCGCCCAGAGCGGGAGAAGTTATTTGATAATTTCCAAACCAAAAAAAAAAAATAGTGCAGGATGAGTTCCTCGAATGTAGTGAAATGTGCGAGCTGCAATGTCCTTATTAACATACCGACATAGAGATAATCTACATAAAAATTTTAAAGGTATCTGATAATGAAAATTTAAATATATTAAATAATCCTAGCTACTTGGTTATGTCTGTGCAAGTACTCACCATTAGCGAAACGAGAACAACCAGAGATAATATGTCTGATAGACTCACCCGGACGGTGGCATGTCCGACACATGTCAACCGTCCCGTCCTTCATAATATGTCTCCGGTAGTTATTCGTCAAGATAACTTCGTCCATAATTGCACAGACAAAACCTTCAGTTTCCCCGAAAAGGTCCCCAAAACGTAGCCAGGATACGGACGCTAAGAAATCTACATCGGGCTCATGAAGAGCCCGATAGAAGCGGCCGTGTAGCTCCTTGCTTTGCCATATCTCCTTGCGGTCATCCGTGGTAAGTATTACAGGTTTGCGCCAGTTCTCTTTAGCCATGGAAAGTGGGGTGAGCCCCTTGTCCACTGCGGCCTCATCACGGTGCATACCCACTTCGGTTTTCAAAAAATATTCCCTGAGACTGCATATCTCGCGGTTGTGGAGGGTCTTTGCATTTAAAAAGCCTCGACCTCCGCACTTCCGCGGGATGTACAGTCTCATCACCGATGATCGTGGATGATGCATCCGGTTTGCGATCAAAAGTGTACGGACCCTCCTATCCAGGGCGTCGAGTTCGGTCTGAGTCCATTTGAGTATGCCGAAAGAGTACATCAAAACCGGCATGACCCAACCGTTGAAGGCGCGCACCTTGTTTCCGCCTGAATAAAGACTAATTACTACCTTCTTCAGGCGACCATAAAAGCGCTCCTTCAATGATTGCTTCATGTCAGTAACGTTGATGCCTTACGCTTCCGACATACCCAAATACTTACAGCTTTCGGATGAGGAGCGGGATCTAAGGTGTAAGGAATTCGAAAGTTGAATTCCCTCGGATTCCATAATTTCGCCTCGCTTCACATGCATGATTGCCAGTGATAGGAATAGGTAGTGCCTATTTGCCTAAACTTCGAAGAACAGAGACAAGAAACGGAGACTTCCTTAGGACTAACTTTTTTCCCGAGACATCTGTCCCGAAATTTCGAGACAACACATAAATACATTTAAAAAAAATGTTATTTGGAATAAGTAATTCGTCTATATTTACCTAAAGTTTGCGACTAGATATATCATAATAAATAACATACACAGTCGTTACAGCCATAAAATTTTCTGAATTTTTTTTTGGAGAACATTTTGTAAATGACTTGTTGATCGTAATACACAATGAATCACAATGTTTGAATAAGAAGCCGTACACGTTTCGAAGTAAATATCTTCTTTCTAGCTCACTCTAGGCTACGTTTAATGAGATTTCTAAAGATCAAGTGTAAAAAGGCATTATATGTAACACATAATATGATTGAAAAGAGTGTCCATGGAGTTTCTTGCACGTTCTTCTCCATAGAGACCTACTCTTTGGAACGTGCAATTTAGCTTCACTTTTCTTGGACTGACCGACATTTGACTATTCAAAAGTGCCCGTAAATGGTCTATTTGAAATAAATGCTTTGATTTTGATTTTATCGGTATTTAAAATAAATAAATAATTCATTTATTTGCCAGAATGTAGGTATACAAAGTGGTATGATCTTAATATTAATGAGGTCCCTTTACATTCTACCGTTATACATGATGTGCAAATATTTAGTTACAAATGAAAATACAAATACCTTTTTTCATTCATCTTAATGAAATATATTTCTAAAGTATATTTAAAAATGTGCATGATATTAAAATAATTGCATAATAATGGTATCACATTATCACATTTTACGGCAGCGCGTTTCGTTATCTATTCTTAGAAATTACAAAAGGTAACCGCCATGGTCGCATACCTGTGCGGCGCGGGGAGGGTCTACATACCCCCTCCCCCCCTACTCCTTACCGCCCCGCGTGCGCACAGGTTACCTTCACTTCAATCCTGTACTTCGGTTTGTTAAGTGCGCATCTTCCTGTATTGTTTTTGTGAATATTGTTTTTCACCCTCGCTCGTTTTTTGGTTCATTGGATCTTCTTAATACGACTACTTTGGCTTGAATTTATGGATTACGATTTGCTGCAATAACATTGTTCCTGTCTGTCTACATCAAATAATACGGTAAGTCAACATTTATTACTTTTTAATGTTTTGGCTAAAGTTATTTATTTTATTTCTTATAGGGAAACAAACAGTAAGTTAGATATAAAGAAGAACATTAATGTATATATTATTTTATCTTAAACTAGCAATTTGACAGTCTAGATTGATATGCAATTGTATGAACTTGATATTTTTTAGTGGAGGTTTTAAGATAATTATTGTGTATGAAACGTAGTTAAAGAAAAAAAACATACGCATTTAACTTTTGGTTCAAATATAAAAGTGAACTTCAATACTACCAAGCATAGTAATGTTATATCTTTGGTGTCATGAAGAATTGCTAAGGTGGACGAATTCTATCAAAATATATTATTTTTCTGGCCGGTTCTTTTAATATTTCCAACCAAAAAGGAATATGTCTTTTGCGCATTGACTAAAATGCGAAAAAAAAATTTCAATAACAATGATGTTACGCGTGTTCATATTATCTAACTGTTTTTCTTTATTAGAGCGTAAAATGAAAGAATAAAATCTTTAAATCGATAAAATCGATGCACCTAGCTGGAATGCGCGCACCTCTCCCGCTTTCCTTTCCACCTCCCTGTATCTATAAAGGTTCGTTATTCCTTTTGAGGCATGGAAAACTTAAAATTTTATTTTATTTTAGGTACTTGCCATCGTACATCTTTTTGGAGACCAGTAAGATTGGAGATGGCGAACAAGCCTAAGAAAGCAACAGTACAAAGTTGGATTGGACTTCATCCTGAATTATATTACGACCCGGCCAGTAATTTGATTTACTGTTCTAAGTGCGAGAGCAGTATAACAGCTAAACTTAGTAGTGTCAAGAGGCACGTTAAAGGTCCGAAACATAAAGGGACAAGTAAAAAACCAAATGAAGAATTTTATTTGGACCTAGTACAATTTCTCATATTATGTAATATACCTTGGATTCAAGTAAACAACCCCGCTTTCAAAAAATTCTTCCATAAATATATTTGCTGCAATTGTACAAATCGACAAAAGCTTCCTGAGCAATCATTGCTGAGAAAAGTTTATTTAGATAAGATTTTTAAAACTATAATTGACTCGATTTATGAACAAATTGCAAATCAAAAGCTGTGGGTATCTTTAGACGAGACAACTGATTTTTTAGGCAGATACATGGTACATTTACTTGTAAAACCTTTAAATGCGATCACACAAAGACCATTTTTAGTTGCTTGCAAAGTACTAGAAATTGTTAATGGGAGCACAATTGCCCAATTTGTAATAGACTGCTTTGAAAATATGTGGTGCGATTTGTATGAATCCAAAGTAGGAGACGTTGCTGTATTATGCACTGATAGTGTAGCATATATGCTAAAAGCGGGACGTGTGCTGAAAAATTATTTGCCCAACATGATACACGTCACTTGCTTAGCACATGCACTGAATCTCGTGGCAGAAAAAATACGATACGAATACTCAGATGTAGATGAATTAATTACAAACGTAAAAAAAATATTTTTAAAATCACCTAATAGAGTGCACTTGTTAAAAAACACCTTTCCCCACATGCCGCTTCCTCCAGAACCCGTTATTACAAGATGGGGTACTTGGTTGGCGGCAGTGTCATATTATGCAAAATATTATGATCAGATTAAAACAATTGTAAATCTTTTAAGAAGTTCCGACGCGCTATCTATTAGGTGTGCCAAAAATGTTCTTCAAAAGGAAAACTTGAAATCGGACTACATTGAGGAATATTTTAAAGATATACAAATTGGATTAAAGAAATTACAAAAATCGAATTTAACTCTAACGGAATCCTTTGAAATATTTGATCACGTGAGAACTGTGCTTAGCTGGTGTTCATCTGAGCTTATAAAAAATAAACTCGTAAATTTCATGGACAGAAATCCCGGTTTAGATAAAATTAGAGACATATGTGAAGCGATAACAGCAGGAAAGGATGAGCGATCATACTATATGTACGCGCCTTTAACCTCAGTTGATGTTGAAAGGTCATTTTCAACTTATAAATGGATTCTTAACATAAAAAGAAATCGCCTGACAGTTGAAAATATAGAAAAAATTATGATTGTGTATTTTAACTTAGATGACTCATCTGACAAAGAAAATTTCGGTTCTGATACTGAACTTGACGAATCGAATCACGATGATTAAATTAAAATCGTTCTTTATTTTGTATGGTATTTGTAACACAAATAAAGATTTTCAAATTCTTAGCAATTTTTGATGCATCAAGTTCTTTATCAAAACCGAACAGTTAGTAGTTCAGTATTAAAACTGATTGTCCTAAATGCTTCAAATATTAATTTGTAAACTTCAAAGGTTAATTTGTACTTTGATTTGAGTAAAAATTGCATCCCTCAACGTCAGTAAAATAAATATGACATAGATATTTAAAGATAGATAAACATAAATTTGTTTCTTAAATCTTTCCTTCTGTACATTTTGTTTCATGGTTTCCAATTACGTCATATTTTAAAATAATATAAATATACATATATTTGTTACAACAATATTCTATGTGTTTTATTTTTCCTTTAGAGCCCATTAATTATTTAATGAACCTAGAGCGATATCGACCGGCGATTTTTGAGCATTTTTTCTTTCGTTTTTTTTTTTGCATAGAAATCTCCAAAAATCGCCAGACAATATCGGTGGTGTGAAAGGACCCTTACGTTTTTTTTTTTAACTAGTTAATGCCCGCGGCTTTTCCCGCGTGTACTATTGTTTTTGTATCCCATGGGAACTATACTTTTTTTTTAATAGGAAGTAGCATATGTGCTATTCCACACCTTAATCTATATCACTACCAAAATCAGCATTGAGTAATGGACATCCATACAAACTATCACATTTATAGACAAACTTTAGATAAATATAGACGAATTTCTTATTCCAAATAACACATTTTTTTAAATGTATTTAAGTGTTGTCTCGAAATTTCGAGACAGATGTGCCGGAAATAATTTAGTCCTAAGGAAGTCTCCGTTTCTTGTCTCTGTTCTTCGAAGTTTAGGCTAATAGGCACTACCTATTCCTATCACTGATGATTGCACATTTGTCCACACCAAATTCCATTCTGATGGCGCCACTGAAAGTTTCAGTTACCTTCAGTAGCTCCATCAGTCGCAATTTGTTGGGGGCAAAGATTTGTTGGCTAATGGCCATGCCGATAAGGAGTAGCTCCTTTACTAAGGAGCTACTCCTTGCGAGGTACTCCGCGGGACCCGTTCCTACAACCATTTTGAGAGGCTGACATAATTGAATTATTGTCAATGTGAGCATTCATTTTCGCTCTCAAAATGGATGTAAGAAGTTTATAGACCGTCGACAAACATGTGAGCGGTCTATAATTCTTGGGTTCCGCGGGACTACCTGACTTATGGAGCAGGTGGGTAACGCCTGTTGTTAGAAACTGCGGTAGCAACCCAGATTCTAAGGATGACTGGAACTGAGATGCCAGGCAAGTGTGTGAATTAGTTAGCAATTTCAGCCAAAAGTTGTGCAGTCCGTCCGGTCCCGGTGATTTCCAATTCGGTAACGGACGGACCGCACTGGCTATGTCTGATGGCGTAATTACTATAACTTCCATTTCTGGTATAGTTCTACACACTCGCTCGACATCTCGCATCCAGTCAGCCTCAGCGTGACAGACAGGCACCGACCAGATGATGGGCATGTGCCGCGGTTTATGCCGGAGTCGAGACGATATGGTGGCTCAGTACCTCTGAACGCAGCCTATCAAGTGCGGCATCGTCCAACCTACGATTGCGTTGGATGACGATTATTATTATTAATATTATCTTTTATTTCATTATATACACATTATAATTATATTTTTAAATATTAGAATATAAAAAAAAACATTTAAAAATACAAAAAAATGGTAGCCCACCGGTATCGGGAACAAGGTCCAAGCTACCGGCGGTCAGGGCTCCAGAGAGAGGAACCTCCTAACAATGCGGGCCGTGTCCAGAAGTACCGCTTTCTGAATCAAGCCCTTAATCCAGCCGTCCAACGTGAGCCTCCTTAGGTGTTGGTCGAGGCTCTTGGCAATTAAGCCATTGGCTGATACGACTATCGGCACAATGATTGCTGAATCCACATCCCACATGTCGACAACCTCGCAAGCCTATTCAAGATACTTGATCTGTTTATCTTTCTCGGCTTTCACGAGATTCCCGTCATGAGGGACTGTTATGTCAACAATCATTGCGCGCCGCTCTGTTCGATGCACCACCACTATGTCAGGCTTATTGGCAACAATATTCCTGTCAGTGATGATGGATCGATCCCAGTACAAAGTGATATTTCCATTGTCGAGAACTGGGTCGGGCACATACCTGTAGTACGGCACTTCAGATTCTACAAGGCTATATTTAAGAGCAAGTTGCTGATGGATAATCCTGGCTACAAGGTTGTGTCTATGCAAATACTCTTCGTTAGCTAGACGAGAACACCCGGAGATAATGTGTCGGATTGATTCTCCCGGACGGTGGCATGCCCGACACATGTCAACCGTGCCGTCCTTCACAATAAATCTCCGGTAATTCTTCGTCATGATAACTTCGTCCATAATTGCATAATTATTATTATTATTATTAAAGAAGTGTTAGCTTTTGTTTGTAACAAATTGGACATAATGGACGAAAAAGCCTAAGTCGGATATGGTGTCAGTGCTTTCTCCGATAGTGATATTGTGGAAGCAAAAAACCTTCTATTTGATGCCATCACAACATCTTCAAAACGTAAGATAAGAAAGAAGAAGGATGTAAGGAAACTACGGGACATCAATGATATTATCAGCGTAACAAGTAACGCATCCGGACGAGCAACCAGTTTTTGTGGCGAAAGAGTTGCAGAAACTACCCCCGTATTATTTGATCATGTCGACGTAACTAAGATACTAAAAGGTCTAACAAAAATGAAAAGTGAAATTGAAGATATAAAATTGCAATACGCAAATGCTAATCAGCTTGAATCAAATTGGTTTGAAAAAGTTGACCAGTATAACAACTTCATGTTCTTCATTTGTGAAGCAAAGCGCGCTGGTGGTGTTAACATGTTCCATAGTTGCTACTACGAGTATGATAGCGGGCCGATGGGTTTGCAACATATTCTTATCGCTAACATAAATATATCGGAACAAAGTTTAAGTTCGATACCAAAAGATGAAAATGTATTACCGGTATCGTCTCCTACCCACTGTTTGTCATTATCGATGCAAAAAACGAACAAGGTGCTTGAACAGTACCGGAACGAGTGTCAAACCAGTATCGGCACACCGATGCTCACTGATAACAACACCGAGTCGGGTCAGCTGATGCCTGTTAGTGAGAATAACAACATCGCAACATGCTCGAGACACACGGATGCTGCGGTCGTCCAACTGTCTTCGGTACCACAATTAACAAAAACACTGGCTGAGATTGTAAGTGAAGGGGTGTGGACCATCTTATAGAAAAAGAAGATGAGAAGTCGTTTTGTGGGAAATATAGGAAAAGCGGTATTAGACCCGCAAGAAAAATTCAAGGTATTGGATGAAAGAATAGTTTTGTATATTTATCACGTCGATAAACAGGTACCACAGTCTGATATCACAGATTATATCAATGATAAGGTCATACGTGTTGATATCGAGAAAATGAAGATGAGAGTATCTAAAAGTTACGACGACTAAAAGATTTCTGTTCCGAAACTTAAAGTAAACATGCTCATGAGGGATGACTTTTGGCCGGAAGGCATATCATAATCGAAGATTAATGTTGACTTCTCTAAGAAGAATCTATATTCTTATATATATTTTATGTATTTATTATATATATATTAGTATTTTTTCCGCATAGGCGGAAAAAATGAAAATGAATAAGAATAATTCAAGTCAAATAATTTAATTTATTGTAAAGGTATAAAAAGGTCCGTTGACTGTGTGAGGCGACTGTGTGTAGCGGCCGACGTCATCGCATTGCAGGAAACCTGGCTTTTGCCGCATGATATCGCTTTTCTGGGACAGATTGATGATGATTTCGCCTTTACTGGTAACTCAGCCGTCGACACCTCAGCGGAAGTACTTCGTGGAATGCCTTATGGAGGGGTAGCGTTGTTGTGCAGGAAGCGTCTTTTTACGTCCGTTATAGTAGTTAGCTGTGATAATGTTCGCCTGACAGCTATTAATAGTAATACAAGATCGCTCAATAATAATCTTCTTGGTTTACATGCCTACGGACTTGAATGATAACGTTCACAGATTGTCTTAGTGGGATCAGTGCAATAATAGAAAGGAATAATTTGCAATCAGTGATCATACTGGGCGATTTTAACGCACACCCAGGTAAGCTATTCGGTAGTGAGCTACAGAGTTTCTGTGAAGAGCAGTGCTGGACCTGTGCGGACCTGGACTTATTGCCACAAGGTACGTACGCGTTTGTGAGCGACGCGCACGGTTGTCACCGCTGCAGTGTTGTACACGTACAATAATACAGTGTAATTTTAATATGTTAACACTTGCAGTGGTGGCTCCGAGCCATAATAGTTGCAAAAATAAATCGATCTGGGGTGAACGTGATTCTAGTCAAATAAATAAGTATAGTGAATTATGTCATACGAAGCTGAGAGAAATTGACTTTCCAATAGAACTCGTAGAATGCGCTAATGGCGTTTGTGTAGATGCTGACCACAGAGTACTAGATAACATGTACAAAAAACATAGTGTGTTTACTTACCCAGGCTGCCCAATGTTCTATTAATGGGGCTGTGGGAGGGGCGTCTTCTGGTTCTGAGTACAATAAAATGTACAACACGAGAAAAATATTTAAATCTAAATTGAAATGGTGTCAAAACAACCAGGATAAAATAAAAATGGACATCATAGTAGAGCACTATAAATTAAAGGATTTTTCTCGATTCTGGAAAAGTTCAAATAGGTACATTAAATCCAAGGCCGGGCATCCCCGTGAGTGTAGCGGGTCAACATGACCCCACTGCTACAGCAAACTTGTTTGTAGGGAATTTCAAGGTTAAGTCACCTCTTGGTCCCGCGTCACAGGTGGTCGATGCTGACGTATGTTAGACGGAGTTAAAGGTTTTCTTCTAAAGATGTCGATACTGTGTTAAAATCTATAGTAAGAGGCCAGTCTCCAAGACACGACCACCTCAGCATCGAGCACCTGCAGCACGCGGGAGTACACCTACCACGGGTACTGGCGATGTTCTACACGCTCTGTATAAGTATTTTCACCTGCCCAGTGATATTTTGAAAACAGTGGTTGTGCCGATTATAAAGGACAAGACCGGGGATGCATCTGATCTTACTAACTATAGGCCCATATCACTTTCTGCTGTCATGGCCAAGGTGCAGGATAGTTTGCTTGACAGACATATAGCAACCCGCATTGAATTGCATGATGCGCAGTTTGGGTTCAGACCAGGTCTGTCTCCAGAAAGTGCCATACTGTCTCTCGAGCTCTCTGTCCAGTACTACACGTCTCGGAAAACGCCTGTAATCGCATGTTTCCTAGACCTTTCCAAGGCGTTTGATCTGGTGTCGTACGACTTGCTTTGGCAGAAATTACTAAATGATACTTCTGTGGATAGGGGGGTTGTATCAAAACTTCGGGTATTGATACAAGACGTACGTATTGGTACAACAATCAGACCATTTTCGTGAGGTGGGCAGGCTCATTTTCGGATGTGTATAGGCTGGAGTGTGGGGTGAAGCAAGGTGGCTTGTCCTCGCCCCGGCTTTTCAGTCTGTACATAAACCGGTTGATCGTTGAGCTCAGCAGCACCTATAAGGGTTGTCACATGGACGGTGTATGCGTCAATAATCAAAGTTATGCTGACGACATCGTGTTGCTGAGCCCTTCGATTAACGCAATGGTGAGTCTGCTTACGTTATGTGAAAGATACGCGGAGGCCCATGGGCTCTGATACAATGCTAAGAAAAGTGAGGTGTACTAGTGTTTAAGGCCGGTACTAAAATCTACCCCATTGTGCCGTAGTTGAAACTTTGTGGAAGTCCTTTAAAACAGTAATTAAGTTCAAGTATCACTGGGTCTCCGATGACCTAAAAGACAACCTGGACATTGAGCGGGAGTGTAGAGCGTTGGCTGTCCGCTACAATATGTTGGCTCGCAGATTTGCGGAATGCACGACTGCGGATAAGGCTACGCTATTTACAGCGTACTGCCAGTCGTTGTATACATGCAGTATGTGGGTTAACTACACGCAGAGGGCATACAACGCTTTGCGCGTACAGTACAATGCTGATGGGGTCGCCGCGCTACTGCAGTGCTTCGGGCATATTTGCAGAGGCGGGAATAGATGGATTTCCTACACTCATGCGTAAGCGTTGCGCATCCATCATGCGCCGGTTTCATGCCAGCGGCAGCGCCAACAGCGTTCTGAAGGTTATAGCGGGCAGGTGGGACAGCCCGATACTGAGACATTGGATACGCCTACACGCCACTGAGTGGATGTAGTGTGTAATAATAAACTTATAATTATAATAATAATCTTCTGGTAGAATTTAAATACTAACATTAGTTTATAAGTTGTTTGTATACTAACCCAAATGGACTAATGGTCTGAATTAAATTATTTCTATTTATTATTTTTGTTTTTATGTAGGTAACCGTGAATAGTTGTGAATAGACCTATTATTGAATGTTAACTGCCACAAAAGTTTTGTTTTTATGTAGGTAACCGTGAATAGTTGTGAATAGACCTATTATTGAATGTTAACTGCCACAAAAGTTTTGTTTTTATGTAGGTAACCGTGAATAGTTGTGAATAGACCTCTTATTGAATGTTAACTGCCACAAAAGTTTTGTTTTCTGTCGACTGCATTACTTACTTTAGGTAACACACAGGTTTACATAACCTTAAACCTAAGTTATGGGATAAGACCCGCGGGTTAAAAATAGCCACCGAGGCATTTTGGTCTCCTCACTGCGTGGTCCCGACCGTCATTTGTAGATATTTCACGGTTGGTACTAGTAGTCAGAAGCCCAAAAGTCTGTCAACCGGTCTTACCAAGGGGTATCGTGTTATCCAGTAACTAACTGGTTGTGGAGGTCAGATAGGCAGTCGCTCCATGTAAAATACTGGTATTCAACTGCATCCGGTTAGACTGGAAGCTGACCCCAACATAGTCGGAAAAGGCAATCAGATGGATTGTGTTTTGTTTGTTATGGACTTACAACACTTGTCACCACAGGCCGTGTGCTGGCATTTCCATCGGCAAAAATGACGAACTCCCATAAATACTTTCATCCCCTACTTAAGCTGTTAAGCCCCGCGCGACTCCGATGCGGAGTCAAACAATAGAAAATAATTTGTGTCTCACTAGCTGTCCTTGACCAACCAGCGTGCACTGCTACTGATGAAATACAAGTCACGGCTTAGTTTGGGCACCAGTCTCCCACAAATGTACATTGTCCTACATCATAATAATATTTTTTCCATTTGTAAGTTTTAGTTAATAGGTGTTATTTGTGGAAGAAAAATAAAACAATTTTATTTATTTATTTTATTTTATTGTTATTATTATTATAGTGCTCACTTGCGTTGAACAAGGAACTGTTGCACAAAATGTCAAGCTTCGAGACCCAGCGGCTTAGGCTCTGCGTCATCTTGTCTGTCAATTAATGAAATAGTGAATTTAAGAATTTAATTAAGTAAGATGTACCGAGTACTGCCTCGTTGGTCTAGTGGTCGCAACTAGAAACGTGACGACTAAGCTTAGACCGACCTGGGGATGTAAACGCTGGATGCGTTTACATCCCCAGGTCGGTCCGTAACAGCCCGTCTGGATTTGTGCCCGGTTGATGGCAATTTATATCTTCGTCATTATCTCAATTTTTCCTTTATCAAGTCAGTACACATAATAACTTTTGAAGCTGTGGCCCTTATTTTTTTTTGGATGGTAAATCATCAAATAACTTCTCCCGCTCTGGGCGGAGCGGGAGGGTGTGTCAGACTGTTACTGACTAAAAACCACACGTATTACTTCCTGTTGCCTGTGTCGCCAGGGGCCTCGGTGATCTATTAGTACCTTCCCGAGACCCCGGCAGGCACCGGCCCTAGCGGACCCCTACATTTGTATTGACGACATCGCTTTGAGGCGCGCGTGGTATACATCGCGCCGTCGACCCGGGCCTGGTCCTTACCGGATGGTGAGCTACCCATTGCTCACCATCCGCAAGCCCGCGCCTACGGTGGGCGGAAATCCGCCCGGGATTCCCGACGCCTAGGGCGTCTCCTGCGGCGGCTAGGGGCTAGTGGGCGCGAAATTTGCCTTTCCCTCAACCGTCCCGCCTCCTCCTTCGCGAGCATTACTGCTTCGCAGAAGGAGGTGACGGCTGCCCATGCCCTCTCACTCCGTACCATGGCCTGAACCAGGGCCGGACGCGAGAGATCTCTGCCGCCGATCGCTTCCACCAGGACAAGCGGTGCTCTGCCGAAGCCGGGCAGACCTCCACCTTGTCCTCCGGGAAGCTGTGGCCCTGACCAGACTATTGCATAGACACTATATTTAAATACTTGATAATAAAGATCAAAATAGCGTACACCATGTCAAGTTGGAATCAATCTAAAATCTTTGTAATGACCATCTGGCCATCGAAATGTGAGTAGCTGAGTAGTTCCCTACTTACCCAGAACCTAAAAGTACGCTTTTAACGTTACGTTATACTAAAGACGTCATCCGACGGTTTATTTAGCCCGTTAAGCCTTTAAGAATCACGGGAACTGGTTTACATAAACTTAAAACTCAATTATAGGGTTCGAGCTAAAAATAGCCTTCACAAGTCGTATTTCTGTCGCTTAAGAATCCCGAGTAATATAGCTGGTTGTGCCTTTTTTATTATTGAACTACAAAACGTATTGACGCAGAGCAAGGCCCTCCTTGCTCTCCGCGCGCTGAAAGAACTTTGTATCTTCAGGTCTATCAATCTTTGTATCTATCAAGGTTCTTTCAGCGCGCGGCCAAAACCAGAACTACCGCCGCCATCTTATTGAACAACACAATTTGTGTGACAACTTCACAAATGTTTACTAACAACGCGCCCTGTCCGTGTCATTCAGGCGCCAACAGATCCTTGTAAAACTTTACAGTCGTGGTATCACTTTGACCTGGAGCTGGCCCAACGTACCTACGGAGTTTCAATAGAATAAGAGGACAGCTTACTCGTATACTGGTTTTATATCACTGACGTGTGGCCTACTGTACTTAAATGTGAAGTGCAACAGACAACTAAACGATCGTAGAGGATCGGTAGGGACATCCAGGTTAGGGTTTATTAGAACTGACAAGTTCTTCCACGAAAAACATGTTTTATTTTTATTCGGCGATGTCCAGCACCCGCATTGCGTACCACACGGTCTTGGAATGACAATCTCTCTAAAAGTGTGCATCGTGAGAAGCCAAAAAAGTTTTTTAGAAGTTATTAATTAAAAAAAACCGGCCAAGTGCATGTCGGACCACGCACAATAACGGGTTCCGTAGTTGGGATGAATTTATCCCAAAAACAAACTTAGCATTGTAGTTGAAAAACGTGTTCTCTCATAAATCGATATACGTCACGGTCAATTCTCCAACTGCAAATTTAAGTTGGTCGACTATTACTCGTTAACTTGCAAAGCCTACTTTGCTGAGGTATGTAGCGTGTGTGTGTTGTGTGTGTTTTGTGTGTGTGTGTGTAGTTTTCCTTTTAATTGGTCAAGGACAACTAATGTGACACAAATGATTTTCTATTGTTTGACTCCGAATCGGTGTCGCGCGGGGCTTAACTTGTATTATATGTATGTACTACTGCCATGATTTTTTTCACATCTCTTTAAACAACCATTTATCTGGCAGGAGGGGGACACGTGACTCTAACAAAAATTAGTTACGCAAACGGATTCCTGAATCGAAAAATGGTGTTCACAGACCCGCAATATTTTTAAAATCCAACGATAGATACCACACACCATGGGATAGACGAGAAAAAAAAATAGCTTCTCCACATTACGTGCAAGAAGTTAGTGCGGGATTAAGTAAGCGCGGGGCTCGTGGCAAACTCTATCGAGGGGCTCTTGATCTGCTATGGATTCTTCATTAAAAAGAAAATATTTTTTTGATGTGTGATTACTAAATTATAATAAAAATAATGTAGACTGTAAGTTGGTAACGGCCGCGAATTACGAGTTGTAGGTCGTAGGTTCGAACCCCGACAGACGCTTTACTTTGTGAAACGGTGAAGGAAAACATCGTGAGGAAACCGGCCTGTCCTAGAACCAAAAGGTTCGAAGACATGTGACATCTACCAACCCGCACTGGGCCCGCGTGGTGGATTACGGCCCACTCTCTCTCACAGAGAAGAGAGGAGGCCTGTGTCCCAGCAGTGGAAACATTATAGGCTGATTAGATAGACTGTAAGTCTTACAAAAAAAAAAAGACAATTTCAACATTTAGGATTGAGACATTTCAAATCTGCTACGCATCCACACTGAGTGTCGAGTAAGGGTGCTCGCACACATCAGTCTTTTTGTAGAGTCCATTATCGGGCCGATTCAAATTCAATACATACACTGGCCTGCAAAACTAAATTAAACACTTTTAAAATTGCAATAACTTTTTAAGTACACAAGATATACTTTCGAAACAAGGATTCGAAAAATAGTTTAATTTTGTGCATAAAAACTTCATAGTCGGTAACCTTCTTTTAAGAAATGGCTGAAAAAACTTTAAAATCAAAAAATAATCCTTTTCGAATCACAATTTTACACCATTCATTTTTTGTTTCCATTTTTGTTTTAAATTTTTTTCTTGATCGATGAGTCTTGTTACAAAAGCTAAGTTAAACAACAGCACATAAACTTATTTATCATGCCTCTTTCACCTGAAGAATGTGCTAGGATCATGACTTTTCTGGAACTAGGCATCAGTATGCGTCGTACTGCAAGAAAGGTGGGTGTGACGTTACAAACGGTCCAGAAGGTGAAGCGAAGGTACGAAGAGACTGGAAACCATTTGAGGAGAACTAGTGTCCGAGAAGACCGTTATATTGTTTCCACTGAGTTGAGAAATCGCCACCTAAATGCAGTTGAAGTCCAGCAACAGCTTCTTCAGACCCGAAGGGACTACTTTAGTTACAGTACAGTGAGAAGAAGACTGGCTGAAGCAAACCGGAAACCCCGAAGACCAGCGAGTGGCCTCAAACTCGAGAGAGAGCATCGAGTAGCGAGACTGCGATACGCCCGTGAACACATACAGTGGGATCAAAAAGGATGGTCAAGAATTTTGTTTACAGATGAGTCTCGATTCTCACTTCACACTTCTGATGAATGGCGAAGTATCTACAGGTGACCTGGTGAGCGATACCTTCAAGCCTGCTTCTCAGAAAGAGTCCAGTACTGTGGAGGCAGTGTACATGTATGGGCTGGCATATCTTCAGAAGGTTGCACAGAATTAGTGGCCATAGAAAATGGCACTCTGACTAGGGAAAGATATGCCCAGGAGATTCTCAATGAGTATACAGGGCCGTATTTAGTAAATATGGGTGATGGATCGATGCTGATGCATGATAATGCCCGGCCACACACGGCTCGGGTCGTGCAAGAGTATATTCAGGAGGTTGGTATCAGCGTGATGGCTTGGCCATCAAGAGTCCTGATCTCAACTCGATTGAGCACGCCTGGGATGAGCTAGGGTCCCAGCTTGTCAGAAGCCGCAGACCACCACCAACCACCCTCAGGGCACTAAAACAGGCCTGATAGAAGATTGGGAGAATATTCCCCAACATCGACTCCGTAACCTCGCGTTCAGTATGCCAAATCGACTCGAAGCTGTAACCGAGGAGGCAATACCAGTTATTAAAAAATAAATAACATGTAAAACATAGTTGTATACATAAATGTTAATTGAGTTTTATGACACTAAGCTAAAAATTGCCATTTTTATTGTTTTATCTTGTTTTAGATTTAAAAATGTTTCAAAGAAAGCTGATAAAAGTTTCTATATAACGTTTTTTTTATTTTTTTCTATTAAATCTCTAATTTATACAGTTTAGAAAATAAAAAAATAAAAGTGCAGTACTTAGTTTTGCAGGCCAGTGTATACAAGCGACTTTTTGTAGAACTTGTGCGTTTACCGTATGAAATTCTGTGTTTTATTTTCGCGACGAAATAATCGGTTACCGATCATCTGACGTGGATTGTCTTATTCGGAAAAGGTACGTTTCTCGTTTTTGTGACATCAAATAAATTCATTATATCACGTCTTAATAAGTCTCAGTCAAAAAATTACGCTCAGGCGGAGGTGAGCGGGTTTGGATACGCGGGGCCTCCTTTTGCACGGGGCCCGTAGCAATAGTTACCCTTGCTACGTGGTTAATCGGCACTGAATGCGCGAAATAAAGGCGCTGTCAAAGTCAACCCGACACCCGCCGCGCCGCCGCGCGCCGTGCAGTTGACCGCACAACTAGTATTTATTAATAACCACGAAGTTTTTCCACTTTTAATCATTTAGTAACTTTCCATGCCGCTGTGGTTTTTAGCCTCGACCAATTACCTATACATAACAACATATTTACGCTCAATAATGCTTACGTCAGTCGGTCCGTGGTGAAACCCATTCTCTGCCGAGCTTACTGTTGTTGTTTTTGATATTGAAGTATAATTATCTTCATGTTAAGTCTGAGGCCGATATCTACAGGATGAAATTGAATTCCTAATAGGTCAATAGGCTAGGCAGACCAATGATGAGTACAATGGCCCCCTAAGAGGATGCCTATGAATTCAATTTCATATAAATTAGTACAATGGCCCCCTAAGAGGATGCCCATGAATTCAATTTCATATAAATTTTGAATTGGGGTTTACTTTTGGGGGAAAACGAAAAAAAAAAGGTTTAGCAAACTGTACCGTCTGACATATCAAATGAAAGGACTTGTTATAAAGATTAAATATTTTTTTATAGATGAAAATTGACCATTCCGCACTTATCTCCGGCTGAGCCTAAAATAAAAAAAAATACTGAGAATAGTTCTATACTTATAGAGTACAGGAAAACCTATAAGAAGTCAATGGTCTTAATATAACACGGTAAATCCTCAAAATCGTGCTACAATGTTAAGTTTGAGCTTGGACTAAATTCATCGTAACTACGGAACTAGTGCGTGCCCAGACACGCACCTGGCTAGTTTCACTTGTTTCTGCCAGGGGGAGACACTCGACTCTAATAAAATTAGCACTTTAAAGCTTAATAGTGGAGTGGAGTTTCTTGCCTGCTCTTGTCCATAGGAAACGACCAATTGGAACCGCGCACCTAGCTTCTGACGTTTCATAAGTGCCCATGTAGGTTTATGTGAAATAAAACCTTAGACCGTTTCCTTTTCTCTTTTTTTTTTGTTAAGTACTTTTCGACAGGCCTACACTGTTCTCCCATACCTAATTTGTGTAATTTGAAAACATTGTAAAAGCCAATTATTTTTAAAAGAGTAACCGTGGAGTTTCTTGCCGGCTCTTCTCCATAGGAAACGACCAATTGGAACCGTGCACCTAGCTTCTGACGTTTCATAAGTGCCCATGTAGGTTTATGTGAAATAAAAATATTTTGATTTTGATTTTGATTTTGAAAATATTTTGATTTTGATTTTGAATATAACGCAAGCGGATCACTGAATCGAAAAATGGTTTTTTAAAGACCTGCAACATTTTTGAACCGCCTATACAACGATATCCTACACCATGAGAGAGACGATTACAATATCGCCCCACTTTACGTGCGAGAGAGGTATCCTAAACAAGTATGTATTATACGATTTGATTTTACCACTTTGTCGGCGTGATTAATATACATATACCCATGCCCACATCCGCTGTCCGTCTCAAACGCAACTCATAGAATTTATTTCAAAACGACCATTTACAGGCACTTTTGATTTGTCAAGGGGTCAGTCAAGGGGTGCGTGCAGAAAACCTCCTCGTGTGCCTGATTGCTGCTGGTTCCCTTCGAATACGTTCGGGGGAAAGAGCAGTCGTCGGGCCGGTGCATCCTGGGCACGGCCAATAGTCTCTCCATGTTTCGGAGAGGGTATTGACCGTGGCGAATTTCTGCGTGGCGGGGAGCTTCATGCTCGATCGTCGGTCGTCCACTCCCCTCTCTGCTTACAGAGGGCAGGTCGAGTGGGCGAAGAGTGGCGGTGCTTGCTGTGCACTTACCCTGCCAGCGAGCAAGCAGCGGGAGAATGATTCTTCTGTCTGCAACCGTCGAAATCGTAATCCGTAAAGAGACCACAGTCATGTTTTGTGGCTTGGAACGGGACGAGGATCTTGGCTTGATCGCCCGGATCGCGAGGAAGATAACCTCTATAAAAATTCCTCTAATATCAAGTTTTGGTGCGCGGCGAGGATATGAATGGCTGAGGAGTAGTGTCATCTGCAACTCCCGAGTTGTAGGTGGCGCATCAGTCGTTAGCGCACCCCCAGCCAGGGTACCAGTGGACCCCCTGGTTGGGTTATAAATGTACACTTGCCTAGGGACAGGGGGTGAACCTAGGTGTACTTTTTATATCCCCCATACTCGTGGGATTAAGTATGGATAAAAGTAACATCAAAAAACAGACAAAAAGTCAAGTGGAGGGGAGTGATGCAGGGTCGGAGTCCGACGCTGCATCCAGCGCAAAGGGCTCAGGTCAGAGCTCTGTGCAAAAAGAAGTGGTCGGTAGGAACCGTGAGTTCATTAGGACTCCCAAGCGCCCCAACTCGGGGTCGTCCTCCGACGAGTGGGTTTTGAGCCAGAAAGAGCGGCAAAAGATCCACTCCAGCCGGCGGGGGGGGGGCCGAGGAGGGAAAGTCTTGGATAGATAGGGCCCACCACCAGGGAGGTTGGCGAGCCGAGCAGAGTCAGCCCAGCCAAGCCAGCCCAGCGAGCCGAGAAGCGCCACCTCTCAGAGGTCCCAGGTGGTGAACCGGATGCCGCTGGCGGCTCCAATTTAGAGCGTGTCGACGGCTTTGCGGAGGTCGTGGCCAGCGCAATCAAGGCAGTATCCATTAAGAGGCTCAGGTCCTCTAAGGATCAGGCCATAGCCGCGGCCACGGCCTCTATTGTGGCGGCAGCGGAGGCCCTTCACGTCGGGCCTCCCCAGGACAGTATGTCCGAGATGCGGGCGGAGATCGCCCGCTTGACAGCCGCCATGGAGCTTCTCCGAAAGGAGAACGAGAAGCTCCGGGCGGACCTGGCTGGGCTCCGAGGAGACGGCCCCCGGATGGAGCCGCAAGGGGGGCAGCAGCAGGGACAGGGACGGCCCGTGTCTGTAGAGGACCGGGTTCTGACCCTTGTGCGGCAGGAAATGGCTTCCCTGCAGAGCCGTTTCTCCGCCCTGGAGGCCATCGTCCTGCGCCCCCCGTTGGCGGCGAGCCAGCCGCCTTCTGGCCAGCGGAAACCGGCCTCGTATGCAGCCGCCACAGGTGCCATGGCCAAACGGGGCTCACCGGGGCAGCCAAAGGGTACGGCTGCTGCGCAGGCGGCGAAGGCTCCAGCACCAGCGGCGAGAGCTCCAGCCCCGACGGCGAGGGCTCCGACCCTGGCGGCCCAGGTGGCAAGACGGCCGCCCCCGCCTCCTAAATCTCTTCCGGCCGATGCCGAATGGCAAGTAGCCGGAGAGAAGAGGAAGGCGGTTAAGGCAAAGAGGGCGGCCAAAAAGAGGGAGAGGCGGCAGCGGCGCAAGGAGCGCACCGCCGCGGCTAGGCTCCGCGCCCCGAATTCCGCAGCTGTAGTGATCACACTACAGCCGGATGCGGAAAAGAAGGGCGTGTCCTATAGGACGGTGATGGCGAAGGTGGGTGAGGCGGTGCGCCTGGAGGAGCTCGGCGCAGCAAAAGGCCTCAAAATGAAGGTGACGGCGACTGGGGCCCGAATGGTGGAGGTCCCCGGTAGGGCTAGTGGCCCGGCCGCTGACGCCCTGGCCGAAAGGCTTAGGGCGTCACTAAATGCGGACGAAGTCCGAGTGTCCAGGCCCACCAAATGCGCTAGCATGCGCATCACGGGCCTGGACGACTCCGCGACTGAAGAGAAGGTGGTCGCCGCAGTGGTTAGGACCGGGGGATGCTCTGCCGAGCAGGTGAAGGCAGGCACCATCCGTCCTGACTCCACGGGGCTGCAAACCGTTATGGTGAGCTGCCCCGTGTCGGCGGCCAGAAAAATAACCGGGGAGGGCCAACGGCTATTGGTGGGCTGGGTTTCCGCGCAGGTGAAACTGCTGGAACCCAGACCTCTGAGGTGCTTCCGCTGCCAGGTGGGCAACCACGTGCAGGCGAATTGCACCTCGGAGGTGGACCGCAGCGGTCTCTGCTACCGCTGTGGTCAGCCCGGGCACAAGGCCGGCTCCTGCAACGCCACGCCGCACTGTGCCGTATGTGCGGCGGCTGGCAAGCCGGCCGAGCACCGGATGGGGGGCAAGGCCTGCGCCCCACCCACCAAAGCCAGGGCCAGAGGCAAGCCCTCCGCCACCGCCGTCACCGCCGCAGCCGCCACCACTGCCACCGCCGCTGCCGCCTCCAACACCGCCGTCGTCGCCGCCGCCACCGTGGCCGCTGCGGCAGGCCCCTCTCAGGGGGCTGGGAAGGAGGCCCAAGAGGGGGCTGACATGGAGTGCCATTAATGGCCCCATTACGCCTCCTCCAGGCGAACATCAACCACTGCGCCGCCGCTCAGGATCTGTTGCTCCAGAGCATGGCGCAGTGGTTGATTAACATCGCCGTGGTCGCTGAGCCGTACTTTGTCCCGCCCAGGGATGACTGGGTGGAGGACCTGAGCGGCTCAGTGACCCTAATTTCGTCGGCCGCCGCCGGTACCCCGTCCCTCGAGGCCGTCAAGAGAGGACGGGGCTACGTAGCAGCACGGTTCGGGGAGATTGTCGTGGTAGGGGTCTACCTCTCTCCGAACCGAACTCTTGCCGAGCTCCACAACTCCCTTGCGGAGTTGAGAGACGTCGTCGTCGGGTTTGGTTCCCTCCCCGTGTTCGTCCTCGGGGACTTCAATGCCAAGAATCTGGCTTGGGGTTCCCGGTTAACGGACACACGGGGCAGGATGGTGGAGGACTGGGCCCTGGAGACAGGCCTGGTCGTCCTAAACCGGGGTTCTGTCCCCACGTGTGTGCGGATGCGGGGTGAATCAGTGGTGGACATCTCGTTCGCCAGCCCCACTCTGTCGCCGCGTGTAGTTGACTGGCGTGTCATGGAGGGGGTGGAGACCTATTCCGATCACCGGTATATCCGGTTCGACGTCTCCGCCCAGACCTCGGACGCGCCGATCCGACGGGCCCCGAGTGGTCCGCGGTGGGCGCTGAAGCAGCTGGACCGGGAGCTCCTCCTGGAAGCCTCGATCGTGCAGGCCTGGGTGTCACCACCGGACAGGCCTGCCGACATCAACGACGAGGCGGAGTGGTTCCGGGAGGCCATGTCCGACATATGTGACGTGGCAATGCCCCGGGTCCAGCCTGGACGTGCCTCTCGCCAGGTGTACTGGTGGTCGCAGGAGCTGACGGCTCTGCGCACTGCGTGCGTGGCTGCGCGACGCCGGTACACCAGGCACCGCAGGCTCCGTATCAAACCTCCGGATACGGAAGCCATTCAGGCGGAGCTATACGAGGGGTACAGAGCAGCGAAGACCGCCCTCCAAGCGGAGATCCTGCGGGCCAGGGGGTTGGCCCGCGAGGAGTCGCTGGGGACTCTAGACAGGGACCCGTGGGGACGCCCGTACAAGGTGGTGCGGGATAAACTCCGCCCATGGGCTCCCCCGCTAACGCAGAGTCTCCGGCCCCAGCTTATGGAGGACGTGGTGAGCGCTCTGTTCCCTTCGCGAGGGGAACACTCCTCCCCGCCTATGGCTCCGCCTACTGCGGTGCCTGATGCGGACCACACCGCCGACGACGACGACGATGCTCCGGAGGTGACCGAGGGAGAAATGAGAGCGGCGGTACGCAGGCTTAATGCCAAAAATACCGCCCCAGGACCCGATGGCTTACCTGGGAAGGCCTGGGTCCTGGCCTTGGAGGCTCTCGGGCCTCGACTTAGGGGGCTCCTAAGCGCATGCATGGAGAGGGGCCAGTTCCCGCTTCGCTGGAAGACGGGGAAACTGGTCCTCATAAGGAAGGCAGGGCGCCCTGCGGACTCTCCGTCCGCTTATCGGCCCATCGTGCTGCTCGACGAGGTGGGCAAGCTCTTTGAAAGAGTAATTGCAGACCGCCTCGTCGGCCAGCTGGTGCGGGTGGGGCCGGATTTGGCGGAGAGCCAGTTTGGTTTCCGCAGAGGGCGCTCTACGGTGGACGCCATCATGCGTGTGCGAGCCCTGACGACGGGGAATGCTGTTGCCCAGGGTGGGGTCGTCTTGGCGGTGTCCCTAGACATCGCCAATGCCTTCAATACCCTGCCCTGGAGTTGCATCAGGGAGGCACTCCGGTATCACCGGATGCCGACCTACCTCTGTCGTGTGGTCGAGGCCTATTTGACGGACAGGGCCGTCATCTACCCCGGTCACCAGGGAGTGTGGAACCGGCAAGAGATGTCGTGCGGTGTCCCACAGGGATCGGTCCTGGGGCCGCATCTGTGGGACATCGGATACGACTGGGTGCTGCGCGCCGACCTCCCTAGCGGCGTCAGCGTAGTGTGCTACGCTGACGACACGTTGGTCCTGGCGCAGGGGAGGTCGCACCAGGCGGCGGCCGAATTAGCGGCACGCGGGGTTGCGACAATCGTCGAAAGGATCCGGCAATTGGGACTCGAGGTGGCCCTGCACAAGTCCGAGGCCATGTGCTTTCATGGTCCTCGGAACGCGCCACCGTTGGGGTCCCAAATAACGGTAGGAGGGGTTTCTATCGGCGTCGAGTCGACGATGAAGTACCTGGGACTCGTCCTCGACAGCCGGTGGAACTTCGTGGAGCATTTCCGACGTTTGGCTCCCAAACTGGAGCGGGCGGGCGCTGCATTGAAGCGGCTCCTGCCCAATCTAGGGGGTCCAAACGCCTCCTGCCGGAGGCTCTACGCGGGGGTCGTGCGGTCCATGGCCCTCTACGGGGCACCTGTATGGGCGCGCTCTCTGGCGCTGCGGCCAGCCCGCCGGTTGAGCGCGGCCCAAAGGGTCATGGCCATCCGGATGGTCCGAGGATACCGCACGGTCTCCTGTGAGGCAGCGAGCCTCCTTGCCGGATTGCCGCCATGGGATCTGGAGGCAAAAGTCCTCGCGCACGTATGGGAGTGGCGCGAGGAGGCGAAACGCCGGGGCGTAAGTCCGCTGCCGCGAGAAATCGCGGCACAGCGGACGGAGCTCCGGCGGGATCTCATGGCGTCATGGAAAGTACGGTTGTTGCAACCCAGTGCTGGGCACGCCACGATTGCGGCGATAAGTCCCCTCTTTGAGGAGTGGCTGGAGAGGCGCCACGGCATCCTCACCTTCCGCGTGACGCAGGTCCTCACCGGACACGGCAGCTTCGGGAGGTTCCTGTGTCGGATAAGGCGGGAGGAAACGTCCGGGTGTCACCACTGTGTGGATCGCCTGGAGGACACGGTGGAGCATACGGTGGAGGTCTGCCCGGCTTGGGCAGAGCACCGCCGTGTCCTAGTGGAGGCGATCGGCGGCAGAGACCTCTCGCGTCCGGCCCTGGTTCAGGCCATGGTACGGAGCGAGAGGGCATGGGCAGCCGTCACCTCCTTCTGCGAAGCAGTAATGCTCGCAAAGGAGGAGGCGGGACGGTTGAGGGAAAGGCAAGTTTCGCGCCCTCTCGCCCCTAGCCGCCGCAGGAGACGCCCAGGGCGTCGGGAATCCCGGGCGGATTTCCGGCCACCGTAGGCGCGGGCTTGCGGACGGTGAGCAATGGGTAGCTCACCGTCCGGTAAGGACCAGGCCCGGGTCGACGGCGCGTTGTATTCCACGCGCGCCTCAAAGAGATGTCGTCAGCACATAGTAGGGGTCCACTAGGGCCGATGCCTGCCGGGGTCGCGGGAAGGTACTTATGGGTCACCGAGGCCCCCGCAACACAGGCAACAAGAAGGAATACGGGTGGGTTTTAGTCAGTAAGAGTCTGACACACCCTCCCGCTCCGCCCAGAGCGGGAGAAGTTATTTGATGATTTCCCACCCAAAAAAAAAAAAAAAAAAAAAAGGGGTCAGTCAAAAAGATGAAGCTTGTTGCCCATTCTAAAGCGTAGTAGGTACCTACGGAAAAGAACGGGCAGGAACCCCCACGGTCACTCTTTTAAAACAAAATATTGGTTACATCATTCATGTTGAAATTATACATGTGAGAACAATGTGGAAAGACGTGCACATTAAAAGCGTCCGTAATAATAAGATAAAAACATAAATAGTTCAAAAATTTCAATAAATTAAAATGAGCCGTGGCAGCTAGGAGACGACCAGTCTCCACGGACGGCGCGCGTTCACGAACATGACGCGTGGATAAGCACCATTCAGTTCAAACATTTTGAAGGAAACTTAATGATCTAGCACACGCGCCGCCACCAGCGAGACATTAGGGTGAGCATGACATACTTCCAGCCGCCAGGCACACTCAAGTTAATGAAAGCGTACCCAGTAAAAACAAAGGTATACTATAAAGCTACCATTTACTGGGCGTTAGCATAATGCTATGCAATTATACAATACTAAGGGCCGGTTTTTCAAACCTCGGATAAAAGTACCAATAGCTACCTAAAGAATAACATTATTAGACTCTTTATTCGGCTGATAAGTATTCGGTAGTCAATTTTTCAATTCATATTTAACTTAAGAATAACTATCTGACCGATTTTATCTAATCTATTAAAACGCTAACTTCAGGGAGGTGAAACAAATATACAGAATAAACGAATGTTAGAACAGGACGGACTATTTCTTTGATTGCTCTCAATGTCAAAAAAAAACGGGTCACCGTCATGCCCATTTTATTAAGTTACTTGGGTCATTTTCACAAAAACTGTACATTCGTGTTTCGGGTGTGTCCCACAACTTTTGTAATTTTTTTAAAGAATAATATCTACTTTTAAGAAAAACAATACATACAATTTGGATCTGTGGTCAGTTTTTAACAATATTGTTTAATGTAGCTGCTTAAAAACACGGTCATATTACCTTAATTTTCAAAAATAGAAGGTAGCTGTATCTATTTTAGCGCTGTCCCACCACCATTTTCAGTAAAATAACGTAACCTAATGAATTTTGTTGACTTATATATAATAATGTGTTTGATATTTTGGAAAGCGTAGTTATACACGATTTGTTATACAATTACAGCAATAATCTAATATCTCACAAAATATTTAAATAATTTAATCTTTGTGAGGCCAGAAACTAGTTAAAATGGAAAATTCTCTTCCGAAACTGCAATTTTTAGGAGATGATGCAATCAAAACTACCATTTATGCGTATTATTTTTCGATCGGCAACATTTTGAATGCTGTTAACGGGTTCCAACAAGTATTTCGGCCATTTTGACGGCTGCCGGCGGACGAACATCTAGTAGCTCAGAACGGTCCAGTTTTAATTTTCCAGAGCCGCAACCAATTTCAAAGTAAGTTTACAAGTTTATTTCGTGCAAATTATTTTGATATCTTTATTAACTTTCAGTGAACTTAAATTGATACCAAGCTTGTTGATCTGATGTGTTAGTTTAAAATAATTAAAACAAAAGTGTTTAAAGTCAGAATTCCGATTCCGTTCCGGAACCAAAACGCAAGTAACGTAGAAATGGAATTGAAAAGTTTCGGAATGGAATTCTTAGGAAGATGATACATTATATAATTTATAATAAAAAAGTGACGGCTTTCAAATCTAATTCGTAACGTTCATAATGGGTCACTTTGTTAAAAAAACAAACAAACACTTATTTTCACACAACAATTTTAAGTTTTTTGTTAAATATTTGTGTGACAATAATTGTTTGTTTTTTATATAAATATTCAATATTGTTGAAATTAATATGCTCAAAATGACACAAGTTTCAGTAAACTGTATACATTTTAATAATATTATTTTAATTGGTTGACTATGTACCTAACTTGAGTATATTTTTTTCAGGTACTTTACATACCTAGTAGAAATGGTTGTCCTAGCAAAGGTTGATAATTTTCTAAACAAAAATGATTTTATATTATTGCACGAATCAATATGGCCGTGGTTAATCACTCATTTCCGAATTGCGGAAAAATGTTTCGGTTGTGGATTTCCTACCAATTTAATCCTTAAACCATACCACTTTATTGTACGAGTATATGATAATACTAAAGTGAAGAATTTAATAAATGTTGACTTTTTTTGGTGTCAGCAATGTACATTTTATACCATATATGATCACTATTGCGAAGATGAATGTGATTATTGTAACTAATTTTAAATAGGTGGGTAGTACTGCATTCTTTAATACGGCTAACAGTTACAGTACCCATGGTAATATTATTATAATGTACCTGCCACTTTGCTGTAGGATGTGGGTTCATTTGTCAGTATTGTTCACGTCGTATTTTATACTGAATAAGTTAATTTAATATTCAATGATACTTTTTTTGCATTTAAAGATGCCACTTACGCCAGCCGAAACGATGAAAAGATATCGGGAAAAATTAAAGAAAGACCCCGAAAGGTATGAAGAGTATAAGAAAAAGGATTTGAATAGAATAAAATTAAAGAATAAGAAAATAACGGAATTATCAGAAAAAGAAAAGTTAGACCAGAGGAAAAAATGGAGAGAACAGAAAAAAAAAGGCAGAAAGTGAAAAAGACTCAAAATCAAAATCAAAAGTCATTTATTCAAACTAGGCTGAAAATCAGCACTTTTCGAACGTCAAAGTTACATAAGACAGTCCCCCAAAAATGCCCGCCCGTCACCACTTCCTAGTGCTTTAGCTGGGAAGAAGAAGTGGTGGAACAAACTCCCCAGCAGCACGTCTGTCTGTTTAGTTATATAAACTTGATTCTATACAAATCGTATGCAAAGTAATTAACATTACGAAACACAAAACATTGGATTAAATTACACACTTGCCATACGTTAGCTAGCACGCGCCAGTATACCAACAAAACAATGAACAAACTGTACTCAAGCAGATAAAAATTTCAACATAAAAAAAACGTAAATAGAACTTAATTTCTAAATAAAAGCCTCCAGGCATAAAGGGCGTGCCCGCTTACATAAGGCAATTGCTGTAGCTCGAAGTGAGAAATGATAAACTAGTAACCCCATCGAAGTAAAATAAGTAAACAATTACTAATAACAATTAAAACCATGATCAGCAAGACGACCAGTCACCACAAGCAGCACCCGTTCACGAGCATAACGCAAAGATCAGCCATCACCCCCCTCGCCATATTGGAGGGAAGGAGGCAACCCGACCCCCGACGCTACCGCAGGCAGTGACATCTAAGGGAGCATGACGAGCTTGCTGCCGGTTGCTCAGGCAAGAATAGTATAATCAATAGTCGAGGACGCTAGCTAACCACTTATTGCAATACAACTCATAAAACACACATTGTAATGAGTAGATTATGTCACTAATAAATTAAAATTTAACTAAATTAAATTACATTGACTTATACAGTCGAATAAAAAAATAATCAATTATATGAACTCATACAACCTGTCAGTAGGAAAGCTAATTCTGGAGAAAGAACATAAACATTGTCTTGAGTTAATCACAGCGACCAACTATTCTTATCGTTTAAGTAGTCATTGATACAATAGTATGCCTTTGAACAAAGGGTAGATTTTACTTTAGTTTTAAACGCATTAAAAGGCAAGTCTAGCAAATAAGAGGGCAGCATGTTATAAAAAGTTATACCAAGCCCAACAAATGAGTTATGTACCTTATGAAGCCGGTGAAATGGAGCTCGTAATTTGTCCTTATTTCTGGTGTTAATATTGTGAATATCACTATTTTTAGTGTATAAGTGTATATTTTGCCTAATATATAAGATGTTGGCGAAGATGAATTGACATTGAAAATAACAAAACTAAGAATAAAGAACCTACATCCTCCGAAGCACCTACCAATAAATGTATGAATAAAAATCATTTAATTACTATTAGGAAATTGCGGCGTCTGTATGAAACTGCGATTAATAAGAATAGGGTGTTGAGTAATACAATACAAACGACAAGAAAGAAAATGTATCGTTTGAGGATAGCAAATAGAAAAAAGATAGACAGTTTGAATTATAAAATATTAAAAATGAAAGCAAGAGAAGAAGTTATAGAAAGCGCTCTACGCTCAACTTATAATAGATCAAGAAGCCAAGCAGATAAACGAGTACTAAAGAGTGTTGCTAATACCGTTGTAGTGAAGAATAATAAGTGTAAATCATACGTTGCAAAACTCTTAGGATTACGTGGGCGCATAAGAGTACAGCAACCGGCTCGAAAATGGCAAAAAGGTAAGATTACAGAAGAGTTAAAATTATTTTTTATACGTGATCATATAAGTCGTAGCACAAGTGGAAAGAAAGAGTGTAAAACAGTTAGTAAAGAGAAGCATCAAATTCGATATCTTACTGATAAACTATTCAATTTGTACAAAATTTATAAGAATGAGGGAGGAAGATTCAGTTTCGCTACATTTTTTAGATACAAACCAGCATATGTACTTTCTCCAAACATTCACAACCGTAAAACTTGCTTATGCGTAAAGCACAGCAATATAGAAATTATGTTTTTGAGTTTATTCAGAAACGGTGCTTTTTCTAAAAATATTAAGTCTCTCAGTGACGTTATTTCTAAATTGTCTTGCGATCAAAGTTCCTACAATTGTATGCATGGAAGATGCACAATTTGTAAAAATATTAAATTGGTTTATGCTTTAGAAGGAGGAGCTCTGTCTAAAAACTTTTAATGGGAACAGTGGGAACGTGTAGACCATTCTTATGAGAAGATGGAAAAAGGGATGATAAAAAAAAATATCACAAAAAAGACCGTAAAAAATAAAAAAACGTGGCACAATCACAGACTTAATACAGATTTTTGAAAGAAATATACACTTGTATAAGATTCATAACACAACTGGAAACATCAACAAAGGAAATATCGCGAGAAAATAGAAACATTAGGTCCACACGAGGCATTGATTCTTTGTGATTTTAGCGAGAATTATGAATGCAAGTCGCATGAAGAGGTACAAGCCACCCATTTTGGAGCCTCCAAAAATCAAATTACATTGCATTGTGGCATGATTTATTGGGCTTCTGGATCGCAATCATTTTGCTCTGTGTCGGACAATAACTGTCATGAACCACACGCTATTTGGGCTCACCTCTTACCCGTTATTAAATTATTAAAAACAAAATGCCCTGAACTTAAATGCATACATTTTTTCTCAGATGGACCCAGTTCACAATACAGGCAAAAAAAATGTTTTTTTCTTTTGAATTTTTATACAACTATACTAGGCCTTGACAAGTGTACGTGGAACTTTTCTGAAAGTGGCCATGGAAAGGGAGTGGCGGATGGAATAGGTGGGTCGGTAAAGAGAACTTTAGACAAACAAGTTGCATATGGCTGGGATATCACAAATGGAAAAGAAGCATTCGAAATGCTCCAGTCGATGGCAAAAACAATAAAGTTCTTTTTCATTGAAGACTTTGATATACAAATAGTTCAGAATAACGTTCCTATAGATCTAAAACCAGTAACTAGAACTATGCAAATACATTAAGTGCTATGTTTTGCTAATTCGTCATACTTACATCACAGAGTGTTAAGCTGTTTTTGCCAAATTGAAGAAGATCAAACATGTTTATGTTATGAGTTGAAGAAACATTTCATCCACAATTGCACAATTAACAAAGAACCTTCTGATCCAATTCCTTCAGATCCTTTACCATCCACCAGCAATATTACTAACACAATAGAGTCTAATCCTATGAGTATATTACCTGAACTTGATCCGACACTTAATTTAGAAGATTTTTTAGATACCGACAATATTGTAACAGCTAGCGTAATGTCACCAAACTTACCAATTTTACTCTTAAGTGACTCCAGTCCAGACATAACTCTTACTGAAAATTATAGTTGGGGTATGAATTTCACGGAAACAATTGAATCTACCATATCTGACGTGACAGAAGAAAAGTTGAGCTTACAAGATGACCAAAGATACGTGATCCCTGAGGAACAAAAATTGGAAAAGATATATGCTCCTGTAAAAATAATACCTCTAAAAGAAACACAAATCAACAATTAAATAATAGTGCATGACAGTCAAAATCATACGACGAACGCATCTCATAGTAACGTGTACAATACAGTTAATTCGTCACATCATTCTCGTAAGAGACCGGCTTCTTCTAAGTCTACAAAAAATGTAGCGAAAAAGAATCGTTCTGATGGTAAAGAAAACAGCCCTCAAAATAAAAACCCTTCTATTAAGACAATAATATCTCGAAGTTTGGTGTGCTACGCATGTAAAAACAAATTAAAATTCCCGTCGGTAGACGTTACAAAATGTATATCGTGTAAAAAATGGTTTTGTATCAGATGCAGTGAAGGTAATAATAATATTGATTTTATATGTCGAAAATGTTTTGGAGAAGAGTATGTATAAAGTAAAAAGTATTTTGAAAAATATTGTAATTAAATGGTTGTAAAAAAAAACAAAAAAATATACGTATACAGGGTGGTAGGTATATCGACGCGAAAACTGTTACCATAGATTCAGTACATGATTCTTCCCCCCTTCGTTGAAAGTTTTCATCGGTTATTTAAAAAAAATGCTGTTCCATACATTTTGACCGCGTAGATATTGCACTTTTCTATAAAACAGCAGTTTTTTTTTTTAATAACCGGCGAAAAATTTCGTGGATTTCGGAATTATGTACTAAATCCATGGTAACAGTCTTGGCGTCGATGTCCCTGCCATCTTGTATATATATAAAATATCCCTTTCCTTGCAGTCGGGTAAAAACACCTAAAAATTAAATAAAAAATGATAAAAAAAAAATATCGCAACAATAATAAAAATATTCTCATTTTTCATTCAATTGAAATGATCTCATTTTCTTGTCAATGTGCCTATTTTTATTACAAGAATAGGAAATAATAATATTTAAAAGGGGTGTGTATATGTTGAACAAAGTGAAAAATTTTGAGTTGTGTTCAATATTTTCCATTAGTATATTTGTAATAATTTGATCTCATTTTCTTGATAATGTGCAATAGTCTTAGGAATTCTATTCCGTTATAGGCATAGTCTATTCCGTGACTGTCCTATTTTATATTTTATTTTAAATATTATTTTTAGAGCGAAACGCAATTTAATTGTTATTGGATTCTGATAATTTAGAGTGTAATCATTTGATTAATGTAATTAAAAAAAGAGTTCCTAAGTTGTATCCTAATTGAGAAACATACCAAAAAGTATTGAACTAATTTGGTCCAAAGAGTAACGTAATGGAAATTAAAATGATGATTATGTATGTTTGCTATTGTTGATTTTATGTGTTTTATATTTTGTATTGAAGTACAAAACATCGCTAACTAATTATACTATTTGATTAAATCCAAACGAGTTTTATTTTATTTCTATAACCTTTAGTTTCGGAATAGAATAAATTTTGTTCCCCAGGGGCAATTAGTTATATTTCAGTAAATAATCCTGATTAAGAGGTTTTATTATAATTTTCATATACTGAAAACAATATCAATTGTAAATTTAATAAAAAAAACGAATAACAATAAAAAAATAAAATTTCGGCATATTTTTAATAGTGTACGCTTTTTCTGAAAATGACCCACTTCCGTTACGAGGTCGTTTTTATTTGTGATTTTTAATTTTATTGAAATAATGGAAATCAAAAAGGGAGCGGTTAGCGAACTTTAATAATGCAGCAAAGCAAATAATAGATAGTTCTTCGAGATAACATTTTATGTTGTCCAAGTCCGGTTTTGGCCGGTTTTTTTGAAGTTTGCTATTTCGGTTCACAACTGTGTGACAGGCAGATAGACAGAATAGGCTCCTGTTGGCACTTTTTGGATACGGAACTCTAAAATATATTTTCTCGCGGTTTCTATGGGGCACACTAGAATTAAAAACGTTAATATAGACCATAAAACGTTAAGGATGCGTCTTACGAGACTTGTATTTATAATATTATTAAAACAAAATTAAACACGTGATTCGACATTCTAGTCATCTAGTGCTCACGCATAAAGAACAAGTGACAAGTCAGCTGACAGAACATACCTATTTCTATTGTAATAAAATAATGTGTCGTGATGGCCCAGTGAGGCTCGTTGCATGAGGTCGTGGGATCAAAGCCGGGCAAGTACCAATGTGACTTTTTCAATTCATATGTACTTTCTGGGTTTATCTATTTATTATTAATTGGTCAAGGACAGCTAATGAGACACAATTGATTTTCTTGATTGTTTGACACCGAATCGGAGTCGCACGGGGCTACACAGGTTAAGTAAAATACAATACGAGATAATCTATAACTACAGTACTGTCAGTAATTATTATTTAATTAACTAATGAAACAAGCACATTTATCCGCCGAATAACTTGGCTATTGGTTTAAATGTTTGTCTTGTGCCGCGAATGCACACGCTAGTTGTAGCACGGAGTATTGAGATGATGATCCTTGATCTTATCCAACACATCAGTAGGTACGCTAAAAGGGCCTCTTCCAGCGACCAGCGATTTCAGCTCCAAGATGTTTTACTAACATAGACTTTCTGAGTTTATATTGGACGTTAGGTACTGACATCCGTGAGGGAAAAACATCTTGAGGAAACCTGGAGTCGGAAATCGTCAACCCGCCTTGAGCAAGACGTGATCAATGCTACTATTTACTCGACGTGCCATATATCGTCTATAGTTTGGGTGGTGCAGTTATTACTCGTGTCATCAACATAAAGGACTTGAGAGTGACTTTCGATCGTTGTCTGACTTTTAGAGATCACGTTTTTACCCTTGGAAAGGAATCTTTCAGGCGTTTGGGATTTTTTTTGCGAAATGCTCGTAACTTTCGCAATCCAAATGTTATTAGGCTGTTGTACACCACTTCACTGGTTCGAAGCAAACTCGAGTCCAGTGCCTGTTCCCCTATACCTCGACCCAAACACTGATGCTTGAAAATGTCCAGAAAACTTTCATAAGATGCCTCTTCCAAAGGCATTTCTTTCCGTACATGTATCTCACCAACTATCGTTTAGGTACGATGCGCTTTGACTCGTTGGTGCTGAGAAGAGTCCTTGATCAGCTCACGTTAGCCTGTCAGACCTTATTAGGACGTACCGACTGCTCAGAGCTCCATTGCCTTTTCTGCCGATTATTTGTGCCTGACAAAATTACAAATACATCTGACACCGTCATGCGCGTCAAAGCACAATCTGTTTGCACAACTGCCATCCAAAACTGTAGCAGAGCCAAATCCCCAGTCTGTCGTACTATAAAGATGCTAAATGCCCTTCTGACTGCCAACCCTGAATGTTATGATTTTGCGGATGAATGGAGTAAAAAATTATGCGTATATGTCTGGTGTTTTGTGAAAGAGAAAGTATGCAAGGAAGTCCACTGTTCCAAGCTAGTTTTAAATTAAATTATATACATCATAATTATCACGTAATAATTTGTTTCTATGTCAATTAAGGTAATTGGTGTTGTACCGTTTTAATTAACTATAAATAAATCATATTAACGGCCGCGTACTGTAATGATTTGTTTTTTAAATTATCAACCGCATTAAGTATCAGCTGTTTGTATAAAACATTTTTTTCTTCTGTTGAATCCACCGTGTCACCTAGAATGTCTCAGTAGCAGTGTCACGTGGATGGTTGATGCCAATAGGCTTGCCCTCTATTACATGGGACTTACACATAACTGGCGAAATATGGGTGCTCCTATTATGGGTACACCTCTGCCTAACCCTTCGGGGATTACATGATAATAATTAATCTTAATTTAAACTGTAGAAATCGCAATACTAAAAATTATAAATCTTTACATTTCTGGAAGCATCTAACGTCGAATTAGATTATAGTGTCACTTGTAGTGCCTGCTGTTCCCACTGCTACACTACTACTCACTGGACACAGGCCTACTCTGTGAGGGATGTGCAACATTAAACAATTGTTTACGTTTGTGTGTTTAATAAGTACCTACTAAGTATTTGTTCCGCCTTCAGTGGTTAGATAAGGTTTTTAATTAACCATTAAGTTAATGTTGTAACAATTACGTCAGTTGACGTAGGTAGGTAAACTTCCTTTTCTGATAATCAGATGTTTAATCGCAGCTAATGAGAAGGTTGTGTAAGAAAAACCTAGTTTTTCGATATGCACTAAATATTTTTAGTGACGTAAGCTATTTAATCCTTTCCCAACCTTGTGATGGTCACTTGTAAAGTTGCAACAAATATTTGGCATCCACTTATTGGCATTATGCCTACTAAACGATTTTTAATTATTCTTCTGAATACTGAGTCTATCTATGCCTATTTCAAGTCAGGTTAAATAGTTTGTTTGTTAGTGCCTTACGGATTTTATATAGCAAACAGTATTTTAAATTTTATTAGTTACTTTTGATATAACATTTCCAGAAGGCGTTTGTTTTCTTTTTCATTTGGAAGAGATTTTATGTGTTCTCGGCTCCTGTCTACAGTGAAGTTTTGTTAACCACAAGCTAGTTGTATTACTTGAACTTCAAAACCGTCAATACTGCCTCGAAATAAAGGCTTTATCAAAGTTAAACTGTCACCTCAGACGTGCGGTTGTCCTCGCGCACGTATGGGAGTGGCGCGAGGAGGCGAAACGCCGGGGCGTAAGTCCGTTGCCGCGAGAAATCGCGGCTCAGCGGACGGAGCTCCGGCGGGATCTCATGGCGTCATGGAAAGTACGGTTGTCGCAACCCAGTGCTGGGCACGCCACGATTTCGGCGATAAGTCCCCTCTTTGAGGAGTGGCTGGAGAGGCGCCACGGCGTCCTCACCTTCCGCCTGACGCAGGTCCTCACCGGACACGGCAGCTTCGGGAGGTTCCTGTGTCGGATAAGGCGGGAGGAAACGTCCGGGTGTCACCACTGTGTGGATCGCCCGGAGGACACGGTGGAGCATACGGTGGAGGTCTGCCCGGCTTGGGCAGAGCACCGCCGTGTCCTCGTGGAGGCGATCGGCGGCAGAGACCTCTCGCGTCCGGCCCTGGTTCAGGCCATGGTACGGAGCGAGAGGGCATGGGCAGCCGTCACCTCCTTCTGCGAAGCAGTAATGCTCGCTAAGGAGGAGGCGGGACGGTTGAGGGAAAGGCAAGTTTCGCGCCCTCTCGCCCCTAGCCGCCGCAGGAGACGCCCAGGGCGTCGGGAATCCCGGGCGGATTTCCGGCCACCGTAGGCGCGGGCTTGCGGACGGTGAGCAATGGGTAGCTCACCGTCCGGTAAGGACCAGGCCCGGGTCGACGGCGCGTCGTATTCCACGCGCGCCTCAAAGAGATGTCATCAGCACAAAGTAGGGGCCCACTAGGGCCGATGCCTGCCGGGGTCGCGGGAAGGTACTTATGGGTCACCGAGGCCCCCGCAACACAGGCAACAGGAAGGAATACGGGTGGGTTTTAGTCAGTAAGAGTCTGACACACCCTCCCGCTCCGCCCAGAGCGGGAGAAGTTATTTGATGATTTCCCACCCTCAAAAAAAAAAAAAAAAAAGACGTGCGGTTGACTGAACAGAATCTTTTAGACATCTAAAGAGAAAAAAAAACGAAATTACTAAAAATATTTAATAAATAATTAATTAAATAGTTACATTAGTTGATAAATAAAACCATACGGTTTAAACCCAACCAAAAACATAAAATACAACACACAGAACAGAACAAAAAACCTTATACAGCGCAAAGACATACAACGCAGCGACAACATAATGTAACTTATGTAACCAGTACTGTTTCTTCCTCGCGTACTCCGTATCCTTGATGCCATCCTTCATCAGATATTTCCTGAGCCCCACACACCACAACGTGACGTATTCCATGATATTAATGTCAGTGGTGTCAAAGTTGAAGATGAGTCTGTCATCAGGTGACATAGTTTGGTACAGACTGTCGGTGTTGTCATCTTTGAATACCCAGCTGTGGGTCGTGAAGTAGGAGAGGGCCATGGACGCTCTGTAGACACGGTTGTAGAGTTTTATGAACCTGGAAGTTTTGAAAAATTGTCTGTTAATAAACCGAATCGTTTCGTCAAAATGATTTATTGTCTGTCATTGACGATTCATCATACATTGTATACGGTGATTCACAATAAAGCTCGTCTTGGAAAAAATAATATACAAAAGATTCTTCACAGTTCAGAAAATATACAAATCTGTCAGTCCTGTTCGTCTCGATACCTTAGAATATGGAACGATCCCATGCGAAAGGGTCACACGGTGACGAGACGAAAAGGACAAGACAGATTTGTATATTTTCTGAACTGTGAAGGATCTTTTGTCGCTTGAGTGACACGACAGGGGGCGTTGTTGTTGAACATTCGAGAAATTGTTCCGTGAATTTGTATGTTGTTTATGACAGTTGTTGTTTTTTTGAAGTGAAACTTCAAGGTCGCGTCACATTTAGGCACATTCCGTTACACGAGAGAGACACCGACGCCACGGGACTGGACCAAAAGAGAGCGACGTATACATTCAATACAAAGTGATAAAATAAAATAGAACCGTGCATGTGCGCGTTGTAAATGTGCGCGTCAGATGCTTGAATGTTGTTAAGTTTCACTTCTATCACGTGTCCGGTGCTGCGGACTATTTATCATGCGCTCTTGCTTCTCCAACTCACTTTAGACATTGGTAGAAAGATCGTCACCGGCTCTGCTTACCATATTTAAAAAAAGGAAATTATTTTGAAAAGACAAGATGGCGACGTTACCTACTTCCGATTTTAGCCACGTAGCTAAAGATCCTTGTATACTTACATTGGCGGCTTCCCCAGCAGCGCACAACCGCCGTCCAGGATGTAGCCGGGGATGTAGTGCAGCAGCCACGTGAGGAGCACGAACAGCGGCTTGTTGGCCGTGTTGATGATGAACATGTACCAGACGGCCAGCGGGGTGGGTAGGACGTGGCCTATCTCACGGATCTTTGTTGAGACGGGGCCTGGGAAGAAACGTTATCATCAGTTTGATGTATTTGAAAGAAAAGCCATGACACAGTTAAATTGTATTTCGTATACAGTGCCCGGTCGTGTATGTGGCACATCAAGTTCTAATAAAACAATTCTTAGTAAATAAGGGATTTGACTACTATAAAAAATATATGTGAATTAATTTTACAGACCAGCTGCTTTCCGCGGTTTTGCCCGCGTGGCTTTTTCTTAAATAAAAGTAGCCTAAGTTACTCCTTATAACATCAGCTATCTGCCAGTCCCGTCAAAATCGGTCCAGCCGTTTCTGAGATTGGCCGGAACAAACAGACAGACAGACAAACAAAAATTTTAAAAATTGTTCTATTTACCGTAGGTATAATAATATATACTTTCTTACGAATTTAGTAAAAGCTGTAATTTTGACATTACAAAAAGAATTTCTAAAACTTCAATTTAATTTATCTAATGTTTCACCAACACACCGCCGACAAATGTTTAGTGGACAACAACGTTTCATATACCTACTATTTATTTCACAAACAACTTATTCCGCGAATGTTTTATTTGATAAACACTCGCTTTACAAACATTTATTTGCCAGATGCGTCTCTTTACAAGAGTTTCGCGTGACATTAACAAACTTACATACGAACATAATAAACTTACATACAAACATAATAAACTTACATACAAACATAATAAACTTACATACGAACATAATAAACTTACATACGAACATAATAAACTTACATACGAACATAATAAACTTACATACAAACATAATAAACTTACATACGAACATAATAAAGGCTCCTACATACTGGCGCGACTTGTCGCGCGACGCGTCGCGACACAAAGGCACCGCTTGTAGCGCTACACGCGGTGTCTTTGTGTCGCGTCGCGTCGCGCGACTAGTCGCGCCAGTATGTAGAAGCCTTAACCTCCTCCTTTCTGGAAGTTGGTTAAAAATGTAATCATTCAAACTTGAGAGATACTTTTATAACTCATCTAATCGTTAATTTTCATATATTTTCGTAACCTTAAAACTTGACACCCTCACAGTAAGCTAAATCATTTAATATGTCATACGGTACAGTGCAGTGTGCAAAACTTTTTATTTGTCACCTAAAAATGACCCCAAAATGTAGTCAAAATGTATTTATTTACATAACACGTCCGTGTTTGAGTCACAGAAATTAACGAGTACCAAATTTCAACTTCATTGATCCATTACATTATTTTAGGATTAAGATATTAGATTTTATTAGAAAATTACACTATAGTAACCCAAGGTACCAAAAATTTGCGTACTATAAAAGTCACTATTTAGCGTGCGCTTCGAAAACTATTAATAATACATAAATTAGTAATGTACTACAAGTTTATTGTACTTAGTACCCACAAAAAAGCTGGCGGGGTAGGGTAAATTCGTTAGATGTGGCTAGGGTTGCCAACTATACAAATACTAATAAAACACTAATACTATATAAAACAGTATTATACTGTTGTTCACTACATAATACTTTTTACTGTTGAAGAAAAATAAAGTATACAAAATACTGTTTTCAGCATCAAAATGCTGTCTAACAGACATGCGAGTGTATGAGTTCTCAGAACATAACCGTTTTTTCGTGTGGACCTTGTTTTTTCAGTAATGAATGACTTCAGTAATGAATGCAAAGTGGTGAGATGATAGAAATACAGTAAATATTAATTTAATAAAAAATGAGCTCTTCATTAATTTTTATTTTAGTTATAATTGTGGTGAGGCGTATGAAGTTTGTAAAAAAGACTGTAAATTAAAAACTTTTGCAAGAAGCTCTAAAAAACATGTAAATAAAACATGAAATAAATAAAATACTGTTCATTTTACTAAAATACTGTTTAATATTCTTCTCAGACCTAAATATACTTTATTTCTTGTAAAACAAGTTGCCAACCCTAGATGTGGCCGTACGGGAGAGTTGGCCAATCAATATAATTTGGTAATTTATCACAAGGTGGCGCTGTATTTAAATTAGTAAGCTTCGTGCGCCGCCACGGAACAACATGCGCACAAAACTTTGCGCAAAATAAATAAAAAAAGTAAGTAAATTGGCCTTCATTTCATTTGGTGAAATTTTATATTAGATTCGTATACCATCCGGAAATAGTAATATTTTTATTACTTCTTTATGTTTCTATGAGTATATTGTTTGTTGTATATTTTTCTTCGTTCTAACCTCAAAATGGTAAAGTAATTGTTATTCATTAGTTTAAAAATTGAAGTGGCCATCCCATCCGGACAAAAATGAGAGTGGGCCATATAAAGTCAGTAAATTCAATGTTTTTTTATACTATTTTAATGCTTGTATTTTTTTGTTATAGATGCCAAAACGATACCAAAGAAAAGTTGTAGCTGCTAGAGGGAACTGGAGTGAAGGTTCATTGAAAGCCGCTATAAATTGTTAAAAAAATGGAGAAATGTCTGTTTACAAAGCGTCTATTGTCTATAACATACCCCGAAAAACCCCTGAGAGACAATACAAGAACCACAATGATAAGAATTTTAAAAAATATATCCCTTAATCCACAAAAAGTTATAGAAGCCCGCAAACGCATCAAGATCGGAAGATCACATAATACTAATAAAAACCAAAGAAGAAAATATTAAGAAGCAAAATAAGCGGAAACTCAGGCAGAAAAAAATAGTTTAGTAAAAATGGAAGGAAAGAAGACTGAAAAACAAATCACAGCAAAAAAACCAAGAGCTGTCAAGCCGATCAACAGAAGGTCTGAAAGTAGCACTAGTGAGGAGGAACCAATATTATGTGATAGATCTGGTGAAGAAGACGCAGAAGATGAAGCTGATAATTGTGCTGGATGTGGCGAAAATTATTATAAAATCTCATTGAAGACTGGGTTCAATGTTTGATCTGTTATCTGTGGGTACATGAGAATTGTACACTTTTGATGAAATGTGCTCTAAATGCGGACAGAAGAAGAAAAAGGAGCTCCAGCGAGCAGAAATCAAAGAAAAAGGGTAAAGCCGAGGCAAATCTGGTACCGGCCATCTGTCCCGTACTACTTAGGCCACCACTCCCGTATATGAGACGGCCAGTTACGTTTTTTTTTTTTAATTAAAATTTTATGTTTGTTCCTTATATTATAAACATATCTTTATGCTGATTTTCGAAAGACTGATTGTTGTTGATTTTCTTAAAAATTAAAGTTTAATCATGATCTCAATATTTTCAGTTTTATTTAAGCCTAAAAAAACTATGGCCATCTCTAACGAATTTACCCTATATGTCTAACTATTATAGATAAGTCACAATAAACGTTATTGTTCAAATTAGTCAATCAAAACACGGGTAAAATCGAAAATTGATGCGCGGTGATCTCTGGAACTGCCAGTCGGATTTGAAAGATTCTTTATGCATTTTATAGCTCAATTCTTGAGAAAGGTTAAAGAGTATTTAACATCACGCTACGACTCTTGGGAACCGAGCAAAAAGAAAAAAAGTCAGAAAAAACGCTAAGCGAAAATGAAAGGCGCGGGCGGGCGATGCGATGCGACGCGGTGGCTTGGGGGCCGAAATTTCACGCGGACGAAGTCGTGGGCTGAAGCTAGTCCTTAATAAGGCCGAGTTCTTTACAGGCTGCGGTAGGTTGGCAGACGAGTTAAAAGACTTTGGAAAGATGTTGACTGCGAACATGTTGTAAAAGAGTCCTTAAATGAAAGCATTAAGATCAGCTAGGATGAATATTGTATATTCTACCAAAAATAGAGTATGTCTTAATCCAGAGAGGCCCTTCGAACTTTTGTTCGCGAAAACTTGTTATAGTACTGAGAAACTTTGTGATATAATGTCCTCGCGAAGTCGTCTGTGATACGTAAATTAAAGAACGCCGTGAGGACTTTCAATTATTATTATTAAAAACAGGCCATTTTGTAGGTGCACGTCAGGTTTTATTTTGGTTTCAATCCATAACAGAATAAGTATTTCGTAAAATATAAAAGTTCTGTGGCGAACTTTATTTTTGAACTTTTCAAGATGAATAATACAGCGATACATTCGTTTTGTGTAACTATAACTGTTTATTGAGCGCACGCCGTGGAAGCTCACAAAATGGACGAATATCATCATAACTTTAAGTTGTTTTACACGGATAAAATGGCAGGGGGTGACTTGCACTCTCAGTATACTATTATAAATACCCGACGACGTCGACCGTACGTGCGAGTCGAGTACTGTCCGACTTGTCATACTCACGCCAGTGAAACAGGTTCCTAGCACTAGAAACTGAGTAGATTTTGATGTCTGTGTCACTTTTAGTGCCAGTGTGCCAGCCGGCCGCTAAGATCGCGTTGTTCACGTAGTCCACCGGTACCAGGCTGTAGCGGGCGTTGTCGCCGGCGTAGGTGGCGTGGATCAGGCCCGTGGCTGGGCCCAGGATGAGCTGGAATAGGCGAAAATAATTATGCTGGTTAAATTGTATTTGTGTCTTAAATCTGCTATGTAGTTTTATTTGTAAACATGGTAAATATCTCGTTGTATGTGCTAATAATAGTGTGAAGAAACAATTCATTTTAGGGCAACATTAGTCAAATATATGTTGTCAAGATAGCATCGAGCTATTTACTGCAATAAAAAGAAATAGCAATTGATTGTTTCAGTGATGCGAAGCAACTAAGTAAACACGGCAATAAAATGAGCAATGCAGAATATATCAGAGGTAATATTGCCGAAACAATTAAAGCTAGTTTTAGGATTAAACTACCACTTTTGCCGGGCAATAATTGCTGAAAAATACCCTTGTAAGCGCAGATTTAACAATATGACCTTTTTAAATACGTCTAGTTCCATTTAGTGCTAATAGATGCCGCTACATACCCCACTGGCGCCGTATGCGCAGCTGGTGTCAGCCCAACCTGGCATCGGCTCGCGGTACGAAGAGATCACTGAAATTATACAAGTCAAGTCTTTTTTAGCCTTTCAACCGCAATTATGTTTAGGTTCAGCATCCAGTCTAACCGGATGTAACTGAATACCAGTTAAGATATTTGGAGATTCTGATTCAAAGTAAGTAGGTATGTTACGTAAAGGATTTCATGAGCCAAGTATATAGTGACGAAATGTGGGTGTACACAGCTGTTCTATTCTGTATACCTCACCGTGACAACTCAGGTGAAGTGAGCTTGAAATGAGCTGTCAATGTTATCAATCCCTAGCATCAGGCGGAATGACAGATCACTTCACGCTCACTTCGCCTAAGTTACCAGGCCACGGTGAGACTTTTAAAGCATAGCACTGCAGGTACACCTCTGAATAACCGTTCGGGGATTACGGGCGTTACGTTATGTTAGGTGATCTCTTACCGACCGCAGGTCTCACGATGCTGATGGGCATAGCACCGGCTCTACTCCTCACCACCTCCTCAGCTATCGCCTTTGCAAAAGTGTATGTGTTGGGGTACCCTTTGATGAGACTGGAAAATAAAAATTATATCTTCCGTTTTCCACCGTATAGTTTCGCCATGTCCGTCAGTCTGTCTGAATGTCCGTCTTTTTCTTTTTCTTTTTTTTGGGTGGGAAATCATCAAATAACTTCTCCTACTCTGGGCGGAGCGGGAGGGTGTGTCAGACTCTTACTGACTAAAACCCACCCGTATTCCTCCCGTAGCCTGTGTTGCCAGGGGGCTCGGTGACCCTTTAGTACCTTCCCGCGACCCCGGCAGGGGACAGTCCGTCTGTCTGTCTGACTGTCCGTCTGTCTGTCTGTCTCCGGCTTTGCTCAGAGACTCTAAGTACTAAAACGCTGTAATTTGGCATAGGTATACATAATATTAATCACGCCGACAAAGTGCTAATAGAAAATCTTGAAAAAAAACTTTTTTGGAGACCTCCTTTATTTATTTTACTCGTCTATCCCATGGTGTAGGGTATTATTGGATAGGTCGTTCCAAAATATTGCGGGTCGATGAAGACCATTTTTAGATTCAGGGACCGTTTGCGTAATATTAACTTTAAAGTACTAATTTTTGCTAGAGTCAAGTGTCCCTCCCCCCCCCCCCCTACCAGCTAAATGGGTAGGTATTTGGGTGTGTGAAAAAAATCACGGCAGTAGTATATATAACGAAATTAAAAAGAAATATATTACAGCTAAATAGGCTTTAAAAGTTAACGAGTAATAGTCGACCGAACTTACATTTGCAGTTGGAGAATTGACCGTGACGTATATAGATGTATGGGAGAACATGTTTTTCAACCACAATGTTAAGTTTGTTCTTGAGATAAATCCATCCCAACTACGGAAACCTTCACTGTGCGCGGTCCGACACGCTCTTGGGCGGTGTTACCCTATAAAGTTACCATACTTACAGCAGGTCAATGTTAGACGAAAAGTGAAGTGTCCCGCGATGTAGTAGCATATGCGGAGCAACTGTTAACTGTGACCTTGACCTGCCCTGCGCGTCACTTTTTGCGAAATATTGGCCTGCTATTTTATTTTATAAATTCGGAAGACCTAATAATTACACAGTATACAGGGTGGATTGTTGAGACGGGGCAGTCAGGGATACCTTAACCGTCGTTTGTACAGGGAAATGGTCTTGTTCGAATCGATCCTGTTTCTTATAAGGTGAAAAAACTCTATTGGACCAACTGAGGTTTAAGAAAAGCCAGAAATCGCCAAAAAACTTTTCCCATATATTTCGTTCCTACCAAAAGTAAGTATGGAAAAAGTTTTTTCTTTTCTAGTACCTACTCAAACCTCAGTTGGTCCAGTAGTTTTTTGACCCATATAAGACACTGGTTTGGCATCAAAAAAAGTTTTTTGTTCAAACTGCTATTTTCTTGCTGTTTAAACATTTTTTCAAAATCTATAAATGCAGATCAAAATGTCTCAAAAAGTTACGGACAATCTCCTAAAACCGTTTTCTTGTAGCGACAGCGGTTAAGGTACGTGTCCTAGCTGCCCCATCTTTAAAATTGATCCTGTATATCACAAATAAACAGAACTTAGGGATTATTCAAGTTCAGCTATATGTAGAACAGTAGAGAGATCCAAGTTCAGCTATATGTAGAACACTAGAGAGACCCAAGTTCAGCTATATGTAGAACACTAGAGAGATCCAAGTTCAGCTATATGTAGAACACTAAAGAGATCCAAGTTCGGCTATATGTAGAACACTAGAGAGATCCAAGTTCAGCTATATGTAGAACACTAATGAGATTCAAGTTCAGCTATATGTAGAACACTAGAGAGATCCAAGTTCAGCTTTATGTAGAACACTAGAGAGATCCAAGTTCAGCTACATGTAGAACACTAGAGAGATCCAAGTTCAGCTATATGTAGAACACTAGAGAGATCCAAGTTCAGCTATATGTAGAACACTAGAGAGATCCAAGTTCAGCTATATGTAGAACACTAGAGAGATCCAAGTTCAGCTATATGTAGAACACTAAAGAGATTCAAGTTCAGCTATATGTAGAACACTAGAGAGATCCAAGATTATTCACAATTTCTTAGTGTGTGAAGTAACATGTTTCTTTTCCAACGGATAAAGCGAGTAGATCTAAGTTTCAGAGAAACTTTTTGAAATTGCCTATACAATGTTTATTCTCTTAGAACAAGCGTTAGTACTCACTTCTTGGCAATAGCCTCAAACCTCCCCTGGTCGAAGGTCTCCACCATGTTGATCATAAGTTCGGGCGGCACCGGGCTCTCGTAGAACTTCTCCAGCACCTCCTTCTCCACGAACCGGTCCGTCGCGTTGGCGTACGTCGTTGAGACGTATACGAATGATCTGGAACATTGACAGAACGTTACGCCTGTATTGTCCGAAGAGGTGTACACACATTTTACCCGTTATGATTAAGTCCTAAGTAGGGCGAGCCTATCGCCATCGAGCGTGCACAAAACTAGTCTCCGGGCTGCTACTAAGAAACTTCTGATGGAAAAAGTGAATAACCCAAGAATACTGCCTGGCGGGATACAACCTACAACCGGGCGACTGATTTATGAACGAACGAGAGTGCTATGACACTACTTTTGATAGCATAAGAAGGCGACAATAATTATGTATATGTGCGCTCGGAATAAAACAACGTATGTGCCAAAACGAATTGCCGTCTTTTCTAAATAAAAAGTATTGATAGACTTTGATACAATTACTCTCTGTGTAAAGTAAACTCCGTGGAATAACTTATTTGAGTTAGTCCTTGATACCTAAAACACATAAAATTAGTAGGTAGGTATTTTTTGTATCGAGAAAATTTCATTGTGTATTCCTTTTCTAGGATGCTAGGCCATAGTCTTAGTCAAAAAAAGTGACACCAATATGTTAAATCCCTATTCCATAAAATCAAATCAAAAGCCATCTATTCAAACTAGGCTGAAAATCAGCACTTTTCAAACGCCAGAATTACATAAGACAGTCCCCCAAAACACCCGTCCTTCACCAATTACTAGTACTTTAGCTGGGAAGAAGAAGTGGCGCAACAAACTGTCCAGCAGCACAGCGGTCTGTTCGATAATATAAACTTGCCGACGCTACCGCAAGCAGTGACATCCTAGGGAGCATGACGAACTTGCTGCCGGTTGCTCAGGCAAGAATAATATAATCAATTGTCGAGGATGCTACCTAACCACTTATTGCAATACAACTCATAAAAAAACGTTGTAATAGGTAGATTATGTCAAACGAAATTGAAAATAAAATTAAAAATTAATTGACTTGAACATTCAAATAAAATAAACAATTATATGAACCCATATATATTATCCTAAAAATCGTGTTATGAATATAAAAACCGTGTTAAGTTAATCACAGCAAGCAACCATTCTTATGGTTTAAGTACTCGTTGATACAATAGTATGCCTTTGAACAGAGGTTGGATTTAACTTTAGCTTTAAACGAATTAAAAGGCAAATCAAGCAAAGAATAGGCAAGCTTGTTATAAAAAGTTATACCAAGCGCAATAAACGAGTTATGTCGCCGGTGAAGTGGAGCACATAGGTAATTAGTCCTTAATTCTGGTGTAAATATTGTGAATATCACTGTTTTTAGTGTATTAGTGTAGATTTTGTCTAATATATTATAATATTTTGGCGAAGATGCATTGTGATGCCACCGTGAGGGGTCTACCCTTTATGGCTTTTTTGTCATAATATTACTTTGCATAAAGGCTCCTACATACTGGCGCGACTTGTCGCGCGACGCGTCGCGACACAAAGGCACCGCTTGTAGCGTTACACGCGGTGTCTTTGTGTCGCGTCGCGTCGCGCGACAAGTCGCGCCGGTATGTAGGAGCCTTAACAGCGGACAGCATAAACATCATTTCGCAGAAAATCGTTTGGCAGACATTCATTTATCATACATTCAAAACTCTTAAGTTTGTAAGTCAGAATCGTCTTTTGGTATACATTTCATATCGACAGTCATTAAATATGTAAACCTGCATGATAACCAGTTTGGTTTTAGACCTCAACTGTCTACAGAGAGTGCTATACTGTGTCTTAAGCATACCGTCACATACTATACGGATCATAAGACCCCTGTATACGCTTGTTTCCTCGACTTGTCTAGGGCCTTCGACCTGGTTGCGTATGATATTCTTTGGGATAAACTGAACAGTGTCAGATGGGCGGGGGCAATGTCGGAACCGTATCAGCTTGAGTGTGGAGTGAGGCAGGGTGGGTCCTCACCGGACACGGCAGCTTCGGGAGGTTCCTGTGTCGGATAAGGCGGGAGGAAACGTCCGGGTGTCACCACTGTGTGGATCGCCCGGAGGACACGGTGGAGCATACGGTGGAGGTCTGCCCGGCATGGGCAGAGCACCACCGTGTCCTCGTGGAGGCGATCGGCGGCAGAGACCTCTCGCGTCCGGCCCTGGTTCAGGCCATGGTACGGAGCGAGAGGGCATGGGCAGCCGTCACCTCCTTCTGCGAAGCAGTAATGCTCGCGAAGGAGGAGGCGGGACGGTTGAGGGAAAGGCACGTTTCGCGCCCTCTCGCCCCTAGCCGCCGCAGGAGACGCCCTGGGCGTCGGGAATCTCGGGCGGATTTCCAGCCACCGTAGGCGCGGGCTTGCGGACGGTGAGCAATGGGTAGCACCGTCCGGTAAGGACCAGGCCCGGGTCGACGGCGCGTCGTATTCCACGCGCGCCATGATTGCCAAATGTTAATATTTACATTTATTTTATACAACCAAATTACAAGATGCTTATTAACATTAACTAAATTAAATTAAAGCTAATGTATGCCTAAAAAAGGCCCTCGGGGCATTGTACCGAGGATGCTGGCGGCATTTCCTCGCTGAATTGCAATGCTGATGCGTTGCGCGAGAAATCTGCCAGCTTTTCGGTCACGAGTTACATCAACTAGACGTTTCGCGATATCCGCAAATAACTTATGCGCACTAGGACCCCACGGGTCTCGACGCCAAAGGGCACAAAGTTGTACTCTCTGCCAAGGCCTCCATATTTAATAACTTAATGTTAATAATATCTTAGTGATTTTAAATACTACATCTAAAATTGAAAGTATGTAATTTGCCAAATGCAAATGATTTTTATACCAGCTGCAGCATAGTCATGAGGTTTAAAAGTATCTCATTTGACACTGACCATACAAGTAGTGGGGGCAACCACCGCCTCTTATAGCAGTATTATTTTAATATTGCTTCACAGTGGGAAAGAGATGGGGCTTTACCCCTGTATAGCTTTATCTCATTCCCACACTGATGTAATATTAAAATAATACTGATTTAAGAGGCGGTGGTTGGCCCCCTGGTTTTTTAACGGAACGCAATGGAAACCTGATGTTTGGAGCGTCGCTTAGTTACTAAGTTATTTCTCTTCGAGCCTCGGAACCTAAATGTTGTCTTCAAGAAGTATGAAGTCTATACTGATACTATAATGAGTACCTAATTATATAGTTTATTAAATATAGCTATATACCAAGTTTGTATGTATGCAAGAATAATATTACATACAGAAATATTCGTACTGAGAAGGCGTATCAGTACAATATACGTATCAGTACAATATACGTATCAGTACAATATACGTATCAGTACAATATACGTATCAGTACAATATACGTATCAGTACAATATACGTATCAGTAAAATATACAGTATCAGTACAATATACGTATCAGTACAATATACGTATCAGTACAATATACGTATCAGTACAATATACGTATCAGTACAATATACGTATCAGTACAATATACAGTATCTTCATGTCTACAATCTACGTTCTACATCGTTGTATTCATATATAGCTACAATTAAGTACCCAATGTGTAACGTGTAAACAACTTATTCCGCAAATGCATATAAGCACTCTCTTTACAAACATTTATTTAACAGATGCTTCTCTTTACAAATTTTATTATTTATTTATTTATATATTTATAAACCACGTTGGTAATAAATGTCATTTCATAAAAAAAAACTAAATCAGTCGCAAAGCACAGTATTGTTTTCCATAATTTCATTGAAATACCTACCTAAAACTGTTAGTTAGCTGACATTCGAAGTAGATTCACATCTACTTCGAATGTCAGTGCACTAATAGTTGTTTTCATTCTGTTATCAACGCGTACGGTATTTGATACAGTTAACAAGTGTGTCGAAAAATTTACAGGCAAGTACTGTTCAGTACTTGTCTGTAAATTATTTGACACACTTGTTAACTGTAGAAAAAAAAATATAATTATATAGAACATACAGAAAAAAAAACTTTTGTAGGTTTGAAGAACTTCAAAGTTCAAAGTATTGTAGCCACCTTTGGGATGGCTCGGCTAAATACCAACTTGCCGCGCTTGACTCGGTGGAACGCAGAGCTAAGAGGCTCATTGGCGACGTAAATCTGGTGGATGCCAAGCTTCACAGTTTGGCCCATCGTCGCAAGGTTGCCTGCTTGTCGGTCTTCTATAGATTGTACTTCGGAGAGTGTGCCCAAGAACTCCACGACCTCATTCCACCGGCCCCCTTCTATTATCGCTCATCTAGGCGCACTTCAGGTTACCATCCCTTCCTGGTGGCTATCCCACCAACTCGCACTAAGCGTTTCCAAACTTCTTTTATAATGCGCACAGCAAAGGAATGGAACTCTCTGCCTGCGTCTGTGTTTCCGAACGCATACAACCCTAATCTCTTCAAAGTGAGAGTGAACAGGCTTCTTCTGGGTAAGCTCGCTCCATCGTCGACTTTGTTTCTGTCACCTCTGACATAGACTAAGGTCAAGAGCAAACCCATCAAAAAAAAAAAAACCTATAAAAGTTTTTTTTCTGTATATTCTATATATTTTTTTCTCGTGTATCCGTCATGGTGTGGGGTATCGTTGGATAGGCCGTTCCAATATATTGCGGGCCTGTATATACAATTTTTCGATTCAAAGATCTGTCGGCCCCCCACTGCCAGCTAAATGGTTGTTTTTGGAGATGTGAAAAAATCATGGCAGTAGTACATATAATGAAATTAAACGGACAACTATCACAGCTACGTGGGCTTTACAAGTTAACGAGTAATAGTCGACCAACTTAAATTTGCAGTTGGTGAATTGACCGTGATATAGGTATATCGATGTATGGGAGAACGTGTTTTTCAACTACAATGTCAAGTTTGTTTTTGGAATAAATTCCCAAAAACAAACCCTTCATTAACTCTTCATTGTCCGCGGTCCGACACGCCCTTGGCCGGTTTTTTCTATTACTACAAGTACTTTTTCTCACTTTTATTGATTTATTCGTTCAAATTACCCTTTTGTCTATTTAATGAATTACATTTGTAGGAAATCGCGTAAAAATGCAATATGTAAAACGTTCTTAATCCAAACGTTGTTATAAGAAATAATATGAATAAAAATGAATTGTTTGTAACATTATTAAAAAAAAGATTTTCGGGTAATTCTTTTCTCAAGTGAATTATTTGGCTAACTTGTTGTTGTGTGACGATGAAATGACAAATCATTTTTTTGCCATTCGTTACTTGTCAAGTGAAAATTTGTAAATTAACTGTCGGTGGAATGACAGGACATCTAGTAAACTATAAAATTATACTTACTTGAGTTTCTGGCAAGCCCTGCCTAGCAACACAGCCTCCCTGGTCCCTCGCACGTTGATCAGGGTGGCGATACGGAGCGCCTCGTCGAACCGGGTCGTCGCCGCCATGTGGAATATTATATCCACCTGGAATGTAGCACGTATGTCAATATGACTATAATCGTTGCCAAAGCAGGTAATGCGTAGGGCAGCTCGAGGTGGTCATTGATCCAATGTCGAAACGACAGAGTGAACACATAGTTTAACTGCAAAAGCTGCATTGGAAAGCTATCATTTTGGAACTAAGAGCAATCCTAATTCTGTGATCCGTACTGAGATAAGATGGCAAACTCAATCCATGTACTATAAATACATGGCGTAGACTGAGGCAGAGTATAGGCAGGGGCCATAGTACATCCATAGTTCTAGATAATTAGTCCATTTTAGCCACCATTTTAGTACTGTTATTTTTGTATCCTTATCTTATATAATTATCTTTGTATCCATATTCTGCAACAGTCTTACACCAACCGGGCATTTTTCTTGAGTACACTTGTATAGTGCGTACGGGGATAATCATCGGTGTGCCTCATTCCATTCAAATTTGTCAAAGGGGCCTCTTGCGAGTTGTCTTCGGCCCCTCGTACGCATTTCAAAGGACCGAGATGCATGGTCCGGAGATTTGTTAAAAAATAAAAAAAATACTAATAAGACAAAGACACACCTATTAGATCCAGTAGTAGGTAAGAGTAACAATTAAATTCTATGGAAAGTATTACCCGACTACAGTAGAAAGAGACAAAGAAAAATTGGTTTATTACATCAGATAGTACCAGTTTACAAGTGACTGTCAAGGATAAAGCTAGCTAATTGTTGCCGCACTACACAACAAAGTTACTAAATGGGCATCTCTAGTCGACTGCTGCAATTGGCTGCGCTGCGATCACGCGACGGCCGGCGAGCCAATCAACGGACAGCGGCGCGAACGGCGTGAGAACCGCGTACGCCATCCAAATCGAGAAAAAAACCGTACCACCGTTGCACATGCTTGCTTGTAAAAACTTTATTTAAATATACTGAGTAATTATTGTTCTACAAAGTCGTCGCCTAATTTACCGACCTTAATCACCCTGGGTAGCAGAAACGCGCATCTTCATATTTTGGACCTTTGAGCCGGATCACTACGCATCAAAACCGGAAGATTGAGAGACGCTTCGGTACCTAACCTAAATTGCCGACGAACTAAGTCCCTATATTCGCAAGGAACTCAGTGGATTACAGTGCTTTGGTGAGGCGTGCCAACTAACCCTTTCTTATCCACCTGATTGATACTGTTCTGTCGTTATTTCAGTGCTTTGCAATTTCGCATGCCGGCTTGCACGTCGTGGGGTGATGCATACGCTTTGTCTCGCCACAGATTTTGCATATATTCGCTAAGTACACTGATTAAACTGTGAGTATTACCTTTACAATATTTCTACGATGGAATCATCAGATACTAAAGCAGAGTTAATGATGAAAGATTTAAAAAAGAAACGTGCGTCGATAAAATGTCGACTTACTAATTTTAAGAAATATGTGTGTTCATTCATCGATCTAAGTTTATCTATTCATCAGCAAGCAGCATTAAAAATGCGTGTGGTAGGATCTCAAAGCTTAATAAATGACTTCAATCAGGTGCAAGGCAAAATAGAGGATATCAGTTCCGAGTCAGATATTGAAAGGCAGCTCGAATCGCGCGAGGAATTCGAGCGGGAATATTACAATGTTCTTGCACTTGTTGAATGTATGACAAGTAATGATGAGAAGTCGACTAGCATGTCTGACCTGCCAAACACAAGTTCAAATTCAATTAAGTTACCTATAATTACAATTCCCAACTTTGATGGTTCCTATGAACATTGGTTGGAGTTTCGTGACACATTTATGTCATTAATGCACAACTGTAAAACAATAACGCAGATTCAAAAGTTTCATTACTTAAAATCTTCTTTAAAAGGTAATGCAAAGTCAGTCATAGATTCTCTTGAGTTCTCTGCGGACAATTATGAAGTTGCATGGGAGTTGATGATCAATCGGTATGACAATACCAAGTTATTGGTTCACAATCATGTAAAGTCTATGTTTACAATTCAAGCGTTAAGGCTCCTACATACTGTCGCGACTTGTCGCGCGACTCGACGTGACACAAAGACACCGCGTGTAGCGCTACAAGCGGTGCCTTTGTGTCGCGACGCGTCGCGCGACAAGTCGCGCCAGTATGTAGGAGCCTTTAACCAAGGAATCTCCAGGACTACTGCGCAAGCTAACTGATAATATTCTTAAGAATCTGCGTGCATTAAAATTACTAAGAGAACCAACAGAACATTGGGATACACTGATAATGTATATTGTAATTTCAAAATTGGATCCAGTTACAGAACGGGATTGGGAACAGCACAGAAGTAACATATTAAAATCTAATGGTAAGTCTAAGTACCATGTCCAATTAGATGATTTATTGGAGTTTCTTGGGAACAAGGCTAATATATTGGATAGCCTTATAGCATCACCCAGCAAATCAAATGTTTACAGCGGGAATGAAAATAAGAAACAGACTAATAATAATGTTTCAACACCTAAGGTTCATTATAATGTAGTTACTAATAAATCTAGTAATAAATCACAAACTAAAGCCGCACGGCTGTACAAAGCTTGCCTGATGTGTAATGGGAAACATCCCTTGTATTCTTGTCAAAATTTTCTTGACTTAAGCGCTGTGGATAAATTCAACATAGTCAAAGATAAAGAATTGTGCATCAATTGCATGCGTTCTAGTCACTCTGTTGGTACTTGTGTGTTTGGTCCATGCCGGAAATGTGATAAAAAACACAATTCATTAATTTGTGAAGTAATTAGTAACATTCAGGATAATAATTGAGGGGTGGTTACACTTACAACTACCGAGCAATCAGCTGTTACTAGTACTGGGCTTTCCAATAGTAACATGCCCACACACAGTCATTCTTTACAGGTACACAATGTTCACTCAAACAATTATAACAAAGACACATATGTCTTCGGTACAGCATGTATTGTTGTCAACTGCCATCTTAGATATATGTGGCCAGTCGGGTGATAATCATAAAGCGCGCGTGATTCTTGACAGCGGCAGTGAACGGTCGTTCATTACGCAATCATTTTGTGAAAAACTAAATACGCAAATTATACAGTCCACTCAACAAATTCACGGCGTAGGAAACTCAATAACACAATGTACGCAATCCTGTAATATTGAGTTAAAATCGCGCAACGGTAGCTTCACTGCACGCATTCAGTGCTTAATTTTGCCACAAATATCATCAAAGTTACCTACACCACTTTAAGTAGTTGTTTCAATATACCTGATAATATTACTTTAGCCGATCCGAGGTTTCATGACAGTCAACAGATAGATTTGTTAATAGGCGCGGATTTGTTTTGGGAATTAATTAATGAAGGTAAGATGCGCCTTAAAAATGGCCATTACCTTCAAAACACGAAATTGGGTTGGATAGTGTCGGGATTGATTCGATCTTTTACACAAAACCCGGTGAAACATGTTTCATGTAACTTTACACATTCAGCAATTGAAAGTGATACGTGTTCACTAGATCAATTGTTACGCAAATTTTGGGAAATAGAAGAGTTACCCACGAGTACTAATAAGCACTGCAGCGACGAGGAGCTCGCGTGCGAGGAGCACTTTATTAAAACAACAAAGCGGCTTGCCGACGGGCGGTTCAGCGTTCGAATCCCGTTAAAGCATTCACTGGAGAAGTTAGGTGACACTCGTAACCAAGCAGAACGTCGATTTTATGCTTTAGAAAAAAAACTGCAACGCAACCCTACCTACAAAAGGCTGTACAGTGATTTCATACACGAATACATTGAATTAGGGCACATGAGTATTATTATAATAAACCGCATTATTTTTTACCACATCATGGAGTGTTTCGTGAACATGCCATAACCACCAAATTGCGTGTTGTTTTCGATGCTGGAATGGTATCTAGTTCAGCATGTCGATTCTGTAAAAATCTCACCGTGAAAACTCGCGTAGAGTGAGCTGTCAGTATCATCCCACTGATGCTAGGGAGTCACCAAGCATTACATTTATAAACTTAATCGACATTTTAATAATATTTTTATGCTAACTCTATTGATAATTTTATATTATTTCAAAACTAGTATTTAAGTGTTGAAACGTTACTATTTAGGGTTTTTCTAAATAAAATAGCAAAACAGAAATTCAGTCAGAAACTCAATTTTGTTTTTTTATTCCAAAAGGTTTGGTAATTTTCGCAACTGCCATCTTGCTTTTTAGATTTGACCTCACTATCGCCTTTAACACCTCCGAAAACCATGAAAACGACACCCATGATGTAAAATCTGAACATTTTCGCAGCCGCCATCTTGCTTTTTAATTTTGACCTCATTATCGGATTTATCACCCCCGAAAACCACGAAAACGATACCCATGATGAAAAATTTGAATATTTTCGCAGCCGCGATCTTGCTTTTTAGATTTGACCTCACTATCGGCTTTAAAATCCCCGAAAACCATGAAAACGACACACATGATATAAAATCAGAACATTTTCGCAGCCGCCACCTTGCTTTTTAATTTTGCCTTCACTATCGGATTTACCACCCCCGAATACCATGAAAACGATACCCATGATGAAAAACCTGAATATTTTCGCAGCCGCCATCTTGCTTTTTAGATTTGAACTCAGTATCGGCTGTAACACCCATTATGAAAAAACATTGTGAAAACGATACCCATTATGAAAAAAATGTTTGTAGCCGCCATTTTGGATTTTGATTTATAGGTGGTAAAACCAAATTTTGTTTGTCGCGCATTAAAAAATAAAAAATGGCAAATTAAAAAAAAAATCAACTTGAAATTAATAACAGCGCCTAACGCGCAAGCGCGGCGTGATCTTATCACTTCACCCGATTCTCAAGCGACGCAGTCAAGCGTCCAGGCTACCATGGTAGCCGGACGCGTCGTAAAAGTGTTTTTCTGGGCTACTATGGTAGCTGGGACCATAGTAACCACCCGCGCCGAAGTGAATGAATCAGCTAGGTGAAGTGAGTCGGTAAGCGCGACGCGCGAGTGTCGTGATCTTATCACTTCACTCGATTCTCGTTGCCATAGCAACACCACTTCACTTGGGCTGAGTGTAGTGAGCCTAGCCGCCCGCCGGCCGGTGCGCGCGCTGCCTGAGTGTCAGTTGAACTATTCAATTTTGTTATAGTATTGATGATGGTGATTTTATGAATATTATTTTATTATTAGCAACGCGTAGGTCTGTCGGTTTAAATTTACCTACCTAGAATAAAATATTAGAAAGGTACTTATTAAATAATCCGCACGTTTTTTATTCAAATGGCTTATGTACACAGATACACACATCGTTTAGTTCGGTTTCCACATAGTTTGTGAGGGGATAAATTCTATGGACCGTCAGCCAGACACTTTTAGCACTCGATCACTTGACACACTCGGTTATTTCTTCTTATTGAATAGATTTGGGTTAATAACAACACTTAATAACGTCGCCCAGTCTCTACTCGACTCAATCCAATATCGCTTCTTCAAAACACATCGCGGTTGGGTCATGGGATTGCGTTTATTTAATCAGTTATCTGATTACGATCAATAGAATTACCATAAATATATTAAAAAAATCTCGATTATGATTGTAAATGTAATCCTTGGTCCATCCCTAGTATCAGGTTGGATGACACTGACAGTTCACTCCACGGCCACTTCACTTAAGTTTTCACGGTGAGAAGGTTACAGAATAGCACTGCAGGTGTGTCATTGAATGATCTGCAGATGGTCGGCTTAAATTTCGCGAAAACAGGTACGTAGCTTGCGCTGATATAGAAAAGATGTATCGCCAAGTATTAATAGATAAAGATCAACGTGACCTACAGCTAATATTGTGGCGGGACAACCCGTCCGATACACTGAATGTATACCAATTAAATACCGTAACGTATGGTACCGCTTCAGCACCATTTCTTAGTTGCCGATGTTTAAAACAACTAGCTGAAGAGTGCGTAACGGAAACCATTAATAATATTTTTTACGTTGACGATCTTATTTGCGGCGCAAACAGTATCTCTGAATTGAATGAAATTTGCGCTGGTACCAGTCTAGTTTTAAATTCCGCATGTTTAGTTTTACGTAAATGGGTTTCTAACTTTGACCGCGCGAACCCCAACGATTCACCGAATGTAACGAAGCAACTTGCAGTCGGCGATAACGTTCAAAACAAAACATTAGGTATTGGATGGAACAATAAGTCGGACAAATTGAACTATTATTCACAAGTTAAAACTGATATGAGTGTAATTTCTAAACGTTTTATTTTATCGCATGCGTCTCAGATTTATGATCCGTTGAGATTAATTAATTAGTCCAGTAATAACAGTAGCTAAAACATTGTTACAAAAATGTTGGTTATTAAAATTGGAGTGGGATGAACCGGTTCCAAGTGACGTCGCGCAAGTTTGGCTACGTTTTATTAATGGTTTATCTTCACTTAGTTTTTTACAAATACCGCGTCATGTTATGTGTCTTGATCCTACTTACTTAGAATTACATATATTTACCGATGCCTCGCAGACAGCGTACGGCGCTTGCGATAAATATGCTATGTCCGTACGATAAATAGTGAATCAGCTGTTACAGTGCGTTTGTTATGTTCCAAAGGTAAGGTCGCGCCTACAAAACCTACAACTATATCTAGATTAGAGTTGTGCGGCGCTGTATTAGGCGCGCGATTATATTCAAAAGTGATTAAGTCTTTACGTTCTAAAATAAACAAAGTTGTATACTGGACTGAATCTACTATTGTTTTGGGCTGGTTAGGTATGCAAACTAATTTACTCAAGACGTACGTTCAAAATAGAACCGCGGAAATTCATGACTTAACTAAGGAACATTCATTGCGTCAGTCATGTCTCTGGCACGGATGGATTATCCGTCGATCTGGTGTCGCGAGGTCAAGGTCTAGATACACTTAGCGCTTCGTCATTACGGTGGGCAGGCCCCCAATTCTTACACGATGCTAATTTTGAAGTACATAATTTATCAAATAATAATAATAACTTAATACATAATGACTTACCCGAGTTAAAGTCAAAAGTTCTTTGTCACGTAGTAAATCAAGCGAGTGACAGTAGTTTGTTTCCATTGTCGAGGTTTTCTCAATATTTAAGGCTCCTACATACTGACGCGACTTGTCGCGCGACGCGTCGCGACACAAAGGCACCGCTTGTAGCGCTACACGCGGTGTCTTTGTGTCGCGTCGCGTCGCGCGACAAGTCGCGCCAGTATGTAGGAGCCTTTAAGAACGAAGCGTGCGCCGCTTATGTACTTTGGTTCACATACAATACGCGCAATAAAAATAACCGGCGGACGGGTTTATTGTCTGTTGAGGAACTTGAATATTCCGAATTAACGTTAGCAAGGTTGAGTCAGCAAGAATCATTTTCTGATGTCTATGATTCGATTAAAAATAAAAGGAGCATAAAGAAAAATGCTCAACTAGTAAAATTAAATTTATTCATTGACAACAATAATTTAATACGATTCGGTGGACGCATACAGAATTTTCATAACTTTAGTTTCAATAAAAAAACATCCAGTTTTGTTGTCCGCCAAAAATTGGTTTACACTTTTATTATTTCGATATGAACACCGCCGTACAATGCATGCAGCGCCACAGCTGCTTTTGTTTACCCTAAGGGAGACCTGGTGGCCGGTTGGTGGTCGCAACCTAGCAAAAGGAGTCGTGCATGCCAGCTTTAAATGTTCACGACTGCGAGCAACCACGTTAAGTCCAATTACGGGCAATCTGCCACCAGAGCGGCTAGATCCAGGGTTTCCTTTTCTGCGCTGTGGCGTGGACTATGCCGGACCAGTATTCACATTGAACCGTAAGGGAAGGGGAGCGAAATTACAAAAATCATATATTTGTTTATTCGTATGTTTTGTTTCACGCGCTGTCCATTTGGAACTTGTTGGCGACCTCTCATCAGAAGCTTATCTTCTAGCTCTCAAGCGTTTTATTTCGCGTCGCGGTAAACCGATTGAGATATTCTCCGATTAGTTCAACCAGGTTTCAGGCTGGCTAAAGTAGACTCATCTTTCATGGGGTACTGTTTAAAATGTTACAATAAAATACCTCCCCACATACTTCAACTAAAAGAGATGAAATTTAAATCTTGTATAAAACGCACGCTATTTAGCCAAGCATATTATAAATTGGGGGATTACATTGCTGATAAAAATGCTTGGCTCAACGCTGGTCCTGCTCCACAAGGGCGCAAAAAATAATTGATCAGGTATTGAAAATAGTGTTGGAGCTGCTGAAGATTTTAAAAACTCTTTGCATTGTATAAATTCAATCTCTTAGTATTGTATAGCTGCACAGCACATTGTTATGTGAGTACTATGTACTATAAAGCTGCCATTTACTGGATACGTCTTTCATTGACTTGAATGTGCCCTGGTGGCTGGGAGTATATCGTGCTCACTCTAATGTCTCGCTGATGGTGGCGCGTGTGTTGGATCATTTATCTCCCTTCAAAATGGTTGAGCTGAATGGTGCTGATCCACGCGTCATGTTCGTGAACGGGCGCCGTCAGTAGAGACTGGTCATCTCTTAGCTGCCACGGCTTATTTTAACTTTAATTTTTGAATTGCTTTTGTTTTTGTTGTAATCTTTTTATTACGGACGCTTTTACGTTTTGCATCGTTCTCACATGTATAATTTCAAAATGAATGATGTAAACAATATTTTGTAACCATAATACGTTGATTTAAAAGAGTGTCCTTGGAGTTTCTTGCCCGTTCTTCTCCATAGGTACCTACTACGCTTTGGAATGGGCAACTAGCTTCATCTTTCTGACTGACTGACACAACCCTTGACAATTCAAAAGTGCCTGTAATTGGTTTATTTGAAATAAATGCTTTGAGTTTGAGTTTGAGTTTTGATAACGAAAAAAATTTCGTTGGTCTGATGAATGAATTCACAAAATTTTTAGAAGGTTGTTCTGATGATATCAAAGAGTACGCAAGTTCACAGAACATAAAATTTAAGATGATTCCATTTTACGCTAGTCATTTTGGGGGTTTATGGGAAGCTGGGGTAAAGAGCTGTAAGCATCATCTCCGGCCTGTAGTAGGCAATGCACATCTCACTTTCGAGGAGTACACTACTTTATTAGTACAAGTCGAAGCAGTTTTGAACTCCCGACCCATGACTCCTATGTCTTCTGATCCGTCCGACATCCTTCCCCTTACCCCAGCCCATTTTTTGGTTGGTCGTCTACTGACTGCACCTGTAACGGCTGACATACACGATGTTCCGGAGCACCGTCTTACGCGATACCAGAGGGTGGAGCAAATACGCCAGCACTTCTGGAAGCGCTGGGCGAAAGAGTACGTGTCGGAATTGCAGACCAGGAGCAAGTGGCATGAGCATAAAGATGACCTCAAAGAAAACACGTTGGTTCTCATCAAGGATGATAATTTGCCGCCATTGAAGTGGTGCTTAGGAAGAATTCTCAAAACTTATCCAGGAAAGAATGGCGTGTCACGTGTTGCTGATATACGCAAGCCAGACGGCATAGTCAGACGGGCATTCTCTAACATTTGTCCGCTTCTGACTGACCATTGACGACAAACCTGAAGCTGCGGGATGTTTCCTTTTACTGGTTGGAACCTGATGTTTCCAAAGCCGGGAGCATGTTGCCGCACTACACAACAAAGTTACTAAATGGGCATCTCTAGTCGACTGCTGCAATTGGCTGCGCTGCGATCACGCGACGGCCGGCGAGCCAATCAACGGACAGCGGCGCGAACGGCGTGAAAACCGCGTACGCCATCCACATCGAGAAAAAAACCGTACCACCGTTGCACATGCTTGCTTGTAACTGTTCTACGGTCCATGAATTCGTTATCGCTCTGCTAGTCAAGCTACCTACCCATAAAACTGAGCTGAAACTATCAATCTTAGATGTCATATACTGGATCTGAATTGATTATTAATTTCGGAAGTAAGAGCGATGAGATCCCTTACTTACCTGGGTCGTGATAGTAGCCCAGTCCTGGTCACTTAGGCCGAGCCTTATTTCAGACACGTCCCCTTCCAACGGCACTATCCTGTCGGCGAAGTTTGGTTTCTTTCTTCTGACCATGCTGTATACCTGCAAATTATGAATCATTATCTTTATGTACTACAGGACTGCAGCCTACATATAGATAGACCTATCTATATCTGTGACTGCATCATTGGTTTAGTGGTCGAAAGTACGAATGCCGACTTGCTGAGCTTGTGATCCTGGGTTCGATCCCCAGGTCGGGCAGTTTTGGGTTTTTGTATTAGTAATTTCTCATCACCAGCCTGGTCTGGATCATGGGAATTTAATATAAGTGGCTAAATACGGGTCATAAATGATATTATATTTATGTGTTTATAAAAAATATTTTTTTTTTCGAATGGGCTTGTGACCTTAGTATTACCGAGAAAATATTTTTTTTGCAATGTGCGTTTGGTTTGTGCAGAATAAATAAAATCGTTTTCTTTCCGTCCCTACCCCGTCGGGGAATATGTACAGTCGTGATGCTATGCTTATGATATACAAGCACTGGTATCTTCTACTCACCGGATCCTGCAGCATTTCTAGCACCCTCTCCTGTATGGTCATTCCTTTCTTAGGTCGCAACAGAATGTAGATCTTGCCAACATCGCAGGCTCTGGGAAATTAACATTTCATAAGTAGCAGGAATCTATGTAACAGGGTGGATTTTTTAAACGGGGCAGTAATTGTGGATACTTTACTCGTTAAACCGTTCTGAGGAGACTGTCCTTAACTTTTTGATTTATTGCTAACTGCATTCACAAAATTTTCAAAAATGCTACAGTCAGGTAACGAAAAACCTAAAGTTTTATGATGTCAATCGCTGCAGTTTTGTATATGGAGTAAAACTTCTAGACCAAATGAGATAAGAATACCAGAATAGCCACAAATCGCAAAAATACTTTCCCATCTGCTACGGCTATGTACGTAGTCGCCACTCCAGAACCTTTTGACTTCATCGGCCACCCGTCTGCCAAATAGTTTGATAATATAATTCATCGATCTTGGATCTACTGTTGATCTCCTCGTTTCAGTTTCGACCACGCGGGACTTTCCCAGCGTAACACTACTCACTCATCGTAGCGTCACAATTCTAAGCATAGCATGCTATGCTTAGAGTTGTGACGTCACCTAAAGGGCAGTGGCTCTCGGTTGCCTTTTGAGTGCCTTATTCTGGTCTAGAAAGATGTTATAATTATCCTCACCTGAAGAGCTTCTCGATGAGCTGCTTGCCGAGGAAGCCGGACCCTCCAGTCACGAACACGGCGGCGCCACGATAGAATTGCTGCACGGCAGACTCCCCACGCTCCGTGGCCTCATTCATCGCCTTCTGACGCGACAGTGCCTCTAGTTCCACTGCTAGCGCTGGATCCATGGTGTTCTCGTCTTCCAGAGTTTCCTGTGGCAGCAGGATACTTAGATTTAAGATAAGAGTCTACGGGTTGCCTACATGTGAGATAAAGCTAAACAGATTTTTGATCTGATCGATCTAATCCTACGGGACTTGTGGCTAAGTAATAACAGCCGCACTGGTCGATCGATCAGGTGAAGCTACGCTTGCCGCAGTTGGTCCATGGATGGGTGACCATCTTTAGATACCAAGACCCCTCCGTGTCTTGGAAAACACATTAAGCCGTTGGTTCCGGCTGTCATTTGTGGATCTTTGGCAGTCGTTACGGGTCATCAGAAGCATGAAAGTCTGACAACCAGACTTAACAAGGGCTATCGTATTACCCGTAACTGGGTTGTGGAGGTCAGATAGGCAGTCGCTCCATATAAAATACAGGTATTCAGCTGCATCCAGTTAGACTGGAAGCCGACCCCAACATAGTTGGGAAAAGGCAGGCAGATGATAATCATGCTGATCTAACACTACCAAAATGCTTAGAATATTTATATTTTAGATTCAAAAATCGTACGAATTTACTTGACGTATATTAATAGTATAGCACAGCCTAGCGTTGCACTATGCTGCGCTGTGCTATGGTAGGACCTCCGGTTCCTACAGTCGCTCCTCCGTGATCACACTTTGACCTTGAGTTGGCCTAGGAGTTTCAATTGGACTACCGTACTTGCATCATTTTGACCAATAAATCTTACTTACAGATAACAAACCAATCACTGAACGCACAAAAATACCTTTATTTCACAGTAATATAATTATTATTGGCACTCATAAATTACGTACTTACAAGACTCAAAGTAAATCACTACAAAGTATCATTAGACATGTTTGAGTAAATTCTTGCCCTTCAATACTTACATTCACAGATTTACAAGCAAATGGAATTCTAAGGCTTGATTGAGTCTCCTAAACGTTATCGGCTACACACAGTGTGTTGTCGTACGCCCCGTTAGGATGCTTACTATGTGAATGTTCTCAAAAGTCGTACACTGCATCTTGACAAAACTCTGTGACATTTACGCTAACGCCAGATATTATTAATTTATGTTTCCAGAACACACACAATGCACATACAAAGCATTGCTTCATAATTATGCCTAAATATGAAGCAATGCTTTTTCTTTTGTTGCGTGTTTGACATTCCGACTATGTGAACCAGTTAGCGTGCCGATTAAGCACTCTGCCACACACCTACGAGAAATTATGGCTCTCGTTTTGTCACTCTTAGGTCCGTATTACAGAAGGTTCCTCAAGTCTAGTTTGAGCGTCAATCAGTCGATCACTGTTTAAGTATAGAATCAGTACTCGAGCATCGGTCATATTCCAGAACGGTAATCGAGACTCAAATCGAATTAAATATTTTACCACGTCTTATGAAAACCTGTACCTCTTTATGAAGTTTTCACAATTATATGGGTCCTGTGTATCTCTTAAATATCTAAGAGGAACGCTAAAGTTCAACCTTCTATTTGCATCATCATTGAATAAATTATTGTAATGATCTACTTCTTCAAATATATCCATTTTGATATTAAAACTCGACAACTTACGCTTGAAACAAAAATTGCCATGACAATTCTATGCTCAAGCGCGGTCTCGACCACACTTGGGCGATTACAGATCAAATCACTGCTTGGGTTCACTTTACGAACTGAGTAACGTTCTAAAATAAAGCGATACTCAGCTGAACTATGATCAATGAATCTATGCTTGAGGAACGTTCTAAAATTAAAACTTGACTTAAAACTAGTTTTAAACAGCGATCAATGCTTGAGTTTCCTTCTGTAATACGGGCCTTAGAAACTTTTACTCACTTGTGCGATATGTTGTTACTCCATTTACAAGTAACTCCGTGTCATTAACTGACGACATCAGTACTTTCGCCGTAATACCGAATACGCAAGCTAGCATAATGATTGTTTTATTTATATAATGTTATATTTGACAGTTCAGCATTATATTGGCGTCGACATCACGTGCAAGCATGTGCCAAGACTCAAGTCACGCGTTTAGAATTTGATCGAACTGAAATTACGCGTCTTCGATGTATTTACTTCGATATAATTTATTATTTTAACATTATCTGAAGAATTGTGTAGGTAAGTGACTTATCTGCCTCGTTGGTCTAGTAGTTGAACTGCGCGACTGCTAAGCATAGGGTCCTAGGTTTGATCCAGGTCGGGCATTGTCATTAGGTTTCCTTTCAGGAATTTCTTAGTAGAAGCCCGGAGTCTAGATAGCTTAAGGCTCACCCCCTATCATCCCAAATGTTAGGACTTAAATATAACGCACGAAAATGTGGGCGTGCAGTCTGATGTGCGTTTATGTTATTAACATTCGAAGAAACAAGTTTTGCACTCGAATAGGTGGGACACCTACGCCTTAGTGCCCCGTGCCTACAGCTTTGGTTTCCTAAGAAAGCGGGCACGGCCACACAATGCTGTCCTAATACAGAGCGTTTTTGACAATTTATTGTCAAATACTGATGAAAATGACAGATTTTCATGATGGCAGTTATTATATGAAGGAACCGCTTGTCTAGGAAACCTTAGCATAACACATAATTAGGTGTGTGAAAACAACTGTCAAAAAGACGGTGTGGATTACTAATATAGGATCCCTTTGGCATCCTTCTGATAGTTTATGGTCTTGTAGTTTAAAATAATATCAACTTTAATTGTACCACTGCAGCCCAAAGACCTTATACAGATGAGCATGGACCACTGCGCCTTCTCAGCGCGAGTTGGCGATGTTAGCCCTTGACCTTAATTATTGTAACCTGATTTATTGAGTCTTTACTTAAAAGGCCATGTACCAGTATGTGCACGACCCGAACTTGACCGCATTTACCTAAATTGTTGACGAATTCACGTAAAACAATAAAATCAATTTTAAAACTGAGCTTTACTAACGGGTTGGTTCAAAGGACGACATCGTTATTGCGAGTCCCTTATAACATGACATCATACAACATCGCAGCTGTATTCCCCGAAGGGTTGGCAGGGATGTACCTACCTATAGGTAGGTACATCTCATTTAGCTATAATTATGTCTATTATGTTTAACTTCCATGTGTAAATACGGAGTGAATATATTAATTGGTATATTGGCGTGTACTAGCTGACATATAGCAAATAATGTAATGTAATGTTTTGTGTTTCGTAATGTCGATTATTTTGTTCTTCTAGTTGCGCCACTTTTTCTTCCGCTAAAGCGGAAGTAGTTTTGCGGGACTGTTTTATGTAATGTTGACGTTCAAAAAGTGCTGATTTTCCGCTAGTTTAAATAAATGACTTTTGATGTAACCGCCCCAGATATGTCGATAATACGACAAATGTTTCCGTGCCCGTGCCGCCTCAGTCGTATTTATTCGACTGAGAACCTATGGTAGTTTTTAACCGACTTCAAAAAAGGAGGAGGAGGTCTATGTTCGTCTGTATGTATGTCATTTTTGGTGTATGTTCATCGATATTTTCGTGAATTGTGATCCTAATTTTTTGCTCGAAAATTCTTCTGAGCTGGTTCCATATCTATATGTATTTGTGGTGAAGTTCTTATGTGGTTTGTGAGTTAGCTTCAATAATACTTGTTTATGTTGATGATGTTATTATAAGTTTCTTTCACTGTTTTGGGATCTAAGCTTTAGGTTAGATCCCTAAAAATATTCAAAGTCAACTTCTCAAAGCATTCAAGGTCTTCGTCGCCTTCATTTACGTGAGGCGTTTGAGGGGGGGTGGGGGTCGAACCGAAACTCGCCTAATCTCACGTGGGGGAGCCGGTCCGGCAAATATCATTACTTACATAATTTTTTTCCCGCATGAAACTGTATAAAATTGCGAGAAAACTGGGTAAAAATTAGAAAAAAATATGAACCAATTTATGTTTATTTATATAAATCCAACGCAATCAAGCACAGATTAACGTATTTACACAAAAAATACGCTTTTTTAAAGATCTCACATTCGAGTAGTGCGAGCCAAATCTCAGGACATCTCACCCAGGGGGGAGGGGGAGGGGAACATCACCAAAATCGCGTCACGTAATTAATGAACATCCCCCCCTGACCGGATGCAGCTGAATACCAGTATTTTACATGGAGGACAGGCCTATCTCCTCGTCTATCGTCTTTCGTCTAAAATTATGATGACGATGAGGGCGACTGCTTGTCTGACCTCCACAACCAAGTACTGCGTAACACGATACCCCTAGGTAAGACTTAGTTTAGCTAATTGATGCAATAAAAAATCAGCTTAAACTTTGCGTATTTAGATCCCAACTGTCATTCTTAACTAGTTGATTTAATTAAAAATATTTAATAAATAAATACTAACCTTAAAACACACTAATCCCTTGCATCCACCGGGAATCAAACCTACACAAAACTATTGTTCACTGACCAACCATGTCTTCATAAACAAATATTTTTTTTTCTTATTTATCGACTTAACTGTTTTGCACCTGTATCCGACGCAGTTTGACGACTAAATGCAGGTACCTTGACCGAAAAAGCTGTTTTAAAGCTTTTTCTTACATACATACATACATACATACATATAGAGTGTTAATGAATTCATGGTATTTAAGTTAAAGTTTTACAATATAATTTTATATTTGTAGAGATCATGTCCTGTCATGTCATATTATTTAATCTTTATTTTAAACGTTAAAATAGTGTACACTGACATACTGTTGTCGCGCTAATTTCTAATAATCATAAAATATGTTATTTTAAGAAATTGCTACCCATCCATAATTTTTTTGACTGGTTGCATAAAACTGACTCGAATTTTAACGAGTTAAATTCATGGATTACTAGAGATAAACGGATAAGTACACAGACAGTATTTTAATTGTTCGTACTAAGTAGAGAAGCAAAAATAATTCAAGAAATTCAAGATATAACTAATACAGACTAGACAGGTAAACAATTCCAAGAACGAAAGAAAATTCTAAACGTATAATAGTTGAATAAAACATTTAATAATGATTCATATACTTAAAAAATACCTTCATTTGCCTGCCTTTTCCAACAATGTTGGGGTCGGCTTCCAGTCTAACCGGATGCAGCTGAATACCAGTATATTACATGGAGCGACTGCCTATCTGACCTATACTTACAAAATACCATACTACGTATTTATATATGTACATATACTCTCAAAAACAGAACTTCTCAAAAATTTCTTTGGATATTTAGTCCTGGACCACCCTGTATAGGTATTTATGTAAAAACGAATGACAAAAACAAAAAAAAAACTTTTCTTAAAAAAAATATTTATTTACATAAATCTAAACACCGAACATCATAGCGAAAGTAGAGTACACGAAGTAGACGAGCCTCCAAATAAAGTACAAGTACACCGCTATGAACACCATGTTCGCGTAGTACAACATTTTCTGTTTCCTATAGCCGGCCTCACTGCCTTGCAGACCGTCTTTTATCACGTACCTGAAACAATAAATCATTTATTCACTCACTGACAGACAGCTCACAGCCTACACCGCTAGGTGTAGAATCATGAAGTTTTGCACAAGTTCCGTCTAAAGCGGAAGTGAGCACTAAGGTTGAAAATCCATTACCTATTGGGGTTACACAGGGGATGAAAGTTTGTATGGAAGTTCGTCATTATCATTCGTGTATATTTATTTATTTTATTTTTTATTTTATACCTCAGTCTATGCTGCAACTGTTGACGTCATCGCGTCACGTCACGTTTTGCGTGCATGTGTATTTTTCAACTACAACGTTGTTTGTTTTTGGCATAAATTCATCCCAACTTCCCTACTACGGAACCCTTCATTGTGTGTGGGCCGACACGCACTTGCCCAGCTTTTTACGTCATATGTTACCGCAAATAAACGTATTTTCTTTCATTTTGTAGTCGATGGAAAACCCGTTGGGCGCACGGCTCTAGTATTAAACAAAATTCCTGACGCCCTGACGGACTCATCAACGCCCAAACCCATGGACCTAGGAAACTGAAATTTCGCACAGAGGTTCTCTTATGATGTAGACGAGGAATGAGGCCGGCTATTTAGAGAATCTCTTGTTATAGGGAATATAGGTCAGACGAAGTCACTGATAAAGTTCTAGTACAAATAATAATTTTATTATATTAAAGTTGGTGAGCTTTGCAAAGAAAACCAACCCGCACTGTGCCCGCGTGTTGGATAACGGCCCACTCACTCTCATAGAAAGGAGGCCTGTGTCCCAACAGTGGGAATATTATAGACCCATTATACAGACGGGCTCGTGGCTAAGTTACAGGTCTCAAGGTAAAGTAGGTACGCTTTTAAGGTCGGCCCAAGGATTCGTATTTTATACCGAGACCTCTCCGCGTCTCGGAAAACAAGTAAAGCCGGTGGGTTGGTCTTGTGCATGGTCTCACCCCGGTAGTGTCGGATTGCCATTAAAGGTAAACCCTACAGGCTAACAGGTGTAAGGTTATGTTATATAAGGGCAGAAGGACGATGATGATGATGAACCAACCTTCGTAAGCCAACACAGACCGCTTGGATCAGCTCCTTGAGTTCAAGACGGCTGACATCGCAATTGTAGATAGCTCTGTCGGCGGGAGACAGCCTGGCCATCATGGCGACCAGGTTGTCGTCGCACAAATTCCAGTAGTTCGACAAGAAGTAGCGGTACACCATCGTCAGGTTGTAGACTTTGCTGTAGATCTTCACGAGTCTATCGAAAATAAAAAATAATTACTTACTCTGAGTGCAAGATTTACTGACCGCAATTTTATTTTGCTTCGGTAAGTAAAGTAAGCTTTACGAATGTGAACTTAGATTTAATTTGTTTGAAGCGCTGGAATATAATATATATTCGCTTATAAGTACGCATAACAATAAAGTCATATGAAACATTTAATTTACAAATCAAAGTCAAAGTGCAGTCGGTGAATGTTGCCCTAAGTCCTGACAGATCTCATCCGGACAGGCCGTGACCTCAGGGCTGAGTCAAGCATACTCGTTCAAGTCGTTATCAGGTCTATGAAACCTAAAGCGTAGCTGTCCCTATGCACGTGCAATCATCATTAGCTTCCTGGCATAAGGGGAAACGTGTTGAAATGGCTCGAAAGCTACCTTACACATTGACAGCAATGTGTTGAGATTTCGGGACAAACAGGAAATCAAAAACTCGCATATATGTCTCAGTATCGTGAAAATAACTGCGGTGTTCCCCAAGGTACCATACTGGGGCCGCTTTTATTCTTGCTATATGTTAATGACTTTCCCAGTGTAACTTTCCACAATTGCATACTATACACTGACGCTACGACCCTCAGTATTATAAATGAAAATGACGACATTGTTGAGTATCAAAATTAAATTAACATGACATTAAATAAAAATATTACACTGCTTGAACGCAATAATCTTTAAATGAATATTAATAAAACTAAAATGATACAATTTCAGATATATAATAGAACGCGTCCACGGCTTAAAATACAATATGGAAATGAGACAATGGTGCCGATTCACTTGTTCACTTTGTGTTTGACAGAAGATAAATTTTAGTTTAGTTCTGTCAAATTAATCAGCGCCTGTCACTACTCCATACAAGTTTAGACGTGATTAAAAACTTGCCTACTAAAATTACGTCAATTTACGTCAAGCGCTGATTAATTTGACAGGACTGAACTAAAATATATTTTCTGTCCTTTTCTTAATGAAATAGAAAGAAAAAGATGCACTGAACTTAAATTTAATTTAGTTTGTGAACAAGGGAATCGGCGCCATTAGAAGAGGTCGATACGCAAAATTCATGGGGATAATAATTGATAAAAACTGTAACTGGAAATCGCACATTGATGATCTCTGTAAGAAAATAGATAAATTTGTATTCGTTTTATATAGACTAAAACGTGTGGCTAGTGTTAATGCGGCACTATGTGCATACCATGGCTATGTCTCATCGATTTTGCACTATGGTATTATAATATGGGGTAATTCGGTTGAAGTTAAAAGAGTGTTTCGAGCTCAGAAGAAATGCGTCCGCTCAATTTGTGGAGCGCACCCACTGGACAGCTGTGTTCCACTATTTAAAAAACTTAAAATGTTGCCACTTCCAAATTTACCTAATTATTGTACATTATTGCGTATATTGCCTATAAATCATATATTATATCCTTGACCTTATTGAATTATGATCTATATATTAATCTCTTTTACAACTATTGTTTAATTTATTTAAATTATCTGTAATTAGAATAATAATTTAATTTTAATGTAATGATGACCCGCAATTAAACTAAGTATATTAGTACGCTGGAAACGCAGAACATTCTGATGGTAATACACACATAACAACTTTGTACAATATTCTGACAAATAAATGCATTCTATTCTATTACTCTGGAGCGGGATGCGTTATAGGTATTTATTTATTTATTTAATACTTTAAGCACACAAATGTACAGGCGGACTTAATGTCGTAGGCATTTTCTACCAGTCAACCTTTGGGCGATGCAGAGACGAACAGTGGTAATTGCAATAACGAAAATTATGAAATAAATATTTATTTAAACTGGATGCGCCTCGCGGTTTCACCCGCATAAGTTTTGACCCCGTGAGTATATCGGGATATAAAGGTGTCATTATGTGTTGTTCCTGGTTATAAACTATCTGTGTACCAAATTTCATCCAAATCCGTTCAGTACTTTTTGCGTGAAAGAGTAACAAACATCCATCCATCCTTACAAACTTTCGCATTTATAATATTAGTAGGAAGGATAGTAGGATACAAGGATATACATACAGATACCTATTAAAAACTTTAAATATAATATATAATAATATACTTAACTGAACATAATTATAAGACCTAATAAATACACATAAATACACGAATATACTAAAACAGATAAGACAAACAATGGGAAATATTATCGCTGTGATGATACTGCCAGCTTCTTGTGAATGTGCTCGCGAACTTTGAGTTTAAAGGATAATCGGTTGGTTGCCATCCTGATTTCCTGGGGGAGCGCATTCCACAAAGAGATAGTGTGAACGAAGAAGGAAGAGTGAATGAAGTCAGTGCGGTTAGTGGGACATTGAAGAAGACGATTGTGTGATGAACGTAGATTTTTACTGTGTGCAAATGTACTGAAAGTTGGGGCGAGATAACTAGGGGAAGAGGGAGAGTCAAGAAATGAATATAACTAGGTACCTGATATTCTATAGAGTTGGAAGAGGATAGTTACTGTTTTACTATTCTTTCATTCATTTCTTCATATTCATTCAAAATATCATATCAGGAGGTTTGGACCCGATACCGAGCACAAGGGAATTTTATACGTCTGGGGCGTTTATCGACCTTTGGGATGCGAGCATTACCAGCAGGTAATAATAGTTGTGATAAGTGGGTTAACGTAGACCTTGACAGATAGGCTACCCGATCAGACAAAGGTATGTAGGCGAACTGTGAGTTATTTATTTATTTATTTATTTATTTAAGAAAGGCAGTGCATTGGTAGAGAATACTCACGAAGGCATTCCTTTAGGCCTGACTCCGAGTACAGAGACCACAGCGTCTAGGAAGTAGCCGGGAATATAGTGCAAGAACCAGGTGAGCAGCAAGTAAACCACTTTGTTGTTGGTCTCGATCAGATAGCTGTACCACAGCGTCTGCGGGGAGCTCAGCCGATAAAACTCGTCTGTTCGCAGATGTTCACCGAATGTTCCTATGTAACACAGATATAACTAATTAGAGAAAGAAGACCCACCAGTTATTTACATTGTACTATCGCGGGAATGCAAATCGGACCACTTTCAAAACAAAGTCCCCGCTCGATGACCACATCTGTTTACCGCCCCTTTTTGCGTCGGCCAATAAAAATAATAGCTGCAGCAGCAGCTGGGAGCAGTGGTGGCCCAGTGGTAACAGCAGCGACTTACATGTTGTATACAGTCATAGGTTACCGGTTTTTTAACGGTTTTTTTTTTAATCTACAAAACAAGAGGTTCAGCAAAAAGCGTAGGTAAGCGGCTGAGCGCTGCAAGCAGGAATAGTTCTTATGGTGGACTAATTTGCACGCCCGCGATAGTCAACAAATGACGGGTGTATAAAGATGATTTACAAAACTGAGTGTCATTTATTATATTCCCCGTCATTGTGATTATTTTTTGTACCGGGCCATACCTGGGAACCTTCTGGTTAAGGAGATATTGAAGGTCAAAGTTCAAACTTTTTTTTTACGAAAACTGGTTTAAATGTTAAAGGCTTCTGCAGACTGGGGCGATATCGCGGGCGCGACAGGCAGCAATATGCCTGTCGCGCCTGCGATATCGTCCAATCCGTCCATATCGTCCCAATCTGCAGAAATCTTAAAACTTAACTTTAAGTGAGTACCCGTACAACTCCTGTATCGTTGCACGCACCCATATGTAGAATGTTTTGCGTGCATTACATATTATTGCGCACTGCCAGAAAAAATGGATGGACTGTGTGAGGAATGATATGAAAGAGAAGGAAGTGCATGATAGCGTGACGGTTGACGGGGGAGAGTGGAAAGAGAAAACGTGTTGCGACAATCACAAGTAACATGTCACGGGCAGGAAAATGATGATATAATTGCGCGCTGCCATACACAGCGATTTTTCACACGCAAAATCATAGTAGTTTCTCAACAATACATTTATGCTCAATTATTGTTGTACAAAATGCCTAGCTAACAGCTATGTGATGGGTCTTTTTACACCTTTTATATACATCCATATCGGCTTTTATTTAGGTATTAAGTTCTATTTACGTTTTTTATGTTGTAATTTTTATCTGCTTGAGTACAGTTTGTTCGTTGTTTTGTTGGTATACTGGCGTGTGCTAGCTAACATATGGCAAGTGTGTAATTTAATCTAATGTTTTGTATTTCGTAACGGTAATTACTTTGCATACGATTTGTATAGAATCAAGTTTATATAACTAAACAGACAGATGTGCTGCTGGGGAGTTTGTTCCACCACTTCTTCTTCCCAGCTAAAGCACTAGGAAGTGGTGAAGGGCGGGCATCTTTGGGAGACTGTCTTATGTAACTTTGACGTTCGAAAAGTGCTGATTTTCAGCCTAGTTTGAATACTTGATATTTGATTTTGATTTTGTTTTAATTTATGTAATAACTTCCACGCCGTAAGGTAGACTGTAGCCGATCTCATTAATTTAAGTACAACATCTTATACCTGTACCTGCATTCATAGCAAATAAAATTCTGATTCTGATTCTGATATATATATATAATATGTATATATTGATAAGCGATGAGTACGGTCGGATGGCCAAACATCGGCTTCCCACGCTGTCAATGCGAGCAAAAGACTTCTGCGAGCGAGACGTCCAAGCTGAAGGCGATGAACACAGGGGCGGTGGCCAGTGACCTATATCAACGGCAAGTACTTTTGATCGTCTTCGCTTTCAATGCACAAAGTTTGGTGGCCCATACGGGAAGTATAAGTAAGAACGATAACATATTGAAAAAATCCGACTGTAAAGCAATTAGCGATTAAGTTGAAATTCGGTACACATATACATTTTTGTGACCCATACACGGCCGTGTAACGTAAATAAATGAATGTTAAATATGAGAGTCACTTTGGGGGGCAAATTCGAAAATAAAGAAATAAACGTCTTGCAAACTGCACTGTGTGACAGTTCAAATGAACCTTTTAAGACATGTTTATACGCAGGGGATGACTGGACAATAAATGTGATGCTTTGGGCATCTTTTGCAATTTATCCATGAAACATAATATATTTACAAATAAAAAAAAAACAGTTTAAAGATATCATTTCAGAAATACTGATCCTAAAATTTTGAAAAAAAATACAGAAGATAGTTCTTTACTTATATACTACAGGCAAACCTATAAGAAGTCTACAGTATTGTGAGTAAAGACTTACATTTGCACGTAGAATGTATGGGATAACATATTTTTCAACTCACACTCGAAGTATTTATTTCAACTAAACCATTTACAAGCACTTTTGAATCGTCAAGGAGTCGGTCAGTTAGAAATATGAAGCTAGGTGCCCATTCCAAAGCGTAGTAGGTACCTATGGAGAAGAACGGGCAAATTCACCATTTTAATTTAAAAGAGTGTCTATGGAGTTTCTTACTCGTTCTTCTCCATATGTACCTTTATGGAGAAGAACGAGTGAGAAACTCCATAGACACTCTTTTAAATTAAAATGGTGAATTTATAACTAAACGTGAGGACGATGTAAAAGAACGCGTCCATAGTACAGTAAAATAACCAAAATAAAATCAATTTCACACCTGCGCTCCAGTTGTGTAGAATACAAAGGGGGTTGATGTGCAATGCCAAGATAGTCTTACAATGTTCAGCAGCTCCAGTAGTTTCAAATGTTAATCAATAAGTTGTGGCTGCGGAGCAGGACCAGCACTGAGCCAAGCATTTTTATCAGCGATGTAATACCCCAACTTATAATATGCCTGCCTGCATAGTATGCGTTTTATACAAGATTTGAATTTCGTCTCATTCAGTTGAAGTATGTGGGGAGGAATTTTATTGTAACATTTTGTCATATTCTATTCTAGTCCATATTTCTAGTACTATAATTATGTATTTCACCTCTTTTACTAAAAAGATGTAATTATTTTATTCACGTACATGATGTTTACCTTAAAAATTAAGGAACTGTCGTCAGGAAATAACACAATCAACCACTAATGGTTGATTATTTAATAAATGGAGTAGATTATTTATATACACTGAACAGAGGAATTATATAATAATGGACTCAGGATGTTGTTGGGACTACCTCGGTTTTGCAGCGCATCAAGCATGTTTGCTGGAGCGAGACTGGATGACTTTTATGCCATCATGCGCAAGCGAAGTGCATCTATGCTGCGGCGATACCGAGGTAGTCCGAACAATATTTTAGGTACACTGGCGGACAAAATTGATGGGCCGTTTATTTGGCACTGGGCTGGGAGACATGTGCGTACAGACGTACATGTGCAAAATTAATTGTTTTTTTTTTTTTATTTGTGATGTCACATCTGTTCTAATTTATTTTTCACTAACAATAGGTTAAGGCAATACTAACACATTATGGATCCTGTAATCTGAATTAAAGAGTTATTATTATTATTATTATAATCTTAAGTTTGTTATTGGGATAAAATAATTGAGTTTGTATGCCGTCCACACTATTCGCGTTACATTACACGATAAATTACATTACACACGTCTGGATCCGGCTTAAGGCGCTGACAAGACCCAATTGACCAAAATAGGCTTCTCTTAAGAAAGAAAATTGCCAAATCTGTATAGTTTGTGGTAGCGGAAAAAATATATGTTAATTTTGAACATATTTCCCAGAACTTGGTTGTCACCAAAACACGTTTTGAAAAAAAAATCTCGATACAAACTAACGTTAAACTAACTTCTTACCTTGAGTTCTAATCCAAAATATCTGTATTAAATATCAACATACGTTACGTATTTAATTAATAACAAGAACGTCTTATTTGAATGCAGAACTTGGTTGTTTTTTATTTTCGATTACTCAACTCAATTCTGAGTAAATAGATAATTACTTCATATTTTGCAATAAATTACAAGCGTTTTGTCGTCGCGCTTCTCTTTCTTTTCTATGCAATCTGACAGTGACCGCGGTTTAGGTGTTGTCAGCGTCTTAAGGGACACGTGTAGCTAGACTCTTGTACGGACTTAGTAGTAGGAAAACCATAACCATACTTAGAACCTTGTTATATTACATATACGATTCCAAGGGCGATGGTATGTTAATGGTTTAATTGCGGTAAATGCTTTGACTTTTAAGTACTCACCCCATTTTGTTTTATAAGGCGAGCTACTGATGGTGTACATTGGAATGCTGTCCCAGAGATGTCTGTTCTGCACGGAGTCCCAGCCCGCTGCGATGATAGCGTTGTTCACGAAGTCCACGGGGGCGTACGATACGACTAGATGCTTGTCCACCAGAATAACATGCATCACACCTATACCAGTGCCCAGGAGAAACTGAAATCGGGAAATTATTAACTCAACTGCCGACCTCAAACTCAAAGCATTTGTTAAGTATGAAGATGTGGTTCAATCAGGAAGTAATATTACTTCAAGACACATACGATTACGAGTAATATTACAACAACCTTTTATTGTTGCCTCTCCCTATCGCCTGTCAAACGCCAGTGTTCCCACATTCCACCACCCTTGTGTTGCCAGAAATATCATAGACATAATCATATCAAACATCCCCCGTAAAACTAAACAGTCTTATACATTATTTTGATGTACTTGCCCGCTATCCTCCGCTTGACTTTCAAGCAACTTATCAGGTACACTATCATGTGTAACAATAAACTTATTTTTACTTGGTCTAATATGTCTTTCATTTCTCTTTACCAAATTACCTTTTTCATTTTTTACAATGAAAGATCTAGGACCATCAGCTTCACCAATAACTTTCCCTGCATACCATTCTTTATTTGGTGCATATTGTGTTATTACATTATCCCCCAAAGTAAAGGTTTTTATCCTTTGCAGTTTTATTACATATGGTTATAGATTTTTCTTTGGTTAACATCAATTGATCTCTAACATTTAGTGGTACTTTAGGTTATAATAATTCTTGTGAACAAGGTAAATTAGTTCTTAACAACCTACTCATCAACAACTCAGATGGACTATACTCCAACCCTGCCACTGGGGTTGTTCTGTAATGCAACAAGGCAATTTCAGATTCAGAATGATCCTCTAAACATTTTTTTTAACATGCCCTTGACTATGCTCACTGCTTTTTCTGATAACCCATTCGATTGAGGGTATCGGGGGCTGGACTGTATCAACTCAATATCTACTTTTCGAGAAAACTATACAAATTCAAAACTACCAAAGATATATTGTCACTTACTATATGTACAATATATCTTTTGGTAGTTTTGAATTTGTACAGTTTTATGGTTAGAAGTGAAGTCTTTAAGGAACAAAACAACTGGATGTATAATTAAAAAATACTGTCAATTATTAGTAATTGACAGTATTTTTTTAATTTAAATTAATAATTGACAGTATTTTTTTAATTATACATCCAGTTGTTTTGTTCCTTAAAGACTTCACTTCTATCCATTTTGAATAATAGTCCACCAGAAATATATAGTCTCTTCCAGCAAAATGAGCAACATCCATACCAATTTTACAGGTCAGGTATTTCATGAGACAATAAGGGTTGTTTAGGATTTGATGGCCTGTACGTTTCACAAGCTTTACATTTTGACACAAACTCTTCTATGTCTCTTGACATTCCTTCCATAACACCTTTCTGGCACGTTTTTTACATTTTACAATTCCAGCTTCCAGAAAATATATAATCAGCCTATAATGTTCCCACTGCTGGGACACAGGCCTCCTCTCTGTGGGAGAGGGAGTAATCTACCACGCAGGCCCAGTGCGGATTGGTAGATGTCACATGTCTTCGAATTTTTGGTTCTAGGACATGCCAGTTTCCTCACGATGTTTTCCTTCACCGTTTTGAGAGCAGTGGTGATGTAATAATTTACACAAAGTAAAGCGCCTGTCTGGGTTCGAACCTACGACATACAACTCGTAAGTCGCGGCCGTTACCACTGGGCCACCACTGCTCTTTTTTCTTATATGTTTAGGAATAATTATTTTATTTTCATAAAATATAAGTTGGGCTTTCTCTAATAAATAATATTTTTATTTATTTTTTTTTTCAGTTGAACACTGTATATTTTTATATTTTTTAGGCCATCCTGAACTATACCATAACATTATTTGTTGAAGATTGGCAACTTTTGCTGTCTCCTTTTTTAATTCCAGGTTATTTGAAACTTTTTTTTTGAATTTATACTATCTACTAACTCTCTTAACACTGGATTTAACTGAGTATTACTTGTGTCATAATGACTTGACAAATAATCTGCTATATACATTTTTGAACTAGGTACATAATTTATTTCAAATATATATTTTAACAATTTGAGAACCATGCGTTGCAACAGGGCAGAAATTTTATTAATGTCGTTACAACGTTAAAACCTCTTGTAGCAATAATGAATATTGCTACAAGAGGTTTGTGATCACTTTCTACGACAATATGACGCCCATAAATAAACTGATGATACTTATCCATAGCAAAACAGATGGTAAACAACTCTTTCTCAATGGGAGCCCATCTCTATTGACACTCAGTATAACATCTTGAATAGAAAGACAGTGGCTTTCCTTCTTGTAATAAAAATGCTCCCATGGCACTGATGCCACTTTTAGAACTGTCAGTTTGTAATACTAAACTCCCATTTTTTTTAAGACTGATAAAGTGGCAGCAGAACTAATTCTCATTGTTATTTCCTCAAAGGCTTTAACTTGAGCTGTGCCCCAGTCCCATACCATTTATTTTTTCAATAATTCTCTAAGAGGTTCAGTAGTTTTTGAATATTGTGATATAAACTTACTTAAATAGTTGCACATGCCTAAAATCTTTTGTAATTCCTTTACACTTTTGGGTTGCTTTAACTCCTCTATAGCTTTCACATGTTAAAGTTCTGGTTTTATACCGGATTTTGACAGCATTAGTCCTACATACTTTACAGTTTCACATCTATATTGTATTTTATTTTCATTAAATTTTACATTGTGTTTTTTTTGCTCTGTCTATAACCTGACTTAAAATTTTATCATGTTCTACCAAACTGTCTCCGGTCAATATTAAATCATCAAAATACACATGGACTCCCTGTATATCACTAAAAATGGCAGTATTTATTCTGTGCATCACCTCAGGTGTTGAAGAAATACCAACTGGCATCCTCCTGAATACCTACCATAAGGCATTCCAAATGTGCACAGTTTATCTTTATCATCTAACATAACTTGAAAAAACACATCTTTCATGTCTAATACTGTGAAGATCTGCTGCAGAAATTTATAATTCTCTTGCAGGTATGCAAGAGAATTATAAATTTCTTCAGGAGATGGTATTTGATAGTTCTCTCTAAGGATGCATTTGTTTAACTCTTTTGGGTCTAAGCACAGTCTAAGGGACTTATTTTGCTTGTCAACTATTACAAGATTATTACACCATGCTGTCGGTACCTCTACTTTTTCTATAATACCTCTACTTTCATAGCTTTATAAAGTGTTCTTTAACCTATCTGTAATTGACTGTGGAACTCTCCTAATGGGTTTGATAATAGGTAGTGCTGACTCCTTTAATTTTATACTATATGATTTAATTTTATACTATATATTGCCTAGGCCTGAAAACACCTCTTTTTTGCTTTCACAAAATTTTCTTTTTCGCTAGTTATAATACTATCCAATCTTTTCAACAATTTTAATTCTACACAAGCTGGCAACCCTATCATCGGCTGTATTGGTAAATCAACTATGTAAAATGTTTATTTTACTTGTTTGTCTTTTACTATACAGTTTACTTTAACAGTACCTACAGTTTTAGTTTTTTGATTATTATAAACTACCAACACAGTTGAATTACTTATTAATTATTAACAATTTATTGGTATTATCTTTAATTTTATCATATAGCTCCAATGACAAAGTATTACAGCCAGCCCCTGAGTCTAATTTGAACCTTATGTTAGTTCCGTTGATGTTTATAATTTCATTCCATTGAAGACTTTCACTAAAGGTACTTACTGAATCTACCACAAAGTCTTCTGAGCAATCAATATCACTCAATTTCTAGCCGTGTTGATTTTGCCGCAATAAGTACAGGTAAGCATCTTGGGCCTCACTCCTCCTCTCTCTATTTTCTTGATAACATCTACTTCCTACTTTATTTGCATTGACATTTCTAGAGTCCTTGATCGTCCTGCCTCAGCTGCACGGCACTGGCTGATAACCAGGTCTAGTCCAACATCGTCCTCCCTTAACAATGTTTCCTGCACTCCCTTATCTCTAATTCCAATGACGATTATGTCTCTCAAAAGCCTCAGTGGTAACGGCCCTACTTACAAGATGCATGGGTTCGAAACCAATCAGGCGCTTTACTTTGTGTAAATAATTTCATCACCATGCTCTCAAAACGGTGAAGGAAAACTTCGTGAGGAAACTGGCATGTTCTAGAACAAATTTGAAGTCATGTGACATCGACCTACCCACACTGGGCCCAAGTGGTAGATTACAGCCCATTCCCTCTGGAGAGAGGAGGCCTGTGTCCCAACAGTGGGCCGATATTAAGCGTTTTATATAAATTTGGACTGCCTCGTTGGTCTAGTGGTCGCAAGCGCTACTGCTGAGCATGAGGTCCTGGGTTCGATTCCCAGGTCGAGCGAAGTGTTATTGGGTTTTTCTATCTGGAATTTCTCAGTAGCAGCCCGGAGTCTGGATTTGTGCCCGGTTGATGGCAATAGGCTCGCCCCCTATTACATGGGACTTAATGTTATGATTATAAATTTAAACATTTTTGGCATAAGAATAAGACTAGCACGATATCGCGGGCGCGACTGGCAGCAATATGCACGTCGTGCCCGCGATATCGCTCCAGTCTGCGCGAACCTTAAAGTCAAACCATTTATTACAAGTAGGCCATTAAAAGGCACTTTTGATCGTCAAATATTACAAGAAAATGGAATTGGTTCTAGTTCCATAAGGCAGTTTGGCTTGGAGAAGAATTGGCAACAAACTCCATTGTTACTCTTCTACAATGTTTTACAATATTTTGAGTTATTTTATAATTAGATATGAAAACATTGTACCCGGAATAAAATTACTAAACTCCAATAGATACCCTATTGAAGTTTAGTAATTTCTTTTTTGTAGTTTTTTCATCATTGTAACAGTTGTGTTTTTCATGACAGGTAAATTATGTACTTATTTGATAGATACATGGTGCTCCCATATTTATAAATATTATAACCGCAGACAATTTTACCTAACATTTTAACAAATAACATTGTAAGTGACAAGTAATAGTTAGTGTGAGGGGCGAGAGAGCGCGCGCTCACGCTCAGCACCCCACACATGCACTCTGATGTCGTGCGTACCAGGCCAGTCTCCGTTAGGACCTGCGACTGTTATAATAATAATAATATCTTCATTCAACAAGTAACGTGACTCAGTTGTGTTAGTAGCAATATCCCCTACCCCTATGTAAGTATTCCTATTCTAATCACTTAAGGCTCGTGCAGACTAGCGCGGTATCGCGGGCGCGACAGGCAGCAATATGCCTGTCGCGCCCGCGATATCGCCCCAGTCTGCACGAGCCTTTAACCTAAAGCCATGATTACTTGTGAATCACTGCTACACGCCCAAACCCGAGGTGGACAGCTTGTAGCAGCGACTCACATATAGACAATCGAGTCTGCTGGCCACCCAGCGCAGAATAAGGTTGGGGCAGGCCCGCACGCGGCGCACCAGGGAAGCGCATCGTTTTCTCGTCGTATAAAAATAGTCGACTCGAACGACACATTTTTTTCCGCACATGCCCTGTACAAATCGTGCCAGTTTTAAACAGTATTGTTTAGCAGGTACGTACCCCTATTGGCGATGTCATGATTGTTTGTCTATCTATCCAACCTGGTGAAGGCTCAAGGAAGGAATTAACCACTGAAATAAACAAAGAAATCAGTTATTAATTCTCATTATAGGTAAGAAATCAAGCTACCTTCACTGCCATGCAATCCTCTAAAAACTTATTGACCTTTTTAATGATGTTCGCATTTTTAAATAAATGTGCCTCTAAAAACTTTATGAGCTTTCAATGACGTAGGCTTTTTTTTGGAAACTGAATTTCGGGAAAAGCTCGGAAAAAACTGCGGATCTCGATTCCTAAATAATATGTACCTTCAAATTTGTACGGAACCCTCGGTGGGCGAGTCCGACTCGCACTTGTCCGGTTTTTTTAAGTTACTGGCTGTTTCTCAAAGTTGGGCGTAGTATCTAAGCCAGGGCACCTCGACCAAATACGTAAGGTTAGGTTAAAACTGTGAGCAACCGCGCGCGAGCCGAGCGAGCGGTACATCCAAGTTGGTCGGAGTTAATTGCCTATTTAGTATTTTACGACAACAAAATGGAAATTATTTAAGACGGACAAAAAGAGGCACATTTATTATATTAGAGTGTACATTCATATTTTTAGGACATCAAAATGGAAATAATTGGGGTACGATTAAATACATGCCATTAATAAAGAAGTCAAAGGATTACCTACGGGTGGCTTGACTATACAGATGGGCAGATCGCCCGCGTTGATTCGGACCAACTCTTCGGCGACCGCCTTCGTGAACGTGTATGTGTTCGGCCAGTCTTTGATTAAACTGCGAAAAAACAACATCCCAGTGTTAGCGCAGGTCGACGCAGAGGCGGCGAAGAGCAGCCGGTCTGTACGGTAAAAATAAAAAAATAAATGTTTCATTAAGTTTTTACTTACGCAGGCGTTATACTAGTGAGCCGGTCTTTGTCAATGCTATCCACCATATCTAAGAAGACATCAGGAGATATTGGGCATGGGTAGAACTGTTCCTTGACGTCAGTGTCTATTCTCTTGTCGGTGGCGTGCGCGAAGGCGGTCGATATGTGGTTGAAGAGTCTGAGCACAAGTTTATATTCGTTAGGATAATAATCGTATCGCTTACCAAGTGGTATCGCGTTACCCAGTTACTGGGCAGTCGCTCCATGTAAAATACTGGTATTCAGCTGCTTCCACCAGCCCCAATATACCTAGTAACCTGCATTCCTTCACAAACGTGTATTTGTGACATTGCAACGGACAATACAAAGCGGCGTTACCACTTATCAATCAAGCTTAAGGTAGACGGCGATTATGTTATTGCCTGCGTTTTAATCTCATGAGGAGGATTGCTGTTTGGCAATCGTTTTTGTCAGAGTAGTCAGTGGCAACGGCCGTGACTTACGGGTTTGTAGGTTGTAGGTTCGAACCCAGCCAGGCGCTTTACTTTGTGTAAATTATTTCATCTCCGCTGGTCTCAAAACGGTGAAGCAAAACATCGTAAGGCAACCGGCATGTCCTAGAACCAAAAAATCGAAGACATGTGACATCTACCAACCCGCACTGGGCCACGTGGTAGATAACGGCCCACTCTCTCTCACAGAGAGGAGGCCTGTGTCCTAGCAGTGGGAACACTGTAGGCTGATTATGTAATAGTTTTTGTCACGCGTGTTTGTCAGGGGCACGGTGTCAGATCCATGCAAATGTCAAAGTGTATTCTTTCTTTTTTACTAGGCTTTTTTTTTTGGATGGGATATCATCAAATAACTGCTCCAGCTCTGGGCGGAGCGGGAGGGTGTGTCAGACTCTTACTGACTAAAACCCACCCGTGTTCCTTCCTGTTGCCTGTGTTGCGGGGGCCTCGGTGACCCTTTAGTACCTTCCAGCTCGTGCTTTGACTTAGATATGTTGTGCGACAGTGACAGGAACAACGCTCAGACTAAGGCCCCGTTCACCGCCTCGACCGCGACGTGCGCGCGCGGCTCTGCTCCAAGACACGTGTCGCGGTGACGCGTGGCCAGTCGTGGCATGTTCTAAGCAACTTCTTTTATGGGTTTCCTCCGCAGTCGCGTCGTAAGAAGCATGTCGCTTGAGCGCGTAGCTCGTGGCCACGGTAATACATACGGGTTAATGTTCACGTTCGAAACAAAAGCTTGATTACAGTCGCTTCTTTCCTATTAAACGCTACTTTAGCTTGAATAAAGTCTAAGGTGCGTTTTACAAAAGGAAACTCAAGCATTGATCTCTGTTTAAAACTAGTTTTAGGTCAAGTTTTAATTTTAGGATATTCCTCACGGATAGATTCGCCTCGTTGATTGTTTGTTCTGCTGAGTTTAGCTTTATTTTAGATCGTTACTCAGTTCGTGAAGCGAACCCAAGCAGTGATTTTGATCTGTAATCACTCAAGTGTGGTCGAGCCCGCGCTTGAGCATAGATTGCCATGTAATTTTTTGTTATTTTCACGTTTATCTGCGTTAGCGAGTTGTTTTTTTTAAATATTGTTTTGGAATTGAAGCGTTAACATCATAATGGATATACCGAATTAGAGAAGTAGATTATTACAATCTTTTACTAACCGATAATTATTCAAATAGAAGGTTGAACTTTAGCGTTCCTCTCAGATATTTGGGAGATACACTGGTCCACATAATTGAGAAAACTTTAAAAACAGTTGTACAGGTTTTCATTCCAATAGTGTCGGAGATCGTCACACACGTTCCCTGCCTTTTTAAAGACAAGTGTCGACAGCGCGCTACGTCATAAGAGTTGCGTCACAACTCAAACTCAAACTTAAAGCATATATTTCAAATAAACCAATTACAGGCACTTTTGAATTGTCAAGGGTTCGGTCGGTCAGTCAGAAAGATGAAGCTAGTTGCCCATTCCAAAACGTAGTAGGTACCTATGGAGAAGAACGGGCAAGAAACTCCACGGACACTCTTTTAAATCAACGTATTATGGTTACAAAATATTGTTTACATCATTAATTTTGAAATTATACATGTGAGAACGATGCAAAACGTAAAAGCGTCCGTAATAAAAAGATTAACAAAACAAAAAAAAAAGCAATTCAAAAATTAAAATAAGCCTTGGCAGCTAAGAGATGACCAGTCTCTACTGACGGCGCCCGTTGACGAACATGACGCGTGGATTAGCACCATCCAGCTCAACCATTTTGAAGGGAGCTAAATGATCCAACACACGTACGTTTATTTGCATAATATGGGTTTACAAAGATGTTACACAGGTACGGTTTCACCATATTCAGCTTGTTAGCATGCAAATTATAATATAGTGTCATAATATGTAAACAATTAGCTCATATTCTTAAAAATATAAATTATACATTGATAGTCAGTCCATTACAAATAGTCATCATGATATTAAAATAAAAGGTCCAATTCAATAAGAGTAAAATTATTTAGATTAATTTAAGAATTATGCTGGGTAGATTACAATTATGCACGACATACTTCCAGCCGCCAGGCACATTCAAGTCAATGAAAGACGTATCCAGTAAATGGCAGCTTTATAGTACATAGTACTCACATAACAATGTGCAGCTATACAATACTAAGAGATTGAATTTATAAAATGCAAAGAGAGTTTTTAAAATCTTCAGCAGCTCCAACACTATTTTCAATACCTGATCAATTAGTTTTTAATAATAATAATAATAATTTATTTGTCAGAATATTGTTTTACAAGGTGTTACAAATTATAATATGATGTCCATAATATTCTGCTGTTTCCAGCGCACAAATATTGAAAATAATTTAAATGATAAGGATTAGAAGACAATGTCAAAATTAAACATTAACAAATAAACAAATGTCAAGAAAAAGGGAAAAAAATAATTACCGTTACATGCACGCTCAGGAGTTATTAGTAATCATAATGTCAAGAATGAAATACAATAATAAAAATAATAAAAAAGGTATAACTACAAAGTCAAATAAATAATAAAAATCTATTCAATTCGCACAAATGTCAGTAGTCATCTAATTTAAATTTAGAATCAAATCTTTCATTTAAAAACTCAGTCGTTGAGTAGTAACACTTTTGTAATAGGAAGTTAAATAATTTCTTTTTAAATGTCATAAAGTTAAGAATCTTAAATGCATTGGGTAATTTATTATATATTTTAATTGCCATGCAGTAAACATTATTAGAAAATAGTTGAATTCTTTGTTGAGGTGCACAAATTTTATAAGTATTTCTGCTTTTTCTTACAAAAACATCATTATATACTTGAAATAAAGCTATGGTTTTACGTACAAAGATACGTTTTTGCGCCCTTGTGGAGCAAGCATTTTTATCAGCGATGTAATCCCCCAAGTTATAATATGCTTGGCTGCATAGTGTGCGTTTTATACTAGATTTAAATTTTGTTTCATTCAGTTGAAGTATGTGGGGGGTATTTTATTGTAGCATTTTAAACATTTAAACGCCATGAAAGATGAGTCTACTTTAGCCAGCCTGAAACCTGGTTGAACTAATTGGTCCCTATTTCTAGTGATATAATTGTGTCTTTCACCTCTTTTACTAAAAAATGTAGATTTTTCCTTACTTACATGATGTTTTCATAGATATATTGACAAGGTACCGTCATGATGCCTGAAGGAGAGAGAGCACAGAGCGAGCATTGAGCATTTGATTAAGCATTACCCTTTCAAACACCTTGCTGAAAACCGGCAACACGTATACGTGTCTATAATTATTGGTGTCTCTACTATCCCCGGATTTGAAAAAGGTATTACCTTACTATATTTCATTAGATCCGGGAAGACTCCTTGATCAACACACAAATTAAATAATAATGCTAAGTACGGCGCTATAGTCTCAATAATGGAGATACAAACTTTGATTGACATTCCCCGTAGTCCATATTCTGTTAATTTGATCTTGTTTTGCTTGAAAGCTTTTATTACTGTTATAGGGTTTATATGCTTGAATTTAAATTCAATCGGGCAGGATGAAACGTTTGCTCTTAATAAATCAATAGAACGCGATGATGAGGGATTTAGGGTTTCAGTAGTTTTAATTGGGATACTGGTAAAGAAATTTATAAATTCTTCCGCTACTTCTTTGTTTGAGCTTAAAAGACCACGCGAAGTTTTTAGAGTGAAATCATTATTATGTCTTTTACTCCTGTTAGTTTCGTCGTTGATAATTTTCCAAACCGTCTTTATTTTATTATCCGCTGATTTGATCTTGTTGCTAATGTACAAGGCTTTAGCTACCTTGCAGGTTTTTTTCAAAGTTTTAGAGTAAGTACCAACGTATTTATTAAAGTTTCAGAGTTAATATAAGGCTTAAGGCCATACAGATCAAACAATTTTTCCCTACTTTTCTTAATTCCCTTAGTTGCCCAGTCATTGAACAAAAAATTTGGGCAAACAGTTTTTGTTTTCTTTTTTAAAGTATTACTGAACTCGGTGCGCACTATCGAAAAGAATTCCTCATATAATTCATTCACATTGTTATTAATATCGACGGTTAAAAGGTAATACGACATAAGCGACATTTTGGTCGAAAATGAGTTATGAATGCCATCCTACGTAATCTCTTTTTTTAAATAGGATGGCATTCATAACCCATTTTCGACCAAAACGTCGCTTATGCCGTATTACCTTTTAACCGTCGATATGGCCCGGTGTACTTAACTTACTAATTAAGTTATTATTAAATCTATTTAGATTGCTGGGTGTTCTTTGTCTAAATTGTGTCTAATTTTTTTTAAATGGTGTGTTGGTCTTGAAATCAACGGTTTGACCGCTGTGATCAGAAGGGAGATAATTTACAATAGCTTTATCTAAGTAGTTGCAGCAACAAAAACACTGTCTACATGTAGCAGAATTTGTAGTTATGCGGGTTGGTTCTGTAAACACATTTGACAAATTGAATGATTTAAAGAGACTTAACAATCGACTGCTATTTGAACTATTCTCCAAGATATTAATATTGAAGTCACCACAGATAATTAGCGATTTTTTACCAGTTGCAAGTTTTGCTAGAACATCTTCCATTACTGACTCAAATACGGAGTAGTTTTGATAACTTGGGGGTCTGTAAACGCACACTTATTCCCCGCGCAGCATAGATTTTCGGTTAAAACAACTGCCCACACTATAATTTTCGTAATTAATTAGCATTTCATAATCTTTCAACCAATGTTCAGTTAAACAAATAATATCAATCATAGTTTTTTCTAAAAATATAATAGTTCAATCTCTAATTGTTTGGAAGTTTTAATTTCAAGGAATTCTACTTAGACCCTTATTCACATTTAACTATTTGAGAGCAAGAAGACACCTTGTTGTTGGTAGGTGTAACTATATTGTTACGGGTATCTTCTGTTGTCTTACTATCTAGTTTAAATCAACATCCAGAGTGAGCCCCAAGACTCCCATGCCATCGTCACGTACTGAGATCCTAATACTTGTGGACCCCACATTAGGACAAGGATTTGCCATAGTGATACTCGTACATGGATCCTCCTTCGTACAATTATTGTAAATATGTAGTTGTAGAATTAGTGCTACAGTTATTTAAGGTGACCACCTGTACATTAGAATTACTACTAATATTTGAGGTGTTCATTATAGTACAAGACTTCGACATACTACTTATGTCTGAGTTTATATGAGATAATAGCCTCGCTATTTTATGTCTAAACCTAATGGGCAGATACACTCTATTCCTTGTCGATGTCAACTTATCAACAAAACTGTTGGTGTCAAAAAACATAAGTTAGTCACTGTAGTGACTCACTAAGAACTGAATATGCTTATTAAGCATACGTATGTATATAATTGTTTTTTTTCTATTTGATAACATATGGAAAAGCACACAAAATAATTTTATTACAATTTATCTTTAAAATCTCAGTAACACTGTCAGTGATATCTTCCTTTTTGACCTGGGTACTATTACCTACAAATACAGTAATATTAGTATTTGAATCATATTGATTTCTTGTAATTGATGTAATTATTTCTTTGAAGGATGTCCCAGGTAAACAATAATTTTGAGTAGGAAAACTCAAGTTGTTACTAACTAATTTCCCTGTACTATCTGAAAAAATAACTGACTAATAACTTTGATTACTACAAGAGGAAACACTACTAGCTACTGACTGCACCACTTGAGATAACTCTTGCACAATATCAGGTATATCTTGGTTGAGAATGCAGTCTTGAGACAAACTCTCAGTCTGGGACGGGTCTTCCGTTGTCTCAGACTGGACAGCATCAGGGTTTGAAACCTTCTGACAAGTACACTGACACATAACTAACTCATTAGCAGCAAGAATATGTTCTTTAATTTGGTTCTGAGAGCCCACATATTTAATGTAAAGGGTACTAAGTCTGCCCTCAAGTACTTGTATGTCAGACTGTAAGCGCTGTGTATCAGTTTCATAGATTTTTTTGCTGCCTTCTAATTTGATTTCATAATTGTTTAATTTATTGATTAGATCAACACGTTCTTTCCTTAGTGGACTATTTTTGGAAAAGTGTTCTTGTTGTTTCCTAATTTGATTCAGCAAGGAATTTTCAGTAAGGTCAATAGTTATTATGGAACGAGGGTTACAGTTAGTATTTAATAATTCACAAAACAACACAAACAAGAAGCCGAATTAATATTAATTAGAGAGGCGCAATGGGAAAGTTTTCCTCAAGAAATTGACTGGCTCGCGGCGGGAAGGCGGATAGACAAGAGTAGTCGTCTACGCAAGTTGGACCCATTATTTCAAGATGGAATTATACGTTAAAACAGTAGAATAAACGCGGCTAACTTTTCCCACGAGTGAAAACGGTCACCGATTTTCATCATCACGACGCAGGCCGCGAGTACGTTGTACACGAGTCAAGAGGACGTTGCTGGATACTCCAGATATGAGTGCAAGCAATTATTAAAAGCTGCGTTTCGTGTAAACACCGCGCCGCCGCACGGCGCCACCTTTATCTGTAAAGGGTTTACTACAGAACGTTTAGAGACACATGTGCGTCTGACGTGACGGGGGCGTAGCGACATCCCGAAGCGCCCGCGTTCATTCTCTGCGCGAACATGTAGCAGTTAACATCTGTGACACGACGGTACGTTGGCACCCTAGAAGACTCCGATTCCGCGGCCCTAAGCATCTGTTTTCCTTCATTGTCATTTAGTTCAAGTGTAAGAAGTTTAAAACACGAATATTTGTTAAATAACAGTTCAAAAATTAAAGGGTTTGTCGTTTGTGCCTTTCGGACGGTCGGACCATTTGTTTTATCTTCATTATTTCACTCACTGTCCCCTACAACTGTTCTGGAATAGGACCAAAGCTCAAGTACTGATTCTATACTTAAGCAGTGATCGACTAATTGACGATCAAACTGGACTTGAAGAACGTTCTGTATACGGACCCAAGTGCGCTCTATAGACCTCTGTCCCCACTGCTACAAAGATCTTTTGGCACTCGAGTGACGTTGAAAGGGGGGCCCCTGTTGACGTGCTGGTAAAAATTTGTTCAATTGTTTTGTGACAAGTAGTTATTGAAAAAAAACAAGATGGCGGCGTTAGTTCCGATATTGGCCTCGGGCCAAAAGATTCTTGTACTTACAGCTATTAATATGGTATACGTGATAAAGAGTAGGTATTCTATTAGACGTGTTTTCTGCTTACTTAAGGTTGGTGCACTGCTTGCCCAGTGCCAGCATCTCTCTGGTGCCTCGCACGTTGATGAGGGCCGCGACGTGGAGCGGCTCGTTGAAGTTCACCGTCGCCGCCATATGGATTATAATGTTTACCTGGAAATAAATCGAGAGTAACTAAAGTAAATAAGTATAGGTGGGGGGGGGGGGGGGGGCAGAAAGGGGCAGGGGGGATACGTACAGTACGCGGCCTAATATGTAGCGATTATGACCACTAGACCAACAAAGCAGACAGTTACATTGATGGGTGAAAAAGTAAAAATGGCTACAGATCTATAAATTATGAATTTTCACTATACAGTGTGGCGATTAGGTTATCATATTAATTGAAACCACGTATTCTAAGTTACGTATTTTAAACCTACACAACTAAAATAATTAAAAACAATAAATTCTAGCCGTTGGACCTTTTTTTTCGTTTTAGTATTGTACAAATTGTAGTATTGTACATTAAACTAAATTTGTGATTGTTTAGTTACAATACCATAAAGTTTGTGTTGAATTTGTTGCTACCATCGCCCCGCGCGTGTCTAGTGCCATTATATCAAGGGTGGTTTATTTGTTGATACCATCGCCCCGCGCGTGTCTAGTGCCATAATATCAAGGCTGGTTTATTTGTTGATACCATCGCCCCGCGCGTGTCTAGTGCCATAATATCAAGGGTGGTTTATTTGTTGATACCATCGCCCCGCGCGTGTCTAGTGCCATAATATCAAGGGTGGTTTATTTGTTGCTACCATCGCCCCGCGCGTGTCTAGTGCCATAATATCAAGGGTGGTTTATTTGTTGATACCATCGCCCCGCGCGTGTCTAGTGCCATAATATCAAGGGTGGTTTATTTGTTGATACCATCGGCCCGCGCGTGTCTAGTGCCATAATATCAAGGGTGGTTTATTTGTTGCTACCATCGCCCCGCGCGTGTCTAGTGCCATAATATCAAGGGTGGTTTATTTGTTGATACCATCGCCCCGCGCGTGTCTAGTGCCATAATATCAAGGGTGGTTTATTTGTTGATACCATCGCCCCGCGCGTGTCTAGTGCCATAATATCAAGGGTGGTTTATTTGTTGATACCATCGCCCCGCGCGTGTCTAGTGCCATAATATCAAGGGTGGTTTATTTGTTGCTACCATCGCCCCGCGCGTGTCTAGTGCCATAATATCAAGGGTGGTTTATTTGTTGATATCATCGTCCCGCGCGTGTCTAGTGCCATAATATCAAGGGTGGTTTATTTGTTGATACCATCGCCCCGCGTGTGTCTAGTGCCATAATATCAAGGGTGTTTTATTTGTTGATACCATCGCCCCGCGCGTGTCTAGTGCCATAATATCAAGGGTGGTTTATTTGTTGATACCATCGCCCCGCGCGTGTCTAGTGCCATAATATCAAGGGTGGTTTATTTGTTGATACCATCGCCCCGCGCGTGTCTAGTGCCATAATATCAAGGGTGGGTTATTTGTTGATACCATCGCCCCGCGCGTGTCTAGTGCCATAATATCAAGGGTGGGTTATTTGTTGATACCATCGCCCCGCGCGTGTCTAGTGCCATAATATCAAGGGTGGTTTATTTGTTGATACCATCGCCCCGCGCGTGTCTAGTGCCATAATATCAAGGGTTGTTTATTTGTTGATACCATCGCCCCGCGCGTGTCTAGTGCCATAATATCAAGGGTGGTTTATTTGTTGATACCATCGCCCCGCGCGTGTCTAGTGCCATAATATCAAGGGTGGTTTATTTGTTGATACCATCGCCCCGCGCGTGTCTAGTGCCATAATATCAAGGGTGGTTTATTTGTTGATACCATCGCCCCGCGCGTGTCTAGTGCCATAATATCAAGGGTGGTTTATTTGTTGATACCATCACCCCGCGCGTGTCTAGTGCCATAATATCAAGGGTGGTTTATTTGTTGATACCATCGCCCCGCGCGTGTCTAGTGCCATAATATCAAGGGTGGTTTATTTGTTGATACCATCGCCCCGCGCGTGTCTAGTGCCATAATATCAAGGGTGGTTTATTTCGTGACAATCTTTACGATATTTATTTTGTTTGAAAAATGTAGTTACCTATTTTTTATTTATTTTTTATTTGGGACTAAAAACGGTTATACCTTAAAAATCAAATCAAACCAAATCATTTTATTTGCCATAAGTGTTGGTACAATTTTTTTAGGTCTTAACATAGATGATACAGATCCACAACACTTAGTCATAATAATGTGACATGGTAACATTGTGTTTATACATACAGCATTTACAAAAAGTAGTTATATTACAGTCGAAAAATCGTATAACCCACACTATTGTGTTGGTATTGTGTAGGTAGTTGCTGAAAATCAGTGCTGTTGACGATAGGTTGACCGAAGTCACGGCATTTCGCTGAGCAAGGACCTTTTCTTGCACAGATGCAACGCTCTGTTTAATTGTTCTTGATAGTGTTGTTGTTTGTTACAAAAATAGTTAATGTTCCCACTTTGCAATCGGCATTTTGTATTTGTTTTGATTGTTTGTTTGTTGTCATTTGCCAGTGTCGCAACACACAGCAATGTAAATTGTTTGTGGTCCCTGGCCCTGACATCAAGCATGGCTTTATGGCTTGAATACCGGTTTTTGGCTACTTTTCATGTGTTTATATTATCTCTTTTGGAGTGTGCGTTTTGTTTGTGCAGAATAAACCATTTTTCTTTCTTTGTGTCCACGTGACATCGGATTATGAAAACGAACGCATGTTAAGACGCTGACAACACCTAAACCGCGGTCACTGTCAGATTGCATAGAAAAGAAAGAAGCGCGATGGCACAATTTATTGCAAAATATCAAGCAATTATCTATTTACTCAAAATTGAGGTGAGTAATCGAAAATAAAAAAACAACCAAGTTCTGCATTCAAATAAGACGTTCTTGTTATTATTTAAATACGTAACGTATGTTGATATTTAATACAGATATTTTGGATTAGAACTCAAGGTAAGAGGTTAGTTTAACATTAGTTTATAAATCGAGATTTTATTTCAAAACGTATTTTGGTAACGACCAAGTTCTGGGAAATATATTCAAAATTAACATATATTTTTTCGGCAACCATAAACTATACAGATTTGGCAATATTTTTTCTAAAGAGAAGTCTTTTAGAAAATTAAGCGCCTTAAATGAGAAAATAAAAGTACAAATTTAAAAGCATTACTATATACCGACGGATCGAAGGAAGCGGATGACAAGAGCATCCGTCTTATAGGCGACTTGCAAGAGATCGTGAAACCATTCTTTTGCATTCAGAATTGCGACAGCACGAAAATATCAAAATCAATTAATTGCACCCCAGCCTACGTTCTACATCGCGCAGTGAAGAATAGACAAGATGCGCGCATCTCCCGCCGAGTAACAGTTCTAGTTCTAGGTACTACGTAACACAATCTATTCGAGAGCTCAGTACAATTGAATTTGTTATTGCATATACCGTACAGCATCACAACCATGATCAGTGAACGTCTGAAATCCAAGCTCAATATCTTATAATGCATACGGAATCCTTGTACGTGAGTACTTGTAGTGCGTGGCACGAAGAATTTCTTTATGAACCATTTCTATTGCTTGTTTATATTTATCATAATACAGGCAACAGATGGGTACCGCGTATTCCAACTGTGAACGGATTAGGGTTTTATATAAGAAAAGAAAAGTAGAAGTCTCAAAGTCTTTTAGAAGTCTTTACAAGACCGCATGACAACCATACATCTGAATGGCTTTCTTAATTATGTTGTCGATATGGGTGTCTAAATGTAATTTACAATCAAGCAGTACGCCAAGATTACGTGTGCACTCAGTTTTTTTTTCAATTGTATGTCGTTCAAGGTACATGGGAAGTTACAAATAGTATTTTTATTTTTAGTCAAACAAATGACGTGACATTTTAGAAGACTTAGATGTACTTTATTGACCAGACAGTATTGTGAAAGCCCGCATAAGTCATCTTGTAGTAGCAAATAATCCTGAGAGTTCACACAAGCCTTGAAGATTTTAATTTCATAGGCGTACATTAGGAATTTAGAGTTGACTATGCAGGATTTTATGTCCTTTATAAACAATATAAAAAGCAGTGGGCCTGAGACAGATCCTTGAGGCACACCTGATTCGACGACCACATAATTAGACTCGAATCCATTGATAACAACCTTTTGAGTCCTATGAAATATAGATGAAGCAAACCGTCCTGAGTAAATTGCCTCTTATACCATTGAAAGCGATTTTATCGAGAAGCGATTTGTGGTCGACCTTGACAAAAGCTTTCCGAAAATCAGTGTATACAGTATCAAACTACGTGCGCATGTTTCCAAACAAAAATTGTGTAAAAATGATCAAGTTTGTGGTAGTGGATTAGGATTTAACGAAGCCTTGTTGTTCGGGTATTATAAGGTGATTTAACTGTGGAAATAAGTAACTTTGCACTAGACCCTCAAAGAGTTTAGACAAGGTGGAAAAGATAGATATGGGTCGATAATTCTCAACGTTTCCTTTGGCACCACTTTTGTAAATGGGCGTGATGTTAGCCCTCTTCCAAACACAAGGGAAAATCCCTTCCCTGAGACATTTATTAAATATTATGTGTAACGGGACGCCTGTGACTAGTGATGAATATGAATGCTGATGGGTGGAGAGGAAGAGGAAGGCCAAATAAAAGATGGATGGATTGTGTGAGGAATTATATGAAAGAGAAGGGAGTGAATGATAGCATGACGGCTGACAGGGGAGGATGGAAGAAGATAACGTGTTGCGCCGACCCCAAATAACATGAAACAAGGGCAGGAAAATGATGATGATGTGTAACGGGACACAGATGGTTTGCGCAGTGTTCTTAAAGAAAGAAGGGGCATACCATCCGGGCTTTGGCTAAGTCTAATGAGGTAAGTGCCTTAAGTAACACTCTTTTCGAGATAAATATCTGGAATGCATACATAACTCTCGTCAAGGGTTTCTGGGGGTGTCCAGGTGTTAGGGTCAAAAGTTGAGGGCACGTACACCGAGTTAAAGAAGGCAGAAAACAGAGAACAAATATCAGCGGGCAGTAAAATATTTTATTTTTGGACTGCATGTTGTTAATTGGGATTTCAGAATCTTTCTTTCGGCTAGAAATGTACGTCCAGAAGTGCTTGACATTAAGACGCTGACAACACCTAAACCGCGGTCCCTGTCTGATTGTATAGAAAAGAAAGAGAAGCGCGATGACACAACGCTTGTAATTTATTGCAAAATATGAAGTAATTATCTATTTACTCTAAATTGAGTTGAGTAATCAAAAATAAAAAACAACCAAGTTCTGTATTCAAATAAGACGCTCTTGTTATTAATTAAAAACGTAACGTATGTTCATATTTGATACAGATATTTTGGATTAGAACTCAATGTAAGAGGTTAGTTTAACGTTAGTTTGTATCGAGATTTAGTTTTCAAAACGTGTTTTGGTAACAACCAAGTTCTGGGGAATATGTTCAAAATTAACATATATTTTTTCCGCTACCACAAACTATACAGATTTGGCATTTTTTTTTCTTAAGAGAAGCCTATTTTTGTCAATTGGGTCTTGTCAGTCCCTTAATAGGTATGCTTTCTTCAACAGTTTGCATGTTCTTATTGTACTCCTGTTCACAAAGTAGTTTGAAACGTTTACGCTAAATAGAGAACTTTTCATAATCAGACAAGTTGCGCAGTTTTTTCCATCTTATTAACGCGCGTTCTTTATTTTTGAAAGGTTTAGTTAGGGTATCACGTCATAAATCAACTGATTTATGACGTGACAGTGGAACATGTAGTCTGACGATTCCGTATTTATATAGTCGTAAAAAGCATCTACGGCCTGTTCACTGGAGAGATTAAGAAACAGTTCGTCCCAGTGCAAATTCTTTAGCTCTACATTAATTTATTGGTAATTAGCTTAAAGAAATTGTATTATAATGTAGAATGACGCTTCATGGGTGTGTATGTTGTCTCCAGCAGTGCTATTCTGTAAACTTCTCACCGTGAAAACTTAAGTGAGGTGTACGTGGAGTGAACTGTCAGTGTCATCCCACCTGATACTAGGGATGGACCAGGGATTACATTTACAATCATAATCGAGATTTTAATAATATTTTTATGATAGTTATAATGATCATAATCAGTTAACAGATTAAATAAACGCAATCCATGACCCAACCGCGATGTGTTTTGAAGAAACGATAGTGGATTGAGTCGACTAAAGACTGTGCGACGTTATTCAGCGTTGTTATTAACCCAAATCTATTCAATAAGAATAGATAACCGAGTGTGCCAAGTGATCGAGTGAGAAAGTTTGCCTGGCTGACGGACAATAGAATTTATCCCGATAACGATGTTTGAGTATGTGTACATAAGCCATTTGAATAAAAAACATGCGTATTATTTAATATGTACCTTTCTAATATTTTATTATTTACTCTAATATTTTATTATTACTTCACTTTCTGAGTTTGTTTCGGCCTTTCTTCCCTGAGTTTGTTTCGGCCTTTCTTCTCAGAGTAGTCAGATAGGAAACGCCGACCTCATCTAGCTTTATTTTAAAAATATGATTGACGTGTAAAAGTGTTTGTACAAACCTACTTACAGAAAATAAATCATTTATCATTATAGGTAGGTAAATTTAAACCGACCTACGCGTTGCCAATAATAAAATAATATTCATAAAATCACCGTCATCAATACTATAACAAAATTCAACAGTTCAACTGACATTCGCGCAGCGCGCGCACCACGGCCGGCGGACGGCTAGGCTCACTTCATCCAGCCCAAGTGAAGTGATGTTGCTATGGCAACGAGAATCGAGTGAAGTGATAAGATCACGACACTCAACCTCGCGCTTACCGATTCACTTCACTTAGCTGATTCACTTCGGCGCGGGTGGTTACTATGGTTACGAGAATCGGGTGAAGTGATAAGATTACGCCGCGCATGCGCGTGAGGCGCTGTTATTAATATCAAGTTGAGTTATTTTTTTTAATTTGCCATTTGTTTTTTAAATGTGCGACATACAAAAATTTGGTTTTACCACCTTTATATCAAAATCCAAAATGGCGGCTACAATCATTTTTCATCATGGGTGTCGTTTTCATAGTTTTCGGGGGTGTTACAGCCGATAGTGGAGTCAAATAAATAAAGCAAGATGGCGGCTGCGAAAATATTCAGATTTTTCATCATGGGTGTCGTTTTCGTGGTTTTCGGGGGTGTTAAAGCCGATAGTGTGGTCAAAATTAAAAAGCAAGATGGCGGCTGCGAAAATATTCAGATTTTTCATCATGGGTATCGTTTTCATGGTTTTCGGGGGTGTTAAATCCGATAGTGAGGTCAAAATTTAAAAGCATGATGGCGGCTACGAAAATGTTCATATTTTTCATCATGGGTGTCGTTTTCGTGGTTTTCGGGGGTGTTAAAGCCAATAGTGTGGTCAAAATTAAAAAGCAAGATGGCGGCTGTGAAAATGTTCAGATTTTTCATCATGGGTGTCGTTTTCATGGTTTTTGGGGGTGTTAAAGCCGATAGTGAGGTCAAATCTAAAGAGCAAGATAGTGGCTGAATTTCCAAACGTATTGGGATAAAATAAACCAAATTGAGTTTATGACTGAATTTCTGTTTTGCTTTTTATTTAAAAATCCCCTTAAGACGCTGACAACACCTAAACCGCGGTCCCTGTCTGATTGTATAGAAAAGAAAGAGAAGCGCGATGACACAACGCTTGTAATTTATTGCAAAATATGAAGTAATTATCTATTTACTCTAAATTGAGTTGAGTAATCGAAAATAAAAAACAACCAAGTTCTGTATTCAAATAAGACGTTCTTGTTATTAATTAAAAACGTAACGTATGTTCATATTTGATACAGATATTTTGGATTAGAACTCAATGTAAGAGGTTAGTTTAACGTTAGTTTGTATCGAGATTTAGTTTTCAAAACGTGTTTTGGTAACAACCAAGTTCTGGGAAATATGTTCAAAATTAACATATATTTTTTCCGCTACCACAAACTATACAGATTTGGCAATTTTTTTTCTTAAGAGAAGCCTAATTTTGTCAATTGGGTCTTGTCAGCCCCTTAATAGTAACGTTTCAACACTTAAATACTAGTTTTGAAATAATATAAAATGATCAATAGAATAAGTATAAAAATTAAAAATATTATTAAAATCTCGATTATGATTATTAATATAATGCTTGGTCACTGCCTAGCATCAGTGGGATGACACTGACAGCTCACTCCACGCGAGTTTTCACGTTGAGATTTTTACAGAATCGACATGCAAGGAAATTAAAACAGAAAATGGAGGGTGGTGACTGTCTGGCTGCAGCAGTGAAATGTCGGACTGTATCTGACATTCAGTATTACTAATGAATAACCAAAACATGATTCAAATTATTTTTGATTGTATTGTATTGAAAAGCATTCGTAATCCAATAAAGATCGACCAACATTATTTTGTGACTGAGTACCTACTCACATGACTAGCGTTTCCTTCCTCATTCAATTTCTGGCAGATTTTAATTACCGGCTATATAAAATTATTCAATACCGTATAGCCGTAAGAATATTTTCTTATGTGGACAAATGTGGCAAGTAAAGTTCTTCCTGTGTCCGTAGTGGTATATAGGCAGCGCTAATGACGTGGTGACAGACAGACAGACAGACGGACATGGTGAAACTATAAGGGTTCCTTGTTTACTACGGAATCCTAAAAAATAATACTGTTAGTAAATATTGTTCGGAGGTACGGAACCCTCCGTGTCCGAGTCCGGCTCGCACTTGTGAGCTTTTTTTCATAAATCTGTTGTTTTTAAGGTTCCGTACGTCCGAATGAGAAAACAGAACCCTTATGAATCAATCGTGTGTCTGTCTGTCCATCTGTCACAGCCAATTTCCTCCGATTCTAATTTGGTTCACATATGAATTTCTGTAACCCAAAGGCGGACGTGTAACGTAAATAATTAATTAATTTTGAATACAGGGAGCTTCAGCTTAGGGAGGCAAAAAAAAAATACAAAACAAGTTTTGCAAATAAAACTCGTTACCTCGTTTGTGATGTTATTCCACTCTTTCTCACTGAGGCCGACCCTGATATCGGACACGTCTCCTTCCACGGCCACGATGCTGTCAGCGAAATTAGGTGCCTTCTTACGTAGAGTGTCATATAACTGAGAAAAAGAAGAAATACACATTTGTCTACAAATAGAGAAAGCAAAAAAATCTTCTAAATATAACATGACACCAAGAAAGCAAAACAATCTTTTAAATATGATATACATCATAACATCACGCCTTGTTTCCCCGAAGGTGTACCTGTAGTACATGGGTGTACGACATTATGCCAGATATGTTGTAAGTCCCATGTAATAGGGGGCGAGCCTATTGCCATCAACCGGGCACAAATATACACTCCGGGCTGCTACTAAGAATTTCCAGATAGAAAACCCAATAACACTTTACCGACCCGAGATGACCTCATGCCAAGCAGTAACGCTTGCGACCACTTAACTAGTCCCACGAGGTAGTCCATATGTTCTACATTTCTTATATTAATTAAAAGCAAATAATTATTACGGAGAAACGGATCTTTTACAAATTCTCATTCTCCGCCGATATAGATCACTAGATGAGCGATTCTCATTATTTTTTGCAATTTCTGACTTTCAAAAACTTTTTACAACATACAACCGACTTCCAAAAACACTACAAAGTGAAAAAAACTTTTATTTCGGAAGTCGGTGTCATTGGATCTGTATTTTAGTTTTTTTCCACCGACTTCCGAAATTGGGTCAGTTTGTATTTATCTAAATTACAATAGCCTTATGTCAACTGCTTATCACCTGTTACAAAATATTGTAAAAGTAAATAAAAAATAATTATATTCTCGATGCAGGCACGTTAATTGTTGAGGAGTTCTCATGGTAAGAACCAGGAGAACTGGAGCTGATAGTGAAGTACCATCTGTTCCAATTTACATTAAGCATTGTGACGAGGATAAATTGCTTAGCACTTATTAAAGTGCCTAATCCAATCGCAACCCCTGAACTACTTATTATTAAGTAGTTCCGGTAGCCTTCTGTAGTCTTCATCATCAGATCCCCTTCACCAAGTGGTGCTTTTCGGGAGCAAATGCACGTGTTACTATAAAGATTCCCAAATCGATAAAGGTGACTATAAAATTTGAAGATTTCCCTCGATTTCCATGGGATCCCCTCATGACAATGGAACTACCTCAAAAGCATATATTTTTAAATAAAAAAAAATCAAAATCAGTCCACAATTGACGGTGAAATCGATGAATATACCTGAGACGAACATATAACCTCCTCCTGTTTGGAAGTCGGTTAAAAAGTCTAACGGTTTCTTCATCAAAAGTAACAGCCAAAGTAACGTCACTAAGTCAAATTAACGGTTAAATTTGTTTCTTCACAATTTTAGCTGTTGCTTTTACTGTTACTTTTGCCTCTCACTTTTACTGCTCACTAAGCTGATGTGAAAGCTAAAGTAATTGTCATTTTGTCAAAGTTGTACCTACTGTTGTAGGTTAGACTTATTCAATGCCTGTTTGAGCTGTTACCTAACATAAATCGCAGTGCATTTATATGTGTAATAAGTAATAGCCTAGATTTTATTTTACTTATAATAAAATATATATAATGTTCATAATCTTGGTAAGTACTCATAGTAAATAGCTCTAAATGCTAAGCTACTAAAATAAAAAGTAGTTTAAAAATCAGTCTTGTAGTCTCCGAAGAGATAGACATAGGTGTATGGTACAGTTAACTGCATGTCGGTGGTAACATTTTGACCTTGAGCTGGCCTAACATAGTAGAGAGTTTCAAAAGAATAGGAGACCGTTTAACCGTTATACTAGTTTTTACGTGGTCGAAAGGTCTACTGTACACCCACTTTTGGCCAGATACGTTATAACAGCCATGTAATAGGGGGCGATGTTATTGTCATTAGACAGGCACACATAGTAGACTCCGGACTACTAAGAAGTTCTTGACGGAAAACCTTCGCCCGACCCGGGAATCGAATTCCCAGAATAGATCAGCTGGTCCTCTCGCTCCCCATTCGCGCTTGCGACCACTTGACCAACACGCAGTCTGACTACGGATAGATCAGCTGGTCCTCACGCTCCCCAGTCGCACTTGCGACCACTAGACCAACAGGCAGCTGATACTATTGCTCTCAGAAAGCATCATTTGGTGAAGTGGAACTGATGATGAAGACCACAGATGGCCACCAGAACTACTTAATATTAAGTATTTAACGAGTTGCGATTCGATTAGGTACTTTGATATGTTTGCTAAGTCATTTATGCTCGTCACAGTGCATATTGTGAGTGGCACTCCTGGTTCTTACCAACAATTAACGTCCTTGCATCGGGAAAAGCAATATTTTGTAAAAGGTGATGAGTAGTTGACATTAGGCTATTTTAACTTTGATAAATTACAAACTGACCCACTAAAAAGTGAAAAATTAAAAACTTTTTACAAAAAAAACAACCGACTTCCAAAAAAACACTACAAAATGAAAAATAACTTTAATTTGGGAAGTCAGTGGCAAAAATCTAAAATACAGATCCAAAGACGAAGTAGTGTTTTCTTGGAAAACGATTGTTTTTTTTTTTTTGTAAAAAGTCTTTATTAGATTAAAATAAAAATACATTGTACGTTATGTAAACTATACATAACTTATTTACTTACCGGTTGTTTAAGTATATTGGTTAATCTCTGTTGAATGGTTTTGCCTTTCTTTGGTCTTAGTAACATGTACAGCTTCTTGATTTCACATGATCTGAAACAGATAATAGCACCTTAAAACCTTGGTTTCACATTGACAATTAAATGGTCCTCCGAGGCAAATTAATTGATAGAAGACGGTATACATTATTTATTATTTAATGTAGGTAGTACGCAAGCTTATCAGCAATAATATTGTTTTTTTTTTAAACCGGCCAAGTGCGTGTGCGGACCGACCACGCACAATGAAGGTTTCCGCAATTGGGATAAATTAACCCAAGAACAAACTTAACATTATAGTTGAAAAGCATGTTCCCCCATACAATCCAACAGCAAATGTAAATTTGTACGCACAATGTTGAGAGATTTGCTATGTTTTTTTTAAACCATAGACTTATAGGTTTCCCTGTAATCTATAAGTAAAGATCTATTTTCAGTATTTTTTCAAAATTATTATTCGGAGATAAGGGGGGGAAAGGTCAATTTTCATCAATTTTCTTAAAAAAACTTGTCCATATCCAGGATCCAGTAGATTCGTAGCAAATCGGTTGTGACAGACGGACAGACAGACAGAAACACGAGTGATCCTATAAGGGTTCCGTTTTTTCCATTTGAGTTACGGAACCATAAAAAGTGTAACATTGTGACCGTCACGACACGACCGAGCGCCTATACTGACTGCTGGAAGTGATTTTGATGCACTCATTAAAATTTGCCTGTGAAGAACAGATTGCTGATGTGGCCGAAAGTTCCTGAAGTGGCGATCGCGTACCGGAACACACAGCCTGGGCAGGCCTCGCTCAAGTTGTCTCTTTCTGGAGGACCCATGACTTGTCGCGAAAATCTGCTAGATGTGGGAGCATAGATCGGGCGTCGTGGTGTTGTTTAGGGGGTGGCCTTTGTGCAGCAGTGGCTTTTTGATTGAATAATGATGATTCCTCACCTGAAGAGTTTCTCTATGAGCTGCTTGCCGAGGAAGCCGGAGCCACCCGTCAGGAACACGGTGGCGCCGCGGTAGAACTGCTGCACGGCAGAGTCTCCGCGATCCATCACGGCGTTCATTGGCTTCTGCTTCTCTAGGATAGCTAGTTCTGTCTGCTGTGCGATGTCCATTGCTGTAATAGTACGTAGACTTATGTTAAACTTGCTTAAATAATCCATACTGTTACCTTTACTGAAAGGATTTCGTTGAAATTTGGCACAAAGGGGACTAGGGTTGTCTTCTTTTTGTACAAGAAATAACATAAAAGGATGTGTTTTCATAACATAACATAACATGACGCCGCGCCGGTGGCAGGATATGTCTAAAAAGGGGGTGAATGATACCATGGAATTCGGATAGCAAAAGACAGAAGAAAACTGTCAGTGGAATTGCTGGGATCCCTTAAAAGAACATAGGACGTTGGTCCAATAAGATCAGGTACCTACGTATTTTTAGTAAGGAATTGCAAGCGGCACGCATTTATGAGCAGTCTAGCTGTAGCCAGCGGCTTCGCCCACGTGGAGGTTACAAAGTATCTCGTGTAACAAGTCATGGTCTACCAGTGTGCCTGCATCGAAATCCGTTAAGCCGCGCAGGCCTAAAAAAGGTAGGTAATAGGCAGACAGACAGACAGTTACTTTCACATTAATATTATTAGTAGGTATGGAAATTAGTACGGATGTATAAACATGGACAAATAAACTGAGTACCTATGTAAACATGATGATTTTACGTAGTTACGTAGATACGCATGTACAATGAACTAGGAATCGATCTCTTCCTTTATAAACAGTCAATAATTTGTTAAGTTATTCAGAATTAAAATAATATGTACATAAATAACAACTCATACGTAATGAATTAATAAAACAATGCTTAACCTCCGGCCAAGGTAAAAGCCAGTCCTTGGGTCACGGAAAGTGTCAACCAGCCGTTTCTAGATTGCAGTAAAGAGCCCCTGAGCACCCCGGCCCACTTGACCGAACCGTTTACCGAATAATATAATAATTAAACAATTTCTACAAAAAAAATCAATCGGCCTAGTCTTTTCCCAACTATGTTGGGGTCGGCTTCCAGTCTAAGTGGATGCAGCTGAATACTGTATTTTACTGGGTAACAGAATACCTCTAGGTAGTTGTCAGACTTTTGCAGTTTTGACTACCATAACGACTGTCAAACGTCTACGAATGACAACCGGAACCAACGGCACAGCGTGATTTTCATATTTTATGTAATGGATGGTCACCCATCCACGACCCAACCGCGGCAGGCGTAGCTTAACCTTCTATCGACGCATGCGGCTGTTACTATATATGTCAACGACTAACAAAATAAATTATAATTTTTAATCTCGACATGCGTACTGCCATGTTCACCTACTTACTTGTAAGCGAATAAACCTTGACTTCCCGTCAAGGTTTATTCGCTTTTACTGTATAAATGAATAATTGACAACAATTACTTTTGCAAGTCATAATTGTATTATAAGTGAGGTTTTGTTTGTAATGATGTGATGTCACTTGTAATAAATAATGTACAACGCGGTAGGCAGTAGGTGGGTAGAACTCGCGCGTCACCGCGGCCACACACGTGTCACATTTTGCTAACAAATGATGTATCAGCAGCATAGTAGGTGACACTAAGGTCGTGTCACTTACTATGCCATCAATTGTGGAGAAATAGAAATAAAAATAATTTATTTGCTTATAATAATTTATTAACCTATACAGATTAGATGTGATTTATAAAGTATAAATAGCCGTAATACATTTTACCTTACGGCAAATGCGGCATAGAATTTCTACGCTTAAGTAACTACTGGCTTTCTCATCGCTACTGCTGAGCATGAGGTCCTGGGTTGGATTCCCAGGTCGGGCACAGTGTTATTTAGTATTTCTATTTAAAAATTTCTCAGTAGCAACCCGGAGCCTGGATTTGTGCCAGATTGATGGTAATAGGCTCGCCAGTATTAGGTACCTACATGGAATTTAAACGTAACTGGCGTAATAGTACCTATAGTACAGTCACTATAGGTACACTTCTGCCCAACCCTTCGGGGAAACGAGGCGTGATGTAATGTTATGTTATGTAAACAATTTCTTGACATTTGAATAACCTAAGAGACGTAGATACTCTGCGTTAAAAAGGTCAAAAGGTTGTTAGAAATTCTTTGAAATTAAAGATTTTGGATAGTTTCGAAGTGAAAAAGATTTCAATCTTTTTCACTTCGAAACATGATAAAAGTGATCTCATTGTCTTTCATTCCGAAATTCTGCAGCTTGTTTGTTTGTGTTAGTGTATCTGTCAGAAGACCAATTCTGCAGTTTATTTGTTTGTGTTGGTGTATCTGTCAGAAGACCAATTCTGCAGTTTGTTTGTTTGTTTGTGTTGGTGTATCTGTCAGAAGACCAATTCTGCAGTTTGTTTGTTTGTGTTAGTGTATCTGCCAGAAGACCAATTCTGCAGTTTATTTGTTTGTGTTGGTGTATCTGTCAGAAGACCAATTCTGCAGTTTGTTTGTTTGTGTTGGTGTATCTGTCAGAAGACCAATTCTGCAGCTTGTTTGTTTGTGTTAGTGTATCTGTCAGAAGACCAATTCTGCAGCTTGTTTGTTTGTGTTAGTGTATCTGTCAGAAGACCAATTCTGCAGTTTGTTTGTTTGTGTTGGTGTATCTGTCAGAAGACCAATTCTGCAGTTTGTTTGTTTGTGTTGGTGTATCTGTCAGAAGACCAATTCTGCAGTTTGTTTGTTTGTGTTGGTGTATCTGTCAGAAGACCAATTCTGCAGTTTGTTTGTTTGTGTTGGTGTATCTGTCAGAAGACCAATTCTGCAGTTTGTTTGTTTGTATTGGTGTATCTGTCAGAAGACCAATTCTGCAGTTTGTTTGTTTGTGTTAGTGTATCTGTCAGAAGACCAATTCTGCAGCTTGTTTGTTTATGTTAGCGCATCTGTCAGAAGACCAATTCTGCAGTTTGTTTGTTTGTGTTAGTGTATCTGTCAGAAGACCAATTCTGCAGCGTATTTGTTTGTGTTAGTGCATCTGTCAGAAGACCAATTCTGCAGTTTGTTTGTTTGTGTTGGTGTATCTGTCAGAAGACCAATTCTGCAGCTTGTTTGTTTGTGTTGGTGTATCTGTCAGAAGACTAAATCTGCAGCTTGTTTGTTTGTGTTGGTGTATCTGTCAGAAGACCAATTCTGCAGCTTGTTTGTTTGTGTTGGTGTATCTGTCAGAAGACCAATAATCTGCAGCTTGTTTGTTTGTGTTGGTGTATCTGTCAGAAGACCAATTCCCGTATTAAAAAACCGGCCAAGTGCGTGTCGAACCTTGCATAATGAAGAGTTCCCTAGTTGACATGATTTTACAAACTTAACATTGTAGTTGAAAAAACATTACCCTCCTACTGGGGTAGTCGGGTAAAAAACATGTACTCCCATACATTCCTGCAAATGTAAGTTTGTATGCATTGAGAGATTCACCATATTATTTTAATACTATGTATACTTCTTATAGGTTCTTCTGTAAGTAAAGAACTTTCTGTATTTTTTTTTTCAAAATTTTAGCTCATTAGTTTCGGAGCTGAGCCGGATGGTCAATTTTCATCTATTTTCTTAAATTTATTTTAAAACTATAAAAAAATATTTGAGACACTGACAACAAGCAAAAGTTTTGCAAACTGTACCGTGTGACATATCAAAGGGATATATCACACAGTACAGTTTGCAAAACGTTCTTTGAATTTTCTAATTTACCCCCTATTCCTTAAATTCAAAATTCATTTATTTATATTACACGTCCGTGTTTTAGTCACAGAGACCCATATGTGCACCAAATTTCAACTTAATCGGTCCTGTAGATTCGGGGCAAATTGACTGTGAGTTGACAGACGGACACACAGACAGACAGACATTAGTGATCCAAGGGTTCTGTTTTTACTTTTGAAGCACGGAACCCTAAAAATAATAAAATATGTACTTACTTTCTGACTCCATGACAATCTTCAAGAATTATAATAAATCGTTGACAATTTTGAAATGTTACACTGTTTATTAGAGTATGACCCTAGAGTATGACTAGCAATTAAAATAAGGGTACCCGCACACTAGTAGCTACGTTTGGGCATCACTTGCCAAGAAAAGATGTCGGGAGGACCAGTATTTAGAACGGAAGGACCAATCTTTTGTTCAAGTTTTAAACCAAAATAGATCAAATAAGATGGACAAGAAAAACAATACGGTCAATTCTCTAAATCTTGCACTTTATACGACGTAATAACTAGAAGAGATTACTTATAAGATTAAGTTTATCCCGGATTTTCGGCCGAAGCCTCTACTGAGCAGTGGACAGCGGTAGACTGAGTGTAAATTAAATACAACACAGTATTAAAAATTTACTTTCAATTGACAATATGTTAGCTCTAACCAAGTTGTTCACGGAATGATTATCACTTATCAGTTTCAACTGAATACCTAAACATTTTTACATAATTTAAGTCAACAATATTGTAATTGACGAACACCATGCAAATACATTTTGTGAACAATTGGGTAAAACACAACAACAATTGCCCAGAAGTAATTATTGTCAAGTCATCATTATATGTTAAAATAAAGCATGCATTTAGAAGCAAATAGTTCGTCGTGCAATCCAATTTGATCATAAACTAGCTCTGCCCGCGACTACGTCCACGCGAAATTTCTTGTTTTAAACTTTAAAATATATAAATTCGTTTTTGTTTGCGGTGACCGAAATATTGATAAATATATGCTTATATCATTGTTTAAATTACTCAATTTAAAGTGTATATTTAATGAAGCGACTAGAATAGCAGCAACCTCAGCTTCATGCATGGACATGTATTTAATAATTTTAACATAAAAGACTCGTCCTTAATTTGTGGCATCAGATCTGACCATTCTGGTTAACTTGTATCATATGATCTAAATAAAATGTCAAATACATCTCCACCTTTTGCTTCTCCCAAGAGAGGAGCATTATCTAGAATCAAATTAATTGAAGGCAAAATGGCGACGAGGCGCCGCAAGTCTTCTTTTTATTAACGACATGTTGTCGCCTGATACTCCTGATACCCTTTCGGCTTTGCATTCGAAACATCCCGCGGCTCCTGCGATCCCGTACTTTTTTGACTCTCCTACAGCAATTTACCAGGCCTGCCTTGAAATTCAAGGCAAAGACGTTATTGACGCAATAATTTCATTTAAAACGGGTTTTGCGGCCGGCCTAGATGAAATCTCACCCCAACATTTAAAAGATTTAACTTCTTTTTCTGTGGGTGATTCAGGTGAGCAGCTTATTTGCTCTATTACAAAATTAATAAATTTTATGTTTTCAGGCAAAATCAACGCTGATATTGCCTCACTTTTATTTGATGCTAATTTGATCGCCCTAACTAAAAAGGACGGAGGGATGAGACCTATTGCTGTGGGGTCAACTTTAAGACGTTTGGCATCCAAAATTGCGGTGAGACATATCAAATCTAAATTACAGTCTGTTTTCGAACCTATACAATTAGGATTTGGCACGAAAGGTAGGCGTGAGGTACTCGTCCATGCCTTAAGAACCTACTTTTCGTATGATGATTGCGAAATTGTAGTCAAAATTGACATCAAAAATGCTTTCAATTCAGTAAACAGGGATGCCATGCTGACAGAAGTTAAGAACAAAATTCCGGACTATATCAATACCTGCTTACCTGCTACGCAGACCCTTCAAAATTAATTTATGGCTTCCATGAACTTTCTTCGGAGGACGTCTGACAGCAGGGCGATCCCCTCCGGCCAGCAATTTTTAGCTTGGCTATAAATCCCATTATTCAAAGTTTAAAATCGAAATTTAACGTTTGGTATTTGGATGACGGAACCCTGGGAGGCGATGTGGACACTGTGTTATCTGACTTATCAGATATTATAACAAATTTCGAAAATATTGGTTTAGAATTAAATTTTACCAAATGTGAACTAATTATTCAAAAAACTTCTCACAGTTTGGATAATTTAAAATTAAAATTTAATTTCCCGGCATCCAATATAAAAATAGTAGACAGAAAGTCACTTTGCGTCCTGGGTACTCCCATCTTTGAAGAATCTTTTCCTGGTTATATTACTAACACTATTTCTAAATTCCAAAGTCACGCAAATTGTTTACTCAAAATCAGTTCTCATTATAATAATAATAATAATAAAAAAAACTAGCAACACTCACGTCAACAGAACGTCAAAAATTTGTTTTCACAATTTCCATATTTTTATTAATTTTAGACGCACCCAGTTTTTTTTTGTTTGAGAAACCCAAAACAAGCCTGAAACTCATGATCGCAATATAATAAAAAATACAACAACAACAACAGCAAAATCAATGAAATTTATTACAATAATACCGAATCAGAGGACGGTGACATCTGTCATGTCATCTCCGACAAAACAAAAATTATGAAGAAGAAAATCAAATTTAAAATATGTTGACGACATCTGCTGCACGAGCACGCCCACCACCTCCGGACTCTTCGCTCAGCTCCGCCTCGCCGCCGCCGGTACCCAGCCCCACTGTGAGTGCTGTGACGACACCGGCCGCGGTAGTTGCGTCGAGCTCGAGCGACGAGTATTTTTCCCCGCCGACGTCGCCAATACCTGTACGTCGGCAGGGGAGAGGCCGGCCACCGAAGAGCTTGGGACTTAGGGGCCAACTGGCCCCAAGCCGGGTCCCCGCTGCCGGTGGTTGTGTGCAGCGCATGAGATGGACTCAGTCTATGAACGAGAACGTCATGCGCGCATATTACGGGTCTACAGAGGGGGGAACCAACCTCACTGCGTACCGTGTTAGGATGCTGTCTCTGTTCCAGAAACTAGAGCCAACCGTCAACGTCTCAGCCCAACGACTATCGGATCAGGTGCGAGTCATCCAACGCAATCACAGGTTGGACGATGCCGCACTTGATAGGCTGCGCTCAGAGGTACTGAGCAATCATATCGTCTCAACTCCGGCACAAACCGCGACACATGCACCAATCATTAATGCAATCCCGCCGCGGTCCAATCACGATGTTGAAGAGGAGGATGATAGGGTTGCCACAGTAAGTAGCCAGTGCAACGTCCGATTGAGAAGCGCACTGGAAGATGCGTTTCGCGAGTATAGGTCCACTCCGACCGAACTTAGACCCCGACTACCACGCCTACCCATGCACAAGAAAAATAGGGCGCTGGTATGTACCTTGGACTCGCTGCTTAAGGATTTCTTCGAGAGCAGCGAGGATCTCGTTGATACACACTCGATCCTATATTGCGCGGCTGTTGCGGCATGTCGTTTAGCGAACGTTAAGTTCCCAAACTGTGACGGAGCTACGCGACCAAAACCAGCCGTACCAGCCTGGCAATGCAGGATCGAGCGTCGTATTGATGGGGCCAGGGTACTCATAGGCAAACTATACTGCTTCAGGGAGGGAAATACACGACCACGAGTGATGCGCTTTGTAAGGCGGGCATTCTCGGGGACTGGAATCAGCCCTCGAGAATACATGTCTCGTGTCACGGAGCGCATCGACTTCCTGAAGCAGAAAGTTTGTGCATGGGCGAGCCGTATTCGGCGGTATAAGCGGCGGGTTGATCGATACACGCAAAATCGCATGTTCCAGAGCGATGAGAGGTGGGTATATAGAGCTTGGGAGCGACCGGAACAAAACGAGACCGACGTGTGCCGCCCCGATGATGCCACCACGACTGCGTTCTGGCGCAGCATCTGGTCGGTACCTGTCTGCCATGCTGAGGCTGACTGGATGCGGGATGTCGAGCGAGTGTGTGAAACTATACCAGAAATGGATGTAGTCATTATCACGCCATCAGATATAGCTAGAGCGGTCCGTCCGTTACCGAATTGGAAATCACCAGGACCGGACGGACTGCACAACTTTTGGCTGAAATGGCTAACTAGTTCACACACTTGCCTGGCATCTCAGTTCCAGTCATCCTTAGAGTCTGGGTCGCTACCACAGTTTCTGACGACAGGCATTACCCACCTGCTCCATAAGTCAGGTAGTCCCGCGGAACCCAAGAATTATAGACCGATCACGTGTTTATCGACGGTCTATAAACTTCTTACATCCATTTTGAGAGCGAAAATTAACACACACATTGACAGTAATTCGATTATGTCAGCCTCTCAAAATGGATGTAGGAACGGGTCCCGTGGCACTAAGGAGCTACTTCTCATCGACATGGCCATTAGCCAACAGGTTCGTCGATTCCGCAAGGATCTGTCGACTTGCTGGATAGATTATAAGAAGGCCTACGACTCGGTGCCACATACATGGCTCATGAGGGTGCTGGAGTTCTACAAAATAGATACAACTCTACGCACCTTCCTTGAATCGTGTATGGGGCAATGGAGGACAGTCCTTCGCTATCCAGGGTGTCGACAGATCCAGGGCAATGATGAGCCTGTATGGATTAAACGGGGAATATTTCAGGGTGACAGTTTAAGTCCACTTTGGTTCTGCTTAGCCCTGAATCCTCTAAGCACGCTGCTGGAGGATTCAGGTCTAGGCTATCGGTTGAGGAGAGGTGGTCAGGTCATATCTCACCTCCTCTACATGGATGACTTGAAAATCTTTGCCCCCAACAAATTGCAACTGATGGAGCTACTGAAGGTAACTGAAACTTTCAGTAGCGCCATCAGAATGGAGTTTGGTGTGGACAAATGTGCAGTCATGCATGTAAAGCGAGGGGAGATAATGGAATCCGAGGGAATTCAACTTTCGGATTCCATACACCTTAGATCCCTCTCCTCACCCGAAAGCTATAAGTATTTGGGTATGTCGGAAGCGTTAGGCATCAACGTTACTGACATGAAGCAATCATTGAAGGAGCGCTTTTTTGGCCGTCTGAAGAAGGTATTGATTAGTCCTCTTTCAGGCGGAAACAAGGTGCGTGCCTTCAACGGTTGGGTCATGCCGGTTTTGATGTACTCTTTCGGCATACTCAAATGGACTCAGACCGAACTCGACGCCCTGGATAGGAGGGTCCGTACACTGTTGACCGCAAACCGGATGCATCACCCACGATCATCGGTGATGAGACTGTACATCCCGCGGAAGTGCGGGGGTCGAGGCTTTTTAAATGCGAAGACCCTCCACAACCGCGAGATATGCAGTCTCAGGGAATATTTTTTGAAAACCGAAGTGGGTATGCACCGTGATGTGGTCGCAGTGGACAAAGGGCTCACCCCACTTTCCATGGCTAAAGAGAACTGGTGCAAACCTGTAATACTTACAACGGATGACCGCAAGGAGATATGGCAAAACAAGGAGCTACACGGGCGCTTCTATCGGGCTCTTCATGAGCCCGATGTAGATTTTTTAGCGTCCGTATCCTGGCTACGCTTTGGGGACCTTTTCGGGGAAACTGAAGGTTTCGTCTGTGCAATTATGGACGAAGTTATCTTGACGAATAACTACCGGAGACATATTATGAAGGACGGGACGGTTGACGTGTGTCGGGCATGCCACCGTCCGGGTGAGTCTATCAGACATAATATTATCTCTGGTTGTTCTCGTCTGGCTAACGGCGAGTACTTGCACAGACATAACCAAGTGGCTAGGATTATTCACCAGCAACTTGCTTTGAAATATAAACTTGTGAACTCTGAGGTACCGTATTACAAGTATGCGCCCGACCCAGTTCTCGAAAATGACCATGTCACGTTGTACTGGGATCGGTCTATCATTACTGACAGGACTATTGTCGCCAATAAGCCTGATATAGTGGTGATAGATCGATTAGCGCGCCGCGCAATGATAGTCGATGTTACCATTCCACATGACGAAAACCTCGTGAAAGCTGAGAAAGAGAAGCAAATAAAATATCTCGACTTAGCACACGAGGTTGTTGACATGTGGAATGTTGACTCGGCTGTCATTGTGCCGATTGTCGTTACGGCCAATGGCCTGATGGCTGAAAGCCTCAACCATCATCTCTCGAGGCTCTCGTTAGGCGGCTGGATCAAGGGCCTGATTCAGAAGGCAGTACTCCTCGATACGGCCCGCATTGTGAGGAGGTTCCTGTCTCTGGAGTCCTAACCACCGGTAGCTTGGACTCTGCTCCCGACACCGGCGGACCACTATTTTTTATATTTTTAAATGTTTTTTTTTATACCTTTTTTCAAGAAATATTTAAAAATATATTTTATATGTAAAAAAATAAATAAACGACATAATAATAATAATAATAATAATCATGCGCGCATATTACGGGTCTACAGAGGGGGGAACCAACCTCACTGCGTACCGTGTTAGGATGCTGTCTCTGTTCCAGAAACTAGAGCCAACCGTCAACGTCTCAGCCCAACGACTATCGGATCAGGTGCGAGTCATCCAACGCAATCACAGGTTGGACGATGCCGCACTTGATAGGCTGCGCTCAGAGGTACTGAGCAACCATATCGTCTCCACTCCGGCACAAACCGCGACACATGCACCAATCATTAATGCAATCCCGCCGCGGTCCAATCACGATGTTGAAGAGGAGGATGATAGGGTTGCCACAGTAAGTAGCCAGTGCAACGTCCGATTGAGAAGCGCACTGGAAGATGCGTTTCACGAGTATAGGTCCACTCCGACCGAACTTAGACCCCGACTACCACGCCTACCCATGCACAAGAAAAATAGGGCGCTGGTATGTACCTTGGACTCGCTGCTTAAGGATTTCTTCGAGAGCAGCGAGGATCTCGTTGATACACACTCGATCCTATATTGCGCGGCTGTTGCAGCATGTCGTTTAGCGAACGTGAAGTTCCCAAACTGTGACGGAGCTACGCGACCAAAACCAGCCGTACCAGCCTGGCAATGCAGGATCGAGCGTCGTATTGATGGGGCCAGGGTACTCATAGGCAATCTATACTGCTTCAGGGAGGGAAATACACGACCACGAGTGATGCGCTTTGTAAGGCGGGCATACTCGGGGACTGGAATCAGCCCTCGAGAATACATGTCTCGTGTCACGGAGCGCATCGACTTCCTGAAGCAGAAAGTTTGTGCATGGGCGAGCCGTATTCGGCGGTATAAGCGGCGGGTTGATCGATACACGCAAAATCGCATGTTCCAGAGCGATGAGAGGTGGGTATATAGAGCTTGGGAGCGACCTGAACAAAACGAGACAGACGTGTGCCGCCCCGATGATGCCACCACGACTGCGTTCTGGCGCAGCATCTGGTCGGTACCTGTCTGCCATGCTGAGGCTGACTGGATGCGGGATGTCGAGCGAGTGTGTGAAACTATACCAGAAATGGAAGTAGTCATTATCACGCCATCAGATATAGCTAGAGCGGTCCGTCCGTTACCGAATTGGAAATCACCAGGACCGGACGGACTGCACAACTTTTGGCTGAAATGGCTAACTAGTTCACACACTTGCCTGGCATCTCAGTTCCAGTCATCCTTAGAGTCTGGGTCGCTACCACAGTTTCTGACGACAGGCATTACCCACCTGCTCCATAAGTCAGGTAGTCCCGCGGAACCCAAGAATTATAGACCGATCACGTGTTTATCGACGGTCTATAAACTTCTTACATCCATTTTGAGAGCGAAAATTAACACACACATTGACAGTAATTCGATTATGTCAGCCTCTCAAAATGGATGTAGGAATGGGTCCCGTGGCACTAAGGAGCTACTTCTCATCGACATGGCCATTAGCCAACAGGTTCGTCGATTCCGCAAGGATCTGTCGACTTGCTGGATAGATTATAAGAAGGCCTACGACTCGGTGCCACATACATGGCTCATGAGGGTGCTGGAGTTCTACAAAATAGATACAACTCTACGCACCTTCCTTGAATCGTGTATGGGGCAATGGAGGACAGTCCTTCGCTATCCAGGGTGTCGACAGATCCAGGGGAATGATGAGCCTGTATGGATTAAACGGGGAATATTTCAGGGTGACAGTTTAAGTCCACTTTGGTTCTGCTTAGTCCTGAATCCTCTAAGCACGCTGCTGGAGGATTCAGGTCTAGGCTATCGGTTGAGGAGAGGTGGTCAGGTCATATCTCACCTCCTCTACATGGATGACTTGAAAATGTTTGCCCCCAACAAATTGCAACTGATGGAGCTACTGAAGGTAACTGAAACTTTCAGTAGCGCCATCAGAATGGAGTTTGGTGTGGACAAATGTGCAGTCATGCATGTAAAGCGAGGGGAGATAATGGAATCCGAGGGAATTCAACTTTCGGATTCCATACACCTTAGATCCCTCTCCTCACCCGAAAGCTATAAGTATTTGGGTATGTCGGAAGCGTTAGGCATCAACGTCACTGACATGAAGCAATCATTGAAGGAGCGCTTTTTTGGCCGTCTGAAGAAGGTATTGATTAGTCCTCTTTCAGGCGGAAACAAGGTGCGTGCCTTCAACGGTTGGGTCATGCCGGTTTTGATGTACTCTTTCGGCATACTCAAATGGACTCAGACCGAACTCGACGCCCTGGATAGGAGGGTCCGTACACTGTTGACCGCAAACCGGATGCATCACCCACGATCATCGGTGATGAGACTGCACATCCCGCGGAAGTGCGGGGGTCGAGGCTTTTTAAATGCGAAGACCCTCCACAACCGCGAGATATGCAGTCTCAGGGAATATTTTTTGAAAACCGAAGTGGGTATGCACCGTGATGTGGTCGCAGTGGACAAAGGGCTCACCCCACTTTCCATGCCTAAAGAGAACTGGTGCAAACCTGTAATACTTACAACGGATGACCGCAAGGAGATATGGCAAAACAAGGAGCTACACGGGCGCTTCTATCGGGCTCTTCATGAGCCCGATGTAGATTTTTTAGCGTCCGTATCCTGGCTACGCTTTGGGGACCTTTTCGGAGAAACTGAAGGTTTCGTCTGTGCAATTATGGACGAAGTTATCTTGACGAATAACTACCGGAGACATATTATGAAGAACGGGACGGTTGACGTGTGTCGGGCATGCCACCGTCCGGGTGAGTCTATCAGACATATTATCTCTGGTTGTTCTCGTCTGGCTAACGGCGAGTACTTGCACAGACATAACCAAGTGGCTAGGAATAATCCTAGCCACTTGGTTATGTCTGTGCAAGTTATGCAATATTTCAAAGCAAGTTGCTGGTGAATAATCACCAGCAACTTGCTTTGAAATATAAACTTGTGAACTCTGAGGTACCGTATTACAAGTATGCGCCCGACCCAGTTCTCGAAAATGACCATGTCACGTTGTACTGGGATCGGTCTATCATTACTGACTGGACTATTGTCGCTAATAAGCCTGATATAGCGGTGATAGATCGATTAGCGCGCCGCGCAATGATAGTCGATGTTACCATTCCACATGACGAAAACCTCGTGAAAGCTGAGAAAGAGAAGCAAATAAAATATCTCGACTTAGCACACGAGGTTGTTGACATGTGGAATGTTGACTCGGCTGTCATTGTGCCGATTGTCGTTACGGCCAATGGCCTGATGGCTGAAAGCCTCAACCATCATCTCTCGAGGCTCTCGTTAGGCGGCTGGATCAAGGGCCTGATTCAGAAGGCAGTACTCCTCGATACGGCCCGCATTGTGAGGAGGTTCCTGTCTCTGGAGTCCTAACCACCGGTAGCTTGGACTCTGCTCCCGACACCGGCGGACCACTATTTTTATATTTTTAAATGTTTTTTTTGTATACCTTTTTTCAAGAAATATTTAAAAATATATTTTATATGTAAAAAAATAAATAAACGAAATAATAATAATAATAATCATTTATTTCAGATTCATCATAAGATTGCATCCATATTTGTTAGTAAAATTGCGAGCTTACAAAACTAATGTTAGTAATAATATAACAAAAACAAACACGGGATCGGTCCGGGTGGACTTCCCGATGATGGTGCCAAATCACTAAATGACTGCGTGCAACCGTATCCAGCGAGCCAGCATCGGAGAATCCCACCGGTCCGCTAGCGCGCGCAGGATGGTGTTGGGGCTGTCGCGCGTGCGGCGCATGATAGATGCGCACCGCTTGCGCATGATGGCCGCAAAACCGTCCGTGTCAGCCGCCGCGAACATCGCGGAGGCGCTGCAGTAGCGCGGCAGCCCCACCAGCACCCGGAACGCGTTATTGTATTGGACGCGCAGATCGCCATTTGCCCGCTGTGTATAGTCAACCCACAGGCTGCAGGTGTAAAAGGACTGACAGTACGCTTTAAAAAGCGCAACTTTGACAGTCCCCGTACACCGTGAAAACCTGCGGGCCAACATGTTGCATCGGACAGACAGCGCTCTGCGCTCCCTTTTCTCATTTCATTCATTATGCTCTTCTAATTCTAAGTAGGTAAATTTAGGGACAAAAAGGCAAATTTAGTGACAAATTTGCCTTTATGTCCCTAAATTTACTTATGTGCTTCGCTGTAGCCCGTTTTGGAAACATCCAAATTTGCTTTCACCAATAGACAATTTAGTCAAAACTAGTTTAGAAATTATTTTAAATATTCAGCTCAATGAACCATCTTGGTTACAAGCATCCCTCCCTATTTGGTTTGGCGGCTTAGGAATCCGCAAAACTTCGAGTGTTGCTGCCCCAGCCTTTTTGTCGTCCACCCATAGCACGTCACGTCTCATAGGTAATTCAAATTTAAATTCTTTATTTCAGACAATGAGTCCATAGTGTTAGTATCAACAAAATAACTTAATAACTAGTGTTAGTAAGGAGATAATACATTAAATATCAACTGGTATGGATACTTACCCAGTGGCGCAGGGGAGTCCCACCTATCTGAGAACACACTCAGGAGACCATTGGTGGTGGCGCGCAGCCGGCCGGCTATGGAGGCGGTCCTTTTTCTTAATATGGCGTAAAAATTGTCTGTGCGCGCCTCCGCAAACATTGTGGACGCACTACAACGCCACGACAGCCCCAACAGTATCCTAAATGCGTTATTATATTGGACACGCAGATCGCTGTATGTCCTCTGCGTAAAACGGGTCCAAAGACTGCACGTGTAGAAAGACTAACAGAACGCTTTGAAAAGAGTGACTTTAACTTGATTTGTACAACGTGCAATTCTTCGAACCAGCATGTTACATCGAACAGCCAACGACCTGCGCTCCCTCTCTATGTCAATATTGTCCTTAAGGTCATCAGTGACCCAATGACCCAAGTACTTAAACTTAGTCACCCATGCTAAAGGAGTGCCACAGAGCGAGACACCGGGAATATCAGAATAGTTTATGGCACTCACTTTAAACATAATAAGTTCGCTCTTCTTAACATTGTACTTGAGCCCATGGGACACAGCATAGGACTCACAAATAGCCACCAATCTCCTCAAAGCGCCGATCGATGGGCTTAGCAGCACCATGTCATCCGCATAACTAATATTATTCAAACAAACGTTGTCAATATGACACCCAACTTTGGTGCTGCTAAGCTCACCGATTAGCTGGTTTATGTACAAATTGAAGAGGCGTGGTGAACTTAACCCCTCCTGCCTCACCCCGTGGAGTTCATACACATCCGACTGAGTCTCCGCCCATCTGACACTATTCCTCTGGTGGTTGTACCAGTAATGAAACAAGGATGTAATTTCATTTGGTAGTGTTGTATCACCCCGCAACTTATCCCATAGTACCTCGTACGACATTAGGTCGAACGCCTTTGACAGGTCCAAAAAACAAGCAAATACAGGTGTTTTTCGGGTAGTATAATATTGAACAGTTTGCTTGAGGCACAGAATGGCAAAAATGGCTTTCCGTGGATAAACCAGATTTAAAGCCAAACTGGGCGTCATGGAGATCAACGTGTTTAGCCAACTGTTTATCAAACAAACTGTCCAAGACCTTGGCGACTATCATGGTCAACGAAATAGGCCTGTAATTGGACACGTCAGAAGCGTCCCCTGTCCTGTCCTTAATAATCGGAACTACCACTGTACGCATAAGATCCTGTGGCAAATAACGGTGACTGAGACATAAATTAAAAAGAAGAGCAAGAACCCTATACACGTGTGGCCCCGCGTACTTCAGGTGCTCGACGCTAAGGCCGTCGTGGCCGGGCGATTTACCTCTTGTCATTTTCTTAATAACAGTAGCGACCTGTTTATCTGTAAACATTACGGCAAGCTCACCAGACCCCGACAATTCCCCCCCATCGAACACCCGCCGGTCTTTTTGCAAGAAAGACTGAACTGTAAAATGTCTTTGAAAAAGGTTGGCAATATCTTTCGGTTCACTCAGACCTGCCACACTTGTAGGGAGACTCGGCATGGCATTTAATTTGTTAGTGGACTTCCAAAACTTAGAAAACTATTTTTTCGAATGACTTTTTGCCAAAATATCTAATTTAATTTGGTGTTGATTATTATGAATAAATTTTAATTTTGTCTTAAATGTCCTCCGTGTTTCGCGCATTTTCTCATACAAAGTCCCCTGAGTGGGTGCACCATGCAATAGCTACGTTTGGTAATTATTACGAGCCTCCCTATGAGCATTGCTGACAAATTTGTTCCAGCCTGTGACATATTTTTGTTTCTTGATGCGATCACTGTCAACATATGTATACTGGGCACCCTCTTGGAGAGTTGACATTATATTCAAATACAAATTATTTATTAACAATAAATGATCTACATTATTACACATTTTATGAGAACACGTGATACATTGCTCGGGAAAATCTATTAATTTTAATTTATTATTGCAGTACTCATAATAATTATTAATTTGTTCACCGTTTCTTTCACCCCAGCGCACTTTATTACTAAGAGAATTCTGAGCAGATAATTTCTGATTAATTTTAGTTAAATTACATTCAAATAAAACAGGATAATAATCAGACTGGTAAACCCCATATGAGACTGCCGCTTTAGTAATTAAGTTTCTGGCTGCGCTTGTTATCAAACAATGATCTAACAAACGTCGCGAGCCGCTCGCTCGACAAACAAACGTATGTGAATCTATTGGCAGGAGCTCATAGTCCACGCAAAACCATGTCTGCTCACTACAAACTGAAATAAGTTCACTAAAAAACCGCGAGCCAGGGTAGGCATTGAAATCCCCTAGTATAATTACATACTCAATACTACTACTTTCAATTATAGCTATAATGTCACTGAGAGTTTGTGTAAACAAAGTCAAATTGTCACTCTTACCGTTATCGTAGGGCATATACACTGATTTGAAAATATCAACATAGGACGGCTTTCGTATTCAACTTTTATTGCAACTAATCGATCACTGAAACACTACACTGTTGATACAGATGGAAACACTGATTTTCTCCACAGCAGTGCCACTCCACCGTATGGTCTTCCTGTGATCACTTTGACGGTTCCGGTCGTGTGAATGGCTTACTTGCCGTTGTACGCGAAGTTGTCGTCTAGGTTTCCTTGGAATCCTATATCGTGTAGCCAAATCCAGGTCTCTTGGAGTGCAATGATGTCGGCACTCATGCATAAGTTTCTCAAACATTCCACCGATCTGTTCACACCCTTACAGTTAAATGTAGATAGAGTTATTTTACTTTTATCATTAAGAACCATTATTTTATTTTGTTTGTAGATGGGAGCTGAGTCTTATACGAATCCTTATCCTTTTTAAAAAACACAAATCGTCTAAAGTGTATTCCTTCAGGCCAAAGGATATTATCTAAAAAGGTGTCTAATTTAGTTTTGGAGACAAATACCTTAAAAGCATCATACCTCCTTTCTGTTTTCATATTCATTTTCTCCAGCTTTACGGTTACCTGAGTCTTAGTTTTAATATAATCACAAATATCGACTTCGCTAGTGTGTTTATCAACAGTCGAAACAAAAAGTGGGACAAATGATTCCGCTGCTTTAAAGTTCCCCATTGGAGCGGACTGAGCCTTGCCTATCCTACCAATGAAACGGTTCTTTAACTTTTTATTTTGAACAACTGTCCATTGTCCATCATGTTCAATTTCTTTCCATTCACCCTTGCTTAATACTTCAGCCATCGTCAGCTGTTTACTCGAAAAACCGTTAACATTCGTAACATTCCTACCCAACAAAGTTGAGTTTACTGGAGCCAATGCGACGGAGTCGTACGCAGCCCCGTTCGAGTTACAGAGAGAACGATACTGCTTATGTCCGGCGAGCTGTCATCTATGCTTGTTTTCACAACTGCGTTGCGGGGGCATGATGGCGATATCGACGGCAGCGGCTCGGTACTTGTTTCACACGGAGGCGCAGGCGGTGATGACTCAGAAACATGCGACAATCCAAACGGTCCGCTATCCAACAGATACCCTCCTCTACGCATATTAATAATTGAATTAATATACGACACAGGGCTATTTACAGACATTCTATCTTTCTTTTGTTTACATTCTAAGTCTTCTTTCGTCACATAATTTACTTTTATCTGTCTTATTTCTTCACGCAAACCACGAAGTCTTTTAATAACTTCGTTACGTCGATATGATCAAAACAAACGGGTGGTAATTTCTCTAAGTTGTAAGCTACAAAAACCGGTAATTGATCAGGATCAGCTGTATTTAATACCGTCAGCATATCTTCGAGATCCTTTTCTTTTTTCTGTTTACGTCTTGATACAAGTCTATGTTTTGTTTTCACAGATGAAAACAGTAACTTTTTTGCACTGTCAATGTCTTCTTCAGAGAAAGCCGATACACAAATTCTTATTAAGCTTTCATTATCCATTACATCAAGTTTATTCCGAATTAACGCTAACACCTCACATATTACTATGTTACATTTTACACACTTGAGCGTATTCACACTGTTCTCGGACATTGTAATAACTTATTTCGCGGCGACCGCACAGGAGCGCGTACGCGCAAGGACTCTAAGTTCTAAGGGCATTGCCCACAAACTATGAGACTGCGAGCTTGGAGGATACCAATAATGCTTTTCAAATTGCTTACCCAGGTAAAGAATTTCCAGACAACCCAAAATCTCAAAGGAGGTGGGACGATATGTATTGCGATTTAACATACAAATCGATTCTGAGCCGCAGTTCAGGTCCAGATCGCGCAAGACTTTTGGCGGTCGGAGCCAGAGAGGCCGGTTATTGGCTACATGCCCATCCTTCTCCATATACCGGTACCTTCCTGGATCCAACCTCGCTTCGTCTGGCGACTGGTCTGCGGCTTGGGGTCGCGGTATGCACTACACACACATGCCTTTGTGGCACGGACGTGGACCGACTGGGTCACCACGGACTTTGTTGTCAAAAAAGTGTAGGCCACTTTTCAAGACATGCGACACTTAATCACATAATCCGCCGGTCTCTTGCCAGCATCAATGTGCCTGCTCTTCTTGAGCCGACTGGCATTGTCAGAGATGATGGTAAAAGACCTAAAGGTGTGTCTTTGGTTCCGTGGAGTTTGGGCCGATGCTTGTGTGGGACGCTACCTGTTTAGACACACTGGCACCGTCCCACCTCCAACGGACTACTTCTAAAGCGGGTGCAGCGGGTGAAGCCTTGGCAGAGAGTACAACTTTGCGCCCTTTGGCGTCGAGACCCTCATTCCGTGGAGTCCCAGTGCGCATAAGTTATTTGCGGAAATCGCGAAACGTCTGGTTGATGTAACTGGTGACCGAAAAGCTGGCGGCTTTCTCGCGTAACGCATCAGCATTGCAATTCAGCGAGGAAATGCCGCCAGCTTCCTCGGTACAATGCTCCGAGGGCCTTTTTTAGGCTTAACTTAGTTTTAATTTAATTTAGTTAATGTTAATAATCATCTTGTAATTTGGTTATGAAAATAAATACAAAAAATCATATTAAACAGATTACCAGGCCTCCCTAAAAACAATGATTGAGTATTAAATCTTAAGATAAACAGATTATTTTTTTAACCTTTGGTAGGAGAACAGAGTAAACCAAAATAAAGGGGATTTTTTTTGTGAAGTAGTGTGGTGCGGTGTGATGCGGCGTGGTATGGTATGGTGTGGTGTTATGTTATGTTATGTTATGTTATGTGGTGTGGTGTGTTGTGATGTGATGTGATGAGATGTGGTGTGGTGTGGTGTGGTGTGGTGTGGTGTGGTGTGGTGTGGTGTGGTGTGGTGTGATGTGTCGTAATCAAGTCTCAGTAGATACGTGGTAAGAACTTGCTTGGACTTTGCTTTAGTCAGAGGGTATTGTTTTTATTTTGTTGTATATAGAACTGCCAAGGAAACAAAAGTTGCGGCGCGAAATACTACTTTTACACAGTTGAGTGGAACATACATTTGTCTTAATGCGTTTATGTGCATGCAAGGATGAGTTGTAGTTCAACGAAGAATGTTTACGCAAGATTGTCTGAACGATAAACAGTTGTCGAACAGTGAGAACCTTGCACTTATCGTAGAGGTAGGGTGAAAAAACGGTAAAGCATGGGCTACCTGCCCTCTGTGCTCGCTCGATTTTAATCATGAACAATTTAGGGGCACCACCCCAAACAGAAATGCAATGGTTTAGTACAGATTTACAGAGTGCAAAATATAGTATTTAAGAAGTTTTGGATCTGCAACACGTCGTAGGCTTTTAAAAATGAAGATGAGCTTCTGAATTCTCTTGGAAAACAGATCGATGTGGGAATTAAAGTTTAGGTTGTTGTCTATAGTGACACGGAGGTACTTGAGAGAGTCCACTTTTTCAAGTTTAGGGCACGAGCATGAGTTGGAAGAGCTGTTGTTATAATGCGTTTAGAGTGAGATGACTGTTTGTTAGTGTAAATGTTATGTATTTAGTTTTGTCTGCATTAAGTGAGAGTAAGTTATTATTTATAACGAGTGAGAAACCCATTTGAGCAAAGTGGTATACTTCCTCCCAAGTATCTCCAAAGAAAGAAGAGCCGTGTCATCCGCGAAAGTAATAATCTTGCTGATAGTAAGGTGTAATTGACAGAGGTCATTAATAAAAATATATCATACTCTTGTTTAACTTTTTTTAGAATGTCATTACAAAAATTCCGTTAACGTTATTTTTGTAACTTCATCATCAGGATGCTTTTTAGTCTTCTTTTTTTTTTTTGAGGGTGAGAAATCGTCAAATAACTTCTCCCGCTCTGGGCGGAGCGGGAGGGTGTGTCAGACTCTTACTGACTAAAACCCACCCGTATTCCTTCCTGTTGCCTGTGTTGCGGGGGCCTCGGCCTACCTTCCCGCGACCCCGGCAGGCATCGGCCCTAGTGGACCCCTACCTATGTGCTGACGACATCTCTTTGAGGCGCGCGTGGAATACAACGCGCCGTCGACCCGGGCCTGGTCCTTACCGGACGGTGAGCTACCCATTGCTCACCGTCCGCAAGTCCGCGCCTACGGTGGCCGGAAATCCGCCCGGGATTCCCGACGCCCTGGGCGTCTCCTGCGGCGGCTAGGGGCGAGAGGGCGCGAAACTTGCCTTTCCCTCAACTGTCCCGCCTCCTCCTTCGCGAGCATTACTGCTTCGCAGAAGGTGACGGCTGCCCATGCCCTCTCGCTCCGTACCATGGCCTGAACCAGGGCCGGACGCCAGAGGTCTCTGCCGCCGATCGCCTCCACGAGGATACGGCGGTGCTCTGCCCAAGCCGGGCAGACCTCCACCGTATGCTCCACCGTGTCCTCCGGGCGATCCACACAGTGGTGACACCCGGACGTTTCCTCCCGCCTTATCCGACACAGGAACCTCCCGAAACTGCCGTGTCCGTTGAGGACCTGCATCAGGCGGAAGGTGAGGACGCCGTGGCGCCTCATTAGCCACTCCTCAAAGAGGGGGGGTTGCGACAACCGTACTTTCCATGACGTCATGAGATCCCGCCGGAGCTCCGTCCGCTGTGCCGCGATTTCTCGCGGCAGCGGACTTACGCCCCGGCATTTCGCCTCCTCGCGCTACTCCCATACGTGCGCGAGGACTTTTGCCTCCAGATCCCATGGCGGCAATCCGGCAAGGAGGCTCGCTGCCTCACAGGAGACCGTGCGGTATCCCCGGAATGCTTTTTAGTCTTAAGATGAAGATTGTCTCGATTTCACATGCATCGTAATATTCTAGGAGTAATCCATGGCTTAATTAATCACTTACGTCTCGGAACAGTGATATTTTTAGTACAAGTAATCCTCAAAAGAGTAAATACTGTCAAAATCAATAGTTTTCATTTATTCGTCTAAGGATGGATAATCTTATTGTTTTTGAAAGATGGTGAGAGGAGCTCATGTGAGAAAGGCTTATAATGACGCTGTAGCGTTCGGTTAGGGTTGTATGGGCAACCAAACATTGTACCGAAAGTTTTGATTTGACAATTAAGTGGTCAAGGCATGTTTGAGAATGAGTGGGTTATATAGTACGCAGGTACGAGTAACATACCATGTGAAGCCAATAGATTAAGGTATATTTCCGCTCTTGCATCTGAAGAGGATGTTTTGTTCCTTACTGGATACATTAATTATGTCTATATTAATGTCGCCAGTAAGGAAATTGTATGACAATAATGTTAGAAAAATATTGTTTAGTCATTCATGAAATTTAGAAACATTTCTTTCCCTCGGGGGACGATAAATATAGAGAACTAGCGGCCCGTCCCGGCTTCGCACGGGTGGACACAAACATTTAGGACAAACCTTATTCATTGCTCCGATTTGGATGCTGTTTTGATGAGCAGAATCGATATGTGGATCGTAACTGAATGCCGATCTATTACTATGAGCTAAAATTCTATTACGCGTCCTATTTGTTAACGACTGTTGTCTTTCTCTCTGTGCAATAAGTCGCTGCGAGCGTTCGGCGCTAGGTTCCCGGGCACGCGTTCGCGAGTTCCTAACTCTATTATCAGCAAGGCGCTGCGAGCGTTCGGCACTCGATTGTCGTTCGTATAGTTGGAATGATCTAGCATTTTGTTCTGCAAGGTGTAGTGACCGTTCTGCGCTAGATTCATTTGCCCGTGCTTGCGAGTTTCTAGCTCTATTTTCTGCAAGTCGTTGCGAGCATTCAGCACTCGATTGTCGTTCGTGTAGTTGTGATGATCGGGCATTTTGTGCTGAAAGACGTAGCGAACTTTCGTCGCTAGATTCCCTCGTGCTTGTGACATTCTGTCACTGTTTTGTGCAAGGCTATGCAAACGTTCAGCGCTAGATTCCCTTGTACGTGTTCGTGAGATTCGTTCACTATTTCAGCAAGGCGTTGCGAACGTTCGACGCCAGATTCCCTTGTACGTGTTCGTGTGATTCGTTCACTATTTTCAGCAAGGCGTTGCGAACGTTCGGTGCTAGTTTCCTTTGGACGTGTTCGTGAGATTCGTTCACTATTTTCAGCAAGGCGTTGCGAACGTTCGGCGCTAGATTCCCTTGTACAAGTTCGTGAGATTCATTCACTAATTTCAGCAAGGCGTTGCGAACGTTAGGCGCTAGATTCTCTTTTACGTGTTCGTGAGATTCGTTCACTATTTTCAACATAGCGTTGCGAACGTTCGGCGCTAGATTCTGTTGCCCACGATTGCAACGCATACGCTCTCTGATTTGCGAGACGATCTGAATTTTCAGAAGATGATTCTCCAATATGTCGTATTTTTGCTAATCTCGCTTGGGAGGAGCCTATTTCATAGATGTGCCCGCCCCTCTCCCGCACCGCTGCAATGCCTGGCTAGCCACGACACGGCGCGGCGCGGCGCGCGGCGGCGCTTTTTCTATATCTATGATTTTTTTAATTCGTAATATCTATTGAATGGAATAGCCGATTTGAACAAATCAAAAAGTAATCTACATGAATTGAAACAGTCTTGAAATCAATATGATTTATTTGGATAAGAATAAGGATTTAAACAGAAGTATGAATAACATGGTCTAATTTTGTTCAGTATTTCTATCAACTTTTAAAATGTAAAAAGTGGTTATTGTGACACAACGATAATAGTTGGACATATAGTATTGTGAAGTTTTTTGTAGTTATTGATATGTTCTTTATTATTGTAGAACATACTTTTGTTCTATCATCAATAGTTTCCGCAGCGCATGCGACGAAAGATGTTTTATGGCATTTTTTTTACACCTTGGGTTACGTTACTAAAGTTTTATAAGGATCCCTAATATTTTCTAGCAATAAATATAGTTTATGTTACTCAAGGTGAATGTAGCTTTTATTGGTAAACTCAACAATTATAGGTTTATAACCATCTGTTTTGGTGTTCACTTGGAAAATATCACGGATGCCTGTTGTCTCAACGTCTACACTGACGGTTTTTCCAACGTTTTTAACTATGCTGATCAGATCTTCTGTGGTCTACTTCGTATCGTTTAGCGGGATGTTCCGTATCTCAATAGTTGAACCTTTTAAGCTTCTCTCAATAGATTCTAATTTATTTTCGAGGGTTTGTATGTATTTGTGGTTATCGCGTCGTTCATTCTCTAATTTCGCTACACTTGCAATTATGGCGTTGAACTTGAGTTGAGTTAAACTCAACTGATTTACGCAGTTTACGACATTCTTCTCGGATATCATTCACGGTAGTTAGTATTTGATCGATCTTATTATTCTGAGAATCAGACCATGTTTTCAAAGTACTCATTATTTCTGTTTTAAAAACCTGCCACAACATCCCAATAAAGGTTACGAAATCTCTCCCCTCATCACCTATATGAGCTGAATCTCTTCTCAAAGAACTCTGCTTTATGGACATTCCAAGTTTTGAATTCAAGCCCATTTCAATTGTCACAATTAAAAAAGCACTCAAACGTCTTAACACAAAAAAAAAACTGAAAACTTGTGGGGGATTCCCGTTAACGTTCTTGGAGATATCATTGGTACAATAGCCCTAACAAGCATATTTAATCAATGTTTTTCAAAAATCAAAATCAAAAGTCATTTATTAACTAGGCTGAAAATCAGCACTTTTCGAACGTCAAAGTTACATAAGACAGTCCCCCAAAAATGCCCGTCACCACTTCCTAATGCTTTAGCTGGGAAGAAGAAGTGGTGGAACAAACTCCCCAGTAGCACGTCTGTCTGTTTATTTATATACACTTGATTCTATACAAATCGTATGCAAAGTAATTAACATTACGAAACACAAAACATTGGATTAAATTACACACTTGCCATACGTTAGCTAGCACGCGCCAGTATACCAACAAAACAATGAACAAACTGTACTCAAGCAGATAAAAATTACAACATAAAAAAACGTAAATAGAACTTAATACCTAAATAAAAGCCTCCAGGCATAAAGGGCGTGCCCGCTTACATTAGGCAATTGCTGTAGTTTCCTGAACCAAGCCAAGCTGCCAAGCCGAGCCAATTGCTGTAGTTTAGACAGCGGTACGTTTCCTGATTTAATGAAACATAGTGAAGTAATACCAATTTTCAAATCGGGTAGTAAGAGTGATCCCTCTCAATGTAGACCTATATCTATGCTACCAGAAATGAGTAAAATATATGGAAAAATCATGCAAGACCAAAGGTTGTCACATTTCAATTTATAGGGTATTTTACATAGTCTCCAGTTTGGTTTCACGAAAGGTAGGCCGACGACTAACGCATGAGTAAAACTCATCGTCACATTTTGGAATCCTGGAAGAAATCCTAGGATGCCATTGGCATTTTCTGTGACCACTCAAGAGCGTTTGACTGCGTTGACCACAATATACTGACCTGTAAATTACACCACTACGGAATTCGTAGACAAGCTGCTGACGTTGTTCTGTCATATCTACCAAACAGGCAACAAAAAGTAATCAGTAACGGGGCGATGAATTCGGGGTCTCTAGGAAACTGTATTTCTAGAAATTACTCTAGATTCGAAATTGCAATGGGGTGCCCTCATTAGAGCTCTTTCAGGTACCTAGATAAAGTTCAGCTACATATGCAGTAAGAAAAATTAGGCCGTTGACTGATATAGCCACAACTAAGTTAGTATACGAGTACGTTGCTTATTTCCACAGTATTATGTCTTATGGCGTTCTGCTGTGGGGATCGGCAGCTGATGTAGATTCAATTACCATTTTACAAAAGAGGGCAATCCACGCCATCTATAGAACGGGTAAATTATTTTGTATTTTCGCAAAAACTTAGTACTTTTCAATATAAGAAGCAATTTCCATAATATAAATACACGTAGTAAACATGAAATTGTGATAACGAAATTTAGATTAACAAAAACAAGCAAATCGTTCGTTATCAACAGTATCCGCTTTTATTATACAGGGTGTCCAAGAACCTGGCGTCCAACTGGATTCCCACGATGCCCCAAGTTCTAACAGTACTCAGAAAAATATTTTAAAAAATCCACCCCATGTACTTACAGAATTATACTGATTTCAAAAAAAAAGGGGAAATGAGCACCCTGTGACATACTTTTGAATGCTGTGACTGCTAATGCTGATAATTTCGATATTTCTTGGAGGTTTTGTAATCTAGGGTATTGCTGTGTCTAAATAGAATGTAAAAATAATGTACTTATTGTACCATTTTAAAATAAAATATTATTTTAACTAAAGGTGATATGGAAAACTATTGAATTTCGCAACTTTGACCGACTGTAGTGTAAAAAAAATGTACCAAAATAGTATGGCAAGTGACGTCAAATTTTGACGCGTTTATTCCTCTTTTTAAAAAGGTATAATACTTACACATTAATTTGAAAAAAAAAATTTTGATAATATTTTTACTCAACAACCCAATTTTTACGAAGTGCCTACCTACTAACGGTAACTGTCGGACCCTTTCTTATCTTAGAAACTGTTATGTTACTACTATTATTTACTTCGGTTCCAAGAGTGAGCAAGAAGGAAATACACACGGGTAGATGGGTTCCCAGTAGAATAAAAGCAAAGAATGTTAGTTTAAAGATATTTTATTACAATAAATGTTCAAAATGTTGACCACCCGCGGCAATACAAGCTCTCACTCTCCTTAAAATGGACCGCTTTATGTTTCGCGAGTAACTTTTTTGACGTATCACCTGCACTGCTTGTGTTATCTTCTCACGAAGGTCAGCGATGTCATTAATGGGCTTCGCATAAACGAGCTCCTTCATAGTTCCCCAGAAAAAAAAATCCAGCGGATTTAAGTCAGGTGAGCGGGCTGGCCACGGGATTGTTCCTGATCGCCCAATCCACCTGTTCGGGTATTGCTCGTCCAAAAACTCTCTAACGGATACGCGAAAATGTGCTGGACAGCCGTCGTGTTGGAACCACATATCTGGTGGGGTCTCTTCTAGTAAGTTTGGCAAATCATTTTGAAGAAAATTTAAATATGATTCGCCAGTCAAATTCTCGGGCATCTCAAATGGACCAATAATATTCCCACAGAGAATACCGGTCCACATGTTCACTTTGAACCGGTACTGGGATCTATCTTCTCGCATCAAGTGCGGATTTTCCACATGCCACTCGTGCAAGTTGTGTAGGTTCATGTAGCCATCCTTCTTAAATGTTGATTCATCTGACCACAAAATTTTGTCGATAAAGTTTTCGTCTTCTCGATGTTTTTGCAGGATTGTTTCACAAAACGCGACTCGGCTCGGATAGTCTCGAGGTAAAAGACTTTGCACTCGCTGTACGTGGTACGGATGATATTCTTCTTTTTGGAGAATACTGTGTGCTGTGCTCTTCGGTATCCCCGTATCAGCTTCTATTCCTCGCACAGAGATGCTTGGATTTGCCGACACCGCCTCTAAAACTTCATCGCGTATGAAGTCATTTACGGGTCGTCCTTCACCAGCTACTTGATTGGGGAACCGCCCGTCACATAGTGATCTATGCACATTAATGAAAACTCGATGGTCGGGATATCGCGTAGCCCTCGGATACCTTTCTCTGTAAAGTCTCGCTGCAGCTCGTCCATTACCTCTACATTCTCCATAAATGTAGTGCATATTTGCGTATTCTTGCGGAGTGTAGGTCGCCATGGTAGCACACACAAAACACAAACTGTCCAAACACAGGCAAAGGTCGTCGTAAAGAGTTCGTTTCAAAGTCCAGAGCACAAAGAGTAATCGAGTCCAATAAACAAAGCTTTAAATCGTAGTACGTGATCAATGGTAACAATAAGAGAGAGGTGCGTAGTAACGGCAGGAGGCAGTGACGCGTACTGACCGTACTGTTATCCTAAATAGCACGATCCCAGATAGCGTCACTATCTATCTCACTCGCACCTCTAACCTTTTTCTCCCTCACTCTTACCTGAATAATGGGGTACCATAAAGAAGAACCAGCAAATCGCAAAGATAGTTTCTGTCTTGCTCCCTCCTGTTGTAATAACGAATCACTATGGTGAGATGCATGCACATACCGTCCCTTACGGTCTAACCTGTTTTTTGAGAGGCCTGTTGTTATTTTTATGAGCATACAATAGTAATTCTTTAGAGGTTAGATTCAATTCGTCGTAAATTTTTCTTTCTAAGAATTCTGTAAGACATCGTAAAAATTGGGTTGTTGAGTAAAAATATTATCAAAAATTTTTTTTTTCAAATTAATGTGTAAGTATTATACCTTTTTAAAAAGAGGAATAAACGCGTCAAAATTTGACGTCACTTGCCATACTATTTTGGTACATTTTTTTTACACTACAGTCGGTCAAAGTTGCGAAATTCAATAGTTTTCCATATCACCTTTAGTTAAAATAATATTTTATTTTAAAATGGTACAATAAGTACTTTATTTTTACATTCTATTTAGACACAGCAATACCCTAGATTACAAAACCTCCAAGAAATATCGAAATTATCAGCATTAGCAGTCACAGCATTCAAAAGTATGTCACAGGGTGCTCATTTCCCCTTTTTTTTTGAAATCAGTATAATTCTGTAAGTACATGGGGTGGATTTTTTAAAATATTTTTCTGAGTACTGTTAGAACTTGGGGCATCGTGGGAATCCAGTTGGACGCCAGGTTCTTGGACACCCTGTATATTTTTCGAAGTTGCCAAAGTCGGTTACAGAACTTAGCGATGGAAAGTGGAAACCCCACATCAAACGTGTCCTTAAAATAGAATAGAATAGAATACTCTTTATTATGTACACCATAAAAATTACAGATACAGATGATAAAATTTTACAAGGGGTGACACAATGGGCGGTCTTATCGCTAAAAGCGATCTTTTACAGACAACCTTTGGATGGAATAAAGACCATAAGACCATTGACTTATCAACCATATTATAAGATTAAAGACTAAGTTGCAGACAAGGAAGTTTAGCAATAATTTCTTCTACAAACGTGGCTTCTCTGGTACCTTATAAACGGCATAACTATGTAAATGTGTAATAACTGCTCCCAAATTATGATGTTTATTTTTAATTAAAATACTTTTTACATATTTCCTTTACATAATATTCTCATTTATTGATTTTGATTTCTCAAACCATATTAGTAGCTTTTGTGGACAGGATATTCATTCAGAATTGTTACAGTTGTAATGGCAAACATGCCATTTGGTCTAAATAGGTTTTAATTTTTATTAATATTTTACATAGATTATTTTATGTTTGTCAATGTGAGAACGTAGACTTAATAGTCTGTAGATTTGTAGACCATTTATTTTTTGTTAGTACCTGGTACTTGTTGACAGGCCTACACTGTCCACCCATACCTATTAACACTGTCATTTGCAAACATTGTAAAAGCCAATTATTTTTTAAAGAGTAACCGTGGAGTTTCTTGTCCGCTCATCTCCATAGGAAACGACCAATTGGAACCGCGCACCTAGCTTCTGACGTGTCATAAGTGCTCATGTAGGTTTATATGAAATAAAATATTTTGATTTTTGATTGATCCTATGACGAAACTCGGCGATCCTCGGCTTCCCATTAATGAAAGAATTTTCAGAATCGGATCAGATACGTCTTTATAATATTAATTTTATTAGTTTCTGTCCGCGACTTTTTATATAACTTTACTGTCTAAGCACTATGTTTGTAGTTTTGGTCTCAGCAGCCAAAATATAGAGCCAGGACTGGTGAAGCGGGAGCAAACGATGTACAGTTGTCCGTGTGAGAACCAGCTTGTCCTGAGGTCGACACCTGCAGCCTTCGGTAGCAATTTTTGATTGCTTGCGAAGTTTTTCGTTTTTAGTGTAAATTGTAAACACACGGAAAGAAATGCCGTGTGTTTACAATCTACATTCAGTCACTTAACCGTAGACATTTATTTTTATTGTAACCATAGATGACAGAAGCGGCCTAAACAAATGTGGTTATTACACGGTAAACCAAAATCCGGACATGTTTATAGTAAAAAGTGTGAGACTAGAAAAGTATTTAAATCAAAATTGAAATACTGTCAAAACAATGAGGATCAGATCAGAATGGACATTATTGCAAAACATCACACTGATAAGAAATTCAATTTTTGGAAGTCAACAAATAAATTAAACCCGGGGTCGAGTCTTCCGGTGAGTGTAGGTGACGCTCATGATCCACGCGACATTGCTAGCCTCTTCCAGCGCCAATTTAAGGTGGAGTCACCGCTTGGGCCGGCGGCGCAGGTGCTCGGTGCTGAGTGTCAGCATGGAGCCGTTAGTATAAGCTTTTCAGCCAAGGATATAGCGGTCATCATTCAAAAGATGGTGAGAGGTAAGTCTCCAGGTCATGATGACCTTAGCATTGAGCACTTGAAGCACGCTGGTGTGCATCTACCGAGGGCTATGCTGTTTAATCTGTGTGTCAGCCATAATTACTTACCCGATGATCTCATGCACACGGTGGTCGTTCCAATCGTAAAGAACAAAACGGGTGATGTGTCGGATGTTTCTAACTATAGACCTATCTCGCTCGCTACTGTCATAGCCAAGGTGCTGGACAGGCTGCTTGACAGACAGCTGGAGAAGCACCTTAATATACATGACGCTCAGTTTGGCTTCATGCCTGGTTTGTCGACTGAGAGTGCTATCCTCTGTCTCAAGCAGACTGTACAGTACTACACAGCTAGAAATACTCCTGTGTACGCTTGCTACCTAGACCTCTCGAAAGCTTTCGATTTAGTAAATTACGACATGCTGTGGCACAAGCTGCATAGTGAGACACAGGTACCGGGTGAGATAGTGTCGATATTTAGGTATTGGTACAATAACCAGCGGAACAGTGTGAGATGGGCGGGAATATTTTCCGACGTGTACGGGTTGGATTGCGGTGTGAGGCAGGGAGGGTTAACCTCGCCCCGCTTGTTCAACCTGTACATGAACCGGCTGCTTGGCGGGCTCAGCAGTGCTAATGCGGGTTGCTCAATAGGCGGAGTGCCTATTAATAACATTAGCTACGCGGATGATATGGTGCTGCTGAGCCCGTCAGTTGGAGGGTTGCGAAAACTCCTGCGCATTTGTGAGACATATGTTGAGGCTCATGGGCTCAGGTACAACCCTAAGAAGAGTGAGTACATGATTTTTAAAGCCGGTACCAAATGTTACTCTTTTATACCACCGATCACCCTTTGCGGTGCTAGCTTGAGTAGGGTTTACCTTTTTAAGTACCTGGGCCACTGGGTCTCAGACAACTTGTCTGACGATGAGGACATCGAGCGGGAACGTAGGGCGCTGTCGGTTCGCTGTAATATGTTGACTCGTAGGTTTGCGCGCTGTACTGAACAAGTTAAGGTGACCTTATTTAAAGCCTATTGTCAGTCTTTCTACACGTGCAGCCTATGGACCAACTATACGCAGCGAGCATACAGTGCCATGCGTGTCCAGTACAACAATGCGTTTAGGGTACTGCTGGGGCTGCCGCGGTTCTGCAGCGCTTCTACAATGTTCGCGCAGGCGCAAACCGATGACTTTTACGCTATTGTTAGGAAGCGGAGCTCCTCGCTATTAAGTCGCTTCCGACGCAGCACTAACAGTATCCTGAGCGTATTGTCTGAGCGGTGGGACTCGGCGCTGCTGGAGAGGTGGATGCACCTGCATGCCAGTTCGTCACCATTTATTAAGTGATCCATTTTATTTTCATTTTAATTTTAATTGATTATCGATGCAATAATTTTATGTATATTCTAATTTTTTATTGATTTAATTATTTTACATTTTTAATTGACTCATTTATGTATTTTCTAATTTATAAATTTTGAAATATTAGTTGAATGTTATTTTTATTTTAATTGATTTCGGTGCAATGATTTTATGTAAATATATTGTAATTTGTAATTTGTAATGCTTATCTCTAATCTTTTTTATTCATTATGTGTTTTGTGTTTAGTTTCTATGGGTGTAATTTATCAGAAATCAGAAATCAGAAATATTTTATTTGTGATACATAGGTAGGTACAGTGGTTGGACATGATTTAGGTTGATGTTCGCTATGATCAGCCTACTATAGGCATACAAAAAGATAATTACAATGTTTACATGCAAATAAAGAGTTTACTTATACTAAACTACAAATTAACAACATAAATGATTGTATTATTTGATTATTATTGGAACAAAAGTCAAAATAATTTGTTAGGTAAATGTCAAAAATAGTTCAGCTCAGTCAAGATTTGTGATACAATATAGTCAAAAATAATTCAGCTCAGTCAAGATTTGTGATACAATATAGTCAAAAAAAGCAAATTACATTACATTACAAGAAATAAATTAAATGTCAAAATTTATCTGATAAAAAATCCGATACATTATAATAACATTTTTGACACAGCAAACTTCTCAGTTTATGTTTAAATAAGTTAATATGTTGATTTTTTAGCTCTTTTGGCAATTTATTAAATACAACTGTTGCCATGTGAAAGATACTTTTATACATCAAGGCAGTATTGGCTTTTGGAACGCACAGACGACTTTCGTCCCTTTGGGTCCGATTGAAAGCTACAGATGCTAAAGTAAACAAATGAGGATTTTGTTTAACGAAAGCCGCTACTTCAAATATGTATAGTGACGGTAATGAAAGGATACTATGCTTTTTAAAGAAAGGTACACAGCTCTCCGTTGTTTTTAAACCAAACATAGCCCGGATGCATCGTTTCTGTACCTTAAAAACAAGATCTTTGTCGGTGGAATTCCCCCAAAAAATTATGCCATATCTGAGAACAGATGCCACTAGCCCATGATACGCAATTAAAAGGGCGTTGGAGTTTAATTTGCTTGCAAGTGTATGTAAAGCATAGGCAGATTTACTAACTCGCTTGCATAGTTGTTGAATATGCGGTTTCCAGGTCATTTTGTTATCAATAAATAAGCCTAAAAATTTACAATTGTCTACTTCCGCTATTGTTTGCATGTTAAAATTTACATTTAGGTTATTTGGTGGTGGTAAACGCTGTCTAAAGTACATTAATTTCGTTTTGCTTAAGTTGGCTTTCAAGTTATTAATATTAAGCCAGTTCATAACAGAGCTCAATGTTTTATTTATGTCAACTTCAAAAGTATTTATGTCATTACATTTTATAGTTACTGTACTGTCGTCCGCAAAAAGAGCTATAGGCTTATCAGTAGCATTGGGTAAGTCATTGATGTACAATATAAAAAGTGGTGGCCCCAAAACGGTTCCTTGAGGAACACCGTAGTTTAGTTGACGTTCACATGATCTAAAGGTTTCTTCTGTTTTTGTTAGGATATTCACTCTAGTCAATTCAGTGTATTGGTGACGGCCTTTGAGGTATGATTCAAATAATTTTAAAACATTACCTCTTATTCCATATTCATTAAGTTTGCCAACCAATATATCATGTTCAACATAATCAAAAGCCTGTGTCATATCCATAAAGATAGAGCAGACAGGTATTCTTTTGTCTACATTAACCATTACAAAATCCAGAAAGTCATAAATGGCCATATTTATAGATTTATTGTGTCTAAAACCTTTTTGTTCTTTTACTAGAATATTGTTATTTTCTAAATAGTTATTAAGTTCTTTGTAAATATATTTTTCAAATATTTTGGAAATAACTGGAACTAAGGCAATAGGTCTATAGTTTTCTAGACATTCTCTATTATCTTTTTTGAAAATTGGTTTTATGATAGAAGTTTTTAATTTGTCAGGGTAGATTCCAGCTTCAATACATAGATTTATCAGATTGGAAAGATGAGCAGAAATATTCATAGCTATATATTTCAAGACTTTAGTTGATATGCCGTCATAACCTACACTATTCGTATTTTTTAAACTCCTGATAATCTGCAATACATCATATGGTAAGCATGGCTTTAAAAACATAGACTTTTGCTTAGACGACATATAAAATTTATACTGCATGTTGAGTGAATCATCCTTAGGTACTATTTTATCGATGAAATAATTATTAAAAGCATTAGATATTTCACAAGGGTCAGTTATAGTTCTGTCATTTATTTTAATGCTAGTTATAGTATCACTTGGTAGATTTTGTTTAGGTTCGTTAATAATTTTCCATGCCGATCTACTTTTGTTATCCGACGTGTTAATTAAATGATTATTTTGTGCGCGTTGGGTTAATTTTATTACTTTTTTATATTTTTTTGAGAATTGTGACAGGTTAGTTTTATTTATGGACCTGAAATAAATGGATTTATTATTATTATTATTAAACGTCATGTTTTTCTGAGTACATTCTGCGAACTTTTACAAATTAATATAACAAAATAGAAGAATCACAAAAAAATATCAACAGTTGGAAATCAAGCTTTCAACCACAGGTTTGCAAAGCAGTCGTCGAATCGCTAAGTCATTTGTTTCGTTGAACGTTGACTAACATTGCCCTTCTTCTAATGTCACGATTGACTGCTTAGCTCCATAAATAAATTGTGTGATGATAATCATTTGAAGGGTTAAATCTGTAACTATCTGCAATATTCTAACCTTTAGACTCGTGTTTGTAATGTTTGCGGTAGAGAAGAATACTCTGAACATATTGCAATATTAATCCCCCATAACTAATAAATGGTCATTATATTAGCACATCGGAAGCTTTTCGGAGAACTCTCGAGTTCCGTATTTATGACAAGCATCCATTCCTTCCGTTGCCTGTGTTGCCAGGGGCCTTGGTAACCCTTTGGTACCTTCCCGCGACCCCGGCAGGCATCGGCCCTAGTGGACCCCTACGCTTGTGCTGACGACATCTCTTTGAGGCGCGCGTGGAATACAACGCGCCGTCGACCCGGGCCTGGTCCTTACCGGACGGCGAGCTACCCATTGCTCACCGTCCGCAAGCCCGCGCCTACGGTGGCTGGAAATCCGTCCGGGATTCCCAACGCCCAGGGTGACTCCTGCGGCGGCTTGGGGCAAGAGGGCGCGACAATTGCCTTTCCCTCAACCGTCCCGCCTCCTCTTTCGCGAGCATTACTGCTTCGCAGAAGGAGGTGACGGCTGCCCATGCCCTCTCGCTCCACACCATGGCCTGAACCAGGGCCGGACGCGAGAGATCTCTGCTACCGATCGCCTCCACGGGGACACGGCGGTTCTCTGCCCAAGCCGGGAAGACCTACACCGTATGCTCCACCGTATCCTTCGAGCAATCTACACAGTGGTGACACCCGGGCGTTTCCTCCCGCCTTATCCGACACAGGAACCTCCGGAAGCTGCCGTGTCCGGTGAGGACCTGCGTCAGGCGAAAAGTGAGGACGCCGTGGCGCCTCTCTAGCCACTCCTCAAAGAGGAGACTTATCACCGCAATTGTGGCGTGCGTGGTTGCGCCAACCGTACTCTCCATTTCGCCATGAGATCCCACCGAAGTTGCGTCCGCTGTGCTGCGAATTCTCGCGGCAGCGGAGTTACGCCCCGGCGTTTCGCCTCTTCGCACCACTCCCATACGTGCGCGAGGGTAGCTGTGCACCTAGAAAATGGCCAGAGAGTGTAAAGCAATCTCCAACAAAGAATTGAAAGCCCTCCTGCAAGACACACACACACGGCATGACACTTACGGCGTACTTTGATTTATGTTCCACAGATGACTCCGTTACACCACGAAGTTCCTCAGTTCTACTTAAATGGTTTAATAACAAGTTCTAGGAGGTCGAAGAGCACAGATTTTCTCAACTCTTAGTTCCAGTAACAAAACTAACAGCGGTCGTTGACCCCAAAAAACATCATCATATCCTTTTATTGTTTCGTGTTTAGATATCGACACCCATCACTTCTACGGAGTTTCCCTAGCTAATTTAATTTGACAATGTATAATAAAGCTGAAGAGTTTGTTTGTTTGAACGCGCTAATCTCTAGAACTTCCAGTCGGATAAGACAAAATCTTTTTGCATTTGATAGTCCAATTCTTGAGAAAGGTTATTTAACATCACGCTACGACCCTTAAAAACCGAGCAAAAAGAAAAAAAGTCAGAAAGAACGCCACGCGTAACGCAGGCGGGCGATGCAATGCGACGCGGGGGGTCGGGGACCGAGGAAATTTTATAAAAAAAGTGGCTGTTATTTTAGTATATATTATTGTGTATCTTACGACTTCTATGTAAACGAAGTCGCGGGCAGAACCTAGTGCCTAGCCTTTTCCTGTTTTTTTTTAGTACTTTTAAGTAGCATTGTTTTCTATACATTGACGCACAAACACTGAACATGTTGCACAAATATAATCTAACCTAAATGTATGACGTCAACAAAATGATCGTGCATGTTGTGTAACTATTAGAATTAATTACTTCCCTACTTTCCTTCGCTACGTGTACGTCACTGTCCCTGCATACCCAGGTAAAAAATAAAACAAATTCAAAATTATAAAAAATCGCCAATGTTTATTTCTTAACAATGAATACTATTATTTTAATGTTTACAAAAACCAAATATCATATAGTACATCAAAATAAAAATCAAATAAAATAAAAAAAGCATTTTTTTAAAGATTAAAATCGAACACAGATTAATTAATTAATTGTACTGTTTACTAAATGTTATGTTATTTATACTTGATGAACTTCGGGATCTAAAATTAATTCGTTCACTTTCAAAAGATCTAAGGTGTCTTCATCAAGTTCCTTCACGTTTTTAGTATACGGTTTTCTAATGCTGGTAATGTAAGGATCTGAAGTATAAAGAAGAGTATGAAATACATCTTCGTTTGTAGCGGATCTTGAGCATTTTCTAGCATGATGAAGACGACATTTTTTATAATCCTTATTGCGAGATTCTTGTGCATCTTCCGAAAGTTGACCAATAGGAAGTACTGCAAAATGCTTTATGACACTTTCTCCATGAATCAAAATTTTGTGAACTGAAGATGGCATGTAATACCATTCATAATTGCTCACATAGATCCTAGCAGTCTCCATAGCATAACTGCCAAATTTTTCAGCATTTATCATTACACCCGATGAAAGAGCTTGCAGAATTATGTAAAGTCGTTTAATCAATTTTATATCCACTCCTGTAATTTCAGCAGAGCAGCTTGCATTGTGAAAAAATCTTCTGGCAGTATTACCGTCATTAGAATTACCACTTACTTGTCTTGGTTTGTCGATGATCAATCCTAGCTCTTCACGGAAACGCCTTTGTACCAGGGTTTTCTTCTCTTGCTTTAGTCGTTTCTTTTCTTCACTTATGGCTGACCATGTTTGGAAAGACAGATTATAGGAAATATGTAAAATCATTTCCATACAACGAATCCAGGCGTGCAAAGTAGACAGTCCGTATTGATAAGAATCTTCATTTTCAGGCCTAGCTGTCACTTTTGTCAAATCGTTCATTTGGCGTGGAGTAGCTCCACATATTGTACATGTGGAACCCGAAGGCGTATCTGTTAATACCTGAGCTACTTTACCATCTATCATTGTAAGGAAGAGATCATGCTTCACTTGCACTCCCTCACCTTCTTTGTTAATTAATGATGGACTCAAGGAATTTATTTGACCCTTTATTTCATCCACAACGGCTTTAGTTTTCTCGGGAGTTTCTTTACAAAATTCTATTAATATAGGCCGGCAAAAACGAACAGATGAAGGTACCGGATTTTGCCAGACAACATCACCTGTTAGCTCGTTAATTAACTTAATAGGCACCAAAGAAGTGATAAATAAATTCGAATCAGAAATAAGTTCAGACTCTTCTGGCAGTTTCTGTTTGTACTGGCTTTGACCGGATGAGCCATCACAGCCCCATTTACTATACAGAAGTAAGTTATTCGATCCATTCCTATAGACTGAATCTATTGTCAATATTCTAGCTGCAGTGTGATCTAATAAATCTTGAAGTCTTACTATTTTTGCACTTGTGTCTGTAATTTCTATGGCTGAAGACGGTGGATAGCAAGTAGTTTTAACTTCTTGCACTTTGTAATATGGCGGAAGCACAAAACATTTTCGTTCGTTCGTTAAATTTCTCAGGTACAAATATTGTGCTTTCGTTAAATCCAAGTCAATAAATACGCTCAATGCTTCTTCATCCGTTAACATTTTGGTCTGCCTTGCGTCTTCTATGAGACTCGAAAATAAGGTCTTATTTTCACTGTCAGCAAACCTTAATGTTTCCACAAGTTTAGCTTCTGTTCCTTCTCCTATCGAAAGTAACCCTTGAAGATATGCATTATAGACGTGTTCAAATCCATATTCATTAAGTAACATTGTATTTTTTCTTCTTTTACTGGATTCTGACAAGTCTGGATAAGATACGCACGGTCTTCCACGTTTCCCAGAAGAAGTAGATGGTGTGGAGATGGTTGTAACGTCTTCAGAGTCCGGTAAAGTTATTGAATATTCTGATTCCAACCAATTACTGTTCTTCATTAAAAATGTATCCTAACTGTAACTTAGTAAACTCAGAGAGGCATTGCGTAAACAATTCAACAGAGCCAAAAACACCAGACTCCCGGACGACTGGGAACTATACAAAGAAATACAATATGCATACAAAAAACAGATTAGAACCGCCAGGAGATCTGCCTGGCGGAAATTCTGTGAATCCATAGAGACAAATAACGAAGCCGCTAGGGTAAGGAAGATCCTGGCAGCAGACCAGGACCGAACTCTTGGCGCGCTGAAAAAGCCGGATAATTCATACACACTAACCGACCAGGAAACCAGTAAGGTCCTTCTCGAAACCCACTTCCCAGACTGTAGACTCCTGGAGGATGGGAGGTGGGAGGCTGAACCAGAATGGACCCCAACGGATCAGGACTGGTCCAGAGCCCGCAACATAATAACAGAAGACTGGTTAAGGTGGGCTATTGACACCTTTCAGCCGTACAAGTCCGCAGGGCTGGATGGCATTTTCCCAGCCCTGCTGCAGTGGGGGGTAAATCATCTGGTGCCATTGCTGATGGAGATTTATCGAGCCTGCATGGCACTCAGGTACATACCCCTCGCGTGGCGCGAGGTGAAAGTGATTTTCATACCGAAACCTGGCAAAACCGACTATACACAACCCAAAGCTTATAGGCCTATAAGCCTCACATCCTTTCTACTGAAGACCCTCGAGAGACTTTGCGATAGACACATTCGAGACGGACCACTTCGAGCCAAACCCCTTCATAAACAACAGCATGCGTACACCACAGGCAGATCAACAGAATCCGCGCTGCACAGTGTGGTTTCCAAAATTGAATGCGCAGTGGATCACAAATGCTCAGCACTGGCCGCCTTCATTGACATCGAAGGCGCCTTTGACAAAACGATGTTCAATAGTATCAACACGGCCCTTGACAGGCACAGCATAGACCAGACCATAAGTGGCTGGATCTCAAATATGCTTAAACTGAGAGCGGTACAAGTCACAGTGAACGACACCACCAGGGCCATAGTGGCGAAGGGCTGCCCACAAGGTGGCGTCCTCTCGCCACTCTTATGGAACCTGGTTGTCGACAGTCTTATTAAAACACTCAACGACAAAGGTTACTTCACCGTAGGCTACGCGGACGACTTAACCATAATAATAAACGGCACCCACGAGAATACCCTGTGCAACCTCATGCGCCAAGCCTTAAAAATAGTAGAGGTTTGGTGCAATAAGCAGCAACTATCAGTAAACCCTACAAAAACCGAACTGGTTCTTTGCACAAAGAAGAGGAAATTGCCGCTACTACAGCTACCACGATTCTTTGGAACCACCCTACAGGCGATGCTTGGATTTCCGCATCTGCACCTCATCGTGCGAGAGGAGGCGGCCCTGGCCGCCTTTAGGCTTAACATAACAGGAACCCTGAGCAAAGACTCTAGAGTCAAGCACATACGCATAAGGGAGGATGCGATCAAACGAAGACCGATGATGGCATCACCCTGCGACAGAGCCCCAAAACTACACTGTTTCCAAAAGCACTACAACATAATACTCACAGAAGACCGGTGCGACTATTCAGGCCCATATGAGGTAAGAGTATACACCGATGGATCAAAGACCAACTCCGGAACCGGAGCTGGCGTTTGCTCACACGACCTTAACATAAACATATCCTGCCCGCTGGGAATGTTCAACACCGTCTACCAGGCGGAATGTGTGGGCATTATACAAGCGGCGTATGCCATAGACGCCAGGAGAGTTACGGACACTCATGTACGCATACTCTCCGACAGCGCTTCAGTTCTCCAATCCCTAGGGAAGAAACATAATACCTCGAGATTAAAACAAGAATGTCACAATGCGTTAGAACGTATAACGGTATTGAACCGCAACACAGTGACACTGCAATGGATAAAAGGACACAGTGGATCCCTGGGCAATGACGCAGCTGACGAACTAACCAGGAAAGCATCCGGCACGTCAGTCTACGGACCGGAGCCAATCGTGCCCATCCCCTTCAACCAACTACGCAGGTGGCTACAGGAGCTCACCCACACACAAGCGGAGAGCTGGTGGTCCTCGGTACAGGGGTGTAGACAGTCCAAGGAGGCTATGCCATCCTTGGATAGCAAGTTAACCAGGCGCCTGTTACGCCTGAACAGGACCGGCCTGCGCCTGTTGACAGGGACCATCACGGGCCACTGCTCGCTAAACAAACACTTCCACACAATAGGCATAACAGACAGCCCTCTGTGCAGGGCTTGCATGGAGGCAGAGGAAACCGTTGCGCATGTGCTCTTCGAATGCACAGGCGTCACCCACATTAGAACAGAAACCCTCGGGGCACCTAGATCCTACACAGAGGTTTTAAACAGACCAGGAGATGTTATCAACTTCTGGAGGGAGGTGGGCTGGTTGGAATAACCACCAAAAAACGGCCGCCATGGCCCACGCACAATGGTCACCTGAAGGACTAAGTGCGGAAACCAAACCCTCTAACATAGACATAACATAGAACATGTATCCTTGTTCCGTGAAGCTTCGTTCCAGCGTTTATTAAAAGCGGGAATAATATGTCTTTGAAAATCACTGAGGATGAAACATAAGTTGTCTTCAGACACATGATATTTTTCTTGCAAAACTGTTGATAATGCTTCCAACGATTTTCCTCCTTCGATATATGAAAGTATTATTTCACGTTTAGAACACTTGAAAGTAGACATTTTGAAGAGTCAAAAAATGTAATTACACTTCTGTTAATTCACCACTATTTTGTTATTTACAATGGAATGAAACCACTGTTTATATACTATTTGAAATATGAGGGTAGTGTGCATTTTGTTGATTAATATTTTCACACGCAACATGAGTGCAAAAAAGATAAATGCCCTAATATCAATGATAAATTACAAAACTTACCGCAAACTATTGATGTAAACATCAACATTTCAAACCGCAATAGATAGCGAGCGGTTTTCCGTTTTCTGACTCTTATCACATTTTTATTAATTACTCCGAAACCCGCAGCTGTTATTATTTGATTATGTTTATGGATAGTTAGGCTACAAATCAACATTAAATGTAAAGCAGGGGTAACTGTCAAAAGTCTCGTTGAACTTTAAAAAAACTTTTTTTTCACCATATTTTATTTTGCAATTATTTTAAGGTAAACCTTAACATAACATTAAATACATATTAGCTGTTTCATATTCTTCAAAAGACGAGGTTTCCAGAAATATATAATACATTATACCTTTTCCTGTAACGTATAACAATAAAATCAATTTAAAAGTGATGAAGTGAACGGGCCTGACATGGACGTCCATCAAAACTATAAAGTTTGTGGTGTTGTAAAAAAATCATTTCATTTAATATTTATAATTTTTTGATATTATAGTCTAGTTTGGTCCTTAAACTATTGAGTAAAATAAAAAAAGCATGCCAGTAGCGACATTGACAAAAACCATTTTTAATCAGCAGTTGTTCTACGATTTTCCATAGTGCGCCGGTTGCGAGTACTACGCACCTGACCTTTTTGAAGAACGTCATCAATAAGGTCACGATACGTCCTTCTAGGACGTCCCGGCGTTTCCACTCACATCTCATCTTTCTTTTTTTTTTTTAGGGTTCCGTACCTCAAAAGGAAAAAACGGAACCCTTATAGGATCACTTGTATGTCTGTCGGTATGTCTGTCTGTCCGTGTGTTACAGGTGATTTGCTGCGAAACTACTGGACCGATTAAGTTGAAAGGACAATTACCAAATCACTATGGGAAGTGGCGCATTTGGATTTATACCGCGGCCATCGTCAGAGCCTTAGTCGTTATTGGAAAAACCTATCATAAAATTGAATTTATAAACGATTTTTCTACAGGCAGGTGGATTGGGCGACTGGGTCCGATATTATAGCCACCTAGGTCTCCGGACCTAAATCCCCTGGATTTTTTTTATTGGGGTGCCATGAAGGACAAAGTCTATGAAAAACCGATCCAAAATGACAATGAATTGAGAGCAAGGGTTAACATTGCAGCAAGAAAAATATCGGAAATAAGCCTGAGAAGACTCAAAAGCTCATTTTTAAGAAGATGCCGAGCGTGTATTAGGGCACAAGGGAAGCAATTTGAGCATTTATTGTAATTTATTTAAATAAATGTTTATTAAAGTTAACTCCTCTGTTTTTTTACTATCACCTTATCCTTCAAGATGTCATTTACAGACCGGCCGGCCGGTCGGCTGTAGATTAATTATTATGTAATTCGAACCGTAGTACGACCTTACAACGATTCGAATTCAAAGTCACATTACTTGCATTTAAAATAAACTGCTCTTATTAACTAAAATAGCTTATTTTTCGTATTTTTTAAAATGAAAATGTACTAGTATTGTATCTTTCCAAAATCACCATTAAACAAGCTATTTTTTAAGTTTGTTGTACAAAACTGCCACATACCTTTTTTTTTTCACCACTGTAGGTTAAACTTAAGTGATAAGAAAATAGTTCTGAGCAAATTTAAACAAAAAATAGTATTTCTTGAAAACATTCTTGTCTTTGATAGAAAAAAGACTTATCAATGAGTAAAGTAACTATTCACGAATAATTTGATGTAAAAAAAGTACTAGAAAAGGATTTTTTCATTACGATATGCTTAAAAATCTGTTTCAAGGTAGAGATTTTTCGGTATTTCGGAAAATTTTGTAAAACTGTAAATCCGTAAGATTTTGCTGAACATATATTGTGTTGTATTGATACGAGTAGGTAGTGACCCTAGCTATCACCCCCTGCAGTATGTCGTGCTATTTACTGGACACCCTGTATGTATTAGAACTTAAATTTTTATGTAAAAAATAATGGAGTCATCTAGATAAATAAGATGAAAGAAATAAGCCACCACCCATGTTATTATGTGTTATTCCTCTCCATCCACGGTTGTCCGGAAGAGATCGCTTTAAGCGAGGTATTCGAAGGCAGGTGCAGGTATTCTGTTGTAGCGTTTCAATAAATTGTTAATTTATTCATGAAAACGAGGAATTTAAATCTTATAAAACTGAGCTGTACAAAACTGCTTTTTTGATGATAAACATTTTTTTTTAATTTACATAATTATTATACATATAAATAACTCCGACAAAAATTTAGAGAATAGTTCTATACTTATAGATTTCAGAAAAACGTACAAGAAGTCTATTGTATCATAATGACATGGTAAACCACTCAATATTGTGTGTATAAACTTACATTTGCAGTTGGAATGTATGGGAAACATGTTTTTCAACCACAATGTTATGTTTGGTCCTGGGATAAATTCATCCCAACTACGAAACCCTTCGTTGTGCGTGGTCCGACACGCTCTCGGCCGGTTTTTTTTATAATAGTATCAGTTACTTAGTCTAAATAATTCATGATTAAATAATTAATGCAATAAAAAACAGTATTCAAGTTTGTGACGCTGGAATGCTTCTGGGTTGATGTAAATAATTAGTTAACATCAGCATTATGTAGTAATACCAAACGAATTTATCTGTAGGTATATACGTAATTTTCTTTCTTATTAGAATTTCGGTTTAAAGAAATTTATTTCTCAAAAAAAAAATACTTAAGGGTATTACATTGCTCAATGACCTTGATGATTTGATCTCCGTTCTGATATTTGTTACTTTGGCGCCACCTACCGACAAACGGCCATACTTCACTAAAACGAACTGAAAATAAAGCAAGAACACAGATGAGTCGCAGAGTTGTCATCGTTTTTGCCTATTTCATTCGCTCTCTGAGAGATTTAATAAATTTTGTCCCGTATGATATAAGTCTTGTACGAGTACCTACATCATAATTTGTATTTATTTTGTAATTGTAGATGCACTTTGCTTAATGAACTAGTTTTCATCAGTTTTATATAAATTCAAAAAACTACTCTACTGTAAACTTAGATGCAAGTCCTACACGTTTCTCTCCTATGAGTTTCAAACTTTGTATACCACAGTTTAAAGCACCATGACCACCTATTTCTTGAATTTTGGAAAAAGTAAGCAATGTCAATGACTCGTCTTCCAGATATATATTTTGTTTCTGCTTGTGATTGTGTTTCTTCAATAATCAAATCTGGTAAATCTTGATAAATCTCTGAAAAATAATAACTTAAGTAAGATAAGGTACTGTTTTTACTGTTACATTCTGGTAATAAGCCACCCACCACAAAAAAAACTAAAATGTATTTTAACTATGTATTTTATTCTTAAAACCAAGTCTGAAATTTTCCCAGTCACCTTAGTCTCCATGAGCCCTTTCAAATGAGTCCACACACGATGGTTCTACGGGATGCCGTTAATGAGATCCTATACTCATTTTCGGAGTCCACCATCAGGTAGGTGAAATCATTAGTCACCTAGGTCTCCATCCTCCGTTAAAACGAAATTCTCGAGATAGTTAAACGATAAAAAAATAAACACCATAGAAATAATAATATGTTTATACACTAAAAGGGTAGGTACTACTCGTAATTACCAATAGTTTTGGAGAGTTCGTCCACGCTTCACTTTACATTTATTTTTATATTTAGGCATATTCAAACTTACTCTATGATGGTTTCAAAAAACAAAACAAAACTACAAACTACTTTATACATATTTACAAACTTGATTAATATTCTTATTTTACGAAATATTTATATTTGTACTTTTTACAATAATGATTTCATTCAGCAATCATTCAAAACGTGGACTTAACTATTTTATTTGAAAAAAATAACGCGCGTATAGTCCACCCGTCACCAGAGTCATAGAGACACTGAACTTCACTGAAGTGCAGTGTGACCAGATTAAATTTTACGAAAATACCGAGGCACCTCAAAAAAATACTGAAATATACCGACTTACATAGGACAGATATACCAATAAAATTACTGATTTTCTTAACACGTTTTATTTATTCATACTCACAATAAATGTTAAGAGTTATATTTTAACATCCTTTTCGAAGGATTAAAATTTACACAACCTCCTTCATCCTTAACACCTTGCTTTGTTTTTAAAATAGCTGACACATTTTTGTTTATAAATCTGTTTCTTAAGTCCGTTTTTATTAAATTTGTCTGTGAAAATATGCGCTCGCATGCAGCATTCGGCACCGGTATACATAGAAGAGATTTACTAAAACTAGTTATATTTTTGTATTTTAACATGCCATCACTGTTAGAAATTTTCCCAACTTCCACCCAAAATTGTTCGCACGAGATGGGTGAGCCAGTGCTGGAAGATTGTAACAAATCACTTACTTTGCGATCAAACTTTAGGGTTCTATATTCTTCGTCAATTAACTGCATTTGTTCTGGCTGTACTTCGCATGGGAAAAAAGTTTCTATCACATTTCGTAAACTGCGAAATTCTTGCAGTTTACGAAATGTGATAGAAACTTTATGCACGGCAGTGTGTGGGTCAAGAAATTTCAGTTTTCGAAAAACTGGATTTTCAAAAGGCAAACGTGATTTCAATTGCGTGCTCAACTCAATTAAAAATGATTGGCACCTTCTGAAAAATCAGCAATCTGTTCTTTCATGTTTACATTTTCCCTGTGTTTGATTAATTCTTGGCCTACTTGAATACCTAAGTACATATCTTTCAATGGCAAATAATTTACATTAGACTTTGGGTCTAACGTAAATACATTGCCCGTACGTTTGATGTAATTAGCTTTCATGAAGCAACCCAAAATCGACAAGTAAGTACATACTTGATGCATCATCATACAGTCTATCAATGCACGGATAGTCGCCTTGAAAAATTATGTTAAATTTGTTTACAATCGGCAAAATGTAGTCCAAAAAGTAAAAGTACAATTGGTTTATATCAGTGGTAAAAGAATTAAATAAAAATTCTGATGACATATTGCGATCACTCAAGTATTGGTCTTGAAAGAACAATTGCAATGCCCTCCACTGCTCAATTATTCTACTAATACAGGCATGAAGTGAAAGCCACCTTAAGTCGTAATGGCGCAAAATTATGTGATTTTCAGTGTCTGTGAAATTTTGGAAATCAGCAAATTCTCTTTGACGCTTGCTGCTTTGAGAAAAATATCAATATACTTCTTTTACTATTTGTTTTAAATTTCTAGGCAGTATTTTACAGGCGTGGCTAACACTTAATGCTGCAGAGTGACAAACACATTTTATGAAAAAGCACTTTGGGTTTACTTCTTTAATTTTTGCAACAATGCCAGAATGTTGACCAAACATCACATTCGTAGTATCAGCAGCGAATCCTATTACGTCTTTTATTTCTAAACCTAATTCGGATAATTTTGATGACAACGAATTAAATAAATGACCTGCGGTCTCACCACTTAAATCAACTAAATCAAGGAATTTGGTTTGTACAGTACATTTAGTTTCAGAGAAGTATTTAATTACTATTGCCAATACTTTGACTGTTGCAACATCTGTACTCTCATCGATTATAATTGAATATACTGGTTTGCCTGAAGGAGATGCAGTACCAAGTATGTCTTCAATCAAATCTTTTTCTAAATTGGGTCCTAAAACATTATAAGTTATAGCGGCTGCTTTGGTTCTCTTGCAGGAAAATTATTTCGCAATATCGGAATCGGTAAAACACTTCACTAGAACATCACTATTTCAAAATCAAAATCAAAATCAAAATATTTTTATTTCACATAAACCTACATGGGCACTTATGAAACGTCAGAAGCTAGGTTCACGGTTCCAATGGGTCGTTTCCTATGGAGAAGAGCTGGCAAGAAACTCCACGGATACTCTTTTAAAAATAATTGGCTTTTACAATGTTTTCAAATTACAGTGTTAATAGGTATGGGAGGACAGTGTAGGCCTGTCGAGACGTACCAAGTACTTAACAAAAAAAAAAAAAAGAAAAAGGTCTATAAAATATCTAGTCTATTAAGCCTACAACGTTCTCACATTCACAAGGTACACACGAATCTGTGTAAAATATTAATAAAATAATAAAAATAAAAACCCATTTAAACCAAATGAAGTTTGCCATTACAAGTCTGAAATCAAAATTTTAGGTATATAATGGCGCCGATTCCCTTGTTCACAAACAAAACTAAACTTAAGTTCAGTGCATCTTTTTCTTTCTATTTCATTAAGAAAAGGACAGAAGATAAATTTTAGTTTAGTCCTGTCAAATTAATCAGCGCCTGTCACTACTCCATACAAGTTTAGACGTGATTAAAAACTTGCCTACTAAAATACGTCAATTTACGTCAAGCGCTGATTAATTTGACACGACTAAACTAAAATTTATCCTCTGTCCTTTTCTTAACGAAATAGAAAGAAAAAGATGCACTGAACTTAAATTTAGTTTAGTTTATGAACAAGGGAATCGGCACCAATGTCAAACAGTTAAAATAATATGTCAAAAAGAAAATTTGTATAAAAAATAATAATAATAAACATCGTAATTTGGGAGCAGTTAATAGACATTTACATAGTTATGCCAGTTATGAGGTACCAGGGAAGCCACATGTGCAGAAGGAATTATTGGCAAACATCATTTATCATTTCCTTGTCTTCAACGTAGTCTTTAATCTTATAATATGCGATTTGGTAAGGACACGTTTGATGTGGGTTTTGAACTTTCCATCGCCAAGTTCTGTAACTGACTTTGGCAACTTGTTATAAAAGCGGATACTGTTGATAACAAATGATTTGCTTGTTTTTGTTAATCTAAATTTTGGTATCACAATTTCATGTTTACTACGTGTACTTATGTTATGGAAATCACTTCTTGTTTTGAAAAGACATAAGTTTTTGCCAACATACAAAATACTTTCTAAGATATAAAGAGAAGGCAGAGTTAGTAGATTAATTTCTTTGAATTTGTTTCTAAGGGACTCACGAGGACCCATTCTATAGACTGCGCGGATTGCCCTCTTTTGTAAAATAAAAATTGAATCTACATCAGCTGCCGATCCCCACAGCAGAACGCCATAAGACATAATACTGTGGAAATAAGCAAAATATACTAACCTAGCTGTGGCTATATCAGTCAACTGTCTAATTTTTCTTACTGCATATGCAGCTGAACTTAATCTACCTGAAAGAGCTCTAATGTGGGCTCACAATTGCAACTTCGAATCTAGAGTAATTCCTAGAAATACAGTTTCCGTAATAGCATCTAGTCTCTTGCCATCAAGTTTTAAATTTAGAGCCACTTGGGGTACATTTGGTAGTGAGAACTTAAGACATTTTGTTTTGGTCGCATTAAGTAAGAGATTATTAGCTGCGAACCATTTCGAAAGAACAGCCAGACTATCGTTGATTTGTAAGACATCCGGATCTTTTCTATCTATTTTAAATATAAGAGAAGTATCGTCAGCGAATAGTATTATATCGGATAAGTTTGCCATCATGTAAGGGAGATCATTAATATAAACTAGAAATAGGAAAGGGCCAAGAATTGAACCTTGGGGCACGCCCATCTTTACTAGAGACCGCGAGGACGTCGCCCCGTTAACGTTTACTTTTTGCTGCCTGTTTGATAGATAGGACAGAACAAGATCAGCAGCTTGTCCACGAATTCCGTAGTGGTGTAGTTTACAGGTCAGTGTATTGTGGACAACGCAGTCAAACGCTTTTGAGAGGTCACAGAAAATGCCAATCCTGGGATTTCTCCCAGGATTCCAAAATGTGACTGATGAGTTTTACTCCGGCGTCAGTCGTCGACCTACCTTTCGTGAAGCCAAACTGGCGACTATGTAAAATCCCATTAGAATTGAAATATGACAGCATCTGGTCTAGCATGATTTTTTCATATATTTTACTCAATGCTGGTAGCACAGATATAGGTCTATAATTAGAGGGATCACTATGACTACCCGATTTGAAAATTGGTACTACTTTACTATGTTTCATTAAATCAGGAAACGTACCGCTGTCTAAACATTGATTAAATATGCCTGTTAGGACAGAGGCTATTGTGTCAATGATATCTCCAAGAACCCTAACGGAAAACCCCCATAAGTCTTCAGTTTTCTTTATGTTAAGACTTTTGAATGCCTTCTTAATTGTGACAATAGAAATGGGCTTGAATTCAAAACTTGGAATGTCCTTAGAGAAGTGTTTTTTGAGAAGAGATTCAGCTAATATAGGTGATGAGGGGAGGGCTTTCGCAACCTCTATTGGGATGTTGGTAAAGAAATTTCTAGTCTAACAGCAACTTTTAACTTATCTGTAATGGTTTCATTATTAATTTTTAAAGACAATTCATTCTGATCTGGCTGTTTTGTGTTTCCAGTTTCTTTGTTAATTACCTTCCACACAGCTTTTATTTTATTGTTAGAAATACTAATTTTGTTACTTATTAATTTAGATTTAGCTTGAGCGCAGACTCTTTTGAATATAATAGAATAATTTCTGACATAGTTATGAAGGGCTTCATCAGAAGTCAATGATTTCTCGTAGTACAAATTATATAAAATATCTCTGCTTTTTCTAATGCCAGCAGTGACCCGTTCATTAAATTTTGGTTTAGTATTGATAGCAACTTTTTTCACAGGACATGCTTTGAACAACTGAAAAATTATTTACATTAAACAACATTCTATCCGGTCTTAACCAGGTTTCACAAAAACATAAGATATCCATATGATATTTATCTATTAACAATTCCACGTCTAGGATTTTGTCAGAGAAACGATTTATATTTTGGTGATACAGTAAAATATTCTTATTATGCTTCTCTTTTGTCGAGTCTAAAAGTTTAAAGAATCTATCACAGTATCGTTAGAAGTACTAGATAATACTGTTTCGTCACTTAACCTAGTCTCAAGAAGAAGAAACATATGCTCCCGAATTAAAACAAAATCTCTAACAAAATTGTTAGTATCAAAATATAGTAAACGATCACTGTGACGACATGTCAAAATATGCATTAAGTTGTTTAAATTATAAATGTAATTGTTTTCTTCATCATGCAAACTATCTGAATACGGCAATGCACATAATATTAATTTACCTAGTTTTAATTTAAGTAGGGTGTCGACACCATTAACTATGTCCCTTTTATTTAAACTCAGACTATTTCCAATTAAAAGAACTACAGTAGTCTGCTCATTCATTTGTGTGTGTTTTATTTTATGAACAAGCTCATTAAAATGCAGGTTATGGTAACAACGGTTAACTATAGTATGTTTAGAGCGATTATTTAATAATGATCCAAAACCTGATCCTATTCTATCTGAATAGATCAAAACATTACTTTGAGTGGGGTTGACAGTTTCTAATAATAATAAAGCTACTTATACTAGCTACTCCTCATTGATATGACCATTAGCCAACAGGTTCATCATTCCCGAAAGGATCGGTCGACATGTTGGATAGATTATAAGAAGGCCTATGACTCGGTGCCACATACATGGCTCATGAGGGTGTTGGAGTTGTATAAAGTAGATGCAACTCTGCGCACCTTCCTGATGTCGTGTATGGAGCAGTGGAGGACGGTCCTTCGCTATCCAGGATGTCGAAATATCCAGAGGAATAGCGAACCGATAAGGATCGAGCGAGCATATTTCAGGGCGATAGTTTGAGTCCGCTTTGGTTCTGCTTAGCCTTGAATCCTCTAAGCACACTGCTGGAGGATTCAGGTCTAGGCTATCGGTTGAGGAGAGGTAGTCAGGTTATATCTCACCTCCTCTACATGGATGACCTAAAACTCTTTGCCTCCAATAATTTACAACTGATGGAGCTACTGAAAATAACTGAAACTTTCAGTAGCGCCATCAGGATGGAATTTGGAGTGGATAAATGTGCGGTCATGCATGTAAAGCGAGGGAAGATTGTGGAATCCGTGGGAACCCAACTCTCGGATTCCATAAACCTTAGAGCCCTCTCCGCATCCGAAACCTACAAGTATTTGGGTATGTCGGAGGCGTTGGGCATCAATGTTACTGACATGAAGCAATCGTTGAAGGAGCGCTTTTTTGGCCGCCTAAAGAAAGTATTTAATAGTCTTCTATCAGGCGGAAACAAGGTGCGCGCCTTCAACGGTTGGGTCATGCCCGTTTTGATGTACTCTTCCGGCATACTCAAATGGACTCAGACCAAACTCGACGCCCTGGATAGGCGGGTACGTACGCTGCTGACTGCATATCGAATGCATCACCCACGGTCATCGGTAATGAAACTGTATATCCCGCGAAAGTGTGGAGGTCGAGGTTTTTTAAACGCTAAGACCCTGCACAATCGCGAGGTATGCAGTCTCAGGGAATATTTCCTAAAAGCCGACGTGGGGATGCATCGAGATGTGGTCGCGGTGGACAAGGGCCTCACCCCACTCTCCTTGGCTAAAGAGAACTGGCGCAAGCTTGTAGTGCTTGACACTAACGATCGCAGGGAGGTATGGCAGAGTAAGGAGCTTCACGGACGCTTTTTCCGGGCCCTACATGACCCCGATGTAGATTTCCACGCGTCCGTAGCCTGGCTACGTTTCGGTGACCTCTTTGGGGAAACCGAAGGTTTTGTCTGTGCAATTATGGACGAAGTTATCATGACGAAGAATTACCGTAGATTTATTGTGAAGGACGGCGCTGACGTGTGTCGGGCATGCCAACGTCCGGGAGAATCAATCCAACACATAATCTCCGGGTGTTCTCGTCTAGCTAACGAAGAGTACTTACATAGACACAACCTTGTAGCCAGGATTATCCATCAGCAACTTGCTCTGAAATACAACCTTGTGGAGACACGGCTCGCATTGTTAGGAGGTTCCTCTCTCTGGAGCCCTGACCGCCGGTAGCTTGGACCCTGTTCCCGATACCAGTGGGCTACCATTTTTTATATTTTTTTTTAATATTTTAATATTTAAAAATATAATTTATTGTGTAAATAATTAAATAAAAGATAATAATAATAATATTATCTCCGGGTGTTCTCGTCTAGCTAACGAAGAGTATTTGCATAGACACAACCTTGTAGCCAGGATTATCCATCAGCAACTTGCTCTTAAATACAGCCTTGTAGAATCTGAAGTGCCGTACTACAGGCATGTGCCCGACCCAGTTCTCGACAATGGAAATATCACTTTGAACTGGGATCGATCCATCATCACTGACAGGACTATTGTTGGCAATAAGCCTGACAGTGGTGGTGGATCGAACAGAGCGGCGCGCAATGATTGTTGACATAACAGTCCCTCATGACGGGAATCTCGTGAAAGCCGAGAAAGATAAACAGATCAAGTATCTTGACTTGGCTCGCGAGGTTGTCGACATGTGGGATGTGGATTCAGCAATCATTGTGCCGATAGTCGTATCAGCCAATGGCTTAATTGCCAAGAGCCTCGACCAACACCTAAGGAGGCTCACGTTGGACGGCTGGATTAAGGGCTTGATTCAGAAAGCGGTACTTCTGGACACGGCCCGCATTGTTAGGAGGTTCCTCTCTCTGGAGCCCTGACCGCCGGTAGCTTGCACCCTGTTCCCGATACCGGTGGGCCACCATTTTTTTATATTTTTAAATGTTTTTATATATTTTTGTATATTCTAATATTTAAAAATATAATTATATTGTGTAAATAATGAAATAAAAGAAAATAATAATATTCTTTATTTTTCGGACAACAGTGATCCATCGTGTTAGTAAGCAAAACAAAATAACTTATTTCTAGTGTTAGTAGCTGAGATACAATAGAGGAAAATAAAGATAAAAATAGTATTGTGAAAAGGATACCTCCGGTTTAATGTCCAGTGATTGTCCTTCTCACAAAACTTTTAACAATCGGAGAGTCGATACTCTCCGCCATAGTTTTTAGGATGCTGTTGCCACTCGCCCGCAACCTTGACAACAGCGACGCGGTTTTCTTACGAATGACGGCGTGGAAGCCGTCAGTTCGGTTTTGCGCAAACATAGCAGAAGCGCTGCACCATCACGGCAGTCCCAACATCATCCTAAAAATATTATTATATTGTACGCGTAGGTCATCTAACGTTCTTTTAGTATAGTTGACCCAAAGATTCCCCGTGTAAAAACACTGGCAATATGCCTTAAACAGTGTTACTTTTACTAAACTGCTACACCGAGTGAATCTTCGGGCCAACATGTTACCTTGAACCGCCAGTACCCTACGCTCTCTTTCAATATCAGCATTGTCCTTAAGGTCGTCAGCGAGAAGATGCCCTAGATATTTGACTGTTGTCACTCTTTTGACGTTCAAGCCGTTTAGGGTAATGTCAGGTATAGTATCTGGGCATTCACCGCCGGCCTTAAAGACAATGTATTCACACTTCTTAACGTTATAAATAAGTCCGTGTGAGGCAGCATACGCCTGACAGACCCGAAGCATTTCATTTATCGCACCTACCGTCGGCGCCAGCAACGCCATGTCATCAGCGTAGCTGATACTGTTTATTTTTATACCATGGACGCTGCATCCCACCCTCATATTGCTGAGGTTCACGATTAGGCCATCTATATATGTGCTAAAAAGCCTCGGAGATGTCAGACCACCCTGCCTCACACCGCATTCCAACCTGTATGTATCAGAGAGTGCATTGGACCACCTTACAACATTTTCTTGATTCCCATACCAATACCGTAGGATCCTGAGCACTCCGGCCGGTACATCCCTATCCTCAAGCTCTCCCCAGAGTACATCATAATTTACCAGATCGAAGGCTCTGGAGAGATCCAGAAAACAGGCGTATACCGGATTTTCCGATCAGTGTAATAAATGTATGAGTTAAAATGGGTAAAGCTGTAGGAACAACATGCTGTGACATGAGAGATGGCAGAGTGGGAGCACAATTACAGGTGAGATTATTAGTCAGTGACTCACACATCTCTGCATTGTAATTCACCAGGTCCATCAACTCACAGGCCCCTTGCAAGCGCTCACTTAACATTTGTTGACTAGACTCATACTTACAAAAGATTTCCTTTAATGAATTTTCCCTGCTCAATAATTCCTTCTGAAGGTTCTGTATGTCCACATCATACATTTGTCTGCTAATTTCCAACTAAGATGGTCCATAGCTCTAAATGGGATGTTGTGTTCCGACAGAAAACTGAATAAACGCAGCTCAGCTTTCTTGACTTCGTCTTTCAGTGGGGCCTTTTTGAAAAATGTATCAACCTGAAAATTTAAAAAATACTGGGTTGCTTAGTTTTTTTTTATAACAGCGCCGCATTTCGTAGCTGTTACCTAACTGATTTTGAGAAACAAAACTAGGATGATTAACTTTAAATTAAAATATATCCAAACTCCTTGAACTAGGTAACTAAAGCGAGTTATGCTTACCTTTCACTGTCCTTTATATTTTATCAAGTTCGATTTATGCTTTTCAGTATTTGCATGCTGTTTTATAGATGCTTATCTACTTTGCAGTTTCGCATTGCAAGCTTTGCAAAATGCGGTGAACTCGTCATCTTTATAACGTGAAAGCCACGAAGAAAATTCCGGAATTTGTTCCCACTTAGCTAAATAACTTTGCTGAAAACTAGACATGCTGTCCGGATGAATGCAACTAAGTAAATAAAAACAACGAAAATCGCGTTCTATTTATATGATGACAAAAACATCTCCTATTTTGGGGAAATTCCCGAATCATCGAAAGAAAGTCCTCAAAGATTAAGTCGAATGCAGAAGAGACAATCATTTCACTTGAACCGTATTAGACGATTAGATACTAGTAATAAAGTATCTTTTAAGTTTAACTACTACCTATTCATGCAACTGAAAACTTAAAAACTAGACGTTGTTTTGAAAATTATAGATAAACTAGCTGTCCGTCCCGATTTCGTCCGGGTAGACTGATATTCATGAAACACAACGAATTTGAATCTATACAATCTGGAAATTACGCTCTATCTAATAGTGCAAACCGCATTAAAATCGGTCCAGCAGTTGTAAAGTTTTAGGCGAACATACATTCTGCAAGTCTGATTAATATACTATGTATTGATTGATAATTGTATATGTGGTATTACAATACTACAACGCTGGCAACGGCCGTCTTTCTTGTCATATCTGTAACTTACTTATCTTTGCTCATAGGTAACATGTATAGTGGTGGTTAATAAAGCATCTTGCTCATCATACATAACATAAAGCAAATGCTATCGTGGCTCGCACTTGTTGCTATTTGCTTTTTGCTTTACATCGCACTCTCTGGCTCAGTCCGTCGCACATCGCAAGCGCATGTAGTAATAAGCAACCAGGCATAGCAAAGCGGCGGGTGCCGGCCGCCAGGTGGCTAGTCGTCGCATGCTAGCGTTTGCTTTCGGTCGCGTGTGTAATCTTTTTAGGTACCGCGTGCGTTATCGCGATCTCAGGCGGCTCACGTACGCAATGTAATATTATAAACAATGTTGTTTTGCTTCGTGCGTTTTTAGTGTAAATAAACAGTGATAGGATACGCAATATTGATTATGTAAATAAAAACTAATTGTGTAAGTAAGGACGATTGACTGAGTGAGGTATCGTGTTGTGGTTTTGTGTGTAGGTATTTAACGGACGAAAATGTTTAGAGGGAAAATTGAACTTTTAAATACGCCTATAATGGTTTTAAATACTAACATACTTTATTTCTTACTAACACTTAATCAAATAGACAGTCCTAAGCCTGGAAAGTATGAAGGAAAGTTCATTGTTTTTTTTTTACTGTTCCGTAATAAATTCATAAACGCGATGTAATATTCCGCTGTGTCAACACCACGCTGGTTTTATTCGCGCCCGCCCGTTTGGTCGTAACAAGAACCTACGCATGTAAAAAAGCATGCTTAATATAAAGCATATAAAATAGAATGCTTAAAATAAAGCATATAAAGTAGTATGCTTAAAATAAAAAGCATATCGCATTACGCAAGTGATTGCCATAAAGCAACTTTGAACACCACTAAACATGTATAAGTATAAACTAAATCCGGGAAAGTCCCAATGCTCGCGTTCCGGGGAATTCCGCAAACATTATCGCAAAGACGATCACTCACTTCGGTGTTGCCATAACTTCAACCAAAATATACCCAAAAATACTGACTGCCAGCAATATACCTGAAAACATACTGATGTTCGGAAAAATCGATGAAATATACTGAAAAAGTATTAAAATACTGAATCTGGTCACACTGCTGAAGTGTCGCGTCCCAAGTGTGCATCACAGGCCTTTCTCGCGAAGTTTCGGGTTTTTATTTATTATTAAAAATATTTATAGAAATACGAAAAAAAAGAAACAATACAAATAAAATTGTTAAATACGTCTTTTCGTATTTTTTGGTACAAAATTCATGCCGAACTATTCAGCCATTACAAAGAACATTTACAATTTAGGTTGAAAAAGGACCTATTTACTATATTTTTTTTTCCAAAATTTGGGAAAGTTTATTAAAATTTTAAACAATACAATTTATTTGTAATGACCTTAAGTATAATATATATTTTTTATATCGAAAACGCACAACAGGATTCATCTACAAACTTCAGTAAACATACGGTATTTTTGGAATTTGAGCGATGTAATCCCCTTAAGTAGCAAATTATTTGTCGTTCGAACAATCAAATCTAGGCTTTGATTAATTCATAATTCTCTCGCCCTTATCTCAATTTAGTTATGACAACATATCTTTTTGTTCCATACTTGTTTGCTAGTCGTCATCTCAGTGACACCTCTTTTCTAGCCATATCATCTTACACAGTCACATCCGTCTTTTGTTTGGGCATCCCCTACTCATATCGCCATCCACATTAATTATTATACTCAAAATTTTATTCAAAAATTATTTGCAAAAAAAAAATGTGAAATGTACGGAACCCTGATTACGTGAACCAGACATGCAGTTGGCCTGTTTTTTACCTAATTTTATTAGATAAGTGTATAAACCTCAACCGTGACTAATGAGTGTTCCTTATGGCTGAATTATGCAATTAGGATGTTTTTAATATAATTTGATTAAATAATTATTAAAATAAAAACAACCTGTCAAGAGCAAGTCGGACTTGCACACTGAACTGAATTGTTATTTACTGTTTTTTTTTGTTCGATGGGTCCGTACCAAAAATACTGTAATAGTTACGTTATTTATAGAATTTGTCATGATAGAGGCTATATTAGTACCTGAAACGTATTATATTTATAAATAACGTGCTACAGAAAGAAATGAAGAATGAAAAAGTATTTATTGGGACTCGGCACAGGAAGATCACAAACCACATTAACAAAATCATAGAAACATAAAAAATAAAACTATATAAAACAAATGTACGATGCCAAAATGCTTCTATCTCAGCATGATGCTGCCAGCTATTGCAGTATAAAAGACAGACAAACAAATAGCCGGCCTTGGCTTAGTAATAGGATCCCCGTGACCCCTTTAACACCTGTTAGAACCCTATAAAAAATCTTAAATAAGGTGCGAGAATGTCGAAGCACAAGTATACGCGTAGATACCTACTTATCATTTAGCATAATCAGCCTATAATGTTCCCACTGCTAGGACCTAGGCCTCCTCTCTGTGAGAGAGTGGGCCGTCATCCACCACGCGGGCCCAGTGCGGGTTGGCGGATGTTATAACTCTTTGAATTTTTGGTTCTAGGACATGGCAGTTTATTCTTGTATTCATTCGGTTGTGTATGTTTCTTCCCAGGAAAGATGCACATGTATTGGCCACTTTGTTATTTTACAGTATACACGTACTTATTGGTAATTTAATTAACTGAGACTAGTTTAAGTGCCGAAACAGTGTTATCTAGTACTTCTAATAATACTGTAATCGATTCTTTAAAATTTTAGACTCAATAAAAGAGAAGCATAATAAGAATATTTTACTATATCCCCAAAATATAAGTCGCTTCTCTGGCAAAATCATAGAAGTTAAGTTGTTAATAAATAAATATCATATGGATTTTCATTATTTAACTCCGAAAAGAGTACTATATCTACTCAATACATCATCCTACTCATCTTTACAAATACTACACTTACGTCCTTTTTTAAAAAAACATCACCAAATCTGTTCAATCAAACAAACCTACATAAGAAAAATATAACATACAACGTAAGGAATAAAAACAAAAACCACTAAAAACCAGCGCACGCTCGTACTAATTATGGCAATAAAAAAAACAATTTTGGTTGAAGGAGCACGGCTGTTCTGTAAATTGTAAAATAAAAGACTCTTTAATTAGTGGCGTCAGGTTTGACCATACTGATCAACTTGTATCATTTAACTTAGATAAAGTTACGCGTAGATAAAACCACTAAAAATAAATTGAAAATGTTTCATAATCATTATTAAGAAACATTTTCAATTTATTTTTAGTGGTTTAAACTAGCTGTTGAAAGATTGCTAAGAACATTTTCTTAGCAATCTTTCAACAGCTAGTTTTGATTCACAAGACCCCAATATATACTACGGTAGGTACATTATTTTCAATATGCCAAGAATTGAATAAAGTGTGTTCTGTAAGAAAAGTTACAATCAATAACAGACCAACATTCAATAAATTGGTCACTACTGGCTTTAGAAAGAGCAGAAATATTTTATAGAATATGTACCACGAGAAATCATTAAAAGCCCTTCATAATTAAGTCAGAAATTATACTAAGACATTCAAAAGAGTCTGCGCTCAAGCTAAATCGTAATTAATGAGTAACAAAAGTTAACTAGTATTTCTAATAATAAAATAAAAGCTGTGTGGCAGATAATTAACAAAGAATTTGGAAACATAACAGCGAGATCAGAATGAAATACCTTTAAAAAATCACAACCAACCATTTCGGATAAGTTAAAGTTAAGTTTCTGAGACACTAGAAACTTTCTTTCCCAACGTCCCAGTAGAGGTTACAAAATATCTCCCCTCATCATCTACTCGTATATTAGCTGAATCTCTTCTCATAGAAAACTTCAGTTAGGACATTCCAAGTTTTGAATTCAAGTCCATTTCTATTGTCACAGTTAAAAAAGCATTAAATAGTCTTAACACAAAAAACACTAATGACTTATGGGGGATTTCCGTTATGATTCTTGGAGATACGAGTATCATTGACACAATAGCCATTGACATAATTTAATCAATGTTTAGACAGCGGTACGTATCCTAATTTAATGAAACATAGTAAAGTAGTACCAATTTTCAAATCGGGTAGTAAGAGTGATCCCTCTTATTATAGACCTTTAGGTGTGCTGCCAGCATTCAGTAAAATATATGAAAAAATCGTGTTAGACCAGATTTTGTCATATTTGAAGGCTAGTCATTGCCATACAACGCACCGTGGCCATTCCGCCAGTCTCTTGGATACTTTGGGTAGTTTACTTTGTTAATAGTTTTAGTTAGATTAGGATATTTTTTTTAATTCTTAGTATGAATAAACTCAAATTATATAAATACTGTCACATTTATTCATTTAATTATTCACAGTCAGAATAACTATTGACTTAAATTACAATGGCGCCCACACAGAGAAATTGCTTCGGCCGCCTATGCTATTAAAAACATTTTACGGATAACTGATGTAGATACAGCCAGAATTGTTTATTTAAGCACTTTTATAGGCTTATGTCATATGGGATTCTTCTCTGAGGAACCTGTGCGGACATTGATACTATAATAATAATAATAAAAGTTATTTATTTGTACATACATACATTTAACACATAGTAACATTGTTTAAGCATAAAACAGTAATTGTACAAACGGTGAACAATGGAAATATAAATGAACAGGTGGACTCCTAAACTAAGTAAATAAATACTTGTATCTTAGGAGCCACAGTTCCTCCTAAGAGATGATCATTACAATAAGTTACAAACAGATCATATAGCTTATACGGAGACGTGTAACAGTTTTAAATAATAATATGAATACTTATGCAGCAATTGTTAGAAGCGTTTCGGTGTTGTCGTAGGATAGTTTTTGCAACCAATCAGATAATTTAGTTTTAAGAGTGAATCTGTTTAATGTGTAAATGTTAATCAAGCGATGGACCTTGTTGTAAATTCGTGCACTTAGAATAACGAACTGACGACTGGCAGAAGCGGTGCGATACTGGTGGGAGTCGCATACCGGGTGACCGCGACGTCTGAGGGTGATCTTTGAGTCGAGTGGGAGCATGGAGTGACGGCGGAGAACTACTCGCAGAATGAAGAGTTGACGCACAGTGATAACTTGGGTACGCTTAAAGTGCATAACCTTTAGAATCGCCCTTTGAGCACGTTCTACTTGAAGCAGGAGATTTTTATAAGTGCCTCCCCATACCGGAATACAGTACGTGATGATTGAAGTACACAAACTCTGGTAAACCAAGGACAAGGTTACAGGATCTGCCGCGTGTCGCAATTGCTTAAACAAATAAATAAGCTTTCTCGTTCGTGAGCAAAGAGCTTCAATATGGGAGCACCAAGAAAGTTTTGCATCAATGTAAACCCCAAGGTATTTGATATTTGAGACTAAAGAAAGTGCCAGGCAGCGACAGGAGGTGTCAAAACCTGAGCAAGAATGCGCTTTTACATCACTAGATTCTGCAGGTGGGAGGACCGAGTTGGGCAGTGAGAAGCGCATTAGCTTGGTCTTGTCGATGTTAAGAGTTAACAAGTTAGCTGAGAGCCATTCCGTCACATAGCGAAGGGAACATTCCGTTCTATGTTTAGCCCTTTCCCAGTCAACATCATAGACAACAAGTGCCGTGTCATCTGCGTAAGTATAAATTTCACAGTTCGGGATAGACATTTTGCACAAGTCATTTATGTATATCAGGAATAAGGTTGGTCCTAATATACTTCCTTGTGGGACGCCGAAACTAATACACTCATCATCGCTGATGTGAGAATTAATTTTAACACATTGAGTTCGTCCAGTTAAATAATCAGTGAACATTTTTAAAGCAAGTCCACGGATTCCAATGTTTTCCAGCTTAGAAAGCAGCATGGGAAGCGAAACCGAATCGAATGCTTTGCATAGGTCTAGAAAAACACCGTAGCATTTCAGTTTTTTGTCTAATTTAGCGATAACACTATTGGAAAGACCTAAGACAGCGTCTTCTGTCGAAATTCCCTGTCTAAAGCCATATTGATTATTGGCAATTATATTGTATTTAGAAAGAAATGCCACCAAAGAGCTGTTCAATATTTTTTCCAGGATTTTGGACAGTGAACTCAATACTGAAATTGGTCGATAGTTTGAGACATTGCTTCTGTCTCCATTCTTAAAGATTGGGTGGACCACTGCTTTCTTAAAGACTGCAGGAAATGTACCGGTATCGATTGCACGATTACAGATGTGTGTTATGGGTGGAGTAAGAATAGAGCTGGATTGCTTCAGGATTGTTACTGGTATATTATCATGTCCAGTAGCGCAATCGGAACGTAGGCTACACAATATCCCATATACTTGAGAATCATCAGTAGGCCTGATAAAGAGAGAATTTGGCGGAGAAGGCGACGGGGGTGACTGAGATGAATGGGAGGGTGCACAGGGTGGGTTTATTTTAGAGGCTAAGTTTTCGCCCACATTTGCAAAGTAACTATTGATTAAGTTGATCGAGGTTTTGGCATCGTCTGTACCGCGGATAAGTTCATCGGGGGGCTGATGTTGAGTAATGCAGTTGGTAATAGCTTTGACGGCTTTCCAAGTAGCTTTAATATTATTTTTGGCTCTCAGCAGCTCGTCTCTGTCGTGCTCGTTTTAGCTTTTTCAATATTTTATCCAGAAAGTTGCGGTATCGTGAGTACGTCGTTTTTAATATAAGGTTGTCTGGAGATAATTTAGATTTTTGGTGTAGCATGTCCCGGTTATGGATGCAACGAACAAGACCCGTTGTCATCCAAGGTTTGAGTAATCGCGTTCTGTTAGTTATCCTCGCGGTGGAACTATGCTTAGAGCAAATACGAATATTTCAGCGGCAAGGTTCGGGTCGAGTTCCCTCAGTACGGGACCGAAATCGGTACAGTTTAATTCTTGTCTGATGGCTGAGTAGTTGTAACGAAGTACGACTGCCTTTGATGCTTTGACGGGGTTACTATTGATTTTCAAACTCAGGACGATGGGAAGGTGGTCTGTTATGTAGGTGTCAAGTATAATAACGCTTGCGGGGGTTTTTGTTTTTATTAGGATGTGGTCTAGGCAATTTTCTGATCTAGTGGGAAGCAGATGAGCCGGCAGAAGTCCAACAGACGCACAGAGGGTGAGATAGGCATCTGAGTGGCGATCGTGATTATTGGGTTTGATGTCGACGTTTAGATCACCAACTAGTATTATGTTTTTAAATCGTTTTAGCGATTGCACTAGAGAGTCTAAGCTATCGTAGAAAAAGTCTAAATTTAGGAACGAGGGGGAGCGATAAACGCAGATAATAGCCGTATTGCCTGTGTGACATACCAAGCAGTTTGCATCACGAAAAGGAGGTTCGTTGGTAGTGCATTGCATAGTACTTTTTGTATAAATCACCACTCCGTCATTTTGTAGAAGGTTATTTTGGCTAGCGTGGCTCGTATAACCAAGTAGAATAGGCAGAGCTCCTGAGACTTTTAACCAGCACTCCGTGAGTACAATAACGTCAAAATCTATTTTAGTCGTAGATAACATCGTTAAGAATTGATTAAAATTTTGTTAATACTTCTGATATTTATGTGAATTACTTTGAGGTTTAGGTGAGGGTATTTAACATATCTCGAGCACTGCTCTGGCGGACATTGGTGTATATTGGCTACTGAGATGTTATCAATGTCAGAATTAATCTTATTAATGTTTGCCATTTATAAGTGTTAATATTTTTTATTTAACAATACATCATAACGACGTCGCACGGCTGGAATAAAATAATGGTGCTGGCCCGGAGTTAACGTAATCGTAGGGTCGCAAAAATAATTCGAATAATCATGATGGAAGAGTGAATGATTGAACATAGTTTCAACTGTTACAAAATATAAGTAAATTACAAAATGATATATGTGTGAAATGGTACTTTTAAAAGGGTATAATAAAGTTATGAAATATACGGACCTACGGGGATTCCAGGTAAATCCCGTGATCGCGTGCACATGCAAATTAATGAAAAGTAGGATACGAGAATATAGTCAATTATTGCTATTGAATATAGACATGCAACGTTCAGATTTAATTTGGGTTGGCTTGTCTTCAGGATTTTTCCGCATGTAGATCTTCCCATTCAAACTCCAGCACGACAACTTGTGGGTCTTAGCAAGTTGGCGGCATTCGTAGAAGAGCTTTCTCATAGAAGGTGCCAGATGTTCAGCAGCGTAGATGGGTTTCTTTTCGCCAGGTAAGCCGATTGTGTGGGTATTCAACTTGTCAGTGGTAGCACGCTCTTTATTAAAACGGCGAACATTGGATAGGAAATCATGCTTACGGGAGACAGATGTAAATTCTGCGACGATTGAGCGAGAAGATCCCGTTTTTCCTGGGAGGCGGTGAATATCGCGCAACTGCGATTCATGTATCTCCAAGTCTACGGCCTTCCCAACTTTAGAGATAATTTCTAAGAGATCCTCTTGTTTTTCGTTATCCTTAGCTGGCACATTGCGCAATTCAACAGTCGCAGATCTGGAGCAGAGCTGTAAGTCCTGGATTTGTTTTTCCATGTGCTCAATCGATTCATTCTCCTCTTTTGTTCTCTTTTCTAAATTGCTCACCTTACTCAAAATCTCCTCATAGTCTTTATTGATGGAGTTCATGCCTTTTTCCAGTTCGATGCTCGTTTTCCGTATTTCTGCACATTGTTCTTTTAGCACGGATACATCCTTAGACTGGGACGAAAGCATGGCATTTTGTTCTGATTGCCACGAAGTCAGCCTATCATCGTGGTCAGCCTTCCATGAGGTTAACAGTTCCACCAGTTCATTTTTTAAGTCGAGGCATGCGCATGACGTCGGCTGAGAGGTGCCCGGTTTGTTAGGTGATTCATTCGGTCGTTGTCGCTTGCTGTTACGGACAGTGATGTTATCATTCTCAGCTTTTTTGGTATTGAGAGCGGGATTGGGTTGAACTGGGGACTGACCTTGCTTAGGCGACTTTTTAGGTGATTTTGGCGGTGTACGTTGCATATTTCGAAGTAAAATGAAGCTGCGACGATAGCAAGATAGCCAAAATTGCTGCGGCGGAGATATTTAAATAAATTAGCGGGCTCAGTTAATTTAAGTTACACTTATATCATTCTCATACGACACGTAGCGGTGATAGCTGCCCGTAGCACACGAAGCGGTTTGGCCGGCGCGTAGGCGCGACGTGTAGCAAGTCGTAGCACAGGTGACGTCAGCGGGGCCCCGCTCACTGCGTAGTAGATGTTATATTCGCCGTGTGATGACTAATCTCGTTGGTCTGGTGGTGCGGCGCGCGACTGCCAACTCCCGCGCTGCCAGTTCAAATCCGAGCGGGACAGGACGAATCAGGTGATTTCAAACTGAGGCGTAACACCGATTTATCTATTTGTTTCACTCTAGGGCCGCCTATTAGGAGGAGCCTATGATTTAAAATCACTAAAGAGCGACAAGGAATCGAAAACTTGGCGGGTTGACCAATCACTAATTAGCACAAATTATCACAATTGCTCAGAGGACAGAGGTCCACTGTACACGTCCGTACAGAGCCGCGGCACACGAAACACCGTCAAAACTATCTTTGTTTTACAGAAAATTCTTTTTCTGAATCTTCAGAATTTTCTTCAAAATATCTCTTCGAGCAAAATTCAAAGAAATAGATATTTTGACTGTGGCCTCTCAATATACAAGGTGTTGTTTTGAACCTGCAAAACTTTTCAGGAGGTTGTTATGAAAATCGTAAATAATTGTATAACAATACGATACCAAGTCAATAATCAATAATACTTTTTATTTTAGATTTTTAAATTTTATCTTTTCTTTTTATTTTATTTTTTTATTTTTTTTTTTTTATTTTTTTTTTTAATATTTTTTTTTGTTTTTCGGGTCGAGAATCACTAACATAATTACCTCCTAAAATGTTTTGCAGGTCCAAAACCACACCTTGTATATTTGATAATCTTATGTATGTACACGAAAACATATCAAATTATTAGAAAATGTCCAATATTCATAGTTTAAATACCAGGAATAAACACAATCTTGCTGTATAACGAACTCGCCTCCACAGAGTAGGCAACTCGTTCATGGTTCAATGTATATGCTTTTACAACAAACTTCCTATTGACATTCGAATTTTACCCATTAATCGATTTAAAAGCTGTATTAAAAACAACTAAAAATTATGTACATTATCTATTTATTACATTATTTGTATTATACATTTTCTGATTATTTAGAAGACAAAAAAGCTTGGGTTTGAGCAGCTCGCTCTGCTGTCTTGTGATAAAACCGTAAAACTTGTCATCTTAATTAATATGCAAAATCATCATTATATACATATTGAGATTGTTGAATATTATAAACAAAATTACATGAATATTAACTTTGAAAAGTATTATATTACTTTAATTATACTTTTCAAAGTAAATAACCCGGTGGTAGCCCGAAAACTAAAGTCAACAACGACGAATTAAAGGAGTGGAAGCTGACGATACTCAATCTACGGCTGACTAAACAGCAGCTTTCAACGTTAGCATCAAAACAATATTGGTCCATTTGTTTCAAATTGGCAAAGTAAAAAAACCTTGATAAGTGGGTGCCGCACGAACTGAACGAACACCAGCGCGATGAACGTGTTGACGTGTCTTGCGTTACTTAACAGATACAGAAACGAAGTGATTTTGAACCTCATTGTCACTTGCGATGAAAAATGGATTCGTTTTGATAATCGTAAGCGGTCATCATGTTGGTTAGACCCTGGTTTAGCGCCTAAGCAATGCCCCAAACGAAAACTTACCCCTAAAAAGTCATGGTCACTTTTTGGTGGTCTAGTGCCGGTATAATTCATCACAGCTTCTTACCAAATGGCACCAACATTACTGCGGATGTGAACTATGAGGAACTGGACACAATGATGGAGAAGCTCACAAATCTACGGCCAGCCTTGGTTAATCACTCGTCCCCGTTGCTCCTACTTGGCAGGGAATAAATTCAATACCCAAGAGGCTGTATAACCTCCCCGCCTATGGCTCCGCCTACTGCGGTGCCCGATGTGGACCACACCGCCGACAACGACGATGCTCCGGAGGTGACCGAGGGAGAGATGAGAGCGGCGGTACGCAGGCTTAATGCCAAAAATACCACCCCAGGACCCGACGGCTTACCTGGGAAGGCCTGGGTCCTGGCCATGCCTCCATGGCCAGGACCTCGGGCCTCGACTTAGGGGGCTCCTAAGCGCATGCATGGAGAGGGGCCAGTTCCCGCTTCGTTGGAAAACGGGGAAACTGGTCCTCATAAAGAAGGCAGGGCGCCCTGCGGACTCTCCGTCCGCTTATCGGCCCATCGTGCTGCTCGACGAGGTGGGCAAGCTCTTTGAAAGAGTCATTGCAGACCGCCTCGTCGGCCAGCTGGTGCGTGTGGGGCCGGATTTGGTGGAGAGCCAGTTTGGTTTCCACAGAGGGCGCTCTACGGTGGACGCCATCATGCGCGTGCGAGCCCTGACGACGGGGAATGCTGTTGCCTAGGGTGGGGTCATCTTGGCGGTGTCCCTAGACATCGCCGATGCCTTCAATACCCTGCGCTGGAGTTGCGTCAGGGAGGCACTCCGGTAGCACCGGATGCCGACCTACCTCTGTCGTGTGTTCGAGGCCTATTTAACGGACATCTACCCCGGTCACCAAGGAGTGTGGTACCGGCAAGAGATGTCGTGCGGTGTCCCACAGGGATCGGTCCTGGGGCCACATCTGTGGGACTTCGGATACGACTGGGTGCTGCGCGCCGACCTCCCTAGCGGCGTCAGCGTAGTGTGTTACGCTGACGACACGTTGGTCCTGGCGCAGAGGAGGTCGCACCAGGCGGCGGCCGAATTAGAGGCACGCGGGGTTGCGACAATCGTCGAAAGGATCCGGCAATTGGGACACGAGGTGGCTCTGCACAAGTCCGAGGTCATGTGTTTTCATGGTCCTCGGAACACGCCACCGTTGGGATCCCAGATAACGGTGGGAGGGGTTTCCGTCGGTGTCGAGTCGACGATGAAGTACCTGGGACTCGTCCTCGACAGCCGGTGGAACTTCGTGGAGTATTTCCGACGTTTGGCTCCCAAACTGGAGCGGGCAGGCGCTGCATTGAAGCGGCTCCTGCCCAATCTAGGGGGTCCAAACGCCTCCTGCCAGAGGCTCTATGCGGGGGTCGTACGGTCCATGGCCCTCTACGGGGCTCCTGTATGGGCGCGCTCTCTGGCGCTGCGGCCAGCCCGCCAGTTGAGCGCGGCCCAAAGGGTCATGGCCATCCGGATGGTCCGGGGATACCGCACAGTCTCCTGTCAGGCAGCGAGCCTCCTTGCCGGATTGCCGCCATAGGATCTGGAGGCAAAAGTCCTCGCGCACGTATGGGAGTGGCGCGAGGAGGCGAAACGCCGGGGGTAAGTCCGCTGCCGCGAGAAATCGCGGCACAGTGGACGGAGCTCCGGCGGGATCTCATGGCGTCATGGAAAGTACGGTTATCGCAACCCAGTGCTGGGCACGCCACGATTGCGGAGATAAGTCCCCTCTTTGAGGAGTGGCTAGAGAGGCGCCACGGCGTCCTCACCTTCCGCCTGACGCAGGTCCTTACCGGACACGGCAGTTTCGGGAGGTTCCTGTGTCGGATAAGGCGGGAGGAAACGTCCGGGTGTCACCACTGTGTGGATCGCCCGGAGGACATGGTGGAGCATACGGTGGAGGTCTGCCCGGCTTGGGCAGAGCACCGCCGTGTCCTCGTGGAGACGATCGGCGGCAGAGATCTCTCGCGTCCGGCCCTGGTTCAGGCCATGGTACGGAGCGAGAGGGCATGGGCAGCCGTCACCTCCTTCTGCGAAGCAGTAATGCTCGCGAAGGAGGAGGCGGGATGGTTGAGGGAAAGGCAAGTTTGGCGCCCTCTCGCCCCTAGCCGCTGCAGGAGACGCCCTGGGCGTCGGGAATCCCGGGCGGATTTCCGGCCACCGTAGGCGCGGGCTTGCGGACGGTGAGCAATTTGTAGCTCACCGTCCGGTAAGGACCAGGCCCGGGTTGACGGCGCGTTGTATTCCACGCGCGCCTCAAAGAGATGTCGTCAGCACATAGGTAGGGGTCCACTAGGACCGATGCCTGCCGGGGTCGCGGGAAGGTACTTATGGGTCACCGAGGCCCCCGCAACACAGGCAACAGGAAGGAATACGGGTGGGTTTTAGTCAGTAAGAGTCTGACACATCCTCCCGCTCCGCCCAGAGCGGGAGAAGTTATTTGATGATTTCTCACCCTCAAAAAAAAAAAAAAAGCGGCTGTATAAAATGCCTTTGAAGAGTTTGTTGGCTCCCGTCACCTGACTTCTTCAAAAAGGGCATTGAGAAATTATCACTGCGCTGGCAGAGATGCATCGATAGCATGGGCGCATATTTTGATTGATAAAATAAAGAATATTTACTTATATAAAAATTACTTGAACTTTATACTACAATTTCATAGGTGAAGTAACATAACGCAGGTACTACGTGGGCAATGGCAGCGCTAGAGTATTTCAAAATAATGGTGATAATATTAAAATGTATTATTATTATTTTTAAGTTAGACATTTAGAATCACATAAATCTGTTTACATAAAAAATAAAATAAAATATTTATTTGCATTTGTTGTCTGTCTGTCCGTTACCTCTTCACGCTTTTTACCAACTGCAGTTGGGTGATAGGTATATGGACAGGCCATGAGCAGTGTTAGGACATAGGGTACTTGTTATCCCAGTAGCACGTCCCCATGGGATAATTTCTGACATCCACGCCGGCGAAGCCGCGGGCAGAAGCTATTCGCTGATGATACTTCTCTTATTTTTTAAATAGATAGAAAGATACAATGCCATACATGTCCACGATAGTCTGGCTGTTCTTTGGAAATGGTTCGTGCATTAAATGTCTTAAATTCTCATTACCAAATGTACCCCAAGTGAGTCTAAATTTAAAACTTAATGGCAAGAAACTTGATGCTAATATGGAAACTGTATTTTTAAGAATTACTCTAGATTCGAAGTTGCAATGGGGTGTCCACATTAGAGCTCTTTCGGTAGATTAAGTTCAGCTGTATATTATGCAGTAAGAAAAATAAGGCAGTTGACCGATATAGCCACAGCTAGATATTTCCCCAGAATTATGTGTTAATTATGGCGTTCTGCTGTAGGGATCGGCAGCTGACGTAAATTCACTTTTCATTTTATAAAAGAGGGCAATCCGAGCGATCTATAGATTGTTCCTCATGAATCCTTTAGAAACAAATTCAAAGAAATTGATATATTTTGTATGTTCGTAAAAACTTTGCACTTTTCAAAATAAAATCAATATCAAAATCAAAATATTTTTATTTCACTTAAACCTACATGAGCACAGAAACTTCAGAAGCTAGGTGCACGGTTCCAATCTGTCGTTTCTTAAGACGCTTTCAACACCTAAACCGCGGTCACTATCAAATTCCATAGAAAAGAAAGAGAAGCGCGATGACACAACGCTTGTAATTTATTGCAAAATAAGAAGTAATCTATTTACTCAAAACTGAGTCGAGTAATCGAAAATAAAAAACAACCAAGTTCTGCATTCAAATAAGACGTTCTTGTTATTAATTAAATACGTAACGTATGTTGATATTTGATACAGATATTTTGGATTAGAACTCAAAGTAAGAGGTTAGTTTAACGTTAGTTTGTATTAAGATTTTGTTTTCAAAACGTGTTTTCGTTACAACCATGTTCTGGGAAATATGTTCAAAATTAACATATATTTTTTCCCCTACCACAAACTATACAGATTTGGCAATTGTTTTTCTTAAGCGAAGCCTATTTTGGTCAATTGGGTCTTCTCAGCGCCTTAAGGAGAAGAGCCGACAAGAAACTCCACGGTTACTCTTTTACAAATAATTGGCTTTTACAAAGTTTTCAAATTACAGTGTTAATAGGTATGGGAGGACAGTGTAGGCCTGTCAAGAAGTACCAGGTACTTAACAAAAAATAAATGGTCTACAAATCTAGTCTATTAAGCCTACAACGTTCTCACGTTCTCAAAATACACAAGTATCTATGTAAAATATTAATAAAATAATAAAGATAAAAACTTAATTAAACCAAATGATGATTGCCATTACTGAAAGTCTAAATAATTACCTTGTCCACAAAAGTCACTAATAAATAGTTTTATATCAAAATTGTAGGTATACATATAATGTCAAATAATTAAAATATTATTTTTTTTAAAGTATGTATAAAAAAGAAATAAACATCGTAATTTGGTAGCGGTTAATAGACATTTACATAGATAAGCTGTTTATGAGGTACCAAGGAAGCCACATGTGCAGAAGGAATTATTGCCAAACTTCGTTGTCTACGTCAATAAGAAGCGATTTCTATAAAATAAATACACGTAGTAAACATGAAATTGTGATACCCAAATTTAGATTAACTAAAACAAGCAAGTTATTTCTTATAAACAATATCCGCTTTTATAACAAGTTGGCAAAATCGGTTACAGAAATGAGTAGTGGAAAGTTCAAAACCCACATCAAAAGTGTCCTTATCAAAAAGCATAATATATTATAAGATTATTGACTACATTGAAGACAAGCAAGTTTAGCAATAATTCCTTCTGCATATATGGCTTCTCTGGTACCTCATTAACGACTTATAATGAATCAAAATCAAAAGTCATTTATTCAAACTAGGCTGAAAATCAGCACTTTTCGAACGTCAAAGTTACGTATGACAGTCCCCCAAAAATGCCCGCCCGTCAATGAGAACATAAACGCATGTAAATGTATATTAACTGCTCCCAAGTTACAATATTTATAACTTACTTTCATGACATAATCTTTTAATTATTTAACATTATACATATACCTACAATTCTAATTTCAACTATTTATTTGTGACTTTTGTGGATAGGATATTCATTCAGATTTGTTACAGTTGTAATGGCAATCATGTCATTTGGTTTAAATAGGTTTTGGTTTTTATTATTTTATTAAATTTTAAGTGGATAATAATAAGTAGATTATTTTATATTTTGCGGATGTGAAAACGTACGACTTAATAGACTGTAGATTAATAAACAATTTTCTATTTTGTTACGTACCTGGTACCTACTTGATGACAGGCGTCCTCCCATACCTGTTAAGATAAATACTTCTAGCACGGGACGTCAAGTTTAGGTAATTCTTCGCAAATTTAAAAATTCAAAAACTCACACAGAAGTGGGCGTAATTGTGTGCGTAGAGTTGGCACGTTCGCTCTCTTTATAGTTAGACTTACCCATTTTGATCCATTCATTTGAGAGCCACAATTGTGATAGCAAAATTAAATTAAATTTAAATCCAACTTCAGTTTATAGTTGATACTTGTGATTAGTACACACATACATAAACTCACGCCTTCTTCCTATGGGGGTAGGCAGAAACTACAGAACGCTCCTTACATACTCCTTTTGATTTGTAGCTTTATAATAAATAAATAATTATATATTTAATTTAATCATTATTTATTTTTTATTATATTTAAATAAAACAGTTTATTTATACGTATCTTGTTGTGTTTACTTTACATTAGACATACAAATTTAATAAATGATATTTATTTATGTAAGTACATCTCTCAATGACACTTTTATAACTATTCGATGTTTCCATGGTTCCAGGAGATGAGGCTGATGTAGTATTCTGAAAAGTATGACCGCCATTTCCTTCATTTTGGATTTCAAGTCATTCCGTTCTTCTCTCATCATTTGAGTTTTCTTTACGTTACCTGAAGTTAAACCATATACCAGTAAGCACACAAACCTTGTTGGAACGAAGTTCCTTAACGCGACTTGTTATAGGAAGTCACTGGTTGAAATCATCACGTAAGAAAAAAGCGTTATGCCTCTGCCATGCGACTTTGTCTTTCACTGTATCTATTTCTATTATAAACGAGTGTGTGTGTGTGTACAAGTATCGCGTAACGCGTAAGGAACTTCGTTTCCGACGGGGGTCTCCGGAGCGGACATTTTTTACAATCGTCTATTTAGTTTCACCTATCCTGGTGTCTGTAATCAAATTATAGTCTATAAAAAAAAAAGATAAATTAGACCTACTTCCCACTTTCCGATTTCCGATGAACCTGAAATTTTTCATGAATATGTAAATCGATTCGAAATGTTGATAATGCAATATTATTATGACATGAAGCTGATATGATGATGGATCCGGAAGGTGGCCATGGGAACTCTGTAATACAAAGACGCAACCCCACCGAGTTTGGGTTCGTTTGATTCGTATTGACAAGGACTCTATTCCAAGATGATATCCAGGGTCTGATGATGGAGCCAGAAGGGTCTAGAAGTCGGCTACGGGAACTCTGTAATAAACAATGCAACCCCATCGAGTTTCGTCTTGACAAATATTCTGGTTCTTGAACCAGAATATTTGTCAAAATGAATCATCAGACCCTAGGTTCTGATGATTATGTTGGTCGACTATTATATAAAATAAATTAAGTCAAAGTCAAAGTCAAATTATTCATTTCAAATAGCACATAAAGGGCACCTTTGAACGTCAAAATTTACACAAAAATAGAATTGAATCTAGTCGCCCCCCTTCCAAAAGGTAGTTTCGTATGGAGAAGAATGGGCAAGAAACTCCACGTGACTCTTTTAATACATATCTATAATAACTAATACTACTATATAATCAATACTTATTGTGAGAGATACGGCGCAACTTGCGTCTGCCCTAGTCCGAACAATCCTGGAAGCTCGCACTACGTTCGACTTCCGCGTCGACTTGGGACAGGTGAGCTTGGTCTTGTCGCTGCCGGCCGTGGTCGAGTCGATGGCCGGCAGCGAGGAGTCCTGGGACGCGGTGGTATCCTTCTGCGAAACAGTCGTGTCGCAGAAGGAGGCTGCAGAAAGGGAGCGGGAGATCTCGTCCGCTCACCCGGCCCGCAGCAGGCGCACCGGGCGTCGGCAGAGGGCAGATAATGCCCTCTTCCGGCCCCCCTAAATGGGTCCAGGGACGGCGGACTCGGGGACGTCCGCCGCCCCCTATCACACTGGACCCGAGGTGGCGGCGCGTAGTGTTCCACGCGCGTACCTTTGAGACGTCGCGGGGGGGTCTAACACCTCACCCCCCCCGCAGAGTTGAGGTGGCCCGCAGAGGCGGGCCGGCACTAGCCGGGGATCACAGAAGTAATACTAGCTCCCAAGATCCCAGGTGCAAGTGTGGGAAGGGAACACCGGGGTGGTTTTTAGTCAGTAAGAGTCTGACAGACCCCTCCGCCCACCCCAGGGCGGAGGACATCCATGAGGATTTTCCACCCCGGCAACAAAAAAAAAAAAAAAGGTGAGCTTGGTCTACTGGTTGAGAGCTTGGTGTGCAATGAGCCTCAAGACTATCATTCAGCCTTGTGGACATCGTCGAAAACGATGGTCCTATCGGGGAGCACCAGGGGGGTATGGAGACGACTTCTTAGGAGTTTCCTCTGAAGTTTCCAGAAGGCCAGGTAAGTGGGTTCTTACTCGCTCAGCATCTTGTCCCAGCCGGCGTTACGCAGCTCCGATAGGCGTGTCTTTACAGATCGCGGTAAATAGCGCATATGGCCTTTGTTCGCGTGGCAGGAAAAATAGCTGTATGCACTTACAGCCACGTTCTTCTCAATCAACAGTTCTCGGACGGAGGAAGGAACCCATAGGACGGGCATTCTCTTTGCTGACGAGCGTCTGCACGCTTCGTTAGCTTTGAGGAAGATGATTTTGGGGCCTTTGAGCTGCCACAGTAGTTTGCTGGGTACCCCGATTCACTAAATAGCACACAGCTAGGTGGTTCGGTGCAAAAGGAGCGTCTTTCGGGCAGGGCCACTTGGAAGTGCCGTGCTCATACAGGCACTTTATCGACTCCGGTTTAGCATTGCAGTTCTTCTGCGCATGGCCGTAAAGTTGGCAACGGTGGCATTGGCCAACGATGCCGTTCTTTTTGGGCTACTGGATTTCGGAACCCACGAGTCTGCAGATGGACTTGACCTGCAATATCGGGTTATAATATATCCGTATATCCGTATGGATTGACATTCGCTGGCCGCTCCCGCTCAGCCAGAGCCAGTCCCGCCAGCAAAATGCAAGGACCGGATGAGGCGGTGGGTGGAGCAGCTTAGTATCGATGTGGCGTCAGCTCATGCGCAGCCCCGGAGGGTGCGCGCCGTGGCGATGGTGTGGCAGTGCGAGCGGGGGATGCGTGGCCACGCGTGGATGGCCCGGGGTTGCAGACGGCGGGCGCAGCGATGCGCACTGACGCGGACACGCATGCGGGTGGTACTGTGGCGGGCGCTTGCGGTGCGTGGCCTGGGTGGCTTACGGCGGGGTGGATGGCTACCGCGTACTGCCCCTGCCGGCTCGATGACGGCGTTGGCACAACGCGCGCAGGCGCCGATGTCGTCGGAGGGCTAGTAGCTACCACAGCAATCGCTGCCCCTCTCCTTTGCTCTTCTTCTCCTCCTCTTCTAGTTGGATGGAATGTTGATGGTGACGGTCTAGCTGGCGGCGCAATGGACGACGCGAATATTTGGCATCGACGATGCCCGGTCCAATGCCGGACGGGCCTCCTGGGACCCCGTATCGCGGCCCAGCGAGCCGCGCTTATCGCGCTTCGGCACGCCGGAGCGGCGATTACTCGCCGAGCAGCACGCACGTGCTCTAGTAGGCCACGAGCTAATCCTGTAATTTGAAACGATTTGCGCGGAGTTTTACAGTAGTTTTAAAATATTTCTAGAAAAATAATTAAACGAATTTTAAATTGCAAGTTTTAAAGAAGATGTTCTTCTATTGTAAACCATTATTATATTATTGTAAAAAAATATTCTAGCAGTGGCATTGGTATTAACCAATGACGGTAATACTGCTAGAATATTTTTTACAAGTAAGTGGTAATCCACTTACTTGTCGTGGTTTGTCGATGATCAATCCTAGCTCCTCACGAAAACGTTGTTGAACTAGAGTTTTCTTTTCTAACTTTTGTCGGTTATGAAATTACGAAATACCAACTCGGTGGGATATGATAGCATTAGTACTAATATGATCAAACTAAATTTATTAACTTTAACAAAACCCTTGACTTACATAATAAATTAACTTATCTTTGGAGAAGGGTATATTCCCCGTCAGTTTAAAATTTTATGTTGTAAATCCCCTTCACAATAAAGGACCTAGATCGCAGTCAAATAATTATAGACCAATTACTTTGGTTCTCATACTTTCAAAAATATTTGAGAAAGTAATGATTAAGGCTTATAAATTTCTTAGAGAAACATGATGTGTTATGTAGTCAACAGAACGGTTTCATTAAGCAAAAATCTACAACTTTGGCATGTTTTAAATTAGTAAAAGAAATTATGAATGCTATCAATAAAAAAGAAATACCAATAGCAGTATTTTTGGATACGAGTATGAGTAAGGCGTTATGTTATGTTATGTTAGAGGGTTTGGTTTCCGCACTTAGTCCTTCAGGTGGACCATTGTGCGTGGGCCATGGCGGCCGTTTTTGGTGGTTATTCCAACCAGCCCCCTCCAGAAGTTGATAACATCTCCTGGTCTGTTTAGAACCTCTGTGTAGGATCTAGGTGCCCCGAGGGTTTCTGTTCTAATGTGGGTTACGCCTGTGCATTCGAAGAGCACATGCGCAACGGTTTCCTCTGCCTCCATGCAAGCCCTGCACAGAGGGCTGTCCGTTATGCCTATTGTGTGGAAGTGTTTGTTTAGCGAGCAGTGGCCCGTGATGGTCCCCGTCAACAGGTGCAGGCCGGTCCTGTCCAGGCGTAACAAGCGCCTGGTTAACTTACTATCCAAGGATGGCATAGCCTCCTTGGACTGTCTGCACCCCTGTACCAAGGACCACCAGCTCTCCGCTTGTGTGTGGGTGAGCTCCTGTAGCCACCTGCGTAGTTGGTTGAAGGGGATGGGCACGATTGGCTCCGGTCCGCAGACTGACGTGCCGGATGCTTTCCTGGCTAGTTCGTCAGCTGCGTCATTGCCTAGCGATCCACTGTGTCCTTTTATCCATTGCAGTGTCACTGTGTTGCGGTTCAATACCGTTATACGTTCTAGCGCATTGTGACATTCTTGTGTTAATCTCGAGGTATTATGTTTCTTCCCTAGGGATTGGAGAACTGAGGCGCTGTCGGAGAGTATACGTACATGAGTGTCCGTAACTCTCCTGGCTTCTATGGCATACGCCGCTTGTATAATGCCCACACATTCCGCCTGGTAGACGGTGTTGAACATTCCCAGCGGGCAGGATATATTTATGTTAAGGTCGTGTGAGAAAACGCCAGCTCCGGTTCCGGAGTTGGTCTTTGATCCATCGGTGTATACTCTTACCTCATACGGGCCTGAATAGTCGCACCGTTCTTCTGTGAGTATTATGTTGTAGTGCTTTTGGAAACAGTGTAGTTTTGGGGCTCTGTCGCAGGGTGATGCCATCATCGGTCTTCGTTTGATCGCATCCTCCCTTATGCGTATGTGCTTGACTCTAGAGTCTTTGCTCAGGGTTCCTGTTATGTTAAGCCTAAAGGCGGCCAGGGCCGCCTCCTCTCGCACGATGAGGTGCAGAGGCGGCAATCCAAGCATCGCCTGTAGGGCGGCGGTGGGCGTAGTTCTCATACAGCCTGTGATTGCTACACAAGCAAACCGTTGCAGTTTTTCGAGATCTTTTTGGGCTGTGCTCAGGTCTGTCCTGGGCCACCAGACTAGTGAGTCGTATGTGATAGTTGGCCGGATGACCGTGGTGAATAGCCAGTGGGTAATCTTGGGGTTAATTCCCCAGTTCCTGCCGAGCAGTCTTTTGCACTGCCACAGCGATATGCTGGCTTCTGTAATGATGTAGTTGGTGTGTTTTGCCCAATTCAACTGTTTGTCCAAGAAAATGCCCAGGTATTTGGTTTCAGTTGATAGGCTTAGGGTGGTTCCAAAGAATCGTGGTAGCTGTAGCAGCGGCAATTTCCTCTTCTTTGTGAAAAGAACCAATTCGGTTTTTGTAGGGTTTACTGATAGTTGGTGCTTATTGCACCAAACCTCTACCATTTTTAAGGCTTGGCGCATAAGGTTGCACAGGGTATTCTCGTGGGTGCCGTTTATTATTATGGTTAAGTCATCCGCGTAGCCTACGGTGAAGTAACCTTTATCGTTGAGTGTTTTAATAAGACTGTCGTCAACCAGGTTCCATAAGAGTGGCGAGAGGACGCCACCTTGTGGGCAGCCCTTCGCCACTATGGCCCTGGTGGTGTCGTAAAAGAAATTATGGATGCTATCAATAAAAAAGAAATACCAATAGCAGTATTTTTGGATATGAGTAAGGCGTTTGATATGGTATGTCATGAAACCTTATTGCGTAAACTTGAGCAATATGGCATACGAGGCATTGCTTATAGGTGGTTCGAAAGCCACTTAACAGGCCGACAACAAAGCACGGAGATTAAAAAAATGTGTTTCGAAACTAACACCCAGAAAAGACAAAAGAGAAAACTCTAGATAACAGTAAAATTGTTACGAATAAAGCAATGACAGATTTAATCAGTTGGCTAGACAGGAATAATTTAAAAATAAATACAAATGAAACAATTTATAACATTTTCGCCATATAATAACCACAAAAAATAAGGAAATGGAAGGAAATTAAGTTTAAATTACAATAATAATGACATAGAAGAAGTTAATAATAGCAAATTTTTAGGAGTAGTAATGGACAGGCATTGCAATTGGAAAGCTCAAGTAGATAATATATGTAAGAAAATAAATAAATTCGTATTTGCACTTAGGAGGATCAAAAATTTAACAGACATTCAAACAGCCCTATTGGTATACCATAGCCATGTTTGATCTGTTTTAAGGTATGAAATAACAGTATGGGGTAATTCAACAGATGCCCAGAGGGCATTCATAGCCCAAAAAAAGGTAAGGTCAATTTTCTATCTTAAGTGGACAGACTCCTGTAAACCCGTATTTATTAAGCAAAAGCTGCTTACCCTCCCGTCTTTATATGTATTTCAAACCTGCACATTTGTAAGAAACAATTACTCGCTTTTTGAAAAGGATGAAAAGGCTATGTCAAAGCGGAAAATAGTACAAAAGCCACTAGTAGTCCCGCGTAATAGACTAAAAGTATGCAACAAAAATTATTATACCATGGCGGTGAAAATATATAACCACTTAGCCGAAGAATTTAAAATTGCTACAGATTTAGAATTTAATAAAAAGCTATTTATTTGGTTGTGTGAGAGATGTTTTTATTCCATCAATGAATATTTTGAATATAAAATGTAAAACTTATGTATTATAATTATTATGACATCCACATATTATTATTGACATTACTTAAATTATATTGAAACATTTTCATTATTCTTGCTATTTTTTATTCACTTGACATCAGTATTATTGATCGCTATTTTTTAATTTTAATTATTATTTTAAATGGATAGAATTGTATTTAATTTGAATTTTATTAATTGCATTGTAATCTAAACTTAAGTTATGACATTATTATTTTTATGTTATTGCTAATAATGATTAAATGTGTACCTACTGCATGCTTATGTAAAACCTACATATTTGCACAGCTGGAATGCTGAATATAGTGAAACCCATAGATCCTAAGAACTTATGTCAGCTACCTATATTCTTGCAAATAAATATATCATTCATTCATTCATTCATTTGTTGATTTCACGATGTTTTCCTTCATCGTTTTGAGAGCAGTGGTGATAAAATAATGTACACTAAGTAAAAGTGCCTGCTTGGGACCGAACCCACGACCTACAACTCGTAAAGGCTCGTGCGGACTGGTGCGATATCGCGGACGCGACAGGCATTGCGACGCGCAGCGCGACATTTTCCATGAAGTTTTCATAGAAATTGTGCTACCAGTGTCGCGTCGCGCCTGTCTGCACGACCCTTAAGTCGCGGCCGTTACCACTGGGACACAACAGCTCAATTATTGTTTTATATCAAAGGGCAAAACTGAAACGTAATAGTTATTTTCAACATATCGAACAATTTTGATGTTCCTTCAATAAAGAAACACAATTGAAACCTTTTACTGAGGTTTTTAATTACTAACATGCTTATGTGTTAATGAATTAATAATTGGAAACAATAAAAGACTCCTTTTCTTTGGTTGTCGTGTCATGATGGTACAGCATGTAAGTTGGTATTTTTTCAAATAACGTAGCATCACGGGGACGAGCCTATTGCCGTCAACCGGGCACAAATCCAGACTCCAGCCAGCTACTGAGAAATTAGAGATTTTCTATCTGGAATTTCTCAGTAGCAGCTCGAAGACTTTAGTTTATAATATGTGTAGCTAAGCACCTGTCATGCACAGATTTGTTCCGTCACCATGCTACTGATGTCGGCTGCGTTGGCGGCGATGGGGCCGCAGCGCACGGGCTGGCTGGACCGCGTGGTGCAGTACGAGAAGGAGAAGCTCTTCAATGAAGTCAGAGAACTGGCGCCCATAAATATGAACGGTACGACTGGTTTTATTACATTGGATTTCATTAACATTAACTAAATTAAATTAAAACTAAGTTAAGCCTAAAAAAGGCCCTCGGGGAAATGTACCGAGGATGCTGGCGGCATTTCCTCGCTGAATTGCAATGCTGATGCGTTGCGCGAGAAAGCCGCCAGCTTTTCGGTCACCAGTTACATCAACTAGACGCAATTTCCGCAAATAACTTATGCTCACTGGGACCCCACGGACCGAGGGTCTTGACGCCAAAGGGCACAAAGTTGTACTCTCTGCCAAGGCCTCCATATTTAATAACTTTCAGATTTTCGGCATTTTCTGCCGCTGCAACCGCTTTAGAAGTAGTCCGTTGGAGGTGGGACGGTACCAGTATGTCTACACAGGTATCGTCCCACACAAGCATCCTTCCCAAACTCCACGGGACCAAAGACACACCATCAGGTCTTTTGCTATCATCTCTGACAATGCCAGTCGGCTCAAGAAGAGCAGGCACATTGATGTCTTGAAAAGCGGCCTGCACTTTTTTAACAACAAAGTCCGTGGTGACCCAGTCGGTCCACGTCCGTGCCATGTGTGTGGAGTGCATACCGTGACCCCAAGCCGCAGACCAGTCGCTAGACGAAGGGAGTTCGTATCCAGGTAGGTACCGGTATATGGAGAAGGATGGGCATGTAGCCAATGACCGACCTCTCTGGCTCCGACCGCCAAAAGTCTTGATTTCATTAGGAAAAACATTCATCATACTCTTGCCTTTATTCCAATTTATTAAGTAAAACCAAAAAGACAATTCAAAGACCATTTCAGACACCAATCGACATAGCCTTCACGTGATCTAACCACGATTACGTTTGGAATTTAAAAGTGACTGTGATTTTGAGTTTGTTTTGGCCTTCTCAGAGAAGTCAGATAGGAAACGCCGACCACATCTAGTTGTTTAAATATGATTAACGTGTACAATAAAGTGTTTGTACAATAAAATCATTACAGAAATAAAATCAATTACCACAAAATTTTCAACAGATTACTGCTTTATATACATTAATAAACTGTTAGCATACGTGTAAACATTTACTTACAGTTTGATCTAGACACGCGGTAGCGTGTCAAGCCAAGTTCAAGCAACAGAACTGGCGAGCAGCATAGTGCCATTTGGAGCCACTTTTGACCCATAACTCAAAAACTATTTCACTTAAACGTGTCAAATTTGGCTCATATATTGAGACTTGCGAGATACATAATTTTTTTTTTTTTTTTTTTTTTTTTTTTTTTTTTTTTTTTTTCAATAATATCATTTATTTACATAACCAAATTACAAGATGATTATTAACATTAACTAAATTAAATTAAAACTAAGTTAGGCTTAAAAAAGGCCCTCGGGGCATTGTACCGAGGATGCTGGCGGCATTTCCTCGCTGAATTGCAATGCTGATGCGTTGCGCGAGAAAGCCGCCAGCTTTTCGGTCACCAGTTACATCAACTAGACGTTTCGCGATTTCCGCAAATAACTTATGCGCACTGGGACCCCACGGACCGAGGGTCTCGACGCCAAAGGGCACAAAGTTGTACTCTCTGCCAAGGCCTCCATATTTAATACATAATGTGCTTTAAATTTCATAAACATATCTCAAACGGTTATTTAGATATTAACGTCTAAAAATCGTCATTTTTATCACTGACTGACCTAAAGATCAAACTCTAACCCAGTTCCAGATGACCTAGAAAGTTAAAATTTGGTATGCAGACAGGTAATTAGGTGAATACAAAGTAATAAATCAGAAACTGGTAAATTTTTACCATTTTATTATAATTTTTCACTTATTTATTTATTTATTTAATACTTTACGCACACAAATGTACAGAGGCGGACTTAATGCCATAGGCATTTTCTACCAGTCAACCTTTGGGTGATGCAGAGACAGACAGCGGTAGGTGCAATAACGAAAACTGTGGAATAAATATTTATTAAAATATAAGTATATACATATATATACCTATTAAAAACATATTATATACATATACCTAATTATACATAAATATAAGACCAAATAAATACACGAATATACTAAACAGTAAGACAAACAATGGGAAAACATTACCGTTGTGATGATACTGCCAGCTTCTTACGAATGTGCTCGCGAACTTTAACTTTAAAGGATAATCGGTTCATTGCCATCCTGATTTCCTGGGGGAGCGCATTCCACAGAGAGATAGACTGAACGAAGAAAGAAGAGTGAATAAAGTCAGTGCGGTGAGTGGGACATTGAAGAAGACGATTGTGTGATGAACGTAGATTTTTAAATCTATCAGACCAGGTTTTAATGGCTGTCAAGTCCCTATTTAACTTGTCGATAATGTCAGGTATTTCATCAACCCTACCTTGACAGTACAACTGCAAGTCATCTGCATACAGATGATACGAACACTGAAGCTCGGAAGTTATAAGATTAATAAAACACTTCTTTTGACCTTGAAGCTAGCAACCAAGGCATATATCATTATATTGAACTTGGCTCTCATTTCACATTTATGTTTTTGATGGGATCTTAATTTATTAGGTACAGCTTTGTAAGGGCATCAATAATAAAAAAAATCGGGTGGGTCTGTGTCGCACACGGTCGTTGATGCATCGCGAAACATCTATAGTCAGCGAGTCGCACATAGTGTTAAAGATTGAAATGAAAACAAGATTGTCTTCGTTCTATTTAGAACAAAAAAAAAACAATAAATATAAAAAATAAAAATAAAAAATAAAACAATAATATTTTTTAATATTGTATTAAAATATTAAATATTTTAATTAATAAAATATTTATTTTAATACAATACTGACACTGAATAGGTAGTACAAAAAAAAACTTATACCCGTATTAATATTCGACAAAGATTTTGTTTAACATTGGTCTGTGATATGAGAAATAAGAAACATAAGGCATATTTCTGGTGAACGTACAATCTATAGGAGTATTGTCCAGTGTTGTCGGAATTGTATGCACGTAGTTGAGGCCGAATTCATTAAATGATAAATGATTTTATTTCTGTAAGTAGGTTTTTACAAACACTTTTACACGTCAAAACATATTTTTTCAAACTAGATGAGGCCGGCGTTTCCTATCTGACTACTCTGAGAAGAAAGGCCGAAACAAACTCATAGGTCACAGTCTCTTTTAAAGTCCAGACATAATCTTGGTCAGATCATGTGAAGACCATGTCGATTGGTGTCTGAAATGGTCTTTTGATGAAAGAACCACACAGATTGAGTGGACCTGTCCAGTCAGTGCACGCATTTGTCAGTCGTTGTGCAGCTCAACTCATAACTATAAGAGCTCAATGATTTGACGAACAATACCAAAGAAAAGACATTTGGGTAGGCCGCATAAAGTACTCAAATTGCCAGACCAGCATTAAAACTAAGAGACAAAAAAAAAAAAAACAAACAATGACCCACATAGTCCTTACATTCCTAATAATTAAAATAATATAATATAATACTATACAAAGTAAATATTCATGTCATTGTTTATATAGAATGTTATATAGAATAAGAAAATATAAATAGCTAGCAAAATAAAAAGAGTAAAAAAACAACATTCACTGTAAGTTTATTGGAGCAGCTCAATCCCAAGCCTTTTTGTCCTCAATATAATCTTTAACAGTATAAAAGGCTTTTAGGCACAGTTTCTGTTTTATAAAACATTTGAATTTATTAAGGCTTAGTTCTTGAATGTGGCTAGGAAGTTTATTATAAAAACGTATACATTGGCATCTAAACGAGCTGTTTTTTTGAGCCTGGTTGTAGGAACCACAAATTTGTGTTTGTTCCTAGTATTATTTATTACATTATGGATATCACTGTATTTTTTAAACAAATTAATATTTTTATGTGCGTACAAAAGATTTTCATAAATATACTGAGAAGTTACAGTCATTATATTAATCTCTTTAAATTTTTCTCTGAGGAAGTGTCTGGGACCTAATTTATAAATTGAACGGATTGCCCTTTTTTGTAAAACAAAAATTGTCTGAATATCGGCGGCATTTCCCCATAACAGAATACCGTACGACATTACGCTATGAAAATAACTAAAGTATACTAAACGAGCTGTGTCTAAATCCGTTAAATCACGAATTTTTCTAACGGCGTATGCTGCAGAGCTAAGTTTTTTTGACAATTTATCTATATGGGGGCCCCATTGAAGCTTGGCATCCAAAGTTATGCCTAAGAACACAGTGATATCTTCGGGGTTCAACTCTTCACCCTTTATGAGAACACTAGTTTTTACTTGTCTAACATTAGGTATTGTAAACTTAATACATTTGGTTTTTTTCTCGTTAAGAAGTAGGTTATTAACATTAAACCAGTTAACTACTTTTTCGAGGGCACTATTTACATTGTCAGTAACCAACTGCTGACGTGACGTTTGAGTTTAAATAAAAGTGAAGTGTCGTCTGCAAACAGCACTATATCATGATTATCCTTTATGAGGCAAGGCATGTCATTTATATAAATAAGAAACAAAAATGGGCCAAGAATTGTGCCCTGGGGGACTCCCATTCTTACTACAGATCCGGGTGATCTTTTTCCGTTAACATCAACTCTGAATCCTATCACTCAAATATGAAGTAAGAAGATTCAGAGAGGAGTTTCGGATTCCGTAGTGGTGCAGTTTTCTGATCAAAGTTTCATGAAGAACGCAATCGAATGCCTTGGACAAATCGCAAAAAATACCCAAAGCATCGCATTTATCCTCCCATGCATTATAAACATGTCCTAAAAGTTCAACACCGGCAGTAGTCGAACGACCCCTTATAAAACCGAACTGTTTGTTATGCATTAATTTATGTTTATTGAAAAATATTTGGATTTGAACTAAAATAAGTTTCTCTAAAATTTTACTAAAGGTAGGTAGTACTGAAATAGATCTATAATTAGTAGGGTCTGATGTACTACCCGATTTAAACAACGGTATTATTTTACTGTTTTTCATAAGATCAGGAAACTCACCACAGTCAATACAATTATTAAAAATAACAGCTAAAGTAGGTGCTACAATGTTATAATCGACTTACCAACGTCCACAGAATTACCCCATAGATCTGCGGTCTTTTTAACATTTAACGTGTGAAAGGTTTTAATTACATCTTTACAGGTGACATATTGGAAACTAAATTCTGAATCACAAACTGGAACGTTTTCTATAAGTAAGGACTCTGCGGCAGTGGGTGATCAGTTTAGAGATTTTGTAGTTGATATAGGAATCTCTGTAAAGACATTTTCAAATGCCATGGCGACTTCAGAATCTGATTTAATTATATTGTCATCAATAGCAAGGCTGTAGTCACTACTTCGGTTGGATGACCTTCCCGTTTCACTATTAATGATATTCTATGTCATCTTAATCACATTACCACTATTTTTAATTTTTGAGCTCAAGTAACGTGACTTGGCCATACAACAAACTTTTTTAAATAATTTAGAATAATTCTTAACATATAAATTAAATTCAGCAGTGTTTATACTTGTCCGTTCATCATACAACTCATATAGTCGTTTTCTACTTTTATGTATACCAATGGTGGCCCAGTCACTAAAGGAAGTGATACTATTAACCGACAATGTCTTAGGAATGAAAGTGTTCTCAAATTGTGTGCAATACATATTAAAAAAATCATTATATTGTTGATTAGGGGCATCATTAGTTGACAATAGTGGTAATTTACTCAGAATTTTAGTTTTAAATGTTTCCAAACGCTTAGTCGTTTCTGGGTTGACATTGATTTCTTTTTTAGTAACTTTTTTGCTTGGATTTGGAACAGTGATAAATTGTCCGCAATGATCTGATTCTATTAAATTAATAATATTTTTGAGGGCTGGTGTAACATCTGTATAAATGTTATCTAGACATGTGGCACTAGTGGGGGTTATTCTAGTGGGCTCTAAAAATTGGTGAGCAAGATTGTATGACTGAAACAAACTTATAATTTTAATACTTAAACCCGAATTGTCTAATAGATTAACATTAAAATCACCACAAGTGATGATAGACTTATTCGAATTACAGATTTTGTGCAACACATCATCCATAACCTTTTCAAAACAATCATACAATCGTGAAGAAGGTCTGTACACATTTAATATAATGAACTGCTCCAATTCTATACAGGCTATTTCAATTGTCCGCTCAACTGAGAGGCTCACAATGTCCTTGCGGTCTTTAAATCTAAGCTGATTATTTACTAGTATTAATGAGCCTCCATGTATAATGTATATTCTATATATATATCCATGTATATTTTATTGTGATATTTAGTGATGAAATTGGGAAAGACATGGGCCGGTTATTATCAAATATTTGCAAGGGAAAGTCAGTTACCAATTACTGTATGCCTGGCTTAAGTTATGTTGAGATAGTGACAAAGATTATTAGTTTAAATTTCCACCAGGATACAACTTTGATATTATTGATCAGTGACAGAGGAAATGTGAATCAGACCAGTCTACTTCATTACTATAACAAACTTTGTGAGCTAGACAGACAAATTGTTATGTTTACATTTCCCTATAGTAACAGTTTGCCAAAAAAGGAAAATATTTTTAGGCACAAATTAAACATAATGTTAAATAATATGACATTCAACAATAACAATTGTCATGTCATTGACACTAACAAGTATGTTAGTAAATATTTATATGTGACAAAATACAAATTGTATTTACCAATATGTTTAAAAAGACAAATAGCCTTATCGCTATACCTTTTGTTTATTGATTTATCAGCCAAGAAATAGGCTAGTAAAACTGTTGCTTCTATTGAGCAATTATCTGACATTTTCATTGATTCAGCCAATAACTTGGCTACACAAGCTGACATTAATTTAAATTATAAATTGAGACAACAGAGAAAACCTCTTGCATAATTAATGGAGATAATTTAAATTTAAATATTAGAATAAATCATCAAAATGTCAGAATAAGTTCTAACACAGTAAACCTGGTGCACCAAAATATTCAAGGTATGTTGAGAAAAGACCTTGAAATTGAATTATTCATGAACTGTAACAACATTGATATTTTGTGTATTACAGAACATTGGTTAAAAAGCCATCAGTTCATGTTTAATTTCAGTAATCACCAGGTTGGTAGTTCTTTCAGCAGAGAAAATGCAATACATGGTGGCTCATTGATACTGTTAACTAAACAACTTAAATTCAAAGATCGTAAGGATATAGTGAGCCTCTCTGTTGAGCGGACTATTGAAATAGCTTGAGTGGAGTTGGAGCGGCTTGTTGTATTGAGCGTGTACCGGCCTCCGTCATCGATTTATGATTGCTTTGAGAGTATCATGACACATCACTTTTATTTGAGCTTAAACGACAACAGACAGTTACTGACGATGTAAATAATGCTCTCTCTAAAATAGTACATTGGTTTAGTGTTAATAATTTACTTTTAAACGAGAAAAAGACCAAATGTATTAGATTTCTGACACCTAACGTTAAGCAGGTAAAAACCAATGTACTAGTAAATGGGGCGGAGTTGGATCTTGTGGACACCACTGTGTTCTTAGGTATTACTTTGGACTCAAAGCTACAGTGGGGCCCACATATAACCAAATTGTCGAAGCGGCTAAGATCTGCAGCCTACGCGGTGTATAAAATCCGTCATTTGACTGATGTAGAAACAGCTCGATTAGTATATTTTAGTTATTTCCATAGTGTAATGTCGTACGGCATTTTGCTGTGGGGAAATGCAGCCGACATTCAGGCTATATTTGTGCTGCAGAAACGAGCCATTCGAGCAATTTATAACCTAAGTTGTAGGCATTCACTGAGGGATACATTTAAGGATATAAACATAATGACAGTCGCATCTCAATATGTATATGAGAACCTGATTTATGTCAAAAAGAATATTAACCTATATTCTAGGCACAGCGACATTCATAGCATAAATACTAGAAACAAAGACTTACTTATTGTGCCCAAGACTAGGCTCCAAAAAATTAGTAATTCATTTAAGTGCCAAAGTATACGTTTTTACAACAAACTCCCAAGCCATGTCAAAGAACTGAGCCTCAATAAATTTAAATCATTTATTAAACAGAAACTCTGTCAAAAAGGTTTCTATAAAGTTAAAGATTACTTGGACGACAAAAAGGCTTGGGATTAATTAAGCTACTCCAATGTACCCCCAGGCAACAAACTAATTTTATTTTTATACTAAGTGTGACATTGATGATTTTGTTATACTTATACACTATGACATTAATATTTACTTTTTGAAGTATTATATTCTTTTTTTAAATTATTGTGAATGTGAAGACTATGTGGATTATTGTTTTTATTATTTCTCTCATTTAGTTTTCATCTTAGTCTGGCAGTTTGAGTCATTTATGCGGCCTAGTCAAATGTCCTTTCTTTGGTATTGTTCGTCGAATCGTTGAGCTCCTTAAGTTCTGAGTTGAGCTGCACGATTACTGACAAATGCGTGCACTGACTGGATAGGTCCACTCAATCAGTGTGGTTTTTTTCCTCAAAAGACCATTTCAGACTCCAATCTACATGGCCTTCACATGATCTGACCAAGATTATGTCTGGACTTTAAAAGAGACTGTGACCTCTGAGTTTGTTTCGGCCTTTCTTCTCAGAGTAGTCAGATAGGAAACGCCGAGCTCATCTAGTTTTTTTCTAAGTATGATTGACGTGTAAAAGTGTTTGTATAAACCTACTTACAGAAAATAAAATCATTTCATCATTTCATTTCATTTCATGGATGATGTGCTACAAAAACTTGGTAAATTAGGAAAAAATATAATTGTATGTGGTGATTTTAATGTCAATTTATTAGAGAACTCATCGATGTGCCTAAAAATTAAAAATTTATTTCAGTCATATAATCTTGATCATTTATTTTTAGAGCCTACTAGAATAACCGCCACCTCAGCTACATGTTTAGATAATATATTTACTAACATATTACCTATTACTAGGCAAATTATAAGCCAACTGAATTCTGACTACTGTGGTCAGCTGATTACATTTAGTAAGCAAGATAGAAAAGTGGCTAAGAGAGATATCACTGTAGTGCCAAAAACTGCCGGTCGCTTGGAAAGCTTTAAAAACAAACTTAAAAGTCAGTTAGCCTACTTGCCTTATAGTCATGATCCTAATGAACGATACAATTCCTTTTTTTCCATGTATTGTAAAGAATTTAACTCAACATTTATACCCAAGCAGATCTCAGTTAATGGTTCTGCAACCTTCAGTGAATGGGCAACTAAAGGGATATTTGATAGTAGAATCAAACTTTTTGAACTTTATGAGGAAAGAAATTATAATAAAAGTAAAGAATTTTATCAATATGTTAAGAACTATTCCAAATTATTTAAACAAGTTTGTAGCGAAGCTAAGAGTCGATATTTAAGTTTAAAAATTAAAAGGAGTCAAAATAAAATAAAAACGACTTGGGAAATTATAAACAATGAGACTGGAAGGGATAGGAAGCGTAATTGTGAATACAGCCTTAATATTAACAATACAGTTATTAACACGGATTTAGAGGTTGCCACAGTTTTTGAAAATTTCTTTGCAGATATTCCAGTCTCAACCACTAAATCTTTAAATTCATCACCCACTGTTGCTGAGTCCATATTGAATCAAAATGTTGATATTTGTAACCATGAATTTAATTTCGACTATGTTAGTGCTCGGGATATTATTAAAACTTTCAATACACTCAATGTTAAAAAAAACAGCTGATCTATGGGGAAATTCAGTGGAGGTTGCAAAATGCATAATTAACACTGTAGCGCCTGAATTGGCAATTATTTTTAATAAATGTATTGACTGTGGTGTAATTCCTGACTTAATGAAGAGTAGTAAAATAATACCTTTGTTTAAATCGGGCAGCACATCAGACCCCACAAACTTTAGACCAATTTCTGTGCTTCCCACCTTTAGTAAAATATTTGAGAAATTGATGCTAGATCAATTGCAAAGACATTTTAATAAACATAAATTATTAAAAAGTAAACAATTCGGTTTCACAAAGGGTCGATCGACTACCGACGCTGGTGTGGAACTTCTTGCACATATTTTTGAGGCTTGGGAGAAGTCACATGATGCCCTAGGTATTTTTTGTGACTTATCTAAGGCTTTCGATTGTGTTTCTCATGATACATTGGTCAGGAAATTGCATCACTATGGTGTTAGAAACACTGCCTTGGATCTTCTTATTTCTTATTTGGATAATAGGATCCAAAGAGTGGACGTTAACGGTAAGCGATCGCCGGGTTCTATTGTCACTATGGGAGTTCCGCAGGGCTCAATTCTTGGCCCTTTTTTATTTCTCGTATATATTAATGACCTACCTTGCCTTATAAAGAACAGTCATGAAATAGTGTTATTTGCAGATGACACATCACTTTTATTTAAGCTTAAACGACAACAGACAGTTACTGACGATGTAAATAATGCTCTCTCTAAAATAGTACATTGGTTTAGTGTTAATAATTTACTTTTAAACGAGAAAAAGACCAAATGTATTAGATTTCTGACACCTAACGTTAAGCAGGTAAAAACCAATGTACTAGTAAATGGGGCGGAGTTGGATCTTGTGGACACCACTGTGTTCTTAGGTATTACTTTGGACTCAAAGCTACAGTGGGGCCCACATATAACCAAATTGTCGAAGCGGCTAAGCCCGCAGCCTACGCGGTGTATAAAATCCGTCATTTGACTGATGTAGAAACAGCTCGATTAGTATATTTTAGTTATTTCCATAGTGTAATGTCGTACGGCATTTGCCGTGGGGAAATGCAGCCGACATTCAGGCTATATTTGTGCTGCATAAACGAGCCATTCGAGCAATTTATAACCTAAGTTGTAGGCATTCACTGAGGGATACATTTAAGGATATAAACATAATGACAGTCGCATCTCAATATGTATATGATAACCTGATTTATGTCAAAAAGAATATTAACCTATATTCTAGGCACAGCGACATTCATAGCATAAATACTAGAAACAAAGACTTACTTATTGTGCCCAAGACTAGGCTCCAAAAAATTAGTAATTCATTTAAGTGCCAAAGTATACGTTTTTACAACAAACTCCCAAGCCATGTCAAAGAACTGAGCCTCAATAAATTTAAATCATTTATTAAACAGAAACTCTGTCAAAAAGGTTTCTATAAAGTTAAAGATTACTTGGACGACAAAAAGGCTTGGGATTAATTAAGCTACTCCAATGTACCCCCAGGCAACAAACTAATTTTATTTTTATACTAAGTGTGACATTGATGATTTTGTTATACTTATACACTATGACATTAATATTTACTTTTTGAAGTATTATATTCTTTTTTTAAATTATTATTAATGTGAAGACTATGTGGATTATTGTTTTTATTATTTCTCTCATTTAGTTTTCATCTTAGTCTGGCAGTTTGAGTCATTTATGCGGCCTACTCAAATGTCCTTTCTTTGGTATTGTTCGTCGAATCGTTGAGCTCCTTAAGTTCTGAGTTGAGCTGCACGATTACTGACAAATGCGTGCACTGACTGGATAGGTCCACTCAATCAGTGTGGTTTTTTTCCTCAAAAGACCATTTCATACACCAATCTACATGGCCTTCACATGATCTGACCAAGATTATGTCTGGACTTTAAAAGAGACTGTGACCTCTGAGTTTGTTTCGGCCTTTCTTCTCAGAGTAGTCAGATAGGAAACGCCGAGCTCATCTAGTTTTTTTTCTAAGTATGATTGACGTGTAAAAGTGTTTGTATAAACCTACTTACAGAAAATAAAATCATTTCATTTCATTTCATTTCATAGCATTTACTCTGCTGAACGAACTACCAATTTAAACACCATTATTAATGATGTTAACGAGACAGCTGCTGTTGTGTCGTGGATCGTTATTCAAATCGTCGCATAGAACGATTGCAGTCTGTAAGTCTGGTTGAGAGCCCAATAATAATTTTGTCAATTTTGCTGAATATGGCAGGAGTGATTGAAAAAAAGGACAAAGCTTAACATCTTTGCCCTATGCCTTGTGATATATATATACAGCACCGAAGACAAACAGCGTAAGATCTTCAACATTTACTTCCACCAGGCAGGCATATGTCGCAGACACTATGTTTTCTCAAGACAGAATTTCCGGATGGCCTTTTTTTTTTTTCGGTGGGAAATCATCAAATATGTTCTCCCGCTCTGGGCGGGAGGGTATGTCAGACTCGTACTGACTAAAACCCACCCGTATTCCTTCCGTTGCCTGTGTTGCCAGGGGTCTCGGTAACCCTTTAGTACCTTCCCGCGACCCCGGCACGGATTGACGATGATTTCGTTGCAGCTCGTGGGGCTTTGTAGGTTTCTGTAGATTGCAAAACCTCCGGCTGCAGAAACTCGTGCCAGCGGCAGTTCAGACGAGGTAGACGGATGATCTCTACGATATTCAAGTGCGGTGTTATTGTTGCTGAGACCCACACAGATGGCTTTCACGCCATAATTCGCAAAAAAACCGCATCACTGCTGAGCAGAGTGCGAGGTAGTCGCAACTATATCCTGAGAGCTGTGGCGGAGAGCTATACTCCGAATATCAGACATTTTGTGCGGAGGTTGCTCAGGTAGGAAACATGTTTCTTGTCTGGTCGTCCTCTGCGTGGAGTGTGCATTATTTTATTTTTATCAGTACCACTACTAACCCTAGAATGTAAGTTGTTTTGTAATACTAACACAATATGGATCACTGTTGTCTGAAAATAAACGAATTTAATAAATTACGAGTAATTAATTCACTCGAATTATTGCTTGCTTTTAGTTCGAAGCTGTAAACTAAAAGCAAGCAATTCGAACCTCTGTGAAATTCGAATTGCTGTTCTCGTAATCCATCCGAGTCTTCCGATTGCCATAGTCGAATTTTTTCATTATATTAAGTTTCTCAAAATCTCCCTTGTGGGCCAACAAACTTTGTGCATTGAAAGCATAGACGATCAAAACTAGTTGCCGCTATCGAAGTAGGGCCGCCTCTGTCCTCAACGCGTTCGGCAAGGACCTCTCGCTTGCAGAAGTCTCTTTGTCTTAGTTTCCATGTCTTATTATAATATGTCTAGTTATGTTCTGTAACAGTATTTTTGCCATTACTGTACTCGGTGCAATCCAACGCAAAGTGTTTGTACGAGTACGTCAGATAAAATATTTCGTTTTGTTACATTGTGCTTTCAGATATTGGTAAAGTCAGGCTTTTTTTTTTTGAGGTCGGGAAATCATCAAATAACTTCTCCCGCTCTGGGCGGAGCGGGAGGGTGTGTCAGACTCTTACTGACTAAAACCCACCCGTATTCCTTCCTGTTGCCTGTGTTGCCAGGGGACTCGGTGACCCATAAGTACCTTCCCGCGACCCCGGCAGGCATCGGTCCTAGTGGACCCCTACATTTGTGCTGACATCTCTTTGAGGCGCGCGTGGAATACGACGCGCCGTCGCCGGGCCTGGTCCTTGCCGGGGTGAGCTACCCATTGCTCACCGTCCGCAAGCCCGCGCCTACGGTGGCCGGAAATCCGCCCGGGATTCCCGACGCCCAGGGCGTCTCCTGCGGCGCCTAGGGGCGAGAGGGCGCGAAACATGCCTTTCCCTCAACCATGCTGCCTCCTCCTTCGCGAGCATTACTGCTTCGCAGAAGGAGGTGACGGCTGCCCATGCCCTCTCGCTCCGTACCATGGCCTGAACCAGGGCCGGACGTGAGAGATCTCTGCCGCCGATCGGCTCCACGAGGACACGGCGGTGCTCTGCCCAAGCCGGGCAGACCTCCACCGTATGCTCCACCGTGTCCTCCGGGCGATCCACACAGTGGTGACACCCGGACGTTTCCTCCCGCCTTATCCAACACAGGAACCTCCCGAAACTGCCGTGTCCGCAACAGCGTCCTAAGTGGCACAAAAAAGATGAAATTAAGATCGGAAATTTCGTCTTGATAAAGACTGACAACTGACCACCTAGAAAAAGGTCTTTGGGACGAATCGTCGATAAGCACCCTGGTACGGACAGACCGTCCGTACCAGGGGTGAACATTGTCAAAAGTGGTAGTTCCGTAACAAAAAGAACTGTAACAAAATTAAGTGCCTCTCAATGGAACCGAATGTGTAATTAATGTTTTTTTTTTTATATATTAATTAACATTATTATTTGTTGATTGACACTGTTTAAAGTATGCTCTTTAGAAACGCAGTTTTCAGTTTTGTTGGTAATTGTTTTATGTATTTTAAATATTTAAATATTAATGTCACAGACCCCCTACAGATTTATATAATGTTAGATTTTTTAGATTAGATTAGATTATTATTTATTTGTGAAACGTTGTTTAGTGGTATGTTCATTTGGTGTCAAGCCATTACAGAATAAGTATTTCGTTAAATATAAAAATATTACTGTGAGTATTTATAAGGTAGACATACATAATACAATTATTATGTTGTGGCGTACTTTTTTTTTTGGATTATCAATTCAGCCACATATTACTATCGTGTAACTATTTACGCAGCGCACGCTGTGGACGCTCTCAGAATGCCTTTAAAAAGAGGTTTACATAAAGTGGCACATCACAAAGAGCACGAATATATTGTTTTTGGGTTATAAATACCCAACACTGAACGAAGGAGGTTTTATCAATGTTCACTTTTAAATATTAATTATTAAGCCATGTTCTGATAGCGAACGCCTTAGAAAGGTCGCAATATATTCCCATGGCATCTTGTACTTCTTCCCAGACGTTAAATGTTCTTTATTAGAATAACACCGGCGCGTTAGTGATAAAAACGCCCTTGGTGAGACCGTACCGTTGTTCATGGAAGATGGAATTTATATTAAAGTGACGTAACATTTTAATTGAGCATCAACTTTTCAACACGTTACTGAGAACTGGTAGAATTGCCACAGGCACTGGAATTGTTGGGTTTTTTTACTATCACTGGATTTGGACAAAGGAACTACTTCACTGTGTTTCATGAGATCCGCAAAGACTCCTTTGTCCACACTGGTGTTAAAAATATGAGTGGTCTCACTATCAATAAGGAAGGGAATCTCACTAACAATAAGGTTTATATTTATTTAAACAGAATTGACATCAATTGTGGAAACCAAGATTTGAATATAGACTAAACGTTGTTCGCAGCCGAGATCCAACCAAAACCTGAAGGTTATGAAGACTCAACCCATTGGGACTACAACTCAGTCCTACGCCTTCTGACTCTCCTTAGAGGGAGCGAGACAGCGAAGCCTGTTCATAAGGCGTTAAGAAGAATGCTCCAACCCACCAGACGTCTTATGATGTCTATGAAAGAGAGTATGCACAGGTTCCCAAGCATTAAGGTAAGAAAAAAAACATAGATAGACACAGGAAAAAACAAATATTCATATTTATTTTATCTGCCGAGCCGACCTCAACATAGTTGGGAAAACCAACTATGTTGAGGTCGGCTTCCTGTCTTACCGGATACAGCTGAATACCAGTATTTTACATGGAGCGACTGCCTATCTGACCTACACAACCCCGTTACTGGGTAACACGATACCCCTTGGTAAGACTGGTTGTCAGACTTTCTAGCTTCTGACGACCCCTAACGACTGTCAAAGATCTACAAATGACAGCCGGGGAGCCAACGGCTTAACGTGCTTTCCGAGGCACGGAGGGGTCTCGGTATGTAAAGATGGTCACCCATCCACGGACCAACCCATATTTATTTATTAGCTTTATTTTATCTCTTTCATGAAGTTCTTATTTACTAGTGCAGTGTACTTAACTCATGTATTTGTTAGAAATGTTAGTTTTGTACTTAAATAAGGTTAGTATTGCTAGGTGTCACGACCGCCTTTTGCAGTAAGACGAAATTCATATACGATTCTAAAAACTCTTCGTTCAAGCATCGAAATAGTCTGAGTCTACTGATGTATAGGAAGTTGTTTTTTTGTCACGAATCAGGTATGGGTTTCATAACGAAAGTAGTTTAGTATGACGGGTAGTTTTAGTATGACGGGTAGTTTAAGTATGACAATTGGTTTTAGTATCACGGGTAGTTTTCACAATCTCAGTACTTACCTACTGTGAGCTGGCGATCAATGAGTTACGTTTGATATTAAGGCAGAACAGAAAGACGAGCAGTTTCTATGTTTTGCAACAGTTTTGAACTTGTGGCGGCATCTACATCGCCACATGCGAACTACGCAGCACACTCCTGCATTCACGCAAAATCCTGCATCGCGCAAGCAGAGTTTACCGCGCAACTAGCATATATACAGCATCCCGACATCAACCGTTGGGCAGTTGCCCACCAGACACGACACCCGTCTGGTCGGAGGATCCTCCCTTTTCTATGGAGGATGAGAGAACTTTACACCCTGTTCCTCATGCCTCTATACTGGTGACCGCGAATATGAACGTCAGCGCAGCCTTCGTGCAACTACTTCAGCGTGACGTCATCATCACCACTTCCTCAAGCTCTCGAGCGGCGAGTCACACAGCCAGCCAGCTCCCATGGCTTCAACGGGCATCCTGACCACCAGCATGCAGCGACCGCGCATACCTGGTCATCAGCCTAAGCCTCATCAGCAACCTTGGCACATCACACTGCACTTTCCGCCGGTCAACAAGCAGAGCTCTTCAACCCTCTCCTGGTTGACGCCAGCATTCAGCCTTCAACCCGGCGCTGTGACACGTCCGACTCACTGGAGCATAACGCAGCGCCACCCCGACTCACTGGCATCACCGCAGACAGATCCGACCCACCGCGAACTATGCGACAACCGGTTCCGACCCACTGGAACCCCATCTGGCACTGGCAAGCATCGCAAGATACACGACTCAGCCCACTATCGACCTCCGGTCTCCGGAGGGGAATGATGTGGCGGCATCTACATCGTCACATGCGAACTACGCAGCACACTGACGTCACGCATAATCCTACATCGCGCAAGCAGAGTTTACCGCGCAACTGGCATATATATATACAACATCCCGACATCAACCGTTGGGCAGTTGCCCACCAGACACGACACCCGTCTGGTCGGAGGATCCTCTCTTTTCTATGGAGGATGAGTGAACTTTACACCCTGTTCCTCATGCCTCTATATTGGTGACCCCGAATATGAACGCCAGCGCAGCCTTCGTGCAACTACTTCAGCGTGACGTCATCATCACCACTTCCTCAAGCTCTCGAGCGGCGAGTCACACAGCCAGCCAGCACCCATGGCCCTGCACCCAGCACCCATGGTGTTATTACTAGACTAAGCCTCTACTGCCACCCGTCTATTCATCTGTCTGTCTGTCTGTCACGAGCAAATATCTCAGCTGTTTGGAAATGGTTGAGAAACTTGTGGATAGGCCTTGTGGATAGGTCTCGTGGTGTAATTTAAGAAAAATAATCCCAGATCCCGACACCTCACATAAATAATAGTTATATAACGCGAAACTTTAACAGTGTAGTAAATCAACGATACTGCAACAACTACTACAAATACTGCAAATACTACTCAGAGTGCAGTATCGTAACACGATACATGTGTACATTATTTTTAATTGAATACAAAATTTAGTAAATTAACTACTTCAATACAAAATTTCATCCCCCTTTTCAACCCCTAATGGGTTAAAATTCCAACAACACCGATATACGTATATATTATATACATTGTTATTATTATAAATTAAGTTTTTTTACTTTGAAAATGAAGGACTTTCTATACACAACTTCATCCCCCTTTTCAGCCTTTCAGGGGTAGAAAGATCAAATACGCTGAAACACTTACGCGATTGAAAAAGTTCAACCGTAGAAACTAGCGTTTTGTGACTTTCTGAGTAGTAAGCGGGTAAGTAGGTATGATTTTGTGACTTCCTGAGTAGTAGACGGGTAGGTAAGTAGGTACGGTTTTGTGACTTCCTGAGTAGTAAACGGGTAAGTAGGTACGGGTTTTTAATAGGTTACTTCCTACACGCAACATGTAAAAACAATTCATAAATTGTTATTGTTTACTTCTACTTTCTTACCTTAAACTCTAAATCTGCTTAATAATATTTAATAAGAACACACTTAAACAAAAAATCTGTGTAGCTTTAAGTACTTATGGCATAGTGTTTTTAGAATGATCATAACATCACGATCATTCTAAAAACACCATGCCTAAGTATTTAAAGAACATTATTCCCTTTAGAATAATCTAATAGTCGACAACAGGTGCCCTTCCCTACAAAGCAGGCTCCCGCGCCCGTTCCACCCTCCTCGCCGCCCGCAAAATTCGTTCGCACAATGACCGTCGCGTTTGAAGAGCGCCGCCTACCACGTGCCAGTTGTTCAAAGACACCGCTGCCGACTTACACCGGCAGGAAACGAAGGCGCGTCTCAGTGATAGGTTGTGTTTGTGTAAATTGCAAAACAAAACTTCGGCAGTCGCAGGTCAAGGACGTTACTCAAGAGGAAATTCCAAGTACAAATGAATTAAAAAATAATATATATAATCAGCCTACAATGATCCCTGCACAGGTGTCCTGTCTGTGAGAGGGAGGGGGCCATACCGTCACAGTATTAAAATCCATACAATAGCAAAACGATAATTTCTGATCCAGCCTGTCCCAACTTGCTGCCATCCCCCAGCGACGCCCTAAGCAGAGGTTCGTATCCCATAGGGCGTGCCCTTAGCATCGCTTAGTATGGGCACGCCACGATTGCGGCGATAAGTCCCCTCTTTGAGGAGTGGCTGGAGAGGCGCCACGGCGTCTTCACCTTCCGCCTGACGCAGGTCCTCACCGGACACGGCAGTTTCGGGAGGTTCCTGTGTCGGATAAGGCGGGAGGAAACGTCCGGGTGTCACCACTGTGTGGATCGCCCGGAGGACACGGTGGAGCATACGGTGGAGGTCTGCCCGGCTTGGGCAGAGCACCGCCGTGTCCTCGTGGAGGCGATCGGCGGCAGAGACCTCTCGCGTCCGGCCCTGGTTCAGGCCATGGTACGGAGCGAGAGGGCATGGGCAGCCGTCACCTCCTTCTGCGAAGCAGTAATGCTCGCGAAGGAGGAGGCGGGACGGTTGAGGGAAAGGCAAGTTTCGCGCCCTCTCGCCCCTAGCCGCCGCAGAAGACGCCCAGGGCGTCGGGAATCTCGGGCGGATTTCCAGCCACCGTAGGCGCGGGCTTGCGGACGGTGAGCAATGGGTAGCTCACCGTCCGGTAAGGACCAGGCCCGGGTCGACGGCGCGTCGTATTCCACGCGCGCCTCAAAGAGATGTCGTCAGCACAAAGTAGGGGTCCACTAGGGCCGATGCCTGCCGGGGTCGCGGGAAGGTACTTATGGGTCACCGAGGCCCCCGCAACACAGGCAACAGGAAGGAATACGGGTGGGTTTTAGTCAGTAAGAGTCTGACACACCCTCCCGCTCCGCCCAGAGCGGGAGAAGTTATTTGATGATTTCCCACCCTCAAAAAAAAAAAAAGCATCGCTTAGTAATGTAAGAAATTCGCCCCTGGCTGGCCCCCACAGGATAATCCGGTTGAGTAGCGACGACACCTCTCAAGGTCAACTACGTAATGCGATGTCAAAAAAAAAAATGTAGGTAGTTACGTGCTCTAAGTCTAAACTAAAAGTCATTTATAGCCAGAGTGCATCTCATGACAATTCCAATAACCCCAAACACGGCTAGGATAGGTACATTGTTTTATGGAATACTTATCATTAAAGAGTTCCGGTGGCCATCTGTGGTTTTCTTCATCAGTTCCACTTCACCAAATGATACTTTCTGAATGCAAATGCTTGACTTGTTGATGAAAATACAAAATTTTATCAAAATCCAGTTCTGATGAGAAATGAAATGAAATAATTTTATTTTCTGTAAGTAGGTTACAGAAAATAAAATAGATTTAGATAAAATTAAAATATAAAAAACATTACTCTTTTACTGTGGCATATCTTTTTGCATGTTTTTTTTTTTTATATAACCTGTCTTATTCCTTCAGTTCCGCCTACCCCTTTGTAAACCTCATTAAGTCCACGTACTTATTACAGAAAGATGACAACGAATTCTACTACGACGTAGACTACACCAGCTCGGAGGAGGGTAACCTGCCCGCTCCCCCTCCCGTACCAGAAGACCAAGTGGTGTTGGTCGTCAGTAACCCGGTGGAGGCGCGCCTACCCAGTGCCAGGATCAGCGTCAAGCTGCTCAGGTAAGCATCAAGCTGCTCCGGTTAGCGTCGAGCTGCTCCGGTTAGCGTCAAACTGACCAAGCTAGCTAAGTTCTACTGCAAGTGGACTATACAACCTGCCTGCGTCCCTCCCGTGCCAGAAGACCATATGGTGCTGATCGTCAGTAACCCGGTGGGCACCTGCCCAGCACCAGGATCAGCGTCAAGCTGCCCAGGTTAGCCGAAAGACTGGACGTCTTTCGGGCTAACCTGGCAGCTTGACATCGGCCGGCCAAGCATCGCCGTAATGACTGGTCATGCACTCCTCGCATTTGGCCGATTCCCGTGACCTTCATGAGACCATCGGTACACCTTGTAGGGGGCCTACCCGTACTGATTACTATCATACACTTAATAAGCAGGTCAATATTAGACGAAAAGTGAAGTGTCAAGCGAAATTGTATCATATGTCGTGCAACTGTTGTTAACTTTTTGTTTTTACTGCTTCGCAGCAATCAGTCGTTAACAACAATAAGCTACTTCTTTGTCCAATATCTCTGGGTTTTTATTAGGTTATGCATCTTGGTGATAACGTCACAGTTAAGTTTCTCATTCCAATCAGTTGAATCTATCCAGAAGAGATGGGAAGCTGCGTTTCCTTAATCTCTTAAAGTGCAGGCTACCACCGCCACTTATTTTAAGAGCAAGTTCATTTTGATGTTTTGAGAATCTGTTCTGGTATTTGCCGCTGTATTGGGTTATCTCTTGTTTGACTAAGGATATTTTCAAGTTTTGATATATTATTTTGTAGCTAATATTGAGTAAAAGCTTTTACAGACTTGAGCGATATCGCGGGCGCGACAGGCATATTGCTGCCCGTTGCGTCCGCGATATTGCCTCAGTATGCTGAAGCCTTTATGTTAAAGAGTTATCTTTAACAAAAGTTTCAGTCGAAGATACTTAGAGTTATCTAAGTATCTTCGGCTGAAACTTTTCCATTATCTAAATATTACTTTGGCTGACCGTACCCCAAAGCTGGATACCGTAGGTCCAGATTGATTTGAGAATTGCTTTGTAGACTGTTAGCTTGATTGTCTTTAAAAGATCACTTTTAGCGATTAGACCGCCCATTGTGTAACCCTATGTAAAATTTCTACATTTATATCTGTAATTTTTATGGTGTACATAATAAAGAGTATTCTTTTCTATTCTCATATGCAGGTGCTGTCCTATTAACTATTATATGTTTCTTAGCGTTGCGTCCAGCTACTTTCTCTTAGTCCATATGTGTTTTCTCCATGTTAACCTTCTGTCCAGGTGCATGCTCACCCAGGTATTTGGCGTTGTCATTTTGAGGAATCACTTCACTGTTCAAAACCACTGGTGGACAGGTATCTCTTCTGAGCGAAAAGGTTACATGTGTGGAGTTACTTTAGATTGCACTAATTCTCCAGACTTCAAGCCGTTCCTCGAGTTTGTTAATATGGAGCTGTAGATATTCATATGCAGTAGCTGGACTTTTGTGTATTACAAGTAGGGCTGAGTCGTCTGCGTTTGTTGCAACTGTAGTTTTTTCCGTAGTAGGCAAGTCAGCAGTTTAAATAATGGTTCGCCCTAAAGCTGAATTAGTGATTTGGTATTATGTGGTCGTTTCACTAATGAGATTTCTGTCAGCCACAAAAATCCTTAACATACAACTTTGTGGTAATAAAATAGTAGAAGTGGTGTAGTAGTATAATTTCGACTTTTTACTTGATTCAGGTGCAGACACTAACATTTTTATCATTCAACTCTTACAAAAAAACTTAATTTGCCATTGATTACTATAAAGAAAAGTAGTCACAAACTCTCATCCTTTAGCGCTGAAGTATTACCTACTGTAGGTCAATGCATTCTGTCTCTCACCCATAACAACATAGCAATGTCAATTTTTATATACCTTGTAGATGTACATATTATTGGTCGCAGCAGTTGTGAGATTTTAAAATTAGTTAAAAGAGTTCATAATGTCAAATATTATGAGTCAGTCAATGTATCACAGCTTGTTGAATATATACACCTATATATATCTCTTCTCAAGAATAGGTTGTCTTAAAGTTTACGAATGTCATTTGTCAATGAAGCCTGATGCTGTACCTTCTGTCGATGGCGAAGAATTCCGTTCAATCTTTACGAATAATTAAAAGAAGAATTAGTCATGTTAGAAAAAGATCATAGTCAAAGTTGAGTAACCCACTGAATAGGTAAGTTCTATTGTAATTGCATCGAAGAAAAATGGTAAAATTCGCCTGTGCATTTATCCAACCTTTTATGTTGCTTTTTAATGCGTTTAAAACTAAATTAAAATCCATCCTTTGTTCAAAGGCATACTATCAATGACTACTTAAACGATAAGAATAGTTGGTCGCTGTGATTAACTCAAGACAATGTATGTTTTTTTTTCCAGAATTAGCTTACCTACTGACAGGTTATATGACTTCATATAATTGATTATTTTTTATTTGACTGTATAAGTCAATGTATTTTAATTTAATTAACTTTTAATTTATTAGTGACATAATCTACTCATAACAATGTGTTTTTTATGAGTTGTATTGCAATAAGTGGTTAGCTAGCGTCCTCGACAATTGATTATACTATTCTTGCCTAAGCAACCGGCAGCAAGTTCATCATGCTCCCTTAGATGTCACTGCCTGCGGTAGCGTCGGAGGTCGGGTTGCCTCCTTCCCTCCAATATGGCGAGGGGGGTAATGGCTGTTCCTTGCGTTATGCTCGTGAACGGTTGCTGCTTGTGGTAACTGGTCGTCTTGCTGATCATGGTTTTAATTGTTATTAGTAATTGTTTATTTACTTTAATTCGATGGTACTAGTTTATCATTTCTCACTTCGAGTTACAGCAATAGCCTTATGTAAGCGGGCACGCTCTTTATGCCTGGAAGCTTTTATTTAGGTATTAAGTTCTGTTTACGTTTCTATGTTGTCATTTTTATCTGCTTGAATAGTTTTCATTGTATTGTTGGTATATTGGCGTGTGCCAGTTCAGTTAATTACTTGCATACGATTTGTATAGAATCAAGTATAGATAGATAACTAAACAGACAGGTATGCTGCTGGGGAGTTTGTTCCGCCACTTCTTCTTCCCAGCTAAAGCACTAGGAAGTGGTGAAGGGTGGGCATTTTTTGGGGTTTGCCTTATGTAACTTTGACTTTCGAAAAGTGCTGATTCTCAGCCTAATTTGAATAAATGAATTTTGATTTTGATTTTGACCAATAAGATGCACGAAGCGTATTTAAGTCGTGTTCGTGTTAATGTAATCATGTATTATAGAAATGTGACACTAATACTAGGCGCGTGAATTAAGTAAACGACAGTCGGAGAGTTTTATAAAAATAACTTTATTTTACTGACAGAATGACAGTGAAGATAATAATGTCTTAATCCTAAAGGTACAAGGTACTTATAGCTAAGTTATGACAATCGCTACGTGACGACCATGTTCTATATTACAATTACTTACTCTCAAGGTTTGGCGGAAGCTATACTGCTGACAAAGCTAATTGTAGTAGGGTTACCACACTTAACTCCTCCCTCCCCAAGAGAGAAATTATCTAAAGGCAACTGTGTGGTCTTTAGGGAATTTCTTTTACAAATTTTACATAAGTCCCATCTGTATATAATGAAACCTATAACAGAAACTAGGATTATGACGTAAATACTTAGGGTCCATACACTGATATTGTCACTTGTTACACGTACATAATATGACTCGAAATCACTAACACTTTCACTGTACTTTGCTCGGTTCACTAAGTCCTTGATGTCACCTAAGTCCACCCCTCTAAGATCCATTTGCTTCGCCGGTGGGCTGACGTCACGTCGAAGTTCGGGCATCTGTGCTGTTGGCAGGCTGAAGGAGACTGTGCTACTATTCGTTGGCGTTGTAATGGAGATGTCAGCGATCTGCAGTGTGCAGTGCTGACTTGGTACTAAGATGTATGTACCTTGCAAGGTGTATTTCCTGGTTTCATCGTCACAATGTTCCGTTGTCTGGATACTTTTTTCTGCATACACCAACCAGTGACTTTCGGATATGGGTTGTATCTTGGTTTCTTCTATTTTTACCTGGTGTTGCTGACAATCCGTGAAATTATGTTTTAGTAACATAAGTTGCTCGACGCATGTTTCCTCTGTGTACTGAAGAACGTTGTCCTCGGAGCAAAGGTATGTGAGGTCATCTATTTCTTCGCAGCTGTCGACTACGGGCCTGTATTTCGACTTTTTCACCAGTAGGTAAGGATATTTCGGAATAATGACATAGGGTTTTTTTGTGGTAGGGTTAAAAATTGGAACAGGGATAACTTTATAATAGATATATGTGTTACTGTCTACTAGTGGAACTTCCAAAATAAAAACTATTTTACTACTATCTATAAACCCCTTTCAAACGCAAACTGATTATTATCGTATGAATCATTGTTTGTGTCATTAACACGTCTAGAACTCGCAGTCCGCATAGTAACATCGGTGTTTGCACCTGTATTTGCAAACGGTGCATTATGTGCCGACGTCCATCGCCGATCATGCTGACTCGGCGTCCTTGCAGTTGACCTAGTCTGTAACGGAATTCGATTTTGTGCAAAATGCGAATTCCTTAATTGAAACGATGCGTTTTGTGAACCTGACTGGTTTACGGCATTTTGTGAACTACTAGATGCATTCGGATTTGCCTCTCTTGTTTGTGAGTTATGTAGTCTTTGGAAGTTGTTATTATGGTTTTCCGTAAATTTCCTTGACGGCTCATTTCTGCTATTTTTCAGATCATAAACTGTTTGGAAGTTTTGCTCTTCTAGAACAACCCTTAAGGCATCCTCCAAAGTCGTTACATCTCTCAATCGTACTAGCCTAACTAAATACGCTGGTAAATTATATAAGAAAACATTCAGCGACGAATTAGTATAAATATGCTGTTTGGCTTGACGTACGTCGACATTGCTTATCGTTTCATTGGTTTTTGCAATAAGAATACTACGTATGTTTTGTATCCTATGGCAAAAATCTAAATAACTTTCATTTTGGTTCATTTTTAAGGATTCCAATTCCAACACTAAACATTCTTCGGTCCTAGGATCCCCAAAATGTTGCACTAACAAATCTTTTAGTTCGTCCCAATTATTTATTTGATCCCGCTCTCCTACTAGGTTCGCGGCTTTATCCGAAAGCTTACTTGCTACGACGTGATATAAGTATTCGTTCTGAGCATCTCCTCCTCGAAACTTAGTTAATATATATTCGCATTTTTTTATGAATAGTGGGAGCTGTCTAGCATCGCCACTAAATTCCGGAATAATGCTAGTCATTGCTGACGGAATTGGTACGACCTGATCCATTGTTATTGAAACCCGAAACGCTACACACCAGGAAAATACCTACTTAGTGACACAGTTTAATACGAAAATTGTATCGTAATAGACTGTAGGTACTAAACAATTATGCCTACCTAATTGCTTTATCACGAGACTTGTATCGTAATAAAAACGTACTAAACTAACTATATCTACGTATTTATTCTATCACAAAAGTTTTATCGCAATAAAATATGTATGTTACCCAGGTATTGTCTGACCCCTAATAACACAAACACATATATCTAATCAAGGAGGTACACGTAAAGGAAAACAGAAAGGATAGTGAAAAAGTTCTACTCACAGTCCCGAAGTTACTCCCATCTCCTCCTTGGACTATTATCTCCACACTCAGCGTCAGCCTCTCGATGAAGTTGCTCAATAAATTTATTTGTTCGGCGATCTCTGTTAAACTGTTGGAACAGACGTCACAGCAGCTTTGTAGAATTTTATACTATACTGAGTGACTACAGAGATCCTACCGGCTGCGCCAATTAAGTAAATGACAGTCGGAGAGTTTTATAAAAATAACTTTATTTTACTGACAGAATGACAGTGAAGATAATAATGTCTTAATCCTAAAGGTACAAGGTACTTATAGCTAAGTTATGACAATCGCTACGTGACGACCATGTTCTATATTACAATTACTTACTCTCAAGGTTTGGCGGAAGCTATACTGCTGACAAAGCTAATTGTAGTAGGGTTACCACACTTAACTCGTGCTATGCTCACTTGTTTACGAGATATATTTTTAATGAATACGGCCAGCGTGAGCTCTTTATGAATTATTATTGTTGACAAGAAGTAATTTCGTGCAAATATTATTTTCTGTTTGGTTTAGAAAATTATATATTGGTATTGCTACGTTGAATTAGTACCAATTTTCCACAAAAATATAATAATTTGAAAGAAGAAATGTCAAACAACAATTTAGTTTTATTATGTATATTCTATCCACTTTAATATTTTCCTCTCTTCGACACATGGCTATGCTCTGTCGGGTCTATAAATTTAGTTATTTACTAACACTTTCACTGCCTCCCTAATTTTCACGACGTCCTATGCGATCACGCGCTGACCCTCACTGCATAAAGTTATAAAAAATATATATTATATGATAGCCAATATGGTTTTCGTTCGGGAGTGTCCACCAATAATGCGGTTTTAGATCTCACGAATAAAATCTTACAGGAAGACGCCAATTTGTCAAAATAGGTGACTGGATGAGCAACGAACTCCCCATAACCTACGGTGTGCCCCAGGGTAGTATTATTGAGTGTACGGTGAGCAATGGGTAGCTCACCGTCCGGTAAGGACCAGGCCCGGGTCGATGGCGCGTTGTATTTCACGCTCGCCTCAAAGAGATGTCGTCAGCACAAATGTAGGGGTCCACTAGGGCCGATGCCTACCGGGGTCGCGGGAAGGTACTAATGGGTCACCGAGGCCCTTGGCAACACAGGCAACAGGAAGGAATATGGGTGGGTTTTAGTCAGTAAGAGTCTGACAGACCCTCCCGCTCCGCCCAGAGCGGGAAAAGTTATTTGATGATTTCCCATCCAAAAAAAAGGGGTAGTATCATTGGACTGACCTTGTTTCTCATCTATATTAATGACCTCTGTCGTCACGAACTTTCTAATGGATCCCTACACCGATGATACTGCCTTAATATTCCACGGGTATTCCTGGGAGTCCAAATTTAAATACGCACAACTAGGACTCGACATTGTTACTGAATGGTTATCACACAACCTACTCACTCTAAATGTAGATAAATCTAAATATCTTACACATTATCATTTTATAACCATATAGACTTGCTTACCTCCCGACTGCGCAAATTGATATTTATTTTTAGGAATCTCCGCCATGTGGCTCTCTGCCAGTCAATTGCACAGTACTGTGTGGTTGTCTGGAGTGGGGCAGCAAAAACCCATTTGTTAAAACTGGAACGTGCCCAAAGGGCGATCCTTAAAGTAGGTTGGTCCCTTCCATATCAATTTCCTACCACCGAACTTTATAAAACCTGTCAGGTCCTCTCTATCCGGAAATTTTTCATTCTAAATCTAATTCTGACAGTCCACTCCCGTAATTCTTATAATCCCGAAAAGTTCAAAGTCTTGAGACGAAAGCATACAGTGTGTTCGTCCATTCCTCTTCATTCAAAGCTAGCTCAACGATTCTTTTACTTTCTTGGTCGTTATGTATACAACACAGTTAATACAATCTTACCGAAGTACTTTGTGGTTAAGTATAAATGCAAAACTACTGTAAGGAACTGGCTGCTGGATATGGACTATGAAAGTACAGAAAGTATCATCCAAACCATTAAATAATTTTGAACGTACTTCCCACCCATAGTTACTAATAAGCACAAACTCTCATACGGGACTTACATGTACATACACATAACACCCTCACACATACGTAGTATATTTGTTTTTGGCGGCAACGCTTCTGCTCGCCTGCACGTATTGGCCGGCAGCCGTTTGTTAATAAAGGCTGTAGTCGCTCGGCGACGCTACTGCTCGCCTGCACGTATTGGCTGGCAGCCGTTCATTAATGATACCTGGATGACAGTGACAGTTCGTAAACAAACACCAGTTCCGTGTATTTTAAAGTATAAAAAATAGTTTGAGTGACAATACACTTCCAAAAAGTGATTAAAATTGTGACAACCGGAAACCTGTAGTGACATAAGTCTAAGGACACGAGTTTTGGACAAGTCTTACGAAGATCTTTAAAAATTTAAAGTGGCAGAAGGTTTAACGAACAAAATTCAAATTTACAAAATTTTACCGGCTGCTGATTAAGCTGAGCACAACGATCCTCATAGCCACCAGAAGCTGCGCGACGGACCAAAACCCGAATTCAGGTACGATAGTGATTATAAAATTATCGTAAACCTATCTAAATAAAGATGAAACGGTTTATCATCCTGGCCAAATACTCAGAACAGCGCCATCTAACAGATTTGTGTATTTGTTGTTCGTTTGTAGTTTGAAATTGCGACTACAACGCCACCTACGTCAAATCAAAATACCAACATACATCAATTGTTACCATCCTTCAAGCAGTGTTGACAGCAGAAATTAATCATTATATTACTGAAGTTGAGGTCAGAGGCATCTATTGGCCAGACAATAACTCACATCAAACAGAACACATACGGCCACGTTACATACGCCAATTTCATTGAAAGTTATTGAATACCATTTGACCAAAGTGGCGTGACGACCTACTACTTTACCTACTACATAAACTTGAGGAATAGGGTCACTCAGGTTCGAATCTCACCAGACGAATTTATTTTTAAAAGTTTATTAGCATTCTTAAAATTAATTTCCTAGAGAATATAACGTTGAAAGCGACGTAATATTATCGCAAACTTTGAACTGCACAACGAGTAGTTTGCCGGATATATCAGAAGACGAAGACAACCATCAAATAAACATATTAAAAGATGAGATTGTCTGTCTAACATCTCAACTAAAAAGCGCACATGAGGAAATTGAACTATTATCACGAGAAAATAGTAACATAAAAATAATTAATCAAGAACTTAAAAAAGAAAAATGACATCTATTTATATCGTGTTTCGTAACTTGTGATTGTAATATGGGAGAACCGCAAAAAGTATTTTTAAATTGTCAGCAGCCCAACAAAAACTAAAGTAACGGCCAGGAAAAATACAAAATGAAAAAAACACAAACAAAAGAGACTACCGGAAAAAAAACACTCTTCACCTATTAATACAACAAGCAATAACGGCGACAAGAGCTTATCTAATACAGCTCAAAACATACAAGACAAAACCAGAAAAATAACAGAACATCCGTCCAACAAACACAAAATATGCCCAAGTCCACACCTCAATGACAAGAAAAGATGCAAAATATGTATTTTAAGTACAGATAATGAAAATAAACTTCTAAACATTGCAGAAAACGTTCTTATTCGATCTAAACTCTGTCATTACATAGCACCTCACGGAGGTACACATGAATTACTGAAAGGCATAAAAGAGAAACTATCCAACTTCACATTAGAGGACTACTGCGTAATTATATTGGGTGAAGAAGACTAGAATAACAAGTAGTTATTACGACATCATTCTAAATGTCCGACAGGTACTACAAGAAATCAACCACACTAATTTAATTGTTTGTACGCCAACATATAAATGCGAAAACTTAACTTATTGAAAACTCTAACTTATACAATTCTAGAGTGGAAACATTGAATAACTTACTTTATTTAGACAGCATGACGCATGAATACGCATACCTACTAGACAGCAACTAGAATCACTTCGATAACTACACCACGTATAACAAATGGACTGGCAGAATTAATAATACTGGACCACAAATTATTTTTAAGGATATATTTGACTTAATTAGTGACATTAAATTCAATAACCAGATGGTATTGAAAGACACTGAATAAAGCAAGGATAATCTGTCAAGTGGTGACCTTTTTCGTCACTAATCATCTCTATATAATACACCAAAACATAGCAGGATCATTCAACAAATCAAATGCACTCACAGTTTGTTTTAATGAACTCGTGGAAAAGGGCTTACAAGTGGATTTGATATGCATTCCGGAACATTTTATGATGGAAGGCTATGAAAATCTGCTAAACATACTTAACTATTGTTTAGCCGCCCACTACAGCAGAAAGGATGCTAAGGGAGGGGGATCTTGTATCCTTGTTAGAAATGGACACGAATGGAAGGAATTAGTGCATATTTCAAAAATGTCAATAACTGGCACTTTCGATTGCTGTGCCATTTTATTAACTAAGTGCAATAGTGTTTTTTTTATGTGTGTATCGAGTTTCAAATACGAGCAACCTTAATGTCTTATTTTAATAAATTTGAAACAGTCTTACAACACTTAAGTACAAAACGCTATAAAAATATTGTCATAGCTGGTGATTATAATACGAGTATAGACATGTTAAAGAGGAATTATCAATCAATGGAGTTTGAATGCCTTCTACTTAACTTTAACCTAAACCTAGCAATAAATGAACCAACACGAATTGTGAGCCAAACGTGTATTGATAATTTTGCGCATAATTACAACAAACAATATAAGACGGAGATCTTGGAATTTGCTCTTTCAGACCATACGGCCCAACTATTAAAATGCCCTGTAAATAAAACATGTATCATTGGTAAATATCGTGCTATTAGACGCAATTACAGCAGGGAAAACATATCTAAGTTTAAACGTTGTATAGGCAAACTTTGTTTCTCTGACATTTACGAAACTGATGATCCTAACACTGCCTACAATAGTTTTCACGAAATAATTTCTTTATTTTATAACCTTTGTTTTACTAAAACTAAGACTACAATAAATTTAATAAGAAAGCCAAGGTGGATATCAAGAGGTATTAAAACCTGTAGTAAGAAGACAACTTTTGTGGACGTACAGATTAAAGCCAAGTCAGTTAAATAAAACTCGCTTTAAAGATTACTCTAAGCGTCTTAGAAAAATCATTACTCTGACACATCGTTCACAGGATAACTTTAAAATCAAAACTTCATACAACAAATGCAAAACAGCCTGGCAAATAATAAATCAAGGAAATTTTATTTCACCTAAAAATATATATTAAAAATTAAATCTGAAAATGACACAATTACGGACGCGAAACAAATTGCCAATGACTTTAATCATTACTTTATTAATAAAATACAACCTACAGCTTATTCTAGTAACAAGACTACATTGCCTTCCCTTTGTAATAAGAACTCGATGTTCATGGCTCCTTGCACACCACAACAGATACTAAAAATTATAATGGCCTTAAAGAACACAAATAGCGTAGAGTACGATGGAATATCTGCCAAAATACTAAAGGCAGTAGCGTACAAAATATACAGCCATTTGTGTCATATTATTATTCCTTCGATTGCCGCCGGCACTTACCCTGACGCACTAAAAATGGCGATCGTTAGACCAATATTTAAGAAAGTGGATAAAGAACTTATGGAAAATTATAGGCCTATTTCACTGATTCCAATAATTTCTTAAGTTTTTGAAAAGTTCATGCACAAGGAATTAAACGGTTACATAGAATAAAATAATATATTATTACGAGCAAAAAGGATTTCGTGAAAGTAAAACTATAGGTATGGCAATCTACGACTTTATATACACAATATTGACAAAGATGGACAAAAGAACACATGTATGTACTATCTTTTGCGACGTGATGCAAGCATTTGACTACGTAAATCATGACATTCTATTAAAAAAACTTGACACTTTTAATTTAATCCAATCTTATTTAGACAATAGAAAGCAAAAGACTGAAATAACTAGAATCAATATAGCTACTAAAAAAGAAGAGATATATGTTTCAGATGAGCGTCACGTTAGCTTAGGTGTTCCACAAGGTAGTGTATTGGGACCTCCTCTCTTTACTTTATACATCAATGACTTGCCAAAGCCAACTTCACATCCCATGACGCTATTCGCAGATGATAGTACAGTAACAATTGCTAATAATTTTCATGACATGACCCAATATAAACTTGACATTTACAACTCTTTACATCTATAATTTATTGGTTAAACTATAATAATTTAAAGATCAATTTAATTAAAACTAAGATCATGCATTTTAGCCAACGTTTGACAAGTAATAATTTGGACATAAATATTGATAATAAAACCGTTGAAAGTGTTAATACAACTAAATTCCTTGGACTAATCATTGACAAGAGACTGGACTGGAAATTACATATAGATTCTCTGTAAAAAAATCCGTAGTTCGTCTTTTGCCTTGCATTCCCTAGCTGCAGTCGTGAATGAAATTAAAATGAAATTACAATCCGAAACCGAAATCAATAGTTCAAATAAGTACTAATAGAAACAATTCAAATAATATACTAGTTATCGCTTTATTAGGTACCTCGGTACATAATAATATATAATATAAGCTCACCTTAGTATCTACCTAAGTATTTACCTCTCTATGTACATAGTATTCTCGCAAATAATTTACCAAAGACATTGAAAATATTGTAGACTATTTAAAATTAAATTGTATAACTGGTTGAATGGAAATAATTTCTATAGTATTAAGGAATTTTTAGAACTCTAACATTGACAACACAATTTTGCATGCTTTAATTATAAGCAAAACATGTATGATCTCATTTTGTATTATAACACCTTTTTATACCGTGTTTTAAACAAATAAATATTATTATTATTATTATCAAAATAACACTTTCACACCTAAACCGCATACAAAAACTTATAATGTAAGTACTTATCTAAGTAGATGAAAGAATTATTCGGAAGTTTTCAAATCGTGTTTGGTATAATCAGTTTTATGAATGAACGCGTAGTACTAGTATTAGCGCCATCTAGCAGGTAAAAGTAAAAGCTGTAACTGTACCACTTCCGTCGCTTCGGTAGTGTTCACCTGCGCTTTCTACTGCTGGCGCTGCTGTAGTGTTTCAAGGTTTGCTGATACGGTTAAGAATGGTGAAATATTCGTGGGTATATAATCACCAACGCAGAACATAATTATGTAATGTGCAATGGTACTCGTATTTGCGTCAGCATCCGGCAGTTAATAGTCGAACTTCTAATAGGTGATCTAATAAGTAAATACCCGAAGTCGGTCGGCGCGGCGTTAGCGTTCATTTGCACGTGGCTGTGGCACTTCTTGAGTATACAAGGTGTTGTTTTGGACCTACAAAACATTTTAGGAGGTAATTATGTTAGTGATTCTCGACCCGAATCAACAATAAAATGGGCAGGTATTTTTTTAAATTTTATTCTTATTTACGGAAATCGGTAAGTGTGAACTCCCCTTTTTAAAACGCGGCCAGTCTGTACGTGTCCTTAAACTGCGCTTTCACACACACACAAACAAACGCAGCCAATATTTCTTTCATAGATCCAAAGCACCAACCACCGCACGCTCCCACAACCACTAGCCACGTCCCCGCGGCCATCGCAAGCACATAAATCGGGTCAATTTATTAGTGTGATTGATGGCGCCGGCGCGTGCATACGCTTGCAAATTCCGCCCCTCAAGTGCGCCTTCGATTAACGGTCGCGATAGGTACCTACTACCTAGTTGTAAAGATGACGGACCAATACTCCAATGTAGTTGGCGGAAATGGTACGCTTGTATGCCATCAGCGGAGACAATGTATCTCGAGCCATCAAAATGTTCGCGGAGTTATTCCCCAATCGGCATCGTCCCTCACACAGGGTAATGCTGGCTGCTACGCAGAGACTCGATCATCGGCAATTCGACGTTCTCCAGCATGCTGAAGGTCGCGGCAACGAAGGCCTGCCTGTCGCCTTGCAGGAAGATATTCTGGAATTCTTCCGGCGAGAGCCACGGGCAAGCGGGAGGCTAGTCGACGGTTTGGAGTGCACCACTTCACAGTGTGGCGGCTACTGCACAAAGAAATGCAGCATCCTTTTCATCACCGCAAGGTACAGGATCTCCACCAACTTGATAATGCCGCGCGAGTTACATTTTGTCACTGGTTGCCGGAACACCAAGACGCCAACATCCTGTGGACGGACGAGTGTTTATTTACTCGAGTTGGCGTCTACAATGTTCATAACGAACAAAAAGTGATCAGTGCTTTCAAGACAGTAAAAACGAATGTGATTGTGTTACGTAAGCTGAAAGAAAATCAGCAACGTCGTGCTAGACTGTGCCTGGAGTGTGACGGTGGAAACTTTGAACAATACCGCCAGGTAACATAAGTAGGCAATTTATTTATTTGTACATAGACAATAATTTGTAAATACGATGTTAGCTAAATCAACTTGATAAGTGTAAATAAGCTGATTTAAAATTTTTAACTACGCCAAAAATATCAGACAAAATAAATCACTTAAAATCCCTAACACATGGGTACCTACCTACTTAACTAGCACAAATTATCTTGTGGTATTTTTGTTGGTCCTCACCCGCTTAAAAAGCAGAAAGAAAAATCTTAAATCAACCAATTTAATCTACAAATAAAAACGAAAACCGTTCTTGGGGCTGAATTTACCTACAGAGTGCGCCGACTGCGCCCAGTACCTACATAGCCTTATTATTATTAGATGCCTACCTAAAGCCCGCGCACGCGCTCGCGATCATAATTTCACAGTTGCGCAACAGGAACTGCTTACGTGCTATGTAAGGTTTATTTATCTCCGCCTATTATTTTATTCATCAGCTGATAGGAAACTAACGATGCCAACGTGAACTTTTTTTGGCGCAGTAGTATCTACTACCTACTATTATTATTTATCGTAATAGCCCAGTGGTTAAGGCATTCTCCTCTCATGCATGAGGTTGCGGGTTCGCAACTGAGGAAGTACCACTGTGTTATTTTTTTAATTCATAATGATGTAAGTACTTTCTAAATGTACATATCTAGGACATCATTTAAATCCCGTGTTTCGGTAAGCTCTTAGTTAAAGCCCTTGGTGCCGATAGATTTGTAGCTCTCGGACAGTCGTTAGGTACCACACGGGTTGGTACGGGTCAACGACCTTACAGCCCTGCCATAGGGTCGTTGGTACGGGTAGTCATAAGCCAGAAAGTCTGACAATTATTCTAACAAATGGGTATCGTATTATCAAGTAACTGCTGCATACAGTTAGACTGAAAACCGACCCTAACATAGTTGGGAACAGGCTCTGCAGATGATGAACATTTTCGCATTGTAATGATGCTTAAAAATGAGTTATTATTTAGCGTTTTAAAAACAATGTAGGTACATTGTTATTTTCAAATTCAAACTACATCTAAGGTTAAATTATTTGCTACAACAATTTGTACAGATCGCGGCACGTTGGTTGAACCTTGCGCAGTAACAGATTTTCGAGTCTCAATCGAAGTGCGCTATGCGTGCAACGCGGGGGCTGCGCGTAACCATAGCAACGACCGCCATTTTAGTTCAACTTATACGTGCCGCGTTCGTTTCGCAGAAATGTGGGCGGAGCCTCGTACAGGCTGTCGTCACTGGTCATCGCATTCACGCACACAGTGACATGACGCGCGATAAATCGCAATGGGCGATTCTGTTTTTTTTGAAGAGGGTTATTAAGAGAGTTATTCTGAAAAACAATAAAATTTAAAAATATAAAATAAAAAGTATTATTGATTATTGATTATTTACGAGTTTCATAGTAACTTCCTAAAATGTTTATCAGGTTCAAAACTGCATCTTGTATATACTGACTTATAGTGTCTTGAAGTATACTGCCAAAAAAGTAAGCTCGACCTCAATCCCAAAAAATGCTCAGTTGTAACGTATTCCCGTGGATGGACAGTCCTAGCCACAACATATACTCTTGGTGGCCAAATATTACCTAGATGTAGTACTATTCGCGATCTGGGGGTTCATCACGATTCCAAACTTATTTTTGATAAGCATGTCGATGCCATCGTCGCTAAAGCCTCAAAACCCCTTGGATTCATAATGGGCTTATCCAGGTGCTTCACGCAAGCAAAAACGTTAAAAATTCTATACTGCACTTTTGTTAGAAGCCACTTGGAAAGCGCATCTGAAATATGGAGTCCATGCTATCACAAGTATATTGACCGTATCGAACGCGTACAAAAAAGATTTATAATATTTTTATGCTTTCATTAAAGGGTACCATATCAGTCCGACAACTATCTCAGTCTCTGTAAAAAGTACCATCTCTTACTACTGATTAATCGTTGTGAGGTCTCTCTGACTGTATATTTTTGTTGAAGACCGTTCGAAGTGACATAAATTGTTCTGACATTTTGTCAACTTTCTACTTCAACGTTCCAAGCAAGTCCAAACAGTTCAATCCGCCATTACGTGTGCCATTTGCAACTACTAACTACAGACAAAATTCGTACGTTGTGCGTGTAAGTAGGTATTTTAATAAGGTGTGCAAACAGTTTGACTTTGATAAACAAGTGTGACCTCGGCAAAAAAGTGTTTAGCAATGGATTTCTTTAAAGCTTAAAGACTTTGTGTTCTTTTAATTTTGTTTGATTAAATTGAATTTTTAACATCTTGGTTCTTATGGGAAATAACCTGTCGCAATTATATTAGATTTTACATGTATTAGGTGATGATCTACCTGCAAATGTTTATTTTTTATATTTTTATTATGTTTTCTTTTTTCATTGGTAATATTTGGCAGTGTGTATATTTTGTTCCACAGTACTTTTATACCAGACAAGCTCTAGACGTGAAGACCTGTTTTGGCCACAAGAGGGCGATACCGGCGGTCAAACTTAAGTGCAGCTCCGTGTTTATTAAAATTTAAAAATAGTAAAACTGTATCTTGCTTGTGTGTGATTACTGGAAAATGAAGTGACTGTCGTTATATAACGCTTCACAAACACTGTTTTCAAAAACCGTACCTACACAATCACCCATTACATCCTTTGTTATTATATTTGCATCATAACATTTTTTACATAATGCATCATGTTAATTATTACGTAACCGATATCTTAAAACGTCAAACATATGTCATACAAGGAAATGCCTGAAGTTTTCCACCACATCTGTAACCGATCGGAATCCAAGAGCGAGCCTGTTTTAAACTAATTTCAGAAAAGCGTGACGCCCACCGCGACGAATATCTCTTTCGATGCGTATTAAAAACATTGTACTCCATACAAAAGTCTGTTATTCTAAACAATGATGTCAAGTTATAATTTGCAGAGAGATCCTGGAAGCAAGAGCACGAGCTGCGAGACAGATGCCGAGCAGAACACATATCATGTAAGTTCATTATCAACATCTGCACAGTCTTGTCCCAACACCGACCCCAGTCTTATGGTTATAATATATAATAGTTCCGCGTCTTCAACCGACTCATCAAAAAAGTTTCAGTTATCGCAACGAAATTATATTCCACCAACAGTAAATTGTTTCGCCACATACATAGTTTGGTTTTTGAACCTCTCACGTTCTGGTAAAAACAATGTAACTTCGAAAGTTTACGTGTTACGAAAGGGCTGATTGTTGGGTGGTGGGCTTGGCTGGGGTTGTTTTCCGTTCTGTTTATGTAAACCGGCTGATCTTTTATAATTCACCCAGGGCCTAATCTTTACGTTGACCGGCCAGACATCAGCTGAGTGAAACATTTCACAGCTAGCAACTGGTACCTTATAAGATTTATAGTCCCCTTTTGACGTTAACATTTCAACCGAATATGCACCTGTACTTGCTGGACATAGCTGCTGCAGGTAGTAGCGTATCTCATCAGCACCCAATTCCATGTTCCGCAGATGTAAATATTTACGTGGTTCAACTGCCTTTAGCGATGTTGTAAGTATAACCGGATGCAGGTGAAAAAAAAAAGACAAACGCTGTCACTTTTCATAGTAATTTAGTTAATCCATACAAAAATAAAATAAATTATAAATGCGAAAGCAAAGCGTTCATTCAGCCGTTGATGCGTCAAAATGTAACAGACAGACAGAGACAGACTGAGAGACACAAAGAGAGTTAAGTACTTTCGCATTGAAAAACACAAATAATGTTTTTTCTATCTTAATTTTAGCCATTCTACGGTTCACGTACAGGCAAATTTGCTAACGCCGTGACTTACTTTTCGCTACACGTTTTATTTACTTTTATAATCATAATTATTTAGTTGACCAATAGCTGCCGTAGCGCTATAACCGTGGATTAGCAACCAATGTAACATTCGTGTATCTTTTACGAATAAACCAAATTATCGTTTAGTCTATGGTTTTCGTCAACTCACATCCAACAACTCAACTGTAACTAACTTGCTACCTCTGAGCCATACATAAAAGTGGTCCTTCGAGCCGGCTAAAGCTTGCGGAAACTTCGGAACTATGGTAAATTAGGACCTGCGGTGATAGAACTCTACTCCACCAACGGTCAAACTAATAACTAATAACAATGGTTCAGAGTGTAACGGAACTGATATAAGCCGTCAAGAAACTATTTATTGAGATTTGAAGCTTATTTACCCAATATGCAAAACTAATCACATTTTGATGAATTGCGAACAATTCTTGGCTATGAACACAAACAAACGGAAAGACACAATTCGCAACTTGCATATTTGTAAAAACTGCTTATTAAGCCACGGAGAATAACAATGCAAATCATGAAATGCGTGTAAATTGTGTCATAAGGCACACCACACACTTATGCATGAAGCTAAATCTGAACTATCTAGCAACAAACAAGCAACAAGGGAGAAAAACCTATCGTCGACCTTCGACTTCCTATGGGGTCAACAACATAACGAACGAAGGAAAGGGAGTGTTGTTGACAACTGTTCTTCTGAAAGTCAAAACAACTGATGGAAACTTCATCAACCTGAGAGGTCTACTTGACCAAGGCCCCAAGTGACCCTAATAACGGAAAACGTAGCATAGTGCCTCCGATTATAGCGACGTAAAGTGAGCGCTGTTATAAAGGGTGTTGGAACCCTTAGCGGCAATTGCAAAGGGGAATGAACTTAGAATGCCAGTCAATACATTCAGACTACAAATTCAACTTTGAAGCATTAGTTATGAAAAAACTCATAAGCAACTTACCTACCACATCATTTTCAATCAACAACTGGGACAATTTGGAAAACCTAAAACTAGCGGATCCACAGTTCAACCTGTCAGGCCCGCTCGATCTGCTCTTGGGCGCGGAAATCTACTCAGAACTTATCCTAAACGGTGTCATCAGGAGTGATGAGAGACCCAGTAGCTCAACAAACCAAAGTGGGCTGGATTCTATGCTGGAATGTAGAGACATTCAATGCTTGGTGACACTAAACATTTGAATACATGGCAAGATTTTGAGAAACCGAGGAATTTCCAGACAAGTCATCAACTAGTGAGGAACAACACTGTGAGGAATATTACAATGCAACTACCACAAGATTGGTGAACGGACAATATGTGGTACAAATGCCTATGAAGCCTAACTTCGAAACAAACTTAAAAAAATGCAAGGTCCCAAGCGCTACTTGACAGTAGACAGTTCCATCAACTGGACAGGAAAAACCCAAAAAACAAAGAACTCAGTTACGAGTACATTACATACGTCTTACGTACGTATATATCGCTAGGGGACACATGAAACCTGTCTCTGGAGAAAAGTGGGGCCAAGTCTACCTACATCACCATGGCGTGTTGAGAGAGGTCCACTACAACAAAACTAACAGTAGTGTTCAACGCGTCGTACAAGACAAAAGGAGACAGCAGTCTCAACGATCACATGTGCTGCAGTCCGACCTTACAAAAGGATATACTGACACTACTAATTAATTGGAGAACATACAGATACGTCTTTACGGAGTGTGTAATATATGTCATAATAACATAAAGTATATCACTTAAAATAACGTTCACATGATATAATTTTCATATGCTATAAAAACAAGTAACCTAATTTCATGTGATCTAATGTTACATTTCATATAAAATGATTTTGCTCTAATACACTACTTTACAACATTTTCTGCCCATAAATGAAACTAATATGTATTAATAGTATAATTAACCCTATGTCGGATAGCGAAGTGAAAAACAAATAGGACGTCAAGTTTTTTGGATATGATTACTTTTTATTTCACAATTTTTGCATATTTAGGTATCTATATATTTTTTTTTTACTGATTTGTATCAGTTTTTTTAATGTAGACCAGCAGTAATCGGTTAACATATTTTTATCCCAATAACCTAGGTATCTCTCTTCATATGACTTTAAGACTTGATGAAAACGTTCACCATGTTTATCACTGACGCTTCCTAGGTTTTCCGGAAAAAAATCCAAGTGTGAGTGTAAAAAGTGAATTTTCAACGAAATTGAATTATTCAATAAATTGGAAACAATAGCTTCATAATCCTTTGCTTTATTGTTGCATTAGAAATTACTGCTTCAGATATTGGTATCTTCACTTTTGTTAGTATACTAATTTTACCACAAACATAGCAAAAGTTGTTGGGATTTAGTTTACACTCTCTTAAAGACATTTTAAAATAATTATGAATAATGAATTGTTCAACAAATTACTTTAACTCAACAAGAACGAATGGCAAACTAGATCCCACGAATAATTTTGCTTCTAAACTTCTTGTGAGTATATTAAAAAAAACCAGATGTGATAAAAATGATTGTTCAATATTTTCGTATTAAGGGCAGTCAGAAAACAAATCCGTTGTAAATAAATTATTAACGGGTAATAGTTTTTTTTTTTGTAAAGTGTGTAACATTTAGTATAACGTTCATTTCATATAATTTTCATTTTGTATAATGCTCTTTTTATATAACGTTCAGTTGACCTAATTTTCATATTTACTAATTTTCAGCCAAAATTCTGGAATGAATAAGTAAATATCCGAAACATCATACTGTTATAACCTCATCGAACCCAAATGATTCACCAACAATAGAGGGCATCTGGCTAATGGTCACTGTTCTAACCTAATCTAACCCACATTATACTAACTACACACTATTATACCAACTAAATATTATACTTACTGAATATTAGTTCAAATGTGCATTATAGAAAATATTTATGAAACCATATAAAATAAGGTAAAATGAAATTATATCAATAATTCATTATAATATATAATTTCATCGTTATACTGTATATTAAATGAAATTAGGTCATGTGATCATCAGAACTGTTGTTATCATATCAAATGGTACGCACCCGTCTTTACAGCAGAAGTAGAAAAACTTTATCGGTTCATCTGGTTGAACGAAAAACAACCACATCTGCAAACTATAATCTGGAGATCTTCCCCTAACGAACCTCTACAAGATTGGCAGTTGGGCAGACTCGCAGAAGATGAAAAAGATACGTATCCGGAAGCTGGAAACGTCCTGAAAAACTCTCTACATGGATGATTTGGTTTACGGGCAGGATACTGTCGACGCATCGAAAATATTGGTCACACAGCTAATTGAGTTGCTGAAAAAAGGAGGATTTCACTTGAGAAAATGGAAAAAGAACGAACCGATTATCTTGGAAGACTTACGAGATGATCAAAAGAGCCGCAATACGAATATTGACTTTAGCCCAGAACAAACAACAAACTCAAAAATGTTGGGCATGAGGTGGAATAAAGACAACGATAGCTTCACATACCGATGGGATCTACCAATCCAGAAAAAAACTTACAAAACGCGTACTACTGAGCGAAGTAAGCAAGCTATACGACCCACTTGGATTACAATCGCCATTTACAATAAAAACAAACTTCTGTTCCAAAAAATCTGGGTAAGCAAAATCAACTGGGATGAAAGCTGGGACATTGCAGGTAGCAGAACAGTCAAGAAGGAGCTTTGACAATGCGTCCGATGTCATCGTTTCAAACCAAACCGAAACGTCCACCTGATGGCAGACTTGCCAAAGGAGCGTGTAACTCCATCAAGACCGTTCACAAACACGGGCGTCGACTATACCGGACATGTTGATGTGAATATCAACAAAGGAAGAGGAGTTAAAACTTGCAAGGCTTACATAGTAATTTTCATATGAATGGTGACCAAAGCCGTGCATTTGGTAATGGTGTCGGACCTGACTACGCAAACGTTCCTCGCCGCATTTAAAAGGATGTGTGCCCGCAGGGGTACACCTCCACACGTATTTTCCGACAATGGAACGATTTTTGTTGGTGCAGCAAAACTACTTCAACAGGAATTTTAACAACACAATACCTTTAAGACTTTTGAATTCTTCGATGAGATGAGCCACTTACAAATTGAGTGGCATTTCAATGCACCATTTTGGCCAACAGCTGGAAGCCTGTGGGAAGCTGCCGTCAAAGCCATGAAATATCACCTACATCGAGTACTGGGGGAACAGAAGCTTACTTTCGAACAATTCACTACTTTACTAAATGAAATTGAAGCCTGTCTTAACTCTCGTCCGCTGTGCCCATGAACAGAGGATGCCGAAGACCTGGAATATCTAACTCCCGGACACTTCCTCATTGGCGGCCCCCTACTGTCACTACCACAAGAAGAGCAAGATTGTGCTGAGCACGATCTAAAAAACAGATGGAGGCTTGTTGAACAAATGAACGTGTATATCTGGAACTGCTGTACCAGCGCTTCCAGATATTCGTTCGTCGTAGATATTCGTTAGCGAATATTTACATCAACTTTAGCGAATGAGCTACGCCCCCAAACTTATTTCGCATGTCAATTCTAAGGATCAACTTAAAAGAGTTCTACAAAACATTATCTCTCATTGTGTCCATAGAAAATGTTTTTTTTTTTTGTTTAACATGTCAGATTTTTTATCTGAACTGTTGGTATTTATTTCATATTTTACTTAGCACAATTAAGTTATAGCATATTAATTTATTGGTAGATGAGACCTATTGCCGACAAACTATTTTGCAGTTTGGCAGACTTTATGTATGTTATATTGTTAGTACAAATTTTGCATAAATAAATAAATAAAATAAAAAAAATCTGCAAATGCGAAGCAAATGGCAGCACTCAAAAGAAAACCTGAAACAAGGAAGCCTAGCATTAGTAAAAGATGAACACTTACTTCCTGTCCGCTGGGCTATAGGAAGAGTCCAGGAACAACATCCAGGCACCGATAGTCGAGAACGAGTTGTTACCTTGAAAACTAGGAAAGGATCATTTAAACGACTAATAACGATGATTTCACCATTACCGCTGAAACTCGAGAACCAAGAGTAAACGAGAAGGAAGAGAAAAGGACACCTACTCTGGACACTAAAAAACGGGGAGGCACAACAAAGCTCCCGGCGGAAGTGTGAAGCGCATGAGATGGACACAATCTATCAATGAGAACGTCATGCGCTCATACTACAGACACAGAGGCTACAGAGGGGGGAAACAATCTGACTGCGTACCGTGTTCGGATGCTCTCTCTTTTTCAGGTGCTTGAGCCAGCTGTCAACGTTTCGGTACAACGACTATCGGATCAGGTACGGGTTATCCAGCGTAATCATATGTTAGATGACACTGTACTTGATCGCCTACGAAGTGAAATGTAGCGTTGCCATGTCATCGCCCCCCCGTCGCAGACTGTTGTACTTTCACCTCAATTTTGCACAAATCAAGCAGACGAGGGGAGTGATGACAGGGCTACAAATGTAAGTACCCAGTGCAATGTGGAATTGAGGAGTGCTTTGGAAGATGCGATTCGAGAATATCGGTTCATGTCGCCCGAACTAAGACCATGCTTACCTCGTTTGCCCATGCATAAGAAAAACAGGGCACTGGTGGCAGCTCTGGATTCGCAGTTGTCAAATTATTTTGATGACTGCAAAGACCTCACTGATACTCATTCGATTCTGTACTGCGCGGCTGTAGCGGTATGTCGTGTAGCTCACGTGAAAATCGCTAAAGACTAGAGCTACACGACCGAAACCAACCGTACCAGCTTGGCAGAATTGAACGCCGTATTGGTGGGGCCAGAGCGCTCATTGGCAAACTAATCTGATTCAGGGAGGGCAATACCCGCCCTAGAGTGATGCGCTTTGTGAGGCGAGCATTCTCAGGGACTGATATCAGCCCTCAGGACTATATGACCCGTGTCACAGAGCGCATCGACTTCCTGAAGCAGAAAGTGTATGCATGGGCGAACTGTATTCGTAGGTATAAGCGGCGAGTAGAGCGATACACTCAGAATCGTACCTTCCAGAGCGATGAAAGGTGGGTTTGTAGGGGTTGGGAGCGACCGGACCAAGGTGTGACTGACATGCACCTACCGGATGATGATGACATGTGTTCTTTCTGGCGCAGTATGTGGTCGGTGCCAGTCACACCGAAGATGATTGGGCTCGGGAAGTTGAGCGAGCCTGCGATCCAATACCAGAAATGGGGGCTATTACCATCTGCCCCCAAGATGTACGAGTAGCTCGTGCAGTCCGTCCGTTACCTAACTGGAAGTCCCCAGGGCCGGACAGACTGCACAACTTCTGGATCAAATGGTTTTTAAGGTCGCACGCTCGCTTGGCAGCTCAGTACCAGACTGCCTTGGAATCTGGATCGCTACCCCAACTCCTAACGACAGGAGTTACCCACCTGCTCCATAAATCAGGTAGCACCGCGGAACCCAAAAATTTTCTATTTTGAGAGCTAAAATTAACAAGCATATAGACAACAACTCCATCATGTTTGCCTCTCAAAATGGATATAGGAACGGGTCCCGCGGTACTAAAGAGTCACTCCTCATTGATTTGACCATTAGCCAACAGGTTCGTCGTTCCCGAAAGGATCTGTCGACATGTTGGATAGATTATAAGAAGGCCTATGACTCGGTGCCACATACATGGCTCATGAGGGTGCTGGAGTTGTATAAAGTAGATGCAACTCTGCGCACCTTCCTGATGTCGTGTATGGAGCAATGGAGAACGGTCCTTCGCTATCCAGGATGTCGAAATATCCAAAGGAATAGCGAACCGATAAGGATCGAGCGAGGCATATTTCAGGGCGACAGTTTGAGTCCGCTTTAGTTCTGCTTAGCCTTGAATCCTCTAAGCACACTGCTGGAGGATTCAGGTCTAGGCTATCGGTTGAGGAGAGGTGGTCAGGTCACCTCCCACCTCCTCTACATGGATGACCTAAAACTCTTTGCCTCCAATAATTTGCAACTGATGGAGCTACTGAAAATAACTGAAAGTTTCAGTAGCGCCATCAGGATGTAATTTGGAGTGGATAAATGTGCGGTCATGCATGTAAAGCGAGGGGAGATTGTGGAATCTGTGGGAACCCAACTCTCGGATTCCATAAACCTTAGAACCCTCTCCGCATCCGAAACCTACAAGTATTTGGGTATGTCGGAAGCGTTGGGCATCAATGTTACTGACATGAAGCAATCGTTGAATGAGCGCTTTTTTGGCCGCCTGAAGAAAGTATTGAATAGTCTTCTATCAGGCGGAAACAAGGTGCGCGCCTTCAACGGTTGGGTCATGCCCGTTTTTATGTACTCTTTCGGCATACTCAAATGGACTCAGACCGAACTCGACGCCCTGGATAGGCGGGTCCGGACGCTGCTGACTGCATATCGAATGCATCACCCACGGTCGTCGGTAATGAGACTGTATATCTCACGAAAGTATGGAGGTCGAGGCTTTTTAAACGCTAAGACCCTCCACAATCGCGAGGTATGCAGTCTCAGGGAATATTTCCTAGAAACCGAAGTGGGGATGCATCGAGATGTGGTCGCGGTGGACAAGGGCCTCACCCCACTCTCCTTGGCTAAAGAGAACTGGCGCAAGCTTGTAGTGCTTGACACTAACGATCGCAGGGAGGTATGGCAGAGTAAGGAGCTTCACGGACGCTTTTTCCGGGCCCTACATGAACCCGATGTAGATTTCCAAGCGTCCGTAACCTGGCTTCGTTTTGGTGACCTCTTTAGGGAAACCGAAGGTTTTGTCTGTGCAATTATGGACGAAGTTATCATGACGAAGAATTACCTGAGATTTATTGTGAAGGATGGCACGGTTGACGTGTGTCGGGCATGTCACCGTCCGGGAGAATCAATCCGACACATTATCTCCGGGTGTTCTCGTCTAGCTAACGAAGAGTATTTGTATAGACACAACCTTGTAGCCAGGATTATCCATCAGCAACTTGCTCTGAAATACAGTCTTGTAGAATCTGAAGTGCCGTACTACAGGTATGTGCCCGACCCAGTTCTCGACAATGGAAACATCACATTGTACTGGGATCGATCCATCATCACTGATAGGACTATTGTTGCCAATAAGCCTGATATAGTGGTGGTGGATTGAACAGAGCGGCGCGTAATGATTGTTGACATAACAATCCCTCATGACGGGAATCTCGCGAAAGCCGAGAAAGATAAACAGATCAAGTATCTTGACTTGGCTCGCGAGGTTGTCGACATGTGGGATGTGGATTCAGAAATCATTGTGCCGATAGTCGTATCAGCCAATGGCTTAATTGCCAAGAGCCTCGACCAACACCTAAGGAGGCTCACGTTGGACGGCTGGATTAAGGGCTTGATTCAGAAAGCGGTACTTCTGGACACGGCTCGCATTGTTAGGAGGTTCCTCTCTCTGTAGCCCTGACCGCCGGTAGCTTGGACCCTGTTCTCGATACCGGTGGGCTACCATTTTTTTATATTTTTAAATGTTTTTATATATTTTTGTATATTCTAATATTTAAAAATATAATTATATTGTGTAAATAATGGAATAAAAGAAAATAATAATAATTTTTATTTGCTCAGTTAGTAGGTACATAATAAAGGTGTTCAGAAAAAATATACAAGGATCCATTACTAACTACCTTAAATTAGGCATGCAAAACAGTTTTATTTAGTTTTAATACAAAGGACTGGTGATATGATTACACTTATTTACCATTCCAGTCCAATCACAAAATATTATGTCAAAGAATAAAAATAATAATACAAATTAATGTCATTGATAATATTATAAAATAATGAGTCAAAAAAATAAATTATTGTCATTTAGAAATTCGCAGATCGAATAATAACATTTTGTAATTAATAAGGCTGACAATTTCTTCTTAAAAATTGTAATAGTTTCACTTTTAAGTGCATCGGGAATTTTATTAAATATTGACGGGCCCATACATAAAACGCTTTTTCTTATTAAGACAGTGTTATGACCACCAACACGTAGCATGTGTTTATACTGTTTTAGAATTGGCCCTCTTTTACTTTCCGACACTGTATTGAAAAGGTGCAGATTTGTTTTAAAAAAAACCGCGACTTCAAATATATAAATTGAAAGAACAGTAAGTACTTTTAGGGACTTACATACAGGAGCACAACTATCAGTTACCTTCAGGTTACACATTGCCCTGATACAACGTTTTTGAGCCTTGAAAACCTGTTCTCTTAGACTACAATTTTTTCAAAAAATTATCCCAAATCTTACAATTGATGTGACTAGACCATGGTATGCTACCAGTCTTGTGACTAAGGCTTCCATTACGTAATTACGCAATTACGTAATTAGGAACTCATTTTAAACTATTTTTAATTCCGTAATTAAAGATGTCAATTCCATACTTACGTAATTATTGGTATCATAATCAATCAAAATAATCAACCAATAAAAAAATATTAGACGTAGAAATAAACAAAGTGACTGTAAATAAACCAATTTAAAAAGTAAACACAGATCTCCATTCCAATATTAGGGTATAAATGTGCATTTACGACAGCGCTGGCGGCGGTCGCGAAGTTTTTTTTTACTGCAGCGTATAATTATTTTCTTTCGATCGATCGAAATAAATGATAAGAGTGTAGAGCGAGTAAGTGAATTTGTATATTTAGGGAGTTTGTTTACAAGGGATGGAAAGATTGATGAAGATGTGGAAAGAGAGTAAATGCGGGAAATAAAGTTAATGGTGCTATACATGCGATGGTGACCAACCAGTCGATGCCAAAGAGGCTCGACTGGCTGTTCATAATGGTGTGCTGGTACCTACACTTATGTATGGAAGTGAATGTTGGGTGTGGCAAAAGAAGCATGAAAGTAGAGTAAATGCTGTGGAAATGCGTTCCTTGAGAAGCATGTGTGGCGTGACTATAAATGATAGGCTGTTTGTTATTTTTTGAGTGTGAGAAATCATCAAATAACTTCTCCCGCTCTGGGCGGAGCGGGAGGGTGTGTCAGACTCTTACTGACTAAAACCCACCCGTATTCCTTCCTGTTGCCTGTGTTGCGGGGGCCTCGGTGACCCATAAGTACCTTCCCGCGACCCCGGCAGGCATCGGCCCTAGTGGACCCCTACCTATGTGCTGACGACATCTCTTTGAGGCGCGCGTGGAATACAACGTGCCGTCGACCCGGGCCTGGTCCTTACCGGACGGTGAGTTACCCGTTGCTCACCGACCGCAGAGCCCGCGCCTACGGTAGCCGGAAATCCACCCGGGATTCCCGACGCCCTGGGCGTCTCCTGCGGCGGCTAGGGGCGAGAGGGCGCGAAACTTGCCTTTCCCTCAACCGTCTCGCCTCCTCCTTCGCGAGCATTACTGCTTCGCAGAAGGAGGTGACGGCTGCCCATGCCCTCTCGCTCCATACAATGGCCTGAACGAGGGCCGGACGCGAGAGGTCTCTGCCGCCGATCGCCTCCACGAGGACACGGCGGTGCTCTGCCCAAGCCGGGCAGACCTCCACCGTATGCTCCACCGTGTCCTCCGGGCGATCCACACAGTGGTGACACCCGGACGTTTCCTCCCGCCTTATCCGACACAGGAACCTCCCGAAATTGCCGTGTCCGGTGAGGACCTGCGTCAGGCGGAAGGTGAGGACGCCGTGGCGCCCCTCTAGCCACTGCTCAAAGAGGGGACTTATCGCCGCAATCGTGGCTTGCCCAGCACTGGGTTGCGACAACCGTACTTTCCATGACGCCATGAGATCCCGCCGGAGCTCCGTCCGCTGTGCCGCGATTTCTCGCGGCAGCGGACTTACGCCCCGGCGTTTTGCCTCCTCGCGCCCCTCCCATACATGCGCGAGGACAATGATGCGGTTTAAAGGAAGATGTAGTGACAAAAATTTAAAAGAGCATGCTTAGATGGTTTGGCCATGTTGAGAGGAAGAATGAAAGGCGACTAACAAAAGGTATTTACAAGGCAGACGTGAGTCGGGCTTGCGGACGGTGAGTGACAGGTAGCTCACCGTCCGGTAAGGACCAGGCCCGGGTTGACGGCGCGTTGTTTTCCACGCGCGCCTCAAAGAGATGTCGTCAGCACAAATGTAGGGGTCCACTAGGGCTGATGCCTGCCGGGGTCGCGGGGAGGTACTAAAGGGTCACCGAAGCCCCTGGCAACACAGGCAACAGGGAGGAATACGGGTGGGTTTTAGTCAGTAAGAGTCTGACACACCCTCCCGCTCCGCCCAGCAGGGCTAACATGACACACGCGACAATTACTCACTCTCGCGTGAGTAATTTTTGTCTATTTCTGTCAATTTTCTCGTTTTCTGACAGCGCTGCCATACAAAATACTCGACTCGTTCTGTCAAAATCGATATTTTCTCGACAAACCCTAACATGGCACCTAAATTATCTCGTATTTTGACAATTCAACACGAGATAATCTTCGATTCTGCTGTCATTTAGTCGTCCTCGATTTTGACGACGAGAAGAGTAGACAAAATTATAATACAAAAATAATGGCATTCATGGGGACTGATGACAGAAATGAAAACTTGAGACTTTGGAATAACATATATAAGTATATATATGCGTATACATGTACGTACACAGGCCGCTCCGCGACGCCAGTCTGATGCACACGTTACATTAGCATGTCGGTGACTTGGGTAGCATGTTGGTGCCGCAGTCTGCATGTCGGTGACGCGGTGTGCATGTTAGTGACGCAAATTGCATGTCAACAAGTGCTTTCAGAATGTCGGTGACGCGGTTATCACGGCGTAAGTCGATTGGCATTTCGTAAATCTGCTAGCATTTCGGTGACGCTGTTAGCATGTCGTTGACTCTGCCAGCACGTCGGGCACGCTGCTAGCAGGTAGGGCACGCTGTTAGCATGTCGGTGACTCGGTTAGCGTGTTGGTGACGCATTGAGCATATTGATGACGCATTGAGCATGTCGGTGACTCGGTTAGCATGTCGGTGACTCGGTTAGCGTGTTGGTGACGCATTGAGCATATTGATGATGCATTGAGCATGTCGGTGACTCAGTTAGCATGTTGGTGACGCAGATTGCATATTCAAGGGATGCTGTTCATATGTCGGTGACGCGGTTAACATATTGGTGACGCGAACCCACAGGTTTTTCCCGTAACAAAAATAGCTCACTCATTTTCGTTTCCGTCATTTTGTATTTTAATTTCGGCATGCCATAGAAAAATATTAAATTTTAATAAAAAAGGTCGGTTACACAAAAAATTACAACATAAATTAATAGAGGTGGATGTAAAATCATTATAGTACATACTAATTCCATGCGTAAAATTTATCGAATAAGCCGATGTTGCTAAAATAAAAATGATTTGTTTTTAATAATTTGCTACATCGGTTTCTCGTCGCGAGATAAAGAACTGTCAAAGTGCCTTTCTCGAGTTTACTCACGCTTAGCGGTCATGTTAGGCATTCGGATGACGTCAGAATCGTAGACAAATTTCGACAAATCGAGAAAGAGAGCGTTCTCGCGCCTGTCATGTTAGCCCTGCAGAGCGGGAGAAGTTATTTGATGATTTCCAAACAAAAAAAAAGGCAGATGTGAGTGGAAATGCCGGGAGGGGGGGACGCCCCAGAAAGACATATATGACCTCATTCACCTCTAATGATGTTCTTCAAAAAGGTCAGGTGCGTAGTACTCGCAACCGGCGTGCGTGTATGACCAGAGATGTATGAACGTAAACCAAGCAAAAGAAGTATGTAAGGAGCGTAGCAGGGGGCGTTCTATAGTTTCTGCCTACCCCCATAGGAGGAAGGCGTGAGTTTATGTATGTATGTATTGTATGTATTATTAATAGTCGATTTAAAAAAAATAGGAAAAATTACGTAATTACGTAATTGAAGAAAAAAGTTGCGTAATTAGTTACGTAATTGACATTTTCGTAATTTTGGAAGCCCTACTTGTGACCATGTTCACTTTTTTAGATAGTTTGAAAAGCACATACGCAGCTGAACTTAGTTTTTTACAAACTTCTTCTGCTTGTGGCTTCCAGGTTAGTTGGCTATCTATCATTATTCCTAGAAACTTTGCAACCAGTACTTGGTCTACTATTTGTCCACTATAATGTAAATTTAGTGATTGTGGTAACATACGTTGATAAAATTGCATATATTAATTTTTTTTTTGGTCAAGCCAGTGTATAATGTCAACTAAAGTATTATTTATGTCCTGTTCATATGTTTTTATGTCATCATATTTAATCACGGCAGTGCTATCGTCAGCAAATAAGATCATGGGATGGTTAATGCAGCGGGGCAGGTCATTGATATAAAGCAGATATAATAAAGGTCCCAGCACACTGCCCTGTGGTACGCCATATCTAATAATTCTTTCCTCAGACAAGTATTTTTTTCGCGCCTGGTTTTAAAGAATATTTTAGTTATTTCTATGTATTGCTTACGGTTAGAAAGATTTAATTTTAGGAGATTCAGTACATTTCCTCTGATGCCTATAATATTTAATTTGCTGAGAAGTGTTTCATGATCAACACAGTCAAAAGCTCTCGTCATGTCAGTAAAAATTGCACAAATTGGTATTTTTTTATCCACATTTTTAATTATAACGTTTATTAAATCATAAACGGCTGAATTTATACCCCTATTCTTTCTGAATCCCTTTTTTTCCCTACTTAGGATATTATGTTTTATTAAGAATTTATCTATAGAGCCATAAATGATTTTTTCCATAACTTTAGAAAAAATGGGGATCAAAGCAATGGGTCTATAGTTGGCTAGATCTTCTTTTTCGTTATTGTTAATCTTTGTTGACTTTTTTGTTGTTGCAATGGCGACGTTCTCTAACGAAGAACATGCTGACATCATGATGGCTTATGGAGCCGCCCATGGTGTCGCTCGTGCAGCGCCACGACTTTACCAGGAACGCTTTCCTGGTAGACGATTACCTGGCCGCAGAGTCTTCCAAGACACATACCGCATACGCGAGACTGGCAGTGTCACTTTTCATGAACCAAGGGGCCATATTGTGCGACGTAATGTTGAAGTGGACGAGAGAATACTGGCAATTTTCGAGGAAGACCCTACAAGAAAGCATTAGAAATGTGGCAGCACATCTTAATATTTCGATATGGAAAGTATGGAAAGTTCTTCAGCAAAACGAAAAGCATCCATTCCACTACACTCCCGTGCAAGGTACGTAATTTTAAACTAACTTTAAACCCGTACACGCTTTGTTTGACGATGCCTTTGTTTATCAGGTAATGGGTATGGTATGACATCACTTCCAGGTAGTGAATTTAGTCCATACAGGCAGTCCGCTGGTCCTTAAAAATCTTATTTTGCAATTATTTACTGCTCAACAGGAATTTAAGAGAGTTCTTTGTTTGTAGGTCTTGAGAGTGGCGGCTTTGACAGACGAGTGTAATTCTGTCGGTTCATGTTACACAGGGATGTGGATGATCCTATTTTTTTTAAAGAATACTGTGGACGGATGAATCCAAATTTACCAAAGAAGGGATTCTCAATCTTCACAATCTACACCACTGGACAAACAAAACGGAAAACCCACATGTTAAAAGACAGAAATCTTTTCAAATGAGGTTTAGTGTAAACGTTTGGGCAGGAGTGATAGGGAATCAGGTAGTTGGACCGCATTACCTGCCCGATAACCACAATGGCGATAATTAAGTGGAGTTCCTTCAAAATGACCTGCCCGAATTAGTGTCCGAGGTATTTAATGAAAATGTGCCCAAAGTATTCCAGCATGACGGCTGTCCCGCGCATTGGCGTTTGACTGTGAGGGAATATCTCGACGATGTGTTCCCCAATGCGTGGATTGGTCGCGATGGCCCTATTGCATGGCCGGCACGTTCCCCAGACCTAACTCCGCTAGGCTTGTATGTCCGGGGACGTGCGAAAGAACTGGTATACGCCACTGAGGTTCCGACTAGGGAGATACTACTTCAACGCATTGAAACGGCGTTCAATAAAATGAAGGAGAAAATGCGACTTCGTACAACAACTGTGGTAATACGAAATAGATGTCGAGCCTGCATTCGCAATAGAGGCCAACAATTTGAGTAGAATATGTAAAAAAATATTAAATAAATGTTAAAAATGCATTTTTTTTATTTCTAGTAAAACCACCCCCCAAAAGAGAGATACGAGATAAATTTTATCTTATAAGAGTGAGATAACAGATTTAATACGTTTTTCAGGTATCATTAAAGCATTTTTTTTATCATAATTTGGTATTTAGTATTTTGTGACTCGATTTACAATTCTAGCGAATTCAAAAAGTTTTAAAAAGATTTTTGTGGCATGTGGCACATCACTAGCCAGAGGATAGACTAGAGAATTTTTGAAGGATTTTGATGATCCCGACTGCTTTTGGTTTTTTTTTGTATAGCCATGTAAATAGCTGTAACATGGACAGCTTTAATTGAAGTCCGAAACTTTGCGAGTAAATTAAAAAAAAAAAAAAACTAGATGGCTAATGTCACTAATTTTGAATTTAAAAGTACTGTAATACAATAAACATCTAAATAAAATCTAAATTCAGTCTACTATTTCTACTTTTTTTTTAATTTGTACTTGAATGTAAAATTTGGGTATTTTTTTTTTTAATAAAACAATAAAAAGTCTATCAAAAAAAATCCACAGGGCAAGTGTTCAGGGGTCTGAAAGGATAGCAGATGACCCCCCCAGTCGACCATTTCAATTTGGCAAAAGATGCATCAAACACCCTGTATATTTTCCTGCTTTTTTTAAATTTTAGTAATGATGGGTTAAAACGTTATGATTGTAAAAAAAAACTAATAAAAAATAAGTGTTAATAACTATTTTCTTGATTGCAGACCTTGGATAGAATTTATTAAGACGAAGACGACCGTTTCCTCTTCAACGAAAGCATCGACAGTCGCAGTTTCCGTTAAGACGACGAAAGGGAATGTCGCGGATGGAGCGGATAGGGCGACCGTCGCGGATGGTGCGGATGAGGCGAACGTCGTGGATGGTGCGGAAGAGGCGAACGTCGCGGATGGTGCGGATGAGGCGAACGTCGCGGATGGTGCGGATGAGACGATCGTCGCGGATGCTGCGGATGAGTCGAACAACCTGAATGTCGATACAACCACCGAGGATACTATTACGACTGTGGATTTACCTACCAATGTAGACCCATAGCCGGTAGTATAAAAAATAAAATAATGTAACGACATTTACGTCTATTAATTTTTATACCAACATTTATTTAAGGCGCTAGATAGGGGTGGACTACTCCTGAAATAATAATAATTAAAATCATTTTATTCATAAGTTCCCATAGAAATTACCTAGAAGTTACATCATTACAAAGTTACATATTAATATTAGTAAGAAACTGTTCAACTATGTCTAAAATAAGTCTAGTGTTTAACTTATATAGATTGGTTATGGGACTTTTATTTTTTTTTTTGGCTGGGAAATTATGAGATAACTTCTCCCGCTCCACCCAGAGCGGGAGAAGTTATTTCAGTCAGTGTGTCACGCTCTTACTGAGTAAAACCCACCCGTGTTCCTTCCGTTGCCTGTTTAGCCAGGGGCCTCGGTATCCCTTTCGGACTTTCCCACGACCCCGGCAGGCATCGGCCCTAGTGGACCCCTACACTTGTGCTGACGACATCTCTTTGAGGCGCGCGAGGAAAACAACGTGTCATCGACCCGAGCCTAGTCCTTGTCGGACGGCGAGCTACCCATTGCTTACCATCCGCAAGCCCGCGCCAACGGTGGCCGGAAATCCGCCCGTGGTCTCCTGCGGCGGCTAGGGGCAAGAGGGCGCGAAATTTGCCTTTCCCTCAACCATCCCGCCTCCTCCTTCGCGAGCATTACTGCTTCGCAGAAGGAGGTGACGGCTGCCCATGCCCTCTCGCTCCGTACCATGGCCTGGAGCAGGGCCGGACGCGAGAGATCTCCGCCACCGATCACCTTCACGAGGACACTTCGGTGCTCTGCCCAAGCCGGGCAGACCTCCACCGCATGCTCCACCATGTCCTCCGGGCGATCCTCACAGTGGTGACACCCGGGCGTTTCCTCCCGCCGTGTCCGGTGAGGACCTGCGTCAGGCGGAAGGTGACGACGCACTGGCGCCTCTCTAGCCACTCTTTAAAGAGGGGACATATCACCGCAATTGTGGCGTGCCCAGCACTGGGTTGCGACGATCACACTCTCCATGTCGCCATGAGACCTTGCCGAAGCTCTGTCTGCCGTGCCGTGATTTCTCGCGGCAGCAGAGTTACGCCCCGGCGATTCGCCTCCTCGAGCCACTCCCATACGTGTGCGAGGAGTTTTGCCTCCAGATCCCATGGCGGCAATCCGACAAGGAGGCTTGCCGCCTCACCGGAGACCGTGCGGTATCCCCAGACCAGCCGGATGGCCATGGACCTTTGGGCTGCGTTCAACCGGCGGGCTGGCCACCACGCCAGGAAAAGCGCCCACACAATTGCCCCGTAAAGGGCCATGGACCACATGACCCCCGCGTAGAGCCTCTGGCAGGAGGCGTTCGGACCCCCTAGACTGGGCAGGAGCCGCTTCAATGTAGCCCCGGCCCGCTTCAGTTTGGGAGCCAAAAGTCGGAAATGCTCCACGAAGTTCCACCGGCCGTCGCGGATGAGTCCCAGGTACGTCTCCTCCTCGACGCCAATGTGAAGCCCTCCTACCGTTATTTAGGAGCCTGACAGTGGCGCGTACCGAGAACCATGAAAACACATGGCCACGGACTTGTGCAGAGCCACCTTGAGTCCCAATTGTCGGTCAGCTAGATGGCGCTGCATCTAGTTCAACGCGAGAAAAAACGCTCTGTTTAAAAAATCTTTTTAAAAATATTATTTGTGTACAGAAGTAAATAAAAATAAGTCGAACGATAAAACAGTGACTAGTGAATTAGTGACAGTGTTATTTACGAGTATTATACACAAAATGTGAAGATATTGAGTTGAGATATTGAGTTTTTTTGAGTTTTGAGAAAAGATAAAATAAAAAAAAAATACTATAACAACACGACAACAACAAAAACTAAATAATAAATGGAAATCAAGTGAAGTGACACCTAAACAGTGTTTTTTTAAATCAACAAAAAACGTCGTCGTCAAAAGGCGAACTAAAACAAACAACACAGAAACATTATAGTTATTAAACAATATACAAGCAGTTTCCAATAAACACAAACAGTAAAAAAGTGAATAAAGTAGTGTCAAAACTATAAGAAAAACAAAAACATAGTGACCACTATTTGACAGTGAAAAAATTCTTATCACATGATTAATTTTAACCGTTTTTATTTCGTTCAAATATTGGTGATCAATGTGATACATAATTTCGACCGATATTTTCGATTCTATATATACATAGATTCGATAATTTTTATCTAAGATATGTTTATTTGGTCCGGCGGCATTTTAGAAGTCACTTCTTCACCACACGATTGCTCGCATGTTCGGACCTACGCAAAGACTATATCGTAAATAATTCCACAACAGAGGGCGCCACAACAGCTTTAAGTAAAAATGGGTTCCAGCAGCAATAATATTACCTATCGTAAACCATGTAGATCAAGCTCGCTAACTGACCTTAATAAAAATATGGCTAATAACAGCGAGAAAACTATACTTGACACAACAATGATGATTATTCCTGATAGCTTCCATGATACAATTGACGACGTTCATGAGTGAACTGAAGAGAACAAAATACTTAAGTATCAATTATTAAGCCCACATAAAGAAATAGAAGATTTAAATACTGAAAACTTTGGTCTCAATTTACAAAATATGATTAAGGCTGTTAATACATTTAATAAAATATGCTCGACTCCTGATAAAAAAAAATCAACTCCAACACGCTAAAACAAAACTTTGCATCGATTAAGCTCACCAAATAACATGATCAAGGAACACGAACATCTATTACAACGTCTTGAGTGCACGACCAATAAACAAAATAAAGACACACAAACCATTATGGTTTGTGTGTCTCACGTATAGCCGTACTCAGACACCAAACAAAGCGAACGCTATCCCTACCCCTATAGCACCAACAAATGTAGTATCGCAGCCTACACAAAAGAATTAACTATGTATCCTGAGTAGTAGCAAAATCAAAAGGATCCGCGCCTTTAGTTGAGGACGTTTTTTCCAAATACTTTCACTACTGCCATAACATTATGCCCAACTGCAACATAATGCGGCACATAAGCGGTATCGAACAAAAATGAAAGGAACGACTACTGCCTAGTTTCCATAGGAGATGATGATATTAATATATATGCTACCAATTATATAGACGTAATAAATATGTTAAATGAATCCCTCCAATATAGAGATACACACCAATATAGAGATCTGTCTCCCTACATATAAAACAGGATCATTAATATACTACCATAAAGTTGAAATGTATAACAACCTGCTTCATTTAGACAACCAAAATCATAAGTACGCCTACATCTTCAACAGCAATCGTGACCTAAAACATGAGATGCTTTCCTACACTACGAGCAGAATCAATAAATGCGGAATGAGGAACATACATGACAATATATATGAGTAATATTTTAATTGATCTAAAATTATATTTTAGTACGAATCGACAGCAAAAAAGCAACAATACACAAGAAAGTGTTTTTAACAATGCAAATACAAACCTAAAGGAAAATTGGAACTTTTTTCGTGTACAATAATATAATATATGTAGGATAGGGTCTAAAATGAAATACCGTTTCTTGAATAATTTACTTCTTCTTCTTTTATTATTTTTTTTCATTTTTATACAATAATTGTCCACCATATTCTAGCTCGTAATGCCTTCACCTTTCATTCTCCTCACTCCCCTTTCACTCAATGCTTCGTTCATAAATTCATCACAATAATTCTGTTCAGAAACACATAACATTTTTAATAATATTTATTTACATAACCAAATTACAAGATGAATATTAACATTAACTAAATTAAATTAAAACTAAGTTAAGTCTAAAAAAGGCCCTCGGGGCATTGTACCGAGTATGCTGGCGAAATTTCCTCGCTCGGCATTTTTAATATCTTTTATTCGACATAAAATCCTACAACCCGGCCGTCCTGCCAATCAGTCTGGCCTCAGACTGACTCTACTGTCTGCCCGGCTTGGACAGAGCACCGCCGTATCCTCGTGGAGGCGATCGGCGGCAGAGATCTCTCGCGTCCGGCCCTGGTTCAGGCCATAGTACGGAGCGAGAGGGCATGGGCAGCCGTCACCTCCTTCTGCGAAGCAGTAATGCTCGCGAAGGAGGAGGCGGGAAGGTTGAGGGAAAGGCATGTTTCGCGCCCTCTCGCCCCTAGCCGCCGCAGGAGACGCCCTGGGCGTCGGGAATCCCGGGCGAATTTCCGGCCACCGTAAGCGCGAGCTTGCGGACGGTGAGCAATGGGTAGCTCACCTTCCCGTAACGGTCGACGGCCCGGGTCGACGGCGCGTTGTATTCCACGCGCGCCTCAAAGAGATGTCGTCAGCACATAGGTAGGGGTCCACTAGGGCCGATGCCTGCCGGGGTCGCGGGAAGGTACTTATGGGTCACCGAGGCCCCCGCAACACAGGCAACAGGAAGGAATACGGGTGGGTTTTAGTCAGTAAGAGTCTGACACACCTTCCCGCTCCGCCCAGAGCGGGAAAAGTTATTTGATGATTTCCCACCAAAAAAAAAAAAAACAAAACTGACTCTACTGTAAGTTACTTATAAGAAAAATTAGTTACAAACAAAAACTTTTATCTTTAATCTTGAGTACTCTACTAAACAACAAGATAGTACTACTTAATGATACTATAACAGTATGAGACACAGTCAGCAATATTCTTAAGAAAACTATTTATTACCTACAGAAAAAAACATCCTTTTAACTACCAAACACAACACAGTATTAAGCCTACCGTGATCTGACATAAAAGAAAATAATAAAGGCTGTACACATCAGTAAGTTACGACATAGTCCAGTTATTATATTGTTTTTACCCTGCAGAAAAGCATAATAGTATTTATTTTTACTAAACAAATAGAATTTCATACAGGTACAGGTACAGGTGAGCTATGGCCATCTCTTCATATAGTCGACGCCTGATGTTGTTCTTTTAAGCCCCTCTTTACCTCTGTCTATTTTCTCTACCTCATATCGGTCCTTTCCTGACTCTCTTCTGAGCTCTTTTGTGACTTTATAGGGTCCGTGAACTTCGGTTTTAATTTCAAGGCGTTCCCGAATTGCGTTCTTTGAATCGCAACTAGATCACCTTGCTTATACTTCTCTCCTTCTTTACGTTTCTTGTTAAATGTTCTTAGATTCTTTTCCTGTATTCTTAATATTTGTGCCATAGCTTCTCTTCTTGATTCATATCTTTTATGCATAAATTCCATCCTGCTTTCTTCTTCTAAAAAATCTAATATCTTCATATCTTCTTTCATACTTAGTTTAACACCAGTTAATTCACATGGTGTTGTATTGATTGATTGTTGGTATGTACTGTTTATGACTCTTTGAAGCTTACTGACATACTTGTACCAATGACCAGGCTCTTCTATGCACATCTTTGTTAAAGTAGAAATGATAATACGGTTCATCCTGTCTACTTGGCCATCCCCCGAGGTATTCCAGTTATGATAGTGATATGTTCAATTCCTTCCACTTGGCAATATTCCTGAAACTCACCCGAGGTGAATGCTGTTCCCCAGTCAGTGATAATTCTCCGCGGGTTGCCATAATAATAAAAAAATAATAATAAAACATTTATTTCTAAAACTAAAAGCTAAAAGCTAATATATTTTCTAGCCTAAGTTATTTCACCGGATAGCTCTAGTACGTTATCATTAAGTATAACGAAGAGTTGCGCAAGGTGAGCATATCTTAAAATACGATCGCTCTCTGACGTAGTCATATTGATGACGTACGAATGGGCTCTATCTAATTTAAGCTGATTTATTGTCAAATTATTGAGTACGTGAGATTGCTGTAAGGAAAATTCTTTAAATAATGAAATATGTTGGTTAATTTTGTTGGAAATGAGTTTATCATTTCGTTTTAGAATTTTCATAATATTTTCGAACCTTATAGCATCATCATGATCAAAATTTCCCGAAATTGATTTTATCAAAGTGCCCAATGGGTTTATCAAGCCACGTTTGACTCTACTAGGTTGCAGCGTTTCTAGTTGTAAAAGGATTTCATTTAATTTAGTATGTAAGTACTTAATTTGTGCACTGAACAACAAACTAACATAACACTGCGACGACAGCGAACATACTCGGATCCAAATACAAGTAATATGAGTGAAGTTTCGGCACATATCCTCAACTATGAAAGTATATCCAGTATGCCTGACTTGTCAAGTGATGAATCACATAACGAAATCATACTTAAATTAAACCAACAAGTTAACAAACTAGAATCAAAACTCAGCAGTGCCCATCAGGAAATTGAGACTCTTTCTATTGAAAATACAAACCTCAAACGTACGAATATTGAATTACTGGAACAAAATAATTTATACAAAACTGTTACCCATAGCCCCAAACAATTACAAATATTATATAAACTACAATCACCACCAACAGTAGGTCAAACGGCAGATCAAAGTAACACCCTGATCCAGCCATTATCCAGTACCAAGCTGCAACACCAAAAGAAAATAACTGAAACAAAGACAAGAAATAAAATTCACATATTGAGCACTAATACCAGGAATAAGATATTATCTATCTCTCAAAAAACATTCTCCGAACATTACGATAAATGCCACTATCTCAAGCCGAACTGTAGCACAGACCTACTAATTAATAATTTGGAAAACAAAATACAAGATTTTACAACTAACGACTTCTGTGTTATCTTATTAGGCCAAGAAGACATTCAGAATACTCGTGACTACTTTGGCTTTATATTCTACATAAGAGAAATTGTACAGAAGTTAAGTAACACTAATATAATTATATGTGTACCCACTTTTAAGTATGGGCACCACACCAATATGTTCAACTGGCGAGTAGAGAATTTTAATAATTTGTTATTATCTCGACATACTAGAACTTAAGCATGCGTACTTCTTGGATTCAAATAGAAATCTTAAGTAGAGCTATGAGATGTTTAATAAACATAGTGGCATGGTGAACAAACTTGGCATGGAAACCATTTTCCAAGATATCCAAGACTACATTAATGGAATAATACAGTATGAAACACAAACATTGGATAGCCTTACACACACAATTCAGCTGACTGATGAAAACAATTCTGAATCCATGTTTTTTCGAAACTAAACACCTATATGTACTGCATCAAAATATAGCTGGATTATTTAATAAAACTGATCTCTTGACGACACATATGGAAGAGCTTGCTGACAAAAGCAAATCAATTGATGTACTATGTATTACGGAACATTTTATGATGGCAGGATCCGAAGCATATCTCCATATAATTAACTATGTTTTAGCTAGTTGTATTAGTCGAAATAATAGCAAAAGAGGCGGAGCGTGTATCATAGTTAATAAGGAGCTTAAATGGAGGGAAATTCCAGATGTTAAGAAATATAATCTAAGTAATGTATTTGAATGCTGTGCTATCGAACTTATTGATTACAAGGTTATTATTGTCTGTGTCTACCGAGTACCGAATCCAAACAATGTGGTAACATTTCTTTCAAAACTTGAAAAAGTCATTCTGCCTATTACAAAAATAAGTTGTAATAATATTTTAATAGCTGGAGATTTTAATATTGACATTTTAAAAAGTAATAATGTCTCCCTAGATAAATCTAGATTTCGAATGTTTGTTATTAAATTTCAACTTAAAGCTTGCTTTAAAACAACCTACTAGACTGATTAGCATGAGTTGTTTAGGTAACTTTGCCCATGATTTTAAAAAACAGTGTAAGACTGAAGTGTTGGAATTTAGTTTATCAGACCACACGGCCCAATTAATAAAACTTCCAATAAAAAAGCTTTTCAAATTTAAATACTGGTATAAAACGGAACGAGATTACTCTAAAGAAAACATTGATAAATTCAAAATGTGCCTTAATAATTTTTCTTTCTCAGAAATCTACACAACTAAGGACGCAGGCAATGCTTACACATATTTCATGGATAATTTTAAATTATTTTACATTCTGTGCTTCCGGCAGAAAAGCTTAATGATAAAAGTTAATTATAAATGTAAGTGGGTATCACGCGGAATAAAAATGTGTTGTAAAAGAAAAAGATAATTGCTCTGGCAACTCAGACAAAAAGCAACAAAGACGAATAAACCAAATTATATGAATTATTCCAAATTACTAAAAAAAAATATATCACTAACGAAGCGTGCGCAAAATAATTACAGAATAAAAATGTCAAATAATAAATCAAAGACAACTTGGCTAAATGAAAAAAAAAATGATTTATAAAGTACGGCCAAATTTACCAAGAGAACCCATAGAAAAGATTAAAATCCAAAATATAAGTATCACAAATCCTACAGAAATAGCTAGCACATTAATAATTACTTCGTTGCTAAAGTTAAACCAATCGTGGGTGCTGGTGAAAAAGTAACATCCCTAATTAATCACAGACCTAATTCAATGTTTTTAGCTCCAAGTACACCTCTTCATGTGTTTAACATAATAAATGGCCTAAAAAATACAAAAAGTGTCGGATATGACGAAAGGAGATGACTAAATGGAAGTATGGACGACTGCCCCAGCAATGTATAAACATGGAACTTTGCAATATATATGTATAATCCCAGCAATATTAGACGTGCCATACTTCTGCCACGACCAAGAATCACAATAAAACAACATAAGAAGTAATATTTACACGCCTAACTTAATCGGCTTCGGTGTTAATCACTATAATTTATAAAACACTACCTTTGAGTAGTGTCTTTCACGAAAGCCACCACAAACTAAATGATCATCAATTTGATGTCCACTAAGCTTACACAATTGCAATCTTACGAGTAGCAATATCGATACAAAAACATCTGTCAAAATGTGTTACGGAGGCTATCAGCGGTACTGGGTGCCTATGACGTCATCCTAGTTAGTCACTGAAGTTAGCCGATACGAAACTAACTGTTTGACAGTTAATCGTTAAACACTTTGCCAAGTGATCATCATTATGAACTGTCAACAGAGATACGCAATTTGGCTATCTTTTTCATTGCCAGTGACTAACTAGCTTCAGTTGTACACCGAACTTTGATGACAACTGAGAATTTCATAACATTGGTATTACGTATAACAGTAAGTGGACATCACGTTACGGTGACCAACAGACCGGGAACGGTGCTCATCGTCCCAACACTTGATGCTTCTATTTTTTATCGACTACTATGCGGCTAAGTTGAGTAGCGCCTTTTGAGCGCTAGAATACTTTATTTTAGGGAACATTTTGTATTAAGCGGTTTATATTACTTGAAACATGAAACTGGCTGTAAATTCAATCTTTTTCAGTTTTAACTCGACAGTCTAGCGAAATTAAATAGTGTGTTTTTACTTGTGCTAATAAAGTGTAACTTAGTGAAAATAAATCCTCAAAGGAAAGGTAGGTAAATAAAACCACGAAATAGGTAATCAAAACCACGGTATATAATGTACAAGTTGTTAAAGTATTAGAAGATCATTTTGGATGCTGTATATAGCTATGTACATCGTTAGGACTCTAGTATGATGTATGTACCTACATAACTATGTACATATTTCGGGAATATGTTGTAGTTACATAATTACTCGCGTATACCTTCTCTAAATATTATTATTATTTCTTATTTTGATTATATTTTTAGGGTTCCGTAGTAAACAAGGAACCTTTATAGTTTCGCCATGTCCTTCCTGTGTCAGTTTGTCCCCGCTGTAGCTCAGAGATGCTTCGTACTAAAAAATTGTAATTTGGCACAGGTATTAAATATTGATCAAGCCGTAAAAGTGGTACAATAATATCTTTAAAAAATGTTTTTAGGGTAGGCCTCTTGCATCAAATGGGGATGTATTTTTTTCTCATCTATCCCATGGTGTGAGGTATCATTGGATAGGCCATTCAAAACTATTGCGGGTCTGTGAATACCACTTTTTATTCAGGGATTCGTTTGCGTAATATTAAGCTGTAAAGTGCAAATTTTTGTTAGAGTCAAGTCTCCCCCCCTGCCGGCTAAATGGTTGTTTATGGAGATGTGAAAAAAATCGTGGCAGTAGTACATATGATGAAATTAAACAGAAAACTATCACAGCTAAGTAGGCTTTACAAGTTAAGTATATTCACATTCTGTATATTCACATAAAATAATCAATGAATAAAAAAAATTATGTATTAAAAAATACTTAGGTATATTAAAATATATATAATCCCAGCAATGTTAGACGTGCCATACTTCTGCCACGACCAAGAATCACAATAAAACAACATAAGAAGTAATATTTACACGCCTAACTTACTATCGGCTTCGGTGTTAATCACTATAATTTATAAAACACTACCTTTGAGTAGTGTCTTTCACGAAAGCCACCACAAACGAAATGATCATCAATTTGATGTCCACTAAGCTTACACAATCGCAATCTTAGCAGTATCGATACAAAAACATCTGTCAAAATGTGTTACGGTGGCTATCAATGGTACTGGGTGCCTATGACGTCATCCTAGTTAGTCACTGAAGTTAGCCAATACGAAACTAACTGTTTGACAGTTAATCGTTAAACACTTTGCCAAGTGATCATCATTATGAACTGTCAACAGAGATACGCAATAGCCCTGTTGCTAGAATGGCTACGATTAGATCGATTCTTAGCATCGCTGCAAATGAAGGATTATCTCTAAAACAGTTTGATGTATCAACTGCATTTTTGAATGGTTTATTAGATGAAGATATCTACATGAATTAGCCAGAAGGATACAGTGATGGTACGACTAAAGTATGTAGGTTGATTATTTAAAAGTTTTAGGATTCAAACACACACAGATCCATATTTGTTCATTATAAACCGACTAAACAACAAGATCATTCTTGGACTCTATGTTGATGATGGTCTAATAGCGTCAACGAACCCAAAGGAATCTGAAAAGTTTTTGTCAGAATTGAAACAGAAGTTCAAGATAACCACAAAACCAGCCTCTTACTTTCTGGGTTTGGAAATCTTCAACCACAACGATGGTTCCATCAAAGTGTCTCAAAAACATTATGCTAAAAGGCTACTGGAGCGCTTTGGAATGAGTGAGTGTAAAGCCGTTAGTACTCCAATCATCAATGAAGCACAACCATGCTCAGTTAAGGAGGATGAGATTAAATTTCCTTATCGTGAAGCGGTTGGTGGGATAGCTTATATTTTAATGACTGGTACTAGACCGGACATATCATACACTATTAGTGTTGTATCCAGAAAACTTACAAATCCCTCTTTAGAAGATGTTAACAAGGTTAAGCGCATACTTCGTTACATTCAGGGAACCCTAGATACAGTAATTGTATACAAAAAAGGATACAAAATTGGAATCTTAGAATACTTTAGTGATTCTGATCATGGTGGAGATTTTGATACAGGACGCTCTACTTCTGGGATCCTATCCATGTACGCAGGAGGAGTAATCTCTTGGGCAAGTCGTAAACAGACTTCTGCAGCTATCTCAAGTACCGAAGCAGAACTTGTTGCGGCTAGTGAAGCGGCTCGTGAGATTGTTTGGCTGAAGAGACTTTTCAATGAAATTACTACTTTGATAGAAGTCCCTACGTTACAAGTTGATAACGATGCTGCTATTAAGCTTTCACAAAACCCAGAGCTACATCGTGGAACAAAGCACATTTTCATAAGACATTTTTATGTTAGAAAATTAGTTACTGAGAAAGAACTTCAAGTGAAGTATGTTCCTACAGAATACCAGGGTGCTGATATTTTGACTAAGCATGTGCATAAACCTAGACTGGAACTAATTTCAGGAATAGTGGGACTTATACGATAAAGATTATCGAAAAAGGGAGGATGTTAAAGGAGGTTTTTCTCTAATCCTTACTTTTTATAATATTTTTATTTTTGCCTGTCACTCTTGTCATGTCAATATGAATATGTTTAACTTGAAATACGTGTTATGTTTTCCATCCATAAAATGCCTCAGAGCGGGAGAAGTTATTTGATAATTTCGCACAGAAAAAAAAAATAATATAAAATAAAATAAAAAAAAGCACCTCGTAATCTTTTTTTGTACACGCTCAATACTGTCACTATGGATATTATAAGTCGGACTCCAGACGGGAGATGCATATTCAACTACGCTGCGCACAAAGGTGTTGTAGAGCACTATTAATAATAATAATAATAATAATAATAAAAAGCTAGCAACACTTACGTCAACAGAACGTCAAAAATTTGTTTTCACAATTTCTATATTTTTATTAATTTTAGACGCAGGTTTTGTTTTGTTTGATAAACCCAAAACAAGCCTGAAACTCATGATCGCAATATAATAAAAAAATACAACAACAACAGCAAACTCAATGAAATATAATACAATAATACCGAATCAGAGGACGGTGACATCTGTCATGTCATCTCCGACAAAACAAAAATGAAGATGAAAATCAAATTTAAAATATGTTGACGAGATCTGCTGCACGAGCACGCCCACCACCTCCGGACTCTTCGCTCAGCTCCGCCTCGCCGCCGTCGGTACCCAGCCCCACCGTGAGCGCTGTGACGACACCGGCCGCGGTAGTTGCGTCGAGCTCGAGCGACGAGTATTTTTCCCCGCTGACGTCGCCAACACCTGTATGTCGGCAGGGGACAGGCCGGCCACCGAAGAGCTTGGGTCTTAGGGGCCAACTGGCCCCGAGCCGGGTCCCCGCTGCCGGTGGTTGTGTGCAGCGCATGAGATGGACTAAGTCTATGAACGAGAATGTCATGCGCGCATATTACGGGTCTACAGAGGAGGGAACTAACTTCACTGCGTACCGTGTTAGGATGCTGTCTCTGTTCCAGAAGCTAGAGCCAACCGTCAACGTCTCAGCCCAACGACTATCGGATCAGGTGCGTGTCATCCAACGCAATCACAGGTTGGACGATGCCGCACTTGATAGGCTGCGCTCAGAGGTACTGAGCAACCATATCGTCTCAACTCCGGCACAAACCGCGACACATGCGCCAATCATTAATGCAATCCCGCCGCGGTCCAATCACGATGTTGAAGAGGAGGATGATAGGGTTACCACAGTAAGTAGCCAGTGCAACGTCCGATTGAGAAGCGCACTGGAAGATGCGTTTCGCGAGTATAGGTCCACTCCGACCGAACTTAGACCCCAACTACCACGCCTACCCATGCACAAGAAAAATAGGGCGCTGGTATGTGCCTCTCTTACTCGCTGCTTAAGGATTTCTTCGAGAGCAGCGAGGATCTCGTTGATACACACTCGATCCTATATTGCACGGCTGTTGCGGCATGTCGTTTAGCGAACGTGAAGTTTCGAAACTGTGACGGAGCTACTCGACCAAAACCAGCCGTACCAGCCTGGCAATGCAGGATCGAGCGTCGTATTGATGGGACCAGGGTACTCATCGGCAAACTATACTGCTTCAGGGAGGGAAATACACGACCACGAGTGATGCGCTTTGTAAGGCGGGCATTCTCGGGGACTGGAATCAGCCCTCGAGAATACATTTCTCGTGTCACAGAGCGCATCGACTTCCTGAAGCAGAAAGTTTGTGCATGGGCGAGCCGTATTCGGCGGTATAAGCGGCGGGTTGATCGATACACGCAAAGTCGCATGTTCCAGAGCGATGAGAGGTGGGTATATAGAGCTTGGGAGTGACCTGAACAAAACGAGACAGACGTGTGCCGCCCCGATGATGCCACTACGACTGCGTTCTGGCGCAGCATCTGGTCGGTACCTGTCTGCCATGCTGAGGCTGACTGGATGCGGGATGTCGAGCGAGTGTGTGAAACTATACCAGACATGGAAGTAGTCATTATCACGCCATCAGATATAGCTAGAGCGGTCCGTCCGTTACCGAATTTGAAATCACCAGGACTGGACGGACTGCACAACTTTTGGCTGAAATGGCTAACTAGTTCACACACTTGCCTGGCATCTCAGTTCCAGTCATCCTTAGAGTCTGGGTCGCTACCACAGTTTCTGACGACAGGCATTACCCACCTGCTCCATTAGTCAGGTAGTCCCGCGGAACCCAAGAATTATAGACCGATCACGTGTTTATTATCGACAGTCTATAAACTTCTTACATCCATTTTGAGAGCGAAAATTAACACACACATTGACAGTAATTCGATTATGTCAGCCTCTCAAAATGGATGTAGGAACGGGTCCCGTGGCACTATGGAGCTACCTTTCATCGACATGGCCATTAGCCAACAGGTTCGTCGATTCCGCAAGGATCTGTCGACTTGCTGGATAGATTATAAGAAGGCCTACGACTCGGTGCCGCATACATGGCTCATGAGGGTGCTGGAGTTGTACAAAATAGATACAACTCTACGCACCTTCCTTGAGTCGTGTATGGGTCAATGCAGGACAGTTCTTCGCTATCCGGGGTGTCGACAGATCCAGAGGAATGATGAGCCTGTATGGATTAAACGAGGAATATTTCAGGGTGACAGTTTAAGTCCACTTTGGTTCTGCTTAGCCCTGAATCCTCTAAGCACGCTGCTGGAGGATTCAGGTCTAGGCTATCAGTTGAGGAGAGGTGGTCAGGTCATATCTCACCTCCTCTACATGGATGACTTAAAAATCTTTGCCCCCAACAAATTGCAACTGATGGAGCTACTGAAGGTAACTGAAACTTTCAGTAGCGCCATCAGAATAGAGTTTAGTGTGGACAAATGTGCAGTCATGCATGTAAAGCGAGGGGAGATAATGGAATCCAAGGGAATTCAACTTTCAGATTCCATACACCTTAGATCCCTCTCCTCACCCGAAAGCTATAAGTATTTGGGTATGTCGGAAGCGTTAGTCATCAACGTTACTGACATAAAGCAATCGTTGAAGGAGCGCTTTTTTGGCAGCCTGAAGAAGGTATTGATTAATCCTCTTTCAGGCGGAAACAAGGTGCGTGCCTTCAACGGTTGGATCATGCCGGTTTTGATGTACTCTTTCAGCATACTCAAATGGACTCAGACCGAACTCGATGCCCTGGATAGGAGGGTCCGTACACTGTTGACCGCAAATCGGATGCATCACCCACGATCATCGGTGATGAGACTGTACATCCAGCGGAAGTGCGGCGGTCAAGGCTTTTTAAATGCGAAGACCCTCCACAACCGCGAGATATGCAGTCTCGAGGGGCTCACCCCACTTTCCATGGCTAAAGAGAACTGGTGCAAACCTGTAATACTTACCACGGATGACCGCAAAGAGATATGGCAAAACAAGGAGCTACACGGGCGCTTCTATCGGGGTCTTCATGAGCCCGATGTAGATTTTTTAGTGTCCGTATCCTGGCTACGTTTTGGGGACCTTTTCGGGGAAACTGAAGGTTTTGTCTGTCCAATTATGGACGAAGTTATCTTGACGAATAACTACCGGAGACATATTATGAAGGACGGGACGGTTGACGCGTATCGGGCATGCCACCGTCCGGGTGAGTCTATCAGACATATTATCTCTGGTTGTTATCGTCTGGCTAACGGCGAGTACTTGCACAGACATAACCAAGTGTCTAGGATTATTCACCAGCAACTTGCTTTGAAATATAAACTTGTGAACTCTGAGGTACCGTATTACAAGTATGCGCCCGACCCAGTTCTCGAAAATGACCATGTCACGTTATACTGGGATCGGTCTATCATTACTGACAGGATTATTGTCGCCAATAAGACTGATATAGTGGTGATAGATCGATTAGCGCGCCGCGCAATGATAGCCATTCCACATGACGAAAACCTCGTGAAAGCTGAGAAAGAGAAGCAAATAAAATATCTCGACTTAGCACACGAGGTTGTTGACATGTGGAATGTTAACTCGGCTGTCATTGTGCCGATTGTCATTACGGCCAATGGCCTGATGGCTGAAAGCCTCAACCATCATCTCTCGAGGCTCTCGTTAGGCGGCTGGATCAAGGGCCTGATTCAGAAGGCAGTACTCCTCGATTCGGCCCGCATTGTGAGGAGGTTCCTGTCTCTGGAGTCCTAACCACTGGTAGCTTGGACCCTGCTCACGACACCGGCGGACCACTATTTTTTATATTTTTAAATGTTTTTTTATACCTTTTTCAAGAAATATTTAAAAATATATTTTATATGTAAAAAAATAAATAAACGAAATAATAATAATAATAATCATTTATTTGTCAGAATATGGTACATTATAATATGGTCTTAGGTTTAGTCGATGGTATCATCACACGGCTTGATGGATTTTAACATATGAGATGTCTTTAGATTCGTCTTAATTGTGGGAGTGACATAGGCTATATAATATTTATAAATTGCATCTGCAAATACAAAAAAAAGGAGGGGAAGGGTTTTTTTTAAATTAATTGCAACAATATTGGTATCAAATTCACCTCCTTCTGCGAAGCAGTAATGCTCGCGAAGGAGGAGGCGGGACGGTTGAGGGAAAGACACGTTTCGCGCCCTCTCGCCCCTAGCCGCCGCAGGAGACGCCCAGGGCGTCGGGAATCCCGGGCGGATTTCCGGCCACCGTAGACGCGGGGTTGCGGACGGTAAACAATGGGTAGCTCACCGTCCGGTAAGGACCAGGCCCGGGTCGACGGCGCGTCGTATTCCACGCGCGCCTCAAAGAGATGTCGTCAGCACAAAGTAGGGGTCCCCTAGGGCCGATGCCTGCCGGGGTCGCGGGAAGGTACTTATGGGTCACCGAGGCCCCCGCAACACAGGCAACAGGAAGGAATACGGGTGGGTTTTAGTCAGTAAGAGTCTGACACACCCTTCCGCTCCACCCAGAGCGGGAGAAGTTATTTGATGATTTCCCACCCTCAAAAAAAAAAAAAAAATTGGTATCAAATAAAAGCTAGTAATGAGTCATTTTCAAATATATATGTTAATAAAACTAAAAAGCTTGAAATAAAATAAATTATTTAAAAAACAAAAAACCCGACTGCAAAAACAACTGAAAAGGAAAAAAAACAAGCATTATAATCTATATAATTTTGGTATCGCAGGCGGGGACAATCAAAAGTTACACCATATTTCAGGTTATTCGACTGTCCCCGCCTGCAAGACCAAAATAAATAATTTATTTTATTCTAATAATGGCGGCAAAACCAATGTTCGTGTCCACAAACATCCCTGAGGCATTGCAACGCCACGGCAGCCCCAACAGTACCCTCAATGCATTATTATATTGGACGCGTAGGTCGCTGTATGCCCGTTGAGTGAAACTGACCCACAGGCTGCACGTGTATCAATGCCAAGGTTCCCTTAAATTCTTTGCCAATTCTGTTGATAAACCCAACCATTTTTATTGATTTTTCAATGATATAGTTTATGTGTGTGGTAAATGAGAGATCGCTGCTAAGCACTACACCTAGATCCCGAATGTTTTACACTTGTTGCAGTGATGTCCCGTTGAGGGAGTAGGTTGATGGTATGGGATGCTTCTTCCGCGTAAATGATATGTGGAAACATTTGTTGACATTCAGGACCATCTCATTCACCACACACCATCTCTATATTGAGTTCACATCAGTTTGGAGTAGAGCAATATGTTCGTGTGTTTTTATTTGACGATAGATTTTAAGATCATCGGCAAATAAGAAACATTGGCTATGTTTGATGCAATTAACGATGTCATTTATACATGCAATAACCATAATTGGCCCAGTATGAGATTCTTGGGGTACACCGGAGGATACAATATAGGTACTCCGGAGATTGTAAGCTGTTTACCACCACTCTTTGTGTTCACCCGCTAATGTAGGATCTGAACCATTTCAACAGGGGCCGTGTATGCCAAGACCATGCAGTTTCAGCAGCAGACTTTCATGGTCCGCGCTGCTTACTGAGAAATTCCAGATAGAAAAACCCAATAACAATTTGCCCGACCCGGGAATCGAACCCAGGACCTCATGCTCAGCAGTAGCGCTTGCAACCACTAGACCAACGAGGCAGTCTGGATGTATGCCCGGTTGATGGCAAGAGGCTCGCCCCCTATTACATGGGACTTAAATATAACTGGCGAAACGTGGGTGTACTACAGGTCCACCCAAATTTCGCCAGTTATACAGGTACACCTCTGCCCAACCCATCGGGGAAACAAGGCGTGATGTTATGTTATGTTATGTTATGTATTTCATGGTTGTCCTTATCAAAAGCGCTGCCTAAGTCGGTATAGAGAGCGTCAATATGTTGGCCAGCGTCAATGCTCATACAGATTTCGTCAATGTATGTTACCAAATTGGTGACAGTGGATTTGTTGCTGCAAAAACCATGCTGTTGAGGAGAAAGTTGTGTTTTAACATGGGATCATTAACATCCCATGTTAAAACACAACTTTCTCCTCAACAGCATGGTTTTTGCAGCAACAAATCCACTGTCACCAATTTGGTAACATACATTGACGAAATCTGTATGAGCATTGATTCAAAAAGTTTTGAGAATATGGACAAGATAGAGATAGGTCGGTAACTTTTTGCGTCGGCGCCATCACCTTTTTAACCCTCGATGCAAAAACGACGGAGTGTTATAAGTTTGACGTGCCTGTCTGTCTGTGCGTGTATGTGTGTGTGTGTGTGTCTGAGGCAACGAAGCTCCCGAATGCAAGAATTTAATAAACGACCTCCTATATTCCTTCCTATATACCACCTTTATTTCTTAAAGAATGCACCAGCCAGTTATCTGAGCCACTTGAAATATTTTATAATAGATTTCTGACTGAGGGCCTATTTCCAGAAATCTAGAAGGAATCAATTATTATTCCCAGGTTCGGTCAGTCGTCTGTAATCCTGTCTGTCATTGCTAAAGTGTTCGAATCAGTGCTATGTCCTTATATAAACTGGCAAATTAAACAAAAAAAAAAAACCGTGTTGATGACACGGTATTTTTTTTTTAAATCGATCTACCGTCACAAACCTTACCAGCTTTGTCGACAGGAATATAACTAACATAAGCAGAGGCAAAGAGGTAGGCGCTGTTTACAGTGACTTTAGCAAATCTTTAGATAAAGTAGACCACAACATTCTTTTGCATAAGCTAAGGGCTTTACACGGTGTCCAAGGACCCTTGTTAGACTGGTTTGAGTCATGTTTGTGCCGGCGAAGGGCTAGGGTATTAGTTAATGGATATTCCTCTGACGCTTTTTACCCCTACTTTACTTTACCCCTACTTCCTCAGAGATCCTCAGTGAGCCTCAGAGATCGTATGTCAGCCCAGTGCTGTTTATAAGGTTCGCTGATGATATTGTTATTAAATATTCTATTAACAATTATCATGTCGAAATGTATGCTAATGACTTGAAATTATTTAAGATTGTAAACTCAGAAAGGAATCAACAGCTTTTGCAAGAAGATATTTATAACATTTGTAATTATTGAAAAGTAATGCAGCTAAATATTAGCAAGAGTTTCCACATTAAGTTGTCCCGTAAAAAATATAAATTCCCTACAGCATATACGATGGCGGGCCAGACATTGATTACCGTGACTAAGATTAGAAGAAAAGTATTATATTATTTTATTATTGTGAATGTGAGCACTATTTGGGTCATTTTTATTTATTTCTTGTTGTTTTTTTTTTCTCTTAGTTTTAATGATGGTCTGGCATTTTGAGTACTTTATGCGGCCAACCCAAATGTCCTTTCCTTGGTATTGTTCGTCGAGACGTTGAGCTCCTTAAGTTTTGAGTTGAGCTACACGATTACTGACAAATGCTTGCACTGACTGGACAGGTCCACTCAAATTTGTGTGGTTCATTCCTCAAAAGACAATTTCAGACATGGATCTACATGGTCCTCACATGATCTGACTAAGATTATGTCTGGACTTTAAAAGAGACTTTGACCCTTGAGTTTGTTTCGCCATTTCTTCTAAGGGGTAGTCAGATAGGAAATGGTGACTCCATCTAGCTTATTATTTTTTTTCTTTTTTTAATATGACGTGTAAAAGTGATTCTCATATCCAATTAACAGGATAAACAATTTCATTAGGGACTTGGGAGAGTTGATTGATTCTGAAATGCGTTTCAATAAACACGTAGACAACACTATTAATAAATCTTTAAGAATGTTGTCTTTCTTTATTAATCTCAAGACAAAGTAGTTTAGGTCTCCGCCCGCATTAAAATCCCTCTATTTTGCATTAGTGCGCAGCCACATTGAATACTGCTCAATCATTTGGAAAGCATACAAAAGAGGTTTGTTAGAAGGCACTCGGCAAAAGCTAGTGTTCAACGCACGATTAAGCACTATGATGATAGCCTAAGTCACGTGAAAATGAAATCGTTACAATAGCGTAGAGACTTCTTAGATTTAACTTTATTTTTTAAAGTTGTAAATCAAGGCGTGGATTGTCCAGATTTGGTGAGTCAGCTGAACATGAATGTGCCTAGACCGTTCGCCAGAATCCAAAATTATAGACCTTTCTTGATCAAATCCAGTCGAAACAAATACGAATATAATGCGCCCCTTTCCTATATCCTCAGAAGGTGCAATGACTTGTTGCACAGTTGCGATCTTGATGTTTTCGGTGGTAAATAGTGCGTATTTAAGAAAAGTATCTTTAATAAAATGTAGGAGGTATCATAAAAAAAAAACCCAGCATTTGTAAATTATGACGTAGTATTCAACGGTTTTTTTTTTACTTAAAATACCTAAAGAACCTATGCGGGCGTCGGCAAATCGAGCGAGCGCCGAGCGCACAGCTGTTCAGGTACCTCGCGCGTTCCGCCACACCGTGCGCCCGCGCCCGGCCGGGATGTCACCTTAAAAATGACAAAAGTGTTTATTTTGACATGTATAAATGCCAAAGTAAACATCTTTTGTTAACGATAACTTATTTTTTTTACTAAGACATATCAAAATAAAAAATATACCTAAGTATGTTCAATAACACTCGTTTGTTTAATTTGTCAAAATTTGCATATTGGCTATTTCTTTTTTCCTGTATGTATAGAACTATATTTGCCATTATACATTTAAAATAATCACTTGACTTTGCCGTTCGACTGTACCGAATCATGCCGACCCGAACAAGGGTGAAGCACCCTTTACGATTATTACCTTGTTAATTCATAATCGTTATTGTCGCCTCTGATTTTACCTGCCGATCAACCGGAAACAATTACCTACTTAATTAAAAAATACTAATAAATGCCTAGGTCCTAGGAATTATAAAACAACGCGTCATCTAAAGGTTAGGTTCAAGAAATAAATGAATATTAATGAGATCTAGTTTATATAAAACATTGCTATAGAAATATAATGGACTCGCAAGGTCAATTTGTAAACCGCCGCGTTTATTTAAAGTCCTAAGTATCTGGTCTCTATTTTAAACTGCTCGTTAATCGTAAGTTGTGAAACATATATAACTAATTAAGTTTATAATCCAACATTCGGATCACAGAACAGCAGAGGAGCTAGGGTCTAAGTAATAACTGCTGCACGGGTCAATCCATCAGCTTAATTTACGTTTGCCGGGGTTGGTCTGTGTATGGGTTATCTTTACATACCGGGACTCCTCCGTGCCTCGGAAAGCATGTTAAGCCGTTGGTCCCGGCTGTCATTCGTGGATCTTTGACAGTCGTTACGGGTCGTCAGAAGCCCGAAAATCTGACAAACAGTCTTACCAAGGGGTATCGTATTACCCAGTCAGTTTCCATACGTCATTAGTGTCATAGTGCGGTGACACGGTTGGTTTGTATGGAAATTGTTGCCAATTCCGCCTCTAGCCGCGGCCGCCGAGGTATCTCCGTGACTTGTGATTTCGGTTTTGTATTAATGTAAAAAAATAACCATGTTTAAGTGATAGGTGGCACCTAGGGCGTAAACAAGGAAGGGAGTCGATCTCACATTTTTACCGACTTCTAAAATGAAGGAGGTTCTTAATTCCTCGGAATCTTTAATAAGTTCATGTACTTTCCAACCTAAGGTCGTCTAGCGGATATTGCTGATTGCAATAACACCTATCGTATCACCGTTTTGGTTTCATTGGTTTTTTACTGATATAGAGCAAGATTCACAGATCCCGCTTTGACTTTGCTAAGTAAGCGCTGCATACGAATGTGAACATTATTCTTAGAGCGTTAATGTTCATGTTCGAATGGTTCGAGCGAATGTTAAGCGAGATCGATCATCATCCATCATCAATCCATACGAACACAGTGCACATTCGAAAGCTAATATTTTACTCAGTAATGTTAAAGCGCAATCTGTGAATCTGGCCCTAAGTGAGGTTTATTCAAATCAAGGCTACGTCTAGAACATTAATAGGATTTGTACTAATACCCCAAAGTCGCGACGCCGTGGATGTGCCAAGTCTGGGCCATCGACCCGAAGAAAATACACAAACTGAGATAAAAAAAAACTAAGAATTATACGAGTATTTAAAAGACAAGAGAGAGAGAGATGGATGCAGGAGAAGCAGTGATATGGAAGGCTCTAGAGCGACAGAAAGGGTCAAAAGATGTGATGGAGCGTGGTGACTCTGCCGTTCAGCGGTTCTATCGCGGCGCCGCCGTGCTCGTGACGGGTGGCTCCGGCTTCCTAGGCAAGCAGCTCATCGAGAAACTCTTCAGGTGAGGCATTACATTTCACTAGTCCGAAAGAAGTCATCTAAAAGGCTGCGAAAAGCAAGAAGTGACCCTTTAGATGACTTCTTAACTCTTAGCATTGCCATCTGTGCTTGGAATTTTCCTGTGTGGTCGAATCCAAAGCATTTTGGATTCACAGAAGAATCAAGGTAACCGATACAACCCGCAAATTACCAAAATTAAGTGGCATTGGGTGTGGCACATTGCTCGCAGAAAGGATGGCTGATGTGGCAAGAATGTTTTGAAGTAGCGACCGCGTAGGTGTTCCACAAGGAGGACTGATAACCTGGTGCGATCGTTGTGGTATCGCGCCACGGAGGCCTCTATCCAGCACTGGAGTATCTGTCTGTTGTAAACTTGGCAAATAATCCGACTACCCATCTGAAGGTAAGTGGTCACCGCCGCCTATGGACATCTGCAATACCAGAGACATCGTAGGTGAGAACAAAGCTGAAATGTCTCAAAATATCTGTGTCTGTGTCATTACACCGACTTCTTTCAAACTGGAACACAACGATGCTGGGCGGGAAGAATAGACCGTATGGTGGCAGTTCTTCCCCGGATGAGCACCTTCACAAGTAGCGATTATTAGTACTGTCGACCGCACGTCTATGTTAACACTTTGACCTTGAGCTGGCTCAGCGTATTACGGAGTTTCACTAGAATACAAGGCCAACTCATACTGGTATTGTTACCACAACTGACTGACATGTGGCTTACTGTACGTTGCAAAATAAGCCTTTAAACTTAACCAAAACACTGTATTTCAGGTCTTGCAGACTGAGCAAAGTGTATATGCTGATTAGAGCCAAGAAAGGAAAGTCTGTTGAACAAAGACTTGCTGACACTTTGAAAGATCCTGTAAGTATTCACTCATGTAGGTACAAATCATAAACTTTTTATTTTCTTTGTCTTTTGCACCTGCTTTGGTTCTTAGCGCTAGTTTTATGATTATTATTGAATAAATATTATATAGATAACTTTAATATGTTTTATGTATTTATTGTATATATGTGAATGGTACACCACAGACTACCTGCAGTATTGTCTCTCCTTTCGCCCTAATCCAGCCAAAGGTTGTCTTTAAAAGATCGCTTTTAGCGATAACGGTCTTATCGCTAAAAGCGATCTTTTAAAGTGAAGTCCTATTGTATCACCCTATGTAAAATTTCTACATTTATATCTGTATTTTTTATGGTGTACATAATAAAGAGTATTCTATTCTATTCTATTCTATTATATTCTATTATATTCCATTCAGTCCTTTCACAGTAATTTTACCTCTGAAAGCAACCCAAGCAGCAATCCACCAGCAACCTTATGAAAATGAGAACCATCACCAAAATCACCTTTATTTTGACAGGGGTGCAAAATAACTATGAAAAGACGGTAGCTTAGGTTAGGTACAGTTCCCGGCTAACTTTGCGAGTAACTTTGAGTTTTAGAAAGAGACTGTCACGCATGTACCTATGTGTGATAGATACGACGCTCTACAACGCCGAACATTTCCTGTGTCATACTAGCAGCCGATTTCTGTACAAATTGAACATCAAATGATGTATCGTCCAATAATTATTCTGAATGCGAGAAATCTAATTGCCTAGACTATATAATTTTAAATGTTTTTTTTAGCTATTTGACACCCTCCGTGAATATCAACCAGATTTTGTGAATAGAATAGTGCCCATAGTTGGTGAATTGGCTGAGAAGGATCTTGCAATCAGTAAACAAGACAGAGAGATTCTAATTAAGGAGGTTCGTAGCTACTTAATTTAAATATTATTTTCCTAAGTACCTTATTCCGGTGATGGCGATAAATCTCAACGGAGAATAGCCAACTACGCAGGAGATATTATAGTGAACAAGTGTGTGCGTATTATGTATACAGGTGCACTCTCTTTTCCCTCCCGACACGACCTGGGAGAGATCAGCGTAGCTATGCACAACCATTCGACACGCTTCCGTGCCGCATTGAACGTCCATCGATGTTCTCGAAGGAATCCTCTAAACACTGTTCACAAATCCATTCACGAATTATCACAATGAAATCAAATAAACGACTGATATTCTTCAAGGTGAATCATGTAATTGCAAATGTGTAATTTTCGACACAGCAGCCTGTCGAGTGAATATGAATAGCTATGCAGAATACAGCCCAAGAAGTACGGAAGTCACCTCGCTAAGACGCTCTTTTTTTTACTCTGGGCTACTAGAGAAATTACTCAAGGAAAAACCCTGAAACACTTTTTTCAAATTGAGTGTTGAACCCAATATCCCATGCTCTGCAGTCGCACTTGCGACCACTATACCAGCGAAGCCGTAAATAATGACTGAATTTAATCACACAGGTGGTAGTGATCTTCCACGTGGCGGCTACGATATCGTTTCAAGAGCCGCTGCAGTCTGCGACCTTCACCAACGTGCGGGGGACCAGGGACCTCCTCGTACTGGCTAAGCAATGCAGGGAGTTAAGGTATCATTAGTTATCAGGGAGGAAGTAGTTAAAGTTCTGTTATAGTTTAGTAGTTTCTCAACTATGTCGGGATCAGCTTCCAATCTAACCAGATGCAGCTGAATACCAGAATTTTACACGGAGCGACTGCTTACCTAACCTTCACAACCCAGTTAATGAAATGAAATGAAATGATTTTATTTTCTGTAAGTTTTGTACAAACAGTTTTACACGTCAACCATATTTAGAAAAAAAACTAGATTCTCTCGGGGTTTCCTATCTGGCTACTCTGAGAAGAAAGGCCGAAACAAACGCAGAGGCCACAGTCTCTTTTAAAGTCCAGACATAATCTTGGTCAGATCATGTGAAGACCATGTAGACTGGTGACTGAAATAGTCTTTTGAGGAAAGAACCACACAGATTGAGTGTGACTATCCAGTCAGTGCACGCATTTGTCAGTAATCGTGCAGCTCAACTCAGCACATAAAGAGCTCAACGATTCGACGAACAATACCAAAGATAAGACATTTGGGTCGGCCACTTAAATGACTCAAACTGTCAGACCAAGATTAAAAATAACTGAGAGAAAAAATTAAAATAATAACCCATATAGTCTTTACATTCACAATAATTTAAATAAAATATAATAGTTCAAAAAGAAAATATTCATGTCGTTGTATAAATAAAAAAAATCATCAATGTCAATGAGTAAATTATCTTGGTCAGATCATTTGAGGACCATGTAAAATTGTCTGCTATGGTATTTTGAGTAAAGAACCATAGAGATTTGAGTGGACCTGTCCAGTCAGTGCACGCATTTGTCAGTAACAGGGTAACATCGAGTAAGTTGCCAGACTTTCGAGTTTCTGACTACCCGTACGTAATTACTATCTACGAATCTACAAATGACAGCCGGGGCCAAGGACCAAGCATGCGTTCAGAGGCGCAGACAGGTCAATTTTAAATTCAAGCATTGCATTCTCGCCCCTAGCCGCCGCAAAAGACGCCCTGGGCGTCGGGAATCCCGGGCGGATTTCCGGCCACCGTAGGCGCGGGCTTGCGGACGGTGAGCAATGGGTAGCTCACCGTCCATTCCACGCGCGCCTCAAAGAGACGTCGTCAGCATAAGTGTAGGGGTCCACTAGGGCCGATGCCTGCCGGGGTCGCGGGAAGGTACTAAAGGGTTACCGACGCCACCGCAACACAGGCAACAGAAAGGAATACGGGTGGGTTTTAGCCAGAAAGAGTCTGACACACCCTCCCGCTCCGCCCAGAGCGGGAGAAGTTATTTGATAATTTCCCACCCTCAAAAAAAACAAAAAAAAAGCATTGATCTGTATTCAAAACTATTATTTTGAGCAGAGTTTGAATTTGAACGTTCATCAAGCATATGTATGCATATGATCGTCACACCGTGGGTAGATTCGAGCCCAAGCAGAGCCATTCGATCTGAAACCACTTATGCCCTTAAAACACATAAAAAACTAGGCATAAACACCGCCACCTTTAATTTTTCAGAACATTCGTCTACATATCAACGGCCTACTCGCACGCGACATTCAGCCGCCGCGACACCGAGGTGCTGGAGCAGTTCTACCCTAGCCCATTGCCGCCTGAGCTCATGATACGCATGGCAGAGACTATGGACGAAGAACGACTTAACAAAATCAAAGATGGGTGGGTAGTTCAGGAGGCTAGTTTTAACTTATGAGACAAAAAGATCTTGGGAGTCGAGCTGAGAGTGGTGTCGCTTTGTTTATCTACTCATGTAATGAGAAGGCACGCTCCATTTACCCGTTTCTAGAACACGCGCGCTCCGTTCGCTCTAATTGTGAGCGATGGTCGCAATCCTAACTTAATTAAGGGCTTCCTAAAGAACAATGAGTTTTTGGCTGTTACAAACTACGCCAGGCATTAGGATCATTTTAGAAAACGCGGAGCTAGATTTCTATTGTTATAAGCAAAACTGTGGTAGTGCCGCCAGCATGTTCATTTAAGCTCTGTTAGATGTTAAGGAAGCGTTGTGTTACCCGCTCGTCAAGCCAGTTTATCTTAGAACTGTGACCACTGCGGATATTTTAAATGATTCCAGATTAATAATGGACTGGCCAAACACTTATTCTTTCACGAAGGCACTGGCTGAGGAGTTGGTACGCTGCAGCTCAGAAGACCTGTCTATTTGCGTAATCAGGCCTTCAGTTGGTGAGTCTGTATATAATGAAGCACCACATTTAAATCTATATAATAAAACACCGGCCAAGTTGGACCACGTACACACACCGTAGTTGGGATGAACTTATTCCAAGAACAAACTTAACATTGTAGGTACTTAAAAACATGTTCCTCCATACATTTTAGCTGCAAATATAAGTTAGTCGACAACTTAGCTGTGATAGTTTTCCTTTTAATTTCGTTATGTATGCTATTGCCCTATTTTATTCACACATCCCAAAACAACTATTTAGCTGGCGGGGGGACATTTGAGCTTAGGTTACCTCCCTTGCACGTAATGTGGGGATGATATTATTTTTTCTCACTATCCCATAGTGTGGAGTATCGTTGGATAGGCCGTTCAAAAATATTGCGGGTTTGTGTCCCACCCCCCCTTCCAGCGAAATAGATGTTTATGGAGATGTGAAAAAATACATGGCAGTAGTACATATAATAAAATTAAAAGATAACTATCACAGCTAAGTAGGCTTTGCATGTAATTGACTATTGTATGCCATATGGGCGGGACATAGCTGATCACAAAATTATTTTAAGACCCGTATTGTGTACCTACCTATGATCCACAATAAAGATATTGATTGATTGACAAGTTAACGAGTAATAGTCGACACACTTAAATTTACAGTTGGAGAATTGACCGTGACGTATATCGATGTATGGGAAAACATATTTTTCAACTACAATGTTAAGTTTGTTTTTGGAACATTTAACAATTATTAATTAGCTTAAATTATACTTTTAAGTAAGTTACATCATCATATTAGCTTTTTTCCCAAAAATGTTGAGATCGGCTTCCAGTATAACCGGATGCAGCTGAATACCAGTATATTACATGGAGTGACTACTTACCTATCTGACCTCCACAACCGAACCATTCCCTTGCCCTCATCCCAGTTTATTACTGGTCGGCGCAGCATGTCTTCTCCATACATCTCTATCAGCAGTCATCTCAGTAGTCACCCCTTTCTGGCCCTATTATTTTTCACTATTCTTTCTGTCTAAGTGTGAGAAACTCCTTTTGTCCAGCAGTGAAACAGTAAGTTAAAGGGCGATTTTTACAATAGATAGTATTTCAGCTTCATCTCTGTGATGGCAACGCGTCTGCGATGTCTCTATTATTGATGTTGATATTTTTGATGTCCCTAAGTGGCGGTGACCACTTACCATTAGCTGGACCGTCAGCTTGTTGGCCATCCATATTCATATTCATATCTTTAATTGCATTCCATAATGTCTTAAAGGTGTTACAAAGGCTTAGAGCTAAGGTACAATTACGGACCCTGTCGGGCACAGCAAAATAATAAAATACAAATAATTCGTAAATTAAAATAAAATTAGGAAATAAATTAACAATCAATAATTTTTAACATTTTAAATACACTACATATTAACATTAATTATGTAAACATAAAAAATATTTTGTTGAGATCAGTTATAGGTACATCTTAATTATTTGGGCAGGACAATTAAACATATTATATCATATTATATTTATTAACGTATCTATGAATGAATCTATGACTAACTGTGAATGGTGTCTGCTTGCATTAAGTAAATTTTTTTGTCATGTATGTATTCGTTTATTGTGTAGTATGCTTTTTCAATTAATATTTGCTTGAGTTTACTTATAAATGTCGTATCGCTGATCTCATCTGTTAATGCATCTGGTAGTTTATTAAATATTTTTATGGACATTACGTAGGGCTATTGGAATGTAGTTTCATGCGCAAAGAGGGTATCATTAACATATTTTTGTATCTGACAGATCGGTCAGTATGTTTATCGCCACGGTTGTGAAAAATTTCATGTATTTTCTAACAAAGGAGATGTTCCAGAAATGTATGGAGCCTGGGCTAGGTCTATGTACACTATATGTAAATATCGCTATACAATATAATAAACGTTTTTTAATGTTAATTTTCTATAATTTTACTTCGTTTTCATGTAAATTCAAATTAACTCGGACAAGGACAGCAACACAACATAAATATGGTGGATCAGGAATATACCAAATGTCATTTTGACAATGACATTTGATTGATGTGTATTTACAAAAACAGCAAATGAATTCCGAAACTAATTGGGTTTCGTTAGTCATATATAGCTATAGCTGTATGTGCTATATGTATTACTGAGACATGGCTCTCAAGAGATAAATTAAGCATGTTTGATTTTAGCGGCTACAGAGTTGCAGCATCCTACTGTCGAGAAAACCGTGGAGGCGGCGGAATTTGCATCTTACTAGAAGAACACAAAGACTACATCATAAAAAGATGCGACATAACCGAGATGTCACTTGAATATAATAAATAACCCTTCTGAAAATACTCTATTTCCTTTAGACTGTCGAGAAACGCATAGAATCATTCAAAATCTAAAAAACCTAAAAGTCACGGAATAGATGAACTACCCCATGTGCAGATGAACTTGCTGTACCCGTCCAGTCCTTTTAAGAAGGTACTTTTCCTCGTCAGATTAAAAAAGCTATAATAAAGCCAATATATAAGAAATAATCTAAAACCGATCTCAATAATTACCGGCCCACAGCTCTTCTACCCACGGCTTCAAAATTTTTCGAAGAGACTATGTGTGACCGTGTGTACAGCTTTTGCGAAAGATATAAAATCTTTAACGAAGGTCAAATCTGTAAATACACATCAATCAAATGTCATTGTCAAAATGACATTTCGTACATTCCTAATTCACCATATTTATGTTGTGTTGCTCTCTTTGTCCGAGTTAATTTGAATTTACATGAAAACGAAGTAAAATATTAGAAAATTAACATTAAAAAGCGTTTACTATATTGTATAGCGATATTTACATATAGTGTACATAGACCTAGCCCAGGCTCCATACATTTCTGGAACATCTCCTTTATATTAAACTTAAACGGCCCAATACATATTATTTTGTTACTTTTAAAATGTTTTGTTAGTGTCGGGGGCTTTTTAAATTTTAAATTTAACTTTTATTTCTTACTTTTTAAACTTTATAAATTACTAGTAGGTCAAACACGCTGCCATCGATAAGTGCCTCGCCGAAATCTGCGCGCCTGTAGGTAATCTTCCCAAAGTGAAGGTACTTACTGATTTACCCTCATTTCTCTTTCCTTCTCCTTCGTCTCTCTCTTATTGAGACCAGTACAATAAGCTCAAACACGATACCTGCGCTGTAAGTTGGTGAGCGAGTTAAATATCAACTAGAAAAGAGCTGATAATCTTCAAAGACTGGACTGATTTTCTTGAACCATAGCTAACAACATTCTCGATTAAGTCACCTTTCAAAAAAAAAAACCAAAATCAAAATCGGTTCATGCGTTTGGGAACTACGATGTTAAAAACATATTCTCTCAAACATTCCCGCTGCAATTGTAGGTTTGTACGCACAATAATGAGAGTTTTATCATGTTATTTTAAGACCAAAGACTTTTAAAAGGTTTTCATGTAATCTATAAGTATAGAACTATTTTCTATATTTTTTATTTTATTTTAGGGGAATGGTACATTATCATCTATTTTCTTAAATAGCATTAAAACTATTTATTTTAAAATTATTTTTAATAAATTGAGATCCTCACAGTACATAAGCCCTTTCATTTAATATGTCACACGGTACAGTTTGCAAAACTTTATTTTCTTACTTTCATCCCAAAAGTGACACCTTATTCAAAATCCATTTATTTACACTACACGTTCGTGTTTGGGTCACAGAAGTTTTGTGTACCTAATTTCAACTTAATTGGTCCATTAATTTCGGAGCAAAATGGCTGTGACAGGCGGACATACAGACACACGAGTGATCCTATGAGGGTTCCGTTTTTAATTCGGACGTAAGGAACCCTAAAAAGGCATAACTGTTTTATTTTCTTAAAGGAGTGAGTATTTACGTAGGTACCTACTTAATATGTGTGTATTTATTTTCTTCTACAGTGGTATGTGCACGAAGAGAACCGTATCCTGGTTGGATCGATCTAAGCAGTGTTTTTGGACCAAGTGGGGTAAGCATGTTTGCTTTCAATTCAATTTAAATTCCAAGTGAAATTACTACCCACCCCGTAAGGAATAAGGATCCAAGGTACCAGAAAAAAAGACAATGTCTGCGAAAAAAATATTTGTTCTTGTACGATGTTTTAAGTTTGATTTCGATTTTCAAGACGGGCTAATTTCTTATGTGTTTTTCCAAAAGTTACTTGTCGTTTGATGGCAAAAAGCTCGCCTCGTTCCATACTAATTACATGGGACGTAAATATACCTGGCGACATCTGGATATACTAACTACTTTATGAGTACGATAACATCTGCCTAACCATTTGGAGCATATCCTGGCAGCGTCGACATGTACGGAAATAGTATTATTGACACAACTGTACCCGATCGATTACCATTTATTAGGTACTCATCCTATACAAATGCAATATATTTTATAATATAGATCTCACCTACTAAGTACATACATCTCACAGGCGTATTACTTACTTATTTTTTTTTTTAATCTTTATATTAGTTTTATTTAGCAGCAATCCCACCAGGTCCGTGCCGGCGTCGCTGATGGTCAAGGATATTTAACCTTTTGACCACCAGTCCTGGTTAGATGACAGACCAAAATGTGCCCAGCACGCCACAGTCAAGACTACATGACAGATTTTAAAGAATAATTCGTAGCTTGGCGCCGAGGGCACGTTTTTGCTTTTTTGACGTGGCGGTCAATAGGTTAATTTATTATTCGTGTTGATGAACAAAAACTGACAGTCCTTCTCAGTTTTCATAGGAAGTGATTTCAAGGGGCACATAAACTTACTGCACTATAAATTGAATGCCTTATGTAAGCAGGCACGCCCTATATGTCTGGAGGCTTTTATTTAGGTATTAAGTTCAGTTTACGTTTTTATGTTGTAATTTTTATCTGCTTGAGTAGTTTTCATTGTTTTGTTGGTATATTGGCGTGTGGTAGCTAACATATCGCAAGTAATTTAATTTAATGTGTGTTTCGTAATGTTAATTACTTTGCATACGATTTGTATGGAATCAAGTTTATATAAACAGACAGGTGTGCTGCTGGGGAGTTTGTTGCGCCACTTCTTCCCAGCTAAAGCACTAGGAAGTGGAGAAGGGCGGGCGTTTTTGGGGGACTGTCTTAGGTAACTTCGAAAAGTGCTGATTCTCTGCCTAGTTTGAATAAATGACTCTTGATTTTGATTTTGATAATGGTCCTAGTATTTACGCTATTTCTTTAAAGTCAAAGTCAAAGTCAAAGTCAAATTATTTATTTCAAATAGGCACATAAAAGGCACTTTTGAACGTCAAAATTAACAAAAAAAAAATAGAATTGATTCTAGTTGCCCCTTCCAAAAGGTAGTTTCGTATGGAGAATAATGGGCAAGAAACTCCACCGTTACTCTTTTAAAATGTTTTACAAAATTTTGTATAGGTAAATTTTAAAATGATATGTGAAGACGATGCACCTAGAATAAAATTACTATACCAAAATAGGTAAAAAATTAATGAGAAATAAAGCAATGACAGATAAATGAATTATGTGATAGGTACATGATGCTCACATATTTACAAACATTGTAAAAATATACGTTTTCCTAAAAATAATAAATAAAGTCAGTGTGTGAGTTAAAGTAATCACAGAATTAAAATTCAACATTGATTTATTATTTGTATCAAATAATAAATTGTACAATTAAAATAGCAACTAGTTTGATTTTGTCTAGACTCTAGATTGTCCTATGGAGCTGGACCAGCATGTTTCCAAGCATTCTTATCTTGGATATAATCCTCTAATTTGTAATATGCTTGTTTACAAAGTGTATTTTTAACATGAGTTTTAAATTTTCTTTCATTTAATTCCAATATATCACAAGGTATTTTGTTGTAACATTTGACACAGTACCCCATAAAAGATGTATGTACTTTAGATAATCTGAAAAATGGTTGATCTATTTTATCTTTATTTCTAGTATTAAAATTATGTCTATCACTTATTCTATTAAAAAGATGTCGATTTTTTTCTTACATACATAATATTTTCATAAATGAATTGGCAAGGTACTGTCATAATATTAATCTTTTTAAATTGTTCCCTAAGAGATTCACGGTGACGATTATAAATGGCTAAATAATCTTACTCCTTATCTTTTTCCTGTTCCAGATAACTCTAGGCTGCATGCTGGGCGTGATTCACTCGCTGCAGTCAGTTCAGGGCATCAGGATCGACTTCGTCCCAGTGGACTATGTCAACAACACGGCCATTGTTGCCGCGGCCACTGCGGCTACTGCTGGCAACGATGTCAGGATTTACAATGTTGGGAGTAGCAAGAGAAATCATATTACTTGGGGTATGTCAATCCAAATGCCTTACACTGGGTGGCGATGTAGTCACCTGCATCAGTCAAGGGGGTGATTCTACCCGTCATACTCAACAACTTTTACTATAAAACTCATATCCGACGGGGGAAAAAAAGAACAAATTCATATAGAATATTAGACAGACTATTTCGATGCGCGAGAGGACATGGGCAGCCGTCACCTCCTTCTGCGAAGCAGTAATACTCGCAAAGGAGCAGGCGGGGCGGTTGAGGGAAAGGCAAATTTCGCGCCCTCTCGCCCCTAGCCGCCGCAGGAGACGCCCTGGGCGTCGGGAATCCCGGGCGGATTTCCGGCCACCATTGGCGCGGGCTTGCGGACGGTGAGCAACGGGTAGCTCACCGTCTGGTAAGGACCAGGCCCGGGTCGACGGCGCGTTGTATTCCACGCGCGCCTCAAAGAGATGTAGTCAGTACAAATGTAGGGGTCCACTAGGGCCGATGCCTGCCGGGGTCGCGGGAAGGTACTAAAGGGTCACCGAGGCCCTTGGCAACACAGGCAACGGAAGGAATACGGGTGGATTTTAGTCAGTAAGAGTCTGACACCGTACTTATCTGCTTCTTTCTTATATCAATTAATGTTGCCAACAGTGCGACCAACATCATCGTTAGCCTTATGGTTGTGGGGTTGCCGCGTTACATGTTCGCTATGTCTCAATAGATGGCGTGTATACATAACAACTAGTGATGTTCCGGATATCCGTATCCGTATCCGCGGATATCTGAGGGAGAAAAAGATCCGTATCCGTATCCCTATCCGTTACATTTTTGACGGATCTTTTACCTTATTCATTTTTAATACATAGATGCAATTATATTATGTAGGTGATTAGTTAGCCATAAAATATTATTAAATTTCAATCAAATTATGTTTTATTTCTAAAAATCAAATATTTGGCATCTTTATATTGCAAACATTTATCGTAGTAAGTTAACGTACCAATAGTACGTAACTTAAAGAAACTAAATCAACTATCTAATATACGTATATTTTAACACTTACAAAGGAATATATAGGAAGTTATTATAAAATATGAATTAAAATATCTTTATAATGAGATCAAGTGAGTTTGATTCTTAGTAGGTAACATTTATTCATGAAAGTTATAAGATCACTTTTATAACAAAACTTAAATCTTTGTAATATTTAAAATTGTAATTAAATGATAATTCTAATTAGAAAATTAAGATCCGTATCCGTATCCGTATCCACGGATCTTGACGCCTATGATCCGTAACTGTGGATCTACATTTTTAATCATCCGGCACATCACTAGTAACAACTAACATTTTACAAGTAACTTTACACGGCTTCTGTATACCTACTTACCAATTGTAATAATTAGTGATGGGTAACTATTCAGTTTTATGGTTGGTAGGGAGTACCTCACTTTGATTGAGGTGAGGAATCGTATAATGGCGTATTCACCTCACGACTCGTGAGCCCGAGCCGAACTCAGCCGAAGGTCCGAGGGAGCGAGGCAGACGGGCGCGACGACGACTCGCGAGTAGTCACGACTCTCCCGCACTGAGCTCACTCAATCCTCACTCGCGACTCGCGAGTCTCGAACTCGCTCACATTGCCCCTCGCCAGGATTTCATATTGTCAATGTCAATTTTTTAGGACGCGTGAACGAGTGAGGTGGTTCAATATTGAAATTCGAGTAACTCTTTCAATTTGCGATCACGAGTGCCTCAAACGAGTACCTCATGAGTGACGGACACATCACTATTAATGATACTTACTGGAATGTTCCCAAGACACGCTGAATTACCCTTTTTTAACGGAAGATATTTCTATTGACATGAGATGAGAAATATACCTTTCACATAGTCTATTTTTAGACAACCCTAAAATAATAATAATAACCCCACCGCCATATGTTTACGTTGACGTCGTGGTGGGGCGCGCGCTCCTAACTAGAGGTCTGTGCCGGTAGAGTTTACTTTGTCGGAACAGGTCTAGGGTAAGGAGCCAGACCAAGAAAAATACAAAAACCCGCAGGGCAGCATGTGGCGAGCTGTTGAGCAGTAGCGACCCCACGGACCCTATCTCCCGGGACAAGTCTTGTTTCTCATCTCTGGCTTGCCTTTATGGACTGGCTGGAGTGAACACTGACGAGGAACAGAGTTCCCACCTCATTCTTGACTTTATAGGCCGGCTTGAGTGGAGATTCGCAAGAGCAAACGCGCTCGGAGGAAGGAAGTAGTCCAGTAAGTGCTGGTAGGGATCTTGACAATCTTCCGAGCTCTGGGATTGTTTTGATAGCCGTGGAATACCTTTCCACTCCTCAAACACATCAGGACAGTTTGCCCCCTTGTCGCTACGTCACTATGTGCTAGTGACAGTTTCCGGGGTCCCATTATTGAGTGTGTAAGTCACCCCCTGCCTTTATAACCGTGTATATAATATATATTAATGGTCAGGAAGGGGCCATAGTTCTTCCATAGTTCAAGATAACCAATCCACTATGGCCACCTTAAACCCAATATGTTTTGTTTCCATGCCCTGCAATAGCCCTGCACCAACTGGGGGTTGCCTTTGGGTGGCACTTGCACTAAATGATAAATGTTTTTTATTTCTGTAAGTAAACACTTTTACACACACACTTTTACGCGTCAATCATATTTTATATATAAAGCTAGATGAGGACGGCGTTTCCGATCTGACTACTCTGAGAAGACAGGCCGAAACAAACTCAGAGGTCAAAGTCCCTTTTAAAGTCCAGACATAATCTTGGTCAGATCATGTGAAAGTCATGTAGATTTGTCTGAAATGGTCCTTTTGAAGAAAGAACCATACAGATTGAGTGAACCTGTCCAGTCAGTGCACGCATTTGTCAGTAATCGTGAAGCTCAACTCAGAGCTTAAGGAGCTCAACGACTCGTCGAACAATACCAAAGAAAGGACATTTGGGTAGGCCGCATAAAGTACTCAATCTGCCAGACTATCATTAAAGCTAACTGAGTAAGACACAAAACAAAATATGACCCACATAGTCGTCACATTCACAATAATGAAATAATAATATATGAAACTCCACAAAGCAAATATGTCTTTGTGTTTAGAATAATAAAAGTTTCAGTATACAAAAATTGGAGCAGCTCAATCCCAAGTTCCCAACCCTCAACCCCTTTTTGTCCTCAATAAAATCTTTAACGGTATAAAAGGCCTTCAGGCACAACTTACTTTTAATAAATGATTTGAATTTATTAAGGCTTAGGTCTTGTACGTGGCTTGGAAGTTTATTATAAAAACGTATACATTGACATCTGAATGAGCCACCTATTTTCTTGAGCCTTGTTGTAGGTACAACAAATTTGTGTTTGTTCCTAGTATTTATATTATGGATATCACTGTATTTTTTAAACAATTTTATATTTTTATGGGCATACAAAAGATTTTAATAAATATACTGAGAAACTACACAGTCATTATATTAATCTCTTTAAATTTGTCTCTGAGAGTGTCTCGGACTTAATTTATAAATTGATCGAACAGCTCCTTTTTGTAAAACAAAAATTGTCTGAATATCGGCGGCATTTCCCCACAGCATAATACCGTACGACATTACACTATGAAAATAGCTAAAGTACCTACACTAAACGGGCTGTCTCTATATCAGTTAAATTAAGAATTTTTCTAAAAGCGTATGCTGCGGAGCTTAGCTTTTTTGACAATTTATCTATATGTGGACTGAAGCTTAGCATCTTAAAGAGGGGCTTGTGGCTAAAAGCTAAGCCGCGGCCAGACAGACGAATATGGCAAAACTATAAAGGTTCCTTGTTGACTACGTAACGCTAAAAACTGCGCGCCCTCCACTTAATTTTTATACAAAAAATTGAAATGTGTCCATAACAAGTAGTGCGGGGGGATTAATCTATACCCATTTCTCATTCGTAGGGACTCATTAAAGCTGCGTACACATCTGTGACATTTCGACTGCGAATACTATGGAGTATTGGCCAACAAAGCGAACGGTGCTAATCAAGCTTAGTGTGGACGTGACATGTTTGTTTTTTCAAAAAAAAAACGTTGCGCCACACTAGGAATTTCTTCCTGTATCGTGGGTGGGTTTACGTGAGGGGCTTGTGGCTAAGTAATAACAGCCGCACGGGTCGATCGATCAGGTTAAACTACGCTTGCCGCGGTTGGTCCGTGGATGGGTGACCATCTTTACATACCAAGACCCCTCCGTGCCTAGGAAAGCACGTTAAGCCGTTGGTCCCGGCTGTCATTTGTGGATCTTTGACAGTCGTTACGGGTCGTCAGAAGCTCGAAAGTCTGACAACCAGTCTTACCAAGAGGTATCGTGTTACCCAGCAACTGAGTTGTGGAGGTCAGAAAGGCAGTCGCTCCATGTAAAATAGGTACTGGTATTCAGCTGTATCCGGTAAGACTGGAGGCCGACCCCAACATAGTTGGGAAAAGGCTCGGCAGATGATGACTGAAGCTTAGCATCCAAAGTTAAGCCCAAGAATACTATGCTATCTGCAGGATTCAATTCTTCGCCCTTTATCAACACATTCGTTTTCACCTGCCTAACGTGAGGTAGCGTAAACTTAAGGCATTTGGTTTTTTTTTTCATTAAGAAGTAAATTATTAACATTGAACCAGTGAACTACTTTGGAGATCACACTATTTACATCGTCAGTAACCAGCTGCTGACGTTTAAGTTTAAACAAAAGTTAAGTGTCATCCGCAACTGCACGCACTGCCAGTGCACACAGAGATAATATCGGTTGGTGCCTCGTTCCATTTAAATTTGTCTAAGGGGCCTCTTCCGTGTGGTGCCGGACGTAAAGAATAGGACCATCCCATTTCTTCCCGTGGGCGACTAGGGGACTTACTAGAAAACGGGCAGCAGCGTTCACTATGCATTTTAACACCATACTGCGATCGCCAACCCGCCTGCCAAGCGGAGTTTTCACTTCAGTGGTACGACGAGTATGTCCAAGATATTTAAAATATTCCACCTTCTTCAGTGCATATGTTCCACACCAAAGCATATGTACTTAGGTTTTGTTTCGCTAGTTGGGTCCTGCCTGGACTCCTGGGCATGAACTGAAGTCATCTTCCTATAGGTACGTATAGCGACGACTCTGATGCGGGTTGTGGGCACTCGAACTAATTATTTTTCTACCTATATTCGCAGCATCGAAAGTGATCAAAAATAATTAGTTCGAGTAAAGGCTTCAACTTATTGGAAATTAAATTGCACCCTCTAACTATATCAGCCGTTATTTCTTTAAAAAAAACCAGTCAAGTGCGGGTCGGACCACGCACAATGAACGTGTTTTTCAACGACATTGTTAAGTTTGTTTGGTATGAACAAATTTAACATTGTCGTTGGAAAACGTTCTCGCATATATCGATATACGTCACGGTCAATTTTCCAACTGTAAATAAAAGTTTGTAATCACAAAAAAAATGTGACAGAACTATAATTAACGATTTTCGGACTTTTTACCGACTTCCAAAAAGGTTCTCAATTCAGTTCCAAATTCATGTTCATATATTTTAATTTAGGTATGCCGATTTCTCCGTCAGTTGTGGACCGATTTTGAAAATTATTTTTGCCTTTATTTGTGCTGTGAGACCTTAGGTACCTACTTCTTGCCTTTGGCAAGAAGTAAGTAAGGTCATGATTTCTAATTCAACGGGAAGGGAAAGTACCTACCTTATAGGATTTGATTTATTTGCAAGTATTAAAAAATGTCACATTTTTATTTTTGCCGTATTTTTTTATTGCGCTGACTTAGAAGCTCGATATTTTAGAGCTCAAAGGATCGCACAGTGGAACGAATGTATGGGAGCGGTTGGACGTAGACATGTCCGAAAAATAAGAGTAAAATTATGACAAACTAATGATGCCATCTTATTCGATTACTTAATGCCTTCATAAATTGTGGTGATGAATTTCTTCATAACTCCCATATTTCGGGAGTAATTTGAGAAAATGTGAAATTTTACTATGAAAATGAGTGTATCGAGCTCTCTCCCTCCTGATTCCGGGCTTGTTTCAAGTAGCGGTCTCTAATATCGTAATGCTATTACTAAGAGCTATATTTAATACTAAGACACATAGTGCGCCAAATGTGCACTTTCTGGGATAAAAGGAAATGAAAATTAAAAAAAAAAAAACGTTTTTTCCCCATTTGTATTTACTTTAAACCGCAGACAGACTTATTAAGAGGTCTATAAATATATTATATATATACAGAAATATATATTAACAAAAATATTCACAAGAACTGATGAGAGTATGACTTTTAAGTAAGTTGATAATAAATTACCTAGTTTCATTAAAAGTACAATAAATAATTAAGATGTAAGCTCTAATTTACTAAGTTACACATTTTAAAACAATAACATCATTTAATTATCTTCGTCATCATCATCATCATCAATTAATTCAAATTCAGAATCGATGTCCGCTAAATCATTTATGTTAACAAATTCGATATCACTTTTCTCAGAATCCGTAAGCTCATAAAATTCCTTAAAAGAAGATTTTTTTACAAACTTATTTCCTTTTGGACGGATACTTGTAACAAGTGGATCAGAAGACAGTAAAAGATTGTGCATAATATCTTCATTGCATGAGATACTGCTATGCTTTCGAGAATGCCCCTCTCTATATTTTCTAAAATCTTTATTTCTAGCCTCAGATGCCTCTTCGGATAGAAAACCAATGGGCACAATTGACATGTTCTGAACTATGTCTGGCCCATGCATTAAAATTTTATGAAGTGAAGAAGGCATATAATACCATGGGTATAACTCCACGTAAAGCTTAGCAGTATCAAAGCAGAACTCTCGGAATTTAGTTACGTTGATCTTCTCTCCTGATGAAATACACTGCAAGATCACACAGATTTTTCTTAAAAGCATAGCATCTATTCCGGTCAGTTCAGCAGATTTAGTGTAGTTTTCAAAAAATCTCCTTGCCGAGTTGCCATTGTTGGTGGATCCACTGCCTTGTTTCACAACATCGAGAAGTAAGCCCGTTTCTCTTCTTACAGCCTCTTGAACTCTTTTCTTCCTGTCATCAACTTGCCTTTTTGCTATATCACCCCTTACTTGCCATGATTTTATGTCTAATTTGTAGGAAATGTGTAATAAGCATTCCATTGAGCGAATCCAAGCGTGAAGGGTGCTTAAGCTATATTTATACATGTCCTCGTTTGCGTGTTTATCTTTGATTAACTCTAAATTATTCATTTCTTTAGGACAAGCCTTGCATATGTCACACACTGAAGCTGCTGTATTGGATATAATGGAATGAATTTTACCATCAATCATTGTCAACAGCAGTTGGTGTTTGACACTAATTCCATCAGTGATGGTGGATGGAGTTAAGGCTTCAATCTCTGCTTCGATTTCAGCCATCTCTCTCTGCACATTTTCTTTGGTTTCCTTTATAAACTTAAACAATATTGGCCGGCAAAATGAAGTGGAAGATGGTCGCTCGTTTTCCCAAATTGTTACACCTTTTGAGACGAGCCGCAGTGGTACAAGACTAATCATAAAATTACTAGCAAGATCGATTTGCTCATCTTCACTCGTCCTTTGATGATAAATGCTTTGGCTAGATGATCCGTCAAAACCCCATTTGCTGGTCAATACGAGCTGTTGATTGGGATCAACAGGGGTTTCTAACGACCTAATAAGTCTTCTTGAGGTTAAATCCATCAAGGCTTGTAATTTGATTTTTGCAGAGCTCTCTGTAACTGTGAGATCTTCTTTGGCCGGATAGCACTTAATTTTTTCTTTAACCAACATGTAGTAACTCGGGTATTGAAGAGCTCCTTCTTGAGTGTTGAAATCCCGAAGAGTGTTATAGCGCCATTTCGATAAGTTCATCGATACATAAAGAGCCAATGCCTTCAAAGGGGATATTTCCCGTACCTGAATTGATTTACCTTCAATGAAGGCTTTGATTTTTGAGGCCTCTTCTGGATTCTCCGTCAAGTATTTCATAACATAAGCTGTATCGCTTTGTCCTGCCTTTTGAAGCGCCCTTTCGGCCGAAAACATAATTTCAGCGCTGCTACTGCTGCATGAAAGACTATCTTCAGTGCGTCTTCTTTTTTGCCGGTTACTAAGGTCCTCAAAAGATTTACGAGGACTAGGATGTGTACAAGTTGAAGCATCAGATTTAGCAGGAGAAATTATGGGCTCGATGACGTCACTTATATTTTCTGTAGAAGGTTCCATATTTTCATTCTGTAATTCCGGCCATTGAATTGCAGCCTGTAGCCAAATCTCATGTTTCTTCCGAAACTTATCTGTGCTTCTTCCAGACTGTGTCCATTTTGCATAAATGCGGTAGCAAAATCGACGACACCAGTCTTTTAAACTTGTTTCAGCACTTTCACATAACTGAACACAACTGTTATCTTTTAAAACACTGAACAAATAGTTAAAGTCGCGTAAATCTTTATGTGCGCGTGCGCATAAAGCAACGTGAATATCAAGATTTGTATTAAAATTTGGAAAATACATTGCGAGATTAGCTTGGATACAACGAGGTGTAAATCAACACTGATTTTAAAGTTACTAATAGTGACCTATTTATATAAAATCCAGGTATCCCAGGTATCCTTTGTTAAATATTGCAAGGTAATTAGTTATTGTGATAATTAGTAAATGATGCATGCTAAATTAGTGTATTATGAGCCATTTAGTAATTAAATAATAGCAATGTTCTTATCAGTAATCATTAGTGCATCAGTTTTATATGTAAACCTTAAGTCCCTAATTATATATCCTAATTAGCTTATATCTTCTCTAATTGGCTGCTCAGAAATGTTATTGTAATAAGGTAAACCTTTAGAAAAACGGTTTTAATCAACAAAATAAACAAAAAATAAAAAAATTGTGTTATAAAATAAACATCACTCTTTATCCCAGAAAGTGCACATTTGGCGCACTATGTGTCTTAGTATTAAATATAGCTCTTAGTATTAGCATTATGATATTAGAGACCGCTACTTGAAACAAGCCCGGAATCAGGAGGGAGAGAGCTCGATACACTCATTTTCATAGTAAAATTTCACATTTTCTCAAATTACTCCCGAAATATGGGAGTTATGAAGAAATTCATCACCACAAGTTATGAAGGCATTAAGTAATCGAATAAGATGGCATCATTAGTTTGGCATAATTTTACTCTTTTTTTTCGGACATGTCTACGTCCAACCGCTCCCATACATTCGTTCCACTGTGGATCGTAGACCTGCGTATTTGACCCTAACCTCCTCGAGTTCCTGAGGAAAAGGTTCCTGACAGACAGAAGGACGGACGGACAACGAAGTCATCTTATAAGGGTTCCGTTTTTTCCTTTTGAGGTACGGAACCCTAAAAACATACACAAACAATAATATGTAATACAAATTAAAACTACCCTTCTCTTTCAGGAGACCTCTCTTACATTCTAAACAACGTCGCCCGCAGAACTATAATCTCTCCTCAAGCCATCTGGTACTGCTTTGTGGTCCAATCGCCGTACCGATGGGTGCACCTCCTCTTCAGCTTCCTGCTACACACCATCCCTGCTAACCTCGCCGACGGCGCCTGCGTGATGGTCAATAAACCGCCACGGTATGTTATTTACTATGGGCTGTTCCAAAAGTATTTAATGAAACTGTAAACAAACCCTGTTTAGGTTAAATTCTTACACAATTTATTCTCACTAAAGGGAATTAGTAACACACTAGAAGTTGTTAGGTTTCAACTTGATATAGCACCACTTTTTCCAATAATTATTGTTTGAATAACATTATTGAATTGGTTATAAGATTAACCTCAATTATATTTAAGGTAATATTTATAATGAATATTTCGGGTTTAAGTTATCAAATAATCAAATCAAAGCACTGAATTTGTAAGTGGCACTACAAATTGGCACGTTTTCTGATCCGCTTGTTTACATTTACAAAGGATACTTCTGGACGTCACGTGTGTGTGTTCACGTGAGTGGGTATGGTCCCGTGAGTGTTGTCATGTGTGTGTGGTCACGTGAGTGTCAGTGGTTACGCGAGTAACTGTGGTCACGCGAGTGTCTGTGGTCACATAAGTGTCTGTGTTGACGTGAATGAGTGTGGTCGCGTATGTGTCTGTGGTTACACGAGTTTCTGTGGTCACATAAGTGTCTGTGTTGACGTGAATGAGTGTGGTCGTACTAATCTAATTTACGTTTTATCAAGGCATTATTTTTTTTTGCAGATTGAAGAAAACCTACGCGACAATAACCAAGATGGCGGCTACAGTTGCTTTCTACACAAACAACAATTGGATTTTTAATGACAGCAACACTGTTGGACTATACAACAATTTGTCAGCCAGCGACAAAGTCATCTATCATTGCGACATCGCCGATGTAGACTGGACAGAACAGATAGTTCTCTGGTGTGTGGGGCTCAGAAAATATATCGTGAAAGATGGACTAAAACACACTGATTGGGGGATGAAAAAGCAGTTCTATTTTCGAATAGCTACTTATGTTATAACTGTAATGTTTATTTATGTGTTGTGTTGTTGTTTTCGTAGAATTTGTTTGTTTGTTTATGCTTAGTCTGGTTTTTAGGTAATAAATATTTTAGATGGGTGATTTCTTTTTGTTTCTAAAAGTGATTTACATGTTACGTAGCTTACCCATTTTGACAGTTGTCATTATACAGGGAAGACACTTTTCTAATGGTGCGTACAGACCGCGTGAGGCTTGTACAGCAAAGGGTAAGCCACGCATGTGACTTATGCCTCTGGCTGAGATACCGCTGAGGCTATCTCTATACATATTACGAATTAAAGTCGCTTTGTGACCGCGTTTTTCTTCTAAACTACGCAACGGATTAATATACGGGTTTCACCATTTAGATAATTAATTCCTGAAGGTTTATGTGTATAATAAGTCATTAAACTGACATACATAATAATAAACAAATCTCGATGTTTTATCGCTAGTCTGACATAAATAAAAAAATACATTTGCGTCGCACTGTCTGACCATTACTTGCCCGAATTATAAAAATACTTTTTCAAATATATTTAAAGCTGTTTTTAAGAGCACAGTGATAAAAACATGGCAAATGTACAAAACATATAATATATTTGGAAAATAATAGATATTTATGTACAATTTCATTATTTATGTTGAGTTTTGTGTCATTTAGCTTCTTCCGTCTTTTCTTGGTAGGATATCACACCTTTTTCTATCAGCTCTGGAATTTCCACCGCTAACCAGGGACCGAGCTGGAGAAAGAAAAAATGTTTGTTAGAAATTAATGCTCCAGTCTTTTCACAGTAATTTTATCTCTGACAGCAACCTTATAGTAACGAGAATAAAGATCATTGTGATGCAAAATCAGAAGTAAAATAACTGAAAGAACTTTAGGTATTAGGTACTTATGAATAGGTACATCAGGTGACTGGTTTTTTTTATGTACCTACTGGCAAGATTTAATTCACAAATCCAGAATGATAATAATCAAAGTGTGTAGTCATCACAACCAATTTAGTATTTTAATACAGCACCCTAATTGCGTAATACACTATCAATAACTACATATCTGAATGTTTTTGAAGTATATTGGTAATCCATTGCTTCATTTATTAGAAAAAATTGTCTGCTCATCTATGTAAATAACGCAATTATTGTTGTGGAACTGTCAAAATGAAACCCATTGCTACTGACAGTGTATTACGCAACTACCCGCAGGCACCACACAACATTTCTGGTCTCCTTTGTATTTTTAACTGCATTCAAAAAAGGAGGAGAGAGAGAGATTAAATGAGTTGTTACGACTTCTCTGTTATTTCTGGGACTTTTCTATATGGTTCCTTTTTTATATGGTAAATGACGGTAACTCACAAAAAAAAAACTTTTGGATTGAGTAGTTTTTTAACCAGCTTCAAATAGGTAAGTATTACAGGTACACGAATTCGAGTATCCCTACTAAAAAGTGAAACTAACTTAACACTTTGAGGAACACTAGACGCCCCCAGGCGTATGGGAAATGAAGCTTCTATTGTCGCGTTCAGTGTCCCTCAACCGATTAAATAACTTTTTACAAATAAATAACTAGGTAGTCGAGAAAGCGATTACCTACTAGTTCAACTTCTTGGTATTTATCAAGTTTTGGAACAACAAACTCAATGTCATACAACAAATTCCATTAAATCAAAAAACAGTCACGGGGTTTGCCGACAGAAGTGAAAACTTATCGCTCAACGCACCTAAAAAAGTTTTCCCTTCAATAAAATAATGATTATCTAAAACACAATTTAAACAATGCCCAGTATACACAAATTAAATTTTTCAAGTGGTTAATTTAATAACTTTACTTACTGCTACTACAGCATGTCGGCGCGGGCATGTCGGGAACACGAACCCTAGTTTATCCCCTACCAATAATCGCTCAACGCGCCTAAAGAAGTTTTCACTTCAAAAAACTAAGAACCTTTTTACTGGTCACTCAACTAATAATAGGTATATAAAGATAAAGTGGGTAGTTAAGTATAAGTAAGGGCCTTATCATACTAGCGGATCGCGAGCGTCCTCAAAGCGAAGCGGGCGCGCAACGAACACGCGGCGCATGCGCAGCGAATTCGTTGCAGACGCGCAACGAGATCGCCGCGAATAGTAGAGTCGTCAACGCTTTCGTTTTAAAAAAACCAACAGCAGTGTCTCCTCATCGGAATCCATTTTGTTACTGAGTGTATTGTATGTCGTTAACTTGCTACAAACACGCGATGAAAACGTTGCGAATTTGCCATGCGCCCGCGACGTCTTTGCAGGGCAGCCGCGGCGTGTTCGCGACGCATTCGCTGCGCGCCCGCCCCGCCCCGCAGCCGCTCGCAAACCGCTAGTTTGATAAGGCCCTAAGTGGCGATGGAATGTAAATTATCTGAGAAAATGAAATTACAGTTGAGGTGAAAAATAATTTTAGTTCGTGAACTTACCCCGAGCGCCATAGCATGGGCTATACCAAACCTAGGTATATTCCTTGCCCACAAAGGCTTGAAATGGTCCGTCAGACAGATCTTGCCACCTCGGTACATTTTAGCGGTCTTCCCATCGAGACCAGGCAATGCTAACTCAGGAGCTGTTGTTGGATAGGTTATGGGAATCTGAAACAACAAATATACATAACATCAGGTCAGTATTCTTTCAAAAAAGGTAGGCAAAGTTGATATTATAATTTTAGTATACAGCCCGATTCAAACTATGAATATGGCAGTTCGGAACATGGGGCAAGTCGCTGCGCAGTACCGAATTCATGTGTCAGTGGGGGTGAGGGGGTGGGCTACTGGGCAGCGAGTAGCGCACTTCAGAGCCGCCATAAAGTACTACCACTAGTAGTACTACCAAGTATTTCAAAATAATTACCCTGTTATTATTATTGTTTTTTTTTTTTTTTTTTTTTTTTTTTTTTTTGATGGGTTTGCTCTTGACCTTAGTCTATGCCAGAGGCGACAGAAACAAAGTCGACGATGGAGCGAGCTTACCCAGAAGAAGCCTGTTCACTCTCACTTTGAAGAGATTAGGGTTATATGCGTTTGTCGTTCTCTGAGTGAGTTCACAAAGAATGCATTATTTGTAATAACTTACAAAATTTAATTAAAATAATGTGTTAGTAAATAAGTTAGGATAAGAGTTCAGATGTACACTATCACAATAGGTTTCTCTGTAAGGATAGATGTAAGTTGGAAATAAGTAAATAATAAATTTGCTAGTTCTGTTTAATAGGAGGCGATGTCAATGCCATCAACTAGATATGAATACTTACTGTTAGCATTGGAATGCTAACGGTACCAGGCTACTATGTGGGGGCATTAAAACAGAAGCAATATTAAATCTTCACTATTTATTTTGAAATGAAATGAAATGAAATGAAATGAAATTGTTTATTCTGTAAATAGGATATGAGAATCACTTTTACACGTCATATTAAAAAATAAGCTAGATGGAGTCGACATTTCCTATCTGACTACCCCTGAGAAGAAATGGCAAAACAAACTCAAGGGTCAAAGTCTCTTTTAAAGTCCAGACATAATTTTGGTCAGATCATGTGAGGACCATGTAGATCTATGTCTGAAATGGTCTTTTGAGGAAAGAACCACACAAATTTGAGTGGACCTGTCCAGTCAGTGCAAGCATTTGTCAGTAATCGTGTAGCTCAACTCAAAACTTAAGGAGCTCAACGACTCGACGAACAATACCAAGGAAAGGACAATTGGGTTGGCCGCATAAAGAACTCAAACCATCCATAAAGACCATCATTAAAACTAAGAGAAAAAAAAAAAAAAACATCAAGAAATAAATAAAAATGACCCACATAGTGCTCACATTCACAATAATTAAAGTAATATAATACTTTTCAAGGTACATAAAATATTCACTTAATTTTGCTTATAATATTCATCAATGTCAATATGTACATATAGTTGTATATAATGATGATTTTGCATAATTTTAATATCAAATTTTATGGTTTTAGCACAAAGCTTATCAGAGCGAGCAGCTCAATCCCAAGCTTTTTTGTCTTCTAAATAATCTGAAATTTTATAGTACCCTTTTTTACAAACTTTGGTTTTAATACAGCTTTTAAATCGTTTAATGGGTAAATTTCGAATAGCAGGCAGGCAAGCAGGCATGCACACTTACTCATCTAACACTGTTGTTTCTTCGAAACAAAAACTGAATAATCAATTTGGAAATTCGAAATTCACTTGAATGATCGAAGCCAACCAGAGTTATTATTCTACCAGCCTGAATGATGTAAGGTTCCCTAGACCCTATCGCAGACAACCGTTACAATACACACCAGCGCAGACAACCGCTACTGAGAAATTGTTAAAGGAAAACCAGAATAACATTTTGCATGCACTGGGATTTGAACCCAGGACGCCATGCTCAGGGGTTGTGCTTGTAACCACTAGACCAATAAGGCAGTCACCTAATATTATACTTGAAGAAAATAACTGTGGTCAGTGGAGGCAGAGTACCTAAAGCAAAAAGACCTATGATTTCTTAACAGAGTATGCAGAAAGGCAATCTTTCAAGGATATCTAACCAATAGTAATATTCAATAAATAAACAATCCTTAAGTCTTATTAACACAGTGTGATTTAATTGCCAATGATACCAGTTGAAGTAATAATAAAAGCGCCATCTAACTAAACAGTGCTTAGGGTTTAGATGCATTTGTCGGAAGTCATTTGTTGCTTAAATTTTATGCATACCACAGAAAAGAAATTTGCATCATGTAAATGGAGCTTTAATAAAAAACTAAAATAAATAATAACTTACATCAAATTCTAAGTCAAACTCGTACTTCAGTAGGTTGTGCACGTACCAGCATTTCCCGAACCACTTGGTGCCAGTCTTGTCAGACTCCAGACGGAACCAGTCGTTGTCAGCTGTTTTGTTGTTCTGGACATACTAGAAAGTAACAAAAAAACATAGATATTTGATGTTAAAACCTTTGAAACTCAGACATTGTGAGTGATTTTGTAATCATATTAACAAAACTAAAATAGCATAGAATATTGTTTATTGTTGTTAGTCAACATTAAAAAACTGGCCAACTGCATGTCGGACCACGCACAATGTAGGGTTCCGTAGTTGGGATTATTGGGATGAATTAATTCCAAAAACAAATTTAACATTGTAGTTGAAAAACATGTTCTCCCATACATTGATATACGTCACGGTCAATTCTCTAACTACAAATTTAAGTTGGTTAACTATTACTTATTAACATGTAAAGCTGTGTTTTCTCACATCTCCATAAACAACCATTTGGCTGGCAGGGATGTGGGGGACACTTGACTCTAAAAATGATCCTTGAATCGAAAAATGGTGTTGACAGACCTGCAATGTTTTTAATAGACGATGGATAGATGGATAGACGAGAAAAATATTATATCATCCCAAATTACATGCAAGGCAAATAAAAACTTGTTTTTTCAAGATTTTATTTTATTACATTGTTGGCGTGATTAATATGTATAAGTACTTAAGCCAAATTGCAGCTTTCTAGTACTAAGCGTCTGAGCTACAGAAGGGGGACAGACAGACAAACGAACATGGCGAAACTATAAGGGTTCCTTGTTTACTACGGAACCCTAAAAAGTATCTGTTGTAATGTCTAGGTTTGTAATTCACATTTCTAACAAATTAGATAGAAATATGGTTAAATAATCCCGTTTACTAGTGACTTGCACATCTTGAGTTGTAACAATGAAGAATTGGGTTGAAAGAGTAGTTGAAAGAAAGTTATTCAGTTACCTAATGTTCAGTAAATCAATACGTAACGTAGGCCAGAAGCATAAACTGATTTAATAAACATTAATATTAATATAACATAGTATAATAGGTCCCTAATGTCCATCTAGTAAACTTTTCTTACCTTAATCAGTGCCTGATATTCTTCTTTCAGCCTGGTAGGCCATAACTCCTTGTCTCTAGGTCCTGCTTTAGTTTGAAGCAAGGGTATACTGCTTAACGTTTTCCTAGTACTTTCGTCTACCATTTTAATGTTTTAATTTATTATTTCAGTACAATTCTAGAAAGTTTCGAATTAATCACAATAAAGAATTTCCAACGCAGACTAAGCGTCAACGTCAACATGGACTGGAGTTGAGTGGACGTGTCACTTGGTGTCACTGTCAAAAGTGTCAAATAGAGTTGGGTTTTGCTTTGGCTTACAGCAGGTGTTAATAGACAAAACCTAATCGTTAGCAAAACGAGACATATTGTTATGACAATGACATTACATTTCTAATAAGACAAAATAGAAGTATCTAGGTCACAGAAGAATAAAGTGGTAAAAGAGTTCACCACATTCACCCCGGCCAGATGTAATCAAGTAAAAACTTTGGCGGTTTCCGTGATCTGTCCGACCTTCGGGGTGGCTCCGAGACTGGGGGCTCGATCCCGTCCGAGCTCATTCACTCCGGCAACCCTTGCAAAGCCTCCGAAGGTGGTGGTGATGAAGGAGTCGCTGGAAGCAAGACTGGTGGCGAGTATATTGTCGGTGAAGAAGGCGCAGTTGTCGGTGGTGAACGCAATGGAGATGGTGACTGTGATCTTTGGGATTCGGCATCCATAAACTCGGTAATATCTTCTCCGTTGCCTCTCAAAGGTGCTAAATGGCGGTTGGACGCAGTAGTCGTACACACAGTAACGTACGAATAGGTGGGGTTAGTCTCCAGTGCCTCCACCTCCTCGGCTAGTGGTTGATATTTTGTTTTCCGGTCAAAGCGTCGCATAAGTACTCTGTTTGAGCCCGTTAGCCATGTCGGAATTGAATCTCCATTCGGCGATATCCGAGAGTGGCAGAACATCCTTTCATGCGGCGTACAATTTGTACTAGTACAAAGAAGTGAGCGTATGTAATGCTTTTTTGTTTTTTTTGATGGTGGTAAATCATCAAATAACTTCTCCCGCTCTGGGCGGAGCGGGAGGGTGTGTCAGACTCTTACTGACTAAAACCCACCCGTATTCCTTCCTGTTGCCTGTGTTGCCAGGGGACTTGGTGACCCATAAGTACCTTCCCGCGACCCCGGCAGGCATCGGCCCTAGTGGACCCCTACATTTGTGCTGACATCTCTTTGAGGCGCGCGAGGAATACGACGCGCCGTCGACCCGGGCCTGGTCCTTGCCGGACGGTGAGCTACCCATTGCTCACCGTCTGCAAGCCCGCGCCTACGGTGGCCGGAAATCCGCCCGGGATTCCCGACGCCCAAGGCGTCTCCTGTGGCGGCTAGGGGTGAGAGGGCGCGAAACATGCCTTTCCCTCAACCGTCCCGCCTCCACCTTCGCGAGCATTACTGCTTCGCAGAAGGAGGTGACGGCTGCCCATGCCCTCTCGCTCCGTACCATGGCCTGAACCAGGGCCGGACGCGAGAGATCTCTGCCGCCGATCGCCTCCACGAGGACATGGCGGTGCTCTGCCCAGGCCGGGCAGACCTCCACCGTATGCTCCACCGTGTCCTCCGGGATGGGGTGTAATGCTTGCGGTAGGACATCCTCCCAGTTCTCTATCGGCAGGTTCTTAGTTTTCAAAGCTAACTGTACAGTTTTCCAGAGCGTATAATTGAGCCTTTCAACTTGGCCATTACCTTGAGGGTTGTATGGCGTTGTACGACTCGTCGCTATTTGCCTGGAGTGTAAAAAATCTTTTACGTTAGCCGATAAAAATGATGTCCCTCGGTCCGAGTGCACGTAGGCTGGCATGCCAAACATGTTAAAAATGTTGTCTAAATGCTTGATTACCGTCTTTGCGCTTATGTCAGAGCACGGAAAGCGGGAGTACTCATCGATTACTGTTAAAATGAATTTGTTACACGATTTAGATGGTACTTTAAAATCCATGCTCATCCGTTCAAAAGGCGCTATCGCTTTAATCAATTTATTTTGTGAATCAGCTTGAATGAATCTAGGCACCGCAGAAAAGATGCGACAGTTTTTCGTCATACTCTTTATCTTTTCAATCGAATAGGCCAAGTTTTTGGAACGCACCCAATGTGCCATTCTGGTTACACCCGGGTGACAAAGGGCTTCGTGAAGTGATCGTAACTTTACATGTGTTTCGACGATAGCGCAGACACGGGAGAGGGCGTCCGCTACATGGTTCTGCGTGCCAGGCCTGTATACGATGTCATATTTATATGGAGATAGTTCCAATCGCCAGCGCTGTATCTTCTCGTTTTTTATTTTACTGGTGTGTTTGGAATTAAACATGAAAGAAACGGATCGCTGGTCAGTGACGAGCAGAAATGATTTCCCTATAAGAAAATGCCGCCACTTCTTCAAGGACTCGACGATTGCATTAGCTTCCTTTTCAATAGCTGAATGATTCTGCTCACTTCTATTAAATGTTCTCGAATAGAATGCTACAGGTCTGCCCGCCTGCGAAAGGGTTGCCGCAATGGAGTGCTCCGAGGCATCAGTTTCTACAGTAAATGGCATATTATTGTCAATGGCGTGAACATAAGACTTGACGTGACGTGACGCGTTCTTAAGTTCTTGGAAATCTTATTGTCATTCAGCGGAAATGTCTTGGTCTTTGATAGCTCGTGTACCTTTTCGGAGAAATTTGATATCCACTTTGAGTAATGGGCGAACATACCCAGAGCTCTTCGCAAACTGGGCAACTCTTGATGTGGAGGTAACTTTAGAAGAGGTTCTTATCTAACATTGTCAGGTTTAATGATATTATTGGCAATCGTATAGCCAAGTATGTTGATAGAAGTTTGTTTAAATATGGATTTTGCTACATTGAGGGTTAGACCGTAGTTTTTAGCTGCCGCAAGAAAATTTTGCAGATTATAATCGTGCTCTTCTGGTGTTTTGCCGTAAATTGTTATATCATCGAGATATGCAAATGTGCCCTTCAGATTTTCTGTTCGAATAAGCCAATCTATAGTTCTCTGGAGGCTGGAAACTCCATTGGTTACTCCAAAAGGAATACGTTGGAACTGGAAAAGATTTCCAACTGCTTCGAACGCAGTGTATGGACGCTCCTCTGGCAAAATAGGACCTTGATGATAGGCGCTATTTAAATCTATGGCGCTAAATAGAGAATATTTTGCCACTTTTGATATCAGTTCCTCTATACTGGGAAGTGGATAGGCGTCCAGTTCTGAGAGTCGATTAATAGTTCGGGAGTAGTCTATTACAAGGCGTTTCCGGTGATTCGCATTCTTAGTAATCAGTACCTGCGCTCGCCACGGTGACCGGCTCTCTTCAATGAAACCTTGTTTTAAGAGATTCTTCACTTCCTCTTCAATAAAACGTCGATCGTCATCACTGTATCTTCGAGATTTAATAGCAATCGGTTTGCATTCGGGAGATAGATTGGCGAATAAAGGCACAGCAGGGAAGGATGCTTCGGCTACGTTGCACACGACGAGAGGTTCTTTCGGACCACCAAATTCGAATTCTAGCGAGGAATGCTTCTCTAACACGTCGTGCCCTATAATCATATCTGAGTATAAATTTTCTACCACAAGCAGTTGAACGTTCTCGCCGTGCTTAGGGACGGGTCCCCATTGAACCGCTCCGGTCGTAGATATTTGTTCATGGGATCTTAGTCGTTTCAGTTGCAAATTAAATTGTATTATTAGTCAAAACCTAATCTGTAGGTTTTAATTAGCAAAACGAGACATATTGTTATGACAATGACATTACATTTCTAGTATTACAAAATAGAAGTATCTATGGTCACAGAAGAATAAAGTGGTAAAAGAGTTCACCACAGCAGGCTTAGCATGACACTTTCTATTTCTACTCTATTGTAGAATAAAAATCGCTTGGCTACTTATCTTGGTAGAAAACTGTCAACTGTCTACACGGAAACGTCATTTTTGTCTAGTCTTCTGTAGACAAAACGCCTCTTTACGGTTCTTGTGCTAAGCCTGCTCGTGTGTAAAATCGATTTCTAAGAAAGAATCACGCTCGACTCAAGGCTACAATGGGGGGCTACATTTAACATCTCTTGCAGGACGGCTAAGTTCAGCGGCATATGCTGTCATAAAAATCCGTCAAGTTACTGATGTAGATACCGCGAGGCTAGTCTGTTTTAGTTACTTTCATAGTATTATGTCTTACGGTATTTTACTTTGGGGACGGGCTGCAGACATCGAGTCAATTTTAATTTTGCGGAAAAGAGTTATCAGAGCCATTTATAATCTCCGCAGGCGCGATTCTCTAAGGGACCGGTTTAAGGACATTAACATCATGACGGTACCTTGTCAATATATCCATGAAAACATCATGTACGTAAGGAAAAATTTACATCTTTTTAGTAAAAGAGGTGAAAGACATAATTATAGTAATAGAAATAGGGACCTATTATCTCAGCCAGGTTTCAGACTGGCTAATGTAGACTCATCTTTCATGGGGTACTGTTTAAAATGTTACAATAAAATTCCACCCCACATACTTCAACTGAATGAGATGAAATTCAAATCTTGTATAAAACGCACACTATGCAGGCAGGCATATAAGTTGGGTGATTACATCGCTGATAAAAATGCTTGGCTCAATGCTGGTCCTGCTCCGCAACCACAACCAATTGAATAATTAACATTTGAAAATACTGTTGGAGCAGCTGTAAGACTATCTTTGCATTGTATAAATTCAATATACTTTGTATTTTATAATTGCATTGCACAGGTATGAGTACTATGTATAATAGAGCGGTCCTTCCCCGTAGTCAACTATTTTGTCCAACTGATTTGACCACAAGGATATTTGACCATGGATCATGGTCAAACTACTCAAATGATCCTCCTTGTATCTGTCGAGCTAATAAAGTTGGACTACTATAGTGTACAGTTATGATTAATATTAAAACCGTAATATAATTTGTTCTAAGATTATAATGTTCCAAATTATTAAATCACCGTTACCAGAATGGTCCCCTAGGAAAGTTAATTTGGACTTTGTAACTGCAGCTGCAAATATATTAATTCCAGAAACCAAGTTGGTTTCTATCATCAGTTTCTATCATTTCACAAATTGTCAATGGAAAAAGGCCAAACTCCATGGTAATACTCAGTGGAAAAGCAACGGAGGCACCGATGCGCTGCTATCACCGCACCTCTCGCAAAATAAAAAAAGAGAAACGTGTATTGGGCATTTTGTAGTTCTTGGCCACTTCTTCTCAAAACATTAATAAAAGGTTGGGATACATTAATAGAAAGTCCAACACAAAAAATGACCAATATCATAAATATGTAGAGAAAACCTTGCTCAAAACTTCTTATAGCATTAAAAAAAAAAATATTTAAAAAATAGCCGATACCTATTTCATGCTGTATTAACTCTATTTGGCATTTTTGATTTGGTTCTACGGAGGAATCGCTTTCTTTGTCTAATAATGTTGTGAACAAACGAGAAACTGGTATTGGATTATGTCTCTTCATAAATTTATTAAGTTGAGCATTCCATTAAAGCAGCTTCAGCTTCCCAGCTGGCCCGTATACGGGGTAGCACAACGGCATTCTGAACGCAATAGTTGTACGTTTGGACTGTCCTTTTCAGAGTCAGTGGGTAATGTCTTGTGTAGGTGTGGCGAGTCATGAAAAAAAAAAATATATATTCTATGCAGTCTGACAGTGACCGCGGTTTAGCTGTTGTCAGCGTCTTAACGTTAAACGTTCCCATATTGGTAGGTACGTCATCTGTAATACTGCCGCCCATCGTGGAGTAAAACTATGCCTTGTTTACGTTTTACATATTTCATATCCATTTTAGCAGAATAATTTAAATTTCAACAAAGGAAAACAATTGTGAACGATGCGACGCTTGACATTTGACATTAATTTTATCTTTGACTTACATACTTAAACTGCATGCATACAGCGTGCTAAAAAGATGCAATATCTATAAAGTTTGACCGCGAGGAAAATTATTCCTTGTGGTCTAATCAGTTGGACAACATAGTTTGACTACAGGGAAGGACCCTAATAGAGCTACCATTTACCTGTTAATAGGTAATTGACTTGAATGGGTCCTGGCGGCTGAGAGTATGTCGAGCTCACTCAGATGTCTCGCTGATGGTGGCGCGTGTGTTGGATCATTTAGCTCCCTTCAAAGTGGTTGAGCTGAATGGTGCTGATCCATGCGTCATGCTCGTGAACGGGCGCCGTCAGTTGGGCCTGGTCACCTCTTAGCTGTCTCGGCTTATTTGTAATTATTTTATTTAGAAATTGTTTTTGTTTATTTTGCTACTATGGACGCGTTTTTTATTTTACATCGTCCTCACATTTAGTTATAATTTCAACATTATTTTTGTACTAATCTTTATGTATCATTATAATTTAAAAGAGTGTCCATGGAGTTTCTTGCCCGTTCTTCTCCATAGTTACCTACTACGCTTTGGAATGGGCAACTAGCTTCATATTTCTAACTAACAGACTCCTTGACAATTCAAAAGTGCCTGTAAATGGCTTAATTGAAAATAAATGCATTGAGTTTGAGTTTGAGTTTGAGAAATTCGACCACTATATTTGTATATTGGCAGTCCTTGTCTGACACTCAGTCACTTTTCAGTGATTTCATTATATTCAATGAATGCCACTGGGTACACTATTTTAATGAGCTGCCTGCAAATCAGAAAATTCTTATTCTGCTAAGAAGCTCAGTCTAAATCAATCGAACTCCAAATTATTTAGTTTTTAGCCAACTAAAAATACTATTTCTGTGTTATGCGATGCGATCCATGCATCATCATCATCATTATTTAACCTATGGAGATTGCAAGGAGCAAAACACCGAACAACTTTTGCTGATATTTTCTGCGGGAGGCGAGGAAAACACATACCTACAGCGCAGTACGAAAATTTCACTATTACGCACAGATACATACCTACTTCCTATTGCTACAAACGCACACGAAAAATTATAACCACACAAAGAAAAAAAAACACACACAGATTGGCTTTGTGCGTATTTAGCAAATTGTCCTAAGACAACAAACACAAATACTGATTTGATACTAATAATGAGTTTGTATTAGTATTTCATGCTTTAGCGAACTCAAAGCCAGGGACCAGGGGCGAATTTCTTACATTACTAAGCGACTGCACGCTAAGGGCCCTGTGGGGTATGAAACTCAGCTAAGGGCGTCACTGGGAGGAGGACAGAAAGGTGGGACAGGCTGGATCAGAACTGGATAATTATTATTATAAGAGGAATTTAAAGCTACAGGCTCAGCTATAGCGTGGGCTAGCACTTCGTCGAGCAAGGGTCGGGGAGAGTGGCGGCAGTCGGTGAATGAACTAGTTTTATATAAAGTGTATGGTCATAATGGCCAATCGACTTTGGCAGAGGGGTTCGCTCAGCTATTCCATCTCCATAGGTTAAATAGCTCTAGGGATCCATCCCAACACTATAAAAAAACGAAACTGTCATCTGTCAAGTGTCAAAGTGACTGCAAAAATTGGACAGCTTTGTGTGTTATGATAATTTTTAGCTGATAAATATTTTTTAGCAACAAACAACTATTGATCTGTGTTTGTGTGTTGTGTGTTTGATAAGGATCAAAATGGGTCAAGTCTAATAGATATACATACCTGTACCCTAACATACGTAAGTAAAATTGCATTATCTAAGGTCTTTCTCTTTTAGTGGCTTGGATTTCCATCCCAAGTTATTTGGGCATTTTTACTTAAAAATGCACCCGTCTGAAAACTGAGGAGATTTTTTACAAGTGTGTTTTTGAGTTGATTGAGGTTTTCACTATATTTTTGTTACTATTACAAACTGAAAATTACACTTTATTTCTGACAAATAGCTTAATTTCTATGTAAAAAACAATTTTTAAGTGGACACTATAGCAAAATAATGGTCAGTTTGGTGACATTGAAAAACGGTTATAATAATTAAAATAAAGGGAATTATGACGTTTTTCACCTTTAATTAGTTTCAAATACTTGAATTTATCATAAAAATAAATACATGGTAATATAGAAATGGTTTAAAATTTCTTAAAATTAATTTTTAAATTCGGTTTTGTGACAAGTGATTCCATTGCGATCATTATTTTCTTTTTAATTTAGTGTTTAACAGCCTGTTTTTAATTTATAATTTGTATATTCTGTCTTAAAGTATTTGAAACATTATAAGAAAAAAATATATTATGTAAGCATTAAACAAAATTATTAAATCAGTAAAACAAACCACGTGAAAATTGGGACTGTCACCAAATTGACACATCTAAAATTCTTAGGTCGAGACTACATGATATACAAATTAGAAATAAAAGTCATGTTTTTATGTAGGAACATTTATTTCTTGTTTTAATTATCTATTAATAACATTTTATGTTATAATAAGTCTTTGGGTAGGAATCATAATACACAGTAAGATACAAAACTTGTACTTTCTTAAATCAGTCTCGAAATACCTATAAGTAGTCTAAAATTAAAATCAGTCTTAAACTTTTAATGGCACTTGGAACATAAGAAACTTTTCTGTATCAGGTATAATTCAAATAATAAAGATATTAATACAGTATGAGTAAATTGCAAAGGTAATAACAAATATATTTTTTATTATCTTAGCTACCAACTGTTTTATGAAACATTAAAATATTATCTAAAAAATAAATTTGTCAAAATTGTAAAGATTTGGCATGTTCCAGTATTGTATTTTTTCATTATTTTAGGTATCAGTCTTAAATCAACCAAGTGACATCATACCGATGTCTTAAATCAACCAAGTGACATCAGTGTGATGTCACTTGGTTGATTTAAGACTGATACCTAAAATAATGAAAAAAAATAATCATTATACACAGGGTTGGAATCACAATACACAGTAAGATACAAAACTTGTACTTTCTTAAATCAGTCTCGAAATATCTATAAGTAGTCTAAAATTAAAATCAGTCTTAAACTTTTAATGGCACTTGGAACATAAGAAACTTTTCTGTATCAGGTATAATTCAAATAATAAAGATATTAATACAGTATGAGTAAATTGCAAAGGTAATAACAAATATATTTTTTATTATCTTAGCTACCAACTCTTTTATGAAACATTAAAATATTATCTAAAAAATAAATTTGTCAAAATTGTAAAGATTTGGCATTTTCAAGTATTGTATTTTTTCATTATTTTAGGTATCAGTCTTAAATCAACCAAGCGACATCACACCGATGTCTTAAATCAACCAAGTGACATCGTCGGTGTGATGTCACTTGGTTGATTTAAGACTGATACCTAAAATAATGAAAAAATTTAATCATTATATTAGTATATTTACTTGACAATACAATTTTGAAATCTTATCTAATAAAAAATAAATGAATAATATTATTACCAACAATTATAGCACTCATCTTCAGTAAAATGGTCATAGACCAAAAAATCACAGAAATCACACCAGAAATAGGAACTTTGCAATAAATTCCAAATATCAGTTTTAATCATCGCCAGAGTAAAATGTTTTTGTCTTGTTGAATTATTCACCTCTTGTTGACAACCAAAACAATTTTCCATTATAACGAAATGAGTTATGGGCCAGGGCCATGTGGCATCATCAAAATAAAACTTCTCCAAATCATACCTGGTCAGGACTTTGTCTACATCATAAAGTACAACCATATTTTTGACCAATTTGATATTGTATTTGTATTTTTAATGTATCTGGATCAGTTCGTTGTACCTACTTGATTAATCAATCTGAAACAAAAATAAACATCAATAAAATCTCTAATAAAAGAGAATAAAGAAGAGGAAGTGAATAATACTACCTTCCAGACATCTTTCGCATATATAATCAGAGCCTTCAGATCCTCCTATACATTCAGAGCAAAACCAGTTTTTGCATGAAATACATTTCGCTTTTTCTCCAAATATAGAAGACAGACATTTGTGGCATTTTATATATTTAGGTTTTTGACACATCTGTTTGTCTTTAATAGTACTATGATTCTCAGTAGTGACTTTATTTTTAGCTGTAGAAGGAACTGTTTGACGATATGATACTGTGACATTATTATGAATTATAACTGAAGGTTTTTGGGAATGATCTTTAATGGGTCCTAATAGTTCTATAGGTCTTCTTTTTGGTGGTATTGTAATCACTTCTTTCTTTGGGTCAACATAATGACTTTGAAATTTATTAGTACACTGTATCTGTTTTTGAATCCAAAAATTTTTTTCTTCCTTTATATTTAAAGGCTGCACATTGACAACTTTCAAAGGCTCAGATATGTTTGCATTTTTGAGAACAGTGTCAGCAACGGCATTTCCAAAAAAACATATCTCGGTATTAAATACCGAACTCCCTTGAGTATTTTCGACACTAATGGCCTGTGACGGATGTTCAGCGTCTTCTGCCCGAAAGATCAAATCCGTTTCATCAATAGCGTCGAGGTCAATATTTTGAACGGTATTATTAAATTGCTCCGAAAAGTCCAGTAATAGACAAGGATCTTCGACTATATCGCATATTTGATATCCATTATTTGAAGTCTCAGGTCGAATTATAGGTAACTGATCATCATTTACTCCACCAAATACTACAACGTGTGATTTTGGTGAAAAACAGGTACACAGACCTCTCAAGTCCCCACAAAAACAACCAATATCTCTATATTGTATTATGTTCGACTCTCTATTTAGGCTGGTCGATACTTGGTGTAGTTGCATCGTGCCCTTTAGTACCGGTACTTTTGCAGGCAAATTTTTTGCCACTTTTTCCACATTTGCGCTGTCAATCAGGAATACTTTGGTAACTTTTAAACATTGTTTTAACAATGTATAAGCATCCTTTGCGTCTATGACGTCTTTACCAGTGCATACTTTTCGATCAAGAGTGCGTTTGATGCTGCCTCCTATGCCGTCTGCCACGTTTTTACCGTGACCAGCTTCATAAAACGACCAGGTGGTGTATTGAAACTGATACTGTCTTGTATAATAAACCAGTAAATAGAAATTATTTTTCTGTCGATACTGTGCAGACGGTCCATCTGAGTAAAAGTGTATTATCGTCGTTTCAGGAAACTCTTGCTTTACCATGTCAAGTGTGCCCAAATCGCTGCTGGTTGATGGCTAGTATTATCCGATAATGTACAAAATGATTGAGAACGGTTTTTAAGAAACACCATTCCCGTATGCAGACATATTTGAAGATTCGATGCCCCGTAGTGCATTGACTGGATTTCCTCAGCGAGTTTGGATTGATAATTCTCAGAAAAGTCACAAACTATCAAGGCTTCGTTCTCTTTGAGCTCTAATACTGCCTTTTGATACTGACCTTGCTGATGTTTTGTATTGAAATAATGTTTTTTGAATAAAATCAAGTCTCTTTCAAAATCATTTTTCAATTCTTTGAGAGTCCCTTTCTTTGCTGCTTTTGCCATTCTCTTTGTTGTAATTTCTTTTATCGCTTCACCGTCTTTTTTCTGATATGTGTGATCTAATCTCTCCCAACGTGGCCATTCTACTTGTTTTTTAAACTCCTCTTCGCTCATTTGATGATACTGTACTTTTTTGTCCTTGCATTTGTTACATTTAGACCACATGCACTCATAGTTATTCATATCGCATGATACTTGGCTTAAAATATCTTGTATACTGCCTGTGAGTAAACCATGTTTTGCCATAGAAGAATGAAGAAATCCAAAGTTGCTGTGTTTTATACACAAGCAAGTAGATCTTGAGGATAAGCCAGGCGATAATACGAAAAACGGCTTGTATAAATAAAATGTAGTAAAACCGTAACGTCCATTTTCAGCTTTATACTTTTGGAAAGTATTAACTAGCGTCTCTAGCAAATATCGGATTTGGACCTTTTGTTTGTTTTTTGTTCTAACTTCTTTTTTGCCGGCAGTAATACGGCTAATGTCATCCCTTGTATAAAATTTAGTTATCTCTTGTCTCTCACAACGTCTCGTTTTCTTTTTATTTTGTCTAACTTTGTCTTTTAGACCCAACATTTTTGAGATCATCGTTTTATTACCTGAATTTAATGCCAATATTTTGAGGGTTCGTTTTTCTTCTATTTTAAAGCAACTTTGGTAGGTCGTTTTAAGAGTATTTTCCAATATTTCTTCTCTCGCTTTCATTTTCAATATTTGTAAATTCAGGTCTTTGATCTCCTTATCCTTCTTTTGTTTTAACCTTTGGTATCGTTTCCGATAAGTATCGTTCTTTTTTCTTAAATTTTCAATCTGTCTTGTGTAATTTCTGTATTTATTTACAAGGAATTTGTTTTTATTTCTCAGACTTTGTATGAATTTTTCTTTTGGTAAATTATATTTTAAGTTTTCTTGTTGTGTAACACTACTAGGCTCGGGTATTGAACTAATGTTATTTTGAGAAAAGTCGTGTTTCTTGGCTTTCCCTTGCTTTTGCCGGCTTTTCCTTTTTTCTTTTCTCCACCTTTCTCGTCTAATTTCGGCTTCCTCTGGTGTGAGTTCTGATACTTTTTTCTTTTTCGACTTAACTTTAGCTAAATTCTGTTTTTTCTGTCTTTCAAACTCGTCAGGACGATTTTGTTTAAGCCTTTCTCTATATCGTTGAGTTCTTTCAGCACCACTTAGTGGCATTGTGATGTTTTTTAAAGTACCTTAAAAAAAATTAATGATGTAGAACCAGCCTTATGAGTCAGTTTGGTGACTTTAGTGGTCCGCCCTATATGTGACAACACAAAACGTCACTGAACTGACTGTCACATTATCCAAGTTAAACGCAAAAAAAAATCCTTTCGCACCAAATAAAATTATATTTTTCTAAAATTACTAATAAAACCGTTTCTTGAATAAAACCAAAAATCAATGGAAAGTAGTTCAATACTGTGACACAAATACATAATAAGAAAAAAGGCTTCAAACATGACTTACCAAATTGCGACCAACCGCCAACACCAACAAAACACCCTCTTTATTTCACGAATTTAGCAAACTGACAGGTTTTAAAAATTGTGGATGATCCTTAGTGGGTAGTGTTGCAAGTTTTTAGAATTATAACGAGTTTAGTAGAAAAAATACTTGCATTTGGACCGTCACTGTGCTGACATGTCCGGTCGGATCGAGTTTTGAGGTCCTTTACAAAAATGTAATTTACGCCTGTAATATTAGGGCTTTACTATTAATTTTTAATTAGTGAGTTGGAAAAAGGAATCTACTATATTTAGAACAAAAATTTGACAACGTTTTTGTACGAAAATTTCCGGTAATTTAGGTTTACTCAAAGTGGTTAAGCACTGGGACAAGTAAAAAATGGCTTCTTTTAGTATTCGAATTATTCATAATTAAATTAATTAAGTATATATACAGAACTATTGTTGATCAAAAACAAATTTAATACATTTGGGATCGATTCATTAAAAAATAAAAACTATACACTTTCATATTAAAACACAATACAACTTCGAAAACGTGGGACAGCGTAAAAGTGAAGGGTGCAAGTTTTAGTGAAAATGCCCATTTACGAATAAAATCAGCTTGGTTAACTCCGGCCCTTTGACAACTCTGACCAAAATCATTTAAATTGCAATGTGATTCTAGAGTTCAAAGCTATAATTTCATATACTTAACTACGAACATTTATTTTATCTCTGTCTAGCGTCAGTATGGGTTCCGAACAGTCTACCCTGCCACCTAAGAAGCAGGTACAGAGGGCGCCGCCGGTCCGAAGGGGTCACACTATTGCTGGTCCTAATGTTTCAGGTACACACTATTGTTTAGGTACCTATCTATGTAATTAATTACATAGCCCATTTTGGAAATGTTCTTTTATTCACATAGCAAGTAGTGGGACACTACCAATACAGTGTAAGTTATAAATATATCACCTAAATTGACAGCTCTAAATTTTGATACGGTGCTATTCAGTATTTCATGTAATTTTGTTAACAATTTAAATGAAATGCTACTTAAGTTTTACAGCACACAATCATATTGTTTTGAAGTTTGTGTTGAATATTATGATTTGAATAAAACTGAAGTAAACTGACTGAATCAACTTTAATTGCTGACTCTATGCTATAATGAAAAATGTTATTGTTTTTTTTACAAATTGTTTCATTTTTTCTGTCAAGTAAGGAACATCTTTGTCAATAGTTTAAAATATTATAGGACTGTAAATAATGTGTGTATGTGTGTAAAAATTTAACTATTTCAGAGCCCTCAAGATCCACTGATATTCCCACTAGTGGCAACAATTCTCCTGGCACCAGCATATGTTCAGACTCTGAGCTACCTTACATATCTTATACGGTGGACCGGCCCATTGGAGGTATGTTCAGTTACAATATTGACTTATGTATGACAATATTCTATTACATTGCTATTAATTAAACAAGATAATTTATCCCAAGAACAAACTTAACATTGTAGTTGAAAAACATGTTCTCCCGTACATTCCAGCTGCAAATTAATGTAAGTTTGTATGCACAATATTGAGAGATCTACCATGTTATTTTAAGACCATAGACTTCTTATAGGTTTTCCTGTTGTCTATAAACAACTATTTCCTCTAGTTTTCAAAATTTTAAGCTCAGTAGTTTTGGAGATAAGGGGGGAATGGTCAATTGTCATCTATTCTATTAACCTATTAAGCCCCGCGCAACACCAATTCGAAGTCAAACAATAGATAATCAATAAGCTTATTAGCTGTCCTTGACCAATTAAACAACTTTAAAACTATTTATTTTAAAAAGAAGCCCTTTCATTTCATATGTCACACAGTACAGTTTGTAAAACGTTTTTTTTTATTTTATTATTTGCCCCCAAAAGTGCCTCTCTAATTCAAAATTCGTTTATTTACATTACATATCTGTGTTTGGGTCACAGAACCACAGGTCTCAGTGCCAAATTACAGCTTTTTAGTACTAAGACTGAGCTACAGTGGGGACTGACAGACAGACGGACATGGGGGATTCCTTGTTTACTACGGAACCTTAAAAAGCCTTCTATAGTAGGTAAGCGTAAAAGCGGCATAAAAATGGAAACGATAGGAGACTCTTTTCCTACAAACAGAGGCGTCGGACAAGGAGATCCATCATCTCCAAGCTATTTAATGCTGTGCTAGAACATATTTTTAGACTGAGACGAATATGGTCTTAATATCAACGGCAGCCACCTAAACCATCTGAGATTCGCAGACGATACTATTCAATTAGAAGAAGATCCCAAGAAATTAGAACTCATGGTAGAAACACTAACAAATAAAAGCAGAGAAGGGCCAGAAATTAATGCGAGCAAAACAAAGTTGATGAGCAGGGGGTCGACATAGAAGTTTATGGAAACGGTTTTGAATATGTGAGTGACTATATTAACCTAGGACAACTGATCTCCCCTAATGACTCAATGTCCTTGGAAGATAACAAAAGAATAGCCTGTGGATGGAAAAAAAACTGGTCTCTAAAGGAAATTATGTAGGGCAATGACTTAAGCATGCATATGAAGAAGAAACACTTGTATTCAACACTTGTATTCTTCCCTGTATAACATATGGCTGCGATACTTTGTCGCTCCTCGACAATAATAGAGCGAAACTAGCAAAATGGCAAAGGGCGATTGAAAGAAGCATGTTAGGAGTCAAATTAAGGGTCAAAATCAGAAACACAGATGTAAGAAGACAAACTGAACACATATTTATTTTCAGACAAATTTGGTCAAGGTTTTGGTAGTATATTTAATCAGTGTTCACAACAGTATGTAATTAATAATTGTTTTCCCGGTGCCAGTATTAGCCAATTAATTAGTAAAATTAAATTGACAAAAATAAACCCCAGTTCTACTGTTATTTTATTATATGGGGATAGTTTAGCTGTAAGAAAAAATAACTTAATTGAATGTGTCCATTTGATGTTACATCTCAATGAGACCAATAGTTGTAAATTTATTTTCTGTGCCTTGCCTTATTCTCAATATTTGTCTGTTGAGCAAAATAGGCACATTTATAATTTAAATATGTTAATTTATAATAGGACCTGTCGTCACAGTGACGCTATCTTATATTTTGATTGTAATCAATTTATTACTGATTAGAAACTGACAGATTATACAATGTATTTGCCACCTAGTTGTAGGAGACATATTGCTAATCTTTTAGCATACACAATATACACAGTGACACTGGTACCTGTAGTGTACCATCGATTACTGTTAGTAGTGATACTAACACTACTTTTGATACGCCTTGTAGTTTAAACTATTAGGTGCGACAACGGGTCAGCCGCATATGTTGAATGTTGTACATCAAAATATGCAGGGTCTGTCCGGCAACGAGCTAGAGTTAAGTTTATTTTTGGAGAACTATGATGTTCAGGTGTTATGTTTGACTGAACACTGGTTGAAAGAACATGAAGTAGTGTTTATGAATAGTGATCATTTTACTGTACAAAGTGCTTTTATAAGAAAAAGTGCTATTCGCGATGGATCTTTAGTTCTTGTTTCAAACAAGTTGAAGTGTAAGTGTCTTGTGTTGAACTCGAGCGATACGTTATAATTTGCGTTTGTCGACCCCCCTCTGGAGATTTTATTCTTTTCGAATCGGTAATGGAGGATTCATTCAATAGGTTAAAAAGTAGTAACAAAAGTATAATTTTATGTGGAGATTTTAATATTAATATTTTAGATGTTACTCCATTAAGTATTAGGCTTCTTAATCTGTTTAGGTCTTATAATTTAATTAACTTGTTTTTTGAACCTACTAGGATCACGGCGTCCTCGTCGACTTGTATTGATAATATTTTTAGTGATTGTGATGCCAAAAATAATTTAGTGTTAAGTAACTTAACGTCTGACCACTGTGGTTTATTAGCTAGCTTCCCTATGCCATTACATAAAAAGCCGCATATAATAGAATGCAGGCCTTATACAGCTAGTCGGTGCGACAAGTTTAAAAATAATATAGCTCATAGAATTACACCATCTATAGTAGAACACGTGAATCCTAATGATATCTATGGAGCCCTTTTTGATGTTGTGCAAAAAGAGTACCAATCTGCTTTCAAGACCAAAACCACTAACATTAATGGCACCTCCGCTGGCTTTAACCAATGGGCTACTCCAGGTATTTATAAAAGTAGAGCGCGACTATACGAGTTATACGGTTTGAAAAAATTCAGGTTTGACACAATTGACACTCCTTTCTTAGAATATGTCAAAAATTATTCAAAACTATTTAAAAAGATTTGTGTTTTTGCTAAATCTGAATTTTTAAGCGATACGATTAAAAAATCCAATAATAAAGTAAAAACCACTTGGAAAATGATTAAGAATGAAACGGGTAAGTCGGTTAAACAAGAAAAACAACTTGAGATTATGGTCGACAACAAATTAGTTAATAAAGCAGCTGACGTAGCTGAAGCATTCAATGAGTTTTTTGCCAACATACCTATAACTACGACTCGCTCCTTGAATTCGTCCCCGTCTAAAGCTGAAAACCTGTTGCATAGTAGTGTGCCTAAATGTAGTCGCTTATTTAGCTTCGAACATGTAACACCTGGTGATGTAGTTAACGTTTTTAACACACTTAAGTCTAAAAACACTGGTGATTACTGGGGTATCTCCATTAAACTATTAAGTAATATAATAAACTTCGTGGCCCCCTATCTAGCTGTTACTTTTAATAAATGTGTTGATTTGGGCTCTTTTCCTGACCTCATGAAGAGTTGTAAAGTCTTATAATATACCTTTATTTAAATCAGGTAATAAAAATGACGTTGGCAACTTCAGACCTATTTCTATCTTACCTGCATTTAGCAAAATATTTGAAAAGTTAATACTCAAGCAATTGCTAAGACATTTTAATTTAAACATCCTCCTTCATAATAAACAATATGGTTTTACAAAATGTCGCTCGACTACAGATGCGGGTGTTGCACTGCTGAAACACATATTTGACGCATGGGAGAACTCGCAAAATGCTATTGGAGTTTTCTGTGATCTCTCCAAAGCCTTTGATTGCGTGGACCATGACACGCTTTTGCGTAAACTGTGTCATTATGGTGTCCAAAATGAAGCTCTCAAAGTAATAAATTCTTATTTACATAATAGGTTCCAATGTGTAGATGTGAATGGTGTAAAATCTTCCGGGTTACCAGTTCAGTTAGGTGTACCTCAAGGCTCAATACTGAGGTACACCTAACTGAACTGGTAACCCGGAAGATTTTACACCATTCACATCTACACATTGGAACCTATTATGTAAATGCCGATGCCTGCCGGGGTCGCGGGAAGGTACTTATGGGTCACCGAGGCCCCCGCAACACAGGCAACAAGAAGGAATACGGGTGGGTTTTAGTCAGTAAGAGTCTGACACACCCTCCCGCTCCGCCCAGAGCGGGAGAAGTTATTTGATGATTTCCCACCCAAAAAAAAAAAAAAAAAGGCTCAATACTGGGTCCATTCTTTTTAAAGTAAACAGGAATAGACAAGATTTTGATGACGTAAACAGTGCACTCTCAACTCAATGGTTACGGATTGGTTTACGACGAATAACCTAGTTCTCAATGCCAAGAAAACGAAATGTATAAAGTTTGCCTTGCCAAATGTTAGGAATCTAGGTCCCAACATCGTCTTAGATAATGGGGTGCTTGAAACTGTAGACTCGGCAGTTTTTCTTGGTACAACAGTAGATGCCAATCTTCAGTGGGGCCCTCATATATCAAGCCTAGCGGGCAGGCTCAGTTTGGCCGCCTACGCCGTCAGAAAAGTAAGACAATACACTGACGTTGATACAGCTCGATTAGTTTATTTTAGTTATTTTCATAGCGTTATGTCCTACGGTATTCTGCTGTGGGGCAAAGCCGCTGACATTCAAAATATATTCGTTCTTCAAAAACGAGCTGTTCGAGCTATTTACCAGCTTGGTGTCAGAGTTGCTCTGAGAGATTTTTTTAAAGATGTTGGTATTCTCACGGTGGCATCACAATTCATCTTCGCCAACATCTTATATATTAGGCAAAATATACACTTATACACTAAAAATAGTGATATTCACAATATAACACCAGAAATAAGGACAAATTACGAGCTCCATTTCACCGGCTTCATAAGGTACATAACTCATTTGTTGGGCTTGGAATAACTTTTTATAACATGCTGCCCTCTTCTTTGCTAGATTTGCCTTTTAATGCGTTTAAAACTAAAGTAAAATCCACCCTTTGTTCAAAGGCATACTATTGTATCAATGACTACTTAAACGATAAGAATACTTGGTCGCTGTGATTAACTCAAGACAATGTTTATGTTCTTTCTCCAGAATTAGCTTACCTTCTGACAGGTTATATGACTTCATATAATTGATTATTTTTTTATTTGACTGTATAATTTAATGTAATTTGATTTAGTTAAATTTTAATTTATTAGTGACATAATCTACTCATTACAATGTGTGTTTTATGAGTTGTATTGCAATAAGTGGTTAGCTAGCGTCCTCGACTATTGATTATACTATTCTTGCCTGAGCAACCGGCAGCAAGCTCGTCATGCTCCCTTAGATGTCACTGCCTGCGGTAGCGTCGGGGGTCGGGTTGCCTCCTTCCCTCCAATATGGCGAGGGGGGTGATGGCTGATTTTTGCGTTATGCTCGTGAACGGTTGCTGCTTGTGGTGACTGGTCGTCTTGCTGATCATGGTTTTAATTGTTATTAGTAATTGTTTACTTATTTTACTTCGATGGGGCTAGTTTATCATTTCTCACTTCGAGCTACAGCAATTGCCTTATGTAAGCGGGCACGCCCTTTATGCCTGGAGGCTTTTATTTAGGTATTAAGTTCTATTTACGTTTTGTTATGTTGTAATAAGCAGATAAACTGCTTGAGTACAGTTTGTTCATTGTTTTGTTGGTATACTGGCGCGTGATAGCTAACGTATGGCAAGCGTGTAATTTAATCCAATGTTTTGTGTTTCGTAATGTTAATTACTTTGCATACGATTTGTATAGAATCAAGTTTATATAACTAAACAGACAGATGTGCTGCTGGGGAGTTTGTTCCACCACTTCTTCCCAGCTAAAGCACTAGGAAGTGGTGAAGGGCGGGTATTTTTGGGGGACTGTCTTATGTAACTTTGACGTTCGAAAAGTGCTGATTTTCAGCCTAGTTTGAATAAATGAATTTTGATTTTAAACCTGGGGCCATACTGGACTAAGTTGCAGAGGACAGAGCACAACGGAGGCAATTGGAGGAGGCCTATGCCAATAGGCACACCAAGCTGCGTGACATATTATGATTTGCCTTTGCCCAGATACTTTCTGCTAACAAACGATGTCCCCAAAGTTCGGAAATAAACGGCTTTGTTGTTAACCTCACAGATTCCCCAAAAGCCTCAGCGAAGTCCGCACGCGGTCCTGACAACAAGAAGTCCTTACTTCAACGTAGACAACTGAGCTTACAGGCTCGCAAGAGCAAGCGGACTAGGGACATAGTGGTCGTCAAGCAACCCACTGACGAACTGCTGGACGAACACATACAGAGACTGCAGGTACTTATAGCTACGGTCTGATCCAAAAGTATCTGATGAAATGTAAACAAATGGACCAGAAAATGTACCTATGAATACCAATTTGTAGTGCCACTTACAAATCAAGTGCATTTGATTATTTAAAACTACCCGAAATTCTAATTTTAAATCACCTAATGATGTTTTTCATTTGACAATTGAGGTTAATTTTATAACCTCAATTTACGTCGATGACTTTTCAATTACAATTTAATCATTTTATTCAGACAATCATTGTAGGGAAAAGTGGTGAGAGAAACCTTCACAGATGAATATGTTACTAATTCCTTTTAATGATTGATTGCGTAAGAATTTAACCAGAACATGGTTTGTTTACAGTTTCATTAAATACTTTTGGATCAGAACATATACATCTTTTCCCAACTATGTTGGGGTCGGCGTCCAGTCTATCTGGATGCAGCTGAATGTCATTTTACTCCCTATCTGACCTCCGCAACCCAGTTAGTGGATTATACAATACCCCTTGGCAAGACTGGTCGACAGACTTTCGGGCTTCTGACTACCCGTAGCGACTGTCAAAGATCTACGAAACTCGGGTACCGTAATGTAATTTTTACCTCTTACGGTAGCAAGCTCCAGAATAAAATATTTTTTTTAATTGAGGACAGATGATACACAATAATCACTGTAACACTTAAATACAGTATGTGTTCGCAAAAGCAAAGTGAAGTAAAATCGGGCGTATCTTACGCCCCTTGCCGACGCAGAATTGCAGATAGGTATACAGTTACGAGTATAAATACGATACAGTTACCTACGCAAGAAGCGATGTTCTCCTAAAGTATTGGTAGATATTTTATACGAGCAATGTTATGGACATAGTATTATCGAAACCATACTATTGTGTAATAGGTATTTTCTCAAAGATGCAATTGTTTTTTTTCCTCGTAAAACGCTTTTGAATTTTGCGTGACGGTAAGGTGCTTGTTATGCTCGTACGTCGCTGTCGGGTTGTTATCGTTCACCGACAAAATTCAGTCAAACAAAGTTCGACCTAATAACTATTGAATGTGTTTTTCAGGAGATAACAACATTCCTGCCGATAATGAGAGGGACTCTAGGCCTGCCCGGTGCGAGAGACCCCGAGGTGCTAGAAGGTAAGCCATAATATGTTGATTTAAAAGCGTGTCCATGGAGTTTCTCGCCTGTTCTTCTCCACAGGTACCTACTACGCTTAGAATGGGAAACTAGCTGATTAAAGGGTTATTCTGATAAGATAAATTAAGTAATTATTTTGTCTTTATTATATATTATAGAATTAAACTATATCTTATAGTATGAAAAACTATTGCGCATCTTACGCTAAAAAAATTATACAATTTTAAATTTAAAATTCTCAAAAGAAGAAATGTATACCATTTCTTATTTGTTTATTTTTCATCTTTCTGACTGACCAAATCCTTGACAATATGTTATTTGACTAAAAAAGTAAGCCACCGTAAAATAATATTGTTTAAATATTTTAAAAAATGGCGAAGTTGTTTGCGTCTATAAGTCTATGCTAGACAGAAACAGCACTACTAGCATCTGACGTCACAACACAGGAGGGCCGTAGCAACTTCAGCGCCGTAGCGCCATTCAGTACAATTATCGTTTTGTGTGACAAGGATAGAAGAATAATTTCAAAACCGTAACTTTTCCATTTTTCCACTGATTTTATTTGTTTTTTCATAAACCGTCTCTCTTAGTAACATATTTAAAATAAGTATTAACTGATGTATTTCTTTGATAATAGTTAAATACCCTGTTCAAACGTGCAGAATTGGTTTAATTGACATAATTGCTTTGTGTTCGAGTTTCCTACTTCGTCTGACACCTTCATTATTATTATCATCCTAGCATTTCGTAAAAATATACAGTGTTCGTTGAGATAGGAACATCAGGGCGAAATACAGAACTAAGAGAAATGGTAAAAAGGCTCTTTTTTACAAGTACGTAATTTCTTCGGCTGTTTTTTTTCCATTAAGGCCCTGACAAGAGGCAAATGACCAAGATAGGTTTGCCAAATCTATATAGTTTGTGGCAGTGGAAAAAATATATGTTAATTTAAAACATATTTCTCAGAACTTGGTTGTTACCAAAAACGTTTTCATAAAAAAATCTCGATACAAACTGACGTTAAACTAACCTCTTACCTTGAGTTCCAATCCAAAATAACTGAATTAAATATTAACATACGTTACGTATTTAATTAATAACAAGAACGTCTTATTTGGACGCAGAACTTGGTTGTTTTTTATTGTCGATTACTCAACTCAATTTTGAGTAAATATATAATTGCTTCATATTTTGCAATAAATTACAAGCGTTGTGTCATCGCGCTTCTCTTTCTTTTCTATGCAGTCTGACAGGGACCGCGGCTTAGGAGTTGTCAGCGTCTTAAAGACATAAAAAGACGTCTCAATCAATCAATCAATCAACTCAGCCTATAACAGTCCACTGCTGGACATACGCCTCTCCCAGGCTGCGCCACAACACCCTGTCCTCAGCCTTCCGCATCCAGTCTGTCCCAGCCACCTTTTTAAGGTCGTCGGTCCATCTAGCTGGGGAGCGTCCCACACTACGCTTGCCGATACGCGGTCTCCACTCCAGGATTCGTCTGCTCCACCAGCCATCGGTCCTTCGACAAATATGGCCAGCCCACTGCCACTTCAGCTTGCTTACTCTGCAGGCTATGTCGGTAACTCCGGTTCTCTTCCGGATAACTTCATTTCTGATCCTATCCTTCAAAGAAACTCCGAGCATAGCCCGCTCCATGGCGCGCTGAGTGACCTTGAATTTGTGGACCAGCCCGACTGTCAGTGTCCACGTTTCGGCACCGTACGAGGCATGCCTTTTAAGTTTTGTCGTTTGAACAAAAAAAACAACTAGAACCTTATAGTACTTTTTATTGTTTTTCAAAGTATTCACCACGTAGCTTAATACACTTTTCTATTCGCTCAAACCAGTTATTATAACATTTATTCCACTCTAAAGTGGGGGTGTTTCAAATGGCTGACTTGAAAGCGTCGACTACTTCTTCACCGGACGGGAACCTTTGACCACGAAGACTTTCTTAATTTTAGGAAATGTAGAGAAATCGTTAGGGCTTAGGTCAGGACTGTATTGAGGATGGTCAAGAATTTCTACTTTTTCCTGCTTCAATTACTCAATCGTTTGACGAGCGCTGTGTGAGCTTGCGTTGTCGTGGTGCAGGATGATGCGTCGCTTTGAGTTAGATTTTCGAAGTTCGGCGATGACTTGTTCTAAACAAACTGTGGTATACCACTTTGCGTTAACCGTTCTACGGTCTTCAAGAGCAATAGTCGTAACATGGCCGATTTTTCCAACGAACGTGGCCACCATCTTCTTTGAACTGCTTCGAGAACGAACAACTTTAGTCGGCTTTGGCTCGTCTTGAAAGACCCAGATTGTAGATTGTTGTTTGGAATCAGGATCGTAGGCATAGATCCAAGATTCGTCACCACTGATGATGTCGTAGACGTGACTTGACTCTCCTCGGTTGAACCTTTGCAGAGTTTTCTTACACCATCTGACGCGGGCCGCCTTGTGATCGTCGGAAAGCAGATGCTATCTCTCGATGACGATCTTCGAGAATTAGTTGTCTCACAGCAATGATGTTATCTTCAGTGAAGGCGGATTTTGGGCGTCCTTCGCGAGATTTGTCACTAACACTAGTATGTCCACGCTGGAATTCTAAATACCAGCGTTTGACAGTCCGCAGACATGGGGCTTCATCACTGAACACAGATGTTAGCTCTTCAAAACACTGAAGCCATGTCAGGCCTCTTCTAAAGTTGTAGAAAATTATTGCACGAACATTTTCCTTAGAAATACCCATTTTCGTACGTAACCTGACAGATTCCAATCGACGCTGTGACTAAACAATAGCATTAATCCTAATACTTTCAACTGTTTTGAGATTCAAAATTTAAACACATTCGAATATAGAACAGTTCCAAATTCAAAATTGCCGGGAAATATGGAAACGACAGAACTTGAAAGGCATGCTTCGTATGTCATAACGGGCAGGACGCACGCAAAAAGACGTCTAATTAATGTTTATTTATATGCCCGGCCGAAGGAGGCATTCACCTTGATAACTAATAGGATGTCGAGTAATAATCACTATATTATGATGTTTATTACGTAGGTTTGATCACCTTTATTAATAAACGTTGATTGTGAAAAAAAATGTGTGGTTGAGCAGATGTTATTGGTTACTTAACTTTAAGCGACGTTTATAAATAAGACGTTATGTGCACATTTCGTCAAAATACTCGTCGCCCGAGCTCGACGTAAGTACCGCGGCCGGTGGCGTCACTGCGCTCACGGTGGGGCGGGTACCGGCGGCGGCGAGGCGGAGCTGAGCGAAGAGTCCGGAGCAAACGAAAAATTGTTGACTAGAGCAGCTACGAAACGAGCACGCCCACATCACAATTTAGTCAAAATTTTTCGTTTTCTCATGTCCACATTCGTTCTTTATCGGAGGTGCCATGACAGATGTGACCTTCGATTCGGCAGTATATATAAAACATTCATGGGTTCATTTTGCATTTTTTTTATTTATGTCGTGATTACTTTGGTTCAAGGCTTGTTGTAGGGTTTCACGTTAATTAAAAAAAAAAAACTGCGTCTAAAATTACTGAACTGAAAATAATATGAAACGTATTTCCTGACGTGTTGACATTGGTGATGCCAGCGTATTATTATTATTATTATTCATTTTAATAATAAATAACTCGTTTAAAGTTTTTAAGTTTCAGAGCGTTGTAATGTATCTATATTAGTTTACTTATACAGGATCAAATTAAATTAGCTAGCGAAACTCCGAAGGCGTGATGGGCACCTAATAGGGTATTTTACTATAAACGAGAAAAAATCTATAAATAGATTATTGAGATAGTTTAGGCAAAAAGGAGTCGGAAATTGTTACTTTTAGTTCATAAAATAACAAAATAAATTTTAAAATTCAATTCAACGTTTTTAGTTTTTCTAATCTGTTAAAAACACCATGAAATAGTAGCCGCCATGTTATTACGTCATACCGCTATGTAAACTAAAACGTGTCAACTGTCAACTGATAGTTAGATTATTATCTATCAGCACATTTGTTTACATAGCCAAGTGACTTCATGACCACAGAGCAACATGGCGTCCACTGCGTCCAGGCGTTTTTGTCAAACTACGCGCTAAATTGGAAAATGTAAAATTTAAATGCTATTTTGTGGCACTTATCGATTGAATAAAAATTTTGTGAATTTTTTTTGGGGCATATTAGCACTATAGAATATAATTAAGACACTTTGAAAGTGTTACGATAAAACAAATAAAACCCTCATAATTTCAAGTAACTGTAGCTGAATAGGGGTCAACGGCCGCTGGTAGTGTAGTTACTGGATATTGTGAGTTTAGTCTTTTTTGTTTGTTTTATCGTCATTCGATATCGATATCCATTACGTCTGCGGAGTTTCGCTGGCTAATTTAATTTGACCCTTTATAATTTTTGTTATGTGTAGGTCTAGACTATCGTCCGTGGGTGAGAGTCACGACTCGCCTACAAGCACATCTCGCCGCGTGCGCACACCCACTCGCCAGTATTGAAGTCGGAATAGCTGTCAAGATTAAAGAGGTAACCTATAATTTGTATTAAAAAGTTAATCTAACATAATTATAATTAACCCTGTATCACCAGAAGGGGTAAGTAGCGGTGTATAGTATACCTTCACTTCACCAGTAATATTTAAGTCCCATGTAAGATGTCCAAGAATTGAATATATAGTGTAAATATATAGTGTATAGTGTACGACACTGATGGGACTGTGCATTTTATGGCGTTATAGAGAGTTGTCGTTAAATGGAGAGAAAAATCAGAATGAACAAAAATAAAAAGTTTATTTTAGAGTAGTGTTATTAGTTATGCACATAAAAAAGAATCTTATGCTATTGCGTATAGTCTGTTATTTTTGTCTGACGTCTTTTGCTGGACCAGTAATTTCTATTTCTATTGCGCGTATCAGTAAAATTTTTTCGTCAATACACAGTGATTCTCTTTTACTAGTCATGTTTACAGCTTGAAAGTTTGCAACTGAGAATAATGATACATAGATAAAAAATAGATGATCCATGACTCCTTATTAGTCACGGCCAAAAACAGTCTAGACGTGCAAGCAATCCGAATTTGTAAACAAAAGAATGAATTTCTTAGAAAGTTCGGTATATATGATGCCGACAGTAGAGTTTATTGCGGGCTAGGATAACAAAGCAACAAAAAAACGTTCGCAGCTGCGCAGTTTTTTACTAATTTTAGCAACTTAAAAGGTACTTTTTATTACTCAATTGTTGTCGTTATTGAGAGTGAGTGTGATGCAATGTAGAGTGTATCATTGTATGGTAGACAAGCTAAACCAACCAAAGTCGATTGATTTCGACGCTTTAGAGAGTTTGTCGTATCGAGTGACGTTACGTGGAGTTTACACTGTATAATTTAATAATAAAAATAATATATATAAATATATATATATTAAATTCAATTATATAATTAATTTTGACATTCAAAAGTGCCTTTTAACGACTTAATTTTAATTCATGATTTGACTTTGACTTGATTGCTGTTAATCTACCACAAATCTTGACACGGGCTGCTACGTAGAAAATCTTGCCGTATGGATAACCCTAATAACATTGCTCAATTTGAGAATCTAATCAGTACCAGCAGTTCCATCGAGACAGTCAAAGCTGATGTGATTTTCTTCTGTTACACACTGTTCCTATTATACAGGGTCAAATTAAATTAGCTGGCGAAACTGCAGACGTGATGGGTATTGTATCTTATATCGTATATAATATAAACACGAAAAAATAAAAAAAGCCAAGGTCAATGACCGCTAACAATAGATACCCTACACGTCTGTGAAGTTTACACAAAAAAAAGAGATTTTTTAAACTGATATTATTTTCAAGTGCCTAGGTACAGTAGGTACACACAAAAAAAATCATCAAATTAATTATTTTTTTTGTTTTATCACGTTTGGATATATCAAGCCCTTGATCCAACTGTTCACTAACACCTTCGGGGAATCCATACTGTTTTTTTGGGTGGGAAATCATCAAATAACTGCTCCAGCTCTGGGCGGAGCGGGAAGGTGTGTCAGACTCTTACTGACTAATACCCACCCGTGTTCCTTCCGTTGCCTGTGTTACCAGGGGCCTCGGTAACCTTTTAGTACCTTCCCGCGACCCCGGCAGACATCGGCTTCATGTTATAATAATAAAAAACATTTTATTTCAGAAAATTCTTAATTGTTAGTATTGTTGTTAATAGTTAGATTTGTTTGTTTGTTGTTGTTGTTAAAGTATCATATTTGTCCTCAGGCGGACACAGAAATATCACGCTTATACTCAGTAATGGTGGAGAAGCAGAGAGCTAACGCTCGTCACGCCGAGAGACTAGCGCGAGTGCACGAGGTCTCGCACCAGCTGACGCGGTGCAATTCGCTGCTCAACCAGGTATACACGCTGTTGTACCGGATGTTGATGTGTTAACGAAGCCGGGAGTCAGTTGTAATGTGATCATTTTTGTACGGGACCATACCTGGGACCTTTCTGCTTACGGAGATATTGAAGGTCAAAATACCAACAGTTTTTTACTCTTGTTCACGAAAACTAGTTTCAAATGTTATATCTTAACCTTTTAAATGTTATAACTTAACTTTTTAAATGTTATAACTTAACTTTTTAAATGTTATAAGGAACTTAACTTTAAATATCCAAACAACGCCTGTACCGTTGCATGCACCCAAAAGCACAATGATTTGCGTGCGTTACATTGCGTGCTGCCGTAAACAGCGATTATTTTATACAAAAACCCAGCAATAATTTATGCTCAATGTTACTATGAAAATAATGCTTAGATAACGGGTATTTGATGGGTCTTCTTACATCCTGTAACGATATAAAATTAATATTGGTACACTCCAATAAAAAATAATGGTTTTTGTCAAAATAAAAATAACATAATGGTGATTTAATATTACCATTTAGGTAATTCAGGATTCAATTAATAAAATCAAATAGTTCAATCAATTAGTTAAATTATTTGTAAAGTTTGCACTACAAATGACTACACACTACAGACCACGGTTGGGACAAAGACCCGTTTTTAGGGTTCCGTACCCGAAGGCTTCCAAACGGAACCCTATTACTAGGTAGACAGTTACAATTTTCTCAGTTTGTGTATTTCTATTGCCGCTATTACAATAAATAATACAAAATAAATAAAGTTAATAATTAAAGGGGGACCCCCTTACAAGAAAGGTGTTTTTCTGCGTCTTTTGCTCGATCTTAATACGGTACGAAACTATTCTTTAAAAAAAATGGCCAAGTCGGACTCGGACTTGGCCGTTTCTTTTTTCACATTTATGTCAAATTGAAATAAAATACGGGATACAACGCTCGAGAGCAGTGGTGGCCCAGTTGTAACGGCCGTGACTTACGAGTTGTAGGGCGTAGGTTCGAACCCGGACAGGCGCTTTACTTTGTGTAAATTATTTCATCACCACTGCTCTCAAAACGGTGAAGGAAAACATCGTGAGGAACTCGGCATGGCCTAGAACCAAAAATTCGAAGATATGTGACATCTACCAACCCGCACTGGGCCCGCGTGGTGGATTACGACCCACTCCCTCTCACAGAGAGGAGGCCTGTGTCCCAGCAGTGGGAACATTATAGGCTGATTATTTATACAACGCTACAGGGTTCTTTTGGCGCGTGTCCGCAATTGTAACTAACGCCGCCATCTTGTTCTGTCAGTATAATTTCTGTGACAATTACACAAACGTTTACCAACAACGCCCCCCTGTCATTCAGGCGTCAAAAGATCCCTGGAGCAGGATAGTTCGTGGCGATTTTTCGTTCCTAAATGACTTAAAACTAAAGCTTTTAATTTAAATTAATTTAATTTTGTTGAAACTATGTTCCTTGTTTTGAGTATACGAGAAATCTAAAACATTATTTTTTTAAAATCTAATTTCAGACTCTACAAGACCTAGAAGAAATAAATGCTTTGCTACCAGAAGATAAACGGTTGGAACCGTTTGTGTGGAGCACATAATGACAGCATATAAGCCAGTAACTATCCCACAGCGGAGCAACACCTCATTTAATTTGACCCTGTATATGGCTTGACTGTTTGAATGACATAGTTCAAGACAAGATCATTTATGCTCACATGTTCATACAAAATCAAAAGTCATTTATTCAAACTAGGCTGAGAATCAGCACTTTTCGAACGTCAAAGTTACATAAGACAGTCCCTCAAAAACGCCCGCCCTTCACCACTTCCAATGCTTTAGCTGGGAAGAAGCAGTGGCGCAACAAACTCCTACATACTCACGCATTTTTCCCAAGGAGGTAGGCAGAAACTACAAAACTCCACTACCATCTGCTACCATCCTTAAATACGTGTATGACCAGATGTATGAACGTAAACGAAGCAAAAGAACTAACCATGTAGCCTTTAATTCTATTATTCGGCCGTTGCGATGCTGTTTGCTTTTCCGAACTTGGCTGACACACTACCGTGTCTAGTTGAATTGTTTTTCAAAATACTTACCTGTTAAGTATAATATTATGCTGTTATTTCAAATGTACGGTCAACCGCCCGTCCGTAGTAACACTGGAACTAGGAGAACCGCCGCTAGTGCAAAAAAAAATAAAGGTGTTGTCAGTGGATACGTGGTTGACTGTACCAAGGCTTAGATCTCATCATTATGTTTATTATAAGTAGGTATGTTGTTACCTATAAGTATACAAATAAGTAATATTTATTACATAGTTCACATAATACAATTATGTGGTTTTATTTTTTGTGTAATCATCCCCTAACTTTTGTGGGTTTCACAACCAGTTGTCAAACGAGATCTGTTAGGTGACATGATGCTGTTATTCAATTCGCAGCTGATCTCGGAACAGTTTGTAAAATTAGGGACAGAACAACTGCTACCAAAGCCAATATTCTCCTTCGAGCTCTCTCTAATTGCGAGTTTATTATTTCGCTGTTTTCACTAAGTTACATTATGAGTATACAAGGTGTCGTTTTGCATCCTCGTCAAATTCAAGAAGGTAACTATGCTAATGATTCTCGACACGAATCAATAAAATAAGAAGGTCTTTTTTTTTCTAATTTTCGGAAATCGGCGTGTATGGGACAAGCATGTTAAAACGCGACCTGTGTGATACCGCACTGTAACTGCCCTTTTACACACACTGTTCTGTTCTGTGAAAGTGGTGTATTCTAAAATACTGTCAAACTTGGATAACTAAAAAAACAAGTATGTATTAATTATTGAGCAGGTATCATAATTTTATTTGATTATATACGTCTTTCATAGCAGCGTCCTGAAATTTGACGAGGATGCAAAACGACACCTTGTATAACATATGCAGTCACCAAAATCTTACAAGACACTAGCATGGACGTTGCGATTCCAAAAGTAAAATTAGTTTCGACGCTCAAGGTGTACAACGGTATGAGAGCTAATGCTGATAGCCACTCTTCGTATTGTTCAAGGGGCGAAGGCAGTTATGGAAGAGTTGAGTGGAGATGAGTGTTCCTCGTCTAACAGGTAAGCAAAGCCACAGGGAACTGCGATCATCATGACGATGCTGTCACATTGGAAAAAACTGTGGGTATTTATTCCAACACGACCAAATTACCTCTGACATGAGATACTGGTCGGATTCCCTTGTTCACAAACTAAACTAAATTTAAGTTCAGTGCATCTTTTTCCTTCTATTTCATTGAGAAAAGGACCAAAGATAAATTTTAGTTTAGTCCTGTCAAATTAATCAGCACCTGTCACTACTCCATACAAGTTTAGACGTGATTAAAAACTTGCCTACTAAAATTACGTCAATTTACGTCAAGCGAACATTAATTTGACAGGACTAAACTAAAATTTATCTTCTGTCCTTTTCTTAATGAAATAGAAAGAAAAAGATGCACTGAACTTAAATTTAGTTTAGTTTGTGAACAAGGGAATCGGCACCAATGTTTTGCTAAAGAAAATACTTATCATTTAAAATTCAACATACTTTTGCACTCACAACTACTAAAACATGACGGTAATAATCTGGCACATACATTGAATCAGTGCTTAACTGCAATGTCGCTCTTGGAAGAATCGCCCTTTGTAATTAAAAACAGACTACCTAATGACATAATCCGCCGGTCTTGCCAGCATCAATGTGTCTGCTCTCCTTGAGCCGACTGGCATTGTCAGAGACGATGGCAAAAGACCTGATGATGTGTCTTTGGTTCCGTGGAGTTTGGGACGGATGCTTGTGTGGCACGCTATCTGTGTAGACACACTGGCACCGTCCCACCTCCAACGGACTACTTCTAAAGCGGGTGCAGCAGCAGAAAATCTGAAAGTTATTAAATATGGAGGCCTTGGCAGAGAGTACAACTTTGTGCCCTTTGGCGTCGAGACCCACGGTCCGGGTCCCAGTGCACATAAGTTATTTGGGGAAATCGCGAAACGTCTGGTTGATGTAACTGGTGACCGAAAAGCTGGCGGCTTTCTCGCGCAACGCATCAGCATTGCAATTCAGCGAGTTAATGCCGCCAGCATCCTTGGTACAATGCCCCGAGGGCCTTTTTTATGCTTAACTTAGTTTTAATTTAGTTAATGTTAATAATCATCTTGTAATTTGGTTATGTAATACAGACTAATGGGAGAGATTCTTCAATACAAATAAGTGTCTGGATCTGTATTTTAGTTTTTTGCTACCGACGTTTTTTCGTTTTTGTACACCAGAAAAATACAAACATAAATGTTTCACAGGGTAACACAATGGGCGGTCTTATCGCTAAAAGCGATGTCGAAGGAGGAGGTTATTTATGTTCGTCTATATGTTTGATTTTTAGGGCTCCGTACCTCAAAACGTAGAAACGGAGCCCTTATAGGGTCACTCGTGTGTCTTTTTCTTTTTTTGGATGGGAAATCATCAAATAACTTCTCCCGCTCTGGGCGGAGCGGAAGAGTGTGTCAGGCTCTTACTGACTAAAACCCACCCGTATTCCTTCCGTTGCCTGTGTTGCCAGGGGCCTCGGTGACCCATTAGTGCCCATTAGTGCGCGACCCCTACATTGGTGCTGACGACATCTCTTTGAGGCGCGCGTGGAATACAACGCGCCGTCGACCCGGGCCTGGTCCTTACCGGATGCTGAGCTACCCATTGCTCACCGTCCGCGTAAATCCGCTCGGGATTCCCGACTCCCAGGGCGTCTCCTGCGGCGACTAGGGGCGAGAGGGCGCGAAATTTGCCTTTCGCTCAACTGTCCCGCCTCCTCCTTCGCGAGCATTACTGCTTCGCAGAAGGAGGTGACGGCTGCCCATGCCCTCTCGCTCCGTACCATGGCCTGAACCAGGGCCGGACGCGAGAGATCTCTGCCGCCGATCGCCTCCACGAGGACACGGCGCACAGTGGGCTGAAATCGCGAAGTGTGGACTTAAGGACTGGTATGTACATTTTTGAAATCTATATACTAATACAATATTTTTATGATCCGACGATTTGTTTCGTCAGATCATAAAAATATTGTATTAGTATATAGATACTTACAGAGTTCGCCGTTACCTACAGAGTTATACTGCTTTCAATATTGTATGAAAAAAAAATTAAAATAATAGATGTTTTTGTATGTACGTGCAAAAATATTCCACACCACTCCAGTGACGTCATTTGTTTGTGTCCAAAACACGGCCAAATCGGTTTTCTTATCAGTAGACGCGTAGTAATTAGTGACGTCTTGACGTGCACCAATCAGAAGGTAGTAATTATGCAAGTAGTTAGTCACCGAGAGGGTAGGAAACGTCAAACGACAACCTTAGTTCGTTGTTATCTACGATTACATACGGACTACCCTGCTAAATTGACTTTTGTGAAGTTACGGTTGACGAGTTTTTGGTTTAACCAGTGATAATGATAAAAAACTGAAAGACTTTTGTGCAAAGTATTGTTTTAATATTTATAAGACATGGGAAAGTTCTCATCGTAAGAAACAAGTATTCAAAAGCAATTATAGTGAGTGGTTAGAGTCAGAAATATTGTGGCCAGATTTTGTGCGAGTTTTGGTGGAAAAAGACGACGAATTAGTTCCCAGTTCATCTACACAAATTGTAGATCCATCTCTAAAGAAAGCATCTTAGGAAACCGACTACTACTTGCTTTTTTTCATTTGTATTTTTTTCTGAAAGGCCATTAGTTACCATGAACCATTTCAAGGTTATCCATTAATTACAGGGTACACCCTGAATAAAATTCAAAGTCCTGACTGACTCCATAACTGGTATATCAACACATAGCCTAAACCACTGGTCCTAGAGACATGAAATTTGGAGGGTGTGTTCTTTGTGAAGATAAGGTTTCCACTAACAAAGGGTTTTTCGAAATTCTACCCCTAATGGGGGTTTGAATTTTCTGTGAAACTTTTTATTCTCTGGGTCGCTTGACTCGAAAATTGGTACACATACTCTTCAATTTGTAAAAAAATACCAGCATTTGTTTCAATTGAATGAACAAGTCTCCGAAAGACTGAACAAAAAAAATGCCGGAAAATTACTAGTACCTCCTCAGAGGTTGCAATTATACAGTAGAAATGCCAGTTGTATGACAATTAAAATTTATAATAAATTACCACCTGCCATGAGAATGTTACCAGTTAATAAGTTTAAATGTAAGATGTTTGCTTGGCTCTTAGACATGTGTTTTTATTCCGTCAATTAATTTTTTAATCATACTTTTTGACATTGTTAATAAGATCTTAATAATGACATTAGTACTTTGACATTATTATGAATTCTTGGATATTGTAATTTTTATTCTGACATTTTCTTTTATATTTTGACATTATGATTTATTCTTTGACATTATGATTAATTTTTTCGACGTTATGATTCATATTTTTGATTTTTAAATATTAATATTTTGACATTATAAATAATGCAGTTTGTAATATAACCAGTCTTTTAAATTGTCACTAAAATTATTGAATTATTATAAACTTAATACAAAACATAATTTTATATAATAATCGTATAATGTACCTGGTTCTGATCCGCATGCACCTAGCTTGGTAATTAATATTTCTACACCAGCAATACTAGTTTATGTGAAACAATGTGCAATTTAAGATCTCAATGTACCATAAACTGAGAAATAAATAAATAATAATATTAATAATTATTATTATTATGTCCTTACATATCTCGGGACCATGCGGTCCCGGACCTTTGGAAGGCGTACGAGGGGCCGAAGCCAACTCGCAGAGGCCCCTTGAACAATTGTAATGGGATGAGGCACCGACCGACGATTATCCCTGTTTGCTCTATGAAGGTGCACCCAAGGACAACCCCCGGTTGATGCAGGACTATTGCAGAACATGGGAACAAAACATGTTGGACTATGGGTTTGGGAGGCTATAGTGGATCGGTTTCCTAAAACTATAGAAAGGCTATGGCTCCTACCTGACCAATGCTTTATATAAAATACACCGACAAAATGGCAGGGGGTGACTTGCACACTCAATAATGGGCCCCCGAAAACGGCCGCTAGCACATAGTGACGTAGTGACAAGGGGGCAACACTTCCTGAGGTGCTTGAGGAGTGGAGAGGTATTCCACGGCTATCAGGACAATCCCGGAAGTACGGTCAAGATCCCTACCAGCATCTTACTGGAATACTTCCTTCCTCCGAGCACGTTTGTTCTTGCGAATCAACACTCAAGCCGGCCAATAAAGGCAAGAATGAGGTGGGAGCTCTGTTCCTCGTCAGTGTTTACTCCAGCCAGCCAATAAAGGCAAGCCACAGATGAGGAATAAGACTTCTCCCAGGAGATAGGGTCCGTGGGGTCGCTACTGCCCAACAGCTCGCCACATGCTGCCCTGCGGGTTTCTGTATCTCTCTTAGTTTGGCTCCTTATCCAAGAGCTGTTCCGGCAAAGTAAACTCTACTGGCACAGACCTGGAGTTTGGACGCGCAAGCCCCACCACGACGTCAACGTAGAGATACGGCGGTGAGGTTATTATTATTTCCTTTATTCCACTTAAAAACATATAATTTACATTTTTAAATATTTTTATAAAAATATAAAAAAAAACATTTAAAAATATAAAAAATAGCAGCCCACCGGTATCGGGAACAGGGTCCAAGCTACCGGTGGTCAGGGCTCCTGAGAGAGGAACCTCCTGACGATACGCGCCGTGTCCAGAAGTACCGCTCTCTGGATTAAGCCCTTGATCCAGCTGCCTAGCGAGAGCCTCTTCAGGTGTTGGTCGAGGCTCTTGGGTATTATGCCATTAGCCGTCACGACTATCGGCACAATGATTGCTGTATCCACATCCCACATGTCGACAACCTCGTGAGCTAGGTCAAGATACTTAATCTGCTTATCTTTTTCAGCTTTTACGAGGTTCTCGTCATGCGGGACCGCTATATCAATAATCATTGTGCGACGCGTTAATCGATCTATCACCACTATGTCTGGCTTATTAGCAACAATAGTCCTGTCAGTGATGATAGATCGATCCCAATACAACGTAATATTGCCATTTTCGAGAACTGGGTCGGGCGCATACCTATAGTACGGTACTTCCGATTCCACAAGACTGTATTTCAGAGCAAGTTGCTGGTGGATAATCTTGGCTACAAGGTTGTGCCTATGCAAGTAGTCTTCGTTAGCCAGACGAGAACAGCCAGAAATAATGTGTCGGATTGATTCCCCCGGACGGTGGCATGCCCGACAGATGTCAACCGTGCCGTCTTTCACAATATATTTCCGGTAGTTGTTCGTCATTATAACTTCATCCATAATCGCAAAGACAAAACCTTCGGTTTCCCCAAAGAGATCACCGAATCGCAACCAGGATACGGACGCTAAGAGGTCTACATCGGGTCCATGTAGGACCCGGTAAAAGCGCCCGTGTAGCTCTTTGCTCTGCCATACCTCCCTGCGGTCATTAGTATCTAATATTATAGGTTTGCGCCAGTTCTCGTCAGCCAAGGAGAGCGGGGTGAGGCCCTTATCCACTGAGACCACATCTCGGTGCATCACCACGTCGGTTTCTAGGAAGTATTCCCTGAGACTGCATATCTCACGATTGTGCAGGGTCTTAGCGTTTAAAAAGCCTCGACCTCCACACTTCCGCGGGATATACAGTCTCATCACCGATGACCGTGGATGGTGCATCCGATTTGCGGTCAGCAATGTGCGGACCCTCCTATCCAGGGCGTCAAGTTCCGTCTGAGTCCATTTGAGTATGCCGAAAGAGTACATCAAAACCGGCATGACCCAACCATTGAAGGCGCGCACCTTGTTTCCGCCTGATAAAAGACTATTTAATACTTTATTCAGGCGGCCAAAGAAGCGCTGCTTCAACGATTGCTTCATGTCAGTAACATTGATGCCCAACGCTTCCGACATACCCAAATATTTGTAAGTTTCGGTTGAAGAGAGGGATCTCAGGTGTATGGAATCCGAAAGTTGGGTTCCCACGGATTCCACAATCCCCCCTCGCTTTACATGCATGACCGCACATTTGTCCACACCAAATTCCATCCTGATGGCGCTACTGAAAGTTTTGGTTACCTTCAGTAGCTCCATCAGTTGCAAATTATTGGGGGCAAAAAGTTTCAAGTCATCCATGTAAAGGAGGTGAGATATAACCTGACCACCTCTCCTCAATCGATAGCCTAGACCTGAATTCTCCAGCAGTGTGCTTAGAGGATTCAAGGCTAGGCAAAACCAAAGTGGACTCAAACTATCGCCCTGAAATATACCTCGCTTGATCCGTATCGGTTCGCTATTCCTCTGGATATATCGACATCCTGGATAGCAAAGGACCGTTCTCCACTGCCTCATACATGACATCAGGAAGGTGCGCAGAGTTGCATCTACTTTATATAACTCCAGCACCCTCATGAGCCATGTATGTGGCACCGAATCATAGGCCTTCTTATAATCTATCCAACATGTTGACAGATCCTTTCGGGAACGGCGAACCTGTTGGCTAATGGCAATATCGATGAGAAGCAGCTCCTTAGTACCGCGGGATCCGTTCTTACATCCATTTTGTGAGGCAGACATGATTAAGTTGGTTTCAATATGTTTGTTAATTTTAGCTCTCAAAATGGATGTGAGAACTTTATAGACCGTCGGTAAACAAGTGATTGGTCTATAATTTTTGGGTTCCGCAGTACTACCTGATTTATGGAGCAGGTGGGTTATTCCGGTCGTTAGGAACAGGGGTAGCGACCCTGACTCTAAGGCTGACTGGAACTGGGATGCCAGGCGGGCGTGCGATCTTTGGAACCACTTTATCCAAAAGTTGTGCAGCCCGTCCGGTCCTGGAGATTTCCAGTTAGGCAACGGACGGACTGCATGAGCTACATCTTGGGGGAGGATGGTAAGTGCCCCCATTTCTGGTATAAGATCGCACGCTCGCTCGATTCTCTTAGTCCAGTCACCTTCGGTGTGATTGACAGGCACCGACCAAATGTTTCGCCAGAAGGAACATATGGCGTCATCATCTGGTAGGCGCGTGTCAGCCACACCTTGGTCCGGTCGCTCCCAAGTCCTATAAACCCACCTTTCATCATTCTGGAATGTGCGATTCTGAGTGTATCGCTCACTTCTCCGCCTGTATCGACGAATACGGTTCGCCCATGCACAGATCTTCTGCTTCAGGAAGTCGATACGCTCTGTGACGCGGGTCAAATAATCTCGAGAACTTCGAATATCAGTCCCCGCGAACGCCCGCTTCACAAAGCGCATCACTCTAGGGCGAGTATTGCCCTCCCTGAAGCAGATTAGCTTACCTATGAGTGCTCTAGTCTCACCGATACGACGCTCAATCCTGCTCTGCCAAGCTGGTACAGCTGATTTTGGTCGTGGAGCTCTGTCACTGTTGGGAAATTTGACTTGAGCTACACGACATGCCGCTACAGCTGCACAGTATAAGATCGAGTGGGTATCGGCGAGATCTTTGCTGCTGTCAAAATAATTTGACAGCTGCGAGTCTAGAGCACACACCAGCGCTTTGTTTTTTTTGTGCATAGGCAAACGAGGTAAACGTGGTCTAAGTCCAGGTGGAGTGGAGCGGTACTCCCGGAAAGCATCATCTAAAGCACTCCTCAATCGTACGTTGCATTGAGAACTCACGGATATAGCCTCGTCATCATCCTCTTCATCAGCGTGGTCGGGTCGCGGTGAACCGCCGGGTAAATTTTGCATTTGCACCGCGACCAGTGGCGAAGCAGGCGAAACATGGCTATTCCGTGATTCGATACGTAGTCGATCTAGTACGACGTCATCCAGCATATGTTTACGTTGGATGACCCGCACCTGATCCGACAGTCGTTGCGCCGACACGTTGACAGCTGGTTCAAGCACCTGAAACAGAGAGAGCATCCGACCACGGTACGCAGTCAAGTAACTTCCCCCCTCTGTAGCCCCAAAGTATGCGCGCATGACATTTTCGTTGAGAGCTTGTGTCCATCTCATGCGCTGCACACTTCCACCGGGAGCGGGGACCCTATCAGAAGCTGGTGGGCCTCGGAGTCCTAAGCTGGCCGGTGGTCGGCCTCTTCCGCGCGGACGTACTGGTGGTGGTGTCGTCGGCGGCGAGAAGTATTCGTCGCTCGAGCTCGACGCAACTGCAGCGGCCGGTATCACTGGACTTACGTCTGGAGCAGGTTCCGGTAACTGCGAGGCGGAGCTGAGCGACGGAACCGAAGATGTTGGGTGTGTATCTTGTCTTAGTCGTCGTGCCCGACTTCTCGTCAGCATTGTTCTGTATTAGGTATCTATTCTCCGCGTCATAGTCTATTTCGTTCTTCCATCTTGGTATCTTACAGTACGTTTTGGTTTATTGTTTTTTTTTTTGCCAATTTTGGGTTTTTCAGGAATGCATTATATGCATTACACAAACAGGAAAGGAAAGTAAAGTTTAAAAATACTAAAAAAATAATCGGAGAAAATTTTCTTTTACCGTCAACTTGACAGTCGGGCCACAGATTATTATTATAAAATATTCTTATTATTATTATTATCATTAATCAAAATTATGAGACACGTGTATCACAGTTTCTCAAAAATCATCCCCAACTGAGTCAAATAGGACTTCGAAAAACCTACACGACATGGTAGACGAGCGGATGGCGTGCAGGGTGGCGCAGGGCGTGCGGAGCAGCGCGGGGAGCGCGCCAATCGTGCGCGGCGCGGGAGTAAGTACTTACCTATTAATAAGAAGGTAAGATTTTTCTGAAATTCAAATTCAAATAATTTATTTTCTCTTCACAAACAATGACATAACAAATTTATAAAACAAGCTTAAAAACTACGTGATAAAGTTTGTGAGAGACGTGACTGTAATAATTAAAACCTAAAAACTAAATCAAAGTGAAATACTATAAAAACAATAAAAGAGAAATGGAAAAATGTGAGAAATATTATGAGTAAATTAGAGGGATGGACTATTTTGGATGAGTCTGTAACTCCACAGTTGTTGTTGTTATTAATCTAAGTTAAGGAGCCATTCGATTAGAGCACTCTTACATGACTTTTTTGATAGGTGATGTATCGTGGTAACGCGATTAATTTTATTATATACATGGGAACCAACCTTGGAATGTATAAAATCTTTGAGATAAGCACGTTCTTAGACCTTTAACTGTATTGCAAACAGAGTATTTTCTGCGTTTTCCTGAGATAGAGACGGCATCAAATATGATGGATGGAGGAGTGTTTCTTGAGTACAGTGTACAGAATAAAAAGTTGCCTCACTGACAAGACTTTAAAGTGTTTGAAAAGATCAACAGTAGGATACAAGTGTGGCAGAAAACGCCTTTAGTAGGTATCACCCGCTGGGCTCTTTCCAATTTCAAAATGTTAGATTTAGGAGCACCTCCCCATGATGTTATGCAGTAAGTAAGAAGACACTGACACATCGCAAAATATACCCACCTTTTAACCTCAGCGTCCGCTGCGTGACGAAGACTTAAACAGAAAGATCAATTTGCGAATTCTAGAAGTTAGACTGTCTATTTGTGGCTGGAAGTTTAAATTATTATCAATTATAATTCCAAGGTACTTAATAGAGGTAGTCTTTTGGAGAATGGGGCAGGAGCAAGTGATATAATAGGTATATGTCTATGCAAGAGTGCGCTTTAACCTGGAAATTGAATAACTGTTCATTCCGTTTGTTAGTGAGGGAGAAAGCTAAATACTTGGTTTTATCGACATTAAGGGTAAGGACATTATTTTTTATCCAAGCTAGGCCCGTATCAAAACCTTTCTGTGCATAATCGTAGACACCAGCCCATGAGTCTGCTGTAAAAAGTAGTGCCATATCATCAGCAAAAGATATGATTTTACCATGGGGTAGCTGTAGGTTACAGAGATCATTAGGCAAGGAAGAGGGAGGGCCCGATCACACTTCCCTGTGGTACACCAAAAGTAACAGGAAGATCATCACTAATATAGTTACCTATATTAACCCTCTGAAACCGATCAGATAGGTAGTCCCGGAAGAGTTGAATTGGGAGACCCCTGATTTCCATGTTTTCCAGCTTGTTTAATATGTTGGGTACAGATACTGTGTCAAACGCTTTGGCCAGGTCAAGGAATATGACGAGTGCCTTATTTTTTCCATCAAGACTGGTAACAAGATGATCTGTCAGCTCATGAAGACTCGTCAGCACAAGATTTGCCAGCCCTGAATCCAAATTGACCTTGTGATAAGAGGTTATTGCGTTCAAGGTATTTGGTAAGTTTGCAGTTCATGAGCCGTTCCAATAATTTAGAAAGAGTGGGTGAGGTGGGTTATTGGCCTATAATTGTTGACACAGCCTCTGTCCCCAGCCTTGTGGATGGGATGTACAAGTGATTTTTTTAAAGGTAAAGGAAAGGTGCCTGTGTAAAGTGCACGATTAAATAACTGGGTAAGTGTGGGAACCAAGTAGTTCTTGTAACGCTTAAGAAACCGAGCAGGAATGGGGTCAACACTTTCAGAGCAGGTGTTTTTTAGGCTACAAATGAGAGGGTCTACCTCCTTCTCATCAGTAGGAAGAAAAGCCATTTAATGTGGATGAGTGACCGAAACACTGGCAGGATAGGAACGTGATGACTTAACATATTTTCGGCGAGGGATTTACCAATATTAGAAAAGAAGTAATTTATCACTTTGACAGACTCTTGAGGGATTTCAACTTTTATGAGTTCCTGGGCGGGTGGTTAAGGTTTGACTGTGTCAGTAATTTTCCTAATGACCTTCCAAAGCTCTTTTCTATTATGTTTCGCATTACGAATCTCCTCTTTCTCGTATTCTTGTTTGATTTTTTTCAATAGGTCATTACAAAAGTTGCGGTATCTTTTGTATGTGATTAGCAATGATTCATCATTCGGATACTTTTTTACCTTGATATGCTGGTTGTCCCTATTAATAAAGCATCTCAAAAGTCCTGGAGTGATCCAAGGCTTAATGATACGGCGGCGGTTACTGACAGGGACAACCGTGGTATGAATAGAAATGACAATGGTTAATGTCTTCGAGCCGAGACAGAAAAGAAGTCGAGAACTTTATAAGGAACAACTAATTGGGCACATACCTACCCATTAGGTAGGTAAGTAATTATTGAATTTAGGTACTTAGTTACATTATTTTATTATGTATTGTTAGATAATATTTGCGTTGATAATTTTATTTATTTGTAGGTGAACAGCCATTATTATTAGTCAGGTATAGTAATTAGGTAGTAACATAACACTACCTAGATTTTATATTTTTTACTCGTAAGTGTATCAACAGTACCTAAGTTAAGTTAAATATTATTAGGTATTCAGTTACCTTAGTATTAGGTAGCAGTATTTTTGTTACGCTTTAGATCTTTTTTTCTTTACAATAATATGACTAAATAACTACTTAAATTAATGAACTTTGATTAGGTAGTCATTCTATTATTCCAATCGTAGGCGATGGGCGTTTCTGTTCCGATTGCTTTCTTGTTATTGTGTATTGTATGTTATTATTTTTTCCTAATTAGTTATGTTCACACACGCTTTGATTAAAACCAATCCTCATACCAGAGATTCGTTCAGATTTACGGTTAACTACGTATTCATTGCTTTGTTTGGGATATTTTCAGTTTGTATATTCAATTAAGACGGAGTGAGAGCGCCTATAATGTTAGTTTCTGAAAAAAAAAGTCATTTGTTTCCCATACCTAGGCCACGCAGGCACAAACTAGTTAGTTATAGGTAACACCCATAGATCAAGATTGAATGTCTTTTAGCGCGGGGCGCCTGGAATTGTTTCTGTATCCACCACTGCGAACGATAAGTTTTTTTTAGAGGTGATGTGAGCCATATGAGGCGAAGTTCGTGACCTTGACCGCATAGTGACGTAACGACCATTATGGAAAATACCGTTTAGAACATACACAAAAACATGGATTTTTTCCTTGAAGGCATAAGCCAAAACACGTGTATACTTATGTTCTATGTTCTTTGTTAGAGGGTTTGGTTTCCGCACTTAGTCCTTTAGGTGAACCATTGTACGTGGGCCATGGCGGCCGTTTGGTGGTTATTCCAACCAGCCCACCTCCCTCCAGAAGTTGATCACATCTCCTGGTCTGTTTAAAATCTCTGTGTAGGTTCTGGGTGCTCCGAGGGTTTTTGTTCTGATATGGGTGACGCCTGTGCATTCGAAGAGCACGTGCGCAACGGTTTCCTCTGCCTCCATGCAAGCCCTGCACAGAGGGCTGTCTGTTATGCCTATTGTGTGAAAGTGTTTGTTTAGTGAGCAGTGGCCCGTGATGGTCCCTGTCAGCAGGCGCAGGCCTGTCCTGTCCAGGCGTAATAAGCGCCTGGTTAACTTACTATCCAAGGATGGCATAGCCTCCTTGGACTGTCTGCACCCAGGTGCCGAGGACCACCAGTTCTCCGCTTGGGTGTGGGTGAGCTCCTATAGCCACTTGCGTAGTTGGTTGAAGGGGAAGGGTACGATCGGTTCCGGTCCGCAGACTGACGTGCCGGATGCTCTTCTGGCTAGTTCGTCAGCTGCGTCGTTACCCAGCGATCCGCTGTGTCCTTTTATCCATTGCAGTGTCACTGTATTGCGGTTTAAAACTGTTAAGCGTTCTAGCGCGTTATGACATTCTTGTGTTAGTCTCGAAGTGCAAACACATTTCCTTCCTAAGGATTGGAGAGCTGACGCACTGTTGGAGAGTATACGTATACGAGTATCCGTGACTCTCCTGGCTTCTATGGCATACGCCGCTTGACTCTGGAGTCTTTGCTCAGAGTTCCTATTATGCTAAACCTAAAGGCAGCCAGGGCCGCCTCCTCTCGCACAATGAGATGCAGAGGCGGCAGCCCATGCATTGCCTGTAGGGCAGCAGTGGGCGTGGTTCTCGTACAGCTCGTGATTGCTACAACGTTGTAGTTTTTCGAGATCTTTTTGGGCTGTGTTTAGGTCTGTCCTGGGCCACCAGACTAGTGAGCCGTATGTGACAGTTGGCCGGATGACCGTGGTGAATAGCCAGTGGGTAATCTTGGGGTTAATTCCCCAGTTCCTGCCGAGCAGTCTTTTGCAATGCCACAGCGATATGCTGGCTTTTGTAATGATGTAGTTGGTTTGTTTTGCCCAATTCAACTGTTTGTCCAAGAAAATGCCCAGGTATTTGGTTTCAGTTGATAGGCTTAGGGTGGTTCCAAAGAATCGTGGTAGCTGTAGTAGTGGCAATTTCCTCTTCTTTGTGAGAAAAAGTGTATACTTATAATTATTATTATTTATTAATTACGCATGATCGCTGTCTTTTGGGTGGGAAATTATCATATAACTTCTCCCGCTCTGGGCGAAGCGGGAGGGTGTGTCAGACTCTTACTGACTAAAGCCCACCCGTATTCCTTCCGTTGCCTGTGTTGCTTCAGGGGCTTCGGTAACCCTTTCAAACTTCTACACGACCCCGGCAGGCATCAGCCCTAGTGGACCCCTACACTTGTGCTGACATCTCTTTGAGGCGCGCGTGGAATACAACGCGCCGTCGACCCGGGCCTGGTCCTTACCGGACGGCGAGCTACCCATTGCTCACCGTCCGCAAGCCCGCGCATGATCGGTGTCTGGATGTATTAGTGCCCGGTTATGGCAAAAGGCCCGCTCACTATAACATGCGACGTAACCATTGCTAGCAAGACGTGGGTGTAGGCAGTGCCGGATTAACTACGTAGCAAGAATAGTATTTGCTACGGGCCCCGCGTAAAATCCCCGCGTAACCAAACCTCCGCCTGAGCGCATTTTTTTTTAATGCAGCGTATTATTAGACGTGGTATAATATTAAATTTTATTGTATGTTACAAAAATGTGAAACGTAAAACCTTTTCCGACTAAGACAAACCACGTCAGACAGTCGGTAATCGATTATTTCGTTGGTAAAAATAACACACAGAATTTTCATACGGTAAACGCACAAGTTCTATAAAAAGTCGCTCGTGCTATGTATAGAATTTGAATCTGGTCGATAATCGGCTCAACAAAAAGTCTGACGTGTACGAGCGTCCTTACTCGACACTCAGTTTGATGCGTAGCAGAATTGAAATGGTTCGATTCAAAATGTGTAGTCTACACTATTTTTTATTATAATTTAGTAATCATATACCATTTTTTTTTCAAGAAATTAAGGCTCCTTGATAGAATTTGCTACGGGCCCCGCGCTTCCTTAATCCGGTACTGGGTGTAGGCACCTACTAATTACTATATAATAGGTACCTACACCTGTGCCTACCCTTCGAGGAACGTAGACGTGATGCTTGTGTATGTTTTTAATACACATGGTGTGCTAACACAAACAAAGATGATTGTAGATTAGCTACATCATCTGCCTAGCCAGAAGTTCCTTCATAAGTATGTATGGTAGTGCTTCCCCGGATGAACTCCTTCTCAAAGAGCTCCACTCCGAATAATCCAGACTTAAGGCTCCCGCAGACAGGCGCGACGTGACGGCGCGAGGTGACACTAGTAGCACAATTTATATGAAAACTTCATGGAAAGTATCTCGCTGCGCGTCGCGCTGCCTGTTCGTGCCACCGCTATCGCGCCAGTCTGCACGAGCCTTTACATGAGAATATATTATAGGTATAAGTATTTTACTCCAAAAATCTGCTACAGAGGCAGTATGTACCTATCTCTTAACGCAATAAGCACACAGTTTTTGTGTAATTACTTTTTTCGCTCGTCATATTCCCCGTATTGCAGTACAAATAACTTGCTTGTACAGTAGAACAAGCTATTTGGTATGCACGCAAAATATCATATTTCTACTACACTGCCAATACCTACTTATTTTTATTGTGTGCGTAATATAACTTTTTCAGCGTATGGTCACAACAAAGCCACCACGCATAAAAAAATAGCCAACCTCAAAAACAGCTGGCTTTTGATTTGCTTGTTTTTTGTATATTGCCAAATTGCCACCAACATTTTGAAACTAAAATTATTTATCCCTTTGTTCGTTTTTTTATAACTAAAATTTTTCACTTTTTGTTGTAGAACAAATTGATTCCTAACAAAATCATCAACATACACAAACTGGATTCGATAAAACATATTAAAAACTAACTCAAAAACTATTCAAGCAAAGTAAGTAGGTATTATATGGGACTTCCACGCAGGCTTGCCTCATGTAAGCTAGCAAGCTTACAATTCCGGAATTTGGTCAGTATTCAATATATTATGTAAGTTGTTTCCGATTCCACCAGATGTATTGATGAAAAATAATATGCTTTCGATGTTTCAACACTATTTAGGAACTATGGCGTCATAAGGGGTACTCAATTTGGTACGTGATTACAATCGTACTCATTCAGTTGGTTGCAATCATGTACCAATGTTGGCCTTAGAGAGTCGCTTTCGATGGTTCTCTGCGGTGTAGGTAGGCCAGTCTCTTAATGATGTTTCACTTAAATAGATAAATTTGTCTTAGTACTTATAAGAATTAGACCTTGATTTATAATATCATCTGATACTGGTATTTGGTCATCATTCTTCTGCGAACACGCCCTATTTTTTTTTGGGTGGAAATCGTCAAATGATTTCTCCCGCTCTGGGCGGAGCGGGAGGGTGTGTCAGACTCTTACTGACTAAAACCCACCCGTATTCCTTCCGTTGCCTGTGTTGCGGGGGCCCGGTGACCCCGAAATTAGGATTAGGATTAGTACCTTCCCGCGACCCCGGCAGGCACCGGCCCTAGTGGCCCTACGATTGTACTGACGACATCTCTTTGAGGCGCGCGTGGAATACAACGCGCCGTCGATCCGGGCCTGGTCCTTACCGGACGGCTCACCGTCCGCAAGCCCGCGCCTACGGTGGCTGGAAATCCGCCCGGGGTTCCCGACGCCCAGGGCGTCTCCTGCGGCGGCTAGGGGCGAGAGGGCGCGAAATTTGTCTTACCCTTAACCGTCCCGCCTCCTCCTTCGCGAGAGAGCATTACTGCTTCGCAGAAGGAGGTGACGGCTGCCCATGCCCTCTCGCTCCGTACCATGGCCTGAACTAGGGCCGGACGCGAGAGATCTCTGCCGCCGATCGCCTCCACGAGGACACGGCGGTGCTCTGAGTGCCAAAATAACAAAATTGTCACAAATCATTCTCTCAGTTTAGGAGCCGAATCCGAAAAGTACAGCATCAGCTAAGATTTGTTTCCGAAGTTCGTCGTCCTTGATAAGGCCAAGTTCAAGTTTACAGGCTGCTTGATAGGTCGCCATTAACAGTTAAAAGACTTTGGATAGATGTTGGACTGCGAACATGTTGTAAAAGGATCCTCAATTGAAAGCATTTGGATTGGCTAGGATGAATACTAGATTCTACCAAGAATAGTCTTGATCCCGAGATGCCCTTCGACCTCTTGTCCTCGTTTTCTTTTCGAAAATAATTTAATTGTTCATGTGTAATATGGAGGAACATCGTGGTTCCTATAGACAAGTCTTCGCGAAGTCGTCTGTGATATATAAATCAAAGAACGCCGTAACTGGCCGTAAGTGTTGTGAAAAATGAAATAGTCTGGGGTCATAAGGAAGGGATTTGTGTTTATTAAGTATGGTTTTAATAATATATAGTTTTCTCACAGAGAGTAAGTCGCTAATTTGGTAAAGGCTTAGAGTAGGAAATCGACTGTTTTTAAAATACATTAATTTTATGAAATGAAATGAAATGAAATGAAATGAAATGAAATTGTTTATTCTGTAAATAGGATATGAGAATCACTTTTACACGTCATATTAAAAAATAAGCTAGATGGAGTCGACATTTCCTATCTGACTACCCCTGAGAAGAAATGGCGAAACAAACTCAAGGGTCAAAGTCTCTTTTAAAGTCCAGACATAATCTTGGACAGATCATGTGAGGACCATGTAGATCTATGTCTGAAATGGTCTTTTGAGGAAAGAACCACACAAATTTGAGTGGACCTGTCCAGTCAGTGCAAGCATTTGTCAGTAATCGTGTAGCTCAACTCAAAACTTAAGGAGCTCAACGACTCGACGAACAATACCAAGGAAAGGACAATTGGGTTGGCCGCATAAAGAACTCAAAATGCCAGACCATCATTAAAACTAAGAGAAAAAAAAAAACAACAAGAAATAGATAAAAATGACCCACATAGTGTTCACATTCACAATAATTAAAGTAATATAATACTTTTCAAGGTACATAAATATTCACTTAATTTTGCTTATAATATTCATCAATGTCAATATGTACATATAGTTGTATATAATGATGATTTTGCATAATTTTAATATCAAATTTTATGGTTTTAGCACAAAGCTTATCAGAGCGAGCAGCTCAATCCCAAGCACGTCGTCGTTGTCTCCTCTCAAGGTCAATAAATTTAGTTTTTACTGCTCCTCCCCAAATGGGGATGCAGTACGTCAAGACAGATTGCACCAACGCTATGTATACTTCATTATTAAGGAGGCGTCTAGGGGTATTCGAATTAGTGAGTATATTCTTTGGAACAATATAATAATAATAATAATAATTCATTATTTTCAGACATACAGTCCACTTTGTTAGTAACAAATTGACATAAACACTATGTTAGTAAGAAATAAATTACATGTAAATTGAAAAAAATAAATTACATGTAAATTGAAAAAGGAAATAGGACGATTCATTTAACATGCCTTAACGTTTTAAAAATCCAGCTCATTTTTCTAATTCTAGTATTTACCTGTTCAAGGTGGGGATACCAGGATAGTTTTTGGTCAACTATAACACCTAGATATTTCGTTTGTGATACCTTTTCTAATGTTGGGCATAAACAGTTATTTGAACCGTCACAGGTATGTACTCTTAAATTAAGTTCTTTACTAGGCTGGGAACGATTGGATATACTGAAGCAGATATAATTTTAGCTGGGTTAAACGTCAACAAGTTATCATTCAGCCATGTATCTACCTGGGTCAAAACAGCCTCAGCACTCAGGGCAACATTATGCCAGGTCTTCACGGTAAAAACAACAGCAGTGTCATCAGCATAGGAAAACACTTTAGCATTATTGATCCTGAGGTTTCATAAGTCAGTGATATAAAGGAGAAAAAGCGTAGGACCATGCACGCTTCCCTGAGGAACACCGAATGTGACATTTGCGTCGTTACTAATATATTCTCCTACTTTGATCCGTTGGTTTCGGCTAGCCAGGTAGTCTTTTAAAAATTTGAGCAGGATTCCTCTTACTCCTGCAGTTTCCAATTTGTTTATTAGGATGGGGACAGAGGCGGTGTCAAAAGCCTTTTTTAAGTCAAGGAAAACAGTCAGGCACTTACAACCATTATCCAGATTATCAGCAATAAGAGTGGTAAGGGCAGTATCTGCATCTTAAGTTGAAATTCCCTGTCTAAATCCAAATTGAGAACTACTAAGGGTATTATTTTTTTTTATATGTTATAAGTCTATCATTAAATATTTTTTCTATGATTTTAGATATAGCCGGTAATATGGATATAGGCCTGTAATTGTTTACATCGTCTCTGTCCCCGCCCTTGTAAACTGGTATGATAATAGATTGCTTGAGAGGAGCAGGGAAGACACCCTTAGTAAAACAAAGATTGGCCAAATGTGATATAATAGGAACAATTTCCTGGCCTATGTATTTCAAAAATCTAGTAGGTACGTTATCCCAGCCAGGTGCACTATCAGATTTTAGACTCATCAGAATCCTACCCACTTCGTGGGGATTTGTATCTAAAAGAACAAATGACTTTCCTTGAGTCAGTTTGACTGCTTGAGAAGAGTTGTTTACCTTGGTTACTAAGGGTTGAATTATTTTTGCAAAAAAATAATTTATGTAATTTACCTTTGTTGTTGATTAGAGATTTTTTACTGTAAACAGCACTCTCTGGCCATTATCTAGGTGCACCGCTAAATGGATTACTGTTGGATGCCTCTCAGAATGTGAGACTCGAGAATTCTCCACAGCTTCTGATGTGCTCATATTTGCCATTTAATTATGTTTCGATCTAATTTTGTTTTTTTTATGTCTAACATCTTTCCTCTTGCCCCCATAATTGTTTTTTTTCCCTTAAATATCAAATAACTTGTCCCGCTCTGGGCGGAGCGGGAGGGTGTGTCAGACTCTTACTGACTAAAACCCATCCCTGACCAGGGCTTGGTCCTTATCGGACGGCGAGCTACCCATTGCTCACCGTCAGCAAGGCCGCGCCTGCGGTGGGCGGGAATCGACTTGGGTTTCCCGACGCCCAGGGCAGCTCCTGCGGCGACTAAGGACGTGAGGGCGTGAAATTTTCCTCTCCCTCACCCGTTTCGCTTCCTTATTCGCGAGCATTACTGCTTCGCAAAAGGAGTTGATGGCTTTCCATGCCCTCTCGCTCCGTACCATGGCCTGGAGCAGGGCCGGACGCGAGAGATCACCGCCGCCGATCGCCCCCACCGTGTCCTCCGGGCGATCCACACAATGGTGACACCCGGGCGTTGCCTCCCGCTTTATCCGAATAGGAACCTCCTGAAGTGGCCGTGTCCGGTGAGGACCTGCGTCAAACGGAAGGTAAGAACGCCGTGGCGCCTCTCTAGTACAGGGGAATATGGGACTACCCATTTATTATTAAGCGTGACCTAACTCTCAATGTCACAGTATTGCCACCGTCTTCAGGGCTTCTTCGATGATAAACTGGATAGACATCGTCCCTGTTTCCGTCTCAGCTATAAGTTTCCGTGGGTATTTCTTACAAGTCCCATCGGTCACGCGGAGAATTTATGTAATTTATGTGTTCCCCACATGGGCATGGGCCACGTTTTTAATCACAATATCAAATAATAAGGGATCCCGTCGCGGAACTGGAAGTTCGTCTGATATTATATTATCAACTTCGTCAGGTTTTATTTTGGTTTCAAGCCATAACAGAATCAGTATTTCATAAAATATAAAAATGGTATTAACTTTTCAAAAGGAACAATTCAGCTTTACATTATTTAACTCTATTTACGCAGCTCACGCCGTGGAAGGTCTCAAAACGGACGAATACCATCATAACTTTAAGTCGTTTGTGTATAATTTGCATAATATAACCTATGTCCATCTGGTATACTTTACCTTTCAAATGGTGTAATAATTTATCCAATAGGAGCTGTGGTTCCGGAGATTACCCTCCACATATATACAAACTCACAAAACTCGGTCTCTCTCTATATAATAATTATAGATTACCATGCTATATACCTGATAATATCTTGTCCAAGTTTAGTGTACATACGACTTCTCAAAACGACTAAAGTTGCGACTCGAGGTTGCGACAGACGAGCAAACTGGCCGCGTTCGCAATCGTGTGGCAATGTGTAGTGCAACCCGGCAGCAGTCGCAGTAGACCATCTAACACTTAGCCATCGTGTAGTGCTCAAGTTAACTCAAATTCGGGAGGAAATAATAAAGGTTATTTTGTGGAAAATTCGTGATTTTAAATGTGAGTATATATATTATTTAAGAAGTCTTTTAAAATTGTTGGCATCATTTTTCGTTTATTTGTTTTGTGTGTGTTTTACTGTTAGGTTCCTAATTAGTGTTTCAGTAATTGCTTTGTTGTTTTAATAAGGAACTGTGATGCTAATTGGTTAATTAAATGGGGTTAAATATAATTCCCTAATTAAATATCTATTTATTTAAGACGTAACTGTTGTCTTTTAGCATTCAAACTTTAGGTAAGTGAAACTAATGATTATAATTATTTGTTGTAATCGTCGTGTCAGCGGGCACTTCATTACGAATTCATGTCGAAATTGAATCTAAATATTGTAAATCTATTTAAATACCATTGAGGTAATTGTATACCTAGGCAATTACCTAAAATATATGATCTTAAATACATTAGTTATAGGATGCAAAGTTCATATTATTCAGCCGATCTTGAAGTAAATACTTTGGAGAACTTACCTAGTCGTCCTTGAGACTTATCGTCTTGTCATAATAAAATTGTAATGTTTATCTCACGTTTATACACTCCCTTGCAAATAATTGGGCTGATTTTCGCCACTTTTTGAAAATCGTGCTTTTATTGATTGGAATAAGTCTGGCAAATTAAACATGCATGCATTGATATGATTCTCAGAGTCAGACATTTTGATTGCACGTGTAAAAGAACGTTTTATCCCGCGGATTGAATTTTCGCTCGATTGGCCCTTGACCCTGAACATAAGTACCTATACTTACCACCAAAATAGTCTACGCGAGACTAAATTGATTTTTATTGTGTCTACATATAATTACGAGACGTAAAATGTTCACATAATTAGGTTATAGGTTCTAATGCTGCGAATGTAGGTGGGTATTTATTTTCCCAAGTTATGAATAAACTTTCTAACGACATTAATTTGCATAATACCTACTACCTGCGCCCCGCGGTTTCACCAGTCTCGATCCTGGGAGATTATCGGGATAAAAAATATTCTATGTCCTAATCTAGCTCATGGTCTACCCATGTGCCAAATTTCATCCAAATCGGTTCAGCCGTTTTAGCGTGAAAGTGTAACAAATAAACAAACTCACTTTCGCATTTATAATATTAGTTAGGATTAGGATAATATTAAGTGTTTACCCAACGCTTACAAAAACACAAATTTTAAACCTTTAGGTACTGTAACTACTACAGGTAGGTACAAAGTTCACTTGCATTGTTTGTTACTTATAATAATTGTAATCGTGATTGTAAGTAATCACTCTAAAGGATACATGGAGAAATAAAACTGGACAGACGAATCTGATACGTCATACGATCGGTTTGACCGGAATGCCGGATGCGTGCACTCATGGTGCAAATACACGAAATAACTTAATAACTTACTTCTAACTACAGTGCTAACTTTAGCACTGTAGTTAGAAGTAAGTTACTTGATCTGGAACAGCACTGACTTGTGGAAATAGAAAACATTGAGAAACCTGGGGTAAATAGTCTCAGACTGAAATATTACAAAAACGTTGCTGTAGGCTCCTCACAAAGAGAAGGCCTGTGTGCTGCGTCCCAGCAGTTGGAACATTATATATTGATTATTCTTTGCTTATGCACACGAGAAATTCCAGGTCTACCTCTGGGATGGCAACGCATCTGCGATGCCTCTGGCCAGTGGTAGTACCGAGGCGATGACCGCTTACCATTAGGAGGAACACTTACGTAAGAAGAAAGAAAACATTATGAAGAAACCTGAAATTATTATTTATTAAAACTATAGCTGCAAGATCGCACCAACTCGACGAAGTCTCCAGCATGAACAGACTGCTGATACCCCAGAAGATAACGGTAAAACCATTCCAATACCTCCAGAGAGACTATAAGATAGGAAAAGATGGATAAAAGGACTTCGTGAATGACGGTATTAAAGTATTGGAGAAGTCATTGAACACTAAGACTGTAACTTTATTATCTTCCATTCTCCACCTTATATCATCAGATTCATCAGTTACTTTAAGGAGAGTTTAAAAGGCACTCGGGCCTGAAACCGGGTTGAAGAGGACTGTTGAGGGAATTGTGATAAATAAAGTCGGATAATTGCTTATGAACACTGGCCCCGAGCACTTTAGACAGAAAGGGAAGCGTGGAAACTGGGCGAAAGAGACTAGGAAGAGTGGAGTTGGATATTTTAGGCCGAACAATGGCTTTACGCGACAGGAAGGGCAAAACACCAGTGTAAAGGAGAAGTAAGGAGGGTGGGTTGAGGGGGATGTGGAAGATTGTGTCTGTTGAGCAAAAGCCGTTACGATCATACGGCGGCTAATGTTATCGCAGCCTACGGCTTTGATCTCGTATAAATCTCTGAAACGCGCGGTCCCTCCAACGCATTGCCATCCGAACTCCTCTGTCCACCCAGGCGCCGACAGACGCTTCAACTGGATTTACTTGATAGGAGCATGGGTCTCATAGTCTGACCACAACATTGTTCAAAAACTAACGTTTTCGTCAACTGAAGCAGCAGCTTCCAGGAGTCATCAGTCAATATTGAATGTATCTTATTGAAGCCTCTCGCTATTCATACATGTTAAGGCGCGCCTGTACTGGAACTTGGGTTTATGGGGTTTAAGGTCATGGGATAGGAAAATAAGGTTGTGATGTGAAAAGCAGGAGGAGTATGTTGACCATGTGAGAACACTAGGGAAGGATTAGAGGTGAGGATCAGGTCAAGCTAAATATCATCACCGACTATATTATGATGAGTGGGTTGGAGAGGCAAAACAGGCAGATTGGCTGACTCGATTAGATGCACTCCTGCATCTAATCGAGTCAGCCAATCTGCCTGTTTTGCCTCTCTCCTTTACAGGACCGAGGGGAGCAAGAAGGCTGGTATTAAAATCCCCCATAACAATGTGAGGTTTTACGACTTGATAAAACATGAAGATTTCTTTATTATATATAAGTAAAATATTAATGTATTGTACACATAAACCTTCCGTAATAAGTGCTTTAAATGATGGCCAAACCGCATCAAAATCCGTTGCCTAGTTTACAAGAACAACGCGGTCACAAGGACAGACATGAAAAGCGACTTTAATTTATAATATGTATAGAAGTATTTAAAGATAAAGAACTACGGAAGTGCGTCATTGGTTTACGCAAAAACTAGTTAAATACAAATGTAGTTAGGTAACGAATTATGCCAATTAGTAACTATTTGTGTAAAAAACAGTTGCAAACAAAGTTTGGATTTTCCGTCTGGGATTTTACTGTTTTTTTTTAACTTACATAGTAAAGGGTAATCCCCTAAGTATTATGCATGTAAATAATGAGTTAAGTACTTAAGTATGAAGTCAACTTGTATCTGTCGCAAGCAATTTGTATAATTCCGCATTTTACAAACTGCGTCGTCCGTTTAAAAACGCTCGCAGTTATGAAATTTGCCGAAGCCAAAATGTTAATCTATTTCATAAGACGTTCGCTCGGTTCACGATGTTGGTCACAATTCTAACATAACCTAGCCCATTTGGTCGGGGTGCCCTGGATGTCGAAATTATAACAATTGAACGAGTTGCCAATTTGCTTTCAGCCTCCTAACTAATATTATAAGTGCGAAAGTGAGTTTGTTTTGGATTTGGATGAAGTTTGTCACATGGGTAGGTCATGACCTGCGTAAGGACATAGGCTACTTTACATCCTGGATCGCAAATGAAGTCGTGGGCAACAGCTAGTATTTCATAACTGCGAGCGTTTTCGAACGGACGGTGCAACCTGCCTGCAACATATCCATCTTAATAGATACGTAAACACTATCTCATGCACATCAGTAGTGAGGTAGCTGTCACTAATGTCAACTGCCAGTCATCACGAATGGCGGGAAACAGCTGAGAGAGAAGCGTGCCTGCACGGGAGGCTTGGTGTAGTGTTGAGCCAGTGTAGTGATATAATCAGCATAAAGCCTGGAATACACATACCTTGCAGTACAGAATTAGCATGTGTACCTATACCTACGAAAAGAGTATGATCATTTACACACACAGGGAGCATGCTGTAATGAGCATACTACTTACTAGCAAACATGCATGCTTTTTAATAGCATAATATGTGTATTTCAGCCTTGATCAACAGGATTCTACACAACTTAATTTACTTTTGACGTCTTGTCACTCGTTGCTTACCGCTCAATTTTCGTGAATGACAAATCACCGTCGATTTTAATCGCTAATCAAAAAAAAAAAATAAAAAAATCAAAATATTTTTATTTCACATAATAATAATAATAAATAATAATAAAAATATATTCAAAAATATAAGGTACAGCGTTAAATAACAGTTTTTCTTAAATCTATGTCAAGTTCACCCATGATTTGTGCCTGAACTAGGAAAAACCTACATGGGCACTTATGAAACGTCAGAAGCTAGGTGCACGGTTCCAATTGGTCGTTTCCTATGGAGAAGAGCCGGCAAGAAACTCCACGGTTACTATTTTAAAAATAATTGGCTTTTACAATGTTCTCAAATTACAGTGTTAATCGGTATGGGAGGACAGTGTAGGCCTGTCGAGAAGTACCTACTTAACAAAAAAAAAGAAAAGAAGAAGGGCTACAAAAGATCTAGTCTATTAAGCCTACAACGTTCTCACATTCACAACGTACACAAGAATCCATGTAAAATAATATTAAAATAATAAAAATAAAAACCTATTTAAACCAAATGACATGTTTGCCATAATAAGTAATAACTACAAGACAAATTGCTACTCGAGCAACGGTTGCACTTCTATTTAAATCTTAGGATTTTAAATCTTTTGGTAGATACCTAATTTTTGTCGGGTCGTTGATCTCCATAAGTTTGAGTTGAGCTACGCGATTACTCACACTCCACAAATAATATCGACGGTGGAAATTTTAAATGTCGTTATAAGGTTTAAATCTAGTTGATATGTCTACTGACTGGACCGGTTCACTTAAAGCAACCGGTGAGATGATCGCACTCAAACTAGGCATGGTTCTGAGCATAAGTGAATATCTCAAACATATGGTTCTCGTTATGATATCAGAAACAAACTCAGAGGTCATAGACATTTCTTATAACGGGCATTATAAGAAATGTCTGCGACCTCTGAGTTTGTTTCGGTGTTTCTTCTCAGTAGTAGACGAATAGGAAATACTAACCACATCTTGCAAATATTTTGAGTCAGTGTTATTTATTTATTCACTTCAAACTCAACATCGTCATCAATTTATTTGGGGTCGACGTCACATGTCTTTTTGGTCCCATACTCAGGGCCGGATTTAAAGTTGTGGCGGCCCTAGGGCAACCAAGAAGTGGAGGCCCCGAAAAATTTGTGGAACAGATAAAAAAAAAACAATTAAAAAAGGTACCTTATGAAGTTATGATTGTCAACTTTTTTGTCTTTGATAGACAAAGAAAAAAGTTTACAATCATAACGATTCAAACGATGTATATAAAAAAAAAAAAAAATGTGGAGGCTTGTTTGTTGTGGAGGCCCGGAGTTAGTGCCCTGTTGCCTGTCCTAAATCCGGCCCTACTTCTCTATTAGTGGTCATCTCGGTAGTCACCACCTTTCTAGCCATATCATCTCATTACAAACTAACCTTCAAGATATCTAATTTGACTCGACTATTTTATTTATATTATATTTTGACTATTTGTAAGCCATGTTACTAAACTATGACAGCTATAGTTCGGCCGCCGACAGAATGCCTGTCGGAAACGTATTCGCTCATCGGCCGGAGAATAATGCAAACGTAACCAGCGACTTTATAATCGGAATTCCAAAATCTTACCACATCGATTTTTGTTAAATTCTGCACACGCAAGGTCAACATTTTGCAAAATTCTATTTCGAGTGTTATTACCAATGGTGTTACCTCACTATATAAATAAATGTTGCCAGGTGAATTATTTATTGACCCACCATAGACTTGCGTCATTTATAAACTCATTTATATTTATCCCATTAAGTTGGATCCGCAGTGATGGCCGCGAAATTCAAATTTTATTACGTTTTTACAATTTGCAGGTCAGTGTCAGGTTGTGGCTTTATGAAAATATGATTTATGACCTTAACAAATATGTATTTACAGAATTATAATCATTCAAATCATTCATACGTCTCTCTAAGTTAGATTTATGCCATGAAAGGGCTTGTTGTGAGGGTCTCAAATATATTTTTTTTTTATAATTTTAAAATAAAAAGTTAGGTTAGTAGGTTAAAGTTATCTAAGAAAATAGATGAAAATTGACGATTCGAAATTGAAAATTGAAAAAAGTTAAGATTATAGGAAATATGGTGTTAAAATAACATGGTCAATCTCTCAATATTGTGCGTACAAACTTTCGTTTACAGTTAGAATGTATGAACAGTTTTTCAACTATAATATTAAGTTTCTTCTTTGGATAAATTATCTTAAGATACACATAAACAACGTATAAACATGTTAGATAATATGTATATTCATTGTACGGTATCCTCACCACACGAGTTCAAGTCGCACTTCTCAGGTTTTTTATTTTTTTTAATTTGCCTGCCAAAAGTGACCCAGATCCTGCCAAAAGTGAATCTAACGGACCGATTAAGTTGTTTGGTAGGTATTCATGAATTTCTGTGACCTAAACATGAATGTGTCACATAAACAAATTATTTCTATTTATTTTTTATTAATTTTGGCATATTCAAAATTAATTTGTTTATGTGACACATCCGTGTTTAGGTCACAGAAATTGATGTATACCTACCAAACAACTTAATCGGTCCGTTAGATTCGGAGCAAATTGGCTGTGACCGACAGGCAGACACACGACTGACCCTAAAAGGGTTCCGTTTTTCATTCGGACGTACGGAACCCTAAAAATGTGCCATCGGGATCTTAGGACTAAGCTTACGCTATGTGTCGGCCTGTCGCAGGGCTGTATCTTCAGACTGCATAACATGCAGGTTTAAATTGTTACAGAACACGTAGGTGTATCTATAACCTGTGTCATGGCAAATCAGAAAGTCCCAAGTTTCCAACCCACGGGTTGGTACAGAACCTTAGTGTGCGATACTGACACACATGCGACAGTAGGTTTCTAATATTGGCAAATTTCGTAAAATAAACTAATACATGAATTTATTTCTGTAAGTAGGTTTGTACAAACACTTTTACACGTCAATCATATTTTTTAAACTAGATGAGGTCGGCGTTTCCTATCTGAGAAGAAAGGCCGAAACAAACTCAGTGGTCACAGACAGACCAGACATCTTGGTCAGATCATGTGAAGACCATGTAGATTGGTGTCTGAAATGGTCTGTTGATGAAAGAACCACACAGATTGAGTGGACCTGTCCAGTTAGTGCACGCATTTGTCAGTAGTTGTGCAGCTTAACTCAGAACTTAAAGAGCTCAACGATTCAACGAACAATACCAAAGAAAGGACATTCTGACAACTGCCAGACCATGTTTAAAACGAACTGAGAATAAAACAAAATTAAACAATGACCCACATAGGCTTCACATTTACAATAATTAAACTGCTCCTTAGTCAATTAGTTAATTGTTATTGGTGCCGATTCCCTTGTTCACAAACTAAACTAAATTTAAGTTCAGTGCAGTCTTTTCTTTCTATTTCATTAAGAAAAGGACAGATGATCAATTTTAGTTTAATCCTGTCAAATTAATCAGCGCTTGACGTAAATTGACGTAATTTTAGTAAGCAAGTTTTTAATCACGTCTAAACTTGTATGGAGTAGTGACAGACGCTGATTAATTTGACAGGACTAAACTAAAATTTATCTTCTGTCCTCGTCTTAATGAAATGGAAAGAAAAAGATGCACTGAACTTAAATTTAGTTTAGTTTGTGAACAAGGGAATCGGCGCCATTAACTAATAGCCTTGAATATAACCCGGAATATTGTGATTTGCGCAAAAAGTGATGAGAAACTCATTAAATATAATTATATAATCATGCACAATACTGATATTTAAAGCCTTGAAAACCCGAGCTGTGATGACATAACATACCAGACATTAGATACGTAGACTTTATCTATAAATTAAAATGATGTGGACTTGCATTCATAGATTTTAATTTCTCTAAAACAGCGTATAGAATAAAATGTTGTAGCAGTCTGCATCAAACTCGCTCCCTACTTCGTCATCTTGATCTGCCTGCCTTTCCCCAACGATGTTGGGGTCGATTTCCAATCTGACCGTATGCGTCTGAATACCAGTACGACGCGCGACTGCCTATCTGACATCCACAACCCAGTTACTGGGTAACACGATACCCTTTGGCAAGACTGGTTGTCAGACTTTCGAGCTTATCCTCTATTAAATGGGACTGAAATATAACTGAGGAAAACGGTGTGCTGTACACCTCTGACTATTCTTTCGGGGAATACCGGCGTGATGTTATGATAAGCGAAAGTGCAGTATTACACTACACCTAGAATCTAGGTTACCTATTCTGGCATCTAATTGAAGTCGTATTCGCAATGTCTCAGAAGTATTTCTCTAACGTAACTGTGAAATAACGTTGTATCTTATTTTTTTTTGTCTGTAAAAGGTTTGGTTGGGATCCTATCCAATCCGAAAATTCGAAGGTGAGTTTGTTAACGCTTTTACGCTAAAACGTCTGAATGGATTTGGCACATGCGTAAACCATGACCTGGATTAGGACGGGATACTTTTCATCTCGATATTCCCATGAGATTGACACGTATGCGGGTGAAATCGCGGGGCACAGCTAGTTATAAGCAAAATTGCTAGAAGGGCTCGTGACTTAGTAACAGTAAAAACGTTAAGCTACGCTTGCCTAGGTCGGTCTGTGGATGGGCCGTCATGCATTTTATACCGAGACCCCGCCATGCCTCGGAATGTCGTTTGTAGATCTTTGACAGTCGTTACAGGTAGTCAGAAGCCCGAAAGTCTGATAAGTGTTATCGTGTTACATAGTAACTAGGTTGTGAAGGTCAGATAGGCAGTCGCTCCATGTAAAATACTGGTATGGTTAGACTAGAAACCGACCCCAACACAGTTAGGAAAAGGCTCGGCAGATGAGTTGTTAAAAACGCAAATATTTCGGATCCTGTTCATGTCAAAGGTACCGTAACCGTACTGTGGGTAATATTACGATGGGCAGTGTATTTAAAAAACCTTTCGAAACGTATACCTGTTCATGTGTAGGCGTAAGTCGAACTCAAGATGAGCTAGGGCTGTACTTAGAGAGTTATCATCCGATCAACCGATTTCAGGGGAGAGTTTTTAGAGCATACATTCAGTTATGATGAGTAGCGATTTATGTTAATGTTCACTATGATTCTATTGTAAAATGTGTGATATGCTTGAGTGTAAATAAATAAATCGAATAAGGAAAAAAGGAAGATTTAAAAAAAAAATGCGTATATGGTCGGAGACGGGCGCGCGCACGCACACACACACTCGTATATAATAGAAAGAGACAGAGAAAGAGAGTCGCATGGAAGGCATAACGCTTTTTCCTTACGTGACGATTTCTACCAGTCAACTCCTACCCCAAGCCGCGTCGAGGTGATACGTAAAAAATAAATCATTGTGAACTGGGTGGGCGACAAGAAAGTGACAGAGTCAATTACTTCCACATGCGAAAAAAGAGTGCGCAGTAGTGCGTTGGAACCAAAATAAAACAAATTAAAAGCGCCAAACCAAAAAAAATGTATTAAAATATTTTCAGCCAAAAATTTCAATGACCTAATAAGCACATTTTGAATACAATTTTGCAATAAAATTACTTACAATTTTAGGATTACAGAAAAAATATGAAAAATAAGAGGTCTTTTCGGAATTAAATTCTATCGTTATCGCGGAAATTTAATTGTGTTTTCCTTCAGTCAGAGTATTAAACAAATACTCAATAGGCATATATCATGTATGTATACTCCAAGCGGGTAGTGTGACTACCTCATTGGTCTAGAGCTTCCGAGCACGTGATCTGCAGGTCGGGGAAAGTGTTATCGGGTTGTTCCATCATAATTTTCTCACTAGCAGCCCGGAGTCTAGATTTATTCCTGATTAATGGCTCTAGTCCGCTCGTCCTATTAATCGGGACATGAAACTAGCGATATAAATCTAAAGTCGAATTATTAATTCACCGGAGTAATCTGAATATTCTATTCTATTTTTCTCTATGGAAATGGTGCCGATGTCAACAATTCTGCCAATGTCAATGCGTGGAGAAAAAGTGCAGATAAAAAAAGGAATATCTAATAATTTGTTGATAAAATAATTAATTATTGGATTTAGTGTGAAACTTGTTGACGAGTATTAGTACGGGGTAATCTGACATGTGCTAGCTGTCATTTTGGGCAATAAAAATGTCATATTTATTGTATTCTAGATTTTTACACTTATTATTATACATTAATTTTACACTTATAAAAATATATTAAACTAAACGATCACCATTACAATAAAAATGACCATTTTATTACACAAATTGACAGTTACCTACCACATGTCAGATTACTCCAATGAATTAATAATTCGACTTTAGTCGGTAATAAATCTTTATGAAATTCAGGCGTGTTGCAGATAAATATCTACTGTTAATAAATAAGTAACATCACATAAAATCACTCCTGTAATCGCCAAGAGGGTAAGCAGAGGAGTAAGGTACAGCCGAAGAACCATGGGCGGAGTCTTTCGCCAATTGTAAACAACATGTAATAAGGCAAAAAATATATTAATTATAAATAGCATTAAGGCTCTTACAGACTCGGGCGATATCGCGGACGCGACAGGCATATTTCTGCCTGTCGCGCCCGCGATATCGCCTCAGTCTGTAAGAGCCTTTATTGTGGCAATTGTGCGTCAATGATGGTGGGTCAAGGTCAGTGAGCAAGAAACCACAACACCAAACAAATAACTGGATTGTACGGACATAAGTACCTTCTTCTTGCAATACCTGCTGTTACTAAATGTATGGCTGTCAATTTACACAATCATTTTATGGAGTGTTACTTCTAACATGTCGGCTCAACTAGGCACTTCATTAAGTGACAACTTAATGAAGTGCCTAGTTGAGCTCCTTCTGAGTTCTGCCGTCAAACATGGGGTCAACCACACGTCAATAGTAACACTTGTGTTACGAAACCATCCTCACTGCAGTATTTTTGTCTTATGAAGCAACGCGCGCTTTACTTGTGGTTACCAAGTGTACAAACACGATGTGAATGTCTGTGTACGCGCAGGACTCAGGAGCTCTCAGTACCGGCCGCGAAAATGGTGAAGTTGGAAGTGTGTGTGTGCGTGTGTGCTATGTACTGACACTACTCGTCTTCACTCACACATTCACAGCGTGTTTGTACACTCAGTTACCACAAGTAAAGCGCGCGTTGCTTCGTAACACAAAAAATACTGTACGAAATAAAGAAGGTTCCAAGGTCAAACTGTTACCAATTTACCATTGACTTGCGGTTGAGCGTTCTAGTTCGTTTCTGTTGATACAATCTAGGTCAAACGTTGTTAATTTATTTCATTGTGCCTGTTATTAAATACATAATTTACCGCGAAAGGAACTTCGTTCCAGCCGGGTGTCCCACGACACCTGACGACTTTTATTGTAATCGGATCATTATTTCCAGAGTCAGTTTAACAAACAACTTTATCTCTTCTCTATTGTCAAGGATTTATTTCCAAATCTTTCTCGTATGTGCGTTAACTTCTTACACACGATTGCCACACAGTTCCTCTCGGGCTAATCAGAACAGCAAGTCATTGTGTAACTAGAGTCGGTTCAAACAGAAACCTGTGAATATGCCCAGTTGACCAAGTTACTAGTTACGTTACGTAAACTGAGCAAATAAAAAACAGTACAAATTTGCTGATTACGAATTAGCAAGTGGTTTAAGGAGGGAACAATTTGACATGGATGTCATAATTACAAAGAACTCATCTGCCTGCCTTTTCCCAAATATGTTGCTTAACTGACTTCCTAGACTTGGTAACACGATACCGCCTGGTAAGACTGGTTGTCAGACTTTCGAGCTACAGCTGAAAACCTCATTTTAGTTGGTATTCGCTTAACAATGTTTACAAACACACGGGTCAACTTAGGTATAATTATTTTATTATTTGTAAGTAGGTATTTCATCATTCTCCTGCCCTCAAATTGTATTTGGTGTCAGCGCAACATGTCTCTTTCTTCCATACTTCTCCATTAGTGGTCATCTCGGTATTCACCCCCTTTCTAGCGATATCATCTTTCACACAGTCCATCCATCGTTTCTTAGGTATTCCCCTACTCTTACAGCCATCCACATTCATACCCAAAGCTTTCCTCACGACATTTTCTTCATTTCGTAAGGAAAGGTTTTAGAATTACACATTTGTAAGTATTTATTCATTATTTAATTATGAGCGAACAGCCTAGTTTATTAGTTACCTACACATTTTATTTTTTCTGGGATATTTTCTTTTACGGGCAAAAGCTAGTGAATTGATAAATCACAGGCACTCGCCCGGATTTGGACCAAGAACCTCGTGCATAAGAAGCAAAGCCTTAAGGCGCTGACAAGACCTAATTGACCAAAATAGGCTTCTCTTAAGAAAAAAAATTGCCAAATCTGTATAGTTTGTGGTAGGGGAAAAAAATATATGTTAATTTTGAACATATTTCTCAGAACTCGGTTGTTACCAAAACACGTTTTGAAAAAAAATCTCGATACAAACTAACGTTAAACTAACCTCTTACCTTAAGTTCTAATCCAAAATATCTGTATTACATATCAACATACGTTACGTATCTAATTAATAACAAGAACGTCTTATTTGAATGCAGACTTTGGTCTCTGGAACTTGGTTGTTTTTTATTTTCGATTACTCAACTCAATTTTGAGTAAACAGATAATTGCTTCATATTTTGCAATACATTACAAGCGTCGTGTCATCGCGCTTCTCTTTCTTTTCTATACAATCTGACAGTGACCGCGGTTTAGGTGTTGTCAGCGTCTTAACCACTGGGCCATCACGACATCCTAGTAGGTAAGTTGGCAGCATCCTATTACGACGGCCACACATATCCAACTTATCTGCGAAAAATGTGGCAGATATTTTGACTTGTTGAGATGAACCTGTATAGCTAAATTGAGAAACACATGGTTCGCTATATCTTTCAGCTTAAAGGTCCGATATCGCGACCGCGACAGGCTGCAACATGCCTGTCGCACCCGCGATATCGCCCTAGTCTGCGGGAGCCTTTATCTGAAACGATAGATTTTCTAATAATATTATATAGTTACCTATGTGTTAGTCGTTTTTACATAGTCGTAATTCTGGTAAAATATGACTTAGGAAGGGCAGTGGTGGCCCAGTGGTGCGGCTTACGTATTGAAGGTCGTAGGTCCTGTTCGCACCCAGACCGGCGCTTTACTTTGTGTAAATTATTTCATCACCGCTGCTCTCAAAACGGTGAAGGAAAACATTGTGAGGAAACCGGCGTGTCCTAGAACCAAAAATTCGAAGACATGTGACATCTGCTAACCCGCACTGTGCCCGCGTGGTGGCCGCTTCCTCTCACAGAGAGGGGGTCTGTGTCCCAGCAGTGGGAACATTAAAGACAGAAGTTTTGTGTGGACCGATTTCGAAAATTCTTTTTTTTTAAACGGTATTGCTCTCGAGGTGGTCCCATTGTCACCAAGTCAGAATCTGATGAGGGGATCCCATAGAAATCATCAATAGGCACACCGATATAGATTTAGGTATTTTTTATAGTAACTCGTGGATACCATTTGGTGAAGTGGAACTGATGATGACGATTACAGATGGCCACTGGAACTACTTAGTAATAAGTATTTAACGGGTAGTGATTTGATTAGATTACTTTAATATGGTTGCTAAGTAATTTATGCTCGTCATAATGCATATGGTGAAGTAATAGGAGAACTCCTCAAAATTAACGTCCCTACATCGGGAAAAGCAATACACAAAATACAGATCCAAAGACACCAACTTCCGAAATTAAATTTATATTTCACTTTGTAGTGATTTTTTAGGTTTTTATATCATGTGACTTATACTGAAGAAAACATCGTGAAGAACTCAATAGTCAGACATCAGGACCGTGAGAAAGAAAGCGAGACGATCAATGCTCGTCTGTGAAGAGACTTTTGCAGTTGCAATATTTCAGGAGTTACCATACCGAGGGTTACCATACGGAAAATCGCGCGTCAAGCGATGTTGTAGCATGTGCGGCGCCTCACCCGCCCTGCTAATGATAGGGCCCCAGGCAAAGACTCGCAACCACAAAGTCCGTGCTATTTATAGTTAAATGTATAGAGGGCCAGTGTTACAAGGTCATACTCTTGCCCAACCATGAGCAACTAGTCAGACAGCATTGTAATTACGGATATTGCAGTCATGTTTGAAATTGTGGCGGCATTATCTACATCGCCACATACGAACTACGCATCACACTGAAGTCACGAAAAATCCTGCATCGCGCAAACAAAGTTTACCGCGCGACTAAGTATATATAGGTACAACGTCCCGACATCAATTGTTGGGCAGTTGCCCACCAGACACGACACCCGTCGGAGGATCCTCCCTTTTCTAGGGAGGGTGAGTGAACTTTATACCCCGTTCCACATGCCTCTATTAAATTTTATGACGTAGCAAAGCATTGTAAGTACATATTTCAGATCTTTGTTGCGTTATTTTGTGGGCTGTGGTAACATGACTGAGCTAAACAGACAGCTGTGCTACTGGGCAGTTTGTTGGGCCACTTCTTCTTCCCAGCTAATGTACTGAGAAGTGTTGAAGAACGGGCGTTTTGGGAGACTGTCTCATGTAATTTTGACGTTCAAAAAGGTGCTGATTCTCAGCCTAGTTTTAATAAATGACTTCTAACTTTGATTATGGCGTTGTTACGGGTAGTCAGAAGCTCGAAAGTCTGACAACCAGTCTTGCCAATGGGTATCGTGTTACCCAGCAACTGGGTTGTGGAGGTCAGGTATGCAGTCACTCCATGTAAAATACTGGTATTCAGCTGCATCCGGTTAGACTGGAAGCTGACCCCAACATAGTTGGGAAAGGCAGGCAGATGATGATGATATATATAATTATGGCACCAATGCGATTTCATTGAAGGTGAAGCTGCTGGGCCAGGGTTTGATCCGCAGGTGTTATTGCGATTTTACATTTAGGAATTTCCGCAGCCTGGAGTGTGGATTTGTGTCCGGTTGACGGCAATAGGTGCACCCCTATTACATGGGACTTAATCATTACTGTCGAAATGGGACTTTCGACAGTAATGATTAAGTCGAAACGAAGCTAAAATAGGTGTGTAGCTCTGCTTGACCCTTCGGAATATACAGGCGTGATGTTATAAGCTACGAACTCAAAAGAAAGATAATTGTTGGGTAAAAGCTCGTAGTAATAAATTTAAATTGCGAAAGTTAGGTGGCATGCCCATGCGCTCCATGCAAAACAAAACAATTAAATATGTTTGAAAATGTCATCTAATATTAGTATTAATCAATTTTAAACTACTTATGAAGGAGTTAAGGTTCATAATACTTTGTCCCTAATAAGTTAAATGTGTGCACCTCAATAAAATTCTGTCCTTTTGTCCTCTCGTTAAAGTTGTTCCAGTTTGGTAACTTTAAAATGTTGCTCTGGACAAAAAAAAAAGACACGACTACTGAGATGGTGTCTAATAGTCATTTTTGGAAGAGATAGACAAGTTACGCAGACTACTAAAAAAATGTTATACTTGACAGCAGGACGTTCTTTAATAAAAGACTATGACTTATTCCTCCGTTCCATAAATTAGTTTTTCTTTAAATTTTATTTTATTGTTTTTTTTATATTTTAGGTGTAGAATTTGCACTTATTTTTCCAACTATCCCATCCCATCTAAGTTAGTTTCTATATTGTTCACAGAACCAAGATGTCTACGGAGACTATATCGAGCGCTGAGTTCGAGGCTCTTCCCGATAGGATCGCAGACACGTTCACAGGGCTGAAGATCTTCATCACAGGAGGAACTGGCTTCATGGGGAAGGTGCTGGTCGAGAAACTTCTCAGGTAAACAGTAGTATTACTTATTAACCAGCTGTTATCCGCGGTTTCTTTCCCGTGGTTAATTTGCTTCTCATTCCACAGGAATTCGTGATTTTTGGGAACTCAATCCCAACGTTTCCATTAAACCAATTACAGGGACTCATGAATTGTCAAGGAGTCATTTGGTCAGAGAGATGATGCTAGTTGTCCGTTCTTTTCCATAGGAACCTACTACAGGTTCCTATGGAAATGACCGGGCTAGACACTCCATGGACACTCTTTTAAATTCTCTCATAAATAGCAGCCTATGTCACTTTCCTGTTCACAAATTATTTCTGTGCAAAAAATCACGTCGATCAGTCGCTCCATTGCTGCTTAAAAGAAGGACATGAGAGAAACCAACAAACAGTCTTTCGTATTTATTGTATTAAATAGTAGAGTTTTCGGTGAAGGAGCTCGTCCAGGGAAGTCTCACCCAACATAATAACGGGTTCCGGTGGCGGCGGCATCTACATTGCCACATGCGAACTACCCAACACACTGACGTCACGCAAAATCCTGCATCGCACAAACAGAGTTTACCGCGCATCAACATCCCGACATCAACCGTCGGGCAGTTGCCCACCAGACACGACACCCGTCTGGTCGGAGGATCCTCCCTTTTCTATGGAGGATGAGTGAACTTTACACCCTGTTCCCTGCCTCTATAAGGATGTTGATGGGGCTGCCCCGTTTCTGCAGTGCATCAGGTATTTTTTTGCACAAGTACACGTCGATGGCTTCGACGCCATCGTCAGATAGAAATCTGACTCTTTGCACTGCAGAGTGTGGGAAGGCTCCAACTCCATCCTGAAGACCATAGCGAGGAGATACGATTTACGTTTCTTTATATCTATAAAGAAATAAATATCTAAAAAGATAACTTATACTTATGTTAATAAACTTATTATCTAATAAGTTTACTAACATAAGTATAAGTTATCTTTTTGTTTACTAACACATATGGATGCTGCTTATCCGAAATAAAGATTATTTTATTTATTTATTAAAGTAAATAAAGAGAGAAGGACCCAACAATACTTATCTATCTGTTTCAGAAAATGTCCGGACATCGGCCAGATTCTTCTCTTCGTGAGGTCAAAGAAGGGAAAAAACCAGAAACAGAGATTGGAAGAGATCTTGAATGGACCTGTAAGTACATCTTTATACCTAAGTTAAGTTTGTGAACTAATGTGGGAACAGAAGAAGTAGAAGAAGAAGGGCCTAGACGAAGTGACATTCTATCAGCGATACTGGTGATGGAAAAGTCAAAATATGTGGGACTGAACTATGCTACGGAAAAGCTTATGTCAATTTTGTTGAAAGTCGTCGTAGAGATAAGCTTTGAAAGTTATTGTCGCAGGCGTCGGATCCAGGTCCCGACGTCGGGATGTAGGATGTAGGACGTGTAACGGGTTGATACGTCACATGATCACATCGACCTTTAGGAAAAGACTGTCACGTAGATAAGGGAGACAGAGACAACGCCGTGGATAGTACTTTTAAAGCGTTATCAGAGACGTACACTGCCTAACAAATATGTTGTCGCAGTCCACTGCTGGACATAGGCCTCTCCCAGGCTGCACCACAACCCTGTCCTCCGCCTTACTACTTATAACGTACTACTCTATGGCGCGCCCGTTAACCTGGCGAAATGTGGGTGTACTTACTATATACCAGGTCTGTGTATGTACCTCCAAGGAACAGCGTGATGTTTGTACGTAGGTATGAGTTAGGTTATAAAACTGGAAGGCGCCTGCATTTCCTAGCGCCGTATAACACGTTTTTTAAACGCGCCGTTGACGCGCATTTTAGAAACGTGCGTCGACGGCGCGCTTTTATCCTACAGAGCAGTTCTGACTCGCGTGCGTATCGCGTCTGTATCGCTACAAACGCGCGTCAACGGCGGGTTTAAAAAAACGTGGTGTGCACAGGCCCTTAGAGTTCCATCATAGCGGTACTTACTTTCATTGAGCATGAACATTACTCAATGACCACTCAGAAAATTGTATAGCTCAGTAGGTCGCCAGTGCTAGACATTTTAGAAATGTCGTGATGGCCCTTGCAGGGGTTGTAGCCCCGCCTCTTCTCTCTGCCTGAAAATACACTATAACACTTTGGCCGACCTGGGAATCGCACCCTGGACCAGCAGTTAATTTTAATGAAGCGTCTGACATCGCAGACATTACATAACATCAAAATCAAAATCAAAAAATGTTCTCAAATTACAGTGTTAATAGGTATGGGAGGACAGTGTAGGCCTGTCGCGACGTACCAGGTACTTAACGAAAAAAAAGAAAAAGGTCTACAAAATATCTAGTCTATTAAGCCTACAAACGTTCTCACATTCACAACGTACACAAAAATCTGTGTAAAATATTAATAAAATAATAAAAATAAAAGCCCATTTAAACCAAATTAAATTGTTTTTTGTCATCACGCCTGTAACCCCCAAGGATTAGACAGAGGTGTACCTGAAGTACTCCCAGTACTCAATACTTTATTGCATTCCATAATGTGTACATATATGATAGTTGTTTTGTTGAAACATCGAATCAATTATGGACCCTGTCGAGCACAGCAAAGTAAATTTTTAATAGGAGAGAGGATGAAGGCGCTTTTTGTTAAGAAAAAACAAAAAAAAAATATTAAAATAGTATCATTTGTTTTTATGGTATTTATATTTTATACAAGTATTTATTAGGTTTTAAGTTATATTTATTTATTATGTATTGCACGATTATTATAATAGACTAAATATTTACAATTTTATTGAGTCTTGTAGAATATTATTATTATTAACTATGCACTGATAAGCATCTTCATTTGAGAATAACAGTATTTTTTAAAAGTATGAAAATACATTTATGTTCGAAGTGAAATTTTAAAAGAAATGTAGGTAGTTATTATGTTAAAAATAGTTTTTATTGTTGTTGAAATGTATCGCTTAAATATTCGTCATATGTAGTACCTAGCTTTTGTTTATCAGAAATTGTTTTAATTTGTTGATAAATATATTATTTTTATTTATATTTTTGATGTATTCCGGTAACTTATTGTATATTTTAATGGACATAACAAATGCACTAGAAGAGTGCATTTTTAATCGTGACCCACATTTCGCCGCAGTTGTTTTTTTCTTAATAACTTAGGTACCTACCTGCCTACCTGCCTTGTTGGTCTAGTGTTCGCAAGTGCTATCGTCGAGCATGACGTCACAGGTTCGATTTCTGGTTCGGGAAAAGTGTTATTGGGTTTTTCTATTATGAATTTCTCAGTAGCAGCCTGGAGTCTGGATTTGTGTCCGGTTGATGACGATAGGCTCGCCCCTATAACATGGGATTTAAAAATATCTGGCGAAATATGGGTGTACTGTAGGTACACGTCTGCCTAACCCTTCGGGGAAACAAGGCGTAATCTTATGTTACTTAAAATTTACTAAACCGATTCTGCAATAACTGAACTTACTTCACAGCTTTGTTAGTCAAAACTAAGTAAATAAACTCGACATTTGAACTTTCTAATTGCGCAAGCGCAAGCCCATTGAGCACCATCCACCTGCTTCTGAGACCGCATTCACATACGCAGTCTGTGTGACAGCAACGGGGTTATCGTGCCAAGGTTGACATAACTTTGTATTGTAATATTTACCCGACTGTGTGTGACAGAGGGTTATGACTTTGTGTCTTGCGTATGTTACTAATGTAAATAAGATATTTTTTTATGTTAATACGCTAAACGTGTTATTATCAGTTTCTTTAGGTAGTATATTCTTAAGTTGCTTTTTGTTAGAGGAAGCCTGAAGCGTTTTCCCTCATTTTATAATAGGTAGTTATAGTTCTCAAGCATGCCCTTCGTAAATAAATTCGAGCACAAAAACAACATAAAAAAACAACCAAACAAAATATCTACTCAGGTACTTATTTTTCACGAATAGGAATAATAGCGGACAAAAGCAACTCGTATTTCTTTTTCCTACTCATACGTACCTACATAGTTTTTATTTCTCAGTTGCTTTTTTTTCGTTAACCCTTTGACCGCCACGTCAAAAATGCAAAAACGTGCCCTCGGCGCCAAGCTACGTATTATTCCTTAAAAATCTGTCATGTAGTCGTGACTGTGACGTGCTGGGCACATTTTGGTTTGTCATCTATACATGACTGTGGCGATCAAAAGGTTAAAACGCTTTTATTGGTTCTGACAGGTACTTCCGGACTTTTGGTTTTTCCTCTTGAGATCTTGTATTAATAACTCCATCAATTACATTTTCATCAGCATGTCTTTTCCCAACAAAGTATGTTGGGGTCGGCTTCCAGTCTAACCGGATGCAGCTGAATACCAATATTTAATAATCCTTGGATGTTTAATGTAAACAAAAAAAAAAAAAAACATAAGTAATCGAGCGAGCCAACTCTCAATAATTAAATTAAATAAGGCCGAACAAAAAAAAAAAACTGTTTAAAGAATCACATTTTTCATAATACAAATTAATTAATAATAAATAGCAGTAGAAATCAATGTCAATAAAAGAGAAAAAATAAAACAAATATACAGGGTGATTGGAAGATGGGTGTAAAGCTTTAAGGTGAAGATAGTATAGACAATTTAGAACCATTTAAGCCATGGTTGTCTTAGACGAAGTCTTACCAAATTTTTAAGTTTTTTTTCGGAAATTCTCAAAATTTAATGTAAACTGCATAATTATGGCCAAATTGAATGATAAATGAATTAATTTTTTATTTATTTAATTAAAGTAATGTGTAAGCAACCAAGCAAAACATGTTTTAGGCTTCTGTGTCATTAGACATTTTTTTTACAGATATTTAAAGCTCAGAAAAATAAAAAAAATTGTACAATACGTCTTTTAAACCTTATTTAAAAAAAAAAAAAAAACGGAGGGTGCTTTTTTTGTTCAAACCTTTTTGAAGACATGCTTGATAATTGCTCTTTCTTTTGAGGTATCATTTATGCGGATATCTTACAAATTATTGAAATTAGGACCTACAAACCAATTCGAGGGAGAAATTTTAAATTTTAGGCAGTCTAACAAAACACAAAATTTTTGCTTAAAAGAATACTTTATGTGCTCGAAATGATAACATTGTTCAATTCTAAGAATTTTTGGCACATGCAGGAACCAATTGAGGGGAACCCATTGAGGGGATTCTCTAAACAATGGCCACCGCGACGGCCACCGCGCGGTGCGACGGCATTTCCAGGTAGAACGCCCAATGAATAGCAAAAAGCGATAAGAGTTGGTTTTTACAGCAAAATGGTCTTAGTTACTGAGGCAACAAAGTCGTTTTTCTTTAGTCAGGGTCAGTCGGTCTGTGATGAAGCCGTTACATCTTTTACTTATTAGTCAAACTACTGCCCTTGTGAGTGGACGTTGTCGTGTTGATTCACAATTTACCGTGTTCAGTTGTAGCCCTTTGCGTTCCTGCACGTGTTGTTTGCGTTAGTTTTGAACTTTTTTGTTTCACCGTGTCCAGTCGTAGCCTCGCGCTCCTGCACGTGTTGATTTTTGACTTAATTGTGTTGAGTTGACATTTAGTGCGCTCCTACGCCGTTTTTCTTAATTGTTAAGTGACTATGGCTACTTTTTCCAATCAAGAATATGCGGATATCGTATTTATGTACGGTAGAGCAGACGGCAATGGATCTTTGGCGCGACGGATGTATCAAGAGCGCTATCCGAATCGCAGGATACCGAATGTCCGAGTGTTTTACAACACGTTTCGTCGTCTTGCCCAAGATGGGTTTCACCGCGTGGAACCTGGAGTCAACCCGGGCAGACACGAAACTGCCGTCGACGAAGACATTTTAGCAGCATTTCAAGCGGATCCTACTACCAGTACTAGAGCAGTAGCTCGAAATTTAAACATTTCTCAATGGAAGGTGTGGCATACAATGCACCAAAATGATAAGTATCCGTTCCATGGCAGGAGTGTGCAAGGTCTAGTAGAGATCCTCAAAGAAGAATTCAGTTCTGCCGTTTCCTCCTCAACAGAGACATCGAAGATGCGTGGTTTCTGAAATCAATCTTGTGGACGGATGAATGTAAATTTTCAAGGGAAGGTATTACAAACTTTCACAACATCCATGAATGGGCCGACGCAGACAACAATCCACATTTTAAGAAGCAGGTGTCATTTCAGATGAAATTCTCTGTGAATGTATGGGCTGGAATAATTGGCAGAACATTGATTGGGCTCCACTTATTGCCTGATCCATTGAATGGCGAAAATTATTTGCAATTTCTGCAAATTGATTTACCACTGCTGGTAGAGGAATCAGGTGTCCCGATCTTCGAAAGAGACCGAACAGTCATCTTTCAGCAAGACGGCTGTCCAGCGCATTGGACTTTAAATGTAAGGGAACACCTCAACAATTGCTTTCCTGATAGCTGGATCGGCAGGGATGGACCCATCCCTTGGCCCGCTCGCTTCCCAGATCTGAACCCGTTGGACTTTTTCGTGTGGGGCCGGGCCAAGGAACTGGTGTATAACAACATAGAAATAAACACTAGAGAAGAATTGATACAAAGAATAAATTCAGCGTTTGAGACAATGGAGCAGGAGATGATGTTGAAAATAACGACTACAGAAGTTAGAAGACGGGGCCGTGCTTGTATTAGGAATCACGGCCGTCATTTTGAACATGAAAAATAAATAATTTTAATTCAAATGTTGTTTTAATTAGTCTGCCTAAAATAAAAAAATTCTCCCTCAAATTGGTTTGTAGGCCCTAATTTCAATAATTTGTAAGATATCCGCATAAATGATACCTCAAAAGAAAGAGCGATTATCAAGCATGTTTTCAAAAAGGTTTGAACAAAAAAAGCACCCTCCGTTTTTTTTTTTTAATAAGGTTTAAAAGACGTATTGTACAATTTTTTTATTTTTTCTGAGCTTTAAATGTCTGTAAAAAAAATGTCTAATGACACAGAAGCCTAAAACATGTTTTGCTTGATTGCTTACACATTACTTTAATTAAATAAATAAAAAATGAATTCATTTATCATTCAATTTGGCCATAATTATGCAGTTTACATTCAATTTTGAGAACCTCCGAAAAAAAACTTAAAAATTTGGTTAAAAAAATTTGGTAAGACTTCGTCTAAGACAACCATGGCTTAAATGGTTCTAAATTGTCTGTACTATCTTCGCCTTAAAGCTTTGCACCCATCTTCCAATCACCCTGTATATAAAATATAAAAAACAATACAAAACACAGAATGAAAACAAATATTATGACTATGTCAATATACAATACTAATTTCAATATACAAAATGTATGTCAAAGAAAACAATACATGTATTTTACCCGTTGGTATGACTGGTTGTCAGAACTTCGGGCTTCGACGAAGTCAAAGTCAAATCATTTATTTCAAATAGGCACATATAGGGCACTTATGAACGTCAAAATTTACAGAAAAATAGAACTGATTCTTGCTGCCCCTTCCAAAAGGTAGCTTCGTATGGGCAAGAAATTCCTCCGTTACCCGTAAAGACTGTCAAAGATCCAAGAATGACATCCGGGACCAACGGCGGCACGGAGTAAATCTTTACATACCGTCTCGGTATGTCAAGATGGTAACCCATCCACGGACCAACCGCGGCAAGCGTAGCTTAACCTGATCGATCGACCCGTGCGGCTGTTATTACTTACCTACGGCACGAGCCCATTATCCCCATCAGTTACCATTTAACATTATTATAATTATTCTATACTCTAGAATAGAGTTACATCACTATTATTATTCGCTTCTCTGTCACAATAGTTTCAAAACTTTACCTTCTGAAGCAATATTGTACGAAACAGTACTTAGAGCAGGCCAGTGATGCGTGAACCGACAGAAATGTATTGTTTTTACTTAATTATGGGCTATTTGTTGTTGGTGAAACAATATGGCAAGGGCTTGAAGGAATAAAGCTTTGCAATTCCATCGCATAGTCTTCCAAGTCATCAACAACTTAACCTGTTGGGGTCAGCTTCCAGTCTACCTGGATGCAGCTGAGTACCACCGTTTAACTTGGAGCGACTGCCTATTTGAACTTCACTTGGTAACATGATATTTCTTTTAGGCTTTTGGCTACCCGTAACGACTGCCAAAGATCTAAAATATGTAACAGCCTGGACTGACGACGTAACGTGCTTTCCGAGGCACGGATTTTGGTATGACATGCCCCTGGTGAAACTTTGGTAAATTTGTTCATCCTCCCCTTATCCCAATCTTTTAGTGGTCGGCGCAGCATGTCTACTTCTTCTATATGTACACATCACCATCATCATAATCTCATCATCTTCATCTTTCACGCAATCCATCCATCGTTTCTTTGGTCTTCCTAATACTCTTATAATCAGTTATTCCAGTATACTCTTCTAAGTTTATCAATTCCTCGTTTTCAGCTCTTCGAAAAGGTTCGCACAATGAGGGGAGGCGTGGAACCCCTGTTGGAGAAGTTGACACTCGTGAACGGCGACGTCATGGAGCCCGACCTGGGCATGAGCGAGGAGGACAGACAGACAGTCATCAACGACGTGCACATCATCATACATGCAGCTGCTACTATCAGGTATCATTGACGCCATCATCCTGATCATCATTTCAGCCGAAAGACGTCCATTGCTGGACATAGGCCTCTCACAAGGGTTGCCGGTAACGTAAGCTAAATATTTAGACCATTTAACGTACGGACTTGTAATGCGCTTAATTCTACAAACATAAACGTCTACCTCGTGGCAGACAACGCTGCAGACAGTGCGGCCAACTTAATTAAAAACAAGAAGTATTGATAATTTATATTCCTTCCTTTATCAATAGATTCCGAATTTAACGAAAGATGAGAGAATTATTAAACTTAACAAAGGGCACTCGTATAAGATTCTTCAGTTGCGAAGCCTTCTCCCAACTATGTTGTTATCGAATGCCAGTCTAACCGGATGGAGCTGAATATCAATATTTTACATGGAGCGACTGCCTATCTGACTTCCACAACCCGCTTACTGGATAATACGATACCCCTGGGTGAGACTGTCAGACCAACAACAAACATTGGTCACTCCTTTCCCAAAATAACATAACATAACAATATTTATAGTGTTGCCAGTGCTGGGACTCTGGCTTCATCTTTCTGCGCCAAGGAACGGGCGCGGGCGTAATCCACTACGCGAGCACAGTGCATGATAAAATTAATATAAAACTAGTTTTTGCTTTGTTGTCGCCAGAATTATCCCACAGGAACGAGATACCAGTAAAAAAATCATATGTGTTAATTTGTGTGTCAAATTTCATCCAAATCCATTCAGCCGTTTTTGCGTGATTGAGTAAAAACATCCAAACAAAGAGTATTCTATCTATACAAGATGCAGTTTTGAACCTGCAAAACATTTCAGGAGGTTGTTATGAAACTCGTAAATAATCATATAACAATACGATACTAAGTCAATAATCAATAATACTTTTTATTTTAGATTTTTAAATTTTATTGTTTTTCAGAATATCTCTCTTAATAACCCTATCAAAGATTTATGAAAGAAATGTCGGTTGCGTTTGTTTGTGTGTGTGTGAAAGCGCAGTTTAAGGACACGTACAGACTGGCCGCGTTTTAAAAACGGGAGTTCACACTTACCGATTTCCGTAAATAAGAATAAAATGAAAAAAAAATACCTGCCCATTTTATTGTTGATTCGGGTCGAGAATCACTAACATAATTACCTCTTAAAATGTTTTGCAGATCCAAAACAACACCTTGTATAAACATACAAACTTTCACATTATTATGTAGGATGCAAGACTTGGCCAAGCACGACTGCTGAGCTTCTTGCTGAGGGCTTGGTTTCGATCTCCTAGTCCGGCAAAGTGTATTTTGGTTTTTGCATCTTGAATTTCTCAGTTACATCATACAGTCTGGATTAGTGCAAGTTTACGCAATAGGCTCGCCCTGTATTACATGTGGCTTAAACTTGAGGAATGCGGGTTTCGGTATACACCTCTGCCTACCTCTTTATAATATTACAGGCGTGATGCTATGATTGCAGGTTCGACGAAGAGCTAAAGAAGGCTGTTCTGATGAACGTGAGAGGCACCAAGCTGATGGTGGAACTGGCGAAGGCGTGCAAGAACTTGAAGGTAAGAATGTTCATATTGTTTTTCAAACTACATAGGTAATAAAGTGTCGGTGGATGGCAAAAGTCAAACCATCTATTTTAATTATAGCTTTATCCTATTAAATAGGCCCCTATATTGAAAAATGTGGCGGCATCTACATCGCCACGTGCGAACTACGCAACACACTGACGTCACGCAAAAATCCTGCATCGCGCAAGCAGAGTTTACCGTGCAACTAGCATATATACAACATCCCGACACCATATATCAACCGTCGGGCGATTTCCCACCAGATACGACACCCGTTTGGTCGAAGGATCCCTTTTCTATGGAGGATGAGTTAACTTTACACCCTGTTCCTTATGCCTATATAAAGTCATTATTTATTAAGAGGAATAAATCTATTCCATAAAATAACTGCCTTTATTTCTTTCTCTTCATAAATGATAAATGATTTTATTTCTGTAAGTAGGTTTGTACAAACACTTTTATACGTCAACGTTTTTAAAACTAGATGAGGTCGGAGTTTCCTATCTGACTACTCTGAGAAGAAAGGCCGAAACAAACTCAGAGGTCACAGTCTCTTTTAAAGTCCAGACATAATCTTGGTCAGATCATGTGAAGACCATGTAGATTGGTGTCTGAAATGGTATTTTGATGAAAGAACCACACAGATTGAGTGGACCTGTCCAGTCAGTGCACGCATTTGTCAGTAGTTGTGCAGCTCAACTCAGAACTTAAGGAGCTTAACGATTCAATGAACAATACCAACAATAGGACATTGGGCTAGACCGCAAAAAATACTTAAACAAAAACTAACTGAGAATAAAACAAACTTAAACAATGACCCACAAAGTCTTCACATTTACAATAATAATAATAATAATATAATACTTCATACAGTAAATATTTATGTCATTGCATATATAATTCATCAATGTCAATGTGTATATAACAATCCGGATATAATCTTGGCAACACCAACCTACATATTCCTCAAATGATCTGAATCATTTAAGGAATATGTAGGTTGGAGTCCGAAATGGTCTTTTGAGGAAAGAACCACACAGATTTGAGTGGACCTGTCTAGTCAGTGCAGGCATTTGTCAGTTATCATGCATGTCAACTCAAAACTTAAGGTGCTCAATGATTTGACGAACAATACCAAAGAAAAGACATTTGGGTAGACCGCATAAAGTACTCAAACTGCCAGACCATCATTAAAACTAACTAAGAGACAAAATAAAAAAAAACAATTACACACATAACATAACATAACATAACATTACGCCTGTATTCCCCGAAGGGTGAGGCAGAGGTGTACCTAATAATTAAAATAATATAATACTTTACAAAGTATACATTCACATCATTGTATATATAAAATGTTATATATAATAAGAAAATATAAATAGCTAAGCAAAATAAAAGAGTAACAAACAACATTCACTGTAAATTTATTGGAGCAGCTCAATCCCAAGCCTTTTTGTCCTCAATATAACCTTTAACAGTAAAAAAGGCTTTCAGGCACAGTTTCTGTTTTATAAAACATTTGAATTTATTAAGGCTTAGTTCTTGAATGTGGCTAGGAAGTTTATTATAAAAACGAATACATTGGCATCTAAACGAGCTGCCCATTTTTTTGAGCCTGGTTGTAGGAACAACAAATTTGTGTTTGTTCCTAGTACATTATGGATATCACTGTATTTTTTATACAAATTAAAATTTTTATGTGCATACAAAAGATTTTCATAAATATACTGAGAAGCTACAGTCATTATATTAATCTCTTAAAATTTATCTCTGGGAGTTATTTTATAAATTGAACGAATTGCCCTTTTTTGTAAAACAAAAATTGTCTGAATATCGGTGGCATGTCCCCATATCAGAATAACGTACGACGTAACGCTATGAAAAAAGTAAGTATACTAAACAGGCTGTCTCTAAATCAGTTAAATCAAGATTTTTTTCTGACGGCGTATGCTGCAGAGCTAAGCTTGTTGACAATTTATCTAAATGGGGGCCCCATTCAAGCTTGGTATCCAAAGTTATGCAAGAACACAGTGGTATTAGAGCAGTGGTGGCCCAGTGGTAACGGCTGCGACTTACGAGTTGTAGGTCGTAGGTTCAAACCCAGACAGGCGCTTTACTTTGTGTAAATCATTTCATCACCACTGCTCTCACAACAGTGAAGGAAAACATCGTGAGGAAACCGGCATATCCTAGAACCAAAAATTCGAAGACATGTGACATCTACCAACCCGCACTGGGCCCGCGTGGAGGATTACGGCCCACTCCCGTTCACAGAGAGGAGGCCCGTGTCCCGTGTGTGTGCAGTGGGAACATTATAGGTTGATTATGTTATTGATCTGTCTGCTTTTCACCCCTTCTCATGACATGTCCTTTAGCTATGTTAACGATAAATATTGTTGTTTTCTTTGCAGCTGTTCATCCACATATCCACATCCTACTGCCACCTTCACGAGAAGCTGCTGGAGGAGAAGGCGTACCCCCCGCCCGCCGACCCGCACCAGATCATCCAGGCGATCGAGTGGATGGATGACGAGACTATCACGAGCCTCACGCCCAAGTAAGTACAGTTACTGGGTTGTTTCTGTGGTTAATACCCTCCCCCGACCCGCACCTGATGATCCAGGCAGTCAAGTGGATGGATGAGGAAAACATTGCGACCCTCACTCTTAGGAGAATTAATAAGATTATTATTTCGAGGCTAATTGAAAAGTTTGAAACAGCCCAGAAAGTTCACATACTAACTATGTGAACTTTCTGGGCTGTTTAAAACTTTTCACGACGTAATTTATTAATTCTTAGGTATTTTGCTCATTGTAGATCTGTATTAGCCTAGGTCGAAAGCTGTTCAAAATGTGACAACGTGCGTGTACGTCCATGAGAACGTGCCATTTTTTCCACAGATCGACGGCAGCAAAGTAGAAAGAGTCAACTGCACTTTTTACGAAATTATTTTTTAACATAATTTGACTCAGAAATCTTTGTTTTATCATAGGATTTTTTAGGCAGATATAATAGGTATGTATATGGCAGTTGACTTATTTATGTAGTTTACTTTTACGAAATAGATAAAGACAGTAATTAGCAGAAAAAATACAGTAATCGGCGTTAACCATTTCTTTGGTAATGCCCTATTAACTAAATATTGTAACATAGAAGAAGATAGCTTTGTTGTTATAATAATTATCATAGTTTGCGTTCAAAACGCTTTCCTGTAAAATCATGATTATCATCATAATTATTAAGGGTCCGGTAGTCGCCGTTGACCTTGGCCATACAATGTGCGTCGCGCTCACGCCGTGCCGCCGCCATCCGGTTTCATAGAGAATATTTATTTTTAGTAACTAGTAACGAAACTATGAATATTTAAAAAAAAAAAAATATTTATTTTATTTATTTATTTCCAACTTACATCTATCCTCACAGAGAAACCTATTGCGATAGTGTACATCTGAACTCTTATCCTAACTTATTTAGTAACACATTATTTTAATTACATTTTGTAAGTTATTACAAATAATCCATTCTTTGTAAAAAAAAAATCAATGGTACGATTATTATATATTATATATAATAAAATAGTCTGTTCATATTCTGAGCGAAGCAAGTGGCCTTCTATAGTTTCTGCCTACTCCCATGGGAAGAAGGCTTGAGTTTATGTATGTAGTCTGTTCATAAAAAAAAAACATGAAAATATTATAATAAGTAGTTTGAAAGTAATATTGTTTTTTTATGGTTTGGGTAGACATTACTTCCTAAATTTATTTCATAAAGTATTTTACTACAATACTTAAATATTCACATATAGAATTGATGTGTAAGCGTTCTAGTTTAACATACATTTTTGGCATAACTTAATTGCATTCTATGAAAGCGTAATAACAGATTTAACAAGTCACTACAGTCATACATCAGCGCCTTAACCTGCTGAATCGACTCGCATTACAATTTATGACACAATAGAATAGAAAAATGAAATAGAACGATAGAAAAACATTAATTCGATAAGGAATAACGTAGAGCTGCAAATTGCTAAAAACGAAAGTTTGCATTTCGCGGTTTACCTAACACATTCGGCGTGTCAATCAAACATTCTTACAACCACATAAACTACTAAGCATTCTATGGGTCAAGGCCATACCTGTTACTTTGGCGTGCAGCAGGGGCCCCTACGGCCGTCGACCCACATCTCAAGGCCACTTCATTTTAGATTAGTGTTGCGTACAACGGACGGTGAATGGGACTGTTGCACCAATGTGGCTGACGATGACATGATGCCTACACAATTTGAACAGGGGCTTTTAAAAATAAGTTTGCGAAACTTCTAAGTTGGAAAGAAAATGCGAAAATTTATTATTTCTGTACAAATTAATTCAACACACAACACTGAATGTAGCTGAAACCCTAGGATCGGCCGGCTTAATTACCGATTTAGAAATCTAAAGAGCCTAAGTAATCATACCCTAATTTATAAAAAAATATCCACTCATTAAACGCATTCAAGACTCAATTAGCTGCATTTTTAATTGCAAATAACACCTTTCTTAAAAAATAAATACATTTGATGGGTGTATTATATTTGAATTATTTATAATAATATATTGTTTATAAATACATATTTTTTTTAAATTATTCCCACTTTACGTGCTGACTCCCTTGTCTATCCCATGGTGTTGGGAATCGTTGGATAGGCCGTTCAAATAAAAAAATATTGCGGGTCTGTGAAAACTATTTTTCATTTCAAGGATCAGTTTGCGTAATACTAAGCTTTAAAGTGCTAATTTTTATTAGAGTCAAGTGTCACCCTCTACCAGCTAAATGGTTGTTTTGGATATATGAAAAAAATCATGCCAGTAATATATATATATAGCAAAATTAAAAGCAAACTATCACAGCTAAGTAGGGTTTACAAGTCAACGAGTAATAGTCGACCAACTTAAATTTGCAGTTGGAGAATTGACATACATATATCAATGTTTGGGAGAACATGTTTTTCAACTAAAATGCTAAGGTTTTGGGATAAATTCATCCTAATTTTAAGTTACTACAGTATCTTGTCACTCAGCGAGCTATTGAACGGACTATGCTTGAGTCACTCTAAGGGATCGCATCCGCAGCGAGGTGATCCGGCAGAGAACCAAAGTTGTCCATATAGCTCACAGAATAAGCAAGCTGAATATCAGCCGTAAAACCGATGACCGTTGGGATAGACGTGTTCTTAAGTGGAGACCGAGAATCGGCAAACGTAAGGCAGGACGCCCTCAGGTAGGTGGAGCGACCATCTTTGTGGGGTGGTTGGGACCAGCTGGATGATATTTCCAGCAGTGGACTGCTGTAGGCTGACGATGACAACATCTGACCAGGGAGTAGGAGATCGACTGCAATCAGACCCATCAAATCTGTGAAGGATGGTCAAATAATTTAAAAAGACATCGTAAATCTTACTTAGTAATTACCGGTAAACATACATTCCAACCAAATCATTTCCCTCCTTTTAGGCTCCGGTGCAGTAGGGTAAAATACAAGGTCTAAGAAAGGAAAAATTATACTTTCAATGGATCCTGAGTTCATACCCAGCTCGGGCAAAGTGACTACTTAATTCGCCACCGTTACATAGATCATCTGCCTGCCTTTTACGAATACGTTGAGGTCGGCTTCTAGTCTAATACCAGTATTTTACATGGAATGACTGCCTATCTGACCCCCACAACCCAGTTACTGAGTAACATGATACCCCTTGGTTAGACTGCCAGACTTTCGGGCTTCTGACGATCCACGAATGACAGCCAGGACCAACGGCTTAACGTTCTTTCCGAGGCACGGAGTGGTCTTGGTATGTAAAGATGGTCACCCATCTACGGACCAACTGCGGCAAGCGTAGCTTAACCTGATCGATTGACCCGTGCGGCTGTTATTATTTAGCCACAAGTTTATCGTAACATATTAACGTAACGTATTTATGTAATTACTATCATTTTAAAATCATTAATAAAATTCTCTAAGTTCAAATTACCCTGTTGAATAACCATTTCATGACATCATGACATTTGAGGTCAATTCTAACTTAAAGAGTTGTATTGATGATTCTAATGATTATAATTATGTAAATACATAATTTGGTACGGTCGAAAATCATATTTTTATCAACATACAATCAGTCACTAACCTGCAAATTGTAAAAACCATAAGAAAATTATAATTTCTCGCTAACTTAGCGCATCTTATGGATTTCTCATATAATAAATTGACAATTATTTTCAGGTTACTAAACAAGCTACCCAACTCCTACGCCTTTACGAAGGCGCTCGGTGAAGCGCTGGTGGTGGAGGCCATGGCACACATACCCGCTGTGGTGCTCAGACCTTCCATAGGTAAGTCTCTTCAATGGAAATAAATTCGTTATATCTAGTAGAGTATGTTGGGGTAAGTTCGGCGCTGGGATAAGACAGTACAAACGAAATTCCCAGCTATATTGGCATTTTTTTTTATGCTGACAACAATGTGTTATGCGCCATTTTGCCCTCCTCCGACCTCTAGTTCTATTTTAAAAGGAAAAGATCGAATATATTCCCTATATACCTAAATCTTGTCCTCGAAGACCTAGAAGCGACTTTAAATCAAAATCAAATCCTTCATCGTGTTAAAAAAACTATGTCTTGTCTTCACACACGTATACGAAACAGAAACCGTTTAGGGTACAAAAACAAAACTATATAGGTAATTTAAGGGAATAATGCCACTTTCGCACGGTCGTAAAAATATCGCGCCAAGATTTACCGCGCACTGGATTACCAACTCTGGGTCAACACCCAGAGTTGGTAATCCAGTGCCCGATAAATTTTGGCTCGATATTTTATTCTCAATTCTCAGCTGTTGAGCTATCCAACATCCCAGCGCGACAAAATAACAACAATTTTCAACACTCGTCGCTACGCAGTGCGTTTAAAATCCAGTGAGCGAAAAACAATCGTCTCGGAAAAAATCGCCCGTGCTACGTGGACTTACACTTAGTCTTAGACTTAGTCTTACACTTAGTCTTATATTTAGTTTTACACTTAGTCTTAGACTTAGTCTTACACTTAATCTTACACTTAGTCTTACACTTAGTCGAAAATCGCGCCTTACTGCAGGTGTCCACAGGCAGTGACCACTTACTTTGGTGACGGCTTCCAGTCTAACTGGATGCAGCTAAATACCAGTATTTTACATGGAGTGACTGCCTATCTGACCTCCACAACACAGTTACTGAGTAACACGATTCCTCTCTCTAACAAAATCTTTGTATTTTCCAGTGATTCCAATCTGGCAGGAGCCTGTTCCCGGATGGACTGACAATATCAACGGACCTACTGGGTTACTTATTGGTAAGCTTTTGACATCAACGCTGGAGAGAACAGCACCCTCATTGCACAACACAGACGGAATGACAATATTTCTTTAATTTTAACAATACAATAATATCCATTGTGTTATTTTTGCTGCCCAGCTGACGAATTTTCCAAAAATATGCAGCATTGAATTTTGTTGTTGTGTAAAAATGAAAGGGATTGTGTAAAAATATAGTTTCCTAATAATTCTGCACGCGGCAAGATGAAATGTAGCTAGATTTAACGTTATATACCTACATACCTTCAGTTTTAACAAGTAAATGGTTTGTTGTTTTAGGTGCGGGCAAGGGAGTGATCAGATCTATGTACTGTAAGAGCAACAGCTACGCGGACTTCCTGCCGGTGGACGTGTTTATCAGCGGCATCATGATCGCCGCTTGGAACTATTTAAAGAATGGGTGCGTTTAAATGGTTATTTTTATGGTATCATAAGTTTGCAAACAGGCTGGGCTGGGTGCTAGCTACCGCCACCGAGCCAGCACGTCACCAGCGACGTGTGTCGCCCCCGGCGCGGGTACGTCGGAACTATTTCTATTACGCAGAACACTTTACTGTAATGTGTCGCGGAGTTGCGTGCATCATTATAAATAATCATCATAACAAAAATGGAGAATCAAATTGAATGAATCGAAGTCACTTCACATTGATTTCACCAATAGGAATTGTCATTACCACCCAATCTTCATAAATGGCCAGCAAGTGCCATACGCAAATACAGCTAAATACCTTGGCATAACGCTTGACACAAAACTGCGCTGGAAAGCGCACGTTAAAAATAAAAGACAGGAACTAGACATGCGTTTTAAAAACACGTATAGGTTGCTTGGACGGGGTTCCTATCGATACATAACAAAATTTTATTATATAAGCATATTCTTATGCCAATATGGACCTATAGCATCCAACTGTGGCTGTACTAAACCGACCAACATCAAAATTATTCAAACGTTCCAGAATAAGGTACTCAGAAGTATTGTTAATGCGCCCTAGATAAGAAATGACGACCTCCATCGTGACCTAAAAATGGAACCCGTCACTAAAATAATCCTCAAATTTGCTGAGGCCCATGAACACCGACTCCACCAAAATGTGTACATCGAGGCAATCCAGCTGTTAGACCAAACAAATATAGTGAGAACACTAAAACGAACAAAACTTTTTGAGTTAGTGTAGTGTAAACAGTGTAGACATATTAGTGACAATGACACACATATAACACATGAACAAAGTGTTTATACTATTATATCAGAATCTAAGAAAATTAAACGAACTTGTGTAAAGTACTAACAACAAAATCAAAAATCAAAATCAAAAGTCATTTATTCAAACTAGGCTGAGATGATTCTCAGCCTAGTTTTTAGTTTTACTTTTCGAACGTCAAAATTACATAAGACAGTCCCCCAAAACGCCCTCCCTTCACCACTTCCTAGTGCTTTAGCTGGGAAGAAGAAGTGGTCAACAAATTCTCCCCAGCAGCACAGCTGTCTGTTCAGTTAGAGGAAAAAAAAATGGATTCTATACAACAGTGTGCAAAACAATTTACATTACGTGCAACACAAAACATTAAATTATTAACAAAACTATTCTAAGTTTTAAAATAATTAACACGTAAAAAAACAAGTTACATTAAAATTACTTATTAGTCTTATAGGCTAGATTGTAATTAATTATTAAGAACCTGGTTTCTTTTTAATAAAGGATAAAAAAAATACCTCTATGCTCTATCTTTGGCATCCGAGGCCTATCAATTCAACACAGACAACGTTATGACCACCATCTAAAGGCTTGACTAGAACCGTGTCGCTCGCTTTGTACGGCGCGGCCGACAATACCTACATTGTCGGTTGTAATGTTACAAATGTGTACGCAGCTTATTGCAACCCTAATTGGAATGTAATTTTTAAAGTGAAAACTTTCTTTGTCTCGTTGGGCTATTTTTGGTAAGGAAAAGCTTATGCGTTCGCGCCACCGATATGACCGCGCCGACATAATAATACATTTTAAATTGAAGTGAAAACTTCTTTAGGCGCATTGAGCGATTAAATTTCCACTTCTGTCGGCAGTCCCCAAGACATGCTTATGTTTTTTATTAAGTTGATGTGAATGAATCTCCTATTTTTCCGACAAATATATAAGTTGGTACTTATTATTGGTTTAAATTTATTCGATATTATCTAATTGTCAAACATTGTTCTGTTCCAGTGACACGAAGTCCAACATAGTAAATTTCACGTCGTCTGCCGAGATCAAGGTGACGTGGTCGGAGATGATCGACGCCGGCAGAGAGATCATCATGAATAGAGTGCCGCTCAACGGAGTTGCGTGGTGAGTGAGCCTAGGATACTTAAGCTGCAGAGAGCGTTTTAAAGAGTCAGTACATTTCTATGACTTGAAAAATAACTACCCTACGATCTAAAACCAGATTAATGTTGCTCTGTCTTTTACTTTAGATGGTGCTGATATATCCAGAGAATTGTTAATTTAAAGTTTCCAATATTTCAAAACCCCGGTACTATCTACAACTTCCACTATGTTTTTACCCGTTTGTATCTAAGTAGATTTTAACCTGTTAAGCCCCGCGCGACTCCGATTCGGAGTCAAACAATAGAAAATCAATTGTGTATCATTAGCTGTCCTTGACCAATTATAAGAATATTGAATAATTATTTGATACTCGTCATCATTTTATACTTGAAGTCAACCTAGGTCCTATTCAATAATTACTTGACTTACCGTAGGCCTGAAACCCCTTACAAGATGTCCCATATCTTTCCTTTTTTTGGGCAGGGTAACTATGTTCTTGTGTGTGTCCCCAGGTATCCCGGCGGCTCCATGAAGCACTCGCGGCTGTACCACAATATCTGCTTGGTCCTGTTCCACTGGATCCCCGCCATGATCGTGGACACGCTGCTCTTCTGCCTCGGTTATAAGCCAGTGTAAGTATTCACAGTATAATCAACTCTCTGTAAACGAGCGTTGACTGTAATCCACCACGCGAGCCCGTGTCAGGAACACGGGCTCGCGTGGTGGATTACAGTGAACGGCCTGAAAGAAAATGTAGTATATTATTATATTTATATAAAAAAAGAAACTTTATTCATATCTGTGGGTATTAAGAAGAGAGCAAATGCAATCCAAAATGCTATAGAATAGTTGTTTTTTTATTCAAAAGTCATTAAATGAAATGAAATTTATTTATTTGCCAGAAGATAGGTACTTACATAATAACATGGTAAAGTAATTTTAGTCTCACTATATTCGACTTACGAGTATTAGTCGTGCAAATATTTCTAGTACATGCGTGAAATTACATTAATGTTATTATTCGTTAGTCATACACATCACTATCATAATAAAATTTAATAAAATATTAATTAGGCACATTACATAAATATATTAAGTTAGTGTATAAAATTATATCTCACAGTCAAGACAGTTCATCAATTTATTGATGAGATTTATAAATAATTTCAATAATTATAATTTAAATTATTTTCGTAAATTTATATAGTACATCATGCCGGTTTAAAATTTAAATAATTATCTATTGGATAAAAAATCTGTCACAAAGCTAATTGTTTAAAGTTCTATTAAATTCTAAGTTATTTTTTATTTTTTCCGGTAATTTATTATAATTCACCGCGATGGTGTAGCAGTTTCTGTTACATAACTTTAATCTGCTTCGAGAACCAGAGGTTTTTGTACTATTTTAAAATGGGCCTTATCATCCTGCTCAAAAGTGATAGGTGGTTTCTAACGAATTTACACATTTCCGTAACGTATAGGGATGGAAGTGTAAGTAACGTTTATCACTGAATATAAGTCGGCACGAATCAGTTCACTTGAGACTAGAAATTGACCTTATGCATTTTTTCTGGGCTATAAAAGCTCTGGGCGTCATTAGAGTTTCCCCATATTACGATTATCCCGTACCTCAATACTGAACATACATACATGAGTGTGGTATACCATTAATGCTGATTCTTTATTAGTTATTTTTTTTAATTTAAGTAGTGTGTAAACGAATTTGTGGATTTTTTTTACAAACAAGTTCTACATGAGATTTCCAGTTGCAATAATTATCAATATCTATTTTTAGAAATTTTATTTTATTTACTTCTTCAATGATGTTATTATTATATTTTATTGGCAAGTCTATTGTCTTTTTTATATCTTTTGTTATTATATGTCAGGTATCTCATGAATTTAGTTTTATCGGTATTTATTTTTTTAATTATTTACAATTAACCAGTCATGTATACCCTTTAGAGCTTCATTGGTGACGTTTATCGCCTGATCAATAGTAGCTTCTTTGGTTAAAACAGTGGTATCATCTGCGAATGCAATGTACTGATCCGTTGATTCTTGAAATTCGTTTATACGGGCTAAAATACACGTAAGTTAAAAGTTGCTGAGACACTAGAAAAATTATTTACCAAGATCTCAATAGAGGTTACGAAATCTCTTCCCTCATCACCTATTTTAGCTGAATCTAATCTCAAAAAACACTTCTCTAAGGACATTCCAAGTTTTGAATTCAAGCCCATTTCTATTGTAACAATTAAGAAGGCATTCAAAAGTCTTAACATAAAGAAAACTTATGGGGGATTTCCGTTAAGGTTCTTGGAGATATCATTGACACAATAGCCCCAGGAGGAGGCGGGACGGTTGAGGGAAAGGCAAACTTCGCGCCCTCTCGTCCCTAGAGGACGCCGCAGGAGACGCCCTGGGCGTCGGGAATCCCAAGCCGATTCCCGCCCACCGTCGGCGTGGCCTTCCTGACGGTAAGCAATGGGTAGCTCGCCGTCCGATAAGGACTAAGCCAGGGTCCGCGGCGCGTTGTGTTTCACGCGCGCCTCAAAGAGATGTCAGCACAAATGTAGGGGTCCACTAGGGCCGATGCCTGCCGGGGTCGCGGGAAGGTACTAATGGGTCACCGAGGCCCCCGCAACACAGGCAACGGAAGGAATACGTTTGGGTTTTAGTCAGTAAGAGTTTGAAACACCCTCCCGCTCCACCCAGAGCGGGAGAAGTTATTTGATGATTTCCCAACCAAAAAAAAAATAGTAAGAAAAAAAAAAAACAAGGAACCTTTATAGTTTCGCCATATTTTTCTGTCTGTTCGCAGCTTAGCTCAGAGACTTTTAGTAGTAGAAAGCTGAAATTTGGCATGGGTGTATATTAATCACGCAACAAAGTGGCAAAATAAAATATTGAAATAAAAACTCAGCTACAATGTTAAGTTTGTTTTTGGGATACATTCATTCCAAGTACGGAACCCTTCATTGTGTGCACTTGGTCAGTTTTTTAATTAGATGATCTTAGAAAAAAAAAAGTAATAAGTAGTGGTGAAAAATAATATAATATATCTGTGCCTCCTGTGATAAGTGATACAAGTCAAAAAACGTCATTTTACAGGACAGCAAAAACAAGATTTAAAAAAATCTAGTTCGTTAATTAAGTGGGCTAGGTAAAATATCAGTGCACTCTTTTGTAGAACAAAACATTTTCTTTCTCTATATAATTTAGATTTTTTGATAGATATTTAATTTTGGAAGTAATTCATGAAAACCTGCGACTTGTAACTTTTACTTAGTTTTTAAGTGCTAAAATTAAGTTATTAATGATACTTGTACAGTTATATTACGTTGCACCAAGCTTGCACCAATAAATTGTCTTAGTGTAAACTGATATACATCAAGTTAAAACGTCTAATAACTCATTAGAATAATGATTCTAGCAAAATGTGCTAAAACAAAAGATGAAGATATAACCCTTAAGATTTATTTTTTTTACTTATCAGTCACCTTGATTTGTAGATACATGTCGATTTGTATCCTAGAGGCATATCGAAAGAATTAGTTTAAAGGGATATTACTCTAGTCACATCAAAATTCACGATAAATGAACTGAAAAATAAAATGTGAAGTTAAATACAATAGCATTTAAATCACGAAGCACGAAAAATTGTGTGTTAAGTGACCGGTTTTGGGGTTACATCTTGACAAATATCGATTGTAACTAATTTTTTGCCAAAATCCCTATAGTTGTATCACTTTGCACAAAATTATCTCCGAAACTATAGCAGATAGAAGAACGTGAGTTAGACCAAAAAAGACGTATTTTTTTTTTGATAATGCTCATGTGAAAATCACAAAAAGGGTACAACTCGAGTTATATCACTTATCACAGGAGGCACAGATATATATATTATTTTTATCTATATTCATATTATTTCGACGTTTCTTTGCATCCTGTTTAACTTATTACAATCTTTTCCAGGCTATGTCGCGTCCAGCGCCGTATTGCTAAAGGGTTCGAGGTGTTCGAGTACTACACGAACAACCAATGGGACTTCAAGTCAGACATCGCACAGACTATACGGCAGAAACTAAATGCGAAAGAGAAGAGTAACTATAAGGTGGATGCTGTGGGTGAGTAGGACAAACTTGTGGTATACGTAGATAGAACACGAAACAGATGAAAGCAAATAAGAAATGAAATGAAATTATTTATTATATATTAAGGACATGAATAGTTACTTTGTAAAGTATTATATTATTTTAATTATTTTGAATGTAAAGACTATGTGGCTATTTGTTTTTTTTTTTAATTTTTCTATATCATTTAATTTTAATCCTGGTCTGGCAGTTTGAGTAACTTATGCGGCCTTGGGTAGGTATGTCCTGTCTTCGGTATTGTTCGACTAATCGTTGAGCTCCATACGTTGAGTTGAGCTGCACGATAACTGACAAATGCGTGTACTGACTGGACTGCATAGGTCCATTCAATCTGTGTGGTTTTTTCCTCTAAAGACCTTGTTAGAAATTTCCTATCTGATTACGCTTAAGAAAAAATGGCGAACAAAGTCGAGAGTCAATCTTGGTCAGATCACGTGAGGACCATGTAGATTAGTGTCTGAAATGACAGATCGGTGAAAGCGTTTGTCAGTAATCGTGTAGCTCAACGACTCGACGAACAATACCAAAGAACGGATACTTGGGTAGGCAGCATTTCATACTGCTAGACCATCATTAAAACTAAATGAGAAAGATAAAATATGACCCACCTAGTCCTCAGATTCACAAGAAATGTTCATAAGAAATGTGAGATTGAAATGGACAAAGTAACATGGCTGCCTCTTTGGTGTAGAGCTCAGAAGCTCGACTGCTTAGCCCTGGCGGCTGAGACTATGTCATGCTCACTCAAATGTCTCGCTGATGGTGGCGCGTGTGTTGGAGCATTTAGCTCCCTTCAAAATGGTTGAGCTGGATGGTGCAGATCCAAGCGTCATGTTCGTGAACGGGCGCCGTCAGTAGGGACTGGTCATAATTATCTAGCTGCCACGGTCTATTTTAATTGTTTTTTTTTTATCATGTTTGTTGCGGACACTTTTAACGTGCACGTCTTTCTATATCGTTCTCACTTATATAATTTCAACATTAACGATGTAACCAATATTTTGATTGATAAGAGTGTTAAACGAGTGAGTTTCTTGCCCGTTCTTCTTCATAGGAACCTGCCACGCTTGGGTATGAGCCTGTTATTGGTTTATTTGAAATAAATGCTTTGAGTTTGAGTTTTGAGTTTGAGGGCTCGACTCCCAGGATGGGAAAAGTATTATTGGGTTTTCACATCATCATGTAGCTCGGAGTCAATATTAGTGGCCGATCAATTGCTTGTCCCCTATTGCCTTGTCTATACCTCCTATAAACCGCTGCCTACGCCTTTAGTACATGTGTAATGTTACTTTGTGTTTGTGCTCCAGGTCTGGACATCTCCAATTACTTCGAGGATTGCATCAGAGCGGCTCGAGTGTTTATCCTCAAGGAGTATGATGACACCCTACCTGCTGCCCGGAGGCATATGAGAATGTGAGTATTGCTATAGTTACTTTAGTTCTAGTAGATTTAACTAGAAGCTTATGACCGAAGATTTAAAAACGCTACTGTTTCTAAAATTATGATAAGTTAGGCTGAAGTCTCCTATAGCGTCAACGTGTGCGCACAGCGTGTTCTCTTTTAAATGTGAACAGACACACACAACACATTACACTAAACTTTAGTGTGTTTGTGTGTATTTTGTGTGTGTGTGTGTGTACAGATGTGCTCTCTTTGAACCGCACACTGCAGCTTAAATTATACTTTGTGACATTCACGATGATGAGGAAACGGAGCCAGTTAGCATAAGTGACTTCCTATATAATGGTTTTTTTTTCCAAAAAGAAATGTTTGGTATTTTATTTTACCATCTCTGTTTCATTCCAGAATGTACTGGGTGGATGTCATCGTCCGCTGTCTGTTCTGGGGCCTCATGCTGTACTGGATGAGCGGATGGTTCACATCATCCAAGGCTGTCGTAGTCGACCTCAACGCAGCCCCCACTGTCATCGCTATGGATGCTTAGAGCGACCATTTTGATTTGTGCTTAAAAAGGCGGAAAATTATTATGTCACAGGTTTAGTTAAATTTTCAAAGTTGTAATATTTGTATTGAGTTATAGTTATTCTGCTTTTATGACTAAGATGTTTTGTGTGAAAATGGTAAAACTCTGAATCGTATGAGATTTTGTGGAAATATCAATAATTAAGATTTTGAACTCTCATCTCATCTCTCATTATGATAAAAAAATGGAAGAGTTAACCTACTGTTGTTGCTGACTGTACCGAGCAATCCCTTTTTATGATCTTTTGATAGTTTCTTAAACTTTTATAACCTCTGACATAATATGTGTACCTACCTACCTACCTACTTCTATCAGACTGTAAACTACTCTAATGTATAATTAGTTTAATATTTTTAAAGTATACTCGTAGTGTATTAAACCAAAGTATCTTAGGGAAAATTTGTGTAAAAAACTTAGCTTTACAAATTTTAATTTTCGTCCCCATTTTACACAACATCGACGAAAACGTACAAAACGCAAACTGCAACGTAGAATGCTACAACTTTTGGCGCTCGAATGACGTTGACAGGGGGGCGCTGTCGGTAAACATTTGTAAAAAGTATTGAAATACAAGATGGCGTCGTTTGTTCGATTTTGGCCGCGCGCCAAAATATCTTTGTACAGCTATAAATAGTCATCGAGCTATGGTGTTAATCTTATAGAGGTTTCCACACGATGACGGTTAAAATTGTCATTATATTGTAGTAATTATGTTACACAATTAAGATGCGTTAAGTAATATAATTAATTACAATCGTTATGATGTTCATACTTTAACATGGTGTTGATTAAGTACGAATTCGGTCAAACTTTTGTTACTAGATTAAATATTATCCTGCGATTTAATTTTTGACAGCTTTTCCATTTAAAACCTGTCTGACGTCAAAATATGATTCGCAAGATACCTACGACTTATACTAGGTATAAACGTTTAAGTTCGAACTTTGTTGTATACTCTATAGAGTTCATATACTTTCTAAAGTGTTTTTATATTAACTTTGCGGTTTTTCTGTTCTTAAGGTGTAGGCTTGTTCTAATAATTTGCTCACGATGTAAAGTATTATAATATAATATTATATTTTTTGTATTTTCAAACATGTAATAAGAATGCTCAAAATACTTTATGTACCTATGTAACGAAAATGTGTAGATTTTCCTAGTGTTTAAATGTAGAAGAATAATTTTGTATAAAAAAAATAGGAAATAAAAAGTGATAAAAATTATATTATCTGATTTATTATTGTGTCATAAAACACAGTTATAATTCAAATCCCGGGTAATCATTGTCCTGCCCTTATACCAACTTAAGGGGTAACTAACTTAAGTAGGGGTCGGCGCAGGCGCAACATGTAATTTTCTTCCATATTTCTCTATTAGTTGTCATCTATGTAGCCATAACATCTTTCACACAGTCCGTCCATCGTTTCATTGGTCTTCCACTACTCTTATAGCCGTGTCGTGTAAAATGTAATTTTCCTCATTCCGCAGCACATGCCCGTACCATGGCAACTGATTTCCACACAACTTTCCAGTCACTGTAAAGTTGTTCATCAGTTCATAAGAGGAACTCTTAAAGTGGCACCATCACGAGTACGATCATTAAAAAAAAAGCTTTTTCATACTATCATTGGTTTATTTTTTACATAAAGATAAATATTCTCTTATCCTTATCAATATTTTAGAATTTAGATGCGACACTGAATGAGAGACAACTGTAGTGCAACCTAAATACATTTTAAGTTTCTAATATACCAAATCGCTTCTTAAAACACAATTCGTTATTGTGATGAAGATTCTATCAAAATGTCTAGTAATTTACAAGATAGCCTCGAACATACAGACAAATATCAAAAGAAAAGTGTTGGTTATTTTTTATTGCCAATGACTTTAACTGCTACAAGGATCTCGGCGATCGAATGATGTTGACAGGGACAGGGAGGTTGATGTTGGTAAACGTGAAATGTTTTAAAAATCAAGATAGCGACGTTAGGTTCAATTTTGGCCGCGCGCTAAAAGATCCTTGTATCTACAGCTATATTATGCCGCCAAATAAACCGAAACATCTTAAAAATAAGGCCGATGAAAAATTATTACACATTCAATGAAGTTACTAATAAGAACTTACATAAAAATATTTCTACACAGTGTAATAATAATAAAATACAATATTTTTCATACATATAATGAATTACCTTATTCAATATACAATGTTATTTAAAAAAAAAATATATTAATTTTTAATCACACTTTCTGAAGATCGAAATGTTTTTATACAAAAATGTGATACAAAAAATATGTTAAGAAAGTTAAATAAAATACGATTTACAAATTACAATATTTGGTAAGTCCTATTCTGAAAGAATTAAAATAACAGAATTTTATTTTATAATATTACAGGTACAACAATATTTCTTAAATCTATAAAATGAGGTTTCATAAAGGGTAGCTTTCTATTCAGATCACATTTTTCTGTACAATCCTTTTTACACTTCGAAGTGAAAAGTGTATAGATAGATTTATTTATTTGCATAGAAAGTAGGTAATTAATCCAATTAGGTGTTACAATATTTTTTAAATCCTTATACAATCGGACTCATGGCATGCAAAATTTTTATTAAACTTATACTACAATTAATGAATTTACTTAAAGCTATTTAATTACTTATTGTATGAACATCGAAATTAAATAGTAATGTCATTTAAAAAATTTGATACAGAGTAATAGCATTTTTTAATTAGTAATTGTTTAAGGTACTTTTTAAATCTTCTTAAAGGTTGATCTTTAATCGTTTTTGGTACATGGTTATAAATAAGAGGAGCCATGCACATGACACTATTTTCAATAATGCAGTATTATATCCAACTAGGCATAACTTGTCTTCGTATTGAGTTCTTAATCGTGTAGTCCTGGTTCTAGTATTTTTCAAAGTCCGGAATAAGTTATCATTTGTTTTAACATAAAAGGCTATCTCTAGTATATATAGGCATGCAAAAGTTAATAGATTATATTTTTTAAAAACAGGTATGCAGCTGTTGGTCACTTTGAGATTAAAAATAGATCTAACACAGCGTTTTTGCGCCTTAAAAATACTTTCTTTCTCACTACAGTTGCCCCAGAATATTATACCACACCTCAAAACAGAAACAACTAGACTGTGGTATGCTATCAATACTGTCTGAGTGTTAACTTTTCTTGATAAACTATATAATGCATATGCAGCTGACCTTAGTTTTTTGCACACGTCATCTGCTTGAATTTTCCATGTCAGTCAGCTATCTATTGAAATTCCTAGAAATTTTGCGTCATTGACCTTATCTATTGTTTGTTCATTATAATTTATATCCATATTTGTGTCTAATATTCTTTGATAGAAATGCTTTTGTTTTCTCTAAACTTATGATTAAATTATTTTTATTTAGCCAATTTATAATTTTTTCAAGCGTACTATTGACATTAGCTTCGTAAGATTCTTTATTATGACGTTTAATTATCAAAGTGTAACAAATAAGATTCTGCACTAGATGCATTTATTGTACTTTAAGACCTTCAAGGTGTTAACTAATAAGATATTCTCATTTGAGAGCTCTTTTATGCATCATTATGTTTATTAATATAATATGAACATGGAATTATTAAGTACTTTACGAACTCGAATTAAATTAGCCAGCGAAACTCCACAGACATGATTGATGGGTACCAATATCTAACATGTTATAACAAAAAAAATAATTTGATGATTATTTTTGCATGTTAAGTTATTACTTAATAGATGCGCCCCGCGGTTTCACCCGCATAAGCACCCGTGGGTACCCGTGGGTATATCGGGATAAAAAGTATCCTATGTGTTATTCCTGGTTATAAACTATCTGTCATCCAAAGCCGTTCAGTATTTTTTGCGTGAAAGAGTAACAAACATCCACCCATCCTTACAAACTTTCGCATTTATAATATTAGTAGGATTTAAGTAAGTTTTTTTTTTGTGATTTTTTTATATCGATCCACCACGTCTGTGAAGTTTCGCTGGCTAATTTAATATAACCCTGTATAGTAAATATAAAATACTGATGACAGTTATTTAAAAGATAAGAAGTTATTTAAATGAGAGTCTTGAAAAATAGTCAATTTTGCTGTCCTTAAGCCTTTGTGCTGTCCAGCAGATTATGCTTTACTTAATTATATAAATCGACCATTTTATTGTTTACAAAAGTAAGTCATTATTCTACCGTAAGCGACCCGCAACTGAAAACTGAAACGAATCTGAACAGATATACATACCTATATCCTGTAGCCGCTTGGAATAATTTGTGTACCCAGTATAATCTGAAACAGGATAAGTACAAAAATTACCATCTGACTGAGACAACTGAGACTCGGTAACACGATAGCCCTTAGCGTCTCCTCTTAATTAAACTACAAAATGCAGTAAAACAACTCACATTCTTAACTTAGTCCGCGCAACAGGCAGAGATTTAGCCGTATCCTTCAAAATGTACCGCCTGATGTCGAACATATAAGCACCGATATACGGCATATCTGATCCCTAGCGACGCTGGCGTCCTCGTGGAGCGCCGTCAGCTCGGCGACGCCGAACTGCCACTCGTGGTTGGCGAAGTACTCGCCTGTTGCAGCCGCCATCTTGAATCGGCGGGCAAGCTTCATCATTCTGGAGGAGGGATGGTTTTAAGTTAAGATAGTTCATGAAACGCTTAACGTCGATATGACTATGCCTTCCATTTTCTCTCTAGTAACTCAGTGATCCTAAAGGGTTTAACGGTCGTCCGTTCTACGTGTACTGCGCTGAGCCTACTGTCATTTAATTTTGGCAATTCTTCGGGCTATGTCAGTTACCTTTTGGATGGCAATGCAAGCCGATGGAAAGTGGTCACAAAGACATCTGCGACACCAGAGTCACCACAGATTCGTTGCCATCCTGGAGACAAAGCTGTAAGGTGTCATGTGCCTGTAATTACACCGGCTCCCTTGAAATCGGGACACAGCGACGCTGCTTGGCAGCAGTAATAATGGTATGGTGGTAGCACTTCCCCGGACCAGCTCCTCCACAAAGAGCTCTATAACAACTAAAAGTTCGTGGTTCTCCTGCGAACCTCCTCAAAATACACATTACATGGTCTTCCTTCCTTGAGCCCTCAGCAGCAGGCCGTACATGTTCTTAGATACTCAGCGTTGATGGCTAGTGAGGTACTTACAAGGCTTCCTTCCCTGTGCCCTCAGCAGCAGATTTTTTATATTTATTTTTATATATACATTGACATTAATATTTACTTTTTGAAATATTATAATTTTTTTTTTAATTTTTGTGAATGTGAAGACTATGTGGATTATTGTTTTTATTATTTCTCTCAGTTAGTTTTCATCTTGGTCTGGCAGTTTGAGTCATTTAAGCGGCCTACCCAAATGTCCTTTCTTCGGTATTGTTCGTCGAATCGTTGAGCTCCTTAAGTTCTGAGTTGAGCTGCACGATTACTGACAAATGCGTGTACTGACTGGATAGGTCCACTCAATCTGTGTGGTTCTTTCCTCAAAAGACCATTTCAGACGCCAATCTACATGGTCTTCACATGATCTGACCAAGATTATGTCTGGACTTTAAGAGACTGTGACCTCTGAGTTTGTTTCGGCCTTTCTTCTCAGAGTAGTCAGATAGGAAACGCCGAGCTCACCTAGTTTTTTTCTAAATATGATTGACGTGTAAAAGTGTTTGTACAAACCTACTTACAGAAAATAAAATCATTTCATTTCATCATTTCATTTCATTTCAAGCAGGTCGTACATGAAGGCTGTCAGGACGTGGCAATTGTTCTAATATACTCACCGTTGATGGCTAGTTAGGTACGTACATGGCTTCCTTCCCTGTGCCCTCAGCAGTAGGTCGTACATGAAGGCTAACAGGACTGTGCACTTGTTCTGATGTATTCACCGTTGATGGCTAGTTAGGTACTTACATGGCCTTCCTTCCCTGTGCCCTCAGCAGCAGGTCGTACATGAAGGCTGGCAGAAAGTGGCCCGTGATCTCCCAGAACGTGTTCATGAAGCGAGACTCCGTGAACGCGAAGTTTGGGTACCACATCACGTATCTAGAATAAAAAGATTTTTTTAAATTTTAGTACACAAATCAATACGTACGCATGGCGACATATCAATCCTAACATAATATATAACCTTAATATTATAAATGCGAACGTTAGTTCGTTTGATACGCTTTCATGCTTAAACGGCTGATCGGATTTAGATGAGATTTAGCACATGGGTATATCATGACCTGGGTTAGGACATAGGATGGATTTATTCCGGTAGGACGATCCCGTGGGACAATTTCCGACCTCCACGCGGGTGAAGCCGCGTGCAAAAGCTAGTCAAGTTACACAGGGTCAAATTAAATTCGCTAACAACACTTTCGCAAAGTGATGAGTATCAAAAATATAAAACAACACAAAAAAATATTACTTCTCGCAACTACAGCTGATTATGGGCTCAACGGCAACGGTCTCACGGGTCGTATAGATACTTAAAAAATGTTAAAATTATAGTAACAGTACGCCTTTTCATTCAGCTGCTACCAGAAACCCTGATCGTATCGTCGCTCCCGCTCCACCTGCCTGAGGGCGTCCTACATAAACATTTGCCGATTCGCAGTCTCCACTCAAGAACACGTCTACCACAACAATAATCGGTTCTACGGCTAATATAGCCGGCCCATTGCCACTTCAGCTTGCTTATTATGTAGGCTACGAGTATCTCGACAACTTTAGTTATCTGATGCATCACCTCAAAACGGTAAGTGATCATATACTTACATGAAGCAACTGCCGATCTGACATCCACAACATTACTACTTGATAACAAGATACCCGTGGATAGACTGTTTGCCAGACTTTCGGTCTTTTCTTCTCTTCTCTCCAGGCAGCCAGGATGCAAGAGATGACCACCACATCGACGGGTACCAGGTCTACTACGTACCGCTCGCGGCAGTAGCCGGAGTGGTACGTGCCGCGAGATGTCCCCATGATGATACCTGGAACATGGAAGAGTTAGTAGATTCTTCAGCAATGATATTATAAGTGAAGATACTTCGTACATCTGCATTTTTTTTACAAAACTCGCGTGATTGGGGATGCTCTACTTAGCCCGAGATACTTTAGATACTATAAGGTCGTATGTTTATCAAAAATTAGTACTTTTCAAAAGCAACTTTTGATAATTACGGGGTGAAAGGAACGTCTTATATTACTTTTGTAGAGGACAGCTGTTTTTTTTTCATAACCGGATTTTTTTTTTAAAGTTTTCCTTCCACCGCATAATTATGATATACGGTGGAAGGGACTTACTGATTTACCTACTAAGGGGGTTTCGCTTCAACAAATAAATATGTATTTACAGAATTATGATCATTAAAATCATCAATACAGCTCTGTAAGTTCAAATTATTTTGTATAAATCTCGCAGATGGATTGCTTAATTAGCTGCTTTACATAACCGCTAGCTGTTTTAAATTTATTTTGTTGTCAGGACACAGAGCTCTGGCTGTTCCGGGGATACCACATGGTCTCCGGAGGGGCGCCCCCTCCTTACCAGATTGCCGCCATGGGATCTGGAGGAAAAAGTCCATATGGGAATGGCACGAGAAGGCGGAGCGCTCCGCTGCCGCGAGAAATCACGGCACAGTGGACTGAGCTCCGGCGGGATCTCATAGCATGGACACTCCCTCCAACCTTCCCATGGCCCATCCAACGTTCGTTATACGGGCCGAAACGTGGGGCGGCTGCGGACATACAGCACCCTTGGCAATCTTATTTTTACAAGTCTTTAGCCATGTGTGTCCCTTGAGCAACTGACTATTCGGGCTTGCACCACACAAAACACGTAGGACGACTTCGCCGTCGGTCGCACCTAAGAGAAGGGAATAAAGTAATTAGTAGCCCTAGGTTTGGATATTTTTTTTTTCCATGTATTGCCTTTTCAATTTTTTTTTTTTTTTTTAGTGATATATTTTATTTTTTTTCACTTATATTGCCTTCTCTTTACAGCTTATTATTTTTTTTTTTTTATAAATGCAGTTAAGCAATTCTTTTTCTCCATTTTTTTTTTTTTTTTCATACATATTTACACGCTGATGTTCGCTCCAGCTCTTCTCTCTTCCTCTCGCTCCAGTTTGCTGCGGTCGGCAAACCATGAGTGCGCGTACTCACTTAGCCGGTCAAAGTTCGCCGGTGAACTTACGAGATCGCCGTAATAGATCGGGCCGGCCTCCACGCGGCTGATCCCATCCATCATCTTCCGCCTAGCTTCCTCATGCAGGGGGCAGACCCACAGCACGTGGTGCAGGTCTTCCTCGTCCATACCGCAGTAACATACGCTCTCCTCGCATAACGTCATATCACTCAGCCTTTTCCTGAAACACCCATGTCCCGTGAGAATCTGGGACAGCTGGTGGTCTGGCACGACCCAGTGAGATCTGAGTCGATCCGCCACGTCCGGGAAGAAACGGAACAGCTCCCGTCCTTTCTCCTCATTCGTACGCTTCCTTCGGGCCAGCTCTCGTCTCCGCAAGCCCAGCTCGACCTGTGCCTCGGCCGCGCACTGGCGCTCCTCATCGAACTGCCCTGCACGGATCACCTCCAAGTCCGCCGGGAGAACGCCACCCAACACTGCCAGCGCAGCCGTACTGGTAGACCTGTACGCCTTCGTCAGCAGAATCAGGCTTGATCTCTGGCACCTAAGCAACGCGCTGCGAACAACGTGGAGTGTCGCCCTTTTGTACCAACAAGCAGCAGCATAAGTGATCGTGGCGACGAACGTCCCCTGTAGAGGACGCGAAGACCGGGATATCGAATGCCCCAGGAAGATGCCGACACTCTTGACATTTTCCCGAAGCATTTGGCCGCGCGCTCCCCTATCGATACCGCATGCTGCGCAAAAGACTGATTCGCATCAAGCACCACGCCCAGCACCGTCGTCGAGGTGACACTCCTGACCGAGTCCCCGGCCAGCTTGACAGTGGGGGCCCGCTGGAATTTCCCCTGATCGTCATCATAGATGACTTAGCAGGGGAGAATCCCAGCCTGTTCCTGGCTCCCCAAGTCGCGACCAAGTCCATGGTTACCTTGGCCGCCGCCTCAATCCCAGAGCGGGATTTGGACCCGATCAGGATGGTCACATCGTCCGCGTATGCGACCATGCGGACGCCGTCAGGAAGTGGCAGTCGAAGCAAATCGTCCAGGAGCAGGTTCCATAGTGCCGGACCTAGGACTGACCCCTGAGGGCAGTCCATAGTGGACACCTTCCACTCCACCCGGTCCCCGATGAACAGTCCGACTCGTCGGCGGACAAAGTAGTCCGCCAGCATCTCAAAGATGTTGGGCGGACACCCTCCCCGCTTGACTTTCGTCAGGATCATCGGCCACCAGGCGTTGTCGAAGGCGCCCGCGATGTCCAGAAATATGGCCTGCACATACTTGTCCGAGCCCTCCCTCGTGGCGCGCAGGATATCATTGAGCGCCGTGACGGTTGACCTCCCCGGAGAAAACCCGTGCTGGGCAGCCGAGATCTGGTTGCCGATCGTGGGAGCACACTTCAATATGACGCGTTCTAAAATCTTACCGAGCACTGGTAGCAGCGTTATTGGCCTATAGGCCTTGGGGTCTGTCAGCGGCTTGCCATTTCCTTTCGGCAGGACGAGCAGCCGGCCCTCCTTCCACACATCTGGGAACACACCATCCGATACGCACTTGCCGTACACCGCGGTGACTTCCGCGGGTACGACGCTCCAGACATTCTTCACTATATGCGCGCTGATTCCGTCTAGTCCCGGTGCCGTGTTGGGCAAGCTCCTAATGATACCCCCCAGACTGACACGAGACAGAGGAGGCGCAGCCCGCGAGCGAGGCAGCGACACGTATCTGCCTGTGGTATGGCGTATCCCGGGACGGATCATCGTCCGGGCACAGCGCGCACAGGAGACCGGTCGCCGCGTCGCCCACGGTGCTGGCAAAGCCCTCCGCCAGTTTCATGCCGTTAATGACCCGTGAGGGTGGCTTTAGCCTGCCGCAAGCAGCACGATAGGCCAACCCCCACGGGTCCGCGTTGCCTGATTCGGCGATTTTTCGAAAATGCTCGAGCTCCGCCTCCTCCATTGCCTCTCGGTATCTCGCTCGCACCTCGTGAAACTCTGCTTTCAGTCGTTCTTCTCTTAATCCCCCGTCCTTTCTCGATCCCTGCCATTTACACCTCGCCTTGCAGTTGAGTTTCCGGAGCTTTTCAAGCCTCGGATTCCACCATTCATACCCAGCGTCCTTTGGTGGCCCTTTCACACCTAGAGACTGGCACGCCGTATCCACAATCACTTTCGTAAAGTCCCTGCAGACAAAGGACGCTGACTTGCTGAAATCAAGCCTACCCATTCGCTCGTGGATAGCCTGCTGGAAGCGCGGCCAGTCCACCCCTTGATCCCGGAAGCGCACGCTAAGGCTTCCCAGGAAATTCAAATTTTCTTACGTTTCTTGCATTTTGCAGGTCAGTGTCAGGTTAGAATTGGCCTCAAATGTAATTTGAACTTAGAGAGTTGTATTGATGATGTTAATGATTATAATTATATATCGACGGTTAAAAGGTAATTGGGCATAAGCGACATTTTGGTCAAAAATGAGTTATGAATGCCATCCTACTTAAAAAAAGAGATTAAGTAGGATGGCATTGATAACTCATTTTCGATTAAAATGTCGCTTATGCCCTATTACCTTTTAACCGTCGATATATAAATATTTGATACGGCCGTGAATCATATTTAGATCCGACCCATCTGATACTGAACAGCAAAAAAAAGAAAATGATTTGGCCCTGGCGCTTTCGTCCTATGGAATGACCAAATCAATGTCGGAGAAATATGGGGATGATTGGTATTTGAGGAGAAATATAACTATTTCATAATAAATGATAAATTATTTTATTTCTGTAAGTAGGTTTGTACAAACACTTTTAGACGTCAATCATATTTTTAAAACTAGATGAGGTCGGCTTTTCCTATCTGACTACTCTAAGAAGAAACGCCAGAACAAACTCAGAGGTCGCAGTCTCTTTTAAAGTCTAGACATAATCTTGGTCAGAGCATGTGAAGACCATGTAGATTGGTGTCTGAAATGGTCTTTTTATGAAAGAACCACACAGATTGAGTAGTCAGTAGTTGTTACGCATTTATCAGTAGTTGTGCAGCTCAACTCAGAACTTAAGAAGCTCAACGATTCAAGGAACAATCCCAAAGAAAGGACATTTGGCTAGGCCGCAAAAAATACTCAAACTGCCAGACCATGTTAAAAACTAACTGAGAATAAAACAAAATTAAACAATGATCAACATACTCTTCACATTTACAATAATTAAAATAATATACGAAGTAAATATTCATGTCATTACATAGGTAAATAAAATTCATCTCGTATATATAATGTATAGCGCGACGGAGGTGACGCCGTCCGTTGAACTTCGTGGGTTACACGTCACAGTTGAGGATGTATTTCAATGCGTTAAAGATATGAAACGTGGCAAGTCCCCGGGTCACGATGGACTCAGTGTCGAACACGTTTTGTTTGCACCTGTTTTGGTATTTGATAAAATTGCTTTCTTATTTAATTCTTGTATTGATCACAGTTACTTACCCCAAGACTTTATGAAAACCACCGTTGTACCCATAGTAAAAAACAGAACCGGTGATGTGGCCAGTCTGTCTAATTACCGCCCAATATCACTTGCAACCATATTATCAAAAATTTTCGAAAACCTGATTATGAAACACTTAAGTGAAACGAACATTACGCTTAATAACGCACAGTTTGGCTTTCGTCGGGGCCTGTCCACTGACCTAACTATACTTGCTCTAAAAAATACTATTTATAAATACATTAGTAGAAATACAACAGTATACGCATGTTTTTTAGATCTCAGTCGAGCTTTTGATACAATTAATTATAATAAACTCTGGAACAAGCTGAGACAAACCCATGTGCTGAATAAAATAGTAGACTTGTTTGAATATTGGTATAACAACCAAAGTAACCAAGTCAGATGAGGTAACGCCTTTTTGGAGACGTATAGGCTGACCAGTGGCGTGAGACAGGGTGGCCTAACTTCCCCGGTGCTGTTTAACTTATATGTCAACGACCTGATCGTGGAACTGAGCAGCACCAGAGTCGGAAGCCATATTGGCGGTGAATGTTTAAATAACCTCAGTTATGCAGATGGAATGGTTCTGCTCAGCCTCTCGGTCAACGGCCTCAGAAAACTCATTGCCCTTTGCCAGAATTATGCAGCTCGACACCAATTAAGAGCGGGCTTTACGCCGTTGACCTTGCTCGAGTGGGCAATACCGATGAAAATGCGCCGCGCAGTCCCCGCAAGCCCCTGACAATAATTACGCGGTGCGCCAACGATTTGCTCGCATCGCACCGAGCGGAGTGGCATACGTACCTACCTATGCGCACGGCCGCAGTATTGGCAAGTAAAGGCTCCTACATACTGGCGCGACGCGTCGCGACACAAAGGAACCGCTTGGAGCGCTACACGCGGTGTCTTTGTGTCGCGTCGCGTCGCGCGACAAGTCGCGCCAGTATGTAGGAGCCTTTAAGCAGTATTACGACTTTATAAAAAAAAACGACTGTCTGTGTTATCGTAGCTCCCGAACGAATGAACCGATTTTGATTTAGTTTTTTTTGTTTGAAAGGTGACGTAGTCTAGAGTATTCTTAGCTTTATTTGATGAAAATCGTTTCATACAAATAACTTGTATGAAGTGAGAATTTTTATGAATAAACTAAATGAAAATAAAAATAATTTTAAACAATACAGACATTTATTATCAATAAGTCACCAATCATGTTTCACCATGAGTGAAGATTATTTTCATCATACCTATTCATAAAGGGTTATGTTGATCCCGCATAATAGGGGGAAAAGTTGGGCTTTTTTCGCCCATGGGCGGAAAATGTAACATTACCACACGTAATGTAATCAACGCATTTGATTATTCGTCTAACATTACTTCACGCTAAAGGTCTTTGATTGGTCTACAAAAATCTAGTAGCTACGATTATTGTTTTCTTTCATTTTGACTTTAGCGTGAGGTTTCGTTAAATAGGTTTTAGTTTTGCCATAAAACCACAATATTGAATTTCATTATTCTAATAAAATCTAGTAGGCTATGTTTTTTTTTTGCATTTTGATTTTGACGCAAGGTTTCTTTAAATAGGTTTTAGTTTTGCCATAAAACCACAATATTGAATTTCATTATTCTAATAAAATCTAGTAGGCTATGTTTTTTTTTTTTTGCATTTTGATTTTGACGTAAGGTTTCGTTAAATAGTTTTTAGTTTTGCCATAAAGTCATAACGTTGAATTTGATGATTGGTTGCAATTGACAGTAGCTAAATAGATGACGCACAAAAAAAAATATTTGTCTGACCCACAATCGGCGCCATGATTGTGGCATGTTGTGTTTGCATAAAATGTTTGATTGAATATTTTTGTTTCCTCGTATGTGTAACGAAAAGCACTATGTGATACACGACTCCAAAATATGTATTCCCACGTGTGGTTAACAGCCCACGCCTACGGCTCGGGCCAAGAATGCACAATCGTGAATAAAGAACATACCATTGGCCTCTTGTGAGACAATATACTATTAAATGAGGACACCAACAAACAATCTTGTCAACGAGAAATAAAGCGAGTATTTTAAAATTCAAAGAAATTCAACTAAAACACATTCGCTTTGGTTCTGGTTCACAATATTGTTCGTTGTTGGTGACGTTTAGATAAGAATAGGAGCTTTGCTTACCATTGCTGGGAAGACGGGTTTGAAAATGACTGAAACGCTGATAACGTAATACACGAATGACCCCTTTCCCCTAAACTACCCCATGCAAAATTTCATCCAAATCGGCCGAGTTGTTTGGCCGTGAAAACTACACAAACAAATAAACAGAATTTTACATTTATAATTATGGGGACTCCTTTTTACACGACTGCCCAAAAAAGGAGTGTTATGATTTCAGGGTTCATGTATGTTTGTGAGTTTCTTTATTCAACCATAACTTTTAAACGGTTTAACCGATATCAAAGTATGTGGTAGAAGTATCGTTAGAAGCGTTGTGGTATCCTGGGTAACATAGGTTATACTTATACTATCATCGTCTAGAGCTTGCTTAGTACATAACAAAAATATAAAACAGTAGTATTCAATATGTATTCGTTCACTATTAACATAACAAAAGAAATTAAATAAATATAACATTAGGTACTACTAAATATCCCATAAAAAACGTAAACAAAATAATATTGTTTTATCACAAAAAGGTATAGAATAAAAAATAAATTTAAAAAATTAAAAAACCGCCTTATCAAAAAGTTAATTACAAAAATTGAACTAAAAGATTAAAAACAAGCTAAATGATTTTGAACTGAATATCAATCTATTCATTGCAGTCGCGGGTTCCTTGGAACAGTTCTTTACAGGTCCCCCGACTTCGCTGAAAGGTCATTTCAAAATCATTTAGCTTGTTTTTAATCTTTTAGTTATGTAATTAACTTTTGACAAAGCAGGTGTGTTTTTGATTTTTTTAAATTATTTATTTAAATTCGTTAAAGTACTTCATCTGTCCCCACTTCCACCCTCTAAACTACCTATGCTAAATTTTATTGAAATCAGCTAATAATAATGAGTTGTACGTTTAGTGCATTGTAAAAGTAATGATACTCTTGTTTTTGAGTTGGTTAAAGTACCCTGTCGTTCTCCAAAACTAAAACCTATTTATCGAAACCAACCAACAAGACAAAAACAAAATGAAAGAAAAAAAAAACGTAGCCTACTAGATTTTTGTAGACCAATGAAATTCAACATTGTGGCTTTGCAAATCTAGGTAAAACCTATTTACAGAATTAATTACCTTACGTCAAAAACAAAATAAAAGAAAACATAAATCGTAGCCTACTAGATTTTTGTAAACCAATCAAAGGCCTCCTTTAGCGTGAAGTAATGTTAGACGACCAACAAAAAACGTCGCTTACATTACCTCCCACAGGCGGTAATTTAACATTTCCGCCCTTGGGCGAAAAATACCAACTTTTATTATGCGGGATCAAAATAAACCTTTAGGTGTGACGAAAATAATTTTACCTGGCTCCCTTTTCATATAATTGATGTGCATTTTGTTGCACATTGGGTTCACTAGGTGATGATAACATTTTATTGTCAGTGGAACTGAAAAAAAATTAAACTGAAAAAAAGCCTTTTTGTATGGAGACGTAATACTGCTTTACTTACAAATACTGTGACATTTCTATGTTGTGGCATGCCACGATACGGCGGCACTGTTGCCACGTGTGCCATCGGTCTAATTGATTTAATTAATTTACCTACCTATTTCCAATCTTAATTATAAGTACGTAGATTTTTGAAACTAGCCGCATAGAATGTGGCAAATTCAAATTGCGATTGATTTAGTGTTTCAAATTTACCAATGTAATTTCGTACGTGTCTAATAATACCAAGCTAGCTTGTTACTGCGCCGCTGAATCATAACGCCGCCCGGTCGTTTGGAATCTATACCTTGTTGCCATTATACACGTATGAATTCACGTTGGCAAATTCGAATCGAAAGCACTTAGTTTCGCAGTCTGGCAAAGAAAGGTACCTAGGTAAGCATAAGCAGCGGGTAGGAAGGTACCTACTTAGGTACGCATACTGTTTACACGCACCTACCTATATTTTTATCAAAACAATTGATTTATTTTTCCATCTCGTGAACCGCAAAAGTCGGAAGTAAAGGATTACTTAATTTTCATAATAATATGTACAATTATATAAAAAGGGAGGGCAAAATATCACAGGGCGTCAAAAAATTCGTCCGCATCGTTGTCAACAGGAAAAGTGCCCAAAAGGCTGGCAGCATTACCACGTTGTATGGCAATGCTGATTCTTTGGCCAAAAAATAGACCAGCCCTCTGGTCACGTGAGGAGTCGACCAACAGCTTTGCGATGTCTCTAAAAACTAAGTGGGCACTCGGACCCCATGGCCCTAGTGTTTCAACCCCAAACGGCTCGAACAATTGATTGATTGTTACTAATAAAATGTTAGATATGTACTCAACTTACTATTTCATTCTTTGTATTCTCCTCTTGTATTTTATTTTCTAATTACGCTTATTGTGTCATTTTTTGTTACCTATATTGATTTTACAAATAAACTTATACCTAATAAATAACTCAAATAATCTCTATGTATTTCTTACCTACTACTAACTAACTTTATACTAAAAACTACTCTAATATTTGCACACACAAACTAACAAACCTAATTATTTTGTAGATTTGAATAGTTTGTTTACAATATTTTCTAATGATTATGTCACACGAAAAAATGCGGGAAAAAGTGGTACAGGTCCATTTAGCACTGCGTCTCGTCCCGCACTGATTTATTAGGCGACAGAGGGGACGCTTACGCAATTAAGTGTCCATTTATGTTAAAAATAATGACTATAAGTAAATAAAAAGTTATTTAAAAAAATAAGCCGATGATTCCCTAGGTATTGTATTGTGTAATAAAAAAATGTAGCGATTAATAGTTTAGAAGAAAAATGGTTTTATATTTCTAAAACAGGGGTTACTTTGCATGTATATTACTGACATTTAAAATTATTTTTAATATTTTTTAAAGTGAAGGGGACATGCTTTGTATTGAGTAGATTAACATATTTTTTTTTTAAGATCATTTCGGTACGGGTTATGGAGAAAAAAGGTTTAATCTTCTTCAGTTCCAGCCCAATTCACGTCCATCACCGCCTTAACCTATATTGTTATAAAGACAGCAGTAATGATTTTCAAACACGGCAATGGCCCTAATAAGGTCTTGCCAATTACTTTGTGTGGCTCAAAACTAAAAGTAGTTAGTCAATTTAAGTATCTCGGACACATCATAACGGAAAACTTAAAAGATGACGATGACCTGGAGAGGCAAAGACGTAGCATTGCATGTAGAAGTAACATGCTAAATAGGCGTTTCTTCCATTGCTCGAAGCAAGTAAAAATAACTCTGTTCCAGGCATACTGTCAGTCGTTCTACACCAGTCAACTTTGGTACAAATACACGAAGAGTGTTGTATGCACTCTTCGTGTACAATATAATAACGCATTTCGGGTCATGCTCAACCTGCTCTGGCGGTGTAGTGCGACTGAGATGTTTGCTGAGAACAGAGTAACCGACTTCTTTGCGCTCATGGGGAAGCTCAGGGCGTCGTTCTTTTCGCGTGTGGTGGCAAGTGAAAATAGTATTGTCACAGCTGTTTTTCATACTGTGCATTTACTGAGGGAGACAAAATAAATGTACTCAACAATGTTACGGGGTACATTTGTTTTGGCTTCCTTGGTGTGAAATAGTGGGTTGTTTCTATTGTTGTTTTTCTTTACTGATTATTTTTATGTTCGTTTGTTTAGTATAGCTTTTGTTTTTAGGATAAAATTTTAATTTTATGGGTGCTAATGCCTGAAATATACTATTATTATTATTATTAAAACCTCTTCTAATGGTCAAATTAAATTGGTGAATTTAAACTCTGATGTGATGGGTATCGATAATATTGATTTTATCGACAGCAAAATAACTTTGTATTTAATTTTATACATACAACATTCTCGAGGAAACTGAGAAAAACAAAGTAATTTAAAACTTATATTTTCTTATTGAAACCAATTTCGTTCAGTGTTTTTTAAGTTCTACCACCGTATTTTATTAAAAATGTTGACCGTTTGTATGTATGTCGACACACAAGTGCAAGTATGTTTTTGGCTACTTTGTAGTAGAGCGTATATTTTATCTATTTTTTTTTTGTGTTGTGCGTCTTATTTGTTCAGAATAAACATTTTATTTTTCTTTTGAAAAATTAGAGGAGGCAGCATAAAATTATAATTTTTCAAACTTTTTATTAATAGTTTATCGTACTTTTTACCCGACTGCCCCAGAAGGAGGGTTATGTTTTTCGAGTGTATGAATGTATGTATGTCTATTTCTTTGTCACACCATGTAACCTAAACGGATTGATGGATTTGTGGCGGCATCTACAGCGCCACATACGAACTACGCATCACACTGACGTCACGCAAAATCCTGCATCGCGCAAGCAGAGTTTACCGCGCAACTAGCATATATACAACATCCCGACATCAACCGTCGGGCAGTTGCCCACCAGACACGACACCCATCTGGTCGGAGGATTCTCCCTTTTCTATGGAGGATGAGTGAACTATACACCCTGTTCCTCATGCCTCTATAGATTTTAACATATGAGGTATAATTAGATTCGTTTTAATTGCGGGCGTTAAAATTCTAATACGGCATCTGCGAATTAAAAAAGAGAGGCGGAATAAAAATATCTTGTAATTATAATAATATAGGTATAAAATAAAAGGTAGTAAATAGCTTATCCTAAATATTATAACACTTTTAAGCTACTATTTTGACACAAACTACAAATAAGTAAATGTTCTCTTGTAGAACCTATCCTATCCTATGTTGCTAACCTTACTGTTATACCGTGACCGTACCGTGTACTTACACTTAACTGAACATCTGTTCAATAACAACACTAAAAAGCTAAAATTATAACAATTTATTTAAAAAATCTAAAAACCCGACTGCATAAAAACGAACTGAAAAGATGGAAACAACCTATCCTTTAAATACCTAAAATAAATAAATGCAGTCGGGGGAAAAACATATGGCGTTCGTTACATTCTAGATGCCTCCGACTGCATATTTTTTTCTTTTTAATTAATCATAACGATAGCCGTCATCTCTGTAAAGTTCCACTAGTTAATTTAATCTGACCGATACACGGCGTGACTGTTTGAATGACGTACTCCAACACATGATCATTGGGTGCTCCTTATTCCTAAGTAATTTTTTTTCTTTAATTGCACGGGGCACCACATAATTTGATTATTATAGAAACTATTTAAGTATTTATTAAATTTATTTTTACAGAAATTTAAGCGTTTGTGTTTTGTTTGATTGCTACTAAGGTTTTAATTTTAAATCATCATTTGTTGGATTATTTTATTTATAAGTCAAGACATAAAAAATACAAAGTTATTGGTGTTGTTATAAATTAAGATACTATATTAATTCGAATAATTTATTTTTAAGATATTAGGGAACTTATTCCTACACTCGTTCACCAATAAAAGCAAATACTACTTTTGTTCTTTATTGGTTGTAATCAATATTTATTATATTCCTAAATAAACTCAAAACAATAAGTGAAACACTTATTTAAGCGGCCATACTTTTTGTTAAAGTTTGATGACCATAGTAGCAACCTCGAAATCGTATCGAACAATTTAAATAAAAACATCTGTTTTATATTTAGATGTATATAATCGAATGACAGCGTGCCGCGATGATAATTAAAAAGTCGAAAAAATAAGGACCGCCTTAATGATCATATATGCTCACGTATTAATGTAACGAAAAATATAAATAATTTTAAATGTATGAAACATTAAGAAAACCTCAATTAAAATTATTACCTGTAATAAGATTTGCACTTGCATAGTCGACTGTGGGCTTGAATGAATGAGAGGGATAAATAAATTAGCTTTGATACAGGTCTTCTTCGCTTCGCTTGACCGTTCTCTAAGGTTGGAACTATCTAGTTGTCACATAGACAAATGTACCTTGTCGTTGTATAACGTACGGGAGACATTCAACCTTAGGATGGTAAACCACGGAGGACACGGTGGAGCATACGGTGGAGGTCTGCCCGGCTGTCTGCTTGGGCAGAGCACCGCCGTGTCCTCGTGGAGGCGATCGGCGGCAGAGATCTCTCGCGTCCGGCCCTGGTTCAGGCCATGGTACGGAGCGAGAGGGCATGGGCAGCCGTCACCTCCTTCTGCGAAGCAGTAATGCTCGCGAAGGAGGAGGCGGGACGGTTGAGAGAGAGGCAAGTTTCGCGCCCTCTCGCCCCTAGCCGCCGCAGGAGACGCCCTGGGCTTCGTGTCGGGAATCCCGGGCGGATTTCCGGCCACCGTAGGCGCGGGCTTACGGACGGTGAGCGATGGGTAGCTCACCGTCCGGTAAGGACCAGGCCCGTGTCGACGGCGCGTTGAATTCCACGCGCGCCTCAAAGAGATGTCGTCAGCACAAGTGTAGGTCCACTAGGGCCGATGCCTGCCGGGGTCGCGGGAAGGTACTAAAGGGTCACCGAGGCCCCTGGCAACACAGGCAACAGGAAGGAATACGGGTGGGTTTTAGTCAGTAAGAGTCTGACACCCTCCCGCTCCGCCCAGAGCGGGAGAAGTTATTTGATGATTTCCCACCAAAAAAAAGGGTGGTAAACCAATACCATGTAGCCTTTAATTCTATTATTCGGCCGTTGCGATGCTGTTTGCTTTTCCGAACTTGGCTGACACACTACCGTGTCTAGTTTAATTGTTTGTCAAAATACTTACCTGTTAAGTATAATATTATGCTGTTATTTCAAATGTACGGTCAACCGTCCGTCCGTAGTAACACTGGAACTAGGAGCGAAACCGCGGGCAGAAACTAGTTAGCTATAAGTAACACCCATAGCTCAAGGATGTCTGTTAGCGAGGGGCCCTCTGAATTGTTTCTGTATCCGCCACTGCGAACGATAAGTTTTAATAACAGGTGATGTGAGCCATGTGAGGCGAAGTTCGTGACCTTGACCGCGTAGTGACGTAACGACCATCATGGAAAATACCTTTTAGAACATACACAAAACATGGATGTTTTCCACGAAGGCATAAGCCAAAACACGTGTATACCTACTTATAATTAATATTATTTATTTATAACGCAATGATCGGTGTCTGGATGTATTAGTGCCGCCCGGTTATGGCAACAGGCCCGCTCACTATAACATGCGACGGACACATTGCTAGCAAGACGTGGGTGTAGGCAGTGCCGGATTAACCACGTAGCAAGAGTAGAATTTGCTACGGGCCCCGCGTAAAATCCCCGCGTATCCAAACCTCCGCCTGAGCGCAATTTTTTTAATGCAGAGTATTAAGACGTGGTATATTGAATTTATTTGATGTTACAAAAACATGAAACACAGAATTTGCATACGGTAGACGCACAAGTTCTACAAAAAGTCGCTCGTTTAAATGTATATAATTGGAATAGGCTCAACCAAAAGTCTGACGTGTACGAGCGTCCTTACTCGACACTTAGTGTTGATGCGGAGCAGAATGGAAATGGTTCTATTCAAAATGTTGAAATTGTCTGTTTATTTGTAAAACTTAGTCTACATTATTTTTTATTATAATTTAGTAATCATATACCAATTTCTTTTTTCCTATTTTTAACCCCCGACGCAAAAACGACGGGGTGTTATAAGTTTGACGTGTCTGTCTGTGTGTGTGTGTGTGTGTGTGTCTGTCTGTCTGGCCCTTTCAGTTTATTTTTTTTATTTATTTATTTTTTTTATTTACGTTACTTTTTAGATATTTTTGTTAGTGTCGGAAGTTTTTTAAATTTTAAATTTATTTTACCACTTTATACCCATAGCAAATCAAGGGCCCCTCGATAGAATTTGCTACGGGCCCCGCGCTTCCTTAATCCGGTACTGGGTGTAGGCACCTACTAATTACTATATAATAGGTACCTACAACTGTACCTACCCTTCGAGGAACGTAGACGTGATGCTTGTGTATGTTTTTAATACACATGGTGTGCTAAGACAAAGAAAGATGATTTTAGATTAGCTACATCTTCTGCCAGAAGTTCCTTCATAAGTACGTATAGTAGTGCTTCCTCGGATGAACTCCTTCTCAAAGAGCTCCACTCCGAATAATTCAGACTTAAGGCTCCCGCAGACAGGCGCGACGCGACAGCGCGAGGCGACACTAGTAGCACAATTTCTATAAATACTTCATGGGTAGTATCGCACTGCGGGGCGCGCTGCCTGTCGCGCCACCGATATCGCGCCAGTCTGCACGTGCCTTTACATGAGATTATATTACAGATATGAGTATTTTACTCTGAGAAAAAAAATCTGCTACAGAGGCAGTATGTACCTATCTCTTAACGCAATAACCACACAGTTTTTGTGTAAGTACTTTTTTCGGTCGTCATATTCCCCGTATTGCGGTACTAATAACTTGCTTGTACACTGGGCTACATATCAAGCTATACATTACCAGTTTAAAAGACTTTGGAAAGATGTTCTCATGAATGTGGGACTCGATAATTGTTGTGAGTGTTTGGATAGGTCTATTACAGATTCATTAGGAATCGAGGATTTTTGGCTCCTCAGTGCTACTCATATTTTTTTAAATCCTTCTTTCAATGTATTAAATATCGATTTCAACTTACTCAAATCTTTAACCATGCCCTGCTGATAGTTATGTGAGAGTTCTGCGCTACTATTTAGTCTTTTCGGATAGTTTTGTTACAGGTTCATCAGGAATCGAGGAGTTCTGCTTCCTCAGTGCCACTCATATTTTTTTTATCCTTCTTTCTGTATTAAATATCGATTTCAACTTACTCATTACATTTACTGTAGAATACATAGATAGATAGATAGATAGATAGAATACTCTTTATTATGTACACCATAAAAATTACAGCTATAAATGTACATACACATCATATAATCATCGTATACATCATTTTAAGTTGCGGGTATACTTACACAATTTCACTCCACGCATAACACTTTGTCACAACACCAATTTATCTCGTCTGCTCGACGTCCGTATGTCACTGCATGGATCCAGCAGAATATCAGCATCAGGTATATTTGCCTGACACATGCTGAGCTGGACTCCCATTTGGTGCAACCTTGAGACGCACACCGCACCTTGTTCGATAATTAATTGAAGTATGTCATAATGTCACTCAATTCTTTAAGCATGTTTTTCTTTTTTTTTGTATATTGACACCTTGTTCTATATATATTCCCGTAATTTGTTATCCATAAATTGTGCTATTGTGTGTTGTGCTATGTCTTTTGTGTGCACTGAATAAATGTTTTATCTATCTATCTACTCAAATCTTTATCCATGCTCTGCTGGTACTTGAGTGAGAGTTCTGGGTTACTTTTGCATGTTTTCGGATAGTTTAGTTATGGTCGCATCAGGAAATGAAGAGTTCCGGCTCCTCAATTCTACTGGTTTCTTTTTTGATCCGTCTTACTGAAACACTAAATTTAATCTTGATTTAACCTACTCAAACCTTTACCCTCGCTCTGCTGAGACTTGAGTGAGAGTTCTGGGTTGAAAACATTAAATAATATTTAATGTTTTCTAATAGTTCGTTCATAGATGGATCAGGAAACGAGGAGTTTCAGCTCTTCAGTCCTACTTAAATTCTTTTTTGATCCCTCTAACTTAAACACTACATGATATCTCAATTTCTTCTAACCTATTTTTTTCACAAGGCTTTGCTTATTTATACTTTTGAGACTTGGGCTTTAATTTGTTTTTTTAGGTTACTTGGATCTTGGCTACTAATTATGCCTCGAAGAATCTACGAAAATCCGGAAATTAGGTCATTCACGGCTGTTTTATCAAAATGATTGTCTTTTTCTAGTAACATTTGTCAATATTATTGTTTTTGTTTTTTTATTGATTTAGGACGACAGAACTATTTAGGAGTAAAAGTATAAGGAACTATAGAACTCACTATTGTGCACCTAAATCAGTTTCAAAATTTAAATTTTTCAGGAAAATAAGACATAACTATTTTTTTTAAGTATAAGGAACTCTAGAACTCAGCCGCATGCGAATAGAACTCACATTTTTTTATGCTCTGCTGCAAAATTATCTGCCAAGTTCACCCACATCAAAGTGGCTGCGTTCGCAATCGTGTGGCAATGTGTTGTGCACCTCGGCAGCCGTCACAGTAGACCATCTAACACTTAGCCATCGTGTAGTGCTCAAGTTAACTCAAATTCGGGAGGAAATAATAAAGGTTATTTTGTGGAAAATTCGTCATTTTAAATGTGAGTATATTTAAGAAGTGTTTTAAAATTGTTGGCATCATTTTTTGTTTATTTGTTTTATGTGTGTTGTTCTGTTAGGTTCCTAATTAGTGTTTCGGTAATTGCTTTATTGTTTTGATAAGGAACTGTGATGATTGCCAAAGGCAACGATTCAACCTATGAAATTATTTGCTGATGACAGTACAGTTTTCATTGCATGTAAGGACATTAATAATAATAAATTTGACATAAATAATTCACTGACATCTATTATTTCCTGGCTTGATAATAATAATTTAAAAATAAATTTAGCAAAAACAAATATAATGCACTTTGGACAAAGATTGCATAATCCATTAAATGTAAATTTAATTCATGATAATTACACTATAAATGAAGTAACTAATGCCCGCTTTCTCGGTTTAATTATAGATAGTAAACTAAATTGGAAAGAGCACATTGACAAACTATGTAAACAAATCAGTAGCCAATCATATGCTTTGTACCTCCATCCATCAACACTGATGTGTTACTCTCGGCTTATCATGGACTTGTTGAATCTGTCCTCAGATATGGCATTATGTTTTGGGGCAACTCATCAAATAAAGATATGGCATTTATAATGCAAATGCGATGTCTACGTGCCATGTTTGGTATCCAAAGTACGGAGCCACTTTTTACTAAGCATAAAACACTCACACTTCCGTCACTTTATATTTTATAAATAGCCTTATTTGTCAGAAATAACCCCCATTTGTTTCCTCGAATATCGGACATTATAATACGTAATCGCCGAGATAATAGTGAAATTCGTGTACAGCTAGCTAAGACAGCGATACTGTCTAAAAACGTTGTATGCAGAGCGCCAATACTTTACAATAATATCCCTAGCTGTGTTAAGAAATTAAATACAGACCAGTTTAAGAAAACATTTTAAAAAATACTGACAAAGAGCTTATTATAATGTTAATGAATTGTTAAATGATAAATCGCACTGAACATACAGACTGAATCTATTCTATTTATTTTGAATCGCATGACTATTGACCTAATTTTTTAATTTGCTATTAATGTTAATTTATTTATATTATTATTCTTTGTATCTCAATATTTTTTTTTATTTTTTTATTTTGAAATCTTATTGTCTTTCGACCTAATTTATACACCAGCCATGATCAAACATGTTGAGCCAAAAACTACCTTGTAACACCATGTATATTATCTATACATGTTGTGAATGAATGAATGAATGAATGAATGATATATTTATTTGCAAGAATATAGGTAGCTGTTAAACGTGACATTGGCTAAATGCACAAACCGTGCGAAGCCAAAGAAAAAAAAAAAATATAGCTAGCTGACATAAGTTCTTAGGATCTATGGGTTTCACTATATTCGGCATTCCAGCTGTGCAAATATTTTACTTTTATTGTTTCACATGTTGGTTATACATAAGCATGCAGTAGGTACAGATTTAATCATTATTAGCAATAACATAAAAATACTAATAATAATGTCATAATTTAAGTTAAGATTATAATGCAATTAATAAAATTCAAATTAAATACAATTCTATCCATTTAAAATAATAATTAAAATTAAAAAATAGCGATCAATAATAATGATGTCAAGTGAATAAAAAATAGCAAGAATAATGAAAATGTTTCAATATAATTTAAGTAATATGTGGGTGTCATAATAATTATAATACATAAGTTTTTCATTTTATATTCAAAATATTCATTGATGGAATAAAAACATCTCTCACACAACCAACTATATAGCTTTCTATTAAATTCTAAATCTGTAGCATTTCTAAATTCTTCGGCTAAGTGGTTATATATTTTCACCGCCATGGTATAACAATTTTTGTTGCATACTTTTAGTCTATTACGCGGGACTACTAGTGGCTTTTGTACTATTTTCCGCTTTGACATAGCCTTTTCATCCGTTTCAAAGAGCGAGTAATTATTTCTTACAAATTTGTGGGTTTCAAATACATATAAAGACGGGAGGGTAAACAGCTTTTGTTTAATAAATACAGGTTTACAGGAGTCTGTCCACTTAAGATAGAAAATTGACCTTACACACTTTTTTTGGGCTATGAATGCCCTCTGGGCATCTGTTGAATTACCCCATACTGTTATTCCATACCTTAAAACAGAACAAACATGGCTATAATAATAATAAATCCATTTATTTCAGGTCCATAAATTACATCCATAGAAACTAAACACAAAGCACATACCAACAGGGCTGTTTGAATGTCTGTTAAATTTTTGATCCTCCTAAATGCAAATACGAATTTATTTATTTTCTTACATATATTATCTACTTGAGCTTTCCAATTGCAATGCCTGTTCATTACTACTCCTAAAAATTTGATATTATTAACTTCTTATATGTCATTATTATTGTAATTTAAACTTAATTTCCTTCCATTTCCTTATTTTTTGTGGTTACTATATGGCGAAAATGTTATAAATTTTGTTTCATTTGTATTTATTTTTAAATTATTCCTGTCTAGCCAACTGATTAAATCTGTCAATGCTTTATTCGTAACAATTTTACAGTTATCTAGAGTTTTCTCTTTTGTCAACACGGTAGTATCATCATCATCATCATCATTCCAGCCGAAAGACGTCCACTGCTGGACATAGGCCTCCCCCAATAGGGAGGGTTTGCCATAATCGCCACGCTTGGCAGGCGGGTTGGCGATCGCAGTATGGTGTTAAAATACATAGAGAACGCTGCTGCCCATTCTCTAGTAGTCTAGTCCCTTAGTCGCCTTTTACGACATCCACGGGAAGAAATGGGATGGTGCTATTCTTTACGTCTGGCACCACACGGAACGGAACGTTAGTATCATCTGCAAACAATATAGTATATTGGTTCGTGGAGTTGGGCAAAGGTTGGGAGTTGTTTTGCAAATAAATGAATCTGAACCTGAATCTGAATGATAATTTGGTATTTTATTATTTAAATAGGGTTAAATATAATTCCGTAATTAAATATCTGTTGATTTAAGACGTAACTGTTGTTTTTTAGCATTCAAACTTTAGGTAAGTGAAACTAATGATTATAATATTTGTTGTAATCGTCGTGTCAGCGGGCACTTCATTACGAATTCATGTTGAAATTGAATCTAAATATTCTAAATCTAATTAAAGATCATTAAGGTAATTGTATACCTAGGCAATTACCTGAAATAAATGATCTTTAATACATAAGTTATAGGATGCAAAGTTCATATTGCCGATATGGAAGTAAGTACTTTGGGGAACTTACCTAGTCGTCCTTGAGACTTATCGTCTTGTCATAATAAAATTGTAATGTTTGTCTCACGTTTATACACTCCCTTGCAAAAAATTGGGCTAATTTTTGCCACTTTTTGAAAATCATGGTTTATATTGATTGAATAAGTCGCTATACCTACTTTCATACGGTGAGCAATGGGTAGCTCACCGTCCGGTAAGGACCAGGCCCGGGTCGACGGCGCGTTGTATTCCACGAGCGCCTCAAAGAGATGTCGTCAGCAAAAATGTAGGGGTCCACTAGGGCCGATGCCTGCCGGGGTCGCGGGAAGGTACTAAAGGGTCACCGAGGCACCTGGCAACACAGGCAACGGAAGGAATACGGGTGGGTTTTAGTCAGTAAAAGTCTGACACACCCTCCCGCTCCGCCCAGAGCGGAAGAAGTTATTTGATGATTTACCAAACAAAAAAAAAATACCTGCTTTCAAGGGACGTCCCGGTAAATTAAACATGCGTGCATTGATATCATTCTCAGATTCAGCTTTGTTTCCAAAGGAATTTTTTTTTTTTTTCGTTTTACTTATTTATTTACATCACCAAATCACAAGATGATTATTAACATTAACTAAATTAAATTAAAACTAAGTTAAGCTTAAAAAAGGCCCAGGAAATTACATTTTGATTGCACGTGTAAAAGAACGTTTTATCCCGCGGATTGAATTTTCGCTCGATTGGACCCTTGACCCGGAACATAAGTACCTATACTTACCACCGAAGTAGATCTACTTTACTTTTATTTTAAGGAGACTTAAAAGGCACCCGATCCTGAAACTTGGTTGAAAAGGACTGATGAGTGAATTGTGATAAATAAAGTGGGATAATTGCTTATGAACACTGGCCCCGAGCACTTTAGACAGAAAGGGAAGGGTTTCCACCCTTCCCTTTCTGTCTAAAGTGCTCGGGGCCAGTGGGTGAAAGAGACTAGGAAGAGTGGAGTTTGATATTTTAGGCCGAACATTGGCTTTACGCCACAGGAAGGGCAAAACACCAGGGTAAAGGAAAAGTATATGATGTGGGAGATTATGTCTGTTGATCAAAAGCCGTTACGATGATATCGCGGCTAATATTTTCGCAGCCAACGGCTTTGATCCCGTTTAAATCTCTGAAACGCGCGGTCCCTCCAACGCATTGCAATCCGAACTCTTCTGTCCATCCCCATCCCATGCGCCGACGGACGCTTCGATTTGATTTACTTGATAGGAGCATGGTTCTCATAGTCTGACCACAACATTGTTCAAAAACTAACGTTTTCGTCAACTGAAGCAACAGCTTCCAGGAGACACCAGTCAATATTGAATGTATCTTATTGAAGCCTCTCGCCATTCATACATGTTAAGGCGCGCCTGTACTGGAACTTGGGTTTATGGGGTTTAAGGTCATAGGATAGGACAATAAGGTCGTGATGTGAAAAGCCAGGAGGAGTATGTTGACCATGTGAGGATACTAGGGAAGAATTAGAGGTGAGCATCAGGTCAAGCCAAGTATCATCACCGACTATATTATGGTGAGTGGGTTGGAGAAGCAAAACAGGCAGATTGGCTGACTCGGTTTTAGCTCCTTTAACACAAACCTCGAGGAAAAGAATCTCTACGGATTCATTGGAAGAGGAAGAAGCTATAATTTTAAAAGGTAAATCACCACGAAGGTAGGCTACACCACTGGCTATGTGGACAGAATCAAAGCTGTGGCATAACAGAAATAAACAGAGGTATCTAATACGATTACGAGTACAAGCTCGTTCGGATGGGAAGTTTCCATCTATTCTATTACGAAGCCTGTTCTTTTATTTGGGACACTTCCAATCAAACGAGATACAGTAATCTCAGAGATTTCCGTTTTGTTTGTTTTCAGCAGGCCTTCTCCCTAAGCACGAAATGTATAGTTTCGGCCGAAGTAACAGGCGATTCCTACTCCCGATCACCTACGGACATAAGAGTAGTTTGGGGCCCGACCTAAGAATTAATGACACCAGGATGTTTTTGCCCGTCTGAAAATGTTTAATTATCGGGTGTAGAGTTCACTCCGAAGTCTAGAACTACTTTCGGATGAGCTCGTATTTTTGACGGGCTTAGAGAGTAGGACCTGCTTGGAGAGTAGGACCTGGTTAGAGAGTAGGACCTGCTTAGAGAGTAGGACCTGCTTAGAGAGTAGGACCTGCTTAGAGAGTTGGACCTGCTTAGAGAGTAGGACCTGCTTAGAGAGTAGGCCCTGCTTAGAGAGTAGGCCCCTGCTTAGAGAGTAGGCCCCTGCTTAGAGAGTAGGCCCTGCTTAGAGAATAGGCCCCTGCTTAGAGAGTAGGACCTGCTTCGCATGGTTTTTACTAGTTGATAAAAAATTAAGATTTCTTTATTTTATTTAAGTAAAATAATAATGTATTGTACACATAAAACTTCCGTAATATGTGCTTTAAATGATGATAAAAATCGCATCAGAATCCGTTGCATAGTTTAGAAGAACAACGCGGTCACAAGGACAGACACGAAAAGCGACTCTAATTTATATTATGTATAGAAGTATATACTCGTAGGTATAGGTAAAGGCCTACGGGAGTGCGTCATCTGTTTATGTAGAAACTCGTTAACAAATGGAGGCAGGTAACGAATTATGTCAATTAGTAAATCAATTGTGTATAAAAAAATTACAAACGACGTTTGGATTTTCCGCTTTGGGTTTTTACTGTTTTTTTTTTAACTTACATAGTAATGGGTAATTCCTTAGGTATTATGCAAGTAAATAATAAGATAAGTATGAAGTCGAAATTATATTTATTTATTATTATTATTACCACTTACATTTGTTTTTACAGGTGGGAACCCACATTTGTTTTTACAGATGGGAACCTAATACAACAATGTAGTCCCAACTTAATTTAAATTTAAAATAGAGTAAAGACAAGTCATACAGACGACAATATGTTAAGTGTCACCCTCTGGAATTCCGCCAAAGAGCAAGTAAAGATATCCAATCGCAGAGCGACGCTGTTGAGTATCTTTATCGCCCCCCACCGGTGCAAACTTTAATAAGTTTGTACGGGCCACCGGGACTTGAACAGCCTCTCTCTCGGCCCTTGCCGCAGCCTTCTGTTAGGAACGAGCAACCCGAAAGATTCTAGTATTTGCGGATTATTCAGTAGACCACGAAACACCATAAAAACCTATTTAACCAGTGCGAAATTGCGCCTTACCTCCAACTTATAGTAACCAACCATCCCTATTACAAAGAGGGTTGGATACATAAGTGGATAGACGCCAAATTGCTTCATATACGAGTAAGGGAACCGGGGAAATTTATTTTGCATTTTTTCAACCATTACACAATACTTCGTTTCAAACGAATTCCAGATGATGGCACTCGTTTCCAGATTACTTTTAACTAACGCATTACGAGTATAAAGCGACTTGTAAAAAAAAAAGAAAAAAAAATTGTATCTGTGGCAGGAAATTTGTATGATTCCGCATAAACTGCGTCGTCAGTTTAAACACGCTCGCAGTTATGAAATTTGCCGAAGCCAAAATGTAAATCTATTTCATATGAAGTTCGCGGGATCCCTTCTTTTCGCATAATATTCTTTTTCCTAATACATATACTTTGGCATAACGATTTTGGTATAATTTGTTTTGCCATAATAATACTTTGCCATATTTTTTTGGTATACAGTTTATTTTGGCATAATTTTCTTGAAGGCTGATTTGTTTTGACACGGTGGAGCATACGGTGGAGGTCTGCCCGGCTTGGGCAGAGCACCGCCGTGTCCTCATGGAGGCGATCGGCGGCAGAGATCTCTCGCGTCCGGCCCTGGTTCAGGCCATGGTACGGAGCGAGAGGGCATGGGCAGCCGTCACCTCCTTCTGCGAAGCAGTAATGCTCGCGAAGGAGGAGGCGGAACGGTAGAGGGAAAGGCAAATTTAGCGCCCTCTCGCCCTTAGCCGCCGCAGGAGACGCCCTGGGCTTCGGGAATCCCGGGCGGATTTCCGGCCACCGTAGGCGCGAGCTTGCGGACGGTGAGCAATGGGTAGCTCACCGTCCGGTAAGGACCAGGCCCGGGTCGACGGCGCGTTGTAATCCACGCGTGCCCGCGTCGTCAGCACAAATGTAGGGGTCCACTAGAGCCGATGCCTGCCGGGTTCGCGGGAAGGTACTAAAGGGTCACCGAGGCCCCTGGCAACACAGGCAACAGGAGGGATTACGGGTGGGTTTTAGTCAGTAAGAGTCTGACATACCCTCCCGCTCCGCCCAGAGCGGGAGAAGTCATTTGATGATTTCCAATCCAAAAAAAAAAAAAAAAGCATGGTGTTTTCCCACAATGCAAATCTAAATTGTGCCATGCTTCTTCATGATTTTGTGTTCTAGGTATATTTTCCTTTTTTAGATGATATGTACTCCAGACTTTGGGTTGGAAATTGTGGCGGTGAACTTGCAGTGCCCCATACATAATTCTGATCAAACCATTTTGCTATAGTTTCTGTAACAATTAAATAATATTGGTGGTTAAACATTCAATATCTTGTGCTACAAAAGTTAGGGACAGAACCGAATCGCTGCAAAACCGACTCCACGTAGTCTTGTCTTCCCTACCCCTAGAGTGTAATTTAAAATCGCATAGGCACGTAGGGGCGAGGCGGCCCGCGGGCTGAGGAGCAGGCGGCCGTGAGCGAGTCGAGCGGTGACCGAAAGCCGTCTGCGACGATTAGCACGCGTGGGGCCGCCGGAGGCCCGCACCGCCGGAGCCATGACAGAAACCATGCCTGCTGATGTTGCATGCTCGCTTGAACGCTGCATGCTTGCTTGCATGCTGCATGCTTCCATGCATGCTGCATGCTTGCTTGCACGCTGCATGCTTGCTTACAATGTCAAGTGCCTACAAATTTCATTACAGCAATATTGTATAAAAATGTTATAGTGTCTAACATTTTAGGTGTTAATTATTACTTCATTGTTATACCTATAAAATATGTTTTAAATAGATGCGCCCCGCGGTTTCACCCGCATAAGTTTTGACTCCGTGGGTATATCGGGATGAAAAGTATCCTATGTGTTATTCCTGGTTAAAAACTACCTGTGTGCCAAATTTCATCCAAATCCGTTCAGTAATTTTTGCGTGAAAGAGTAACAAACATCCATCCATCTATCCTTACAAACTTTCGCATTTATAATATTACTAGATGCGCTCCGCGGTTTCACCCGCATATGTTTTGACCCCGTGGGTACGTCGGGATAAAGAAAGAAAGAAAGAAAGAAAGAAAGAAAAATATTTTATTTGGGACACGCACAAGAAATACAAAAGTAAAAAAAAGAAGCATTTAAAACTAAACTTCGAATAAACAAAAAACAACAAAGAAAATCAATTAGAACGACTTGTGCGATGCCAAACAGGCTCCTATCTCAGCATAACGCTGCGATATTTAAAAAATAAATACCGCAGCGCTGGTATTCTGATAGGGCCCGCTGTGATGCTACGGACATATCTACGGACATATCTAAAAAGTATCCTATGTGTTATTTCTGGTTATAAACTACCTGTGTGCCAAATTTCATCCAAATCCGTTCAGTACTTTTTGCGTGAAAGAGTAACAAACATCCATTCATCCATTCTTACAAACGTTCGCATTTATAATTAATATTAGTAGGATAAGTAGGATATCATTATGCGTAAAAAAAATTATGCTTTAGAATATTATGCTTAATCATTATTACGATTAGAGAAATTATGCTTAAAAAATTATGCCTAAGCTATTATGCGCAAATAATATTAAGCGAAAATATAATTAGGACAAACAAAAGTATGCCAAGTTATATTAGGTCTTAAAATTGTATGCAAATAGATAGGGAACCGACGTTCGCTCGGGACGCGCGGTGTTGGTCACAAATCTAACTTAACCTAGCCCATTTGGTCGGGGTCCCTGGTTGTCGAAATTATAACAATTGAACGAGTTGCCAATTTGCTTTCAGCATCCTAACTAATATTATAAATGCGAAAGTGAATTTGTTACGCTTTCACGCTAAAACGGCAGAACGGATTTGGATGAAGTTTGGCACATGATGACCTGGGTAAGGACATAGGCTACTTTTCATCCTGGATCGCAAGCAAAGTCGTAGGCAACAAATACTAGCTGCACGGAAAAAAAGGATCTCTTCAGCGAAGAATATCAATATTCTCAGAAAAATTGTTTCAATCCAAGTAAATATTTTCTTAACGTAAGTATATGTACTCAGTCCAAGAAAACCTGTTTTTTTGAGTAAAATGCTTGGTTTTTATTCTTGACTTAAGCAAATATTTTTGATTCAAGACTATCTATCTAATATATATTATATACTAATCTTAATTGAAGAAAATATTCTAAGAGAGAAATAATATTCTTAAAATTAAACTTAACAATTCTTCATTTAAGTATAACGTCTTCGAAGAAGACAATAAAATGTTTTCCCCTTAAATTAATCAGTATTTGCCTTGACCAAAAGGATATTGTTTTAATTTAAGACATCCTTTTTTTCCGTGTGTATTTCCTAACTGCGAGCGTTTTCGAACGGACGGCGCAATCTGCCTGCAACATATCCATCTTAATAGATACGTAAACACTATCTCATGCACATCAGTAGTGAGGTAGCTGTCACTAATGTCAACTGCCAGTCACCACGAATGGCGGGAAACAGCTGAGAGAGAAGCGTGCCTGCACGAGAGGCTTGGTGTCGTGTTGAGCCTGTGTAGTGATATAATCAGCATAAAGCCTGGAATACACATACCTTGCAGTACAGAATTAGCATGTGTATACGAAAAGAGAGACACACACAGAGAGTATGCTGTAATGAGCATACTACTTACTGGCAAACCAGCACGCTTTTTAATAGCATAATATGTGTATTTCAGCCTTGATCAACAGGATTCTACACAACTTAATTTTTTTTACTTGTAAACGTCATCTCGCTCGTTGCTTACCGCTCAACTTTCGTGGATGACAAATCACCGTCGAATTTAATCGCTAATAAGTAATAACTACAAGACAAATTGCTACTAGAGCAACGGTTGCACTTCCGAACACTTACCTAGAAAGATGATCATCTAAGGATTTCAAATCAGATAATATTTTTGAAGGTACCGAATTGTGAAACAGATGAAAAAAAAAACAATTAAAAAAGGTACCTTATGAAGTTATGATTGTCAACTTGTTTTTCTTTGATGGACAAAGAAAAAAGTTCACAATCATAACGTTTCAAACGATGAATTTTTTATAATCTAAAAAAAATAAAATTGTGGAAGCCCCTCACAACAAGCCCTTTCATTTGATATGTCACACAGTACAGTCTGTCGATACAATCTAGGTCAAACGTTGTTGATTTATTTCATTGTGCATGTTATTTAATACATAATATACAGCGAAAGGAACTTCGTTCCAGCCGGGTGTCCCACGACACCTTTCGACTTTTATTGTCATCGGATCATTATTTCCAGTCAGTTTAACAAAAAAATATGTATCTCTTCTCTATAGTCGAGGATTTGTTTCCAAATCTTTCTCATATGTACGTTAACTTCTTACACACGATTGCCACACAGTTCCTCTCGGGCTAATCAGAACAGCAAGTCATTGTGTATCTAGAGTCGCTTCAAACAGAAACCTGTGAATATGCCCAGTTGACCAAGTTACTAGTAACGTTACGTATACTGAGCAAATAAAAAACAGTACAAATTTGCTGATTACTAATTAGCAAGTGGTTTACAAGGAGGGAACAATTTGACATGGATGTCATAATTGCAAAGAACTCATCGGCCTGCCTTTTCCCAAATATGTTGCTTAACTGACTTCCTAGACTTGGTAACACGATACCGCCTGGTAAGACTGGTTGTCAGACTTTCGGGCTACTGTTTAAACTGAAAACCTTATTTTAGATGGTATTCGGTTAGCAATGTTTACAAACACACGGGTCAACTTAGGTATAATTATATTATTATTTGTAATTAGGTATTTCATCATTCTCCTGCCCTCAAATTTTATTTGGTGTCGGCACAACATGTCCCTTTCTTCCATACTTCTCCAGTAGTCGTCATCTCGGTAGTCACCCCCTTTCTAGCGATATCATCTTTCACACAGTCCATCCATCGTTTCTTTGGTCTTCCCCTACTCCAACAGCCATCCACATTCATACTCAAAGCTTTCCTCACGACCTTTTTCTCATTTCGTAAGGAAAGGTTTTAGAATTACACATTAATTATTTAATGATGCATTATAAACATCAATAGCTACACCACAAATTAGCTAATACTCTAACAGCAATATTGCCAGGTACGTGATAGTAACAGCTTATATGGCTTAATGTGTTATTTAGCTTTCAACGACTATGTGCTGCACTTTCACTGCGCAATCATTTCGCCACTGGTTTATATACTTAGTAACATAATGTTACATCCTTTAATCTGATGTAACGTTACAGTTAACAAGTAGCACAGAATCTGAGGAAATTCTTAGTAACTTAATAATAATACCAGCCTGTTATTGTCCTACTCCAGGGCAAAGTACTCTCCTCATACTGAGAAGACATGAGCATTGATCAGCACGCTTGCTCAAGATGGGTTGGCGATTTTTCTCGCCATGTTTTCCGTCACCGTTGTCGGTGTTGTTCAAGATAGAGTTTATCTATAATACAAAATAAAATGAAATAAACTTTATTTGCTAAATTAATCTAACAACCTTGCGCAATATTTTCCAAATGCAGTTTTATAAAATAATGTAAATTAAGCTGAGTCTTATTTACTATAATACATAATAATTGGTTGTTAGTATAAACGGAACTGATTCACTCTGTCCCCCGTACTAGTATGAACTGTACGAGTATTACGGTGGAACAGGGCCTCAAGTCTGCTATTACAATAGTGTCAGATTAAATCAATCAATAGTGTGATTGATTTTATAATTGTTGATTTTGACAAGTTTGGTAATCTACTAATATAATGGTGTCATTAATGAGGATCGGAACTGACCATTCTGACACTATTGTAATAGCAGACTTGAGGCCCTGTTTTCCTCGGTCCCAGTATAGGTAACTGCATTAGACGTGTGGCATTTAAGTATTTCGATTTGATAATAAAACAAATTAACTCAAATTTATTGGGTAGACGTAATATTTTGGACTTGTTATTTTTTAACTTTGTAGGTATTTCTTAAAGTTGACATAGTATATGCAAGGTTTTTAGTTGGTTTGTTTGTTTAACAAATTAATGGTTGCACATTTTTTTAACAGATCTATCACTTAATCTTATTTTATAAAAAGAAAAGATTTTATTTTTTGTTTATTTGTTTGTTTGTTTGATGGTAATAGATAAACTCAAAAACTACTGAACTGATTAAAAAACCTATACTTACAGAGCTACACTATCAGCGTATAACATGGGCTGCAATTTATTTAAAAAACAAATGGAGATCGCTACGAAAATTACAATAATGTACCCATGGTATCAAAAATTTGCCTATAAAAGTCATTATTTGGCGTGCGCTGCCAAAACTATTACACATACAACATACAATAACAACAACTACAACTACATACAACAACAACAACAACATACAACTATTATACATAGAATAATGTAGGTACTACATGTTTATAGTACTCATCGTTACCCACAAATATGTCCGAGAGGCTATAATAATATTTCTAACTATTGTATGTAGTTAAGTTACAATAACCGTTTTTTATTCAAATTTGTCAATCAAAACACGGGTAGAATCGAAAGACGATAACCTTCGTATCATGATATTAATTCAACTAAATAGTTGATGATACATAAAAAGTTTGATTATGTATAATGTAAATTTCCACGTTCGGACTTTGGAATCGGACCTTTTGTTTATAAGTTACGACAGGTATTAAAAATGCTTAAAGTAATAAAATCGCTGCAGTGTGAGCGAACAGCCCTATGCTTAGTCTATTAGTTACTTACACATTTTATTTTTTGTCGGGTATTTTCCAACATCCATGCGAGCGAGGCCACGGGCAAAAGCTAGTGAATTGTTAAATTCACATTGGTACTTGCCCGGATTTGGACCAAGAACCTCGTGCATGAGAAGCGAAGCCTTAACCGCTGGGCCATCACGACATAGGTATATGTTGCAATAGGTTGCAATGTCTAGATGTTAATGGTGTGAAATCTTCCGGGCTTCTAGTTCAGTTAGGTGTACCACAAGGCGCAATACTGGGTCCATTCTTATTCTTAGTGTATATTAATGACCTTCAATTCTATGTAAAGGGTATCTGTGACGTTGTACTGTTTGCAGATGATACTTATCTTATTTTTAAAGTAGACAAGATTTTGACGACGTAAACAGTGCACGCTCAATTGTTACGGAATGGTTTACGAGAACTTAGTTGTCAATGCTAAGAACACGAAATGTATAAAGTTCGCTTTACCGAATGTTAGAAATGTAGGACTCAACATCGTCTTGGATATTGAGGTTCTTGGAACTGTAGACTCGGCAGTTTTTCTGGGCATAACAGTAGATTGCAAACTTCAGTGGGGCCCTCATATATCAAGCCTAGCGGGAAGGCTCAGTTCGGCCGCTTACGGCGTCAGGAAAGTAAGACAATACACTGACGTTGATACAGCTCGCTTAGTATATTTTAGTTATTTGCATAGCGTTATGTCCTACGGTATTCTCCTGTGGGGCAAAGCCGCTGACATTCAAAATATATTTGTTCTTCAAAAACGAGCTGTTCGAGCAATTTACCAGCTAGGTGCCAGAGTTTCTCTGAGATATTTTTTTAAAGATATTGGTAATCTCACGGTGGCATCACAATTCATCTTCGCCAACATCTTATATATTAGGCAAAATATACAATTATACATTACAAACAGTGATATACACAACACCAATATTAACACCAGAAATAAGGACCAATTACGTGCTCCATTTCACCGGCTTCATAAGGTTCATAACTCGTTTGTTGGGCTTGGTATTACTTTTTATAACAAGCTACCCTCTTCTTTGCTAGATTTGCCTTTTAATGCTTTTAAAACTAAAGTAAAATCCAAACTTTGTTCAAGGGCATACTATTCTATCAACGACTACTTAAACGATAAGAATTGTTGGTCGCTGCGATTAACTCAAGATAATGTTTATGTTCTTTCTCCAGAATTAGCTTACCTAGTGACAGGTTATACGAGTTCATATAATTGTTTATTTTATTTGTTTATTTTGTTTTTATTGTATTGCAATATGTGGTTAGCTAGCGACCTCGATAACTGATTATATTATTCTTACAACCGGCAGCAAGTTCGTCTTGCTCCCTTAGATGTCACTGCTTGCGGTAGCGTCGGGGGCCTCCTTCCCTCAAATATGGCGAGGCATTACCCCAATGGCTGATTTTTGCGTTATGCTTGTGTACGGGTGCTGCTTGTGACTGGTCGTCTTGCTGACCATTGTTTTGTTTTGTTATTAGTAATTAATTGTGTATTTATTTTACTGTGATGACCCTAGCTCATCATTTGTGACTGTTACAGCTATAGCTATATGTAAGCGGGCACGCCCATTACGCTTGGAGGCTTTTATTTGGGCATTAAGTTCTGTTTACGTTTTTATCTCTGCTTGAGAATTTATAGTTTTACGGTGTTTTCCTTTTCTTTTTTTTTTTTGTTGGTATAGTGTTGTGCTAGCTGACATATGGCTAATAATTTAATGTTTTGTGTTGCACGTAATGTAAATTGTTTTGCATACTGTTGCATAGAATCCATTTTTTTTCTCTAACTGAACAGACAGCTGTGCTGCTGGGGAGTTTGTTGACCACTTCTTCTTCCCAGCTAAAGCACTAGGAAGTGGTGAAGGGTGGGCGTTTTGGGGGACTGTCTTATGTAATTTTGACGTTCGAAAAGTGCTGATTCTCAGCCTAGTTTGAATAAATGACTTTTGATTTGATTTAGTAAGTTGGCAGCATCGATACTGGCTCGGTTCCTATTACGACGGCCGCACGTGTCCAACTTATCTGCGAAAGATGTGGCAGATATTTTGACTTGTTGAGATGAACCTAGCTAAATTAAGACACACACACATGATTCGATATATCTTTCAGCTTAAGGCACTGACAAGACCCAACTGACTAAAAAAGGCTTCTCTTAAGAAAAAAAACTGCTAAATCTGTATAGTTTGCGGTAACGGAAAAAATATATGTTAATTTTGAACATATTTCCCAGAACTTGGTTGTTACCAAAACACGTTTTGATAAAAAAATCTCTATAAAAACTTACGTTAAACTAACCTCTTACCTTGAGTTCTAATCCAAAATATCTGCATTAAATATCAACATACGTTACGTATTTAATTAATTACAAGAACGTCTTATTTGAATGCAGAACTTGGTTGTTTTTTATTTTCGATTACTCAACTCAATTTTGAGTAAATAGATAATTGCTTCATATTTTGCAGTAAATTACAAACGTTGTGTCATCGCGCTTCTCTTTCTTGTCTATGCAATCTGACAGTGACCGTGGTTTAGGTGTTGTCAGCGTCTTAAAGGCCCGATATCGCGAGCGCAACAGGCAGCAATATGCCTGTCGCGCCCGCGATATCGCCACAGTCTGCGGGAGCCTCTGTCTGAAACGATATATTTTCTAATAATATTATATAGTTACCTATGTGTAAGTCGTATGTAATTCTGGTGAAATATGACTTGGGAAGGGCAGTGGTGGCCCAGTGGTGTGACTTACGAATTGTAGGTCGCAGGTCCTGTTCGAACCCAGACAGACACTTTACTTTGTGTAAATTATTTTATCACCACTGTTCTCAAAACGGTGAAGGAAAAAATTGTGAGGAAACCGACATGTCATAGAGCCAAAAATTCGAAGACATGTGACGTCTGCTAACCCGCACTGTACCCGCGTGGTGGCCGCTTCCTCTCACAGAGAGGAGGCCTGCGTCTCAGCAGTGTGAACATTATAGACTGATTGTGATTGCTATGACAGGAGGGTATACGTACACACACAGACACACATTTCTAATGTGTCCAGGAACGCAGTTACTTATGTGAATGTTATTTCTCTTAATTTCTCGTGGTCGAGAGACTTATTTTAATATAATTATATTAAAATAACTTTGCGTACTTACTTACTTACACGGAAGCTTTCAGATATTAATACACATACATACATAAACTCACGCATTCTTCCCATGGGGGTAGGCAGAAACTATAGAACGGCACCTGCTCCGCTCCTTAAATTCTCCTTTTGCTTCGTTTACGTTCATACATCTGGTCATACACGCACGCCGGTTGCGAGTACTACGCATCTGACCTTTTTGAAGAACATCATTAATGAGGTCACTATATGTCTTTCTGGGGCGTCCCATCCCGGTATTTCCACTCACATCTGCCATGTAAATAACTTTTGTTAGTCGCTTTTCATTCATCTTCTCAACATGACCAAACCATCTAAGCATACTCTTTCATTTTTTGTCACTACATCTTCCTTTAAACCGCATCGTTGCCTTATCACATCATTTTTCAGCCTATCATTTATAGTCACACCACACATGCTTCTCAAGGAACGCATTTCCACAGCGGTTACTCTACTTTCATGCTTCTATTGTCACACCCAACATTCACTTCTATACATAAGTGCACCAGCACATCATTATGAACTGCCAGTCGAACCTCTTTGTGCATTGACTGGTAGGTCACCATTCACTTTATTTCCCGTATTTACTCTCCTTTCCACATCTTCATCAATCTTTCCATCCCTTGTAAACAGACTCCCCAAATATACAAATTCACTTACTTGCTCTACACTCTCATCATTTATTTTCACATTACACACCGATATATCCTCTTATCTTTCAAACACCATGCCCTTCGTCTTATTCACATTCATATTCATCCCTTTCATCTTATATGCTTCATCCATCACAGTCACCATGTTTTGTAGCTGTTCTGCTGATGATGCAAGTAGAACTTGATCATCTGCGTACAGAAGGCATTTGAGAGGCAACTCATTCATTCTCAATCCGCACTCACCGTCTTTCAAATCTATCAGACAACTATCCATGTACAAGTTAAACAGCCACGGTGACGTTACACAGCCTTGTCTAACACCCCTTGAGATGCAGAACCAGGCTGTGTATGCCCCATTTATCCTAACACAAGCACTGGAATCCTTGTATAAAGATTTCAGTGCCCGTACCAAGCGCCAGTCCACACCATACTTGGATAGTGTTGACACAGTTCTTCTCTCCACACACTGTCATAGGCGTTCTCCAAGTCAACGAAATCACAGTAGATTTTCTTGTGCTTTGCCAGATATTTTTCGACTATGCACCTTAAGGAGAAGATCTGATCCATACAGCCCATTCCCGCTTTAAACCCTGCTTGCACATCCCATATTTTCTCATCGGTCATTCTTATCACTCTCTTTATTAAAACCTTTGCATACAGTTTGCCGACAACACTCAAAAGACTAATGCCACGATAATTTTTACACTCCTGCTGAGAGCCTTTTCACTTGTATAGTGGTACAATTACATTACAGTGGCACAAGAGGCTTGCTACCACCCCGTCACTGCCCTTCAGTATTTCAGCAGACACTTTATCATACCCTGCAGCTTTCCCACTTTTTATCCCTTTCAACGCTCTTAGAATTTCATCTACCTACTTCTATTTCATTCCCTTCACCTGCATCTGAGCGTGGGTCTTCCAAACTGGCTTCAGCCCAATTGCCCACTCCTTGCAAACTATCCTGACAACTAAATAAACTTTCAAAGTATCCCTCCCAGCGTTCCAAGACCTTACATTCTTCGCCTAGTGAACATCCATCTTCAGCTCTTATAACACTCGCACTCAATGTTCCTGCCACTTTGCAAGCCAATCTTACCTGTTTCCAGAATAGCTTAACATTGGCCATGTAGTTGTCAGAGAACTTCCTGTTATACTTTTCTTCCTTTTCATCCTTCTTCATTTTTACAATCTCTTTTACTTTCGTTTTCATTTCGGTGTATTCCTTCTGTACTCTTTTCAAATCTCTTTGCAAACTGTCAAGTACTACACGGATAAAAATACGCCCATTTTTGCGTGTTTTCTTGATTTATCGAAAGCGTTTAATCTGGTTTCTTACGATATACTATGGCAAAAATTACACCAGACAACGATGCCCGAGGAACTAATCCGTACTTTTGAATATTGGTATGGGAACCAGATCAACGTTGTTCGGTGGTCAGGGGCGTATTCGACGCCATACAGGTTGGAGTGCGGCGTGAGACAGGGGGGGCTGACATCGCCAAAACTTTTTAACCTGTATGTGAACGCGCTTGTGAAGGAGCTCGGCAGCACACATGTCGGCTGCCATATTGATGAAGTCTGCCTTAATAATATTAGTTACGCGGACGACATGGTGCTGCTGAGTGCTTCTGTAGGTGGACTGTCGCAGCTGCTCGACATTTGCGCAAAATAAGCTGGACAACACGGGTTGGTGTACAACATAAAGAAAAGTGAGTGGATGGTCTTTCAGGCTCGGGGAAGGCCCCTAAGTCAAACACCTAAAGTTAGAATGAATGGCCAACCCCTTAGTAGGGTAGAACAGTTTAAATACCTTGGGCACTTGCTAACCCCGGATCTGAAAGACGATAATGACATAGAAAGGGAGCGTAGAGCGCTGTCTGTTCGTGCGAATATGATAGCATGCAGATTTGCTCGCTGTTCAAGAGACGTCAAGATTACCCAGTTCAAGGCATTTTGCACGTCTTTCTACACGAGCAGTCTGTGGGTGAATTATACGAAAAAGCAATACAGCGCTCTACGCGTCCAATACAATAATGCATTCAGGGTGCTGTTGGGGCTGCCATGCTTCTGTAGCGCTTCGGGGATGTTCGCCGAAGCAGGCGCGGATTGTTTTTATACAACCATGCGCAAGCGGTGCACATCCCTGGTGCGCAGGGTGCGGGTCAGCCCGAAAAGTATCCTGAGCGCCTTCGCCCAGCGATCCGACTGCCAGTACATGTATCACTGTGACTTGGTACATGTACGGGCTAATGTGAAAATATTGTTTTAATTGTTTTGTTCTGTAATTGTTTTGTATTGTATTGTATTTTTTGTATTGAAATTGTATGTGTATTTGTATTAGTTTATTTTTATAATTGGTCCGTGCTGGCCTTTAATAAATTATTATTATTATTATAACAAGTTGGTACACGTAACACAACTTATACAGTATCTTGAAAGTTTTAAATTTCTTAAGTTTTTAAAGTTGTAAATTGTTTATAAATCATCTGCCACAGTCGTTGCCTGATTCATCCTATTTTGGGCCTTACATGCTAGCACATTAAGCCAGGTCTCTTTCTTCTTCCTCACAACCTCTTTTCCTTCACAATCTACCCAAGAATCATTCGTTCTACTACTATAACATTTACTCTGCGCTAGACCACATACTTTTGTGCCTACCTGCACCATACTATTTTTCACTAAATTTCATACTTCTTCTAGACTGTAATCATTCGTATCATCAAATATTTTATCCGTTTTCGCTTTTACTTCCCTCTTATATTCCTCTTTTACTTTCAATTCTTACTTTTTTTTGCTGTTTAACTTTAGGTGTAGAATTTGCACTTATTTTTCCATCTATGCCATCATCTAAGTTAGTTTCTGTATTGTTCACAGAACCAAGATGTCTACGGAGACTATATCGAGCGCTGAGCTCAAGGCTCTGCCCGATAGGATCGCAGACACGTTCTCAGGGCTAAAGGTCTTAATCACAGGAGGAACTGGCTTCATGGGGAAGGTACTGGTCGAGAAACTTCTCAGGTAAACATTAGTATTATTTACTAAATAACCAGCTGTTATCCGCGGTTTCATTCCCGTGGTTAATTTGCTTCTCATGCCACAGGAATTTGTGATTTTTGCGAACTCAATTCCAACGTTTCAATTAAACCGATTACAGGGACTTATGAATTGTCAAGGAGTCAGTTGATCAGAATGATGAAGCTAGTTGCCATAGGAACCTTCTACAAGTTCCTATGGAAAAGAACGGGCAAGACACTCCATCGACACTCTTTTAAATTCTCTCATAAATAGCAGCTTATGTCACTTTCCTGCTCACAAATTATTTCTGTGCAAAAAAACATGTCCATCAGTCGCTCCGTTGCTGCTTAAAAGAAGGACACGGGACAAACTAACAAACACTCTTTCGTATTTATTATATTAAATAGAAGAGTTCTCGGTAAAGGAACTTGTCCGGTGAAGTCACACCCAATATAATGACGGGTTCAGGATGTGGCGTGGCAGCGGACTTACGCCCTGGCGTTTCGCCTCCTCGCGTCACTTCCTTACGTGCGCGAGGACTTTTGCTTCCAGATCCGATGGCGGCAATCCGGCAAGGAGGCTCGCTGCCTCACAGGAGACCGTGCGGTATCCCCGGACCATCCGGATGGCTATGACCCTTTGGGCCGCGCTCAACCGGCGGGCTGGCCGCAGCGCCAGAGAGCGCGCCCATACAGGAGCCCTGTAGAGGGCCATGGACCGCACGACCCCGGCGTAGAGCCTCCGGCAGGAGGCGTTTGGACCCCCTAGATTGGGCAGGAGCCGCTTCAATGCGCCCGCCCGCTCCAGTTTGGGAGCCAAACGTCGGAAATGCTCTACGAAGTTCCACCGGCTGTCGAGGACGAGTCCCAGGTACTTCATCGTCGACTCGACGCCGATGGAAACCCCTCCTACCGTTATTTGGGACCCCAACGGTGGCGCGTTCCGAGGACCATGAAAACACATGGCCTCGGACTTGTGCAAGGCCACCTCGATTCCCAATTGCCGGATTCTTTCGACGATTGTCGCAACCCCGCGTGCCGCTACTTCGGCCGCCACCTGGTGCTACCTCCCCTGCACCAGGACCAACGTGTTGTCAGCGTAGCACACTACGCTGACGCAGCTAGGGAGGTCGGCGCGCAGCAGCCAGTCGTATCCGATGTCCCACAGATGCGGCCCCAGGACCGATCCCTGTGGGACACCGCACGACATCTCTTGCCGGTCCCACAATCCCTGGTGACCGGGGTAGATGATGGCCCTGTCCGTCAAATAGGCCTCGACCACACGACACAGGTAGGTTGGCATCCGATGGTACCGGAGTGCCTCCCTGATGCAACTCCAGGGCATGGTATTGAAGGAATTGGCGATGTCTAGAGACACCGCCAAGATGACCCCACCCTGGGCAACAGCATTGCCCGTCGTCAGGGCTCGCACGCGCATGATGGCGTCCACCGTAGACCGCCCTCTGCGGAAACCAAACTGGCTCTCCGCCATATCTGGCCCCACTCGCACCAGCTGGCCGACGAGGCGGTCTGCAATTACTCTTTCAAAGAGCTTGCCCACCTCGTCGAGCAGCACGATGGGCCGATAAGCGGACGGAAAGTCCGCAGGGCGCCCTGCCTTCTTTATGAGGACCAGTTTCCCCGTCTTCCAACGAAGCGGGAACTGGCCTCTCTCCAAGCAAGCGCTTATTTAGAAGCCCCCTAAGTCGAGGCCCGAGAGCCTCCAAGGCTAGGACCCATGCCTTCCCAGGTACGCCGTCGGGTCCTGGGGCGGTATTTTTGGCATTAAGCCTGCGTACCGCCGCTCTCATTTCTCCCTCAGTCACCTCCGGAGCATCGTCGTCGTTGGCGGTGTGGTCCGCATCGGGCACCGCAGTAGGCGGAGCCATAGGCGGGGAGGAGTGTTCCCCTCGCGAGGGGAACAGAGCGCTCACCACGTCCTCCACAAGCTGGGGCCGGAGACTCTGCGTCGGCGGGGAAGCCCATGGGCGGAGTTTATCCCACACCACCTTGTACGGGCGTCCCCACGAGTCCCTGTCCAGAGTCCCCAGCGACTCCTTGCGGGCCAAACCCCTGGCCCGCAAAATCTCCGCTTAGAGGGCGGTCTTCGCCGCTCTGTACCCCTCGTACAGCTCCACCTGAATGGCTTCCGTATCCGGAGGTTTGATACGAAGCCTGCGGTGCCTGGTATACCGGCGTCGCGCAGCCACGAACGCAGTGCGCAGAGCCGTCAGCTCCTGCAACCACCAGTACACCTGGCGCGCGGCACGTCCAGGCTGGACCCGGGGCATTGCCACGTCACATATGTCGGACATGGCCTCCCGGAACCACTCCGCCTCGTCGTTGATGTCGGCAGGCCTGTCCGGTGGTGACACCCAGGCCTGCATGATCGAGGCTTCCAGGAGGAGCTCCCGGTCCAGCTGCTTCAGCGCCCACCGCGGACCACTCGGGGCCCGTCGGACCGGCGCGTCCGAGGTCTGGACGGAGACGTCGAACCGGATATACCGGTGATCGGAATAGGTCTCCACCCCCTCCATGACGCGCCAGTCAACTACACATGGCGACAGAGCGGGGCTGGCGAACGAGATGTCCACCACTGATTCACCCCGCATCCGCACACACGTGGGGACAGAACCCCGGTTTAGGACGACCAGGTCTGTCTCCAGAGCCTAGTCCTCCACCATCCTGCCCCGTGTGTCCGTTAACCGGGAACCTCAAGCCAAATTCTTGGCATTGAAGTCCCCGAGGACGACCACGGGGAGATGTTGATGGGGCTGCCCCGTTTCTACAGTGCATCAGGTATTTTAACACAAGCACACGTCGATGGCTTCTGCGCCATCGTCAGACAGAAATCTGCCTCTTTGCACTGTAGAGTGTGGGAAGGCTCCAACTCCATCCTGAAGACCATAGCGAGGAGATATGATTTACGTTTCTTAATAGATAATAAGTTTACTAACATAAGTATAAGTTATCGTTTTGTTTACTTACCCATATGGATGTTGCTTATCCGAAATAAAGATTTTTTTATTTATTTATTAATGTAAACAAAAAGAGAAGCACCCAACAATACTTATCTATCTGTTTCAGAAAATGTCCGGACATCGACCAGATTCTTCTCTTCGTGAGGTCAAAGAAGGGAAAGAACCAGAAACAGAGATTGGAAGAGATCTTGAATGGACCTGTAAGTATATCTTTATACCAAAGTTAAGTTTGTGAACTAATGTGGGCACAGAAGAGGGCCTAGACAAAGTGAGATTCTATCAGCGATACTGGTGATGGAAAAGTACAAAATCCATGGGACTGACATAAGCTACAGAAAAGCTTAAGTATGTCAATTCTGTTAAAAGTCGTCGTAGAAATACGAAACGCTTTGAAAGCTATTGACGCAGGCGTCGGATCCTGCATCCTAATTGCGTAACTCACTTTGAATCACAATCCGAGAGTTTTGAAGGATATTGCTAATCCATTGCTTCATAGGATTGAAAAATTCGTTTTCTCAACAACGTTAATATCGCATTGGACGTGGGTGAACTGTCAGAATGAAACCCATTGTCATCAATTGTCACTTTATGTGTGTTAGCTTCGCAATGTCCCCCGCTTAGGTCTGAAAGTTGGGATATAGGACGTTTAACGGGTTGATACGTCACATAATCACATCGAGCGATCACAAAGAGACTGTTACACAGGTAAGAGAGACAGAGACAATGCTGTGGATGGTACTTTTAAAGCCTTATCAGGGACGTACACTGCCGCATAAACATGTTATCAAAAGGGATTAGAAATATTTTGGGAGCTACCTATTTATTTTATTTCAATCAATCAACTCAGTCTATGGCAGTCCACTGCTGGACATAGGTCTCTCCCAAACTGCGCCACAACACTGTCCTCCGCCTTCCGGATGCAGTCTGTCCCAGCCGCCTTTTTAAGGTCGTCGGTCCATCCATCTGGGGGTCGTCCCACACTACGCTTGCCGATAGGCGGTCTCCACTCCAGGACTCGTCTGCTCCACCGGCCATCGGTCCTTAGACAAACATGACCAGCCCACTGCCACTTCAACTTGCCTACTCTGCAAGCTTGGTCAGTAACTGTGGTTCTTCAATTTTATTTATAGCATTCATGAGCGTTTAAAACTTTACATTGTAGCCTTATTCATTTCGTATTTTAATTTACCCGTAGCGCAATTAATTTTACGATGGCTGTAATAAAAACATCATACATAGTTAATTGCTTTATGATAACAATTGAGGTCAAACCTTTAGCAGAGTATACTATGTAGTTTAGTAGTTAGTAGTTCCTTGAGAAATAATGAAAAACACAGCATAAGCACTTAATTAGGTATACCTAATTAATAAATAACTGAAAACTTTAATAAAATCTCAAATAATACTAAGTCATCTTCAATTACACTTTAGAGTAATTGAAGATGTTCATAAAGTTCATATTATTCATGTATGAGGTCAATCGTTTTTAATTTTTCGGTTTATTTGAATATCAAGAAACCAATTTGTTAGGTGTAGGTTCCTGGCCCCGCCCCTCCTCTCTGCCTGAAGATACACAATAACACGTTGCCCGAGCTGGGAGTCGCACCCTGGACCAGCAGTTGAGTGTAATGAAGCGCCTGACATCGCAGACATTACGTAACATCACGCCTGGATCCCCGAAGGAGGTCGGTTAGGCAGAGGTCTACCTGAAGTACACGCACATTTCGCTGCATTTGTTTTTCCTTAATAACTTACCTACCTACATAACTGCCTTGTTAGTCTAGCGATCAAAAGTGCTATCGTCGCGCCCGGAGGACACGGTGGAGCATACGGTGGAGGTCTGCCCGGCTTGGGCAGAGCACCGCCGTGTCCTCGTGGAGGCGATCGGCGGCAGAGATCTCTCACGTCCGGCCCTGGTTCAGGCCATGGTACGGAGCAAGAGGGCATGGGCAGCCGTCAACTCCTTCTGCGAAGCAGTAATGCTCGCGAAGGAGGAGGCGGGACGGTTGAGGGAAAGGCAAATATCGCGCCCGCTCGCCCCTAGCCACCGCAGGAGACGCCCTGGGCGTCGGGAATCCCGGGCGGATTTCCGGCCACCCTAGGCGCGGGTTTGCGGACTGTGAGCAATGGGTAGCTCACCGTCCGGTAAGGACCAGGCCCGGGTCGACGGCGCGTTGTATTCCACGCGCACCTCAAAGAGATGTCGTCAGCACAAATGTAGGGGTCCACTAGGGCCGATGCCTGCCGGGGTCGCGGGAAGGTACTAATGGGTCATCGAGGCCCCTGGCAACACAGGCAACAGGGAGGAGTACGGGTGGGTTTTAGTCAGTAAGAGTCTGACACACCCTCCAGCTCCGCCCAGAGCGGGAAAAGTTATTTGATGACATACCCAACCAAAAAAAAAAAAAAAGTGCTATCGTCACGACGTCGCGGGTTCGATTTCCGGGTCGAGCACAGTGTTATTGGGTTTTTCTTCTTTTTAAGGTCTCTCATACTACTACTATGGAATTTTTATGGATTTTTGATTTTTTTTTATTGTTTAGGTATCTCATACTCTGCTATGGAATTTCTCAGTAGCAGCCCGGAGTGTGGATTTATGCCCGATTGATGACGAAAGGCTCGCCCCCTATAACATGGGATTTAAAAATAACTGGCGAAATGTGGGTGTACTGTAGGTACACTTTTGAGTAACCCTTCGGGGAAACAAGGCGTGATGTTATGTTACATAAAATTCACTAAACCGATTCCGCAATAACTGAACTTACTTCACAGCTTTGTTAGTCAAAACTAAGTAAATAAACTCGACATTTGAACTTTCCAATTGCGCAAGCGCAAGCCCATTGAGATACATCCACCTGTTTCTGAGACCGCACTCACATACGCACAGTCTGTGTGACAGCAACGGGTTATTTTTTATTTTATTTTATTTTTATTATATTGGTTGGCTTACAGCTATCATTACAGAAGTAATAGTGTGGAGATTTATGACAAGCCATTTACAAGCCTCCACAGTTAGCAATAGAGTATTGTTGTAAAAGGAACCGAATGGCAGATATATTTCTCCGAGTTACAAGTGGAAGTAAATGGAATCGAGCAGATCATTAATTGTAACTCAGATAAGGGATTTTAAATTTGTAACCTAAGTATCTAGATGACAGCGATGCGGACGAATACTTTGACGCCTAAGTATCCTTTTGTTTTTTTGTATTAATTTGTATATATAGTTAGTAATTTAATTTAGTGTCTACCTAGTGTAAATAGTAGCATCAATATTGTTTAGAAAATGATTATCAAAAATCGTTTAGTATCTAGTAAACTTCCTTTGTATTCGTTCCAATCTGTCTAAATGCACTGCATAATTCGGAATCCAAATTTGACTACCATATTCGAGATTACTACGGACGTAAGCACAATACAGAATTTTCAATGTTTTCATTTTATTTCATTGATGCTTTTTTGGCGATATAGTCGACATGACATTCAAAGGTGAGCTTACTGTCCAGAAGAATACCAAGATCTCTGGTGACATGAATTCAAGATAAGAGCTGATTTGCAATTGAGTAGTTAAATATGATTGATAGGTTATTTCGGGTGACGGTGATAACTAAGCATTTTGATATGTTAAGATCTAATTTATTTATTTTAAAATCGCTCACTAATCTAGATACGTCTGCCTGCAAAAGTCAAGCGTCATTAAATAATAACGGACCTAGTAGGGAGCCCTGCGGAACACCAGAGGGGACGATTGAGCCGGAGGATATAAAGACTAGCCACCACTGAGTACCACTGCCTTATTTTTTTTTTTTGGGTGGGAAATCATCAAATATCTTCTCCCGCTCTGGGCGGAGCGTGAGGGTGTGTCTGGACTGCCACGCGACCCCGGCAGGTATCGGCCCTAGTGGACACCTACACTTGTGCTGACGACATCTCTTTGAGGCGCGCGTGGAATACAACGCGTCGTCGACCTGGGCCTGGTCCTTACCGGACAGTGAGCTACCCTTTGCTCACCGACGCCCAGGGCGTCTCCTGCGGCGGCTAGAGGCGAGAGGGCGCGAAATTTGCCTTTCCTACAACCGTCCCGCCTCCTCCTTCGCGAGTATTACTGCTTCGCAGAAGGAGGTGTCAGCTGCCCATGCGCTCTCGCTCCGTACCATGGTCTGAACCAGAACCGGACGCGAGAGATCTCTGCCGCCGATCGCCTCCACGAGGACACAGCGGTGCTCTGCCCAAGCCGAGCAGATCTCCGCCGTATGCTCTACCGTATCCTCCGGGCGATCCACACAGTGGTGACACCCGGGCGTTTCCTCCCGCCGTATCTGACACAGGAACCTCCCGAAGCTGACGTGTTCAGTGAGGACCTGCGTCAGGTGGAAGGTGAGGACGCCGTGGCGCCTCTCTAGCCACTCCTCAAAGAGGGGACTTATCGCCACAATTGTGGCGTGCCTAGCACTGGGTTGCGACAACCGTACGGGGAGTACGGTTGTCGCAACCAAGCCATGAGATCCCGCCGGAGCTTCGTCCGCTGTACTGCGATTTCTCGCGGCAGCCGAGTTACGCCCGCCGCGTTTCACCTCCTCGCGCCACTCCCATACGTGCGCGAGGGCTTTTGCCTCCAGATCCCATGGCGGCAATCCAGCAAGGAGGCTCGCTGCCTCACAGGGGGCCCTGCGCTATCCCTGGACCAGCCGGATGGCCATGACCCTCTGGGCCACGCTCAACCTGCGGGCTTGCGGCCAGTCCGCCGGTTGAGCGTGGCCCAGAGGGTCATGGCCATCCAGCGCCAGGGAACGCGCCGACACAGGAGCCCGTAAAGGGCCATGGACCGCACGACCCCCTTGTAGAGCCTCCGGCAGGAGGCGTTTGGACCTCCTAGATTGGCAGGAGCCGCTTCAAGGCAGCCCCTGCCCTTCCAGTTTGGGAGCCAAACGTCAGAAATGCTCCACGATGTTCCACCGGCTGTCAAGGACGAGTCCCAGGTACTTCATCGTCGACTCGACGCCGATGTAAATCCCTCCTACCGTTATTTGGGATCCAGACGGTGGCGCGTTCCAAGGACCCCTGTGGGACACCGCACGACATCTCTTGCCGGTTCCACACGCGACCACACGACACAGGTAGGTTGGCATCCGGTGGTAATGGAGTGCCTCTCTGGCAGCTCCAGGGCAGGGTATTAAAGGTATTGGCGATGTCTAGAGACACCGCCAAGACGACCCCACCCTGGGCAACATCATTCCCCGTCGTCAGGGCTCGCACGCGCATGAAAGCGTCCGCTGTAGAGCACCCCCTGCGGAAACCAAATTGACTCTCCGCCAAATCCGGCCCCAACCACACCAGTTGGCCGAAGAGGCGGTCTGCAATTACTCTTTCAAAGAGCTGGCCCACCTCGTCGAGCAGCACGATGGGCCGATAAGCGGACAGAGAGTCCGCAGGGCGCCCTGCCTTCTTTATGAGGACCAGTTTCCCCGTCTTCCAACGAAGCGGGAACTGGCCCTTCTCCAAGCATGCGCTTAGGAGTCCCCTAAATCGAGGCCCCAGAACCTTCATGGCCAAGACCCAGGCCTTCCCAGGTAAGCCGTCGGGTCCTGGGGCGGTATGTTTGGCATTAAGCCTGCGTACCGCCGCTCTCATTTCTACCTCGGTCACCTCCAGAGCATCAACGTCGTCGTCGCCGGCGGTGTGGTCCGCATCGGGCATCGCAGTAAGCGGAGCCATGGGCGCGGAGGTGTGTTCCCCTCGCGAAGGGAACAGAGCGCTCACCACGTCCTTCACAAGCTGGGGCCGGAGACTCTGCGTCAACGGGGGAGCCCATGGGCGGAGTTTATCCCGCAGCACTTTGTACAGGCGTCCCCCTGTTCAGAGTCCCAGTGACTCCTCACGGGCCGATCCTCTGGCCCACAGGTTCACTGCTTGGAGGGTGGTCTTCGCCGCTTTGTACCCCTCGTACAGCTCCGCCGGAATGGCTTCCGTATCCGGAGGTCGAATACGGAGCCTGCGGTGCCTGGTGTACCGGCGTCGCGCTGCAACGCACGCAGTGCGCAGAGCCGTCAGCTCCTGCGAACACCAGTACACCTGGCGCGAGGCACGTCCAGGCTGGACACAGGGCATTGACATGTCACATATGTCGGACATGGCCTCCCGGAACCACTCCGCCTCGTCGTTGATGACAGCAGGCCTGTCCGGTGGTGACACCCAGGCCTGCACGATCGAGGCTTCCAGGAAGAGCTCCCGGTCCAGCTGCTTCAGCCCTACCGCGGACCACTCGGGACCCGTCGGACCGGCGCGTTCGAGGTCTGGGTGGAGACGTCAAACTGGATATACCAGTGATCGGAATAGGTCTCCACCCCCTCCATGACGCGCCAGTCAACTACACGCTACGACAGAGCGGGGCTAGCGAACGAGATGTCCACCACTGATTCACCCCGCATCCGCACACACGTGGGAACAGAACCCCGGTTTAGGATGACCAGGCCTGTCTCCAGAGCCCAGTCCTCCACCATCCTGCCCCGTGTGTCCGTTAACCGGGAACCCCAAGCCAAATTCTTGGCATTGAAGTCCCCGAGGACAAACACCGCAAGGAATAAACTCCGCAAGGGACCTGTGGAACTCGGCATGAGTTCGGTTCGCAGAGAAGTAGACCCCTACCACGACAACCTCCCCGAACCGTGCTGCTACGCAGCCCCGTCCTCTCTTGACGGCCTCGAGGGACGGAGTACCGGCGGCGGCCGACGAAATTAGGGTTACTGAGCCGCACAAGTCCACCACCCAGTCATCCCTGAGCGGGACAAAGTACGGCTCAGCGACCACAGCGATGTTAATCGACCACTGCGCCATGCTTTGGAGCAACAGATCCTGAGCGGTGGCACAGAGGTTGATGTTCGCCTGGAGGAGGCGTAATGGGGCCATTATTGGCACTCCATGTCAGCCCCCTCTTGTGCCTCCCTCCCAGCCCCCTAAGAGGCTCCAGCCGCGGTGGCTACGGCGGCGACGAAGCCGGTGATGAGTACCATTGCTTGCGTCCTATTTTGCACTTAAGACGAAAACCATCGGTATAGGTCTCCCCTAATGCCCAAATCGAAAAGCTTCCTCAGTAGAATGTCATGATCGATCCTATCGAACGCCTTGCTATAATCAGTATAGATTGTGTCGACCTGGGATCCGTTATCCTTATGCTGAGTAATACAAATCTGTGAACAGAACCAGGTTAGAAACTGTAGACCTTCCTTTCAGAAACCCGTGTTGATGAGGATTCAATCTAGAAACCACACTGCTGTACAATTGATTATGAACTATGCGATCAAATACTTTAGCTAGAAGACAGAGTTTTGAAACTGGTCTATAATTTTATTCTTTTTCTTTAGGACCCTTCTTATGGATGGGTGATATAAAAGCAGATTTCCATGAAGAAGGCATAATTCCTTCAGAAATTGACCTTTGAAATAAAAGTGATACAGGATAAGCTAGTTCCTCGGCGCGCTTAACTATGAACACAGCAGGTAGGGCATCGGGACCGGCCGATTTAGTCAAGGGATTTTAAATGTCTATGAACGCTTGCTATGTCAATTGCAATTGTACTCAAATCACAGTTGGAAACAAAGCCGGTCGAACTACAGCTGTGACTTGCGGAGGAAGCATCTAGAAACCAATACCAATATTTAATCATTCTTGAATGTTTAATGAAAACATAAAAAAAATAACCATAAGTAATCCAGCGAGCCAACTCTCAATAATTAAATTAAATAAGCCCGAAAAAAAAATCTCTTGACATTGAGTCAAGAGATTTTATTGTCAATAAAAGAGAAAAAATAAAACAAATATTATGACGATGTCAATATAAAATACTAATTTAAATATACAATACTGATGTCAATACACAATACTAATGTTAATATACAATACTGATGTCAATATTTATTACAAATATCAATATACAAAGAACTGTCAAAGATCCAAGAATGACAGCCGGGACCAGCGGCTTAACGTGCTTTTCGTGGCACAGAGTAAATCTTTACATACCGTCTCGGTATGTAAAGATGGTCACACATCCACGGACCAATCGCGGTAAGCGTAACTAAACCTGATCGATCGACCCGTGCGGATGTTATTACTTACGAGTACCTATGGCACGAGCCCCTTACCCCCATCAGTTACTAGAAAGTCAAAAAAAAGAAAGTAAAGAGTATAGAATAATTATTATAATTATTCTATACACTTTCTAGAGTATAGAATAATTATAATTATTGTAATTATTCTATACTCTTTCTAGAGTATAGAATAATTATAATAATTTTAAATACTCTATTCTCTCTTTTTTTACTCTAGTCTTAGAGTTACATCACCATTATTATTCGCTTCTGTCACAATAGTTTCAAAACGGATTATCACCTGAAGCAACAAAACAAACAAAACAGTACTTACTTAGAGTGATGCGTGAACCGACAGAAATGTATTGTTTTTACTTAATTATGGGCTATTTGTTGTTGGTGAAACAATACGGCAAGGGCTTGAAGGAATAAGGCTTTGCAATTCCATCGCATAGTCTACCAAGTAATCAACAACTTAACCTGTTGGGGTCGGCTCCCAGTCGACCTGGATGCAGCTGAGTACCACCGTTTAACTTGGAGGGACTGCCTATTCGACCTTCACTTGGTAATATGATATTCCTTTAGGCTTTTGGCTACCCGTAATGACTGTCAAAGATCTAAAATATGTAACAGCCTGACGGCTTGACGCGCTTTCTGAGGCACGGATCTTGGGATGAAACGCCCTTGGTAAAACTTTGGTAAAATTGTTCATCCTCCCCTTATCCCAATCTATTAGTGGTCAGCGCAGCATGTCTACTTCTTCCATACATTTATATCAGCCGTCATCTCTTTATATGATCTTTCACGCAATCCATCCATCGTTTCTTTGGTCTTCCTGATACTCTTATAATCAGTTATTCCAGTATACTCTTCTAAGTTTATCAATTCCTCGTTTTCAGCTCTTCGAAAAGGTTCGCACAATGAGGGGAGGCGTGGAACCCCTGTTGGAGAAGTTGACACTCGTGAACGGCGACGTCATGGAGCCCGACCTGGGCATGAGCGAAGAGGACAGACAGACAGTCATCAACGACGTGCACATCATCTTACATGCAGCTGCTACTATCAGGTATCATTGACGCCATCATCCTGATCACCATTTCAGCCGAAAGACGTCCATTGCTGGACATAACCTTCCCACGAGTGTTGTTGGTAACGTAAGCTAAATACTTAGACCATTTAACGTACGGACTTGTAACGCGCTTAATTCTACAAACATAAAAGTCTATCTCGTGGTAGACAACGCTGCCAATAGTGCGGCCAACTTAATTAAGAAGTATCGATAATTTATATTCCTTCCTATATCAATAGATTCCTTAAGGAAAGATGAGAGAATTATTAAACTTAACACTCGTATAAGATTCTTCAGTTGCGAAGTCTTCTCCCAACTATGTTGTTGTCGAATGCCAGTCTAACCGGATGGAGCTGAATACCAGTATTTTACTAGGAGCGACTGCCTATCTGATTTCCACAACCCACTTCCTGGATAACACGATACCCCTCGGTGAGACTGTCAGACCAACAACAAACATTTGTCACTTTTTTCGAAAACAACATAACATAACCATGTCTATAGTGTTGCCAGTGCTGGGACTCAAGCTTCTTCTTTCTGCGCCAAGGAGCGGGCGCGGGCGTAATCCATCACGCGAGCTCAGTGCATAATAAAATTAATATAAAACTAGTTTTTGCTTCGTTGTCGCCGGATTTTATCCCACAGGAACGAACTACTGGTACAAAAATCCTATTTGTGTGTCAAATTTCATCCAAATCCATTCAGCCGTTTTTGCGTAATTGAGTAAAAACATCCAAACAAAGAGAATTCTATCTATCTAAACATACAAACTTTCACATTTATGATTAGTAGGATAAGATAGGATGCAAGACCCTGGCTCGGGAGGAGGCACGGCTCCCTGTCGTTTCGGGTGACGCAGGTGCTCTCGGGGCATGGTTGCTTCGGGAAGTACCTGTGTCGCATAAACAGGGAGCCGGACGCCCGGTGTCACCACTGCATCGACTGTCGGGAGGACACGGCGCGGCATACGCTGGCAGAGTGTGCCGCTTGGGAGGAGCCACGCCGTGCCCTCATCTCAGGAGTGGGCAGTGACCTGTCGCTGCCGGCCGTGGTCGAGGCGATGGTCGGCAGCGAGGAGTCCTGGGACGCGGTGGTATCCTTCTGCGAAACAGTCGTGTCGCAGAAGGAGGCTGCGGAACGGGAGCGGGAGATCTCTTCCGCTCACCCGGCCCGCAGCAGGCGCACCGGGCGTCGGCAGAGGGCAGACAACGCCCTCTTCCGGCCCCCCTAAATGGGTCCAGGGACGGCGGACTTGGGGACGTCCGCCGCCCCCCATCACACTGGACCCGAGGTGGCGGCGCGTAGTGTTCCACGCGCGCCCCTTTCAGACGTCGCGGGGGGGGTTTAAACACCTCACCCCAGACTTGAGGTGGCCCCAGACTTGAGGTGGCCCGCAGAGGCGGGCCGGCACTAGCTGGGGATCGTGGAAGTCGCATTAGATCCCATGATCCTCGGTGCAAGTGTGGGACGGGAACACCGGGGTGGTTTTTAGTCAGTAAGAGTCTGACAGACCCCTCCGCCTACCCCAGGGCGGAGGACATCCATGAGGATTTTCCACCCCGGCAACAAAAAAAAAAAAAAAAGGATGCAAGACCTGGCCAAGCACGGCTGCTGAGCTTCTTGTTGGTTTCGATCTCCAAGTCCGGCAAAGTGTATTTTTGGTTTTTGCATCTAGAATTTCTCAATTACATCATAGAGTCTGGATTAGTGCAAGTTTACGCAATAGGCTCGCCCTGTATTACATGGGGCTTAAACTTGAAGAATGCGGGTTTCAGTATACACCTCTGCCTACCTCTTTTTAATAATACAGGCGTGATGCTATGATTGCAGGTTCGACGAAGAGCTAAAGAAGGCTGTTCTGATGAACGTGAGAGGCACCAAGCTGATGGTGGAACTGGGGAAGGCGTGCAAGAACTTGAAGGTAAGAATGTTCATATTGTTTTTCAAACTAAATAGGTCACAAAGTGTCGGTGGATGGCAAAAGTTTAACTATCTATTTTTATTGCAGCATTATGCCATTAAATAGACCCCTATATTGAAAAATGTGGCGGCATCTACATCGCCACATACGAACTACGCAACACACTGACGTCACGCAAAAATCCTGCATCGTGCAAGCAAAGTTTACCGCGCAACTAGCATATATACAACATCCCGACAGTATATATCAACCGTCGTGCAATTGCCCACCAGACCCGAGACCCGTCTGGTCGGAGGATCCCTTTTCTATGGAGGATGAGTGAACTTTACACCATGTTCCTGCTGCCTCTATAAAGTCGTTATTTATGAAGAGGAGTAAATCAATTCCATAAAATAACTTCCTTTTTTCTTTCTCTTTGTAAATATTGCCAGCAACACAAATCGAATTCTGGAATTGTGTCCGTTAAATGGTAATTGACTCATCTCCTATTCATCATCTGCCTGCCTTTTTCCCAACTATGTTGGGGTTGGCTTCCAATCTCACCCGATTCAGCTGAATATCAGTATTTTACATGGAGCGATTGCCAAAGATTTATAAATAACAACTGGGACCAATGGCTTGACGTGCTTGCCGAGGCAAAGAGATGTATTGCTATGTAAAGATGATCCGATGGTCCGTGGTACCGCGGCAAGCGTAGCTTAACCTGATCGAACGACTTGTACGGCTGTTATTACTTAGCCACAAGCTCCTCATTACAAGGGACTTATATTACAATAACGGGCCACTAACGGGCCTTCTGCCTTGTCTTATCGGACCTTACCTCAAGTTACTTGGGCTCGTCGCAAAATGTTTTCCACTTCCATTCTCCCCTGCTAGCCGTCACGTTATCATTCACTCCCTCTTAACTATCATTCCTCTCAGAATCCATTTATAATCATTTATTGATCTCTCGAGAGCACTGGTAGCCCAGTAGTAACGGCCGCGACTTACGAGTTGTAGGTCATGGGTTTAAACCCAGACAGGCGCTTTACTGTGTGTAAATTATTTCATCACCACTGCTCTCAAAACGGTGAAGGAAAACATAGTAAGGAAGCCGGCATGTTCTAGAACCAAAAATTCGAAAACATGTGACATCTGGTGTCCTGAAACACAGACCATGAACCTAGCTTAGGCGCCAGTCCCCCACAATATATTTATATACTTACCTGAATTGTGTATCATTGTCGAATCTGACCAAAGCAAAATAATGTATGTATGTTGTGGTGAGAAAATAAAGAGAGGAGGCCTGTGTTCCACAAGTGGGAACATTATAGGTTGATATGTTATTGATCTGTTTGCCTTTCACCCCTTCTCATCACATTTCCTTTAGCTATGGTAATGATAAATATTGTTGTTTTCTTTGAAGCTCTTCATCCACGTGTCCACATCCTACTGCCACCTTCACGAGAAGCTCCTGGAGGAGAAGGCGTACCCCCCGCCCGCCAACCCGAACCAAATCATCCAGGCGGTTGAGTGGATGGATGACGAGACCATCGCGACCCTCACCCCCAAGTAAGTACAGTTGCTAGGTTTTTTCTGTAGTTAACCGTGTCCCCCCTCCCCTCTCTCCCGACCCGCACCAGATGATCCAGTCCGTTGAGATGAGGAAAACCATTGCGACCCTCACTCCTAAGTATGTGAACTTTCTGGGCTATATCAAACTATTCGATTAGCCTCTAAATAATAATTTTGTTAATTCTTAGGTATGTATTTTACTACAATACTTAAATATTCACATATAGAATTGATGTGTAAGCGTTCTAGTTTAACATACATTTTTTGCATAACTTACTTGCATTATATGAAAGCGTAATAACAGATTTAACAAGTCACTACAGTCATACATCTGCGCCTTAACCTGCTGAATCGACTTGCATTACAATTTATGACACATAATAGAATAGAAGAATGAAATAGAACGGTAGAAAAACATTAATTCGATAAGGAATAACGTAGAGCTGCAAATTGCTAAAAACGAAAGTTTGCATTTCGCGGTTTCCCTAATACATTGGGCGTGTCAATCAAACATTCTAACAACCACATAAACTATTACCATGCTCTACGCATTATATGGGTCAAGAACATACCTGTTATCACTTCATTTTAGATTAGTGTTGCGTACAGCGGACGGTGAATGGGACTGTTGCACCAATGTGGCTGACGATGACATGATGCCCTCACAATTTGAACAGGGGCTTTTAAAAATAAGTTTGCGAAACTTCAAAGTTGGAGAGAAAGTGCTAAAATTGATTAAGTATTTCTGTACAAAGTAATTCAACACACAACACTGAATGTATCTTAAACCAAATTAATAATACCCTCATCTAAAAAAAATCCACTCATTAAACGCATTCAAGACTCAATTAGCTGAATATTTAATGGCAAATAACACCTTTCCTAATAAAAACAAAATGCATTGGATGGGTGTATCATATATAAATTGTTTATAATTCAGCTTAGAAACATTGTTTTTATGTAGGTAAGTGATAGTGTCTTTATAGGGTCCCGTAGTCAACAGTAGTAGCATACAGACGGATATGGCAAAACTACAATACATAATCAGCCTATAATGTTCCCAATGCTGGGACACAGGGAGTGGGCCGTAATCCACCACGCAGCCCCAGTGCGGGTTGGTAGATGTCACATGTCTTGGAATTTTTGGTTCTAGGACATGCCGGTTTCCTTCACGATGTTTTCCTTCACCGTTTTGAGAGCAGTGGTGATGTAATAATTTATACAAAGTAAAGCGCCTGTCTGGGTTTGAACCGACGACTTACGAGTTGTATGTCGTACCACCACTGCTCCCAACTGGGCCACAACTGCTCCGGATGAAACTATAAGGGTCCTTATAGTTTCGCCATATTCGTCTGTCTGCCTGTCTGTCTGTCTGACTATCCGCGGCTTAGCTCAGAGACTCTTATTACTAGAAAGCTGCAATTTGGCATGAGTATACATATTTATTGGTAAAGGACGGCTAATGAGACACAATTGATTTTCTATTGTTTGACTCCGAATCGGTGTCGCGCGGGGCTTAACAGGTTAATCACACCGAGAAAGTGGTAAAATGAAATATTGTATATATTTTTTTTTTTTTTAATTTTCCCTTCTTTACGTGCTACCCCTTTACGTGCAAGGGAGGTACCCTTGCACATAAAGTGGGCATGATATTTTTTCATGAAGAACATCACCAAAAAGGTCACTATATGTCTTTCTGGGGCGTCCCCTCCCGCGTTTCCACTCACAACTGCCTTGTAAATACCATTAATATCATTTTGAAATCATTAATACAATTCTCTAAGTTCAAATTACCCTGTTGAATGACCATTTCATGACATCACGACAATTGAGGTCAATTCTAACTCAGAGAGTTGTATTGATGATTCTAATGATTATAATTATGTAAATATTATTTGGTACGTCCGCGGATCATGTTTTTATCAACATACAATCAGACACTAACCTGCAAATTGCACAAAAACATAATAAAATTAGAATTTCACGCTAACTTAGCGCATCTTATGGATTTATCATATAATACATTGACAATTATTTTCAGGTTACTAGACAAGTTTCCCAACTCCTACGCCTTTACGAAGGCGCTCGGCGAAGCGCTGGTGGTGGAGGCCATGGCACACATACCCGCTGTGGTGCTCAGACCTTCCATAGGTAAAGTCGAATTATTTATTTCAAATAGGCACATAAAAGGCACTTTTGAACGTCAAAATTTACAAAAAAAATAGAATTGATTCTAGTTGCCCCTTCCAAAAGGTAGTTTCGTATGGAGAAGAATAGGCAAGAAACTCTACCGTTACTCTCTTAAACTGTTTTACAAAATTTTGTATAGGTACATTATATAATTACATGTGAAGACGATGCATCTAGAATAAAATGACTAATACCAAATGTCAAAATAGATTTAAAAATGAAGCAATGACAGATAAATTAATTATGCGACAGGTACATGATGCTCACATATTTACAAACATTGTAAAAGTATACGTTTTCCTAAAAATAATAAATAAAGTAATAGGTCAGCGTGTGAGTTAAAGTAATCACAGAATTTAAATTCAACATTGATTTATTATTTGTATCAAATAATAAATTGTACAATTCAAATAGCAACCAGTTTGATTTTGTCTAGACTCTAGATTGTCCTATGGAGCTGGACCAGCATGTTTCCAAGCATTCTTATATTCGATATAATCCTCTAATTTGTAATATGCTTGTTTACAAAATGTACTTCTAACATGAGATTTAAATTTTCTTTCATTTAATTGCAATATATCACAAGGTATTTTGTGGTAACATTTGACACAGTACCCCATAAAAGATGTATGTACTTTAGATAATCTGAAAAATGGTTAATCTATTTTATCTTTATTTCTAGCATTAAAATTATATCTATCACTTATTTTATTAAAAAGGTGTCGATTTTTTTTTACATACATAATATTTTCATAAATGAATTGGCAAGGTACCGTCATAATATTAATCTTCTTAAAATCTTCCTTATGAGATTCACGGCGACGTAGGTTATAAATGGCTCTGTCAGCTCTCTTTTGCAAAATAAAGATGGATTCAATGTCAGCAGCCCGACCCTACAGTAAAATGCCATACGACATAATGCTGTGGAAGTAGATCAAACGCGCGGTTTCTACATCTGTCAACTGTCTTATCTTTCTAACAGCATAAGCGGCCGAGCTTAGCCACCACATGTTATATGTGGTCCCCATTGTAGTTTCATGTCTAGAGTGATTCCTAGGTAAACTGTTTGCACATTCGCTACTTCTAACATTAGGTAATTTAAATCTAATGCATTTGGTTTTTTTTTCATTTAGTACCAAATTATTTACCGTAAACCCATCTTGGACCTGAAGAATAGAGTTATTCACGTCGTCATGATTTTGTGATCGTCGGTCTATTTTAAAGATCAATGATGTGTCATCTGCAAATAACACCATCTTCGATTGATTTTGAAGTAATTGGGGTAAATCATTAATGTAAACTGAAAAGAGGAATGGACCCAATATCGAACCTTGAGGAACGCCCATTGCCATTTCAGACCCCAATGAGTATACGTCGTTTACTTGAACTTTAACCTTTCTATCTTTTAGGTATGATCTTAGTAAATCAAGAGCTGTATTTCTAAGTCCATAGTGCTCTAGTTTCAGCAGAAGTGTCTCATGGTTTACGCAATCGAACGCCTTTGATAGGTCGCAAAACGTACCAATGGCATCCTGTGCTTCTTCCCAGGCGTTCAAAATGTTCTTTATTAGGGTGACACCGGCGTTAGTCGTATAACGCCCTTTGGTGAAACCGTACTGTTGTTCATAAAAGATGGAATTTTTATTAAGACCAAACAAGACAAGAGGCTAATGACCAAAATAGGCTTGTCTTAAGAGAAAAAATTGCCAAATCTGTATAGTTTGTGGTACCGAAAAAATATATGTTAATTTTGAACATATTTCTCAGAACTTGGTTGTTATCAAAACACGTTTTGAAAAAAAAAATCTCGATACAAACTAACATTAAACTAACCTGTTACCTTGAGTTCCAATCCAAAATATGTTCTTTCAATATCAACGTACGTTACGTAATTCATTTATAACTAGAACGTCTTATTTGAATGATATTTCATTATATTTATATTTCATTTATAACTAGAACGTCTTATTGTTCCACCACTTCTTCTTCCCAGCTAAAGCACTAGGAAGTGGTGACGGGCGGGCATTTTTGGGGGACTGTCTTATGTAACTTTGACGTTCGAAAAGTGCTGATTTTCAGCCTAGTTTGAATAAATGACTTTTGATTTGATTTTGATTGATTTTGATTGATTTTGAATGCAGAACTTGGTTGATATTTATTTTCGATTAATTAACTCAATTTTGAGTAAATAGATAATTGCTTCATATTTTGCAATAAGTTACAAGCGTTGTGTCATCGCGCTTCTCTTTCTTTTCTATGCAGTCTGACAGTGACCGCGGTTTAGGTGTTGTCAGCGTCTTAAAGTGATGTAACATTTGATTGAGCATCAACTTTTCAAACACCTTACTGAGAACTGGCAGAACTGACACAGGCCTATAATTGTTGGGTTCTTTACTATCACCGGATTCGAACAAAGGAACTACTTTACCGTGTTTCATGAGATCTGGAAAGACTCAATACTCAATACTCAATATACTCATTGGTCAACACTGGTGTTAAATACTTATAAAAGCTAAATAGGGCGCAATGGTTTCGATGATAGATCTACAGACTATTACAGACATTCCCCAGAGATCTTCTGTTTATTTAATTTTAAGATCTTTAAAAAAATTATAACAGCCTGGGGGTTTGTATGCTGAAACCTAAACTCTAAAATTTTTTTTTAAGTAAGGGAGCAGAAAGCGCGGGTGAGGAATTTAAAGTTTCAGTAGTTTTAAGGGGAATATTACCAATTTTTTTTCAAATGCTTGAGCTTGTTCTACATTTGAAGTGATGGACCCATGTGCAGTCTCTAAATCAAATTCAGTATTACGCCGTTTATTCCTACCTGTTTCATTACTTATTATTTGCCAGGTAGTTTTTATTTTATTATCAGTAGATTTTTTTTATTGCTAATATAAAGAGCTTTAGCAATTTTGCACACACTTTTAAAAGTTTTAGAATAATAATGAGGTAAGTCTCATCAATGGAAATAAATTAGTTTTATCTAGTAGAGTATTTTGGGGAAAGTTCGGCGCTGGGATAAGACCGTACAAATCAAATTCCCAGCTAAATTTACAGTTTTATTATTATTTTGTTCCAATAAAGATTATTATTATGTTGGTCTTCCCCGATCTCTAGTTCTATTTTTAGGGTTTCGTAGTAAACAGGAACCCTAAAATAGTTTCGCCATGTCCGTCTGTTTGTCTGTCAGTGTCTGTCTGTCTATCTGTCTGTCTGTCTGTCCCCGCTGTAGCTCAAAGACGCTTAGTACTAGAAAGCTGTAATTTGGCATAGGTATACATATTAATCACGCCGACGCATAGGTATAAAAAATTTAAGGGTACCTCCCTTGCACGTAATGTGGGGATGATATTTTTCTCGTCTGCCCCATGGTGTGGAGTATCGTTCGATAAGCCGTTCAAAAATATTGCGGATCTATGAACACCAATTTTCGATTCAAGGATCCGCTTGCGTAATATTAAGCATAATTAAAGTGCTAATTTTTGTTAGAGTCAAGTGGGGGACACTTGACTCTAACAAAAATTAGCACTTTTTTTTTTAGCCCTGCCAGCTAAATGGTTATTTATAAAGATGTGAAAAAATTCATGGCAGCAGTACATATAATGAAATTAATAGGAAACTATCACAGCTACGTGGGCTCTACAAGTTAACGAGTAATAGTCGACCAACTTAAATTTGCAGTTGGAGAATTGACCGTGACATATATGGATGTATGGGAGAACATGTTTTTTAACTACAATGTTAAATTTGTTTTTGGGAAAAATTCATCCCAACTTCCCAACTACGGAACCCTTCATTGTGCGTTATCCGACACGCACTTGGCCGGTTTTTAAAAGGACAAGATCGGATATATCCCCTATATACCTAAACCTTATCCTCCAAGCACTAGAAGCGACTTTAAATCAAAATCAAATCCTTCATCGTGATAAAAAACTGTGTCTTGTCTTCACACACGTATACAAAGCAGAACCCGTTTAGGGTACAAAAACAAAACTATATAATTTAAGGGCCCACGTTCACACGGGCGTAAAAATATTGCGGCGGAGTTTTATTGCGCTCTGGATTTTCAACTGTCGCTGTTGAGCTGAGAATTGAAAATCCTAAAGAGTGCATCACAGCGCAGCGCGTCAAAAAAACACACTATTGGATTTTCAACTCCCGCCGCTACGCAGTGCGTTGGAAATCCAGTGGGAGAAAGAAAATCGCCACGGAATAAAATTGCCAGTGAACCTGGGCTTACTGAAATATCGTGCACGAGAAATTAAAGCTTATGCAAAACACTTTCATCTTGTCGAAAATCCGGCCGATATTACCGCAACGCGCCTTATTGCAGGTGTCCATAGGCGGCGGCGACCACTTATCATCAGCCAGACCGGCAGGATTCTGTAATAATCTCACCGTGACAGACTTAGGTGACGTGAGCTGGCATTCTACACCATACTAGGGATTGACACTGTTGACAGCGCACTTCACTTTAGTTTTTGCGGTGAGGTTTTTAGAGAATAGATTGGCAGGTGGGCCGTCAGCTTGTTTTCCGAACTTCAAAAACAAAATTGGGAAAACTAAAACATATTTTCCCATATTTTCTTTCTACCCGCATTTCGGAAAATGCGGGTAGATGATCATCATCTACCCGCATTTTCCCAATTATGTTGGTGGCTGCTTCCAGTCTAACGATGCAGCTAAATACCAGTAGTTTACGTGGAGCGACTGCCTGGTCGCCTTCGAAGTATAGTTAGCCTATAAAGTAAGAAAAGACGATAGCAACTGGCTAAGTTCTGGATCGACTACTAAGGGTGGCTAAATTTGGTTCTGGGAATTCCTCAATCTTTAAATTGACATAAATCGTTTTAAAATAATCAATTATCGAATACTTAGATACTTTTGATTTTTGTTATGCCAGCTTTATATATGTAGTTAGCACTAAACAAGCATTTAGCAATAGCTCGTATTCTAGAACAGTGCTTTGTGAATAATTTTGGTAAATCTCGATTTAAAATTAGATTAGAGATGAGATTAGCATCAACACTGATTGAAACAAACTTATTGTTAAGTTTGTTTCGAAGCTGTACGTAGTTCTAGAATATGGGCTTAATACTGTGTGCCCTTCTACGTTATTTATGGCACCAATTAGAATCCACTTTATTAGATTAAGTTAAATTAAAACTTATGGCTTCTGTAGATATGATGAAACAATATTTTTAGTGAACATGACATAATACAATCAAATCTCAATCAGTAAATGTTTGTTTTAATTATAGTTAAAACATCAAAACCTTCAACTATTGTTAAAATATTAGTTATAACTAAATTTTTTATCTGGGTCATCCAGACATGATAACCATGATGGCATGATACTTATAGCAGTAGTAGTTCTAGTTCTCAAAACTGAACAATATTTACCTACCTCTTTTAGAATCATTACAAAAATTTAAAAATCATAAGTTCCAATGATAAACTTCGCAGTCGCCTTCGACTAACTGACCTCCACAATAGACACAGTTACTGGGTAACACGATACCTCTCTCTAACAAAATCTTTGTATTTTGCAGTGATTCCAATCTGGCAGGAGCCTGTTCCCGGATGGACTGACAATATCAACGGACCTACTGGATTACTTATTGGTAAGCTTTTGACATCAACGCTGGTGAGAACAGCACCCTCATTGCATAACACACACGGAATGCAAATATACCTTTCATTTTAACAAAACAACAATATCCATTGTGTTATTTTTGCCAGCTGACGAATTTTCCAAAAATATGCAGCATTGAATTTTGTTGTTGTGTAAAAATGAAAGGGATTGTGTAAAAATATAGTTTCCGAATAATTCTGCATGCGGCAAGATGAAATGTAGCGGGACGATTTAACGTTATGCATATATCTATACACCTTCAGTTTTAACAAGTAAATGGTTTGTTGTTATAGGTGCGGGCAAGGGAGTGATCAGATCTATGTACTGTAAGAGCAACAGCTACGCGGACTTTATACCGGTGGACGTGTTTATCAGCGGTATCATGATCGTCGCTTGGAACTATTTGAAGAATGGGTGCGTTTAAATGGTTATTTTTACGGTATCATAAGTTTGCAAACAGGCGTTCAGGGGAAAAATGTCCAATTCTTAAAATGTCCAATAGTCAAAATGTCTAATTCTCAAAATGTCCAACTCCCAAAATGTCCAATCTTTGAGAATGTAGTATTGTTTGAATACAACTTAAAATAAAGGTCCAATTTCGTACAAAGAAGCTGCGAAAGATAAAGAATGGCTACAGTGAAGTAGCATTTTTAATAAAGTATCAGTTTAATAATCAATTGTTAGCTTTGTTTTAATTTAAACTAGCATCGAGTTTTTGTTTTGGTAACTGTGAGTCACCAACAAACGAGGGGATCTGACGCTAAGGGGCCGCTGCCGCGGCACGCTCGCTTCGCTCGCTCGTCTTTGTGCGTTAGTGGTCACTGTTCTAACCTAACCTAACCCATATTATTTTATACTTAAAATGCTACTTCACTGTAACTGCCAACCTATTATTTTTGCTACCCATTCGTTTTAATGAGTTATTGAACGCTACATTCTCAAAGATTGGACATTTTGGGAGTTGGACATTTTAAGAACTGGACATTTTGACCATTGGACATTTTGAAAATTGGATATTTTGGGTATTTAGACATTTTGACACCGTGGGACATTTTGGGAATTGGACATTTTGCCCCTGAACCCAAACAGGCTGGGCTGGGTACCTACTAGCTACCGCCTTCAGGGGCGACAGACTCGGGAACATCCGTCAGCTCCAATGCACCGGACCGAGAAGGCGGCCCGTAGTGTTCCACGCGCGCCTCTCTAAGACGGAAGGGGGGACCTCACTCCGCCTACGGGACAGGGCCCGCCTAGCGTGGGTCGTCACCAGCCGGGGCAGCGGAAGTCACATTCGCACTGTCGCTGCCCCCCGACGCAGGTGTACAATCAACACTGGTGTGGTTTTAGTCAGTAACAGGCGAAGGACATCCATGAGAATTTATGCCCCGACAAAAAAAAAAGGGTACTAGCTACAACTATCTAGTCAGCACTTCGCCAGTGGCGGCGGTCACCGGCCCGCGAAGCAATAAGAACGTTTAGCCCTCAGCGCGGGTACGTCGGAACTATGTATTATCTATTCCGCAGAATACTTTACTGTAATGTGTCGCGGGGTTGCGAGCATCAATCAAAAATCAAAATCAAAAGTCATTTATTCAAACTAGGCTGAGGATCAGCACTTTTCGAACGTCAAAATTACATAAGACAGTCCCCAAAAACGCCCACCCTTCGCCACTTCCTAGTGCTTTAGCTGGGAAGAAGAAGTGGCCAACAAACTCCCCAGCAGCACAGCTGTCTGTTCAATTAGAGAAAATAATGGATTCTATACAATAGTATGCAAAACAATTTACACCACGTGAAACACAAAACATTAAATTATTAGCCATATGTCAGCTAGCACACCACTATACCAAAAAAAGAAAAGAAAAAGACCGGAAACTATTCTCAAGCAGAGATAAAAACGTAAACAGAACTTAAAACCTAAATAAAAGCCTTCAAGTATAAAGGGCGTTCCCGCTTGCATATATCTACAGCCGTAACAGTAATTAGAATGTATTTTTTTAAGTGAAAACTTCTTTAGGCGCGTTGAGTGATTGTTTCCACTTCGGTCGGCAGTTCCCGTGACTTCCTATGTTATTTTATTAAGTTGATGTGAATGAATCTCCCATTTTTCCGACAAATATAATATAGGTAGGTACTTATTATTGCTTTAAATTTATAAGATATTATCTAATTGTCAAACATTGTTCTGTTCCAGTGACACGAAGTCTAACATAATAAACTTCACCACGTCTGCCGAGATCAAGGTGACGTGGTCGGAGATGATCGACGCCGGCAGAGAGATCGTCGTGAATAGAGTGCCGCTCAACGGAGTTGCGTGGTGAGTGAGCCTAGGATACAGAGCGCTTTAAAAAGTCACTACATTTCTATAACTTGACTAAAATAACTACCCAACGATCTAAAACCACATAAATGTTGCTCAGTCTTTTACTTTAGATGTTGTTGATATATCCAGAGAATTGTTAATTTTAAGTGTCCAATATTTCAAAACCCCGCTACTATCTACAACTTCAACTACGTTTCTACCCGTTATTATATATGTAAATTTTAAAATAATATAAAATTATTACTTGATGCTCGTCATCATTTTATACTTGAAATCAGCCTAGGTCTTATTCAATAATTACTTGACTTACCGTAGGCCTGAAGCCCCTTACAAGATAGGTTACAAGGTAGGTAGCTATTTATTTAATAGTTATGTGAACACTGTCTCACACACAAGTGTCAGCTAGCTGTCAGTTATGTCAACTGTCAGTCACGAGGCACGGCGGGAAAGCAGACGTGAAGCGTAGCGAGATATAGAACCTTGGATGTGCTAGTAAGCCTGTGTGTAAAAGTGCTATAGAAATAAACAGACACTACACCTACTTACAGTATCAATATTTACCCTACCAAAAGGTAACCTTAATAAGGGCGCTTACAGACCAACGTCACTCGATCGACGACGGGCGCTGCGGCTTAGTCGTCTTGCTGACGACCGTGCATAGATTAATATACTGCGACCGTGGACGACGACGTCTAGCCGAGTGGCGGCGACGTCACCTAGTTGTGTCGTTGCAGTAAGTCCGTGCAGTCGGCAACAAATAGTCTAGAATATGCACGTAAATTACGAGTAAAATGAGTGACGACGAAATTAGTGTCTATTTATTAATTTCTGCAATTAAAAAACATGAATGTATTTGGAACTACAAATCCAAAGAACATAGTAATAAAATTAATATAACGAATGCTTGGCGACTACGTCGCCGTCGCTAGGCTAGACGTCGTCGTCCACGGTCCCTTTAGGGTATATATGTTCTGTGTCCACGGTCGTCAGCAAGGCGACTACGCCGCAGCGCTCGTCGTCGATCGAGTGTCGTTGGTCTGTAAGCGCCCTAAGCGGGTAGGTACATCTCTCAGTTTCACACAGGTAGTTCAATAAATAACCCTTGTAACACTTATGTTTCACACCCAATAAGACACAAGTTGCCTACGAAAACCTGTAATGTCGAGGAATATCAGATATTGTTTTATTTATTTTGCTGAAATGGCCGACTACAGTTTGTCTTGTTACAATATAAGATTGGTCTATAACAATGTCTGCTACTTTTATATTCTTTAGAAATCCTGTTACTTTTATACGAAAATAAAATATTGTGAGATATTGCTAAAGCTTTAACGTTTTAAAAGGTATATCGTTCTCTTTAAGGCGCAGATAAAATGATTTGAGTGACTTTTAAACATGTCATTGCGCTTTCAAATAATGCAAGTAAGTTGTGCAGCAAAAATATATGTTAAAATAGAACGAGTACATCAATTATATGTGAATATTTAAGTATTGTAGTAAAATAATTTTTGAAATAAATTCAGGAAGTACCCAAGACATGTCTACCCAAAGCACTAAAAACGAGATTACTTTCAAACTACTTATGATATTTTCATGTTTTTTTTTTTGTATGAATAGACTATTTTATTATCTATAATTATATTTGTGATTTTTTTTTCAAATATTTATACTATCGTTACTAAAAATAAATATTCCCTTTGAAACCCAACGGCAGCACGGCGTGGGCGCGAGGAGCATAAATTGTAAGGCCAAGGTCAACCGCGTTTACCCGACCCTTAAGTGGCGGAGATATAGCAACGTATAGAGGCTTAACGTTAGCCTTAATACACATGCTATGTAGCATAATAGGGTAATATGAACTTAGAGAGTTGTATTGATGATTTTTAGGATTATAATTCTATAAACTAATGTTTAATACGGCCGTGAATCATATTTAGATCAACATAGAACCTGATTCTGACAGCATAGTCCAAAAAACTTAAGACAATTTTAATTTCACGAGCTCCCCGACGGTTACGCCTTAACAAAATAGAATGGTATGTCCATTCCTTTTTCACTCCTTTCCATCTTTTGAAAAGTGAAAAATACGGGTATAAAAATGTCAGTAAAATATATGACGGAGAAGGTACGTCTCTCTCGATATCATCAGCCATATTTTAACTACTGTGGGCGTACAATGGGAAGTGTTGGTACAATAGAAAAACCGTTTGCAGTTTAAATCAAATTATAATTTACGATCAAACAATCTCACTGGCTATTCACACACTGTAGGTACACGACACAACTATGTATACGGAACGCGCAACAGTTTCTAAACATGTTGCCTACTTGGCCGCCTCCGACAATACTCTGCTTATCTCCGGTCAAGCGTTATGTTGTAGACTCTGTCGAGCGCCGCTTGGTGGCGCTGGCGTCCCGATTAGTCAAACGAGTGACTAACGTATTTCCGACATATACATATTTATCGCACCCTCAGGAGCCGCTAATTTTATTTTATTCTTGAAATATTATATTGTAAGTAAAATTTTTACTCAAAGTTATTTATATTATGATTCGACACTAAATTCTAAGTAGCTAGAATAAATTGTGTTTTTATTACTCTCGGGCTGAATTTAATTTAATTTATAGCAAATTTATTTGAAATTATAGCTTTATTTCATTTTATTTCACCTCAATTTTTAACCCCCGACGCAAAAACGACGGGGTGTTATAAGTTTGACGTGTCTGTGTGTGTGTGTGTGTGTGCGTGTGTGTGTGTGTGTGTGTGTGTTTGTGTCTGTCTGTGGCATCGTAGCTCTCGAATGCATGGACCAATTTTGATTTTGTTTTTTTTTGTTTGAAAGGTGACTTAATCGAGAGTGTTCTTAGCTATGGTTCAAGAAAATCAGTTCAGTCGTTTGAAGATTATCAGCCCTTTTCTAGTTGATATTTAACTCGCTCACCAACTTACGACGCAGGTATCGTGTTTAGGCTCATTGTACAGGTCTCAATAAATAGGTTATAGCTAGATGGTGATCAGGGTCTGATGATGGAGAAGGCAAGATAAATGAGGGTAAACTAGTAAGTACCTTCACTTTGAGAAAAATAACTACAGGGGCGCAGATTTCGGCGAGATACGTACCGATGCAGCGTGTCTGATCTACTAGTAATATATTTATAAAGTTTAAAAGTAGGTAATAAAAGTTAAATTTAAAATTTAAAAAACCCCAGACACTTACAAAAACATCTAAAACGTAACAAAATAATACGTATTGGGCCCTTTCAGTTTAATATAAATTAAGGTAATATTTTGAGACCAGCGTCGTCTAGTCGGGGGACGGCTAAAGAAAACGTCACACAGACGAGGCTAGTAACTAGCAATAATGAATGTATGCTATTGTAGAAAGACTAGCCGCTGTTAACTTCCTATTTTCATTAGCCGTCCCCCAACTACACGAAGCTGGGCACAAAATATTGCCTTAATTTATATTAAACTGAAAGGGCCCAATACGTATTATTTTGTTACGTTTTAGATGTTTTTGTTAGTGTCGCGGGTTTTTAAAATTTTTAATTTAACTTTTATATATTAAATACTTGAAAACGTGATCCAGAGGCTTATTAAATCATACATTTTAATTCAATACTATACAAAAATAATTTACGAATTATAAAATATCGAATCGACATTTACACGTTTTATGTTTCAAGGTTAATCGTATCGTTCGTATGTTTCTATCTAATATTAATTAATTTAAAAAATCATAAAAAAAATAATATTCACTGGAAAACAATCATGTCCCTTAAAAATATTAATATTATGTTTGAAAGAAAAGCATCTTTTACATAACACAAAGAAAACAGTCAAAAAACCACAACACAGAATGTCCCATATCTTTCCTTTTTTTGGGCAGGGTAACTATGTTCTTGTGCGTGTCCGCAGGTACCCCGGCGGCTCCATGAAGCACTCGCGGCTGTACCACAACATCTGCTTGGTCCTGTTCCACTGGATCCCCGCCATGATCGTCGACGCGCTACTCTTCTGCCTCGGTTATAAGCCAGTGTAAGTATTCACAGTATAATCAACTCTCTGTGAACGAGCGTCGACTATAATCCCCCACGGGAGCTCGTGTTCCTGCGGCCTGGGGGCCTGTTCCATAAGCACTAAATCAGTAGTTTCACCCGAAGTTACGGGCGTTTCCTGCTCCGTATCACCTACGGACATAACATTACTTCGGAGCCCGAACTGAGACTGAATGACAACACGATTTGACAGTAGAGGCGTATAAAATTAAAGGCAGCTAAATCCAGTATTGGTAATTTATGGGTTGAGAATGCTATTCTATGCATCAAAGAAATTGCTACCAGTTTCGGAAAATATTTGGCATCAAAAGCAGCTCAACAAATCCCGTTCAAGAAATCAGGTTAGTAACAAAGTTAGCTATATCCCGCTTTGTGAGAATCACAAAAAACAGCTAAAATGCATCTGACCAATCACAGCTCCGTTGTCCTTCTTTCAATCTTATTATTATTTTATTTCGCAAAATATAATGTAGAACCCTTTTTTATCATTTTTTATTATTTTTTCTAACACTCGTCTCAAACTTTATACATTACGCATATTAGGTACATCACTAACTTTATCACGTGAACGATTTCTTGTTAGAATCGAATACAGCATATCCGTTTCAGCCATAATCAAACACAGCTAAATCCAAGCGTTGGTAACAAATACAGCTAAATGCAATAAAAATAAACAATAAAAAATCAACCCCAACTATTGTCTGTCAGTGAGCTACACCTACAGCTCTTGATTCCTACCCTTCGCGTTCTTGAGTTAGTTACCTTTATACAATGTGGCCAGCTTAAAATAAAACTTCAAGGTTTTTTTCTTGTGTGGAAAAAAAAACCAAAAGTGGATTAAACCATAGACTAATATATTGAGGGTTAAGCTGCCTATGATCATAAACGCCTCAGTTGTCTGTGTGTTTGTGGCCCGTTTGAAAAGTTTAATTTCTCACTGGTTTTGACGGATCAACTACTTTCGGACGGGCCCGTATCTTCGTTGACGGACTTAGAGAGTAGTCCCTCTGAATGAAAATTGATTATAATATATTATTATATTTATAGGTATGAAAAAGAAACTTTATTCATATCTGTGGGTATCAAGAAGTGTGCAAATGTTAACCAAAATGCTAAAGAATAGTTGTATTTTCGGTTCAAAAATCGTTCGAACTTATGTTACGTTTTCGTCGCGCGTTCATGCTGGGCCTCTGACATACAAAGTCAAATTGTTTATTTCAAATAGGCAGACAGACAGACGGACTTCACGAAACTATAAGGGTTCCTTGTTCACTACGGAACCCTAAAAATTAATGATTAGTGTGACCAAAATTCAATTTACATTTGCGCCATTTCAACGGTCTAGACCGTAACCGTGCCAAGTACACGTGAAAAGCTAATTATCACACACAAAATATACATTGCGAAGGCAAATGAGATAAAACGCAGAGAATGTTTGTGATTGTGTTGTGTTGTTTGTTTGACGACACGGTTGGCGTAATGGCTGAGCGATCGACTGCTGCGCAGCGTGTCGCGGGTTCGATCCCCGCACGGAACAAATATTTGTATGATCTGCAAGTAATTGTTCCGGGTCTGGGTGTTTGTGAGTTTCTATGTTTGTAAACGCACCCACGATCATCATCTACCTAGCCTTTTCCTAACTGTGTTGGGGTCGGCTTCCAGTCTTACCGGATACAGCTGAGTACCAGTATTTTACATGGAGCGACTGTCTATCTGACCTCCACAACCCAGTTACTGGGTAACACGATACCCCTTGGTAAGACTGGTTGTCAGAGTTTCGAGCTTCTGACGACCCGTAACGACTGTCAAAGATCTACAAATAACAGCCGGGACCAACAGCTTAACGTGCTTTCCGAGGCACGGAGGGGTCCTGGTATGTAAAGATGGTCACCCATCCACGGACCATAAATGATAAATGATTTTATTTCTGTAAGTAGGTTTTTACAAACACTTTTACACGTCAAAACATATTTTTTAAACTAGATGAGGCTTCCTATCTGACTACTCTGAGAAGAAAGGCCGAAACAAACTCAGAGGTCACAGTCTCTTTTAAAGTCCAGACATAATCTTGGTCAGATCATGTGAAGACCATGTCGATTGGTGTCTGAAATCGTCTTTTGATGAAAGAACCACACAGATTGAGTGGACCTGTCCAGTCAGTGCACGCATTTGTCAGTCGTTGTGCAGCTCAACTCATAACTAAAGGAGCTCAACGATTCAACGAACAATACCAAAGAAAGGACATTTGGCTAGGCCGCAAAAAATACTCAAAACTGCCAGACCATGTTAAAAACTAACTGAGAATAAAACAAAATTAAACAATGATCCACATAGTCTTCACATTTACAATAATTAAAACAATATAATACTACACAGAGAGAGACCAACCGCGGCAAGCGTAGCTTAACCTGATCGATCGACCCGTGCGGCTGTTATTACTTAGCCACAAGCCCCTCACGTAAACGCACCCACGATACAGGAAGAAATTCCTAGTGTGGCGCAACGTTTTTTTTTTTAAAATACAAACATGTCACGTCCACACTTAGCTTGATTAGCACCGTTCGCTTTGTTGGCCATCACTCCATAGTATTCGCAGTCGAAATGTCGCAGATGTGTACGCAGCTTTAATGAGTCCCTACAAATGAGAAATGGGTATAGATTAAGACGCTGACAACACCTAAACCGCGGTCCCTGTCAAATTCTATAGAAAAGAAAGAGAAGCGCGATGACACAACGCTTGTAATTTATTGCAAAATATGAAGTAATTATCTATTTACTCAAAATTGAGTTGAGTAATCGAAAATAAAAAACAACCAAGTTCTGCATTCAAATAAGACGTTCTTGTTATTAATTAAATACGTAACGTATGTTGATATTTGATACAGATATTTTGGATTAGAACTCAAAGTAAGAGCTTAGTTTAACGTTAGTTTGTATCGAGATTTTGTTTTCAAAACGTGTTTTGGTAACAACCAAGTTCTGGGAAATATGTTCAAAATTGACATATATTTTTTCTGCTACCACAAACTATACAGATTTGGCAATATGTTTTCTTAAGCGAAGCCTATTTTGGTCAATTGGGTCTTGTCAGTGCCTTAATACCCCCGCACTAATGCTATGGACACATTTCAATTGTTTGTCTAAAAATTAAGTGGAGGGCGCGCAGATTTTAGCGTTCCGTAGTCAACAAGGAACCTTTATAGTATCGCCATATTCGTCTGTCTGTCCGCAGCTTAGCTCAGAGACTTTCAGTACTACAAAGCTTTAATTTGGCATGGGTCTGTATATAATTATTAATCACGCTGACAAAGTGGTAAAATAAAATATTGACAAAAAAAACTCAGCTACAATGTTAAGTTTGTTTTTGCGATAAATTCATTCCAAGTACGGAACCCTTCACTGTGCGTGGTCCGACACGCACTTGGTTATTTTTTTAATTAGATGGTCAATGGCGCCGATTCCCTTGTTCACAAACTAAACTAAATTTAAGTTCAGTCCATCTTTTTCTTTCTATTTCATTAAGAAGAGGACGGAAGATTAATTTTAGTTTAGTCCTGTCAAATGAATCAGTGCCTGTCACTACTCCATACAAGTTTAGACGTGATTAAAAACTTGCCTACTAAAATTACGTCAATTTACGTCAAGCGCTGATTAATTTGACAGGACTAAACTAAAATTGATCTTCTGTCCTTTTCTTAATGAAATAGAAATAAAAAGATGTACTGAACTTAAATTTAGTTTAGTTTGTGAACAAGGGAATCGGCGCCATTATCTGGTCTATATTAATTATTATATATATGTATATCAGACGGAGAAGGTACGTCTCGCTCGTTATCATCAGCCATATTTTAACTACTGTGGGCGTACAATGGGAAGTGTTGGTTATTGCACAATAGAAAAACCGTTTGCAGTTCAAATCTAATTATAATTTACGATCAAACAATCACACTAGCTATTCACACACTGTAGGTACACGACACAACTATGTATACCGAACGCGTGAGAGTTTCTAACCGTGTTCACTCCTTGACCGCCTCCGACAAACTGAACTTAACCCCGGTCGAGCGTTATGTTGTAGACTCTGTCGAGCGCCGCTTGGTGGCGCTGGCGTCCCGATTAGTCAAACTAGTGACTAACTTATTTCCGACATATACATTATTATTATCTATATTAATATTATTACATCGTTTCTTAGCATCCTGCTTAACTTATTACCATCTTTTCCAGGCTATGTCGCGTCCAGCGCCGTATTGCTAAAGGGTTCGACGTGTTCGAGTACTACACGAACAACCAATGGGACTTTAAGTCAGACATCGTACAGACTATACGGCAGAAACTAAATGCGAAAGAGAAAAGTAACTATAAGGTGGATGCTGTGGGTGAGTAGGACAAACTTGTGGTATACGTAGATAGAACACGAAGGAGACGAAAGCAAATCAGAAATGAAATGAAATTGTTTATTATAAATTAATGACATGAATACTGAAAATTACTTTGTGAATGTGAAGACTATGTGGCCGCTGCCTATGCTTTTAGTACATGTGTAATGTTATGCTGTGTTTGTGCTCCAGGTCTGGACATCTCCAATTACTTCGAGGATTGCATCAGAGCGGCTCGAGTGTTCATCCTCAAGGAGTATGATGATACCCTACCTGCTGCCCGGAGGCATATGAGAATGTGAGTATTGCCACAGTTACATTAATTCCAGTAGATTTAACTAGAAGTTTATGACCGAAGAATTAAAGACGCCACTGTTTCTAAAATTATGATAAGTTAGGCTGGGTTCTCCTGCAGCGTCAACGTGTGCGCACAGCGTGTTCTCGTACGCCGCACTAAGACGTTTTAAATGTGAACAGACACACACGACACACACTTCACCACACACACCCACACACCACATAACACTACACTTTTGTGTGTTTGTGTGTGTTTGGTGTGTGTGTGTGTGTGTGTGTGTGTGTGCGTGCGTGTGTGTGTGTACAGATGTGCTCTCTTTGATACGCTCACTGCAGCTTAAATTATACTCTGAGACGTTCACTTTGATGCCAGATTCCAACGATCGCGTTTCTAAGTCAAAATTAAAGTGAATACCTATTTAATGGTATTTTTTCCCAAAAGAAATGTTTCGTTTTTCATTTTGCCATGTCTATTTCATTCCAGAATGTACTGGGTGGATGTAATCTTCCGCTGTCTGTTCTGGGGCCTCATGCTGTACTGGTTGAGTGGATGGTTCACATCATCCAAGACTGTCGTAGCCGACCTCAACGCAGCCCCCACTGTCATCGCCATAGATGCTTAGAGCGACCATTTTGATTTGTGCTCTAAAAGGCGGAAAATTATTATGTCACAGGTTTAGTTAAATTTTCAAAGTTGTAATCTTTGTATTGAGTTATAGTTATTCTGCTTTTATGACTAAGATGTTTTATGTGAAAATGGCAAAACTCTGAATCGTATGAAATTTTGTGGAAATATCAATAATTAACATTTTAAACTCTAAAAAAGAATAAGGTGTGTCATTATGACAAAAAAATGGAAGAGTTAACCTACTGTTATTGCTGACTGTACTTAGCAAGCACTATTAAAATCTTTTGATAATTTCTTAAACTTTTATAACCTCTGACATAATATGTGTACCTACCTACCTACTTCTATCAGACTGCAAACTACTCTAATGTATAATTAGTTTAATATTTTTAAAGTAAACTCGTAGTGTATTAATTGGTCAAGGACAGCTAATGAGACACAATTGATTTTCTATTGGTTGACTCCGAATCGGTGTCGCGCGGGGCTTAACAGGTTAAACCAGAGTATCTTAGGGAAACTTTGTGTAAAAAGCTTAGCTTTACAAATTTTAATTTTAGTCCCCATTTCACACGACATCGACGAAAGCGTACAAAACTAAACTGCAACTTAGAATGCTACCACTTTTGGTGCTCGAATGACGTTGACAGGGGGGCGCTGTCGGTAAACATTTGTAAAAAGTATTGAAAAATAAGATGGCGGCGTTTGTTAGCTTTTGGCCGCGCGCCAAAAAATCTTTGTACAGCTATCTTTATTTCATCGAGCTGTGGTGTTATTCTTATAGAGGTTTTCATGTGATGACGTCATTATATTGCAGTATTGTGTTACACAATTAAGATGCAATGAATAGAACTGTGTAACAAAATTTATTAGGGTGCGTTAAGTATTATAATTAATTACAATAGATATGATGTTCACAGTTTAACATGGTGTTGATTAAGGACGAATTCACTCACACTTTTATTTCTAGAATAAATATTATCCTGCAATTGATTTTTTTACAGCTTTTTCATTTAAAACCTGCACGACGTCCAAATATTATTCGCAAGATACGACTTTAAAAGTTTGGTTGAGTTCGAACTCAGTTGTATAATGTATACAGTTTATCTAAATTCTAATGTGTTTCTACATTAACTTTGCGGTTTTGCTATTCTTAAGGTGTAGGCTTGTTATAATAAGTTGCTCACAGTGTAAAGTATTATAGATTTTTTGTATATTCAAACTTGTAATAAGAATGCTCAAAAGACTTTATGTACCTATGTAACGAAAATTTGTAGATTTTTCTAGTGTTTAAATGTAGAAGCATAATTTTGTATGAAAAATATTTTTTACGAAATAAAAAGTGATAAAAATTATATTATCTGTTTTATTACTGTGTAGTGTCATAAATCACAGTTATACTTCAAATTCCGAGTCATCATTCTCCTGCCTCTAAACCAACCAATATAGGGGTCGGCGCAGGAGCAACATGTGATTTTCTTCCATTCTGCTCTGTTGTCATATCATCTTTGACACAGTCCGTCTATCGTTTCATTGGTCTTCCACTACTCTTAAGGTGCGGTTCCACTGACGCTGAGCTGGGGTAGTGGAGTGGAGTGGAGCGAACCGTGAATTGGCCAACCACAGTGCTCGAAATCTGCGGAGTGGAGATTTTGAGCACTGTGATTGGCCAATTCACGGTCCGCTCCTCTCCTCTCCGCCCAGATTCGCGTCAGTGAAACCGCATCCTTATAGCCATGTCGTGTAAAATGTAAATTTCCTACCGATTTCCACATAACTTTCTAGTCACCGGTGCCACTTTAAGATTTCCTCTTATGTACTCATTTCTTATTCTATCCAATCCATTACGAGAACGATGATTGTCCAGTCCAACGTGAGCCTCTTTAGGTGTTGGTCGAGGCTCTTGGCAATTAAGCCATTGGCTGATACGACTATCGGCACAATGATTGCTGAATCCACATCCCACATGTCGACAACCTCGCGAGCCAAGTCAAGATACTTGATCTGTTTATCTTTCTCGGCTTTCACGAGATTCCCGTCATGAGGGACTGTTATGTCAACAATCATTGCGCCCCGCTCTGTTCGATCCACCACCACTATATCAGGCTTATTGGCAACAATAGTCCTGTCAGTGATGATGGATCGATCCCAGTACAATGTGATATTTCCATTGTCGAGAACTGGGTCGGGCACATACCTGTAGTACGCCACTTCAGATTCTACAAGGCTGTATTTCAGAGCAAGTTGCTGATGGATAATCCTGGCTACAAGGTTGTTTCTATGCAAATACTTTACGTTAGCTAGACGAGAACACCCGGAGATAATGTGTTGGTTTGATTCTCCCGGACGGTGGCATAATTGCACAGATAAAACCTTCAGTTTCCCCGAAAAGGTCCCCAAAACGTAGCCAGGATACGGACGCTAAGAAATTAACATCGGGCTCATGAAGAGCCCGATAGAAGCGCCCGTGTAGCTCCTTGTTTTGCCATATCTCCTTGCGGTCATCCGTGGTAAGTACTACAGGCTTGCAACAGTTCTCTTTAGCCATGGAAAGTGGGGTGAGCCCCTTGTCCACTGCGACCACATCACGGTGCATACCCACTTCGGCTTTCAAAAAATATTCCCTGAGACAGCATATCTCGCGGTTGTGGAGGGTCTTCGCATTTAAAAAGCCTCGACCCCCACACTTCCGCGGGATGTACAGTCTCATCACCGATGATCGTGGGTGATGCATCCGATTTGCGGTCAACAGTGTACGGACCCTCCTATCCAGGGCGTCAAGTTCGGTCTGAGTCCATTTGAGTATGCCGAAAGAGTATATCAAAACCGGCATGACCCAACCGTTGAAGGCACGCACCTTTTTTCCGCCTGAAAGAAGACTTTGAAAGAAGACCTTCTTCAGGCGGCCAAAAAAGCGCTCCTTCAACGATTGCTTCATGTCAGTAACGTTGATGCCTAATGCTTCTGACATACCTAAATACTTATAGCTTTCGGCTGAGGAAAGGGATTTAAGGTGTATGGAATCCGAAAGTTAAATTCCCTCGGATTCCATTATATCCCCTCGCTTCACATGCATGACTGCACATTTGTCCACACTAAACTCCATTCTGATGGCGCCACTGAAAGTTTCAGTTACCTTCAGTAGCTCCAGCAGTCGCAATTTGTTGGGGGCAAAGATTTTTAAGTCATCCATGTAGAAGAGGTGAGATATGACCTGACCACCTCTCCTCAATCGATAGCCTAGACCTGAATCCTCCAGCAACGTGCTTAAAGGATTCAGGGCTAAGCAGAACCAAAGTGGACTCAAACTCTCGCCCTCAAATATTCCCCGTTTAATCCATACAGGCTCATCATTCCCCTGGATCCGTCGACACCCCGGATAGCGAAGGACTGTTCTCCATTGCCCCATACATGATTCAAGGAAGGTGCGTAGAGTCGTATCTATTTTGTACAACTCCAGGACCCGCATGAGCCATGTATGTGGCACCGAGTCGTAGGCCTTCTTATAATTTATTCAGCAAGTTGACAGATCCTTGCGGGATCGACGAACCTGTTGGCTAATGGCCATGTCGATGAGAAGTAGCTCCTTAGTACCACGGGACCCGTTCCTACATCCATTTTGAGAGGCAGACATAATTGAATTACTGTCAATGTGTGTGTTAATTTTCGCCCTCAAAATGGATGTAAGAAGTTTATAGACCGTCGACAAACACGTGATCGGTCTATAATTCTTGGGTTCCGTGGTGACCTGACTTATGGAGCAGGTGGGTAATGCCTGTCGTCAGAAACTGCGGTAGCGACCCAGACTCTAAGGATGACTGGAACTGAGATGCCAGGCAAGTGTATGAACTAGTTAGCCATTTCAGCCAAAAGTTTTGCAGTCCATCCGGTCCCGGTGATTTCCAATTCGGTAACGGACGGACCGCTCTGGCTATATCTGATGGCGTGATAATGACTACATCCATTTCTGGTATAGTTTCACACACTCGCTCGACATGTCGCATCCAGTCAGCCTCAGCATGGCAGACAGGTACCGACCAGATGCTGCGCCAGAACGCAGACGTGGTGGCATCATCATGGTTTTGTTCAGGGCGGTCCCAAGCTCTATATACCCACCTCTCATCGCTCTGGAACATGCGATTTTGCGTGTATCGATCAACCCGCCGCTTATACCGCCGAATACGGCTCGCCCATGCACAAACTTTCTGCTTCAGGAAGTCGATGCGCTCTGTGACACGGGACATGTATTCTCGAGGGGAGATTCCAGTCCCCGAGAATGCCCGTCTTACAAAGCGCATCACACGTGGTCGTGTATTGCCCTCCCTGAAGCAGTATAGTTTGCCGATGAGTACCCTGGCCCCATCGATACAACGCTCAATCCTGCACTGCTCGGCTGGTACGGCTGGTTTTGGTCGAGTAGCTTCATCAAAGTTTGGAAACTTGACATTCGCTAAACGACATGCCGCAACAGCCGCGCAATACTTGATCGAATGTGTATCAACCAGATCCTCGCTGCTCTTGAAAAAATCCTTAAGCTGCGAGTCCAAGGCACACACCAGCGTCCTATTTTTCTTGTGCATGGGTAAGCGTGGTAGTCGGGGTCTAAGTTCGGTTGGAGTGGACCTATACTCGCAAAACGCATCTTCCAGTGCGCTCTTAAATTGGACGTTGCACTGGCTACTTACTGTGGCAGCCCTATCATCCTCCTCTGTAACACCTTGGTTGGACCGCGGCGGGATTACATCAATAATTGGGGCGTTTGCCGCGGTTTGTGCCGGAGTCAAGACTATATGGTTGCTCAGTACCTCTGAACGCAGTCTATCGAGTGTGGTATCGTCCAACCTACGATTGCGTTGGATAACCCGCACCTGATCCGATAATCGTTGGGCCGAGACGTTGACGGTTGGCTCTAGTTACGCAGTGATGTTAGTTCCCCCCTCTGTAGACCCGTAATATGCGCGCATAACGTTTTCGTTCATAGACTGAGTCCATCTCATAAGCTGCACACAACCACCGGCAGTGGGGACCCGGCTTGGGGCCGGATGGACCCTAAGTCCCAAGCTCTTCGGTGGCCAGCCTCTCCTCTGCCGACGACGGTGGCCTCTGCGGTGTTGGCGCCGTCGACGGGGAAAAATACTCGTCGCTCGAGCTCGACGCAACTACCGCGGCCGGTGTCATCACTGCGCTCACATTAGGGCTGGATACCGGCGGTGGCGAGGTGGAGCTGAGCGAAGAGTCCGGAGGTGGTGGGCGTGCTCGTTTCGTAGCTGCTCTAGTCAACATTTTCGATTTCTTATCCGCATTTATTCTATTTTATCGTGAGGTGACATCTGTCATGTCACCGATTCTGCAGTTTTTGATTATAGTCTGTATTATGGTTCATTTTGCTATTTTTAAATATGGGTCGTGAGTATTTTGTTTCAAGGCTTGTTGTAGGGATTACATAAAATTAAATAAAACTGCTTCTAAAATTACTGAAGTTTAAATATTCTGAAACGGATTTTGCGACTTGTTGACGTTGGTGTTGTCAGCTTATTATTATTATTTTCTATTATTTCCTTTATTCCACTTAAAAACATATCATTTACATTTTTAAATATTTTTATAAAAATATAAAAAAAAACATTTAAAAATATAAAAAATAGCAGCCCACCGGTATCGGGAACAGGGTCCAAGCTACCGTTGGTCAGGGCTCCTGAGAGAGGAACCTCCTGACGATACGCGCCGTGTCCAGAAGTACCGCTCTCTGGATTAAGCCCTTGATCCAGCTGCCTAGCGAGAGCCTCTTCAGGTGTTGGTCGAGGCTCTTGGGTATTATGCCATTAGCCGTCACGACTATCGGCACAATGATTGCTGTATCCACATCCCACATGTCGACAACCTCGTGAGCTAGGTCAAGATACTTAATCTGCTTATCTTTTTCAGCTTTTACGAGGTTCTCGTCATGCGGGACCGCTATATCAATAATCATTGTGCGACGCGTTAATCGATCTATCACCACTATGTCTGGCTTATTAGCAACAATAGTCCTGTCAGTGATGATAGATCGATCCCAATACAACGTAATATTGCCATTTTCGAGAACTGGGTCGGGCGCATACCTATAGTACGGTACTTCCGATTCCACAAGACTGTATTTCAGAGCAAGTTGCTGGTGGATAATCTTGGCTACAAGGTTGTGCCTATGCAAGTAGTCTCCGTTAGCCAGACGAGAACAGCCAGAAATAATGTGTCGGATTGATTCCCCCGGACGGTGGCATGCCCGACAGATGTCAACCGTGCCGTCTTTCACAATATATTTCCGGTAGTTGTTCGTCATTATAACTTCATCCATAATCGCAAAGACAAAACCTTCGGTTTCCCCAAAGAGATCACCGAATCGCAACCAGGATACGGACGCTAAGAGGTCTACATCGGGTCCATGTAGGACCCGGTAAAAGCGCCCGTGTAGCTCTTTGCTCTGCCATACCTCCCTGCGGTCATTAGTATCTAATATTATAGGTTTGCGCCAGTTCTCGTCAGCCAAGGAGAGCGGGGTGAGGCCCTTATCCACTGAGACCACATCTCGGTGCATCACCACGTCGTTTTCTAGGAAGTATTCCCTGAGACTGCATATCTCACGATTGTGCAGGGTCTTAGCGTTTAAAAAGCCTCGACCTCCACACTTCCGCGGGATATACAGTCTCATCACCGATGACCGTGGATGGTGCATCCGATTTGCGGTCAGCAATGTGCGGACCCTCCTATCCAGGGCGTCAAGTTCCGTCTGAGTCCATTTGAGTATGCCGAAAGAGTACATCAAAACCGGCATAACCCAACCATTGAAGGCGCGCACCTTGTTTCCGCCTGATAAAAGACTATTTAATACTTTATTCAGGCGGCCAAAGAAGCGCTCCCTCAGCGATTGTTTCATGTCGGCGGCGTTGATGCCTAACGCTTCCGACATACCCAAATATTTGTAAGTTTCGGTTGAAGAGAGGGATCTCAGGTGTATGGAATCCGAAAGTTGGGTTCCCACGGATTCCACAATCCCCCCTCGCTTTACATGCATGACCGCACATTTGTCCACACCAAATTCCATCCTGATGGCGCTACTGAAAGTTTTGGTTACCTTCAGTAGCTCCATCAGTTGCAAATTATTGGGGGCAAAAAGTTTCAAGTCATCCATGTAAAGGAGGTGAGATATAACCTGACCACCTCTCCTCAATCGATAGCCTAGACCTGAATTCTCCAGCAGTGTGCTTAGAGGATTCAAGGCTAGGCAAAACCAAAGTGGACTCAAACTATCGCCCTGAAATATACCTCGCTTGATCCGTATCGGTTCGCTATTTCTCTGGATATATCGACATCCTGGATAGCAAAGGACCGTTCTCCACTGACCCATACATGACATCAGGAAGGTGCGCAGAGTTGCATCTACTTTATATAACTCCAGCACCCTCATGAGCCATGTATGTGGCACCGAATCATAGGCCTTCTTATAATCTATCCAACATGTTGACAGATCCTTTCGGGAACGGCGAACCTGTTGGCTAATGGCAATATCGATGAGAAGCAGCTCCTTAGTACCGCGGGATCCGTTCTTACATCCATTTTGTGAGGCAGACATGATTAAGTTGGTTTCTATATGTTTGTTAATTTTAGCTCTCAAAATGGATGTGAGAACTTTATAGACCGTCGGTAAACAAGTGATTGGTCTATAATTTTTGGGTTCCGCAGTACTACCTGATTTATGGAGAAGGTGGGTTATTCCGGTCGTTAGGAACAGGGGTAGCGACCCTGACTCTAAGGCTGACTGGAACTGGGATGCCAGGCGGGCGTGCGATCTTTGGAACCACTTTATCCAAAAGTTGTGCAGCCCGTCCGGTCCTGGAGATTTCCAGTTAGGCAACGGACGGACTGCATGAGCTACATCTTGGGGGAGGATGGTAAGTGCCCCCATTTCTGGTATAAGATAGTCCAGTCACCTTCGGTGTGATTGACAGGCACCGACCAAATGTTTCGCCAGAAGGAACATATGGCGTCATCATCTGGTAGGCGCGTGTCAGCCACACCTTAGTCCGGTCGCTCCCAAGTCCTATAAACCCACCTTTCATCATTCTGGAATGTGCGATTCTGAGTGTATCGCTCCATTCTCCGCCTGTATCGACGAATACGGTTCGCCCATGCACAGATCTTCTGCTTCAGGAAGTCGATACGCTCTGTGACGCGGGTCAAATAATCTCGAGAACTTAGAATATCAGTCCCCGCGAACGCCCGCTTCACAAAGCGCATCACTCTAGGGCGAGTATTGCCCTCCCTGAAGCAGATTAGCTTACCGATGAGTGCTCTAGTCTCACCGATACGACGCTCAATCCTGCTCTGCCAAGCTGGTACAGCTGGTTTTGGTCGTGGAGCTCTGTCACTGTTGGGAAATTTGACTTGAGCTACACGACATGCCGCTACAGCTGCACAGTATAAGATCGAGTGGGTATCGGTGAGATCTTTGCTGCTGTCAAAATAATTTGACAGCTGCGAGTCTAGAGCACACACCAGCGCTTTGTTTTTCTTGTGCATAGGCAAACGAGGTAAACGTGGTCTAAGTCCAGGTGGAGTGGAGCGGTACTCCCGGAAAGCATCATCTAAAGCACTCCTCAATCGTACGTTGCATTGAGAACTCACGGATATAGCCTCGTCATCATCCTCTTCATCAGCGTGGTCGGGTCGCGGTGAACCGCCGGGTAAATTTTGCATTTGCACCGCGACCAGTGGCGAAGCAGGCGAAACATGGCTATTCCGTGATTCGATACGTAGTCGATCTAGTACGACGTCATCCAGCATATGTTTACGTTGGATGACCCGCACCTGATCCGACAGTCGTTGCGCCGACACGTTGACAGCTGGTTCAAGCACCTGAAACAGAGATAGCATCCGACCACGGTACGCAGTCAAGTTACTTCCCCCCTCTGTAGCCCCAAAGTATGCGCGCATGACATTTTCGTTGAGAGCTTGTGTCCATCTCATGCGCTGCACACTTCCACCGGGAGCGGGGACCCTATCAGAAGCCGGTGGGCCTCGGAGTCCTAAGCTGGCCGGTGGTCGGCCTCTTCCGCGCGGACGTACTGGTGGTGGTGTCGTCGGCGGCGAGAAGTATTCGTCGCTCGAGCTCGACGCAACTGCAGCGGCCGGTATCACTGGACTTACGTCTGGAGCAGGTTCCGGTAACTGCGAGGCGGAGCTGAGCGACGAAACCGAAGATGTTGGGTGTGTATCTTGTCTTAGTCGTCGTGCCCGACTTCTCGTCAGCATTGTTCTGTATTAGGTATCTATTCTCCGCGTCATAGTCTATTTCGTTCTTCCATCTTGGTATCTTACAGTACGTTTTGGTTTATTGTTTTTTTTTTGCCAATTTTGGGTTTTTCAGGAATGCATTATATGCATTACACAAACAGGAAAGGAAAGTAAAGTTTAAAAATACAAAAAAAATACTCGGAGAAAATTTTCTTTTACCGTCAACTTGACAGTCGGGCCACATTTTCTATTATTATTATTATTATTATTATTATCTTTTATTTCATTATATACACATTATAATTATATTTTTAAATATTAGAATATAAAAAAAATATATAAAAACATTTAAAAATACAAAAAAATGGTAGCCCACCGGTATCGGGAACAGGGTCCAAGTCACCGGCGGTCAGGGCTCCAGAGAGAGGAACCTCCTAACAATGCGGGCCGTGTCCAGAAGTACCGCTTTCTGAATCAAGCCCTTAATCCAGCCGTCCAACGTGAGCCTCCTTAGGTGTTGGTCGAGGCTCTTGGCAATTAAGCCAAGTTTTTTTTTTGTTAGTATTTTTTATCATCGATAACCATCACGTCTGTGAAGTTTCGCTGGCTAATTTAATATAACCCTGTATAGTAAATATAAAATACTGATGACAGTTATTTAAAAGATAAGAATGTTATTTTAATGAGAGTCAGTAAAATAGTCAATTTTGCAGTCCTTAAACCTCTGTGCTGTCCAGCAAATTATGCTTTACTTAATTAGATAAATAGACCATTTTATTGTTTACAAAAGTAAGTGATTATTCTACCGTAAGCGACCCGCAAGGAACCTGAACAGATAATATCCCGTAGCCGCTTGGAATAATTTGTGAACCCAGTATAATCTGAAACAGGATAAGTACAAAAATTACCATCTGACTGAGACAACTGAGACTCGGTAACACGATAGCCCTTAGCGTCTCCTCTTAATTAAACTACAAAATGCAGTAAAAAAACTCACCTTCTTAACTTAGTCCGCGCAACAGGCAGTGATTCAGCCGTATACTTCAGAATGTACCGCCTGATGCCGAACATATAAGCACCGATATACGAGTCCCAGTCGAAGTCAGCGGGCCAATGCGGGAAGGCGCCCGAGTCCTTGGCGACGATGGCGTCCTCGTGGAGCGCCGTCAGCTCGGCGACACCGAACTGCCACTCATGGTTGGCGAAGTACTCGCCTGTTGCAGCCGCCATCTTGAATCGTCGGGCAAGCTTCATCATTCTGCAGGAGGGAAAGATGGTTTTAAGTTAAGATAGTTCATGTAACGCTTAACGTTGATATGAGTATGTCTTCCATTTTCATCATTAGATAAACTCTGTGATACTGAAGGGTCTAACGGACATCCGTTCTACGAGTACTGCGCTAAGCCTACTACCATTTAAGTTTGGCATTTTTGGGGCTATGTCTGTTACCTTTTGGATGGCAATGCAAGCCGATGGAAAGTGGTCACAAGGACATCTGCGACACCAGAGGCACCACAGATTCGTTGTCATCCTGGAGACAAAGCTGTAAGGTGTCATATGCCTGTAATTACACCGGCTTCCTTCAAATCGGGACACAGCGACGCTGCTTGGCAGCAGTTATAGTAATATGTTGGTAGCACTTTCTCGGACGAGCTCCTTCACTAAGAGTTCTACAACAAATAAAGTTGGTGGTTCTCCTACGAACTTCCTCAAAATAGTTAAACTTACACGGCCTTCCTTCCCTGTGCCCTCAGCAACAGGTCATACATGAAGGCTGACAGGACGTTACACTTGTTCTAATATACTCACTGTTATCAACAGTGAGTATATTAGAAGGTACTAGTTAGGTACTTACATGGCTTTCTTTCCCTGTGACCTCAGCAGCAGGTCGTACACGAAGGCTGGCAGAAAGTGGCACGTGATCTTCCAGAACGTGTTCATGAAGCGAGACTCCGTGAACGCGAAGCTTGGGTACCACGTCACGTATCTAGAATGGGTCTCCCTTGTTTCATCGAAAAGAAATTGCCAAATTATCACTTCCCAAACAATATTCCGCATAATTTAATTTGCCAAATTTTTACTTAGCAAAAAATCTCTTCACAAATAATTGTAACGCAAACCTAATGTTTGGCAAGTGAACGTTTAAATAATAACTTGTTTACTAACTAGTACTTTTGCCAATTTTTATGTAGTCAAATATTTCAGTTGGAATAACTCATTTTACGCAAAATAAAATGTCTACCTCGTCTAACTAAGTAGCTCGGTTCTCGATTTTTTTTGGCTTGCTAAAAATAATCTCTTTTTTTCCATATTTTTTTCTATGCGAGTATAATCTTTTTGTTTCTGGCACTCGCCGGCCGCTGCCGCGGCACCGCTCGCTTCGCTAGTTCGGCTCGTGCGTAGGAGGTCTCAGTTTTAACCTAACCTAACTTAACCATTTTTTTAAATAATTAACCTACTCTAATTAAAAATTATCTTTAGACAATAAACGTTAGAGAAGTTTATGTGCTTGAATTTGTCTGGAACAAGTCAAATTTATGTTTACTTATGGTTCCACAAGTAAACATAAATTTGACTTGTTTAAAGATAATTTGCTGTAATAAATCATTTGATTAAAGACGAAACGCCTAAATGACATTATCCTTGATAATATTCTGCCAAGTAAAAATTTGACCAAATGAAAATGTGTGTACTAAAATCATTCCAAACATTGCATTAGTAAAAAAAAAGTTCGCTAAAATTTGTTTGGCTAGTGAAATTTTGGCAAAATCTTTTCGGCAAAACGACAGGATCCAATCTAGAATAGAAAGATTTTTTAATGTTAGTACACAAAAGCACGTACGCACGGTCACATATCAATCCTAACATAACTCCTAACATAATTATTATCTATCCTTAATATTATAAATGTGAAAGTTAGTGTGTTTGTTACGCGTTCACGCTTAAATGGCTGAACGGGTTAAGATAAAATTTGGCGTATGAGTAGACCATGACCTGAATTAGGACATAGAATACTTTTTATTCCGGTAGTACGTTCCCGTGGGATAATTACCGACCTCCACGCGGGTGAAGCCGCGAGTGGAAGCTAGTCAAGTTATACAGGGTCAAATTGAATTAGCTAATATAAATTCGTGATGTGATGAGTTAGTATCAATAATATAAATAAAATAAATAAAAACTATTTATTTCAGACCCACGAGAGTCCATAGAATGTTGTTAGTATTACAGCATGAAAAACTTAAATATAGTGTTAGTAACAACTGATAAAAGAATAAACTATAAAAACATACCTACTTAAAAACAACTATTTAATGATATGGGTTCTGACCCAGTGTTGGACGTAACACGAGTCCAACCTATCCGCTATAACGGCCAGAATGCTGTTGGTGCTGACGCGCAGCCTGCAGAGCGCCGCGGCGTATCGCTTGCGGAGCACGGCGTGGAAGTGAGCGTCCGCGAACATGCCCGACACACTACACCAGCGCGGCAGCCCCAACAACGCCCTGAACGCGTTATTGTACTGAACTCGTAGTGCGCTGAACGAACGTTGCGTATAACGAGCCCACAGGCTGCAAGTGTAAAACGACGTACAGTGCGCTCTAAAGAGAGTTATTTTAACATTCGCAGCACAACGCTTGAACCTGTGAGCTATCATATTGCCTCTGATCGACAGCGCCCTACGCTCTCTATCCATGTCCTCGTCATCTCGTAGGTGTTCCGTGACCATGTGCCCAAGATATTTAAAGCGGGTGACCACACCCATCGGTATTCCGTTTAGAGTAACGGGAGGGACCTGCTCCGGTGACTTGGTACCCGCCTTAAATATCATGAGCTCACTTTTTAAAACATTATATTTGAGGCCATGTCTAGCCGCGTACCTTTCACATACGTTAACCAGTTTCCTAAGACCCCCGATCGTTGGGCTCAGCAGCACCATGTCGTCCGCGTAACTGAGCATATTCACACAAATGTTATCTATATGGCAGCCGACGTGCATGCTGCTGAGCTCAACGATCAGCGCATTAATATATAAATTAAACATAAGTGGGGATGACAATCCACCCTGTCTCACTCCACATTGTAGCCCATATGGATCCGACAACATGCCTGCCCATTTAACGTAGTTAATTTGACTGTGGTACCAAAACTTTAGGATAGCAAGTCTCATGAGGTAAGTTGGACTCTTTGAGCTTATCCCAGAGTTTGTCATAACTGACAAGATCAAACGCCTTAGACAAATCTAAAAAACAGGCATAAATAGGCGTCTTTCTGCTGGTATAATACTCCACAGTTGCTTCAGGCTCAGTATCGCGCTCTCTGTAGAAAGTCCTGCGCGGAAACCAAACTGTGCATCATGTAGGTGGATACCTTCCGCCAACTGAGCCTCAAGCACACTATCCAGTATCTTGGCCACGACTGTAGCAAGCGAAATCGGCCTGTAGTTCGATTTCAGCGAACTATCACCTGTCTTGTTCTTTAATATGGGAGTAACAATTGTTTTTGTTAGTTCACTGGGTAAGTAGGAGTAACCAATACATATTAAGTTAAAAAAACATTGACAAAAGTCGAGCAATGTGTGGCCCCGCATTTTGCAAATGCTCGACGCTGAGCCCATCATGCCCTGGTGATTTTCCACCTTTCATATTTTTAATAATTTTCCTTATATCTTGAGCAGTAATTTTAGACACTATGTTTTCACTAATGGGGTCAGCGTCCAACATTGCATCACAAACTCCTAATGGGGATTCTACAGTAAAATTATCTTTGAAAATGTTTGCGATCATCTTTGTGTCCGTAACACCCTCGATGCTCAAAGGAAGGCCAGGCCTCAAATTCAGTTTATTGGTATGTTTCCAAAAGTCACGAAATTTATTATTCGAATGCAGTGTCGCTAGCCGGTCCATTCTTATCTGTTCCTGATGTTGTTGGCACCATTTAAGATTTTTTTTGAAAACCTTTCTGCTATGACACATTGCTTCATGAATAAATCCTGTTTTAGGTTTACCCCACTGTAACCAATGCTGAAAATCAAGCCTGGCCACCCTATGAGCTTCTGCAACATATTTATTCCATCCCATAATTTGCTTCCTCTTACCACTCGTACCCACCCTATAGCTAGACCCAGAAGCTTCACTCAGTGATAAGACAATATCATTATACAATTTATCTAATATTTCCCTGTGTTCCAAAATATTGCATCGTTTATCCCCGCATTCACGCAATTCTACGGGAAAGTCAATTTGTCTTAATAAGTTATTGCAAAGATTTGTATTCATACCAATTTGTTCTGGCTTCCTGTCACCCCAGGCCACTTTACTTTTAGGAACTGATTTACTAACATTTTTGGACTTAATTATCCCTAAATGACATTTGACGGACACAGGATAGGAAACATTACAAAAAATCTTCTCATACTTCTCGCAACTACAGCTGATTATGGGCTCAACGGCAACTGTATCATATCACGGGTACTACTCGTATAGATACTTGAAAATTATTAAAATTATAGTAAAATTACGCCTTTTCATTCGCTCCACCTATTTGAGGGCGTCGCAATATAGCCAGCCCATTGCCACTGCAGCTTGCTTATTAATAATAATACCAATAATAATTCAAACTTAGACCCCGAATACCATGCCTACCTATGCACAAGAAAAATGGGGCGCTGGTGTGTGCCTTGGACTCGCTGCTTAAGGATTTTTTCGAGAGCAGCGAGGATCTCGTTGATACACACTCGATCCTGTATTGCGCGGCTGTTGCGGCATGTCGTTTAGCGAACGTTAAGTTCCCAAACTGTGACGAAGCTACTCGACCAAAACCAGCCGTACCAGCTTAGCAGTGCAGGATCCAGCGTCGTATCGTTGGGACCAGGTTACTCATCGGCAAACTATATTGCTTCAGGGAGGGCAATACACGACCACGACTGATGCGCTTTGTGAGGCGGGCATTCTCGGGAACTGGAATCAGCCCTCGAGAATACATGTCCCGTGTCACAGAGCGCATCGATTTCCTGAAACAGAAAGTTTGTGCATGGGCGAGCCGTATTCGGCGGTATAAGCGACGAGTTGATCGATACACGCAAAATCGCATGTTCCAGAGCGATGAAAGGTGGGTATATAGTGCTTGGGAGCGACCTGAGCAAAAAGTGACAGATATGTGCCGCCCGGATGATGCCAACACGAGTGCATTTTGGCGCAGCATCTGGTGGGTGCCTGTCTGTCACGCTGAGGCTGACTGGATGCGGGATGTCGAGCGAGTGTGTAGAACTATACCAGAAATGGAAGTTATAGTAATTACGCCATCAGACATAGCCAGTACGGTCCGTCCGTTACCGAATTGGAAATCACCGGGACCGGACGGACTGCACAACTTTTGGCTGAAACGGCTAACTAGTTCACACACTTGCCTGGCATCTCAGTTCCAGTCATCCTTAGAATCTGAGTCGCTACCACGGTTTCTAACAACAGGCATTACCCACTTGCTCCATAAGTCAGGAAGTCCCGTGGAACCCAAAAATTATAGACCGATCACGTGTTTACCGGCGGTATTTAAATTTCTTACATCCATTTTGAGAGCTAAAATTACCAAATATATAGACACCAATTCCATGATGTCTGCCTCTCAAAATGGATGTAGGAACGGGTCCCGCGGTACTAAGGAGTTACTCCTCATTGATATGACCATTAGCCAACAGGTTCGTCGTTCCCGCAAGGATCTGTTGACTTGCTGGATAGATTACGAGAAGGCCTACGACTCGGTGCCACATACATGGCTTATGAGGGTGCTGGAGTTGTACAAGATAGATGCAACTCTACGCACCTTCCTTGAGTCATGTATGGGGCAATGGAGGACGGTCCTTCGCTATCCAGGATGTCGACAGATCCAGGGAAATGATGAGCCTGTATGGATTAAAAGGGGAATATTTCAGGGCGACAGTTTGAGTTCACTTTGGTTCTGCTTAGCCCTTAACCCTCTAAGCGCATTGCTAGAGGATTCAGGTTTAGGCTATCGGTTGAGGAGAGGTGGTCAGGTCATATCTCACCTCCTCTACATGGATGACTTGAAAATCTTTGGAAAACTTGAATGGAGGACGGTCCTTCGCTATCCAGGATGTCGAAATATCCAGAGGAATAGCGAACCGATAAGGATCGAGCGGGGCATATTTCAGGGTGATAGTTTGAGTCTGCTTTGGTTCTGCTTAGCCTTGAATCCTCTAAGCACACTGCTGGAGGATTCAGGTCTAGGCTATCGGTTGAGGAGAGGTGGTCAGGTTATATCTCACCTCCTCTACATGGATGACCTAAAACTCTTTGCCTCCAATAATTTGCAACTGATGGAGCTACTGAAAATAACTGGAACTCTCAGTAGTGCCATCAGGATAGAATTTGGAGTAGATAAATGTGCGGTCATGCATGAAAAGCGAGGGAAGATTGTGGAATCCGTGGGAACCCAACTCTCGGATTCCATAAACCTTAGAGCCCTCTCCGCAATCCGAAACCTACAAGCATTTGGGTATGTCGGAAGCGTTGGGCATCAATGTTACTGACATGAAGCAATTGTTGAAGGAGCGCTTTTTGACCGCCTGAAGAAAATATTTAATAGTCTTCTATCAGGCGGAAACAAGGTGCACACCTTCAACGGTTGGGTCATGCCCGTTTTGATGTACGCTTTCGGCATACTCAAATGGACTCAGACTGAACTCTACGACTTGGATAGGAGGGTCCGTACGCTGTTGACTGCATATCGAATGCATCACCCACGGTCATCGGTAATAAGACTGTGTATCCCGCGAAAGTGTGGAGGTCGAGGATTTTTAAACGCTTCGACCCTCCACAATCGCGAGGTATGCAGTTTCAGGGAATATTTCCTAGAAACCGACGTGGGGATGCATCGAGATGTGGTCGCGGTGGACAAGGGCCTCACCCCACTCTCCTTGGCTAAAGAGAACTGGCGCAAGCTTGTAGTGCTTGACACTAACGATCGCAGGGAGGTATGGCAGAGTAAGGAGCTTCACGGACGCTTTCTCCGGGCCCTACATGAATCCGATGTAGATTTCCAAGCGTCCGTAGCCTGGCTTCGTTCCGGTGACCTCTTTTGGGAAACCGAAGGTTTTGTCTGTGCAATTATGGACGAAGTTATCATGACGAAGAATTACCGGAGATTTATTGTGAAGGTCGGCATGGTTGACATGTGCCGGGCATGCCACCATCCGGGAGAATCAATCCGACACATTATCTCCGGGTGTTCTCGTCTAGCTAACGAAGAGTATTTGCATAGACACAACCTTGTAGCCAGGATTATCCATCAGCAACTTGCTCTTAAATACAGCCTTGTAGAATTTGAAGTGCCGTACTATAGGTATGTGCCCGACCCAGTTCTCGACAATGGAAATATCACATTGTACTGGGATCGATCCATCATCACTGACAGGACTATTGTTGCCAAACAGCCTGACATAGTGTTGGTGGATCGAACAGAGCGGCGCGCAATGATTGTTGACATAACAGTCCCTCATGACGGGAATCTCGTGAAAGCCGAGAAAGATAAACAGATCAAGTATCTTACTTGGCTCGCGAGGCTGTCGACATGTGGGATATGGATTTAGAAATCATTGTGCCGATAGTCGTATCAGCTAATGGCTTAATTGCCAAGAACCTCGACCAACACCTAAGGAGGCTCACGTTGGACGGCTGGATTAAGGGCTTGTTTCAGAAAGCGGTACTTCTGGACACCGCCCGCATTGTTAGGAGGTTCCTCTCTCTGGAGCCCTGACCGCCGGTAGCTTGGACCCTGTTCCCGATACCAGTGGGTTACCATTTTTTTATATTTTTAAATGTTTTTATATTATAATATTTAAAAATATAATTATAATGTGTATATAATGAAATAAAATAAAATAATAATAATAATAATAACCCCGTATCTCTACGTTGACGTCGTGGTGGGGCTTGCGCGCTCCAAACTCCAGGTCTGTGCCGTTAGAGTTTACTTTGCCGGAACAGGTCTTGGATAAGGAGCCAAGCTAAGAGAGATACAGAAACCCGCAGGGCAGCATGTGGCGAGCTGTTGGGCAGTAGTGGCCCCACGGACCCTATCTCCTGGGAGAAGTCTTATTCCTCATCTCTGGCTTGCCCTTATTGGCCGGCTGGAGTGAACATTGACGAGGAACAGAGCTCCCACCTCATTCTTGCCTTTACTGGCCGGCTTTAGTGTTGATTCGCAAGAGCAAACGTGCTCGGAGGAAGGAAGTATTGCAGTAAAATGCTGGTAGGGATCTGGACCGTACTTACAGGATTATCCTGATAGCCGTGGAATACCTCTCCACTCCTCAAGCATCGCAGAAAGTCTTGCCCCCTTGTCACTACGTCACTATGTGCTAGCGGCCGTTTTCGGGGGCCCATTATTGAGTGTGCAAGTCACCCCCTGCCATTTTGTCGGTGTATTTTATATAAAGCATTGGTCAGGTAGGGGCCATAGCCTTTCTATGTATAGTCTTAGGAAACCGATCCACTATAGCCTCCCAAACCCATAGACCAATATTTTTTTGTTCCCATGTTCTGCAATAGTCTTGCATCAACCGGGGGTTGTCCTTGGGTGCACCTTCATAGAGCAAACAGGGATTATCTTCGGTTGGTGCCTCATTCCATTACAAATGTCCAAGGGGCCTCTGCGAGTTGGCTTCGGCCCCTTGTACGCCTTCCAAAGGTCCGGGACCCCATGGTCCCGAGATATACATTTTTACAATGTAGATCTTATAGCCTAGTCACTGTATTTGGCCTGCAAGCAAGCGTGAAAATTATTGAACTTTATGTCATTATTACATTATTACTACATATCATTATATTAATAGAGATTTACATAAAGTCCTTACAATCTATAAATATTAAAATAATTAGGGAAACATTCAATATTATTATTATTGTGTATCTTTATGCTCCATAAATTCCTTAATGCTATAAAAACAGTAACCTTGGAGCCACTCTGTTAATTTCTTTTTGAATAAATTACCCTGTAACAATTTTAAGTGGTTCGGTATCTTGTTATAAATTAACAGGAACATATTAAATACGTTTTTCTTATAAACTTTGCGACAGGGTGGTTGGTAAAGTAGGTTGAGAAACGTAGCCCTTTTTTGTCTCGGCATAACCTCACTACGCTGCATAAAGTAATGCATGTGCTTTTTGTAAAAAGGCTGATTACTTTTATGTACATAGGTACACGGTAGTGGAAGAATTTTGTATTTTTGAAATAAAGGTTTACAGCTATCTAAGAACCATGACTTGTTAATAACTCGTATACAACGTTTTTGAATTTTTAATGCTCTATCGGTATCGGTCGAGTTACCCCTCATTATTAGTCCATAGTTTAGTACAGATGATACATAGCCATGGTAAGCCGAAAGGGCGGCTTTTGCAAAAACATTCTGTCTTACCTTTTTTAATGCAAACAATGAAAACACAAACCTATCAAGCTTCTGACAAATATATTCTATATGGCTTTTCCAATTCAGATGTTTATTTATTTAGGAAGACAGAACTATTTAGGAAAAGTATAAGGAACTATAGAACTCACTATTGTGCGCCTAAATCAGTTTCTAAATAAAAATTTTGGATAAAATGATCTGCTAACGGAAGTTAGCAGAGCATATTTTCATTCGACTTTTTTCAGGAAAATAAGACAGAACTATTTTTTTTAAGTATAAGGAACTCTAGAACTCAGCCGCATGCGTATAGAACATATTTTTTTATGCTCTGCTGGGAAATGATCTGCCAAGTTCACCCACATCAAAGTGGTCGAGTTCGCAATCGTGAGGCAATGTATTGTGCAACTCGGGAGCCGTCACAGTAGACCATCTAACACTTAGTCATTGTGTAGTGCTCAAGTTAACACACATTAAAAAAAAGAGGGAATAATAAAGGTTATTTTGTGAAAAATTCTTGATTTTAAATGTGAGTATAAGTATTTAAGAAGTCTTTTAAAATTGTTGGCATCATTGTTCGTTTATTTGTTTTGTGTGTGTTTTACTGTTAGGTTCCTAATAAGTGTTTTGGTAATTGTTTTGATAAAGAACCTTGATGATAATTGGGTATTTTATTATTTAAATAGGGTTAAATATAGATCCCTAATTAAATATCTATTTATTTAAGACGTAAATGTTGTCTTTTAGCATTCAAACTTTAGGTTAGTGAAACTTATGATTATAATTATTTGTTGTAATCGTCGTGTCAGCGGGCACTTCATTAGGAATTCATGTTGAAATTGAATCTAAATGTTCTAAATCTAATTAAAGATAATTGAGGTAATTGTGTACCTAGACCTATCATATTTAAGATCATATGTTTTAGGTAATTATCTAAAATATATGATCTTATCTGGCCTATCATATTTAAGATCATATATTTTAGGTAATTACCTAAAATATATGATCTTATTGAAGCCTCTCGCTATTCATACATGTTAAGGCGCGCCTGTACTGGAACTTGGGTTTATGGGGTTTAAGGTCATAGGATAGGAAAGGTCAAGGTAATAAGGTCGTGATATGAAAAGTCAGGAGGAGTATGTTGACCATGTGAGAACTAGGAAACTAGGTAAGGAAGGATTAGAGGTGGGGAAATGAAATGAAATGAAATGAAATAAAATGAAATTAAATGAAATGAAATGAAATTGTTTAATCTGTAAATAGGATATGAGAATCACTTTTACACGTCATATTAAAAAATAAGCTAGATGGAGTCGACATTTCCTATCTGACTACCCCTGAGAAGAAATGGCGAAACAAACTCAAGGGTCAAAGTCTCTTTTAAAGTCCAGACATAATCTTGGTCAGATCATGTGAGGACCATGTAGATCCATGTCTGAAATGGTCTTTTGAGGAAAGAACCACACAAATTTGAGTGGACCTGTCCAGTCAGTGCAAGCATTTGTCAGTAATCGTGTAGCTCAACTCAAAACTTAAGGAGCTCAACGACTCGACGAACAATACCAAGGAAAGGACAATTGGGTTGGCCGCGTAAAGTACTCAAAATGCCAGACCATCATTAAAACTAAGAGAGAAAAAAAACAACAAGAAATAAATAAAAATGACCCACATAGTGCTCACATTCACAATAATTAAAGTAATATAATACTTTTCACTTAATTTTTCTTATAATATTCATCAATTTCATTATGTATATATAGTTGTACATAATGATGATTTTGCATAATTTAAATGTCAAGCTTTATGGTTTTAGCACAAGGCTTATCAGAGCGAGCAGCTCAATCCCAAGCTTTTTTGTCTTCTAAATAATCTGAAAATTTTATAGTACCCTTTTTTACAAAGTTTGGTTTTAATACAGCTTTTAAATCGTTTAATGGGTAAATTTCGAATAGCAATAGGAAGTTTGTTGTAAAAGCGTATACATTGACCCATGAACGAGTTGCCTACTCTGTGGAGGCGAGTGTGAAGTACAGCAAGATTATTTTATTCCTGGTATTTAAACTGTGGATATCGGACATTTTCTTAAAATTTTATATATTTTTGTGTACATACATAAGATTATCAAATATATATTGAGAGGCTACAGTCAGAATATCTATTTCTTTGAATTTTTCTCGAAGGGAATCTCTTGGACCTAGGTTGTAAATGGCTCGAACAGCCCTTTTTTGTAAAACAAAGACGGTATTAATATCCGCACAGGTTCCCCAGAGAAGAATCCCGTATGACATAAGACTATGAAAATAACTAAAATAAACAATTCTGGCCGTATCTACATCGGTTATCTGTCGAATTTTCAGGAGATCAGGTCAAGCCAATTATCATCACCGACTATAACTATTATGATGAGTGGGTTGGAGAGGCAAAACAGGCAGATTGATTAACTCGATGTAGGAGTTAACGGGACCGAGGGGAGCAAGAAGGCTGGTATTAAAATCCCCCATAACAATGTGATGTGTATACTCAGAACCTCAGAACTCATAGATTAAAGTACCGATTCGAATTCAGTTAAGTAGTCAATGGAAGTATTCGGGATACTTCCAATCAAACGAGATACAGTAATCTTAGAGTTTTCCGTTTTGTTTCAACGGAATATAAAGTTACTAGCGACCCGCCCCAGGAGGCCTTCTCCCTAAGCACAAAATGTATAGTTTCGGCTGAAGTAACAGGCGATTCCTACTCCGGATTACCTACGGACATAAGATTAGTTTGGGGCCCGACCTAAGAATGAATGACACTAGGATGTTTTCCCCGTCTGAAAATTTTTAATTATCGAGTGTAGATTTCACTCTGAAGTTTAGAACTACTTTCGGATGAGCTCGTATTTTCGTTGACGGGCTTAGAGAGTAGGCCCCTGCTTCGCATGGTTTTTACTAATTGATAAAAAATTAAGATTTCTTTATTATATTTAAGTAAAATATTAATGTATTGTACACATAAAACTTCCGTAATAAGTGCTTTAAATGATGGTAAAAATCGATTCAGAATCCGTTGCCTGGTTTAGAAGAACAACGCGGTCACTAGGACAGACTTGAAAAAGGACTTTAATTTTATATTATGTATAGAAGTATAGATAGATAAAGGCCTACGAAAGTGCGTCATTGGTTTATGCAAAAACTAGTTAAATACAAATGTAGGTAGGTAACGAATTATATCAATTAGTAAATCGATTGTGTATAAAAAAGTTGCAAACAAGGTTTGGATTTTCTGTCTTTGGGTTTTCACTGTTTCTTTTTAACTTACATAGTAAAGGGTAATTTCCTATTATGTATTATGCATGTAAATAATCAGTTAAGTATGAAGTCAAATTTATATTTATTTATTTATTATTATTATTATTACCACTTACATTTGTTTTTACAGGTTCCCAACCCAATACAACAATGTAGTCCCAACTTAATTTAATTTAAAAAATAGACTCTGAGTAAAGACAAGTCATACAGAGGACAATTTGTTAATTATCAGCCTCTGGAATTTCGCCAAAGAGCAAGTAAAGATATCCAATCGCAGAGAGACGCTGTTGGGTATCTTGATCGCCCCAATAGTGCAAACTTTAATAAGTTTATACGGGTCACCGCGATTTTAAATAGCCTCTCTCTCGACTCTTGCCGCAGCCTTCTGTTAGGAACGAGCAACCCCAAAGATTCTAGTATTTGCGGATTATTCAGTAGACCACGAAACACCATAAAAACATATTTAACCAGTGAAAAATTGCGCCTTACCTCCAACTTATAGTAACCAACCATCCCTATTACAAAGAGGGTTGGATACATAAGTGGATAGAATGGGTAGACGCCAAATTGCTTCATATAAAGGAACCGGGTCAATTTATTTTGCATTTTTTCATCCATAAGACAATACTTCGTTTCAAACGGATTCCAGATGATAGCACTCGTTTCCAGATTACTTTTAATAAACGCATTATAAAGCGACTAATAAAAAAATTTAAATAATTGTCGCAGGCAATTTGTATAGTCTGACACACCCTCCCGCTCCGCCCAGAGCGGATTTGATGATTTCCCATCCAAAAAAAAAAAGGCAATTTGTATGATTCCGCATTTGCCAAACCACTGCGTCGTCCGTTTAAAAACGCTCGCAGTTATGAAATTTGCCGAAGCCAAAATGTTAATCTATTTAATTAATTAAAGACGTTCGTTCGGCTCGGTGTTCGTCACAATTCTAACTTAACCTAGCCCATTTGGTCGGGGTGCCCTGGATGTCGAAATTATAACAATTGAACGAGTTGCTAATTTGCTTTCAGCCTCCTAACTAATATTATAAGTGCGAAAGTGAGTTTGTTTGGGATTTTGATGAAGTTTGTCACATGGGTAGATTATGACCTGGGTAAGGATCTAGGCTACTTTTCACTTCGAATGGCGGGAAACAGCTGAGAGAGAAGCGTGCCTGCACGGGAGGCTTGGTGTCGTGTTGAGCCTGTGTAGTGATATAATCAGCATAAAGCCTGGAATACACATACCTTGCAGTACAGAACTAGCATATGTATACGAAAAGAGTATGATCACACACACAGAGAGCATGCTGTAATGAGCATACTACTTACTAGCAAACAAGCATGCTTTTTAATAGCATGTGTATTTCAGCCTTGATCAACAGGATTCTACACATTGTAATTAACTTTTGACGTGTAAACATCATCTCGCCCGTAGCTTACCGCTCAACTTTCATGAATGACAGATCACCGTCGAATTTAACGTTAGGTGTCAGAAATCTAACACAAATTTGAAATTTTTCTCGATTAAAAGTAAATTGTTAACACTAAACCAATGTACTATTTTAGAGAGAGTATTATTTACATCGTCAGTAACTGTCTGTTGTCGTTTAAGCTTAAATAAAAGTGATGTGTTCATGACTTTTCTTTATAAGGCAAGGTAGATCATTAATATATACGAGAAATAAAAAAGGGCCAAGAATTGAACCCTGCGGAGCTCCCATAGTGACAATAGAATCCGGCGATCGCTTACCGTTAACGTCCACTCTTTGGATCCTATTATCCAAATAAGAAATAAGAAGATCGAAGACAGTGTTTCTAGCACCATAGAGATGCAATTTCCTAACCAATGTATCATGAGTAACTCAATGGAGAGCCACAAAAAATACCTAGGGCATCATGTGACTTCTCCCAAGCCTCAAAAATATGTGCAAGAAGTTCCACACCAGCGTCGGTAGTCGATCGATCCTTTGTTTACTGTTTAATACATTCATACATAATCAGCCAATAATGTTCCCACTGCTGGGACACAGGCCTCCTCTCTTCGAGAGGGAGTGGGCAGTAATCCACCACGCGGGCCCAGTGCGGATCGGTAGATGTCACATGTCTTCGAATTTTTGGTTCTAGGACATGCCGGTTTCCTCACGATGTTTTCCTTCACCGTTTTGAGAGCAGTGGTGATGAAATTATTTACACAAAGTATAGCGCCTGTCTGGGATCGAACCCACGACCTACAACTCGTAAGTCGCGGCCGTTACCACTGGGCCACCACTGCTCTTACTGTACTGTTTAATAATGTATGTTTATTAAAATGTCTTAGCAATTGATCTAGCATCAATTTTTCAAATATTTTACTAAAAGTGTCAAAAAATTAGTCTAAAGTTTGTGGGGTCTGATGTGTGCCCGATTTAAACTAAAGGTATTATTTTACTACTCTTCATTAAGTCAGGAGTTACTTATTGAAAGTTTTAATAATATCCCGAGCACTAACATAGTCGAAATTAAATTCCTGTTTACAAATATCAAAATTTGAAAGAAAATGTTGATATTTGTAACCAGGAAATTATTTATTATAATATGGACTCGGCAACAGTGGGTGATGAGTTTAAAGATTTAGTGGTTGAGACTGGAATATCTGCAAAGAACTTTTAAATCCGTTTTAATAACTGTATTGTTAATATTAGGAAAAAAAGGAATGGTACAGTTCATTAGGATCATCACTATAAGGCAAGTAGACTAACTGACTATTAAGTTTGTTTTTAAAGCACGACACAGTTAGCGTAATGGCTGAGCAATCGACTGCTGCGCAGCATGTCGCGGGTTCGATCCCCGCACGGAACAAATATTTGTATGATCTGCAAGTAATTGTTCCGGGTCTGGGTGTTTGTGTTTGTGAGTTCTATGTGTGTAAACGCACCCACGATACAGGAAGAAATTCCTTGTGTGGGGCAACGTTTTTTAAAAAACTAAAACTAAAGCTTTCCAAGCGACCGGCAGTTTTTGGCACTACAGTGATATCTTTTCTATCTTGCTTACTAAATGTAATCAGCTAACCACAGTGGTCAGAATCCAGTTGGCTTATAATTTGTTTAGTAATAGGTAATATGTTAGTAAATATATTATCTAAACATGGACATTTGGACATTGGACATTTATTAGACGAATCTTAATATTAATTTGTACTTAGTTAACAGTGATATTGTATATTTGTACACCATTATGTTGTGGTAGAATGTATATAACTAAATAAATATTAACACCATACGATGTAATACTACATTCTTACAAATAAATAAAATCCTAATTCTAATTCATGTAGCTGAGGTGGCGGTTATTCTAGTAGGCTCTAAAAATAAATGATCAAGGTTATATGACTGAAATACATTTTTAATTTTTACAATTATATTTTTACCAAGTTTTTGTAACACATCATCCTCTCAAAGCAATTATAAATCGATGACGGAGGCCGGTACACGCTCAATACAACAAGCCGCTCCAACTCACAAGCTATTTCAATAGTCTGCTCAACAGAGACGCTCGCGATATCCTTACGTTCTTTCAATTTAAGTTGTTTTATGCGTACAAACTTTCATTTACAGTTGGAATGTATGTATGAACATGTTTTTCAACTATAATGTTAAGTTTCTTCTTTGGATAAACTATCTTAAGATAAAAAAACATGGTTGATAATATATTGATTGTACGGAACACGAACCACCCGAGTTCAACTCGCACCTGTCTAGTTTTTTTATTTTTTGATTTGCCTGCCAAAAGTGACCCCCATATTCAAAATGAATTTGTTTATGTGACACATCCGTGTTTAGGTCACAGAAATTCATGTATACCTACCAAACAACTTAATTGGTCCGTTAGATTCGGAGAAAATCGGCTGTGACAGACAGGCAGACACACGAGTGACCCTCTGCATCAATTTAAGTATTAATCAATACTATAATTTCTTATAACTTTTTACAAAAACATTGACAGCTGAACGAATGCAACGCCGTGCCCCCGCGTCCCTTCACTTGTCTTACACCATAGACAATATTTTATGGCATAGACAAGTGAAGTTCGAGCGTCGGAGTCAATCGTAATATATAATGTACATCTACATAGTTACGGTTTTTATTTATTTCTGTATTTATTTTATTATAAGAAAGAAAAGAAAGAAAGAAAAAACGTTTATTTGCGGTAAACATGACGCAAAGAAGGAACACAAATACAAAGAAGAAACAATTTGGGGGAGAATATGCGTCACGTCCACGCAAAACGGCCAACGCTCAGCATAATGCTGCGACTCTATGCGAGACAGAGCCCCAGCGCTGGTTTTCAGCGGTAGCCGGCGTAAAATGTCTTCTTATTGAATTTTTTATTGCCCTGGTGGGATTTATATGTTTCCGTAGATGTGTCCGTGGCACATCATCACAGCGGGCCCTATCAGAATACCAGCGCTGCGGTATTTATTTTTAAATATCGAGCCGCGAATTCAATCTGTCAATTTATACAAATTTCTACATCCGATCAACCGATTTCAGGGGATTTCTTTAGAGTATACATTCAGTTATGATGATTAGCGATTTATGTTAATGTTCACTATGATTCTATTGTAAAATGTGTGATATGCTTAAGACGCTGACAACACCTAAACCGCGGTCACTGTCAGATTGCATAGAAAAGAAAGAGAAGCGCGATGATACAATGCTTGTAATTTATTGCAAAATATGAAGCAATTATCTATTTACTCAAAATTGAGTTGAGTAATCAAAAATAAAAAACAACCAAGTTCTGCATTCAAATAAGACGTTCTTGTTATTAATTAAATACGTAACGTATATTGATATTTAATGCAGATATTTTGGATTAGAACTCAAGGTAAGAGTTTATTTTAACGTTAGTTTGTATCGAGATTTTTTTTCAAAACGTGTTTTGGTAACAACCAGGTTCTGGGAAATATGTTCAAAATTAACATATATTTTTTCCACTACCACAAACTATACAGATTTGGAATTTTTTTTTCTTAAGAGAAGCCTATTTTGGACAATTGGGTCTTGTCAGCGCCTTAAGTGTACTCGTAAATAAATAAATCAATCGAAAAAAAAATAAGATTTAAAGAACAAAATTGCGTATACGGTCGGAGATGGGACTCCCGTCAGCACGCAGACGCACACACTCACTCGTATATAATAGAAACAGACAGAGAGAGAAAGTCGCATGGACGGGGCATAACGCTTTTTCCTTACGTGACGATTTCTACCAGTCAACTCCTACCGTAAGTCGCGTTGAGGTGATACGTAAAAAATAAATATTTGTGAACTGGGTAGGCGACAAGAAAGTGACAGAGTCAATTACTTCCACATGCTAAAAAAGAGAGCACAGTTGTGCGCTGGAACCAAAATAAAAACAAGTAAAAGAGCCAAAACAAAAAAAAAAAAATAAAAAAATAAGCTATGTGTTAAAAATATTTTCAGCCAGATTTTTCAATGACCTAATAAGCACATTTTGAATACAATTTTGCAACTATATTACTTACAATTATAGGATTACAGAAAAAAATATAGAAGAACAGAGGTCTTTTCGGAATTAAACTCTATCGCTAACGTGGAAATTCAATTGCGTTTTCCTTCAGTCAGAGTATTAAACAAATACTCAATAGGCATATATCCAAAAATTCAATCCATACTATGCCGTAATAGTGGTTACGAAAAAGCCTCCATTTTTTATTAGTATCGCCTTTAGGAACTTCGCTCTAATAATATTCGCGTCTACATAAGAACCTCCCCGTTTTATTCGTCGTTAAAAAAGTAAAATGTCCGCACTTTGTTGCACAAATGTCAGGTTTCTTTTGTCAGGCCTTTTCAAATTTAGAAATGGTGACGCGAGCTGCTTGAGTACGATCACAACATAACACCGCGCATGTATTCTCCAAACGGGTAGTGTAACTACCTCATTGGTTTAGTGCTTCTGAGCACGTGATCTCCAGCAGGCTTAGCATGACGCTTTGTATTTCTTCGAAGAATAGACACGGCTCCTTCTATACAAACTGACATTTCATTTCACCTTTTTTGACATCCCACCGTAGAAATCCTTTTACATAAAAAGGACCTAGACAAAGATCGATAAAAATGAAAGACAAGATGACAGATTGTAAAAGGATTTCTACAGTGAGATGTCAAAAATGGAAAAACGAAATGTTACTTTGTATAGAAAGAGCCGTGTCTTGTCTTCGAAGAAATAGAAAGCGTCATGCTAAGCCTGCTGGTCGGGGAAAGTGTGATTGGGTTGTTCCATCATAATTTTCTCACTAGCAGTCCGGAGTCTAGATTAAACCTAAAGTCGAATGATTGATTCACTAGTAATGATTGATTCACTAGTAATGATTGATTCACTAGTAATGATTGATTCACTAGTAATGATTGATTCACTAGTAATGATTGATTCACTAGTAATGATTGATTCACTAGTAATGATTGATTCACTAGTAATGATTGATTCACTAGTAATGATTGATTCACTAGTAATCAGACGTGTGCTAGCTGTCACGTTGTGTAAGTAATACAATTGTCATATTTATTGTATTCTAAATTTTTACACTTATGATTAGAGATCTGATATTCGGATGCATATTCACCTAAAGTTGAGATGTTGGCTAATATGGAATGCGCTTTTGTATCGCAAAATCCCGCGGCTCTGGGAATACAAATTTAGGTTTCTGATTATAGAATCGAATGTACCTATATTAACTTACTTTCAAATGTTAGCTTATATGGAATGCACTTTTATATCGATCGTAAAAATCCCGCCCGCCATTCCCGAATCGACAAATTTTATGTTTTTTCTGACTACATATGTAATTGGATGCATATGTACCTACTTAATATTATGATGTAAAGTAGGTAGAAACATTAATTTTAAATAAACATGCAATCCAATAATCCCGGGTTCTTTTTTAATAAATATTTTTTTAGAAGTCGCTTCCATACTATACACCGGACTAGTTATGCATTCCCGTTGTTCGTAGCCTCTGTTAAAAAAAAGATTTTTAAGAAGCTTCTTCCATACTTTCACAACTAAACATTAACTTTAGGTAAATATGTATGCAACCGAATATCCGATCTCTGCTTATTATTATGCATTTATTTTACACTTATATAAATCGATTAGGTAAACTAATCAATCACCATTACAATAAAAATTACCATTTTATTACACAAATAATAATTGACAGTTAGCACATGGTATAATATTTTTGTATTTGATATCCTAATTTTTGAGGGAGGATATAGGCTTAAGGCTTGTACAGACTGGGGCGATATCGCGGGCGTGATAGGCATATTACAGCCTGTCGCGCTCGCGATATTGCGCTAGTCTGCACGAGCCTTTAAGCTGAAAGATAATCCAGCAGAGAAAAAAAAATAATTAAAAAACGCGAAAACGATGTTGGTAGTAGCGCGAGCGGGTGATGCGATGTAACGTCACCAATCAAAAGAAGTTTTATAAAAATATGGCTGTTGATTTTAGTAGATTTGTGGTGTCTTACGACTTCCACGCGAAAGAAGTCGCGGGCAGAAGCTGGTAATGTTTAAGTGTAAGATGTTCTCAAAGTGTCGAAGTATTAATGTCAGTTAGATTAATTATTCTATTATTAAGTACCCCCATAGAAAAAAAACCGGAAAAGTGCGGGTTGAACTCGCGTGGTGAGGGTTTCGTACAATGAATATGTTATCTACCATGTTTTTATCGCAAGAACGAACTTAACATTGTCGTTGAAAAACATGTTCTCCCATGATTTCCAACTGCAAATGTAAGGTTGTACGCAATATTGAGAGATTTACCATGTTAAATTAACACCATAGACTTCTTACAAGTTTTACTAAGAACTACTTTCTGTTTTATTAAAAAAAAATGTAGGCTTAGTCGTTTCGGAGATAAGGGAGGAATGGTCAATTTTCATCTGTTTTCTTAAATAACTTTAAAACGGTTTATTTTAAAATTATAAAAAAAATATTTGTTACCGTCACAACAAGCCCTTTCATTTGATATGTCACACGGTACAATCTCCTGCCCTCAAATTGTATTTGGTGTCAGCGCAACATGTCCCTTTCTTCCATACTTCTCCATTAGTGGTCATCTCGGTAGTCACCCCCTTTCTAGCGATATCATCTTTTACACAGTCCATCCATCGTTTCTTAGGTCTTCCCCTACTCTTACAGCCATCCACATTCATACTCAAAGCTTTCCGCACGACATTTTCCTCATTTCCTTACGAAATGAGGAAAATGTTGAAAGGTTTTATAATTACACATTTGTAAGTATTTATTAATTGTTTAACTATGCATTATAAACAGCAATAGCTGCACCACATAGTAATAGCTTTTATGGCTTAATGTGTTATTTAGCTTTCAACGACTATGTGCTGCACTTTCACTGCGCAATCATTTCGCCACTGGTTTATATACTTAGTAACATAATGTTACATCCTTTAATCTGATGTTACGATACAGTGAACAAGTAGCACAGAATCTGAGGAAGTTCTTAGTAAGTTAATAATACTAATAACTTAATAATGTTATTGCCCCAGAAGACATGAGCATTGATCAGCACGCTTGCTCAAGACGGGTTGGCGATTTTTCTCGCGATGTTTTCCGTCACCATTGTCAGTGTTGTTCAAGATAGAGTTTATCTATAATACAAAATAAAATAAAATTAAGTTTATTTGCTAAATTAATCTAACAACCTTGCGCAATATTTTCCTATTGCAGTTTTATAAAATAATGTAAATTAAGCTGAGTCTAATATAATACATAATAATTGGTTGTTAGTATAAACGGAACTGATTCACTCTGTCCCCCGTACTAGTATGAACTGTATTACGGTGGAACAGTTTTCCTCGGTCCCAGTATAGGTTACACGCTGATACGAGTAGTGTAGCTCTCTAAGTATAGGTTTTTTAATCAGTTCAGTAGTTTTTAAGTTTATCTATTACATCAAACAAACAAACAGAATAGTATAGTATAGTAGAGAATGCCTAAGGCATTAAGTCCGCCTTTGTACTTAATTGTGTGCGAGAAGTTTAAATAAATAAATAAACAAAATTTTTTTTTTTTTCATTTCCTATAAAATATACATATATAGTATAGTAAATTTAAATCAAGATTAATAGATAGATCTGTTAAAAAAAATGTGCAACCATTAATTTGGTAAACAAACAAAGCAACTAAAAACCTTGCATATTCTATGTCAACTTTAAGAACTACCTACAAAGTTAAAAAATAACAAGTCCAGAATGTTACGTCTACCCAATCAATTTGAGTTAATTTGTTTTATTATCAAATCAAAATACTGAAATGCCACAAGTCTTGTGGCATTTCAGTATTTTGATTTGAAAATAAAAACATTAGACGTGTGGCATTTAAGTATTTTAATTTTGATAACAAAACAAATTAACTCAAATTGATTGGGTAGACGTAACATTCTGGACTTGTTATTTTTTAACTTTGTAGGTAGTTCTTAAAGTTGACATAGAATATGCAAGGTTTTTAGTTGCTTTGTTTGTTTACCAAATTAATGGTTGCACATTTTTTTAACAGATCTATCTATTAATCTTGATTTAAATTTACTATACTATATATGTATATTTTATAGGAAGTGAAAAAAAAAAATTTGTTTATTTGTTTATTTATTTATTTAAACTTCTCGCACACAATTAAGTACAAAGGCGGACTTAATGCCTTAGGCATTCACTACTATACTATACTATTCTGTTTGTTTGTTTGATGTAATAGATAAACTTAAAAACTACTGAACTGATTGAAAAACCTGTACTTAGAGAGCTACACTACTCGTATCAGCGTGTAACATGGGCTGCATTTTATTTTCAAAAAATTAGAGATCGCTACGAAAATTACAATAATGTACCCAAGGTATCAAAAATTTGCCTATAAAAGTCATTATTTGGCGTGCACTGCCAAAACTATTACACATACAACATACAATAACAACAACTACAACTACATACAACAACAACAACAACATACAACTATTATACATAAAATAATATACTACATGTTTATAGTACTCATCAATACCCACAAATAAGTCCGAGAGGCTGCATGTCTAACTATTATATGTAGTTAAGTCACAATAACCGTTTTTTATTCAAATTTGTCAATCAAAACACGGGTAGAATCCAAAGACGACGACCTTCGTATCATGATATTAATTTAAATAAATAGCTGATGATACATATCAAGTTTGATTATGTATAATGTAAATTTCCACGTTAAATTATTCGAATCAGACCTTATTTTTATAAGTTATGTATGACCAAAAATTCGAAGACATGTGACGTCTACCCGCACTGTGCCCGCGTGGTGGCCGCTTCCTCTCACAGAGAGGAGGCCTGTGTCCCAGCAGTGGGAACATTATAGACTGAGTGTGATTGCTATGACAGGGGGTATACGTGTACACACACACACACACATTTCTAATGTGTCCAGGACAGTTACTCGTACTTATGATAATTGAATTTCTATTTTGAAATTCTATTTTCTCGTGGTCGACGCGACATAGTAATTACAATGTCGCGTTAAGTTATTTTAATATAATTATATTAAGGCGCTGACCAGACCCAATTGACCAAAAAAGGCTTCTCTTAAGAAAAAAAATTTCCAAATCTGTATAGTTTGTGGTAGCGGAAAAAATATATGTTAATTTTGAACATATTTCCCAGAACTTGGTTGTTACCAAAACACGTTTTGAAAAAAATCTCGATAAAAACTAACGTTAAACTAGCCTCTTACCTTGAGTTCTAATCCAAAATTTCTATATTAAATATCAACATACGTTACGTATTTAATTATTAACAAGAACGTCTTATTTGAAAGCAGAACTTGGTTGTTTTTTATTTTCGTATACTCAACTCAATTTTGAGTAAATAGATAATTGCTTCGTATTTTGCAATAAATTATAAGCGTTGTGTCATCGCGCTTCTTTTTCTTTACTATGCAATCTGACAGTGACCGCGGTTTAGGTGTTGTCAGCGTCTTAAAATAAGTTTGCGTACTTAAGTTTTTCGGTAACCAAATAATTCTCCTTACTTACTTATTTACTTACACGAAAGCTTTCAGATATTAATACACATACATACATAAACTCACGCATTCTTCCCATGGGGGTAGGCAGAAACTATAGAACGCCACCTGCTATGCTCCTTACATTCTCCTTTTGCTTCGTTTACGTTTATGTGGGGTACTGTGTCAAATGTTACAACAAAATACCTTGTGATATATTGCCATTAAATGAAAGAATATCTAAAACTCATGTTAAAAGTACACTTTGTAAACAAGCATATTACAAATTAGAGGATTATATTCAAGATAAGAATGCTTGGAAACATGCTGGTCCAGCTCCATAGGACAAACTAGAGTCTAGATAAAATCAAACTAGTTGATATTTTAATTGAACATTTTATTATTTGATACAAATTCACCATTCACTTTATTTCCCGCATTTACTCTCCTTTCCACATCTTCATCAATCTTTTCATCCTTTGTAAACAGACTCCCCAAATATACAAATTCACTTATTTGCTCTACACTCTTATCTTTATTTTCGCATTACACACCGATATATCTTCTTCTCTTTCAAACACCATGATTTTCGTCTTATTCATATTTATATTCATCCCTTTCATCTAATATGCTTCATCCATCACAGTCACCATGTCTTGCAGCTGTTCTGCTGACGATTCAAGTAGAACTTGATCATCTGCGTAGAGAAGGCATTTGACAGGCAACTCATTCATTCTTAATCCGCACTCACCCTCTTTCAAACCTATCAGACAACTATCCATGTACAAGTTAAACAGCCACGGTGACGCTACACAACCTTGTCTAACACCCCTTGAGATGCAGAACCAGTCTGTGTATGCCCCATTTATCCTAACACAAGCACTGGAATCCTTGTATAAAGATTTCAGTGCCCGTACCAAGCGCCAGCCCACCCCATACATGGATAGTGTCGACCACAGTTCTTCTCTCCACACACTGTCATAGGCCTTCTCCAAGTCAACGAAAGCACAGTAGACTTTCTTGTGATTTGCCAGATGTTTTTCGGCTATGCACCTTAAGGAGAAGACAGACAGATCCATACAGCCCATTCCGTCTCTCACAACCCTGCTTGCACCTTCCATTATTTTCTCATCGGTCACTCTTATCACTCTCTTTATTAAAACCTTTGCATACAGCTTACCGACAACACTCAAAAGACTAATGCCGCGATAATTTTTACACTCCTGCTGAGAGCCTTTTCCCTTGTATAGTGGTACAATTACAGCCTCGCACCAGTCATCCGGCACATAGCCATATCTCTAACACATATTAAAGATCCGGCACAACAGGCTTGCTACCACCCCGTCACCGCCCTTCAGCATTTCAGCAGACACTCTATCATACCCTGCAGCTTTCCCACTTTTCATCTCTTTCAACACTCTTACAATTTCATCTACTTCTATTTCATTCCCTTCACCTGCATCTGAGCGTGGGTCTTCCAAACTGGCTTCTACCCAATTGCCCACTCCTTGCACACTATCCTGATAACTAAATAAACTTTCAAAGTATCCCTTCCAGCGTTCCGAGACCTTACATTCTTCGCCTAGTAAACATCCATCTTCATCTCTTATAACACTCGCACTCGATGATCCTGCCACTCTGCGAGCCAATCTTACCTGTTTCTAGAACAGCTTAACATTGGCCCCGAAGTTGTCAGACAACTTCCTGTTATACTTTTCTTCCTTTTCATCCATTTTCATTTTTACAATCTCTTTTACTTTTGTTTACATTTCGGTGTATTCCTTCTGTAGTCTTTTCAAATCGTCTGCCACAGTCGTTGCCTGATTCATCCTATTTTGGGCCTTACAGGCTAGTACATTAAGCCAGGCCTCTTTCTTCTTCCTCACAACGTCTTTTAATTCACCCAAGAATCTACCCAAGAATCATTTGATCTACCACCACATTTCCTCTGCGCTAGACCACATACTTTTGTGGCTACCTGCACCATACTATTTTCCTCTAGTTTCCATACTTTTTCTAGACTGTAATCATTTGTATCATCAAATATTTTATCCGTCTTCGCTTTTACTTCCCTCTTATATTCCTCTTTTACTTTCAATTCTTGCTTTTTTTGCTGTAAAACTTTAGGTGTAGAATTTGCACTTATTTTTCCAACTATCCCATCATCTAAGTTAGTTTCTGTATTGTTCACAGAACCAAGATGTCTACGGAGAATATATCGAGCGCTGAGCTTGAGGCTCTGCCCGATAGGATCGCAGACACCTTCTCAGGGCAGAAGGTCTTCATCACAGGAGGAACTGGCTTCATGGGGAAGGTGCTGGTTGAGAAACTTCTCAGGTAAACATTAGTATTATTTATTAAGTAACCAGCTGTTATCCGCGGTTTCATTCCCGTGGTTAATTTGCTTCTCATACCACAGGAATTCGTGATTTTTGCGAACTCAATCCCAACGTTTCAATTAAACCAATTACCCGGACTTATGAATTGTCAAGGAGTCAGTTGGTCAGAATGATGAAGCTAGTTGCCATAGGAACCTTCTACAAGTTCCTATGGAAAAGAACGGGCAAGACACTCCATGGACACTCTTTTAAATTCTCTCATAAATAGCAGCCTATGTCACAAAATATTTCTGTGCAAAAACACATGTCGATCAGTCGCTCCGTTGCTGCTTAAAAGAAGGACACGGACAAACCAACAAACACTCTTTCGTATTTATTATATTAAATAGTACAGTTCTCGTAAAGGAGCTTGTCTGGGAAGTCACACCCAAAAAAATCCTGCATCGCGCAAGCAGAGTTTTACCACGCAACTAGCATATATACAACATCCCGACATCAACCGTTGGGCAGTTGCCTACCAGACACGACACCTATCTGGTCGGAGGATCCTGCCTTTTCTATGGAGGATGAGTAAAGTTTAAACGCTTTTTCTCATGCCTCTATAAGGATGTTGATGGGGCTGCCCCGTCTCTGTGCACAGGTATTTTTGCACAAGTACACGTCGATGGCTTCGACGCCATCGTCAGACAGAAATCTGACTCTTTGCACTGCAGAGTGTGTGAAGGCTCCAACTCCATCCTGAAAACCATAGCGAGGAGATACGATTTACGTTTCTTTAAAGATAATAAGTTTACTAACATAAGTATAAGTTATCTTTTTGTTTACTAACACTTAGGTATGGATGTTGCTTATCCGAAATAAAGATTATTTCATTTATTTATTTATTAAAGTAAACAAAAAGAGAAGCACCCAACAATACTTATCTATCTGTTTCAGAAAATGTCCGGACATCGACCAGATTCTTCTCTTCGTGAGGTCAAAGAAGGGAAAGAACCAGAAACAGAGATTGGAAGAGATCTTGAATGGACCTGTAAGTACATCTTTATACTTAAGTTAAGTTTATGAACTAATGTTGCCAACTTTAGGAGAGGGCTAGACGAAGTGACATTCTATCAGCGATAATGGTGATGGAAAAGTCAAAAATCCATGAGACTGACATAAGCTACAGAAAATCTTATGTCAATTCTGTTGAAAGTCGTCGTTGAAATACGAAACGCTTGAAAGCTATTGACGCAGGCGTCGGATCCTGCATCCTAATTGCGTAACTCACTTTGAATCACAATCCGAGAGTTTTGAAGGATATTGCTAATCCATTGCTTCATAGAATTGAAAAATTCGTTTTCTCAATAACGTAAATAACGCAATGGACGTGGGTGAACTGTCAGAATGAAACCCATTGTGATCAATTGTCACTTTATGTGTGTTAGCTACGCTTAGGTCCCGAAGTTGGGATTAGGGACGTTTAACGGGTTACGTCACATAATCACATCGAGCAATCACAAAGAGACTGTTACACAGGCTGTGGATGGTACTTTTAAAGCCTTATCAAGGACGTACACTGCCTCATAAAAATGTTATCAAAAGAGATTACAAATAATTTTAGAGCTACCTATTTATTTTATTTCAATCAATCAACTCAGTCTACAGCAATCTACTGCTGGACATATGTCTCTCCCAGACTGCGCCACAACACCATTGTCCTCCGCCTTCCGCATGCAGTCTGTCCCAGCCGCCTTTTTAAGGTCGTCGGTCCATCTATCTGAGGGTCGTCCCACACTACGCTTGCCGCTACGCGGTTTCCACTCCAGGTTTCGTCTGCTTCACCGGCCATCGGTCCTTCGACAAACATGGCCAACCCACTGCCACTTCAATTTGCTTACTCTGCAAGCTTGGTCGGTAACTTTGATTCTTCAATTATATTTTATAGCATTAATGAGCGTTTAAAACTTTACATTGTAGCCTTATTCATTTCGTATTTTAATTTACCCGTAGCGCAATTAATTATACGATGGCTGTAATAAAAACAACATACGAGTACTTAATTGCTTTATTATAACAATTGAGATCAAACCTTTAGCAGAGTATACTATGTATAGTTCCTTGAGAAATAATGAAAACCACAGCATAAAGGCTATTACAGACTGGGGCGATATCGCGGGCGCGACAGGCATACTGCTGCCTGTCGCGCCCGCGATATCGCCTCAGTATGCAGGAGCCTTAAGCACTTAAATTAGGTATAATTAATAAATAACTGAAAACTTTAATGAAAATCTCAAATAATACTTAGTCACTAAAGTGTAATTGGAGAAGTTCATAAAGTTCATGGTCATATATGAGTGCAAACATTTTTAATTTTTCGGTTTATTTGAATATCAAGAAACCAATTTGAACACTTAGGGCCTGTGCACACCGCGTTTTTTAAACGCGCCGTTGACGCGCGTTTTAGAAACGTGCGTCGACGGCGCGCTTTTATCCTACAGAGCAGTTCTGACTCGCGTGCGTATCGCGTCTGTATCGCTACAAATGCGCGTCAACGGCGCGTTTTTAAATACGTGGAAGTGCACAGGCCCTTAGAGTTCCATCTTAGCGGTACTTACGTTCATTGAGCATGAACATTACTCAATGACCACTCAGAAAATTATTTAGCTCAGTAGGTCACCAGTGCTAGACATTTTAGAAATGTCGTGATGGCCCTTGCAGGGGTTGTGGCCCCGCCTCTCCTCTCTGCCTGAAAATACACAATAACACGTTGCCCGACCTGGGGAGTCGCACTCTGGACCAGCAGTTGAGTGTAATGAAGCGTCTGACATCGCAGACATTACGTAACATCGCGCCTGTGATCCCCGAAGGAGGTCCGGTTAGGCAGAGGTCTACCTGAAGTACACGCACATTTCGTCGCATTTGTTTTTTTCTTAATAACTTAGGTACCTACATAACTGCCTTGTTGGTCTAGTGGTCGCAAGTGCTATCGTAGTGTGTATAAACAGATCGTTTCTGTTTTGCAAGCGGCTGCGATTTCTAGTCATAATACATATGTAAATAAAAAGTATCGTTAAATTACTGGGAGGAATAAGCATATGAAGGCGGCTCATGCGCTGGCACGGCGGGAGCTCGAAAGATGGATTCTACATGGGAACGTACATGTGGAGATGTATATAAAGCGATGAAAGTTTCTAAAAAAATGTTTAAAAGTAAATTAAGATGGTGTCAAAATAAGGAAATCCAGATAAAAATGGACATCATTGCATCACTACATGATGAAAAAAAGTTTAGTTCATTTTGGAAACAAACTAACTTTCTGAATGCTCAGCCGAGCCTGCCAGCGAATGTTGATGGCCTATCGGACAACAGTGATATAGCGAACATGTTTATGAAACACTTTAAGGTCAATCCGCTTACTACAGAGACAAATATGCAAGGCATTCGAACCCTGTGTGATGGCGACGTATACGAACGTTTCACAGTCAAGCAAATTAATGCTGCGTTAAAAAATATGAAACGGGGAAGGTCGCCTGGGCATGACGGTCTGAGTGTTGAGCATTTAAGGTCCGCTGGTGTACACCTGCCCAGGTCACTAACCATGTTATTTAATCTTTGTGTTGGTCACTCTTTTTTACCTGAAGATCTTATTAGAACTGTCGTAGTTCCCATACCAAAGAATAAGAGAGGTGACTCATTCGACAAAACTAATTATAGACCTATATCGCTAGCCACGGTGCGGTAGCAAGGTGTTGGACAGTCTGCTTGAGAGGCAGTTGAATGCGCACATTAATTTGCACGACGCACAGTTTGGTTTTAAATCCGGTCTGTCTACTGAAAGTGCAATTCTGTGTCTCAAGCAGACTGTGCGGTACTATGAAGACAGGAAGACACGAGTATATGGTTGTTTTCTTGACCTGTCAAAAGCCTTTGACCTGGTAAATTATGACATTCTGTGGCAAAAATTGTCGAATGATACTGACCTGCCCACTGAGAGCATTCATATTTTTAAATATTGGTATGAGAGTCAGAAGAATTACGTTAGGTGGACAGATGCGCATTCAGTTTCATACGGACTGGAATGTCGAGTGAGGCAGGGGTGGTTAACTTCAACCAGTTTGTTTAACCTGTATATAGACCGGCTGGTGCTTGAGCTGAGCGGCACCATGGTTGGATGTTCTGTTGATGGAAGGATGATCAATAACATAAGTTATACTGATGACATGGTGCTGCTCAGCCCATCAATCTGGTCTAAGAAAACTGCTGGCCGTCTGTGAGAGTTATGCGGAGGCTCATGGATTGAGGTATAATGCGACTAAGAGTGAAGTTATGGTGTTCAAAGTACCTAAAAATACACCTGCAGATATTCCACCTGTAACGTTGCGTGGAATTCCGTTGCAGCTGGTTACTCAGTTTAAATATCACGGCCACGGATGGTCTTACGGACGACCAGGATATTGATAGGGAACGTAGGGCGTTGGCGGCTCGATGCAATATGCTTGCTCGCAGGTTTGCGCGGTGCACAAAGGAAGCTAACTCTTTTCAGAGCTTATTGCCAGACGTTTTACTGGTGCAGCCTGTGGGTTAGGTATACGCAGAAGGCCTACAGTGCACTGCGTGTCCAATATAATAACGGACTCAAGATTTGTTGGGACTGCCTCGGTTTTGCAGCGCATCAAGCATGTTTGCTAAAGCGAGACTGGACGACTTTTATGCCATCATGCGCAAGGGAAGTGCAAATATGCTGCGGCGATTCCGAGGTAGTCCGAACAATATTTTAGGTACACTGGCGGACAAAATTGATGGGCCGTTTATTAGTCAATGGGCTGGGAGACATGTGCGTATAGACGTACATGTGCTAAATTAATTGTTTTTTATTTGTGATGTCACTTTTGTTTTAATTTATTTTTCACTAACAATAGGTTAAGGCAATACTAACACATTATGGATCCTGTAATCGGAAATAAAGAGTTATTATTATCTTTTACTTCATTATTTACACATTATAATTTTATTTTTAAATATTAGGATATAAAAAATATATAAAAACATTTAAAAATATAAAAAAATGGTAGCCCACCGGTATTGGGAACAGGGTCCAAGCTACCGGTGGTCAGGGCTCCCGAGAGAGGAACCTCCTGACAATGCGAGCCGTGTCCAGAAGTACCGCTTTCTGAATCAAGCCCTTAATCCAGCCGTCCAACGTGAGCCTCTTCAGGTGTTGGTCGAGGCTCTTGGCAATTAAGCCATTGGCTGATACGACTATCGGCACAATGATTGCTGAATCCACATCCCACATGTCGACAACCTCGCGAGCCAAGTCAAGATACTTGATCTGTTTATCTTTCTCGGCTTTCACGAGATTCCCGTCATGAGGGACTGTTATGTCAACAATCATTGCGCGCCGCTCTGTTCGGTCCACCACCACTATATCAGGCTTGTTGGCAACAATAGTCCTGTCAGTGATGATGGATCGGTCCCAGTACTATGTGATATTTCCATTGTCGAGAACTGGGTCGGGCACATACCTGTAGTACGGCACTTCAGATTCTACAAGGCTGTATTTCTGAGCAAGTTGCTGATGGATAATCCTGGCTACAAGGTTGTGTCTATGCAAATACTCTTCGTTAGCTAGACGAAAACACCTGGAGATAATGTGTCGGATTGATTCTCCCGGACGGTGGCATGCCCGACACACGTCAACCGTGCCGTCCTTCACAATAAATCTCCGGTAATTCTTCGTCATGATAACTTCGTCCATAATTGCACAGACAAAACCTTCGGTTTCCCCAAAGAGGTCACCAAAACGTAGCCAGGCAACGGACGCTTGGAAATCTACATCGGGTTCATGTAGGGCCCGGAAAAAGCGTCCGTGAAGCTCCTTACTCTGCCATACCTCCCTGCGATCGTTGGTGTCAAGCACTACAAGTACAGAATCGAATGAGTATCAGTGAGGTCTTCGCAGTCATCAAAATAATTTGACAACTGCGAATCCAGAGCTGCCACCAGCGCCCTGTTAAGCGTGGTCTTAGTTCGGGCGACATGAGCCAATATTCTCGAATCGCATCTTCCAAAGCACTCCTCAATTCCACATTGCACTGGGTACTTACATTTGTAGCCCTGTCATTACTCCCCTCGTCAGCTTGATTCGTGCTTAATTGAGGTGAAAGTACAACAGTCTGCGACGGGGGGGTGATGACATGGCTACGCTGCATTTCACTTCGTAGGCGATCAAGTACAGTTTCATCCAACATATGATTACGCTGGATAACCCGTACCTGATCCGACAGTCGTTGTGCCGAAACGTTGACAGCTGGCTCAAGCACCTGAAAAAGAGAGAGCGTCCGAACAACGTAAGCAGTCAGATTGTTTCCCCCCTCTGTAGCCCCATAGTATGAGCGCATGACGATCTCATTGACAGATTGTGTCCATCTCATGCGCTTCACACTTCCGCCGGGAGCTGGGACCCTATCAGAGGCCGGTGGGCCTCGAGATCCTAAGCCGTCCGGCGGCCGGCGTCCTCCCCGTCGACGAACAGGTGGTGGCGTCGTGGGCGGAGAGAAATACTCGTCGCTCGGGCTCGACGCAACTTCCGCGGTCGGTGTAGTCACAGCGCACACGGTGGGGCTGGGTACCGGCGGCGGCGAGGCGGAGCTGAGCGAATTGTCCGGAGGTGGTAGGCGTACTCTAACTGCAGCTGATCTCGTCAACATTTCGTTTGTATACGTATTTGTTCTGTTTTATCGGAGGTGACATCTGTCATGTCACCTCCTATCCGGCAAGTTTTGGTGAAAATCTAGAAGATTATGCTTCATTTTGTAATTTTTTAAATATGTCGTTTTTATTTGGATTTAGTTTTGTCGATTTCACAATAACAAGAAAAAAAACTGCGTCGAAAATTATTATAACTGAAAATAAATAAGAGAACGTATTTCCTGTTGATGTTGGTGTTGCCAGCGTTGTTTATTATTATTATTATTTTCTTTTATTTCATTATTTACACAATATAATTATATTTTTAAATATTAGAATATACAAAAATATATAAAAACATTCAAAAATATAAAAAAATGGTGGCCCACCGGTATCGGGAACAGGGTCCAAGCTACCGGCGGTCAGGGCTCCAGAGAGAGGAACCTCCTAACAATGCGGGCCGTGTCCAGAAGTACCGCTTTCTGAATCAAGCCCTTAATCCAGCCGTCCAACGTGAGCCTCCTTAGGTGTTGGTCGAGGCTCTTGGCAATTAAGCCATTGGCTGATACGACTATCGGCACAATGATTGCTGAATCTACATCCCACATGTCGACAACCTCGCGAGCCAAGTCAAGATACTTGATCTGTTTATCTTTCTCGGCTTTCACGAGATTCCCGTCATGAGGGACTGTTATGTCAACAATCATTGCGCGCCGCTCTGTTCGATCCACCACCACTATGTCAGGCTTATTGGCAACAATAGTCCTGTCAGTGATGATGGATCGATCCCAGTACAGGGTGATATTTCCATTGTCGAGAACTGGGTCGGGCACATACCTGTAGTACGGCACTTCAGATTCTACAAGGCTGTATTTAAGAGCAAGTTGCTGATGGATAATCCTGGCTACAAGATTGTGTCTATGCAAATAATCTTCGTTAGCTAGACGAGAACACCCGGAGATAATGTGTCGGATTGATTCTCCCGGACGGTGGCATGCCCGACACATGTCAACCGTGCCGTCCTTCACAATAAATCTCCGGTAATTCTTCGTCATGATAACTTCGTCCATAATTGCACAGACAAAACCTTCGGTTTCCCCAAAGAGGTCACCGAAACGAAGCCAGGCTACGGACGCTTGGAAATCTACATCGGGTTCATGTAGGGCTCGGAAAAAGCGTCCGTGAAGCTCCTTACTCTGCCATACCTCCCTGCGATCGTTAGTGTCAAGCACTACAAGCTTGCGCCAGTTCTCTTTAGCCAAGGAGAGTGGGGTGAGGCCCTTGTCCACCGCGACCACATCTCGATGCATCCCCACGTCGGCTTCTAGGAAATATTCCCTGAGACTGCATACCTCGCGATTGTGGAGGGTCTTAGCGTTTAAAAAGCCTCGACCTCCACACTTTCGCGGGATATACAGTCTCATTACCGATGACCGTGGGTGATGCATTCGATATGCAGTCAACAGCGTACGGACCCTCCTATCCAAGGCGTCGAGTTCGGTTTGAGTCCATTTGAGTATGCCAAAATAGTACATCAAAACGGGCATGACCCAACCGTTGAAGGCGCGCACCTTGTTTCCGCCTGATAGAAGACTATTAAATACTTTCTTCAGGCGGTCAAAAAAGCGCTGCTTCAACGATTGCTTCATGTCAGTAACATTGATGCCCAACGCTTCCGACATACCCAAATACTTGTAGGTTTCGGATGCGGAAAGGGCTCTAAGGTTTATGGAATCCGAGAGTTGGGTTCCCACGGATTCCACAATCTCCCCTCGCTTTACATGCATGACCGCACATTTATCCACTCCAAATTCCATCCTGATGGCGCTACTGAAAGTTTCAGTTATTTTCAGTAGCTCCATCAGTTGCAAATTATTGGAGGCAAAGAGTTTTAGGTCATCCATGTAGAGGAGGTGAGATATTACCTGACCACCTCTCCTCAACCGATAGCCTAGACCTGAATCCTCCAGCAGCGTGCTTAGAGGATTCAAGGCTAAGCAGAACCAAAGCGGACTCAAACTATCGCCCTGAAAAATGCCCCGCTCGATCCTTATCGGTTCGCTATTCCTCTGGATATTTCGACATCCTGGATAGCGAAGGACCGTCCCCCATTGCCCCATACACGACATCAGGAAGGTGCGCAGAGTTGCATCTACTTTATACAACTCCAGCACCCTCATGAGCCATGTATGTGGCACCGAGTCATAGGCCTTCTTATAATCTATCCAACATGTCGACAGATCCTTTCGGAAACGACGAACCTGTTGGCTAATGGTCATATCAATGAGGAGTAACTCCTTAGTACCGCGGGACCCGTTCCTACATCCATTTTGAGAGGCAGACATGATGGAATTGGTGTCTATTATTATTATTATATTGAGTTCTTTATTTTTCTTCTCTTTTGAGAGAGTATACGACCTTACACGGGCCGTAACCAAGTGTGTAAGGGAAAATTAAATTGAAAAGGTGGATGATAATGTAGAAAAAGTCAGAAACTTTCGGGTGATGCGACAGGTATTGAGAATGGTGGCTTTTTGGAGCATGTGAAGTGTGTGAGAAGGCATGTGCAGAGTGTTAAGAATTTGTGTGAGAGCCTTCGGCACTACACCGGTAGATGAAAGTACTACAGGGACGATACTCCATTCTCTGGTCTGTGCTTTCCATTGGGTTTTTATTTCTATGGCGAGGTCTTGGTACTTACTAAGTTTTTCGGATATTGTAGTTTGAATGTTGTGTGTGTAGCTATATCTATCAAGTAAACTGTTTTATTTATTTTGTCATGAACGGTGATATCAGGTCTGTTGTAATGTATAGTTTTGTCTGTTATTATTGTTTGGTCCCAATAGATTATCTGATTCCTGTTTTCTAAAATGGTTTCAGGTTTGTATTTATAAAATGGAATCATTTATATTTGTGTGCTAAGTGTTGGTGTATGATTGCGGCAACTTGGTCATGTTGATGTTTATAGTTTGTCTGTGCGAGTGTTTTACAGGCCCCCTTTATGTGTTGAATGGTCTCAGAGGCACTGTTGCAATGCCTGCATGTGTCAGTCAGCTGATTGGGGTCTTTTATTATGTACTTTCTGTAGTTACGAGTTGCTATTATTTGATCCTGGATCGCAAGCATAAAACCTTCATTTTCGGGAAACAATTCGCCTCGTTTGAGCCATTCGTTCGACTTAATTTTGTCGACGTGTGGCTGGCTCATGTAGGCTTGATGTCTTCTATGTAGTGCTTTTACAGACCATGCTGCATTTTCTTGCTGTGTGTTTATGAGATTTTCATTAATTTGAGTGTTTATATTTTGTAAGTTGAGTGATGTAAGTTTTTTATCTGCTTCTGTTACATGTTTGTGTAGTGATCAATGTTCTGATTTGTTATGGAAGTAAGATCTGAGTGAAAGTATTTGTTTGTTGTGCAAATTATGTATGTCTATTAATCCTCTTCCTCCTTCTTGGCGTGGTAGCGTAAGTCGCTGTATGCATGATTTAGGGTGGTGTTTCCTATGTTTAGTAAAGAGTGTATTGATTGTGCGCTGTAGTTTACTGATATCAGTTATATACCATCGTATAATTCCAAAAGAGTATGTAAGAATGGGTATTGCGAATGTATTGACAGCTTTAATTGTTGTGTTTCTGGAGTTCAGGTTGGTTTTAAAGATTAGGTTTAGGCGATGTGTAAATTTTTTGAGCATTTTTTGTTTTGTCATCTTTTGTTCTATCTGTCTGGATTGTTTGAAGCCTAGGGGTATTTTTAAGTACTGTGTTCATCCATTGGCTCAATAGATTTACCTGATCCGAGTGTGTAAATGTTATTTTGTATTTTTCCTTTCACAATTGACAAAATTTTGCATTTGTCTACCCCAAATTGCATACTAATATCGTTAGAAATTTCTTGTATGAGACACCATACAAGAAATTTCTAACGATTGCTAAATTTCTAAGAATTGCTAAATGAAAAAGTGATTTTTTATCTTTTGCGCACAACTTTATATCATCCATATACATAAGGTGTGTTAAGGTGAATTGTGTGTTATCGTTTGTCAATATGAATCCTGTGTTCGTTTTATCTAGTAGGTGTGACAGTGGATTGAGTGCCATGCAAAACCATTAAGCTTAGAGCATCGCCTTGAAAAATTCCTCGTTTTATGTGGATTGGTTCAGTGGACAGGGTAGTGGAGGTTTGGTTTATTTTAAGTACAGTTAGCCAATTATGCATGGTAGATTCTAAGAACAATCTAAGTGTGGGGTATTATAGATATTTAGAACGTGTAACAACCAGCTATGCGGGATTGAATCATAGGCCTTTTGGTAATCGATGAACATGGTATGAATACCTTTTTGTTTTTTATTGCGCTGTTCATAGCAATCGCGTCAATAGTGAGTTGTTCCTTACATCCCTGGCTATTCTTACGACAACCTTTTTGTTTTTCTGCAAGAATGTTATGTTTAGTTGGGTGTTTGTGTACTACTTTACTTACACAGGCTGTTAGGACTTTATAGAGAGTTTGTAAACAAGTGATTGGTCGGTATTTGGCTGGGTCTGTGGTGTCATTCATGTCCTTAAGTATCATGTATGTTATTCCATGTGTCGTGTGTGTCGGAAGTTAATGTGGTGACTGAATAAATGTATTTAGGTGATTATAGATGAATGGGTGGATGCTATTGAATTTCTTATACCAGTAGAAGTTGTGAATATTGTCTGAGCCTGGAGATTTCCAGTTGTGTGTGCGTTTGATAACGTCTATAAAAGAGTTTATTGGTATGAGTTCAAACTCCATTTCGGGGATTTCTGGTGTTGTTTTATTAATCCAGTCTGTGTGATTATTATGGTATAATGGGTTTTCCCAAATGTTCGCCCAAATTCTCGTAATATTTCGGGAGGAGGTGTCTCTAGGGTTTGGTACGTGGTGTCTCTGTTATTAGATGCAAGGTTCCTATAAAATATTTTTTCATTGTTGATAAATGTTGTGTTTTGGACTTTACAGTTCGTCGTTCGTCGTACATATGATATATCTTTTAAGTCTACTGGATGCCGCATTTAATTTTTTTTTAAAGTGTCCAAAAAGTGATTTTTTTGTGTGTTTGAGCCTTCGTGTTGTGCCTGTATTTGACATTTTTTCTTTACACCATTAATAAAATGTGTCAGCCTAACTATGTTTGCTCTTAGATTTTCAATTTTCTTTTCTAACCTGATTTGCCATTTTGGTTTTCTGTGTATGTATGTGCGACGCTCATTTTGTGTAGAGGGTGATATTTTAGCTCTGTTGCATGTAGCTGCCGTCCATGCTGCACAGTAAATTATTGTCTGCAATTTCATGAAGTCGGTGTCGACATTTGCGTACTTAGGAAGAATGACAGTATTTATATAAGTAACTATGGCAGAGAACTTTTTAGAAGTTTTCTGCTTAGGAATATAAGGCCTACTAGTGGGGTGTGTATCAGAGAAAAAATGTTGAGCTTGTTTTCGAGGCTTCTATTTCTGAGTTCGTTTCTAAGGTAGCGAGATAAGTTTGCGTTAGTTCAACTTGCCCAATATCTATGTGGTTCAAGATTTTTTTTTCGTCTGTATTTATAAGAGTATCTGAGCTTTTATTTAGAAGAATATTATTTGTGGTGTTTGTATTTGTGTCAGAAATGTGAACATTTGTATGTTGAGTATGAAGTGAATGTATGTTTTCATCAGGTAGTTCTGAGTCGTTTTGTGTTTGTGTGCTTAAACAATCATTATTGAAATATTCTATATTTTGTGTGTTGGTGTTGTTATTTCTTAATTCTGTAGCTACCTGGTATATAACTTCTTCTTATTTGTAGGTTTATATATTTGTTATTTATATGTGCTAATTCTGGATAAATATTTATGAATCCCTCTTGTAACTGTTTTCTATAGGCCGTTTATTTGTTTCTTGTTGTGTGGTATATTCCGATTATTGCTTCATTATATTCGTTCGTCCATTTCATACGCTGGCCGGATTGTATGTAAATTTGTGTTTTAGACTGTGTGGAGTGTTTCTGTATTTGCGTATGAACCATTTGCAGTTCAGCTTTTTGACTTCCTCATAAATCTGGTCTATTGTGACCTGTGGTAATAGTTTCCTTTGAACTATATATAGCTCTTCGTTGGTCATCTATCCTTTGTCGGCCTACTTGCATAGACGGATATTTTTCTAAAAACTTAGTGTGAAGTGATGGAAGATATGCATTTTTGTTGGTATCCATATGAGTAAGATGAAGATATGTACTATCGGCCAATCTTCCGCATGCTCACCTCTAAGGCGATAATCGTATAGCACGGCTTACGACTCGATCGCCCGATGCAAGCGTTTTGGCCAATGGGATGCATGAAGCGTATTTTAGCCGTGTTTGTATTAATGTAATTATGTATAGTGTGTGTGACAGTCACACTAGGCGCGTGCTATGCTCACTTGTTTGTAAGACATTTTTTTAATGGGCACGGCCAGCGAGAGCGCTTTATGAATTGTTATTGTTGACAAGAAGTAATTTCGTACTAATATCTTCCGTTTGGTTTAGAAAATGTATTATTGGTATTGCTATACGCGTACCCTAAAAAAACTTTATTTAGCATTTTTGTTTACCACTTTGCCAAATTACAGCTTTCTAGTAAGAGTCTGTGAGCTAAGCCGGGGACAGACAGACAGACAGACGGTCATGGCGAAACTATAAGAGTTCCTTGTTGACTACGGAACCCTAAAACGAAGCAAGTTACGTAGTTTTGTTAGAAATTGTCATTTGCTATCTCTTTCTTTTATTGCTGTTTTGATTAAAATAGCAAAATTACTTACAGTAGTATTTGAACCATTACTTGGCGCAGTTTATACAATGTTATCAGATTTTTTTATTATTGCTGTCGCAACTTTTGCAACTGCAATAAAAATAAGTTCATTATCTAAGCACCATTGTTATTCAGTGGGAACGTCAGAACATCTGGTTAAACAATAGATCGGCTTTATAGAACGGCCATAAAATACGGTCGCAAAAAATTACGAAATATTTCTTCAACACACTTGCTTGTAAAGTGACTCAGAAATTCAGCTTATTATATAGAAGTATTTTTACTTTACATTTCTTTTTTCAATATACGCAGTTTTTGTCCAAAAACAATGAATATTTTTGAGAAAAAAAAATTCGTTACATCAGATAAATCAATCATCAAAATTATCATCATTTCATAAAATTATATATTTTTCACTACATATTAACCTTAATTTGCTTATTCAAAACATTATTTTGTTTATTATATTTTTTATATAGGCTGTTTAGCGGTTTTTCCAGCGCCTTTATTTACACCTGCGGCGCGCGGGATAAACAAAACAAGCGCGGTATTTTCCAGAAATACTTGTTAACGTTTTCATTGTGTGGTTAATTATTATCAAAAATGTTGACTTCAATTAGGAAAGAAGAGCGAAGAGCAACGCGTAGATTTAACCCCCCGGAAATACTAATCTAGGCACGAAACGCTAGTGACAGCCTGTTGCCTGCAAAATCTAGAGAGAAATACCTAGCGGCGTACGAAACTAATAACAATACCAGTCTCTTTTTTTCCTCTTAAGTTGAAAACCGTCGTATGAAACGCGCACACACTCGACTCCCTTATCGCGCTCGCTCGCCCTCGGCTCGCGCGAATAATACCGGCTCGTGCAGTGAGTAACCAACATACCACACATATTTATATTTTTTGTAACACGCCCTATACTCACACAAATTCATATTGTCTCTAATTGGACGAAACCAGGAAGGGGTGTGGTTTGTCACTAGCTGCGCTTGCCGCAGAAATATTTTCTAAAGTGAGCATGCTTAAGTTTTGCCAATAGTACGTAGGATGAATTTATTCATTTCAGTACTCCATTTCCTACGAGTTGTTACAGTTCTAGCGGTGGTTACAGTATCGTCGACAATATTTGTCTCCCGTACAACATCCGCTGACTGTTTACTGATAGATGATAAAGATGGCGTCGGAGTGACGTGGAAAGATTGTGATGATGATGGAATTGATGGAAAAAGAGATGAAGGAGATGACAAAGAGAATTGTGATGTTTCGTTATCTATCTTAGACAAATTAGCCTGAACTACTATTTTTGTTTTGGATCTAGTGTTCATGTTGTTCCTACGAGCAGCTAGGGACTTTAAAAGTCGACTACAGCAGAGCTGCTTTCACTGTGGCAAGAGTAAATAAAACTGGAGGTCCCCTATTATCCAGAGTTGGCAGACTTTCGACTAGCGCCTTCCCTTAGCCATGCAGCCCTCGGCATGTGCGACCTTGGCTTGGATTGTATCTCTCTTGGTCTGGCTCCACACCCTAGATCTGTGTCGGCTAAGTAAACTTTGCCGACATAGACCTAGAGTTCATAGGAGCGCGCAAGCCCCACCACGACGTCAACGTGGAGATACGGTGGGGTTATTGTTATTATAATTCCTTCAGAAATTGACCTTTGAAATAAAAGTGATACAGGAAAAGCTAGTTCCCCGGCGCACTTAACACAGCAGGTAGGGCATCTGGACCGGCCGATTTGCTTAAGTCAAGGGATTTTATGTTTATGAACGCTTGCTATGTCAATTTCAATTCTACTCAAATCACAGTTGGAAACAAAGCCGGTCGAACTACAGCTGTGACTTGCGGAGGAAGCATCTAGAAACGTTGTGCGAAAGTAATTAGCAAAAAGCTCACAAACTCCTCCCCCTGAATCACTTCTGTTGTCACCATACGACATACTCGATGGGAAATTAACTGTTCATGCGTTTACTTTTTATATATGACCAGAATAGTTTAGGATTAGTACCTACTAAAGACTTGATTTTAGTCATGTAGGCCTTATAACAAAGCTGTTCAATATCATTGGCTCTGTCACGAAGTAATTGATATGATAAGCGATCATAAATGTTAGCGTAGACTTAAAATTTCCTGTAATATTTGATTTTCTCTTTAAGTATTTTAATTAGCGCCGAGTTATACCAAGCTGGATATTTATTTTATTTTTGTTTTTTTTTTTTTCTTCGAGGTATTCAGTTGTGGCCCGGGAAGTGTGACAACGAGCGTTATCTTGCATAAGGAGGAAGTCATCACCGATATATCCCGCATAAGGAACGACGTGTTCCAGCAGAATATCGGAAATGTAGCGGTCTGAAGTAAGACCACCTCCTCGTCCCCCGCCAGGCACGAAAATAAGCTCCGTTTTACTGTCGAAGGAAATGCCGGCCCACATCATACAAGCTTAGGCCATAAGCCACTGTGTCAGCGAAACAGCACTGCGCAAATCGCTCCCCAAGCCGCCTGTAGACCTGACCCCTTGTCGCGGGAAGGTACTTATGGTTCACCGAGGCCCCCGCAACGCAGGCAACGGAAGGAATACGGGTGGGTTTTAGTCAGTAAGAGTCTGACACACAGTCCCGCTCCGCCCAGAGCGGGAGAAGTTATTTAATGACGATGGATGGGAATCCAAAAAAAAAAAAAAAATAGACCTGACCCCTTCGGTTGCTACCGTGCAAACACATTCTGCACTCGCTGGAGAACAGGACTCGCCTCCATTGCTCAACCTCCCAATCAAGATGGGAGCGAGCAAATTGAAGGCGTGCTTGTCGGTGACCTGCCGTTTTGGGCCCTTGGCAGGCCTTTTTGGAGTCAAATTAGCTTGCTTAAGTCTTCGACGAACTGTCCACTCGCTGGCATCTACCCCACGAACATTTCGAAGCTCCTGTTGGACGTCGACACCAGTCAAATGTAGATTTCGTAGAGAGGTTGACACGATAAAACGGTCATCCCTTTCCGATGTGCGCCGGTGCCGTCCAGATCTTGATTTCGGGATAAAGCCACAGGACTGGCGTATGTGGAGCTGACGTGCGACAGCCCGCTGGCTGAGCCCTTCTTGCAATAGGGCGATGATTTATGCTGCTTCTGTAGGTGTGGTACCCATTGCCGTCCAAGTTCAAGGGTCAAAAGTAGCGGAGATGTATACCGAACAATGTGTGAAAGCCGACTGATAAAGAAATTCGGGGCGCCCCTGTAAGGGGGCGTGGCATACGGAACCGGAGCATCGCTCCCTGGCCGCGGAGGGTCTACGGTGACCCGTGAAAACGGGTCCCTCATTTGGGCGCCTATATCGGTGACAACTGTCAGACGCGTTTTATTTAACGTGTCTGTGTGAGTAGTCGCTATGAGTATTTCTGTAGGCACGCCGCGACGCTAGTCTAATAGCGCCGCTTTCTTCACGACTCCACGGCGGTCTGTCCCCGCCAGATGAGACCCCCGGTTACCCGGAGGAGGCCCAACGAAGACGACCACAGTGGAGCCGACTCAACGCTCCTACAGAATAGGTGTTCAGTTCCCGCCCGCCCCGCTTTCAGATCAAGCCGATTACGGTCCGAGCTTTTTTTTTTTTTTGGGGTTGGAATTATCAAATAACTTTTCCCGCTCTGGGCGGAGCAGGAGGGTGTGTCAGACTCTTACTGACTAAAACTCACCCGTATTCCTTCCGTTGCCTGTGTTGCCAGGGGCCTCGGTGAACCTTTAGTACCTTCCCGCGACGGTCTGGGCTAAGGAACTATCGTGTGTGTGTGAACGGCATTGTATTGTGTAACACCGTTCAGTGTCTAGTATTATATTAGTACACGCCACGCAATAGATGAACGAAAAATTGAACTCTATCAATTGATTCGAGTAAGCCGCGTGTAACCTGGGTGCGACTCACTCGAGGCGTCCAGTCCGGTGTTTAGGGTCACTCGTCCGCTACCAGGTCGCGGAGCAAGGGTCTCGCGGCAGGGGGGCACGTATGTCAGGGCGGTATCTGCTTGACATGGGGCCAAGCAGACGAGTTGGCACGCGCGTACATCCCCTTCGTGAGGCGCCGCACGAACTCATCCAGGTTCTCAATCCCGAGGTCCCGCTGGATGACATCGTTCCTCACAAAGCGAGGAGCGTAGACAATGGTCTGCAGCGCAATTTTCTGTTGCGCGCGGAGCAGCTTCCGGCTCGACTCGCTCGTGAGGGCGAGTTGGAGCAAGTTGCGGGCGACCCTACCCTGCGCGGTGACCTGGCGGACATGTGGCTCCATAGTGAGCCGACGGTCGATGGTAACACCCAGGTATTTGACCCGGGGCGACCAATCGATGTCGACTCCTTGTAGTTTCAAGGGTGGCGGGAAGCGCGCTGATCCTGTGACCTTACGTCTTACCCACGTTCACCGACAGCCGCCACTTCGACAGCCACTCGAGAAGGAGCTCGAGCACGTGCTGCACTTTGACCGCCGCGTACTTCGCATTAAGCGATGTAGTAATGTACGCGGCGTCGTCGGCATACAGCGCGAGCATCGCGTTGGAAGTGGTGGGGATGTCGTCGGTGTAACATGAGTAACACGTCGGTGACACACAGCTACCCTCCGGCACGCCCGCAAGCACTGGGCGCGCGCTAGACATCGTACCGTCGACCAACACCCTAAAGGTCCTGTTGGAAAGAAAACTGGAAACCACCTTTATAACGCGACGGGGCGCGTCTGATGTGGCCATCTTGTATATGAGGCCGTCGTGCCACACACGGTCGAAGGCCTTTTCCGTGTCGAGGAATACTGCCACCGAGCATTCCTTCTTGTTTAGTGCGGCTGCGAGGTAGTGCAGTACCCTCGACAGCTGGAGCGTCGTACGATGCTCCGCCCTAAACTCGAACTGTTCCGGACGTGGGGCGACGTGTGGCTGGAGATGTCGCAGCAGGAGTGCTTCAAACACCTTGGAGACAGTCGGCAGCAGCGTAATGTGCCAACAGCTCTCCGACTTCAGAGTGTTTTTCCCCGCCTTGGGCAACATGATGACGCACCCTTCCTTCCACGAGGCGGGAAAGACCCCCGTGCGCAGTATTACCGTATACAGGCGCGCCAGCGCCGCTACCATTCGGAACGGCAGGTGGCGCAGCACTGCGTTGGTGATACCGTCAGCACCGGGGGCCTTCCTCGGCTTCGTCCTCAGGATGACGAAGGCGCGTCTGACTGCGCCCGGCGAGAAAAAGACGGGTTCTTCATCGGGAGCTATCGGCGTACCGAAATAGTCCCTGAGGTGTTTTTCGACCGCTGCGACATGTTTGGTGTCGTCGGTCGAGTTGGGGCGGAACTGCCGCTCCAGGTGTTCGGCGAAGATCTCCGCCCGGTCGCTGTTAAGCAACGGATGCACCGGAGCTGGGGTATTCGATAGCTGCATACAGAGTTTGTGTACCGACGGCCAACTATCTCTAGTAGCGTCGATACGTTCCTCCTAGCCCGCGGCGGTGTACGCCTGTAACTTGGTCTTCACCCTCTCCGCGAGACGGTTGAGCTGCGTCTTCAGAGTGGGGCATCTTAATTGTTGCCACTGCTTGCGAAGGCGCCTTTTCGCGGCGATCATCGCATGTAGATGCGCCGGAAGGGCGGCAATAGCATTCTCTCTTGCGGCTGCGCCGTAGTCACCGCTTGTAAGGCGCTTTTTTAGGCCGAGTAGGCGTGGTGGTCTCCAGCTCTTTCTCAAACCTTGTCCGGTCCGTTGTTTGACGTGGCGCTATGGGTTTCAGTCGGGTCGGCACACCCGATAGGACGACGAGTACCGGTTGGTGGTCCGACAGTAACTCGTCGTCTATCACTTCTTGTGTGATCTGGCAGTGTAGCCCTCGGTGGACTACGATGTCCAGCACATCAGGTATATGGTGTCTCACGTCGGGGTAGTGTGTCGGCATCTCTGGGCCGGACACCGTATAGCCGAAGGCCTGATGGCCTCTATAATGTCCATCAACAATTTGATCGCGCAGGCCGTGAAATCCTTTTTGTTTTGTTGACGCAGTTTTGGCGCCGGAGGCGCCACTGTACGTCGGTATGATTTGTTCATCTGTGTTTGATTCCACAACTTGCCGCTGTGGTACAGTGGCGCTAGCCGCAGCGGTGGCGCCGCCCCGTGATTATTGGATGAACTTTTTGTTTGCGGTGATCTGCCGCTACGCTATGCCCGGCCTGCAGTCACTTGTTTAATTCTTTGTGTCACAGCCCGCGCCTGTTCTGTGGTAGGGTCGGCCTTGGGAACTTCTTCCTGGGTCACCGTGGGGGGTTTAGGTTTTCTTCCTTTACCCTTACCCCCGCGTCTGTGCTTCCTCCGCTCCTCGGAGGCGGCTTGCGGATTTTTTTTTTGTGTGGGCCCGTTGACCGCCACCATCAGCGTCGTGCCTTGGGCCTCGGGTTCCACATTCTGTGGCCGTTCTGTGGGCATGTGTGGCCGGCGTGTGGCCGTGATGACAACGGTCCCCGCTCGCTTATTTTTGATGTCGGCTTGAAAAACGGGGCACTTTGTGTTGCACGCGGGATGCGGGCCACCACAGTTGATGCAGGTGGCCGGCTCCTCCCGCGGGTGCGGGCAGTCACGCACCGCGTGTTCGCCTCCACATCTCACGCAAGCGAGCGGGCGGTGGCACTGGTGCGAGCTATGACGGAATCGCTGACGCCGGTGACACTGAGCGGGCCCATTTTTCCCTCTCCATGCCTCTATCTTTACACCACGCATGAAAATGATCGGTGGTGTCGTAGATAGCCCGGACGTCTGGGGTCTTCTTCAGTATGGCGTGAAGCATGCAACTGGGTCTTCCCTGTGCGCCCTTGAGGTGGCGCACATACTTCGGCTGGTATCCCAGCGCCCGGAATTCCTCCTCGATTTCCTGGGGTTCCGTATCCGCCGGTAAGCCCCTTATGGCGATCTTTAGGCTTCTTTCTGCCGGCAGCGAATAGGCGAACCATGATACGCCGCTCTCCTTCTCCAGGCCGGTCAGGTATCGCTGGACCAGCCTATACTCGTCCTCCGTGTCAAGCGTGAAGCGGACTCCACGCCTGTAAGGACGCGCATTAGGAGGCCGGCCCACCTTCGCGCTGATGGCCCGGAAATGGGCGGACCAATTTGGCAGCCTCTCCACTACCAGCGGTGGGTACCTGAGCTTCTTCTCCTTCCCTCTGGTCGCTGTCGGTGCCATGGGAGCGCCGGGGGTGACGGCAGCGGGAGGTACAGTAGATGCCGTAAGGGGGACAGGGGGTGTGTGTATGTACTTACCCCTGTGGGTGTCTGGACCGGTGATGGTGACGCCGGCGGTGAGTGGCGCACCGCGTCGGAAAAGTGAGTGACTTCGGCCCCCCCAACTCCGCGGCGCGCTTTCGCGCTGTGGCCGCGGTGGGTCGAGGCAGTACCTCTTCGCCTCCTCCGCGGTTTCGCCGGAGCTCCTTCTCCGCCGCTGCGGTCTGACCTCGAGAGCAAACTCAAAGTTGAAGCCCAGCGACGGTGTTGGTGACGCCGGCGGCATGGGCGCGGCGTCGTCTTCTCCTCCCACGTTGGGCCGCCGGCTACCGCGGCACCTCCTCCCCCTCCTATTCTCTCCTCTGAGTGGCGCCGGTCTCCTCCTTTTCTTAGTGGTGGTCCGGCTGGCGGCGTACCGGACGACGCGTCACCGATGTTCAGCAGCGACGTGGCCCGGTCCAACGCCGGACGGGCCTCCGGCGACCCGGCATCGTGGCCCAGCGAGCCGCGCTTGCCGGGTTTCGGCATCCTGGGGGCGTGGCCTCCGCGACCGCTGCGGTGGATTTCCACCGGCGGGCACGGCGGGCTCCCCCTGCGTCCGCACAGGTACTGTTAGGTAGCTGTGCACACACAGAGAAAAACGGTTAAAAAACTTGGCGGTGATAAAGAAAATCCGATAACACGTGCTTTTATAAGGGGTCAGTAGGCCGCAACTCGCGACGTATCTATCAATTGAAATATATCTTTTTCCTTACTTCTTCACGTAATCCGGGATTGCTCCTTAAATACTGGTGTGATTTAAATGAATTTAGTATCAATTTAAAGTTAACAGTTTAACCTTTTATATGGTACTATTTTTATTATTCTTAACTAGTTATTAAGTACTCAAGATCGCGTGGAATCAATTTCAAGTAAGTGATTTCATACTTTTGTTCGTGAGTGTAGTTTTAAGATCAGTCATGTTTGGCCTAAGTGGCGTACAAATATTTAAATTTCAGTAATAAAAGTTATTGGATAAAATATTAGATTACATAAGAACAAAATAGTAAATGCCAATTATGAAAACCATTAAATTAATATATGGTCTTAATTACAATTATTCAATGTCAATTAATATTATCATCATAGCAATAATATGTTGCTTTATGCAGATTATGTCAAAGACGTATTGATAATATTGGTTACTACACGGTATTAGATGTTGTCATTAAGAAATTCTAAAATACTGTAGTATGCTTTCCCCTCTAGCTTCAATTTATTTTTGAATTGACGGACATTAAGCTCCTGCCAACTATTTGGGAGTTTATTGAAAATTTTAGGGGCCATACAGAAAACACTCTTGTGCATTAATAAAAATTAATGCACAAGAGTGTTTTTATTGTGCGAACAAATAAAAATGAACATGTTAGCATCGCACCATTCGAAGCATAATTTTAAACACTTTTGGAAGTCCATCAAGAAGTTTAATGGCAAGCCTAGCCTCCCAGTGAGCGTTAACGGTATTAACGCAATCACAGTTGTATAGCTGATATGTTTAAGTACCACTTCACTGTAAAATCACCATTGGGACCATCGCAGTTGGTGAACGATGTTGGGCCGCAGTGTCAGGAGATTGGAGTTTTAATTACAGCTAAAGATGTTAGGGAAGCTATTAGAGCTATGTCGCGTGGGAAGTCTTCTGGTCATGATGGCATCAGCATTGAACATTTCAAACATGCAGGCCCTCACCTGCCTAGAGTGCTCGCGATGTTCTATACCCTATGTATAGGACATTCTTACTTACCTCCTGCTCTTATGAAAACTGTGGTGGTGCCAATTGTGAAAAATAAAACTGGTGATATTTCTGATAAATCCAACTACAGGCCGATTTCACTTGCCACTACGGTAGCGAAAGTGCTTGATAGTTCGCTTAACTATCAACTGGATAAATACCTGAACATTAGTGACAATCAGTTCGGTTTCAGGCCGACACTCTATACAGAGACTGCCATCTTGTGTGTGAAGCAAACTATCAAGTACTACACAGAATGACGAACGCCGATTTATGCATGGTTTCTCGACTTATCGAGGGTATTTGATCTTGTTAATTACGATATCCTGTGGCAGAAACTGAAAGACATATCCCTGCCAACTGAACTCAGCAGGATCTTTAAATTTTGGTATCATAACCAGGTCAACGTCGTGCGATGGTCGAGTGCATATTCCGAACCGTATAGGTTGGAATGTGGGGTGAGGCAGGGGGAACTAACTTCACCCAAACTCTTCAACCTGTACGTCAACGCGCTGATAGAGGAGCTCAGCAGCACCCGTGTCGGCTGCCATATTGATGATGTAATGTCTCAATAATATCAGTTACACGGACGACGTGGTGCTGCTGAGTGCTTCTGTATGTGGGATTTCAAAACTGTTGGGCATCTGTGAACAGTACGCTCACAGCCATGGCTAGATATATAATGTCAAAAAAAGTGAATGCATGGTCTTTCAGGCCAGAGATAAATGTCCGACAACGATACCTGCCATAAAATTACGGGGAACACCACTGAAGTGGGTGGAACATTTTAAATATCTTGGACATATGATCCTCTGATCTGAAAGACGATGCAAACATAGAGCGAGAAAGCAGGGCGTTGTCTGTAAGGCCGAATATGATGGCCCGTAGGTTTGCTCGTTGTACCACTGAAGTGAAAACAACATTGTTCAGAGCATATTGTACATGTTTCTACACGAGCAGCCTTTTTTTTTTTTTGGGTGAGAAATCATCAAATAACTTCTCCCGCTCTGGGCGGAGCGGGAGGGTGTGTCAGACTCTTACTGACTAAAACCCACCCGTATTCCTCCCTGTTGCCTGTGTTGCGGGGGCCTCAGTGACCCATAAGTACCGTCCCGCGACCCCGGCAGGGACACGAGCAGCCTGTGGGTCTCATACACGCGCAGACAGTACAACGCCTTGCGTGTGCAATATAATAATGCTTTCAGGGTGCTGATGAGGCTGACCCGATTCTGCAGCGCATCAGGGATGTTCGCCGAGTCGCATCTAGACTGTTTCTATTCCACTATGCGAAAACAGTGTACATCCCTGGTGCGCAGGGTTCGGGCTAACTCCACCGGCATCCTGAGGGCATTTGCGCAGAGGTTCGATTCGATCCGGTATCTGAACTGCTGCTGTATGGTTCACATACTGAGCAATCGAAGTCTGTAATTATGTCTATGGTGTGGTATTTATAATTGTTTTGTGGCGCCCTCTTCCACTCTGAAGTGCTAATGCACTTCAGAGTGGAACTAACGTAATCGTTAGTTTTATTAAGATTAATTTTTAGATTATTATTATTTATCTAATATTGTGATAGTGCTATCATCAGCAAAGAGTGTAACTGGTTGGTCTACATGTTTAGGTAAGTCATTTATATATACTATGAATAGTGGCGGACCCATCACACTACCCTGGGGGACTCCATACTTGACTACTTGTTCTTGCGAATGAAATATTTCTTCACATTTAGTTTTAACGTTTATCCTAGATATTTCCGTGACCTGTTTTCTGTTATCAAGATATGTTTTTATTAATTTTAGAACCGTGCCTCTTATACCGTATGCTGTCAACTTATTTATTAAAATATCATGCCTGACGTAATCAAAAGCCTGCGTCACATCACAGAATATGGTGCAGGCGGGATTGGTTCTATCGACATTTACCATAACCTTATGTAGGAAATCGTAAACAGCCATATTTATAGTTCAGTTTTCTCTGAATCCTTTTTGTTCGTATATTATGATTTTCTAAATAAGCACTTAATTCTTTATAAATATACTTTTCAAAAATAATAACAAGCCAATGAATAAAGATTCTATAAAAGTAATAAGTTACACATTTACCTACAAAATAAATCCTAACGTAAACAAAGCAATGAAAATCAAGTGGACTTTGCACTAAGGTAAGCGTATTGCATTCTATGTTTCTCAAACTGTTAAATAATAACACTTTCAATAATCGGTTTAGTTTTTGCGAAATATTTTTAAGGCATAGCAAAGATGAAATGAATTTTATTTTATGAATATTACTAGCAACGTTGAATTAAGGCATTAAATAAAAGTAGATTAATGAATTTTCTGCAAGCCCCGTTCCGTTGCAACAATGAAAGTCTTGGAGGTCGCATCCCGTTTTACAAAAATCTTTGTATGCTTCACCCACACAAATTGGATTTTTTTTTCCTTGGCAAGGAAAAGTTTGTGAGAGTAAAATTTTGTTCTTGATGGTAAGATGATCAGTGACTCCACTGTGATCGGGAAGTATGGGATCCTTGTGGGAACGGGCAGCAGCGATAAAATCCTCTTTCGCATATCTATTCTTAAAAGAAACAATAATATTCTTATTAGTATATACGTTAGTCGGTACTCTGTGTACAAAATTAATTTGAGTCTTCATAATAGGATGGAAAACTTTATCACCAATTTTACCCACTATATAAAAAAGGTTCTCTCTATCTTTCATCGGTACTCCCTTAATTTCCACATTATTGCTGCGGTGCCACTGATTAATGACCAGATGTCCGTCCTCAAGTTTGACAATCACTGACTCTGTATGTTTTACGTCTACCTTCATCGCTTCTACTTTAGTTAGTCTATCGTCCAACACTAGGACCTTACCAGGAAGTTCCTTGAGATTAGATAGCTCCTGTTTTAAGAGTTGCACTCCAGATGCCAAGCTGGAGAGAAGATGCTGGACTACTCACGCATTAATGATTCCAATGTAATCGGTACAGGAAAAGACCCGGGTTATGAGCTACTCCACGTAGGAGCTTTAGCGCATACGCCGCCAGTTTAAATTACCGGCGCACTCTGAGTTCGTTGTATCCCACCATACCCAGAACATACAGTGTAGGATACATCAGCGGGTAAAATGGGTAAACCCCATGAAGTTTAAAATACAAGTGTCTTGTAAATTTATTCTGCACTCACTCCAGCATGACATTGTATTTCGTTTCATGAGGAGCCCAAATCACCGCACTATGTTCCAAGTGACTTCCTACTAAAGCGACATACAACACCCTGAGCGTGGTAACGTTTGTGAAACCCTGCGACTGTCTCAGCACGAAACCCAGGTCTCTGTACGCCTTCTTGCAAATCTTAACTATATGATCCCGGAAAATTAGATCCGGGGTAAGCAGTACTCCTAGATCTCGTATCTGAGACACTCGCTGTATCGGCGCATCCTCTACTTTGTATTCATAGGCTAAAGCAGCCTTCGCGGGTAAATATCATCACTGAGCATTTCGCTGTGTTTAAATAGAGTTAATTTTTATGGCTCCATTCCACTACTCTATCTATGTCTCCCTGGAATCTCTCACAGTCCGACTCACCCTTGACTTGGAGCATCAATTTGAGGTCATCTGCAAACAATAAACATAAACTATGTCTGACTACGTCTGGTAAGTCATTTATCATTAAAATAAATTCAAGAGGACCCAAATTGCTACCCTGGCGCAAATATTATGACTATATCAATATACAATACTAATTTCAATATACAAAACTGATGTTAATACACAATACTAATGTTAATATACAATACTGATGTCAATATTTATTAGAAATGTCAATATACAAAATGTATGTCAAAGAAAACAATACACGTGGTAACACGATATTCCTTTTAGGCTTTTTGCTATCCGTAACGACTGTCAAAGATCTAAAATATGTAACAGCCTGGACTGACGGCTTAACGTGCTTTCTGAGGCACGGATCTTAGGACCAAATGCTCTTGGTACAACTTTAACTTGGTAAAATTGTTCATCCTCACCTTATCCCAATCTATTAGTGGCCAGCGCAGCATGTCTACTTCTTCCATACATTTATATCAGCCGTCATCTCTTTATATGATATGGCTAGAAAGGGGATGGCCCCCTTTCTAGCCAGATCATCTTTCACGCAATCCATCCATCGTGTCTTCCTAATACTCTTATAATCAGTTATTCCAGTATACTCTTCTAAGTTTATCAATTCCTCGTTTTCAGCTCTTCGAAAAGGTCCGCACAATGAGGGGAGGCGTAGAACCCCTGCTCGAGAAGTTGACCCTCGTGAACGGCGACGTCTTGGAGCCCGACCTAGGCATGAGCGAGGAGGACAGACAGACAGTCATCAACGACGTGCACATCATCATACATGCAGCTGCTACAGTCAGGTATCATTGACACCATCATCCTGATCATCATTTCAGCCAAAAGACGTCCATTGCTGGGCATAAGCTTCCCACAAGTGTTGTTGGTAACGTAAGCTAAATACTTATAACATTTAACGTACGGACTTGTAACGCGCTTAATTCTACAAACATAAAAGTCTGCCTCGTGGTAGACAACGCTGACAACAGTGCGGCCAACTTAATTTAAAACATGCAGTATCGCTAATTTATATTCCTTCCTATATCGATGGATTCCTTAAAGAAAGATAAGAGAATTATTAAACTTAACAAAGGGCACTCGTATAAGATTCTTCAGTTGCGAAGCCTTCTCCCAACTATGTTGTTGTCGAATGCCAGTCTAACCGGATGGAGCTGAATCATCAATCATCCAGATAGGCAGTCGCTCCATGTAAAATACTGGTAGTATTTTACATGGAGCGACTGCCTCATCATTCTGTCTGTGAGTCTGGATTAGTGCAAGTTTACGCAATAGGCTCGCCCTGTAATACATGGGGCTTAAACTTGAGAAATGTGGGTTCACTATAGACCTCTGCCTAACTCTTTTTCATATTACAGGCGTGATGCTATTATTGCAGGTTCGACGAAGAGCTAAAGAAGGCTGTTCTGATGAACGTGAGAGGCACCAAGCTGATCGTGGAACTGGGGAAGGCGTGCAAGAACTTGAAGGTAAGAATGTTCATATTGTTTTTCAAACTACATAGGTCACAAAGTGTCGGTGGATGGCAAAAGTTAAGTACCTATTTTAATTATAGCTTTATCTTATTAAATAGACCCCTATTATATTGAAAAATGTGGCGGCATCTACATCGCCACATACGAACTACGCAACACACTGACGTCACGCAAAAATCCTGCATCGTGCAAGCAGAGTTTACCGCGCAACTAGCATATATACAACATCCCGACAGCATATATCAACCGTCGGGCAATTGCCCACCAGACTCGAGACCCGTCTGGTCGGAGGATCCCTTTTCTATGTGTTGTGGATTGTCTATGTACGATTATGAATAAAGCAGTTGTCATCCAGACTTGTCTTTCATTACATTACATGGTGACAGCGGTGCGATTTTATTCTATTTAAATAGTATAGGTCGGTAATAAAGGCACGTTGTGGATTTTAAAATCGTCCGGGACGGTTCAAGAGCGCTATGGAACACGCGCGACCACCAACAGAATTATGATTGGAGGGCAGCTCCGTCAGCCGGGCTGACGCATGGCGGCGTTGGAGGTCGCAATTTATGTTATTTTTAAAAGCATCGGGGGTGCAAAAAGAGGAAGCTGGTATACAGGCCAGTTTAATGATAAATTTAATCGGACCTGAGGGTTTTGAAGTCTTTGAGACATTTTCGTTTGACAAGGAGAGCGATAAGGATGATGTCAATCTATTGCTTACGAAATTTAATGAATATTTTGGAGATAAGCAGAATATAACATTGGCAAGGTACAACTTTTTTACAAGGGGTCAGGAAGTAGGAGAATCAATAGATCAGTATGTTACAGCATTGCGTTTACTGAGCAAAAATTGTAACTTCAAAAATTTGGAAGAGGAGTTGATTCGCGACCGTATTGTTTGTGGGATACAGAGTACTGGAGCAAGAGATCGTTTATTGAGAGCAGAGAATTTGACGTTGGATAAAGCTATCAAAATTGTCCAGGTTGACCAAATTTCAGTAGATAATCGACGTTTATTGGAGAAGTTTGGTGCTGGTACTTCAGGATTGGTGCAGGTCGATGCGGTTCGCGTGCGCGGCCGTGGTGGGCGTGGTGGCTGGCGCGGAAGCGGACACCGACAAGGGCGTGGTGTGGACAGTGTTGCTGCTGGTTCCCTCACAGCGCCAAGATCTGTTCATTCAAGTCCTTCATTCAAGTCCGTCATTCCCCCCCGCGGGCCTAAACGCGTGAACACGTAAACTTAATGTGCTCGCAATCAAAAATTAAATTACCAGCTAAACAGTTATTAACCAAGTATAAATTTTATATTGTTGTGAAGCTCAGTGAATGGACTACCTGGTTTGCGCATCAGTTGTGAATTTTATAAAGTGAACACCTAGTAAACATAGTTTTCTTAATTACGGTTTGCAAAAAATACTAACTGACATCGCGAGGCGCATGATTCATCGTGTCAACGAACATAGCGAGCGAGCCGGGGCCAACGACCGTCCTCCGCACGCACACATAGCTCCTTGTCGTTGCAAGGACAAACGCACGCGACGCCCGCTCGGAGCCATCGCTCGGCGATTGTTCGAGTTCCGAAGACTTCCGAAGGCGACATCACACAGGATAGCATGCTACCCGTGCGTGCGCTACAAAACAAGTTCAGTTAAGTGATTGCCGAGTGAGTAAAGCGTCTTGTTTACAATAATATAATAATCTGAGCCCACCGCATGCTCTGCCGCATTTTCTGTTAAGTGCCATCCTATCAGACTTAATATAGTTTAATTCAGGCATCCATTACAATAAATAAATTGCCTAAAGAACATTAATATGTTACGCTCACCTCCGAAAAATCCAGCCTCGCCTTTGTATGGCTCGGAACCGAACTTAACTTCGAGTACTACTAATGATAGCAACGAAACTGAAAATATAACCCAGAGAAAAAGAAAACGAGGCGACGATGCCGAGTTGCAACGTCTCGAAAATATGTTGCTGGATATGAAGTCAATGTTATCGGACTTTGTATCAAAGCAAGCTCAACAAAATATTAAAATTGATTCGCTGCATTCGGCTCTCGAGGACATCAGGGCTCAAAACAACTTGATTAGCAGGCAAAACGCAGAAATATGTATCCAGAATGACAAAATTCGCGACACCATACAATTTCTTTCTAATAAATACGATGATGTCATATCGGATATCAACCATTTACAGGACGAATGTAACAACAACCAAAAAGTTATAAAAATGCTAGAGCTCAAGGTGGACTATCTGGAGAAAAATATGAAAGCAGCTACAATAGAAATATGTAATATCCCAACTACAAATACTGAGACCAGGGAATCCCTAACAGGCTTAGTCCAAAAGCTTGGTACAATCATAAACCAACCAGTTCCATTATCCGAAGTCAAAAACATTTTCCGTCTGAGAGGCAAAAAAGAGACAGTAGGTACTGTCATTGTAGAATTTACGTCTCCAACCACCAAAGAACAATTCATCCGTTCAACCAAAAACTATAATAAACAAAACGCTGAAAACCGTCTTAACACAACTCACTTGCAAGCGGAAGTACCCAAAAAGCCGTTATATATATCCGAAGCTCTAACTACTACAGCAAAACGCCTTCATTACCTGGCCAGGGAGTTTATTAAAAGCAGTGCGTTTGAGCAGTGCTGGGTTGCTAACGGCAAAATATACGTTCGAGAAAAAGAAGGAATGCCCAGCAGGCTGATAAAATCCGAGGATGACCTGGCTAAACTGCGAAAACAGAAGTGACTAAGACACTTCTTACCACAGCATACCACGTTTTTCAAGAATGCTAAGTCATACCAATTAATAAACAACGCACATCTTTGTACAACTAATCTTAAGCCATTTATATTCAAATATTATTATGTACAGAATAACTCTATACTAATATATACAACACATACTAACATTTACTCTACTACATTACAATACCGACACCTGTTAATTACACACACATTGTTATATAAAACACAGCCCTTATCATTTATTAATTACGCTTTTGCACATATTTCTGTAACCCATCCGTCCCATTACTCATTGAAATACACAAGTACATACACACACATTACGAGACCTTTTATCTGTCACGGTTCATCATTATTATTTCCCTGCGTCTTAATTCTCTACTACAGCACTGATACTAATGGCAAAACCCGACAGAATATTTCTACCCTCTCCGTAAACAGTAGTACACAAAAAATGCAGATATTGATAAATAGTAAACAAAATTCGATAATACACAAAATAACGTAAACAATATAGACTCTGTCTCCGTATCGGACTCTTCTACTTGTGACTTAGACAACTGCATCCCACCCAACCTTAATCCTAATCTCTCACTCAAAATTCTGAACCAAAACATTAGGAGTATAACTAAAAATATAACAGGTTTGCATACCATACTCGCCAGAACAAAAATCGAGTGGGACATTATAACGCTGACCGAATGTTGGCTTCCTAATACTCACTACATTCCAGACTTACAAGACTACAATTGTTTTAATACCGCCAACAACTTCACACAAAATGAGGGTGTAGTCGCCTATGTTCATAAAAACATATCAGTTTCTGTGGAAGAACCTTCAATCTTGGAAGCCAACAGTCTACTAATAAAAATCGACGCCTATACCATTCTCATAGCAATATATCGTCCACCGGGGTATAAAGACATTAATAAATTTCTTAACTCACTCAATTTGCTCCTGTCAAATCACAAAAACTATAAAAATATTATTATCACCGGTGACATAAACATAAACATTCACGATCAATGTCTCGACTCAGCCTCACGTAATTACCTAAATTTACTAGCTTCACACGGTCTTCTGCCTGCCCACACACTGCCTACGCGTCTCCAAGCTTGCCTTGACCACCTGATGTTAAAATCTACTCTGCCAGCTTTCACTTTTGTGGCCCACTCTGCACTAACCGATCATGAAACGGTACTGTTTTTCCTAGTGAAAAAACTCCCTAAAACTATTCTTAAAAAAACAGCTACCCGCATTAACCATGATCAGCTCCACTCAGAGCTAAAACAACTTAATTTTGATCAAGTTTATGGCACACAAAACCCTCATGAGGCAGCAGAGATAATGGTCAATCTCATTACACAGGCAATTGAGTCTAGTTCCAAAACCGTTAAAATACCTAACCGGAAAAAAATTATTAAACCATGGCTCACTCCGGGTCTTCTTCGATGCGTCCGACATAGAGATAATTTGCACAAACAATTTAAAAAGACACCCGACAATGAAATTTTAAAAAACATCCTATACTAGATACAGAAACTACTGCAACAAACTATTAAAAAAAACAAAAAAAGACCATGAGAAGAAGGAAATCAGTGAAGCTGGTAATAATGCCAAAAAACTTTGGGAAGCCATAAACTCAATCTCAAACAGAACTAAAAAGAAAGACAACGCATCAGATCTGCTGAACTTGCATGCTACTCCCCAGGCATCAGTTAACCTAGTCAATAAATTCTTCGCAGAAGTCGGCAAAAATCTAGCCGAAAAGATACCTAATAGGACATGTAATCACGCGCGTAATACCGTTAATCATGAGGTCACGCAATCAATGGTTCTTTTACCCACTGACGAAACAGAAGTTGCCAATTTGATAATGTCCCTACATAGCGACACCGCCGCGGGCTGGGACAGAATATCCAGCGGGCTCATAAAGCAACATTTAGACATTATTGTGCCACCGCTCACGTATATCTGCAACCTTGCGCTCTCATCCGGTCAATTTCCAAAATACTTCAAAAAAGCCATATTACACCCGATCTTTAAGAGTGGGGACAGAAGCCGTGTCAACAATTATAGACCCATAGCAGTACTTCCTGCTCTATCTAAAATTCTTGAGCGAATCATGAACAATAGGCTTGTGGATTACTTAGAAAAATTTAACATCCTCTCACCGTCACAATATGGTTTTCGGGCTGGCAAATCCACGGCCGATGCAGTTCATGATCTGACTAATTATGTCATCACTAACCTGGATGCTGGTCAGAAGGTTTTAGGCATTTTCCTAGATCTTGCCAAAGCGTTTGACACGGTGTCTGTCCCGACTCTGATCCGTAAGATGGAAACCATAGGAATCAGGGATGTTCAGCTCAAACTCTTTGAGGATTACCTGAGTGAGCGTACCCAGTGCGTTAGGATAGATGATGCCATTAGTCAAGAATGCTCTGTCACCTACGGCGTGCCTCAGGGCAGTGTAATCGCCCCTACACTCTTCCTCATATACATTAACGAGCTGGGTATGCTTACTCTTCCTAAAGGTAAGATAATAACCTTCGCAGACGACACTGCCCTTCTCTTTAGTGGTAATACATGGCCTGAAGTATATATGAAAGCTCAGGCTGGTTTCGGAGTCGTGACGGAGTGGCTGCGCAATAATGTTCTCACTTTGAACGCGGAAAAAACCATTTACATTTACGACCATTAAGAAAACAGATAGTGCAAAGTACCTAGGGGTAATATTAGATAGCACCTTAAGCTTCAAAAAGCATATTCATACCCTCAGCAGTAGGTTACGCAAACTTATATTTGTCTTCAAGACACTAAGACATGTGGCAGACGTAAATCTTATAAAAATGGTTTACCTGGCACTTGCCCAGTCCTTACTAACCTACTGCATAACATCCTGGGGTGGTGCTGCAACGAATACAATGTTGGAACTTGAACGAGTTCAGAGAGCCATTCTGAAAGTATCTTTGTTCCTACCCTTCCGATATCCAACAGTTCTGTTATATAGGGAAGCAAAGGTGCTAGCTGTTCGGCAGCTGTTCATATTGCAAACAGTTCTAAAACAACATGGCCTCACTACCTTCAACCCCTCACTATCCCACAATATTAGACGATTTGATCCCATTGTCCGATATCACACCCGGCTCTCGACTGTTTCCTCCAATCGCTTCTTTTGCTACCTTGGTCGCTTTCTTTATAATAATATAAATAGAACAATCCCAATTTATAACCTCACAAAAGCCAAATGCAAAATCAAACTTAGCAGTTGGCTCCGGGAGTTAAATTATGATGAAACCGAACAACTACTTGCTGTCCCATCTTAACCATTTATCTCATTCACACACTCACACACACACCCCCCACTCACTCACAGATACACATTCACACAAACACCTACTAACCATACTAACACCTTGCATAAATGATATTAGGTTTTTTTTTTTTTTTTTGTTAATTCCAGCACTTCCTATTGTACTAGTACATAACTGTAAAATGTAAGTAATACCCAAGGGGTGGAGGCCTGGTGTCCTGAAATACAGACTCACGTCTAGTTTAGGCACCAGTCTCCCACAGTATATTATTTAAGCCTTTATGTATTGATACCTTTCTACTGTACCTATATTGTGGCGAGAAAATAAATCATTATACATCAAGTGAGACTGGTAATTGTCTCAGGTGTGGAGGCCAATGCAATGAACCCAGTTTATGTCCGGCTATTTCTGCGCAGTGTTATTTATGTCAAAATCATGGACATTTGCTAGAATGTGCAAATTGAAAAAAGGAGTTAAGAAAATGTATGACATAGGTTTAACTGAAGCAAAAGGCAATGAAGAAGATGATTGTGAGTCATTTTTTATATCAGTTTTGTGTAATGTCTCAGAGATTAACTCTTCGTCTGAGGATAGGTATGAAAAACTCCAAGGGGAATGCGGTTCTGAAAAATTTAAATTAGATACGGGAGCAGACATTAATGTTTTATCGTATAAGCGTTTTTTATTGTTAGGTTAGGTTAGGTTAGCTAGTAGTAATAGGTTAGGTTAGGTTAGCTAGTAGTAATGCTAGTAAGCTAATTAGTGGCAAGCAAGGTGTTAGATTACAATCTTATAGTGGTGATTTTATTCCTATAAAAGGTATTTGCAATTTAAAATGGTGGTATAAGGGTGTTTCGCATGAATTAAAATTTGCAATTGCGATTGGTGATTGTCAGAGTGTGCTAGGGTTGCAAGCTTGTTTAACTTTAGGATTAATAAACAGAATTCATAATATAAACCTTACAGATTATGAAGATTTGTTTAATGGGTTAGGCTGTTTGCCAGGCGAATATCACATTGTTGTAGACAAAACTGTGATGCCGGTGATTTGTACAACCCGTAAGGTACCATTAGGAGTTCGCGATAAGTTACAAGATGAGTTAAATAGAATGATTGAGTTAGGTGTCATTAGGAAAGTGAGTCATCCAACACCATGGGTGAATTCATTAGTGATTGTTGCTAAGAAAAATGGACAATTGCGTATATGTTTAGACCCGAGGCCGCTTAATAAGGCGATACAGCGTGCACATTTTCAACTTCCAACAATAAATGAATTGGCTTCGAAGTTGCATGGTGCTAAGTATTTCTCAGTTTTAGACGCATTTTCAGGGTTTTGGTCGGTTAAACTAGATAATGCAAGTGCAGACTTATGTACATTCAGTACACCGTTTGGACGATATCAATATTTGCGATTGCCATTTGGTCTTAATTGTGCACCTGAAGTGTTTCATGCGAAAATCAAGCAATTACTTGAAGGCCTAGAGGGGGTAGATTCGTTTATCGATGATATCATTTGTTGGGGAAGGAATAAAGATGAACACGATCTACGTTTGAAAGAATTGTTAAACAGGGCACGGGAAATTAATTTAAAATTCAACAAAGATAAATGTCGTATATGTGTTGACGAAGTAACTTATTTGGGTCATATTTTTAACAAAGATGGAATGAAAATGGATTCTGAGAAAGTAAGAGCGGAACCGTCGGATCGGAAAAGCTTGGAAAGGTTTTTAGGTGCTATAAATTATCTTTCAAAATTTATCCCTAATTATTCAGAGCATACTTTTCAACTGACCAGATTATTAAAAAAAGATATGACTTGGTGTTGGGAAACTAGTCATAAAGACGCATTCAATAAGCTTAAAGATCTGATATGTAATGCGCCAGTTCTGTCTTTATACAATGTTGGTAGTCCGGTGGTGTTATCAGTGGACGCGAGCAGTGTGGCAATGGGTACTGTGCTCATGCAGGAAGGGCGTCCAGTAGAGTATGCGTCACGCACGCTCACTGACACACAACAACGATACGCACAAATAGAAAAGGAAATGTTGGCAATAGTATTCGCTTGTGAAAAATTTCATCAGTATATTTATGGAAAAAGTAATGTGGTCGTCGAATCGGACCATAAACCACTGGAAAGCATTTTTAGAAAATCTCTAGACTCAGTCCCGGCTCGCTTGCAGCGTATGATGTTGAAGGTTCAAGCTTATGAGTTGATGGTCACTTATAAGCCTGGGAAATTCATGTACTTACCTGATACATTGTCGCGGGCATCTCTTCCGGATTTGTATGACGATAAAATTAGCAGGGCTATACTATGCCAAATAAAAATGGTAATCGATAATGTACCCATGTCGCAGAATAAGTTTAGTCTCGTCAAGCGGGAAACTAATAAGGATGAGTGTTTAAAATTATTGCTAAAATATATCAATCAAGGGTGGCCTAATAAGTTTAACATACACAATGATTTAAGATACTATTGGTCTATAAGAGATGAATTGTACAGTGTAGATGGTGTTATATTTAAAGACAAACAGGTTTTGATACCACATTCTATGCAAAGGGACATGTTAAAGCTTATTCACGAAGGGCATTTAGGGATTGATCGTTGCAAGAGACGTGCTCGTGAGGTAATATTTTGGTCGGGTATAACAAGAGATATTGAGGATTATGTGAGAAGATGTAAAGTATGTCAGGAAACAGCAAACAAACCGTGTAGGGAACCTATGATTCCAGTAGCTGTACCAGAACTGCCATGGAATAAAATTGGAACAGATATTTTTGAGTATGAAGACAAAGTTATTTAATATTAATTGATTATTATTCTGGTTTTATTGAGGTTGCATATTTGAAAGATACTTCGTCAAACTCAGTAATATGTATTATGAAAGAAAATTTTGCACGGTATGGTATACCGGATACGGTCATCAGTGACAATGGTCCACAATATTCTTGTCGTAATTTTATTAAATTTGCTTTAGAATGGGGTTTTAAACACGTCACTTCATCTCCGTATTATGCTCAATCAAATGGTAAAAGCGAAAGGGCAGTTCAAACAATTAAGTATTTCAGTTCTGTGCCTTCGGCTTGACCTTCGGAGATAACCTACCTTACCTATTTGCACACACATGTATCTACTTACGTTCCTTCGTCTCTGTCCGTGTTCCAAGCGCGGGGGTGAGGTGCGGCGACGCGCCGTCCCCGCGCGGGGGGGGGCGGCGGCTGCCGCGCGACGGGAGAGCGCGTGATCTCGTTAGTACGCTTACTATTACCTGATGTACGCACATGTTTCGTTTACGTAGTGATTACGAATAAAATAAAACGTATTTTTCACGAAAAGTTTACTATTTCAACGTTGTTGTAACGTTTTGTGAGTGAATTACCATTGGATATCGGGGTAAGTCATTCAATTGTTTTATATTCTTTGTTTCTGTGTTGTTATGTTCAAGGTGCGGGTTTACTGAATTTGTTTTGAAGGTGAAATATTGCAAGCTTAGCATGCTCAATAGCATTGCCGATAGCATAATTTTGTCGGACATGCCATCCACAAAATATGCACGAGTCATTATTGTATTTGTCGGACATACCATCCACAATATACATATACTCGTATGAGACGATCACGACGTAGCAACTGCGCTCGTGAGACATGTCAGCCAGTCAGCCACAGTCCGTCTAGTCATAGCCGCAGCCCGAATAGAGGGCAGCACGGCGGCTCAAAATTGGGCGGCGCGGCTTAAAGTTTGGGCGGCGCGGCTCAAAGTTTGGGCGGCGCGGCTCAAAGTTTGGGCGGCGCTACTCAAAATTTGGGCAGCGCGGCTCATAGATTGAGCGGCGTGGCTCACGGGAGGTAACTACAGCAACAAAAGAAGAAGTGTTCGGTGAGAAAATCGATCCCAATATACTAAATAAATTAGTATTCGCCCTGCCTACCGTGGGCCTAGTCCGCGCATTTGTACCAGAGGCGGATCACCTTTCGGAGAAAGGGTATCGTGACATAAGGTGTAAGCTTCTTGATTGGGCTTTTACACGGGCTCTTATTATCGGGCCACATGCTGTGGCAAACCGCATACGGGGATCAGCAGCGCGCACTGAGTTATTTAAACAGTCCGTCGATGCACTACGGCCACTGTTACACACTAGGGCTGAAGCCGATCAAATTCTTTCCGGTTCTCGCTCTGAGACGGAGGAAACTAGTCGGAAGAGAAGGAGTATGTCCTCTGCAACGTCACGAATTCAAGAACCTTCGGCACGTAGGCGCAGAAGGGACTCAGACTCGCCCTCTACATCGCGGGATGCCAGAATCGACGCTCTGGAACAAAGAGTGGAGGGTATGTTTGCTGTTCTGTTGGAAAAACTAGAGCAGCGTCAACAGTCTGACTGTGATTCCGACAAAGAAAACTACTTTTCAAACGGTGAAGAGGATGCAGTTTCGGAGACCTCCGATTCTCCGTCATGGAGAGCACCTGCTCTGGACCCGAATTGGCAAGTCGAGGAAGACAAGGAGCTGGAATTTCTGCCCACAACCAAAGAAGCGGATCCTCTGATACCCGAGCCGTCGGCTCAACTTAAGATCGAAGGAATTGAGTGCCAAAGGCTGGGCACCGATAGCTGGAACCGGATCCGATACAAGGAAGTGGAGAAGCACTTGCAGGCAGCTTCAGTCTTTAGCGCTCTTAAAATTAACATGGAGCTGGGCACTCTAGCCACTCAACCGTCTCCCTGGCTTACGAAACAGGAGAATATCCTAGGCACAATCACGCATGGGTTGCTGCTCCAACGTAGGGCCCTTGCGGAAAATTTAAACACAATTATTAAAAAGTGTCCGAGTGCCAGCACAGAATTAAGACAGCTTGTGGCGGACTCTACCTTCAAAACGATCTCAGATCAACTTCTGCAGTTTGGGTGCGCTCATCGGTCCGAGACCATTAACCTTCGTCGTAAAGCATTCAAGACAAGGAATGAAGTCCTTAATAGCGCACTCCACAATATTCCTCCATCACCGACCCACTTATTTGAGGAAAAGCAACTTAGTTCCTTAGTCAAGGATAACGGGGGAGTGGCAGCTGTTTTTATCTCACCAAGAACCACGGAAAAGCCCTTAAATTCCTTTCGTAAACCAGCCCCACCGGCTAGATCCAATGCCACGAAACCATCTTGGTGCTCCCGACCGGCTCCTCAATACGCCGCTAACTGCCACTCATCGCCCCACAAATTATCCTCTCACCACTCATCACCTCACAATCCACCATCAAAAAAGTCGTCTAACTACAGTCAACGTAGGGGTAGGGGTGGAAGCAACAAGAAGTCTCGAAAATCCCGCACCACATATTGACGGTTTTCGAGGGGGACAGCTGGGCGAGTTCCGAACACAATGGGAGAAAATAGGGGTACCAAAAGCGATTTCAAAAATAATTTCGGGTTACACAATACCTTTCGTGTCCAAACCGCCTTCTATCCCTCTGCAAGAAAACTTAGAAAGATTCATGACAAGACCCTCGAACGCGATGTCCAAAGAGCTCAGACAGCTTCTAGCCCAAGGTGTAGTCGAGAAGTGTCATTCCAAGAGTGGATTTCTGTCGCGAATGTTTCTAATTCCAAAAACAAACGGAAAGTTCAGGCAAATTTTCGACCTTCGTCGCCTGAATTGCTATTTAAACCCACGAAAATTTCGCCTGGTAAACCAGACTCAGGTACCCGATTTTCTCCAGCCCGGCGACTTCTTAGGAAAGCTAGACATAAGTCAAGCCTACTTTCATGTGCCAATAAAAGTGAGCCACCGGAGATTTCTCGCGTTTGGTTATGCAAACGAACTCTTCCAGATGACGTCTCTTCCCTTCGGCCTATCCAGTGCACCGTTAGCTTTCTCTCGCGTCACCAAATGGGTAGCAGGGGTCCTTCGAACAAAGGGACTACGAATTCTAGTATACTTAGACGACTTCCTTTTAGCACATCAAGACCCAGATGTACTAAAAAGTCAAATGAGCTACGCAGTGAGTCTTCTACAGAGTCTCGGCTGGTGTGTAAACTTGGAAAAGTCGGTCCTGGAGGCTACAACAAGCATAGAATTTCTAGGGATTGTGTGGGATACAGGCAGAAACGAGAAAAGACTTCCGGAAGAGAAAATAATTCGGTTATTGACAGATTTAGAAAAGGTATTGCAAAAAAGCCAATGGACGTGGCAGTTAGGAACCTCACTTATAGGTCGACTGAGTTTTGCAGCTTTGGTGACCCCTCTAGGTCGTCTGTTCACCAGATATATTCAGCGCGCCAGTCTGAAACTGTCTCAGAACCAGCCCGACCGGCTGCGGGTCTTATCGTCAAAGGCTGTCAACGACTGTCGTTGGTGGACTCTCAATGTGAGAGTGCCAGGAAGAATTTTCGTTCCAGAGCCTACGATTTTTGTTACGACAGATGCGTCAGACGAAGGCTGGGGTGTTCAGATCGACGATGGTCACCTATTGGGGAAATGGACCACAGAGCAAGCTACTTGGCACATAAACAGAAAGGAATTATTCACCGTGTACATAGCTCTAAAGAAATTTCAGAATGCGCTAGCAGGACAATCGGTTATGATTCAATCCGACAACAAAACGGCGATTTCATACCTGAGGAATCAGGGAGGAACACGGTCTATGGTTTTGTTAGAGGAGGCCAAAAAGATCTTGCTACTAGCGGAGAGCTTAGGAGTAACCATTCATTCGTTTTATCTTCCGGGTCGTTACAATTCCATAGCCGACTGTTTGTCAAGGGGAAAATGTCTCCCGGATTGGCATGTCGTAGTCGAGGTCACGACAAAAGTATTCCTAAAGTGGGGTACCCCTCAGATAGATTTGTTCGCAACCAGTCGATCGAAAGTAGTCTCGACATATGCGTCGATAGAAGCATGGGACACACAAGCGATGTTCATCAACGCATTCAGCCAGACCTGGCATTACAAACTGGCATGGATCTTTCCACCTCCACCTCTGATACCCAGAGTACTACGGCACCTCAACCAGTCTTCAGGAACCTACCTACTAATGGTTCCTCGCTGGGAAACAGTTTTTTGGAGAGGCGACCTAAAACGAAGGGCTCTGGAAGCCCCCTTTCAGATACGCAATGTCAAAAGTTGCCTGGTCGATCTGTCCACCGATCGCCCTCTGCCGAACGCAGGAGACCTCTCTTTCGAGGTTTGGAGGATACGGGGTGGGGTGAACTTATAGCAGATATGGATCCTGACGATATCGATTTAGTTCAGTCAGCATGGCGTGATTCCACATGGCGCACTTATGAGTCTAGCTGGAAACAATGGGTCTCATGGTGCAGACAAAATGGGAAAAGCCCTAGTAATCCTCGACCTCAGGATTTAACTACCTATTTAGGGTACCTATCCCGTGTTAGAAAGCTCGCAGCTGCAACCATTTTGGTCCACAAGTCAGTTATCTTAACTCTGGCTGATCCTACACAGGAAAAGAGGTTAGCAGCGCACCCTTTAGTTTCAGCAATAATCAAAGCTATAGGAATTAAAATGTGCGCATCCTCATCATCAAAGTCACAAATCTGGGACGTTCACGATCTGCTAAGATGGTTGAGATCTCATTGCCCAAGTGAAGATAGCATATTCCAAGTGTCTCGGCATGTAGCCTTGCTTTTATTGTTGGCGTCAGGTCGTCGTATCCACGACCTTACACTCTTAAGCATCGACGATCAACATTGCGATAGATCAAGCTCTTCGATAACGTTCTGGCCTAAATTTGGCTCTAAGACCGATAACATCAAAAATCGCCAGTCAGGATGGCAGTTATCTTGCTCAGGAGACCCTGCATTAAGTTTGGTTAAATGGGTGAATTGTTTGATAGACTTGGCAGCGAGTAGAAGAAGTGCACGGCCGAATTTGCATAGTCTCTTTATCACTACGCGTGGTGAAGTAAAGGCCGCCACAAGAGCTTTAATTGCTGGTTGGATTAAGGCTCCTTTTCGAGATTTGGGTATAAACTATAGTCCGGGCTCAATTAGATCAGCCGTTGCGTCAAGTGACTATCAAAATAACGTCCCATTGGACCTTATTTTGAAAAGAGGGAACTGGAGAGGTTCCGACAATTTCTTTAAGCATTATTGCAAATCGCTAGAACGACCTAGAAATGAAAACTTAAATGTTCTTAATAAGTCATTCTCTACAGTTTGACTAACTGTAACTGTATCTTATGATTGTACCTGTTTTTTATTGAGATTCAAAAAGACTGATGTGATCTCACTATTTTAATTATCTAATTTTATATATCTAATTGTAGTTTTTTGTCAAATTCGATAACGAATATTTGGTTAACCAACGTCTTATTTTGTTATTATTAGACAGAGTTCCATTAATTAGTTCGATTATAATAACGGTACTAACTGTTTGAACGATGTAAGTGAGACCTAAGATTTTTAAAATAAAGGCTTGTACTAGATTTAAGATTCCTATGGGAAATAAAAATGTCTTCATTTACGTAAATCTGGGTTTCATTTTAAAGATGCTTTACACCTACTTCTGTCACAGTACGCTATAGTCAGAGGGCGCCGGCAGAAAATAGACACGTCTCCGAAGGTCAAGCCGAAGGCACAGAACTGAAATAAGACCGTTTTCCACCCCGAAGGGAAGAAAACGAGTATTTCAGGTCTTGCCGAGGCTTGACCGAAGCAAGCCCTTGCCGGCTCTTCGGAGTAAACATACTAACGAGATCACGCGCTCTCCCGTCGCGCGGCAGCCGCCGCCCCCCCCCGCGCGGGGACGGCGCGTCGCCGCACCTCACCCCCGCGCTTGGAACACGGACAGAGACGAAGGAACGTAAGTAGATACATGTGTGTGCAAATAGGTAAGGTAGGTTATCTCCGAAGGTCAAGCCTCGGCAAGACCTGAAATACTCGTTTTCTTCCCTTCGGGGTGGAAAACGGTCTTATTTATTGAAAAAATCAGTAGACAGTAAATCCGATTTTTATTTAAGTTTGCTAAGTTACAGAAATACACCGCGGGAAAATTTGAATTCTCCTGCACAATTAATGATGGGCCGGCGATTAAATTGTAGACTACCAGTCCATTCAGATTTATTAAAACAAAAAAGTTGTGATAACTTACAACATCAAAAAATATTGGAAAAACAAACAAAAATTAAAAGTTTCTATGATCAGCATTCTAAACTGTTACCTGATTTGAATGTGGGCGATGAAGTTATAATGTTAGGAAACACAAATAAAAGAAGTCATGGCAAAATAATGGGAAAAGCGTCGACTCCACGTTCTTATATTGTTAGAAACAGAAAAGGTATTTATCGCCGTAATCGTAGACATTTGATAAGATCCGTAAAGGATCCTGCAGACAATATTTTGTCTGATATTGATGATGAGTATTTTTCGGGGGATGATAGAGATAATGATTATGTGCCAAGCACCAAAATAAATGTATCGTCATCTTACTCGCCACCTCATACCCGTAGTAAGATTTAACAATTTGTATAATTATGTATTTCAATACCTAATGTATGAATATCTAATTATTTACTTTAAGTTTGTTTTTGTGGAATTAATGGATTATTAGTTTGCTTTTTATTATTATTTTATCTTATTTAAGGGGAAGATGTGGTGGATTGTCTATGTACGATTATGAATAAAGCAGTTGTCATCCAGACTTGTCTTTCATTACATTACACTATGGAGGATGAGTGAACTGTACACCATGTTCCTCATGCCTCTATAAAGTCGTTATTTATGAAGAGGAGTTAATCTATTCCATAAAATAACTTCCTTTATTTCTTTCTCTTTTTAAATATTGCCAGCAACACAAATCGAATTCTGGAATTGTGCCTGTTAAATTGACTCATCTTCTATTTATCATCTGCCTGCCTTTTCCCAACTATGTTGGGGTCGGCTTCCAGTCTAACCGGATTCAGCTCAATATTAGTATTTTACATGGAGCGATTGCCTATCTACACTCCACAACCCAGTTACTGGGTAACACGATACCCCTTAGTAAGACTGGTTGTCAGACTTTCGGGCATCTGACGACCCGTAATAACTGTCAAAGATTTACAAATAACAACTGGGACCAACGGCTTGACGTGCTTGCCGAGGCAAGGAGATGTCTTGCTATGTAAAGATGATCCGATGGTCCGTGGTACCGCGGCAAGCGTAGCTTAACCTGATCGAACGACTTGTGCGGCTGTTATTACTTAGCCACAAGCCTCTCATCACAAGGGACTTATGTTACAATAACGGGCCACTAACGCCTTCTGTCTTGTCTTATAACCTTACCTCAAGTTACTTGGGCTCGTCGCAAAATATTTTTCACTACCATTCTCTCCTGCTAGCATTCACGTTATCATTCACTCCTTCTTAACTGTCATCCCTCTCAGAAACCATTTATAATCATTTATTGATCTCTCGAGACCAGTGGTAGCCCAGTAGTAACGGCCGCGACTTACGAGTTGTAGGTCATAGGTTCAAACCCAGACAGATGCTTTACTTTGTGTAAATTATTGACATGTCCTAGAACCAAGAATTCGAAGACATGTGATATCTGGTGTTCTGAAACACTGACCATGAGCCTAGCTTAGGCACCAGTCTCTCACAGTATATATACTTACCTGAATTGTGTATCATTGTCGAATCTGACCAATGTAAAATAATGTATGTATGTTGTGGTGAGAAAATAAAGATAGTTGTTCGAAGCTGTCCCCTCGAAGAGAGGAGGCCTGTGTCCCAGCAGTGGGAACATTATAGGCTGATTATGTTATTGATCTGTCTGCCTTTCACCCCTTCTCATCACATGCCCTTTAGCTATGGTAATGATAAATAATGTTGTTTTCATTGCAGCTGTTCATCCACGTGTCCACATCCTACTGCCACCTTCACGAGAAGCTGCTGGAGGAGAAGGCATACCCCCCGCCCGCCGACCCGCACCAGATCATCCAGGCGATCGAGTGGATGGATGACGAGACCATCGCGAGCCTCACGCCCAAGTAAGTAAAGTTGCTGTATTATTTCTGTAATAAATACCCTCCCCCGAACCGCACCTGATCGTCCAGGCAGTCAAGTTATGACACGTAATAGAATAGAAGAATGAAATAGAACGATAGAAAAACATTAATTCGATAAGGAATAACGTAGAGCTGCAAATTGCTAAAAACGAAAGTTTGCATTTCGCGGGCTACCTAACACATTCGACGTGTCAATCAAACATTCTAAAAACCAAATAATCTACTACCATGCTCTACGCATTATATGGGTCAAGGCCATACCTGTTATCACTTCATTTTAGATTAGCCCATTAACTCCCAAGGGTAAAAATAAAAACATATTTATTGGTTTTATTGTTTATTACGTTTACAAATACATCCAAAAAGATAAAATTATAGTAAAAAAAAATATTGAATAATTAGTTTACATTCCGCAAAATGTTGCGTCTAAGCAACGTTGGGATTACTGAACATAAATTTTACTATCAAGTCTAACAACGTTGGAGTATTAGCGTGAGTGAAATATTTTAAAACAATCGGCATGAAGATGTACTTGACATTTTTTACACATATAAATTGTACTTGTGTGTATTGTGTTGTACTTCGACACTGTCGACATCTTCTTCGACGTTTACTTTCGTGCTCTTCTATGACATGACCAATATTATCGAAGCGAATATTGGAAGGTAACGCATTTTTGGATGGTCTTTAATTTATTTAATTACCCAAAAAGTGCGAATTATCTGCAAGTTGGGCTTCTTCGGTTTTCATCAAACTTACAGCAACGTAATATTTGAATTCTAATTGACTCAAAGATCGCTCATTTGCCAGGTTGTAAATTTTCCACGAATTTACTAAAACACTGTCTATCAAATTGATGAACAGTGGCCACCACCACTTTTTCCCTCTTACTCGAATCCTATAATTGGCTATTCCATTATCATGGAGATCTACGCCACCCATATTTTTATTATAATCTGCTATAACCTGGGGCTGTGGCACATTCAACATCTTTTTTATTTTTCTATCGTAAAGCATTATCACTTAAATGAATATTTTCCTTTATAGAGTCGAATTTGTTACGACTCATACAATTTCTTACAATTGATACATTTTTGTCTTCATCTTTTGACCAGTATAATTTCGCAGCAGGCAAAGAATGATATCCAGTCAGTAATAATATACCAAAAAATCTTTTGAGTTCTGCTACCGTGAGGGTAAATACTCGTAAATGACGGTTATGGTCACAAGCATATTTTTTGAAAAACCTACAATCTGTTCCCAAACTTCATCACTAAAATATAGGGAAAATACTTCAAAAGGTGTTTTTCCACCTACACGTTCTTCAACATTCTGTGTCATTGCTGTTTCGTCACTTGTAAGAAAATGTGTATAAGTTGGATGTTCTTTTTTCCAGTTTGGAACACATTTTGGTGACTTCTTCGGCAGTCTTGGCTTTTTCGAAGCTGAAGGACCGGGCTCACCTTGCGTATTTTCAGGCTCTGCGGGTAAATCGGTGTGGATTTCATACGTTCCAGCGATATCAGTGGGCACACTATTGTTGTAATCACCTAGCGCGTCATCGTCTAGGTCTTCCTCGTCTGTAAGATTGTCAACTGTCGGGGGGATGTACACGGCATCCATTTGATTGGCATCTTCTAAATCCTCTTCCTCTTCTAATATACTCAGAACTTCTTGAGAAGATATAGATCGTTGCCAAGCCATTTCAAGTTTTTACTTTTTTTCACTGATTTGTGTACACTCACTTTTCATTTTTAAGAATTACTATGTGACACGGTTAGCTTGACGTTCTATAACCGACTAACTAATAAAACAAAAGTGCTTGTACTCTTTGTATACCGAGAACCCATTGTTTACAATAAATTTCTAACATGAATGGCAAGCTGTGTAACAATAACAACTGACTATTATTTCTCCCAATGTTGCGCATACGAAACGCTTCCATGAAATCTAAAATAAACAACACGTGTAAGTAGTTTTGTCCAACAAAAGGGTTTAATAAAAAAAATAAAAATATATTCAAAAATATAAGGTACAGCGTTAAATAACAGTTTTTCTTAAATCTAAGTCAAGTTCACACATGATTTGTGCCTGAACTAGGAAATCCTGTGTTTCAGGCGATTGGAGGTAACATTAATTGAATAAATAATCACATATCATATTAATATTATTGGTACATAAATGTAAAATGGTGTCTAAAAATTATAGTATCTTAACCTAACTAAATAAAAAAGAAATAACAAACAATATTTTACTTTAGCACTAGTAATAACTTCTCTGTATCGTCATAGGACATATTTTGAAGAGTTTCCTTAAGGATTTTCTTGCAGTTCCTATGATTTACGGAGTAGATGTTTCCTTTTTCATTTAGCCTGTTATAGAGTAGTGGACCGAGGTACATATAAAATTTGACTGTGAAAGCATGTTTTGTACTTTTTTGAGGGCAAACCATATCTTTCCGTCTCTTTTTAGTAAATTCAGTGCTGTATGGAAGTGCTGCGTGTTGTTTTAGTACCGTGCTCATTATAAATAACTGTCGAACTGTTAGTACTTCACAAGATTTATACAGTAGGTTAGTGGGGAATAGGAAAGGTCGGCAAGTAGCCACCTTGAGAATAGCTCTTTGAGCTCTTTCAATGGGCAATAACAAAGTTTTACTTGCCCCACCCCATGAAGTAATGCAATAAGTCAAAATTGACTGACAAAGAGCAAAGTACACTTGCCTAATTATTTTTGGATTTGCAATAAATCGTAGCTTTTTGAATACGTATATCAGCTTACGAATTCTATTATTTAGAGCTTCCATGTGTTGTTTAAAGGATAGGGTATCATCTATTATTATACCCAGGTATTTTATTTTATCTGTCTTTTTAATATTGGGACACTTACACTGGCTATTTGCAGAGAATAGGCAACAGTGAGCATGCAACGCTGAAGGGTTCTTCGATATTTGCTTGCGCATCGAAAACTGAATGTATTGTGTCTTCTCTGCATTTAGAGTTAGTGAGTTATTTTGAAGCCATTTATTTACAATATTGAATCCGTGTTGCGCAAGATTGTAGACTTCATTTTCTGAGTCAGCTGAAAAAAGTAGAGCAGTGTCGTCAGCGTACGTTATGATAGTGCCATACTCTAGCTTTAGATTGCAAAGGTCATTTATGTAGATCAAAAACAGAGTGGGTCCTAAAATACTTCCTTGAGGAATACCGAAAAATGTGTTTTTTTGAACAGCGCTGAGAACATTGCCAATCTTTACGCACTGGGAACGATCTTCTAAATAACTTTTGAACATTTTTAGCTGGGTGCCTCTTACACCAATGATCTCAAGCTTGCGCAACAGAATTGGAATGGAAACTGTGTCAAAAGCTTTGGCGAGGTCCAGGAAAATTCCTACTGTGTGGTTCCCCTTGTCAAGTTCTTTCGCTAGATAGTTAGTCAGGTGGTGTACCGCATCGGCAGTTGAAACTTTAGGCCTAAATCCAAACTGCCGTTCAGACAGAATTGATTTATCTTCCAAATATTTCAACAACCTTTTTTTTATATTTTTTTCCAATATTTTTGACATAGAAGGCAGTAAAGAAATAGGTCTATAATTTGTCACTTGCTCTTTGCTGCCTGATTTATAGACAGGGACAATTAGAGATTTTTTGAGACACTCAGGAAAATGACCTGAAGATAAACAAATGCGGAAAATGTAAGTCAGTGGTCGTACCAAAATGTCCTTGAATTTTTTGATAATTTTATTCGATATGTTATCCCAGCCAACTGCACAGTCTTCTTTCAAGGTCATAATTATACTTTCTACCTCAGTTTCGTCAGTATCTAGCAGCGTAAAGGATTTTAAAGCAGTGGTGTATGTTAAAGGAGTGCTCTTTGGGTTTTGAGATTGACCCAGATTTTTTTCTGCGAGACAGTTTCCAACATTAATAAAGAAATTATTTGCTATGTTAGCAGATTCCAGCGGTGACGAGTGTGCTTGTAATAAACCTGAAGATGACTCATATTGTTTTGTGTTATACGTTGCGTCTTTAATATATTTCCAGATCTTTTTACTATTTGTTCCAGCCTTTTCCAGTGCCACTTTTTCGTAGTTGCTTTTAATTTTTTTAAGGAGATCATTACAGAAATTTCGATATCTTTTGTACGAAAGTTGCAATACTGCATTAACTGGATTAGATTTAGCTTTCATATGCAGTTTATCCCTATGTTTCATACAGCGAATAAGGCCTGACGTGATCCATGGTTTTAGGTTGTGATTTTTTTTGCTCAACTGCGATACGACTGTGTTTTTCTGAATTGCATTTCGTAAGTTTTCAATTACATACAACATGCAAAACTGCGGGTCAGCGGAATTATAGACTGGATCAAAATTGATGACGCGTAAATCTTCTTCAAGTTTATTTATATTCAGTTTTGAAATTAAGCGAGTGTCTTGTTTAGGTAATTTACAATTTAGGGTTAGTAGGGCAGCATTGTGATCGGTTATTGTTGAGTTAACAACAAGTGCAAGTGAAGGGAAGTTCGATTTTAGCATAATATGATCCAAACAGGAGCCACTGTGATGTGTAGGAAAGCTGTGTGCTGGGAGCAGGCCATGAAAGGCGCATAGATTGAGGTAGTCCTGAGCAGGCGCATCAGCACATCCTGGTAGAATATTGATATTAATATCTCCAATTAAAATCATGTTTTTGATGGATGACAGGGTTTGCAAGGTCTCATTCAGAGAGTCAGTAAAAATGCTAGTATTTCTAAAAGAAGGAGGTCGATACAATGCTAATATCGCAAATTCTGATCCAATTTTAACTAGCAATCTGTTACAGTCAAGCATGTCAGGTTCCTGGACAGAGACATTGAGATAATCTCTTGCATAAACTATCACCCCATCATTTTGATTGTAATTTATAGTACTTCTATACATATTATATCCCGGGATTAGTGGTATGTTATATTGTTTAGCAAGCCAGCATTCGGTTAAAACAATAACGTCACAATTTATGTTTAGCCGTTGCTGAAATGTACTAAAGCTATCAAAATTCTTAAAAACACTGCGAATATTTTGTGTTAATATGGTTAGCGGAGTTTTGTAGCCGGATAGATATTGTTTGCAGTTTTCAGTTTCACAAACTTTGGACTCGGATACAGAGAAATTATCTAAATCATTAATCAAACTATTTATCATAATGGTTGTTAAAAATAAAAATGTAAAATAAAAAAGGTCAGAAAAATAACCAATTAACGGCGCTCTTAGGCGCCTCCATAATCTACAGAATTGATGTACCTTTTTTCAGCCATTATTTTCGCGGGGCAGTCAGCAGCGCCTGTGTTATGTTTATCTGGCTTTTTAAAATGCAAGCAAGTAGCGCATTTTGGTTCATCAGCCTTTTTTGGACATTCTTTTACTGAGTGACCTTGATCACCACAGTGGCCGCAGGTATATGATGTCTGTCGACATGACTTGGCCGCATGTCCATACTGCTGACACTTATAACATCGTGTGACCAAAGTAAAGTCTCTCACAGGGCATGATGACCAATTTACAAAAACTCGGTCTTGTGATATCAGGGCTTTGCGTATAACTGCAGGTACTTCAACTATGAAATTACAGGACTCAGTGTCTTTCTTACCTGACTTATGACTTAATTTAATTGAACTCAAAAACGTCTCAAGACTGTAGTCCTGAAATTTTTCGGCTATATTTTGTTTGTACAAACAGGTAAAAACCTCATTTTCCTGCATGGATGTTGGTACTCCTATAATCACCACCCTAGGCTTCCTTTTATGGGGCTCGTCGACTGTTAGGCCTGACTTGGTTAACTGCACCGATTGTCTCAGCTTCTCGATGTCGTCCTTCGTCTCGGTGCTGATGATTACACCGCCGTTCTTCGTCTTGCGCAGGCCTCTCACATGGAGCTTCATTTGTTCGGGGCTGATAATTTTTTGGACAAGAGTTTTGGTCTCATCGCTGGTCTTCAACTTGTCACTCGGATAGATGGCCACAGAACTTACATAACTCGGCTGTATAAAATTGTTGGCACCTTTCTTTACCATGTCAGCAAATGAAGATCCCTGGGCAGGTTTCGTCGAATCTTCGATACTCAGCTTAAGGTTCTGGAGCTGCTGCGAAAGATCGAGTTGATTTTCGAGAGTTCTGACTGTGTAGTGCGATTGGAGAGCTTTTGCTTTGACGGACTGGTACATGACGGCCATCTGCGAGGTCCCGTGACTAACCTTCCGGTATAGGCTATTGATGCGCGTTTTCTGCTCCACATTCAACTTTCCATCAGCGGCAATAGTGCACACCTCCTTCAGGCTCTGTTCGATAATCGCCATCCAGTTCTGAATTTCTGACGTCGAGACAACTTCAGGGGCATCGTTCCTTTGGATAGGCGCTTGAGGGGATGAAGCGGGTACGGCCACGGGCACAGGTGTAGGAGCGAACACATCTACTACTCCGGTTGAATGGACTATCCTCCATCGTGAAGCAGGTTATTTTGATCTTGTTAAACACCGGTCATTTCTAATAACCTAATAACACACCTTACACAAATCTAATGTAACAGTATGCGTCACTACTATCGGTTAAACTAGGTCACAATTCCGCAAATGATTATTTGTTTATTGAAATAATTGTTCGATACGTTTGTTCACTACGCTCGGCAATGAATATCAATAAATAAGATATTGCTAAAGCTTTATACAGTGTAAAAAGTATAGCTTTATTTCAATTAATATTTTTTATGATTGGATGAATCTGTCGATCTTGAGATGACTCAATTAGCAGTTTTTGAAAAAAAATAAAAATATTATGTATTTGTATTTAAAAAACCATTTAGCAAGCAGTTTGAAAAGCATTCTTGGCATCCTCCAAGCCCACAGTCTCATAGTTTCTGGGCAAAGCCCTTAGGACATTACTTATGAGACGTGACGTGCTATGGGTGGACGACAAAAAGGCTGGGGAAACAACACTCGAAATTTTGCGGATTCCTAAACCGCCAAACCGAATAGGGAGGGATGCTTGTAACCAAGATGGTTAATTGAGCTGAATATTTAAAATCATTTCTAAACTAGTTTTGACTAAATCGTCTATTGGTGAAAGCTAATTTGGAAGTTTCCAAAAAGGGCTACAGCGAAGCACATAAGTAAATTTAGGGACAAAAAGGCAAAACTTTAGAATTATAAGAGCATAATGAGGACTGATTTCGAGTAAACAATTTGCGTGACTTTTAAAATAAGTTTGCGAAACTTCAAATTTGGAGAGAAAGTGCGAAATTGATTAAGTATTTATGTACAAAGTAATTCAACACACAACACTAAATGTAGCTAAAACCCTAGAATCGGCCGGCTAAATTACCGATTTAGAAATCTAAAGAGCTTAATTAATAATACCCTCATCTAAAAAAAAAACACTCATTAAACGCATTCAAGACTCAATTAGCTGAATATTTAATCGCAAATTACACCTTTCCTAATGAAAACAAAATGCATTGGATGGGTGTATCATATTTGTTTTTTTTATAATTCAGCTTAGAAACATTGTTTTAATGTTAGTGATGGTGTCTTTTTAGGGTCCCGTAGTCAACAGTAGTAGCAGACAGATGGATATGGCGAAACTATAACACGTAATCAGCCTATAATGTACCCACTGCTGGGACACAGGCCTCCTCTATGTGAGAGGGAGTGGGCCGTACTCCATCACGCAGGCCCAGTGCGTGTTGGTAGATGTCACATGTCTTCGAATTTTTGGTTCTAGGACATGCCGGTTTCCTCACGATGTTTTCCTTCACCGTTTTGAGAGCAGTGGTGATGTAATAATTTACACAAAGTAAAGCGCCTCTCTGGGTTGGAACCTACGACATACAACTCGTAAGTCGCGGTCGTTACCACTGGGCCACCACTGCTCCGGGCGAAACTATAAGGGTTCCTCCATATAGTTTCGCCATATTCGTCTGTCTGCCTGTCTGTCTCTCTGGCTGTCCGCGACTTAGATCAGATACTCTTATTACTAGAAATCCGCAATTTGGCATGGGTATACATATTAATCACACCGACAAAGTGGTACAATGAAATATTGTATATAAATTAAGTTTTTTTTTAATTTACCCTGCTTTACGTGCTACCTACCTCCCTTCCACGTAAAGTGGCGATGATATTTTTTCATGAAGAACATTACCAATGAGGTAGGTCACTATATGTCTTTCTGGATCTGCCTTGTAAACATCATTATTATCATTTTAAAATCATTAATACAATAAGTTCACATTACCTTGTTGAATAACCATTTCATGACATCAAGACATTTGAGGTCAATTCTAACCCAGAGAGTTGTATTGATGATTATAATTATGGTTACTAATGGTTATAATTATGTAAATACATAATTTGGTACGGTCGAAAATCATATTTTTATCAACATACAATCAGACACTAACCTGCAAATTGCAAACAAACATAAGAAAATTAGAATTTCGCGCTAACTTAGCGCATCTTGTGGATTTCTCATATAATAAATTGACAATTATTTTCAGGTTACTAGACAAGCTTCCCAACTCCTACGCCTTTACGAAGGCGCTCGGCGAAGCGCTCGTGGTGGAGGCCATGGCACAAATACCCGCTGTGGTGCTCAGACCTTCCATAGGTAAAGTCAAATTATTTATTTCAAATAGGCACATAAAAGTCACTTTTGAACGACATAATTTACAAAAAAAATAGAATTGATTCTAGTTGCCCCTTCCAAAAGGTAGTTTCGTATGGAGAAGAATGGGCAAGAAACTCCACCGTTACTCTTTTAAAACGTTTTACAAAATTTTGTATTGGTACATTATATAATTATTTGTGAAGACGATGAATAAAATTATAGAATAAAATTACTATACCAAAATTGGTAAAAAATAATTAAAAATGAAGCAATGACAGATAAATTAATTATGTGATAGGTACATGATGCTCACATATTTACAAACATTGTAAAAGTATACGTTTTTGATAGAAATGGAACGCACTCTAATTAGTTTAGTTTTCATCCGTTTACTTCAGTGGCGCTAGGTGTGTTATAAAATTCTAACAACGTGATTGTACGTGCTAATAAAATATACTATAATATAAAATTACCAATTTATTAATTGCTAAAAACCTACATGGTAGCAGAGCGTGGTTGGTTCCGTAGTTGCAAATAATAAATCCGGGGTAATTCCGAAGTATTACTGAGTACTCAAAAGTGAGGTTATATAGCCGGCGTGCTCCCGCACCGCGTCTGTTGAAAATCTGTGAAGATGAGTTCAAGTATGTTTAATATCGAGAAGTTGAATGGACGAGAGAATTTCTCGACATGGAGATTCTGTATAAAAACATATCTGGAGCACGAGGACTTGTGGGACTGCATCGAATATAGTGCTGAAAAAACAGTCGACCCAGTGAAGGACGTCAAGGCCAAATCCAAACTTATTTTACTGATAAACACTCAAAACTATGTTCATGTTCAGGAGTGTAAAACTGCCAAAGAGGTGTGGGAAAATCTTCATAAGGCCTTTGACGACAATGGGCTAACTAGAAAAGTGGGCTTGTTGAAGGAATTGATCAATACCTCACTGGAATCAAGCGCCGGTATAGAAGATTATGTTAACAGGATCATGAGTGCTGCTCACAAACTGAGAAATATAGGTTTCGAGGTGGATGACGAATGGCTTGGCACACTAATGCTGGCAGGTTTATCTGATGAGTATAAACCAATGATTATGGGGTTGGAAAACTCGGGTGCGAAAATTAGTGCTGACTTTATAAAAACCAAACTGCTTCAAGAAGTAAAAAATGAAGATTCGAGCAGTGCATTCTATTCTAATCATAAGAAAAAATATCATAAGAATAGCCAACAGAAGCCAAAGTCATCTGAAAAAAATAAGGGTCCCCGATGTTATAATTGTAATGGCTATGGACACTTAGGAAAGTTCTGTAAACATGCAAAGAAAACAGTGACCAAAGACAATAATAAACAAGAAAGTTTTGTTGCTGCTTTTTCAGCCTTTTCAAGTAAACAAAGTGAGAAATGGTATATTGACAGCGGGTGCTCTGCGCACATGGTTAGCAACAAAGATTTTTGATGTATAATATAAGAGATCCATTAATTAAAACCATCACTGTTGCCAACAAGGAGCCATTGTCTGTGAAATGTGTTGGGGACATCAGTATTCAAATTTCCGAACAAAACAAAATTCAAATAAAAAATGTTCTCCATGTACCTGGATTAGCAGTTAATTTATTGTCAGTGAGCACAATCACTAAAAATGGATTTATGGTGTCATTCAATGAGAATGGTTGTAATATACTAAATGCAGATGGAAAATTATTATGCTCAGCTACTTTAATGAATAAATTATATGTTTTAGACACCTATGTAAATGGTGGTGAAAGTGCTCATTTGGTGTCTAATAAAATTAATCCGAATGATATTAATTTATGGCATCTTCGGATGGCACATTTAAATGTTTCAGCTCTTAAGAAACTGCCTGATTGTGCTGATGGGGTTATGTTGTCACTGGATACACAAGAAGATATTAAATGTTCCACCTGTTGCGAAGGTAAACAAACAAGGTTACCTTTCAAGCATGCTGGAACCAGAGCAACAAAGCCACTGGAAATTATACACTCTGACTTGTGCGGTCCAATGGAAAGTAAATCTCATGGAGGTATGAAATATTTTATTTCTTTCATCGATGATTACTCGAGAATGGTTCATATTTATTTTCTCAAAGATAAACAGAATATATTAGAAATTTTCAAGGACTATAAGAAGAAAGTAGAGAATCAATTGAATCATACAATTAAATCTATAAGAACTGATAATGGCAAAGAGTATTGCAACTCTAATTTTGATTCATATTTGGCTAGATGCGGCATTATTCATCAGACTTCCACTCCATATACCCCACAGCAAAATGGCCTTGCAGAACGTATGAATCGCACGCTAGTGGAAAAGGCAAGGTGCATGATATTTTATGCAAATTTAGATAAACCAGTTTGGGCTGAAGCTGTAGCCACAGCTGCTTATATTGTCAACAGATCACCAACTAAAGTACTGGGAAATACTACTCCATATAAAATGTGGACAGGAAAGGAACCCAGACTGAACCATATAAGGATATTTGGATCAAAGGTAATGGTCCACATACCAAAGGAAAAACGTTTAAAATGGGACAAGAAATCAAAGGAGATGATATTTGTAGGCTATTGTGATACCACCAAAGGATATCGCATTTTGGATCCCATAACTCATCAAGTCATAAAGAGCAGGGATGTTATTTTCTTTGAAAATATCAATCAAGCTAACGAGTGTTCAATTTCAGCCAGACCAATTGAAGATGAGTCAGTTAAGTTACAAGACCATGCTATTTCAGAACAAATTAAGCAACTGAAAGAATCTGTCATCATTCCTCAGTCAAGTGGATCAATTACTGAACCTATTTTGAAAGGATCCGAGGATGAAAATTCTAGTGAGTATGAAACTGACTCAGCTGACCTTGATGATAGTTATCAGCCCCCGAAATCATTATCACTACATAACCAACAGGCAAGTAATGTGACACTGAGGCCACGCAATAAGATTCATAAAGACAAAATGGGATTGCGTTCTGGGGTGGGTGATAGAAATGGAACGCACTCTAATTAGTTTAGTTTTCATCCGTTTACTTCAGTGGCGCTAGGTGTGTTATAAAATTCTAACAACGTGATTGTACGTGCTAATAAAATATACTATAATATAATGTTAACTAAAGGTGTAACTATAGATAAACATCTGTTTTGTGTATTAAATATGGGATTGCGTTCTGGGGTGGGTGATAGAAATGGAAGGCACTCTAATTAGTTTAGTTTTCATCCGTTTACTTCAGTGGCGCTAGGTGTGTTATAAAATTCTAACAACGTGATTGTACGTGCTAATAAAATATACTATAATATAAAATTACCAATTTATTAATTGCTAAAAACCTACAGTTTTCCTAAAAATAATAAATAAAGTAATAGGTCAGCGTGTGAGTTAAAGTAATCACAGAATTTAAATTCAAAATCGATTTATTATTTGTATATACTTTATGATGGGTTCAAAACAAAACAAAACTACAAACTACTTTATATATATTTACAAACTTAATTTCTATTCTTATTTTACGAAATATTTATATTTGTACTATTTACAATATGATTTCATTCAGAAATCATTCAAAACGTGAACTTAACTATTTTATTTGAAAAAAATAACGCGCGTATAGTCCACCCGTCACCAGAGTCATAGAGACCACAGAACATATAAAGGAGGTTAGAAAGGAAATAGTTCCTGATTTGTATCAGAACGCGTGTCGCCGTTAATCTCCCACTCTTTAACTTCACTACAAGCAAGAGACCAATGCCTACGCGCATTACGCACACAAATAAACAACACGCACTTAGATCGTGAGTTTGCTATTGGTTGTTACACTAACGCAATCACTGCGTTTCACGTACACTTATACATGCGTAAAAGCTCATGTATGCTAGGGCGACCAAAAGGTCGATTATTGATATCGATAAAATTAATGTAATCTTGTTTCTTACTTTGCAAGTATTGTGGACTATGTGGACTTCTGTAATGCATGTTGTGAACATGTATTCATGCGAATATAGAAACAAATAAATAAAAGTGAAACAAATAAAAAATACATAACTGAATTTTAAAACCAATTTTATTATTAACATTAGGATTTAATATGGAATATTTACCATGTTTATTATTTGTTTATTAGAGAAAATCGGTTGCCTCTCAACCTTACATTTCCGGTGCTTATCACCAGTTCAAAAAGAACAAAAATATTGTCCCTGAAATAATACGTATTTATTAAGTAGCATACGCTTGCTCTCTTTTAAATTGGAGTTTTTCAAAATGAAATGCAATCTAACACTAATATAATTTTCTATGATAGCCTCAGTTAGGTCTGTCACATGGCTCGCACTAGGATATAAGCCAACCTGATGATGACTTATGTTGTTAAATAAAACAGTCCCAACGAAGCTGCGCATAATCTTTGCTGTTAACAAATGCTTGTTAATATTCCGAAGGTTTTCGGTCTACTTTTTTATAACTGCTTCAGATGTTTTGCAGATTAGTAGCAGTTCTTTCGAAGGGTACAAGAGACCACCTTTATATTTTGCTACTATAAATTTATGGTCGGAATTTATTTCACTTGATAATAGTGCTCCAACACAAATGTCACAATCAATTTTTTTCATTAAAATGTGTGCTATGTATCACGCAATGTGACTTATAATTTGTTGAATAAAATCCGAAATATTTTGGAAAAATAAATTTATGTCTTCATCATCATTATTTTCGGAAACCATATCGTCTTCTATTAATCCATTATTAGTTGTTCTATTGATGCGTTCTATAGGCGATGATGCGCAATTCAGAATAGAAATATGTTCCAGAGCCAAGCAATTTCCACTTTCGAGAGCCTTTAACTCGATATGCACCAGTAGTTTCTTATATGCTGCCTTAAACTGGCGCGCCGTAGGGTTGTTATTGGCTCCGCCATGTGACCTTATATTGCCAAAGAGCATCTCGAGGTGGTCTTGGCTAATTCTATACATTGGCATATAAACAAGTACTTGAGTACGTATTATATGATTATAAATATGTTTTACTGCTTCGGCGCAACCAATGAACCCAATAAAGCCTGTTTTTCGCGGGCTTTGTATTAACAGTCTGTCGTCTAGACATTTTAATCGTGATAGGTAGTTGACTGCTGTGTCTAAGAATCCTAAAAGCTCCATTGAATTAATTTCCGTAAGCGCTTTCTTAAGTTTAAATTGAAAAGAGCTTCGGGAATTGAATATGTCAAACATATTATTAATTATCCGCAAAAATTTCGATGTTGCTTCACTATTTTTAAATGCAGGTAGTTTAAGTTCATTGCAACAAAAGTCTATAGCATCCGCTACACTAAGGCTGAATAGCTGTGTTGCGAGCATAACCTTCATTTTTTGATTTTGAAAATGTATGTGATGGTAACGTAGCTTGTTAGCTAAATGAAAATTTTCTCTTTCTTGAAGCTTATTTAGTTCTTCCAAAAATTTCCACTGTATTTTATTGCCATCTAGATCTATAAAAGTTTTATAGCTTTGAAAAGCGTTCCGCAACAGTTTGATCATGTGAGATGGATCCAAAATTACCAAAATTAGGTCTTTAGTTACAGGATGGTTGAAAGTAATTCTTCGATCTTCTATAGAACAACCCAAACATTTCACCATTGCTATATTTGCAGCGCATCCATCGAAAGTCAACGATATAATTCTTATACCGGTTTCTTGGATAAGTTCTAAACATTGTAAAATTAAGTCAGAACGCTGACTTCCTGTTATACCATCTACAAGGAAATAACCAACGGGAACTTTAAAGTTACAGTTTACGCTTGTAACTAAAAAAACTAGAGCCTCTTTAGCTTCTAACACATGATCTCCTTCAACGCCAGTACCGATATCAACGTGTCCCACTAATTTTTCACCGTCATATTCTATACGTCGGCGTATAGCCATTTCGTCAATAGTTACGAGTAATCCCGCAATGATGGTGTAATTTGTGTTTTTAGCTTTTTGTTTCAACGCTTCCAAGGATTCTTTAGTAAAACCTGGGTCTCCTCCGATTTTTTCGTACCACTTTCTAAGTGTACGTCTTTCTGGCAGACAAGTATCGAACGTTTTACGTACGTAATCGTAGGCCTTCAGTGAATAATAATGTAGCGTCAACGCAAAGGTACGAAGCGCTGGGCTATATTTTTGTTTGCATTTTCTTTCAGACTTTTTTGTAACCATGCGCCGTGTCAGTTCTTGAGCCTGTTAATAAAGAAGAGTAGTAACGCTTTTTAATATTGAAAGAAAGCAAGAAAACGATCGACATCAGCATACAAAATACGAACACGGATAGTGTAAGAGTCTGATATACCTGTAAATTAATATTTTTCAGAATATTCGTGTCTTCATCTTTCAAACAAAACTTTTCTTGAATATTAATTAAAATGTCTTCAATTTTATTAATTTTGCGTTTTAATCTTCTATTTTGGGCTTGTATTCTTTTTATTTGTAATCTCTGCTTCTTAATGGTATGTTCCTTAGTGTTAATGATGTTTTGTAGTTTTCTTTTTCTAGGTGAAGTTGCGTTTGAAGGCGATAATAACTGTTGCTGTAAATAAAAAAATAAACAATATTATTTTGTAACTGTGTTAGCACATTCAATATTAAAATGATTTTTTAGGGGTGTTTGTGAATTATATTATTTACTAGCTATCACAGCATAATTTTTTACCTGAATGCTTCGTGGTTTCATGGACTTATCTCTTCGTGGTGTAGATGGAGTTGGTTTTTTGCCATCTACAGTCGGCTGTAATATAAAAACAACGTGACTATTTTATACTTAAGTACTTACTATTAATGTATCTAATCAGGATGAATAACGCAAAATTTTATTACCATGTTTTGACATGTTTTTTCATCTACGTTAGATGCACCCTGAATTATGTTGGGGGTAGATGCAGCTTTTGTTACGGTATCACTGGTAGATGGTAAAAAAAATGTTTATTAGCAGTAATCAAAGAAGTATAAAAAAAGTAAGGAAAAAGGCATAATTTTGAATTTCCTTCGTTTTCAACCATAAGTTTTATAAAAATAAAGTTTACGAAAGATGATTTAGATATCGCCATTTCTAGACAAAAAACTGATTTGACGAGACTAAAATAAAATTTTCTCACACATAAAATCAGTTTACTTACTGAACAACACATAGCGATATATTTGTGCGGATAAGCGCCTGATTTCAAATTTCTTTTCCCTGATTTTGTTGTTATGTAATTATCATCATCGAAATGTTGCGAACAAATTGTGCTACATTTAGTAGGGATCCAATCAATTCTACCAGTTGTCTCAATCCACAGTTTTCTTATACCTGGATCTGTTGGAAACCTAAAACATATTAAATCATATGTCAGTTTCAATTAAAAAATTACATAAAACTTAAATAAAATAAAAAAATACAAAAACCTCACTAAAAATCTATAATAATAATTGGTCGTAATAAATAATATTATTTTAGTTATAAAGTGTACTATTGTTAATAAATCATTTGTATCATAGTAATTATCGACATTGTTTACAAATTGGCACAGCACTATCGACATGCCTAGATTTCGTGGAATTGATCCTTTGGTTCGGTACTCGGGACTCTAGCAGTGAATATTATACATTGCGCGATCGCTCACGTAGTGCGAAATGGTACCCATCCATTGCAAGCAATATACTACTATTCGTCTGCTTGCGATTATATCGTTTTTGTCTACAAACTTCATAATGCTAATGTTATAATTACAAATATCACAAGTATTATAATGTTTTTGGACTTACCGGTGGAAAGAAATCCCTTCTCGTGCTACACTACACACCTGGCTTCTTTTCCGACACGTTATAATAGCGCAAGACGGCATAATTTAATATTTTTTGCGGAGCTTACGTACGCTGTCAAAACAAGAGCGCGATTGCGGGCCGGTAAAGTAAATTTCGGTTGATATTGAGCATTTGCTCATAACCGCGGCTCGCGTGCCCCGCCCACAAGGCCCTTCTAACCTCCTTTATATGTTCTGTGATAGAGACAATGAAGTGTCGCGTCCCGAGTGTGCATCACAGGCCTTTCTCGCGAAGTTTCGGGTTTTTATTTATTATTAAAAATATTTAAAGAAATACAAAAAAAAACAATACAAATTGTTAAATACGTCATTACGTATTTTTGGTATAAAATTCATGCCGAATTATTCAGCCATTACAGAGAACATTTACAATTTAGGTTGAAAAAGGACCTATTTACTATATTTTTTTTCCAAAATTTGGGAAAGTTTATTATAATTTTAAACAATACAATGTATTTTTAATGACCTTAAGTATAAAATATATTTTTTATATCAAAAACGTGCAAAAGGATTCATCTACAAACTTCTTTAAAGATACGGTATTTTTGGGATTTGAGCGATGTAATCCCCTTAAGTGAACATGACATAATACAATCAAATCTCAATCACTAAATGTGTGTTTTAATTATAGTTAAAACATGAAAGCTTTCAACTATAGTTAAAATGTTAGTTATAACTAACATTTCAATCTAGGTCATCCAGACATGATAACCATGATGGCATACTTACAAAAGTAGTAGTTCTAGTAGGTACTCAAAACTGTTTACCTCTTTTTTAGTATCATTACAAAAATTTAAAAATCATAAGTTCCAATGATAAACTTCGCAGTCGCCTTCGACTATCTGACCTCCACAATAGACACAGTTACTGGGTAACACGATAGCTCTCTCTAACAAAATCTTTGTATATTCCAGTGATTCCAATCTGGCAGGAGCCTGTTCCCGGATGGACTGACAATATCAACGGACCTATTGGATTACTTATTGGTAAGCTATTGACATCAACGCTCGTGAGAACAGCACCCTCATTGCACAACACAGACGGATTGAAAATATACCTTTCATTTTAACAATACAACAATATCAATTGTGTTATTTTTGCTGCCCAGCTGACGAATTTTCCAAAAAATATGCAGCATTGAATTTTGTTGTTGTATAAAAATGAAAGGGATTGTGTAAAAATATAGTTTCCGAATAATTCTCCACGCGGCAAGATGAAATGGTTTCTATTTCTGTTGTTATAGGTGCGGGCAAGGGAGTGCTCAGATCTATGTACTGTAAGAGCAACAGCTACGCGGACTTTATACCGGTGGACATGTTTATCAGCGGTATCATGATCGTCGCTTGGAACTATTTGAAGAATGGGTGCGTTTAAATGGTTATTTTTACGGTATCATAAGTTTGCAAACAGGCGTTCAGGGGCAAAATGTCCAAAGGTGTCAAAATGTCCAAATCTCAAAATGTCCAATGGTCAAAATGTCCAATCTTTGAGAATGTAGTATACATTCTCAAAGATTGGACATTTTGGGAGTTTGATTACAACTGAAAATAAAGATCCAATTTCGTACAAAGAAGCTGCGAAAGATAAAGAATGGCTACAGTGAAGTAGCATTTTATTTTTTTAAAGTAGCAGTTCAATAATCAATTGTTAGCTTTGTTTTAATTTAAAGTAGCATCGAGTTTTGTTTTGGTAACTGAGGGTCACCAACAATCTGACGCTCGGCGGCCGCTGCCACGGCACGCTCGCTTCGCTCGCTCGCCTTCGCGGGTTAGTGGTCACTGTTCTAACCTAACCTAACCCAAATGATTTTATACTTAAAATTCTACTTCACTGTAGCTGCCAACCTATTATTTTTGCTACCGATTCGTTTTAATGAGTGATTGAACAAATTTGCTACATTCTCAAAGATTGGACATTTTGGGAGTTGGACATTTTGTCACCGTTGGACATTTTGAGAATTGGATATTTTTCCCCTGAACCCAAACAAGCTGGGCTGGGTACTAGCTACCGCGTCCAGGGACGACGGACTCGGGAACATCCGTCGGCCCCCAATGCACCGGACCCGAGAAAGCGGCCCGTAGTGTTCCACGCGCGCCTCTCTATGACGGAAGGGGGGACCTAACTCCGCCTACGGGACGGGGCCGTCACCAGCCGGGGCAGCGAAAGTCACATTCGCACTCTCGCTGCCCCCCGACGCAAGTGTACAATTAACACCGGTGTGGTTTTAGTCAGTAAAAGGCGGAGTACATCCATGAAAATTTCCGCCCCGGCAATAAAAAAGGATACTAGCTACAACTATCTAGTCAGCACTTCACCAGCGACGTTTATTGCGGATGCGTGCGGCGCTCGGCGGCGGTCACCGGCCCGCGAAGCAATAAGAACGTTTAGCCCTCAGCGCGGGTACGTCGGAACTATGTATTATCTATTCCGCAGAATACTTTACTGTAATGTGTTTCGGGGTTGCGTGCATCGTTATAAATAATCCTCTATGCTCTATCTTTCGCATCCGAGGCCTATCAATACTACACAGACAATGTTATGACCACCGTCTGAAGGCTTGACTAGAACCGTCGCTCGCTTTGTACGGCGCGGCGTAGGTATTGTCGGTTGTAATGTTTCAAATGTGCACGCAGCTTAATACAACCCTAATTAGAAAGTAATTTTTGAAGTGAAAACTTCTTTAGGCGCGTTGAGCGATTAAATTTCCACTTCGGTAGGCTGTCCCCATGACGGCCTATGTTTTTTTATTGAGTTGATGTGAATGAATCTCATATTTTTCTTACAAATATAATACGAGTATAGGTAAAAAAATATAAGATAATGGCGCCGATTCCCTTGTTCACAAACTAAACTAAATTTAAGTTCCGTCCATCTTTTTCTTTCTATTTCATTAAGAAAAGGACAGAAGATAAATTTTAGTTTAGTCCTGTCAAATTAATCAGTGCCTGTCACTACTCCATACACGTTTAGACGTGATTAAAAACTTGCCTACTAAAATTACGTCAATTTACGTCAAGCGCTGATTAATTTGACAGGACTAAACTAAAATTGATCTTCTGTCCTTTTCTTAATTAAATAGAAAGAAAAAGATGCACTGAACTTAAATTTAGTTTAGTTTGTGAACAAGGGAATCGGCGCCATTATCTAATTGTCAAACATTGTTCTATTCCAGTGACACGAAGTCCAACATAATAAACTTCACCACGTCTGGCGAGATCAAGGTGACGTGGTCGGAGATAATCGACGCCGGCAAAGAGATCGTCGTGAACAGAGTGCCGTTCAACGGAACCGCGTGGTGAGTGAGTCTAGGATACTTCAGCTGCAGAGAGCGTTTTAAAGAGTCAGTACATTTCTATGACTTGACTAAAATAACTACCCTACGATCTAAAACCAGATTAATGTTGCTCTGTCTTTTACTTTAGATGGTGCTGATATATGCAGAGAATTATTAATTTTAAGTTTCCAATATTTCAAAACCCCGCTACTACTACAACTTCAACTAAGTTTTTACCCGTTCGTATCTAAGTAGATTTTAAAACAATATTAAATCATCATTTTATACTTAAAATCAGCCTAGGTCCTATTCAATAATTACTTGACTTACCTTAGGCCTGATAGGATACAAGATAGGTTACAAAGTAAGTAGTCTATTTATTTAATAGTTATGTAAACAGTATCTCACACACACAAGTGTCAGCTAACTGTCAGATATGTCAACTGTCAGTCACGAGGAATGGCGGGAAAGCAGACGTGAAGCGTAGCGAGAATTAGAACTTTGGATGTGCTAGTGAGCCTGTGCGTAAAAATAATAATTCCGCGCGCTTTTTCTTTTCGCTGTATTGTTTTTATTTGAACATGTCGTCAAGTAATTTATTAATTCGAGACCGCCAGAAGTCTCAGAGACAGCGAAAAGGCAACTCTAAGCCTCTTGCCCGAAGTATCGACCGACAGATACTTACAAGCGTATCAAAATTTCATCTCATGGAAAACAAGCAAAGAAGCAAATTCATTTTCAGAAAGTGTGTTTTATTTCATGGAACTTTCTCAAAAATATAAGTCAAGCTCATTGTTGTATTCAATGCTAAAAAGCACTGTGAAAACAAAACATGGTATTGATATCAAGTCATACTCCAACATGCTGGCATTTGTAAAAAGACGCTCAAGTGGCCATGTGGGTAAAAAGTCGAAAGTATTTTCAGCTGACAATGTCAAGAAATTCCTAAAAGAAGCTCCGGATTGCCGATATTTGGCAACAAAGGTCAGTTGAAACTAAATTATTGTTATTAACTTCTTTCACTTTCGGATTTCTTTACAATAAAGGTGTTTTGTATACTGTTTTTATTTCTTTTCAGGTTGTATTAATATTCGATATAAATGGTGCATGTAGACGTCAAGAGTTGGCAAACATCACAACTAATGATGTCGAGAACCATGCGCGGGTTCTTCTTGTCCAGGTCAAAAACACAAAAAATAAAATTCCAAGATCATTCACAATACAGGGACCTTTTCACGACATAGTGAAGAAATACGAAGCGCTTCGTTAAACAAAAGCGATGTCTAACAGATTTTTCAAAATTACCAAAATGGAAAATGCACTAGCCAACCCATTGGCATAAATAAATTTGGAAGAATGCCGCAGTCGCCTCCGTCGCCGCCACCGACTGCAGAACTCTGTGGTCTCGTTTCTACTACTTTCACTCAAGAGAGTGAGAGAGAGACTGGTGAAATTGTAACTAATAATAATAACTTGACAACATTAAAAATGCCAACTGGCAACGTAATAATCAATTTGACAAATTGTTCAAATTTTTATTACTACTTTAACAAGTGATTAAATATTTATTCGTTTAAGAAAGTCCTAGTTTTATGTATTTCCTCGCAAATATGTTATAAAACGTCGTATGACATACGCGCGCTTTGATAATTACAGCCTCTGCTTTCTTGTAGCAATATCGCCTCGGATGTAATTTTCAACTTACCGCACTTATATCATAATGTAGGTACTATTATCGCACCCTCAAGAGCCGCTAATTTTATTTTATTCTTGAAATATTATATTGTAACTAACATTTTTACTCAAAGTTATATGTATTATGATTCGTCACTAAATTGTCTAAGTAGCTAGAATAAATTGTGTTTTTATTACTCTCGGGCTGAATTTAATTTAATTTATAGCAAAATTATTTGAAATTATAGCTTTATTTAATTGTATTTCACCTCAGTTTTATATTAAATACTTGAAAGCTTGATCCAGAGGCTTATTAAATCATACATTTTAATTCGATACTATACAAAAATAATTTTATGAATGTAAAATATCGAATCGACTTTTACAAGTTTTATGTTTAAAGGTTAATTAATCATATCGTTCGTATTTTTTCTGTTTCTATCTAATATTAATTAATTAAGAAATTCATAAACAATTTAATATTCACTGGAAAACAATCATGTCCCTTAAAAATATTAATATTATGTTTAAAAGAAAAGCATCTTTTACATAACACAAACAAAACAGTCAAAAACCACAACACAGAATGTCCCATATCTTTCCTTTTTTTGGGCAGGGTAACTATGTTCTTGTGTGTGTCCGCAGGTATCCCGGCGGCTCCATGAAGCACTCGCGGCTGTACCACAACATCTGCTTGGTCCTGTTCCACTGGATCCCCGCCATGATCGTCGACACGCTGCTCTTCTGCCTCGGTTATAAGCCAGTGTAAGTATTCACAGTATAATCAACTCTCTGTGAACGAGCGTCGACTATAATCCACCACATGAGCCCGTGTTCCTGCGGCCTGGGGGCCTGTTCCCTAAGCACTAAATCAGTAGTTTCAGCTGAAGTTACGGTCGTTTCCTACTCCGTATCACCTACGGACATAACATTACTTCGGAGCCCGAACTGAGAATGACTGACAACACGATCAGTTGTCTAATGTCTAGCAATGTGTTTGTGCCCGTTTGAAAAGTTTAATTTCTCACTTGTTTTGACGGATCAGCTACTTTCGGACGGGCCCGTATCTTCGTTGACGGACTTAGAGAGTAGTCTGGTGAAAGAAAACTGATTATATTATTATATTTATATAAAAAAGTATAGCGATCACCATCCAAAACATTGGCTACCCTAAACGGATCTGAACTAACTTAGTCTGATGTAGGTCTTCGTTTTCAAATAACACGAAATCGCCAGCCGAAAATTTTGTTACAGTTGCCGTTGTTCTATCAAATTGAGCTTTGTCATATTCCGCACTACGTTTAATATTCTCTGACGCAATCTCGCGGACTTCATCAATGTCGACTTCGGTGTCTACATCACTACACATCAATGATAAAGGTCTGGCAACTTTGCCAATTAAAAGCTCTAGAGGTGAAGCCTTTGTAACGCGGTTTATGGTACAATTAATCGTAAGCTGTACTTCTCGTCGCGGGAAGGTACTTATGGGTCACCGAGGTCCCCGCAGCACAGGAAACAGGAAGGAATACGGGTGGATTTTAGTTAGTAAGAGTCTGACACACCCTCCCGCTCCGCCCAGAGCGGGAGAAGTTATTTGACGATTTCCCACACTAAAAAAAAAAAAAAGCTGGACTTCTCGTATCGCATCTTGCCATGATTTGTTATCACTAATCTCTACGGCAGATAACATCGCTTTTAAGACACTCATTACTCGCTCTACTTGCCCATTCGCACGGGATGCACCGGTTGCTATGAGGTGCAAATTTACGTTTTTCCTATTACAGAAATCGCGAACCTCCTTACTCGCAAAACATTTGCCTTGGTCGGCTCTAATACTCGTACGAGTCGGAGTTCCAAAGAGCGCTACACTGATTGACTGCCCAAATACTGTTCTTAGAATCAATGTTGGCAGTGTGGAATAACAAGCGGTCGAGCATTATGTTGTAGACTCTGTCGAGCGCCGCTTGGTGGCGCTGGCGTCCCGATTAGTCGAACTAGTGACTAACGTATTTCCAACATATATATTATTAATATTTATGTTAATATTATTACGTCGTTTCTTAGCATCCTGCTTAACTTATTACAATCTTTTCCAGGCTATGTCGCGTCCAGCGCCGTATTGCTAAAGGGTTCGACGTGTTCGAGTACTACACGAACAACCAATGGGACTTCAAGTCAGACATCGTACAGACTATACGGCAGAAACTAAATGCGAAAGAGAAAAGTAACTATAAGGTGGATGCTGTGGGTGAGTAGGACAAACTTGTGGTATACGTAGATAAAACACAAAAGAGACGAAAGCAAATAAGAAATGAAATTGTTTATTATAAATTAATGACATGGATATTTACTTTGTGAATGTGAAGACTATGTGGCTCATTGTTTTTTTTTTTTTAGTTTTTCTCTATCAGTTAGTTTTCCATAATATGTTGAGTTGAGTTGCACGATTACTGACAAATGCGTGTACTGACTAGATAGGTACACTCAATCTGTGTGGTTCTTTCTTTAAAAGACCTTTTCAGACATTTCCTACGCTTGAGAAGAAATGGCGAACAAAGTCGAGATTCAAAATCTGTTTTAAATTTCATACATAATCTTGGTCAGATTACGTGAGGACCATGTAGATTAGTGTCTGAATAGTGGTCTTTTGAGGAAAAAAACACACAGATTAGGACCTGTCCCGTCGGTGGAAGCGTTTGTCAGTAATCGTGTAGCTCAACGACTCGACTAACAATACCAAAGAAAGGATAATTGGGTAGGCAGCTTAAAGTATTCAAACTGCCAGACCATCATTAACTGAGAAAGAAAAAATATGACCCACATACTCCTCAGATTCACGAGTAATGTTCATAAGAAATGTGAGTACGAAATTAGACGTCATAACAGAAACTGGTTAGGACAAAGTAACATGGCTGCCTCTTTGGTTTAGTGCTCGCAAGCTCGACTGCTGAGCCCTGGCGGTTGAGACTATTTCACGCTCACTCAAATGTCTCGCTGATGGTGACGCGTGTGTTGGAGCATTTCGCTCCCTTCAAAATGGTTGAGCTGGATGGTGCCGATGCACGCGTCAAGTTCGTGAACGGGCGCCGTCACTAATGACGGCGCCCGTAAGGACTGTTTCTTAGCTACCACGGCTTATTTTAATTGTTTTTTTTTATCATGTTCGTTACGGACGCTTTTAACGTGCACGTCTTTCTACATCGTTCTCACTTGTATAATTTGAACATTAACGATGTAACCAATATTTTGTAATAATATTTTAATTTAAAAGAGTGTCCGTGGAGTTTCTTGCCGGTTCTTCTTCATAGTTCTACTACGCTTTAGAATGGGCAACTAGCCTCATCTTTCAGACTGACCGACCCCTTGACAATTCAAAAGTGCCTGTATTTGGTTTATTTGAAAAAATGCTTTGAGTTTGAGTTTCATGTTTTAAAATAAACGCTAAGTCTAATTTTGTGAATTTTAAACGAGTGAGTTTTTGCCTGTTCTTCTTCATAGGAAACTGCCACGCTTTGGTATGAGCCTATTATTGGTTTATTTGAAATAAATGCTTTGAGTTTGAGTTTTCAGTTAGGGAGCTCGACTCCCACGATGGGAAAAGTATTATTGGGTTTTCACATCAGGGATTTCTCAGAATCTTGTAGATCGGAGCTCACCCCCTATTGCCTTGCCTATACCTCCTAAAAACCGCTGCCTATGCTTTTTACACATGTACTATGTGTAATGTTATGTGGTATTTGTGCTCCAGGTCTGGTTATCTTCAATTACTTCGAGGATTGCATCAGAGCGGCTCGATTGTTCATCCTCAAGGAGTATGATGACACCCTACCTGCTGCCCGGAGGCATATGAGAATGTGAGTATCGCTATAGTTACTTTAATTCCAGTAGATTTAACTAGAAGCTTATGACCGAAGAATTAAAGACGCCACTGTTTCTAAAATTATGATAAGTTAACCTGGAGTCTCCTGTAGCGTCAACGTGTGCGCACATCGTGTTCTCGTACGCCGCACTAAGATGTTATAAATGTGAACAGACACACACAACACATTACACTACACTTTTGTGTGTATGTGTGTGTTTGGTGTGTGTTTGGTATGTGTTTGCGTTGGTGTGTGTGTGCGTGTACAGATGTGCTCTTTGCTCACTGCAGCTTAAATTATACTCTGTGATGTTCACGATGTTGCCAGATTCCAACGATCGCGTTTCTAAGTCAAAATCAAAAGTTTAGCAGGACATTCCAGACTTCGTTTTTGAGGAAACGGAGCCAGTTAGCATATAAGTGATCTATGCTATAGCACCTATACCCGCGTTTTTTTTTTCCAAAAAGAAATGTTTCGTATTTCATTTTACCATCTCTATTTCATTCCAGAATGTACTGGGTGGATGTAATCGTCCGCTGTCTGTTCTGGGGCCTCATGCTGTACTGGATGAGTGGATGGTTCACATCATCCAAGGCTGTCGTAGCCGACCTCAACGCAGCCCCCACTGTCAAAGCCATGGATGCATAGAGCAACCATTTTGATTTGTATTTAAAAAAGCGGAATATTATTATGTCACAGGTTTAGTTACATTTAAAAAATTGTAATCTTTTTACTGAGTTATAGTTATTCTGCTTTTATGACTAAGATGTTTTATGAGAAAATGGTAAACATTTCCGAAGAATGTTGCCAGTGACTTTTGTTATAACGAATTTATAACTATACAATGCTTACACACCCTTTATTGGTAAAGGGAGTGTGTAACTCTTATCCATAGCTTACACAATGTATAAGTACACAGTTGTTAAACAAGTGTTTAAAATATTTTTATTAGTAAGGCTGTTAGGGTGCATTAAGTAATACTATAATTAATTACAACCGTTATGATGTTCATAGTTTAACATGGTGTTGATTAAGGACGAATTCGTTCAAACTTTTGTTACTAGAATAAATATTATCCTGCGATTGAAATTTTGACAGCGTTTTCATTGTCAACCTGTCCGAAGTCAAAATATGATTCGCAAGATACGACATAAACTAGGTATAAACGTTTGGTTGAGTTTGAACTCAGTTGTATAATGTATACAGTTTATCTAAAGTCTAAAATGTTTCTATAATAACTTTGCGGTTTTGCTATTCTGTTTGTGTATTTCTATGTTGATAGTTGTATCTAAGCCAAATAAAATGGGAGAGGGCGCTGACTCCTGACATACAGGTACACCTAGTTCAAGAGTTAGAGGCTTCAAACCTGTTTCTGTAACCTACTAAGTCAAAAAAGAATTATTATTTTTATTTTATTACATACACATTGTAATTATATTTTTAAATATTAGAATATACAAAAATATATAAAAACATTTAAAAATATAAAAAATGGTAGCCCACCAGTATCGGGAACAGGGTCCAAGCTACCGGCGGTCAGGGCTCCAGAGAGAGGAACCTCCTAACAATGCGAGCCGTGTCCAGAAGTACCGCCTTCTGAATCAAGCCCCTAACCCAGCCGTCCAACGTGAGCCTCCTTAGGTGTTGGTCGAGACTCTTGGCAATTAAGCCATTGGCTGATACGACTATCGGCACAATTATTGTTGAATCCACATCCCACATGTCGACAACCTCGCGAGCCAAGTCAAGATACTTGATCTGTTTATCTTTCTCGGCTTTCACGAGATTCCCGTCATGAGGGACTGTTATGTCAACAATCATTGCGCGCCGCTCTGTTCGATCCACCACCACTATATCAGGTTTATTGGCAACAATAGTCCTATCAGTGATGATGGATCGATCTCAGTACAATGTGATATTTCCATTTTCGAGAACTGGGTCAGGCACATACCTGTAGTACGGCACTTCAGATTCTACAAGGTTGTATTTCAGAGCAAGTTGTTGATGGATAATCCTGGCTACAAGGTTGTGTCTATGCAAATACTCTTCGTTAGCTAGACGAGAACACCCGGAGATAATGTGTCGGATTGATTCTCCCGGACGGTGGCATGCCCGACACACGTCAACCGTGCCGTCCTTCATAATAAATCTCCGGTAATTCTTCGTCATGATAACTTCGTCCATAATTGCACAGACAAAACCTTCGGTTTCCCCAAAGAGGCCACCGAAACGTAGCCAGGCTACGGACGCTTGGAAATCTACATCGGGCTCATGTAGGGCTCGGAAAAAGCGTCCGTGAAGCTCCTTACTCTGCCATACCTCCCTGCGATCGTTAGTGTCAAGCACTACAAGCTTGCGCCAGTTCTCTTTAGCCAAGGAGAGTGGGGTGAGGCCCTTGTCCACCGCGACCACATCTCGATGCATCCCCATGTCCGGCGTCTAGGAAATATTCCCTGAGACTGCATACCTCGCGATTGTGGAGGGTTTTAGCGTTTAAAAAGCCTCGACCTCCACACTTTCGCGGGATATACAGTCTCATTACCGATGACCGTGGGTGATGCATTCGATATGCAGTCAGCAGCGTACGGACCCTCCTATCCAGGGCGTCGAGTTCGGTCTGAGTCCATTTGAGTATGCCGAAAGAGTACATTATTTTTATTATTCTTAAAGTGTAGGCTTGTTCAAATAATTTGCTTATAGTGTCTGTAAAGTATTACATATAGATTTTTTGTATATTCAAACTTGTAATAAGAATGCTCAGAAGACTTTATGTACCTAGGTAACGAAAATGTAATGTTGAATAAAAAATATTTTTACGAAATTAAAAGTGATTCAATATTGTCTAAAGTTGTGGTATAAACCACAGTTATATTTCAAATCCCGAGTCATCATTCTCCTGCCCTTATACCAACTTATGTAGGGGTCGGCGCAGGCGCAACATGTGATTTTCTTCCATTCTGCTCTATTAGTTGTCATATCATCGTTGACACAGTCCGTCCATAGTGTAATTGGTCTTCCACTATTCTTATAGGCGTGTCGTGTAAAATGTAATTTTCCTCATTCCGCATCACATAACCGATTTCCACACAACTTTGCAGTCACCGGTACCGCTTTAAGATTTCCTCTTATGTACTCATTTCTTATTCTATCCAATCCATCACGAGAACGATCATTAAAAAAAAAACTTTTTCATACTATCATTGGTTTATTTTTAACAGAAAGATAATTATTCTCTTATCCTATTCAATATTTTAGAATTTAGATGCGACACTGAATGAGAGACAGCTGCAGTGCAACCTAAATACATTTTCAAGGTTCTAATACCTATACCAAATAGCTTCTTAAAACACAATACGTTATTGTGATGAAGATTTAATCAAAATTAATCTAGTAATTTACAAGGTAGCCCCAAACGTACAGACAGACATAAAAAAACAAAAGTTTTGATTATTTTTGATTGCCAATGACTTACACTGCTACAAGGATCTCGGCGATCGAGTGATGTTGACAGGGACAGGGGGGGGTTATCTACAGCTATATTATGCCGCCAAATAAACCGAAACAGATTAAAAATAATAGCTATGAAAAAAATATTACACATTCAATGAAGTTTACTAATAAGAACTTACATAAAAATATTTCTACACAGTGAAAAAATAATCAAATTCAATATTTTTTCTTACATATAACCTTATTCAATAATAATGTAAGTAAAAAAAAACAATAATTTAAAAATGTTTTTTTTTTAGTTTTTAATCACACTTTCTGAAGATCGACACGTTTTTATATAAAAATGTGATATAAAAAATATGTTAAGAAAGTAAAATAAAATACGATTTACAAATTACAATATTTGGTAAGTATTCTGAAAGAATTAAAACAACAGAATTTTATTTTATAATATTACAGGTACATCAATATTTCTTAAATCTATAAAATGAGGTTCATAAAGGGTGACTTTCTATTCAGATCATATTTTTCTGTACAATCATTTTTACACTTCGAAGTGAAAAGTGTAACAAATAAGATCCCACAATAGATGCATTTATTGTACTTTAAGACCTTCAAGGTGTTAACTAATAAGATATTCTCATTTGAGAGCTCTTTTATGCATAATTATGTTTATTAATTTGATATGAACATGGAATTACTAAGAATTACATGTTAGATATTGGTACCCATCAATCATGTCTGTGTGGCTAATTTAATATAACTCTGTATAATAAATATAAAATACTGATGACAGTTATTTAAAAGATAAGAAGTTATTTAAATGAATGTCTGGAAAATAGTCAATTTTGCAGTCCTTAAGCCTCTGTGCTGTCCAGCAAATTATGAGATATTTAATTAGATGAATCGACCATTTTATTGTTCACAAACGTCATTATCCTACCGTAAGCGACCCGCAAGGAACCTGAACAGATAATATCCCGTAGCCGCTTGGAATAATTTGTGTACCCAGTATAATCTGAAACAGGATAAGTACAAAAATTACCATCTGACTGAGACAACTGAGACTCGGTAATACGATAGCCCTTAGCGTCTCCTCTTAATTAAACTACAAAATGCAGTAAAAAAACTCACCTTCTTAACTTAGTCCGCGCAACAGGCAGTGATTCAGCCGTATCCTTCAGAATGTACCGCCTGATGCCGAACATATAAGCACCGATGTACGAGTCCCAGTCGAAGTCAGCGGGCCAATGCGGGAAGGCGCCCGAGTCCCTGGCGACGCTGGCGTCCTCGTGGAGCGCCGTCAGCTCGGCGACACCGAACTGCCACTCATGGTTGGCGAAGTACTCGCCTGTTGCAGCCGCCATCTTGAATCGGCGGGCTAGCTTCATCATTCTGGAGGAGGGAAAGATGGTTTTAAGTTAAGATAGTTCATGAAACGCTTAACGTTGATATGACTATGTCTACCATTTTCATCATTAGATCAACTATGGGCTCCTATTGGCTCTAACGGTCATCTGTTGTACGAGAAATGCGCTGAGTCTACTGCCATTTAAATTTGGCAATTCTTCGGGCTATGTCGGTTACCTTTTGGATGGCAATGCAAGCCGATGGAAAGTGGTCACAAGGACATCTGCGACACCAGAGGCATCACAGATTCGTTGCCATCCTGGAGACAAAGCTGTAAGGTGTCATGTGCCTGTAATTACAACGGCTCCCTTCAAATCAGGACACAGCGACGCTGCTTGGCAGCAGTAATAATGGTATGGTGGTAGCACTTCCCCGGACCAGCTCCTGCACAAAGAGCTCTATAACAACTAAAAGTTCGTGGTTCTCCTGCGAACCTTCTCAAAACACACATTATATGGTCTTCCTTCCCTGAGCCCTCAACAGCAGGTCATACATAAAGGCTGACAGGCCGTTGCACTTATTCTAAGATACTCAGCGTTGATGGCTATTGAGGTACTTACATGGCATTCCTTCCCTGTGCCCTCAGCAGCAGGTTGTACATGTAGGCTGACAGGACGTGGCACTTGTTCTAATATACTCACTGTTGATGTCCAGTTAGGTACTTACATGGCCTTCCTTCCCTGTGCCCTCAGCAGCAGGTCGTACATGAAGGCTGGTAGAAAGTGGCACGTGATCTCCCAGAACGTGTTCATGAAGCGAGACTCCGTGAACGCGAAGTTTGGGTACCACATCACGTATCTAGAATAGAAAGATTTTTTAATGTTAGTACACAAATGCACGTATGCACGGCGACATATCAATCCTAACATAACTCCTAACATAACTCCTAACATAATTATTATCTATCCTTAATATTATAAATGTGAAAGTGAGTGTGTTTGTTATGCTTTCACGCTTAAATGGCTGAACGGATTTAGATAAAATTTGGCGTATGGGTAGACCAAGGACATAGGATGGACTTTTTATTCCGATAGTACGTTCCCGTGAGATAATTAGTGACCTCCACGCGGGTGAAGCCGCGAGCAGAAGCTAGTCAAGTTATACAGGGTCAAATTGAATTAGCTAACGAAACTTTCGTGATGTGATGATTCAGTATCAAAAATGTAAAACAATACAAAAAAAAACTTCTCATACTTCTCGCAACTGCAGCTGATTATGGGCTCAACGGCAACGGTCTCATATCACGGGTACTATAGATACTTGAAAATTATTAAAATTATAGTAACATTACGCCTTTTCATTCGTACCACCTATTTGAGGGCATCCTAATATAGCCGGCCCATTGCCACTGCAGCTTGCTTATTATGTGGGCTATGTCGACAACTTTGGTTATCTGTCGCATCACCTAATGACGGAAAGTCATCACATACTTAGTATTTTACATGAAGCAACTGCCGATCTGCACTACTACTTCATAACAAGATTGCCAGACTTTCGGTCTATGCTTCATGGTTATAAATGATAAATGATAAATGATAAATGATTTTATTTCTGTAAGTAGGTTTTTACAAACACTTTTACACGTCAAAACATATTTTTTTAAACTAGATGAGGCCGGCGTTTCCTATCTGACTACTCTGAGAAGAAAGGCCGAAACAAACTCAGAGGTCACAGTCTCTTTTAAAGTCCAGACATAATCTTGGTCAGATCATGTGAAGACCATGTCGATTGGTGTCTGAAATGGTCTTTTGATGAAAGAACCACACAGATTGAGTGGACCTGTCCAGTCAGTGCACGCATTTGTCAGTCGTTGTGCAGCTCAACTCATAACTAAAGGAGCTCAACGATTCAACGAACAATACCAAAGAAAGGACATTTGGCTAGGCCGCAAAAAATACTCAAAACTGCCAGACCATATTAAAAACTAACTGCGAATAAAACAAAATTAAACAATGATCCACATAGTCTTCACATTTACAATAATTAAAACAATATAATACTACACAGAGTAAATATTCATGTCATTGCATAAATAAAATTCATCAATGTCAATGTGTATATTCGGACATAATCTTGGTCAGATCATTTGAGGACCATGTAGGTTTGTGTCCGAAATGGTCTTTTGAGGAAAGACCATACAGATTTGAGTGGACCTGTCCAGTCAGTGCACGCATTTGTCAGTTGTCATGCAGCTCAACTCAAAACTTAAGGAGCTCAATGATTTGACGAACAATACCAAAGAAAAGACATTTAGGTAGGCCGCATAAAGTACTCAAACTGCCAGACCATCATTAAAAGAAAGAGACAAAAAAAAAAAAAACAAACAATGACCCACATAGTCCTCACATTCCTAATAATTAAAATAATATAATATAATACTATACAAAGTAAATATTCATGTCATTGTTTATATAGAATGTTATATAGAATAAGAAAATATAAATAGCTAGCAAAATAAAAAGAGTAAAAAAACAACATTCACTGTAAGTTTATTGGAGCAGCTCAATCCCAAGCCTTTTTGTCCTCAATATAATCTTTAACAGTATAAAAGGCTTTTAGGCACAGTTTCTGTTTTATAAAACATTTGAATTTATTAAGGCTTAGTTCTTGAATGTGGCTAGGAAGTTTATTATAAAAACGTATACATTGGCATCTAAACGAGCTGCCTATTTTTTTGAGCCTGGTTGTAGGAACAACAAATTTGTGTTTGTTCCTAGTATTTACATTATGGATATCACTGTACTTTTTAAACAAATTGATATTTTTATGTGCGTACAAAAGATTTTCATAAATATACTGAGAAGCTACAGTCATTATATTAATCTCTTTAAATTTTTCTCTGAGGGAGTATCTGGGACTTAATTTATAAATTGAACGGATTGCCCTTTTTTGTAAAACAAAAATTGTCTGAATATCGGCGGCATTTCCCCATAACAGAATACCGTACGACATTACGCTATGAAAATAACTAAAGTATACTAAACGGGCTGTGTCTAAATCCCTTAAATCACGAATTTTTCTAACGGCGTATGCTGCAGAGCTAAGCTTTTTTGACAATTTATCTATATGGGGGCCCCATTGAAGCTTGGCATCCAAAGTTATGCCTAAGAACACAGTGGTATCTTCGGGGTTCAACTCTTCACCCTTTATGAGAACACTAGTTTTTACTTGTCTAACATTAGGTATTGTAAACTTAATACATTTGGTTTTTTTCTCGTTAAGAAGTAGGTTGTTAACATTAAACCAGTTAACTACTTTTTCGAGGGCACTATTTACATTGTCAGTAACCAACTGCTGACGTTTGAGTTTAAATAAAAGTGAAGTGTCGTCTGCAAACAGCACTATATCATGATTATCCTTTATGAGGCAAGGCAAGTCATTTATATAAATAAGAAACAAAAATGGGCCGAGAATTGAGCCCTGGGGGACCCCCATTCTTACTACAGATCCGGGTGATCTTTTCCCGTTAACATCAACTCTCTGAATCCTATCACTCAAATATGAAGTAAGAAGATCCAGAGAAGAGTTTCGGATTCCGTAGTGGTGCAGTTTTCTGACCAAAGTTTCATGAAGAACGCAATCGAATGCCTTGGACAAATCGCAAAAAATACCCAAAGCATCGCATTTATCCTCCCATGCATTATAAACATGTCCTAAAAGTTCAATACCGGCATCAGTAGTCGAACGACCCCTTGTAAAACCGAACTGTTGGTTATGCAATAATTTATGTTTATTGAAAAATATTTGGATTTGATCTAAAATAAGTTTCTCGAAAATTTTACTAAATGTAGGTAGTACTGAAATAGGTCTATAATTAGTAGGGTCTGATGTACTACCCGATTTAAACAACGGTATTATTTTACTGTTTTTCATAAGATCAGGAAACTCACCACAGTCAATACAATTATTAAAAATAACAGCTAAAGTAGGTGCGACAATGTTTATAATCGACTTAGCAACGTCCACAGAATTACCCCATAGATCTGCGGTCTTTTTAACATTTAACGTGTGAAAGGTTTTAATTACATCTTTACAGGTGACATATTGGAAACTAAATTCTGAATCACAAACTTGAACGTTTTCTATAAGTAAAGACTCTGCGGCAGTGGGTGATGAGTTTAGAGATTTTGTAGTTGATATAGGAATCTCTGTAAAGAAATTTTCAAATGCCATGGCGACTTCAGAATCTGATTTAATTATATTGTCATCAATAGCAAGGCTGTAGTCACTACTTCGGTTGGATGACCTTCCCGTTTCACTATTAATGATATTCCATGTCATCTTAATCACATTACCACTATTTTTAATTTTTGAGTTCAAGTAACGTGACTTGGCCATACAACAAACTTTTTTAAATAATTTAGAATAATTCTTAACATATAAATTAAATTCAGCAGTGTTTATACTAGTCCGTTCATCATACAACTCATATAGTCGTTTTCTACTTTTATGTATACCAATGGTGGCCCAGTCACTGAAGGAAGTGATACTATTAACCGACAATGTCTTAGGAACGAAAGTATTCTCAAATTGTGTGCAATACATATTAAAAAAATCATTATATTGTTGATTAGGGGCGTCATTAGTTGACAATAGTGGTAATTTACTCAGAATTTTAGTTTTAAATGTTTCCAAACGCTTAGTCGTTTTTGGGTTCACAGTGATTTCTTTTTTAGTAACTTTTTTGCTTTGATATGGAACAGTGATAAATTGTCCGCAATGATCTGATTCTATTAAATTAATATTTTTTTTGTGGGCTGGTGTAACATCTGTATAAATGTTATCTAGACATGTGGCACTAGTGGGGGTTATTTTAGTGGGCTCTAAAAATTGGTGAGCAAGATTGTATGACTGAAACAAACTTATAATTTTAGTACTTAAACCCGAATTTTCTAATAGATTAACATTAAAATCACCACAAGTGATGATAGACTTAGGTTAGACTGTTTGCCACACTTTCGATCTTCTGACTACCATTTACGACTCTCAAAGATCTACGAATGACAGCAGGGACCAACGAATTTCCGAGTCACGGAGGGGTCTCGTTATGTAATGGATGGTCTTGCATCCACGGTCCGCCTTCAGAATGCGTCGGAAATCGGCTGTTGCAAACTTGTTCTTCTTTCTTTATTTGTTGCTAAGCCACGAGTACCTCATAAGCTGGTAAGTAAAAGTAAACTACCTGAATACTTACTTGGTGGGATTCTCCAAAGCCCATTTGATGCATAGTTTGGTGAACTGCCCCCATTGGAGCGGGTTGATAGATCCTGACGTCACGTTGTAGACTGGGCAACGACCCGGCCTGGAATAAATGAATAAGGACTTTAGAAGATTCCTGTAGGGAGGGGAAGAATACCGAAGTTATGGTTAGACATCATGGCCACGTTCAGTTGGCACTCCAGAGATTAAGCTGTCACATAGCACATAATATAACATAATAGCAAGTCTCTTTAAAAGGGTGGGCACTTGGACGGAAGTGTAAAGTAAAACCACATATTACCAGTAATGTTCAAGGTCGAGCATATTGCCACCAACTGGGCAAACATCGAGATTCAGTGTTCATAGAAATTCCTGACCTTAACTTTCTACCAGTCATGTACGAGGTAATTAAGAGCTAATTTGGCGAAGCTACGCATCTAACGAAACTATATTATATCTATTTTCATCAAAATACAAAATCAATCAATCAAAATATTTGATATCACATAAACATACGTGGGTACTTATGAAACGTCAGAAGCTAGGTGCACGGTTCCAATTGGTCGTTTCCTATGGAGAAGAGCCGGCAAGAAACTCCACGGTTACTCTTTTAAAAATAATTGACTTTCACAATGTTATAAAAATACAATGTTTATAGATATGGGAGGACAGTGTAGGCCTGTCAACACGTACCAGGTACTTTTTTTTTTGTTTGGTATATTATCAAATAACTTCTCTCGCTTTGGGCGGAGCGGGAGGGTGTGTCAGACTCTTACTGACTAAAACCCACCCGCATTCCATACGTTGCCTGTGTTGCCAGGGGCCTCGGTAATTGTGCTGACATCATCATGAGGCGCGCGTGCAACCCAACGCGCCATCGACCCGGGCCTGGTCCTTATCGGACGGCGAGCTACCCATTGCTCACCGTCCGCAAGCCCGCGCCTACGGCGCAGAAGGAGGTGACGGCTTCCCATGCCCTCTCACTCCATAGCATGGCCTGAACCAGGGCCAGACGCGAGAGATCTCTGCCGCCGATCGCCTCCATGAAGACACGGCGTTGCTCTGCCCAAGCCGTGCAGACCTCCACCGTATGCTCTACCGTGTCCTCCAGGCGATCCACACAGTGGTGACACCTGGGCATTTCCTCCCGCCTTATCCAACACAGGAACCTCTTGAAGCTGCCTTGACCCGTGAGGACCTCCGTCAGGCGGAAGTTGAGGACGCCATGGCGCCTCTCTAGCCACTACTCAAAGAGGGGACTTATCGCCGCAATTGTGGCGTGCCTAGCACTGGGTTGTGACAATCGCATTCTCCATGTCGCCATGAGATCCCGCCAAAGCGCTGTCCGCTGTGCCTCGATTTCTTGCGGCTGCGGAGTTACGCCCCGGCGTTTCGCATCCTCGTGCCACTCCCATACGTGCGCGAGGACTTTTGTCTCCAGATCCCATGGTGGCAATCCAGCAAGGAGGCTCATCGCCTCACCGGAGACCGTGCGGTATCCCCGGATCAGCCAGATGACCATGACCCTTTGGGCCGAGCTCAACCGGCGTGCTGGCCGCAGTGCCAGGGAACGCACCCACACAGGAGCCCCGTAAATAGCCATGGACCGCACGACCCCCGCGTAAACCCTCTGGCAGGTGGCGTTTGCCTCCTGCACCAGGACCAACGTGTCGTCAGCGTAGCACACTACGCTGACGCCGCCGCTAGGGAGGTCGGCGCGCATCACCCAGTCGTATCCGATGTCCAACAGGTGCGGCCCCAATACCAATCCCTGTGGGTCACCGCACGACAACTATTGCCGGTTCCCCACTCCCTGGTGATCGGGGTAGATGACGGCCCCGTCCGTCAGATAGGCCTCGACCAAACGACAAAGGTAGGTCGGCATCCGGTGGTACCAGAGTGCCTCCCTGATGCAACTCCAGGGCAGGGTATTGAAGGCATTGGCGATGTCCAGAGACACCGCCAAAACAACCCCATTACCCGTCGTGAGGGCCCACAAGCGCATGATGAGGTAGGCCTAACAAGGCAGAATGATAAAACATATATCATGCTATATATACTCACTGCTTGACCCCTTGTCTCCAGGCAGCCAGGATGCAAGAGTTGACCACCATATCGACGGGCACCAAATCTACTACGTACCGCTCACGGCAGTAGCCGGAACGGTACGTGCCGCGGGATATCTCCATGATGATACCTGGAACATGGAAGAGTTAGTAGATTCTTCAGCAATGATAGTATAAGTGAAGATACTTCGTACACCAGCATTTTTTTTACAAAACGGGGTATGCTATAATTAGCACGAGATACTTTAGATACTATTAGGTCGTATGTTTATCAAAAATAAGTGCTTTTACTTACTGATTTACCTACTAAGGGGGTTGCGCTGAGGTAGAAATTCAACAAATAATGTATTTAAATAATTATGATCATTAAAATCATCAATACAGCTCTGTAAGTACAAATTATTTTGTATATATCTCGCAGATGGATTGCTTAATTTGCTGATTTACATAACCGCTAGCTGTTTTAATTTTATTTTGTTGTTAGGACACACAGAGCCTCGAATGATAAAATTTAAAACTAAAATCGTACTGACGTTATATGACACGCTGTTTTACATAAGCTCTCAATACTGCGTGTTTAAGTTCAGTAATTATGAAAAACCACTAAACGTCGTTCAGATGTTTTACATAACGGAGCTGTTTTGTAAAACAGCAAGAGGTTATGTAAAACAGCTAACGGTTATCTAAAACAGTTCATTTGATAGTCCATTTGAGATATATACATATTTTCCATCGTCATGTCATATTTTAAAACTGATCTGCAAATTTCAAAAAACTGAAGAAAATTTGATTTTACTCGCGCATTCGCCTAAGAGGGATACGCTAAGGTGTCCCACGAAATTAAATTTTTCTTACGTTTTTTGCAGTTTGCAGGTCAGTGTTAGGTTGTACCTTGATCAAAATATGATGTACGACCGTAACAAATATGGCTTTACAGAATTATAATAATTAGAATCAGCACTACAACTCTTTAGGTTAGAATTGGCCTCAAATGTCATGATTTCATGAAATAGTCATTCAATAGGGTAATATGAACTTAGAGAGTTGTATTTATATATGATGCGGCCGTGAATAAGTTAAAGAATTTCTCTGAGAAGAAAGGCCGAAACAAACTCAGAGGTCACAGTCTCTTTTAAAGTCCAGACATAATCTTGGTCAGATCATGTGAAGACCATGTAGATTGGTGTCTTTTGATGAAAGAACAACACAGATTGAGTGGACCTGTCCAGTCAGTGCATGCTTTTGTCAGTTATCATGCAGCTCAGCTCATGAAAACAAGACGTATGTTTCTTCTGCATTAGGTACCTACCTACTCTTCGTGCATTTGCAATATGGGTATAATTTTTATTTGAAGCTGTTTCGACTCACCAGTTACTCCGTAGACATTATCGATCCATCCTGGGTAGGGCTCCTGCAGGGCAGCAGTTACTGGAAGTAACAGAAAAACATTATTAAAATAACCACAAACAAGTTTCGATAACGGATAAAATGAGCGTGGATGAATTGAAATGATCAGGTATAGTACGAAGATCTTTTGGCGCGTGGCCAATATCGGAACTAAGTCTGCCATCTTGTTTTTTTTTAAAGGATATTACAAAAAAAAAAAATACACACGTCATTCAAGCGCCAAAAGATCCTTATAGCAGTAGGTACTTGGGCGTTAATGTGACAAATCGAGCTTTAGAAAAAGACTGTCGCTGGCAGAGACAACGTGAGACTAAGACGGACTTTTTCTAAAACTCGTGGTGATATTTAAGGGAAAAGAAAAAGAAAGAAAAATACCGTTTATTTGCGGTAAACATGACACAAAGAAAGAACACAAACACTAAAAGGACAAGTCTGGTGAAAATATCGCGCCACATTCACGCAAAACGGCCATCGCTCAGCATAATGCAGTGACCCTATGCGAGACAGAATCCCAACGGTGGGTTTCAGCGACAGCCGGCGCTGACGTGATGACGTCGACCGGTGCTGGGCTGCGTACTGAATCAAGGAGCAAAAAATGTTACTACCGAATTTTCAAAAGCTTAGAGACATAATTCACACATAGTGGCAGGGCCGGATTTAAGGCAGGGCAAAAGGAGCCCTGACCAAGGGCCTCCACAATTTTATTTTTAATAATAAAAAAGTTCACATTTGCCAGATAGGAAACGCCGAGCTCATCTAGTTTTTTTTTCTAAATATGATTGACGTGTAAAAGTGTTTGTACAAACCTACTTACCTACATAAAATAAAATCATTTCAAATCATTTCATTTCACAAAGAACCTGTTTTCGAAGATGAAAATTAAAATAAATAGACTTCGGACTAAAATGATACAAAACCGCACTATAAAAGTTATTCCTATTGAGTACCTATTGAAAGTGTTTTACTCCGAGAACTGGATTTCACCGAAATTATCAATGATTTTTCGACAAAAAAAGCTCGTTAAGTTCCATTCGCCTAACATTTATCTTTTTGCTTTTGTACATTTTTAGTATAAATGATTTAAAAATGTGAATTTTTTTTTAAGTCTGTTCCAAAAATGTTCAGGGCCTTCACTTCTTGGTTGCCTCGGGGCCTCCAGCCCTATAAATCAGGCCCTGCATAGCCAGCACGCGAAAAAAGGAGGAGGTTTCAAATCAACTATTCAGTTTATTTTTCGTCGGTTTAATTTTTTATTAAAAGTTCCTAAAAGTTGGTAATACGTCGTCGGAAAAATAATGAGATGCAAGTAAAATTAAAACTTAAAGTGCGTGAGTTTTAAAATATCTAGTTTAGTTCTAGTTTAGTGCTTTTTTTAAAATATCGATGTACTTACAGTTAACTGTAAGTACATCGATATTTTGCGTAATCGCAGAATGTTGTCATGAAGGAAATGTCCACTTTCTCGACTCCCAACCTGTTTCATGGTATTACATAAGCTTACAATGGTTATTGAGAAATGGGCGAGACATTTATAACCAGTCTCACCTCAGTTTCTAGTCCCCAGCTACACCGTCTGTAAAGGCCCATCGTCCACGGTGCTTCTCAAAAGTGACATCTTAAGGCTCCCTGAGACAGGCGTGACGCGGCAGTGAGACGCAGCTCTAGAACAATTTCCATGAAGTTTTCATAGGAATTGTTCTTTTATCGAGTCTTAGATCCTAGATCGAATCTTAATGAGCGTTTAGTTAAAAACCCAAATCACCAACGAGTAGCCAGAATGTCACAGCAATTTCAATGGCATTTCGTACACGACGCGACTTAAGGTTGATTTCCACCAAACGGCTCGCATCGCATCGGATCGGAACGGATTTTACAATTTTTAAACGATATTAAATCCCGTATATTAATAAAACTAAAAAGCTGGAAATAAAACAAATTATTTAAAAACAAAAACCCGTCTGCTAAAACACATAACTGAAAAGAGAAAAACCGGCCAAGTGCGAGTCGGACTCGCGCACGAAAGGTTCCGTACCATTATCTATGCAAACGGCAAAAAAATCGAATCTGTTGTATGGGAGCCCCTTAAACATTTATTTTATTCTATGTTTTAGTATTTGTTGTTATAGCGCCAACAGAAATACATCGTCTGTGAAAATTTCAACTGTCTAACTATCACGGTTCATGAGATACAGCCTGGTGACAGGCGGAGAGACAGGTGGATGGACAGCGGAGTCTTAGTAATAGGGTCCCGGATTACCCTTTGGGTACGGAACCCTAAAAACTACCTAGATTATAATGCTTGTTTTTTCTCTTTTCAGAGTGTTTTAGCAGTCGGGTTTTTGTTTTTTAAATAATTTGTTTTTCATAATGTACACGAATCTTGAACGGACTATTTTTACGTCAAACCATCGCAAATCAATATTTTCGCGTGTCTTAGTAAGCAGCTGTGGCACATACATTATTAATTAAAATTATCGGAGCACCTCACCCCTGTCGGGTAAATCGATATGATGGCTGTAGGTCAAAGGTACATGAATTTTAGACGAGCTTTGCTTTCAGTTCAACTGTCAATCTTTACTCATCAAAAACGTTATCCTTCTTTTTGGGCAGTCGGGTAAAAAGTACTCTGGTTCACTGACTAAAAGACAACGAACTGTCTTAACTAAACATGTAATACAAGTATTATTATGATTTAGATGGCAAAAAGCCGTTTGCCCACCTTACGTCTCATGTGTATGTAATTACACCGGCACCCATATCCTTCAAACCGACAAAGCTTGGCGGCAGAAACAGTATGGTGATCAAAGGCCTCGTTAAGGAGTGGGGGGGCAGGGAGAGAGAGCGACGTCTTTGATGGTGGTAGTACTTCCCCGGAATAATGGTAAAAACAAAGTCAAAGTCAAATTATTTATTTCAAATAGGCACATAAAAGACACTTTTGAACGTCAAAATTAACAAAACAAAAATAGAATTGATTCTAGTTGCCCCTTCCAAAAGGTAGATTCGTATGGAGAAGAATGGGCAAGAAACTCCACCGTTACTCTTTTAAAATGTTTTACAAAATTTTGTATATGTACATTTTAAAATTATATGTGAAGACGATGCACCTAGAATAAAATTACTATACCAAAATAAGTAAAAAACAATGAAAAATAAAGCAATGACAGATAAATGAATTATGTGATAGGTACATGATGCTCACATATTTACAAACATTGTAAAAGTATACGTTTTCCTAAAAATAATAAATAAAGTAACAGGTCAGTGTGTGAGTTAAAGTAATCACAGAATTGAAATTCAACATTGATTTATTATTTGTATCAAATAATAAATTGTACAATTAAAATAGCAACCAGTTTGATTTTGTCTAGACTCTAGATTGTCCTATGGAGCTGGACCAGCATGTTTCCAAGCATTCTTATCATGGATATAATCCTCTAATTTGTAATATGCTTGTTTACAAAGTGTACTTTTAACATGAGTTTTAAATTTTCTTTCATTTAATTGCAATATTTCACAAGGTATTTTGTTGTAACATTTGACACAGTAGGTACCCCATAAAAGATGTATGTACTTTAGATAATCTGAAAAATAGTTGGTAGAGCTCCGTCACAAAGGGCTCTAACATTATGGGTGCATAAGAGGCCCATGAACAGCAATAACGTAGACCCATGAACAGCAATGATAGACAGCCATCTAAAACTATTACGCCTAAACACAACATGAATTATATTCATAGTGTTATTCGAATTTAAATAAATTCATTGTATGCATAGCACAACTCTAAATCGCTTTGTCTCTCCAAAAGGAACTACCGAATTAAGTAATGTCCTTGGAACAGGTCAAGTGTGTTAAAAGAAGCATATTAAAGCACATTTGGACTGAGAACCGCAAAGTTGTGTAGTACAGTAGGCCGGGCGTCAGTGGTAACAAAACTAGTATAAGCATATTAAGCATAATCAGTCTATAATGTTCCCACTGCTGGGATACAGGTCTCCTCTCTGTGAGAGCGAGTGGGCTGTAATCCACCACGCGGGCCCAGTGCGCATAGACAGATGTCGCATGTCTGCGAATTTTTGATTCAAAAACATGCCGGTTTCCTCGCGGTGTTTTCCTCCACCGTTTTGAGAGCAGTGGTGATGAAATTATTTGCACAAAGTAAAACGCCTGTCAGGGTTTAAACTTACAATCTACATCTCTTAAGTCGCGGCCATTACTACTGGGCCACCACTGTTCCTACTGGCCCACCACTGCCCCATCCAGTATAAGCTGGCCTCTATTTCTATTGAAACTCCGTACTACGCTAGGCCAGCACAAGGTCAAGTGTTTCCCCGAAAAACGGTGGACTGTACTAGTAGCAAATTATTAAAAGAAACAAAAGTTTGGCGAAGTTCATTCGACTGCTAAAAGTAGTACACCCACATTTCGCCGGTTATATTCAAGTCCCATGTAATTGGCACAAGCCTAGACTCCGAAAACCCTATAACACGTTGCCCGACCTGGGGATTGAAGCCAGGACCACTCTTTCGGTGGCAGGCCTACCATACACCACATGTCAATATACTTATTATAATTTACTTTTTGGCAACCTTGCGTACTTAATGGTTCCTTATTAAGGGTAGACTAAATTATGGGTCATGAATTACAATTGTGAGTATGGATGTCTTACGTCGCGTCGCTTCTAAACTGCTAAGCTGATTTTTATAGATATCGTGTACCGGACTTCGTGACGTTATTTTTTGGTGACGTCGTAATTTAACCACTTTTGGCAACAAAATCTTTGGTTTCCTTTTGGTTTTCCAAGAAAGTGGTGAACGGTCACACAAAGACATTAAATTATTTGCGATCACACATTAATACATCGCTCTTAGATAGATTTGTTTCATAAAAACAAATCTCATAAGTAGAAACTCTTAAGGAACAAATCTAACTTAGAGAGATGTATGAATGATTTTAATGATTATAATTCTGTAAGTAGATAATATATTTTATAAGGTCGCGAATCATATTTTGATCAAGATACAACCTGACTTTGACCTGCAAATTGCAAAAAAAGTAAAAAAAAAAAAATCGGGGTACACAAAGGGAAGAGGGTCTGCGGAGTTTCGTTAATTAATTTCATTTGACCCTGTATATAACTCGACGTGCCATATTAACGGCCAGATACTATAAGTATCATTTTGCTTCAAGTTCGAATAGAACTTTGCAAATACTAAGACAAACCTACCCAACAAATAAAATATTGAGTGACCAAACATTGGTTGCCTGCGAGCCAATCGATTCGCCTATCATTATTTGATGAATGTCATGAGAAGTAGTGCAAGACGGGCGCCTTGTGGGAAACTATACACATTGATGGTAATTATTAGGGACTGTGTGACCTACCCGTGTTCTCAGTAAGTTGGGGGAATAGGGCGTTCTTCCTGACTTTTGGTACTTCGGATTTTTTATTCATAACGTTTTTTTTTAAGGCCTACAATTTAAACGGTCACCAAAATATTTTTTGAATAAATAATGTAAAACATGACTGTGATCGTTTCTGCAATGTACTTAACATCTTGCATGCTTTGTGTGTACATACTCATGTTTCGGACAAATAAATTTATCTATCTATCTATTCCCACGACATAGAAACTTACGCGGGTGAACCAGGTGCGCAGTTATCAAGAAATAAAAATAATTGTGATCCACAGACAGTTTAAGTTGTTAATCAAATTGTTAAGAGATTGATTGGTTGATATTGATTTGATTTGTTTGAAAAGAGTCAAGGCATTTTATTTTTTCTTTTGGGAATTATCGTGCTCGTAACCCTATTTTGATGATAAACTAATACTATAATATAAACTTACCTATAGAAGGTCTGACGATGCAGACGGGGAGGTTGGTGTGGCTGTACACGATGGACTCGGCCAGTGCCTTGGTCAGCGTGTAGGGGTTCGGATGCTCGCCCTGGAAGAAAACGATAAATATTACTTTCTTGATATAGCTTGTCTAAAAGCAGACAATTCCAAAGTGCCTTGTAAATGGTTAATTAAAATATATTATTTTCACACATTCAGTATTGCCGCTCGTGGAGGCTTTTCAAATGTGAATAAACAATTGATTCAAATTGCACTGGCGAAATGTCGGAGCACTATATATATGTAGGCACCCTTCGGGGATAACAAGCGTGATGTTAGGTTATGTTATAGAATTTAAAATACAGGATATAGAATATTCTATCCCTGTCCATCCTGTATTTCAAATATTCTATCCCTGTCCATCCTGTATTTCAAATATTCTATCCCTTTCCATCCTGTATTCTATCCGGAAAGGGATAGAATATTTAAAATACAGGATGGAAAGGGATAGAATATTTGAAATACAGGATGGAAAGGGATAGAATATTTTCGTTTCTTATTGGCCACATACGGGCTTCTTTTTCAGGCATTTGTATCGGATTGATACCCTGTTCAAAAATGTTTGAACGCCGTTATACTTACTTATATTATCAGCCTTTAATGTTCCCACTGCTGAGACACTGGCCTCCTCTCTTCGAGAGAGAGTGGGCTCTACCACGAGGGTCCAGTGCGGGTTTGTAGATTTCACATGTCTTCGAATATTTGGTTCTAGGACATGCCTGTTTCCTCAAGAGGTTTTCCTTCACCATTTTGAGAGCAGTGGTGATGGAATTATTTACACAAAGTAAACCGCCTGGCTGGGTTCAAACCCATGACCTAGGACTCGTAAGTCGGGGCTGTTACCACTGGGCTACCACTGTTCTCTCCCGCTCTATACCTACTTATTAAATAAAAATTAGGTAATATTTATTTTATGTAAGTGAAATCTTCAACATTTAAGGTAATACTTCCCTTCAATTACCGTCCCGTTTCCACTTCTTATAAGTTTTCTGAAACCAAACTCTTCTGTACCAACCTGCAAAGTCTCAGAGATGACCTCCACAGTTTCCGGCGGCAACATCTTGGTGCACCTGACGATGCTATCCGGGTCGTAGGGAGGCGGGTACACTCGCTCTTCGATGAGGGAGCGCGGCGCGTTGCTGTACGCCGTTGATACGTGCACTAGGGCCTGATGGGGAGATGCAATACAACTGAGTTGACATTTTGAATAGTTGAGCTACTTAAATAATGCTATCCTCATGTTCGTGATTGGGCGCCGTTAGTTGGGATTTGGTTGATCGGGGTTGATTAGACTGCTATGGTGTATCAATCAGCTGAACAATTAAGTTTCCTGATCATCCATTGTTTTCGCAATCATAACTTTTACGACAATGTGTCAATGATATTTGATTGAAATGACTAACCATGAAACTGGTTGCCTACTCTAGCCGTCATAGGTGGACTACCTTGAGGACGCAACGGCCACTATAGTGGTTTAAATTTGACGAATCTGATGGCTGAGCTGACTTGTTTGTATTGTAGGCTTAGAAATATTACTTACCTTCAACTTATGCATATCCTCAGCCAACTTCAGCAGCGTGGCAGTTCCCTGCACATTCAGGGTAGTGGCAGCATGCAGCGGCTCCGTGAACCTCACAGTAGCAGCGGAGTGGAACAGGGTGGTCACTTTCCCCAACAGCTCTCGTTGTTCAGGGCTCACTCCGAGGTTAGGGGCAGAGACGTCACCAGTGATCGGGTACAACTTGCCGAGACGTTCTGGCCAACGGGCTCTGATACGATCGAAGACCTGGGGAGGAGATGGGCTTTATGTTATTGTTTGAATGGTGTAGTTTTTCTGAGTGTTTCGTCGGTCTAGTGAACTCTAGGGATTGCCAGCTCGACTGTTGAGAAGGGGGTTCTGGTGATTCCGAAGTAGGGCTAAGCGGTTATTTCGATCAAAAATATCTCCGTAGCAGCTGCAGCCCGCATTCTGATTCGGATTTCTGCCCAGTTCATAGCGAGCAGGGACACTGCTTACAGATCAGATGACTAGTGGAGCCGAAAGGTTCTGGAGTAGCGTCCGCGTACCGGAAGACATAGCGTTGTGTAGCGGTGGACCGATGACCTTGTGAAGGCCGCAAGAATTTGGATGCGACCTGTGTTCAGCAATGGACGACTTTTTACTGAAATGATGATGATAAGGGTCACCGGTTTCATGGAGTGGCTCAAGGTTCGATCCTTATGTTCTTGACTACTAAGGTGTGCACTCTCAAGGAATATACCTAGAACTTTTGAAAAACCTTAGGTGTGGCTACCGTGAGAACTACACTCATAAAATACGCCTCTATGCCAATCTCTTTGGATAATACAAAGATACGACATTAGGTGGTTTTTTAATCTACCTTCTTCCAGTTTCGCCGACAAAAGGAAATAATTAAAATAAAAATAATTTTGTACCTACTTCATGTAGGGAAAGTAGCATGTTGATCTATGAGAAAACAGGGAGACCAAAGAAAATATTGATGGAATAAGAGAAAGATGATACTGATGATAGAAAATCACGTGGTGCACCGATTACAATAAATAAAGGGCAGAAAAATTATGACTTCCAAAAAATAAAAGGACAAAAGTATAACACCAACCTGGTTCTTAAGCAGTTCCTTATACCTTTGCTCCACAGTCAGACCTCTCTTGGGCCTCATTAGCAAATAGATGGTCTTGATCCCCGGACAGCTCCTCAGGAGTTTCTCCAGCAGAGCCTTGCCAACGAACCCTGTTCCTCCAGTGACCATGACCACAGATTCCTCGTAGAAGTCTGCGATGGCTTCGGAGGACTTGTCAGGTTGTTCCAGGTTGACGTGGCTGCTTTCATAGTTCATGTTGAGGGTGTTTAAGTCATTTCCGTTCAGCATTTCTATGTGTTTTCTAGAAGTAAGAGGGGATATTGTTGACATGGAAAGAAAGTAAAGTTTGTTTAAGATTCTATATCGCGAAACCGTATTGAGCAAGCGGGGTGATCAATAGTTGTTCCTAAAACTGAACAGACGAATCTGTCTTGGTCAGTTTGAAAATCGTGTACGGTACGATACGTTCACATTTTTTATTGATATGCTCAAGTTTAAGCAAAATTTCAACATATAACGAAATGATCGGAATGTTTAGTATCTGCGATTCACGTCACGGCCCGCGTTCGATTCATTATTGTTCAGTTTACTCAGTAACTTGATTGTGGAGGTCAGACAGGCAGTTGCTCTGGTATTCAGGTGCATCCAGTTGATGAGAAAGTCAACCCCAATATAGTTGGGTAAAAGCCTAAACTGATGATGTAACTTACTTAAACATATGTGCAAAAATGTGTGTAATTAAACTAATCATCATAATGAATCATTGTTAAAAGTAACTAGCTACGTTGTCCTGTTTCTATCCATTATAGAAAAAGGGACGTTCAGTTTTGCCGAATTTTTCAATTTTCCTAACTGATGATGACTAGGCAGATGATGATAAGTTATCGTTTAGTTTAACCGGCTAATCTAAAATGTATCATCGACGCTAACTTTTTTCGTCATCTTCATCCTGAATTCACCCACTGCTAGGTATATGCCTCTCTTTTCATGTTCCAATCCCCACGCTGCTGTGCCAGCCTCATCCAGGGTCTACTCACGAGGGCAACAATTTCGTCCACCCATCTCGCCGCCTGACAACCGACACTTCATATTCCAGTCCTTGGACGCCACTCGGTCACTTCCTTACTTCACCTGTCATCACTGCGCCTTGCCAGGTGTCCTGCTAACTCTATTCGAGTTCCATAACTTTAGTCGTACTTAATAATAAATAATAAAAGTGTTTAACTTACTGATAGTCGTCCATTTTCGTTGACATAAATTTTGGTTCCATTTTGTACCGAAGTAGCTTCCAAAATATTATGTCTGTAACAATAGATGCATAATTATTATAAAACAAAGTCCCTTGCTGCGTATGTCTGTCTGTCTGTTTGAACGCGATAAACTCAAAAACTATTGAACGGATTTTCAAACGGTTTTCACAAATGGACGGAGTGATTCATAAGGAAGGTTTGAGTGTATAATTCATTCAAGAAAATGATGTGAATTGGCTGAAATATGAAGATGATTGTTGTGAAGATGTCGGAAAAGATCATACTGACTGGAAGCTTTACTGACGTACGCGTTACGATGGTGCGTTTTCGTGGGATAATTTGTGACCTTCACGCGGGTGAAGCCGCGGGCATAGGCTAGTTATTTTATAACTTGGTTTAAACCAAAATCAATAGATAGACAGTTTTGCACAATTATTTCTTCAAATTGCGGCGGTTTCTTGATTTCTTGTATTTTACATGAGGTGCACATTCTATTAATAAACCATTGCTTCTTACCATTATTCATCTATAACATATCATTACGCCTGTATTCCCCGAAGGTGTAGGCAGTGTACCTATAGTACACCCACACATCGTCAGTTATGTTTAAGTCCCATGTAACAGGGGTGAGCCTATTATCATTAACCGGGCACAAACCCAGACTCCGGGCTAGTACTGAGAAATTCCTGATGGAAAACCAAATAGCACTTTGCCTGACCTGGGAATCGAACACAGGACCTCATGCTCAGCAGTGCTTATGCGACAATAGCTCAAAGGTAAGGGGTGACCAGGCGGGCTGAGGTCGTGTGTTTGAACTCCACCCATTGCACAGTTTGTTAGGAGAATACGTGATATCTCACGGTAGGCCTACGTGTAGCAGTGGACTGCAATAGGTTTTAGCTATTCATAGATTAATTGGACTGCCTCGTCGGTCAAGTGGTCGCAAACACTACTGCTGAGCATGAGGTCCTCCTGGGTTCGATTCCCGTGCATAGTTTGTTATTGGGACATTCTTAGAACTAGCCCGGAGTCTCGATTTATGCACGGTTGATGGCAATGGGCTCGCCTCCTGTTACATGGGACTGGAGAAATGTAGGTGTAAATACTTTACGTAACCCTTTGAGCATGCGTGATGTTATTATTTGAGTTTTTTTGTAAGATCTATTGGGAAGGTATACAAATACACTTTTAATAGTCTAAATATTATTATAACATTTTATAATACATTGCTTCATTCATATTATTAAAAATGAGGTTTTTAGAACTTATTAACATACTATTTCACATGCCATGACTCGCATATTGGTAGATTTTACGAGCAAACTTAGGTAAGCTTTGAATAGAAGAGCTTACCTAAGAACTAACAACAATACAGGGTCAAATTAAGTTAGCCAGCGTAACTCCACAGCCATAATATTTAATAATGAAAATGCCTATAATGTTCCCACTGCTGGGACACAGGCCTCCTCTCTGTAAGAGGGAGTGGGCCGTAATCCACCACGCGGGCCCAGTGCGGGTTGGTAGATGTCACATGTCTTCGAATTTTTGGTTCTAGGACATGCCAGTTTCCTCACAATGTTTTCCTTCACCGTTTTGAGAGCAGTGGTGATGAAATAATTTACACAAAGTAAAGCGCCAGTCTGGGTTCGAACTTACGATTTACAACTCGTAAGTCGTGGCCGTTACCACTGGGCTACCGCTGCTCTCAATATAAATATATACCAGCCTATTATTGTCTTAATGCAGAGCAAGAGCCTCTTCACATACAATGAAGGCACCACCATTGATCACCACGCTTGTTCAAGACGGGTTGGCGATTCCAGATTTATATAAACTATAATAAATCCAAGTTTTCTCACGATGATGTTTTCCTCATCGATGTCAGTAAAAAAAGTATATAAGAATTCGAATTTTTGGGTTGTGGAGGTCAGATAGGCAGACGCGACATGTAACATACTCGTATTCAAATGTATCCGGTTAGACCAGAAGCCGACCTCAACATGGTTGAGAAAAGGCTGGCAGATTGATTGATTGCAGCAAAATGACTTGCAGTAAATGTTTTCATGGCGCAAGGCGAGCAGGTGACAAGTTTCGCAAGTTCGTAAGCAGACTTGCGTTAGGAATTATTGCAGTTCATGGGCGTTAATACGACACATCGAGCTTTAGAAAGAGACACCGGTATGAGTGACAGAGACAGCGCTCTACATAACTGATCTTTTTCTGAAAAACATTACGCCTGTATTCCCCGAAGGGTTAAGCAGAGGTGTACCTATGGGAAAGGCAAATTTCGCGCCCTCTCGCCCCTAGCCGCTGCAGGAGACGCCCAGGGCGTCGGGAATCCCGGGCGGATTTCCGGCCACCGTAGGCGCGGGCTTGCGGACGGTGAGCAATGGGTAGCTCACCGTCCGGTAAGGACCAGGCCCGGGTCGACGGCGCGTCGTATTCCACGCGCGCTTCAAAGAGATGTTGTCAGCACAATGTAGGGGTCCACTAGGGCCGATGCCTGCCGGGGTCGCGGGAAGGTACTTATGGGTCACCGAGGCCCCCGCAACACAGGCAACGGATGGAACACGGGTGGGTTTTAGTCAGTAAGAGTCTGACACACCCTCCCGCTCCGCCCAGAGCAGGAGAATTTTATGATGATTACCCAACCAAAAAAAAAAAAAAGCGGTGTACCTATACACACACAGTTCGCCAGTTATGTTTAAGTTCCATGTAACAGGGGCGAGCCTATTTTCATTAACCGGGCACAAATCCTGACTCCGGGCTGCTACTGAGAAATTCCAGATAGACTAAATCAATAACACTGCATGATCCGAGAATTGACCCAAGACCTCACGCTCAGTAGTAGCAATTGTGACCACTAAACCGAGAAACTCGACGTGAAATATTGACGGGTGCGTAGGTACTGTGATTGGGTGGATAACTTTCTGGTGGGGCTTTAAAAGGTGGGTATAGACAATATTATATAAATGTATACTAGCTACTGCTTATACAGCATAGGTATGTACGAGAAAGTTATTATAACACCGGGTTGTAAACATGAAAAAAATATATACTACTGATTCGGATAAAAATATACTTAGACGGTTATAAGCAGTGCTAATTTCTAGGTACAGCTGACATCCTCAGGGAAGACGGCGCGCATTGGTCACGTGCTGCCTTGCATATTTGCAGTTAGGTTTCGGAGAGACCCCTTTACAGCCTCCTCAGAGATGTGCCCTAACAGGCATTGCATAGAGGGGGTTTCGGATCGGTCTTTTGAGAGGTAACGATGCCCCCTTCCATATGCAGATGGTGACCACAAGGGTGGTTTTAGTGAGGTAAAAATCCTAAACTTTGGGCCCGGCCTTGGGGATAAGACCGGGGGGTCTTATCCCCAAAGGCCGGGCGCCTTTTGAAGGTTTCCCCACAAAAACAAAAAAAAAGGTACAGCTGACATAGATAAATTCTAGCATTCTTTAAAAAATATATTTTAAAATGTTTGGTTCAATTCACTTTATAATACAAGGAGTTCAAAATAACAGTCAGAGAGAAATAGGTCGAAAATTAGGAAATTAATTTTCTTTCTTAATTAAACTTACTGTTTTAGAATAACACAACAAGCAAACAATTTTTTTTTTCATTTTTGTAACAATGTAATTTAAAAATCGTTTCTTGCTGATAAAAAGTTATCAAATGATATTTATCAACAAATAAAACACCAGAAGCATAGTTAAAATTACAGTAAGATTACACAAAACTTTCACTACTATCCCGAAAAAAATATGAAAACATACGTACCTAAATAAATCGAAGCACCGCGACGTTCGGGAATGGGGACTCAAGATATGATTTTTATGAAACTATATCATTTTTTTTTTGTAGAACGCACAGCAACTGCCTCGCGTCGCGGCTCGGCTTTCACTGGCCAGGCACTCACGTAATACCTGCTGTAACGTTGCGGATACATACGGGGAGGTATTGTGAGCGGGCATGCGGGTATTGGCGTTTTTGAAGAGTATTTCATTGTGGAGTTACATTTGTAGAAAGTACATGTATTTTCCAAAAATAGATGTTTATGTACATGTGACGTGTTTTTAAGAAAAATCAATGGTAAGCATGGTCAATGTACAACGTTATTCTTATATTTGTGTGTTTTCCTACAAAAACATTTCGTTAACAAAAATATTAACACAATACTTTAATTGTCCAGTATTATTTTACATTTAAAATAAAAAAAAAACTTATTTCAAAAAGCAGTATTTTGTCACCTGACTTTTATAGTGCTTTCACCGCTCATAGTACTTTCCCAGGTTTGTTCATATTTACCGCTGCAGTCCAATTCACCCCATTTTCTTTACTTTTGCTACCTATAGGAAACCTGCTACTCTAGGAAGTTTGCCTACGGAAATCCGTCATACTGAGACAAACTTTAAAAGATTGCAAATTAATGTCTTCTGCATTTTCAAGTTCAACTGGAACATAGCTAAGGAGTAGAAAATCGTGGTAGAATTTCACAAACCCTAAAATTAAGAAAACATACCACTACCACCCAAATTAAGGAAAACCGCGCCAACGTGCGCGCACACACCACGCGCCCGTGTATTTACAAATTACGCGTAGCTTACGTTCAGAGCCATTCATTACTCATTTGCCAATGCGTAGGGCTCTTCCAATTTTGACATCATCTTACGTCACTTACAGAGGCCGGTTATTGGGAATAAAATAGCCCAGTGCTGGACATAGGCCGGACTAACGCCTCAATTTTTTTAAATCTCGGACGTATCTGACGGTAGATGGTCCCCGCCGCATTTATACAGGGTCAAATAAAATAGCTAGCTAAACCCCGCTGACGTGATGGGTACCCAAAAAAAATCATTGAATCTTTTTAGGGTTCCGTAGTCAACGCTGAAAGTTTCGCCATGTCCATCTGTCTGTCTTTATTTATTATTTTTAGGAAAACGTATACTTTTGCAATGTTTGTAAATATGTGAGCATCATGTACCTATCACATAATTCATTTATCTGTCATTGCTATATTTTTCATTCTTTTTTTACCTATTTTGGTATAGTAATTTTATTCTAGGTGCATCGTCTTCACATATAATTTTAAAATGTACATATTATTATACAAAATTGTGTAAAACATTTTAAAAGAGTAACGGTGGAGTTTCTTGCCCATTCTTCTCCATACGAATCTACCTTTTGGAAGGGCCAACTAGAATCAATTCTATTTTTTTTTGTTAATTTTGACGTTCAAAAGTGCCTTTTATGTGCCTATTTGAAATAAATAATTTGACTTTGACTTTGACTTTGTCCCCGCTGTAGCTCAGAGACGCTTAGTACTAGAAACCTGTAATTTGGCATGGCTATACATATTAATCACGCCAACAACATAGTAAAATAAAAAATTCAAAAACTATTTTTTAACGAACCTCCCTTGCACGTAATGTGTGGATTATATTTTGCTTTCGTCTATCCCATAGTGTGTTATCGTTGGATAGGCCGTTCATAATATGATGTTCAGTCTCATGCCATGATTTGATTGGCTATTGTTTTTCTCTCAACCAATCACAGCAGTTCCATTTTATTGACGGTAGTCTCACCGTTATCATCATCATCTGCCTGCCTCACCCCAACGATGTTGGGGTCAGCTTCCAGTCTAACAAGGATGCAGCTGAATGCTAGTACTGTACATTGAGCGACTGTCTATCTGAGCTCCACAAGCCAGTTCCTAGGTAACACGATCCTACGCGTTAAGCCCCCATCCATACCTATATCGTCGGTGATATTCTGAAACCGCGGAACTAACACTGTTTAAAACCGCGTATTTAAAAAAGTAGCAAAATCGAGATTTCGGATTTTCTAATTCATTAATATATATTTTACATAAGTAATGCCTACAATATTAAGAGGAATTTATCAATTTAAAAGTTTAAACAATAGAAAGTCAAGTGGTTTAGTAAATATTACGTTTTTCCTCGTTCCTGTAAAATTCACTGCACCTACCTTACGCGGTTTTAAACACCGTTAGTTCCGCGGTTTCAGAATATCACCGACGATATATATTTATATATATCAACTAATATCATAAATGCGAAAGTGAGTTAGTTTGGTTGTTTGTTACACTTTCACGCTAAAACTGCTGAACGGATTTGGATGAAATTTGGCACATGGGTAGACAATGACCTGGGTTAGTACATAATATATTTTTATCCCAATATTCCCACGGGATCAAGACTTATGCGGGTAAAACCGCGGGGCGCAGCTAGTTCATTATAATTCTTTGATAAGGCTGCCAGTATAAATAATAATAATAATAATATCCTTTATTTCAGGCAACTAAGGCCCATAAAAAACACAATACATAAATAAGTATAAAAACGATTACTATAAACTAATACATATTTTCTACAATAAACTTAAAAAACTACTGCACACGAAGTGACGGCGTCGTGCTACGCTGCGAGGACCTACCTACTATACTACACTATACTAGCACATGAGACATTTCAGCATCAGGGTTTCAGAAACCAGCTGTAAGTTATCATCTGCCTGCCTTTTGCCAACTGTGTCGTATTTTACATTAAGCGTCTGCCTATCTGACCTCCACAACCCAGTTACTGGGTAACACGATACCCCTTGGTAAAACTGGAACCAACTGTAAGTAACAAGTAAATAATATCTGGCGTGAAGTGGATACGTTCTATTAACTAAAGGTTTTATTGAAAAATAATGGGAACTGAACCGTAAATTGGCATAGTTTATGAACTTACGTTACTGCAATCTTTACACACTAACACACTGACCGAAATGACTTGGACTGAACGTAGTATCACGCTTGTATTACTTGAGGGGGTAGGCAGAAGTGTATAGTGACTTAAAATTTTGACGCTTATGTTTTAGTCCTTAATAGGGTATTATTCGGGATCAGATTCGGACTCAGCGCTGCTGGTGAGAAATTCCTGATTGAAAAACCCTGCAGATAACACTTTTAAGAACTTCTAAGCTGAGAACCAAACACAGGACTCCACATTCATGGAAGTCGTGCTTCTGCGACCACTAGATAAAATAAAGGACGCATGATTCGATCATAATAACATTTTTTGGACTGTAAAGTGTCGCTGCAGGGGCGAGGACCTCTGAGCCGTTAATAAAGTGTCGCTGCAGGGGCGAGGACCTCTGAGCCGCTAATAAAGTGTCGCTGCAGGGGCGAGGACCTCTGAGCCGCTAATAAAGTGTCGCTGCAGGGGCGAGGACCTCTGAGCCGCTAATAAAGTGTCGCTGCAGGGGCGAGGACCTCTGAGCCGCTAATAAAGTGTCGCGGCAGGGGGTGAGGACCTCTGAGCCGCTAATAAAGTGTCGCTGCAGGGGCGAGGACCTCTGAGCCGCTAATAAAGTGTCGCTGCAGGGGCGAGGACCTCTGAGCCGCTAATAAAGTGTCGCTGCAGGGGCGAGGACCTCTGAGCCGCTAATAAAGTGTCGCTGCAGGGGCGAGGACCTCTGAGCCGCTAATAAATTCTAACGTCAGCAGTGAACTCATCAGTGAATATCTTGATGTTAAAAGGAAAAAAGAAAAAAATGTTCAATCTGCCTAGCCTTTTTCCCATATATGTTCGGCTCGGCTTCCAGTCTAACGGGATGGAACTGTGAAAACCAGTATTTTACATGGAGCAACTACCTATATGATCTCCACAACCCAGTTCCACGGGGTAACACGATACTTCTTGGTAAGACTGGTTGTTAGACTATGGGCTTCTGTCTACCAGTAACGACTGTCAAAGATCTACAAATGACAGCCGGGACCAACGGCATAACGTGCTTTCCGAGGCACCGAGGGGCCTCGATATGTACCTAATGGATGGACACCCATCCACGGACTGCCCGCGGCAAGAGTAGCTTAACCTTCGATCAATCCGTGTGGATGTTATAGTTTTGCCACGATCCCCCTAAGAAAATAGATACTTAATTGGTCAAGGACAGCTAATGAGACACACTTGATTTTCTATTGTTTGACTCCGAATCGGTGTCGCGCGGGGCTTAACAGGTAAGAAAACCGGCGAGTTTGACTCACTCATTAAGGGTTACTTACGTTAACTCCCTTTTCATTATTGCCGTAATAAATGCCCAGTAACACGGATTCTGTAACATAAATAACCAGCTACCTGTGCTAACCTATAACTGTACTAGTTACAAAGCTATAGATACTCCTGGGACAGCAAGACAAACGGCGTAGACTGAGTAACTATAAGGATGCCATTAGCCCCCTTTACGTGAGGATCCCTTTCAACGTGACTTATAAAAATGGTTGTACAAGCGTACTTACCTACAGAAATAAAATAATTTAATTACGTTTCAACAGTCGAGCAATTTTATAAAAAAAATCCCCGTAAAAATGTGTGTGAATTGTGAGACAATAGTGTCAACCCCTCATCAATTGCAATGACAGCACACCTCACCTAAGTTTTCGCGGAATAGACTGGCTGGTGTCTACAGACGGAAACCACTTTCCATCATCTACTCGTCGTCACCATATGTGCCAATACCACATTAAAAGTGAACTCAAGTCCAAAGTGCCGGTTGCGACGCGCGACTGCGACCCATCCGACTGTGCCACTGACCCCGAAAACATGGCTTATGTAAGGTCTACTAACTGGTCATATAGGCAGTTTTTTAGATAACTTCTGTCCGTTATTAGAAAATAAAGTAGCTTTTCGTGTCCGTCTGTGTGAGCGTGTTGGTCTGCTAAACTGCATAGCGGATTTTGAAGCGGTTGTTACCATCATTTAGAGAATGTATTCCGGAAGGTTATTTATTAATTTATATATACTTTATTGTACACCACAAAAATAGATACCAAAAATCAATCAAACACTACAAAATATACAATGGGCGGCCTTGTCGCTTTCTGCGATCTCCGGAAGGTTTATGTTTATAATACACTAGATGTGCCCCGCGGTTTCACCCGCATAAGTTTTGACCCCGTGGGTATATCGGGATAAAAAGCCTATGTGTTATTCCTGATTATAAACTATCTGTGTGCCAAATTTCATCCAAATCCGTTCAGTAGTTTTTGCGTGAAAGAGTAAAAACATCCATCCATCCATCCATCCTTACAAACTTTCGCATTTATAATATTATAGTAGGAAGTAGGATAGGATTAGTAAGATTACAATTTTTAATTTTTATAGTATTTTAATATTTATTTTTAACTATTTTCCTTCCTGTGCTTCTCTTTTAAACTTCTGCAATGTACCGATGACCTAAACACTGGGAGCCTGGAGATCCGTAACACAGGGTTACCCTAGTACGGACTCCAGTCTCTCGCAAAGGAGCTTTCGTCTACATTATTGTCTAGTCCTAAGACGTTAATTCTAAGCCAACCTTTGTGAAGAGAGAAATAAACATTTTTACATTTATTATTATTATTATACGAGTATTATATTAGAGATATCTCGGTGTTTGGTCAAGTTTCAAACACCGTACGAAGCAGGGGCGACTCACTAGTTATGAATAGTCTGGCTATTGCCCGCGGCTTCGTCTGCTAGGATGTGGAAAATGAGTCATCATCATTTGCTTGCCTTTTCCCAACTATGTTGCAGTCAGGTTCCAGTCTGACTGGATTCAGCTAAATACAAGTACTTTACAAGGAGCCTATCTTACCTCCACAACCCAGTTACTCGGTAACAATATACCCTTTGGTAATATTGGATGTCAGACTTTTCAGGCCTCTGACTGCCCGAAACGACTGTCAAAGATCTACAAATAACAGCTGGGATCAAAGTTTTAAAGTGCTTTCCGAGGCACGGAGGAGTCTCGTTATGTAATGGGTCACCACCCATCCACGGACTGTCCTCGGTAAGCCTGGCTTAACCTTGATCAATCGATGTTAACTCAGCCACGAGCCTCTCCCGAGACGTCCAGAGTGTTTTACATAGCGGTTCCATAATCCTATTTGATATTCGTCTAGCTGGTAGACTCGTAGATGTCGTGGTCTGAATCGCTACGCCTGAGCATAAAATTAATCTATAAATACAAAATCTTGACATTACCTTCTCTTTATATATTAGAAAATCCAATGTTTTAAGATCCCACCCTCACCTCTTTTCTCGCATGGCGGATCGATTTCCTCGTAACAGACGCGACAACAGTCAAATTTGCCTACAGCAATATAGAATGGAGATCTGTGCTGGCCCAGTGGTAACGGCCGCGATTTACGAGTTGTAGGTCGTAGGTTCGAAGCAAGACAGGTGCTTTACTTTGTGTAAATTATTTCATCACCACTGCTCTCGAGACGGTGAAGGAAAACATCGTGAGGAAACCGGCATGTCCTAGAACCAAAAATGTAAGACATGTGACATCTACCAACCCGCACTGGGCTTGGCCCACTCCCTCTCACCGAGAGGAGGCCTGTGTCCCACCAGTGGGAATATTAAAGGCAGATTATGCAATATAGAACGGCGCTTATGCGGAAAAGTGTCTTTTGCATGGCTCCAAAATGTATAATAAAGTTCCTCAAAGCTGAAAAGAATTAAGTGACGTAGCATTAAAAAGAAGAAAAGAAGTCAACAATTTTCTAGCAGATAAAGCGTATTATTATTTAAACGAGTTTTTAGATTAGAGATTTTGATAACGTCTTACAATTTTTTTTTATTGCGCGTGGTCCTTATCGGACGGCGAGCTACCCATTGCTCACCGTCCGCAAGCCCGCGCCTACGGTGGCCGGAAATCCGCCTGAGTTTCACCGATCGCCCCCACGAGGACATGGCGGTGCTCTGCCCAAGCCGGGCATCTCCTCCGTATGCTCCACCGTGTCCTCCGGGTGATCCACACAGTGGTGACACCCGGGCGTTTCCTACCGCTTTATCCAACACAGGAACCGCCCGAAGCAGCCGCGTCCGGTGATGACCTTCGTCAGGCGGTAGGTGAAGACGCCGTGGCGCCTCTCTAGCCACTCATCAAAGAGGGTACTTATAACCGCAATTGTGGCGTGCCCAGCACAGGGTAGCGACAATCGCACTCTCCATGTCGCCATGAGATCCCGCCGGAGCTCTGTCCGCTGTGCCGCGATTTCTCGCGGTAGCGAAGTTACGGCCCGGCGTTTCGCCTCCTCGCGAACTAGATAATCTCAGAGTGACATTATAGTTTATTTTATTTGCATGCCATTGTTTAAGGCAAACGTGATGCTCTGTTTTATCTGTACTTTTAACATCTCTTTCATGCTGACAATTTGTGTTTTATGTATTGTACTCATGTTTGAGCAAATAAATGATTATCTTATCTTATCTTATTTTACTTAGCAGGTCCTAGCGCCATTGGAGGTACACGGGGATACACGACTAGGGTATCAAACACGCGACCTCCCATTTTGAAAGTGAACTTTAGTGCAATATGAGCGCTTGTGACACATTTCGTGTAGATTTATGTTTCATAGAATGGTGTTGCAAGCAACTATGTTGTCCGTTTGGATAGATTTTCCTGCTATATTTCATCAATAACTTTATAAAGTTCAGTTTTTATTTCGAAATATAATATTGACTTAGTATGTAAGTTATGACTTACTGACACCCAGTCTTACCAAGGGGTATCGTGTTACCCAGTAACTGGTTTGTGCCGGTCTGATAGGCAGTCGCTCCATGTAAAATACTGGTATTCAGATGCATCCGGTTAGATTGGAAGCCGACCCCAACATAGTTGGGAAAGAGGTTAGATAGATGTTGATGATGTAAGTTATGACTTAAAATACGAGTAATAATAATAATATCTATACGTTGATGTCGTGGTGAGGCTTGCGCGTTCCGAACTCTAGGTATGTGCCGGTAGAGTTTAATTTGCAGGAACAGGTATAAGGTAAGGAGCTCTGGCTCCTGGTCTGCCAAGAGAGATACAGAAACCCACAGGGCAGCTGGAAGGTTCTAAAGGGTTACCGAAGCCCCTGGCAACACAGGCAACGGAAGGAATACGGGTGGGTTTTAGTCAGTAAGAGTCTGACACACCCTCCCGCTCCGCCCAGAGCGGGAGAAGTTGTTTGATGATTACCCACATAAAAAAAGAGAAGCTTGTGGCGAGCTGTTGGGCAGTAGTGACACCACGGACCCTATCTCCTGGGGCAGGCAGAGTTTAATAATACTCGCAGTCCCACATTTCACTATTTTTCATTTCAGTAGTAATACTAGATGCGTCTCCGCGGTTTCACCCGCATAAGTTTTGACCCCGTGGGTATATCGGGATAAAAAGTATCCTATGTGTTATTCCTGGTTATAAACTATCTGTGTGCCAAATTTCATCCAAATCCGTTCAGTACTTTTTGCGTAAAAGAGTAACAAACATCCATCCATCCATCCATCCATCCTTACAAACTTTCGCATTTATAATACTAGATGCGCCCCGCGGTTTCACCCGCACAAGTTTTGACCCCGTGGGTATATCGGAATAAAAGTATCCTATTGTTATTCCTGGTTATAAACTATATGTGTGCCATATTTCATCCAAATCCGTTCAGTGCTCTTTGCGTGAAAGAGTAACAAACATCCATCCATCCATCCTTACAAACTTTCGCATTTATAATATTAGTAGGATAGGATAGTAGGATTTTTCTAGCCTGCTCTAGAATTATTATCATTCGAATCATTAATACATCTCTTTAAGTTTGATTTGCTCCGTTGAATGACGTTTTATGAAATCAACACATCAATTGGTCAAGGACAGCTAATGAGGCACAATTGATTTTCTATTGTTTGACTCCGAATCGGTGTCGCGCGGGGCTTTACTGGTTAAAGAACAAATCTAGTACTTATTGATGAGTATAATGGTTATAATTCTGTAAATAAATATGTGTTATGGCCGCGAATCATATTTTGACCTGCAAATAGCAAAAAACGTAAGAAAATTTGAATTTTGCGGGCTACAGCTGCTGAGGTTTCAAGCAGTTAATTTAATTTGTGCAGCCTAGATTTGAGCTTAAGGCGCTGACAAGACCAAAAACAATTTGCCAAATCTGTATAGTTTGTGGTAGCGGAAAAAATATATGTTAATTTTGAACATATTTCCCAGAACTTGGTTGTTACCTAAACACGTTTTGAAAAAAAAATCTCGATACAAACTAACGTTAAACTAACCTCTTACTTTGAGTTCTAATCCAAAATATCTATATTAAAGGACGTCTTATTTGAATGCAGAACTTGGTTGTTTTTTATTTTCGATTACTCAACTCAATTTTGAGTAAATAGATAATTACTTCATATTTTGCAATAAATTACAAGCGTTGAGTCATCGCGCTTCTCTTTCTTTTCTATGCAATCTGACAGTGACCGCGGTTTAGGTGTTGTCAGCGTCTTAAAAGGATTCAAGGCTGCTTCTGGGAATCCCAAAAGTATTGGATTTTTCCTGCCAGGATTAACACTGCCAGCCAGTGCAAACCCAGAGGATAGAACCCAGTATTCAAACCCTGTCGGATAAGGCGGGAGGAAACGTCCGGGTGTCACCACTGTGTGGATCGCCCGGAGGACACGGTGGTCTGAGGTCTGCCCGGCTTGGGCAGAGCACCGCCGTGTCCTCGTGGAGGCGATCGGCGGCAGAGACCTCTCGCGTCCGGCCCTGGTTCAGGCCATGGTACGGAGCGAGAGGGCATGGGCAGCCGTCACCTCCTTCTGCGAAGCAGTAATGCTCGCGAAGGAGGAGGCGGGACGGTTGAGTGAAAGGCACGTTTCGCGCCCTCTCGCCCCTAGCCGCCGCAGGAGACGCCCAGGGCGTCGGGAATCCCGGGCGGATTTCCGGCCACCGTAGGCGCGGGCTTGCGGACGGTGAGCAATGGGTAGCTCACCGTCCGGTAAGGACCAGGCCCGGGTCGACGGCGCGTCGTATTCCACGCGCGCCTCAAAGAGATGTCGTCAGCACAAAGTAGGGGTCCACTAGGGCCGATGCCTGCCGGGGTCGCGGGAAGGTACTTATGGGTCACCGAGGCCCCCGCAACACAGGCAACAGAAAGGAATACAGGTGGGTTTTAGTCAGTAAGAGTCTGACACACCCTCCCGCTCCGCCCAGAGCGGGAGAAGTTATTTGATGATTTCCCACCCTCAAAAAAAAACAAAAAAAAAAGTATTCAAACCCAGGACTCGCAGCAGTCGCGCTTACGACCACTAGACCAATCACAAGCAGATGATATTGAGCTTTCAAAACCTGATGTACCTAACCTACTTACCTACTTCTGTTTTTTTAAATAAAAATTCAATTTTTTTTTAAATTTCTATATAATTTTTACTTTGGTCATTTTGCGTGGATGTGACGCATATTTTCCCCCCGCTTATTCATTTTTAGGGTTCCGTAGTAAACAACGAACCCTTATAGTTTTGCCATGTCCGTCTGTCTGTCTGTCTGTCCTCGATGTAGGTCAGATACGCTTAGTACTAGAAAGCTGTAATTTGGCATAGGTATACATATTAATCACGCCGACAAAGTGCTAGACTAAATTTATTAAAAAATAAACTTTTTTTTAGGGAGGTACCCTTAACCTCCCTAAAAAAAAATATCATCCCTACTTTTCTTGCAAGGAGATATCCCTTGCACGTAATGTAGGGATGATATTTTTTTTTTCTCGGCTCCCCCATGGTGTGGGGTATCTTTGGATAGGCCGTTCAAAAATATTGTGGGTCTGTGAATGCCACTTTTCGATTCTAGGATCCGCCTGCTTAATACTAAGCATTAAAGTGCTATTTTTTGTAAACTGTCCCCCCCCCCCCTGCCAGCTAAATGCTTCTTTATGGAGATGTGAAAAAAATCATGGCAGTAGTACATAATAATATAATGAAATTAAAAGGAAAACTATCACAGCTAAGTAGGCTTTACAAGTTAATGAGTAATAGTGAGCCAACTTAAATTTGCGGTTGAGAATTGACCGTGACGTATATCGATCTATGGGAGAACATGTTTTTCAACTACAATGTTAAGTTTGTTTTTGGAATAAATTCATCCCAAGTAATCCCAACTCCGGAACCCTTTATTGTGCGTGGTCCGACACGCACTTAGCCGGTTTTGTTATTTCTTTGCGTGACGTTTTACCGCAAATAAACGTATTTTCTTTCTTTCTTCTTTCGACGACCCGGGCATCGAACTGACGGCAAACCTGCTCTTTAACACTGATAACAACACAGCGTAGAATAATAATTATCCGTTACTTATCTGTTGCAAATTGAATCAGTCGGTCAGCACGAGCGTGTTTTGATTGCGTAACTGCATATTGTGTTCATTCTTAAGTGGCCAGCATACGGGCAACTTATTCAGAAGGCCCGGCAACATTTGCCAAGGAGCGTCGTGCCAGTAGGCAGTCGTTCCATGTCATCATCATCGGCCTGCATTTTCCCAACAACGTTGGGGTCGGCGTCCAGTCTAACCGGAAGCAGCTGAGTACCAGTATTTTACATGGAGCGACTGCCTATCTGACCTCCACAACCCAGTTACTGGGTAATACGATACCCCTAGGTAAGACTGGTTGTGAGGCTTTCAGGCTTTTGACGACCCGTAACGACTGTCAAAGATCCACGAATGACAGCCAGGACCAACGACTTAATGTGATTTCCAAGGCACGGAGGGGTCTTGGTCCGCTCTGGGCAATCGTTTCATGTAAGACGATGATATGCAGCTGCATCCAGTAAGACTGGAAGCCAACCCCAAAATAGTTAAAAAGCAGGCAGATGATGATGGTGAACAGTTGCCGGAGCTTTGAGACTTGATTGCTAACAAATAGATTCAATATTATCGGCAATATTATATTTTATTTGTTCATGTACACACATACACACAATTTGACTTTGACGGCGCCTTTATGTTGCAGCAGTAAGGGTGATTTTCGTAATGCAAATGTTATTACGAATGTATTGATGACTGACACACAGACTTGACATATATTAGAGGTGGTAAATGAAAGTGTTAGTTGCTGTATGTTGCTCAATATGGTATTGTTGTATTACAGGCTCTCTAGCAGCAACTCTTACCAAATGCATCGCAGTAAATTGCGTAACGTTGTCGTAATTTAATATTTGACTAATATTACTCAGAGCGAGCAATTTTATTTTTTAATTATGAGCAACTTAAGTTGCCCGTGGAAGCTACACGGCCAACTTAAACTGCTTGTATGTATGTTATATATGTATATATATGTTCAAAATTCTATAAAATTCTCGAAGGATATTGATATTCATAATATGCGAGTATTTGTTTAATTTGTTCTTTAATACGATTTTTCTTATATTATAATCAGCTGACTGCCTCTTTGCTCTGGTGGTCGCAAGTGCTACTGCTGAGCATGAGGTCCTAGGTTGGAATCCCAGGTCGGGCAAGTTGGGTTTTGCCTTTAGGAATTCTCAGTAGCAGCCCGGAGTCTGGATTTGAGCCCGGTTGATGGCGATAGGCTCGCTAGGATGTAACAAGGGGTGAGCCTATTGCCGTCAACCGGGCACAAATCCATACTCCGAGCTGTTATTGAGAAATTCCTGATTAAAAACACATTGCCCGACCTGGAAATCAAACACAGAACCTCATTCTCAGCAGTAGCTCTTGAGATCACTAGACCTCCACACATGTCATTAGAATCATGCGTTTTAAATACTTACGTAATGATAATAACGATGACACTTATCATTCGTTAAAATGTTTGCCAGTGAAATGTCGTGAATTCAATTTTAGCGACTGCTGACCACGTGTCCTGAGGGCGGGAGGTAGATGGTGGAGGGTGACATTTTATCAGCGTTAATTAAAAAAAGTAAAAGATAAATACACTTAAAATATCTAGTATACCACAAAGAACTGTTCTTCTGGGCAGAAGGTTTTTTGGAATGACATCTATAATTTACAATAAAATAACTGCAGACATTTTAAATACCAAAGAACTCCCACTATTCAAATATAGATAGCGTAATTTCTTCATTGACAAAGCTTTTTTTTTGGATGTAAATAACTTCTCCCGCTCTGGGTGGGAGGGTGTGTCAGACTCTTACTGACTAAAACCCACCCGTGTTCCTTCCGTTGCCTGTGTTGCCAGGGGCCCCGGTATCCCTTTCGGACTTTCCCACGAATTGGCAAAGCTCACATGATCCAAGATTTTTATAAAATGTGCCTACTACGAGTACAATCTGTCACCATCCAGCTAATTCTTATTTTGTAAGATTTGCTTTATAAATGATACCTACATTTTTTATACTGCATGTTGAGATAATGTATTATTGTATGCCTACTAGGCAGGACCTAATGGATCTGTAATGTACCTAACATCTGTTTGTATAACCTATGCCCACAATAAAAAGATTTGATTTGATTTGAATGACGATGAAGAAGTCGATTGACTACTGAAAAATTGACAATCCTGTTGAAAATTCTTGTAGAAATATAGAACGCTTTGAAAAGGAATTGACACGTCTTGTCAAAAAATCGCATAGCGTGATGATAATCTGTTTAAGGCGCTGACAAGACCCAATTGACCAAAATTGGCTTCTCTTAAGAAAAAAAAAATTGCCAAACTTGTATAGTTTGTGGTAGCGGAAACCTATATGTTAATTTTGAACATATTTCCCAAAACTTGGTTGTTACCAAAACACGTTTTAAAAAAAATCTCGATACAAACTAACGTTAAACTAACCTCTTACCTTGAGTTCTAATCCAAAATACATCAACATACGTTACATATTTAATTAATATCAAGAACGTTTTATTTGAATGCAGAACTTGGTTGGTTTTTATTTTCGATTACTCAACTCAATTTTGAGTAGGTAAATAGATAGTAGGTAAATAGATAATTGCTTCATATTTTGCAATAAATTACAAGCGTTGTGTCATCGCGCTTCTCTTAATTTTCTATGCAGTCTGACAGTGACCGCGGTTTAGGTGTTGTCAGCGTCTTAAGTCTTGCATGTAGCTAAGATCTTGGCCGGAATTATCCGGAAAATACCGGAAGTCACTCTTTAGATCTTTTCCAGATTATTTAAATTTCTAAATGTGATAAAATGGTTAAGGTTAAATGTGTAACTACCTTCAGTATTCTAACCTTTTGGCTCGTCTTTTTACAATTTACTGTAAACTGTAGAAGAGAACACATACGACAGACGAGAAAAAAAAATATCATCCCCACTTTACGTGCAAGGGAGGTACCTTAATTTTAGTTTTTCCAAGACTTTATTTTACCACTACATCTCTGAGCTAAGTCGCGGACGGACAGACATACAGACAGACGGACATGGCGAAAGTATAAGGGTTCCTTGTTGACTAAGGAACCCTAAAAATTTAACGTTGTATGTGTAAAATAAAATAAAGGAAATAATAAAAACATCATATTTGTTAGGGTCGTGAATCATAAATTTTGATCAACAATATTTGATCAGCAAATTGCAAAAATATTCGCGGGCTTCCATGACGCTTTCGCTTTCAGTTCGGCCATAGATAGCGAATAAGGCCGATATTCCGGCCTATTTATGTCAAGCGCCTTAAATTTGCCCAATAGGCAATATTGCTCGGTACAATGTATAATGTAGGTAATAAACATTATGTAGGAACTTGCGCAGGGCAGTGAAAGTAGATTCGCTTCATTACGCGCGAATAGTGCGGGGACACGGTTGTTGATGTCGATAGTTTGGCAATACTAAAATGTCGATAGTTCTGTGTTCATGATAGGTTGTGGAACGAAGTTTGTTATTGCACGTTATACGCTGCACATTTGGCGAATGAGAGCTAGACCGAAACAATTGTAACATTTTGACCGTCACGACAGTTTTGCCATTGTATGTGTGTTTGTGTAATCATTACTAAAATTGAATGTCAATAACCTCTCGACTTTTAATTTTTATTGAAATCTCTATCCAAGGAGTACACCAAGGCAACGGAAGGAATATGGGTGGGTTTTAAGAGTGTAAGAGTCTGACACACCCTCCCGGTCCTTCCAGAGAGCGGGAGAAGTTATTTGATAATTTCTCACCCAAAAAAAATAATAATAATAAGGAGTAGTATCATCCCATCACAAGTATCTTCGGATTACTTTCTGGGAAGCCCCGGCAACTTAATTGTATAGATTTAAGATAATAAACACTTTTTTTTTTTTTAGTACACCAACGAATATTTTTTTAAGTGATTTTATTAATTTCGTAACTTCAGTTATCCGAAACACGTAACGTAGTGAGTTTTAAAAATCCTTTCAACGGTCAACAGACTGTACGTCCATGATAACAGTTTGACTTTGACAGCGTCTTTATTTCGAAGCAGCAAGGGTGACTTTCGTAGTTCAAGTGGTACTACCTGCTTGCTGTTGATCATACACCTCTACATTTAAGCCACTTTTCAGTCCATGCAGTGCATCTTCTGAGTCACAGAATTTATTTTGTAAATAAAATTATTCTAAATGGGAGATTGATAATTTGAAGCAGCCATGCAGTGCAGACCCGTAGTTACTTTGTATAGTTTAGTTTGATAGCACAAGTAAATACCCACACTCTCTGATAAATACACAACTACACAAACACTTATACTCCACAGTTACTTATCTTAACTACAATATTTTTGTTTGATTATTATATGTAAATTAGCTGCCTTTTACTCATATTTTTGTAAATTTTATTAATTTATGTTATGAAATTATCAATTACTATCTTGCACTTAGCTGAACACATTAAATTATTATCTTTGTATCGCTATACAAAGATAATAATTTAATGTGTTCAGCTAAGTGCAAGATAGTAATTGATAATTTCAACTTTGAACCAACAGAAAACTTAGACAGATTTAACAGCGGGTCCCAACTAGAACCCGCTGGTTCTAGTTGGGACCCGCTGTTAAATCTGTCTAAGTTTTCTGTTGGTTCAAATTTTATGTCTTATTCCTTGTATGTTTGAGAAGTCGGTGTATGACATGTGTAAGTTCAATATATGAATTTTATTTTTATTTAATATATAATTGAGTAACGATCATGAATACGGTACGGTGTTATGTTTACACATTTAATCTCCAATATGTATTGCGGAAAGTTATTTTATTTCCATTTTTATCATAATACATCATAACTTAAAACTGTAGACATTTGATTAAAGAACATATTTTATTGAACTATTGTTGTTTCAGAGCTTGAAGCAGTTTAATCAATAATAAAAATGTGACCTGCCATGATGGAATGTGACTTTTTCAATGTCATGTCACATGACGATCGGTGACCAACATTTTATGACTAGGGCTGGGTTTTTCGATGTACTATCGAATTAAAAAATCGGGACACGCGGAGTAACTGCATAACACACTAACAATGGCAATGCCTTGCCTTTGGCTATTTTGACATTATCTAAGTTGTTGAGTAGACGATTTTTTCCAACAAAAAAAACAATTTCCTTTGTAATCTTTCGTATTGTGTTTGACAGCGTGTTACGCCATAGTTTCGTAATTCTCGGGAACCAAGACTTTTCGATAAGCTACAGACACAATGCAACAAACATAATTTTTGCCAATTATTTTTTAATCGATATGGACATCGACGAAAGCATGTCCCTTCACTACGCCCAAACCGGTCTGCGGTATAATCGCGTATATGTAGACAACGTTACGTCACTCCGTGCCATCGCCTCGTAATACATTACACGTTTTTTTTCAACTCGCTCTATTTGTATTGGGAAACTGTACTGTGGTGAAATTAGGTAGAAGTTGTTGCTTTTACCTTTAATAAATAATGTATACAGGGAACCCCATTTTGCCCTGTGACTCGGAAGTCTGACAGCCAGTCTTACCAAGTGGTATCGTGTTACCCAGTAACTATATTGTGGAGGAACAGGCAAGATCGCTCTATGTAAAATATTGGTATTCCGCTGCATCCGGTTAGACTTGAAATCGACCCCAACATAGTTGGGAAAAGGCAGGCAGATAATGAATCAAATAAGTATAAGGAGGATTTCGATCTTTGTGACTCAGAGGAAGTCTGAACGCGGCACCATGAATATGATAAACGTAGTAGGAAATAAGTTGGTACATCTAGATGTACGTGAGCGCTCACCTCTGTAACTCTGTCAAAATGGAACGTAGCAACACGCCACGTCACGTGGAGGCAGACAGTGATGCAAACAGACAGTCAGCTCGCGTCATGTGACCGCGAAGTGAGTTTCTTCGTTTGCGGCCGCGCTGATCTAATTTTTGTTTAGGTGTTTTTTGTCCAAAACTTTAATGTTTTTACTTTTCTGATAGTAAAAGCTATTCTATTTTGTGATAAACTGATAATGCAAATTAATTACAAAACGACCGTTTTGGGGTTATATTCAGTGACTTATTTTTTATTGTTGTAGATATGCCAATAAATCGTCAAAGCACCGCCAACGCGGATTGGACCGTAGAAGACCTTCAATCTGTTAAAACTAATTATAACAAATGTATTATTTGCGAAGAATTTGGAAAAAATAACGAGTTGTGCATGTATCGCTGTATCATTTGTGGACTGTGGGCTCATGCTATATGTTCAGGATGGGATTCGCCATATGGATAAATCTGTGATTTATGTGACCAAAAATAAAATATTACTATTTCAATTTAGTCTTACCTCTAATAATAATTATTATTTTATATTATACGAGTATCATAATAATTGAAGTTGATTTGACATCGAAGACTTTACTATGTTTGTTAAACTGAAAAGGCTGATCTTACATACAAATGGGGATAATTGATGTTTTGTGATTGTAGACTTTACTTTTATTGTATAAGGTCGATCTCATTAATATTTATTTAATTCAAATGTATCTTACTTGAAAATTAAAAAAAAAACACGTCTGAGCGTCATTACCCCGTACCCTGAGCGGCATTACCCAAAGTCAGGGGGCAATGCCGCTCAAACATGTTTATTTTTATAATGTGTTCCTACTACTAGTAGGTCAAAGTTATATACTTTTGTTGACCGCACCCGGTGACCCGTTCCTCGAGTCAGCTCAAAGCCTCTTGTGAAGGCGACTGTGCGGCTGGCGGAGCCCGCCTAGCGATAGCGCAGGCGGGACGGTTTTCTTTTATACCTTAAATTATTTCTTCCATTATAATACGGTTTCCGTAGGTACCAATTGTTTACCATAATCCGGCTTTCCATAGTGGAAACTGGTCTTGCAACTAAATTTAAATTGAGGATCTTGGATTCGACAATCTACCTTCATCCAGAAGTATATTGGACACCTTCGTCGGCTCTGGGATCCGGGACTATCAAAGTCCCTGGCGCCCATTAATTAATAAATAACATTAATAATAACTGGAAGGTTAAACAATAATATTTAAATTAATAATATTAAATTAGAACTTTTAAAACGGAACAGTACTGGGTTTATCTCCAACTCCCCACGACCGTAGCTTTATCTACTGAATTATAAGCTGGCTGGCAATAGTAGGCTTTCACAGTAGTCACCTACCTTATTTTTTAAGACGGTAGCCCCGTATCGGCTACCGTGTGTTATTTTGTGAAGAATTAATTTTATTTTTATTCTGTATTTAAGATAGTTTGTTGTTTCTTTACAATTCAATACCCAACCACCTGGCCTCTGGGCTTATGTTAGTTTACCGCTAGGGGGAACAAAAATAATAATATAACAGTGGCACCGGGGGTCGAACGGGTGTCGATTATTGATTACTCGATAGTTAAAGACTTTGTTATTTTTCTTAATTTTGATTTATAATAAATAATTTAAAAAATACACTATGTTTTCCTGTGAACGCCATTCGCCTTCCCTACCCTATTACCTACATATATACATTTTATAAATATTCGGTTTCGGTTTTCCATAATTTAGGGAATTTATTCCGAAAGGTTTATAAGTATAATAGGAACATTTTATAAAGTTTTCATAACTATAATAATATAGATTCACAGTGGGAGTGCACCTTCAAGTGTACACAGTACACTTGAAGGTGCACTCCCACTGTGAATCTCGCCCTAGTCCCATGGGACGGACGGCAATCCGACACGACCGGAGAGATATCATGTACAGGACATACGTGCTTTCAGAGGCAAGGGGGTATCACACTATTGGTGCCGATTCCGTTGTTCACAAGCCAAACTAAACTAAATTTAAGTTCAGTGCATCTTTTTCTTTCTATTTCATTAAGAAAAGGACATAAGATAAATTTTAGTTCAGTCCTGTCAAATTAATCAGCGCTTGACGTAAATTGACATAATTTTAGTAGGCAAGTTTTTAATCACGTCTAAAACTGTATGGAGTAGTGACAGGCGCTGATTAATTTGACAGGACTAAACTAAAAATCTTCTGTCCTCTTCTTAATGAAATACAAAGAAATAAAACACTGATCTTAAATTTAGTTTAGTTTGTGAACAAGGGAATCGGTACCATTATCTTTCAAACTCCGGGTTGCTACTAATGGCAAAAACCATAATTGGCCGACCTGGGAATCAAACCCATTAAACTACGAGACCAATGGGGCAGTCTGAGGAAAAATATAAAAAAAAACACTACCCTTTACTGGCAGCTTACAGAACTTACATTTAAAAAGTTATTTAATTTTGAAGAACTTACAACATTGCTTCATGGAATTAGTATCACTTTGTAGTGCGCAATACTTTATCAGTCACCTATCGAGAAATAGTAGAACTACTCTTTTAGCGCCATCTATTATCGACACATCAAACCATCAGTGTCAAAATTTCATCAACTCACCACTAGGTGGCGTTAAAAGCGGCGTTGAAAAATTTTATAAATCCGTAACGTGATTAAAATTACGACACTGTTGTTCTGTTATTTTGCGTAAGAAATTTATGACGCTTTGTTACGTCACACAATCCAATACAACGCATGGTTGGACGCGAATTTAATTTACTCAGTGAAGGTCGCGTTATGTTTATGTAATGTCTGTTCCTAAAGTAGCTGATGAAAGTGTAAACAAACCTTGTTCAGGTTAAATTCGTTCCCATGCAATCACTCCCTCAAGTCAATTAGTATCACATTGATCTGTATTTATAAGGTTTCAACTATATATCTCACCACGTTTAGAACTAACCTCAATTTTCAAATGAAAAACATCTTTAAGGTGATTTAAAAGTAGAATTTCAGGTTTATCTAAGTATTCAATAAATAAAATCAAAACACTTCATTTGTATCTAAATGGCACTACAAATTGGCATCCACAGGTATGTTTTCTCACCCATTTGTGTACATTTCCATCAGGTACTTTAGAAACAGACAATAAGCAATATCTTTCTTAAAACATGTTCCTTTCATACTATCATCAATAGAAGTGTTGCGAAACTGCTGAATTGTCTGCGCATACTTGGAACGTTGATTTATTTTGTGTGAATTTTAGAGTTAGGGAGTGTCTAGCCATCTTGAGTACATGTATTTAGAATGTAGACGAAGCAAAAGCCAAAATATTGTGTGTGCATCGTAGCAGGTCGTGTTCGCGGGCTTGTGGACGGTGAGCAATGGGTAGGCTACCGTCCGGTAAGGACCAGGCCCGGGTCGACGGCGCGTTGTGTTCCTCGCGCGCCTCAAAGAGTTGCCTTCCGGGGTCGCGTGGCAGTCCAAAAGGGTTACCGAGGCCCCTGGCAACACAAGGAATACGGGTGGGATTTAGTCAGTAAGAGTCTGACACACCCTCCCGCTCCGCCCAGAGCGGGAGAAGTTAATTGATGATATCCAGGGACGGATTTAAAGTTGTGGCGGCCCTGGGGCAACCGAGAAGTGGAGGCCCCGAAAAATTTGTGAAACAGATAAAAAAAACAATTCAAAGAAGGTACCTTACGAAGTTAGGATTGTGGACTCTTTTTTTTTTTGAAGGACACAAACGAAGTATTTTATTCATATAAAAATCAATGAAAAATCTAATTGTGGAGGCCCCTTCTTTGTGGAGGCCCGGGGCCAGTGCCCCTGTTGCCCTGCCCTAAATCCGGCCCAGGTGATATCCCTGATGATACCCAAAAAATAAAAAAAAAGCCATTGGTGTTCTGTAGCTTCTGCCTACCTTCATTGAAAAAGGACTGACTATGTTTGTGTAACTGCAAATTGAAAGATGCTATATCAGAAATAGACCACCTATTTCTACCACCAAACAACGTTGCTGAATTCCTGTGTGAAGTGTAGATATGAGTGCGGGTGTAGGTAATTAGAATAACAGATACATGACACATTTCTCCTTTGTCTCTGGGATGGCAAATTGGCAACGCATCTGCGATATCTCAAGTATAATATTGCAACGCGGTGACCACTTACTTACCTACATTAAAAACACACAATAACCCAGCCTTTCTGCCAACACAGTTCAAAGGTCGGAATGTAAACTGCGATCAATCGAAGGCCTCGCTGATGAGCGAACGACTCTTTCACGGTTCAATAATGGAGCTAAACACGTGATATTAGACAGAAGAGATGAATTTACTGAGCGGCATTGTGATTCATTCGCATGAATTGTGCAAATTGCACCGAACATGTGTTTTTTATTTGCATTGCACGTGCAGCCAATTTTTAGGGTCCCGTAGTCAACCAGGAACCGAAATGTCCGTCTGTCTGTCTGTCCCCCGGCTTAGCTCAGAGACTCTTAGGTGTCTTATTACTAGAAAGCTGTAATTTGGCATGGGTATTGTTCAGACAGCTCCTCGGAGGAGCGGTCACAACAGGTATACCTATACATATTAATCACGCCGACAAAGAGGTAAAATAAAATCTTTAAAAAAAAATTGGGTAAGTACCTCCCTTGCACGTAAAGTGGGGATGATATAATTTTTTCTCGCCTTTCCCATGGTGTGGGATATCGTTGGATAGGCTGTTCAAATACTTTGCGAGTATGTGAAAACCATTTTACGATTCAGGGATTCGTTTGCGTAATATTAAACTTTAAAGTGCTCATTTGTTTTAGAGTCAAGTATAAACCCTGCCAGCAAAAAAAAATCACGGCAGTAGCGAATAACGAAGTTAAAAGGAAAACTATCATAGCTAAGTAGGCTTTACAAGTTAACGAGTAATAGTCGGCCAACTTACCTACCTACATTTGCAGTTGGAATGTATAGGAGGACATGTTTTTCAACTATAATGTTAAGTTTGTTCTTAGGATAAATTCATCCCAACTGCGGAACCCTTCATTGTACATGGTCCAACGCGCACCTGGCCGATTTTTATTGTAATTGTAAAAATAAGTGCGAGAGTCGGATTTGCGTACTTAGGGTTCTGTATTGATGTTTTGTTTGTTTATCAAGTTACCACAAACTGTAAAATTTTCTCATTCAATTTTGATCTTAACCATCAACATGTTAAGGTTAAAAATTTGGAGAAAAATGGAGAAATTTGACAGTTTGGTAACTTGAGGTGCTGTAACTGTGACTGCACTTACTTTGGCCTCTAACATAGCAAATAATAAAAATAAACTAAAACAGTTTTTGGCAAACGACATTGCGGCAAGGCTAGACGGAGATAGCGGAACAAACTGGACTCCTTCAACAAATATTGCCAGTTCTGGAGTGGAAGGAGTAGGGAAGGCACGGATTAACAGAACCCTTAAGAGTGCGAATCCCACTCGTACTTGGCCGGTTTTATATTTGTGGCGGCATCTACATCGCCACATACGAACTATGCAACACACTGACGTCATGCAAAATCCTGCATCGTGCAAGCAGAGTTTACCGCGCAACTAGCATATATACAACACCCCGACATCGACCGTCGGGCAGTTGCCCACCAGACACGACACCCGTCTGTTTGGAGAAACCTCCCTTTTCTATGGAGGATGAGTGAACTTTACACCCTATTTCTGATGCCTCTATACTGGTGAGCCCCGAATATGAACGTCAGCGCAGCCTTCGTGCAACTATATCAGCGTGACGTCATCATCATCACTTCCTCAAGCTCTCAAGCGGCGAGTCACACAGCCAGCCAGCACCCACAGCTTCAGCGGGTTTCCTGACCACCAGCATGCAACGACCAGCCGTACCTGGTTGTCACTCTCAGCCTCATCAGCAACCTTGGCACAGCACACTGCACTTTCAGCCGGTCCACAAGCAGCATTTCTTTCGGTACATTCGATCTATAGCTGACTGATTATAAAACGGTAATCGAAATCCTAGCAAAATGCTGGTCAAAATATGCGTCAGCTCGAACTCGAACGAGCCCTCTCTGAAATCCGCACTAGAAGGACAACGCCTTTATTAAAGGTCTCAATTATAAATCACAAGCCTTGTTGTTAGACCTCTTGGAAAGACATTGTCCTCGTTTTGAGTGCGCCGTTGGAAAGTAAGAGTTGTTGCGTACTAGAACTATACAGGTTTTAAATCAAAATATTTTGGCGTTTTTTGGTGGTTTTTACCCGACTGCCCCAGAAGGAGGGTAATGTTTTTCGAGAGTATGTATGTATGTATGTATTTGTCATATGGGCATGTGATGCAGAACAATGATGAACATGTCGTGAGGAAAGTGTTGAGTATGAATATGAATAGCTATTTAAAGTATAGGGGAAGACCAAATAAACGATTGATGGGCTGTGTTAACATGTGTGGCGGCATCTACATCGCCACATGCGAACTACGCAACACACTGACGTCACGCAAAATCCTGCATCGCGCAAGCAGAGTTTACAAAATCCTGACATCAACCGTCGGGCAGTTATCCACCAGACACGACACCCTTCTGGTCGGAGGATCCTCCCTTTTACTATGGAGGACGAGTGAACTTTACACCCTGTTCTTCATGCCTCTATACATGATATAGCTAGAAAGGGTGTGACTACTGAGATGACTGCCAAAGGATAATGATGACATGAATAAAATGGCTACGAGTATAATCCAACGATAAAGGTGAAGACTGGCGCGCGAGTTTTAGATTTTTTGTTGGTATAAAGTTCTGGGCTGCACGCCACCTTTACACGACAGCTTAGTTTAAAGTTCCTACTGCTCGGACATAACCACACAGGCCTCCTCTCTGTGAGAGGGAGCGGGCCGTAATCTTCCACGCGGGATCAATGCTACACGTCTGTTACATTTCTTGGATTTTTTATGTGTAACATCCTCTCGCTTACTTTGGGAGTGATTTCGTGGAAAGGGTCGGAAGTGTGTAACAGGAAGTGACAGGTGGAGCATAGAATAAGTAAGTACTTTTTATTAGCATGGAATTAGTAAGTACTATATAGATTGTGAGTAGAGGGGGTCGAATTTCGACCAGTGGACAACCACTAGTAATTAATGATTATTCGAATAAATATTTCAGTAAATAGCTATTTTAAATTCTGAGGTTAATTTCTGTCGCTGCTCAGTTGCTTATTACCAAGATGAGATAGCAGATGTTACACATCATATGCGACTACTGTTAAGGCTCGCTCGATTTTTGGTTCTAGTATATGTCGGTTTCCACCGTTTTGAGATGATTGTTGGTTAAATAAATTACACCGAGTAAAATGTCTGACCCACGAACCCACGATCTTAAAAGTTGGGGCCATTACCATTGTGCTCTCTGCGGTCAGCTTAATTGCCAAAATAACCCTCAGTTTAAGTCACTACAAATATTACACCTACCTAAGAGTACTCACTGATGCTTGCACATCCTAATTAAATTGACCTAGAGCATGAAGAAATCTGTTTGACATGACTAGTCATAAAATTTTCCCTATACTACAGTTAACTGCATGTCAACAGTAACTCTTGAGCTACGAAAACCATCCTTATTTATACTAAATAAAGGCGCTATCATAGTTACATTGTTGGTAAAGACGTGCGGTTGACCGGACTTACTGTTTTATTTGGGAATTCCATAATACAGTATTAGTAATAGAAAAAATCTAAAAATTATCAGATTTGCCCGTCTGCAAGGTTAAGGTGTGGTCAGACTCTGCTTATTCTGATTCGATCTATTCTCTAAGATGGGTGATTTCGTTCAAAATGTTCCGTTACTTATTAATATTACATATATTATTTACACATACCATTATGACGCCTTGTTTCCCCGAAGAGTTGGGCAGAGGTGTACCTATAGTACACCCACATTTCGCCAGTTATGTTTAAGTTCTATGTAATTGGGCGAGCCTATTGCCATCAACCAGGCACAAATCCGTCCTTAATATTCTATAAAGATGTATACATTTTGTGAGTTCGGGTGATCTTCGGAAATAATGATCCGATTCCAAAAAATATTTGAGTAATGGGAAGCAACAGTATTGCCGAGTGTTGACGGATATACATTTTATTTTAACTTTGTAAGCTTAGTTGTTAACTTTATTGTGCAGTTCAGTTAAGTTTATTACCAGTTCCTATAAGACGTTTAAGTGAAGGAATACACATACTCAGTTGCCCATTTACGGGTATTGAGTAGACTTGTATATCTTTTGGGAGATCCTAAATAAATAAATAAATAAATAAATATTGAAATCACTTCATGCCTCGGTCAGAGTTGGCAGCTATAATTTCAACAATTGGACCCCGAAATTCGCTCCCGTGACACAATATCCTATGACAACACGACCCCGAAACAACTAACCCCGCGACAACTCATCCCCGTGACAAACACGCTCTGCGATAATAATATCTGGATCCTATGACAAATACACTCCGACAACTAGCCTCAGTGACAATTTAACCCTATGACAACTCGTCCCTAACAACTCTCCTTATCCTTACATAATTATTATAAAACTAAGTCCCTCCGCCACCCGCGTCAGTCTGTCTGTCTGAACGCGATAAATTCAGAAATAACTGAACTGATTTTTAAACGGTTTGCACCAATGGGCTTCCTCAATTCATGAGGAAGGTTTATATAATTGTATAATTAATTAAGGTTTTATGTAAATTGTCTGAAATATAACGATTATTATTGAATATGTCGGTAAAAAATATGCCGACTGGGAGCTTTAATGGCGTGGGCCGCGTAAACCGTACGAAATACATAAAATTTATGATCTACAGGATTGTACATCTTAAAACGTTGAACAAAAAAGTCAGCAATGGCATATGTCTATCTTCTAAGGATGACCCACAGAAACCATCTTTATCTTTTAGAATTGGATAAAAATTTCATTGTTATTTTCAAAACTATGTTAACCGGTGTTATATTAATCCTTATCCAACAAAATATGTTATTTAAATTGGGCATTTAATTTGTTTATATTAAAATGTGCATACATCGTATATCATTTAAAGGAATGCTTTAAAATTACGCGTAACAATTATGGTTTGCGATATGCGATCGCTTTCGTTTCCTTTTAATCCTGGTAGTACGTTCCCGTGGGATAATTTCCGACATCCGCGCGGGCGAAGCCGCGGGCAAAAGCTAGTAAAATATGAAAGCGAATTGAACGACAAAATAATAAGCTCTGTGAGTCTCTGATATGATAAGGGACTTGATTTAGTTAAATGAAAGCCTACTAGCCTACACCATAATTTAATTGTTGAGAAAGACTTAAGAACATCTCAATCTCAGAAAAAGCTGACAACGTAGTATGTACTTAATATTGGTACTAGTTCATTTTGTTGTCTACAGAATGACGCAAATGATAAAACAAACAATAATTTAAGATTACTTACTCATTATAAGCTTATTTATTATCTTTGATGTAATTCAATTCAGTTAGGTTTCTAAATAATGATAGCCTTCTGATTTAATGAAGAGATATATTATTAATACGAAATAAACTTTGTCTGTCTGATACTTTTTCACACAATAAAGGCGTATATATTTATAGGCATTTACGATTTTAGTGACTTTTAAATCTGTTATTACACCTTCTTAAAATGCAAGTAAGTTATGCAAAAAATGTATGTCAAACTAGAACGTATACATATCAATTCTGTATGTGAATATTTAAGTATTGTAGTAAAATACTATATGAAATAAATTCAGTAAGCAACGTCTACCCAAAGCATAAAAAAACGATATTACTTTTAAACTGCTTAAGATAGTTTCATGATCTTTTTTTATCTGTAATTCTATCCATGTTTTTTTTCCAAATATTCATATTTTCGTTACTAAAAATAAATATTCAAAATTAACGTGTAACAAACTCAAATGACCAATCTAAACGTCATTAATAATGTTGCAATGAAACAATAGTAAGTTATACACAAACTGGATGGGTAATGGCTCAGAAGTGAAAGTATCCATTTGACATAATAACCATTGTCAACACACGGTACTTAACTTGCCTCTAATTAACGTTGAATTTTATAACCTGCCCACAGAAAAGAATTACGAAATAATTTATTATTTTGACATTTTCAATTTCAAAGAGAATTTAATGAACCTATGTCAGTGTTTTGAATGTCACGGCCACATTCCTTTAGTTCTGTTGTTCATTCTGCCTATTCCGAACCATGTTGGGCTCGGCTTCCAGTCTTAGCAGATGCAGCTGAATACCTGAATTTTACATAGAGCGACTGCCCATCTGGCCTCCACAACCCAGTGGTAGGGTAACATGCAGTGTCGCCGGAAGGTATGAAAGGGGTACCGAGGCCCCTAGCAACACAGGCAACGTAAGGAACACGGGTGGGATTTAGTCAGTAAGAATCTGACACACCCTCCCGCTCCGCCCAGAGCGGGAGAAGTTATTTGATAATTTAACATTAAAAAAAAAGGGTAACATGCAGTGGCGGACTAGCAGTCTCGGCCGGTCTAGGTCGTTTAGAGTAGCTCAACTGTAGGAATAGGAGTAACTTCGTCAAATTATGCACAATAAGCTGGAGAATTACTTACTTAATTAATTACTCGAAACATCTAGGATCTCGCCTACGATAGGTCTAAAAAAGGATGGGGATCTAATTATTTTAGGCATTTTCGGATATTTTTTTTATTTCTAAACATTTTTTGTACCTATTTTTTTTAATGGTGCAGGTGCACCCTCTTCCACCCCCGACGCCCATGCCTGTATACAAGTTGTGATACCGTGTACAAATATGTTTTACACATATTTGTAACATCTATGATAACACATTTTGTATACAATTAGCCGTGACGACTTGTCATAGATGTAAACGATAAATGAAAACAGTAGAGGTTTTCTACTGTTTTTATTACCTTCATGTAAACGCGAGTGAAGACAAAAACATATTATTATAGTCAAAAACGGGTCATATAATATAGATATTGCCAGCCGCAGGCGCAGGTTGCCCGCCCCTAATATCTGGCCGCCCTAGGCCCGGGCTTTTCGGCCTTAGAGAAAGTCCGCCTCTGGTAACCTTGGTAATACTGATTGTCAGACTTTTGGACTTCTGGCTGCCAAAGAATTACAAATGACAGCCGAGACCAACGGCTTAACGTATTTTACAGCACCGTGAAAATACCTATCCTCAGCTCAACATCAACTCCGCCTATCGCAGTCCACTGCTGGACATAGGCCACTTCCAGGCTGCGCCACAACACACTGTCCTCCGCCTTCCGCATCCAGTCTGTCCCAGCCACCGTTCTAAGGTCATCGGTCCATCTAGCTAGTGGACGTCCGCCACTACGTTTGCAGACACGGGGTCTTCATACAAGAGGATCTACATAAGTGTGGCGATCGCTTTCAAAGCGTTTCGCATTTCTACAACGACATTCAATTGGATATATTTTTGACTTTTCCATCTCGTCATCGCTGATAGAATGTCACTTTGTCTAGGCCCTAAGCATTCGTCTGCTCCAGCGGCTATCGGTCCTTCGACAACTCCCGCTCTGGGCGGAGCGGGAGGGTGTGTCAGATTCTTACTGACTAAAACCCACCCGTATTCCTTCCTGTTGCCTGTGTTGCGGGGGCCTCGGTGACCCATAAGTACCTTCCCGCGACCCCGGCAGGATGGCCGGCCCACTGCCACTTCAGTTCGCTAATTCTGCTAGTTAAGGCGCTGACAAGACCCAATTGACTTCTCTTAAGAAAAAAAATTGCCAAATCTGTATAGTTTGTGGTAGCGGAAAAATATATGTTAATTTTGAACATACAAGGTGAATTTAAAACATGCTACAAATCGAAATGGGAGATTGTACTCATCATTATGAACAGCTTTTGCTATGGGACCAAACCTGAAATCACGAAAAAAAAATCAGCTGTTCGCTACATTTATGTTCGCTTAGCTCGTCAAAATGTAGGGAACAGCTGATTTTTTTTCGCGATTGCAGCTTTGGTCCCTTTGTAAAAGTTGTTCATAATGATGACTAAAATCTCCTTTTTCGGTTTGTCGCATGTTTTTAATTTCAACCTGTATATCCCAGAACTTGGTTGTTACCGAACCACGTTTTGAAAAAAATCTCGATACAAACTAACGTTAAACTAACCTCTTACCTTGAGTTCTAATCCAAAATATATGTATTAAATATCAACATAGACGTTACGTGTTTAATTAATAACAAGAGCGTCTTATTTGAATGCAGAACTTGGTTGTTTTTTATTTTCGATTACTCAACTCAATTTTGAGTAAATAGATAATTGCTTCGTATTTTGCAATAAATTACAAGCGTTGTGTCATCGCGCTTCTCTTTCTTTTCTATGCAATCTGACAGTGACCGCGGTTTATGTGTTGTCAACGTCTTAAGTCTTGCATATAGCTAAGATCTTGGCCGGAATTATCCGGAAAATACCGGAAGTCACTCTTTAGATCTTTTCCAGATTATTCCAATTTCTAAATGTGATAAAATGGAATCCGGAAATACATCAAACGACTACTGAAATGAATCGGTCACTCCAGCCATTTCAGCAAATAGCTGCAACAGCTAGTACACTCAATCGCAATTCAATAGTAAGTATGTGACCTTGACAGCGCCTTTATTTCATAGCAGTTTGGGCGATTATATTATCGCAGTAACTACTGATATGCTACTAATTACAAGAATTATTAACTATTATTACAGTATGAAAACAAGATTCCACGTCCTCAGTAGAAAAATCGGTCATGCTTCGTACTACGTGTAGGTTGGTTGTAAGGTAAGTAGGTAATAATTAAAATCGAGAAGAAATTGTCAAGGTCCTGCGAAACGTAATGTGCGTGTAACCATTTGCTGATGTTTCGACATAACACGTGTTTAAAAAGAATAAAGTGATAGTGTTAAAACCGGCCAAGTGCAAGCCATACTTGCGTAATATCATATTGGTTACTGCGGACTGGCGAGCGAACGATGTGAGTTTGATCCTCACTAGACAGTGACTTCGGGAAAGCCGACTATCCGGCCATAATTCATGTAGTTGGCTAATTCGGGAAAGCCAACTATCCGGCCATATCATGTAGTCGGTGACTAGTCGGCTCTTTACTTTATTCATATTTCTATGAATAAAGATATGCTTAAAAATATGGGTGATTGAAATGAAATCGTAACCTTCATTGTTAACCATTTTTATTTTAGAATCAGCCTAATATAATTCACGAACTCTTTTTTTTAGTCAATAACAGAACGTAAATCAAAAATTAGGTATATAATTTTTCTTTTTATTCTAAACGAGACCTTTTGGAACACTGAATAAAGAATGTATGTAGGTAGACCTATTGCTTATTAGTTATTTTAGAATCACAGTTTTGATTATGTACACACCGAAAACAATGGCGTCGATTCCCTTGTTCACAAACTAAAGTAAATTTAAGTTCAGTGCATCTTTTTCTTTCTATTTCATTAAGAAAAGGACAGAAGATACATTTTAGTTTAGTCCTGTCAAATTAGTCAGCGCTTGACGTAAATTGACGTAATTTTAGTAGGCAAGTTTTTAATCACGTCTAAACTTGTATAGAGTAGTGACAGACGCTGATTAATTTGACAGGACTAAACTAAAATTTATCTTCTGTCCTTTTCTTAATGAAATAGAAAGAAAAAGATGCACTGAACTTAAATTTAGTTTAGTTTGTGAACAAGGGAATCGGCGCCAGTGATCAGCTTGGCCGACTATAGTCGTTCTTTTTGCAACCGACTAGTCGAAAAGTCAGTTCAACACTAATTCTCACCTGCTACAATATGTATTTATGTGGCCCACACCTAGATCAGCCATATTTATGAGAAGTGTTAAACAGGACAAGTGTTACTTACACCCGAAATTATTGATGGAGTCTTGTCCAACCCCGATCATTGACAGCCGCATATACATACATCCGACGCTTTAAGGCTCTTTCGGCACGTGGCCAAAATTGGAACTAACGCCGCCATCTTGTTTTGTCAACATAATTTCTGTGATAATTTCACGTTTAAATATTACTGGCGAAATGTGGGTGTACTATAAGTGCACCTCTGGCTTACCCTTCGGAGATTACAAGCGTGATGATATGTTTAAATGTTATAGTAATTTTGCATCAGTGGGGATAAAAACTGCCACTTGCTCACTGCAGATGTCGCTTCTATCACTAGTCCAATTTGACAGCTAGCTGTCACTATCCATACATAGCTAGCTATCATTTATTATTCAGTTGCGCAGCTGTTGATTGTCAATGTATTTATGATATATAATAAAATGTATTTTTCAAAGATGTATATTATATATATACGTGTATATTATATTTCCCAAAGATGTTAAAGACGAAAACTGTGGGAGAATGCTCTCCCACAGTTTTGGGAAAAACCTGTGTACAGGAGATGTTTCGCTGCCTAGGGACGGAGGGTGAACCTAGGTGTACTTTTTACATCCCGCACACTCATGGGAACAGATATGGAAAACTTTTTGAAACAACATAAAACTAGAAGTCAAGGGGAGGAGAGTGATGCGGGCTCGGAGTCCGACTCTGCATCCAGTGCAAAGGGCTCAGGGAGGAGCTCGGAGCGCACAGAGGTGAACGGGAGGAATCGAGAGTTCGTAAGAACCGCGAAGCGCTCCAACTCAGGGTCGTCCTCCGACGAGGGGGTTGGGCATAAGAAGATCCACTCAAGCCGGCGGGGTGGAGCCCGAGGTGGAAAAGGGGTGGACAGAAGGCCCTCCGCCAGGGAGGCCGGCAAGCAGAGCCGGGCCAGCCCAGCCGAGCCGGTCCAGCGAGCCGAGAGGCTCGCAAAGGTGGTACCTCTCTCAGAGGCTTCTGGTGATGGGCCGGACGCCGCTGGTGGCTCCAATTTGGAGCGTGTGGCCGGGTTTGCGGCGGTCGTGTTAGCCGCGATCAAGGGTGTGGCCGTGAAAAGGATCAATGCCTCTAAGGATCAGGCCATGGCCAAGACCAAGGCCAGGATGAGGTGGGTAAGCTCTCGTCAGGCGGCTGGTGCGGGTGGGGCAGGATTTGCCGGAGAGCCAGTTTGGTTTCCGCAGGGGGCGCTCTACGGTGGACGCCATCATGCGCGTGTGGGCCCTCATAACGGGGAATGCTGGTGTCCAGTGGGGTCGCCTGGCCGGTGTCTCTAGACATCGCCAATGCCTTTAATTCCCTGCCCTGGAGTTGCATCAGGGAGGCACTCCGGTACCACCGGATGCCGACCTACCTCTGTCGTGTGGTCGAGGCCTATCTGACGGACAGGGCCGTCATTTACCCCAATCACCAGGGAGCATGGAACCGGCAAGAGATGTCATGCGGGATCCCACAAGGATTGGTCCTGGGGCCGCATCTGTGGGACATCGGATACGAGAGGATGCTGCGCGCCGACCTCCCTAGAGGTGTCAGCGTAATGTGCTACACTGATGACACGTTGGTCCTGGCGCAAGGGAGGTCGCACCGGCGGCGGCGGAAGTAGCGGCACGCGGGGTTGCGATAATCGTCGACAGGATCCGGCAATTGGGACTCGAGGTGGCCCTGCACAAGTCCGAGGCCATGTGTTTTCATGGTCCTCGGAACGCGCCACTGTCGGGATCCCAAATAATGGTAGGAGGGGTTCACATCGGCATCGAGTCGACGATGAAGTACCTGGGACTCGTTTTCGACTGCCGGTAGAACTTCGTGAAGCATTTCCGACGTTTGGCTCCCAAACTGGAGCAGGCTGGGGCTGCTTTGAAGCGGCTCTTGCCCAATCTAGGGAGTCCAAACGCCTCCTGCTGGAGGCTCTACGCGGGAGTCGTGCGGTACATGGCCCTTTACGGGGATGTGAGCGGCGCGAGGAGGCGAAACGCCGAGGCGTAACTTCACTGCCGCGAGAAATCATGGCGTAGCGGACGGAGGTCCGGCGGAATCTCATGGCGACATGGAGAGTGCGATTGTGGCAACCCAGTGCTGGGCACGCCACAATTGCGGCGATAAGTCCCTTCTTTGAGAAGTGGCTAGAGAGGCGTCACGGCGTCCAGCTGTCACCTCCTTTTGCAAAGCAGTAATGCTCGCGAAGGAGGAAGCGGGACGGTTGAGGAAAAGGCAAATTTTGCGCCCTCTCACCCCTAGCCGCCGCAGGAGGCGCCCTGGGCGTCGGGAATCCCGGGCGGATTTCCGGCGGCCGCAGGCGCGGGCTTGCGGACGGTGAGCAATGGGTAGCTCGCCGTACTATAAAGCGACAGCGCGTTGTGTTGCACGCGCGCCTCAAAGAGATGTCAGCACAAGTGTAGCGGTCCACTATGGCCGATGCCTGCCGTGGTCGCGGGCAAGTTCGGAAGGCCCCGTTACCGAGGCCCCTGGCAACACAGGCATCGGATTAAGGAACACGGGTGGGTTTTAGTCAGTAAGAGTCGGACACACCCTCCCGCTCCCGTAGAGCGGGAGAAGTTATTTGATAATTTCCCACCAAAAAAAATGGTTACCACACACTGTTTTCAATTATATACAACTGCTTAGGCAGCGCATGCAAATAATTAATTATTTCTTTCTGAACAGCTAGACATAAATTGTTATAGCTTGGCGAATATGCATGATATAAATATAATGTATAGCCCATAGGGCATAATGTAGCTTTCTACCAGTGTTTTTTTTTTAGAATTGGGTCATTTGTTAAGAAGATTACTCCTAAATAAAAACTTACAAACAAATTTTACCTCTTTATAATATTATGTAGTATAGAAAATAGGTGAAAATTTACCATTCCTCCTTATCTCCGAAACTGCTGAACCAAAAATTGTGAAAAAAAATTGTTCTATAGGTACTTATAGATTACAGAAAAACCTTTAAGAGGTCTATGGTCTTAAAATAACATGGTACCTACCTAAATCACTCAATACGTACAAACTTACATTTTCAGTTGGAATGTATGGGAGAACATTTGTTTCATCTATAATATTAAATTTGTTCTTGGGATAAGTTATCTATGACCAAAAAACATTGTAGATAACATATTCTTTGTACGGAACCCTCACCACGCGAGTTCAATTCGCTCTTGTCCGGTTTTTCTTTCAATTTATTTATATAATTAAACTTCTCGCACACAGTTAGGTACAAAGGCGGACTTAATGGCTTAGGCATTGTCCACCAGTTAACCACGGGTCGTGAAGAGAAACTCGTAAGATGGCAGGTGCTCAAGAAACGCGGGAAGGTACTAATGGGTCACCGAGGCCCCTGGCAACACAGGCAACAGGAAGGAATACCGGTGGGTTTTAGTCAGTAAGAGTCCGACACACCCTCCCGCTCTGCCCAGAGCGGGGGAAGTTATTTGATGATTTCCCATCAAAAAAAAAAGGTGCTCAAGAAAAAACCCAACGGTAAGTATAGAATCATTTTCTGGTTTTTCATTTTTCAAAATTTTAAGCTCATAATGTTTTGGAGATAAGGGGGAGACATTATGTCTGTGATCGGCAAGGTATCGGCAGTCCCCTTGATGATACAACATACAAATCATTTATTAAAACGGCATATCGTCAGTCGTCACTGCCAAGGACACGTCAGTAATAACGCTTTGAACAACGAAAACCACCCTTACTGCAACGAGATAAACTTGCTTTCAAAGTGAAACCATGGATGCAGTTGATTGATAAACATCATCATCTGCCTGCCTTTTCCCTACCATGGAGGCTTCCTGTCTAACCTAAATGTAGGTGAATACCAGTATTTTACATGGAGCGACTGCCTATCTGACCTCCACAACCCAGTTACCGGGTACCACAGGAACCCTTGATAAGACTGGTTGTCAGACATGCGGCTGACTATGTAGATCTATGGTCTGTTCCAAAATAGTAATAGATAGATGGAAATACCTTTGGAATAAGGCTATACACTAATAATAATACACTTCCTCATATGGCTCATCTGTATCGTGAACAATGCAAATATTTGTCACGACCGGAGAATCGAACCGGCGACCTTGACATGGATGTGAAGACAGTCTGTCTGTAGTCAGACAGTGTATCAAAAGATCATGCACCATTTATGAATATGGTGTTGCAAGTCGTAACTAAGTAAGTTGGGCAGCGTGAAAGAATTCACGCTGCCCAAGAAAAAGAAAAAAAAAGATAAAAGGCTTCAAAAATATAAGAGCGAAGGGAATCCGACTACCAATGGTGCAAATATATTAATGACAAATATGGAGCAAAGTCTTATAATGGTAATAGATCATTGATGGCCAAAGCGAAGAGCAATAAGAAATATATTTGGAAAAATAAATAATTATTAAAAATAAATGTGTAGGTACTTTTTTTCCTGAATTTCCCAAAAGTACCTACTATATCTTATCTTTTTTGGGAAAAATAATATATTTGTTTAAAAAAAAAGGTGGCAACCCTAGTAGCGGCCTGAACTTGTGCTAGGTTTCCTAGTAGCGGCCTGAACTTGTGCTAGGTTCCCTAGTAGCGGCCTGAACTTGTGCTAGGTTCCCTAGTAGCGGCCTGAACTTGTGCTAGGTTCCCTAGTAGCGGCCTGAACTTGTGCTAGGTTCCCTAGTAGCGGCCTGAACTTGTGCTAGGTTGATGGTAATAAACTCGCCTCCTATTACATGGAACTGGTGAAATGTGGGTTTAGGCATTTAGAACTGCCCACCACTTCGAGGAATACTGGCGAGATGTGAGATTATTTTTTAAACATAAAACATATCTCAAAAATATCTGTATATCTGTTCCAAACTCCGAATAATAAAAGCTATTAAACTCGAGCTGATTTTCATTTTTTTTTTATTTATACGACACAGTTTTTTTTTTCGGTCTTACGTAGACAAAAAAAACTACAGTTTACGGAATTTTAAACATTTTTAAAAACTTTTACAAAAGTGTTCATAAAATAGGTTATTTTTGGTTGCTGAGTTCCATAGAGAAACCGAGGGTTTGGCCGGTTGGCCCTATCATCTTAATTGCTACTTTTGATTTTGATGTCGATATGCCATTATCGGAGCGACCATCGCCATTCCATACGTTGCGAGCGCGAAGCACGGACGAAAAGAGTCGTTACGAAAAAAAATCGGAATCATTTTTAAATTTCGCAATCGTTCGATATTTGAATGTGAATTTTGAAGTGATATTAACTGGTGTGTGATATTGTATTAATAAATTCTCGGTGCCTTATTATTTTTTGGTGAGTTATTCTTCGCAATTTTTTTATTGTTTTTATTTAGGTTTTGTCTGTTCGTAGTGATCTTGAATGCTTTGTTTACTGTGTTGGGGCTGCAAATGCGGGTATTTGTTAAATAATTAAGATTGTTAATAATTAAAGCAAAAGTTAGCAAACGCTTTTGTAAGGTAATTCTAACAATCAATCAAACATTATTTACCATTTTGATTTCTATTATTTGCATTTTCAAACTTACTGCGGCTGTCTACAAACGTAAAATAAATAGGTAGGTAGGAAATGTATTATCACCAACAAAGGATACACAGATAAGTACAATAAAAATCACAACGTTACGAAAGGTTCTTTTACGTGTGCTCTTTTAATTACAGGAGACCACATCATACATATAACTAGGTGTAAACAGGATAAAAATAATGAAGCTTGTAAAAAATTACGAAAATAAATGTTGGAATTAAAAAAAAAAACATTTCAAGACTGAGCATACTTATTACAATTGTTAAGTAATAACAATTATTCTACATTTTCTTGACTATTGAAGGGAAGAAACATTATATTTATTCAGTTATTTTGAAATTGAAATCGAAAATATTTAATTCAGACCAAGCACACAGTAATTGATACAATTTTGCGGTGGTTACATTAATTTTGTATTTTAAAATGGGGAGGTATAAAACGCTTTGACAACTGTTGTTATTTTATTTTTCTTATTTAACAAAACTTTTTATTTTAGATAAAAGTTTTCTTAAATATTTAAAATAATATTTTACAAGTAAGTAAAATTTAATAACAATGCGTTACTGTTTGTGTTACAAACGTTAAATAACTGTTTCAGATTCTTACCGTAGGTCATTATTTGCACAAAAATACATGCTTATAAACATTTTGCGTGGATTCAGCACAATAAGTACCCTTCGTTGAAATTTTTCGCCGGTAATTAAAAAAAAGTTTTAATTCAGAATCATGTGCACTGAATCCATGGTGTCAGGTTGTGCCTCGATATCCCTGCCACCCTGTATATAATTGAACAAACTGTTTGGTGAATTCTTCTAATTCAAAGGTAGGTATTGTGACGCTAATAGAAAAGTATGGAAGGAAAAGATATGCTGCGCCGACCCCAAATAAATTGGGATGAGGGCAGGAGAATGATGACGATGATGATGTGACACGCAATATGTAATTAATTAATTAATTAACCGTTTAAGCCCCGCGCGACACCGATTCGGAGTCAAACAATAGAAAATCAATTGTGTCTCATTAGCTGTCCTTGACCAATTAATGCCAAAGCGAGTAGGAAGGTACTTACTGACATTTTAAGACAACACTGTTTATGCTTAATATACTACTGTTTGTTTTCCCAAATTGAATAAATAAATAAATAAATAGACATTTGTACGAAAAAACAGCCCTTACCCGCTACGAAATAAAGGCGCTACAATGTCAAATTGTAACCACTGGCGTGCTGGGCACATTTTTGTCTGTCATCTATCTATACATGACTGTGTCGGTCAAAAGGTTAATTTTTATAAGTTGAATTGGCTCTTGATCGAATAGGTTGCGAGATCAGTTGGATAGCGTGTAATAACACTAAGAACCTTAACCTTTTTAGTTCAAAATATCTGTACTAATAATATAAAGAGAAAATATTTGATATTTTGTTTGTTTGTTTGTAATGGATTAATTCAAAAACTACTTGACTGTTTTTTTTTTAATTATTTCACCTTTAGAGAGCTACATGACCAGCGAGTAACATGGGTGAATTTTATGTTCAAAAAAATTGAATTGATTGGTTAGAGATCTCTACAAAAATTACAATAATGTAAGCCAATATATTGAAAATTTGCCTATAAATGTCAGTATTAGGCGTTCGCTACGAAGACTATTACATACATAATCAGCCTATAATGTTCCCACTGCTGGGACACAGGCCTCCTCTCTGTGAGAGGGAGTGGACCGTAATCCACCACGCAGGCCCAGTGCGGGTTGGTAGATGTCACATGTCTTCGAATTTTTGTTTCTAGGACATGCCGGTTTCCTCACGATGTTTTCCTTCACCGTTTTGAGAGCAGTGGCGAAATAATTTAAACAAAGTAAAGCGCCTGTCAGGGTTTGAACCTACGACCTACACCTCGAAAATCGCGACCGTTACCACTGGGTCACCACTGCTATCGAAAACTATTGATGATACATAAAATAATGAACTACATGTTTATAGTACTCATTACCCACAAAAAAATCCGTGAGGATATATGTCTTACTATTATATATAGTTGAGTCACAATAACCGTTTTTTGTTCAATCGAAAGACGATGACATTCGTATCATGATATTAATCCTTAGCCAACTAAATAGTTTCATAATCAAGGTTGATCATGTACCTACATGTAATTCCTCTTCAAATTATTCGAATCGGACTTATCGTTTGGAAGTTACGACGGGTATAAAATGCTAAAAGTAAGAAAAATGCCGCGGTGTGAGCGACAGCCCTACGCTTAGTCTATTAGTTATCTACACACAGGGACGGATTTAAAGTTGTGGCGGCCCTGGGGCAACCAAGAAGTGGAGGCCCCGAAAAATGTGTGAAACATAAAAAAAAAACAATTCAAAGAAGGTACTTACCTTACGAAGTTATGATTGTGGACTGTTTTTTTTTTGAAGGACACAAACGAAGTATTTTAGTCATATAAAAATCAATGAAAAATCTAATTGTGGAGGCCCCTTCTTTGTGGAGGCCCGGGGCCAGTGCCCCTGTTGCCCTGCCCTAAATCCGGCCCTGCCTACACATTTTATTTTTTATAAAGTAGAAACAATTGAATAGTAGTTTGTAATAAATAATAAAGATTGTCTTAATATAACAAATAAAAAGATCGCAATCTTTTTATTTATTTTATTTTGTTATCTTTTTATTTTTTATTCAAGTTTTCGGAAACTCTTTTAAACGAGAGAGAGAGAGAGAGAGAGGGAGAGAGTGTTGAACTTTGTAGGCGAAGATACGAAATCCACGCGGACGAAGTCGCGGGCGATGTGCTAGTCATAATATACCTACAGTGATATACATATTATACATAAATGACTTTTATTTCTGTAAGTAGGTTTGTACAAACACTTCTACACGTCAATCATATTTTTAAAACTAGATGAGGTCGGCGTTTCCTATCTGACTAGTACAATACAAAGATGTAGGTACTTACACTATAAAAATGTTACTTCAGAATTTTGTTAAGAAATCTCGTTGAACATAAGATAACATCCACAGCAGAGGTGTTCCTCAGTACACCCAAATGTTTCCAGTTAAGTTTAAGTCCCATGTAATAGGGGGCGAGCCTCAATCCCAAACTCTGGGCTGCTACTAAGATTATTCCAGATGGAACAACCCAATAACGCTTTTCTCGATCTGTGAATCGAACCCAAGACCTCATGCTCGGCAGTAGCGCTTGCGGCCACTAGACCAACGGATAATAGTCTACAAATGTATGAGAATTCTTTGTGTATTGTGAATTGCGATATTACTCATTTTTAGGGTTCCTTAGTAAACAAGGAACCATTATAGTTTCACCATGTCCGTCTGTCTGTCTGTCTGTCCCCGCTGTAGCTCAGAGATGTTTAGCAATCTGGTATACATATTAATCACGCCGACAAAGTGCTAAAATAAAATCTTGAAAAAAAATTTTTTTAGGGTCGTCCCTTGCACGTAATGTGATTAGATAGTGTGTTAGATAGGCCATTCAAAAATATTGCGGGTCTATGAACACCATTTTTAGATTCAAGGATCCGTTTACGTAATATTAAGCTTTAAAGTTCTAATTTTGTTACAGTCAAATGTGTGTCCCCCCCTCCCCTGCCAGCTAAACGGTTGTTTATATAGATGTGAAAAAAATCATGGCTGTAGTGCATATAATGAAATTAAAAGGAAAACTATCACAGCTAAGTGGGTTTTACAAGTTAACGAGTAATAGTCGACCAACTTAAATTTGCAGTTGGAGAATTGACCGTGGCATATATCGATGTATGGGAGAACATGTTTTTCAACTACAATAAGGCGCTGACAAGACCCAATTGACCAAAATAGGCTTCGCTTAAGAAAAAAATTTGCCAAATCTGTATAGTTTGTGGTACCGGAAAAATGTATGTTAATTTTGAACATATTTCCCTGAACTTAGTTGTTACCAAAACACGTTTAGAAAACAAAATCTCGATACAAACTAACGTTAAACTAACCTCAAACTAACCTCTTACTTTGAGTTCTAATCCAAAATATCTGTATCAAATATCAACATACGTTACGTATTTAATTAATAACAAGAACGTCTTATTTGAATGCAGAACTTGGTTGTTTTTATGTTCGATTACTCAACTCAATTTTGAGTAAATAGATAATTACTTCATATTTTGCAATAAATTACAAGCGTTGTGTCATCGCGCTTCTCTTTCTTTTCTATGGAATTTGACAGTGACCGCGGTTTAGGTGTTGTCAGCGTCTTAAGTTTGTTTTTGGGATAAATTCATCCCAAGTAATACCAACTACGGAATCATTCATTGTGCGTGGACCGACACTCACTTGTATTTTCAAGATGTTAACAAAATATTTTAAAAGCTGATTAAGATCTTTTGTGTAACTGGATCGTTTCATACCTAAATTATCATTACAAAACTAATGAACAAATTAATGTAGGTTTAAAATGTTTAACATCATAAGTGAGTATGTACTTTGGAAACGATTACGATTGCACATTATTCGAATTTTCGAAATGTCGACAAACGTGTGGTTATTTGTTGATTACAATACCTATTACTAATTAGGAAGTCCCCATTGAGTCACTTTATATTACTAATTAATTTGACGATTAGGAAAACTCAATACTCAATTCTTTATTGCATTCCACATAGATGGTATTAAAAGTAAATGTTGCTGTACCCGACAGGGTCCATCCCTGTCGGGTACAGCAACATTAGGAGAGAGGAAGAGAGTTTAGTAGCAATTCAGGCAATTCTATATTATTATAAATTATTAGATGTGTTTAATTGTGTATATATTATTAGGCTTGTGTGTATAGGTATAGTATATAATAGTTATTTTTAATTGTCTTTAAAACTATTTATTTTAAAATGGTGATTAACATTAACTAAATTAAATTAAAACTAAGTTAAACCTAAAAAAGGCCCTCGAGGCATTTTATTTTTAATTTATGTATTGCACAAGAATAATGTATTTTCATAATTATTAAATTATGTTATTATCAGAGATCGGATATTCGGATGCATATTTACCTAAAGTTAATTTTTAGCTATGAAAGTATGGAAGCTGCTTCTTAAATATCTTTTTTTTTTAAAGAAGCCACGAACAACGGGAATTCATAACAGACTAGTCCGGTGTATAGTATGGAAGCGACTTCTACAAAAATATTTATTAAAAAAACCGGGATTATTGGATTGCATGTTTATTTAAAATGAATGTTTCTACCTACTTTACATCATAATATTAGGTAGGTACATATGCATCCAATTACATAATATGTAGTCAGAAAAAAACATAAAATTTGTCGATTCGGTAATCTGGCGTGCGCCGCATTTATCCGTATGAGATACATAAAATGTACAGTTTACAGGATTGTACGTCTTAAAAAGTATAACAAAAAAGTCCGCGATAGCTAAGGGCTCCCACACAAAACTGCGAATTCGCATCGCATCGCAAAAATCTGCGAGCTCGATGTCAGTTTTTCATAATAAAATGACAACGAGCTCGCAGATTTTTGCGATGCGATACGAATTCGCAGTTTTGTGTGGGAGCCCTTAAGTCTATCTTCTAAGGATGACTCACAGTAACCATTTTTATCTTTCAGAAAATGATAAAAATATCATTGTTATTTCCGAGGCTATTTGACCGGTATTATAACAATTATTTTCCAATAAAATATGTTATTTAAATTGGGCATTTCATTTAGATTAAAATATGCCTGTACATCAAACCATTTAAATTAATACTTTGAAAGATGTCACAGATGAAAAATTACGCGTAATGGCGTCTGCAGCGCGAAATGGGAGTCACTGACATTTCCCCAGCTATGAGATATGCTATCGCTCGTTTCCTGGGATATCGTGACTTATCAGTATAAAAAGAGGCCTTTGCCCTGCAGTGGGACAGTGATAGGCTGGTCCAGTATTCTAATAAGTTATTTATTATGTAAAGCTTGAAAAATACCATTTGAAAATGTTTGAAAAACACTATTTACTAACTTAAAATATGTGACATCACTAAATAGGGATTTTTTCGATACTCCACCCTGACCAGCCTGACCAGCACGATCACCCTGGCCAGCCTGACCAGTGTGACCACCCTGGCAAGCGCAAAAATTGCATTACTCACTGTTCGAGTGAGTTACCGAATTAGGATGTAATTCCCAGAATGTATTTCCCAAAGTAACAAATCATGACATTATTTTATACTTTAAGAAGTTAGTTTTTTTCTAGCGTTTCTTGGATGAATAGAACTCCAATAAAATAGTCCATACTATCCTAATTCTAACTAATATTATAAATGCGAAAGTGAGTTTGTTTGCTTGTCACGCCTTCACGCTAAAACGGCTGAACGGATTTGGATGAAATTTGACACATGCGTAAACTATTTCCTGGATTAGGACATAAGATACTTTTTATCTCAATATTCCCACGTGATCGAGACTTATTCGGTTGAAACCGCGGGGCGCAGCTGTTGCGAAAGTAACGTGTTTGTCTGTATGTCTGTTTGTCTCATTACTATTTCACGCCTTAACAGCTGAACGGATTTTTTATATATATATAATATAATTAACGACAGCTACATGGGCGCGAGCAAAAGCTAGTATAATATCTATGTTTTGAAAATATGCAGGTAGTTTGAACGAGATTGTCTGATTGACTACCTTGTTGGTCTAATGGTCGCAAGCGCTACTGCTGAGCATGAGATCTTGGGTTCGATTCCCAGGTCGGCCAAAGTGTTACTGAGTTTTTCTATCCGAAATATTTCAGTAGCATCCCGGAGTCTGGATTTGTGCCCGCTTGATGGCAATAGGCTTCCCCCCTATTACATGGGACTTAAACATAACTGGAGAAATGTGAGTGTACCTACTATAGGTACCTATACCTCTGCCTAACCCTTCGGGGAAACCAGGCGTCATGTTACGTGATGTAATTCCCTCCCATCATCATAATTCAAGCCGACCTAGGTCTCCCCAGAGCTTTTTTTTTTTCGGTTGGGAAATCATCAAATAACTTCTCCCTCTGGGCGAGCGGGTGGGTGTGTCAGACTCTTACTGACTAAAACCCACCCGTATTCCTTCCTGTTGCCTGGATTTCATTTCTCCATTTCCACTTGTTCTGTGCTTTCCACATTCAGCGGTTTCCTGCTGCCTTCACAAGGTCATTCCCTCCCATAAATTTGAAGTAATAGACCGTATCAAAGCATTATTAGTATTTATAGTCAAGCTGTTTAGAAGCCCAAAAGTCTGACAACCAGTCTTACCAACCCAGTTGCTGGGTAACACGATACTTACCCAGTAACTTGATTGGGGAGGTCCGGCAGTCTCTCCATTGTGGTATTTTGCTGCACAAAGCCACATCTTTATAATATATTTATAAATTTACCTTTTAAAAGGCTGTTATGTCCAACAATTCTTGTTATAATGTCTATACTGTTTCCTTGCTTCAAACATGAAATCATATTGTTGTCTCTCATTTTCTTACATATGTTTGAACACTGCAGCTGAAAAACAAAACTTTTGGTCACAATTAACTGTTTTTACACTCAAAACTGTATTTTATATTATTAGTTTTCTATTGTTGTAAAAATCTTAGAATATTTTTATCCATTAACATCTTTCATCATGAACAGCCCTTTAAAAGGTAAATTTATAAATATTATATAAAGATGTGGCAAAATACCACACCATGTAAAATACTGGTATTCAGCTACATCCGATTAGACTGGAAGCCGAAACCAACATAGTTGGGAGAAGGTTAGGCTGATGATGATGATGATCGTCGAGCTGTTGAGCTAAGACATTATTTAACTAAAACTCCTTTATTTTAACAATAGGAAGTAAACCCTCAAACTCAAAATCAAACTCAAAGCATTTATTTCAAATAAACCAATTACAGGCACTTTTGAATTGTCAAGGGTTCGGTCAGTCAGTCAGAAAGATGAAGCTAGTTGCCCATTCCAAAATGTTGTAGGTACCTATGGAGAAGAACGGGCAAGAAACTCCACGGACACTCTTTTAAATCAACGTATTATGGTTACAAAATATTGTTTACATCATTCATTTTGAAATTATACATGTGAGAACGATGCAAAAGCGTCCGTAATAAAAAAATTACAACAAAAAAAAACAATTCAAAAATTAAAATTAAAATAAGCCATGGCAGCAGCAATAAGAGATGACCAGTCTCTACTGACGGCGCCCTAAACTTCCAACCTTTTGCATAACATTTCTATCATCAAAACACAACCGCAAAGAGCTGTTCAAAGAAATAATTTATTTCGCAAAATTATGATGACTAAGATTATGACATTGATTTTGATGGTCAATTGCGTTTCCTGATATTATGACTAAATCGGAAGGTCTGATGATTTGTTTGTTTATACTAATATTTTAAAGAGGTTAATCTTGTGAGTTTGTGTGTAGGTGGTAATCTTGGGAACTGCTGATCCGATTACGAAAATTCTTTCACTAATTGAAAGCTACAGTATTGGCGAGTGTCATAGGATATATTTTATGTTAAAATAAAACAAGAAAGGATGATGATGCAACAGGATGTCCCCACTGACCTATAATAAAACAAGAAAGGATGATGATGCAACAGGATGTCCCCACTGACCTATAATAAAACAAGAAAGGATGATGATGCAACAGGATGTCTCCACTGACCTATAATAAAACAAGAAAGGATGATGATGCAACAGGATGTCCCCACTGACCTATAATAAAACAAGAAAGGATGATGATGCAACAGGATGTCCCCACTGACCTATAATAAAACAAGAAAGGATGATGGTGCAACAGGATGTCCCCACTGACCTATAATAAAACAAGAAAGGATGATGATGCAACAGGATGTCCCCACTGACCTATAATAAAACAAGAAAGGATGATGATGCAACAGGATGTCCCCACTGACCTATAATAAAACAAGAAAGGATGATGATGCAACAGGATGTCCCCACTGACCTATAATAAAACAAGAAAGGATGATGGTGCAACAGGATGTCCCCACTGACCTATAATAAAACAAGAAAGGATGATGATGCAACAGGATGTCCCCACTGACCTATAATAAAACAAGAAAGGATGATGATGCAACAGGATGTCCCCACTGACCTATAATAAAACAAGAAAGGATGATGATGCAACAGGATGTCCCCACTGACCTATAATAAAACAAGAAAGGATGATGATGCAACAGGATGTCCCCACTGACCTATAATAAAACAAGAAAGGATGATGATGCAACAGGATGTCCCCACTGACCTATAATAAAACAAGAAAGGATGATGATGCAACAGGATGTCCCCACTGACCTATAATAAAACAAGAAAGGATGATGATGCAACAGGATGTCCCCACTGACCTATAATAAAACAAGAAAGGATGATGATGCAACAGGATGTCCCCACTGACCTATAATAAAACAAGAAAGGATGATGGTGCAACAGGATGTCCCCACTGACCTATAATAAAACAAGAAAGGATGATGATGCAACAGGATGTCCCCACTGACCTATAATAAAACAAGAAAGGATGATGATGCAACAGGATGTCCCCACTGACCTATAATAAAACAAGAAAGGATGATGATGCAACAGGATGTCCCCACTGACCTATAATAAAACAAGAAAGGATGATGGTGCAACAGGATGTCCCCACTGACCTATAATAAAACAAGAAAGGATGATGATGCAACAGGATGTCCCCACTGACCTATAATAAAACAAGAAAGGATGATGATGCAACAGGATGTCCCCACTGACCTATAATAAAACAAGAAAGGATGATGATGCAACAGGATGTCCCCACTGACCTATAATAAAACAAGAAAGGATGATGATGCAACAGGATGTCCCCACTGACCTATAATAAAACAAGAAAGGATGATGATGCAACAGGATGTCCCCACTGACCTATAATAAAACAAGAAAGGATGATGATGCAACAGGATGTCCCCACTGACCTATAATAAAACAAGAAAGGATGATGATGCAACAGGATGTCCCCACTGACCTATAATAAAACAAGAAAGGATGATGATGCAACAGGATGTCCCCACTGACCTATAATAAAACAAGAAAGGATGATGATGCAACAGGATGTCCCCACTGACCTATAATAAAACAAGAAAGGATGATGATGCAACAGGATGTCCCCACTGACCTATAATAAAACAAGAAAGGATGATGATGCAACAGGATGTCCCCACTGACCTATAATAAAACAAGAAAGGATGATGATGCAACAGGATGTCCCCACTGACCTATAATAAAACAAGAAAGGATGATGATGCAACAGGATGTCCCCACTGACCTATAATAAAACAAGAAAGGATGATGATGCAACAGGATGTCCCCACTGACCTATAATAAAACAAGAAAGGATGATGATGCAACAGGATGTCCCCACTGACCTATAATAAAACAAGAAAGGATGATGATGCAACAGGATGTCCCCACTGACCTATAATAAAACAAGAAAGGATGATGATGCAACAGGATGTCCCCACTGACCTATAATAAAACAAGAAAGGATGATGATGCAACAGGATGTCCCCACTGACCTATAATAAAACAAGAAAGGATGATGATGCAACAGGATGTCCCCACTGACCTATAATAAAACAAGAAAGGATGATGATGCAACAGGATGTCCCCACTGACCTATAATAAAACAAGAAAGGATGATGATGCAACAGGATGTCCCCACTGACCTATAATAAAACAAGAAAGGATGATGATGCAACAGGATGTCCCCACTGACCTATAATAAAACAAGAAAGGATGATGATGCAACAGGATGTCCCCACTGACCTATAATAAAACAAGAAAGGATGATGATGCAACAGGATGTCCCCACTGACCTATAATAAAACAAGAAAGGATGATGATGCAACAGGATGTCCCCACTGACCTATAATAAAACAAGAAAGGATGATGATGCAACAGGATGTCCCCACTGACCTATAATAAAACAAGAAAGGATGATGATGCAACAGGATGTCCCCACTGACCTATAATAAAACAAGAAAGGATGATGATGCAACAGGATGTCCCCACTGACCTATAATAAAACAAGAAAGGATGATGATGCAACAGGATGTCCCCACTGACCTATAATAAAACAAGAAAGGATGATGATGCAACAGGATGTCCCCACTGACCTATAATAAAACAAGAAAGGATGATGATGCAACAGGATGTCCCCACTGACCTATAATAAAACAAGAAAGGATGATGATGCAACAGGATGTCCCCACTGACCTATAATAAAACAAGAAAGGATGATGATGCAACAGGATGTCCCCACTGACCTATAATAAAACAAGAAAGGATGATGATGCAACAGGATGTCCCCACTGACCTATAATGACCGGACTTGAAAATCCCTTTTTATAACTGTCATTTGTTACTATGGCGGTCAGTCTCAAATGATTGTGGAAAAAAGTTACAGCTAAAACAAAATAATGTTATTGTGGCTAAAAACATTTGTTACAGCAATACATAAAACATTACGTTTTACTCTACGAATAACCAAACAAACTAAGCATCATAATATTATAACTGATAATGCTAACATAATGCTAACATAATGCATCGCAATAATTGTGACTTTTTTTTTGAGGGATCGCCAAAGTAACAACAACTAAGTGACGACGTAAACGTGTTCATCTTCGAGAATATAACAAGGGAAGCCTTACGAACACTTCTCCGTCTGTAAAAAAACAAAAACAAATGTTCCAATAATTAATAAAAACTACTCCGTCCAGATAAGAGCATCGCTTTCGACAACTCTGTGATGGCCGAATGTCGAGCAAACCTCAACCAATAGACCAAGCGCACCTTGCCAAGGTATCGCTGAACTCGAAAGTAGAGCTTTTCCCACACCCGTTGATCCCAGATGATCCTCTGCCTCCCGTCCCTCCAGACGAAGTGCACAACAGCTTTAAAAAGTTTCACCCTCGGAAAGCCCCTGGCTCGGGCAGTATCACCAATAAGAAAGAAAGAAAGAAAGAAAGAAAATACATTTATTTAGTACAGACTAAAAGCACACAATATAAAATACAGCAGATAAAAAAGTATAAAAAATCAAATAAAAAGTGTAAAGTACGATGTAAGAAATTAGCAGGTAAGTGTGCCTCACAGCTGCGCCAAAAAGGCCCAGTTCAGCAAAAATGCCAGACAACAAATGCCTGACGCTGGTTTGCAACTGGACCTGAAGTGTAAACTGACGGATGTAAATCAATTTTATACTGCAACGTGTCTTGCATACTTAAATAAAATAAACTTGGGTCAGATAAAAATAATAACGAATATGTACATAAATAGTGTGTTTATAAATAAAATTGATAACAAAACAATAAAAAGACACATAAATAAATTAGACCGATGCATGATAACCCTTTAAAAAATGTAAATAAAGAAATCCTTTGAAACGAGTCAGAACAAACCTGTTTTAAAGATTTCCACATTCCAACACATTGTCATAGTTTATTCCATGTACATCGCACAATACGCTGCAAGCAACCGAGCGCGGTGGACTATTTACGGACAATTTACTACTTTTTTGTGTTTGGATTGAGATTGCCCAAGTATTGACCCAATAAGAACACCCAATGAGACTCCTCCCCGCTCCTCTCATAAATCTTAAACAACAACATCTTTCCGCAAGCGTTTAAAGACCGTTATCGGTACCCCTAAGTCAACGATTTAACGTCCCGTCAGTCTTCTCAATGTTCTCGGCAAAATCTACAGCTTACGAGTATAAATAAGCGTCTCAAAGACTATGGCTAAGAAAACAGCTTCATCCCCAACGAGCAGTTTGGTTTCCGAACCGAAGACTCTTGCATCCAACAGCATCGTAGAGCACTTAAGCGCTAGTTCCAGCTAGTTTCCAGCCAAACGCGATATTGGGCGTTTATTCTTCGACATAGCGAAAGCATTCGACACAGTCTGGCACAAAGGCTTATTATATAACCTGTACCAATGTGGAGTGCCCGACCGTCTCGTGCTCGTCTTCTGAGCTGTTTTGTCGGATCGCACCTTCCCCTATCGCATCGAGGATTCACTTTCCGCCCCTCACCCCTTCGTGCGGTAGTCCCTCAAGGCTCCGGATACTATGGCTCACCTTCACGTTGTCAGCTTGCGACATTCCCAAGACTTACTTGTAAAAGACTTAGTTGGCTTCGCACTATCGCTCGCACTCACCAAATCTCCGCAAACGTCTTAGGCACTTGGTTCCGGAAATGGGAATCGAGGTTAACCGCGACAATAAATTGCGAAAACATAATATTGTTATTTTTTAATTGACAGAGATCACACTTGCAATATCACTATGATTGCACTTTTTTAATACGATTAATTAACGATGGTTTATTGTTAGCACTGACACTACGTCGACTTTGTCCCATCCAAGCTTACTTGAGATGACTAGCCAAATGAACTAAATTCGTATAACATAGTTCAAAGCAAGTCATGAACGTTTATGAGACTGAACTTGTAAACACAGAAAAATGCCCAAGACACCTGGTTGCTCGCCCCTTCTTACATGGGACTTAAACATAACTGGCGAAATATGAGTGTTCTCACCTCTGCCAAACCTTTTGGGAATACAAACGTTATGTTATGTGCACGTGGGCCCGGATTGTTGAGTACACTCCTCTATTACAAGAAACTTAAACATAACTGATGAAATGTGGATGTACACTTCTGCCTCACCCATCTAAGAATACAGGCGTGATCATAGAAATTTCCTATATCTATGGGCGTGATGTTATATTTACTTGGACTTAAAAAAAATAAAGAAGACAATGGTGCCGATGGCGAATGGCGCCTGTCACTACTCCATACAAGTTTAGACGTGATTAAAAACTTGCCTACTTTTTAGTAGGCAAGTTTTTTGTACAAAATAACTTACATAAATTGACGTGATTTTTCACGTCAATTTATGTAAGTTATTTTGTGGTTATTTTTTAAATGTAAGTTTAGTCCTGTCAAATTGTCGCGGCAAGGTACTTATGGGTCACCGAGGCCCCTGGCAACACAGGCAACAGGAAGGAATACGGGTGAGTTTTAGTCAGTAAAAGTCTGACACACCCTCCCGCTCCGCCCAGAGCGGGAGAAATATTTATTATTATTATTATTATTCCCCTCTCCTATAAGTTCCCCTGCCGGGTTCGCGTGGAAGTCCAAAACGGTTACCGAGGCCCCTGGCAACACAGGCAACGGAAGGAATACGGGTGGGTTTTGGTCAGTAAGAGTCTGACACACCGTTCCTGTGACTCAGTAGGGAGTCAGTAGAGCTTTTTGTGAAGTAGTTCCTCCAGGGTATTTACTACCACCACCCAAATTTCTGCCGCCAAGCAGCGGTGCTTGGTTCCGGCTTGAAGGGTGTGGGTGTCGGTGTAGTTACTGTGCACATGAAACATCTCAGCTTTTTCTGGTGTTATAGGTAGCAGTGACCACCGCCGGGCAGGGGGACACACACTCAAATTGACTCCAACAAAAATATGCACTTTAAAGCTTAATATTACGCAAACGGATCCCTGAATCGAAAAAATTGTTTTCACAGACCCGCAGTATTTTTTTACGGCCTATCCAACGATACCCCACACTATGGGACAGTCGAGAAAAAAATATATTACATTACGTGCAAGAGAGGTATCCTACAAACATGTTTTTTATAAATTTTATTTTACAACCTAGTCGGTGTGATTAATATGTATACCTATGTCAAATTACAGCTTTCTTGTACTACGACTTTCTGAGCTAAACCGCGGGCAGACAGAAAAAGACAGACGGTCACGACGAAACTATAAGGCTTCCTTGTTGACTGTGGAACCCTGAAAAAGGTGGTTAGAATAAAACATGTGCTTGATACGCGAGCTAACCTAACCTGACAGGCGGCAGGCATGCATCAGTCATCGTGTAGCTCAACCTTATTTTAGTGAGCTCAACAACCCGTCTCACTACGCTACTAGATCTGTATAATATAATATGCGTAAGCGTGCCATGTCAAAACAATAAATTATGACATTATGCATTTTTATGGCATATAAAAAGACTGGTGCGTAACGACGTGCGCGAATGACCAGCACCCTTATTTCGTTACTCACTCGGAATGTTTGCAATTATTGACTAAAAATATTGACTTTTATGCGAATGTAATTTTTTAATTTTCATGTATAATGATATTTTAACTTTTATTAATAGGTATGTATTTAAAAATGTTTTTTACTGTGCCCTGACAGGGTCTACAACGGCTCTTAGCCTTTTGTGAAAATCTTGGTTTACCTTGTTATATTATGAATATGAATGTCACGTCTATTTTTTATTTTATTTTTTATTTATTGCTGTATCTATCCGTGACATCACAGTGGGCCCTATCAGAATACCAGCGCAGCGACACTTATTTTTAATTACCGCAGCATTATGCTGAGATAGGAGCCTTTTGGCCTCGTACAGGATTTTTGTTTTATTTTCATTTTACTTTACTTTGTTTTGTTTTTTATGTTTTTGTATGAGTGTTTTTTAGTTTAATTTGTGATCTCCTGTGCGAGTCCCAATATATACTTTTATTTCTTTCTTTAAAACATTTTAGATCCATTGCGTTAAAAGTTTAAAAGGAATTGTCATTCCAAGTGTGTTTCACAATTAAGGTTCCTGCATACTGAGGCGATATCGCGGGCGCGACAGGCAGTAGTATGCCTGTCGCGCCCGCGATATCGCCGCGGTCTGTAAGAGCCTTCAGGGTGCAGTTTGCGTGAACGAAGACGAAACAAAAGTCAATAAGGAGTCGTTTTGTAGTTTCTGCTTATCTCCATATGAAAAATGTATAAGCTCATGTATGGCCTACAATATTATGGCACACGGCTCATGTATGGCACACGGGTTTGTATTGGAAAAATCTACTTAGCGTGATACTTACGTCATGGGGAAGTAAATAACTAATATAATATTAATGAAGATACTAATTAAAATGCCTTAGATTATGAATGTCCGTTAATCAATTAGGAATATCAATCTGTAATAATAAGTCTACGACAGCAATCAGTTTTACCAAGGAGGTGTCGTGTAACCCAGTAACTGGGTTGTGGAGATCAGATAGGCAGACGCTTCATGTAAAATACTGGTATTCAGCTGAGTTTAGATTATAATCTGGCTTCAAAGGCTCGTACAGACTGGGGCGATGTCGCGGCCGTGACAGGCAGAAATATGCCTGTTTCGCCCGCGATATCGCCCCAGTCTGTAAGAGCCTTTAATAAAAAAATGCATTTGTTTAATTTTTAACCAGCTTTTAAAAAGGGTGTCTAGATGCATTCGGTGAAGTATTTTTTCAATTTAGATTAAATTTATTCTTCTTATGTTAAGTAATATTTTTTATTTTTTTTTATTTACATAATCAATTTACAAGATGGTTATTAACATTAACTAAATTAAATTAAAACTAATTTAAACTTAAAAAAGGCCCTCGAGGCATTGTACCGAGGATGCTGGCGGCATTTCCTCGCTGAATTGCAATGCCGATGCGTTGCGCGAGAAAGCCGCCAGCTTTTCGGTCACCATCTACATCAACTAGACCTTTCAATAATAATTATAGTAATAATTTTATTTGTAAAATACATGTCACAGTTGTTGAATTTCACAAAGTGCATACATATTTTGTGCCGGGACTCTACGCAAAGTAGGCTGCCCGCCCACGTCCGATTATTGGTGACCGATTTTTGTAGGAGAAAAATTAGAACGTTATGATGGCAATAGTGCAACGTACACGTCCTACAAAAAGTCACTCATAGAATTTAAATTGGTCCGATAATCGGCTGTACAAAAAGTCTGACGTGTGCGAGCATCCGTTATTGAACGTGTTGATGTACAGAATGCTCCGTAATTATGTAATATTTAATAAAATATACATATTGAGTTTTTATGATCGGACTGTAAATCGCTTTGCAGTCGCTCCATGTAAAATACTGATATTCCGGCTAGACTGGAAGCCGGCAGAAAAAGGCAGGCAGATGATGATGAGAACTCGGAAGAAACGTACAGATATCTATAACAGATAGATAACAGATAGTCTATGCTTGTTGCTGTCATGTTGCCCATCGTCGTTACACATAAGAATTTTCTTGGCAAGTTCTTGGGTCCTCATCATTGCGGGATGTCGTGATGGCTCAGTCGTTTAAGGCCTCGTCTCTCATTGACGACGTCGTATGTTCAAAGCCGGAATTAAGTTGTAACTTGGTACACATGTGACTCAAACACGGACGTGTAATGTAAATAAATGAATTTTGAATATGGGGTTGAACTTTGGTGGAAAAATTAGAAAATTAAAAGAAAGAACTTGTTATGAGGATTTCAAATATATTTTTTTAATCATTTTAAAATAAAAAAAATAAAGTTGTTTAAGAAAATTGATGCAAATTGACTACCCTTATCTCCGACACTACTGAACCTAAAATAAAAAAAAAACAGAAAATAGTTGTTTACTTATAGATCACAGGAAAACCTATAATAAGTCTATTTTTAAACTACAATGTTAAATTTGTTCTGGAGATAAATTATCTTGGAATAAAAAAACATGGTAGATAACATATTCATTGTACGGAGCCCCCACCACGCGGATTCAACTCGCACTTGTCCGGTTTTTTATTCAATCCATTCACAAAATTAATTTTACCCTGAATACTAATGTGTATGGATCCTAATTCAGTGATTTCCAAAGGCGACATGACAACCTCTGTCTACCCCTTCGAGGAATACGGGCTTGATATTATAAACACCGTCTCACGCCCTGATTCCTATTCTATGTGAATAAGAACAAGCTTACATGAAAAACATCTAGTTCACTCTCACAAATGATTTCTTGTGATTATTAATTATATCTTAAGCTACGTGTGCCTTGTAATTACTGAATTAATTAGTGCTAAGAAAAACTTTGTATGACAGTACAATAAGAAGTGGATAAAAGGAAAAACGTTGAAATGTAGGACTGAAATCGAACTCCTAAGGGTTGCTACACCACAAGTGTAGGGGTCCAGTAGGGCCGATGCCTGCAGGGTTTGCGGGAAGGCATAAAAGGGTTACCGAGACCCCTGGCCACACAGGCAACGGAAGGAATGGGTGGGTTTTAGTCAGTAAGAGTCTGACACACCCGCTCCGCCCAGAGCGGGAGAAGTTATTTGATAAATACCCATCCAAAATAAAACAAAAAAATAAACATAGGGTGGCCACACACTTGTTCGGGTCGGCACACCGGCGGCGAAATCTAATATAGAGTCAAATCCTAGCGAAACTACGCAGACGTCCTGGGTATCGATACCTAATCATGATAAAACAAAAAATAAATTAATATCGTGAGATTTTTTTGGGGTCTTCAACCGCAGTTAGTGTTCACTTTTTTTTTTTTTTGTGTGTGATATCATCAAATAACTTCTCCCGCTGTGGACGGAGCGGGAGGGTGTGTCGGCCTCTTACTGACTAAAACCCACCCGTGTTCCTTCCCTAGCCTGTGTTGCCAGGGGCCTCGGTAACCCTTTAGTACGTTCCCGCGACCCCGGCAGGCGTCAGTTAGTGTTCACTTGAAGTATTAATTAAAAAAACTATTTTATTTAATCTTCACATTCTTGATGGGTATTGATATCTAAACACGATAAAACAAAGAAAAAACTAAATACTTGAGGTGTTACCTGAAGTATAAGTTGAGAAAATCAGTTTTTTCTTTATTTTATCGACACACTACCAGCGGTTGTTAACCCCAAAAAAATATCATGAAATCTTTTTATTTCGTCGTGTCTAGATATCGATACCCATCACGTATGCGGAGTTCCGCTAGCTAATTTAATTTGACCCTGTATATATAGATATACTTATGTTCGTGAAAAAACCGCTTGGCTTAGCTCTAATTGTGCCGAGCCGAACATGATTCAGTAAAGGTAGATGCCGAACGAAGATTGTCGATCGGCACTAGGCGAATGAAAGCCGAATATGTGTAGTAATTGCTTCGGGTCGGCTTTGTTGTTCAACGGCGGAACAAGTGGGTAGAAACCCTTTTATTTTTTCGGTGGGACATTATCAAATAACTTCTCCCGCTCTGGGCAGAGCGGGAGGGTGTGGCAGACTCTTACTGACTAAAACCCACCCGTGTCCCTTCCGTTGCCTGTGTTGCCAGGGGCCTCGGTATCAATTTCGGACTTTCCCGCGACTCCGGCAGGCATCGGCCCTAGTGGCCCATAAGCTGCCGTATCTGGTGAGAACCTGCGTCAGGCGGAAGATAAGGAAACCGTGGCTCCTCTCTAGTCGCTCCTCAAAGAGGGAACTTATCGCCGCAAGTGGGTAGCAGCCCTAGGGCGACTGTATTCCGATTTGTGACTGCATTCTCCCGTCCCTCACTTCATAGACTACATTCTCTCGGGGAGCTATACCCCCTGTATAGCGTCATCTCATTCTCACACTGATGTCATATTAAAATAATATTGCTTTAAGAGGCCGTGGTTGCCCCCCTGATCAGTAGCGGTAATAATATTAGAAATGAAATAAGTACCTCTAAGTTCACATTACGGAATGCAATGAACATAATATAACATCACGACTGTGTTCCTGAAGGTTTAGACAGAGGTATTAAGTAATGCAATCAAATATGTACGTATTTAGTATTGAACTCGTGCCGATCTGAGGAGAGCCACAAAATTCGCATGAAGCTCGAAAGGCGAGCCAAGCAAGGCCTGTCTGTATTACATACATTTTGTAATTCTCACCATTTAATGGACGTTTCACCACACAACATGACCACGCATAAGATATCGACATAAGTACCTCACCACGATACTCTTGCTGCACCGCGGCGCCGGTGCAGTGGCCCGGTCAAAGAAAAGAAAGAAACTTATTGTATTTGGGAAACGCAAAGGAAATACGGGGTCGTGGGTTCGAACCCAGGCAGGCGCTTTACTTTGTGTAAGTTATTTCATCACCACTGCTCTCAAAACGGTGAAGGAAAACATCGTGAGGAAACCGGCATGTCCTAGAACTGAAAATTCGAAGACATCTGACATATACCAACCCGCACTGGGCCCGCGTGTCCCAGCAGTGGGAACATTATAGACTGATTATGTAAAAGAAATACAAGTAGTAAAAAAACACTGTAATTTATGGACCGGTTTTTATATTAGCAATTTTTTTTTTGATAGTATAGACTCTTTTTAGTGTATTTTTGAAAACCCCAAAGTGAAACTTCGAACCGAACCTGTCCAGTTGGGGTGCCCCAAGTCCCGAGCTCGCTTCGCTCGATCTTCCATCCTAAGTTGGCCTTTTCCTATTTCTAGTTTATATTAATGATCTTCCTTACATGATGGCTAACTTATCTTAACTGTATGTATATATATACTCTTATGTTCGTATAAATATTTATTAGTCTAATCGTAACTAATATTATTAATGCGAAAGCGAGTTTGTTTGTTTGTTATGCTTTCACGCCACAACGGCTAAACAGATTTGGATGAAATTTGACATGAAATTTGCACATAAATGTAGACCATGACCTGGATTGGGACATAGGATACTTTTAATTCTGGTATTCCCACAGGATCGAGATTTATGTGGGTGAAACCGCGGTTCGCAGCTAGAGTCGGATATAATTATATTGGCTGACGACACTTCTCTTATTTTTAAAATAGAAAATATACAAAGATACGGATGTGTTAGATGTCTACGATAGTCTGGCTGTTCTTTCGAAATGGTTGCAGCTAATAATCTCATATTTGATGCGAACAAAACAAATGTCTTAAGTTCTCATTACCAAATGTACCCCAAGTGGGCCTAAATTTAAAACTTGATAGCAAGAAACTAGATATAACTCTAGATTCAAAATTGCAATGCGATGTCCACATTAGAGCTCTTTCAGGTTGATTAAGTTTGGCTGCATATGCAGTAAGAAAAATTAGGCAGTTGACTGATATAGCCACAACTAAGTTAGTATACTTGCACGTTCTTTTTTATTTTGTATTATGTCTTATGGCGGTCTGCTGTGGGGATCGGCAGCTGAGGTAGATTAAATTTCCATTTTATAAAACAGGGCAATCCGCGCAGTCTATAGAATGGGTCCTCGTGAGTCCCTTAGAAACAAATTCAAAGAAATTAATGCACTATCTCTGCCTTCACTTTATATCTTAGAAAGTATTTTGTATGTTCGCAAAAACTCAACTTTTCAAAATAATAAGTCATTTCCATAACATAAATACACATGAAATTGTGATACCCAAATTAGATACAACAAAAATATCTAAATCATTTCAGCCAAAGTCGGTTACTGAACTTAGCGATGGAAAGTTCAAAACCCATATCAAAAGTGTCCTTATCAAAAAAAACATATTATAAGATTAAAGACTACGTTGAAGACAAGAAAGGTTGACAATAATTCCTTCTGCACATATGTGTCAAAAAATTATCGCCAACTTTTCGCTGGGTTGGCCCCACGTTGGGCGCCAATTGTAGGGTTAGTTTTACCCAGAGGTAAAATATGTATGAGACATCAGGGATTTATTCGCATGAGGTTTTGATTAAAATAAAGTGCTTTTCTTGGTCTTGTCAACTAACTTTAATCACAACATAAATACAGCCTGTAACTTGGAATGATCTTCCCGATGATTATACATATAAATGTGCAGAATTTACATTAGGTAAGCTAAATTACCCATAGTAGCCAACACTCCAGAGGTATGCTGTCACATCTAGTATCGTCAGCCTGGGCGGTTGCATTTGATTGGTACCATTAGGAATTCCAAATTTCTGAGTAGCAGCCGGTCTATCAAAACAAAATCAATAGTCATTTATTTAAAATAGTCTGAGAATCATCAATTTCTTAACGTCAAAATTACATAGGAAAGTCCCCAAAACTCTTTGCTTCGGCTGGGAAGATGAAATGGTGCAACAAACGCCCCACCAGCAGTAGGCTCGCCCCCTATTACACGGGACTTAAACCTAACTGGCGAATTGTGGGTGTACTTTACAATACACCTCTGTCTACTTCTTTGGAGAATACAGGCGTATAGTAATGTTTTTATCTCATCAATAAATACCATTATACATATATATTCTATTATCAAAATCGGAGGTGTGTCATTTTAATATTGAACTTACGAATTGTATTGCAAAACTGCGTCCGCGCAACGGTGCTTAAAAGAATTTAGGAAGATGGCCTTCGGATTCGCGTTAAGTTTTGCAACCGATCTCTTACGAATATTGCCGAAGACAAGATACTGCATTTTTTATTTAGTTAAATTGAAAATATGTAAACAAAATTATTTCGGTATTTTGCAGCTTATAAAGCGCGATGAATTTGTCATACCTAGTTGGACTTAAGCCGCAGATATATTATTTTAGTGACTTTTTAATCTGTTATTACGCCTTCATATAATGCAAGTAAGTTATGCAAAAAAAATGTATGTTAAACTAGAACGCATACACATCAGTTCTATATGCGAATATTTAAGTACAGTAGTAACATACTTTATGAAATAAATTCAGGAAATAATGTCTACCCAAAGAATAAAAAACGGTATTACTTTCAAAATACTTAAACCATTTCATGTTTCTTTTTTGTATGAACAGACTATTTTAATATCTATAATTCGGAAATCCGCCCGGGATTCCCGACGCCCAGGGCGTCTCCTGCGGCGGCTAGGGGCGAGGGGGCGCGAAATTTGCCTTTCCCTCAACCATCCTGCCTCCTCCTTCGCGAGCATTACTGCTTCGCAGAAGGAGGTGACGGCTGCCGATGCCCTCTCGCTCCGTACCATGGCCTGAACCAGGGCCGGACGCGAGAGATCTCTGCCACCGATCGCCTCCACGAGGACACGGCGGTGCTCTGCCCAAGCCGGGCAGACCTCCACCGTATGCTCGACCGTGTCCTCCGGGCGATCCACACAGTGGTGACACCCGGGCGTTTCCTCCCGCCTTATCCGAAACATTACCTGACCCTTAAGCTACGGTTTCCTATAAGAGCGGTGCTGTCATAATTATTATAACGGCCGTCATGACAATCTGTCATTTTCACCAGTATTTGACATTATGGTGGATCCGCAGCGATGGCCCGCGAAATTCAAATTTTCTTACGTTTTTTGCTATTTACAGGTCAGTGTCAGGTTGTGTCTTGATGAAAATATGGTTCGCGACCATAACAGATATGATTAGTTCGATTTGTTCTCTAAGAACAAATCTCTTATGGAACAAATCTAACTTAGAGATGTATTTATGATTATAAATATTTGCTATCGTCGCAAGTCCTGCTTTGATCAAGGTACAACCTGACGCACACAAAGCGTAAAAAAATTTTCATTTCGCGGACTACCACTGCGGTTTCTTAATTTTTTTTCCGATTAAATAATGTGTCAAAAGACGCTCTGTATCTGGTCAGTCGTTACCTACTATGTTACCGCTTTCTTAGGAAGCCAAAGCTTTAAGTACCGTTTCTACACGACAGTGTACTTTTCCTGGCAACGTCATTTCGAGGACCAGCCTGCTGCCATAATCATTCTCGGGCAGGTGATGTGCAGGGCAGGTCAAGGTGACAGTTAACAGCTGCACCGCAGATGCTGCAACATCGCATGACACTACACTTTTTAACCGACTTCAAAAAAGTAGAGGTTCTATGTTCGTCTGTATGTAGGTATTGTTTTTAATGTATGTTCGTTGATATTTTCGCCAAATGTGAACCGATTATGGATATTATTTATTCATTTGGTAGAGGAAGCTTCCGCGGTGGTCCCACATAAATTTAAATAACTTTGCATAATTAGTTTTCGAGTTAGCTTCAATAATATGTATTTTTCCCACTTAGTCTATGTGGATGATGTTATAATAACTTCTTCCTGTCACTGTTATTTACATATCAGGTATTTTTGCAGTAGAAATTGTGTGGGGTTATTGAGGTATGAGGAACAGGGGGTAAAGTTCACCCATCCTCCATAGAAAAGGGAGGATCCTCCGACCAGACGGGTGTCGTGTCTGGCGGGCAACTGCCCGACGGTTGATGTCGGGATGTTGTATATATGCTAGTTGCGCGGTAAACTCTGCTAAAAAAAAAAAATATTTTGATTTTGATTTTGTGTGATGCAGGATATTGCGTGACGTCAGTATGTTGCATAGTTTGCATGTGGTGATGTAGATGCCGCCGCTAAAGGGTATAAAATCAAATAAAACTTTTTACAAAAAAAATAAACACTACAAATGGAAAAATTACTTTGATTTCGGAAGTCGGTGGCAAAAAACGAAAACACAAAACCAAAGACCGAACTTAAAGTAATTTTTCACTTTGTAGTGCGAAAGTGCGAAAGAATCGTATCAAACGAAAGTTTGATACGATTCTTTTTATGAATTAGAAAATAATAAATAAAGAAATACGAAAAGTGAATTGTCGAGCGATGTAGATGTATGCGTAGTATACGTGTCTCCTGTGAGGCAGCGAGCCTCCTTGCCGGATTGCCGCCATGAGATCTGGAGGCAAAAGTCCTCGCGCACGTATGGGAGTGGCGCGAGGAGGTGAAACGCCGGGGCACCGCTGTGCCACGAGAAATCGCGGCACAGCGGACGGAGCTCCGGCGGGATCTCATGGCGACATGGAGAGTACGGTTGTCGCAACCCAGTGCTGGGCACGCCACCATTGCGGCGATAAGTCCCCTCTTTGAGGAGTGGCTAGAGGGGCGCCACGGCGTCCTGACCTTCCGCCTGACGCAGGTCCTCACCGGACATGGCAGCTTCGGAAGGTTCCTGTGTCGGATAAGGCGGGAGGAAACGCCCAAGTATCACCACTGTGTGGATCGCCCGGAGGACACGGTGGAGCATACGGTGGAGGTCTGCCCGGCTTGGGCACCGCCGTGTCCTCGTGGAGGCGATCGGCGGCAGAGATCTCTCGCGTCCGGCCCTGGTTCAGGCCATGGTACGGAGCGAGAGGGCATGGGCAGCCGTCACCTCCTTCTGCGAAGCAGAAATGCTCGCGAAAGAGGAGGCGAGACGGTTGAGGCAAAAGCCAAATTTCGCGCCCTCTCGCCCCTAGCCGCCGCAGGAGACGCCCTGGGCGTCTGGAATCCCGGGCGGATTTCCGGCCACCGTAGGCGCGGACTTGCGGACGGTGAGCAATGGGTAGCTCACCGTCCGGTAAGGACCAGGCCCGGGTCGACGGCGCGTTGTATACCACGCGCGCCTCAAAGAGATGTCGTCAGCACATATGTAGGGGTCCACTAGGGCCGATGCATGCCGGGGTCGCGGGAAGGTACTAAAGGGTCACCGAGGCCCCTGGTAACACAGGCAACAGGAAGGAATACGGGTGGGTTTTAGTCAGTAAGAATCTGACACACCCTCCCGCACTGCCCAGAGCGGGAGAGGTTATTTGTTGAATTCCCATCCAAAATAAAAACAATAAACACGTAATTATAGATTAAAGTCGCTGTTCATATCTGTCTGTGTGACCGCGTTGTTTTTCTAAACTACGAAACGGATTTTGATGCGATTTTCACCAACACTTTTTTTTTTGGATGGGAAATAAAACTGCTTCCGCTCTGGGCGGAGCGGAAGGGTCTGTCAGACTCTTACTGACTAAAACCCACCCGTATTCCTTGCTTTGCCTGTGTTGCCAGGGGCCTCGGCAACCTTTCGATCTAACACTTAGAGGATTTATTACGGAAGGTTTATGTGTATCATATATAAAATGAACGACAACCACATCCGAATGAAGTAATAGTTATATGTGTAGCTATTAACAATTTTATTATACATAACATCACGCCTTGTACACCCACATTACGCCAGTTATGTTTAAGTCCATGTAATCGGGGGCGAGTCTATTGCCATCAACCGGGAACAAATCCAAACTCCGGGCTGCTATACTACTGAGAAATTTCCAGAGATGTGACTTATTTGAAATAGTTCCATTTAAAATACAACTACAAAATACCTTGTATTTTGTAAATACTTTTTCGAACGTATTTTCTGTTCAATTAGTGCAAAATCCAGTTTTTTTTTTTACATTTCTCACGTATTAACAACATTATCGATCGAACGCATAGAGTAAATCAAACGTTACTAATGTTCATAATGAATTTTACGAAAGTTGTTCACAAAGTCAAGCTATGATGAGTTTACGAGCTTTTTTGTGGTCTGTGAACCATGGATTTGGATTCTCTAAAAAAATACCCAAATAACCAATAGTGTTCCTAAAATTTAACTCGTGCTTGCCAAGTTCTGCACCAGTAGATCTTTTATTTCTCTTCGGTAGCCTGATCATGAGGCCTCATATCTGACACACTGGCAGGTGACTGATAATTTATTTGATCAAATTGTTGTGTTAAAGTTTGGGTTACAGGATTACAATACTTATAAGTACCTATATAAGTACTCTTTTCAATTTTTCTACCAGTCCTCATGATCTTTAAAAACAATATTGATACTTATCAATAAAGAAAACTGATATTTTTTCTTTATAAAAGCATATTATTTGAAAACTGTTTTTTGAAAATACCTATTTTACATTTAGTATTTAAATACAAAACGAATAAACTATTTTGTATTTGCATTTGAAATGGAAAACACAAAAAGTATTTATATTTTTTATACATATAAATACTTTTATCAAACAATTTTGTACATCTCTGGAAATTCCTGATGGAAATAGTCCAATTACACTTTGCCTGACCTGGGAATCGAACCCATGACCTCATGCTCAGGAGTAGAGCTTGCTACCACTAGGCCTAACGACACAGTCATAAGAACAACAATAACAATTAACAATTTCAGGGATACTTAAATAAATAACTGCTAATCGTAAAGTGCATTCTTGTTTTTCGGCTTGATGAAACTATTAAAACGAATTAAGACGCTGACAACACCTAAACCGCGGTCACTGTCAGATTGCATAGAAAAGAAAGAGAAGCGCGATGACACAACGCTTGTAATTTATTGCAAGATATGAAGCAATTATCTATTTACTCAAAATTAAGTTGAATAATCGAAAATAAAAAACAACCAAGTTATGCATTCAAATAAGACGTTCTTGTTATTAATTAAATACGTAACGTTTGTTGATATTTATTACAGATATTTTGGTTTGGAACTCAAGGTAAGAGGTTAGTTTAACGTTAGTTTGTAACGAGATTTTTTATCAAATCGTGTTTTGGTAACAACCAAGTTCTTAGAAATATGTTCAAAATTAACATATATTTTTTCCGCTACCACAAACTAAACAGATTCGTGAATTATTTTTCTTAAGACAAGCCTATTTTGGTCATTTGCCTCTTGTCAGTGCGTTAAGTTTTACGTAAACCTGAATTCGTTTTAATAGTTTAATCTTCAAAGTGGGAAAATACAAATATTAAATAAATATAAAGATCCTTAAAAAAGTTACTTGGCAGCTGTTGTACGGTTTAGACAAAAAATATATACATTCGGGTTTTTCCCATAAACCTTCATATTATAAATGCGAAAGTGAGTTTGTTTGTTTGTTACACTTTCACGCTAAAACGGCTGAACGGATTTGGATGAAATTTGGCACGTCGGATGACCTGAAGTAGGATATAGAACACTTTTTTTTATTAATTGCAATATTCCCACTGGATGGAAACTTATCCGGATGATAAAAACCGCGGTCTAAGGGTTTGTCCCCTTCATCATCTGCCTGCCTTTTCCCAACTACGGGTCAGCCTACAGTCTAACCGGATGCAGATGAATACCATATTGTACATGAAGCGACTGCCTATCTGACCTTTACAACCCAGTTACAGCGTAACTAACACGATAATTCTAGGCAAGACTGGTTTTTAGACTTTTGAGCTTCTGACTAATCGTAACGCCAGTCAAAGATAAACGATTGACCGCCGGGACCAACATCGGAAGGGGTCCCGATGATGGATGGTCACCCAAAATGTAAGGTTACCCAGGTAGGTAAATAAAAAAATAAGTAAAAAAAAAACATAACTGTCTTTGCCGTTGCGCAGTCGGGTACCTAATAAGAAAAAAAAACCGGCTAAGTGCGTGTCGAACCACGCGAAATGAAGGGTTTCGTAGTTGGGATAAATTTATCCCAAGAACAAACTTCACATCGTAGTTGAAAAAATGCTGCCATATATTCCAACTGCAGATGTAAGTTTGTACGCACAATATTGAAAGATTTACCATGTTATTTTAACACCATAGACTTATATTGGGTTTCCTGAATCTATAAGTAAAAAACGATTTTCAAAAAATTTAGGATCAGCTGTTTCGGAGATAAAGGGATAATGGCAAATTTTCATCTATTTTTTTAAATAACTTTAAAACGATGTATTTTAAATTATAAATATTATATATTTGAGATTCTCCTAGTGAGCTTTCATTTGTATGCAAAAATTATTTTTTTTCTTTTTTGTTTGCTTCCCAAAAGTGACCCGCATTAAGGCTGCTGCAGACAGGCACGTCGCGACATTGTATTAGTAAAACAATTTCCATGAAGTTTTCTTAGAAATTGTTTTACTAGAGTCGCGTCACGCCTGTTTGCGGAAGCCTTTATTAAAAAATCACTTATTTACGTTACATGTCTGTGTTTGGGTCACAGAAATACATGTGTACTATATTTCAACTTAATCGGTCGATTAGATTCGGAGTAACCTGGCTGTTACAGACAGACAGACAGACACAGACACACGAGTGATCCTATAAGGGTTCCGTTTTTTCATTCTGACGTACGGAACCCTAAAAAAACGTTTCAAAGGACCCATGTAGGTACACTAAATTTCTGCTGATGTCGCTCAAAAAGGTACCTAACAGATGCTGGTACCTAACAGATGCTGGTACTTAACAGATGCTGGTACCTAACAGATGCTGGTACCTAACAGATGCTGGTACCTAACAGATGCTGGTACCTAACAGATGCTGGTACCTAACAGATGCTGGTACCTAACAGATGCTGGTACCTAACAGATGCTGGTACCTAACAGATGCAGGTACTTAACAGATGCAGCTACTATTTCAGAGATAATAAAATCGATGTCTAATTGACTGTGAATACTAAAAGATCCTTTAACAACTTAATTACACTGTAGATTTACATAAACGATTAAGACAATAAAAATTATTCATGTTTTTCTGTTGATGGCACAAACTGAACTATTGTACCAATACTCTCCGAGAAAAAATCGTTACGGGTCATCAGAAGCTCGAAAGTCTGACAACCAGTCTTACCTAGGGGTATCGTGTTACCTAGTAACTGGGTTGTGGAGGTCAGATAGGCAGTCGCTTCATGTAACATACTGGTATTCAGATGCATCTAGTAAGACTCGTTTTTTTTTTTATGGTAAATTATTAAATAACTTCTCCCGCTCTGGGCGGAGCGGGAACCCGTGTGTTATTACTGAATAAAACCCACCCGTGTTCCTTCCGTTGCCCCGTGTTCCTGCGTGGGTTGTGAGGGTCAGATAGGCAGTCGCACCATGTAAAATACTGGTATTCAGCTGTATCCGGTAATACTGGAAGCCGACCCCAACATGGCCCAACCACGTTGGGGTCGGCTTCCAGTATTAAAAGGCTGGCAGATGATGACTCTCCGAGAAAAAATAATGTTCACATTCGGACAGACGAAGAGACAGACATGACGATATTATAAGGTGGACCCATTTAGAGCTTTGCCATTTAGAGGACATAATGTGACACTGACCTTTTGTTGATGTCCTTCAAAAAGGTGCAATACTCGCGACCGTCCCTTTTATTTAGACATATCAGCAAACTTAATTGCCTTAGGTACGTATGGGTCGGGCAGAGGAATTTAAAGCTGCGTTTTCACTTTGCGTCCTCAACAATTCTGAACGTGCGAGCGTTTGTTCGCGCGGTAAATGAAAACACTTTTTTTTTGGGTGGGAAATCATCAAATAACTTCTCCCGTTTTGGGCGGAGCTCCGGTGTGTCTCACTAAAACCCACCCGTATTCCTTCCGATGCCTGTGTAGCCAGGGGCCTCGGTAACCCTTTAGTACCTTCCCGCGACCCCGACAGGCATCGGCCCTAGTGGATCCCCACACTTGTGCTGACGACATCTCTTTGAGACGCGCGTGGAATACAACGTGCCGTCGACCCGGGCCTGGTCCTTACCGGACGGTGAGCTACCCATTGCTCACCGTCCGCAAACCCGCGCTTACGGTGGCCGGAAATCTGCTCGGGATTCCCGACGCCCAGGGCGTCTCCTGCGGCGGCTAGGGGCGAGAGGGTGCGAAATTTGCCTTTCCCTCAACCGTCCCGCCTTCTCCTTCGCGAGCATTACTGTTTCAAAGAAGAAGGTGACGACTGCACATGCCCTCTCGCTCCGTAGCATGGCCAGAACAAGAGCCGGACGCGAGAGATCTCTGCCGCCGATCACCTTCACAAGGAAAATGAAAACACTTGAGCGAGTGATCTTGTTTGTTCAATGATGATCGGTTGGACTCAGCGATCGAACGCTCGCTCTTTCTTTCAGTGAAAACAAAGTACGAGCTTTTGTTTAGAACTAGTGTTCGTTTTCTCGAAGTAGTGAAAACAGATGTAATTGGTTTTGAGCGAACATTGGCTGAACAGCAAACGTTTGTTCTGAAGAAAATGTTCGTTCGGCGGGTAGTGGAAACGCGGCTTTATGGGTTGGCAACATCTGCAGTTGCGTTCATTTTGTTGAATTGATTTCTTTGTAGATATTGTCAAAATGAACGGGAAAGTCATTCCAAGTAGGTACTCGAAAATACAGGTGTTACCAGTAATGAAAAATTGGAGGTTTATGTACAATCCATATTTTGCCCGATTAAGGCATGCAAATTAATTTTAAATTAATAAGAATTATTTCAGTAAAACATACAATTAAGGATTTGTGCCCGGTTGATGGCAATAGGCTCGCCCCGTATTACTTAAGACATATTATATGTATTATACATAACTGGCGAAATGTGGGTGTACTATAGGTACATCTCTGCCCTCTGCGTAACCCTTCCGGGAAATCAGGCATCATATAATGATACACTATACCTACCACAAAAGGTTTTTACACCAAAACACTAAGCTTAAAAATGCCTGTATTATGTATATGATCAACCAGTATGTCAGTGAACTATAGTATTTTTGTCTCACGAAGCGACGCGCGCTTGTCTTGTGCTAACCAAGTGTACAAATACGCTGTGAATGTTTGCATGAAGACGAGTAGCGTCAGCACGTAACACACACACACACTGCCGACTTCGCCCCTGTCTCGATTCCGAACGGTTTCGAGAGCTCCTTCGCTTACACACACATTCACAGCGTGTTTGTACATTTGGTAATCACAAGTAAAGTGCGCGTCGTTCGTGAGTAAAAATACTGTGGAAAAATCGCCCTTACTACTATGAAATATAGTCGCTGTTAAATTCAAATCGTGACGATAGACGTGCAGTTGACTGTACAGTCGTAGAATGCATCAATATCTCCGTATAATATTATCATTGCCACCTACAGCTGAACGGCCGTGAATGACTTAATAACAGATCATTGTATTAAATGATTTGTCATCTAATTTAATAGCCAACTGCACTGCATGTCTTATGGTCAGTCATGTGGAAAATGTGGGTAAAGACTTGAGTTAATTTCCATAACATGAGTATAAAAACTAGTGCTTTGAGAAAATATTCCAATAGAATTTATCATCGGTGCGCTTGTATGATGTGTTTAGAGAAATTAGGGCGATAATTGCTCGAAACACGTCTAAATGAAAAAAAAATATAAAAAAAAAGAAATTGATTTAATTTAAACGTTTCAAACTGCGTTTTTTTTGTCTGCAAAATAGTTAAGTACCTACAAACAGTGATATATCTGCTGTAAGCTCAATGATTGCTCTAGCATTGTAAATATTAGTCTCGCAGTTATTACTAGTGTAAACCAATATTATAGCGAGAAAAGATTTGATTTTTATCCTACTTCAAAAAGGAAGAGTTCAGTTTAAGGAACTTTATTTTCATTAAGACAATCGTCAATTACATGAGAACATTAACCTGTTAATCCCCGCGCGATTCCGATTCGGTGTCAAACAATAGAAAATCAATTGTGTCTCATTAGCTGTCCTTGACCAATTAAATCTTATTACTAGTAATAAATGTTATTATAATTTAAACGACTATTTATTATTTTAAAAATATCTACATCATTTAAAAACTAACAAACTTAAAATAATAATAATTATATGTACAATTATCTATTTATAAAGGAAGAGCAAAATATCACAGGGCGTCAAAAAGTTCGTCCGCATCGCTGTCAACAGGAAAAGTGCCCAAAAGGCTGGCATCATTACCACGTTGTATGGCAATGCTGATTCTTTGGCCAAAACATAGACCAGCCCTCTGGTCACGTGAGGACCATATAGGGAATATTACTAGATATATTATATCAGTGCGGGTAGAAGACAAACAAAAAGCAAAAAATAAAATATGATCGTTGTCAACAAAATTGGAAGCGAGTTCGCTGTATAAATGTTTTTGTTTTATGTACCTACCTACCACCGACTTTTCCGTCAATTGTGGATCGATTTAGAAAATTCTTTTTTTAAAGGGTTAGCTCAGGAGGTGGTCCCATTGTGACTAAGTCAGAATCTGATGCCATGGAAATCGAGGCTAATCCCCAAATTTTAAAGGTACACCTATAGCTATTTGGGTAGTTTTTTAGTAACTCGTGCATTAGCTCTCGGAAAGCACCAAGTAGTGAAGTGGAACTGATGATGAAGACCACAGACGGCCACCGAAAGTACTTAATAATTATTATTTCACGGGTTGCGATTCGATTAGGATTAGGTACTTTAATATGGTTGCTAAGCAAGAAATTCCTCAACAATTAACGTCCCTGCATCGGGAAAAGCAACATATATAAATTAGGTACAAACTGACCCATAAAAAAAATAAAAAACTTACAAAAAAATAGTTTTTTCAAAGTTTATTTTTTTGGATTAGGTTTTTTTTTTCAGCTTTGTTTTCAGTTTGCTTTAGCTTCGTTGAAAATACTGTATTATATACATACATACATACATACATACATACATACCTACATAAACTTACGCCTTCTTCCCTTTAAATATATTATCTCATTATAATTTTAAAATAACACCTACCGGTTATACATTTTCCCTATTTACAAAACACTCAGCAAACAGCGCTAGAAATATTGTCAGTCTGTTTGTTAAAACGTGTCTCGGAAATAATATGCATACCTACATATGAAGTCACGCTCTTAAAGAAGGAAAACCATCGAGAGTCAGACATGGTGTCATACAGTAGGACGTTTTTTCTGTTCTGTGAGGACATCGCAAACACGAAATCGTCTCTCTTATCCATGGTCTGTTTCAAAAATGCATGTATAAACGAACCTCGAACCGATGCGTTGCGGTGGCGGCGGCGCGGCGCCGGAACGGCATCGCTTCGGCGTCCTACATAATATCCGTGGTACGAGTATGCCACACGGTGCGCTCGGGCGTCGCACCGCACGTACACCGGACTTGCACCCCGCGAGACGAGGTGGGGATTGGGGTACCTACGCGTGGCGACGCCGGAGCGGCATCGCTCAGTTGTTTTTGCGGCAAAAGAAATATCTTTGCGGTGTGGCGAAGCTGCGGCGTCATATCGTTACGGCGCCGCAACGCCCGTGTGACCGCCAATGCGGCGAAACCTTTGCGTTGCGGCGCCGCAACGCAAAGATTTAACAGCCTAATAATTCCCATTTTACGCTCCAAAAACATTATTGAACTCTAATATAATGATTGCGCTTCTTTTTGTGAACCACAAATAATTCCTATTTTGGTGTCCTAAAAATACTAAGTCGTCAAGTAACTGCGACCAACTTGGATGTAGCACGCGGTTGGTCACAGTTCAAACCTAACCTAACCGATTTGGTCAGAGAGACCTAGCTTAGTTACTGCAACCAATAAGGCTACCGCCAACACCTACCCATCAGGGACAGTTCACAATATTACGGGTGATAATATCGGACAAATTATGAACCCTGACGATAAGGACAGGTTCCTTCACCATTTGACTATTTGATATTGATAGATTAGAACGGTTATTGTGACTTAGACATTTACCTCGCGGACTTTTTTGCGGGTAATAATGAGTACTATAAACATGTAGTACATTCTTTTATTTATCATCAATAGTTTTCACACGCACGCCAAATAATAAATTTAATAGGAAATTTTTTGTTACATTATGGAAATTTTCGTAGAGATCTCATTTAAAAATAAAAATACAGCCCATATTATGTTACTCGCTGATAATAATGTAGCTTTCTGTAAGTGAAAGATTTTTTAAATCAGTGTTGTAGTTTTTGAGTTTATCCATTACAAACAAACAAACAAAAATCTAATATTTTCTCTTTATATATTAGTATAGAGATAGTATCTAAGATAAGTCCAAAATTGGTCATTTTCTGTTTTTACATCTCCCATAGGACTGTTTTTTTTAAACTTTCGTTTTTTCTGTTCTTTGTAAGTCTCCTGCTGCTAAACTACATGTAACAGTTTGATCAACCTCAGGGGGGTAACCATCACCTCTTAAAGCAGTATTATTTCAATATTACTTCAGCGTGAGAAAGAAATGGAGCTATGAGTCCTGTATAGCTCCATCACTTTCCCACTGTGAAGTAATCTTATAATAATACTGCTATAAAAGGTGATGGTTACCCCCCTGGTCATGAAAAAGTAATTTTCGTTTGATAAATTTATGTTAAAATAACTTAACATGACTTTGCAACCCCAACCAAGTATTATGAATATTATGCTATATATCATTGTAGTTATCACTTTTTGATTGAACATTTTATTTGATAAAAATAGATTTTTTACATGATAAGTCGTACTTATCATATTTACATCAAAAGCATTTTTATATAAACGATCTTCCACTTTTTTTTTCACAATTAGTTTAATAAACCTTCCGCGACGAAGCACTGTGTGTGGGATTGGTCGGGTCGCTTGTCTGGGCCGCTGAGGCTCTTGATTGGTTGAATCATTTAGTTGAGATTTGGAAGCCGTTTGCAACTTGTATAATTTAAATAAAAAACCTATATATCATAAGGAAAAGGCAAAGAAGTAAAGGGTTAATGTACCCATACAAAATATTGTAAAACATTTTAAAAGAGTAGGCAACGGTGGAGTTTATTGCTCATTCTTCTCCATACGAAACTACCTCTTATATGAAATAAATAATTTGACTTTGACAAGGGTTGATGTTTGTTCAGATGCGCAACATTTTGTTTCAAATTATTTTTCCGGTTTGGTAAAAATATGATAAGTCATAAACCTAACTCATAAACTTAATCAAGTTTATTTTTTATTTTTTGTGTACTTTAATTCCGTTATTGTTTGATTCGCAATATGATTTTTTATATACCTACCTATGATTTTTGCTGTAGGCGATTCGCACAAAGTTAATTTAGATATTAGTGGGCGAATCGACACCTCCAGCAGGCTTAGCAAGACGCTCTCTATTTCTTCGAAGAATAGACACGGCTCTTTCTATACAAAGTGACATTTCGTTTGTCCATTTTTGACATCTCACCGTGGAAATCCTTCTACAATCCGTAATTTTGTCTTTTGTTTATAACGATCTTTGTCTAGGTCCTTTTTTATGTAGAAAGATTTCTACGGTGGGATGTCAAAAAAGGAGAAACGAAATGACACTTTTTATAGAAAGAGCCGTGTCTATTCTTCGAAGAAACACAATGTGTCATGCTAAGCCTGCAGATATGATAATTAATTAAAATGAAGTATTAGGCGATTAAACGCGCGACAGTTTATAATCTAACGGAAATAATACCGAGAGATTAAAAACTAACGAAGTTCACTAACTAAACAGCCAGGTGTGCTGCTGGGGAGTTTGTTGCGCCACTTCTTCTTCCCAGCTAAAGCACTAGGAAGTGGGGAAGGGCGGACGTTTTTGGGGGACTGTCTCATGTAACTTTGACGTTCGAAAAGTGCTGATTCTCAGCCTAGTTTGAATAAAAGACTTTTGATTTTAGGTTTTTGATTTCACAATTACACAGTGACATATTATTATGTACCAGACACCACAGAAGTATATGCTAGGGCAATCACTAGCATATAATTCTGTGGTGTCTGGTTAGCTTGAAGTGAGATGTCAATAACGTCAATACGTTATTGACATCTCACTTCAAGCTAACTTTACCATAGTTTTTGCGGTGAGACATTTACAGAAGATCGGCTGGTCGTACGCACTGACCTTTAGAGCCTAATGTAATTCCGTGTTAAATCAAAACAATAAACTTCCCGACTTCAAAGAGTTAGTATTCAGAGTTTGTCGTAGTCCGGTGTGTTGCCAAGGTGAACACGTGGCTCACATACAAATAGTGTGTAATAATGTTATCCTAGCTATAAATGACATTAAATGGATTATGTCATGTCCCACACGTTTCTGAGGGGCTCATGGCTAATTATAACAGCTATGCGAATCGGGCCGTCATCTGCCTGCCTTTTCCCAACTATGTATGTTCGGGTGGCTTCCAGTCTTACCGGATGCAACTGAATGCCAGTGTTTCACATGGAGCGACTGCCTATCTGACTACCACAGCCTAGTGACTGGGTAACACGATACCCCTTGGTAAGATCAGACTTTCGGGCTCTGACTGTCCATAACGACTCAAACTCAAAGCATTTATGTCAAATAAACCAATTACAGGCAATTTTGAATTGTCAAGGAGTCGGTCAGTTAGAAATATGAAGCTAGTTGCCCGTTCCAAAGCGTAGTAGGTACCTATGGAGAAGAACGGGCAAGAAACTCCACGGACACTCTTTTAAATCAACATTATGGTTACAAAATATTGTTTACATCATTTATTTTGAAATTATACATGTGAGAACGATGCAAAACGTCTAAAGCGTCCGTAATAAAAAGGTTAACAAAAAGAAAAACAATTCAAAAAATAAATTTAATTAAAATAAGCCGTGGCAGCTAAGAGATGACAAGTCTACTGACGGCGTTCACGAACATGACGCATGGTTTAGCACCATTCAGCTCAACCAAAGACTCAAAGATCTACGAAAACCACCCTTCATCGTCATTCTCCTGCCCTTATTCTAATTTATTAGTAAGTAGTCGGCGCTAAAATGTATTTTTCTTCCATACTTCTCTGTTAGTTCATCTCAGTAGTCACCCCCTTTCTAGCCGTATCATATTTCACACAGTCCATCCATCGTTTCTTAGGTCTTCCCCCACTCTTGTAACCATCCACCTTTATACTCAAAACTTTCCTCTCGACATTTACCTTCGCCCTTACGTAACCCGCTGTCAAGGACAACTTGTAACCAGGATAAGAACATTGACCCTTTGATTATTTATATCTAGAGAGACGCGCTGCAAAAGAACTAAATAAACACAAAAAAAACCGGCCAAGTGCGTGTCGAACCACGCACAATGTAGGGTTCTGTAGTTGAGATTACTTGGGACGAATTTATTCCAAAAACAAACTTAACATTGTAGTTCAAAAACCTGTTCTCCAACCACAAATTTAAGTTGGTCGACTATAACTCGTTAACTTGTAAAGCCTACTTAGCCGTGATAGTTTTCCTGTCAATTTCATTATAATTATGTACTACTGCCATGATTATTCAGATCTCCTTAAACAACCGTTTAGCTGGCGGGGGAGGGGGGGGGGGACACTCGACTCTAACAAAGATTAGTATTTTAATGCTTAATATAACGCAAGCGGATCCTTGAATCGAAAAGTGGTGTTCACAGACCTGCAACATTTTTGAACGGTCTATCCAACGATATCCCACACCATGTGATAGACGAGAAAAAAAATATCATCCCCACATTACGTGTAAGGGAGGTACCTACGCTAAAATATTTTTTTTCACGATTTTATTTTAGCACTTTGTCGGCGTGATTGTGTATACCTATGCCAAATTACAGCTTTCTAGTACTAAGCGTCTCTGAAATACAGTAAGGTCAGACAGACAGACGGACATGGCGAAACTATAAGGCTTACTTGTTTACGGAACCCTAAAAACAGGCCAACTTTGATAGGTGCCTGACAGCTACGTCTTACACTCGCGCCACGTCATTGTGCTGTCATTGTGTTATTCTAGAGTGTGTGCATTTTGCAGCCAACTGTTGGACGCAATTTTTTTTGAGAGTTCATATCTTTGACTGTCTAAATAAAGAAATTTATATCTTTGCATTGACCGTGTGGCGGCATCTACATCGCCACACGTGAACTACGCAACACACTGACGTCACGCATCCTGCATCGCGCAAGCAGAGTTTACCGCGCAACTAGCATATATACAATATGTAACAAAAACCCTGTTGTTCCTTCTACCTACGTTTTAAGAATCGGTTTACTAAGCGATAAAGCAAGTCATTTATAAAAAACTGTTCAATAAAAAAAATAAAAATAAATATTTAATTATTAATATTTGTAATGTTTAATTGATTTGTTACCTCTGCAATACTGCATGAAGCGATGACGCGAAACCAGAAGTAGATACAACGGTCCCGCCACATTCTTTGATCGGTGCCGCCGCGCTGGTACAAACCGCCGCGCGCCGCCGCATATCTACCTATTTTTCTACACAAGTTCGTGACCTTGTCAGCTGTTGTTTATCAGTATCACTTTAACGAATTAATTTTTGAAAATCTTGGTTTACACTTTTTTTAAGCACAATTGATAATTGTTAAAACTACATTTAACACTTCACTACGTTAAAAAAAAACAAATTCGCCGCGTCTGTCACATAAAACCTGATGTACCTATTTACATTTTAATGCATTAATTTATTATGACATCTACTTGACGGCCACGGAGCTGCTGTTCGATATGACCACCTTGCGTCTACACTTCTTGACTCATAGTCGGAGGGAAGTAGTGATTGGACGCGACAATAGTGAAATGGGTGCTGGCCATCTTCTTTGAGTACTCTCCTAACGCGCATAAGGTTTACTCCGAGTTCGTGTCCCACTGAGCGTGTACTTCGCGTTGGATCGTGCTCAAACAAGTCCAAAACTTCTGTCTCGAGTCCTCGGTCTGCCTGCGTCAGCTCGTTGTTGGTCTCGCCCGTGCACACTGCCGGTATTGTACGTACGTATGTGCAAACGTTGGAATACCATCGCCGACGGTAATGGTAGACTCGCAAAACGTTCTTGGTAGAGTATGCGTGCTTCTGCATAATTGCAGTTACATTTCCGAAGACACATCAACATATTAAAATATTCTACGTTAGAATAAGATATGGTCAACGTTTACGTAAACAAAACACAAGTCACTCATTACGTTGGTCAACAATAACATCCATTCGTCAGTAATGTGTGCGGGAGACTAAGGTGATTCGCAGGGAGACGGGTGGCGGGGTGGCAGTGTAGGTAGGCACGTGGTACCGACCCAGGGCACGTGCGCGGCGGCAGTTTTTGGCGGTATCTTTTGTCGCATTCAAAGAAAGCCGCTGAGCTCGTAGGCTATTTAGCGAAATAAAGATGTACTTGTAAAATCAGATACTCTAAACATTTTTTGGAATGTGTCGATTTTAATAGTTATTTGATTTTGACCTCTCGACTAGCCAATGCTTAATTTTTTTAAATTATAATTTCATCAATGTTCTGCTTATAGGTAAATGTATACGTTCCTAAAAGGAACAACAGGGTTTTTGTTACATATTGTATAACATCCCGACATCAACCGCCGGGCAGTTTTCCCCCCGTACCTTGAACCCGCCCGCCCGCGCGGAGTAAGTTAATTCAAATAATATCTCAAATAATAATATAACACAGATACTACAAGTCCCCGCTTGCTCAGTAATCGGTAGCGCCCTAAGCCTAGGTTCGAGTCCCACTATGGGACGCTCTTAGCTGTGCTACCTAAACTCTTATATAACTAGGTCAGAGGCCCTTCTGGCCCCACCGAAGCCCGGTAAAGCAGCCGAGGACCCCCGAGGGACCACTGCATAAAAGCCAATATTAAAAAAAAAAAAAACCGTCGGGCAGTTGCCCACTAGACACGACACCCGTCTGGTCGAAGTTTACACCCTGTTCCTCGTGCCTCTATCTCACAAGGAAGTTCTACTACTTCTTGTATGATAGATAATGTAACGATATTTTCTCAGATAAGGCAATTAATAATCAAGATACAGTTAATTAATGTTACTGATTACATAAAAACAGTAGATTTATAACAATAAGCAGGTATCACGCTATGCAATTCTATTGTTAATAGAACCCAGTACAGTCGACAGCACATGTTACCACAAACTGTCAAATTTTCTCATTCAATTTTGAACTTAACGAACAACATTTTAAGGTTTAAATTTATTTGCGACGGTACACACATACTATATGCCAGCTAGTGTAGTCTTGTAACACATCACATAACATCACGCTGTTTTCTCCAAAGGATTAGGCAGAGCTGTACCCGCAGATGAAAGAAAGATATTTTTAATTCTGCCATCAGACATATTACGCCGACCCCAAATAAATTGGGATTAGGGCAGGAACGATGAATTCTATTTCTTTGGATTTATATTTCTATTAGCTGCTACGGGGTACGTAACGCGGCTTTTTCTAAAAAAAAATATTGTCAAAATAAAAGTACCCTAAGTTACTCATTATAAAATCAGCTATCTGCCAATGAAAGTCCCGTCAAAATCGGTTCAGCCGTTTCAGAGATAAGCCGGAAAAAACAGACAGGCAAACTTTAAAAATATTTTTTTTTTGCATAAGTACCGTATATACTTTCATAGAGGCTCGTGGCTAAGTAATAACAGCCGCACGGGTCAATCGATCAGGTTAAGCTGCGCTTGCCGCGGTTGGTCCGTAGATGGGTGACCATCTTTACATACCAAGACCCCTCCGTGCCTCGGAAAGCACGTTAATCCGTTGGTCCCGGCTGTCATTTGTAGATCTTTGACAGTCGTTACGGGTCGTCAGAAGCCCGAAAGTCTGACAACCAGTCTTACCAAGAGGTATCGTATTACCCAGTAACTGGGTTGTGGAAGTCAGATAGGCAGTCGCCCCATGTAAAATACTGGTATTCAGCTACACCCGGTTAGACTGGAGGGCGACCCCAACGTACTTAGTTGGGAAAAGGCAGGCAGATGATGATGACCGTATATACTTTCATAATCATTCAGTAAAAAACTGTTCTTTCTACATTACACACAGACACTACACTTTTATTTATTTGTGGCTTGAGATGGGTGTACCTATAGAACACCCACGTGTCGCTAACGATGTTTTAGGTCCCATGTAATAGGGGCGAGTCTATTGCCATCAACCTTGCACAAACCAAGACCCCGGGCTGCTACTGATTCTGGTCTTATTATTGTCCCGTTATTAGAACACTGAAATGAAATGGAATTGTTTATTCTCTAAATAGGATATCAGAATCACTGTTACACGTCATATTATTATATATATTTTTTAAATAATCTAGATGGAGTCGACATTTACTATCTAACTGCCCCTGAGGAGAAATGGCGAAACAAACTCAAGGGTCAAAGTCTCTTTTAAAGTCCAGACATAATCTTGGTCAGATCATGTGAGGACCATGTAGATCCATGTCTGAAATGGACTTTTGAGGAAAGAACCACACAAATTTGAGTGGACCTGTCCAGTCAGTGCAAGCATTTGTCAGTAAACGTGTAGCTCAACTCAGAACTTAAGGAGCTAACGACTCGACGAACATTACTATTGGTAGACCGCATAAAGTACTCAAAATGCCAGACTATCATAAAAACTAACTGAGAAAAAAAGAAATAAATAAAAATGACCCAGATAGTGCTCACATTCACAATAATTAATGTAATATAACACTTTTCAAGGTAAATATTCATGTAATTTTGTTTCTAATATTCATCAATTTCAATATGTATATAAAATTGTTTATAATGATGATTTTGCCTATTAATTAAAATGTCAAGTTTTACGGTCTAACACAAGGCTTATCAGAGCGAGCAGCTCAATTCCAAACTTTTTATCTTCTAAATAATCAGAAATTTGATACTTAGTACCGTTTTTTACAAAGTTTGGTTTTAATACAGCTTTTAAATCGTTTAACTCCATGGTCGTCCTCCCATCCTAACAAAACAGCCTGAATAAAGGCTACATTCAAGACATTGATTTGGAGGTATCGTGTTAACCAGTAACTGGGTTTTAAGGTCAGACAAGCAGTCGCTTCATGTAAAATACTGGTATTCAGCTGCATCCAGCTACCTACCCCAACACAGTTGGTAAAAGGCAGGCAGATGATGGTGAGTAAGGGCGGTTTTCGTACTCTACATTTTAAAGTCCGTCCGCGGCTGCGCTGCTACGTAGGATTTGCACGGACAAGTTTGCCACGTTGTCTGTGCGGCTCACTTGTTTGGCAGCCACACATCCGTGCACAGCGTGGCCGTGTGTCGCGGTGGACAATCCCGCTTATATCTTCCTTCACAGAGAAGCTAAAGCACCTGTCCGCCGACGAGGAAGCGACTAGCCGTCCACGATTGTCCCTCGTACCCAGACGTACTAAAGATTGTGGTCCTGTGTAAGTTAATGAGATACTTAATTATATTAATAACTAGCTGCGCCCCGCGGTTTCACCCGCATAAGTCTCGATCCCGTAGGAATATTGGGATAAAAAGTATTCTATGTCCCAATCCAGGTTATGGTCTACTCTTGTGCCAAATTTCATTCAAATCTGTTGAGCCGTTTTAGCGTGAAAGCGTAACAAATACACATACTCGCTTTCGCATTTTTTATATTAGTTATTTATGATTGATCGCTGACTGTTTACACTTCCGGCGACTACTCATTTGTTGCAGTGACAAGAGTTATCAAAGAGAGATTATTCTTTAGCAACACTCGCAGCGCGGCAATACGACGAACTACTTTCGTTGGTTAAGTAATAATAACCTTTTAAAAAGTGGTGCAAACATTTTCGAGTTCGCTTTCGCACGCTCTTGCATCGTGGAGTTTCTTAATTCTCAAGCTTTTCTGCATATGTCATTAAAGTAACTCCTATTTCTGTACGAATGGTCAAAAGCAAACATAACCTAAGTATCCAAAATGCAAAAAGTTTCGAATTCGCTTTCGCTCGCTCTTGCATCGCGGATTTTCTTAATTATCAATTTTTTCTGCATAAGTCATTAAAGTAACTCTTATTTCCGTACAAATGGTCAAAAGCGAACTTAACCTATCCGAGATGCTAAAAGTTCACTTCGCTCGCAGTTCAGTTTTTAGATTAGCCAGCACAAACTATTTTCCGAGTCAGACACTGCTAAGATGTATATTGGTCGGTAATGTACTGACCCTACCCCTGTCTGTTCGCTTACCATGAATTATACTGGACGGATTCAGATGAGATCAGGAGTACGAAGAAGGTCAAGTCAACCAAGGAAGCAAGTTATAAAAACCGGCCAAGTGCGTGTCGGACCACGCACAATGATGCCAAATTACAGCTTTCTAGTACGAAGAGTCCGCTGAGCTAAGCCGGGGACAGACAGAGAGACAGACATGGTGAAACTATAAGGGTGGGGGGAGGGATTGTTTAATACGAAACCCTAAAAAAAACCTTGTGGATGACGAGGTTTTCTAAAAGCCGTGGACCGATTTGGAGGGACGCCTAATCGATTTCTGATTTTAGATTCATTTCATAAAATTTCATATGCAACATAAGTCCAGCATATCCATACCATAAGACGGTTTGGATTAATTACCCGTAGTTAAATACACTAATGGCTTGCTTGCGAAACGTATGTTCATATTCATACATAGCCTTCAGTGTAATGCATGTTCTGTATTACTTATCGAATATTAATTGTCTAATTATTGTCATACAGTTACCATGTACGAGTATCCAGACAATTGCTTTCGTAAAATTCGATAGTATAACATCACGCCTGAGGTGTACACTGCCTGCTTAGTTATAGGATACACGGGGCAATCGACTGCCCCGGTTGGTCTCGTGGTCGCAAGTGCAATTGCTGAGCGTGGGGTCCGGGATTCGATTCCGGGGTCGAGCAAAGTGTTATTGGGTTTCTCCATTAGGAATTTCTTAGAAACAGAAGAGTAGAGTTAGAGTTTGGAAGTTGGCTGCATGATACCCATTATGTATTGGTTATTTGACTTTTTGATAAAATAAATTATTTATTTTTCTTATTTTTACTTATTTAACGCGACATGCTTGTAATGTATCCATTGACATGTTATTATTGTAGCCAGTGATTTGATGTAATATAATGACATCATCATCGTCTGTAAATTAGTGTTAATAATAATAATTGTGTTTTGAATGTTTATTATAAAAATTTATTGTATTCAAAAAATTTAAATGTTTGTTAATTTGTATGTAATTTCGATTTGAAATTCTTGTATTGTTAAATAGTGTATGCCCTAATGGGTAGTTTAGTATAGTTACCATAACCTAACATAAGACTTACTGTATCACCAAAAATCACACTAATAAATACTTATTTACTTACTTACAATCCCGCGTCGATGGCTGGTCTTCGCTGAGATTGGTCACCAAGGCCGAAATTCGGTATGAAGGACTATAAAGGGTCAAATAAATCAGCTAGAAAACCTCCGCAGACTTGATGGGTATCGATATCTCATCATGATTAAGGTTAGTTAATTTTTTTGCGTCATCAACTGCTGCTAACTACACTACGTAGTTACTTGTAATATCAGTACATAATACATAAAATTTGCTAGTTAGGAACATCATATAAATTCATTCAATATATGAACTTGTAGATAATTGAGCATTAATTAATAAAATCGACTTTATATAACTGCGTCTATCTCGGAAACTAAATGCCGAGCACTGGATCCTTTTTGCTTGGAAGCCCACTAGTTCTCACCAATACTCATTAATTATTGACAAATTATAATAAGTAGAACCAGTTTTTATGGTTCCGTAGTAAACAAGGCTTGGTGTTTATAGTTTCACCATGTCCGTCTGTATATCTGTCTGTCTCTCTGTCTCTCTGTCTGGCCCCGTTGTAGCTCAGAAACGATTAGTACTAGAAAGCTGTAATTTGGCATAGATGTACATATCAATCACGCCAACAAAATGCTAAAATAAAATCTTGAAAAAGTTTTTTTAAGTTAGGGTACCTCCCTTGCACGTAATGTAGGGATGATATTTTTTTTTCTCGTCTACCCCATAGTGTAGGATATCGTTGGATAGGCCGTCCAAAAATATTGCGGGTCTATAAACACCATTTTTCGATTTAAGGACCCGCTTGCGTAATATTAAGCTTTAAAGCTAGAGAGCTAGAGAGTTATATAACGAAATTAACGAGTAATAGTCGACCAACTTAAATTTACAGTTGAAGAATTGACCGTGGCATATATCGATGTATAGGAGAACATGTTTTTCAACTACAATGTTAAGTTTGTTTTTGGGATAAATTCATCCAAACTTCCCAACTACGAACCCTTCATTGTGCGTGGTCCAACACGCACCTGGCCGGTTTTTTTTTCCTAATAAAATCACGGTAACTACCTACCTACCTAATTAAAATTCTGGAAGTAATTATTTACTGACTTATATGTAAAATACATATTGTCATATTGATCTATGGTTGGCGAACTTGGTACTAAGCAAGTAGTACTAGTAGATGGTGACGTGTCAAGATCAAAGACAGTTGTAAAATAATTATTTAAGTATCAAAATCAATCTGCCTGCCTTTTCCTAACTAAGTTAGGGCCGGCTTCCCGTCTAACTGGATGCAACTGAATTTGAATTTTGCGACTGTTTATCTGACCTCCACAACCCAGTAACTGGGTAATACGATACCTCTTGCTGAGTTTGGTAGTCAAAGTTTCGGGCTTCTGACGACCCGTAACGACTGTCAAAGATCTACGAATGACAGCCGGGACCAACGGCTTAACGTGCTTTCCGAAGCACGGAGGAGTCTTGGTATGTAAAGATGGTCACCCATCTACGGACCAACCTCGGCAAGCGATTATCACGAAAAAATAATTATAAATGATGAATGATTTTATTTCTGTAAGTAGGGTTGAACAAACACTTAACTTACACGTCAATCATATTTAAAAAAACTAGATAAGGTCGGCGTTTCTTAGCTGACTACTCTGAGAAGAAATTTCAAAATAAACTCAGAGGTCAGTCGCTTTTAAGTCCAGACATAATCTTGGTCAGATCATGTGAAGACCATGTAGATTGGTGTCTGAAATGGTCTTTTGAGAAAAAGAACCTCCCAAATATATAATTTAAATACATAATAAGCATAATCAGCCTATAATGTTCCCACTGCCGAGACACAGGCCTCCACTCTGTGAAAGGGAGGGAGTGGGCCGTAATCCACCACGCGGGCCCTGTGTGGGTTGGTAAATGACACATGTCTTCGAATTTCTAGTTCTGGGACATGCCGGTTTCCTCACGATGTTTTCCTTCACCGTTTTGAGAGCAGTGGAAATGTGTGGATGAAATTATTTACACAAAGTAAAGCGTGAGCCTGGGTTCGAACTCATAACCTACAACTCGTAAGTCGGGCCGTTACCACTGGGCCACCACTGCTCAACGGTCACCACAGCAGTGGTATCCTCCTAATAAAAATAAAATGTCATTAATTCAAACTAGGCTAAGAATCAGCACTTTTCGAACGTCAAAATTACAGAATACACACACAACACAACAGTCATGTAATGTCAGTTTATGTAATTTTCATCTTCATCACTTGCTAGTTAGTGCTTTTTGTTTAAATTTTATCATTTTAGTTTTTGCTTCTGACATAATTTCATTTACTATATTCTATCTCATTGTCACTCTAATTAATAATTTTTTATTTTGCTTTGTGCTTTTGATATTAATTGATTTGATCTAACATTTATCTGCTACTCATATGTTTACGTCATTTAATTAACTTTATTTATTTATTGATCACTCAACTTTTTATCACTTATTTAATTGCACAAAGAGTGACACTATAAAATTGACAAAATTGTGTATTGTTTTTGTATTTAATATGGGTCAAGGACCTGAATTTTATTTTAAATATAATAGTGCATAGTTTAAATAGTGACTTGGTTTACTAGGTTATCCGTCGTTATCCGTCGTTATCCGTCGTTATTCGCCGTTATTACCGGATATTTTTTTTAAGCTGAGTGAATAGTAAACTGCCTGGTTGGTCTAGTGGTCACAAGTGCGACTCACGTACGATCTCCTGGTCGGACAAAGCGATATAGGGTTTTTTCTACAGGAATTTGGCAGTAGCAGGCCGAAGTCTTGGTCTGTACCCATTTAATGACTATAGGCTGGACCCTATTACACGGGACTTAAGCATTACTGGCGAATTGGGGTGTACTACCTCCTCTGCCTATACCTTCGGGGCGCATGCGTGATATTATGTTGTGTTATGCTGTTACTCAAACTTAGCATTTATTTAAATTAAACCATTTACAGGCACTTTTGAGTATTGTCAAGGAGTCGGTCAGTCAAAAAGATGAAGATAGTTGCCCATTCCAAAGCGTATCTAGTAGGTTCCTATGGAGAAGAACGGGCAAGAAATTCCGTGGAGTGACCACAGCGTTTTTAAAATCGAAGTATTTTTAGTAACCAGTTTTTCATTCCTTGTTTGCAGAAAATGGCGCCCTCTGTGAACATAGCAGAGTACTATGCCGGTAAAACGCTGTTCATCACCGGAGCGACTGGTTTCATGGGTAAAGTGATGGTGGAGAAACTCCTCAGATGCTGTCCGGATATCAAGAAGATGTACCTACTCATGAGACCCAAGAAAGGACAAAGCAGTAAAGAACGACTGGATGACTTGTTGAGTTTTCGGGTAAGTTGCGCCATCTAGTGTGGAGTAGCAGAACTAATATAAAGTTAAATGTGTATTCATATTTTTTGAATTTTAATGTCATTGATGCGAAACGCATCTTATTTAAATTGAATACTCTTAGTACAATGTAAATGACTTATCATTATCATGAAGATATGTTAGGGTCTATTCAGACACACTTACGTTACACTTTATTTCCTCAACTTTAACTAAAATTGAAATATTCCAGGTATTCGATCGTCTAAAAGCCGAGCCACCGAAACTCTTCGACACACTGCAGGTGGTCGCCGGAGATATTCTGTCCGAAGACCTGGGAATATCCGACGAGGACCGTCAGCTCATACAGAATGAGGCTCAGATCATCTTTCATTGTGCCGCTTGCGTCAGGTTGGTTTAATAAACATGCGTATGAACGAATGACGTCCGGCTAGGACAAAAAATAAAATCGAGAGTACATGACAGTACTTAGGAAGTCGCAGATACAAAATTATATTACCTAATCGGCGTTCGCAAATTAGTTTCCAAACATGTAAACAAATATTAATATGATTGTGTTAATGGAAAAATAACTTTAAAACCCTCACATAAAGTTTAGCAAACTGAACTTCAACTTTTTAATGTGTTTTTAGCTAGTATGAGTCATTCGGAAATCTAGTTTATTTACACTAGAATAAAGTTTATATTCATTAAAATGAAAATGTGTCAAGCTCAAACTCAAAGCATTTGTTTCAATTAAACCATTTACGGGCACTTTTGAACTGTCAAGGAGTCGGTCAGTTAGAAATATGAAGCTAGTTGCCCATCCCAAAGCGTAGTAGGTACCTATGGAGAAGAACGGGCAAGAAACTCCATAGACTCTTTTAAATTATATTGTTACTTAAAGATTAGTATAAATAATGTTGAATTTATAACTAAATGTGAGGACGATGTAAACATCTTCAATTAGAAATAAGGATTACTATAGGCTGTAAAAATAATCAGCCTATAATATTCTCACTGCTCGGACACAAGCGGGCCCAGTGCGGGAGAGATTTGGTTGTAAGACATGCCGTGTCCTCGCGATGTTTTCTTTTGCCGTGATAAAAGTCCTGACGTAACCAAATCGCCTGTGTGCCTACCATCTTGTGTCGTCTTTTCACTTTAATTTAAATTTAGTAGTATGATTGATCTTAAAGTTTATTATTATTATATTTCAGATTCGACATGTTCCTCCGCGATGCTGTCAAAATGAACACATCTGGAACTAAGAAAGTCTTGGAATTGGCTGAAGGAGTAAAAAACTTGGAGGTAAGGAACTTTAAAATATAATGTATATTTAAGAGGCTGCCTTGCCACGAAAATCCACTTTGTAAATTCTGTGTTGGTTTGTTGCAGTTGTTTTTTTAACTTTCGAGTTGATAAATAACAGATCCATTGTTTAACAGATATATTTTATTAAAATAAAGTGCTAAACAGATGGTAAAAAAAACGAAGATTAGTGTTTTGTGGTTACCTGAAAAAATTACAAATCCCTAATTGGTTTTGAGGGGTTCAGATAGTTATAGCGGGTCAATATTCGACAAATACATAAATAATTTTAAAAATTCAAAACAATAGGCAAGTATAAACAGTTGTATAAAAAGCGAAAATTCACTCATTTACTCGCTGACTAAACAGATAAATAAAATGATATACAAATTAACTAATACAACTTGTGCAGGGCAGGGGTGTTTTTAATTATTTATATTTATTTTATACATTTTAGTGACAAGTTTTATTTTATAAAACATGTAAGCAAATGGTGGTATTTTTATTTTAAGCTCTAAAGGTGGTTTTATACTCTCACGACAAGGCGAGGCAGAAAGTTTTGTTGGCACAAATAAACTCACATAGATCAGATACATACATACATGAACCCTAAACACATTACACTCGTTTTTGGGCAGTCGTATCAAAACAAATGTTATGCGATTTTGTAGCATGTGCGGTGCAACTGTTAACTGTCACCTTACTCTGCTGGAGATATAACTATGAATGACGTTCTTCTCCGTAGGAACTTACTACACTTTGGAATTGACAACTAGGTTCATCTTTCTGACTTACCAACTCCTTGACACTTCAAAAGTTCCTATAAAATGGCTTAATTTAAATAAAATTGAGAAGTTTTTAAAGCTACTAATTTGCTTCTTTAAATTTTTCCAGGCCTTTGTCCACGTATCGACCTCATATTGCCGCTGCGAGCTGGAGCTGTTCGAGGAGAAGCTGTACCCGTCGAAGCACCGGCCGGAGCACGTGATGCACTGCGTCGGCTGGATGGATGACGAGCTGCTGACGCATCTGCAGCCTAAGTAAGCTAAATGAGTGAACAAAATATAGTGAGACTTGATAGAAAAGCAATTCAGTAGGCTTTATTATGATCAGTTTGTCTTTTACAATTTAAACTTCACCAGTCGTACCAAGAGGCCGTCACCAGTCATACCGACCTCTACAACCCAGTAAGCAGCAGTCGCTCCATGTAAAATGCTGGTATTCAGCTGCACCCAGCTGCCCTGTGTGCCTGCTGAGCATGAGTTTCTAGATTTGATCCCCAGGTCGGGCAGCTACGTATTATTGGGTTTTGTTCGTTTTATGGTATGAACTTCGCCCCTTATTACATGTGACTATGCCTCTAGCGTTTGGGTGTACTTAGCACCATTGCCTAAGTACCTACCAAAAAACGCTAACCAAAAAACGCTAAGTTTTACTTATTTTCCAGAATAATCGAGCCACAGCCCAACACATACGCCTACACCAAGTCCCTGACTGAAGATCTAGTGTCACAGTACAAGGGAAAGTTCCCCATTGTGATCGCGCGTCCATCTATCGGTGAGTAGCGGTACTAATTAACGTTTATGAAAAACGAGTTTTTGTTATTTGTTTGTTTGTTGTAAGCACATAGTGCTGTATTTTATTGACATGGAGAGCTAGAAAGAGATAGTAACTGTTAATAACTGTAAAACTAATTTACAACTTTCACTATGACTAGGCGACACGTAAATGTAATGACAATTGTTTTTGTGAAAAAAACGCACTGTTGGATTTCAACGCTTGACTTAGCGCCGGACGCGCGATGGTAGAAAATCCAACAGTATAGTAAGAATATTTAGGCATTACATTTAGATGTCTCCTAATGTTAATGAAAACGGGCACTAGAGTACCTAGCTGAAGGTAAAGATGGCACACCGATTTGTAGAAACAAATCCACTTTGTCTCGCGCCATCTCTCTCACTCACTGCGTGAGTCTCTTTCTAAAACTGTGTTAAAAATTATTTATTTTCTGTAAGTAGGTTTGTACAAACACTTTTACTGTCCAATATTTATAATATCCATATTTTAATAATATTCATGTTTTTAGTAATATCCATATTTTATGTCCATAGTTTAATGTCCAATTTAATTGGACACCTAATTTTAAATTAAACCGCTTGTCAGTTCTGAATTATTGCATTATAATTGTCTCTGTATAATAAAATTATATTATATTTACAGTGACAGCGGCATACAAGGAGCCTATGCCCGGATGGGTAGACAATCTGAATGGACCTACTGGGCTACTAGTCGGAGCTGGCAAAGGTATGTCAACATTATCATCGTTGTAGTCAGATTATTTGTTTAATATGTATTGTCTTTATTATGATAAACATTGTTACGGTTCAATAAAAAAAAACTGTCAGTCGCAAGAGTGAACGTCAGAAGTGAAAACTCCTTGGCTTCACAAACTTGTAAACATCTGTATATATGTATCTGAGCGTGACGGTCACGCGAGTTCAGTGCTTCTTCTCCATCCCAAAAGTGTCCAAATTGCCTGAAGAAGTTTTCACTTCAAAGACAAAAGAATCCTACTACTATTATAAATGCGAAAGTTTGTAAGAATGGATGGATGGATGGAAGTTTGTTACTCTTTCACGCAAAAAGTACTGAACGGATTTGAATGAAATTTGGCACTCAGATAGTTTATAACCAAGAATAACACATAGTATACTTTTTATCCCGATATACCCACGGGGTCAAAACTTATGCGGGTGAAAACTCGGGGCGCATCTAGTAATAAATATTATTGAAACATTTTTAATCGATTCATAAAAGGATGCTTTTAAAAATAAATGAGGCATAATCATAAATATCCGGGCATAATAATGAGTGTCTCGTTGTATGCATAATAGCGACTGTCGAGCATGACATCTGACATCAATCCCCAGTTCGAGCAGAGTTATTGGGCTTTAACTACAGCAATTTCTCAGTAGCAGCCCAGAATCTGGATCGTGCCAAGTTGATGGAAATAGGCTCGCCCCCTATTACATGGGACTTAAACATAACTGGCGTAATGTGGGTTTCTGTACACCTCTGCCTACCTTTTCGGGGAATACAGGTGTGATGTAACATTATGTTTCCAGGTGTGATTCGTACGATGCACTGCAACGACAGCTACGCAGCAGACGTGGTGCCGGTCGACGTGACAGTTAACGCTTGCATCATTCTGGGGTACCTTACTGGTGTTGAGCAGTAAGTTGACCAATTTTACCAATAGACAATAATACAAGGTGTTGCATCCTCATCAAATTCAAGGAGGTAACTATGCTAATGATTCTCGACACGAATCAATAATAAAATAAGTAGGTCTTTTTTTTTCTAATTTTTGGAAATCGGCATGTGTGGTACAACCATGTTAAAACGCGGCCCGTGTGATACCACTGCTTTTTACACGCACACTACTGCACACGCAACGGGGTGATACTGTTCTGTGAAAGGGGTGTATTCTAAAATACTGTCAAACTTAAATAACTAAAAAAACAAGTATGTATTAATTATTGAGCAGGTATCGTAATTTTATTTGATTTTATATGACTTTCATAGCAGCCACCTGAAATTTGACGAGGATGAAAAACGACACCTTGTAGTACATTTTTCTCACGAAGTGACGCGCGCTTTGCTTGTGGTTACCAAGTGTACAAATACGCTGCGAATGTGTGTGTACGCGCAGGAGTTCTCGGTACCGTCCGCGTCCGAGACAACGGCGAAGTCGGAAGTGTGTATGTGTTATGTGCTGACGCTACTCGTCTTCAAGCAAACATTCACAGCGTATTTTTACACTTAGTTACCACAAGCAAAGCGCGCGTCGCTTCGCGAAATATAAGAACTGTAATATATGATGTGCTAAATGTGTGCTTACACGGGCACATGAAATTGCTCGACTTTGGGCAATATTGGTCGAACGTGACAATAACATCTAACAGTTTACTGCGATACCGCCACACTATATTGAGTGCTATGGAGTAACTTCATAAATACTATAGAAAGAAAAGAAAGGTAAGAAAAAAGGCACTCATTAGCAATACCTAGAAAATGTGGAGCATTTACATAATCAGTCTATAATGTTCCCACTGCTGGGACACAGGTCTCCTCTCTGTGAAAGGGGATGTCACATGTCTTCGAATTTTTGGTTCTAGGACATGTCGGTTTCCTCAAATTCCTCACGATGTTTTCCTTCACCGTTTTGAGAGTAATGGTGATGAAATTATTTACACAAAGTAAAGCGCCTGTCTGGGTTCGAACCTACGGCCTACAACTAAAAAGAGAGCATTTGGAAGTAAATTATTTGCTTAAAAAAAACATCAATTAAACCAGATTGCTCCACTTCCTCCGGAAAATAACTGCTAAAAATAATTTCCCTTGTTAGAGCAGTTTGAGATTCCGAACTGAAGAATATTTTAGTGGAGCTTATAATATTATATATTTTAGTGGGGCTTATAATATATGACGGACAACGTACGTCTCTCTCGTTATCATCAGCCATATTTTAACTACAGTGGGCGTAGTGTTGGTTATTGCACAAAATTATAATTTACGATCAAATAATCACACTAGCTATTCACACACTAGGTACACGATACAACTATACGGAACGCGCGACAGTTTCTAAACGTGTTCACTTCTTGACCGCCTCCGACAAACTGCACTTAACCCCGTTCAAGCGTTATATTGTAGACTCTGTCGAGCGCCGCTTGGTGGCGCTGGCGTCCCGATTAGTTAAAATCAAACTAGTGACTAATGTATTTCCGACATATATTTTAGTGGAGCTTATAATATATTTTTCTGTAAATTTCAGGCCCAAACATATACACATCTGCAACATCACTCAGTCAGGAATCAATCCGATCACGTGGGGCCAAGCTTTGGATATGGGTAAGTTGATGCTGAATTAAATTAAATGCTATGTTTGACTTAGATGGTTGAAGGTAATGTGGATCGACCTCGGTAATCTCTCGGTCAAAATACTTTAACTGTTTTTTTTCCGCAGGCCGGGTTCACGTTCAGGAGTTCCCCTTCACCGTCTGTCTGTGGTACCCCGGAGGCTCCCCGAAGAGCTCGCGGATAGCGCACCAGTTCGCGCTGTTCTTCACTCACATGCTGCCCGCGTACTTCGTGGATATGCTCATGTTCCTCATGGGAAAGAAGACTTTGTAAGTCTTGTTTAAATTATCAACATTATTTATATATAAAGAGTTCACAGTTGACTTGTACTTAAAACTGTGCCCCACGAAACCGTTTTGGTTTAATAACATGCCTCTAGACGTGGTAATAATATCGGCAGCGGAGATCTCTCGCGTCCGGCCCTGGTCCTGGCCATGGTACGAAGCGAGAGGGCATGGGCAGCCGTCACCTCCTTCTGCGAAGCAGTTATGCTCGCGAAGGAGGAGGCGGGACGGTTGAGGGAAAGGCAAATTTCGCGCCGTCTCGTCCCTAGCCGCCACAGGAGACGACCTGGGCGTCGGGAATCCCGGGCGGTTTCCCGAACACCGTAGGCGCGGGCTTGCGGACGGTGAGCAATGGGTAGCTCACCGTCCGGTAAGGACCAGGCCCGGGTCGACGGTGCAACTTGTTCCACGCGCGCCTCAAAGAAATGTCGTCAGCACAAATGTAAGGGTCCACTAGGGCCGATGCCTGCCGGGGTCGCGGGAAGATACGAAAGGGTTACCGAGGCCCCTGGCTACACAGGCAACGGAAGGAATACGGGTGGGTGTTAGTCAGTAAGAGTCTGACACACCCTCCCGCTCCGACCAGAGCGGGAGAAGTTATTTGAAAATGTCCCATCCAAAAAAAAAAAAGACGTGGTAATAATAAAACTAATATAAGGTGTAAAAGGACCACTAAGCCGAAATCTGCTATTTAATTACGTTCAATCAATTAAACCTTAGTGAATTTTAATTGGCTAAGAGCCGCACGAGTCAATCGATCAGGTTAAGCTACGCTTGCCGCAATTGATCCGTGGATGAGTGACCGTCTTTACATACCAAGACCCCTCCGTGCCTCGGAAAGCTCGTTAAGCCGTTGGTCCCGGCTGTCATTCGTGGATCTGTGACCGTCGTTACGGGTCGTCAGAAGCTCGAAAGTCTGACAACCAGCCTTATCAAAGGGGTATCGTGTTACCCAGTAACTGGGTTGTAGAGGTCAGATAGGCAGTCGCTCCATGTAAAATACTGGTATTCAGCTGCATCCGGTTAGACTGGAAGCTGACCCCAACGTAGTTGGGAAATGGCAGGCAGACAATGATTTTGTATATGTATATATATTTATGTAGATAAGTATTATGTTTTATATAAGTATGTATTTATTGTAAATGTAAATGACAATACTGCAGGTAGTCTCTAGTGTACAGAGACTACCTGCAGTATTATCTCTCCTTCTCCCTTTAATCCATCCAGAGGTTGTCTGTAAAAGATCCCTTTTATCGATAAGACCACCCATTTTGTCAACCTATGTAAAATTTCAACATTTATTTCTGTAATTTTTATGGTGTACATAATAAAGAGTATTCTATTCTATCCAAAATGTATATTATTTCAGCATGATCAAAATCCAGAAGCGTATCAACTACGGCCTCGAAGTCCTGCAGTACTATACAACCAAGGAGTGGAACTTCAGTAACGACAACTTTGTGGCTCTACAGCACAGGATCTCTAAGAGTGATAATGAAACGTTTTATACTGATATGAAGGTACGCAATTTTAATAATATTTGCAGTAATTACTGGGTGTTTGTATGGCACAGCGAGTTTCAGAAAGAGTTTTTATCTGTGTTTTAAAGTAGTCTAATTTCAATGTATTTTTGTAAAAATATGGACTAGAATAGGAATTGATTCAATTTATGTATTAAATTCCCACCTCCAACGGACTACTTCTAAAGCGGGTGCAGCGGCAGAAAATGCCGAACATCTGAGTTATTAAATATGGAGGCCTTGGCAGAGAGTACAACTTTGTGCCCTTTGGCGTCGAGACCCTCGGTCCGTGGGGTCCCAGTGCGCATAAGTTATTTGCGGAAATCACGAAACGTCTAGTTGATGTAACTGGTGACCGAAAAGCTGGCGGCTTTCTCGCGCATGCAATTCAGCGAGGAAATGCCGCCAGCAGCCTCGGTACAATGCCCCGAGGGCCTTTTTTAAGCTTAACTTAGTTTTAATTTAATTTAGTTAATGTTAATAATCATCTTGTAATTTGGTTATGTAAATAAATAAAACCTCAAAGATGATTAAATTCTTAACTTTTAATAACTTCTGGTAATTTATCATACACATCTTTCAGTCTGACATAAGTCGTCTCATGTACAGTGGCACTAATATTAATAGCCATTCCCTCTGAAATGAGACTAATTGGGGGTTTACCATATAGTCTCAATATTAGACAAAAATTTAAAGTGTCACGCGATGTTACAGCATGTGCGGTGCAACTGTTAACCTTGACCGGCCCTGCACATCCCCTGCCCGGGAATAATTATCGGTCCTTGTTAGTTGTTTATGCTAATTCTAATGTTATCTACGTATATTTCCAGGACATGGACTGGAGTATGTACATCAGGAACTACATCAAGGGAGCTCGGGAGTACTGCTGCAAAGAGGACCCCTCTACTCTGCCAGCGGCCAGGCGGTTACAGAGACAGTAAGTGAAACAATTGGATTTTATTACATACTACTTATTTTTTTATTTTACTCATACGAAGAAGGAACGTTGATCACAAATGCTGATTAAGTGTCAGCGATTTCTGACCGTTTGAAGTGATGCATTCTTGGACAATTTTTTCAATCACTATTGCCTGGCAACAGTGCTACTGTGATTGGCTGTTGATGAATAATTCAGCCAATCGCAGTAGTTTACGTGAGCTTGAAAGTTTGTCACAAATTACATTAATTTTGCGATAAATTTCTTTCAAGAAACTGATCCTGATCTAGCAAATTATGCCATCGCAGTAAATTGCATGATATCGCATTGACTGGCTCTAATCTACTTAATTCTTACTTCACTAAAATAATTAACAATTACAACTTTGTCTCTTATTTGTCCACAGATTATACTACCTGGACAAAGCAGTACAGATCATGGTCGGCCTATTAATATCATACTTCGCCTATTACTACTTTAATATGTTATATTCATTGATAAGCTCGTAATTACTATGTATAATAATCTTTAATGAGGTTACGTAATGTGCCTATTAATTAAATGAATTGTAATCCAATTGAAGTCATGAATGTAATACTTGTCCCTTAAAATATAAATGAAATACTTAGCAATATTCAAATTCAAATAATTTATTGTGGATCATAGGTTCATATTATGATGTTGTGTTAGTTACAGGTAGGTCTGCTATGTCCCCCCATTGAGGCATACACAATTCATATTATAAGTTCGGTACATAGTTAAAAAACATTAAATTGTAATGCAATACATTAACATTAGATTAGTGTAATATTTATGTCAAATTACAAATTAGTTCTGTTACAAAATAGTATGATTCAATGTATTGTCACTTAGAAATTCTCTTATAGAGTACCTAACTTATCAATAATTCGTGTAGTTTTTTTTTTTTTAATTTAAGACAACAATTTGTCGATGTTGACGGCAACTATTTGTGTAAGAAGTGTGTCAAAGTGTGTAAGCGCCCTTATCTTATTGTATTGTAATGTAGATAATTGTTAAAACATTTGAGTAACGTACGGTCAAGGAGCAAAAATATTATTTAAATATGCAAGTTTCAATTAAATTCCTTTCCCACATGGTGGGTCACATTATCGAACTGCGAAGTCGTTGTCCTGACAAAATTTTAATATAGTCTTGAGGTCATAAAGCACTTTCAGTTTTTCCCGAATATTTTAATTTTCCGAGCAATTTATTAAATTTCGGACTGTTTAAAATAAAAAAAAGCTAACCCGATCCAGCCGTTCTCATGTGATGTGCTAACCAACGAGCAGCATTGAATTTTTATATAAATAGGTGTTTTTGAGTAATCGGAATAGTAATAAGGTGCTTAACATTTTCATTCCTTGACTGCACAGAAATCAAAGACAGGCGATGATCAGGTCGTGTGTGTAGCGAACCTTGCAACCTGCCTAATACTCAAAATCATCGGGTTTTATACACTGTACCAAGCCACAGTTAATATGGCAAATCCAATTTTAGAAAAATTCCGGGTTTGTAGAGCGCCATCTCTGTCTCTCATACCGGTGTAACGGTCTCTTTCTAAAGCTCCATATGCCACATTTACGTCTGGGTACTGTAAAATCGACAGCATAACCGTTTAATCGACATCTGCATACTTCTAAAAGTTGCTCAACTATAGAAGAAAAGTAGCGCGACTGTTATGCAACAAAAGAGTTGCTTTGTACACAAATCTTCTTAGTATTTTTAATTGTATACCTCATGTATAATTGCAATAAATAATGTTAATTTGAATTATAATAAATTAAATTAAGGTGAAGAATTTGTTTTATTTTTAACGGACTTCCAAAAACAAGGGGGTTCTTAATTCTGATGTTTATATATTCTTTTATGTAACTTCACCAATTTCTCCGTCAATTGTGGACCGATTTTTAAAGTGTTGTTTTTTTGGTTCCCGAGGTGGTCCCATTGTCGACAATTCATAATCTGATGAGGCGATCCCATGGAAATCGAGGGAAGTCCTCAAATTTTATAGGCACACCTATAGCTATTTGGGTATTTCTTATAGTAACTCGTGCATTCGCTCTCGGAAAGCACCATTTGGTGAAGTGGAACTGATGATGAAGACCAGATGGCAACGGGAGCCACCTAATAATTTGGGGGCACGGTAGTGCTCCGCCAAGACGAGCCAAGCGAAGCGCAAGAGCACTACCTACCTTTTCTCAAAGAGCTTCGTCGTTTTTTTATCCCTCTTATCTTGGGTTTGGATTATACCAGAAAAACAAAATTCTCGGGATACGGTGTCAATAGTAGACTTATTAAACATATAATTTGTTGCTGTTTTTAAAAGAAGAGTGAAAGAACACTATCTTTCCACTTTGCCATAGTTGCATATTATGCATTTATTATTTTATACTATTAATTATAAGTATATAAGTATTTTAGTGATATTTATTTTAGAAGTATGTATTTATGTAAGTATATTCTCATAGTGTATAATTAAATTAGTGAATAGTTTTATTTTGTTTTTATGTATTTTGTTTTCTCTTTTACCTTACACACGTTGTCTACATCTCTATGTCTACTGTCCTATCGCAGGTATGCTGGAAGAGATTTCATTAGAAATAAGCATCACCTTTGTACGTTTTTTTCTGTTCCTTTCTTTTTGTCTGTTTATATGTGTGTACATAAACTGTTAAATAAATAAATAAAAATAAATAAAGTTTCAACTGCATAGCATTGCATTATTTTAGATTTTATTGATATCTAAAAAAACCCGATTTCGTCACTGACTCACTCACTGATGATCATCAAGCTTCTTAGGGTACTTCCTGAAGTCCTAAAACGCAAAAAAATTGGTATGTAAGCTAGTAGTAGTACACAAACAACCAAAACAAATCTAAAACTTGGAAGTTTAACCCCCTAACCCCTTAAACTAGGGGATGAAAGTTTGTATGAGACTTCCGCAAATTTTGTTGATAGAGGTCTGAACATTGATAAGCGAAATAGCCAAGCCACATAATTTGACTAAGGAGTAGTTTGTGAAGTTAAGGCTCGCAGAGTTAGGGCGTGTAGAGTTGGAAGCTTGGCTCTCCATGAGATTTGATAACTTTTTGACAGTGCGAGCCATGTGGTCTCGTCTTGGCAACATTTTACATGAAAATGTTTTTGGTGGAATAAGTATTTATCGGGTTGCTATTGGATTAGGTACCTACTTTAATATGGTTGCTAAGCAATTTATGCTCGTCATAATGCATATGGTGAGTGGCACAACAATTAACGTCCCTGCATCGGGAAAAGCAATATTTTTATATTTTATTAACTGCCTCGTAGGTCTAGTGGTCTCAAACGCTACTGCTGAGAATGAGGTCCTGGGTTCGATTCCCAGGTCGGGCACAGTGTTATCGGGTTTTTCTATTTAGGATTTCTCAATAGCAGCCCGGAGTCTGGATTTGAGCCCGGTCGAAGGCAATAGGCTCGCCCCCTATTACATGGGACTTAAACATAACTGGCGAAATGTGGGTGTACTACAGTTACACCTCTGCCCAACCCTTCGGGGAAACAAAGCGTAATGTGATGTTATGTTATAAAAGGCGTGATGTTATGTTATGTTACAAAAGGCGTGATAGTATGTTTTGTTATGTTATGTTATAAAAGGCGTAATGTTAGTTATATTATGTTATATAAGGCGTAATGTTATGTTATGTTATGTTATAAAAGACGTGATGTTAGTTATTTTATGTTATATAAGGCGTTAGGTGATGTTATGTTATGTTATAAAAGGCGTAATGTTATGTTATGTTACAAAAGGCGTGATGTTATGTTATGTTATAAAAGACGTGATGTTAGTTATTTTATGTTATATAAGGCGTTAGGTGATGTTATGTTATGTTACAAAAGGCGTGATGTTATGTTATGTTATAAAAGGCGTAATGTTATGTTATGTTATAAAAGGCGTAATGTTATGTTATGTTATAAAAGACGTGATGTTAGTTATTTTATGTTATATAAGGCGTTAGGTGATGTTATGTTATGTTACAAAAGGCGTGATGTTATGTTATGTTATAAAAGGCGTAATGTTATGTTATGTTATAAAAGGCGTAATGTTATGTTATGTTATAAAAGCCGTGATGTTAGTTATTTTATGTTATATAAGGCGTTAGGTGATGTTATGTTATGTTATAAAAGACGTGATGTTAGTTATTTTATGTTATATAAGGCGTTAGGTGATGTTATGTTATGTTATAAAAGGCGTGATGAGATGTTATGTTATATTATGTTATAAAAGGCGTGATGTTATGTTATGTTATAAAAGGCGTAATGTTATGTTATGTTTTAAAAGGCGTAATGTTATGTTATGTTATAAAAGGCGTGATGTTAGTTATATTCTGTTTAAAAGGCGTAATGTTATGTTATGTTATAAAAGGCGAGATGTTATGTTATGTTATAAAAGGCGTGATGTTATGTTATGTTATAAAAGGCGTGATGTTATGTTATGTTATGTTATAAAAGACGTGATGTTAGTTATTTTATGTTATATAAGGCGTTAGGTGATGTTATGTTATGTTATAAAAGGCGTGATGAGATGTTATGTTATATTATGTTATAAAAGGCGTGATGTTATGTTATGTTATAAAAGGCGTAATGTTATGTTATGTTTTAAAAGGCGTAATGTTATGTTATGTTATAAAAGGCGTGATGTTAGTTATATTCTGTTTAAAAGGCGTAATGTTATGTTATGTTATAAAAGGCGAGATGTTATGTTATGTTATAAAAGGCGTGATGTTATGTTATGTTATAAAAGGCGTGATGTTATGTTATGTTATGTTATAAAAGGCGTGATGTTATGTTATGTTATGTTATAAAAGGCGATGAGCTGCTGGTCTATTCTGTATAAATATCACGGTGAAAACACAGGTGAAGTGAGCTGTCATTCTATTTATGCTAGAGATTGACACTATGTATCGCTCACTTCACCTAAGTTTTCACGGTGAGATTTTTACAGAATAGCACTGCAATTGACATTCGGCTATTGTGACTTAGATAAATTACAAACTAACCCACTAAAAAATAACCCCCGACACTAACAAAAACATCTAAAAAGTAACAAAATAATACGTCTTAGGCCCTTTCAGTTTAATATAAATTTAGGTAATATTTACAGACAAGCGTCGTCGAGTCGGGGGACGGTTAATGAAAATAGGAAGTTAACAGCGGCTATTCTTTCTACAATAGCACACATTCATTATTGTTAGGTATAAGCCTCCTCTGTTTGACGTTTTCTTTAGCCGTCCCCCGACTAGACGACGCTTGGCTCAAAATAATACCTAAATTTATATTAAACTGAAAGGGCCCAATACGTATTATTTTGTTACTTTTTAGATATTTTTGTTAGTGTCAGGGTTTTTTTTTTAATTTTAAATTTAATTTTTATTTCCCACTTTTTAAACTTTATATATTACTAATAGGTCAGATACGCTGCCATCGATACGTATCTCGCCGAAATCTGCGCCCCTGTAGTTATTTTTCCAAAGTAAAGGTACTTACTAGTTTACCCTCATTTATCTTGCCTTCTCCATCATCAGACCCTGATCACCATCTAGCTATAACCTTGTTATTGAGACCAGTACTATGAGCTCAAACACGATACCTGCGCTGTAAGTTGGTGAGCGAGTTAAATATCAACTAGAAAAGAGCTGATAATCTTCAAACGACTAAACTGATTTTCTTGAACCATAGCTAAGAACACTCTTTCAAACAAAAAAAAAAACAAACTTATAACTCTCCGTCGTTTTTGCGTCGGGGGTTAAAAAGTGAAAAATACGTTTTTGTGAGACTGTCTTGTGTAATTATGTCGTTTGAAAAGTGCTGATTCTTTGCTTAGTTTGAATAAATGACTTTTAATTTTGATTTTAAAATAGGCAGAAACGAAAGTCTTGTAATCTCGTCTTGTCCGTTTGTCCGTCCGGATGTCAAACACATTTTTCTCTGAGACTATTTGAACTATGTCAATCAGAATTGGAAAGAATGATTGATGATGTACATCATTGTTTTTTTGATGTATTTAGTGAAATCACGAAAAAACGAATATCAGGGGTGGCGTTCCCCATAAACATGTTACCGAGGTGTGTTTTTTTTATTGAATGCAAATAGCGAATGATGATATTTCTAAGAGACTTTTTTAGTCAATAGTTTGTAAGTTATGAAATATATAGATAGGTTTAGACATTATTAATGGTGATTTTTACATTATTAGTAAGTAATTATTAGTTACATTATTAGTAAGTAATTATTACCAAAATATCGATAGGTTTAGACATTATTAATGGTGGTTTTTACATTATTAGTAAGTAATTATTACCAAAATTCGCCAAATTTATGTACTGTTTTTTTTTGGACATCATCAAATAACTTCTCCCGCTCTGGGCGGAGCGGGAGGGTTTGTCAGACTCTTACTGACTAAAACCCACCCGTATTCCTTCCTGTGGCCTGTGTTGCGGGGGCCTCGGAAACTCTTTTGGACTGCCACGCGACCCCGACGTACTAACACTAGTGTTTAAGATGTGTTAATTATTAACAAATTGGATCTTGTGATTTGTAAAATAAATTAGTTGAATTGATACCTACTGCGCATGCTGTAAATATTCATGCCAACTAAGGAACCCTTCAGTAGGTGTTTTTTTTTTTTTATACTCGTGTCATATTGACGGCCGCGTATTATACAAGGTGTCGTTTTGCATCCTCGTCTAATTCAAGGAGGTAACTTTGCTAATGATTCTCAACACGAATCACGCAACGGGGTGATTCTGTTCTGTGAAAATGGTGTATTCTAAAATACTGTCAAACTTAAATAACTAAAAAAACAAGTATGTATTAATTAATGATACATATATAATCAAATAAAATTACAATACCTGCATCGTAATTTTATTTGATTATACAGGGTGTTTGGTGCATCGTGTGCCAAATTGAAATGGTCGACTGAAGGGGTCATCCGCTAGCCTTTCAGACCCCTTAACACCCCTCATGCTCTGTGGATATTTTTTTATCGACTTTTTATTGTTTTCCAAAAAAAAGACCCAGATTTTACATTCAAATACAGATTTTAAAAAAAATATAAGGCGTAGACTCTGAATTTTAATTTTATTTCGATGTGTATTGTTTAAGAATACTTTTAAATACAAAATTAGTGATATTAGTCACCTAGTTTTTTTTTTTATTCACTCGCAAAGGTAAAACTTAAATTAAAGCTGTACATGTTACAGCTATTTATAAGGCTACAAAAAAAAACCAAAAGCGACCGGGATCTTCCAACTCCCTCATTAATTCTCCAGTCTATCCTCTTTCTAATGATGTGCCACATGCCATAAAAGTATTTTAACAACTTTGTGAATTCGCTAGAATTGTGAATCAAGTCACATAAAACTACATTCCAAATTCTAATGAAAAAATATTTATTGCGGAACTGTTACTTGAGAAAGAGGTAAAATTTGTTTTCTCACTCTTTCACAGTAAAATCTATCTTCTATCTCTTTCTTGCATACCTTAAATCGGTTTGAACAAATCGCGCCGCCCGACCCGCCATTTTTTTAGTCGAGACATCACTGCCTCTGCTACCTAACGTGTGTGCTAGTTCACCATACTCCGCGATTCTTTTATTACTTTGTTATCGTTAAGTTTTGTTGGTTCTTGTTACATTTGTTTAATTTTTGTTGTTATTGTTAAACTTTGAGTTTTTTGTTATTGCAATGGCGACATTCTCTAACGAAGAATATGCGGACATCATGATGGCTTACGGAGCCGCTAATGGCGTCGCTCGTGCAGCGCAACGACTTTACCAGGAACGCTTTCCTGGTAGACGATTACCTGGCCGCAGAGTCTTCCAAGACACATACCGATGCATACGCGAGACTGGCAGTGTTACTTTTAATGAACCATGGGGCCATATTGTGCGACATAATGTTGAAGTAGACGAGAGAATACTGGCACTTTTTGAGGAAGACCCTACAAGAAGCATTAGAAATGTGGCATCACATCTTGATATTTCAATATGGAAAGTGTGGAAAGTACTTCGTCAAAACAAAAAGCATCCATTCCACTACACTCCGGTGCAAGGTACGTAATTTTAAACTAACTTTAAACCCGTGCAAGCTTTGTTTGACCTTGCCTTTGTTTAGCAGGTAATGGGTATGGTATGGCGTCACTTCCAGGTAGTGAATCTATTAGCACGAACAGCGGGTCCTTTCTTGTGCAATTACTTATTGCCCAAGAGAAATTTAATAGAGTTTTTTGTTTGTTGCAGGTCTTGAGGGTGGCGACTTTGAGAGACGAGTGGCTTTTTGTCGGTTTCTTTTACACACGGATGTGGATGATCCTGATTTTTTAAAAAGAATACTGTGGACGGATGAATCCAAATTTACCAAGGATGGGATCCTCAATTTACACAATTTGCACCACTGGACAACGAAAACGCAAAACCCACGTGTTAAAAGACAGAAATCTTCTCAAAGAAGGCTTAGTGTAAAGGTTTGGGCAGGAGTGATTGGGAATCAGGTAATTGGACCGCATTACCTGCCCGATAATCTCAATGGCGAAGACTACCTGGAATTCCTACAAAATGACCTGCCCGAATTAGTGACCGATGTGCCCGTATTTAATGAACGTGTGCCCATTGTATTTCAAAATGACGGCTGTCCCGCGCATTGGCGATTGACTGTGAGGGAATATCTCGATAATGTGTTCCCCAATGCATGGATTGGACGCGATGGCCCTATTCCATGGCCGCCACGTTCCCCAGATCTAACTCCGTTAGACTTTTATGTCTGGGGACGTGCCAAAGAGTTGGTATATGCCACGGAGGTTCCAACTAGGAAGGTATTAGTCCAACGCATAGAAGCGGCATTCAATACTATTAAGGAGGAAATACGACTTCGTACAACAACTGTTGAAATACAAAACAGGTGTCGGGCCTGCATTCTCAACAGAGGCCAACAATTTGAGCAAGATTTGTAACAATGATTAAATAAATGTTAAAAATGCAATTTTGTTTTTTTATTTCAAGTAAATCCCACGAAAGATACAGATATGAGACACGAATTTACCTAACCATAAAAATGAGATAGCAGATTTATAGGTTTGACAGGTATCATTTAAGAGATTTTTTTTAAATCATAATTTTGAATGCCTTAGGTGACTCGATTCAAAATTCTAGCGAATTCACAAAGTTGTTAAAATACTTTTATGGCATGTGGCACATCATTAGAAAGAGGATAGACTGGAGAATTAATGAGGGAGTTGGAAGATCCCGGTCGCTTTTGATTTTTTTTTTTTTGTAGCCTTATAAACAGCTGTAACATGTACAGCTTTAATTTAAGTTTTACCTTTGCGAGTGAATTAAAAAAGAATTAGGTGACTAATATCACTAATTTTGTATTTAAAAGTATTCTTAAACAATACACATCGAAATAAAATTAAAATTCAGAGTCTACGCCTTATATTTTTTTTTAAATCTGTATTTGAATGTAAAATTTTGGTCTTTTTTTTGGAAAACAATAAAAAGTCGACAAAAAAAAATCCACAGAGCATGAGGGGTGTTAAAGGGTCTGAAAGGCTAGCGGATGACTCCTTCAGTCGACCATTTCAATTTGGCACACGATGCACCAAACACCCTGTATATGTCTTTCATAGCAGCCTCCTGAAATTTGACGAGGATGCAAAACGGCACCTTGTATAGTAGAACAACGACCTTGCCTACCGTAAACCTACAGTACGTATACCAGTTAAATGATAAATATTTTTATTTCTGTAAGTAGGCTTGTACAAACATTTTTACACGTCAATCATATTTATAAAAATAAAACTAGATGGGGTCGGCGTTTCCTATCTGACTACTCTGAGAAGAAAGGCCGAAACAAACTGGTCACAGTCTCTTTTAAAGTCCAGACATAATATTGGTCAGATCATGTGAAGTGTAACCCGGTAACCTGTAGTTTACAGAAACGTTTACAAAACTAGATGTTGATGATATCCATTAGTGTTGCACTACTCACCACCGCGCTAAAGTAAATTAATAAGGTATAAACTGTTATGGAAAGATTCAATTAAACAAGTACCTTCTTACACAATACAATATTTATTGCAACATACATAATTTAAGTTACACAGTATAATGTGGCTTGCCACTTACTGTCCCCAAACACTTGGGCATCCACACACATACAACCAGTCTCGGATCTAGTTGTATCGGTGTATACACCTGCAATGAGACTATAACAATAACTCAGTCGCTATAGCGAGTCCGTGAGGTGCACCACTTAATAGTTACTAGCTCAATCACACAAGTACCGACCTATCAAGGTTGTGCTAACAGGAACATAACATTACAGTTAAACTCTGTTATCTCTCAGTATAATCCTTTTATCAAACAAAGGATGAACCTGTGTTCACACGATAAACGTGGCCTACGGGTATAAATAGTGACACTTTGGTTACCTGAACTTTCGTCATCACCGATATTCGGCTAAGTAAGGCCTTCCTGACTATCGGATGACCACACCTCAAGGTTTGCCTGCACCTGGATTAATTCCAATCATCGGACCACGGGGCCACACCAAGGCATCACGTCTCAATTTTTCATCAGAATAATCACTATAAAGCTAAAGCTAGTATAAACAGCCACCCCTGTAACAATACAATCGTGTCAGAAAACACATGTACGAGCCACGCCGTCCCGCATGAACAAAGAATATGGTTCTCACAGGATTCAGCTTCTAATTGGACTTATTGGAACCCCATCGGGTTATTTGGGCACAATCTGGTTCTCCAGAACTAAGTCCCTATTCCAATACTTGTTTTGTTCGTGTCCTCCACGTTGCGGATACTGACCTTTTTCGAGACCCATCTCTCAGTCCCTTCTAGACGCTTCCACCACCATAGACCAAATATAATTGTTGTCTATTGATTATTTTCGAATTTATTAGGCATTGTTTTATATAAAATGTGAATGATAATCATGTATATAATTTACATGACATAATTTCTTTAGCGCCATCTGGTGTTGCAGAGACTACATTGGCAGCCATGCCATGAGCCTGTCTGTCCTGACGCAAGATGTCGCTATTAGTTGCGTTATTTATTGATTTTGCAACGTCACAAAAGGCCATGTAGTTTGGTGTCTGAAATGGTCCTTTTGAGGAAAGAACTACACAGATTGAGTGGACCTGTCCAGTGTCCAGTCAGTGCACGCATTTGTCAGTAATCGTGCAGGTCAACTCAGAACTTAAGGAGCTCAACTATGCGATGAACAATACCAAAGAAAGAACATTTGGGTAGGCCGCATAAATTACTCAGAGTGCCAGACCATGATTAATACTAAATGAGAAAAAAGAAAACAACAATTACCCACATAGTCTTCACACAGTTCCACAGTTGTCCATCATCATCATCTTCCTGACCTGGTCCCATGGTTTTGGGATTGGCGCCACATGTTTTCTTCGTCCACTCTCCCCTGTCAACCGGCACGCTATCATTCACTCCCTTCTCTTCCATATCATTCCTCACACAATCCATCCATCTTTTCTATTACCTTCCTCACCCTCTCTATCCATCAACAATTAAATTCATCACTCTTTTAGTCACATGCGTCCGTTCCTATTATATTCCGGTCACGTCTAATAGTTGTCCAAATTGTCTAGAGGACTTATATATGGCAGACCTCAAGGTGACGCATTAGATTCTAATTCTACTAAAGTATCGTTGGAGTCACCTTTTGTTATAGTTTTTCCCAGTACAGCAGTAAGATGCCTCGCACACTAAGAGACATGCGACTGCGACAGCTCAACGACTAAACGCAACGACAGTTGTTCAAATCTCCGCACACTTGAGGTCGAGTTGCAGAGTTGCAACGACAAGCTAGAGGAGTCGCACGCTGTCGTTACTTATTGCAGCGACTAGACGCACTGTGTACGCGCACTCCCGACGACAGTCGCATGCGACAGGTCTGCGTTAGTCTTTGCACAACCTCTGTATCTGCGAGTCCCCAGCGGTTGCTGTTCGACCACCTTGCTTCGCCTCGAACAGCCGTGTGTCCGTCAGCATTTCTACTGCCAACAACTGGACTAACGAGGCAGTAAGTATACAAGGTGTTGTTTTGGACCTGCAAAACATTTTAGGAGGTAATTATGTTAGTGATTCTCGATCCGAATCAACAAAAAAAAAAATTAAAAAAAATTAAAAAAAATAAAAAAAATATATAAAATTTTAAAATCTAAAATAAAAAGTATTATTGATTATTGACTTGGTATCGTATTGTTATACGATTATTTACGAGTTTCATAACAACCTCCTGAAATGTTTTGCAGGTTCAAAACAACAGCTTGTATAGTATACTATGTACAATCGCGGGCATCCAAGTCGGTACACTTTGAAAACAAAACACGTGCTCACGATGACCACATCTGTTTACCGCTCTTTTTTGCGCCGGCAATTAATAAAAAAAATCTTTTGTTTAAATAATTTTCGCAGGCTCTGTTACAATGATCACAGAAGTTTGACCACCCTTTACACGTTTTTTTAGGGTGTTTTTTTTCATTTACAAAAACAAGGGGCTCAGCAAAAATCTGATTGCGGCGATGGTAAATGAGCGTAAGTCAGCGGCCGAGCGCTGTGAGTAGAAATAGTCCGTACGGTGATCAGATTTCAATGCCCGCGATAGTATAATATTGAAATGCCACATTTGCACAGCAGTTATGGTGCATGTGGCTCTCACCACATAGCCTGACCATAACCTTACATGTGACGTTCAATAGATTGGGCCTTTGACTTACAACGCTACAAGATTATTTTGGCGCGTGGCCAAAATCGGAATGATCCCATCTTGTTTTGTTAATACAATTGCTGTGAATGTAAAAAAAATGTATATTTATTTATTTTATTTAATACTTTAAACACAAATGTACAGAGACGGACTTAATGCCGATTAACTGCTCCCAAATTACGATGATTATTTGTTTTTGTTCATACTTTTGACCTAATATTTTCATTATTTGACATTATATACATACAATTTTGATATCAAACTATTTATTAGTGGCTTTTCTAGACAGGATATTAATTCAGATTTGTTACAGTTGTAATAGCAAACATGTCATTTGGTTTAAATAGGTTTTTGTTCTTGTTATTGTATTAATATTTTACATAGATTCTTTTGTATTTTGTGAATGTGAGAACGTTGTAGGCTTAATACACTAGATTTGTAGACCTTTTGTTTTTTGTTAAGTACTTGATACTACTTGACAGGCCTACACTGTCCTCCCATACCTATTAAAGGCTCCTACATACTGGCGCGACTTGTCGCGCGACACGCGACACAAAGACACCGCGTGTAGCGCTACAAGCGGTGCCTTTGTGTCGCGACGCGTCGTGCGACAAGTCGCGCCAGTATGTAGGAGCCTTAACACTGTAATTCAAAAACATTGTAAAAGCCAATTATTTTTAAAAGAGTAACCGTGGAGTTTCTTGCCGGCTCTTCTCCATAGGAAACGACCAATTGGAACCGTGCACCGACGTTTCATAAGTGCCCATGTAGGTTTATATGATATAAAATTTAAATTTGTTTAGGTATAATATTCATCAATGTCAATATGTATATAAAATTGTATATAATGATGATTTTGCATAATAATTAAAATGTCAAGTTTTACGGCTTTATCACAAGGCTTAGGAGAGCGAGCAGCTCAATCCCAAGCTTCTAAATAATCAGAAATTTAATAGTACCCTTTTTTTGTTTGTTTTTAATACAGCTTTTAAGTCGTTTAATGGGTAAATTTCGAATGTCAATAGGAAGTTTGTTGTAAAAGCGTACACATTGACCTATGAACGAGTTGCCTACTCCGTGGAGGCGAGTGTGAAGTACAGCAACATTATGTTTATTCCTGGTATTTAAACTGTGGAAATCGGACATTTTCTTAAAAATTGATATATTTTTGTGTACATACATAAGATTATCAAATATACAATATTTAGAGGCTACAGTCAGAATATCTATTTCTTCGAATTTTTCTCGAAAGGAATCTCTTGGACCTAGGTTGTGAATGGCCCGAACAGCCCTTTTTTATAAAACAAAGACGATATTAATGTCGGCACAGGTTCCCCAGAGAAGAATTCCATATGACATAAGATTATGAAAATAACTAAAATAAACAATAGGGTATATTAAAAATCTATAAATATATTATTGAGATAGTTTACGCAAAAAGGAGTCGGAAAATGTTACTTTTAGTTCATAAAATTACAAAATAAATTTTAAAATTCAATTCAACGTTTTCAGTTTTTCTGTCAGCACATTTGTTTACATAGCCAAGTGACGTCATGACCACAGAGCAACATGACGCCCACTGCGTCCAGCGTTTTCGTCAAACTATGCGCGAAATTTGAAAATGTAAAATTTAAATGCATTTTTATGGCACTTATCGATTTAATAAAAATTTTGTGATTTTTTTTTTGGGGCATATTAACACTATAGAATTTAATTAAGACACTAATCAAAAATGGGTGCAAGACCCTATTCTGATTGTTACATTGGTTATCTGTCGACTTTTTTAAGAGCATATGCAGCCAAACTAAGCCTTCTTGACAATTTTTCTATGTGTGGGCGCCATTGTAATTTAGCGTCAATAGTTATTCCAAGAAAAACTGTCGACTCAACAGGGTCCAACTCTATTCCATTAAGTTGAACTTTGGTAACTACCAATGTTCATGGAATAGAGTTGGACCCTTTTTCAAATTTTCAACGCCAAATGTCAGGCAGCTAACTAGCTGCCTGACATTTGGAAAATTAATGAATTGAGTCTTTTTTTCGTTCAGGAGGGATTATTTAAATTAAACCAATGGACAACTTTAGAGAGTACATCGTTAACATGTTCAAAGTTGACCAGCAGACGTTTGATTTTAAAAATGAGGGAAGTGTCATCTGCGAATAATACAATCTTGTGATTATCCCTTATAAGATAACTCATTAAAAGTGTCAGATGTGCTGGCGACTGTAACTAGTGCGCTTTAGAACCGTTTATTAGGACAAATGTGATATTTTGTCCGACTTCAAAAAGTTTAAGATTGAATCCTCTTTGTAGCACGTGTACCTATGATTAACCGCAAACTATCGATACACGTGAAAATATATGCTAGGTGCTTTTTTAATAACTTAAAATTTATTGACAACTTGTACGAGGCTACAGTCAACCGCACGTCTAAAGTAAAAATATGTATTAGGTATGTTGAAGCTGTTTGTACTTGGACGTCACTTGTCCATATAGGTTCATTAGAAAACCAGCGTCAGACAGCATCTGTCTGGCATTAATGCTGAAATGAACCTATTTGGTGCAGCCGTGAGGCACACACTATTTATGTAAAACATTATTTTCACTTTTTTATTGTTATTTTTATTATGTGTTTCACGAACTGTATCCAAATAAACGTTATTCTTTCTTTCTAAAGTAAAAGTCCGACTTTGACAGCGGCTTTGTTTCATAACAGCTCCAGTTTTCGTAATTCATTTGTGCCAACCTACTGATTGTGCGGAAACCAGTCCAACCAATGGGTATCGTGCTACCCAGTAACTGGGTTGTGAAGGTCAGATAGGCAGTCGCTCCATACTGGTATTCAGGTGCATCTAGTAAAACTTTTTTTGTTTTTGGATGAGAAATTATCAAATAACTTTGCCCGCTCTGAGCGGGAGGGTGTGTCAGGCTATTACTGGCTAAAACCCACCCGTGTTCCTTCCGCTGCCTGTGTTGCCAGAGGCCTCGGTAACCCTTTCGTACTTTCCCGCGACCCCGGCAGGCCGTGACCTCGACAGGACATCAGATGATGATCATGACTAAGTAGAGGTACCGACGCGACGGTGCGGTTGACCTTACACAAATATAGAATGTTTTCAATCAAACAAGCTTGGAGACTTATTAACTTAGCTTACGTCAATACAGTAAAAACAAAAGACATTCAATTCTAAATAATATTATGAATGCGAAAGTGAGTTTATTCATTTGTTTGTTTGTTACGCAAAAACGGCTGAACGGATTTGGATGAAATTTGGCACATGGGTAGACCATGACCTAGGCTAGGATATACGACTTTGTATCGCGATATTCTCACGGGATCGAGACTAATGCGGGTGAAACCGAGGGATGCAGCATGTATTTACATAAACTTACGTTCTACTTGTTCTTTATTTTCGTTTTAAAGCCCATTTAAAATTATTAATATTCATAATTATAAATATTATTAAATATAAGCTTTTCCATCATTGTAGTTCCGACACTGTACGATATTATAACATCATCTACATACAACTAAGTGGGAAAAATACGTATTTAGTTGGTCAGTTTGTTTGTTTATTTATGTAAGTTATTAAAGCCCAATGTCAACTGCTCATCACCTTTAAGGGGACTACAGGACCTAAACGCAATTTTTATAAGTTTTATAATGCGTTAAAGTATATGATCCACTGCAGTAAACAAAATCAGAAAAATATATGATATTCTTAAGGACATATGCTAGGTAGATAGTGTGTTGAAAACATAATATAACTAATTTGATACGATAGAAAAAAATCACGAAGATACCTCTAAAAATTTCTTTCAACGAATAAAAACGATACTTACATACATGCAATCATTCTGATTTTTCGTCAGATTATTCTATATGCAACATATTAGCATAATAGTGTTTTATTCTTTTTATACAATCTATAGCTTTTTTGTAAATCGATAATTGCTTCATATTTTGCAATAAATTACCAGCGTTGTGTCATCGCGCTTCTCTTTCGTTTCTATGCAGTCCGACAGTGACCGCGCTTTAGGTGTTGTCGGCCTCTTAACAAAATATTCCCGATGCAGAGCAGCCGATGGTAAAGTAGTCTTCAACAATGAACGTCCCTTAATTGTTGAACGACTCTGTACTTCACCTTCGGCTGCACTGCATCGGGAATATTTTCTCTTCACCATGTGCATTGTGACGAGCATAAATTGCATAGCAATAATATTTGAAGAGTTCCCTTCGAGGCAACTTAAGACCAGAGGCAGAGGCCAGAGAGCAGATAACGCCTTTTTCCGGCCCCCCTAAATGGGTTCAGCGACGGTGGACTCGGGGACGTCCGACGCCCCCTATCATATAAGAACCGAGGTGGAGGCGGGATGTTCCACGCGCGCCCTTCTTAAATGTCGTGAGGGGAGTCAAACACCTCCGCTTGACCAGACGGAGTCTGCAGAGTCGGGCCAGTACCACTCAGAGGCAGCTGCTTAACTGACTGCTTAAGTACCCCCGTAGCCCCCGGTGCAAGAGTGCGAGAGAACACGGGGTGGTTTTAGTCAGTAGAAGTCCGTCAGACACCTCCGTCCGCCCCCGGGACGGAGGACATCCAGGAGAATTTCCACCCCGTTACCAAACAAAAAACTATCCTGGTGATTCTACTAAGAGAATGCAAGAGCGAGCGAAGTGAGCTCGAAAATCTGAGTACCCTGACTTGGATTAAGTAATTTAGATTTTATGTGTGATTTTACTAAATGAATGCACAAGCCTTTGTACGAGTAAGTCTGCCGCGGTCGCGTGGAAGTTCGAAAGGGTTACCGAGGCAACACAGGCAACGGAAGGAATACAGGTGGGTTTTAGTCAGTAAGAGTCTGACACACCCTCCCGCTCCGCCCAAAGCGGGAGAAATTATTTGACAATATCCCACCCAAAAAAAAAAAAAGCCTTTGTAAGCCATAAATAAATTACGGTTCTCGATTGCTTCGCTGGTCTAGTGGTCGCAATCGCGACTGCTGAGTACGATCCCCACGCAAAGTATTTTTGGGTTTTTCCATTAGATTTTTTTTTCAGTAAGTAGTAGCTCGGAGCCTGGATTTGGGCCCGGTTCCGGGCCCAGACCTAAAATAAATAATTGCAGTTTGAGGCATCTAGGAGGTAACGAACGCCTTAAAATTTGCTTCCGACTGCATTTATTTATTTTTGTTACATAAAGGATAGGTAATTGTTTTTCTTTTCATGTTATTTCCATCTTTTCAGTTCGTTTTTTTGCAGTCGGGTTTTTTGTTTTTGTTTTAAATAATTTTTATCCAGTCAATTCAATAAAACTTTACGCACATACAGACAGACTAATACACTTACGTATAGCATACGCGTAACAATGCGCTTGAGACATGAGTCTGAATTACGACTCACGCGCAGTCGGTCTAAAGTGTTCATCGGGGCGAACTGATTGAGTGACACAGTGATATATTGGTGAGTGTTTACCATTTTATTAGCTTTAAATGGGTAGGCAGAAATACAGGTACGATGTTTTTTAACACAACCGTGGCGAGCCAAATAGATGGGTATAAATTTTTAGTTAATCAATTTAAAAATTTGATTTGTGTCTTCATTATAAGCTGTCATAAATCTATACTAATATTTTGAAGATTTTTTTTTATTTAATTTAATTAATGTGATAATCATCCTGTAATTTGGTTATATAAATCTTGTAATTTGGTTATATAAATATAAATTTATATTAAATTGTGAAGATGTAATTAATCTTTGGAACTACTGATCTGATTCCTAAAATTCTTTCACATGGGAAGGTTGCCGAGTGTCACAGGATATATTTTACGTTCAAATAAGTAACTGCTAGTTACTTTAGCTTTAAAAGGGCAGGCAGAATTACAAATCGAAACAGGAATCATTTTTTTTACCCGACTTTGGCAAAGTTTATAAGGAGGGTAATTTATTTTTTGTTATAAATATCAATTATAAAATTAGATTCGTGTCTAGATTAGAATCTGTCAGTTTTAAATGACATGTTGCATTTATTTGGGGGCAGGGTGTATTCGGTGATGTTTTTTTTAGGATTCCGAATGAAAAACGCGGGACCCTGATAGGATCTGTCTGTCTTATTAATTTTGAATATGAGGGTCACTATACGGGGGCAAATAAAAAAAATGTTGACTAGCCCTGTGACATAAAATAGAAAGAGGTTGTTATGAGAGTCTCAAATATACTTAAATAATATATAATTTTAAAATAAATGGTTAAAGTTATTTAAGAAACAACTGAGCCTAAAATTTTGAAAAACAAAACAGAATTTATTTACTTATAAATAACAGGAAAACCTATAAGAAGTCTATGGTGTTCAAATAACGTCATTCATAGATCTTTGACAGTCGTTACGAGTAGACTGAAGAGCAAAACTCTAACAACCAGTTTTACCTGGGGGTATTGTGTTACCCAGTACTGAACTGGGTTGCGGTGGTCAGATAGGCAGTCGCTCCATGTAAAATACTGGTATTCAGCTGCATCCGGTAAGACTGGAAGCTGACCCCAACATAGTTGGGAAAAGGCAGACAGATGTTGATTATACAGCTATTACTGCTTCGTTGGTGTAGTGGTCGCAAGCGCAACGGCTGAGCTTGAGCTCGTGGGTTCGATTCCCTACCTGGGACTGCCTATCTGACCACCGCAACCCAGTTCAGTACTGGGCAAAGTGTTGTTAATGGTTTCTCATAATGGCAGCCTAAACTGTTCCCACTGCTGGGCTACAAGCTGTCTCTCTGACAAGCAGTAGGCCGTAATCCATCACGCGGGCACAGTGCCGGTTCGTGGATGTCAAATTTCTTCGAGTTTTTGGTTCTAGGACATGCAGGTTTCCTCCCAATGTTTTCTTTCACCGTTTTAAGTGCCTGTCTAGGTTAGAACCCACAACCTACAACATCTAAGTCGGGGCCATTACCACTGGGGCACCACTGCTCTCAAAGCGAGATAAATGCGCAAGCGTTCCAGGCTCCTGGCCAGAGGTAGTTGAAGAATACTGTGTGGTTTTAGTCGGTAAGAGTCTGACCGAACACTTTGCTCACTAACCCAACGCAGAAGGAGCAAATAGTGCAACGAATGGAGTCTAAACCCACGACCTCGGGTTACCAGTCCATACACCTAACTACTGAGTCGTAGTCGCCTAAAGTTACTGAGTAATTTAAAAAAAGTAATTAGGTACTTAAGGTACCTAATTACTTTAAGTATCAGTAATATTGTCATACAATTTAATATAAGAGTAAAGGCTCCCGCAGACAGGCGTGACGCGATACTAGTAGCACAATTTCTATGAAAAATTCAAGGAAAGTGTCGCGCTGCCTGTCGCGCCCGCGATATCACGCCAGTATGTACGAACCTTAAGGCGCTGACAAGACCCAATTGACCAAAATAGTCTTCGCGTAAGAAAAAAAATTGCCAAATCTGTATAGTTTGTGGTTGCGGAAAAAATATATATTAATTTTGAACATATTTCCCAGAACTTGGTTGTTACCAAAACACGTTTTGAAAACAAAATCTCGATACAAACTAACGTTAAACTAACCTCTTACTTTGAGTTCTAATCCAAAATATCTGTATCAAATATCAACATACTTTACATATTTAATTAATAACAAGAACTACTTATTTGAATGCAGAACTTGGTTGTTTTTTATTTTCGATTACTCAACTCAATTTTGAGTAAATAGATAATTACTTCATATTTTGCAATAAATTACAAGCTTTGTGTCATCGCGCTTCTCTTTCTTTTCTATGCAATCTGACAGTGACCGCGGTTTAGGTGTTGTCAGCGTCTTAACTCATTTAATTCCTGACTTACGGTCGTGGGTTCGAACCAATGCAGGTACTTTACTTTGTGTACAAGATTTCATGACTACTGCTCTCAACGTGGTGAAGGAATCATTATGAGGAAACCGTAATAAGTATATTAAAACCAAAAATCGGAGACTTGTGACATCTACCAACCCGCACTGGGCCCGCGTGGTGGATTACGGCCCACTCCCTCTCACAGAGAGGAGGCCTGTGTCCCAGCAGTGGGAATCTTAAAGGCTGTTAATGAACTCATTACATTTGTGGGTGAGGAACTCAACTAACTACCAACTAGAACAGATATATTTTAACTAGCTTGGGCGCTACCATAATAGTCATTCCCGGGCAGGCCTGATCTGCTGGGCAGGTCAAGGTGACAGTTAACGGTTGCACCGCAGGGTAAAACCCTATGTTAAAACCCAGCAGGTAGGTAGGACGTACAGCCGTAATCAGAACTCATTTAAAAAGGTATATATTATCGAGCAAGGTGACCTCAATGAGACGCAAAAAACAAAAACAAAATCATTGATTGAACGCTACGTTGTTGCTTGCCATTCGATATGTTATAAGTAAACCTTTTTACAAAAAAAAAACAACCGAATTCCAAAAAAACACTACAAAGTTAAAAATAACTTTAATTTCGGAAGTCGGTGGCAAAAAACTAAAATACAGATCCAAAGACGCCGACTTCAAAAATTAAAGTTATTTATTTACTTTTTAGCGGGTTAGTTTGTAATTTATCTAAGTTACAATAGCCTAATGTTAACTGCTCATCACCTTTTACAAAATATTGCTTTTCTTGATGCTGGGACGTTAATTGTTGAGGAGTTCTCCTGGTAAGAACCAGGAGAACTGCCACTCACCATATGTATTGTGAAGAGTAAAAATGGCTTAGCAACCATATTAAAGTACTTAATCTAATCGCAACTCGTTAAATACATCTTATTAAGTAGGTAGTTCCGGTGGCCATCTGTGATCTTCACCATCAATTACACTCCACCAAATGGTGCTTTCCGAGACCAAATGCACAAGTTACTATAACAAATACCTAAATCGCTATAGGTGTGCCTTTAAAATTTGAGGATTTCCCTCGATTTCCATGGATTCCCATGATTCCACTCATCAGATTATGAGTTGGTGACAATGAAACCACCTTCGGAGCATACCCTTTCAAACAATTTTTTTTTTAAAATCGGTCCACAATTGACGGAGAAATCGGCGAACACACATAAAATATATATATACATAAGGTCGAATTGAAAAACCTCCTTTTGAAGTTGGTTAAAAAAGCTGCGGAAGAAGTTGCTGGCAGAACTCAGAAGCTAGTTTCACATCATCATCACCTGCCTGCCTTTTCCCAACTGTGTTGGGGTCGGCCTCCAGTCGTAGCTGAATATCAGTATTTTAAACGGAGCGACTGCCTACCTGACCTCCGCAACCCAGTTCCTGGGTAACACGATACCCCTTGGTAAGACTGGTTGTCAGCTTTCGGGCTTCTGTCGACCTGTAACGACTATCAAAGATCCAAGAGTGGCAGGCTGGACCAACGGCTTGACGTAAGTATATTAATCTACTAGCGCTTTGCCCGCGACTTCGTCCGCGTAGATTTCGTATCTTCGCCTACAAAGTTCAACACTCTCTCCATCCCGTTTAAAAGAGTTTCCGAAAACTAATGATTGCGATCTTTTTATTTCTTGTTATGACACGCTTTATTGTTTATTACAAACTACATATAATTACACATAGTTTAGAAAAAATAAATATGTAGGTAACTAAGACTAAGCGTTCTCTCTAATAGACTAAGCGTAGGGCTGTTCTCTCTAATAGACTAAGCGTAGGGTTGTTCTCTTACACCGAGACATTTTTATACCCGTCATAACTTCTAAAAGAAAAGTCCGATTCTAATAATTTAAAGAGGAATTTACATGTACATAATCAACCTTGATTATGAAACTATTTAGTTGGAGAAAGATTAATACCATGGTACGAATGTCATCAGCTTTCGATTCTACCCGTGTTTTGATGGAGTAATTTGAATAAAAAACGGTTATTGTGATCTAACTATAATAGTTAGACATATAGCCTCGCGGACTTTTTTATGGGTAATGATGAGTACTATAAACATGTAGTACATTATTTTATGTCTCATCAATAGTTTTCGCAGCACACGTCGAATAATGACTTTTATTGGCAAATTTTTGAAATCATTATTGTAATTTTCGTAGAGAACTCTATTTTTTTTTAAATAAAATACTGCCTATATTAATTGCTGATAATGTAGCTTCCTATAGGTGAAAGAATTGTTTAAATCAGTTCAGTAGTTTTTGAGTTTTTCCATTACAAAAAAACAAAGAAAAATAAAATCAAATCTTTGCTCTTTATAATATTAGTACCTATAGACATAATAAAAATCTTAATTTCATTCATTCACTGACTCACAACGCACCGCCTGAACCTTTGGGTCTAGAAGCATGAAATTTTGCGCAAGAGTTCCATAGCACCATAGCAAACATGAGCTCTAATGCTACGGCTACACTGTCGCGATAACGCGAGCTATATTTCGCGCGCTCTTTGTTGTACAGCGAGACGTCGAACGCTGTGCGAGAAAGAGCCATGTACAATGTAGCCGTAGGGAAACAAGCAGTGCAAAAAAATTACGAACGTCCATACAAACTTCTATCCTCTATCTACTAAACCCCTATAACACTACGGCTACACTGTACTACTCGACGTCTCTCTGTACAATAGACAGCGCGCGAAATATAGTTGTATAGGAAATGTAGTTCGTGTTATCGCGACAGTGTAGCCGTATGGTTATAAAACAAATAGCCTCTTAAGTTATTAACTTAGCTTAATTAATAATTTTGTAAAAACTAGTTTCTGACAGCAAATGTATTATGTATTAAAGTTTTAGTTCGGCACTGATTTTTGACTTCAATTATCTTTAAGAGATATTTTTATAGTAGTTAGTTGTACTTTACACAGACTTGCATCTCGCTTGCTTTTAACGTTAACGAAATTGTAGGCGGAGACGTTAACGAATCTACCTGTATTATGTAGGTACAGTCCGTACAGTTATGAGCATATACACCTTACACCTTGGTAAAGAAAGATAATACGTTTAATTGCGGTAAACTTAACGCAAAAAAAGAATACAAAACACGAAATAACAAGTGGGGGAAAATATGCATCACAGCATCAGGCCTACACTGTCCTCCCATACCTATTAACTTATTAACAAATATTTAGAAGTAACCGTGGAGTTTCTTGCCGGCTCTTTTCCATAGGAAACGACCAACTGGAACCGCGCACCTAGCTTCTGACGTTTCATATGAGCCCATGTACTCGTATGTAGGTTGATGTGAAATAAAAATATTTTGATTTGATTTGATTTGACTAAAGGCTCCTGCATACAGAGAAGATATCGCGGGTGCGATAGGCAGCAATATGCCTGTCGCGCCCGCGATATCGCCTCAGTGTGTAGGAGCCTTTACACAAGATTCAAAAGCGATGTTGTCCTAAAGTATTTATAGATATTTTATGGTGTTACGAACATAGTATTATCGAGCCCGTACTTTTTTAAAATAGGTATTTTCATCAAAGTTGTAATGTTTATGTAACAAGAAAAAACGCTTTTAAATTTTGCGTAACCGTAAAGTATTGATGCCCGTGACTGTACCCACATTGCACCGGTCATTATTATATGACCCACTAGCTGTAGCCCGCAACTTCACCCGCGTGGCTTTTTCTAAAATAAAAGTACTTCAGGCTCCTGCAGTACTACAGCCTGAGTTACTCCTTATAACATCTACCAGTAACCATGATTATGTTATACTTTAAAAGATACTGTGACCTCTGAGTTTGGTTCGGCCTTTCTTCTCAGATAGGAAACGCCGACCTCATCAAAAACATGATTGACGTGTAAAAGTGTTTGTACACACGGCTTCATGTCAAGCTACACATATCCAGTTCATGCTGATCCCGTATTGTATAGGATTTCCGTACAATTAGAAGTCAGCTTATACTGGAAATATATAGCTTGATATGTAGCCGTGTTTACAAGCCTACTTACAGTAATACAATCATTTATCATTTATTTATAGTAAAAGTCCCGTCAAAATCGGTCCAGCCGTTTGGGAGATTAGCCGGAACAAACAGGCAGACAATAATTTCAAAAATAGTTTTTTTTTTTATAAAATTACCATTATATATTACCGTTTATACTTTCATTTATGCAATTATTAAAAACCTGTTAGTTTGACATTACAAACAAACACTTAAATTATAATTTATTTGTATGTATGTGTATGTACAGATGTTATAGAATTTCAGACTCTTTTTTTAGCGTAGCACACTACGCTGACGCCGCTAGGGAGATCGGCGCGCAGCACCCAGTCGTATCCGATGTCCCACAGATGCGGCCCCAGGACCGATCCCTGTGGGACACCGCACGACATCTCTTGCCGGATCCACACTCCCTGGTGACCGGGGTAGATTACGGCCCTGTCCTTCAGATAGGCAGAATTTCAGACTTAGTCCGACAGTTTTTTTTTTATTCATATAATTTTGCCCTTTTGGAGATCGAACCGACGACCCCACGCTCCGAAATCGGGCTTGCGACTGCTAAACCAAACAGATAATTTTATGTAATTTACCACCAAATCACCCAGTATGTGATACACAATACTGATTGATGGTGACGGAAACATTTTGTGGAAACCCTGAAAAGTTATTAGAAAACATTTTCGAAAAATAGTGTTACAGTTAAATTAGAGAGATTTTAAATTTTCCATACAAACAGAAATTTACAATTACCTTTTTTTAAATAAGTAATTTCGAAAATGTTTTCAACTAACATTTTAGACCTATGTATCCTGCTTATGTGTGTGAAATTTCTTTAAACTCGGTTCAGTCATTTCGGTCTCGGTTTAGTCAGTCAAACGCTCTTAAAAGCATGGTGTGGAGACATCGTGTAGGAAGAGGAACCTTGAAAATATCGTTTGAAAATACTGATACCATCTTGGGAAAACTCTGGAACCACTGCCCAGGACTCTGAAAATAATGTTTGATGAAAAACCTGGAATCAAGCCTAGGCTTTTCCCAACTATATTACTGAATACCACTCCACAACCCAGTTACTGGGTAACACAATACCCATCGATAAGACTAGTTATCAGAATTTCGAGTCTTAGGTTTGTCTAGATCAAATCTTCATGCTGCCTTTTCGACAGCTGCAGTCGTGTCGGTGGCATATCATGGCCATCGAGCGTAACTTCTAATCGTCAGCCGGTTGATTGATGAAATTCACAGGAAATTATAGCAATTTATGTCTAATTATTGATTGCAGCGGACGTTAAGAAAGTGTTTTTGTTAACAAATGAAAAGCCTAATGTTAAATTATGTATGAACCTTTTTTGTCGAAGCCTCAATTGTGGGAGTAAGGCAGTTCTATGCTGTTTCGTCATGTCCTGTTATGAATGGCTGCCTCGTTGGTCGCAAGCGAGAATGCTAAGCTCGGGTCCTGAGTTTGATGCTGTCGGGCAAAGTGTGTTTGGGTTCTTCCGTCAGGAACTTCTCAGTAGCAGCCGGGATCCTGAATTTGTGCCCGACTGATGGCAATAGGCGAAATGTGTGTGATTTGCCTTTTCCCGTTATGTTATTTTTCTAGGAATGCAATGTTTTTTGTATGTCACTGAAATCTCGGGGAACTTTGGCTTCTAAGATACAGGCTTCTTGCCTAGTTTCGGAGTCAGATTTTTCGACTTTAAATTGTGTCAATGTTGTACAACCTAATGATAAGACACCTTGTACTATTTGGTGTTTGTGTACAAATAAACTATTATTATTAATTCTTGCTGATAAATATATGTTATAGTCGGTTTCCAACTTAATCAAATGCAGCTCAGTATTTTGTATGTAAATATTATGATAATATTATTTATTTTGTTATTTAAATTAATGAAACATTTTAGGTCGATACACGACAATATCATTAACCTGTGATTGTCTCTTAGAGGCCAAGGCCCTATTAATATACAGGGTTATATTTAATAAGCTAGCGAAACTCCGTAAACAGAATGAATATCAAACTCAAACTCAAAGCATTTATTTTAAATAAACCAATTACAGGCACTTTTGAATTGTCAAGGGTTCGGTCGGTCAGTCATAAAGATGAAGCTAGTTGCCCTTTCCAAAGCGTAGTAGGTGCCTATGGAGAAGAACGGGCAAGAAACTCCACGGACACTCTTTTAAATCAACGTATTATGGATACAAAATATTGTTTACATCATTCATTTTGAAATTATACATGTGAGAACGATGCAAAACGTAAAACAATTCAATAATTAAAATAAGCCGTGGCAGCTAAGAGATGAGCAGTCTCTACTGACGGCGCCCGTTCACGAACATGACGCGTGGATCAGCACCATTCAGCTCAACCATTTTGAAGGGAGCTAAATGATCCAACACACGCGCCACCATCAGCGAGACATTAGAGTGAGCACGACATACTCCCAGCCGCCAGGGCACATTCAAGTCAATGAAAGACGTATCCAGTAAATGGCAGCTTTATAGTACATAGTACTCACATAACAATGTGCTGTGCAATCAATACCTAATCATGATAATTGTTTTGCAAACCGTACCGTGTGACATATGAAATGAAGGATTTGATGTCACACACACACACACACATACACAGGTACAGTTTGCAACACTTTTTTCCCAATTTGCCCCCCACAAGTGAGTACACATCCGTGTTTCGGTTACAGAAATTCATGTGTACCAAATTTCAATTTAATTGGTTCAATAAATTCGGAGTAAATTGGCTGTAACTGACGGACAGACAGACGATCCTATAAGGGTTCCGTTTTTTCATTCGGCCCTAAAAAGTAAGTAGGTCAGTGAACAGTCTGACATTGACAGCGCCTTTATTTCGTCGCACCACAGATTAAATAAATTCGTTACTCCTGTGGTAATAACTAAAGACAGCTTTCGTAGTTCAAGTTTTACTCCTGGCTGTATGGGTTGGTGGCTATCACATGTCTTTGTCCATGGTTATATGTAATACAGTGTACCTAATCCAATATTTCGTAACATCTTATAAACTTGTCATGCGAATAAATGAATTAGAGTTTTTGGTTCTAGGATACGAGTTTTCTCACGACGTTTTCCTTCACTGTTTTTGAACAGTTAATTGTTCTAAAATTAAGTGTCATTTTGAGTTAAGTATTTTAATTTTTTTTACCCCCCCCCCCCCCCCCTTTTTTTTTTGTCGTTGTGGGAAATTATCACATAACTTCTCCCGCTCTGGCGTGTGTATGGGTTGGCTTTTGTTGACCCCGCCGTCATAAATACTTGAACTGCAACATACCCTGTAATTCAATTAAGTCATTGTTTCACGAAAATTCATTATTTATTTATGTAAATAACTTTATTCATGCAAAAAGTTGATACATGAGTGAATCGTGAAATTTAATTTGAACTCATTTACACAGTGTAATACCCAATACTTTATTTAAATTCCATAATGTGTATACCTACTTAGGTGGTAAGTTAAAATGATAATAAAATTATGTGATCATAATGGACCCTGTCGGGCACAGCAAAATAGCAGGAGAGAGGAAGCTTTGAAAAATGTAGCAGTCTTCTGAAGTAAATCTAACTCTAATTAATATTACACATACGAAAGAGAGTTTGTATGTTTGTTACATTTTCAAGCAAAAACGGCTGAATGGATTTGGATGAACTTTGGCACATGGGTAAACCATGACCTCGGTTTGGACATAGGATACTCTTTATCCCGATATTTCCACGGGACCGAGAGCTATGCGAGTGAAACCGCGGGGTGCAGCTAGTATTATTTTATTAGGGTTTTTTATATATAAATGTAGTTTACTGTCCTGATACTAACTACTACTACATATGTTAACACTTATATTTTGTAGTTTGAATATTCGCTTGTTTAACAGCATTTTCTTATTAAAAATTGTTTTGTTTTGCAGTTCCGATGTCATTATTATTCACTATTATTATACTTCGTTAGTCTAGTGATCGCAAGCGCTACTGCTGAGCATGAGGTCCTGGGTTCGATTCCCGGGTCGGGCAAAGTGTTATTGGGTTTTCATCTGGAATTTCTCAGTAGCAGCCCGGAAGATTTGTGCCCGGTTGATTGCAATAGGCTCGCCCCCTATTACATAGGACTTAAACGTAACTGGCGAAATTTGGGTGTACTATAGTTGCATCTCTGTCTAACCCTTCGAAGATTACAGGCGTGATGTTATTTATATTATTATTAACTGAGGCTCAAAATAAACAATACATTATAATAATAATATATATATTGGTCAGACAGTGCTCAATAGACAGTTATTGTATATAGAGCAGTGGTGGCCGCGACTTACGAGTTGTAGGTCGTAGGTTCGAGCCCAGGAAGGTGTACTTTGTGTAAATTATTTCATCACCACTGCTCTCAAAACGTTGAGGGAAAACATCGTGAGGGAACCGAAGAACTAAAAAATTCGAAGACATGTGACATCTACCAACCCGCACTGGAAACATTATAGGCTGATTATGTTGGTCAGACGAAATTATTATGTCACCAAGGGGTATCGTGTTACCCAGTAACTGGGTTGTGGAGGTCAGATAGGCAGTCGCTCCATGTAAAATACTGGTATTCAGCTGTATCCGGTAAGATTGGAAGCCGAGACCAACATGGTTGGGGTGAGGCAGGCAGATGATGAAGAAGAGTCACGGCCAATGTATCGAGGAATGTGTTCGAAGGTTTGATTTTAAGAAAAAAGGAAGCCTGAATAAACGATGGATGAATTATGTGGAAGATGATAGGGTTCTAGGCTTAGGGTTACGTCAACTTCAAGGCGTTCGTCGGGCGTGTGCCGAACTGTTATTTGTTCCTCGTCATGGTGTTCCGTCGCTTCTGCGGACAAGTTCCACAGGACAGCACAAAGTCTAACTAGTGCAAAGTGAAGTGCTACTAATATAGTATCAAACCTATTTATTAACCCAAGTTTTGTTTATTAAAATATCTATGTTTAGGTTAAGGTATTTCTATGGGCCTGTGTCGCCTGAAATAAATAGTATTATTATTAGGTTTAAAGGGTGCAACTACTGTCAATCAATAAATAAACTCAGCCTATAAGCCCAGCCCAGTCCACTGCTGGACATAGGCCTCTCCCAGGCTGCGCCACAACCCCGTCCTCCGCCTTCCGCATCCAGTCTGTCCGTAGCCACAGTATTAAGGTCGCCTATTCATCTAGCTGGGGGTCTTTCCACACTACGCTTGCCGATACGCGGTCCCCACTCCAGGACTCGTCTGCTCTACCGGCCATCGGTCTTTTGGCAAACACGGCCATCCCAATGCCACTGCAGCTTGCTTACTCTGCAAGCTGAAGTGGCAGTGGGCCGGTTCACTTCCGTATAACTTCATTTCTGATCTAATCCTTCTGAGCATAGCCCGCTCCATGGCGCGCTGAGAGACATTGAATTTGTAGACCAGCCCGACTGTCAGTGTCCACGTTTCGGTACCGTATGTCATGGCAGGACGCAATGGTTGAAGACCTTAGTCTTCAAACACTGCGGGATTGGCGACGAGAAGACTTAACGAAGTTTTCAAAACGCTGCCCAACCCAACCGGATCCTTCTGTCGGCTTCTTTCTCAAGGTTGTGCCTACCGAGCTGGATAACTTGCCCTCCTTCACAGCTACTACTGTGATGACGGCTTATAGACATGTTCGGAAAAAGATGACCTGCTGAGCCGAGCACTAATACATTGGGATAAGGGCTAATTGATGCTGCTGAGTACCAGTATTTTACATGGAGCGGCTGCATATCTGACCTCCACACACAACCCATCTTGGCTGTAACTATTGACCTCAAAAACTAGAAATCTGTGTGTACAAGAACATCTATTACCCACCTACTGGATTGTAAAACTGTGCCTACATGCAATGCTAACAGTTGCAAACGTTTTAAGTAAATAGTGAATTTAAAAAGTTGTCATTTGAATCGTAATCAGTTTCACTTTAGAAGATGACAATTCATTTCATAATCAGTTTTTTTGTGGACTTGTTCCTAACTAGCTTTTGCACAAACGAAGTCCGAGAGATATTAGATTTTTTACTAAAGTACATCCTGTTTCATCCCTCCATGTACATGCTGTTAAAGGGTCATGAATCTCACAGCAAGTGCTACAGTAGCTGGTCAACCTGCCTAGCCTTTTCCGAACTATGTTGGGGTTCAAACTCAAACTCAAAGCATTTATTTCAATTAAACCATTTACAGGCACTTTTGAACTGTCAAGGAGTCGGTCAGTCAGAAAGATGCCTTAACTATGGAGAAGAACGGGCAAGAAACTCCACGGACACTCTTTTAAATTAAATTGATACATAAAGATCCAGCTAGATCGGTTGGATTCCAGCCTAACCGAATGCAGCTGAACACCAGTATTTGTCATGGATCGACTGCGTATCTGACCTTCACAACGCAGTAACTGGGTAATACAGTACGCCTTGGTAAGACTGGTTAGAAGCGCGTTATAGGGTTTTGACCCCGCTAATCATTTGTGTGACACAACTCGCATCCTCGGGTACGTAGTATTATATTATCTGTGATTCGGATTACGTAAACGACGCCTAAAGGCTATAAGAGACATCAGATGAGGTTCCATAGATCATGAATGACTCTATAAATAGTACAGTACATACTAATTCCATGCTTTAACGTCACAGGATTTTAATGGCGGGTGCCAGAAATATTGAGTCAGTTTGACAGTTATTTTTATCGCTTCTCAGTAATTATGTACCTACATAGACACAGAAATCTTTACAAATTCGGCGGTAAACTTGCTGTGAAAGATAATTGAATGTGACAGTTTTTATAGTTCGTTGATAATGCATATTTATGTTGTATTCAGCCTATAATGTTCCCACTGCCTCCCCTCTGTGAGAGGAGTAGGCCGTAAGAGTATCCACCACGTGGGCTCAGTGCGGGTTTGGCATACTTGAGTAATTAATCTAAGTATATTTTTTCAGCAGTCTGGTTCTAGTGGTACTTACCTAGTTTCTTGATACTAGTTTGGTCAGGGACTGCCTCTTTGGTCTAGTGGTCGCTGAGCATGAGGTCCTGGTTTCGATTCCCGGGTCGGGCATCGTGTTATTAGGTTTTTCCATCAGGAATTTCTCAGTAGCAGCCCGGAATTTGGATTTGTGCCCGGTTGATAGTAATAGGCTAGCCCCTGTTACATGGGACTTAAACATAACTGTCGAAATATGGGTGTACTATAGGTACATCTCTGCCTAACCTAACAGGCCTGCTTTTATATACAGGGTGGATTTAGTTAGCTTGCTGCTTGTAATTTCTGTAATTCTGAGAAAAATGTCCGTTAATAGTTTAGAACGTTTATACGTGTATGGATAAAGTTTTTTTTGCGATTTCTTACTTTTCTAGTTCTCAAAACTCAGTTGGTCTGTTAAAGTTTATCCTTCTATGAAACAGGATCGACTGGGATCATAAAAAGTTATTATAAAACTGTACATTTTTTTTCAAAATCTGTGAGTAATAATAATTTCTCAAAAAACATTAGGACAGTCTCCTAAGACCGTTTTCCTGTAGCTACAACGGTTAAGGTACCTACTCTTACTGCCCCGTCTCAAAAATCCACCTGGTATATGTAATTTGGCCGCTGCTCAATCAATGCATCGATCCATTTCATATAATATCAGAAGGAAGTAGCAGCTACATAATAACGTAATCATATACTTACCCGGTTTACTTGTTACAGTTACGTTATAATTCGGTAACTGTTAACCAATTATACACTAAACGTGATAATAACTAGCGTCGTTGATACATTAAATCACTGGTACAAATAATAAATTAATAGCTTTTGCACGCGGTTTCGCCCGCGTGGATGAATATCCCACGGACACGTTCTACCGGGATTAAACGTAGTAAATCACACATCATGTGTTACACAAAAAATAAAATGTGTAGGTAACTAATAGACTGAGCGTAGGGCTGTTCGCTCCTGCCGGGGTCGCGGGAAAGTTCGAAAGTCATACCGTGGACACTAGCAACACAGGCAACGGAAGCAACACGGGTGGGTTTTAGTCAGTAAGAGTCTGACACACACTCCCGGTCCGTCCAGAGCGGGAGAAGTTATGTGGCAATTTCCCACCCAACAAAAAAAAGGGCTGTTCGCTCACACCGCGGCATTTTTCTTACTTTTAGCATTTTTATACTCGTTGGAACTTCTGAACGAAAGGTCCGATTCGAATAATTTAAAGAGGAATTTACATATATTCATGTAAAATCAACCTTAATTATGAAACTATTTAGTTTGTTACGGATTAATGGAATATGAATGTCATCGTCTTTCGATTTGACCCGTGTTTTGATTGACAAATTTGAAGAAAAAATTAACATTTAGATATTTATAACCTCGCGGACTTTGTTGGATAATGACGAGTTCCTACTACGTGTATAAACATGTAGTACATTATTTTATGTATCATCAATATTTTGTGCAGCGCACGCCAAATAATGACGTTTATAGGCAAATCTTTGATACCTTGGCTTAGATTATTGTAATTTTCGTACGGATCTCTATTTTTTTTTAAACAAAGCACAGCCCGTGTTACTCGCTGATAATGTAGCTTTCTACAAGTCAAATCATTTTTGAAGTAGTTTTTGAGTTTATCCATTACAAACAAACAAACAAAATTACAACTACTATTGCGCCTTTTTAAGAATGGAGCGATATACCTACCTCATTTCTATGAGTAGAGGGAAAGGGCAGGCAGACTGAGAGATATCAATCTGCCTGCCCTTTCCCAACATGTTGGGGTCGGCTTCCAAACTAACCCGATGCAGCTGGATACCAGTATTTTACTAGGAGCGTTTGCCCACCTGACATCTATAACCCAGTTACTGTATATATCATCTGTACCATCCTAATTTTGAGTTGAAACTTAGCATAGTTAATCCGAAAGGATTAGGGCTTTAACCGGAACTAGCACCATAATGATGAATGCTCACTCCGCTCACTTATCTCGTGAGTGTGCTCGCAGCGGTCATCCCGCTCCATGGTCTCCTGAGTACATACCAAAGGACGCTCAGTTCGCTCGAGTCAAAAGTGGGCTCACTCCACTTGACGTCTGGTAAGTGGGCACGCTTCGCTCGCTCTTGTGGACTTTGGTTAATGCGGTGACTGCACCACATGTACTCTGTACTTGTTATTCATACATACTCCTTATTAATGAAGCTACATTATCCCTCTGTTCCAGAAAAGCAAAATGGCGCCGACGGTTTCTGAGTTCTATCGAGGGAAGACGATCTTCATCACTGGAGGAACTGGCTTCGTTGGGAAGGTAAGTCGAGACATGGTCATTGTCTGCCACCTAGCTTTTCCCAAAATAGATTACCGCCAGCTGCTTGGCTATTGGTATTATAACGGATTACTATCCACTCCACGTCTGAGTGCGTATTTTGCGTACCGGAGTCTAACAAGATAAAGTATTTCTAACGTACCTAACGTTTATTGGAGTATAATCTTAGCCTTAGCATTCATGTCTTGTTGATCTATTATCCCAAGCGTTGAGTATGAGGTTCTCGGTTTGATCCTCAAGTCGGGTAAAGTGTTATTGTGTTTTTCCATCAGTGTCCGTTTGATGTCAATAGGCACGCCCGGAATTAAACATAGTTGGCGAAATGTGATGTGTAAGTGTATTATGTATAATAAACCCACGGTTCAGTAGGCAGTGGTTGTACCTCTGCCTACCCCTTTGGGAACTACAGGCAAGATGATAAGACTTAACGTTATGTTAGCATTACGCAGTTCGCTAGTCAACAACTAAAGCAATTAATGACGTCACGGAGAGAGCCCAAACACACAGTTTATCGTTTAAAATTACTGTTTACGTTCGTTTGATCGTTTTGTGATCGGTTGACTGACCATATTCTTTAACCTGTGTGCATCTAGACCACAGAATAGGTTACCAACAGAGACCTAGCTTCGTACCTACAATCATCACCGGCCTACCTTTTCTTAACTATGTTGGGGTCGGCTTCCAGTCTTACCGAATGGAAAAGGAAAAGAAGTTAACTTGCGGTGAAGTATGACGCACAGAAAAAAACACAAACATAAAAAAGAACAAGTTGGGGAAAAATATGCGTCACATCCACGCAAAACGGCCATCGCTGAGCGCGAAAACAGCGCTGTTACTGTCTCACCTAAGGTCACAGCCTTACAGCATTATTGACCCTATGCGAAACAGAGTCACAGCGCTATTTCTGCGCTCAGCGGTGACCGGCGTTGCCACATTGACGTCAACCGGTGCAGCATAAAAAAAGATACAAAATAAGAAAAAAATACACAATACAAGTTCTAAATCTTCATATATACATAATATTTAAAACAAAAACATTCCGTTCCGTCGGCTCCTCCACCAGTTCGAGTACCAGTATTTGACATGGAGCGACTGCCTAGCTGGGCTCCACAACCCAGTTACTGGGTAACACGATACCCATTGATAAGACTGGTTGTCAGACATCGCTTTGAGAATTATGTACACAGCTACTAGACGGGGAAAGTTGCGCGTGAAGTCATAGAATAGTGACACGTTGAAACGTCTCAGGTGACTGTAACTACACCGGCACCCACACCCTCCAAGCCAGAACACAGCAACGCTGCTTGGCGGCAGAAATGCGTATGGTTTTGGAACTTCCCCGCACGAGCTGCTTGAAAAAGGGCTGTAATACTATTATTGGAACAAAGTTCCTTAAGGGTCGGGTAATCGCCGTTGAACTTGGCCATACAAATGTGCGTCCCGCTCACGCAGCGCCGCCGTTCTGTTTCATAGGGAATATTTATTTTTAGTAACGAAAATATGAATATTTGAAAAAAAACAGATATTTATAATTATTATAGATAATGAAATAGTCTGTTCATACAAAAACAATCATGTAAATATCTTGTAGTTTGACAGTAATATCGTTTTTTATGCTTTTGGTAGACATTAATTCCTGAATTTATTGCATAAAGTATTTTACTACAATACTTAAGACGCCGACAACACCTAAACCGTGGTCAATGTCATACTGCATAGAAAAGAAAGAGAAGCGCGTTGACACAACGCTTGTAATTTATTGCAAAATATGAAGCAATTATCTATTTACTCAAAATTGAGTTGAGTTATCGAAAATAAAAAACAACCAAGTTCTGCATTTAAATAAGTAATACAGATATTTTGGTTTGAAATTCAAGGTAAGAGTTTAGTTTAACATTAGTTTGTATCGAGATTTTTTTTCAAATCGTGTTTTGGTAACAAGTTCTTAGAATAATGTTCAAAATTAACATATATTTTATCCGCTATCACAAACTATACAGATTTTGCTATTTTTTTTCTTAAGACAAGCCTATTTTGGTCATTTGCCTCTTGTCATCGCCTTAAACATTCACATACATATATCGGCGGCAGAGATCTATCGCGTCCGGCCCTGGTTCAGGCCTCCTCCTTTTGCGAAGCAGTAATGCTCGCGAAGGAGGAGGCGGGCGGTTGAGGGAAAGGTAAATTTTGCGCCCTTTCGCCCCTAGCCGCCGCAGGAGACGCCCTGGGGGGCAACCACGGCCTCTTATAGCAGTATTATTTTAATATTGCTTCACAGTGGGAAAGAGATGGAGCTATACGCCCTGTATAGCTTCATTTCATTCTCACACTGATGTAATATTAAAACAATACTGCTTTATGAGGCCGTGGTTGCCCTCTTGTCGTCGGGAATCCCGGGCGGATTTCCGGCTACCGTAGGCGCGGGCTTGCGGACGGTGAGCAATGGGTGGCTCGCCATCCGGTAAGGTCCAGGCCCAGGTCGAATTGGCGTGTAGGCGTTCTAGTATAACAAACATTTTTTGCATAATTTACTTGCATTATATGAAGGCGTAGATTCAAAAGTCACTAAAATATCTGCACCTTAAGTGGCTTCCAAACAGACGCGGCCTGCAGTGGCGGCCACGGTAAGTAAGTAAGTAAGTAAGTAAGTAAGTAAGTAAGTATTTATTTGCATAAAACATGGTATACATGGTGTTACAATAATTTACAATAAAGATCTTACATGTTTTGCCAGAATTGTACTTAGCATGCATATGTTCACTTAATACTAACATGAGAATTTGTTATCCATAAATTCTTTAAGATTATAGAAATTTTTCAAGTTTAACCAGTCAAACAATTTTCCCTTAAATAATCTGGAGTTTAAGTTTTTTATGCTACTCGGTATGTTATTATATATACTAACACAATTATATAAGCAGCTTTTATTATATTTAGCAAACTTGGGAAGATCATGCAGAACGAGTCTCTGTGGATCACGCCGGCTCCTTGGATTAATATCATTGGCTGATATAAACAGGTCTTTATGTTTATTAACGAACATACATATTTCAAATATATAAAGCGACGGCAGCGGTAACAAACCTAGCTTCTTAAATATGGGTTTACAAGATTCCTCCGAGTGCATCCCGTAAATTGCCCTAATGCACTTTTTTTGAGCAACAAATGCTCGGTTTATATCGGTACTATTTCCCCATATTATAAGCCCGTAACGTAGTACCGATTCTACATATATATGATAAATCTTTGAAAGGAATGCCTTTTTTTACTAAGATGCAGGTTCCTCCTCTTTGTTTTTCTCTACAAAAACTTGAAGCTAACTGATAGTTACATATTTTGATATAGCTCTCATAGCCTTTTTTTATAAAAGTTTCCGACAAGCAAATTACGTTAGGCTCTTTTTGTGTTACTCGTAACTCCTGGATTGTTATTTCTAACAGTTCCCGTTTTGATAGAATACTAGCAATATTTTGATGCAGAATATTGAACATATGGGCTTTAGGCACGAAAAAAATCGTCTTTATTTCTTAATACAGGGAAGTAAAAAGGTATTGTACCTCTGCTTACATTCCCGATAGATACGGCTGGGTTTACTGGTTCTTTATTTTTATTACAATATTGTATATTAAAATAAAAAGGGATCGTTCCTTTTTTAGGCGTATTGTTACTAATGGCTACATTGCTGCTTGGTTGATTACGCATTACAAATTTCCTAATATTCCTTGGGCACAAGTAGTTTTCATTGTAGTCGTTACAATCTATCACATAATTTATAGACTTACAAGCCTCTGATAATGTAAAATGTCCACAATCAAGATAATGACATTTTTTAAACATCTTACATGACGGTGGCGGCCATTTGTGTTTTTTTCATCTTCTGAAAGGGCGAGCTCCTCTTCTTTCATAAGATAAAAAAAACCGTAACGGTTAGCCGTGTTGACTGGTGTCAGATCGTAGAACAAACACCACAGCGAATGGCACTTTAGGCGGCCACTGTGACCGCGGTGGTGTGCTGTTGCAGCGGCTGGAGCCGCGGCCCGGGGTGAGCCGCCACCGCAGGCCGTGTCTGTTTGGGAGAGGCTTTATGCGGCTTGCGGTAGGAGTTGACTGGTCGAAATTAACACACAAACCGTTATGCTGGGGGCATGCGATTTTCTGTCCCTCTCTCTGTCTCTTTCTATTATAAACGAGTGTGTGTGCGTGCGAGTATCACGTCTGGTCGTTATCTCTGGGCTTACCCCGGGTAACCGGGAGTCTCACCTAGCGGGGGCTGACTGCCGTGGGGTCATGAAGAAAGTGGCGCTAACATAAAAGCGTCGCGGGGCGCGCCTATGGAAAAGTAATAGCAATCACTCACATGGACGCGTTAATACGCGTCCACTACTACAAGTCCCGACTGCGAGTATCGCGTAAGGAACCTCGTTCCTGCTGGGGGTCCCCCGACCGCACATGTTTTTTAAAATCTCTCTCTCTTCTTGTATTTCATCCTTGGTCTAATTTTCTTCTTAAATTTCCAGGCTCTCCTCGAGAAGCTTCTGCGGAGCTGTCCAGAAGTTGATGCTATCTACCTTTTGATGAGACAGAAGAAAGGAATGAACTGTGAAGAGAGACTTAAAGACCTTTGCAGTAAGCAGGTGGGTTTGTGTCTCTACCATACGCACCCGCAACGAGTTTCAGAAGAGTTCGGCTTTGTAGAGCGTTGTCTTTGTCTGTCATATTTGTGCGATACTCCGTGAGTAACAAACTCCTGAAATATAATATCCCTTATCTCAATTTATTTCTGGTCACCGCAACGTATCGTCTTCGGGGAGTGATCCATTTCTTGTATAGAAGGGTACAGGGGGGATCTGGTAACTGCCAGGGCTTATTTTTAATCTTTTAATCTTATATTTTGAATAATTTTTAATTAATTAATTTTTTACATTGTTCCCACATAAAAGCAACAAGAATAATATACCCAGGATTTTGTAATATTTTTATTTAAAAGACTATTCTTGGAGTTTCTTATCCGTTCTACTCCATAAAGATCTACGTTTTGGAATGGGCAACTGGCTTCAACTTTCGGACTAACAGACCGACTCTTTGACAATTCAAAAGTGCCTGTAATTGATTTATTTGAAGTATATGCTTTGAGTTTTGAGTTTTTGACAATCCCCGAATCATAGTGAAGGGTGGGCGTTTTTGGGGAACTGTCTTATGTAACTTTGACGTTCGAAAAGTGCTGATTCTCAGCCTAGTTTGAATAGATGACTTTTGATTTTGATTCTTCTCACAATGCACGCATCGTTTCCTTGATTTTCCGACTTTTATGTCGTCGTTAATAGTTTAGTCAGGCAGCAAGACCATAAGCACCGCAGGTGCGTTGCCATCACAGAGACTAAGGTTAAATGTCGCATGGAGGTACTGTAATTACACTGAAACCCATAACATTCAAACAGCAACGCATAATGTATAGGTATTCACTTCACAAAGAGTTCTATTATTACTGTATTCTACTTCGTTCAAGGGATCTTTGCTATTATACAATTCTTCCTTCCCCGCAGGTATTCGATCTCCTTCGAGAGAAGAACCCAGACAGCTTTAAAAAGATTAAGATAATCAACGGTGATATCACAGAAGATGGGCTGGGCATCTCAGAAGATGACAAGAAGCTCCTACAGAAGGAATGTAACATCATCTTTCATAGTGCCGCTTGTGTTAGGTAAGATATAAATATTACTTAAAAGATAAGTGGCTAAGCAATAACAACCGCTTGGGTCGTTTGAAGGTTAAGCTACGCTTGGCGAGGTCGGTCCGTGGATTGGTGGCAACCATTGCATACAAAGCACGTTAAGCCGTTGGTCCAGCTAGTAAACATGCCAAAATAATAGTATGTGTGTAATAATAGTAATGTTGGCCAAAGGGTATCATGTTACCCAGTAACTGGGTTGTGGAGGTCAGATAGGCAGTCGCTCCATGCACAATACTGGTATTCAGCTGCATCCAGATATACTGGAAGCCGACCACAACATAGTTGGGAAAGGCTATATTAGCCAGATGATGATGACTGACTTCTGAACCGTGGTTTGTTTGCAGATTTGACCAGAAACTGAAGGATGCTGTCAATATGAATACAACTGGCACATGGAGAATGTTGAGTCTTGCCGAAACTATGCAGAATTTAGAGGTATCTAGTTAAACTCATTATCACTATTCTGAAGTCAGTTTCCTTAGGTGGATAATCGCCGCCGCACATAAGCCGAACACGTACCTACCTACAGCCTCCAACTTGATAACTAATGACCATCGCATGCAAGTATGCCACTACCGAAAATAATAATTCGTTTTCCCGTACTCGGTGATCCACACTTGGCGCTAAACTCACACACAGCGTTTAAGCCAGGTCAGTGGCTGCGAGTGGCAACGTCGTCATTCTCCTACCCATGTAGCTATTTATTAGTGATCAGCGCAGCAAGTCTTCTCTCCTTCCACACATCTCTATCACCCATCATCTCAGTAATGACACCTTTCTAGTCATCATCTTTCACACATATCATCCATAGTTTCTTTGGTCTTCCCCTACTCTTATAGCCATCGACATTCATACTCAAGATATTCCTCGCGACATTTTCCTCATTCGCCTCCGCATCACATGCCCATACCATGACAATCGATTCCCCTACTTTAAGTGCCTGTATCTCTACAACTTCATCTTAACGTTTTCCATCTTCTTTGCCTGTCAGGTGTTCGTACATCTATCAACAGCATACTGCCGCTGTGATCTGGATGTGCTGGATGAGAAGGTGTACCCCGCGGTGCACAAACCGAGGAAGATCATGGACATCGTCCAGTGGATGGACGATGAGACCCTGGCTTACTTGGAACCCAAGTAAGTATAGTCGGTTCCAAAAGTATCTGATGAAGATGTAAACAAATGGATCAGTAAACGTAACTGATACCAATTTGTAGTGCCACTTACAAAGTGAGTGCTTTAAATAAATAATCACCAACTACCACCCCGAAATTATAATTTTAAATCATCTTCTACATGTTTTTCATTCGACAAATGAGAATAATTTTATAACCTCAATGAATTTCAATTACAATTTAATAATGATAATCAAACAATAATTGTTAGAAATGTGATAAGATATAAATATAAACATAATATCCTGATTCCCTTTAGTAAAACAAAAGAATAACGTTTATATGGACACAGTTCGAGAAACAAAATATACAAATACAGAATAACAAGTGAAAATAATGTTCTAACAAGAAAATAGTAGGTAAGTATGCCTCACGGCTGAGCCACGGTAATAGATAATATTACCGTGGCTGAACCAAAGAGTTTCATTTCAGCATTAATGCCAGACAAACTGACGCTGGTTTCCTAATGAACCTTTGGGGACAAGTGACGGGGAGTACAAACAGTTTCAACATACCTAATACAGAATTTTTATACTTATAAATGTATAAATTAATTAGTAATTAAATATAATAACAAAAACAAAAAAAAACGAAATATACGAAAAAAAACAACAAGCTGCCAGTAAAAACCTGTTCTTCGCGATTAGCTAGATTAATCCGTGCACGGTGTACTCACAAAGCGCTACAGGCCACCGACCTCGACGGACAATACACCGACAGTTAAGTAGTTATCCGACAAGAAAAAAGTTTGTAAGTGACTGCGTAAGAAGCTAAACTGCATATCCAGATTTACATTTTCAGCTGTCTGGAATAGACTATAGTGAGATAGGATAGAGCTCTCTGTGTGGAGCTCGTCCGGGGAAATACTACCAACTTACCCGTTTTCTGCCGCCAAGCAGCGTTGCTATGTTCTGGTTTGAAAGGCGTGGGTGCCGATACCGGTGTAATTACTGACACATAGGACAGTTCACCTTTATCTCAGGGATGGCAACGCATGTGTGATGCCTCTGGTGTTGCAGTTTGGCAGATAAACTATAAGCACCTGTTGCTTTTTATTCGGTTTAAGGAATTTCTCAGCGACAGTTTGGTGATTGTGCGAAATGTGGGTTCACTAAACACATCTGCAGCGAGAGGGCATGGGCAGCCGTCACCTCCTTCTGCGAAGCAGTAATGCTCGCGAAGGAGGAGGCGGGACGGTTGAGGGAAAGGCACGTTTCGCGCCCTCTCGCCCCTAGCCGCCGCAGGAGACGCCCTGGGCGTCGGGAATCTCGGGCGGATTTCCAGCCACCGTAGGCGCGGGCTTGCGGACGGTGAGCAATGGGTAGCTCACCGTCCGGTAAGGACCAGGCCCGGGTCGACGGCGCGTCGTATTCCACGCGCGCCTCAAAGAGATGCCGTCAGCACAAAGTAGGGGTCCACTAGGGCCGATGCCTGCCGGGGTCGCGGGAAGGTACTTATGGGTCACCGAGGCCTCCGCAACACAGGCAACAGGAAGGAATACGGGTGGGTTTTAGTCAGTAAGAGTCTGACACACCCTCCCGCTCCGCCCAGAGCGGGAGAAGTTATTTGATGATTTCCCACCCTCAAAAAAAAAAAAAAAAAGCCTAAGTTACGGGAATACAAGCAAGATATTTGTCACTCCTACTTCTTTAAACCTTGTTCTTCTAAATTCCAGGATAATATCGTCAGAGCCCAACACATATTCGTACACTAAGGCTATAACCGAGGACTTGGTGGCAGAGTACGCCGGCAAGTTTCCTGTGGCCATCGCCAGGCCGTCTATAGGTAAGTGTACTATAGGTATTTTGAACAAACCAACTACTACAAACGTCAAATAAACATGCCCAGAAATACTTAAAGCCAAGCGCACATTACATCTGTAACGGGTCGCAGCTTCATTCAAAATGAGTTCATTTTCAGACAAAAAAGTTCGGTGTGGCCGTCTGTAGTGTGCGTTGGTTCATAGACAATGTACGAGTACGTAAGTGAAAAAGGAAGATTTGCCTTGCGTTACGGCGCCGTCCACCCCAATCTGTGCTAGCCTTTATAGTATTTCTGACGCGATGTCTTATAAATCGATGAACGTCGGCTGCACGCACGAAAAAGTGTCACGTTCCACCTGAGCCGAGCGTGCAAGCGAGAGCGCGGAACTAGCGATAGAGAGGCACGTTCGGCCTAAAGTTCGGCTTGTGACACATCTCTTTCTCGTTATCACGTAAAATTATCGTCCGTAAACCGACTTTACAGACAACCAATTTTTTTTTTTAATTTTGATGATCGTGTGCGATGACAAAATAAAGGCTCCGACATGCTGGCGCGACTTGTCGCGCGACGCTTCGCGCCAGTATGTAGGAGCCTTTATATTCACACGTATCAAACCACGTTTTTCAACACATTTTTGAGGAAACAATACTTATGAAAAATTTGATGAAATACCATATTTTGTAACTGGTCTGTGAACTAATTCTATTTTGTAACATATATTTGTGAAAAATTACTCGTAGATTCTTTTTTTCGTGCGCCATTCACTTTGAAGATTGAAATAAAGAGAACCACAGACTCACAGCTGCCCAATATTCCAATATTAAATTCTTTTCTAGAAAAAAAACTTGAATTTGTAGACAGAAATAAATAACTTGAAGAAATTTAAAGTTTATATATCATATTTTATTTATTTACACAGTTAGTGTACCTACATCTTTGACTTAGCGCACATTCCCGCACTAGTTCTGGAACGCAAAGTAAAAAGCAAGCGCGTGAATTACACCGTATTGTGAACCTAAAAGCGGAGCAATAAGAGTCTCTTTTCGAATAAGTGTGTTGAGAAATGATGTTAGGAGTCCACTCGCCAGTGTCGTCTGGTTCTAAAGGTGTCCTGTATTAAAATATGTTGGGGACCCTTTAACCGACTGCGGCAGAGCTCAAATGGAGGGTATTGTTTTTGAATGAAATAAATAAAATAGCATCCTGGTTCGGAGGACCTTACGAAAGAGAATCCGTTGTGAACAAAGCGATGTTAAAATTGGAATATCCTGAATGGGTGGGACAGGTTAATTATTTTGTGTAATTTTATATTTTCATTAATTACGGGCCTTTTATCAATAAGAATTTGAGATTTAGGATGACACACACGTGGGGGCACTTGTAGCTGGGGGCCCCGTATCTATCATTGATACGGCTGTTATGGCGATATCTACGCCCCTGTGCCTGGCCCTTCTCAAAATCCTTATATTTGCAGTGACTGCGGCGTGGAAGGAACCCATTCCTGGTTGGGTGGACAACCTGAACGGCCCGACAGGGTTGGTCATCGGTAGTGGGAAAGGTCAGTCACTTTTGCTATTATTTACGAATTAAGGTTAACATTGAAGAATGAATCATTGTTCTCGGTTCTTAACCTTCGAGCTATCACATACAAAATCATCAGAATCAGAATCATCTTCTACCTAGTTTCCAAACTATGTCGGGGTCGGCTTCCAGTCAAACTGTACAATCAACCACAGATCAGTGGTACTTGACAAATGTATTATGAAAATCGCCTTTACTGCTACGTCATAAAGACACCGTCAATGCCAAATTGAAGTGCTGTGATTAACAATGATAACATTTCTAGGCGTTATTCGTACCATGCACTGCGAGCCTTCCTACAAAGCGGATGCCATTTCTGTCGACGTGGTCGCCAATGCTTGCATCCTGATAGCTTACGTCACTGCTCAGGACAAGTAAGTACATTATTGGTTATCTTTAAAACTCTTCGGTCTGATCCTCAGGTACCTCGTTTTCTTTCTACTCTTAGACTGCTTTTCCACCAGAGATGTGCTATGCAGCTACGATGCGAGGATGTGAAACCTCACCTACGAAACTTAGTGACCATTTCCATTGATGCTAAGCTGTGTAGCGGAGCGAGTAAGATGTGCTATGAAGGTCGACTATTAGCTGTGATAGCTTTCCTTTTAATTTCATTATTATGTACTACAGCCATGAGTTTTTCACATCTCCATAAACAATCATTTAGCTGGCAGGGAGGGACACACACTTGACTCTAGCAAAAATGAGTACTTAATGCTTAATTTTACGCAAGCCGATCCTTGAATCGAAAAATGGTGTTCACAGACCCGCAATATTTTTGAATGGCCTATCCAACGATAGCCCACATTAAGGGGTAGACGAAAAAAATAATGATATGTGGGGTTGATATTATTTTTTTCCATAATTTTATTTCAGCACTTTATCGGCGTGATTATGTATACATATGCAAAATTACAGCTTTCTAGTACTAAGCGTCTCTGAGCTACAGCGGGGACAGACAGACAGACAGACAGACAGACAGACAGACAGACAGACGGACATGGCGAAACTATAAGAGTTCCTTGTTTACAACGGAACCCTAAAAAACGACGTCGCGTTAAAACGTCGCCATAAAAAAAACGGACGTACGCACGTGGGCTTACACTTTTCTTGTCACTTGTTAGAATCCAGGTACCTAGGTACCAACCTGAAGTCTGAAGTACCGAGTCGTGATTTTGCAGTAGACTAATTACCTATAGCATTCGTTGTAACTTCATCTTTTAGATAGATAGATAGATAGAATACTCTTTATTATGTACACCAGGGATTCCTAAAGTGGTCGATATCGACCCCAAGGGGTCGATATCGACCACTTTAGGAATCCCTCGGTTCCCCAATCGGTTTCCCAGGGGTCGACATAAACGAAAACTGATTTTGGAGGTCGACGAGATATAAAAATCGACTCCTATAAATTAACATAAGTTCTTATTTGAAACTTTCAAGCTGTGTTACGTGTACCAACTTGTAATAAGACTGACTAATATTTTAGTAGGAAGTATCATTGTTTTTAAGAAAAAACTCAACAAGTCGATAAACGTACACAAGTTCGTACAAGATGGAAAAAAATTGGCTATGGGGATCTGAGGTATCAGTTCATTTTGGAAAAGGGGTCTCTTGCCCGAAATAGTTTGGGGATCTCTGATGTACACCATAAAAATTACAGCTATAAATGTAGAAATTTTACATAGGGTGACACAATGGGCGGTCTTATCGCTAAAAGCGATCTTTTAAAGACAACCTTTGGATGGATTAGGGGGGAAAGGAGAGACAATACTGTAGGTAGTCTGTGGTGTATCATTCACATAATATATACAATAAATTTTATCGTTTTTTTTGCAGGCCAAAAGACACGCAGTTATACAATCTGACACTATCCGGTGTTATCAATTTGACATGGGCTGAAATTATTCAATTAGGTAAGCTTAGACTTAGGACTAGACTTAACTAATAAGTACATGACCCTGTTAAGGCGCAACAATTTAACTTTTAACTACGTTAACATTGTAACATAAAATATTGCATTATGATAAAGGGCCAACTTAAATTAGTTAGCAAAACTCCGCAGTGGTGATGGGTGTCTTTATTTAAACACAAAAAAAATTACGACTTTTTGGGTCAACGACCTCTGCAGGCTTAGCATGACGCTTTCTATTTCTACGAAGAATAGACACAGCTCTTTTATACAAAGTGACATTTCGTTTCTCCATTTTTGACATCGCACCGTAGAAATCCTTCTATATACACTGGACAGCAAATAAACCGAGCCACCCGCTACCTAGGCACTCTAATTCGATTTTCTTAAAAACTAAAAAACCTACAATTATCAAAGTTGTACCTACAGAAAGTGCGTTTCATGGTGATTAAAATGAAAGGAAACTCATTGGGTTTAATCAATATTTCAGTGTTTATTAAGGATTTTACAAAGAAGAGTCGTTTTCCAGTCGTGACAATCGTTAGTAATGATAAAGGGAAAAAAAAAATTAAAGCCAAAAACAAAGATAAAATCAAAAAAAAGTTTTTGATTAATATTCCGTATCTCCCCTTGCTCGGATAACTGCCAGCATCCTTGTATTCATCGACCTTACGAGCCTGACGATAAAATCTTGAGGAATTGTATTCCACTCCTCTTCAATTGCGATTCGCAGCTCTGGAAGCCTTGTTGGAGCAGGTACCCGGGCTCGAACCCGTCGTTTCAGCTCATCCCATAAGTGTTCTATCGGATTCAAGTCTGGGCTTCGAGCTGGCCAGTCCATCGTACGAATGCTGACGTCGCGTAGATACTGGGTCACCACATGAGCAACATGAGGCCGTGCATTATCATGCATCAATTGCATATCCTGCCCGATATATCCTGCGTAAGGTACCACATGGTCTGCGAGGATTTCAGTAATGTAGCGATGAGAAGTCAGTCTACGTGTACGGCCCGTCGGTTCGATGAAAACTAACGCTGTATGTGCTGTTAACGAGATGCCGCCCCAGACCATTACAGATCCTCCTCCATAAGCAACAGTTTCCTCGATGCAACACTGACAATAACGTTCTCCAGGGCGACGATATACTCTCTGACGTCGATCACTTCCATGTAGACTCACCCTGGTCTCATCAGTGAAGAGTACATTACTCCACTGCTCTAATGTCCAATCCCTATGCTCTCGAGCAAATTCGACGTGCTCGACGGTGTGCTACCGTTAATGCTGGGCCTGTTGCAGCTCTTTTTGGGGTCAGGTTCCGTTCAGTAAGTCTCCTTCTGACGGTATCTGAACTTATGATCACTTGGCGTTCGTCACGCAGACTTTGTTGGACTTGAACTGCGTTGAGGTGGCGATTTCGCAGAACAGTAAGGTGGATATAACGATCATCTACTGCTGATGTAGCCCTAGGTCTGCCCGTACCTGGACGGCGATCGAATGCTCCAGTCTCTAGGTATCGTCTGTAAACTCGTTGCACCGAAGATCTGCTGATTCGAAGCCTTCGAGCGACTTCACGTTGCGCAATGCCTGCTTAAAGTAATGCTACAGCTTGAGCTGCTTCCTGAGGTGTTGTATCCATTATTAATCGAAAAAAGTAGCAAAAACACGCGCGTCTGAGCAAACGATGGACAAAAATTAAAGAAATGATAAGAAATATCCGACTACCCTCATTGTAGAGAAAAAGAACGCTAATTTCAAACTCTGGTGAAAACAGAGCAAATCGTTAGCATTGTGTTTGTTGACGGTACTTTCGAATTAATTTGTAGTCATTTTAATCACCATGAAACGCACTTTTTGTAGGTATAACTTAGATAGTTGTAAGTTTTATACTTTTTGAGAAAATCGAATCAGAGTTCCTAGGTAGCGGGTGGCTCGGTTTATTTGCTGACCAGTGTAGTAAACGACCTAGACAAAGATCGTTAGAAATGAAAGACAACATGACAGATTGTAGAAGGATTTGTACGGTGCGATATCAAACATGGAGAAACGAAATGTCACTTTGTATAGAAAGAGTCGCGTCTATTCTTCGTAGAAATTGAAAGCGTCATGCTAAGCCTGCTGGTAGTAAAGAAGGTGAAGAGAAGAAGTAAGAGTTGAAAAAATCAGGTTTATTGTTTTCTCGTGTTTAGAATATCCATCAGGTCTGCGGAGTTTAGCTAGATAATCTTACTAATATTATAAACGCGAAAGTTTGTGAGGATAGGTATTATTGTTTTATAGGTATGTATGGATGTTTGTTCATCGCAATCCGTTCAGCCGTTTTTGCGTGAAAGAACGCAAAAACGGCTGAACGGATTGCGATGAAATTTGGCACACAGATAGTTTACAATCTGGATTAACACATCCTATGTGTTAATCCAGATATTTATCCTGATATTCTCAAGGGATCGAGAGTTATGCGGGTGAAACCGCGGGGCGCAGCTAGTTTAATATAATACTGTATAGATTAGGAGAAACAGAATAAATATATTTTTTGTTTGGTGATAAGTTTTCTTTGGTAAAAGTAAAAAAAAATCAGTGTCAATCTTTGGTCTCTCGAAGTTTTGAGGAAATCCTTTAAAAATAATGTAATTCATTTATTATTTCAGGAGAGAAATGGGTGAACGAGTTCCCATACTCCGTGGCGCTGTGGTACCCCGGAGGATCCATCAAGTCCTACAAGATCACTCACCAGCTCGACATGTTCGTCAGTCACGTTGTGCCAGCTTACTTGGTCGATGCTCTGCTGTTTCTATTGGGGAAGAAGACTTTGTAAGTCTCATAAAAAAGATAGAAAGGATGCTACGCGAAAAAGAAGTCATAGCGCGGGCGGGCGGAGTGCGACGTGGTGGGTCGGGGGCGAAATTACACACAGACGAAGTCGCGGGTAGAAGCTAGTTAGGCAAGCTACCCATTGCTCACCGTCCATAAGCCCGCCCCCCTTTTTTTTGGTTTTGGTGGGAAATCATCAAATAACTTCTCCCGCTCTGACCGGAGCGGGAGGGTGTGTCAGACTCTTACTGACCACCCGTATTCCTTCCGTTGCCTGTGTTGCGGGTTGCGGGGGCCTCGGTGACCCATTAGTACCTTCCCGCGACCCCAGCAGGAAGCCCGCCCCTACGGTGGCCGGGAATCGGCCTGGGATTACCGTCGCCCAGGAATAATAATGACCCAGGGGGCAATTCCCAGGTCAGGCAAAGTGTTATTGGGTTTTTCCATTAGGATTAAATTTTATCAGCAGCAGCCCGGTGTCTGCAGTTGTGCCCGGTTGATGGCAGTGACTTACCTGGCGAAATGTGGGTGTACTATAGATAAATTTCTGCCTTACCCTTTGGAGATTACAGGCGTTATTTCATGTTATGTAATAATAATGATACCAGCCTAAGTTATTCTCCAGGTCAAAAAAACAGGGTGCAGGAAAAACTCCGTCCTCCATTTAAAAGGGAGGATTCTCCAACCAGACGAGTGTTGTTTACTGATTACCTGTCCTCACGGCATTTTTTGTTCATCGTATGTCATTGATATCGAAGACAAATTTAGAAATATAGGCATCAGCTCGTTATGTTTGTTATGCATATTGTGCCAGCTTAGTTGGTAGATGTGCTGCTGTTTCTACTGGGGAAGAAGACTTTGTAAGTTATGGTATCCTTAGTTAATTCTCAGGTTCAGGGCTTTCTGTGTTCAGGGCTCTCGGGGTCTAGTGTTAGAATAAACATAGAACTTTGAGAGAACTTGATTAATAGATCATGTCCAGGACACTATTAAGGAGACTAACTAAAGAGCCGTGTTCCAGAGTATTTAGTGCCTTGATTCAAAGTAAAATAAACACTTTGATCATAAAATCCATTCGTCACGGTTGGTGGCATTATGGCATTGGCATGGTAAAAACAGACAGGGGGACCCATGTCTGTTTTTGTGACTAGGGCCGATGCCTGCCGGGGTCGCGGGAAGGTACCAAAGGGTTACCGAGGCCCCTGGCAACACAGGCAATGGAAGGGACACGGGTGGGTTTTAGTCAGTAAGAGTGTGACACACCCTCCCGCTCCGCCCAGAGCGGGTGAAGTTATTTGATAATTTCCCACCAAATGGTAAAAACAGACCAAAGATTAAAGTTACAGTATTTTATCTCATGAAACGACGCGCGCTTTAGTTGAGATAACCAAGGGTACAAACACGCTGTGAATGTGTGCGTAACACACACATAAAAATACTGTATATCTCTCTCGTGCGTTCATTGTACTGTTAACCGCACGTTATTCACCATTACAGCTTCGAAATAAAGGCACCGTCGATGTCAAACTATTTCCATGAACGAAGGTGTGCTGAACCGGTCATGGTGACCTAAATTACATAATCTTTGATGAATCATACACCTAAACCTTGACAGAATGACAGACAGACGCGGCGGGGGACTTTGGTTTACAATTTGTAAGGATGTACTTAAGTGATGTAGTGATGTACACATACTTAGTAAAATATATAGAGAAACGACTTCATTATAACTGTTGATTACAAAGATTCTGCTTCTTTTCCCCTAATACCCAATCTTCTATTCCAGCATGATAAACCTCCAAAAACGCATAAGTCACGGCCTCAACGTCCTCCAGTACTACACCACCAAGGAGTGGCACTTCAGAAACACGAACTACAAGAGTCTTCGGACCAGGATCACTGCTGCAGACAACGACACGTTCTACACTGACCCAACCCAGCTGGACCCTGATGAGTACCTGAAGAACTATGTGCTGGGGACCCGCGTGTTCTGCTGTAAGGAGGATCCCGCCAACCTGCCGAGAGCTAGGAAGCTGCATAAGATGTAAGTATACGGCCCGTGTCCCGACACCTAAATCATCATCTGCCTAGACTTTTCCCAACTATGTTGGGGTTGGCTTCCAGTCTTACCGGATACAGCTGAATACCAGTATTTTACATGTAGCGACTGCCTATCTGACCTCCACAACCCAGTCGCTGGGCAACTTGGTAAGACTGGTTGTCAGACTTTTGGGCTTCTGACTACCCGTAACGACTGTAAAGATCTACAGATAACAGCCGGGACTATCTTTTATTTAGGCATTGTCGCGTGGTGTTAGTCAAAACGGCACCCTAATTACGTAAGACACTATCAATCTCGGACCACAGAGATTCATACAGTGCAGCGCTAGCTAAGAAAACCTAAATCTAATGTTAGTATCCTAATCATAATCCCATGCTTAAATTCGGGAGTCGGACATACTTGATGTAGACTATGAAGTCCGATCCAGTGACGCAGCATCGGACAATCCCACCTACCGCACCACGTGCTCAGGATCCTGTGGGAGCTAACACGCATTCAGTGAAGGATCGATGTACACCGGTTTTGGAGGATTGCTTGGAATCCGTCAATCCTCGCCTCAGCAAACGTCCCCGAAGCGCTACAAAAACGAGGCAGCCCCGCCAGCTTCCTGACCGTATTGTTATACTGCACTCGTTGTATGACCTTTGCGTATACCTAACCCACAGACTGCAAGTGTAGAATGCCTGGCAGTAAGCTCTAAACAGTGTCATTTTTACCTGCTTGCGTGTAAATCTGAATCTGATCTTATCGTGTTCTCCGTGTGATCTGTGATATTGTTAATCCATTGCTTCATATGTTCGAAAAATTTGTCTACTCAACAACGTTTATAACGCAATTAATATTGTTAAACTGTCAAAGTCAAACCCATTGCTACTGGTAGTACTACAATAACCCCACTGGTAGGTATGATAAACGTTGCTTAGCACGTGCTTTGACTTAGATTTCCCGTCATCTTGGACTTGCAGTTTGACAGCTGTGCGACAGTGACAGGAATAATAGAAAGTCAAAAGTATGTACTAAGTAAATTATTGTCGGCCTAAGTTATTTTGATGTTCTGGGATGACAAACAAGCCGACGGACCACCTGATAGTAAGTGGTCACCGCCGCCTATGGACATCTGCAATATCAGAGACATCGCAGATGCTTTGTCAGCGCAGAGACAAAGATGAAATGTCATACTTAAGGTGAATCCGCAGTGATAGCTCGCGAAATTCAAGTTTTGTTACATTTTTTGCAATTAGATTCCTTAAGAACAAAAATTCTCTTATGGAACAAATCTGTAGGGTGTCACAATGTAAACACGAAAGGCAGAACGCTTGATAAGCAAACATGTATACAAGCAAGAAGTATGAATGGGGGCCAGTGCCGCCAGTTACTACGCATTGGTCGGCGTAGAAGGTTGTCTTAAAGGGTTTTCCATGTAATAAACACAAACATTATTAACTTAACGAAAGACTTGAATTAATGGACCCGTAGTAACCTTCTACAATCAGACGAGGCAGTCTTGATTAGGGGCTTACACATCGGGATACGAGAGAGACCCTTAAAAATCTAACTAAGAGAGATGTACCTATTACTGATTTTAATGGTTATAATTCTATATATACATATTTGTTACGGTCACAAATCATATTTTGATCAACATAAAACCTCACACTGACATGCAAATTACAAAAACCGTAAGAAAACTGCGGATCCACCTAAAGTGCCCGTACTTACACCGGCAATCCTACACGAAAACTTCAAACAGAAACTGCCAGGCCACTTCTCATAACTGCCAGGTTTTATTTTGAAACTTTTAATCTTATATTTCGTTTTTTGTTTACATTCTTCTCACATAAAGAAGCAATAAGAATAATGTAGCCAGGATTTTGTATTATCTTGATTTAAAAGAGTGGCCTTGGAGTTTCTTGTCCGTTCTTTTCCATAAATATCTATGTTTTGGAATGGGCGACTAGCTTCAACTCTCTGACTAACTCAAGTCAGGAGTCAATATAAAAATCTTTTACATGTTGAGAGCTGTAATACTGCTTTACTTAAAAAAAACATTACTTGCATGGGTCCTACGATTTATAATAAAATAACTGACATAATAAAGAATGACACAATACACAATTTTAAAAAGAGATTAACACCACTATGTTGAGAAATGTTATTATTCTATTAACGAATTTTTAAATGATGATGACTTATACCAATTATTCTTGATTACCAACAATTATAGAAGTAAATAACCGAATTTAATAAAGTCTTCGTTTTGACAATATATTCGTGTAATTGTGTTCGTTCTTTCAATTGTATTTTTTATTTGATTTATTTTTTTTTTGACACCCTAATTTAATTAATTTGTATTCAATATTCATGTTCAATAATATTACTTGCATGATCATTATATTATTATGAGATATAAACAACAATTTTTGCATGCCTATTTTAAGGTTAATTGTACAAGGATCACAACTTGTTTTAATATCTTATGTCATGTACCTACAATTTAGGCAAATAAAGGCTCCTACATACTGGCGCGACTTGTCGCGCGACGCGACTCGACACAAAGACACCGCGTGTAGCGCTACAAGCGGTGCCTTTGTGTCGCAACGCGTCGCGCGACAAGTCGCGCCAGTATGTAGGAGCCTTAAAGCTTTCTTTCTTTCTTTCTAACTGACCGACTGTTTGACAATAATTCAAAAGTGCCTGTAATTGGTAAACAATAATCGTGTATTGTAATTGTGTGAATAAAAAAACGAAAGTTAAGGGACATCGTGAACCGGGTGTCACCACTGTGTGGATCGCCCGGAGGACACGGTGGAGCATACGGTGGAGGTCTGCCCGGCTTGGGCAGAGCACCGCCGTGTCCTCGTGGAGGCGATCGGCGGCAGAGATCTCTCGCGTCCGGCCCTGGTTCAGGCCATGGTACGGAGCGAGAGGGCATGGGCAGCCGTCACCTCCTTCTGCGAATCAGTAATGCCCGCGAAGGAGGAGGCGGGACGGTTGAGGGAAAGGCAAACTTCGCGCCCTCTCGCCCCTAGCCGCCGCAGGAGACACCCTGGGCGTCGGGAATCCCGGGCGGATTTCCGGCCACCGTAGGCGCGGGCTTGCGGACGGTGAGCAATGGGTAGCTCACCGTCCGGTAAGGACCAGGCTTGGGTCGACGGCGCGTTGTACCCTAGGGCCGATGCCTGCCGGAGGAAGGTACTAAAGGGTCACCGAGGCCCCTGGCAACATGGGCAACAGGAAGCAATACGGGTGGGCCGCTCCGCCCAGAGCGGGAGAAGTTATATGATGATTTCCCAACCAACAAAAAAAAAAAGGGACATCGTTAAAACTTCAACTCTACGTACCTATGTGCCAATGAGAGCGGGATCTGCTTTTACTACTTTTACACTTTATTTTTTTCAGACACTTGAATTATTGTCAAACTCAAAGCATTTATATGTATTAAAATTTATATAAATGCTTTGTGTTTGAGTTTTTTGAGCACAGCACGCTGTATGACGGCAGCTAATAATACATTTTGATGGCACGGTCAACGACAATTCAATTTACTAAAAGTGCTGCTTTTACCCATCATCACAAAATTATTCGACATTTCAGTATTTCATACAATAGCTAAAAGTTAATATTCTTGTAGTTTTACTTCCGTTCTGATTATAATTAAGCTCAAAAATTCAGATAAAAAAACTAAAGTGTTAATCGGCTTTTTACGGTTATTATCAGTTCAGGGGGATGTCCTGTTTGACGTATATAGCCTTCGATGACGCTCAAAAAGTGGCCTCTCTAGTAAAGTAAAACTTACTTACTTTCCCGTACTCATTTCTTCCAGCCGTTACTTCGCCGACCGCTTCATCAAGCTGGTATTCTTCGCCCTGCTACTCTGGACCCTGTACAGCAACACCCACATCTTCACCTCGTCGGTGGAGCTCCTGGACAGCACCCTGAAGAGTCTACCTCCCATCAACCAGGCTAGGGCTGAGGAAATTGACGATATAGGGCTTTAGAACTAAAGAATATTTAGTTGTTTTTTTACGCAATTGTTAGTGCAGTGTCGTATTTCGTCGGTCTTATTTTGTACGATTGCCCTGCCACATAAGAAAAAACCGGCCAAGTGCGTGTCGGAGAACGCACAAAGAAGGGTGCCGTAGTTGGGACGAATTTACTCCAAGAACAAACTTAACATTGTAATTGAAACCCCATAAATTCCAACTGCAAACGTAAGTTCGCAAATATTAAGTGATTTACCATGTTATTTTAAGACCATAGACGTCTTATAGGTTTCCCTGTAATATATAAGTATAGAGCTATTCTCTGTTTTTTTTTTTTAATTAGCCTACATATGCGGAGATATGGGGGTAATCGACAATTTTCATCTATTTTCTTTATTAACTTTAAAACGAATTCATTTAAAATTATAAAACTGCCCTAACGGCACGCCGATCACGGCCAGCCGCTAATGCGTTTTAGGTCTAAGAGTTCCGTTTTTTTTCCTTTTGAGGTTCGGAACCATAAAAAGGTTTTATTGATTGTAATCTATATCTATTATATACATATTATAATTTAGGGTCGCCTTTCGTATCTGTCTGTGTGACGGCGTTGTTCTTCTAAACTGCGGAACGGATTATGATACGGCATTCACCATCATTTAGAGAATTTGTTCCGAAAAGTTTACCCGTGTAAAACATTAATATTAAACTTAGATAATTATAACAAAGAAATCTTAATGTGCTGCCATGGGCGTAATGGTCGTAACGTCCAGCAAAGCGGGTTCTCTAGTGTTTAATAAAAAAGCTAAATTACCAAGGGAATAGGGACACTTTGAAGATCACTGGACTAGACCGAAGTAACTGACACGGTACTTACACCCAGCTAGCTATACCTACGTACATTTTTCTACGTAGTTAAAATTATAATAATACTTAGATGAGAATGGTGTAAAATCTTCCGGGTTACCAGTTCAGTTAGGTGTACCTCAAGGCTCAATACTGGGTCCATTCTTATTCTTAGTGTATATTAATGACTTACCATTTTATTTAAAGGGTATCTGTGACGTTGTATTGTTTGCAGATGACACCTCACTTCTTTTTAAAGTAAACAGGAATAGACAAGATTTTGATGACGTAAACAGTGCACTCTCAATGGTCACGGATTGGTTTACGACGAATAACCTAGTTCTCAATGCCAAGAAAACGAAATGTATAAAGTTTGCCTTGCCAAATGTTAGGAATCTAGGTCCCAACATCGTCTTAGATAATGGGGTGCTTGAAACTGTAGACTCGGCAGTTTTTCTTGGTATAACAGTAGATGCCAAACTTCAGTGGGGCCCTCATATATCAAGCCTAGCGGGCAGGCTCAGTTCGGCCGCCTACGCCGTCAGAAAAGTAAGACAATACACTGACGTTGATACAGCTCGATTAGTTTATTTTAGTTATTTTCATAGCGTTATGTCCTACGGTATTCTGCTGTGGGGCAAAGCCGCTGACATTCAAAATATATTCGTTCTTCAAAAACGAGCTGTTCGAGCTATTTACCAGCTTGGTGCCAGAGTTTCTCTGAGAGATTTTTTTAAAGATGTTGGTATTCTCACGGTGGCATCACAATTCATCTTCGCCAACATCTTATATATTAGGCAAAATATACACTTATACACTAAAAATAGTGATATTCACAATATTAACACCAGAAATAAGGACAAATTACGAGCTCCATTTCACCGGCTTCATAAGGTACATAACTCATTTGTTGGGCTTGGTATAACTTTTTATAACATGCTGCCCTCTTCTTTGCTAGATTTGCCTTTTAATGCGTTTAAAACTAAAGTAAAATCCACCCTTTGTTCAAAGGCATACTATTGTATCAATGACTACTTAAACGATAAGAATAGTTGGTCGCTGTGATTAACTCAAGACAATGTTTATGTTCTTTCTCCAGAATTAGCTTTCCTACTGACAGGTTATATGAGTTCATATAATTGATTATTTTTTTATTTTGACTGTATAAGTCAATGTAATTTAATTAGTTAAATTTTAATTTATTAGTTACATAATCTACTCATTACAATGTGTGTTTTATGAGTTGTATTGCAATAAGTGGTTAGCTAGCGTCCTCGACTATTGATTATACTATTCTTGCCTGAGCAACCGGCAGCAAGCTCGTCATGCTCCCTTAGATGTCACTGCCTGCGGTAGCGTCGGGGATCGGGTTGCCTCCTTCCCTCCAATATGGCGAGGGGGGTGATGGCTGATCTTTGCGTTATGCTCGTGAACGGGTGCTGCTTGTGGTGACTGGTCGTCTTGCTGATCATGGTTTTAATTGTTATTAGTAATTGTTTACTTATTTTACTTCGATGGGGCTAGTTTATCATTTCTCACTTCGAGCTACAGCAATTGCCTTATGTAAGCGGGCACGCCCTTTATGCCTGGAGGCTTTTATTTGGGTATTGGGTTCTATTTACGTTTTTTTTATGTTGAAATTTTTATCTGCTTGAGTACAGTTTGTTCATTGTTTTGTTGGTATACTGGCGCGTGCTAGCTAACGTATGGCAAGTGTGTAGTTTAATCCAATGTTTTGTGTTTCGTAATGTTAATTACTTTGCATACGATTTGTATAGAATCGGGTTTATATAACTAAACAGACAGACGTGCTGCTGGGGAGTTTGTTCCACCACTTCTTCTTCCCAGCTAAAGCACTAGGAAGTGGTGACGGGCGGGCATTTTTGGGGGACTGTCTTATGTAACTTTGACGTTCGAAAAGTGCTGATTTTCAGCCTAGTTTGAATAAATGACTTTTGATTTGATTTTGATTTTGATTTTGACTTAAATTCATTAAAGTATGTATGCATATTAAAATATAAGTAGTATTTAAGTAGATAATTTAGATATCCAACAATATTGGCGCCGATTCCCTTGTTCACAAACTAAACTAAATTTAAGTTCAGTGCATCTTTTTCTTTCTATTTCATTAAGAAAAGGACAGAAGATAAATTTTAGTTTAGTCCTGTCAAATTAATCAGCGCCTGTCACTACTCCATACAAGTTTAGACGTGATTAAAAACTGGCCTACTAAAATTACGTCAATTTACGTCAAACGCTGATTAATTTGACAGGACTAAACTAAAATTTATCTTGTGTCCTTTTCTTAATGAAATAGAAAGAAAAAGATGCACTGAACTTAAATTTAGTTTAGTTTGTGAACAAGGGAATCGGCGCCATTATCGATTTAAGGCTTCTACATACTGGCGCGACTTGTCGCGCGACGCGATTCTGCGACATTATATCCGTAGAACAATCTCTATGAAAACGCGCGCGCCACTACACACAGGGGCGACCTGTCGCGCCGCGACACAGAAATTATGCCTATTATATGGCGTCGCGCTAGCTACGCGTTTGTCGCGGCGTTGTCGCGTCGCGCCCGCTACAGTCGCGTAGCGGGCGCGACGCGACAAGACAAGATAGTATAAATACCGGTGCAATCCAAGCTGGCCTCAGTAGTAGGCGTTCTTCGTCAGTGGATGAAGGCAGGTCTGTGCGTGTTTGCCGAGCTAGGTTAGGTTCGATTTCCCGGTCGGTCGACATAACCCAACCTAAGTTATGTAACTTTTTATCGATTTTCGAGTTTGAAATAAATTTTCAGTAATTATTATTTTTGTTGATTTTCTTATTTTTAACCCCCTACGCAAAAACGACGGGGTGTTATAAGTTTGACGTGTCTGTCTGTGTGTGTGTGTGTGTGTGTGTGTATGTGTGTGTGTGTGTGTGTATGTGTGTGTGTGTGTGTGTATGTATGTATGTATGTATGTGTGTGTGTGTGTGTGTGTGTGTGTGTGTGTGTGTGTGTGTGTGTGTGTGTGTGTGTGTGTGTGTGTGTGTCTGTGGCATCGTAGCTCCCGAATGCATGGACCGATTTTGATTTTGTTTTTTTTGTTTGAAAGGCGACATAATCGAGAGTGTTCTTAGCTATGATTCAAGAAAATCAGTTCAGTCATTTGAAGATTATCAGCTCTTTTCTAGTTGATATTTACCTCACTCACAAACTTACAGCGCAGGTATCGTGTTGGGGCTCATTGTACTGGTCTCAATAAATAGGTTATAGCTAGATGGTGATCAGGGTCTGATGATGGAGAAGAAAAGATAAAATATGAGGGTAAACTAGTAAGTACTACTTTGGGAATTTACCTAAAGAAACAGGCAAACATATGATAAACGTATTGAAGTAAGTATCTACCGACCTATCTACTTACAGTATTAGTGATTATAAACATGTAGGTACTCGTAGATGGCATACGACACGTTTTGGTGCAGTGGCTAAGCGATTCGCTGCTGCGTTAGGAGTCGCAGATGACAAATCTTCATATTATGAAGATTTGTGTTTGTAAACGCACCGTCCACGATTCAAGAGAAATCCAGGCAACTTTTATAAAAGATAAAAAGTTAACTAAAGGTTTGTTTTTACAATATACAAAAAATAGGTACTTACTATAGGTAGTACGTAATTGTTTTTTTTTAATAATGTTTACCCACTCCTGAATCGGAGACGATGCGATTACAAACACACATCTTCACATTCACAAACGGCCAGACCCAGCACAACTGTCTGTAGGTCATAAAAATATTTGTTCCGTGCGGGAATCGAACCCGTGATTCGTAGTGTAGCAGTCAAGTTTGAGTAATTTATGCGGCCTACCCAAATGTTCTTTCTTTGGTATTGTTCGTCGAATCGTTGAGCTCCTTAAGTTCTGAGTTGAGCAGCACGATTACTGACAAATGCGTGCACTGACTGGACAGGTCCACTCAATCTGTGTGGTTCTCTCCTCAAAAGGACCATTTCAGACACCAATCTACATGGCCTTCACATGATCTGACCAAGATTATGTCTGGACTTTAAAAGAGACTGTGACCTCTGAGTTTGTTTCGGCCTTTCTTCTCAGAGTAGTCAGATAGGAAACGCCGACCTCATCTAGCTTTATTTTAAAAATATGATTGACGTGTAAAAGTGTTTGTACAAACCTACTTACTTACAGAAAATAAATCATTTATCGTTTATCATGTCATTTATCATTTATCATTTAAGCGTTTAGAAAGTAAGTAATAAAAAAATATAAGTATGTTCGGTAAGTACCTACCTATACATATAACTACAAGATACAAAACTGTAATTTACTTATCCGACTGTAGTGCTACCTACATATGCTTTATGTAGGTAGGTGACAAAAGTTATGAACCTACTAACGTACCTTGGTCCCTAGTTTAGCTAAATCATTATAATGGTTCTTCCAGAAGACGTCGATTACACAGTACTGGGGGGTAACCATCTCCTTTTATAGCAGTATTATTTCAATATTACTTCAGCGTGAGAAAAAGATGGAGCTATAAGTCCTGTATAGCTCCATCACTTTCCCACTGTGAAGTAATATTATATTATAATAATACTGCTGTAAGAGGTGATGCTTACCCCCCAGAAGACGATGGTGATAAAGAGAATATTCCAGTAAATTTGTGAGTATCTTCTACCTACCTAAACCATGTAACTGATCTGTTATTTATACACGGCTACATAATATCAAGCTATATTTTTCAGTATAAGCTGATCTCACATTGTATAGGCATTCCGTACAATGACAGGTCAGCGACTGGAAAAGTATAGCTTGATATGTAGCCACGTACCTGCACCAAATTTGTATTTCCATAATAAACGTAGGTAAGTTATTTATTGTTTGTTATTCATGCGGCATTTTCATGCGGCGGATTTCTACATCTTTTAAAAAAAAAAAGAAGAAATCGTCCATAAACGCAGACTGCGTTTATGGACGATTTCTTCTTTTTTTTTTTTTAGGGTTCCATACCCAAATGATAAATAAAAATATGTAAAGTCTTGGTAGGTAATATTAACTTGCCACGTGTGATTGTTACAGGACCCAAATACATTCAAAAGATGTAGAAATAAATTCGGACGAATTAAATCTTCATAATTACTTATATTACATTTGTAAGTATCATACGTGTATGATCATCACGAAATTAGCAAGTTCACGATAAGACTTTTTAGGGTTCCGTATTATTTATTCATGTTGTCAAAGTTATGCTTCCAGTGTGTTCTTTAATCGAAAGAATGTTGGATGCGTAATGTTTTTATTAATAATACTATTGATTTTATTAGTAATTAGTTTACTACTACTGTTGCCAGCGACTTCGTCTGCGATCCAGGATGAAAAGTAGTCTATGTCCTTTTCCACGTCAAGGTCTACCCCTGTGCAAATTTCATCCAAATCCGTTCAGCCGTTTTAGTGTGAAAGCGTAACAAACAAACAAACACACTTTTTCATTTATAATATTAGTTAAGAAGTTAGGATTATAATTTCTTACTTCATATAACAAAACTACCTTTTTTCAGATATTCACACAACCCTCCGCAGTACGAAACATCAGATGATGATAGTAATTGGTAATTGCTAGATTTCTATATAAGAAGGTTTTATGAAGTATGTATGCAGGTTTACAAGAATTCATCAAATATCTTTATTCTGGTCATTTCAGGTACGAAGTGAGTTTTAATAATCCTGTAGAAGGGAAAAGCTGTTATTGTATAGAAGGACGAAGAATAATTGACACTGAATATTTTTATAGAAGACTTCAAGAAATATGCAATCATAATAAGGCATTCGGATATACATTGAGCAACGTTCACTTTGTATCAGAAAAACAGGAGAAAAGGCCTTGTGGTCTTTTCATAGATAAGAAGTTGCCTTTTCTAGGTGCAACTCCAGACGGAATAGTTGGAGAAGACACAATCATTGAAACCAAGTGTCTAATTACAGTATTTAAAACCTCTTTGGACGAAGCTATAGATAAGAAAAAAGTGAAGTTTTGGAAGAAAACTAAAAACGGACTTGTCATAAATAAAAACCATCCTTATTATATACAGGTGCAGGGACAATTACATATCACTGGTAGGCAAAAATGTATTTTCGGAGTATGGTCTGGATGCGACATAGACATCAAAGTTGAAATTATAGAGAGACATGACCATTATTGGGAAGAAATGGAACCAAAATTAGAACATTTTTATATAACATGCATGTTGCCTGAGCTATGCGATCCCAGACATGTTCGAAATATACTAATTAGAGATTTAAGTGAATTAAAATAAATGTTGTATAATTTTGACGATGTTTAATTACTTTCCAAAAACTTATGGTTTATACCATACCTACCTACCTACCTACCCTACCCTAGCTACCTACCTTAGGTAGCTAGGGTAGGGTCCCTATCCTACATATCTACCTACGTACGTACCTACCTGCCTACCTACCCTACCTATCTTATATTTATACAAACCTTGTCCTGAGAATCACAAACATGACAAAAAAATAACTATCCAATTTGGTTCAGTCCTTCGGAAGTTATGCGTGTGCATACCTTTCGGCGATTCATTTTTATATGTAGTTGCATAATAAGTAAGAAAGTAGTATTACAAGGCGAAAACTATATTATACGATTGTAAAATGGCAAAGTGTAAACATACTACCAAGCCAAAGTACCTACAGAACCCTCAGCGCAATGGTGACTCGCACTTGACTAGTTTTTTGTAGCAGTAGAATTTATGCAGTGGTGTAGAATCGGTTTGCAAAATTTCTAACATAATTATAGGTATGTATATGTAGGTACTTGCATAGTCCTACTAAAACATAATTACATACGCAAACGACTGTCACATTACAACACGGCGAAAACTATAAAACAAACATACTACTAAACCAATGGGCGGAACCCTCAGCGCAAAGTCGGCTCGCACTTGACTACTATTTTGTAGCAGTAGGTAAAATAGTGTGCACGGCTACACATCAAGCTATAGGTTTCCAGTATAAGCTGATCTCGCATTGTATAGGCTATCCGTACAATGAGAGGTCAGCTTATACTGGAAATTATAGCTTGATGAGTAGCCGTTAGTAGGTACATTGAAATTAAATTTGCGATAAATAATTATATGTTCATAAATGGCATGTCAATACTAAATTGTCATTGATAATTTTATTTCTGAGTAATCGTCCGGTAATAGTGTAGTTTACCTACTCTAACAAAATCGCTTCGACCTCGTGTGCCCGCGTGTCCGCGAGCAGTAGCGTGCGAGCGAGATAAAGAGTGAGGTGGCGCGGGGAAGCGGGGGCGAAATTAGAATTTGAGCTGAGGTTGTATGTATAGGCTCTTAAGTGGTATAACTGTGTAATTATATTCAGTAGCAATAAATCCACTATGGGAATTTTGCTTTGAATATTTTTGAAAATCCTGGTAAGAACCAGGAGAACTGCCACTCACCATATGCATTGTGAAGAGCATAAATGGCTTAGCAACCATATTAAAGTACCTAATCAAATTGCAACTTGTTAAATACTTCTTATTAAGTAGTTCCGTTGACCATCTGTGGTCTTCATCATCAATTCCACTCCACCAAATGGTGCTTTCCGAGAGCAAATGCACAAGTTACTATAACAATATCTAAATCGCTATAGGTGTGCCTTTAAAATTTGAGAATTTCCCTCGATTTCCATGGGATCCCCTCATCAGATTATGACTTGATGACAATGAGACCACCTCGGGAGCATACCCTTTCAAACAAAAAAAATATTTTTTAAAATCGTTCTACAACTGACGGACAAATCGGCGAAAACACATAAAAATATACGAGTATATATATACGGTCTAATTGAGAAACCTCCTCCTTTTTTGAAGTCGGTTAAAAATGAAATAAAATTATAAGACATTCGTGTTTTGAGTCAAAAAATCCGTGAATAATACTAGGTACTAATAGCCGTGGCAAGTGCGACGCGCGGCGCAGTAGAGCGGCTGGCTTGCGGCAGCTTCAAAAAGGTACCTACTCCTTTGAGCATGCCGCGCGCCGCCAAAAACCATGAGTAAGTCATTGCAATGCTTATCTTATTGTAATAAGGTATAATTTAGGATAATTGACTTTTACGAGGACTTATATTGAAATAGAGAAACTATTCATTTATTAGTTAATTTCGTCATACATCCTAATTTATACCTTATCACAATGGGATAAGACTCACATTACGAAGACTTACAATTTTGCTTATGTTTTAATTTACTTTGGAATAAAACCGAGTAAACTCAACTTTTGCAAGAGGGTTTAGAATGCTTCTGAGCATACACTGAAATAGTTTCATTGGTAAAACTTGCTTATGTCAAATTTGAAAACGCAATAGTCAATGAGACCCACTGGAATCTAACACAAAAAGTAGTAAATATATATTAGAATGAATAAAACTAACGGATGTAATGTTTAACATAAAAATATATTTCCAATATTAGAAATCACAAAAATAATAAGATAGGCACACAACACTTGTCATAGGTAAATTAAACTACTTCATTATGAATAGTATAGAACAAAGTCGCTTGTCTTGTCTCTCTATGTGACCGCTTAGATTAAAACTTAATTACACACACACACACACACACACACACACCACCATTACATCTACATAAGTCACTTAGCGCGTCCGAATTCGTCAGCTTCGCCGTTCGCGCTCGTGTGGTCAAGTCTAGGTACATAAGTTAGGTTGGGTTATGTCGACCGACCGGGAAATCGAACCTAACCTCACTCGGCAAACACGCACAGACCTGCCTTCATCCACTGACGAAGAACGCCTGCTACTGAGGCCAGTTTGGTTTGGACCGCTATTTATACTATCTTGTCTTGTCGCGGCGTTGTCGCGTCGCGCCCGCTACGCGACTGTAGCGGCCGCGACGCGACAACGCCGCGACGCCAGCTGCCTGTCGCGCTAGTGTGAAAGGTATGGCGTGGCGATGTCGCGCTAGAATCGCCACGCGACGCGTCGCGCGACAAGTCGCGCCAGTATGTAGAAGCCTTTAAGAACCAATCACAAATCAAAATATTTTTTGAGCCAATGACAACTTTTGTTTTTTTTTATGTATAACTAATCAAAATTACATATAGAACTACTGAGAACAAAATATGCGTCATAGAGAACCAACTATTGCATCAGAAAATGTTCAAGCCTTCAAGGGCATGCATATATTGTCTTTGTTAAAGTTAAATTCAGTCTCGATTCTAATATGACTCGATTGATATATAAATTTTGTTCTTAAGATATCGAGAATAAGTTGTCATGTAAAAAATATTGAATAATAAGAACAATTTAATATTATAGTAACTTTTGTATACTATCACACTGTTACCAACGTTGTTTTGGTGTATAATGGCTAAAAATAGTCAAAACAGAAATGGCAATGAAAAAAATGTAAATCAAGTGTACTATGTGTACCTAACGAAAAAAAAGGGTAGGTGAGGAAAACAATAGACAATTCTTATAGAATATTAAAATCCATGTTACAGTCACGTAGTTATTAAACAAACAAGATGAGGCTGACGACTACTATTATTAAATAAAACTAAATCGATGCGTGGAAAATCGATTGAATAGTCATGTTACCGCATCACTAGAAGCGCAAAGACAACAAAACTCATGTTTTTATCTGTCATTCCCATATTTTTCACAAAATGGCTGAACTATAGAGACGTGTATCACAACTTATACTCGTCATAATGGAGCTTAAAAACGTTGATTATTCCAACAAAAACAAGTGCACAATTACTTTTTCGAACGCAGACGTGTTGATTTGCGGAGATAAATCTTCATCAGTGTGTAAAACCGACGCGATTTCCTTCCGTGACCGTGTGTGGATTTCCCCAAGAGATTTTCCTTTGCAGTCTTTTCAGAACTTTATAAACTGCTGCAGATTCGTTCCTAGGCCTTCTCCAGACATTGTTAAAGATTTTCGAGTCCCTACAATGTGTGCTTGAGTGAAAATGCCCTAACTGTGAATTGTGGTCTAGTTTACAAGTGTATAGAAAATAGTGTAAAAAGAAATAAATAAAAATGAATTTTGCTATGAATCGGCCCGACAGGCGCCCCGTTTTTACTCCTACACATTATTCCATCGCCAACTACAGTACAGAAACCAAAAAGGAGATGAGAACTACGTTTGGTGAAGACCTTTTTTTGAACAACCTTCATTTCATTCCCGATCCTTTGATGAAAAATTTGGCGGATACGATCATTACTGAGGAAAAAATGGCGCCTAAATCTAAATTAAATAATAATATTAATGTGCAAACAAACGAAGAGATGCATATTGGTTCCGATTATTCCCCATTATCAGGTATTACAAGTTTTTTTTCTGGTGTAATTAATGTGATTACTAGCGCAATGTTTAGTAAGCGAAAACAGAGTGAATTTGTTGCGGAGCAGGGTGGCCAGATGGCGGTAACGTCGATGTGGCACGGCGCCAATACTTTGGATGAAAATAAAATTTTACAGGATGAAAATCGTTCAAATGAAAAGTTTAGTGAGCGTTTGGCGTCAGAAATGACGGACTGTAAGAAAGCGGCAGCTCATTGTCAAAATAAAATCGAGCAGGTCCGTTTGCTATTGAGTAGCAAGCCAGTTCCATGTAACTTCAGGGCTCGGAGACGTCCGAAGAGGGTTTTTGTAGAGGCAAGTTCTGTTGAAGACCGTTTTGAAGATGCCTTTTCTCCAGAAGACTTTGAAAGCATTGCTAGTGATTCCTTTATTGAGTACTCGAGCCCTGTATGCTACCGTGACCATGTTTTCCATGAGATTGATGGACCTAAAGTCAAAACCGAGACCCCTCAAAATATCCCAGAGCATACCCTGGTCTGTGAGACAACAGATATTGTTAAAAATGTACCTGAGATTGTTACTGCCAATGAAAATAAATTAGAATGTGATAAAAAGCCAGAAGTGGTTGCAACATGTGAAGATAAGCTTAATAAATTAAAGGCACTATTGCATGATAGAAGAAAGAAATCAAAACCAATTGTTGAGCCTGAACCTGTTGTTGTACCGGAACTGCGGAAACCTAAAACAACTGTTGTTGTACCAGAACTCCCAAAATCCAAAACAAAAGTAAAGGACAAGAGATTTAAGAACCCAAACCGCACGTGTAGCAAACGTATGAAGTCCAGAATGAGGAAGTCAATTCAAGATGACTTACAATTCCCTAACGAGTTCACTATTGAAGACGCATCCAGCGTAGAAAACTCTCCATCATTGAGTTGCTTAGAGAAATTCATTACAGTGATGAAACCTGAAAAACAATACTTTGACGAAGTATCCGGTCGTTTCGTCCCAGCTTCGGTCACAGAAAGCGAAGATTCATTCCAAATTGTTTTCAACGACTGTCCGAAACTGCGCAAAACATCAGACTGTGAATCGGAGGACTCATTCATCGTCTTCGAGGACTCTCCGGACAGTTGTTACACATCAAACGATGTATTCGGAGAAACCAGCGATTCTGAGGACTACAATAGTGACTCGGACGTGAGTGATTCAGGATGTGGCAAATATTCGTTCAATTTAGCTGCTTCTCTGTCTAAAAGTGTCTGTAATTTAGCGGATGATAGCTTGTATGCAGAACCCAGTGGGGATGAGGTGGACTGTGCAAATGTGAGGGATATGTCGGTCTGTGAGTCTAAAAACCTTGGTTGTGCTGAACCTGGTGGAGTGAAGACTGGTCTGCTGATTAATGACAGGAAGAAACTGCTGAGACAAAATCTACCAGCTAAAACGGTGAGTAGCAGTGCCAATAACTTAAATTATTTTAAATATCACAAAAACTTATGGAATTTATGGACAATGCTTTTTTTTTTATTTAGGCAATCATTATTGTACTGCCTGTACCTATCCAGCTAAATTCTGAATAAAATCTTTTTGCACCTGACTATTTTTGAAATAAAACTCGACAATAATGGATATTAAAAGAAATTGCTGGTGGGTAAAACTCACTAGCAATGAAATTCCATACGACTTTGCTAGCGCCTATTTAAGTACCTCGGAAAGGTCGACTTTGCTCAAAGAAGGTCGTCAAAATGAATGATGATAATCACATTACAAGCATTTTTGAGTAAACCTTACTTACTATTTGAGTCAAAAGAAGTCCACTGCAACAACAATGATTTCAAGCTATTTAACCATTATTTCTAAAAAAGAAAAAAATTAACAAAATGTAATTATATATTTGTTTAACAAGAACAGCTAATTAACAAATCATACTCGCAACTTAAATAAATAATTAAGTAGCACACTAAAATATGAATTTAAATATATATATTACTCTTTGAATTCTAAATCAATGGTCATTCCTAAAAAATATTCAATACATACACTTTTCGTTTACCTACAATAAAAATATACAATGTATAAATATCATAAAGACATCTCACAGAAAAACATTTTAAATACTTAACAAAACATTTCAGCAGCTGTTTGGTAAAAGTAAATAAAATTGCATCAACAAGAAGTCAGTAATCTATTGACTAACAGAATTCTCCTATCTATGAGGACTGTCATATTAAGATAACAGTACACAAATAAACATTGTCAACAACATGTCTTTCTTACATACTATTAGTCTTCAACTCGGTAGCCACTACCTTTCTAGCATATATCATCAGCTATATCATCTTTCACACAGTCCATCGTTTCTTTAGTCTTTCCCTAATCGTATAGCCATTCATTTATTTTATTTTATTGTGTTTGGGTGGCTTACAGCTATCATTATAGAAGTAATAGTGTGGTGATTTATGACAAGCCATTTACAAGCCTCCACAGTTAGCAATAGAGTGTTAATTTATTACTATAATTCCAGTCTATTATTCTCCTACTGTAGGGCAAAGGCCTCTCGCTGTGGAGTTTCTTGCTGGCTCTTCTCCATAGGAAGCAACCAATTGGAACTGTGCACCTAGCTTCTCACGTTTCATAAGTGCCCATGTAGGTTTATGTGAAATAAATTTTTTGTTGATATAAATGACACATAGTCATCATGAATATCTTATAGTTGTATAGATATAATGTAAATCGTCATCATCGACCTGACAGCTGAATACCAGTATTTTACATGGAGTGACTGCCTATCTGACCTTCACACCCGGTTACTGGGTTATAGGTAAAATATTGTAATTATAAACATCATCATCATTCTCCTGCCCATAACCTAATTTATTTGGGGTCTGCGCAATATGACCTTCCATACTTCTCTATTTGTCGTCATCTCAGTTGTCACTCGCTTTCTAACTATATCATCTTTTACACAGTCCATCCATTCACTGAATTCAAAAATATTGTAATTGTAAACAATAATATTAATTCTCTGGATGGAAGTTCTGGATGGAAGAACATCTGTAGATATCCTGCAGGAAATACTGAGACCCTCTCAGTGTTTCCTGCAGGCTTAGTACGAGAACCGTAGAGAAGCGTTTTGTCGACGGAAGAGTAGACAAAAATGACGTTTCTGTGTAGACAGTTGACAGTTTTCTACCGAGATATGTAGACAAGCGATTTCTATTCTACAGTGAGTAGAAATAGAAACCGCCATGCTAAGCCTGCTGGCAAAGCTAAGCACATTAATTTTGTAAAGCTATCATTCTCCTGCCCTTATCCCAATTTATTTGTGGTCGGCGCGACATAACATATCGCTTTTTTCCATACTTCTCTATTAGTGGTCCATCTCGGTAGTCATCCCCTTTCTAGCCATATCATCTTTCACACAGTCCATCCATCGTTTCTTTGGTCTTCCCCTACTCTTATAGCCATCGACATTCATACTCAAGACTTTCCTCACGACATTTTCCTCATTCCTCCGCATCACATGCCCATACCATGACAATCGATTTCCGCACAACTTTTCAGTTACCGGTGCTACTTGACTTCCTCTTCGCTAGTATGCTAGTTATGCAACATCAATATTACCTTGATGACTTTATTAGAGAGGTAAAAAAACAATAGATTAGAAGGAAAACCTTGTTAAAATTAAAATCCTATAACTACCAAAGTTTCCTTTATCGAATAGGTACACCCGCGGTTTTGGTGTCTAAATATTTCGGTATACAAAGTAGGTACATTATTTCTTTATCCAAATAGGTACCTACTAACTTTTTGAAATACCTTAGTTAGGGAGTACCTTATTTAGCACTCCCTATTCTACACCTGTTCTCTAATCAAATCAAAAGTCATTTATGCAAACTAGGCGAGAATCAGCACTTTTCGAACGTCATAATTACACAAGACCGTGCCCCAAAACGACCGCCCTTCACCACTTCCAAGTGCTTTAGCTGGGAAGAAGTGGCGCAACAAACTCCCCAGCAGATCAGCTGTCTGTTTAGTTAGAAAAAACTGGAATCTATACAATAGAATGCATAATAATTTACAGTACGCGCAACACAAAACATTAAATTAAACTTCTGCTAATATTGGCCAATTCTTTCGGTAGGAGTTCAATTCTTCCCACCATCTTCGTTCTGAATACATACGTACGTAACATCACGCCTTTAAAGCCCGAAGGTTTAGGCAGCGGTGTACCTAATAGTGCTCCCACATTTTGCCAGTTGTCTTTAATCTTCGTTCATCTTTGGTAGACTTTTCGCTAAAATGGCCCAAGACAATTTAACTGTTGCCTGCGCCTTCCGTTTCAGTTACTGGCAATCTTGTCTACGTGAGAGAACCCGTGTAATTAATTAAATAACAACTTTGGGATTTCATAATAACAATATCAGTTTTCCTCAAAACGTAGGTATGGTCAACGGCAGGTAAAATTGTAACAGTTGCAGTTGACTCTCACAGCGCCTTTATTCCGTAGATATAAATAAGGGCAGTTTCCGTAATTAAAGTGTTACCACTTACGTGCAGTTGAACGTACGTCATTTATTTAATAGATAACAACCAATTTACTTACTGATAAGAGCACGTTTTTCCTTCTTCTAAATAGGTATGGCGTCGACTAAAACCGGCCAAGTACGAAGCGGACTCGCACACGAAGGGTTCCGTACAGTATTAAGATCGAGGAAAAAAAAACGCCAAAAAACAACACGTTTCTTGCATGGGGTACCCTATCCCCCTTTAATTATCAACTTTATTACATTTTTATTATTTGCTATAGCGGCAATAGAAATACACAATCTGTGAAAATTTCAACTGTCTACCTATTACGGTTCATGAGATACAGCCCCCTGACAGACAGACTGACGGACGGGCGGGCAGCGGAGCTCTAGTAATAGGGTTCCGTTTGGCACCAGATACGGAACCTGAAAAATGGAAGTTTGCTCAAAACTTTATTTTAATTTCTTAGCTCATTTGGAAACCTCAGAATCGTGGCCAAATAACAACAACGTTAAGGAACGCTTGCCGTGGTCAGTCCCTGGATGGGAGACCGTTCATACATTACGAGACCCCTTCGTGTTTCGGAAAACACGTTAAGCTGTTGGTCCCAGCCGTCATTCGTAGATCTTTGACAGAACTTGTTGTGGGTAGTCCGAAGCCTGGAAGTCTTTCCAAGAGTTATCGTGCTACCCAGTGAATGGGTTGTGAAGGCCAGATAGGCAGTCGCTCCATGTAACATATCGGTATTCATCCAGTTAGACTGGAATCCGACCACAACATAGTTGGAAGAAGGCTAGGGGTATGATTTCTACCCTGATTAACGTCGAAAAGATATATCATATTCCACACGAAGCGAGCAAGGATAAGCCTGGGGGGCAACCATCACCTCTTATAGCAGTATTATTGTAATATTACTTCACAGTGGGAAAGTGTTGGAGCTGTACAGGACTTATAACTCCATCTCTTTCTCACGCTGAAGTAATATTGAAATAATACTGCTAAAGAGGTGATGGTTGCCCCCCTGTTCACTCTTGCTTTGAAGGCTGACCCTTCAAAGCAAGACTGAACAGGTATCTTCTGGGCACGCTCGTCTCATCGTAGACCCCAACCATCGCTTTTCATCAGGCGACATCGAGCAAGAGCAGGCCCAATAAGAGACAAAAATAAGTGAAATGGTGCGACATTCTCTCTGATAAAAAATATCTCCTAGATTAGATTTCTATTATTAAGTGATAATATTAAATTGCAAATTGATAACTCTTGAAAATCCTCGATGATAGGGTAATACATTGTTAGATAACAGTGAATGACCGTTCAGACTAAGATAGTTCTGCAAGGTTAATGTCGCTTCTGGCGAGCTTAGACCACTGTCTTGAAGAGCCTGTCTTGATTTATCAGAAACGTGACTACGTAACGGAAAAGATAAACAAGAAAATAGTCCCGTCTGAAATTATAAGGTGCCTACAGATTTGGTCGATTTTGACGGTAGACACGTGTTTTCTCAATCTCAAACAAAATTATAAAAAAAAACAAGTCATTTATTCAAACTAGGGTGAGAATTAGCACTTTTTTGTACGTCAGCATTAAATAAGACGGTCCCCCAAAAGGCTCGCCCATCACCACTTCCTAGTGCTTTAGCTGGGAAGAAGGCGCAACACAATCCCTAGCAGCAGGCTTAGCATGACGCTCTCTATTTCTTCGAAGAATAGACACAGCTATTTCTATACAAAGTGACATATCGTTTCTCCTTTTTTGACAGCCCCCCGTAGAAATCTTTCTACATAAAAGAGGACCTAGACAAAGGTCGTTAGAAACGAAAGATAAAATGACAGATTGAAGAAGGATTTGATTTTGAGATGTCAAAAATGGAGAAACGAAATGTCACTTTGTATAGAAAGAGCGGTGTCTATTCTATAAAGAAATAGAAAGCGTCATGCTAAGCCTGCTGGTTTATTTATTCCATTCCATAATGTAGCCTTAGGTGGTACGACATGGTCATTGTGGATATTGTCGGGCATAGCAATGTAGCAGAGAGGAAAGGGCTTTAATTGACGTTATTAGTGGTTGTTGGTTGTTGTTGTCTTTTTTTTTGGGGGGGGGGGGGGGGGGGGGCAGAATTCCTAACGAAAAAACGTGTCGTTTCTGAAAATTTGAGAAAATCTGTATGCACCTTTAGAGACGGTACAGCTCGATTCAAACTTGATGGCGACTCTGAAGTGCGCTACTCGTTGCGCAGTACCGCACCCCTCACCTCGCTGACGTGAATTTGTTAGCGCAGCAAATCGCCTTATGTAGTTTGAATCGGACTGTAGCACCCATACGGTGCAGCGACATGCGACCACGGTTTTGGTTTCATACAGGAATATTAATAATGATAAAAACTTTGACCTATGGTTGCTAAGGTCAGATAGCAGTCGTTCCATATAAATAATACCGACTGTTACCGACCACAACGAAGCTGCGATAAGGTAGAACGTTTGTTTAAAAAACAGCATCATCTGTCGAGGCTTTTCCGAACTATGTTGGGGTCGGCTTCCAGTCTAAATGCAGCTGAGAATACCAGTATTGTAGGTAACTACATGGAGCGACTGCCTACAATTTTGATTTCAAACTATTTATTAGTGGCTTTTGTGGACAGGATACTAGTTAAGACTTGTTACAGTTGTAATGGCAAACATGTCATTTGGTTTAAATAGGTTTTGATTATTTTATTCATATTCTACTTATGTAGATTCTTTCATATTTTGTGAAGTGAGAGTGTTGTAGAGATTTGTAGACCATTTATTTTTTGTTAAGTACCTGGTACTTCTCGACAGGCCTACACTGTTCTCCCATACCTATTCATACTGTAATTTGAAAACATTGTTAAAGCCAATTATTTTTAAAAGAGTAACCATGGAGTTTCTTACCGGCTCTTCTCCATAGGAAACGACCAATTGGAACCGTGCACCTAGCTTCTGACGTTTCATAAGTGTCCATGTAGGTTTATGTGAAATTATTTTTTTTTTGCCTCTGACACAACACAGTTACTGGGTAACACCATGGTAAGACTGGTTGACATAAAATATTACTTTAAAAAGCCCTAAAGCGCCTATTTCGTACAAAATCATTAAAAGAAATACTACGAGGTCTAAAAAAATATCATGTATCACACCTAATGCGCCAAAGATTACTCCTTAGAAGCACGCCATTATAGACCTTATTGCACATTACTCCTTAAGGCGCTGACAAGAGGCAAATTACCAAAATAAGCTTGTCTTAAGAAAAAATATTGCTAAATCTGTATAGTTTGTGGTAACGAAAAAAATATATGTTAATTTTGAACATATTTCTAAGAACTTGGTTGTTACCAAAACACGATTTGAAAAAAAAGCTCGATACAAACTAAGGTTAAACTAACCTCTTACTTTGAGTCTCATACCAAAATATCTGTAATAAATATCAACATACGTTACGTATTTAATTAATAACAAAAACGTCTTATTTGAATGCTGAACTTGGTTGTTTTTTATTTTCGATTACTCGACTCAATTTAGAGTAAATAGATAATTACTTCATATTTTGCAATAAATTACAAGCGTTACGTCATCGCGCTTCTCTTTCTTTTCTATGCCGTCTGACAGTGACAGCGATTTAGGTGTTGTCAGCGTCTTAAAAGCACGTCATTCTATACACTATTGCGTTCACACAAGGTTTCACATCGGTAACACAGTCACGTGGCGACCTTGATCGCTGTGTTATGAGGAAACGCCATATATTATAAAACAAAGCACTGTTTGTTTGTATTAGATGTTCAAGTAAAGAATAAAATCATCTGATTGAAAGTGTAAGAGTCAAGTTGGACTAAACTGCGTTCAGAATTTAGTTTCCAAACATGAAACATGAGTTTTTGAATGAATTAATTTAATGCAGCTCTTCTTTCTACTAGCTAATATCCCAATTTATTTTCGATAAGCCTTCCTAGTACTTCTGTGCCACACCGTACGGTTGTGAGTTTTCTCTTTTGTTGTGTTGCTCCTATCTATTTCATTTTTAGGGTTCCTTAGAACCCTTATAGTTTTGCCATGTCCCACAGTGGAACGAATGTATGGGAGCGGTTGGACGTAGACATGTCCGAAAAATAAGAGTAAAATTATGCCAAACTAATGATGCCATCTTATTCGATTACTTAATGCCTTCATAAATTGTGGTGATGAATTTCTTCATAACTCCCATATTTCGGGAGTAATTTGAGAAAATGTGAAATTTTACTATGAAAATGAGTGTATCGAGCTCTCTCCCTCCTGATTCCGGGCTTGTTTCAAGTAGCGGTCTCTAATATCGTAATGCTATTACTAAGAGCTATATTTAATACTAAGACACATAGTGCGCCAAATGTGCACTTTCTGGGATAAAAGGAAATGAAAATTTAAAAAAAAAAACGTTTTTTCCCCATTTGTATTTACTTTAAACCGCAGACAGACTTATTAAGAGGTCTATAAATATATTATATATATACAGAAATATATATTAACAAAAATATTCACAAGAACTGATGAGAGTATGACTTTTAAGTAAGTTGATAATAAATTACCTAGTTTCATTAAAAGTACAATAAATAATTAAGATGTAAGCTCTAATTTACTAAGTTACACATTTTAAAACAATAACATCATTTACTTATCTTCGTCATCATCATCATCATCAATTAATTCAAATTCAGAATCGATGTCCGCTAAATCATTTATGTTAACAAATTCGATATCACTTTTCTCAGAATCCGTAAGCTCATAAAATTCCTTAAAAGAAGATTTTTTTACAAACTTATTTCCTTTTGGACGGATACTTGTAACAAGTGGATCAGAAGACAGTAAAAGATTGTGCATAATATCTTCATTGCATGAGATACTGCTATGCTTTCGAGAATGCCCCTCTCTATATTTTCTAAAATCTTTATTTCTAGCCTCAGATGCCTCTTCGGATAGAAAACCAATGGGCACAATTGACATGTTCTGAACTATGTCTGGCCCATGCATTAAAATTTTATGAAGTGAAGAAGGCATATAATACCATGGGTATAACTCCACGTAAAGCTTAGCAGTATCAAAGCAGAACTCTCGGAATTTAGTTACGTTGATCTTCTCTCCTGATGAAATACACTGCAAGATCACACAGATTTTTCTTAAAAGCATAGCATCTATTCCGGTCAGTTCAGCAGATTTAGTGTAGTTTTCAAAAAATCTCCTTGCCGAGTTGCCATTGTTGGTGGATCCACTGCCTTGTTTCACAACATCGAGAAGTAAGCCCGTTTCTCTTCTTACAGCCTCTTGAACTCTTTTCTTCCTGTCATCAACTTGCCTTTTTGCTATATCACCCCTTACTTGCCATGATTTTATGTCTAATTTGTAGGAAATGTGTAATAAGCATTCCATTGAGCGAATCCAAGCGTGAAGGGTGCTTAAGCTATATTTATACATGTCCTCGTTTGCGTGTTTATCTTTGATTAACTCTAAATTATTCATTTCTTTAGGACAAGCCTTGCATATGTCACACACTGAAGCTGCTGTATTGGATATAATGGAATGAATTTTACCATCAATCATTGTCAACAGCAGTTGGTGTTTGACACTAATTCCATCAGTGATGGTGGATGGAGTTAAGGCTTCAATCTCTGCTTCGATTTCAGCCATCTCTCTCTGCACATTTTCTTTGGTTTCCTTTATAAACTTAAACAATATTGGCCGGCAAAATGAAGTGGAAGATGGTCGCTCGTTTTCCCAAATTGTTACACCTTTTGAGACGAGCCGCAGTGGTACAAGACTAATCATAAAATTACTAGCAAGATCGATTTGCTCATCTTCACTCGTCCTTTGATGATAAATGCTTTGGCTAGATGATCCGTCAAAACCCCATTTGCTGGTCAATACGAGCTGTTGATTGGGATTAGGGCTTGCAAATATTCGACAATTTTGCAATTCGAATATTCGATATTTTTTTGGGCTATTTTCGAATAATTCGAAAATTATTCGAATATTAAATAAAAAAATAAGTTTTATAGAAATCTTGTAATTTAATTTCTAAATAGTCTTTATTCAATTCAAACAGTGTTAAATAAACAATTAAAATAACATTTTTTTTTCTTTTAAAAGAACACAAAGGATTAAAATAGGTGTTAGCTATTCTAATCCTTCGTGTTGAACTGCAAATAATCAACTACTTTCTTTAATTAAAATAGCTAACACAATCAATAACAAAATCAACGTATATTTTTGGAAGAATAAATAATGGTCAACTTAATATTGTACTGATGATATCAAAACACCACAAAGCAAAAATTTAAAACAAATGCTTAAAATGTTTTAAAATAAACAAATTTTCTCAAAATAAACTAATCTTCTGGACATAAACAAAACGCAGTCTTATAAAATCAGTTAAGTATGAGTATTGTAATCCTATCCTACTAATATTATAAATGTGAAAGTTTGTGAGAATGTATGGATGTATGTTTGTTATTCTTTCACGCAAAAACGGCTGGGCCGATTTGGTTGAAATTTGGTAGGTATGTAGATAGGTAATACCCTGGATTAACACATAGGCTACCTTCTGCGGGCAAAGCCGCGGGCGGAAGCTAGTAATATAATAAAATCAAACAAAAAATAACAAGTAACGCAATGTATTTGCTGGAAGAAAACACCCTTTCACACTCTACACTTGTAGGTGGTATGCACAGCAGAAAGTCGTATGCTTGGCTCAAATTTATTTGTCTAGGACCTCCTCTATCAAATAGCGCCATTTGCATTAAGATTGACGTTTCCAACTCTTCTCTGCATGTTAAATTTGCTGTAGATGTACAAGAAGTTGCTAAAACGGTTTCATCGATCTTCATCGAACGTCTGATTGCTGTTTTGTTTTTGGTCGAATATTCGAATATCATAAATTTTCTATTCGAATATTTGAAACAGTTGATTATTCGAATAATTCGAATATTCGAATATTCGAATGCAAGCCCTAATTGGGATCAACAGGGGTTTCTAACGACCTAATAAGTCTTCTTGAGGTTAAATCCATCAAGGCTTGTAATTTGATTTTTGCAGAGCTCTCTGTAACTGTGAGATCTTCTTTGGCCGGATAGCACTTAATTTTTTCTTTAACCAACATGTAGTAACTCGGGTATTGAAGAGCTCCTTCTTGAGTGTTGAAATCCCGAAGAGTGTTATAGCGCCATTTCGATAAGTTCATCGATACATAAAGAGCCAATGCCTTCAAAGGGGATATTTCCCGTACCTGAATTGATTTACCTTCAATGAAGGCTTTGATTTTTGAGGCCTCTTCTGGATTCTCCGTCAAGTATTTCATAACATAAGCTGTATCGCTTTGTCCTGCCTTTTGAAGCGCCCTTTCGGCCGAAAACATAATTTCAGCGCTGCTACTGCTGCATGAAAGACTATCTTCAGTGCGTCTTCTTTTTTGCCGGTTACTAAGGTCCTCAAAAGATTTACGAGGACTAGGATGTGTACAAGTTGAAGCATCAGATTTAGCAGGAGAAATTATGGGCTCGATGACGTCACTTATATTTTCTGTAGAAGGTTCCATATTTTCATTCTGTAATTCCGGCCATTGAATTGCAGCCTGTAGCCAAATCTCATGTTTCTTCCGAAACTTATCTGTGCTTCTTCCAGACTGTGTCCATTTTGCATAAATGCGGTAGCAAAATCGACGACACCAGTCTTTTAAACTTGTTTCAGCACTTTCACATAACTGAACACAACTGTTATCTTTTAAAACACTGAACAAATAGTTAAAGTCGCGTAAATCTTTATGTGCGCGTGCGCATAAAGCAACGTGAATATCAAGATTTGTATTAAAATTTGGAAAATACATTGCGAGATTAGCTTGGATACAACGAGGTGTAAATCAACACTGATTTTAAAGTTACTAATAGTGACCTATTTATATAAAATCCAGGTATCCCAGGTATCCTTTGTTAAATATTGCAAGGTAATTAGTTATTGTGATAATTAGTAAATGATGCATGCTAAATTAGTGTATTAAGAGCCATTTAGTAATTAAATAATAGCAATGTTCTTATCAGTAATCATTAGTGCATCAGTTTTATATGTAAACCTTAAGTCCCTAATTATAATCACACTACAGCCGGATGCGGAAAAGAAGGGCGCGTCCTACAGGTCCGTTATGGCGAAGGTGGGTGAGGTGGTGCGCCTCGAGGAGCTCGGCGCTGCCACCGGCCTGAAAATGAAGATAACGGCGACTGGGGCCCGAATGGTGGAGGTCCCCGGCGCGGCCAGTGGCCCGGCCGCTGACGCTCTGGCCGAAAGGCTTAGGGCGTCCCTAAATGCGGACGAGGTCCGAGTGTCCAGGCCCACCAAGTGCGCTAGCATGCGCATCATGGGCCTGGACGACTCCGTGACGGAGGACAAGGTGGTCGCCGCAGTAGTTAGGACTGGGGGGTGCTCTGCCGAACAGGTGAGGGTGGGCACCATCCATCCTGACTCCGCGGGGCTGCAAACCGTTACGGTGAGCTGCCCCGTGTCGGCGGCCAAAAATATTGCGAGAGAGGGCCAAAGGCTATTGGTGGGCTGGGTGTCCGCACAGGTCAAACTGCTGGAGCCCAGACCTCTGAGGTGCTTCCGTTGCCAGGTGGGCGACCACGTGCAGGCCAATTGCACCTCGGAGGTGGACCGCAGCGGTCTCTGCTACCGCTGTGGTCAGCCAGGGCACAAGGCCGGCTCCTGCAACGCCACGCCGCACTGTGCCGTATGTGCGGCGGCTGGCATGCCGGCCGACCACCGAATGGGGGGCAAGGCCTGCACCCCACCCGCCAAAGCCAAAGCCAGGGCCAGAGGCAAGCCCTCCGCCACCGCCGTCACCGCCGCAGCCGCCACCACTGCCACCGCCGCTGCCGTCTCCAACACCGCTGTCGTCGCCGTCGCCACCGTGGCCGCTGCGGCAGGCCCCTCTCAGGGGGCTGGGAAGGAGGCCCAAGAGGGGGCTGACATGGAGTGCCATTAATGGCTCCATTACGCCTCCTCCAGGCGAACATCAACCACTGCGCCGCCGCTCAGGATCTGTTGCTCCAGAGCATGGCGCAGTGGTCGATTAACATCGCCGTGGTCGCTGAGCCGTACTTTGTCCCGCCCAGGGATGACTGGGTGGAGGACCTGAGCGGCTCAGTGACCCTAATTTCGTCGGCCGCCGCCGGTACCCCATCCCTCGAGGCCGTCAAGAGAGGACGGGGCTGCGTAGCAGCACGGTTCGGGGAGATTGTCGTGGTAGGGGTCTACCTCTCTCCGAACCGAACTCTTGCCGAGTTCCACAACTCCCTTGCGGAGTTGAGAGACGTCGTCGTCGGGTTTGGTTCCCTCCCCGTGTTCGTCCTCGGGGACTTCAATGCCAAGAATTTGGCTTGGGGTTCCCGGTTAACTGACACACGGGGCAGGATGGTGGAGGACTGGGCTCTGGAGACAGGCCTGGTCGTCCTAAACCGGGGTTCTGTCCCCACGTGTGTGCGGATGCGGGGTGAATCAGTGGTGGACATCTCGTTCGCCAGCCCCGCTCTGTCGCCGCGTGTAGTTGACTGGCGTGTCATGGAGGGGGTGGAGACCTATTCCGATCACCGGTATATCCGGTTCGACGTCTCCGCCCAGACCTCGGACGCGCCGGTCCGACGGGCCCCGAGTGGTCCGCGGTGGGCGCTGAAGCAGCTGGACCGGGAGCTCCTCCTGGAAGCCTCGATCGTGCAGGCCTGGGTGTCACCACCGGACAGGCCTGCCGACATCAACGACGAGGCGGAGTGGTTCCGGGAGGCCATGTCCGACATATGTGACGTGGCAATGCCCCGGGTCCAGCCTGGACGTGCCTCGCGCCAGGTGTACTGGTGGTCGCAGGAGCTGACGGCTCTGCGCACTGCGTGCGTGGCTGCGCGACGCCGGTACACCAGGCACCGCAGGCTCCGTATCAAACCTCCGGATACGGAAGCCATTCAGGCGGAGCTATACGAGGGGTACAGAGCAGCGAAGACCGCCCTCCAAGCGGAGATCCTGCGGGCCAGGGGGTTGGCCCGCGAGGAGTCGCTGGGGACTCTAGACAGGGACCCGTGGGGACGCCCGTACAAGGTGGTGCGGGATAAACTCCGCCCATGGGCTCCCCCGCTAACGCAGAGTCTCCGGCCCCAGCTTATGGAGGACGTGGTGAGCGCTCTGTTCCCTTCGCGAGGGGAACACTCCTCCCCGCCTATGGCTCCGCCTACTGCGGTGCCTGATGCGGATCACACCGCCGACGACGACGACGATGCTCCGGAGGTGACCGAGGGAGAAATGAGAGCGGCGGTACGCAGGCTTAATCCGGTATCACCGGATGCCGACCTACCTCTGTCGTGTGGTCGAGGCCTATTTGACGGACAGGGCCGTCATCTACCCCGGTCACCAGGGAGTGTGGAACCGGCAAGAGATGTCGTGCGGTGTCCCACAGGGATCGGTCCTGGGGCCGCATCTGTGGGACATCGGATACGACTGGGTGCTGCGCGCCGACCTCCCTAGCGGCGTCAGCGTAGTGTGCTACGCTGACGACACGTTGGTCCTGGCGCAGGGGAGGTCGCACCAGGCGGCGGCCGAATTAGCGGCACGCGGGGTTGCGACAATCGTCGAAAGGATCCGGCAATTGGGACTCGAGGTGGCCCTGCACAAGTCCGAGGCCATGTGTTTTCATGGTCCTCGGAACGCGCCACCGTTGGGGTCCCAAATAACGGTAGGAGGGGTTTCTATCGGCGTCGAGTCGACGATGAAGTACTTGGGACTCGTCCTCGACAGCCGGTGGAACTTCGTGGAGCATTTCCGACGTTTGGCTCCCAAACTGGAGCGGGCGGGCGCTGCATTGAAGCGGCTCCTGCCCAATCTAGGGGGTCCAAACGCCTCCTGCCGGAGGCTCTACGCGGGGGTCGTGCGGTCCATGGCCCTCTACGGGGCACCTGTATGGGCGCGCTCTCTGGCGCTGCGGCCAGCCCGCCGGTTGAGCGCGGCCCAAAGGGTCATGGCCATCCGGATGGTCCGAGGATACCGCACGGTCTCCTGTGAGGCAGCGAGCCTCCTTGCCGGATTGCCGCCATGGGATCTGGAGGCAAAAGTCCTCGCGCACGTATGGGAGTGGCGCGAGGAGGCGAAACGCCGGGGCGTAAGCCCGCTGCCGCGAGAAATCGCGGCACAGCGGACGGAGCTCCGGCGGGATCTCATGGCGTCATGGAAAGTACGGTTGTTGCAACCCAGTGCTGGGCACGCCACGATTGCGGCGATAAGTCCCCTCTTTGAGGAGTGGCTGGAGAGGCGCCACGGCGTCCTCACCTTCCGCGTGACGCAGGTCCTCACCGGACACGGCAGCTTCGGGAGGTTCCTGTGTCGGATAAGGCGGGAGGAAACGTCCGGGTGTCACCACTGTGTGGATCGCCTGGAGGACACGGTGGAGCATACGGTGGAGGTCTGCCCGGCTTGGGCAGAGCACCGCCGTGTCCTCGTGGAGGCGATCGGCGGCAGAGACCTCTCGCGTCCGGCCCTGGTTCAGGCCATGGTACGGAGCGAGAGGGCATGGGCAGCCGTCACCTCCTTCTGCGAAGCAGTAATGCTCGCAAAGGAGGAGGCGGGACGGTTGAGGGAAAGGCAAGTTTCGCGCCCTCTCGCCCCTAGCCGCCGCAGGAGACGCCCAGGGCGTCGGGAATCCCGGGCGGATTTCCGGCCACCGTAGGCGCGGGCTTGCGGACGGTGAGCAATGGGTAGCTCACCGTCCGGTAAGGACCAGGCCCGGGTCGACGGCGCGTCGTATTCCACGCGCGCCTCAAAGAGATGTCGTCAGCACAAAAGTAGGGGTCCACTAGGGCCGATGCCTGCCGGGGTCGCGGGAAGGTACTTATGGGTCACCGAGGCCCCCGCAACACAGGCAACAAGAAGGAATACGGGTGGGTTTTAGTCAGTAAGAGTCTGACACACCCTCCCGCTCCGCCCAGAGCGGGAGAAGTTATTTGATGATTTCCCACCCTAAAAAAAAAAAAAAAAAAAAAAAAAAAAAAAATAATAAAAAAAAAAAAAAAAAAAAAAAAAAAAGTCCCTAATTATATATCCTAATTAGCTTATATCTTCTCTAATTGGCTGCTCAGAAATGTTATTGTAATAAGGTAAACCTTTAGAAAAACGGTTTTAATCAACAAAATAAACAAAAAATAAAAAAATTGTGTTATAAAATAAACATCACTCTTTATCCCAGAAAGTGCACATTTGGCGCACTATGTGTCTTAGTATTAAATATAGCTCTTAGTATTAGCATTATGATATTAGAGACCGCTACTTGAAACAAGCCCGGAATCAGGAGGGAGAGAGCTCGATACACTCATTTTCATAGTAAAATTTCACATTTTCTCAAATTACTCCCGAAATATGGGAGTTATGAAGAAATTCATCACCACAAGTTATGAAGGCATTAAGTAATCGAATAAGATGGCATCATTAGTTTGGCATAATTTTACTCTTTTTTTTCGGACATGTCTACGTCCAACCGCTCCCATACATTCGTTCCACTGTGTGTCCGTCTGTCTGTCTATCCCCGCTGAAGGTCAGAGACGCTTAGTACTAGAAAGCTGTAATTTGTCATAGGTATACATATTAATCACGCCGACAAAGTGCTAAAATAAAATCTTAAAAAAAAAGGGATACCTCCCTTGCACGTAATGTGGGGATGATATTTTTTTTCTCGTCTCCCATAATGTGGAGTATCGTTGGATAGGTCATTCAAAAAGATTGCAGGTCTGTGAACACCATTTTTCAATTCAAGTATCCGTTTGCGTAATATTAAGCTTTAAACTGCTCATTTTTTGTTAGTCAAAAGTGTCAGCGTTATGGAGATGTGATAAAATTCATGGCACTAGTACATATAGGTACTGAAATTAAAAGGAAAACTATCACAGCTAAGTAGGCTTTACAAGTTAACGAGTAATAGTCGACCAACTTAAATTTGCAGTTGGAGAATTGACTGTGACTTAGTATCGATATATGGGAGAACATGTTTATCAACTAATATGTTAAGTTTGTTTTTGCGACAAATTCATCCCAAATAATCCCAACTACGGAATCCTTCATTGTGCGTCGTTTGACAAGCATTTGGCCGGCTTTTTTAATAACTATTTAATTAAACCAAGAAGGCATAATGGGCCCTATCATAATTATTCTTAGGCAGTTGATAAGCAGGGCAGGTCATGGTGACTGTTAATTGCTCTGCACATGATACAACATCGCTTGACACTTCACTTTTCGTCTAATATTCAGCTCCAGGCTTAGCACGAGCACTGTTTTGTCTACGGAAGAATAGACAAAAATGACGTTCCGTGTAGAAAGTACGACGGCAGCAAAATCGAAAGAGTCAACTGCACTTTTTACGAAATTCACTCTTTTACATGACTGATATTAAGTCACGTATTTATAGACAACTACATTTTTTTTTTCTCAAAGTGTCGAACACCGTATTTTGGAACAAAAAATTATAATAGTAATATAATAATGCCCTATTAACAAAATGATGTAAAATAGGAGAAGATAGCCTTGTTCTTCTATTAATTACCATAGTTTTGCATTCAAAACGCTCTCCTGTGAAATCATGATTTTGTAGATAACCATATAAACCTTGTGGCCGTCGACTAGAAAACTGCAAATTGTCTTCACTACCTTAGACAACTGTCAGTTGTCAGTGGGATTTTGACAGTTGGGTATAGAAACTTTCTTCTGAAATAGTCAACATAAAAAGGACCTAGACAAGGATCGTTAGAAACGAAAGACAAAGTGACAGATTGCAGAAGGATTTCTACAGTGCGATGTCAAAAATGGAGAAACCAAATGTCACTTTCTATAGAAAGAGCTATGTCTATTCTTCGAAGAAATAGAAAACGTCATGCTGAGCCTGCTGCTGTAAAGTTACCAAGGTGTTACCCGGTAAATGGGTTGTAGGGTCAAATAGGCAGTCGCTCCGCATATACTGGACTGCATAGGTAGGCTGGATAGACTAGAAGCCGACCCCGACATTGTTGGGAACAGGCTAGGTACGTACTATTGCTTGTTATTTCAATCAGCCAAAAATTTAGGCTGATTCTTATTTTAACTGTAACACAAGGTAGTTAGGTACGATCTTAGTTTTGTTTGTCCTGTACCTGATCTACAGTCTGTTGTAACACCAATTTTATGAGGGCGAGATGCACAGACCGCGCGCTGAATTTACTAATTTATTTTGCTAAGCGTTTTATACGAATATAAACATTAACGTATAAAGTATACAAATAAAGTTTACATTCGTATGAAGGCTCCTTCATACAGGCGCGACACGCGACGCGACACAAAGGCACCGCGTGTAGCACTACAAGCGGTGCCTTTGTGTCGCGTAGCGTGTCGCGCTTGTTTGTAAGAGTCTTGAGACGCTTACTTACCAAAGTTAAAACTCAAACTGCAGTCTGTGACTCTTGCCCAAAGATTATTAAAACGCAACTCCTGTATTGTATTAGTAGATTATTCATTCATAGGTTTTCCATCAGGTATTACTCAATAGGACAATAATAGACTAGCCTATTACATGGAACTTAAATCATGACTGGCGAAATGTATATTAGGGGGTGACGTTGTATTGATATTATTCATACAAAGCTGTATATGTTATTATTCACAGAAAGCTGTATCGTCGAATTTCCATCATTGTTTATCATTTTTACATTACACAACAAAAAACAGAATTAAACTTTTTAATGAATCACTGCTGACTGGACTTTGTAAGGTCATTGTCCTCATTGCTAAAGTAGGTGATCATTAACTGTTTTGTTTTTGTGTGATGACGTAGCTTAATGTGAAAGAAATGCTCTGGGAAAGAAAATTCTTGGGGTTTGGTGGCGCATGTGTTTATTCGGGTCCCTTCAAAATGGTTGTGCTAATTGGTGCTGGGGGCCTACTCCCTAAGCACCAAATCCGTAGTTTCACCCGAAATTACGGGAATTTCTTATTCCGTACTACCTACGGGCACAAGATTACTTCGGAGCCCGAACAGAGCATGAATGACAACACGATTTGACAGTTGTCCGTACTCGCAATGAGTTTTGCCCTTTCGAAAAAAATTATTTGGTACTTTTTTTGACGGCTACTTTCGAAGGGGCCGTATCTTCGTTAACGGACTTACATTCTGTTTAAATGAGTGTCCGTGGAGTTTCTTGCCCGTTCTTCTCCATAGGTAAGGCTACGCTTTGGAACGGGCTTCATCAACGGCTCATTTCTGACTGACCGACTCCTTGACAATTCAAGTCTCTGTAATTGGTTTAATTGCAATAAATGCTTAGTTTTAGTTTGACTCTTATCTTACATAAATACTCAGCTGAATTACAGTATTTTACATGGAGAGACTGCCTACCTGACTTCCACAACTAAGTTACTGGGTAAAACCATACCCCTTTTTTTTTTTTTTTTTGAGGGTGGGAAATCATCAAATAACTTCTCCCGCTCTGGGCGGAGCGGGAGGGTGTGTCAGACTCTTACTGACCATCCGTATTCCTTCCGTTGCCTGTGTTGCGGGTTGCGGGGGCCTCGGTGACCCATTAGTACCTTCCCGCGACCCCGGCAGGAAGCCCGCCCCTACGGTGGCCGGGAATCGGCCTGGGATTACCGTTGCCCAGGAATAATAATGACCCAGGGTGCAATTCCCAGGTCGGGCAAAGTGTTATTGGGTTTTTACAGTAGGATTTAATTTTCTCAGCAGCATTCCTTCCCGTATTCCTTCCTGTTGCCTGTGTTGCGGGGGCCTCGGTGACCCATAAGTACCTTCCCGGGACCCCGGCAGGAAAACCATACCCCTTGGTAAGATTTGTTGTCAGACTTTTTGGCTTCTTCTTCGGTCGGGGACGAAAAGTGTAGAAATGTATCATGCGATGTTGCAGCATGTGCGGTGCAGCTGTTAACTGTCACCTTGACCTGCCCTGCACATCACCTGCCCGAGTACGATTAGGGTAGTGATATCGATGCTACTTGCAACACAAAACCTTTTTCAATTACACAAAGGAAGTATATTTACTCATTACTCAATTACACAACGTACGTGAATTGTTTCTTTACTTTACGATCAATGGCGATTCGCCACGTAATCCTACTCAATGTTTACTATCTGTCTGTTTGTTGCTCAATTACTCGGAAAATGCTTAGCAACTTCTAACAGTTTTTGCGTAAGTTTATGTATGGCATGCAATCTTATTGGGTCCAAGTTACTTGCAATCTGGTTAGGTAATACGTAATTGTAGGAAATAAGGCAGTAATGTACACACCTATTCTGCGTTTCCAATTTCGTTTCCAAACATGTAAACATTTGTGTTTTTGGAAATTACAACTTTAAAGTCCACACATAAAGTTCAGTTTGATTTTTAAGACTTGATAGGTACTAGTCATTCTAAAATCAACTTAATTTACTTTAAGGATGAAGGTGGACATAATATAAATTGGGAACAAGGATTTGAATATGGAATATAGGTAGGAACCTGAAAATTTTGTCTGACCATCTGGAGACCCAGAATGTGCATTTCTTAAATTTACATTCAAGTTAAAGGCACCAGGAATCCGATGGATGCGAGAAGCACAGAATAGGTTGAAGTGGCAATGTTTGAGGCAGGCCTATGTCCAGCAATGGACGTCGCTCGGCTGAAATGATGATGATGATACCATTGAAGTTTGATGCCGTTGTGGGCTTTTGGTGCCAACCAAAGATATTTTCTATAGTGCAACATAATTAAGGGTCGGATAATCGCCGTTGACCTTAGCCATACAAATGCGCGTCGAGCTCACGCCACACCGCCGCGCAGTCGGTTTCATAGGAAATATTTATTTTTAGTAAGGAAAATATGTATACATATTTGACAAAAGTTACAGATAGAATTATAGATAATAAAATAGTCTGTTCGTACAAAAAAAATCCATGAAAATATCAAGTTCAAAAGTGCCCTTTATATTTCAAATAAATAATTTGTCTTTGACAAAAGCAGTGCCCATCTTCGTGGCTGATAAATTCATCTCTAACTCTGTTCTGTTATCTTTTGGCAATATTTTAATGCGTGACCAGTGCGAGTGTGACCATCCATTTGATTCCGAGAACCTTTCGAGCCTCGGAGACCCTTTCGAAACACGTTAAGACCCTGCCTTTTATTCGTAGATCCGTGACAGGTGTTGCGGGTAGTCAGAAGCCCGAAACAACAACCAGTCTCACCAAGGGGTATCGTGTTACCCAGTAACTTGGTTGTGGAGGTCAGATAGGCAGACGCTCCTAGTAAAACACTGATATTCAGCTGCATTATTTTAGAATGGAAGCCGACCTCAACACAATAAGGAAATAGCAGACAGGTGATATATTTTTACCCTCGTAACGTTGCAGAATGTAAACATCCATTATTCTTTGTTCTAATAGTGTATTTTACAAGCATTGTTACCGCTACTGTAACGAATCAGATATTTTAAACAATGATTGTTCATGCTTTCACTCCGTATTGTACCTAGTTCTCAGTGTATGGATCACGATAGGAAAAGATCTTCTAAATAAAACTGCAAAAGTAGCGCACCTGCTCGTGGAGGCGATCGGCGGCAGAGATCTCTCGCGTCCGGCCTTGGTTGAGGCCACGGTACGGAGAGAGAGGGCATGGGCAGCCGTCACCTCCTGCGAAAAATTAATGCTCGCGGAGGAGGAGGCGGGACGGTTGAGGGAAAGGCAAATTTCGCGCCCTCTCGCTCCTAGCCGCCGCAGGAGATACCCTGACCGTCGGGAATCACGGGCGGATTTCCGGCCACCTTAGGCGCGGGCTTGCGGACGATGAGAAATGGGTAGCTCGCCGTCCGATAAGGACCAGGCCCGGGTCGATGGCGCGTTGTGTTCCACGCACGTCTCAAAGAGATGTCAGCACAAGTGTAGGGGTCCACTAAGGCCGATGCCTGCGTGGAAGTTCGAAAGGGTTACCGAGGCCCCTGGCAACACAGGCAACAGAAAGAATACGGGTGGGTTTTAGTCAGTAAGAGTCTGACCTGACACCCTCCCGCTCCGCACAGAGCGGGAAAAGTTATTTGATAATTTCCCACCCAAAAAAACCCGCCGGTAGGATTGTGTTTTGCCACCTGCAAGTAAGTTAAGTGTATTTAAATAGTAACGCATGTCTATACAGGTGGTTTTTTGAACAAAAATACAGAAATAAATATCATTTATCATTTACAATTAGAATAATTAAGAAGTTTTTAGACTCCTCTATTCGTTCCATTTCCGACTATGTTGGCTTCTTCTAAGAAAAAACACGTACATCTTCACACCTCCACTTTAGTGCATCAGGGTACAAATCCCGTGGGGTTACCAAATCATACACTCGTAATTGCATGTGATGGTGAGGTTGACAAAAAGTGAAGTGACAAGCGGTTTTGTTAACCTATTGACCGCCACGTCAAAAAAGCAAAGACGTGCCCTCGGCGCCAAGCTACGACTTATTCCTTAAGACGATGACAACACCTAAACCGCGGTCACTGTCAGATTGCATAGAAAAGAAAGAGAAGCGCGATGACACAACGCTTGTAATTTATTGCAAAATATGAAGCAATTATCTATTTACTCAAAATTGAGTTGAGTGATCGAAAATAAATAACCACCAAGTTCTGCATTCAAATAAGACGCTCTTGTTATTAATTAAATAAACGAATGTTGATATTTAATACAGATATTTTGGATTAGAACTCAAGGTAAGAGGTTAGTTTAACGTTAGTTTGCATCGAGATTTTTTTCCAAAACGTGTTTTGGTAACAACCAAGTTCTGGAAAATATGTTCAAAATTAATATATATTTTTTCCGATACCACAAACTACAGATTTGGCATTTTTTTTTCTTAAGACAAGCCTATTTTGGTCATTTGCGTCTTGTCAGCGCCTTAATATCTGTCAGGTAGTCTTGACCGTGGCTAGTTGGGCACATTTTGCTCTGTCATCTATACATGACTGTGGCGGTCAAGGTTAAACTTTTAACTGTCACCTTGACTTGCCCTGCACATAACCTGCTGTGCTATTTTGATAGGATAGGCAGGATTTGTAGGATACCCTAGCAGGGTAGAGATGATTTCAGTCACTTGATTTAAATCAATTGTTTTGTGCACCACAACGAAAACCGAAACCAGCCAAAAATTTCAATACGACAAGATATCTGGAAGAAAAAATTGATGCTGTGTGGAGTATGGGTGAAAAGAGTCCGTTTGGGGCAAATTTATCAAAGTAGTCTGTAAACTTTGTAATAAAGAATTAATCGGCATAGTAGCAACGTTCTAAACAATCCCTTGCACCTCTCAAAAAAATTAGAACTCGATTCTTAAAAGATCAAAAACATTACATAAAAACTTTTCCGTCTCTCACAAAAATGATCAAAATTATACAAAATGAGTTGATTTCGCGCACGGCTCGTGCAGATTATTAGTCAACGTCAAATTATTTATTTCAAATAGGCACTTATAGGGCACTTTTGAACGTCAAAATTTACAAAAACATAGAATTGATTCTAGTCGTCCCTTCCAAAAGGTAGTTGTATTAGTAAACGATTATAAAAACACTAATGATTTTTATTAACTCTGACTCCTGGTCAAGTAAGTGTAAGGGTCTACAGGATAGATTCCTAGCAGACGAGGCACCCATTTCAGTTTTGCGGCTTTTTAAGCTACGTCAAGAATTATGAATAAAATGATGCAAAGTGAGAGCTTCAAAATGTAATATCTGGCGCAACTTCATCAGTATTTAGATGACTAACATGATACAACTCAGTGCCCTTGCACAATTTCTTTGTGGCTTTCCCAACATGCAACAATGTTGGTGATTTTCATCACTGATCAGTCCTTTAGAAGTTCTATAGATCATAATATTAGCTAGACTATTTATGTCTAATTATATGAAAGTAGTCGTAGAAAAAGAAGTAGGACAAAATCATAAACGAGGTTATCCGGAAAAGAACTGGTCAAATCAAATCAAATCAAAATATTTTTATTTCACATAAACCTACATGGGCACTTATGAAACGGAGTTATTGACATAGCTTGCAGAATAAGCAAGCTGAAGTGGCAGTTAACCCGTGTTTCTTCCGTTGCCTGTTTTGCCAGGGGCCTCGGTATCCCTTTCGGACTTTCCCACGACCCCGGCAGACATCGGCCCTAGTGGACCCCTACACTTGTGGCAGTGGGCTGGCCATGTTTTCCGAATGACCGATGGCCGGTGGGGCAGACGAGTATCTAGAGTGGAAACCGCGTATTTGCAAGCGTAGTGTGGGACGCCCCCCAGCTAAATAGGCCGACGACCTTAAAAAGGTGGCTTGGACAGACTGGATGCGGAAGGCGGAGGACAGGGTTTTGTGGTGCAACCTGGGAGAGTCCAGCAGTGGACTGCGATAGGCTGGAGTTGATTGACATGAAAGTAAGTTTTACAAAACAGAACGATGATGACTGTGTTGAAGATGATATGGCTAGAAAGATAAGCCTACTGAGATGACGATTAATAGTGAACGGAAGAAGACATGTTGCGCTGGCTACTGATAAACCGGGAGCAAGAGGGGGATGAGGCTTAACGAAAATTGTATATTGCCTGCTATTTCTTTCGTGAATGGGTAGATATCAGAACTACTCAAACAGATGATTCTTTTAGGGGTACCAACTGTCCTGATTTCAATCCCCGGGTCGGGTCTTTTTTAAATTGTGTTCTTAGGAATATAAGGCAAATGGGCAAAAGAAACGATGAATGGACTGGACTGTGTGAAAAATGATATGGCTAGAAACGGGGTGACTACTGAAATGAAGACTAATAGAGAACTATTCCAAATAAAGTGGGTAAAGGGCACTGGGCAAGGGAATGATTTTTTTTTTGGTTGGGAAATCATCAAATAACTTCTCCCGCTCTGGGCGGAGCGGGAGGGTGTGTCAGACTCTTACTGACTAAAACCCACCCATTCCTTCCGTTGCCTGTGTTGCGGGGGCCTCGGTGACCCATAAGTACCTTCCCGCGACCCCGGCAGAGCAAGGGAATGATGGCAATAAGAACAAAGGACAATGCCAGAACCTATAATCTTTGGCCCATCCATTAAAACTCGTTATCAAAACTTTTAAAATGGTCTACGTGCACTTGGAATGTCTACGTGCACTGTGGCATGTAACGACACTTTACAGGATCTAATGAGACCAGTCATTAAAGTTCCAACGATTTCCTTAATTATACTGGGAAGAAGTCACAGTGTAAACGGGGAACTACCTTGTTTGTATATAGTCGGTTTATAGCTGATATCAATGTTGAACGGACATTCACTTTGTTATTGAAAGACGAAAGATAACAAGTCTCTTGTATGGTGAAATGAAATGAAATTGTTTATTCTGTAAATAGGATATGAGAATCACTTTTACACGTCATATTAAAAAAAAAAATTAAAAATAAGCTAGATGGAGTCGACATTTCCTATCTGACTACCCCTGAGAAGAAATGGCGAAACAAACTCAAGGGTCAAAGTCTCTTTTAAAGTCCAGACATAATCTTGGGCTTGCGGACGGTGAGCAATGGGTAGCTCACCGTCCGGTAAGGACCAGGCCCGGGTCGCGGTAAGGTACTAAAGGGTCACCGAGGCCCCTGGCAACAGGAAGGAATACGGGTGGGTTTTAGTCAGTAAGAGTCTGACACACCCTCCCGCTCCGCCCAGAGCGGGAGAAGTTATTTGATGATTTCCCACCCAAAGAAAAAAAAAGACGTAATCTTGGTCAGATCATGTGAGGACCATGTAGATCCATGTCTGAAATGGTCTTTTGAGGAAAGAAGCACACAAATTTGAGTGGACCTGTCCAGTCAGTGCAATCATTTATCAGTAATCGTGTGGCTCAACTCAAAACTTAAGGAGCTCAACGACTTGACGAACAATACCAAGGAATGGACATTTGGGTAGGCCGCATAAAGTACTCAAAATGCCAGACTATCATTAAAACTAAGAGAGAAAAAAAGAACATGAAATAAATAAAAATAACCCACATAGTGCTCACATTCACAATAATTAAAGTAATATAATAAGGTCAAGGTACATAAATATTCACGTAATTTTTTTTATAATATTCATCAATGTCAATATGTATAGTAGTTGTATATAATGATGATTTTGCATAATTAAAATGTCAAATTTTACGGTTTTATCACAGGGCTTATCAGAGCGAGCAGCTCAATCCCAAGCTTTTTTGTCTTCTAAATAATCAGAAATTTTGTGCAACTACAAATAAAACATTTTAAAGGGACTACAGGACCTAAACGCAAATTGTGTTTTATTGCTAGCTGCGGTGTGGGTCATTGTTTTTAAATCTTTGTAGATGACCGACAAAAGAATATTTCAACAGTAGATTTGGTTTTCTCCCATACTTACCGTGAACGAGCGAAATTTGTAAGGTGCTCAATACTTTTGGCCAAGGCTGTATGCCACGGTCAATTCTCCAACTACAAATTTAAGTTGGTACCGATTCCCTTGTTCACAAACTAAACTAAATTTAAATTCAGTGCATCTTTTTCTTTCTATTTCATTAAGAAAAGGACAGACGATAAATTTTGGTTTACTCCTGTCAAATTAATCTGCGCTTGACATAAGTTGACGTAAGTAATTTTAGTAGGCAAGTTTCAAATCACGTTTAAACTTGTATGGAGTAGTGACAGGCGCTGATTAATTTGACAGGATTAAACTTAAATTTATCTTCTGTCCTTTTCTTAATGAAATAGAAAGAAAAAGATGCACTGAACTTAAATTTAGTTTATTTTGTGAACAAGGGAATCGGCACCAATAACTCGTTAACTTGTAAAGCCTACTTAGCCGTGATAGTTTTCCTTTTAATTTCATTATATGTACTACTGCCATGAATTTTTTCACATCTATACAACCATTTAGCTGGCAGGGACACTTGACTCTAACAAAAATTAGCACTTTAATGCTTAATAGCGTCTCCTTGAATCGAAAAGTGGTGTTCACAGACTCGCAATATTTTTGAACGGCCTATCCAACAATATCCCACACTATGGGGTAGACGAGAAACAAATATCATCCCAACATTACGTGCAAGGGAGGTAACCCAGAAACAATTTTTTTTCAAATTTTTCTTTTTGCACTTTTCGGCGTGATTAATATGTATACCTATGCCAAATTACAGCTATCTAGTACTAAGCGTCTCTGAGCTACAGCGGGTACAGACAGACAGACGGACATGGCGAAACTATAAGGGTTCCTTGTTTACTACGGAACCCTAAAAATGAAATGCTGTTCGTTGGTAAGCGCATCACTTGTGAACGGCTGGAACGAATTTGCTATTTTTGTTTTAAAATGTTCGAATGTTGAAACCTTATTCAGACATCGGTCTGAATAAGGTTTCTGATACAAAAGTTAGAAAATTGCCCGGAAAAATGAAAGTGCTTTTTTGTATGAGTTATTGAAATTCGGACAGGAGAACAAGGTCTGTCGGGTCAGCTAAGTAGTTCCATTATCCCCGCGTCCGTCCGCGACCGCGTCTCATTTGAATTCGTCCATGAAAAACTGTAACAAATTGTGCAGAATGATAAACTGAACAGCTGAAGCTATTTCTGCCACATTACGATCATCGTTTAAATTAAAACTTTTGGGGTTTGGCTCATCAAAATAAAACATGTTTTGTATCGTAAAATCATATTGTTCATATAACTTCATGGAACCGCTTTTCTATTGTCGAATTTAGTTCATAAACTGCCTAATCCCTTTGGGATTCGATTCCCAGGTCTGGCTAAGTGTTTTTGGGTCAGGATAGGTGTAGACTCCCACTGTATTAAGTACGTCGGACTTCCGTCGAAATGTGTTTGTACCTACTGTACATCACTGCCTAACCCTTTGGGGTAAACGTCCAAACACACTTAACATACGTAGTACGTACGTGTGGTCTTCGTTTCAGATACCTATATCTGCCAATAGCGATAAATGTCCCTTGAAGCGATTGCACGAAGAGAGGGGGACACAGTTAAGTATATAACTACGTCATAGACATTTGTTCATAAACAAGTAACTCGTATCTGAATTTACACTCAAAATTACACAGTTACAGTAGGTATATACTTACTTACACTAAAATAAATTACAATTGAATTACATAAATTACATAAAAAATTATATAATTAACTATAGTGCATAAATTAAACAATATGGCCAACACCTTAAAATTTAAAATAATAACAATAAAATAATAGATTGATAGAATTAATTAGAAATACTATAACTACTATTATCAGCCTATAATGTTCCCACTGCTGGGACACAGGCCTCTCTGTGAGAGGGAGTGGGCCGTAATCCACCACGCGGGCCCAGTGCGGGTTGGTAGATGTCACGTCTTCGAATTTTTGGTTCTAAGACATGCCGGTTTCCTCACGATGTTTGCTTCGCCGTTTTGAGAGCAGTGGTGATGAAATAATTTACACAAAGTAAAGCGCCTGTCTGGGTTCGAACCTACGATCTACAACTGGTAAGTCGCAATAAGTCAGAATGAACAAAATCCAATAAAATTTAAAACCCATGATTATCTCAATAAAAATACAATTCAATAAAATTATATTTCTTCTACAGCATGTAGACACTCATACAATAGGATTTTTTTTAGTTTTATTTTGAAAGCGCTACCTACTGAAGATAGCACGTTTTATGTCTAAAGGCAACCTGTTGAATAATTTTACAGACTGGGCCTCAAGTCTGCTATTACAATAGTGTCATAATGGTCTGTTACGATCCTCATTAATGACGCCATTATATTAGTACATTACCAAACTTGTCAAAATCAACAATTATAAAAACAGTGATAGACCATTCTGACACTATTGTAATAGCAGACTTGAGGCCCCTGGGCCTCAAGTCTGCTATTACAATAGTGTCAGAATGGTCAAAATCATTGATTTCTTAATTATTTTTTTGACAAGTTTGGTAATCTACTAATATAATGGCGTCATTAATGAGAATCGGAACAGACCATTCTGACACTATTGTAATAGCAGACTTGAGGCCCAGGTATCGTGTACTATATTCAACAATTCTTAGGTTATGATTAGTAAAATTTTTATTCTTCAAGTCCAGTCTACGGTGCCTTCCCTTATCTGCCGTTCTTCTACTGTCTCATAGTATTGTATGTATTTGGCCATAAAACTTAAAAGTACCAGTACATAAAGACTGTACTGTAAGTATGCCTAAATTAAGAAAATGTTGTGTACGAATGGAGAATAACAATTACTTTGCAGGTACGTAGGCAGAATAACTTAATAAAGCCAAGTCATGTTAATCGCATGACGACACCTGCAATGCGGCACGGTAGCTATCTGATAACAACTGTCTAATTTAAAAGCGCTCAAATCCATCCAGTTATGTTTAGACAGATAACTGAGTACACTGTCTTCATTGGGCTGTCATTCGTAGATCTCGCAGTCGTTACGGGCAGTCAGAAGCTCGAAAGTCTTACAACCAGTCTTACCAAGGGGGGTCGTGCACTATCGCGTGGCTCCATTAATGGGTTGTGGACGTCAGATAGGCAGTCCCTCCATGTAACATTTTGGTAATCATCTGTATACGGTTAGATTGGTCGGAGACATCAACATAGTTAGGAAAAGTCTACTGCCTAGACTTTTCTTATGTTGATGTCTCCAGTATTCATTGGGTGTCCCTGAATTCGCTAAACGCTTTCAGCGTTTTAGGGAAGTAAATCGAATACTTCTTCGACTGAGGTACCAAAAAAGGTCTCCCATTGTCCCAACTGCTCGAAAACATGCCGATATCGTACGATTTACGAAATTCAATGCATCAGATAGTGCCAAGGTCAGGCATTAAAACAAGTTATTATCGATTTAAAACTAGTTATGATATTCTGGCCGACAACGACTGGTTTTAAAAGCAAGGATTACAAGACTGACCAAACGGTCACAGCGGCAAATCTCAGCGGAGACTAGCCAACTATACGCATTATAATAATAGAATGCACAAGTGTGTTCGCAGACACAGGTGCACCACTCCCTCTTCCCTCGCCCTCGTTCTCTTACAGCCATAATGTTCCTACTGCCATGACACAGGCCCCCGCTCTGTGAGAAGGAGTGTAATCCACCACACGGGCCCCGTGCGAGTTGATGTCGAATTTTTGAAATTTGAGAGAGATATGACAGAGAAAAAGACAAATGTGAATAAGACGAAGGCCATGGTGTTTGAAAGAGAAGAGGATATAACGGTGTGTGATATAAAAATAAATGATAAGAGTGCAAGTAAGTGAATTTGTATATTTGGGGAGTCTGTTTACAAGGGATGGAAAGATTGATGAAGATGTGGAAAGGAAAGTAAGTAAATGCGGAAAATAAAGTGATTGGTGCTATGCATGCGATGGTGACCAAACAGTCGGTGACCAAAGAGGCTCGACTGGCTGTTCATAATGGTGTGCTGATGCCTACACTTATGTATGGAGGTGAATGTTGGGTGTGGCAAAAGAAGCATGAAAGTAGAGTAAATGCTGTGGAAATACGTTCCTTGAGAAGCATGTGAGGTGTGACTATAAATGATAGGCTGAAACATGATGTGATAAGGCAACGGTGCGGTTTAAAGGAAGATGTAGTGCCAAACATTAAGACTCTTACAAACAAGCGCGACACGCCGCGACACAAAGGCACCGCTTGTAGCGCTACACGCGGTGTCTTTGTGTCGCGTCGCGTGTCGCGCCTGTTTCAAGGAGCCTTTAAAAAGAGTATGATAGAGATGGTTTGGTCATGTTGAGAGGATGAATGAAAGGCGACTAACAAAAGGTATTTACAAGGCAGATGTGAGTGGAAATGCCGGGAGGGGGACGCCTCAGAAAGACATATAGCGACCTCATTAATGATGTTTTTTAAAAAGGTCAGGTGCGTAGTACTCGCAACCGGCGTGCGTGTATGACCAGATGTATGAACGTAAACGAAGCAAAAGGAGTATGTAAGGAGCTTAGTAGGTGGCGTTCTTTATTTTCTGCCTACCCCCATGGTAGAAGGCGTGAGTTTATGTATGTGTATGGCAGAGGATTTACGTGGTTTCTAAGGCACGGGGTGTCAGACCGCCAACTCCTCCGGGCTAGAATTTCTTGACAGGATAAACCCTATAACGAACAATACGTCATTGTGGTTGAGAAAGCTAACAACGTGACAACGGAATTACACTAGTAATTGAATTAATTGAACTAATACGTACCTACTTACCATTAATTACTTGAGTTATTGGTATTTCTCATTATAGTATTTTAGTATTTACATCAGCGATGGATAAACCGCGGCCCGCTGTCGGTAGGCGTGCGACCCGCCAACAAATAAAAAAAATGCGGAAAATTGTGAATGTTAACAATGTTATATACCTAACCTAATTACGTACATTATGCGTGCATGGGATGCGGGCGCAGCGCGCAAAAAGAATTGTCACTGCAATACCATGCATCAAACTAAATATTGTAAGTTTTACAAAAAAGGTACCTAATTATATTCTTTTTTAACGTTTACCTACTTTATGAGTCAAAGGCGGCCCGCCAGGCCCGCCTTTGACTTATAAGGTGCCCGAGTGCGAGAGGGGGCTCTATAAGTCTGTGCATCCCTGATTTACATACACCACAATATTATTATAAATCTTTTCTCTCTTAAATTTTGGCGGAATACTTTGAATATTTAGATCACAAAACCATGGGAAGATGATGAAGTCCTACCAAGAGGTATCGTGTTACTCAGTAACTGGGTTGTCAGATAAGCTGACCCTCGACGTAAAATACTGGTATACAACTGCATCCTGATAGACTGGAAACTGACCCCAATATAGTTGGGAAAAGGCTAGGCAGATGATGAAACCATGGGAAGATGAGACGTCGCAACTAGTGAATGTATTAGTTGCGTGACGAAAATAACTGCCATGTTATTTTGACGATCCAATGTCAACAGCTAAAATTATGTGAATTCGTCAGCAGTCTTACGAATGTGTGATATAGTAGGTCAGTGTAAAGCCAGGTCCAAAGCACCAATTTTCAAATAAATTATTTAAAAAACAAAAAACCCGACTGCAAAAACACATAACTGAAAAGCATTATAATCTATATAATTGTGGTATCGCAGGCGGGGACAATCAAAAGTTACACCATATTTCAGTTTATTCGACTGTCTCCGCCTGCAAGACCAAAATTATTTAGATTATAATGCTTGTTTTCCCTTTTCAGTTATGTGTTTTTGCAATCGGGTTTTTGTTTTTTAAATAATTTATTTTATTTCAAGCTTTTTAGTTTTATTAATATGTATATTTGAAAATTACTCATTATTAGCTTTTATTTGATACCAATATTATTGCAATTAATTTAAAAAAAAAAAATCTTCCCCTCCTTTCTTTTTGTATTTGCAGATGCAATTTATAAATATTATGTAGCCTATGTCACTTCCACAATTAAGACGAATCTAAGGACACCTCATATGTTAAAATCCATCAAGCCGTTTAGGCTACAGAGCGTGCCAAAGAAATAGACATACATACATAGATACATACATACTCTCGAAAAACATTACCCTCCTGAGGCAGTCGGGTAAAAAAATATGTTATCAAAACATGTAAAATGCCAGCTGCGACTTTTGGGTACTTATATAATGTTTTTGTTAGAAAATCTCCTTTAAAAACCGGCCAACTGCGTGTCGCACCACGTACAATGATGGGTTCCTTAGTTGGGATTACTTGTGACGAATTTATTCCAAAAACAAACTTAACATTGTAGTTGAAAAACCTGTTCTCCGATACATCGATATACGTCACGGTCAATTCTCCAACTGCAAATTTAAGTTGGTCGACTATAACTCGTTAACTTGTAAAGCCTACTTAGCCGTGATAGTTTTCCTTTAAATTGTATTATAATGTACAAGGGGCGTGCCGTCCATAGAGGCAATTAGGCCTAGCCTACCCTACCAACAACGCCAAATGCATTTATTTTAACTATGTAATACAATAATACAAAATATAAAAAAAAAGTTAAACTCCTGTTAAAACTCTTATAGCAATTTGTCGCAGACGCCACGTGACTCATAGTTCGACGGAGCTTACGTTTTACGTAAGAAAGGCAAGCATTCGTTTCGTCTACATTCCGTTCATAAATTTACGCACATACAGTGCCGCCGTTCATACAGACAAAAATATACACGAGTGTATATTTTTGTCTGTATGAACGGCACACAATAGGAAACCATTTCAGGTTTAAATTAGGGGCGTAACTCCGGCGGCAGGAGCTTGGTCCTCATTGGTTGTGTGTAAAGTGAAGATTTAATGAATGAAAAATATTGAAGACCAGGGTTCCCAATTTTTGGACAATTCCCCGAATTGCGGGGAAGTTTCCTTCATGACTACCAGACTACTAGAGACAATTAAAAAAGAAGGGTGGTATTGTTGAATTTATACCTTCCAAAAAATTATAAATTGTAAGGAATGGCAAAAGTCCTATTAAAATAAATAAAACTTCATAATTTTTTATTTTTCTTCTCATATTTGGGAAATTTTGTTTGGTTTTTGGGGAGTTAGGAAAATAAGTTTCGGCAACACAGTCCAGTGTGTCAGTGTTATCCGGCAAAATATGGTAGTCCCTTTTGTGGAAGAACACGGTATGACAGTGATACAATTTTAATTGGTAGTGTTTGTTTCATGTGACAGTGACACGTAATTTATATGTGATCTTGAATGTTTTGCTGTTTTAGATCTTATTAAGTTATAAGTAATTAGTTTTGAAACGTAAAGTAGTGTAAAGATTATGTGTTGTGTTATTATTTGTTTATTTACCTAAGAATGGTGTTCTGTTGTGAAGTTTGCGCCGATAATGTGTTGGTTAGGTTAGGTTAGTCGCACTTCGAGTGGCCCATGCAGCGACATACGGAGTTCCGTCGGTCACAGCTCCGCGCAGCCCTGGTGGCGGAATGGCGGGACAGGCTTTCACGCCCTACCGCCGGCCTCGCCACCATCGAGGCGGTCCGGCCAGTGCTCGAGCCCTGGCTCGGGAGGAGGCACGGCTCCCTGTCGTTTCGGGTGACGCAGGTGCTCTCGGGGCATGGTTGCTTTGGGAAGTACCTGTGTCGCATAAACAGGGAGCCGGACGCCCGGTGTCACCACTGCATCGACTGTCGGGAGGACACGGCGCGGCATACGCTGGCAGAGTGTGCCGCTTGGGAGGAGCCACGCCGTGCCCTCATCTCAGGAGTGGGCAGTGACCTGTCGCTGCCGGCCGTGGTCGAGGCGATGGTCGGCAGCGAGGAGTCTTGGGACGCGGTGGTATCCTTCTGCGAAACAGTCGTGTCGCAGAAGGAGGCTGCGGAACGGGAGCGGGAGATCTCTTCCGCTCACCCGGCCCGCAGCTGGCGCACCGGGCGTTGGCAGAGGGCAGACAACGCCCTCTTCCGGCCCCCCTAAATGGGTCCAGGGACGGCGGACTTGGGGACGTCCGCCGCCCCCCATCTCACTGGACCCGAGGTGGCGGCGCGTAGTGTTCCACGCGCGCCCCTTTCCGACGTCTCGGGGGGGGTTTAAACACCTCACCCTCCCAGACTTGAGGTGGCCCGCAGAGGCGGGCCGGCACTAGCCGGGGATCGTGGAAGTCGCATTAGATCCCGTGATCCCCGGTGCAAGTGTGAGACGGGAACACCGGGGTGGTTTTTAGTCAGTAAGAGTCTGACAGACCCCTCCGCCTACCCCAGGGCGGAGGACATCCATGAGGATATTCCACCCCGGGAACAAAAAAAAAAAAGGTTAGTCGCACTTGTCGTTTAATGATAAGATTCAAGTTGTGTCTAAAGGTAGATGTGTGCCCGAATTAAGAGAATTAATCCAAAAACATGATAATTCATGACTTCGGATATGTTGCAAGTGACGTGTTCTGTAATTATCACACACCCACTTGGTTATGATAATTGAGGTGGCCGAATCTTTCTTCTGTTTGCATTGTTAGAAAATCGTGTTTAAAGCCTTGAATAATGTGGTGAGTTCTTGTATGTAGAGCCGCGCTGTGATGTTGCGCGAATTAGTTTTTTTTTTTTGGTGTCAGTATGCATGGCCTACCCTCTGTGTAGAACCACTGCACGCCACTGAAATGTACACACGGCTACACATCAAGCTATACATTTCCAATTTACGCTGACCTCGCATTGTCCGGTAATTCTATACAATGCGAAATCAGCTTATACTGGAAATGTATAGCCTGATGTGTAGCCGTGTGTACTACTGCCATGAACTAATTCACATCTTCCTTGTTTGCTACGGAACCCTAAAAATTGAGTTCCGATGAGGGAGATGTGTTTGCTGTTCTAGTAATAGTAGATTTAGTTCTACAAAGAAGAAATATAAATAGATCCCGTGTCCGACCGTACCTCATCGTACCACGAAACGTCTTCGTCTGGAGAGAACTAACACGAAATTAGTGTCTACACACCTGCACACCTTTTTTTTTTTTGGATGGGAAATCATCAAATAACTTCTCCCGCTCTGGGCGGAGCGGGAGGGTGTGTCAGACTCTTACTGACTAAAACCCACCCGTATTCCTTCCGTTGCCTGTGTTGCCAGGGGCCTCGGTGACCCATAAGTACCTTCCCGCGACCCCGGCAGGCATCCGCCCTAGTGAACCCCCACATTTGTGCTGACGACATCTTTTTAGGCGCGCGTGGAATACAACGCGCCGTCGATCCGGGCCTGGTCCTTACCGGACGGTGAGCTACCCATTGCTCACCGTCCGCAAGCCCGCGCCTACGGTGGCCGGAAATCCACCCGGGATTCCCGACACCCAGGGCGTCTCCTGTGGCGGCTAGGGGCGAGAGGGCGCGAAACATGCCTTACCCTCAACCGTTCCGCCTCCTCCATCGCGAGCATTACTGCTTCGTAGGAGGTGACGGCTGCACATGCCCTCGCGCTCCGTACCATCGCCTGAACCAGGGCCGGACGCGAGAGATCTCTGCCGCCGATCGCCACCACGAGGACACGGCGGTGCTCTGTCCAAGCCGGGCAGACCTCCACCGTATGCTCCACCGTGTCCTCCGGGCGATCCACACAGTGGTGACACCCGGAAATCGCCACCCTGTATTTATGTTTATGTTAGAATCAAAGTTGCAAATATTTCCGAAACATCGTCCATAGCGCGTCATGAACATGAATCATCATGACATTCATGACTCACAATGATGACATGATGACGCTCTGACTGATGCGGCATTTCGTCATTTGTTTATTATTGTTGACTTGAGTGAATTAGTAATTGTAATAGATCTATTGTGCTTTCCGTCGAATTTTTAGTTTGAGGGCCAACGACCTCGATTTACATAGCGTGGCAGAAAGTAATGTTGGTGAAATTTTGCAAGGTCTAATTCACAAGTTTTAATGTAATAGGTTAATAGTTGTCATTAATTTAGAGTTAAACCATAAACCGTCCATAGACACATGCAACAGACACTAGTTGAAATGTCTCTTGTGCCTGTTTTACACCTATTTTAAAACTGCGCTTCATCTATGAATTACTGCTATAATAGGCACAAACCACTCTACATTAAACGGGGAAGAACCATATTATATTTCCTTTCTCATTACATAAAAATAGGTATGTAACATATTATGTAGAAAAAGAAAATGGAGATCTCGATAATCATCTCTTATTTTTTATTTAACAGTTTATGTACACACATTTAAACAGACAAGAAGAAAGGAACAGAAAAATACGTACAAAGGTGATGCTTATTTCTAAAGAAATCTCTTCCAGCATACCTGCGGTAGGAAAGTAGAGACAGAGATGTAGACACCTCATTATGTCTTATATCACTTTGATCAAAGTCTAACGTAAATATCATGTGCGTAGTACTTGCAAGGATCGAAGCAGGTGGCGTTGTTTCTGCCTACCCTCATGGGAAGAAAGCGTGAGTTTATATATGTATGTGTGTATGTGTCAAAAAACGTAAGAAAAAGCACACAATTTTCCGGACTACCTTAGAACATCCCCCTTAATTAACGATATATGACACTAATCAAACATACCCAACCAAATAGGGAAATTCGATGAACTCGCCCACCAGTATGAATGGCGCCCACGTTAGGATCATGGCGACTTATTTTAAAACGGGATTTCACGGTATTCACTGGCGTAGATGTGATATTACGTCATCAGTTATAGTTAAACACGACCAAAACTGTCCGTGATGACTAAATAGTAGTGATGCATTTTAGTAGTTAGTCTTTTCTTGGTGTACCTACTTAAAAAAAATGTACGGAACCCTTCATTGTGCGTGGTCCGACACGCACTTGGTTTTTCATACATAATTATTATTCCTCACTCATTTCATCCATCTTTTCTTTCATATCATTCGTCACACATTCCATCCATCTTTTCTTTCATATCATTCCTCGCACCTTTTCTTTGACCTTCCTCCCCCCTCCTCTATCCATCAATATTTATATTCATCATTCTTTTAGTCACTTTCGTTTGAAAACATCACTTAATTCACAGCACACAAAAGAAGTGGCTTAAATTTGCTCAAACCGCTATACGCAATGCAAAAGCGAAGTGGTCAAAGCACATTCTTTCCCCGTATGAGAATAAGTTGTTCCTCTTTAAGTAGGAAGAAAAATACGAGCTGATATTAAACTGACCAGGGTCCTACCATAATCTATCGCAGGGCAGGTCGAGCTGACAGTTATCAGTTACACCGCACATGCACAACATCGAGACACTTCACTTTTCGTTTAATATTGATCTGCGACGAGTGTATGGTAAGCCCCTAAATAATTAGTCATGATGAAACGGCGCGTTGCTGACCAGATGTATGACCAATTCGTTACATGTCTCTTTCGCTTTATTAATAATGCCTGTTTTCACTAACACAAAGTGGCATCTAAATAAAAGCGCGCTGTTGGATTTCCAACGCTCAGTTCTATGGCGAATGATGAAACTCAACAACGCGTTCTACGAGAACTCAGGCATATAAGACTATTACATCCAGCTCGAGTCATACAATTGGCTACAATTCAATTCGTTTAGGAGTCGTGAAAACGGTTTACGCTCCGTTAGGATTAAGAGCGCGAACTGAGTCGTTAAGATTTGTATCTTGACATAGTGACCGACATAGAATGTTGGTACTGAGGTCACTGGCATTATCCGAATAATAGACATGTTGTACGTCCGCTTGGCGAAGCAATAACCACAGAGCATGGAGACCCTTCAGCAGCCGCTGCTAGAGGCGGCATCCTCAACACTTCAACCTCAAACCCTAAACATTAATATCAATTAATCCAATTACAAGCACTTGAGTTTTCAAGGAGCCGGTCAGTCAGAAAGATGAAGCTAGTTGTCCATTTCAAAGCGTAGAAGGTTCCTATGGAGAAGAACGAGCAAGAAACTCCATGGATATTCTTTTAACCCGGGACAAATGACGTGAATATAATTACGCCGACGATAAGACAGGGTCATGTTTACCCGTTTTGGGTTGATGCACGTGTATCTCGCTGTGTAGACGTCGTCGCACTTAGCGCACCCGCGGTCCGGGTAGAGGAAGGCCGTATCTTCAGCTACACAAACGCTCAAAATGCACTGTCGTCGTAACAAATAATAACGACAGATTTAAGTCGCCCCGGGTCAGTATGACCCAGCGTCATTGGTTGAAAAGAAACATTGGTTACATCATAAATAATTTTAAACTATATATGTATATATTAAACTACTTATTTTATTTAGAAACGTACGTATGGAAACTGACGGCTATGAATGGCGGTCCATGACAGAAGTTGTGCTCTCGACTTTCGACGCCACGAATTTGATTGGTACTGCTGTCTCCAGACACTGCCGGCGTGACGACTCCATGCTCTGTGACAATATCTATTGCTCTAGCATTATTTGTCTTGTAGAGACAAATGATTGAGAGCTGAGAGTAATTTGTCATTCACGATAGTGGAATGGGCTAATTACACCGAGCGAAAATTCGTTTTCACGTCAAAAGAATAGTGGATAGTTGTTTTTAGCATACCTAAGCATTTAGTGTAATTAAAGAAATGGTGTAGTAAACAAATATTCTAGGCCAGCAGTTATTAATAACTATGAACGAGTCAATTTCTGTTAATGATACGTTAAATTTTTCTTTAATAAAATACATATTGTATCATTATTTTGGACCAAAGATAAAGATATTTAGAATGGTTCAAATATACATGTCAACGTGTGTATTCCCTTGTGAACGTCGCAGAACTCGCTGTATTATGCATTTAATACTATGTAGGGTAACTGCTATAGTAATTGGTCATGCTATACGTAACTGGCCACTCTTAACAAAAGAGGTAGAAACAAGGTGATGTGAACTAAAACGAAAATATAATAGATACAGGAATATTTTTTGTCCTTTTTATTCATGGGCTTGCTTGCATTACCTTGTTTGTACCTCTTTTGTTATGAGTGGCCAGTTACTATAGCGTGGCCAATTACTATAGCAGTTACCCTACCTTCATAATATCGTTTACGATAAAAATAAGGTCGTCTACGATACGTCGGCCAGGGTTCGATATGTCCAGCAGTGAACGTCTTTCGGCTGAATAATAATGACGATGATGGAAAATAATTTAGACGGTTTATCTTGTAATGTTAGGAGTTCGCATTGTGTCGATTCTAATCGTTCTAGTGTTCATGTTGAAGTCACAAACTGAGTTCTAACGTCTGTATGCTCTTGTCTCCAGGTCCAGTTCTCCGACCAGCCACCGAAGGTGCACGTGATGCGGGTGTGGTCGTTCGCAGCAAAGCAGGCGCGAGCAGGCCATTGGGAGAGATATGCTCTCGATAGGGACAGGTTTAAGCGAAGGTATGTTACTTAACCAGTACAGTTTATTTCCGGCCAAGTGCGTGTCCGACCACGCACAATGAAGGTTTGAATTTATCCCAAGAACAAACTTATCATTTTAGTTGAAAAACATGTTCTATACATTCCAACTGCAAATGTAAGTTTGTACGCACAATATTGAGAGATTTACCATGTTATTTTAAGACCATAGACTTATAGGTTTTCCTGTAATCTATAAGTATAAACCTGTTTTCAGTATTTTTTCAAGAAAATTGGCAGTCATTCAAATTTTTCCTCCAAAAGTAACCTCATATTCAATATTTATTTATTTAAGTAGGTACGTTACACGTCCGTGTTTGGGTCATAGGAATTCATATGTATGGAACAAATTGTCTGTGACAGACAGACAGACTCACGAGTGATCCTATAAGGGTTTCGTTTTTTCATTCGGACTCACGGAACCCTAAAAAGTATTCCATTCTATCTAGCCTGTTTTGTCCCACTGCACCTTTCTCCCCCTTTTTCACTGAGAGATAGACCTTTAGCAGAAACCATAAAAATGCGACTACCTAACTTCTGATCGTGGGTTCGATTTCCAAGTTTTCTACAAAAAAAAATCCTCAGTAGTATAATAATGCTACTGAGGATTTGTTCAGGAGCAGTCCTGAGTCTGGATTACTGCCCATACCTGGCAAATGAACTAGCTAGGGTATATATACCCACCTCTGCCAAACCCTGCGCAAGGTCTTGTTGAAATAGGTCAGAAGTCTAGGCTGTACGAAGGAACAAACTTACATACAGACATAGCCATAGCCAGTGAGAATTATAACCTTTCTCAGCCGTAGTTGGCTTGACAGAAACTATCCAAACCGCCATTCTCAAAAAATATTTCTTAAATTCCAGAATCGCTGACGTAGAAGTAGCAATTTCTTGGGTCCTGAAACCCCAACACCGCTCCAGAGTCATGTTCCAACGATTCATGCCTTGGTGGAATGCACAGAAGAGAAAAGAACTCGCTGAGAAGAAGGATAGAGAGGCACAGGAGAAACTAAGAAGAGAGGAAGAGGTACTAAGAGCTACAGAAGATGAGAAACAGAAAGCGATCACAGAGGAAGGTGAAAATACTGATGTAGTGCCTTCAGGGGACGGTGATATGAAATTAAGTGAAACAAATGAGGTTTTAGTAAATGGAGACGTATTTAAGAATGGTGTCAATGAAGAATTCATTAAAGCGACTGATGTCTCAGAATCTAAACCTGATGTCACAGAAACTATCGAAGTTGATATGAAAAAGAGTGAATCAAATAAGGTTTTAGCAAATGGAGAAGAAGAAGTATTTAAAAATGATGTCAAAGACAATTTAAGAGAATTAAGCAAGGCGGCTGACGTCACAAAATCAAAGAACAATTCAACCAAGTATGTTACGAAAACTGAAATAATTCCTTTGAATGATAAAGTTTTTGATTTGAAAGCAGATTTTGTTAAGCAGGCCATTTTAGATACTTGACAGGGCAGAGAATCATTTGCCGGTAACAGTATGATATTGGGTACCTTATCACAGCAGAACCAAATATTTTGAAGGTAAAAATACAGCTTAATTAAAAAAGATGGATTTAAAATGAGATGTGAAACCCTTTTAAAAATATATGTATTTAGTATAATTAGGGCTGATTTTTCCAACTGCAGATAAATAAAGAAAAAATGATCTTAAATCAGCCATTAAAAAAATATACTTTATAATATATATTCTAAAATATAATGGAAAGAAAAACACGTTATAAATTAATAATACGTTTTATCTTTGATCTTGAAAAAACTATCGTATCGTATCTATTAAATACCGTTTTCAAATAACAGGACACGCTTTTTAAACCTAGGCCACATTTGAGGCCAATTTCACACCTGAATTACAGATTCCGTTGTGAAATTGGCCTCAAATGTACACATGGCTGTTCCATTTTGTGACCTTTCCATATTTTGAAGGTAGGCAAAGCCTTTCTTAAGTCTTAAATGATAATACCAGCCTATTATTGACCCACTGCAGAGCCAAAGGCCTCATACAATGAAGGCACGAGCATTCAACAGCACGATCTTCTTGGCCTGACAAAAAATATTAGAAATAATTCTATAGTTTAAGTAATTTGAAGCGTGTCTGGCTATGACAGGCTTTTACTGCTTAAATTATGTTTTATCCAAACACGAGATAAGGCCAGGCCTTATGCAAGATTCAAATGATCACGCCTGTATTCTTCGAGAAGGTGGGCAGAGGTTTAATTACACCTACATTCCGCCAGTTGTGTTCAAGTCCCATGTTATAGGGGTCGAGACTATTGCCAAGAAACGGTTCCTATTTGTGTTGTGTTACTGCTTACCCAATATCTTAACTAAATACTGTCAAGTGCCTAAATATAATCACAAACAAGAGACTGATACTATCTGTAATGGGAGTGTTTATAACTAAATGGTACTGAGAGCAAGATTTTATTTTAGACCGCACTTTGATTAAGCTAACTTTCGCATACGAATTTGAATGTTATTTGTAAAGCGTTAATGTCCATATTCGAATTATGCGCTTGCTCATATTGGTTTATACGAATATGAATATTATTAGTATAAGAATAAGGTTTAAATTCTTATTGAATTACCATTATTCGTATAAATGTTCATATTCAAATGATGCCTAATCACTTTCGCGAATTTGAACATTATTTGCAAGTGAATGAGGTTCATATTCGTATGGAACGATTATTTTACTTAGTAAAGTCAAAGTTCGATTTATGAATCTTGCCCTAAAACTAGATTTACAAAAACATTATTTCTTTGCACGTATTCATGTAGATTCATATATTTTTTATTGAACTTTTCAACAGTTCGTAGCTCAGTAATAACAGGCGCACAGAACGATCGATCAGGTAAAGTTACATTTGCAAAGGTCGGTCCGTGGATGGATGACCATCTTTACATACCGAGCTGTCGACTATCATTGGTAAATCTTTGACAGTCGTTACGGGTCGCTAGAAGTCCGAAAATCTGTCAAGGGCTATCGTGCTACCCAGTAACTGGTATCCAGCGGGATCTGTTTAGACTGGCAAAAAGGCTAGGCAGATGATGTAAAGAAAATTATTGTTATTAGGTACTTATTTCATCAATCAAGGAATGGCCCAGCCATTTTGTCTAGCAATTAATGTTCAAAATAGATCTTTAGAAAACAGTCCAATGTTGGAAAATTCAATAAAATATAAAATATTCACTTATATTTTTGCAACGGTAGTCCACATTTTGTTAATATTACTTCCTAAATTGTACATAAGATGATAATATATTATATAAACATTGTATAAATGTGTATAAAGAGTCGCTTTAACGTTTCGTATTTATATAAACTTGCCTTTTTGTTTTGACCAATCCTTGGCCTAACCCAACGTCAAATAAAATACAAGAAAAATAACAAATTAACATTGTATTTTAGTTGTTATACATAAATTATCTAAACTAATAAATTATATTTATATATTTTATATGTTTTGCAAACTTGTATATTTTTTTCTAAATTCATTCATAAGGCCATGGCTTAGTCCAAATCAATTTATATAACTTATTGGCGTGGCCCGCCATTAAATGGCCGACAATTTTACAAGGTTTAATACTCAATATTTTAAACGCAAAAGGCCTGTACTCTAAATACTGGCCAAGGCAAACTTCTCTGATATAAAATGTAACACCTAAATAAATATACATATATTGTATACTTTTCAAAAAAAATTACCTAAGCCACAAAAATAATAAATCATGATTATTTATAGGATTTATTTAAAAAATCACGATTTTTTATTTAGGATTAATTTTATCAGTCCAGGACAGCTAATGAGACACAATTTATTTTCCATTGTTTGGCTCCGAATAGGATACACGCGCCAGGGGCTTCACAAGTTAAAAAATCATGATTTTTTGGATTAATTAAAAAAAAACCGTGATTTTTCCAATCCTGACGAAATTCATCCTTAATGGTAAGACAAAGGTGCTGTCAATGTCAAATTGTTGCCACATATACAAGACGTTTCCAACAACATAAAGACATGTTTTAGAAACAATGTCGTGCAACTGTCTACTTTGAATACGAGGCATTACAAAAACATAGACTTTTGACGGCCACAGTCATGACAGACAGACCAAAATGTGCCCAGCACGCCACGGTCACGACTACATGACAAATTTTAAGGAATAATTCGTGTTTGCTTTTTTGACGTGGCGGTCAATAGGTTAACACGGAGCGAAATGTAGCGATTGTTGCCTAGTGTGCACCAGTCTTTATCGTTCATATTAAAATACCTGATTTAAATGCGTGCAAAATTAATGGGGAATAATATTTACGTTATAATTATATATATTTCCTTTTGTTATAACTATGTTAATACAGGGTCAAATTAAATTAGCTAGCGAAACTGCAGACGTGAATAAAAATAAAAACCATTTTTTTTTCTTTGGGGTCATCGACCGCTAGTGTTGTTACTGGGAGTTGAGATTTTTTTTATTTTATCGCGTTTAGTTATCTATGTACCCATCACATCTGTGAAGTTTACACAAAAAAAACTATTTTGATTTTCTAATATTTCAAGTGACCACTACCGGTAAACACCGGTAACCCCAATAAAAACTGTCAAACTAATTTATTTTCTGTTTTATCACGTTTAGATATCATCCATGTGTGTGTGTATGTGTGTGTGTCATGTGGTCCTGGGTTCAATTCCCGGGTCTGGCACAGTGTTATCGGGTTTTTCTATTTTAGAATTTCTCAGTAGTAGCCCGGAGTCTAGATTTGTGCCTGGTTGATGGCAATAGGCTCGCCCCCTATTACATGGGACTTAAACATAACTGGCGAAATGTGGGTGTACCACAGGTACACCTCTGCCCAACCCTTCGGGGAAACCAGGCGTGATGTTATGTTATGTTATGTAAATATAACCATCACGTCTACGGAGTTTCCCTAGCTAATTTAATTTGACCCTGTATAGAATCATGTTGAAAAAAATTAAATGTGATCCTTTTCAACAAGCTATGGAACATTTTGTAATATTTTACTATGGAATAAATAACAACGGCTGAATTTGTTTGTTGTTGAATTATTATTTTTTTTCACATCAAATTATTGTAGTCACATAAAATATATGAATATTTAAACTCGCAATTTACTGTTCTACAATACACCGTGTAAGGCACATCGACGCGCAAACTGTTACCATGAATTCAGTCTATGATAGACCCACCAAATTTCTGCTTTTACATATATTTACACCGTGTATATTCAAACATTTAATAAACCTTGGAATATCATGGAATCTTATGTTAATTTATACATTTAGTCATCCAATCACAATAAGTAACATGAGATTTCACCAGTAGTGCTTACACACTCTTAGGCGTCGCCTCCACAGACGAGAGGATCGCGGCGATAGTCATGCTGTGCCTTCAAATGATCGCGACGATATCGCAGTGTGGAGATTGATTCATAGTTTCTATTGAATTTGAAGGCGCGACGAGACCATCGTCGCGATCCCTGCCCGGCCTATCACCTGCACAAGAATTAGTGTAGGGTCTCCTGTTCATTACAAAGTTTTATTTTTATGTCGAACCATTATAAAACTACATAAAGTTGCCATTTTAAAAAATTGGTTTGATGTTGCCACTTCAAGTGACATTTGTATATTTTTCTGATTTAAATTATGTTAAATGCGATAGTATGTATATTGTATAAAGGTTTTGGTGTTCGTAAATATAATGTATGTAATGCACTTTTTGTTTTATTTTAAAACCTGCTTCCTGTTCTATCAAATTTGGACAAACGAAATCCTATTTGTGCTATGTATATGGATATAACCAAGGCTTTCGGTTATGTAGATTACGCAATTTGATTAGGGGAAATATACTAAAATCTTATTTGGCAAATAGAAAACAATATGTAGAAATCACAAATTTGCACTAATGATGGTCGTGAGAAGAAATATCGATCCTAATGTAGGACAGTAAAATACGGCGTACCTCAGGGCAGCGTGCTAGGGCCCCCCCTCTTGCTGTACATTAATGACCTTCCCGGACACAAACCATCCTTTGGTTCTATATGCTGACGACAGCACAATAGTAGTTAAATGTGACGATGCTATGACTCATGAAAATTAAATAAATATGACATTAAATACAATTATATCATGGTTTGACAAAAATAATCTTATTATAAATTTATAAAAAAAACTATTTATTTATTTATTTACATAACCAAATTACAAGATGATTATTAACATTAACTATTAAATGAAAAAGTAAGTGAAGCCTAAAAAAGGCGCTCGGGGCATTGTACCGAGGATGCTGGCGGTATTTCCTCGCTGAATTGCAATGCTGATGCTTTTCGGTCACCAGTTACATCAACTAGACGTTTCGCGATTTCCGTAAATAACTTATGCGCACTGGGACCCCACGGACCGAGGGTCTCGACGCCAAAGGGCACAAAGTTGTACTCTCTGCCAAGGCCTCCATATTTAATAACTCAGATTTTCGGAATTTTCTGCCGCTGCACCCGCTTTAGAAGTAGTCCGTTGGAGGTGGGACGGGTGCCGGACGCTACACAGGTAGCGTCCCACACACACAAGCATCGGTACCGATACACTATTTTTATTTTGTACATTTCTGTTTTATCTTAAATTTTTATTGTTGACTTTTTTGAAAATATTTTATTTATTTGGTAGGTACCTACTTGTTTTAACATTGTAGTTTTTATTTGAAATTGAATTTATTGTCAGGGGAATATTATATTGATTTATCCAACACTATCTCTTTCTATAATTGTTATTTGATATTGTGAAATGAATAATGAAATAATTTTATTGTAAACTAACATTTGTACGTCTAATGGCAAAGCATAGAGAACTCACAAAAATGTAACATCTCACACACCTGTGTATCTGTAACATATGTTTACAAATAAATACTCTGAATCTGAATCTGTTTTCCTCGGAGGGTTAGGCAGAATTGTACCTTAGTACACCTACATTTCGCCAGAGCAGCTAACTTTAGAATTTACTCAATATGTCATACGAATAAGAACCTTATCTGTTAAAAGTTAATGTTCAAATTCGTATTATATATATTTCAACCCTTGGTCACGGTCACTTATAGGAATATAAACTTCATCAGGTAGGTATTGAGAAATCCAAGAAATCTTGCCCGACCTAGAAATTGAATCCAGTTGAGTACCAAACGTTGAACAGTCGCGGTTTCGACCACTGGACTGCCCGCGTGGAGTTCGCGAATTATGCCACAGGAACGTACTATAAGTATCCGAATTATCCCACAGGGACGTACTATCGGGATTAAAAGTATTCGAATCATCCCACTGGAACGTACTATTTGGATAAATACCAGGAATCTGAATTATCCCACAGGAACGTTCTACCGTATACCGGGATTAAAAGTATCCTATGACCTACCCAGGTCATGGTATGGTATGGTATACGTGTGTTCATAGAAATTCATTCAGCCGTTATGATGTCAAAAGGTACACAGACAAAGGTAGACAGACAGTTACTTTCTCGTTTAGAATATTAGTATGATCATCACCGCCGCGCGTCGCCACGATCCTCCTATCGGCGCCTGCAGCCTTTGTGTTAACATCACGCACTTCATGCAACAGATTGCCAATCGTATTTCTCAGGCGCTAATTAACGCTGCTTCACATCACAAAAACTTCTACCTCAGATTTTATATTATAATACACTTTCTTTAAAAGGACGAACATCCTATCGGTCCGCGGATAGGTACTTCTGTCCTAAAAAATAATATTATAATTGGACTTAGTTTAACAGAAAGGACTCAAACCACATTATGATCAGAAATGAGTTGTATATACCAAAGAGGTCCTAACGGTTGGTTCTTTCACTCAGCAAAAAAGATCCGTGACTCTACAAAGATAAGGTTGATTTTTTAATGATGGTAAATTCCATAAAGATGGTTATTTTTCTACGAACCACTGTAATACAATAACCCAGACTGCTCGGGTCGTTTTTATTAAATACAACTTTAGAGACGCAGATCTTTATCTAATATACCAGAATTATCTCGAAACACTTGAATCGGTTCAGATAAATTATCTTCATAGGAACTAGTACCTACTTATATTTTTTATTCAACAATTCAATTTTGAAATATTGTCACCTAAGGGCAAATAGATGTGGATGGGTTAAGAGCAGAACCAGATTTTGAAGTGGAGCAGGAGCTACATAGGTGATGAAAATGATAGGGAGGAATCGATATCCGTTGGAAGAATAGAAACTAGATTTCAAGAACATTATTTTTTTTCCATTCTCATTTTATCTTCAGACACGAGGCTCGATGACATATTCGCTTTTGTTTTGTTGTAGAATGAAGTTCATCAAGCCAAGCTTTTTTTCTGGTTTTTACTCCTTATCTCATCCGACCAAGTAACATTTGGTTTGAGTTTGTTTAACTTCTGCAAAATCTTAGAGATCAGTAGATGTACCTAAATCCCGGAACAATCAACCGTAATTTAGTGTAAATTTGGTCACACGTACCAGATTCAAAACTTGAGCGCGCGAACTAGAACTGAATATTTAAAAGTTGTATTATCCCTCAATCAATCAAGGACAGCTAATGAGACACAATTGATTGTCTATTGTTTGACTCCGAATCGGTGTCGCGCGGGGCTTAACAGTTAACCCGTGGAGTACCAGTGAAGTCCTATGCTACATCGCTTCAGGATTGTGATCCAGATAATTCTTTAATTATTAATATTATTAATTGTAAATTTAATTTACCTAAACCTGTAGATGACAAGGAGAACACAAAAGCAAAAAAAATAAATGTAAAGCAACTTGGAATGCTATTTCCTCAACTATATGTACTAATGACCTATTTAAAAATGACATTGACGAATTAAATTTAAATAATGTGACATAATATAACAATCCATTGGACATCTGTAATTTATTTAATAACTATTTTATTAATTTGACATCCAATCAGCCAATTAATTCTAATAATGTTAAGCTAAATCAAAATAACAAAAATTTAAATACTATTTTCTTGAACCCTGTAGACGCGATAGAAGTATATAAAATCATTATGTCCCTAAATAATAGCAAGACTAGTGGATATGACGGCATTGCCACGCAAGTTCTGAAAGCGTGTGCTACTTGGATATGTCATCCAATAGCGCATATAATAAATTTATCATTCTCGGAAGGTGTATTTCCTGAGCAGTTAAAAATGTCTATTGTGAAACCACTTTTTAAAACGGGAAATAAGTCAGACCCTAATAACTATCGTCCTATCACCATAGTACCTATTATGTCTAAAATGTTTGAAAAGGCAATGCTTATCAGGTTAAATAATTTTCTCCATACACATAAAATATTATGCAAAGAGCAATTTGGTTTCCGTAAGGGTAGTTCAACTCCTCTTGCAATCTTTAACTTAAATAAACTTGTAACAGAAAGCATAAATAATGGCAATCCCCCGGTGTGTCTCTTCTCAGATATGAGCAAGGCCTTTGATTTTGTGAATCATTCGAAGCTCTTAAACAAATTGAACTTCTACGGCATAAGAGGAATAGCTCATGAATGGTTAGCTAGCTATCTAAGAAACAGGAAACAGTGTACCGAGATATCCAAAGTTGTAAATAAAAATTACAAAATTTATACTAAAGAGATTTTTACTTCAATAGCTATAATAAATAAGTGTGGTGTGCCTCAGGGTAGCAGTCTCGGTCCTTTACTTTTTTTGCTATATATAAATGATCTTCCGGAGGCCATTTTGCAGAATAGTATCCTTTTTGCAGATGGTACTACAGTTATTATAAAATGTCACGACAAAAAAGATTACAAATCAGTCACCGAAAAGACCCTATCAAATGTAATAAGTTGGATGGAGAGTAATAATATTTGAATATGGAGAGTAATAATTAGTAAGACGAAATCAATACAATTTAACTCCTCTAATACCTTTGAACATTAATTGCAAAGATGAAAAAGTACATCAAGTGGATGAATTAAAATTTTGTCAGAAACTTGATAGGTTTGTGTTTGCGTTGTAAAACTTAAGGCAAAATGTATCTGTGGAAGCTGCTCTTTCGGCTTATCTCGGCTATGTGTCATCTGTCCTAACCTATGGATTGATAATGTGGGGCGACTCGACCGATTCTGACAGAGTTCTCAAGCTTCAAAAACGTTGCATCCGGGTTATAAACAAAGCATGGTTCTTGGATAGTTGTAAACCTCTCTTTAAAAAATGTAACATTCTTCCACTACCCTGTATGTATATAAAAGATATCTGCGTTTTTACCAGGAATCACTCGCATTACTTTAAGCAACGTAGTGAGGTTCTACCAAGACAAAAAAGGGCTAAGTTTCACAACTTATTGTATCAACCACCAAGTCATAAAGATATTTATAAAAAAAATGTATTTAATATGTGTATACTGATTTATAATAACATTCCAAATGATTTAAAATTGTTGCAGGGTAATCTATTTAAAAAAAAATTGACCGTTTGGCTACAAGAGAGTTGTTTCTACAGCATTAAGGAATTAGTGGAATTAAAAAAATAATGTAAGGTATGTACTATTGAATGAAAATGAATAGTTGAGTTTAGAATAATTGTAATAATATTCATTGCATGATAATAATTACATAAATAGACGTAAGTAAATATTTTTTTAAAGAGAGGTTTACAACTATCCAAGAACCATGCTTTGTTTATAACCCGGATGCAACGTTGAAGCTTGAAAACTCTGTCAGAATCGGTCAAGTCGCCCTACATTTATAATGTAGGGCGACTTGAGCCAGTCCGTGAGTCCATAGCTTAGGACAGATGACACATAGCCGTGATAAGCCGAAAGAGCAGCTTCTACAGATACATTTTGCCTTAACTTTTACAACGCAAACACAAACCTATCAAGTTTCTGACAAAATTTTAATTCATCCACTTGATGTACTTTTTCATCTTTGCAATTAATGTTCAAAGGTAATTGTTTGGTATTATAGGAGTTAAATTGTATTGATTTCGTCTTACTAATGTTTATATTCAAATTATTACTCTCCATCCAACTTATTACATTTGATAGGGTCTTTTCGGTGACTGATTTGTAATCTTTTTTGTCGTGACATTTTATAATACCTGTAGTATCATCTGCAAAAAGGATACATTTCTGCAAAATGGCCTCCGGAAGATCATTTATATATAGCAAAAAAAGTAAAGAACCGAGAATGCTACCCTGAGGCACACCACACTTATTTATTATAGCTATTGAAGTAAAAATCTCTTTGGTATAAATTTTGTAATTTTTATTTACAACTTTGGATATCTCGGTACACTGTTTCCTGTTTCTTTGATAGCTAGCTAACCATTCATGAGCTATTCCTCTTATGCCGTAGAAGTCCAATTTGTTTAAGAGCTTCGAATGATTCATAAAATCAAAGGCCTTGCTCATATCTAAGAAGAGACACACCGGGGGATTGCCATTGTTTATGCTTTCTGTTACGAGTTTAATTAAGTTAAAGATTGCAAGAGGAGTTGAACTACCCTTACGGAAACCAAATTGCTCTTTGCATAATATTTTATGTGTATGGAGAAAATTATTTAACCTGATAAGCATTGCCTTTTCAAACATTTTAGACATAATAGGTACTATGGTGATAGGACGATAGTTATTAGGGTCTGACTTATTTCCCGTTTTAAAAAGTGGTTTCACAATAGACATTTTTAACTGCTCAGGAAATACACCTTCCGAGAATGATAAATTTATTATATGCGCTATTGGATGACATATCCAAGTAGCACACGCTTTCAGAACTTGCGTGGCAATGCCGTCATATCCACTAGTCTTGCTATTATTTAGGGATATAATGATTTTATATACTTCTATCGCGTCTACAGGGTTCAAGAAAATAGTATTTAAATTTTTGTTATTTTGATTTAGCATAACATTATTAGAATTAATTGGCTGATTGGATGTCAAATTAATAAAATAGTTATTAGATAAATTACAGATGTCCAATGGATTGTTATATGTCACATTATTTAAATTGAATTCGTCAATGTCATTTTTAAATAGGTCATTAGTACTTATAGTTGAGGAAATAACATTCCAAGTTGCTTTACATTTATTATTTTTGCTTTTGTATTCTCCTTGTCATCTACAGGTTTAGGTATATTAAATTTACAATGATTAATATTAATAATTAAAGAATTATCTGGATCACAATCCTGAAGCGATGTAGCATAGACTTCACCGGTACTCCACGGGTTACCTGTTAAGCCCCGCGCGACATCGATTCGGAGTCAAACAATAGACAATCAATTGTGTCTCATTAGCTGTCCTTGATCAATTGAATACCAGGAATAAACAAAATCTTGCTGTACGTCACACATCGGTCAATGTGTATACGCTTTTACAACAAACTTCCTATGGACATTAAAAACTTACTCATAAAACGATTTGTAGGGACACAATGTAAACATGAAAGGCAGAACACTTGATAAGCAAAAGGTATACAAGCGAGAAGTATGAATGGACGCCAGTGACACTACATCGGTCCGCGTAGAAGGTTGTCTTAAAGGGTTTTCAATGTAATAAATACAAACATTATTAACTTGACGAAAGACTTTAATTAATGGACCCGTAACCTTCTACAACCAGACGAGGCAGTCTTGTTTAGGGGCTTACACATCGCGAAACGAGAGAGACCCCTAAAGTGGTGACCCGCGTTAAAAGTTACACGTGAACAATTGTGAAATAGTTAGTGCAATACGTTTTAACGTCGTGAGTGCCGCGTACATACGCGTACGCGTACCATATTTTTACATAACAATCAGTAAACGTTACGGGTAAACATGGGTCTAGAGCAGCAGTCAGGTCAAGAACCGGCACCGCAATGCAAGGAGGGAGACAGTGAGATAGCACAAATCACGTTTAAGACGCAAATTCCTGACTTCTGGACAGACCAACTACGACTATGGTTCGGTCAATTCGAAGCGATAATGGCGAATCAAAAGCAAGGGGAACGCACAAAGTTTAATATCGTAGTGGCAAAATTTAGCAAAGACAACGTACAACAGGTCGCCGATCTAATCCTACACCCACCAGAAGAAAAAGCGTACACAACATTAAAGGAAAGGCTCTTGACCGTGTACGAAGAGTCGGAAATTCGTAAGGTACAAAAATTACTCAGCGAAATAGAACTTGGGGAACAGAAACCATCGCAAATGCTACGAAAAATGCAGGATCTTGCACAAGACAAATTTCCAGAGGACACACTACGGATACTATGGATCGGACACTTACCAGCTTCAGTACGGGCGGTACTGACCGTAAGTGAAATCGCAGATATCAATAAATTAGCACAGATGGCTGACAAGGTGATGGAAATGGCGAAACCCGATGTATCAATAGCTGGAGTGAGCACGACCACGTCACCAAGTAACAACTATCTAATTATTGCGGAAATAGCAAAACTACGCGAAACAATTGAGATACAGAGAGGTAGATCGACATCGAGGCAGCAGCATGGCGCTAGACAACGATCGCAATCGGGAAACAGACGGTACAATGTTTCAGCGCAAAGACGTAACCCGCAGACACCAGACTGGGCCTGTTACTACCATTTCCGTTTTGGCGACAAGACGAACAAAGCCCGCACAATAACTAGTATTGATCAAACTAAATATAACAAAGAACAACTTGTGCATTATTACTAAATTAATCAACGGTCACACGTACTCATTTGTCGATAAGCAATTTCTTTGTAAACACTAAGAACAAAGATATAAATATAAGATAACAATGAAACAATTCATAAGAAACAAATTTCTATTATATCAACAATGTTAACAAAGGGACCATAGTTGTAAGGTAACCTTAATATTCGTTGTTCTCTGTCCCTACAGGATGTAACAGTATACGTTATTTATAAATAACACTACGATACAAATTCCTAGTACCTATTCATAAGTATAAATTGTATTATGTTTTAGTACCTACTTTTAAGATAATAGTAATTAAATAAAATTTTATTTTTACAAATTTTGGGGGGATGTAGTGTAGGGACACAATGTAAACATGAAAGGCAGAACACTTGATAAGCAAAAGGTATACAAGCGAGAAGTATGAATGGACGCCAGTGACACTACATCGGTCCGCGTAGAAGGTTGTCTTAAAGGGTTTTCAATGTAATAAATACAAACATTATTAACTTGACGAAAGACTTTAATTAATGGACCCGTAACCTTCTACAACCAGACGAGGCAGTCTTGTTTAGGGGCTTACACATCGCGAAACGAGAGAGACCCCTAAAGTGGTGACCCGCGTTAAAAGTTACACGTGAACAATTGTGAAATAGTTAGTGCAATACGTTTTAACGTCGTGAGTGCCGCGTACATACGCGTACGCGTACCATATTTTTACATAACAATCAGTAAACGTTACGGGTAAACATGGGTCTAGAGCAGCAGTCAGGTCAAGAACCGGCACCGCAATGCAAGGAGGGAGACAGTGAGATAGCACAAATCACGTTTAAGACGCAAATTCCTGACTTCTGGACAGACCAACTACGACTATGGTTCGGTCAATTCGAAGCGATAATGGCGAATCAAAAGCAAGGGGAACGCACAAAGTTTAATATCGTAGTGGCAAAATTTAGCAAAGACAACGTACAACAGGTCGCCGATCTAATCCTACACCCACCAGAAGAAAAAGCGTACACAACATTAAAGGAAAGGCTCTTGACCGTGTACGAAGAGTCGGAAATTCGTAAGGTACAAAAATTACTCAGCGAAATAGAACTTGGGGAACAGAAACCATCGCAAATGCTACGAAAAATGCAGGATCTTGCACAAGACAAATTTCCAGAGGACACACTACGGATACTATGGATCGGACACTTACCAGCTTCAGTACGGGCGGTACTGACCGTAAGTGAAATCGCAGATATCAATAAATTAGCACAGATGGCTGACAAGGTGATGGAAATGGCGAAACCCGATGTATCAATAGCTGGAGTGAGCACGACCACGTCACCAAGTAACAACTATCTAATTATTGCGGAAATAGCAAAACTACGCGAAACAATTGAGATACAGAGAGGTAGATCGACATCGAGGCAGCAGCATGGCGCTAGACAACGATCGCAATCGGGAAACAGACGGTACAATGTTTCAGCGCAAAGACGTAACCCGCAGACACCAGACTGGGCCTGTTACTACCATTTCCGTTTTGGCGACAAGACGAACAAAGCCCGCACAATAACTAGTATTGATCAAACTAAATATAACAAAGAACAACTTGTGCATTATTACTAAATTAATCAACGGTCACACGTACTCATTTGTCGATAAGCAATTTCTTTGTAAACACTAAGAACAAAGATATAAATATAAGATAACAATGAAACAATTCATAAGAAACAAATTTCTATTATATCAACAATGTTAACAAAGGGACCATAGTTGTAAGGTAACCTTAATATTCGTTGTTCTCTGTCCCTACAGGATGTAACAGTATACGTTATTTATAAATAACACTACGATACAAATTCCTAGTACCTATTCATAAGTATAAATTGTATTATGTTTTAGTACCTACTTTTAAGATAATAGTAATTAAATAAAATTTTATTTTTACAAATTTTGGGGGGATGTAGTGTAGGGACACAATGTAAACATGAAAGGCAGAACACTTGATAAGCAAAAGGTATACAAGCGAGAAGTATGAATGGACGCCAGTGACACTACATCGGTCCGCGTAGAAGGTTGTCTTAAAGGGTTTTCAATGTAATAAATACAAACATTATTAACTTGACGAAAGACTTTAATTAATGGACCCGTAACCTTCTACAACCAGACGAGGCAGTCTTGTTTAGGGGCTTACACATCGCGAAACGAGAGAGACCCCTAAAGTGGTGACCCGCGTTAAAAGTTACACGTGAACAATTGTGAAATAGTTAGTGCAATACGTTTTAACGTCGTGAGTGCCGCGTACATACGCGTACGCGTACCATATTTTTACATAACAATCAGTAAACGTTACGGGTAAACATGGGTCTAGAGCAGCAGTCAGGTCAAGAACCGGCACCGCAATGCAAGGAGGGAGACAGTGAGATAGCACAAATCACGTTTAAGACGCAAATTCCTGACTTCTGGACAGACCAACTACGACTATGGTTCGGTCAATTCGAAGCGATAATGGCGAATCAAAAGCAAGGGGAACGCACAAAGTTTAATATCGTAGTGGCAAAATTTAGCAAAGACAACGTACAACAGGTCGCCGATCTAATCCTACACCCACCAGAAGAAAAAGCGTACACAACATTAAAGGAAAGGCTCTTGACCGTGTACGAAGAGTCGGAAATTCGTAAGGTACAAAAATTACTCAGCGAAATAGAACTTGGGGAACAGAAACCATCGCAAATGCTACGAAAAATGCAGGATCTTGCACAAGACAAATTTCCAGAGGACACACTACGGATACTATGGATCGGACACTTACCAGCTTCAGTACGGGCGGTACTGACCGTAAGTGAAATCGCAGATATCAATAAATTAGCACAGATGGCTGACAAGGTGATGGAAATGGCGAAACCCGATGTATCAATAGCTGGAGTGAGCACGACCACGTCACCAAGTAACAACTATCTAATTATTGCGGAAATAGCAAAACTACGCGAAACAATTGAGATACAGAGAGGTAGATCGACATCGAGGCAGCAGCATGGCGCTAGACAACGATCGCAATCGGGAAACAGACGGTACAATGTTTCAGCGCAAAGACGTAACCCGCAGACACCAGACTGGGCCTGTTACTACCATTTCCGTTTTGGCGACAAGACGAACAAAGCCCGCACAATAACTAGTATTGATCAAACTAAATATAACAAAGAACAACTTGTGCATTATTACTAAATTAATCAACGGTCACACGTACTCATTTGTCGATAAGCAATTTCTTTGTAAACACTAAGAACAAAGATATAAATATAAGATAACAATGAAACAATTCATAAGAAACAAATTTCTATTATATCAACAATGTTAACAAAGGGACCATAGTTGTAAGGTAACCTTAATATTCGTTGTTCTCTGTCCCTACAGGATGTAACAGTATACGTTATTTATAAATAACACTACGATACAAATTCCTAGTACCTATTCATAAGTATAAATTGTATTATGTTTTAGTACCTACTTTTAAGATAATAGTAATTAAATAAAATTTTATTTTTACAAATTTTGGGGGGATGTAGTGTAGGGACACAATGTAAACATGAAAGGCAGAACACTTGATAAGCAAAAGGTATACAAGCGAGAAGTATGAATGGACGCCAGTGACACTACATCGGTCCGCGTAGAAGGTTGTCTTAAAGGGTTTTCAATGTAATAAATACAAACATTATTAACTTGACGAAAGACTTTAATTAATGGACCCGTAACCTTCTACAACCAGACGAGGCAGTCTTGTTTAGGGGCTTACACATCGCGAAACGAGAGAGACCCCTAAAGATTTAAAAGCCGTATTAAAACCAAGTATAAAATTTCTGATAATTACGAAGACAAAAAAGGTTGGGATTGAGGTGCTCGCACTGCTAAGCCTTGTGATAAAACCGTAAAATTTTACATTTTAGTTATTATGAAAAATCATCATTATGTAAAATTTTATATACATATTGACATTGCTGACTATTATATTTTTAGGAACCAGAAGTAGAGATAAATAAAAAAAAACAATAATCACGCAGATTTTAATAATTTTCTTAACATTGAATGAATTTGAAATAAACACATCAAAATCACATTAGCAAACAACCGTTAATTTTATAACACATGTACAAATTCAAAATAACGACAAATAGGAAATAGTGAAGATCGCCTGACAACCTCGCCGTTCGAAAGCCGACCGACAAAATGACCGATCTACTCGCAGAACGGTCCTTTTATAGTGTGGCTGTCAAATGATGAGACTGAATGCTATCTGTCATGGCGTCGATCCTAATACGGCCTCTCCTGATCGTGCGCCGTCCTCGGCTGCACCAGGGACTCCTTCCTTGGAAGCACTGGCAGGTACGGCGAGTTTGATCGCCGTATTCGTCTGAATTGGTCCCGTCTGTACTCGGAGCACCAGAAGGACCAGCAGGAGCACCTGTAACCTCACCAGCATTGTCAGGGTTGTCGTCATTACAATCTGTGTGAGAAACAAGTGGTTACGGTGTATACGTGACGACATACACCGATGCCTATTCTGTTATTCATCACGCATACAAGGCCCTCATACAGAAATCCACTTTCACACCCAAAATTAAAGCACTTTGCTTTCAAAAGTATGCATAAATCTTCACACATTATATCTCACTCATACTCCTACAAGAACAAGTCCACAAGTTTCTATAGGACTCCAGTTACACATAGGTACACTATGTGTCTACAGAATTAGTGTTCAGATACACATATATAATGTGTCTGCAGGACCAATGTCCAATACACATACTTACATAATGTGTCTGCAGGACCAATGTCCAATACACATACATAGTGTGTCTGCAGGACCAATGTCCAATAAACATCATACATAGCGTGTCTGCAGGACCAATGTCCAATACACATACATAGTGTGTCTGCAGGACCAATGTCCAATACACATACATAATGTGTCTGCAGGATCAATGTCCAATACACATGCATAATGTGTCTGCAGGACCAATGTCCAATACACATACATAATGTGTCTGCAGGACCAATGTCCAATACACATACATAATGTGTCTGCAGGACCAATGTCCAATACACATACATAGTGTGTCTGCAGGACCAATGTCCAATACACATACATAATGTGTCTGCGGGACCAATGTCCAATACACATACATAATTTGTCTGCAGGACCAATGTCCAATACACATACATAATGTGTCTGCAGGACCAATGTCCAATACACATATATAATGTGTCTGCGGGACCAATGTCCAATACACATACATAATGTGTCTGCAGGACCAATGTCCAATACACATACATAATGTGTCTGCAGGACCAATGTCCAATACACATACATAATGTGTCTGCAGGACCAATGTCCAATACACATACATAACGTATCTGCGGGGCTCACGTTAACAACATAACCGCTTGGCCTTTCCATTTGAGTGTCGTAACCAGTAACCACTCGGGATAAGCTTTTCACCGCCAGCCAGATACACACCAGGTAGTGTTATATAGCTGAAACATAAACAACAGTTAGACATTTTACTTACTCTCAAAGAAAGCAGTACAACTCTCGGGATACCACTCGCCTTTCCAGGGTGAGCTGCGGCCTGAGTTGTCTTACCTCTAGCTCTACTTAACAATTTCAGCTCGTAACGATCACTTGGTAACGTTTTAGTTACGCGGTATGTACCCCTCATGCCAGGGTCAAGCTTCCCAATGGACTGAGAATATTTTATTACGAACACCTGATCGTTAACCTGGAAAACCCTTGGTTGGTGTCTTTGACGATTTACCCGAACGTTTTGTCTATCTTGATTTTTGTCAAGAGATTCTTTAGCAGAGCTCCTGCTGAGTTATCATGGCTTCTCGATTTGGACTGGAGTTCTCGACGGCAACGTCACGGATTAGCGCACGAATTACAGGAGTGGTCGCCTTAGTACCAATTAATAGATACAGAGCTGAGTACTGCGTGGTTTTTCTTTTTTGCTTGGTAACATTTAAAACTAACTGAATTTTACATAAACTATCAGACCAAATGGAATTATAATTACTACTCTCGACAAGAATCATATTAAGGATGGTCCTTACATAACGCTCGACTTGCCCGTTGGACTGATGCATTTCGGGCGTCATGCAATGTATTTCACAACCTATTTCAGATATCCAGCTGGTAAAAACTGACGCTTCAAATATGCGACCACGGTCACATACTATCAGCTTGGATATTCCAAATAAAGATAGAGCGCTATTGAAATCTCGTTTTAATTCGCTTGCATCTTGTCTGTACATGGGATAGAGCAAACAAAATTTGGTAAAATAATCGACCAAAACAAGTACAAATTTATTATACCCGTTTGACTCGGGTAAAGGGCCTAATGCATCAGCTTGAACCGTGTTGAAGCCTCATGTCTGATTTATCCCATGACGTAATAGGCTGACGAGGGGCTCTTGGAACACGTCTCTTGGAAATGCAAATTAGGCAATCGGAAGTATACTTTCTAACAAATTGTTTTAGTCCAGGGAACCAGAAATGTTTTAGAATAAGGTCATAAGTTTTATCAGTCCCCATGCGCTCGTGCTCGTCGTGAAAAACACGTAAAAAAAACTGAGCCGGTGCCCTTTAGGGATATAACATAGCAAGCGCGTCTCCTCACCAATAGGTGAATAGCGATAATAGAGCACATCGTTCTGAAACACGTATCGACTAGAGTCCAAGAGACTATCCCTCAATATTTGGATGAGATTGACAGTCCTGGAATCAGCCGACTGGGCTATTTGTGCTCAATTCAATGGTCTATCAAAGTTATTGACTTGCAACGTTGGTGGATTTCTGCTTAAATAATCCACGTGACCCATCGTCACGCCCTTTCGATATTCAAAGTTGAAATCCTGTAGATAAATCCACCAGCGTGCAATCCGAGGAAGGAGATCCTTTTTACGGTCGGTAGCCTTCAAAGCATTGCAATCGGTTACGATCTTAAAAGTTATCCCGATCAAAGAATGACGAAAGTGTTGCAGTGCTTTGACGACCGCCAACGTTTACAGTTCATACGAATGGTATTTTGCCTCCGCGCCCTGAGTGACTTTACTAAAATAAGCTATCACGCGAGTGATGTACCGATGAGTACAGCACCGTATCCTGCACTGCTGGCGTCAGTGTGCTTTGTCGGAATATTCGACTCAAAAATCGCAAGTTTAGACTCGCTAGTTAATCGTTTTATAAGATCTTATCGGACTTTATCTTGATCAGGTCCCCACTCAAATTTTACGTCTTTCTTTGTGAGACGCGAGATATACGCAGAGTTTGTCGCGTAACCTTCAATACAACGCCGAAAGTAACCCGCAAGGCCTAAAAACTGGCGTACTTATCTAACGTTACTAGGTATAGGTGCGTTAACTAATGCCTTGATTTTGTGGGGACTCGGCCTAACCTGTCCGTGACTAATAACGCGACCTAGGTACTCTACTTTGGCGGTAAGAAAGAAATACTTGCGCACGTTAATTGAGAACCCGGCTTTAGTCAAAGTCCTTAAGACATCGCTTAACCCTTTTACAATACGTAATCTCAATAATGAACGACGCGCGTACTCGGTGTATGACGAAAACTTGTCGGACGTTGTGTTTATAACCTCATGAAGTGTTTGGGCATAATTAATCTTTTACGGACACAACGGCTTAAATTCCTTAGCGAAATTGGAACATGAGCGATCATTTGTTTATTTGTTAAGACAATTAGCAACACACGACAACCATTCTAAATTGGTCCAATGATTCACTAACGTGGCTCGTTCCACCTCATCACACCACACCTCAAAGTTACGGATAGCAGGGTCAAAGTTGGATATGTAATAATCTTGTGGCTTGGTTCGGATAGCAACGCCATCCGCCAGTATTATTGCTGCATCTGACGCACTGTTATCCTGTTCCTCCCGTTGAGGTGTGTTGTCATGATTTGATGGCACTGGTGTACGTGAAACACTCGCGGTACTTTCCTCAATAGCGTTTAATCGCGTCATAATCGTACTCAAAGCCTGTTTTACAGAACTATCACAACTACGAGACCGGGGACTTCGCGACTGGGAATCACGGTGGTGTCGACGCGATTTCTTTTGTCGTTTACGTACTCTAGAAGGTGATGTTTTGTTGGATGTACTACGCGAACGAAATGGTCGAGGCATTCTAAGAAGTTTTTAAATTAACGGTTGTTTTTATTTTTCAACGGCTTTTGAATTTAAATGGGCACAGGCCTATCCCACTTCTGATTTTAGGAACCAGAAGTAGAGATAAATAAAAAAAAACAATAATCACGCAGATTTTAATAATTTTCTTAACATTGAATGAATTTGAAATAAACACATCAAAATCACATTAGCAAACAACCGTTAATTTTATAACACATGTACAAATTCAAAATAACGACAAATAGGAAATAGTGAAGATCGCCTGACAACCTCGCCGTTCGAAAGCCGACTAACAAAATGACCGATTTACTCGCAGAACGGTCCTTTTATAGTGTGGCTGTCAAATGATGAGACTGAATGCTATCTGTCATGGCGTCGATCCTAATAATATATTATTTATAAAAATTACATGAATATTTACTTTGACAAGTATTAAACATTTACATTTTAATGACATCATCGTCATTTTTTCTCAGCTAATTTTAATAATGGTCTGGCATTTTGAGTACTTTTTGCGGCCTACCCAAATGTCCTTTCCTTTGTATTGTTCGTCGACTCGTTGAGCTCCTTAAGTCTTGAGTTGAGCTACACGATTACTGACAAATGCTTGCACTGAACAGGTCCACTCAAATTTATATGGTTCTTTTTTCTAAAGACCATTTCAGACATGGATCTACATGATCCTCACATGATCTGACCAAGATTATGTCTAGATTTTAAAAGAGACTTTGACCCTTGAGTTTGTTTCGTCATTTCTTTTCAGGGGTAGTCAGATAGGAAATGTCGACTCCATCTAGCTTATTTTTTAATATTTATTTAATATACCGTGACATAATGCCATAATCCGCCGGTCTCTTGCCAGCATCAATGTGTCTGCTCTTCTTGAGCCGACTGTCATTGTCAGAGATGATGGCAAAAGACCTGATGGTGTGGCTTTGGTTCCGTGGAGTTTGGGACAGATGCTTGTGTGGGACGATACCTGTGTAGACACGCTGGCACCGTCCCTCCTCCAACAGACTACTTTTAAAGCGGGTGCAGCGGCAGAAAATGCCGAAAATCTGAAAGTTATTAAATATGGAGGCCTTGGTAGAGAGTACAACTTTGTACCCTTTGGCGTCGAGACCCTCGGTCCGTGGAGTCCCAGTGCGCATAAGTTATTTGCGGAAATTGCGAAACGTCTAGTTGATGTAACTGGTGACCGAAAAGCTGGCGGCTTTCTCGCGCAACGGATCAGCATTGCAATTCAGTGAAGAAATGCCGCCAGCATCCTCGGTACAATGCCTCGAGGGCCTTTTTTAGGCTTAACTTAGTTTTAATTTAATTTAGTTAATGTTGATAATCATCTTGTAATCTGGTTAAATACATTATACACCGTGTAAGTGATTCCGATATCCTATTTACAGAATAAACAATTTCATTTCATAGTCTAACGGGATTAAACGCATTGTTCAGTATCAACATTATCTTCGTTTTATTGAGTAACAAGCTCCAGTGTCTCGAGAGCGCCGAAAGTACAGACAGAGTCATATAGTGCAGTTTGGGGGTGGAGGGGCCTTTACAAAAAAGAAAACACCTTTCGCCTAAATATCACAAACACGTAATTTATTACTTAATTAGAACATCCTAAAAAATAAAAACAACGAAACAATAGCAAAGCTTAAAACCTTATACAACAAATAGAAATATAACGGCATGAAAATACACGTTAAGATTTTAAAAACGAATTGTTTTTTCTTGGCGTACACCGAGCCTTTCAAGCCGTCTTTCACGATGTACTTCCTGAGTCCCAAACACCAGATAATCATGTATTCTTGCCAGTCTATTTTATTAACATCGAAGTCAAATATTTCTTTGTCGATGGTCGACAGACTGTTGTAAAGATTCGCTGTGTTATTGTCGACAAAATGCCATTCGTTGATCGTGAAGTAGGATAAGGCTGTCGACATGTTGTACGTTTTTCTGTATAGTTTCACGAATCTGCGTACAAAAAATATAAATTATTAATTTTAGCCTTCACAGAATAAAATAAGAAAATTATAATATTCTAGTTATTAAGTTATTCAGTAGAATTTTGGATTCTGAAACATTTCTCCGACATTCGTTTCGCCGTTGAACGGTTCACCGACAGAACGATTCACTTTTCATTTTTTCACCGATAGAACGTTTCAACGGCGAACGATTCGCCGATAGAACCTTTCATATGCGTCACTTTCGACGAGAGTAATAGAGGAGATCTGCCGCTCGGCGGTCGCTGCCGCGACACGCTCGCTTTGCTCGCTCGCCTTCGTGCGTTAATGGTCACTGTTCTAACCTAACCGAACCCAACATTATCCTTCGCTATATGAAAGGTGCTGTCGGCGAATCGTTCGCCGTTGAAACGTTCTATGGGTGAAAAAATGAAAAGTGAATCGTTCTGTCGGTGAACCGTTCAACGGCGAAACGAATATCAGAGAAATGTTTCTAAAACTTTTTCTGGTGTTGAAAAGTAACTAGGAAGAATCTTTTTGAGATTATAAGCTCCATTTCACCGGCTTCACAAGGTTCATAACTCGTTTGTTGGGCTTGGTATTACTTTTTTATAACAAGCTACCCTCTTCTTTGCTAGATTTGCCTTTTAATGCGTTGTATCAATGACTACATAAACGATAAAAATTGTTGGTCGCTGTGATTAACTCAAGACAATGTTTATGTTCTTTCTCCAGAATTAACTTACCTACTGACAGGTTATATGAGTTCATATAATTGATTATTTTTTTATTTGACTGTATAAGTCAAACTGTCGTTACGGGTCGTCAGAAGCTCGAAAGTCTGACAACCAGTCTTACCAAAGGGGTATCGTGTTACCCAGTAACTGGGTTGTGGAGGTCAGATAGGCAGTCGCTCCATGTAAAATACTGGTATTCAGCTGTATCCGGTAAGGCTGGAAGCCGACCCCAACATAGTTGGGAAAGGCTAGACAGATGATGATGATAAGTCAATGTAATTTAATTTAGTTAAATTTTAATTTATTAGTGACATAATCTACTCATTACAATGTGTGTTTTATGAGTTGTATTGCAATAAGTGGTTAGCTAGCGTCCACGACTATTGATTATACTATTCTTGCCTGAGCAACCGGCAGCAAGCTCGTCATGCTCCCTTAGATGTCACTGCCTGCGGTAGCGTCGGGGGTCGGGTTGCCTCCTTCCCTCCAATATGGCGAGGGGGGTGATGGCTGATCTTTGCGTTATGCTCGTGAACGGGTGCTGCTTGTGGACTGGTCGTCTTGCTGACCATTGTTTTGTTTTGTTATTAGTAATTAACTGTTTATTTATTTTATTTTGATGGTCCTAGTTCATCATTTGTGACTGAGTTATACGAGTAGCTATAGCTGTATGTAAGCGGGCACGCCCTTTATGCTTGGAGGCTTTTATTTGAGTATTAAGTTCTGTTTACGTTTTTATCTCTGCTTGAGAATAGTTTTCAGTGTTTTTCTTTTTTTTTTTTTTGGTTTAGTGGTGTGCAAACATTAAATTATTAGCCATATGTCAACTAGACATATGGCTAATAATTTAATGTTTGTTTTGCATACTGTTGTATAGAATCCATTTTTTTCTCTAACTGAACAGACAGCTGTGCTGCTGGGGAGTTTGTTGGCCACTTCTTCTTCCCAGCTAAAGCACTAGGAAGTGGTGAAGGGTGTGCGTTTTGGGGGACTGTCTTATGTATTTTTATTGTTAAGCGTAGTAACGTTCGAAAAGTGCTGATTCTCAGCCTAGTTTGAATAAATGACTTTAATAATATATTTATTTACATAACCAAATTACAAGATGATTATTAACATTAACTAAATTAAATTAAAACTAAGTTAAGCTTAAAAAAGGCCCTCGGGGCATTGTACCGAGGATGCTGGCGGCATTTCCTCGCTGAATTACATGACTTTTGATTTTGATTTTAAGAGACTTCACATGATCATCTCTTCAGCCAAAGGACATCTACTGCTGCACATTGGCCTCCCCAAGCGGCGCGAACACTCACTCAACTTACAAACAAACTGCGACTTCGTCAGTATCAAAGTCTACTATAGGTACCGTAAAACATATCCTATGGCACTCGGCAAGTGTAGCTTTCTATCGGTGAAGGATTCCGTACCTACTTCCAGAGAATATCTGCCTCTTAAAAACAAACAAAAATTTCCTGTTTATAGTATGTATTAGTTCAGAAGTTTCATTTCAAAGCTCGTTGTGAAGGAGCTCGTCCGGGGAAATAGCTACTACAGCCCGTTTCAAAGTTTACGCGGTTCGGAACATGAGGCAAGTCGCTGCGCAGTAACAAATTCACGTGTCTGCGGTGATGACGGGTGCGTTACTGCGTTGCGAGCGCACTTCAGGGCCGACATCAAGTTTGAATCGAGCTGTGCCACCACACATATTATTTCTGCCGCTGGGTCTCGGTTTGAAGGGTATAGGTGTCGGAGTACCAAACCACAGGCACATGACACAATCCAGGTTTGTCTCTGTAAAGACAACGCCTCGGCGATGTCTCTGATGTCTCTGACCATTTACCGTCAAATGGGCCATATCATCTGCCTGCTTTTCCCCAACTATGTCGGGGCCGGCTTTCAGTATAACCGGATGCAGTTTTATACTCCACAAGCCAGTTACTGGGTAACACGATACACCTTGCTAAGACTGGTTGTCAGACTTTCGGGGTTTCTGACTACCCGCAACATAAAAATAAATAATATTTTACCTTCTCTCCTTTCCAAGAATTAAGCATATTCCATCAATAATATAGCCAGGAATCAGATGTAGCAGCCAAGAGTATATCCAGAACAAGGTAATATTCTTAGTACCCCAAGCGAAACAGTACCCTATTGCCGCTGGCGTAGGGTAGTTACTTCTTACGACACCTTCTGTCGTTGCTACGAGGTCACCTGTTTAATAAGAAATTAAATTGTATTACGCCGTTATAATTCGAAAGAATAGGCAGAGGTGTAGTACCCCCACATTTTGACAGCTTTGTGGGCGAGATTCACAGACTGAATTTTGAGTTTACTTTGCTAATTAACTACTTACGCGTTTCATACAGGAATACTAATTTTTAATTAATTCATATTTACAAAGGCTAACCAACTGAAAACGCACACAGCATTAACCCAAAATCTTTGTTTTAATAATATTAAAGATCTCGCACGTATCTAAATGAAAGGAAAGGACGACACTAAGAATTTTATAATTATAATTTTGAAATGATATGCAAAATAGATGATCAGATATCTTACTTAATGTGCATATTTATATAAGCAAATGTGAAACAAACGTTTCACACGGAAATGAATTTTATTTTATTACAAATAATGTTCATCTTATAGACGATCACTTTCTTGTCTTTCAACTACTCACGCCATAGGACAGGATTCCTGGTCGGAGCCAAAGTATAAATCCTCGGTTTCCCTCCTCCAGCAGCAGTTCTCTTGGCCGTCTCCCAGGCCGCAGCTATGATGGCGTTGTTTACGTAGTCCACGGGCACCACGCCGATATGGACGTCATCGCTGGCAAGTATTGTATGCATCAGGCCTAATCCGGGACCCAGGACGTTCTGGAATGGTTTGAGATCATGTTAGAAGGCGTCTGTGGAAAATAATGATACTGAGGTGACTACGGTTCGGAACAAGAAAAAAAAAACTTAAACTTTTTGAGTTGGCGTTTTTGTCGTAGTTGGGTTTTAGTTAAAAACTATGACCCAACTACGACAAAAACGCCAAAAAGGCATCGTAACATCCGGAGGACACGGTGGAGCACACGGTGGAGGTCTGCCCGGGTTGGGCCGAGCACCGCCGTGTCCTCGTGGACGCGATCGGCGGCGGAGATCTCTCGCGTCCGGCCCTGGTCCAGGCCATGGTACGGAGCGAGAGGGCATGGGCAGCCGTCACCTCCTTCTGCGAAGCAGTAATGCTCGCGAAGGAGGAGGCGGGACGGTTGAGGTAAAGGCAAATTTCGCGCCCTCTCGCCCCTAGCCGCCGAAGGAGACGCCCTGGGCGTCGGGAATCCCGGGCGGATTTCCGGCCACCGTAGGCGCGGGCTTGCGGACGGTGAGCAATCGGTAGCTCGCCGTCCGATAAGGACCAGGCCCGGGTCGACGGCGCGTTGTGTTCCACGCGCACCTCAAAGAGATGTCAGCACAAGCGTAGGGGTCCACTAGGGCCGATGCCAGACGGGGTCACGTGAAAGTCCAAAAGGGTTACTGAGGCTCCTGGCAACACAGGCAACGGAAGGAACACCGGTGGGTTTTAGTCAGTAAGAGTCTGACACACCCTCCCGCTCCGCCCAGAGCGGAAGAAGTTATTTGATAATTTCCCACCAAAAAAAAAGACATCGTAACATCGGTTTTCGTATTTATAACCAGAGTAATATCCACAAAAGCCACTAATAAATAGTTGAAATTAAATTTGAGGCTATATAATGTCAAATAATGAAAAAATTATATCAAGGAAGTATGTATGTAAATAAAAATAAACATCAAAATTTGAGAGCAGATAATAGACACGACATATCATGACATATTTTGGACATATGTATGATGTCATCTGATCTGAAAGATGATGCAGACATAGAGCGAGAACGCAGGGCGTTGTCTGTAAGGGCGAATATGATGACTTGCTCGTTAGTTTGCCCGTAGGTTTGCTCGTTGTACCACTGAAGTGAAAACAACATTGTTCAGAGCATATTGTACATCTTTCTACACGAGCAGCCTGTGGGTCTCATACACGCGCAGACAGTACAACGCCTTGCATGTCCAATATAATAATGCTTTCTGGGTGCTGATGAGGCTGACCCGATTCTGCAGCGCAACAGGGATGTTCGGCGAGTCGCATGTAGACTGTTTCTATTCCACTATGCGAAAACGGTGTGCACCCCTGGTGCGCAGGGTTCGGGCTAGTTCCAGCGGCATCCTGAAGGCATTCGCGCAGAGGTTCGATTGCCAGTACGGCCGTTTACACATTATGCCGCTGCGGCAGCGTTTATTTGTTGCGCCCCGGTACATAAACTTGCCGCCGCTGCCATCGGCGTATGTAAGGCTCCATACAAATCCAAGGGGGACTAGCGCTGCGGCGCCGCGGCGGCATAATGTGTAAACCGCCTACCTGAACCATTGCTGTATGGTTCACATACTGAGCAATCGAAGTCTGTAATATGTCTATGTGTGGTATTTTTAATTGTTTTATTTTTCTTTTATTTATTTTTTATTTTTATTTTGTAATTTGTTGTGCCTATGATCCTTTTGTTGGTCGAAATAAACATTTTTATTAGACATTTGCTTAGTTAAGCCATTAATGAGGTAACAGGGAAGCCAGATGTGCAGAAGGAATTATTACCAAACTTCCTTGTCTTCAACGTAGTCTTTAATCTTATATATAATGTTTTTTTTGTTAAGGACACGTTTGATGTGGCTTATGAACTTTCCATTGCTAACTTCTGTAACCGACTTTGGCAACTTGTTTTAAAAGCGGATATTGTTGATAAGAAATTATTTGCTTGTTTGTTGTTGATCTAAATTTGGTTACTACGTGCATTAATATTATGGAAATCGCTTCTTATTTTGAAAAAATCCTAAGTTTTGTGAACATACAAAATACTTACTAAGATATAAAGATAAGAAGATATAAACCGGGTACAAGTCCAAACTCCGGGCTGCTGCTGAGAAATTCACATGAAATCCTCAATAACACAGGCTGACCTAGGGATCAAAATCAACCATACGTGCTTGTGACTACTAGATCAAAAAGGCAGTCTTGTATTTCGTTACTTAGTAATAAATTACACTAAATATATTAATATAATAAATTACATTAAACTCTAGATGTGGATAAGGTGACTTATAATCAGGTGAAGATCACAGAAATCCACTGGATGCGAGAAGTATACAACCGGCCGTTGTGGCGATGTATTGGGAGGCCATGACCAGCAGTGGACGTCTTTCGGCTGAATGATGGTGATGATGATAAGAATTTACCTTATACATAACATAGTTACTTACACCACTAGCTCCGTACACGTTAGACATATCGAGCCAGCCAGGATTAGGTTCTTTGCGAGCGCATATTACTGAAACAGAAAAATGAAACATTATAGAAAAGGACAATTACCTATTAGGTTAGGAGAGAGGGCGCTGCAGTGCGTCAATATAGGTCAGATGAGTATAATTAAAATGGTTAAAAATGGTTCAAGTGAATAATTTGTGACCAGTAATAGTATTAGAGGACTTTCAGAGGTTTGAGCTGAAGTAGAGAGAAAACTCAAGACATCCAGACATTGGGCCAACTAACGGCAACATTTCAAACCAGTGCAAACCTAAATATCTGGATTTGACGTGTTGATACATAGTCCGATCGTTAGTCGCTAAGGAAAACCGGTGGTAGTTTACTGTGGTGTTAGTAGTTACTAACACCACAGTAAGGTACGGTAAGTGCCAGTCTAATGGCGCCGATTCCCTTGATCACAAACTAAACTAAATTTAAGTTCAGTGCATCCTTTTCTTTCTATTTCATTAAGAAAAGGACAGAAGACACATTTTAGTTTAGTCCTGTCAAATTAATCAGCGCTTGACGTAAATTGACGTAATTTTAGTAGGCAAGTTTTTAATCACGTCTAAACTTGTATAGAGTAGTGACAGGCGCTGATTAATTTGACAGCACTAAACTAAAATTTATCTTCTGTCCTTTTCTTAATGAAATAGAAAGAAAAAGATGCACTGAACTTAAATTAAGTTTAGTTTGTGAACAAGGGAATCGGCGCCATTGTGTGTTCTAGAATTCTAAAATTAAAAAACTGCAAATTATAACACAACCTTTCTGGAAAAAGCGCCATCTGTTGCCTAGAACAAAACCATTAACTGTGACACTGACAGTCCACATCTATGGTTCACTTCATCGATTGATCGATTGGAAGATAGAAACTGATACCGAATCTACAAGAGGGCGTCACTAGTATAAAACATCCAAAATGTCACTAACAAAAAACTATTATTGGTAACTATTTATTTGAATAGAAAAATCCTCTCTTCTAATCCAATAAATAGTTCTCAGCCCAGTTGGACCTCGGCGAAATAAACATACCATTTCGTAACCTAAAAAGCAAAAAAAGTCATGGAATAGAGCTACCTATGTTAATACGACATGCGCAAACGAACTTACGTGACCATTCTACTTGCTAGCTAACTCAATCTTTCAAAGACGTCCCCTTCCCGGAATAAGCATTAACAATACCAAAACACATTAAAAAAAGAAACTCGAAAACGGTCAAAGCTGTCAGTGCGCGCCTCGGCAAACATCGCCGACGCACGCAGAAACGTGGCAGTCGCAACAGCACCCTGAACGCGTTGTTATATTGGATACGCAGAGCATTGCAAGCCCTTTGGGTAAATCTGAACCACAGGGCCCCCGAGTACAGTATTGTGCATTTGTGCAATACGCCTTAAAAAGGGCTATTTTAACTGCAACTCTACATCGAGAGAACCTGCGGGCCAGCAAGTTCACCCGGATTGACAACGCTCTGCGCTCCCTCTCCAAACCTGAATCGTCTTTCAGGGAATCTTTTACCAGATGGCCTAAATATTTAAATGTATACACCCTGTTTATTGGGTGACCTTCAAGTAACAGAGGAGGGACTGTAGATGGACATCTGGCACCAGACCTGAAGACGATATACTCTGTCTTTTTGGTGTTGTATATCAACCAATGAGACTCCGCATACGACTCACACACAGCCAGTAACTTTCGGAGAGCATTGATCGAGGGAGCCAGTAGCACCATGTCGTCCACGTAGCTCAGATTATTAAAGCAAACACCATCCACATAGCAGCCGACACGCATGCTGCTGAGTCGCTCGACCAAGGCATTCACATAGAGACCGAAGAGCAAGGGTGAGGACAGTCCCCCCTGTCTCACCCCACACTCCAGCCTGCATGGCTCCGAAAGCTCCCCTACCCATCTCACCCGAGTCTCTTGGTGTAGGTACCAGTATTTGAGGAGAGATGCGAGCTGTGGTGGCACTGTTGTGTCTCCTAGCTTCTGCCAGAGTAAATCGTAAGAGACTAGGTCAAAGGCCTTGGGTAGGTTCAGGAAAACCGCGTACAGTGGTGTCTGTCTATCCGTGTAATACTTAACAGCATGTTTCAGACTAAGAATGGCCGTCTCCGTTGACAGCCCTGCCCGAAAACCGAACTGGGCATCATGAATATTGACATGCCTATTTAGATGCGAGTTGAGCACGCTGTCAAGTACCTTGGCTATGATAGTGGCCAGTGAGAATGGTCTGTAGTTTGACACGTCCGATTAGTCTCCAGTCTTGTTCTTGACTACTGGCACCAACAGAGTCCGCATCATGTCCGAGGGCAAGTATGAATGAGACAGACACAAGTTAAATAGTAGTGCGAGTACTCGTGGCAAGTGCGCACCAGCATGCTGTAGATGCTCGATGCTTAGCCCATCGTGACCTGGGGATTTCCCTCTAACTATATTTTTAATTTTGGTTCTGACCTCTTTCGCCAAGAACATCGTTGATAGCTCCTTGTCTTTGGGAAGAGCATCAAACTCCCCGCATGGTGGTCCTAGGGGCGACTGTGTAGTAAACTGGGTTCTGAACAACTCAGCAATATCTTTTGGGTTGGCAATCCCATCGATACTCACAGGAATACCAGGCCTAGGATTAAGCTTACTAGTACCTTTCCAGAAACTTTTAAAGTCTGAATTGGCATAGTGCTTTGCTAACGAATCCATCCTTAGCTGTTCTTGGTGGTTTTGGCACCACTTGACTTTTCCTTTGAAAAATTTCCGCGATTTCACCATTGAGTCATAAACGGGACCCAATGAGGGCTTTCCGTAGTCACACCATGTAATGAAACCTACTCTGGTATTTCTATGAGCCTCGCTGACATACCACCCAGCCAATGGTTTCCTTCGTTTACAAGTCTTTTGCTCGTAAGTGACAACAGCATTCATACTTAGATATTTACTACCTTTATACACACTATCTATGAGAGGTAATATTACAATATATGCCACAGCACTGTTGTAACTCAGTATCTAAATCAATGAGCCTAAGTTTAGAATTACATAAGCTTTCGTAAGCCAGACATTGAATTGCATTCCTGTCTCCCCATTTAATTCCGTTACAAACAGGGTTTATTGGTAATGCCTTTTGCTTAATAACATCTAGATTGCAGTTGATGACTAATGGAAGATGATCAGACCAATAGACGTCGTATTTAACATATGCGTTGGTAATACAATCCAAAGCTGCGCTTGTAACCATACAATGGTCCAGCCAGCGTTTGCAACCATGTGCCTCACTAATAAATGTGAACGTTTCAGATGTTAGCTGCAACCTACTAGTGTCCACACATGTCCAGTCTTGTTCCAGGGAGAAAGTTAAAAGCTCACGATAAAAACGCTCACCTGGATGTACGTTGAAATCCCCTAGCATGATTGCGGACTCAATATCACTATCATCAATTAAGGCACTGTTATGTATGTTAGCTTTTGGTTTTATAATGTAATTAAATGTTACTGGGTGCAGATTATTTTGTAAATGTTTGTGTAAATTAATTGAGACTTTTTGCAACTGACTTCCGGTGCACAAAATACCGTCTCCGATTAGTTAACGGAAGTCGTTGCAAACTGGATTAAAATAATATTTAATAATTTATTTCCGGAAGTTGCATAGCACGCCACCTGGTGGCAGTTTTTTTGTAAAAGGGTATAAAAGCATACGGTAGTGCATTTTTAAGGGCAGTTCCGTGTAGAATAAAAGGCTCAAAATCAAAATCAAAATCAAAAGTCATTTATTCAAACTAGGCTGAAAATCAGCACTTTTCGAACGTCAAAGTTACATAAGACAGTCCCCCAAAAATGCCCGCCCGTCACCACTTCCTAGTGCTTTAGCTGGGAAGAAGAAGTGGTGGAACAAACTCCCCAGCAGCACGTCTGTCTGTTTAGTTATATAAACTTGATTTTATACAAATCGTATGCAAAGTAATTAACATTACGAAACACAAAACATTGGATTAAATTACACACTTGCCATACGTTAGCTAGCACGCGCCAGTATACCAACAAAACAATGAACAAACTGTACTCAAGCAGATAAAAATTTCAACATAAAAAAAAACGTAAATAGAACTTAATACCTAAATAAAAGCCTCCAGGCATAAAGGGCGTGCCCGCTTACATAAGGCAATTGCTGTAGCTCGAAGTGAGAAATGATAAACTAGCCCCATCGAAGTAAAATAAGTAAACAATTACTAATAACAATTAAAACCATGATCAGCAAGACGACCAGTCACCACAAGCAGCACCCGTTCACGAGCATAACGCAAAGATCAGCCATCACCCCCCTCGCCATATTGGAGGGAAGGAGGCAACCCGATCCCCGACGCTACCGCAGGCAGTGACATCTAAGGGAGCATGACGAGCTTGCTGCCGGTTGCTCAGGCAAGAATAGTATAATCAATAGTCGAGGACGCTAGCTAACCACTTATTGCAATACAACTCATAAAACACACATTGTAATGAGTAGATTATGTAACTAATAAATTAAAATTTAACTAATTAAATTACATTGACTTATACAGTCAAAATAAAAAAAATATCAATTATATGAACTCATATAACCTGTCAGTAGGAAAGCTAATTCTGGAGAAAGAACATAAACATTGTCTTGAGTTAATCACAGCGACCAACTATTCTTATCGTTTAAGTAGTCATTGATACAATAGTATGCCTTTGAACAAAGGGTGGATTTTACTTTAGTTTTAAACGCATTAAAAGGCAAATCTAGCAAAGAAGAGGGCAGCATGTTATAAAAAGTTATACCAAGCCCAACAAATGAGTTATGTACCTTATGAAGCCGGTGAAATGGAGCTCGTAATTTGTCCTTATTTCTGGTGTTAATATTGTGAATATCACTATTTTTAGTGTATAAGTGTATATTTTGCCTAATATATAAGATGTTGGCGAAGATGAATTGTGATGCCACCGTGAGAATACCAACATCTTTAAAAAAATCGCTCAGAGAAACTCTGGCACCAAGCTGGTAAATAGCTCGAACAGCTCGTTTTTGAAGAACCAATATATTTTGAATGTCAGCGGCTTTGCCCCACAGCAGAATACCGTAGGACATAACGCTATGAAAATAACTAAAATAAACTAATCGAGCTGTATCAACGTCAGTGTATTGTCTTACTTTTCTGACGGTGACTGAATGAGAGGCAGTGCCAGGATTTTCAGGAGTTCCCGATGGAGGTTTGGAAAGTAACCCACTTAATTTTAATTTGCCAATCAATTTGCGTGATTTAGTGAGCTTTATTTCTCCCCGTGTGAAACCTGATAATTCTTCATATTCTTCATTAAAATGTGACAAAAATATAATTCCAGAATTCGACCCGTCCGTTAAAAATCAAAGAATAGATACGTGGCTATCTAAAGTTGACGAATGTGCTCATATCTATGGCTGGTCTGATCATCAAACGACCCATTTTGCTTTGCCACGATTAGTAGGTCATGCTAAAAAATGGTATGAAGGGCTTAAAACTATAAAATATACGTGGTTAGAATGGCAACATAATTTGAAACGTGCATTTCCTTCTGACACTAATTATGGTGCTTTATTATTTGAAATGCTAGAAATGAAATATAAAATAGGTGATTCGCTCGATGATTACTATTACGACAAAATGATTTTGTTGAATGCATGTGATGTGTGTGTGGTAGATTGTATCATATACGGTCTTGAGGACCGCACTATTAGAGCAGGAGCATCTTCAGCTCGTTTTGATCAACCTGAAGATTTATTAAAATATCTCAAAGACATGTGCCGTGATCAAGGAGAGTTAGTAGCAAAAAATAAATCTAAATCCCTTTTACCCAATAATTCCACCATAATTTGTCATATTTGTGGTGGGAGTGGTCATCGTGCGAACCAATGCAAGCAATCAAACAATACTACTTCAATATGCTTTAATTGTAAACAAACTGGCCATAGAGTTTCACAATGTTCAAAACCCATTATTAGATGCGAGAATTGTAAAAAATATGGACATAAAACTGACGACTGTTTTTCAAATAAAAATAGAGGACAAAATAATGACCAAGATAAATGGGTTGTAAGGTCCACTACTACTGATTTAGATAGTTAACAAAATACATATTACAAAAATGCTTCTATAAATAATAACTCTATTCAAGTTAAATGCTTTATCGAATTCGGTAGCCAATGTACACTTATTACATATTAGCATATCAGTATAATTTAATAATTAGTGGAAGTTCCTTACATTGTACCCATAAGTAAAGCTGAAATATTATTAGTTATAGATGGAGTTGAGGCTGTGATCACTAGTTGTAGTTATGATGTCGCATCTAACCAGCTACATGTACCCTTGCTAGTTGGACCAAATTTCACCGAACTACCAAATATTTTAGTTGACTAATAATAGTCTAGAGATTTAAAAACGTTATTTATAGTGAAATCTTGCCTGATATTGAACATGAAGATAATAATTTTATCAAACTATACGTTTTCAAGGATTATATTGATACTAACACAGATTTAATTAAATGTTATACTTCTGCAGTTGAGGATTCCACGGTATTTGTTTTAGATAGTCATCGAAATTATAATATTTGTCAATATGTGGGTAACTGTTGTGATATTCCTATAATTATTTTAAATGATGCAACGCTGCATTTAAAAAAAAGGGATATGTTACTGGTTAGAGCGTATAAAATCGTCTGTTAAAAAAAAAAAGGTTCAAGGGGTTATGCTTACTTACTAGTCATTGTCGACGGGTAAACTAAGTTCTGTGTTTTAAAACCTTTCAGAAGAAGCTCTGTTTGGTAGTAAATTAATCCATAGTAGTGAAAATGTTATGAATGAAATATTTTTAGATACTAGGCAATTGGATAGGTATATTTATGAGATAAGAACCGAAGTTAGCGAACACAACAAAAGACCAACGTAAAAGAAAGATAGATTTGATATGACACGTAAGAAAGCTAAGATATACGCAAAAGGGGATTTAGTAAAAAAAAAAAATGCAAATGCAGGTCATAATTAAGGCCCGAGTAAAAAGCTATTACCTGTATACCCGGGTCCCTAAAGAATCTCAAAAGTTTAACATAATGATAGGTATGAAGTCTCAAGCAACCAAGGGTCCAACATTGGAAAAACACAATATTGTAATATCTGGGCTGTCGATCAGATACAGCCATGGATTAGCACAAGTATTAATGAAATAAGTTTAGGATCTGAGTCTGAAAAAGAATGATCAAGTTGATTAAAGTTGATTAGGTCGGTGATAAATGAAAGACAGTCCTTGTAGAGTATGTAATTGACTGTAAGGTATACAACAGGAAAATTGTGTTATATCACTATGAAAATCGACAGAAACTTATGATTTACATTTCTTCATAATATGATATGGTAGACCTGAAAGAATAAAAATAAAAAATAATAATGCAGAGAATAACATTTAATATAATTAATTAATTAATTAATGATTTTTAAGATTAAGTTAGTAAGTTGAAAGTGATGAGGAAATGTGAATTTAATGTTTTTTTTGTTAGAAATCAGTCTGTGCTAGAAATAATAAAGATACATGCAATGATTTAAACGAAACTTAAATTATAAGTTAAAATTAAAATAAATAAGTACTTAGCAAGAGAAAGAAGAAAAAATGTTGATTAGGAAATGGAAGTCGTGGGGTGGTTGGTTTGATAGATAAGTGTTGATGAAGCTCACGTTGAGTGGTCAACCGCCAGCGAAGTCCCACGGTGCATTTCCCACCTAAAGCATAGGTCACTCATTGGAAGTCGTACAGTGGCTGGCAAGTGAGAGAGCTTGTCCAGTGAAGCTTGCGGTGCAATGTGTGGCATGTGCAGAATGAGAGGTCACTCATTGGAAGTCGTACAGTGGTTGGCAAGTGAGAGAGCTTGACCAAATGAAGCTTGCGGTGCAATGTGTGGCATGTATAGAAAGTGATGTCACTCATTGGAAGTCGTATAGTGGCTGGCAAGTGAGAGAGCTTGACCAGTGAAGCTTGCGGTGCAATGTGTGGCATGTGCAGAATGAGAGGTCACTCATTGGAAGTCGTACAGTGGTTGGCAAGTGAGAGAGCTTGACCAAATGAAGCTTGCGGTGCAATGTGTGGCATGTATAGAAAGTGATGTCACTCATTGGAAGTCGTATAGTGGCTGGCAAGTGAGAGAGCTTGACCAGTGAAGCTTGCGGTGCAATGTGTGGCATGTGCAGAATGAGAGGTCACTCATTGGAAGTCGTATAGTGGCTGGCAAGTGAGAGAGCTTGACCAGTGAAGCTTACGGTGCAATGTGTGGCATGTACATAATGTGGTGTCACTCATTGGAAGTCGTATAGTGGCTGGCAAGTTAGGGAGCTTGACCAGTGAAGCTTGCGGTGCAATGTGTGGCATGCGCAGAATATGATGAGATTCTGACATTAGACAGATAAAGTAACTGATTGTCTTACCATATTTTGAGTTGCTCATTGGAAGTCGTATGGTAACTGACAGGTGAGAGTGCTTGATCAGTGAAGCTTACGGTGCAATGAGTGAGGGATGTAAATTAATGTTGAAAAGTATGAATGAGCTAATGAAAATGAGAAATTAACAATTGCGATTATGTAATATCTTACCATTTGAGCGGTTCCTGTGTTTTTAGAGTAAATTGTCACCGACTCATTTTATTTAGATACTGTAATAATTAACGTTAAATATTTAGGTACTCTATAATATTGATTGAACAAGCAATCACCGTATGGCTGGTTTGATTTATAGTTTGAGGACAAACTTAATGTCAGGAAGGCCGAATGTTAGCTTTTGGTTTTATAATGTAATTAAATGTTACTGGGTGCAGATTATTTTGTAAATGTTTGTGTAAATTAATTGAGACTTTTTGCAACTGACTTCCGGTGCACAAAATACCGTCTCCGATTAGTAAACGGAAGTCGTTGCAAACTGGATTAAAATAATATTTAATAATTTATTTCCGGAAGTTGCATAGCACGCCACCTGGTGGCAGTTTTTTTTTGTAAAAGGGTATAAAAGCATACGGTAGTGCATTTTTAAGGGCAGTTCCGTGTAGAATAAAAGGCTATAACGTTACGCTGCGCGTTTTCTTGCCCCCAATCCATTCTGGTTTCTTATATGTATGTACCTACATAGATATAAGTTGATGTGGCTGCGACACATATTAAGCGTAAGCGATAAATACACCAGTGTGAATCATTCCGTCTTTGCATTGACACCTCTGTAGGCTTCCTATACAACATTAGCGACGAGTACCCTACATTTATAAATATATTTTTAAAATGTTTGGTGTAAATTCAATATTGGGAGCTATATCTAATTTTGATCACCACGTTCTAGACTGGAAGCTTTATAAGGGGCGGCTTCAGCAATGGTGGTTTATTGCCAACAGCATTGGCGAGGATAATGATAAAGCTGGGGTAAAGAGAAAAGCGGTTTGTTGAGCGCACTCACGGAGAACACGTACCAACTAGCGTGTAATCTCGTCTTGCCCGGAGACTTGGATACGAAGCACTATAACGATATCTTGAAAATCTTGGATGACCATTTCGTGCCGAAGCGCTGCGGGTTTGCAGAAAGGTATAAGTTTTACTCAGCAGCGCAGCAACCGGGTGAGACGCACTCGCAATGGGTTGCAAGGTTGCGTGGCCTAGCTAATTACTGCGCGTTCAAAAATTTGGAGGATTATCTTCTAGACAAGTTCGTCATGGGCATTCTACCAGGGCATGAGCGATACAAACTCTTTGCCAAAGAAATCAATGACTTGACGTTGAGTAAAGCCGTAGACCTAGCTGAAAGTGCCCGATGCGCGCGCGCAGGCGCCGCGCTTGCACCAACAGGAAACACCGATGGAAACCATGATGCAATCTTCAAAATAAGTCAAGGTGGCAACACCGACACCAAAGCATTGATCGCATCATCAAAGGATCAGCGTAATGAAAAATGTTCGGTGTGTGGTTACAAGAATCACAAATCATCAGAGTGTCGTTTTTCAAACTATTCGTGTAAATTGTGCAATCGTAAAGGTCATCTGCGTAAAATGTGTACGAAAAATAAAGTGAACCGCATTGAGCAAGGTAATACCGATGACGAGGGAGATGACGGTGAGTTACTTTTAAATATTAACTGTTTCAATGAAGTGCCATTGACAGAAACTGTGAGTCTGGAGGGTAAAAGCATAAAATGTGAAATAGACAGCGGTTCTCCTGTTTCTGTTATTTCAGAAAACTTATACAAAAGTACTTTCTCTGAAGTTCCGTTATCAGTACCAACAAAAAAATTGTTGACGTATACCAGCACTAAAATGTTAGTAACAGGATGTATGACACTGAACATTTCATATCGAAGTCGAACGATCAGATTGCCTGTTTATGTTATTCGCAATGGCGGCCCTCCCCTCCTCGGTCGTGATTTTATGCGTGGGTTTGAATTACGTCTTGTAAACACACTCGGCTATTGTAATAATATAACCGACGCTGACAAGAACTAATTAAGGCATATCCGAATGTGTTCTCAGATGAACTAGGTTGTTTTACTAAATCTGAAATAGTGTTACCCCTTAAGTCAGATGCAAAGCCTGTGTTTTACAAGTCTCGCCCAGTACCATTTGCCTTAAGAGAAAAGGTAAACAAAGAGTTGGACATATTGGTCTCGCTTGGTATTTTGAAACCAGTTTCTTATTCAGAGTATGCGTCACCGATAGTGCCTGTCCTCAAGAGTGATGGGAGTGTTCGATTATGTGCTGATTACTCGGTAACAATAAACAAACAATTACATGTGGAAAAATATCCTTTTCCAACTGCGCAAGAGCTGTTTACCAAACTGCATGGTGGGGAAGAATTCAGTAAACTAGACTTATCAATGGCCTACAATCAACTGAAAATTCATGAAGACTCGCAAAACATAACTTGCATAAACACTCCCCGGGGTTTGTTTAATCACACTCGCCTTATCTTTGGTTTAGCTAGCGCTCCTTCAATTTTTCAAAGGGTTATAAAAACCATAATGGGTAATATGAAAGGGGTATTAGTATTTCAGGATGACATTTTCATTACTGGTTCTAATAGATTTGAGCACATGAATCGGCTGAACGAAGTGTTAAGGCGATTGCAAGAAGCCAGTTTTACATTAAAAAAGGACAAATGTGTTTTCTTTCAAAAAGAAATATCCTATCTAGGTTACATAATAGATAAGAAGGGTATTAGAAAGAATCCACTTAAGGTTGATGCTATTTTGCATGCAGCTGTGCCTAAACATGTAAGTGAATTACAATAATTTCTGGGTCTGATTAATTACTACAGAAATTTTACTCCTAATGCGTCTTCTATATTGAGTCCATTACATGAGTTATTAAAAAAAAGCAGCAAATGGCACTGGGGATCCGAGCAGAGTTCAGCTTTCAGCACCATTAAAAAATATTGTCTTCTGATAATGTCCTCGCACATTTCGATAACAATGCTCAAATTATTTTAACAGTAGATGCGTTCCCAGTCGGTTTTGGTGCAATATTATCACAAATAGGTAGTAATGGCATAGAACAACCGGTTTCCTACGCGTCACGTGCACTAACTGTAGCCGAAAAGAAATTTTCTCAAATACAAAAGGAAGCTACGGCGATCATTTTTGGTGTTAGAAAATATCATCAATATCTTTATGGTTGGCCAAAACCATTCACCCTACGTACAGACCATAAGCCATTAACTATTATATTTAAACAAAGCCGTGGTACTCGTATACCTGAAGTATCGGCAAACCGATTGCAACGTTATGCAATATTTTTGAGCGCATATAATTATGAAATTGAGTTTATTAGCAGTATACAAAACACAGCTGATTTCTTATTACGAGCAATACCGAGAAATAGCTGTGTTAGTGAGTCAGAGTAGCGGCACGTGTGTGCGCTAGGTGTGAGGGAGAAAGCCGCGTATGTGAATTTAGCTATTGATGGTTGTTTACCCGTTACTGCCCGGGAATTAGAGATTGAGACTGAAAAGGTTCTAAAGATGGTAGGCAACTATGTTCAGAATGGTTGGCTCCGCAAGATAACAGATGATTTACACAAACCATATTTTTTTATGCCGTATGCAAATATCGATAGAAGATGGAATTCTTTTGCGAGGCCATAAAGTAATACTACCAAAAATATTGCGAAGTAAAATATTAAACGAACTCCACAGTTCACATTTCGGAATAGTTAAAATGAAACCCGAAGCCAGGGCTCGATTTTGGTTTCCAGGAATTGATGAAGCATTGGAAAAATTAGCTAGTGCATGTGAAGTTTGTGCACAGTTACGGCCTTCTCCGCCACGTGCGTCGCTCGCACCTCGGCCACACCCGCCCAATGCGTTCCACAGAATTCACATGGATTTCTTAGGCCCAATGTGCAATAAAATGTTCTTGGTAATAGTGGACGCATATTCCAAGTGGGTTGAGTGCTATGTGATGAATAATAATATAACAACTAAGGCAGTTATAACTAAGCTTAGCGATTGTATGTCAAGGTTTGGTATACCCAACACAATAGTGACTGATAACAGAACTTCATTTGCATCACAGGAATTTGAAAATTTTTGTAAGTTGTATGGAATATCTCATTTACTGTCGCCCGTTTACCATGCAATGAGCAATGGTCAAGCAGAATCATGTGTAAAAATAATAAAAAAAGGTTTAAACACCTTTTTAGCATCTAGTTGTAAGGAGGATTTTCAAAATCGACTGTCAAAATATCTGTTCGACTACCGCAACTCTGTTAACAGCACTACCGAGACTACTCCAGCTCAATTAGTTTTTGGACGCAACTTACGTTCACGTTTAGATTTAATTTCAAAAACAGTTTATAATCCTCCCTTGTCATCGGAGTTATCGGCTTTAATCGAACGGAAACAGTGCTCACAGGCCAATAATTACGGCGGCAAACCATACAAAGACTACACGATTCGTGATACAGTATGGTGTAAACAATTTTTAAACAATAGAAAATTTACCTGGTCAAAGGGAACCATAGTTAGTAAATTTGGAAAAATAATGTACAAATTAAAATTGCATGGAAGTGACCGGAACATAATGAGACACAAAAACCAACTCAATTCTTATAATGGTAACGATGTTACTAGCGACGTCATAACTGATTTGTGGATGTAACTTTATCTCGAGAAGAGACAACCCCAGAGAGCAGCAGTTCGAGTAATGTGTTACCAGAACATGAAAATTCAGCAACCGTGACCACAGATACACCCTCCATTGTAACTTTAAGTCATGATGATACCAGTACTGACAACACGACAGAGAAGTCGTCGATGTCGCCAAGTACGCCTGGGACACCTGTAACGCCGTCAAGCATCTCTGCAGCGGCGAGCCTTGAATTCAGTATCCCTCAGCCGGCACGAGTTGATGATGATCACTCCCATACGCCAGTGCCAGGGCGTGTTCGTAGAAATAGACCTATCATAGACTACAAGAAGTACTTTTAACTTTTTATTTCCTTGTTTTGAGAAGGGGGAAAAGTGTTATGTATGTACCTACATAGATATAAGTTGATGTGGCTGCGACACATATTAAGCGCAAGCGATAAATACACCAGTGTGAATCATTCCGTCTTTGCATTGACACTTCTGTAGGCTTCCTATACAACAGGCACTCACCGCACTTAAACAGTCTGTGAATTCCGGCACATTTTCCGCGCAGTCAGTGGGCATGTAAACACTAAACACTAGCACTGGCCGATGATTCGTCATCACCCGTATAGCTGCAATACGCGGATTCACACACGAGACCACAGAGACGCACGGGAAAAGCGCCTTACGCCACAGTAGTGCAACTCCGCCGAAAGGCCGTCCTCTTAGAATACCGGCCGTCGTCGCGTCAACAGCCGATATCCCAGTACTCCCAAACTTACTGTGCACGTCAGCCAAGTACGGCATCTCATCCGGCAGCAACCACGTCTCTTGCAAGGCAATTATATCTGCAAAGCTACACAGCTGCTGTATACCCTCGACGGAGCGCTTGATATTCTTACAGTTATATGTCGCTAAGGTTGTGCACATAATTGTTTCGAATGCTTTCTGTTTTCATCCTTGTCGGACCTAGGGTTCTTGTAAGGTCTGAAACGTCTACATGTTATACCTGCTGGCCATAACTCATCGCTTAGGAATATGTCTAACTTGTTATTGCAAACTATTATTTTATACGCATTGTATTCTTTTTCATTTTAATTCTTTGTAGAACAACTTTTTCGTTAATCTTCGAAAAAACATACTGCACAATATCGTTTTCCGATGTCTGATCTTTGTGTACATTTGAGAGGAACAAAGGTATCTTCAAACTGGCGGGCTTAAATTTATCCTCAGGCATGTAAGCAGCTTTTCCTCTAACAACAGAGTCTGAGAGCAAGTTTCTGTGCCTCTTCCTTTGCACTGTGATCCATGGTTCTTTAGGACATTCCGATTTCCATACACCATTCCGTGTTACGTCTGCTAACGACTTACTTTTATTTACATCAGTCGTAATGATGCGGCTGTCTAATGAGTCGGCACTAACGATGACGAGCTCAGGCGCATGCATTCCCTCAGCAAACCAGTTCGACGGCGATAATGTTTTATCATGCGTACTCACAGTTTGTGAGTCACCCGATCGCTGCTGCATGACGGCGACTACGGTAGTGTTATCAGCTGGGCTCGGACTACGTGCGAGAGAAATAGCGCTAGAGCAACTTCCCGACTTATTATTTTGTAGAAATGTGGGTGATCGCCAATGTACCTTTTCCGTTGTTTTATTTTTAGGCGTACTTTCCACATTGCTGTTATTTTTGAAAGTTTCATGACACCGATCGGACCACTATCACAACCACTTTCCAGTAAATATCCACCCCGTCTATTGTTTACATACACTCAGACACGTATCCAGACTTTTGGTTCGGGGGGGACAAACATTGAAACAACCATGTGAACTGTGTGAAAATCGCTGTAATCACTGTACTATAATTTTCACTGTACTATACTATAATTATATAAGTATTTTTCTGTTTCCGCTGGCAGCCATTACGTCTAGTACCATATCAGGATCTGGCGCCAAAGCGGAATGAATAGACAATAGAGCGAGACCAGTAAGCCTCTCGCCCGCCATTCTATTCCTTAGGAAGGATTTTATTCTCTTTAGGCATGAAAATGACCGCTCCACAGATGCCGTTGAAACCGGAAGGGTGGCCAGAATATGTATTAGCCTGTTAATGGTAGGAAAGAAAACTTTGTCACACGTGTCTAAAATTTCCATAATTTCGACTGGTTTCTTATCTGTGTTTTTCCACTTGGCACACCACATACTGTACTCTGCTTTTATTAGTGATTCTCCAACACTTTCTTCCCAATAAATTTTCATATTTTCTAATTCACTTATTTTCCTCTCGTCCACATTTTTCGGAAGAATAATTTCTAAAGAAGAAAGCAGCTCTCTTTGATTCGCAAATCTATCATTCATGCCAGATATCAAATCGTCCAAGCACGGTATAAAAATAGTTCTTCTGAAGTATTCTTCAGCAGTATCGCTGCGAGGGTTGCTTCGTGCAGTTTGGTGGGCAGTAACTCGAGGACGCTGAATTTCTATTTGCAAGACATCTTCCGCTATTTTGCAGCATGCGTTATATATTTCTGAGAATACCGGGTTAACATCGTCACGTATCTCTTTTAGTTTTCCGATAACGTCATCGGAAAATTTCATAGCAGAGGCCAGGTCGTGTGTAGGGTTCTGCAAATATGCTGACAGTGGGAGAGTATAACTGAAAAATCTTTCACAGGTTTTTAGAGAAATCAAGAAACTACTCTTTTCCATCGCAGCTATGAGTGTAGGGGCAGTTTGGGCGACAGTTCTGTTTGTGTAGGATAGTTCTCTTAATGTAATGACAATAGGTTCGAGTAACTCACCAAATACATTTATAGAGTCGTGACGTTCTATAAATCTAGTGTCACACATGCCGACCAGACTTTTTTTCTTACTTTCTGGTGTGAGCTTTTCCACATTTTCCTTGAACTGTTTCCCGGCCATTGCATTGTTGCGAAGTAAATTGCAGACTTCCTTCACAACGCCTATTGAATTTCTCACCTCGGGAACTGAAAGAGCTTTTGAAAGAACTAGGTTCAGACGATGTGCTGAGCAATGTACGTATGTGGCCTTAGGAAATTCTTTTCTGATTCTCGTCTGCACACCACTGATGTGTCCTCCCATGGTAGCAGCTCCGTCATACCCCTGACCAACTAGTTTATCGAGATTCAAACCAATCTCATGACATTTCTTTAAAATTTCTGCACTTATATTTTCGGCACTTAGGTCGTGTATTTCAATGAAACTGAGAAAGTCCTCCCTCAAAATACCTTTATAAACGTATCTCGCACATAAAGACAATTGCTCAGTTCCACTCACATCTAAAGTTTCATCGCCAAGAATCGCGAAACACTCTGAACTATTTATTTGTGTCACAACTTTTTTCTGAATTATCTTTCCGCAAGTATCTATTATTTCATTTTGAATAATAGGGCTAAAATACGTTGCATTTTTAGGGGTTGTAATGATATGATCTTTCAGGATATTATCATAGCTTGCTCGGTATCGTAGCAGAGCCCTGAATTTTCCATCTTTACCAAGTGGCTTTTCTAAAGTCAATGGTCCACTGTCTTTGTCTCCACGAAGCGGCAACTCTTGCTTTCCACAGAAGATGATAGTTTCGATTATAGGTTTTAGTGCTGTTCTATTTCTTTCCTTTTCTTTGAGCCTTTGATCATTAAGCAGCGATGCAACGTCTATAGCTGCTGAATCCATTACGCGTAAGAAATTTTCTGCGCATAACTTAGAAAACTGGTGATATTTAGCAGCAGAATGTTCGCGAAATCTCTCTGTTGCATCTTTCCAATTATCAAATGGTTTGCTGACAAAACTTCCAAGTGTTTGGTGGGAACCTTTTCCAGCAGTGCCTGATGAAAAGACAACACAATATTTGCAGAACACACCATTCCTCCTCGGCGAATATGTTAACCATTCCCATGATCCCATCCATTCTCTTCGAAATCTCAGTTTCCTCTTTCCAAAGCTACTAGCCGGAAACGAAAATGACGCATCTGGGACAAACGGCTGTGTAATAATATTTTTTTTCTGTTCATCTGTGAGTACAAGAGGAGGATACTGTGTGTTATATATGGCATTAGAAACCACGCCGATATCAGGAAAAGTTTCACTTATAATCATTGTATCTAAACTGCACGTTTTTGAAGTTGAACATTCTCCTTCATCTCTACATCTTCCAGCCGGTTCGGCTGAAATCACATTTTTTTCTGTAAATTTTGACGAAGTTGTTTCTAGTTGTCTACTATCAACAGCAGAAGCCATGCTTGGAGTAGTTTTTTCCTCGCTAGTAGTAACAATTTTTTTTGCCACTGGCTTGAAAAAGTTGTCAATTCTCTTCATTTTAGCAGCAGCAATTTATATACGTTCAAACAAGCACAAATCAAGAAGCACTCACATTTCACACATTACTTTACTTTATTTAAGTAATCTGTGATGGATAGGGCGAACGGTCCAACAAATTATGACGTCTGCAGGTCCAAAATTGTCCAACACTATCTCACGTACGTAACGGACTGGCGATTTGGCGAATCCAATGAAAACAGTGGTTTTGAAGTTTTTTTCCTTTATTTCACGGCACGGGCAAAGTATCAGGTGAACCAAGTCGGAAGGAATTTACTCTACTCTCTATGAAACTGAAACCAATATCAAAATAAACTGGTCTATTGCACTATACTGTCACTATTGCAGAGGTATTTCACTTTTTTTCTCGCTTGTCGCTCTCGATTCTCACTTGAATCGCTCTCGAAATAAACTGACATGCAGGTTCCCGGACTCCCGCCCCCGCCGTATTTATACTACATTTTCGTATTCTGGAACACTGTGGAATATTGCGCCATCTACTACCTGGTAGCAGAAAGTTATGGAAGCTTCTCGATATTTCGCTACTCAACGCGACGATCTTTCTACTATTAGTTTTTCTACTCGACGATAGATGTCGTTCATTACTGTTTTCGTTCTCGGTTTCTCTCTAAATAGGTTAGATGGCGCTACTAGTAACGTCGCTTACATAATCAGATCAAGATCTATCTATATTTTTATTTTACCTACTTATTGAAAGAACACGCAAGCGAATAAATAAACAGATGGCTTAAAACGTTTTTTTTTTTTCAGTCAGATTTCGCGGGGGGATAAATCCCAACTATCCCCCCCTCTGTATACGTGCCTACATACACTGGTCGTTCTGCATCTACCAGCGACGCAAACTTCATATGGTCGATATCCGCTCTTAAACTATTTAATTGGTCTATCGTCACACTTGACTGTTTCAAATTCTGAATTTCCGATTTCAAAACCAGAATATCTTTCAACAGGGCTGAGACATCGATGTGGTCAAAGGACATCGGTGGTAGTTTCTCCAACATTCGGGCCACAAAGATCGGGGTTTTATGTGGGTCTGTTGTCTTTAAGACGCATATAATATCCTCAATATTCTCCTGCTCTTTGTTTTTTCGTCTCGATATATTGCGGGTACTTGTAGAATTGACTCAAACAATAAACTTTTTGCCGTTGCAATTTCTCCCTCGTTATAGGTGCTAATACACAAACGGATCAAACTTTCCTCGTCCATAATGTCTATTTTATTTTGCACAAAACATAACAACTCGTTTATGTTACATGATACACACTACTTTCTCAGAAGTCATTTTCTACAACCGAACGCTTCCGAGTTCGCGCGAAGATTGAAAATGTATGTAACATTTTTTACATACAAATTTAAAATATTAAAACGTATGTAACAACTAAATATTGAAATAAAAGCCAGTCCCCGACAGGGTCCACAATGATCATACTTTGTACAACCTACCATCTAAGTTCACATGTTGATGCAATAAATATATTAAGTATTGAGGTCCTTTCTGGTTATGACCTTGGCCTTGTATTTTTTGACCTACAGATCACGATCAGAAAATATCAGGGGCCTTCCCATAATCATTATCACAGCCGGACAATATTAGACGAAAAGTGTTAATTGTCACTTGACCAGGGCGGCAACCATCACCACTTATAGCAGTATAATTATAATATTACTTCACAGTGGGAAAGTGATAGAGCTGTACAGGACTTATAGCTCCATCTCTTTCTTACGTTGAAGTAATATTGAAATAATACTGCTATAAGAGGTGATGGTTGCCCGCTAGGGCCTTAGGCTTTATTATAAAAGTGTGTACTTACCGATAGCAGGTCTAACAACGCATAGAGGCAGATCGCCACACGTGGACCTGATCGTCTCTTCGGCGACTGCCTTCGCGAACGAATATGTGTTCGGCCAGTTCTTTATCAAACTGCAATCAAGAAAGTTCTCTAAAGTCGGACTTGTGATGCGGAGGAATGAGATCATGTCGTGAGGATTTTGATTAGATATGAATGTAGGCTATAAGAATAGGGGAAGACCAAATAAATAAACGATGTATGGATTGTGTGAAAAATTATGTAGCTAGAAAGGGGGTGAATACTGAGATGACGGCTGATTGAGATGTATGGAAGATGTGCTGCGCCGACCAATAATGATAAATTGGGATGAGGATGGGAGGATGAAAAAATTGTTTTAATTTTAATATGTCTTCTATTACAGTGCCAGACAGGGTAAGTAGGCTGGCTACTACTAGCCAGCCTACTTACGCTGTCTGGCACTGTTCGTACCCAAAGAATGCTTTCTTTGGGTATGAAACCCTAAAAACGTAACAAATATTTCGTTTGTTATTATTTCTTGCTTGCACGTTGCAAATTTGCAATTCTTCGGACTAAGTTGAAAACTTACCTCGGAGTCATATTATTCAGCCTCTCCTCGTCGACAGTTTCTGCCAGTCTAATGAGGGACTCAGGATCCACTGGACTCCGGTAGAAATCCTCCAACACCTCGGTGTTGATGAGGTTTTCACATGCATGCGAATAGGCTGTGGAAACGTGGACGTAGGACCTGGGGGCAGAGGAAAGTATATTTATTATTAAAGAGCCGCTTTCGGTCTAAAACTTACACAGGAAATTTTTTCAGCAATAATGGTCCATTCACTTTTGCTGGAGACAGTGGCGCTATCCGGTTTAATTCCTAAATTTTTCTACAATTTACGACATTATTTAGGTAACTCTCATTGCCCGATACATTCTGTTGTTGATGAATGTATTGCCTACTAGTTTATTTACTCCGTATTGCTCAATATGGTTAAAAAAAATCTTGACATTATTGTGACGTCGTATTTGACCAATATTGCCCAGCTATAACTTAAAATTAGGTATATGGTCAGCAACGAAAGCCGATTCAAGTTTATGAATTTTGGATCATTATTATTAAGAATCTACTATATTATAAAAAAAAAAACGGAAAAGGTACCTACGAGTACCTCATATTAAGATACAAGCAAGCATTAAATAATGACAAACAGTGGGACATTTTTTTGTGTCTATTTAGACGGGCCGCACCGCAACGCAAAACATTGCAAAAATCCTCCTTAATCACTTTATGTTCTATGAACCAGCACACACTACAGGTGAGCCGCACCGCACCTTTAGAATGAAAATGTGTTGCGCTGCGGCCCGTTGTGGCTGTTATGTGCACTTGGCTTTAATCGCTTTCGTTGCTGCCCGTATCAATTACAAAAAAATTAGTTCAATAGTAACATCGACTTACTTGAGTTGCTTGCAAGCCTTGCCCAGTACGAGAGCCTCCCTCGCTCCTCGCACGTTTATCATAGTGGCCACTCGGAGACACTCGTCGAACCGGGTCGTCGCCGCCATGTGGTAAATTATGTTTACCTGGAACACAAATACAACATAAAGTCATGCCTGGATTTTTCAAAGGGGGGGCGGGGTCGTGGGAAAGGCAAAACAGGCAAAGGACGGAACACGGGTGGGTTTTAGTCAGTAAGAAACACCCTCCCGCTCCGCCCAGAGCTGAAGAAGTTATTTGATAATTATCGTATAATTTTTATATGATATAAATATGATATAAAAACAACCAAGTGCATGTCGGACCACGCACAATGAAGGGTCCCGTAGTTGGGATTACTTGGGACGAATTTATTCCAAAAACAAATATAACATTGTAGTTGAAAAATCTATGCTCCCATACATCGATACTCGTATATACCACGGACAATTTTCCAACTGCAAATTTAAGTTGGTCGACTATAACTCAAATCAAATCAAATCAAATCAAAAACATTTATTTGCTAGAATATGGTACATAATGGTGTTACAATAATTTTGTTTCTGCATATCCTGCCAAAACGATGGCGTGCAAATTTATACATACTTATAATGTCAATTATTTTAACTCACAAACTACAGATTCTATTGACTTATCTTCTAAATAGTCCTTAATCGTATAATAACTTTTCAGTAGAAGCAATTTGAAAATATATTTTTTAAACATTGTCAGCGGTAGGTCTTGCACACTATTTGGTAAATGGTTGTATATTATAATGGCCATGCAGTATGTATTTTTCTTAAATAATGTTAGTTTTATTGGTGGTAGCTGAAGTCTATCTTTATGGCGTGATGATCGGCAATTTGGTCTGGTAATGGTAGTTTCGAATAAATTATAGTTCCTCTTAACAAAAATACACATTTCAAAGATATACAAGCATGGCAAAGGTAAAATTTTTAGTTTTTGAAATAGTGGCTTACAGCTGTCTAGAAAATGAGCTCCACAAATTGCTCTGACACATTTTTTCTGAGCTTTGAAAACTCTGTCAAACTCTACTGAATTACCCCATATTATAATACCGTATCTAAGTATGGATGATACGTAACCATGATACGCTAACATTGCACTATCATAGTTAATTGTTTGTCTAATTCTTTTCAAGACATATATAAATCGATCTATTTTAACAATAATTTTATTTATGTGTGGTTTCCAATTACAATTTGTATCGACTGTTATACCCAAAAATACACAATTTTCGACAGTGGTTAAGTGAGAATCTTTATAAAGAATGTTTAGTTTATTTATGTTTGTATTGTATGTCTGAAATTGTATTATATTTGTTTTAGTCATATTTATTTTTAAGTTATTCTTGTTTAGCCAGCCGATTGCGTTATCCATAGCTTCGACGATTTCGTTTTCTAAATCCTTGTAACTATCACTCTTAATAATTATTGTAGTGTCATCAGCGAATAGTATGCACTCCTTCCCTATCGCTTCGGGAAAGTCGTTGATGTATACTTTAAAGAGATCTGGGGATAAGATACTACCCTGGGGCGTGCCATAATTATTTTGTTTATATTCTGATCTAAAGGTGTTTTGTTGATTTTTACAAGTTTTTGTTATTTCCACACATTGTACTCTATCCGAAAGATAACTTTTGATCCAGTCATTGGGTTTACCTCGTATTCCATAGTGCTCAAGCTTTGAAAGTAGTGTTTTATGACAGACAAAATCAAAGGCTTTCGTCATGTCGAGGAATACGCAACATATTTTAGAATTTTTATTTAAGCTTTCAGTTGTATGTTTTATTAGCGCAAAGCATGCCAGAGCAGTTGAACTCCCTTTTCTGAAGCCATATTGTTCTTTTTTAATTACATCACATGCTGTTAAAAAGTTCTCTATTTTGATGCACATTACTTTCTCAAAGATTTTGGATAGGATTGGAATTAAAGTTATTGGGCGGTACTTACCCATGTCCGTTTTTACACCTTTCTTATACAGTGGTTTAACAATCGACCTTTTTAAACGCGTTGGGAATACTCCTTCTGTCAGAGATATATTTATAATATGGGTTAAGGGGGATACTAAACTCGGCGCACACATTTTTAACATTTTAGTGCTCAGGTCGTCATACCCAGTCGAGTTGGTATTTCTAAGACTATGAATTATTTTATATACGTCTGATTCATCTATCGGAGTAAGGAAAATGCTTTTAGGATTTTGAGGAGTGGGCATGTCATAATGCATGTTTTTATGAGTATTGTTGGTCGGTTTTGTTTGAGATATATAGTAGTCATTAAATAAGTCGCATATTTGGTTCGGATTGTCATAAATTTTACTATTAGCATTAATTTTGTCAATTTCAGAGGCACTCGTCATATCACTATCTGTGTTTGTTTTAATCATATTCCAGGCGGCTTTACTTGTGTTTTTGGCCTTTTTCATATAGTTTAAGCTATTAATCTGCTGAGCCTTGTGAATACATTTTTTCAAGATTTGCGTATAGTTGTCATAATTCTTTTTGTTTTGTTTCTTGTTATGTTTATAAAGATGGTATTTCAAGTATAGTGTTCGTTTTTTAATGCAGCATCTTTTTATACCCTTGGTGAGTCCTCTATTTTTCACTTGTTTACAAGTATTTTTTACTTTAACTATACTCGTTAACTTAGAAAGCCTACTTAGCCGTGATACTTTTCCTTTTAATTTCATTATACGAATATGTACTACTGTGATGATTTTTTTCACATCTCAATAAACAACCGTTTAGCTGGCAAGAGGGGGAGGGAGACTCAACTCTAACAAAAATTAGCACTTTAAAGGCATTAAGCATTAAGGCTCTTACATACTGGCGCGACTTGTCGCACGACGCGTCGCGACACAAAGGCACCGCTTGTAGCGCTACACGCGGTGTCTTTGTGTCGCGTCGCGTCGCGCGACAAGTCGCGCCAGTATGTAAGAGCCTTAATGCTTAATATTACGCAAGTGGATCCTTGAATCGAAAAGTGGTGTTCACAGACCTGTTTTTGAACGGCCTATCCAATGATACACACCGTGGGGTAGAAGAGAAAAAAAATATTATCCCCACATTACGCGCAAGGGAGGTACTCTAAAAAAAATGTTTTTCAAGATTTAATTTTCAGCACTTTGTCGGCGTGATTAATATGTATACCCATGCCAAATTACAGCTTTCTAGTACTAAGCGTCTCTGAGCTACAGCGGGGACAGACAGACAGACAGACGGACATATAAGGGTAAACAGGGCGAAACTATGAGGGTTCCTTGTTTACTACGGAACCCTAAAAAGCTTCTACCTTCATAATATTAATCCTTTTAAATAGTTCCTTAGGAGAATCGCGGTGATGTAGATAATGAATGGCTCTGGCAGCTCTATTTAAAAAAATATATCAGCCGATGTCAGTAGCACGACCCCACAGTAAAATTCCATGCGACATATTGCCGTGGAAGTAGCTAAAATAGAATAAACGCGTGGTTTCTAGATCTGTTAATTGACTTATCTTTCTAACAGCATAAGCGGCCGAGCTTAGCTGCCTGCAAGAGATGTTATATGAGGTCCAGGTCCCCAGTGTAATTCCATTGTAATTTCTCGTCTAGTGTGGTTCCTAGGAAAGCCGACTGATTTTTAAATTCCAGTTTTTCTGAATTCAATATGATGCTACGTTCGCTACTTCTAACATTAGGTTTTAAATCGAATGTATTGGTTTTTTTTTCATTTAGTACCTAATTTTTACCGTAAAATCTTGGACCTGAAGAATAGAGCTATTCATGTTGTCAAGATTTTGTGACCGTCGAACCATTTTAAAAATCAATGATATTGTGTAATCTGCAAATTACGCCATCATCGGTTGATTTTAATGTTTTTGGGGTAAAACATTAATGTTAACTAAAAAGAATGTACCCAATATCAATCCTTGAGGAACGCCTGTTGTCATTTCAGACCCTAGTCAGTTTTTGTCGTTTACTTGAACTTTAACCTTTCTTTCAGGTATGATCTTAGTAAATTAAGAGCTGCATTCTTAATCGCATAGTGCTCTAGTTACAGCAGAAGTCTCTCATGGTTTACGCAACCGAACGCCTTAGAGAGGTCGCAAAAGATTTCAATGGCATATTGTGCTTCCTCCCAGGTGTAACATTTGATTAATTAAGAATCAACTTTTCAAACACCTTACTGAGAACTGGTAGGATTGAAACAGACCTATGATTGTTGGGTTCATTACTGTGTTTCATGAGATCCGGAAAGACTCCTTGGTCTACACTGGTGTTAGATATGAAAGCTAAATAGGGCGCAACGGTTACGATGAGAAATCTACTGATTGTTAGAGCCATTCCCCAGAGATCTTGATCATGTTGTGTAATGGTTTAAACAAAAATCTAAGTTAAATCCTAAAATTACAACTCCGTACACGATCAACTGATAAAAACCCGCAACGACCGCTTACGGGTATTGACCTTCGACCACAAAGAACATCGGAGCTGATTTATCATGCATGAATGCATAACCAATAGCCGTTTAGTTGCCTAAATTTACATGTCACAGAGTTATTTAAAATTTTGAAAAAGTTCGAATTGTTTTCGACATCGATACCCAACACGTCGGAAAAGTCTCTAGCTAATTTAATTTGACCTTGTAGAATACACAAACTTCGCCAGTTAGGATTAAGTCACTTGTTCAATCGGGCACACATCCGGGCTCCGGGCTGCTGCCTACTGAGTATGTTTGTCTAGACAAAATCAAACTGGTAGCTACTTTAATTGTATATTTTGTGACATTGATTTTACATTCTGTGATTACCTTAAGTCATACACAGACCTATTACTTGATTTTTTTTTGTAAAGCATATACTTTGACAATATTTATGAATATGTGAGCACCCAGTATCTATTACATAATTCATTTATATGTCATTTCTTTATTTTTAATTATTTTTACCTATTGTGGTATAGTAATGTTATTCAAGGTGCATCGTCTTTACACATAATTATATATTTAATGTACCTATAAAAAAATTGTGTAAAACGGTTTAAAAGAGTGACGGTAGAGTTTCTTGCCCATACTTCTCCATATGAAACTACCTTTTGGACAGGGCCACTAGAATAAATTTCATTTTTTGTAAATTTTGACGCTAAAAAGAGCCATTTATATGCCTATTTTAAATAAATAATTTGACTTTGACTATAGGAGAGAAAATCCAATGCCATTAGAATCGAACCTAGGACCCCTTCTTGAGTAGACGTCCTCGTGACCACTAGACCCAAGGCAGTAGGATTGGTGTTACATAAATAAGTTTACCTAGTCACGAACGATTATTTCCTAAGCTGCGTATTTTCTAAACACGCGTTCGTGCTTTGGTCTGCAACGGTTAAGGCACAAATATATGATTTTAGTTACTTTTAAATCTGTTATTACGCCTTCAAATAATGCAAGTAAGTTATGCAAAAAAATGCTTATTAAACTAGAAAGCGTACACATCAATTGTATAAGTATGTGAATATTTAAGTATTGTAGTAAAATACTTTATGAAATAAATTCAGTAACTAATGTCTACTCAAACCTTAAAAAACGATATTACTTTCATACGAATTAACATAATTTCATGTTTTTTTTTTTGTATGAACAGACTATTTTATTATCTATAATTATGTCTGTGATTTTTCAAATATTCATATATTTGTCACTAAAAATAAATATTCCCTTTGAAATCGAACGGCAGCGCGGCGTGAGCGCGACGCGGATTTGTATGGCTAAGTTCAACGGCTTTTACCCAACCCTTAAGTAGGTAGCTGACCTCACTGCCCCATCTCGTTATACAAGGTATCATTAAATTGGCTAGCAAAACTCCTCAGTTGTGAGGGGGTAAATAAAAATTATTTGATGATAGTTTTTTGGGGTCAGCGACCGTAGATTGAGTAGTTAGGTAGGTACTTGAAATATCAGTTTAAAAAAAGTTTTTTTTTGTGTGTAAACTCCACAGACGATATGGGTATCGTTATCCAAAAACCATAAAACAAAAAACTGATTTTTTAAACTATGAGTTTAAAAAATCAGTTTTTTGTTTTATCGTTCTTCAAGTATACATTACCACGCGGGAAAGTTCGAAAAGGTTACCGAGGCCCCTGGCAACACAGGCAACGGAAGGAACACGGGTGGGTTTTAGTCAGTAAGAGTCTAACACACCCTCATTTAATAATTTTCCACCCAAAAAAGAAAAGTATACATTACCAGCGGTCGTACAGATCATATTTGCGGAGTTCCGCTAGCTAATTTGACCTTATATAAATTAGTTATTTATAACAAACGACCTTAAGATAAGTCATCAGCATAGCTGCACAGCCATTCGATACGTTTCTGTGCCGAATCGGTCATAAATCAATGTTACCGTAGAAATACCTACTCTAAGCGCTATTGACAAACCAAAACTTGAAAATTTTGTCAGTTTAAATCAAATAGACGACCGCTATTCTTCCGAAAGCTGTTTGCCGTCTGGGGCAGGGCAATGGAAATGTGTCATTTTCGACACGAGAGCCTGTTGAATGGTTGTGAATAGGTATGCAGAACTCCCACGGTAGACACTAACCTCTTCAGTGATCATGTTCCAGTCCTTTTCGCTCAGGCCCAGTCTGAGGTCAGCCACGTCACCTGCTACTGGCACGATCTTCTCTCCGAAGTTTGGTTGTTTCTCCTTAAGCATGTCGTACACCTGGAAATTATAAAAGCGTTATCACTATCATCCAGAGTAAATGGATCCAGCTGAATACCAGTGTTTTACGTTGAGCGACTTAATTCCTATCTGATCTCCACAACCCAGTTACTGGGTAACAAGAGTAAATAATTATTATATTTAAATAAATATATATTATAAAAATTAAGTCGTTTTTCTGTCTGTGTGACCACGTTGTTTTTCCCTGTAGGTAATCCTGAATGAATTACACTGAGTTTTACGAAAGGGTTAAAAACACTAAGTTAAGTAACTAAAAAAACAAAATACTTTAAAAACTTATAACTCCGACTAAGGGCACGATTCACAGACTGCACTTTGACTTTATTTTACTAAGTAAGGATTTGCATGCATGCATTATATCGAACCTTTTATAATTCCCATTCTGCACTACTAAAAGCATTATTGAATACTCAAATAATATATAATTAATAATTCCTATTTTGGTTCTAAAATACATACTAGATAGTCAAGTAACTGCACCAAAAGTGTGCATCCCGCGTCTTTATTCAAAGTCGATCGTCGCGCGAATACACGATCGTCACGGTCTCATGTCACTTTTTGATTGGAAAACGGGAAAGCGCCCTCTCTCGGTGCGACTACGCATTCACAGGTGCACCAAACAAAAATTTACAAACACGCGACGATCGCTTTTAAATAGGTCGCGGCCTTTTTTTTTTTTTGAGGGTGGGAAATCATCAAATAACTTCTCCCGCTCTGGGCGGAGCGGGAGGGTGTGTCAGACTCTTACTGACTAAAACCCACCCGTATTCCTTCCTGTTGCCTGTGTTGCGGGGGCCTCGGTGACCCATAAGTACCTTCCCGCGACCCCGGCAGGCATCGGCCCTAGTGGACCCCTACTTTGTGCTGACGACATCTCTTTGAGGCGGGCGTGGAATACGACGCGCCGTCGACCCGGGCCTGGTCCTTACCGGACGGTGAGCTACCCATTGCTCACCGTCCGCAAGCCCGCGCCTACGGTGGCCGGAAATCCGCCCGGGATTCCCGAAGCCCTGGGCGTCTCCTGCGGCGGCTAGGGGCGAGAGGGCGCGAAACTTGCCTTTCCCTCAACCGTCCCGCCTCCTCCTTCGCGAGCATTACTGCTTCGCAGAAGGAGGTGACGGCTGCCCATGCCCTCTCGCTCCGTACCATGGCCTGAACCAGGGCCGGACGCGAGAGGTCTCTGCCGCCGATCGCCTCCACGAGGACACGGCGGTGCTCTGCCCAAGCCGGGCAGACCTCCACCGTATGCTCCACCGTGTCCTCCGGGCGATCCACACAGTGGTGACACCCGGACGTTTCCTCCCGCCTTATCCGACACAGGAACCTCCCGAAGCTGCCGTGTCCGGTGAGGACCTGCGTCAGGCGGAAGGTGAGGACGCCGTGGCGCCTCTCCAGCCACTCCTCAAAGAGGGGACTTATCGCCGCAATCGTGGCGTGCCCAGCACTGGGTTGCGACAACCGTACTTTCCATGACGCCATGAGATCCCGCCGGAGCTCCGTCCGCTGTGCCACGATTTCTCGCGGCAACGGACTTACGCCCCGGCGTTTCGCCTCGTCGCGCCACTCCCATACGTGCGCGAGGACTTTTGCCTCCAGATCCCATGGCGGCAATCCGGCAGGGAGGCTCGCTGCCTCACAGGAGACCGTGCGGTATCCCCGGACCATCCGGATGGCCATGACCCTTTGGGCCACGCTCAACCGGCGGGCTGGCCGCAGCGCCAGAGAGCGCGCCCATACAGGAGCCCCGTAGAGGGCCATGGACCGCACGACCCCCGCGTAGAGCCTCCGGCAGGAGGCGTTTGGACCCCCTAGATTGGGCAGGAGACGCTTCAATGCAGCGCCCGCCCGCTCCAGTTTGGGAGCCAAACGTCGGAAATGTTCCACGAAGTTCCACCGGCTGTCGAGGACGAGTCCCAGGTACTTCATCGTCGACTCGACGCCGATAGAAACCCCTCCTACCGTTATTTGGGACCCCAACGGTGGCGCGTTCCGAGGACCATGAAAACACATGGCCTCGGACTTGTGCAGGGCCACCTCGAGTCCCAATTGCCGGATCCTTTCGACGATTGTCGCAACCCCGCGTGCCGCTAATTCGGCCGCCGCCCGGTGCGACCTCCCCTGCGCCAGGACCAACGTGTCGGCGCGCAGCACCCAGTCGTATCCGATGTCTCTGCCAGATGCGGCCCCAGGACCGATCCCTGTGGGACACCGCACGACATCTCTTGCCGGTTCCACACTCCCTGGTGACCGGGGTAGATGACGGCCCTGTCCGTCAAATAGGCCTCGACCACACGACAGAGGTAGGTCGGCATCCGGTGATACCGGAGTGCCTCCCTGATGCAACTCCAGGGCAGGGTATTGAAGGCATTGGCGATGTCTAGAGACACCGCCAAGACGACCCCACCCTGGGCAACAGCATTCCCCGTCGTCAGGGCTCGCACACGCATGATGGCGTCCACCGTAGAGCGCCCTCTGCGGAAACCAAACTGGCTCTCCGCCAAATCCGGCCCCACCTGCACCAGCTGGCCGACGAGGCGGTCTGCAATGACTCTTTCAAAGAGCTTGCCCACCTCGTCGAGCAGCACGATGGGCCGATAAGCGGACGGAGAGTCCGCAGGGCGCCCTGCCTTCTTTATGAGGACCAGTTTCCCCGTCTTCCAGCGAAGCGGGAACTGGCCCCTCTCCATGCATGCGCTTAGGAGCCCCCTAAGTCGAGGCCCGAGAGCCTCCAAGGCCAGGACCCAGGCCTTCCCAGGTAAGCCGTCGGGTCCTGGGGCGGTATTTTTGGCATTAAGCCTGCGTACCGCCGCTCTCATTTCTACCTCGGTCACCTCCGGAGCATCGTCGTCGTAGTCGGCGGTGTGGTCCGCATCGGGCACCGCAGTAGGCGGAGCCATAGGCGGGGAGGTGTGTTCCCCTCGGGAAGGGAACAGAGCGCTCACCACGTCCTCCACAAGCAGTTTAGTGGTGGTCACACATTTTTCAATTAAACATTATAGAATAAAAATCGATCATCTTTTTCAATCCGTTTTATTTCTTTGCCTTACTTAACTATAACATATAATAACAAAACTTATTAAGAGTAAAAAAAAAACAAAATAACTAAAAACTAACTTAGTTAAAAAGTTAAAGTTATTATAAGTGTTAATAAGTAACACCTGAAGTGCATGGCAAATAATCATCAAACAATTCCTAAACAGAATTATTATTTAAACAATTGAAATTTAAAACTCGTGTTCGTTTGCGAGTATTTCAAACTCGACATAGATGGCGTTACAGGTTACTAATCTGATAAACGAGATTTTTTTTACAAAATGTAATAAAATAAAAAAGACCAAAATTACATGCCCAATGTAATAAAATAAAAATGACCAAAATTGCTTTCCCGAGCTTTTCACTCACAAGGCGACGTAATACAATAAAGCTGAAGAGTTTGTTTGTTTGAACGCGCTAACCGCTGGAATTACCAGTCGGATTAGAAAAATTCTTTGCATTTGATAGCCTATTTCTTTAGGAAGGTTATAGGCTATTTAAAAAGCCGAGTAAAACGAAAAAAAAATCGGAAAAAAACGCTAAGCGAAAACGAAGTAACACTAGTTTGTAAGGGGGCCGGAGACTCTGCGTCAGCGGGGGAGCCCATGGGCGGAGTTTATCCCGCACCACTTTGTACGGGCGTCCCCACGGGTCCCTGTCCAGAGTCCCCAGCGACTCCTCGCGGGCCAACCCCCTGGCCCACAGGATCTCCGCTTGGAGGGCGGTCTTCGCCGCTCTGTACCCCTCGTACAGCTCCGCCTGAATGGCTTCCGTATCCGGAGGTTTGATACGGAGCCTGCGGTGCCTGGTGTACCGGCGTCGCGCAGCCACGCACGCAGTGCGCAGAGCTGTCAGCTCCTGCGACCACCAGTACACCTGGCGCGAGGCACGTCCAGGCTGGACCCGGGGCATTGCCACGTCACATATGTCGGACATGGCCTCCCGGAACCACTCCGCCTCGTCGTTGATGTCAGCAGGCCTGTCCGGTGGTGACACCCAGGCCTGCACGATCGAGGCTTCCAGGAGGAGCTCCCGGTCTAGCTGCTTCAGCGCCCACCGCGGACCACTCGGGGCCCGTCGGACCGGCGCGTCCGAGGTCTGGGCGGAGACGTCGAACCGGATATACCGGTGATCGGAATAGGTCTCCACCCCCTCCATGACGCGCCAGTCAACTACACGCGGCGACAGAGCGGGGCTGGCGAACGAGATATCCACCACTGATTCACCCCGCATCCGCACACACGTGGGGACAGAACCCCGGTTTAGGACGACCAGGCCTGTCTCCAGAGCCCAGTCCTCCACCATCCTGCCCCGTGTGTCCGTTAACCGGGAACCCCAAGCCAAATTCTTGGCATTGAAGTCCCCGAGGACGACCACGGGGAGGGAACCAAACCCGACGACGACGTCTCTCAACTCCGCAAGGGAGTTGTGGAACTCGGCAAGAGTTCGGTTCGGAGAGAAGTAGACCCCTACCACGACAATCTCCCCGAACCGTGCTGCTACGCAGCCCCGTCCCCTCCTGACGGCCTCGAGGGACGGGGTACCGGCGGCGGCCGACGAAATTAGGGTCACTGAGCCGCTCAGGTCCTCCACCCAGTCATCCCTGGGCGGGACAAAGTACGGCTCAGCGACCACGGCGATGTTAATCGACCACTGCGCCATGCTCTGGAGCAACAGATCCTGAGCGGCTGCGCAGTGGTTGATGTTCGCCTGGAGGAGGCGTAATGGGGCCATTAATGGCACCCCATGTCAGCCCCCTCCTGGGCCTCCTTCCCAGCCCCCTGAGAGGGGCCTGCCGCAGCGGCCACGGTGGCGACGGCGACGACGGCGGTGTTGGAGGCGGCAGCGGCGGTGGCAGTGGTGGCGGCTGCGGTGGTGACGGCGTTGGCGGAGGGCTTGCCTCTGGCCCTGGCTTTGGTGGGTGGGGCGCAGGCCTTGCCCCCCATCCGGTGCTCGGCCGGCTTGCCAGCCGCCGCACATACGGCACTGTGCGGCGTGGCATTGCACGAGCCGGCCTTGTGCCCGGGCAGACCGCAGCAGTAGCAAAGACCGCTGCGGTCCACCTCCGAGGTGCAATTCGCTTGCACGTGGTTGCCCACCTGGCAGCGGAAGCACCTCAGAGGTCTGGGTTCCAGCAGTTTCACCTGCGCGGAAACCCAGCCCACCAATAGCCGTTGGCCCTCCCCGGTAACTTTTCTGGCCGCCGACACGGGGCAGCTCACCATAACGGTTTGCAGCCCCGTGGAGTCAGGACGGATGATGCCTGCCTTCACCTGCTCGGCAGAGCACCCCCCGGTCCTAACCACTGCGGCGACCACCTTCTCTTCGGTCGCGGAGTCGTCCAGGCCCGTGATGCGCATGCTAGCGCATTTGGTGGGCCTGGACACTCAGACCTCGTCCGCATTTAATGACGCCCTAAGCCTTTCGGCCAGGGCGTCAGCGGCCGGGCCACTGGCCCTACCGGGGACCTCCACCATTCGGGCCCCAGTCGCCGTCACCTTCATTTTGAGGCCTTTTGCTGCACCGAGCTCCTCCAGGCGCACCGCCTCACCCACCTTCGCCATTACCGTCCTATAGGACACGCCCTTCTTCTCCGCATCCGGCTGTAGTGTGATCACTACAGCTGCGGAATTCGGGGCGCGGAGCCTAGCCGCGCCGGTTCGCTCCTTGCGCCGCTGCCGCCTCTCCCTCTTTTTGGACGCCCTTTTCGCCTTAGCCGCCTTCCTCTTCTCTCCGGCTACTTGCCATTCGGCATCAGCCGGAAGAGATTTAGGAGGCGGGGGCGGCCGTCTCGCTACCGGAGCCCTCGCCGCTGGGGCTGGAGCTCTCGCCGCTGGGGCTGGAGCATTCGCCACCTGCGCTTTCGCCGCGCCCTTTGGCTGCCCTGACGAGCCCCGTTTGGCCGTGGCACCTGCGACGGCTGCAAACGAGGCCGGTTTCCGCTGGCCAGAGGGCGGCTGGCTTGCCGCCAACGGGGGGCGCAGGACGATGGCCTCCAGGGCGGAGAACCGACTCTGCAGGCCATTTCCTGCCTCACCAAGGCCAGAATCCGGTCCTCTACAGGCACGGGCCGTCCCTGTCCCTGCTGCTGCCCCCCTTGAGGCTCCACCCGGGGGCCGGCTCCTTGAAGCCCAGCCAGGTCCGCCCGGAGCTTCTTGTTCTCCTTTCGGAGAAGCTCCATGGCGGCTGTCAAGCGGGCGACCTTCGCCCGCATCTCAGACATACCATCTGGCGGAGGCGTGACGTGGAGGGCCTCCGCTGCCGCCACAATAGAGGCCGTGGCTGCGGCTATGGCCTGATCCTTAGAGGACCTGAGCCTCTTAACCGATACCGCCTTGATCGCAGCGGCCACTACCTCCGCAAACCCGGCTGCACGTTCCGACCCGGAACCGCCAGCGGCTTCCGCCCCGCCTCCAGAAACCTCAGAGAGGGACCCCTCCTTGGCGAGCCTCTCGGGTCGCCGGGCCAACTGGGTCGGGCCAGCCAGCCCGGCCGGGCTGGTCAGCTCGACCGGGACAGTCCGGCCCGGCTTGCCCGCTTCCTTGATAGTGGGACCTCTGTCCACCCCTTTACTACCTCGGACTCCACCCCGCCGGCTGGAGTGGATCTTCCTCCTCCGCCCGACTCCATCGTCGGAGGTAGACCCCGAGTTGGGCCGCTTGGAGGTTCGCCTGAACTCTCGGCTCCTCTCCAACACCCCTTTTCTTTGCGAGCTCCCCGAGCTCTCTCCGCCTGATGCAAGGTCGGACTCCGACCCCGCATCGCTCTCCTCCCCTTGACTTCCACTTTTTTTTTTTGTTCAAATTTTTCCATGCTGTTCCCACGAGTATGGGGGATCTAAAAAGTACACCTAGGTTCACCCCCTGTCCCTAGGCAAGTGTACATTTGTAACCCAACCAGGGGGTCCACTGGTACCCTGGCTGGGGGTGCGCTAACGACTGATGCGCCACCTACAACTCGGAAGTTGCAGATGACACTACTCCTCAGCCATTCATATCCTCGCCGCGCACCAAAACTTGATATTAGAGGAATTTTTATAGAGGTTATCTTCCTCGCGATCCGGGCGATCAAGCCAAGATCCTCGTCCCGTTCCAAGCCACAAAACATGACTGTGGTCTCTTTACGGATTACGATTTCGACGGTTGCAGACAGAAGAATCATTCTCCTGCTGCTTGCTCGCTGGCAGGGTAAGTGCACAGCAAGCACCGCCACTCTTCGCCCACTCGACCTGCCCTCTGTAAGCAGAGAGGGGAGTGGACGACCGACGATCGAGCATGAAGCTCCCCGCCACGCAGAAATTCGCCACGGTCAATACCCTCTCCAAACATGGAGAGACTATTGGCCGTGCCCAGGATGCACCGGCCCGACGACTGCTCTTTCCCCCGAACGTATTCGAAGGGAACCAGCAGCAATCAGACACACGAGGAGGTTTTCTGCACGCACCCCAGGTCGCGGCCTTAGAAGCGCAAAACGTTTTTAGAGGATCAGTTAAATATTTTCCATAAACATATTCGTAATAAGCGAACGTCCTTCGCATAAAGAAAATAGTTTATTTTCCAGGTATTAAGCCCGTTACACGGCACGGTTTCTTTAGGGTACGGCTTTTTAACCACGCCGGACAAAAATTGTGTGAGCTTGTACGCAAATACGGCGGCGGCGCCGCGCCGTATCTGTTGTTGAAAGACACGGCACAGCTTCCATAGTGATCCATACAACCCTGATAACCTTGCCTACACATGACGAATCCACCGTAGTTTATCACGGCAAGAAAAACACGAGTACAACGGGCCTAAGCAGGGACAAAGATCAAATACAAGATGAGACAACATGAGTTAAGCTGGGTTTACATTATTGTGTTGTGTCGTATTCCTCCAAGTAACTGCAACCAACTTGGATGTAGTGGTCGCCGGCCGCAGCCCCGGCACAGTTCGCTTCGCTCGCTGGCCTCGCGCGCATTTGGTCATAGTTCTAACCTGTTTTTTTTTGTTCGCCGGTGGAAAATCATCCTGGAGAGGTCTGTCAGACTCTTAGTGACTAAAAGTACCCCGGTGTTCCCCTTCTACACTTGCACCTGGGATCATAGGATCTAGTGCGTCTTTCGCGCTTCCCGGCTGGTAGCCTCAGGCTCGCGGGGGGAAAGAGGTGTAAAACCTCCCCCACGATGTCCAATAGGGGCTCACGTGGATCATTAAGCGCCGCCACCTCGGGTCCTGCTATGTGGGGGGTGACGGATGTTCCCGAGTCCCGTCGCCCCTGGACCCATTTAGGGGGGCTGGAAGAGGGCGTTGTCCACCCTCCGCCAACGCCCGGTGCGCCTGCTGCGGGCAGGGTGAGTGGAAGAGATCTCCCGCTCCCTTTCCGCAGCCTCCTTCTGCGACATAACTGTTTCGCAGGTGGATACTACCGTGTCCCAGGACTCCATGCTGGCGACCATAGAATCGATCACGGCCGGCAGCGACAGTTCACTTCCTACTCCTGAGATGAGGGCACGGCGCGGTCGCTCCCAACCGGCCGCAGTACAGCGATGCTACCGGCCGTCTGGTCAGCCGCCCAGATAGCCTAGTACCGCTCGAGAGGGGCACCCCCACGGAACTCCGTCGAGAGTCCCCAACATCTCCTCCCTGGCTCGCGTCCTCACTTCGCTGATGGCCAGCCACAGAGCCTCCTTCGCCGCGCGGTACACCTTCGCACATCTTCGCGCGGCTTTTTCGTCAGGGACCCGACGACGTCTACTCCGGTATCGGCTAGCTACTAGCCCCTGACCACCACGCACGCGATACGTAACTGCGCGATCTTGGCAGATCACCAGTACACCTGGCGCCTTGCTGAATGTGTGTGGACGCGAGGCATGGATGCATCACAGATTTGCGTCATCGCCCCGCGGAACCACAGCGCCTCCTCTTTGGCGTCGACAGCTCCATTCATTGCCGACTCCCAGATCCAGACTTGGACAATAGCGGCTTCCTTGAGAAGATCCCTGTCGATGCGCTTACGCGCCCAGCGTGGACCGTCCATTCCCGGGGCTGGTGGACTACGGCCTCCATCGGTCTGGGTTGGAGACGTTAAAACGAATGTATCGGTGATCCGATAACATCTCCACCTCCACGGCGACATAACAGTCGTTGACACGGCTTGCGACAGCAAGGCTAGCGAACGAAACGTCCACTATAGACCCACCCCGCTACGACACGCACGTGTGGACCAAGCCCCAATTCAGGAAGACCAGGCCAGTCGTAACCGCCGACTCCTCCAGTGCCTCAACCCTAGCAATGGTCACCGGAGATCCCCACGCCGCAGACTTGGTGTTGAGATCTCCTAGCAACAGCACCTGGTGAGTGTGGAGTCAGCCTACGACGTCACCAAACTCGAAGAGGAAGTTCTCGAAGTAGGCGAGGCTCTTGTTGGGCGAGAAATACGCCCCAACCGTGCCCATGCCATCCGCGAAGCCGGCCACCCAGCCGTGACCTGGGGATGGGTTGACGAGAGCCCCGTTAATGGTGGCCACCAAACCATCCAGGTCTCCCACCCAGTTCTCCCTGGGGGGAACAATGTACGGCTCGGCGACCACAGCCACGTAAATCGACTTTCTGCCAAGCTCTGGAGCAAGAAATCCTGAGCTCTGGCAGCGTAGTTGATATCTGCTTGGAGGAAATGGAATGGATTCCTTGGCATCTCTTCCTTCCCTGGGTCGGGAGTCAGCTGCTGGGTTGCCAGGCAATGGGAGGAATGCAGGTCCTCCGACAGCCTTTGTCTTCCTGCTAACATTTTTCGGTGCCTTGCAGGCTTTACCACCAAGTCTGTGCTCCATAGGCTTTCCTGCTGCTGTTGAGCCGTGGAGCACTGGGCCGCCTTGTGGCCGGGCTGACCGCAGCGATAACATATACCACTGTGATCGATTTGTGCAGTGCATTGTGCCCGAACATGGCAGGCACCTGAAGCACTGCACAGCCCTTGTCAGCAGTAGTTTTACCCGGGCAGACACCCATCCCACCAGCAACCGTCTGCCGTCTGCAACCTTGTTTGGAGCTGCTACTGGGCACCGCACCCAAACCGTGCCCAATCCGGCCGCGCTGCAGCGTATGTCGCCCGCCATTACTTTTTCGGGCGGACATCCGTCGTTTTTGGCAACGGTCGCTACTACTTTCTCCAAGGTTGCAGAGTCGTCCAGCCCACCTATGCGCAATTCAGCCGTTTTAGTGGGCCTGGACACCCGGGCATGCTGATGCAGGCTGTTTAAGGCTTCGAGCTGCAGTGTAATGACTACACCCTCGGAGCGTGGGGTCATGACCTTGGACGGCTTTGTGCCCTTTTGTTGGACCCGGGCCCATGGGTGGCGCTGGCAGCACCACCTTCTTCTTGCGGCACCTTTTGTTGATCAGCGTCCAGCCCTCCTGAGTGACCTGCACGGGCTTCGTCCTGGCGAATAGGAGGTATTTGCCAGGACGAAGCCCGCCGCTTATCTCCGCTTATCCTCCGCTTATCTACAGTAAGCGACAGTCGGAGGATTTGGGCCTGGGGAAGTTGCGTCTCCATGGCCTCCAGTCGATTATTCACCATTTCCCCACACTGCAGCATACAAATTCGGGCCACCCTGTCGATGTCGTGGTCCGATATGGAAAGTGCAAGTGATCTTGTTGCCGTTTCTGGCAAGCGGTCCCTCTGCCATCAAATTTGGCACGTCACTATTATTATTTTTTGGTTCTTGGTTTTCCATTTTGTTCCCACGAGTAGTGAGGAAATAAATGTCCGCCTAGGCATAGCCTCTTGCACTAGGTAAGCCATTATACTGTAGAGATCGACAGGTATCGACAGGGGAAGCGCTAACGGCTGGACTCCCTCCAGTCATTCATCCTCTCACCGCGCTTCAAAACTTACGATTGGGTGGTTTTTTATCTTAGAGGTAGCCTTCCTATGGGCCAGGCAGTTAAGCCAAGCCCCCAACGGTGGCATTAAAAATGCCTCCGTTCGCTGTCCGACCAACCCGACTCAACGAACCCGCCGAATTTTTTTTTCCTGAAGACTAGTCCTCGAGGAGCCACGTGCCGCTTTGTTGCGCCTACACCGCAGTGGCATGGTCGCGTCTTCATCAGGAGCGGCCCTACCCCGGTGTCTCTCTTGGTCTGGTCTCTCACTTGGACCTTTCCAGTATGAGTAACTCTAGCGGCAGAGCCCCAAGATCATTGAGACACGCAAGCCCCACCACGACGACAACGTGGAAACACCCTCGGTGGGTTCTAACCTAACCTAACTCGTTTGGTCGAGGTATCCTAACTTAGCGGCCAACTGTCCAAATGCACACATTTTGTTTTTTAAAAGAGATTTTTTTAAAAAACAAAATGAGTGCATTATTAGAAGCTCTTAAAGTTTTTAGAGGTTTATTAATTTAAAAAGTGTCCATCAGTTGGTTTATAAGTTTTTAGAGGATCAGTTAAATATTTCTCTACTTAAAATATGACCTACGGCGCCTAGGTTATTAAGTATTATTTGCCAGTGAGCCCCTAATTTTGGGCTCACTGGCAAATAATACTTGTAGTCTGTATTTTGGGGCTCGAACATTAATGCTATACAAATAATGTTTATATTCGTACACGAGTCACAAGTCACAAGTCATAGTGCGGTCTGTGAATTTTGCCCGAGATACATGAAAGCGATGGGGGAAGGTCCTGCGCAAAACTATGAAGTTTTCAGTAAGGATTCTTATACACACAGAGGCTACAGAGTTATTTTACAGTATACATATGTATTGATACAAGCTGCAGCGGACGGCTTCGTCTGCATGTATTTTGTAGGTATTTCCAAATTGTTTGTTCCTTTTCTTTCATCCAGTATGAAAAGTAACCTATGTCCATCGCCGTCTCAGGCTACCTATCTATCAAATTTCATAAGGACCGGTTTTGTGGTTTGGGCATTAAAAGGTAACAAACAGACCATTACTTATACAGGGTGACATTGAAAACATGCGACAAATCGAAATGGGAGATTGTACTCATCATTATGAACAACTTTTACTAAGGGACCAAAGCTACAATCCCAAAAAAAAAAACTGCTGTCCCCTACATTTATGTTCGCAATACCTCATCAAAATGTAGGAAAAGCAGATTTTTTTTGGGATTACAGCTTTGGTCTCTTAGTAAAAGTTGTTAATAATGATGTATACAATGTCCCACTTCAGTTTGTCGCAAGTTTTCAATTTCAACCTGTATATTCGAATTGATAATATTAATTATGGGCTAAGTATTAGGTTAGTATGAATTAATGATACTTACAGGATCCTGTAGCATTTCAGTTAGTCTCTGTTCCATGGGTTTCCCCTTCTTAGGCCTCAGCAAGATGAAGACTTTTGAGACCTGTGTGGCTCTATAAGTTAATAATATTGTATTAGAATGAGGGTATTTAATTGGCATTATCCTCATCTTCAACCTATCCATTACTGGACCAGAGAATGATTTTCAATATCTATTTCGCAATAAGTACTATCTATGTCATGGCCTCTCCAATGGCACGTTATTTCACTCAATGTTCGGCTATTTTCACCCAGCTGCTACCAGCCACCCTGACGTCGTCCTACCTTACGTTAGTCCGAGAGACCGAGAACACGTCAAAAGTTTCACGGCTAGAAAGGCTATTCTATTGCCACTTCAGGTTGCTTAGGTATTCACTGGGCTTCGTCGACTACTTAGATTCTTTACCGAATCACCTCATGCTGGATTCAGTCCTTCAGAAAGAATATCCAAGCATATCACTTCCGTACCTCGCTGAGAGACCTAAAGTTTGATATGGTTGGAACTAAACTATGGTTATTATTTTGTGACTGTCAGCATAAATCAGCCTATAATGTGAGATGGAGTGTGCCGTTTTTCACCACGCGGATCCACTGGTGGATTTCACATATCTTCGAATTTTTGGTTCTAGGACATGTCACTCTCCTCACGATGTTTTCCTTCACCGTTTTGAGAGCAGTGCTGATGTAATAATTACATTTAACTGAGATACATTGACTAGCCTGTAGTGAAGTGGATGTAAGGAGCTGAGCAATATCCATACCTGAAGAGTTTTTCAATGAGCTGCTTGCCGAGGAAGCCGGAGCCGCCCGTCACGAACACGGCGGCGCCGTGGTAGAACTGTTGCATGGCAGAATCTCCGCGATCCGTCGCTTCGTGCATCGCCTTGTGACGAAGCAGGAGCTTGGCTTCGAACTCCTGGGCAGGATCCATAGGTTCTATTTCCACCATGGTTAAGGGAAACCTTGGGAAAGTAAAATAGACCGGTCAGAGTCACTGATTCCTGTCTCTCGCTCAACGGTCTCTTGGACGCTAAATCTAACTATGATGAGTCTATGGACGAATGGAAGATCTTGGCAGTATGTCTAGAGTATTATCGATAAACACGTGCTCCGTATTATTAAATTAAAAAATAGTAAAACCACATAATCTGTCATAAAAATAATACGGTAACAAACTAAAATGTTGTGTATAATATGTGGAACTGTTATAAAAACTTAAATACTGCAGTGAACATCAATATTAAGTATATATTTATCTCTCATAAAATCGATCCTACAAATTTATCAAGTGCTAACCTATATCACCAATAAACAAAAAAAATCACCAATAAACTTTGTTATATTGTACCCAGAACTGTATTACGGCGAGAGGCGCGCGTGCCCCGGCTGTTCCATACTGTAAAGTGCAGAACCAAAGCTGGCGCAAGGGCGCCCCTCCGTCTTCTCTTAAAAATATATAACACACACTTTTTCGATCTTGATATATTTTCACTATCTCAAACAAAATTTAAAAGAATGGCTATTCAATTGCTTGCACAATAATTATGATTATTTTTCTAACCTAAATCGCCTCCAGATGCGTGGTTTTCTTTTATTTCTCCATTATAGATTATTCCGCGGACATTGGTGTGGGTTACATGTTTACCTCTATTACCCTAGTTTGTTCTTTACAAAATTTGTAACGTGTAACTGTTTTATGTCCCAATAAAATAAAATAAAATATTATAGTGTTCAATGTGCAATACTTTTCAATAAAAACTGAACCGATACTTGCTAAAAGTGTTACAGAAGTGATAAAAGAAACAATAAGTAAAAACACAGTGTTTAAATCAAACCAAGGAAATGACCTTTGGAAAAGTTCAAGATCAAGATCCTCAACTAATGATTGTCTTTTTGTATGATTTCTTAATAAAAAAAAAAATCATACAGACTAAAGGCCTTGCAATAAGAAATATCCGTGCAGATTTATTAGCAGAACTCGACAGAGGGCGTTACGGTGACGGTACATTTATATAAAAATGGATCAAAATAGAGACTGCATTACCTTTCGAAAAATCTGTCGAACAAGTTCGATAAATGATCTTAACAGCATGACAAGTAGCAGTAACAAAAACATATTCGTCGCTATAATGATGAGTGTACCAGATAGTTTGCATGAAAATAATGTGGAAAATAAATGATTTGAATGAACATGTTAATTTACTACTATAGAGCGCTCATCTAGAAATATCGAACCTAAGTAGCGAAAACTTTCGACTCAAAACTGATCTTCAAAAGTTGATAAAAACTTTCAATACGTCATATTAACAAAATATTACCTAGCTTATCGCCTGAGAGAAAAAGCAGGACACCGAAATCAGTCCGTAGAACCAAAATACTGGTTCATAACAAAACTAAGAAGAGTTCTCCAAACGATAATCTAAACAATGAATCTGCTAAACAATCTGGTGATTGCAATCCCCAAAGCTCAACGATCATGCTCGACAAAGAGACTCAAACCTCTTGCTACGCCTATACGCAGACGGCAAACAATTTAATTGGTCAAGGACAGCTAATGAGACACAATTAATTTTCTTCGTGGCGTGGGGTTGCGGCCGCCGAGCGCTATTTATTGCGATATGTCACAGGCATTTGATTATGTAGATCATAATGTACTAATCAGTAAACTTAACGCATATGGCATAGGAGGCAATGTTTTAGATTTATTTGGATCCTATTTAACGAATCGACAACAGATAACAGTAATAACTAGAGTGAATCCCAAAACAAAAAAAAGAAGAAACTTTCAGCTCCGTAAGGAAATATGTCACATACGGTGTTCCTCAGGACAGTGTGCTGGGGCCGCCGTTGTTTACTATTTTTAACAAAGACTTGCCAAAGGCAACGATTCAACCTATGACATTATTTGATGATGATCGTACAGTTTCAATTGCATGTAAGGACATAAATAATTATAAATTTGACATAAATAATTCACTGACATCTATAATAATTATCTTGGCTTGATAATAATATTTTTTTTTTTTTATCAAAAACAATTAATATAATGCAGTTTAGACAAAAATTGCGTAATCCATTAAATGTAAATTTGATTCATGATAATTACACTATAAATGAAGTAATACTGCCCGTTTTCTCGGTTTAATTATGTATATATACAGTAAACTAAATTGGAAAGAACACATTGAGAAACTATGTATGTAAAAAAATCAGTTGTCAACAATCATAATATGCTTTGTACCAACTTGCTCCATCCATCAACACGGATGTGTTGTGTACTCTCGGCTTATTATTTACTTGTTGAATCTGTCCTCAGATATGGCATTATCTTTTGGGGCAACACATCTAATAAAGATATGGCATTTATAATGCAAAAGCGATGCCTACGTGCCATGTTCGGTATCCAAAGTACGGAGAGCTGTAAGCCACGTTTTACAAAATACGGAGAGCTGTAAGCCACGTTTTACAAAATACGGAGAGCTGTAAGCCACGTTTTACAAAGTACGGAGAGCTGTAAGCCACGTTTTACAAAGCATTAAATACTCACACTTCCGTCACTTGATATTTTGGAAATAGCCCTTTTTGTAACCAACCAACCCCCATTTATCCCCCATAACCCCCATTTGTTTCCTCGACTATTGGGCATTATATACGTAATCGCCGCGGTAATAATATTCGTGTTCAGCCAGCTAAGACAGCGCTACTGTATAAAAGCGTTGTATGTAGAGCGTCAATAATTTATAATAATATCCCTAACTGTGTTAAGAAATTAAATACAGACCAGAATCAGAATCAGAATTCATTTATTTGTAAGAGTGTAGTTTTACATAGTATGGTGTTAATATTTTTTAAGTTCTGTACATTCTACCACAACATATGGTGTACAAATATTCAAATGTCATTCTTAATTAACTAAGAACAATTAATTTTAAGGTTTATGATTTACATTATGTCCAATATGAATGAATATTATTATAATTTGGAAATTGTTACTTCAAAATCAATGTCAAAATGTCATCTTGATTTTTTAACAATATTCCATAAATCATCCTTTAGCTAACAACACCGCATAAGTCATTTTTACCAACTTTACAGGAGAATGGAGAAACTTGTGCGTTCTTTAAAGGCCAACCGACTTGCGCGCTGTCACTACTTTTCGAGTTACGGCTTCTGATTGGCGAAAATCTAAATATATCATGTGACCAATGGTTAGACGCGCAATGAGCAGCTCCATCTTAAAGGCATTCAAATGTGAAAACCGCCAATTTTCGACTTGAGCAGTGTTGTAAGCTAAGGGACGATATTCGCCAATGTCGTAAAAGCCATTAATCAATAACCAACTTGTCAGCTTTTTCTTGAACATGGGGATGAGAAGTTCCTTAATTGAGTTAGTTAACTTGTTATACACGTGAATGGCACATATAAATACCACCGAAATATTGCAATCTACATTGAGGTATACATTTAACTCGTATTTATACTTATTTCTAGCAAAAGCCTTTTTGTAGCTCACTTCTGATTGTTTCTCTCACTTGTGAATTTTTAAATGATAAATCGCTCTGAAGATAACTAACTGAATCTATACTATTTATTTTGAATCACATGGCTATTGACCAAATTAATTTTTTACTACTTTCATTGCAATTTCTTTATATGTTTTCACCTTTTAAACCTTCCTTGGACTTCCACAAATATTTTGATCGATTTCAGTAACGTCCAAGATAAACTCATAGACCAGGTGCGTATGAATTCAAAAAGTCATATTGGTACCGATTGATGACAATTAAATGATATTCACTTACCACGTTAAATGGCACTGCAGTTAATAATTGGTAAACAACTATTCGTTTCAACCACTGGCTTCAGAATAAGTAATAACAATTGAAACTCTAAAACCTAGACAAAAACGCCAAAATATATAAATGTTTAATTAGTTAGTTCACAATTATACATAATTCATGGGATGATAAGAAATGTGGGTGATTCTACTATTGACTTGAGTTTTCTTTTTTCCCCGTTAGTATTTTGTAGTAAAATAAATCTGACCAAGGGTATCGTATGACCCAGTAGGTCGTGGAGGTCAAATAGGAAGTCGCTCCGTGTATAATACTGGTATTCAACTGCATGCGGTTATCAAATCAAAATCAAATCAAAATGTATTTATAAAGACAACAAAGATCCATAATGTTAGTAATACCTTATAGCTAGTGTTAGTAAGCAAAGTAAATTATAAGAGTTTGAAGCACTTTGCACAGAAGATGACCAAGCAAGGTACAATTTACTCACCTGGCCGTCCGCTCCACAAAATGCCTCAAAATGGGAGAATAGAAACTCTCTGACACTGTTTTCAGAATGCTGTTGCTACTGGCCGTGTTCTAGTTAAAGCCGTCAGTTCGATTCTGTGCAAACATTTCCGACGCACTACAGAAACGGGGCAGTCTCAAGAGCATTCTGAAAATATTATTATATTGGACGTGCAAGACATCCAGCGACCTTTTAGTGTAGCTGGTCCATAGACCTCCCGTGTACAGACCCTGACAATAAGCATTGAATAATGTTATCTTAATTTGGTCGGTACAGCGGGAGAATCTACGTGCCAACATATTACGTCGGACTGCCAATGCCCTACGCTCCCTCTCAATATCTGTATTATCTATAAGGTCGTCGGTAAGTATCAGATATCTAAACTTGGTTATACTTTAAGTCGACCCCAACATAGTTGGTAAAAGTCAGGCAGATGATGGATATTTTGGATATTTTACTCCAAAATATTCATCATCTGCCTGACTATAGAGTAAAACTTTAGGAATTACTGATCCTACACACATAGTTAGCTCACAAGATTTTCTTCTGAATTAAAGTCCAGTATTGTTTTATGTTTAAACTATATTGAGCCAATTCCAAATACACAAATATACTAAAAACGCTAAAAATAAAACAAATTATTTAAAAAAAAACTATTAAACCCGACTGCAAAAACACATAACTGAAAAGAGAAAAACAAGCGTTATTGTTATGATCTCTTGAATTTGTTTTTAGACTCAACAAAAGTTACACCTTGTTTCCGACTAATGCTTTTTGTTTTTTTTTTAATTTAAAGTGTTTTAAGTATAAGTTCACCCTCCCATTATTTGTTCACATTAAAGTGACATACCATTATTAAAACAAATTGCACCTTATGCATGCATGCTAAATTAACATCATTTATCATATTTAGTGCATGCATTCGATATTAACGTACCTATAACCTTGCCTGAAGGCAACAATGGCCGCTTCTCATTATGAGGAGAAACCGCTTCTCTGACTGTTCTATAATATACTAGCTTTTTTGCCCACGTCTTCACCCGCGTGAATGTCGGAAATTATTATTTTAAAAGTATCTTATTTCCTAAACTAGGTTATGCCTAGGTCAAGCCAAGTCAGAGGCCCATGTGCGGCATACAAACTCTGATAACAGGGGATATCTGATACCTACTCTCTAAGTCTATCAACAAAGATACGGGCCCGTCCGAAAGTACTTGAACCGTCAAAACAAGTGACAAATTCAATTTTTGTGACGGGCAAATATATCTAGATTAGAGACAACTGTCAAATCGTGTTCTCATTCATTCTTCGTTCGGGTCCTGAACTAAACGTGTGTCCGTAAGTGTTAGGGAGTAATAATAGCCCGTCACTTCGGCCGAAACTACGGATTTCGTGATTTCGTGACCCCCAGGTTAGTTACAAACCACACGAAAAAAAAACACAAGCCACAGAAGTGAATATTTATCGCTCAACGCGCCTAAAGAAGTTTTCACATCAGTAAAATAATGATTATCTAAAACACAAGTTAAACAATGCACAGTATACACAATTTAAACTGTTCACGTGGTCAATTTAACTTCACTTACTGCTACTACAGCATTTTGGCGCAGGCGTGTTGGTGCACTAATCTTAATTAAAAGTTGTATCAAATCAAAAACTTTGAACTTTCGGTTGAACGTAGCATTGAACTGTCTTGTGTTGAGCTAGATAAGCATGTTATAGTGTGCGTTTACAGACCCCCTAATTATAAAAACTACTCGATATTTGAGTCTGTTATGGAAGATGTTTTGGCTAAACTAGCATATGGAAATAATTATCTGTGGTGACTTTACCATTAATATTTTAGAAAATAATTCAAATACCCTACCAATAGAATATTAAATTTGTTTAAATCATTTAATTTGTCAAATGTGTTTGTGGAACCAACCCGAATAACTACGACTTCTGCTACGTGTATTGATAACGTTTTTTGTTGCTGCAACTATTTAGAGAAAGCCATCGTTAATTATCTCCCGTCTGACCACAGTGGTCAAACCGTAACTTTTGAGTCCAACATAACAATATAAAAAGTGCAGATACAATTCAGACCAATAACATCGCTTAATTTAAATACATCTAATATCACTTTAATTTGTAAGTTAAGCGATCAGGACCTTACAATGTGCAATGTTAATATTTTGTATAAATATTTTTTTTCGGTAGTCCAGACCGAGTTCAATAATTATTTAAGAAGAAATAAAAAACTAAAACTCAATCAGCCCTAGGTTTTTATTAAGTAACTGGGCAACTAAAGGTCTCAGGAAAAGTAGGGAAAGATTTATTTAGATTTTTTTTTTTTTTAGTCGTCAAAATGTAACTCAAGCCCCACGCGTCTATAATAAAGTAAATCGCATACTTAACATTTACCCTATGCAGCTGTACGAGTGTAAGAAGACATTGACTGAATGGCTCTTCACACTTAATTATGATGCCGTGGAAGACATTTTGGCGACTCTGGGTTGAACGTCATGCATACTGTCACACACATACACACACCACACACTTCCAACACACGTGCACACATACACAGACAACACACACACACACACACACACACACACACACACACACACACACACACACACACACACGCACACACACAGACTTCCAACAAACACACACACACACACACACTCACACACACACACACACACACGCCAACACACCTCCACACTCATTCACACATACACACGCACCCACTCTCACACCCACACCATAAACACGATTTTCATTTTTCTTTTTATTGGTTTTATAAAAAATGTGTAACTTATACCTACTCGTAATTAGCACAACGAAACAATTGTTATAAATCGAGGAAGAGCGAGGTTTATCCCATCACAAGTATCTTCGGATTACTTTCTGGGAAGCCCCGTCAACTTAATTGTATAAATTTAAGATAATAAACACATTTTTTTTTTTTTTTTTTATTGAGCTGTATGGCCTTAAGCCTTACATAAACACTGAAACTTTTAATAGGTATGTTGCTACTTACTCTAGATTTTTTAAGAACACTTGTAAGGCAGCTAAAGCCTTGTACATTAGCAACAAAGTTAAATCAGCAGACAATAAAATAAAGACAGTTTGGAAAATTATCAATAATGAAACGAATAGGCACAAAAAGCATGATTCTGATTACACACTGGAGACGTCATGTGGTCTCATTTGCGATAGCAAAGAAGTTGCTCAAGAATTTGTAAATTTATTTACCAGTGTCCCGCTTAATACTACTGAAACCTTAAATTCCTCGCCCTCGCTCGCTTTTGATTTAGTAAAGGAAAACGTTTCAGCTTGCACGATTGAATTTAACTTTAAGCATATTAATCCCATAATAGTAATAAAAGCTTTTAAGCAAATCAAGATCAGTTTGTCTGAAGATCTTTGGGGAATGGCCACTAAAGTCGGTACCTCTATAATTGATATTATAGAGCCCTACTTAGCCTTAATATTTAATTTGTGTGTAGATCAAGGAGTCTTCCCGGATTTAATGAAATACAGTAAGGTATACTACTATTCAAATCCGGGGACAGTTAAGACACCAATTATTATAGACCCGTATCCGTGTTGCCGGTTTTCAGCAAGGTGTTTGAAAAGGTAATGCTTAATCAAATGCTCAATGATTTTAACACGAATAAAATCTTTCACGATCAACAGTATGGTTTCACTAAAGGGTATTTTTATATATAAGCTTTCTTAATAAGGTTACACCGGCGTCCGTATGACGGACGCCGGTGTAACCTTATTAAGACACATTTTTAACGCGTGGGAAGAAGCGCAAGACGCCATAGGAATCTTTTGTGACCTCTCCAAAGCGTTTGATTGCGTCGACCATGAAACCTTACTCTTGCAACTTGAGTATTATGGACTTGGAAAATATGTGCTCAGCTTAGTAAAATCGTATTTAAATGATATACAACAGCAAGTACAAATTAATGGTATCAATTCACTCGGCTTAAAAGTAAAAAATGGGTGTTCCACAACGCTCGATATTGGGTTCTTTCCTCTTTTTAGTGTATATTAACGATTTACTCCATTTATTAAATAATCAACTACAAATGGTGTTATTTGCTGACGATACTTCTTTAATTTTTTAAGGTCGATAGACGTGCTACTAATGTTGACGACGTAAATAACGCCCTATTGAAGGTTCAGAATTAGTTCACTGCCAATAATTTAGTATTAAATGGGAAAAAACTAAGTGCATTACATTTTATTGACCAAATGTCAAAGTAGTGGTTAAGAGATAGTATTGAATCAAGAGAAACTAGAATTCGTCGATATAACTTTTTCCCTAGGAAAACAGTTTTATCGACGAATTCTAGTTTCACGCTCGACTCAAGGCTACAATAGGGTCCTCATTTAACATCTTTTGCAGGACGGCTAAGTTAAACGGCATATGCTGTCAGAAAAATCAGTCAATTTACTGATGTAGATACTGCGAGGCTAGTCTATTTTAGTTACTTTCATAGTATAATGTCTTACGTTATTTTACTTTGGGGACGGGCTGCAGACATCGAGTCAATTTTTATTCTGCAGAAAAGAGCTATCAGAGCCATATATAATCTCCGCAGACGCGATTCTCTAAGGGGCCGGTTTAAGGACATTAACATCATGACGGTACCTTGTCAATATACTCGTATCTATGAAAACATCATGTACGTAAGAAAAAAATATTCTTTTATTCAACTTTTTAGTAAAAGAGGTGAAAAACATAAATATAGTACTAGAAGTACGGACCTATTAACTCAACCAGGTTTCAGACTGGCTAAAGTGTCTACTTTAGCCAGTCTGAAACCTGGTTGAGTCATCTTTCATGGGGCACTGTTTAAAATGTTACAATAAAATTCCACCCCACAACTGAATGAGATGAAATTTAAATTTTGTGTAAAACGCACACTAGGCAGGCAGGCATATTATAAGTTGGGGGATTACATCGCTGATAAAAATGCTTGGTTCAATGCTAGTCCTGCTCCAAAACCACAACCAATTGAATAATTAACATTTGAAAATACTGTTGGAGCAGCTGAAAATTGTAAGACTATCTTTGTACTGTATAAATTCCATCTATTGTATTATATAATTGCATTGCAAAAGTGTGAGTACTATGTATAATAGAGCTACCATTTACCGGTTAATATGTCATTGACTTGAATGGGCCCTGGCGACTGAGAGCGTCATGCTCACTCAGATGTCTCGCTGATGGTGGCGCGTGTGTTGGATCATTTAGTTTCCTTCAAAATTGTTGAGATGAATGGTGCTGATCCATGCGTCATGCTCGTGAACAAGCGCCGTCAGATGGGACTGGTCACCTCTTAGCTTCCTCGACTTATTTGCAATTTGAAATTGTTTTTTTATTTTTATTTTGCTATTACGGACGCGTTTTTTTTACATCGTCCTCACATTTAATTATAAATTCAACATTATTTATACTAATCTTTATGTAGCAATATTAAAAAGAGTGTCCATGGAGTTTCTTGCCCGTTCTTCTCCATAGTTACCTACTACGCTTTGGAATGGGCAACTAGCTTCATATTTCTAACTGACCGACTCCTTGGCAATTCAAAAGTGCTTTGAGTTTGAGTTTGAGTTTGCAAGTCGGTGGATCGAACCCATTAGTTTGTCACCTACCAAAAATCGCTTAACGCGCCTAAAGAAGTTTTCACCTCAGAAAAAAAAAACAAAACTAGTTCATGGTCTACCCGTGTACCAAACATCGAAAATCGTTTAAAAGGTAACAGACAGACGGAGTTACTTTCGCATGTATGATAATTATAATTAAGTGATAGTAAGTACCTATTAGTACGGATTGTTTACTTAATTATCTGTCACCAGGCAACGTTCCTGTTTGCCAGTTTGAAGAGTATGGGTGCTGGTGTAGGTAATCACAGGCACATGACACATTCCAGCTTTGTCTCTGTCTCCAGAGCATGGCGGAGTGGTTGATCAACGTCGCCATCGTCGCCGAACCATACTTTGTTCCTCCCAGGTATGACTGGGTGGGTGACGTTGATGGCCTGGTGGCGCTTATCTCGAGGTCGGTCGCTGGCACTCTGCTCCTTGAGACCGTGACCCGGAGGCGGGGCTTTGTAGCGGCCTTAGTCGAGGATAATATGGTCGTGGGGATTTATTTCTCACCCAACCGACCTCTCGCCGACTTTGAAAGTATCGTCACGGAGTTGGGCACAGTCATCAGTCGAAGCCGTCCTTGTCATGGAGGACTTCAACGCCAAGTTCAGGACTTGGGGTTCCCCAGCAATGGATGCCCGGTGCGTGTTATTGGAGGAGTGGGTGGTGGAGTCAAGCCTACTGCTCTTAAACCTGGGATATGTCAGACATGTGTGTGGCAGTGGGGTGATCTATAGTATGTTTGCTAGTCCCGATGCGCATGCCGTGTTCAGGACTGGCGTGTATTGGAGGAGGTGGAGACGTTCTCGGTCCAAGCGGTTCGGCCGGGGTTGGGGAGGGCACGCAATTGGCGTTCAATCGTGCAGGCCTGGTTGGACTCACCAGTTAGGCCTGTCGATATTGACGAGGAGGCAGAATGGTTCCGGGAGGCCATGACACAAATCTGTGATGCTGCGATACCTCGCGTTCAGTCTCCATCTGCCAGGCGCCATGTGTATTGGTGGTCGCACAGTTGCGCGTCACATGCTTGGCGGTGCGACGCCTATATACCAGGCATCGACGAAGGCGCCGACGAAAACCAGAAGCGCTGGTAAGAGAGGCGGAACTGTATAAGATGTACAGAGTGGCGAAGAAGGCTCTTCAGCTGAAAATAAAGCCGGCAAAGGCCCAAGCCCATGATGAATTGCTGGCAATATTAGAACGCGATCCGTGGGGGCTTCCGTACCGTTTGGTTAGGCGCAAACATCGCTCGTGGGTGCAGCCAATCTCCCATAGCCTCCAGCCGCAGCTTCTGGAGAGAGTGCTGAGGGCTTTATTCCTCTCAAAAAGGGAGCACACACCACCGCATATAGTTCCGCCTACTATGGCGCCCAACGCGGAAATCGAAGATGACCACGTGCCTGAAGCCTGAAGTGACTCAGGTAGAAATGAGAGCGGCAGTACAAAGGCTTCAGGCCAAAAACACTGCTCCAGGACCTGACGGCATTCCTGGCCGTGCATGGGCTCTCTGGCCCTGATTAGTAGGATTCTTGAGCGCATGTATGGAGAGGGGCCAGTTTCCATGCCAGTGGAAAACTGGAAAGCTGATCTTGTTGAAAAAGGAGGGGCGTCCTGCGGACTCCCCATCCGCGTACCAGCGCATTGTGTTGCTGGATGAGGTGGGCAAACTTTTCGACAGAATTATTGCAGACCACCTTATCCAGCACATGGCAAGAGAGGGACCGGATCTGGCATATAACCAGTTTGGTTTCCATCGGGGGCGCTCAACAATAGATGTGATCATGCGTGTGAGGGTCCTGGTGGAGGAAACAGTGGCTCGGGGTGAGGTTGTCTTGGCAGTGTCTCTGGACATCGCCAATGCATTTAACACTTTGCCCTGGAGTTGCATTAGAGAGGCACTCCGCTATCATAGGGTGTCAAACTACCTCCGCCGCATTATTGAGGCTTATCTGACAGACCGATCTGTCATCTACCCGGGTCGAGAAGGATGGGGTCGGCGAGAGATGTCGTGCGGTGTTCGGGTTTGGTTTTGGGGCAACTCCTGTGGAACATCGGATACGACTGGGTACTGCTCGGTGCGCTTCTCTGTGGCGTTGGCGTTATCTGTTACGCTGATGACACGTTGGTAATGGCACGGGGGAAGACGCTCCGGGAGGCGACTGTCTTAGCGACAGTTGGGGTCACACAAGTCTGGTTGGGTCTCCAGATGGCACTGCATAAATCGGAAACGCTTTGTTTCCACGGTCCCCAGAAAGCGCCACCTTTAGGATCCAACATCATGGTAGGAGGTGTCAACATCGGTATCGAGTCGACGATGAAGTAACTGGGACTCGTCCTCGATAACCTGTGGAATTTCGGGCCGCATTTTCAGCGGTTTGCTCCCTGATTGATAATCTGGGGGGGCTAAATACCACCTGCCGGGGGCTCTATGTTGGTATCGCACGGTCCATGGCACTCTATGGAGAGCCTGTGTGGGCGGACAACCTGACGGCCCGCAACATTGCAATACTGAGAAGACCATAGAGAGAAATGGCCATCAGGGTGACAAGAGGATACCATACGGTCTCCTTCGAGGCGGCGGCGAGCCTCTTGGCTGGATCACCCAGGGATCTTGACGCCAAAATCTTAGCTTCACTATATCGGTGGCACCGGGACGCGCTGGAGCGGGGCGAGCACCGGATGCCGCGTCATGTCGAGGTGTACAGGGCTGAGCTCCACCAGACCCTAGTGGAGGAGTGGGAACAGCGACTTGCGCAACCCAGCGCGGGGCATGGCACTATAGCGGCGGTAAGACCCGTGGTAAGGGAGTGGCTGGAGAGACGGCATAGCCCTTAGTTTCCGGCTAACACAGGTAATGTCCGAACATGGATGCTTCGGAAAGTACCTGTGCCGCATAGGCCGGGAACCGACACCCGGTTGCCACCACTGCGACTGCCTCTACGACACGGTGCAGCATACCCTTGAGGAATGCCCTGCGTGGGCAGTGCAGTGCCGTGACCTCGTCGCGGCGATTGATGCTGTGGATACACTCTCGCTTCCGGACATGGTCCAGTCCATGGTCGGAGGTGAGAGCGCGAGGGGCGCCACCGCCTCCTTCAGCGAGGAAGTGTTGGTCGCGAAAGAGGAAAGGGAGGATACAGCCTCCCTACCAATCCGTTTCAGAGTCTCCGGGCCCCGGAGGGCGCGAACGATCTTGGGCCGCCTTAGGGAGAGGTCTGCAGGCAACAGACTTGGGGAGTTTGTTGCATAAACAGTGAAAAGCCTGAGACGGTGGCGCACCGTGTTCGCGCGCGCTTCTCTAGATGAATTACAGCCGTATGCGGCTGCTGAGGGTGACGGGGTCCGCATGAATTCATGCAGACCAACACCTAGCCGGGGGAGCGTTATGAAATGCGCAAGTACTCCAGCGCCCTGGCTAAAGGTAGCAGCAGAATACCGTGTGGTTTTAGTCAGTAAGAGTCTGACAGACCCTGCCGGGGTCGCGGGAAGGTACTTATGGGTCACCGAGGCCCCTGGCAATACAGGCAACAGGAAGGAATACGGGTGGGTTTTAGTCAGTAAGAGTCTGACACACCCTCCCGCTCCGCCCAGAGCGGGAGAAGTTATTTGATGATTTCCCACCCTCAAAAAAAAAAAAAGAGTCTGACAGACCCCTCCACCTACCCCTAGATAGAGTACATCCATGAGGATTTCGACACGATTAAAAAAAAAAAGCTTTGTCTCTGTGATGTTACCTCTGAAGTTGTAGATGAAAAAATACCAGCCCTCTAACATAATTTACCATTGACAAGCATGTAAAAATAACTTATAATTGATTAATTATTTATTAATAATACATTTAATTGATATTATTTACTCGAACGTGACTTTGTATTGTATACGTAGATTCAGACTTATTCCTAAAAAAACTAATACATATATTTGTACTCCAATTTCATTGGTAGGACATAGAGCTCGATTAAAATGTATACATAAGACCTTTATTGCAATACCTGTGTTCACGAATAAAGATTGATTGATGAAAATAGGCCATAAAATGGTTTGCTATCCAAAACCAATCTGCCTTTTGCCTTTTCCTTTTCCCAACGTTAAGCCGTTGTATCATTCGTAGATCTTTAACAGTCATTATGTGTAGTGAGAAGCCCAAAATTCTGGCAAACAGTCAGAACCATCCACAAATGACAGCCGGGACCTACGGTTTATCGTGCTTTCCGAGGCACGGAGGGGTCTCAATATGTATGTAATGAACCCATCCACGGACCGACCTCGGTAAGCGTAGCTTAATCTTCGATCGACCCGTGCGGCTGTTATTATTTAACGCAAGCCCGAGTCTTACCAAGTGGTATCATGAAAAATACAGCTGCATCCGGTAAGACTGGCAGCCGACCTCAACATAGGTTAAGGCTAGGTGGATTTTTGGTTGCAGTAATTGTATTCTAATGTTAATTATTACTATTTAACCGACGCAAACGATTAATGATTTGCGCGCGCAATTTGACCTTTAATACTCATTTAAAACATCCGTTGAAATATTAGTTAGTACTTAACCGCATGTATTTTCGGACAAATTTATGAAAAGTCATCGTTGCGTCGTTGGTCTAGTGGTCACAAGCACGTCTGAAATGAAATTAAATAGTTTATTTTTTAAATAAGATACCGTAATCACCATCACACGTCAAAAAAAAAGCTGGATGGAGTCGTCATTTCCTATCTGAGAAGAAATGGTAAAACAAACTCAAAGTCTCTTTTAAACTCCAGATATAATCTAGGTCAGATCATGTGAGGACCATGTAGAATAGAATAGAATAAAATACTCTTTATTAAGTACACCACAAAAATTACAGATATAAATGTAGACATTTTACATAGGGTGACACATTGGGCGGTCTATCGCTAAAAGCGATCTTTTAAAGACAACCTTTGGATGGATTAGGGGGAAGGAGAGACAATACTGCAGGTAGTCTGTGGTGTACCATTTACATATATACAATAAACACATACATACACAAAACATATTAAAATTATTTATATAATATAATTATTCAATAATAATCATGAAACAAGTGATAAGTACAAAAACAAGTGCAAAGAATAAAGAAAATAAAAAAATATTTTTAAGAAGAGAGATAGTAACATTAGTGTATTATGACAGTTATTTTTTAGTATTTTACATTGTTTGTATAATCTTTTTAATACATATTCATACTGATGTTAAGAGGATAGCCGTAGATACGACCACGGTTATCTCCCTAACAAAACTATTCATTCTAAGTAAGTGACCATAAGCGATCATAAGAGTTAGCGATCATTTAGGCCAAAGTGAATACGACCACGGCTATCCTCTGAACATAACAAAAACAAAAAAGTGGCAACACTGCCACGGTAACATTGAGCTCCGTAATAATTTTAATTTAAAAATAGATAAACGCAGTGAAACCATTCAAACTAGTGATAAATACAAAGGGTGCATTGTGTAATACCGGTAAAAGTGTTATCCAAGCCTAAAATCAATATCCGACGTAGTTCTAAAGTGAAATATAATCTGGACTCACAACAATAATTCAGTTGCAAACAGTGTTTTAATTATGTGTTGACTGTGCTCATTAATATAAACATACATGTGAAAACGTCATAAAATCATTGTCTGTAAACTAATATTCCGAAAAAACCTAAAACAAACATTAAAACTATTGAAAGTGGAAAAAAAAAAACAACGTTAAAAATTCAAAATTACGTCCACCCACAATAAAAAATAACGAACTCTTGAAGGAAGAATACATATCCCTAATTCAACAACATTAGCAACTGCTCAAGTAGTCGACTGATTTGGGTGCTGACTGAGGTGCATCAAGTCTCGAGTTCGATCCCCGCATACAGTGATCACTTTTTGTGATTTCATATTTCTCGTATCAAATTGTATAATTTATTTACATAACCAAATTACAAGATGATTATTAACATTAACTAAATTAAATTAAAACTAAGTTAGGCTTAAAAAAGGCCCTCGGGGCATTGTACCGAGGATGCTGGCGGCATTTCCTCGCTGAATTGCAATGCTGATGCGTTGCGCGAGAAAGCCGCCAGCTAATTGTATAATTGAATAACAGATAATAATCTCAAAATTAAATAATTTGAGACAAGTATCATGAACTTTCTGGAGAACATTACGCTTCGTGTTCGAGGCACTCGCCGTGCTCGTTCAATGTCAGACTCACAAATTAATATTAGTGAAATTGAAAACGAAACATTGGACGACACCACTACCAGTTTCCCCGAGAGATGTAACGACGACACAATCGACCACGAACTAATATCAAAACTAAAGAAACAATTTTATTAAATATGGAGGCCTTGGCAGAGAGTACAACTTTGTGCCCTTTGGCGTCGAGACCCTCGGTCCGTGGGGTCCCAGTGCGCATAAGTTATTTGCGGAAATCGCGAAACGTCTAGTTGATGTAACTGGTGACCGAAAAGCTGGCGGCTTTCTCGCGCAACGCATCAGCATTGCAATTCAGCGAGGAAATGCCGCCAGCATCCTCGGTACAATGCCCCGAGGGCCTTTTTTAAGCCTAACTTAGTTTTAATTTAATTTAGTTAATGTTAATAATCATCTTGTAATTTGGTTATGTAAATAAATGATATTATAAGAAACAAGTCGAGAAACTAACTCTTCAATTAAGTAGTGCAAAAGAAGAAATTGAGATCCTGACATTGGAAAATAGTAACCTTAAACAGTCTTACCAGGCGTTCGAAAATAAAAATGAACAAAACACCAATACTTCTACTAAGAAATCCAGACAAAAGTCTTCTACTCCAAATGAAAAGAAAGCATTAATCTGCAAAAAAAACACACAAACGGAGCAAGTACATTCGTCTGGCAAGAAGAAAAATAGTAAGGGAACTCAAACAATAATTAAAATGGATAATATGAACCCATCTAAGGAAGAATCTGCAGCATCACCAACAATACTTACAAAAAGCCGTAATGAAGACTCGGTGAAAAAAGTTAGTAAAATCTGTGTTATTAGCGAAAATAAATATAATAAAATACGTACAATTGCAGAAAACAAGTTTGACAATTGTGAATTATGTCATTACATAACACCATACTCAGGAATAAATAATATGTTTCACGACTTGGAACCAAAGTTAATGAAATTCACTATGAATGACTTTTGTATTATTTTAATTGGCGAAACAGATTTCAAATCCACTAAGGAATATTTTAGTATCATTCTAAACATAAGAAAAGTACTCGAAAAAATTCAACACACAAATGTTGTTCTCTGCATGCCGACATATAGTCTCTGTGAAAGTAATGTTACTTTGTATAACATGAGAGTAGAAAATTTTAATAATCTGCTATATCAGGACATTTTAGCGCACGAACATGCCTACTTCGTTGACTCGAATAAGAACCTTACGTGGGACTATAAAATGTACCGTCAAAATACTGGATCAGTAAATAATTACGGCATGCGAATAATTTTCCAAGATATCGCCGAACTTATATACTACATACGTGAAAATACCTTCGCAAATACAGAAAGCGGGACAATCAACAATATGGGTGAACAACAAACGACAATGCAGTTTTTTCGATTATAAGCACCTTAACGTGATACATCAAAACATTGCGGGTTTACTGAATAAGAGCAATGACCTTACTGTATGTCTTGAAGAGATATCAGAGAATAATACCAAAGTCGACATAATCTGTCTATCTGAACACTTCATGATAGCTGGCCAGGAGCAATTACTGTATATTCCAAATTACACTTTGGCGGCATGCTACTCCAGAAAGGACAGTAAGAGAGGTGGTGCATGTATCCTTGCAAAAAAAGGTCACCAGTTTAAGGAACTTCCAGATATAGCGAAATTGTCCATAAGTGGAATATTCGAATGTTGCGCTATTGATCTCACTATGTATAATACGATTATTGTTAGTATGTATAGAGTACCAAAGTCCAATAACTTACCTGTATTTTTTGAACAATTAGAGAAATTGTTATGTACTATTAGTAGCAAAAATTTAAAAAAAAATGTCGTAATTGCAGGTGACTATAATATTGACTGTCTTAAGCGTAATAATACTTTAATAGATTTAGAATGTCTACTCTTAAGTTATAATTTAAAGCTAGAAATAAATCAGCCAACTCGACTCGCGAGCGGCACTTGTATAGATAATATCGCACATAATTTAGGAAAGAATTGTAAATCTGATGTGATTGACTTTGGCCTGTCAGACCATACAGCGCAAGTATTAAAATTACCGGTTAATAAAAAAATCTTAATAAACTTTTGGCGAACAAATACACGAGACTACAATAATGAAAACATGAAAAAGTTCAAAAATTACATAAAAGATTTTTCATTTTCTGAAATCTATAATACAAATAATCCTAACACAGCATATAATGCATTTTTGGAAGCTTTCATGATGCTGTATAATTTATGTTTTCCTTTTCAAAACGTTACAATAAGAACCAAAGTAAAACCTCAATGGGTATCACGTGGCATAAAAATTTGTAGTAAAAAAAAGAGAGAGCTTATGTGGAACTATAGGCTTAATCGTAATGAAGTAACTAAAACTAAATTTAAAAAATACTCAAAAATATATAAAAACATAATCAATTTAACGCAACGAGCACAAAATAATCATAAAATAAAATCATCTACAAACAAATCCAAAGCTACATGGGCAATTATAAATAGGTCTAAACTCAATTTACCAAAGGATAGCGTCACTTCCATAGAAACAAACCATAAAACTATAACAAGGCCACAAGAGATTGCGAATGCTTTTAATGACTTTTTCATAGAAAAGATAAAACCAATACCAGGCGCTGGTAAGGACGTAACTGTAAATATTCCCAAATTAAATCAATCTATGTTCATGGCACCAAGCACTCCACATGACATACTTCAAATTATAAGATGTCTTAAATATACTACAAGTGTTGGATATGATGGGATCTCTACTAAAATCCTAAAGTTTATCGCTTATCATATCTGTGACCACCTAAGCCATATCATTAATATGTGTATAACCACTGGAACATACCCGGAAAATTTAAAAACTAGTATCATTAAACCCATCTTCAAAAAAGACAACAAGCAGAATATGAACTGTTACAGGCCTATTGCACTTATTCCTATAATTTCGAAAGTTTTTGAAAAACACATATACAATCAAATTTATAACTTTTTAGAAAAATTCAACATTCTTACAGAAGACCAGAAAGGTTTCCGCAAGAATAAAACAATAAACATGGCAATTTACGATTTTATAAATAACGTCATGGGTAACGTAGATAAAAGGACGCCGGTATGTTCCATTTTCTGTGACATGACCCAGGCCTTCGATTATGTTAATCATAATATTCTCCTGCGTAAATTGGAAGCGTATGGCATTAGAGGCAATATACTCAATCTCATAGAATCTTATCTTAAAAACCGAAAGCAATATACAGAAATTTCCAAAATAAATATTAATACCAAAATAGAAGAAACATACTCATCAAAAAAACGTATAGTTAAATATGGAGTCCCGCAAGGTAGCGTATTGGGACCATTGTTATTCATAATCTACATAAATGACTTGCCATTGGTAACTAATTATCCAGTATCGCTGTTTGCTGATGACAGTACAGTCACTATTAATTCCATAAATAAAGATAGATATGAACAAGAAATTAATAAGACAATCAATTCAATAGTAAACTGGTTAGATAACAATAATCTAAAAATCAATCTAGAAAAAACAAAAATTATGTTCTTTAGTCAACGTTTAGAAGCACCAAGTATTAATGTTCAACACAAATTAACTGTTATAAAGAAGGTAGACACAGCAAAATTTTTAGGTGTAACCATAGATAAACGTCTAAATTGGAAAGCACACACGGAAGAATTAAATAAAAAAGTATGTTCTTGTGCTTATGCCCTCTATAAACTTAAACCTATTTTGAGTACGAATGCGATTATAACTGCCTACCATGGAATTGTCGGCTCCTTATTAAGGTTTGGGGTTATATTTTGGGGAAACTCCACCAATAAGGATATTATTTTTAAGTCACAAAAAAGGTGCATTAGGGCAATGTCTGGTCTGAAAAGAACTGATAGTTGCAAACAGTATTTTATTAAATATAACATCTTAAGTCTGCCTTCACTATTTATTTATGAAATAGCTAATTTTGTAAGGACCAATCCACACTTATTTAAGAAACTATCTGACGTCTCCATTCGTAATAGACGAGATAATAATAGATTATGCGTACCGAGATCAACCACGGCTTTGATGCAAAAAAGTACTTTTTGGTTAGCACCAACCATTTATAATAAAATCCCAAAACCTATCAAACAAATGCCTACTGCTCTGTTTAAAAAACATTTTAAAAAATATCTCATTGCTAAATGCTATTATTCCATAACGGAATTTTTAAATGATTGTAATTAATTAAATGGATTTCTTAATTTCTAGGACTTTTTATCAGTTTTCACAATTACGACATTTTTTTCGCAGTTATGTATGAATTTTTGGCATATGTAATGTATTCTCCCTAATTTTTATTTTTTTTTTTTTTTTTTTTTTTTTTTTTTTTTTTTTTTTTTTTTTTTTGATTTAGTTATTCTTTTTATTTTATTGTGTAGAGTCAAATTCAATTTTTTTGGTTTTTTTTTCTAGACCAAAAAAAAACATGTTATTATTGTACGCCATTAATGGCAAAACATGCAGATCTGCCTATTATTTTTAAGACCTTGCACATATTGTTTGATGTATACTCATGTTTTACAATAAATATATTCTATTCTATTCTAACTATGAATATGTATTAAATAAATTAAAATATATTACGTGTATTTGAAAGTCGTAAATTAAAATACTAACGGGTAAAATGTCAATGTTCAAACATCGAATATTTAAATGTATCGATATTTAAATTTACATACAATCGTGTATCGAAGTATTGAAAATTGTTATACCTAAGCTTAAAATGTCTAAGATAGAAATGCCAAGTGATTAAAATACTGAATGTTTAAAAATGTCCATAGTCATTATATTTAGCAACTTATTTCACAAATATTTAATTTTATAAACGCTTTATCAATTCAATTTATCGCTTTACAAACATTTTTTTGGCAAATGTTTCTCATTTATTATTTAGATTATAATAATAATTTATAATAATTTTTCTAGTGATCAAAATGAAAGTGATCTTGATAGGATTTTCTATATATCTAGTCATTTATGGCACTCGCTGGCAGGTGCTGCGGCACGCTCGCTTCGCTCGCTCGGCACGTGCGTATTTTTATTCGTATCTATTCTTTTTCGGCGAGTACAAATATTAACCTAATCTAACTATTTCGGTTCCGCGGAAGAATCTTTAGTAAACCATTTGCAATTATCGTTATCTGTAACCACTGATAATAAAATTTTGGTTGATTTATTAATAAAAATTACCATTTTGCCTGTTTAATGAGTTTCATTTGTATAAAATTGCTTAATCATGCAATATATAAAACGTTTTTAATGAGATAACATTTGTTTTTCAAATCACACGATAAAAATTAAAGTTTGTCGGGTATTTATTTTCTTATGTGAATTATTTGGCAAACCTGTTTTTGTATAATGATGAAATAACAAATAATTTTTTGCCAATCATTACTTGACAATTGAAAATCTGTAAATTAATTTTCGGTGAAATGACAGGATACCGAAATTATGTTTTAAGGTTCAACGAAACAAGGGAGTTCCATTAAATGAGTTAGAGAGTTTCATTATCGATATAATTTAAGACATTCGATTCTCAGTACTTCAAAGGTCTGTCACTTAATATGTAATAATTCGATTTTAGATATATTGGACGTAGGTTATCTAACCATTCGACAATATAAATTTACGTTAAGGCTCGTGCTGACTAGCGCGATATGCCTGTCGCCCCAGTCTGAAAGAGCCTTTATTTTAATTTTCGGTTTTATGATGGTCGTTCGATGTTTTCAACATTGACATTTTACCCGGAGGTATTTTAATTATCGACGTTCAAATATGTACCCCGTTTAAGTTGTTTATTTAATAGACGATAAATATTAAATATTTTGTATAACAATTTCAGATGAGAATATTTTCTTGTTTCATACTTTTTAGAGCGTGATTTTTAAATAGTCGGTTTTTAGTTTTTTAATATACTCTTTATTTAAATTATTTTGAGGTTATAATTTCGTGATAAAATATTTCCAGAGCCGCTTTACATTTGTTTTGTTTAGATTGTATTGTTTTACATGTAACTAGGTAATACGAGTATACCAAACTTACACATAGGTTAATGTTTCGAAATTTGAAAGACTTCTTAACCTTTCCAATTCCTCCAGAGATCGTGAGTCATGAGGATATTTGTTATTCCTATAATCCTAATACACAAATTAAACGTAGAGTAGGTATCAAATAAAAATATAAACGAAGATCGTAAATACGACACATCGGCACAACCAGTATATACTATCGCAATAAACAACATAAGTCCGAAGGCATGGTCATTAAATGGGAGTTTTAGCTTTTGCCAGTAATATTATACTGTTAAGGCTCCCGCAGACAGGCGCGACGCGACACTAGGGGCATAATTTCTATGAAAACTTCATGGAAAGAGTCGCGCTGCCTGTGTGATTTGTATGGCGGCATCGCATAGGAAATCGTAAAAATTAGGGAGATAGTGAAAGTTTTAATAAATAACAAAATTTATAGACCCGACAGAGCATAGCCATGTGCCGGAGAGAGAAAAACATCAGAAGAATATAATTTAAAAAAAAATAGATATAAATTGTTTTTTGACATTTCTTATTTTAAATAATATTTTAATGGAAAGTAGATGCTAATTTAATAGGTATAGAAATACTAATAATATTTTTTCTAAACCAAACAGAAGATATAAGGCGATTAACACTTCGTCAACCTGTATGATCATGTAACATTACTACGGTTGTTACAGATCACTATGGTTTTTTAACAGGGACTGTGAGTTTATTTTCCTGAGTTTGGTTAGTATTTAATTCATTTTATCCCCACTATTTCCGATTAAACCGTTTAAGGATCTCTTGATTTTATTTCGTATATTCGGGAGCAGCTATTTCCCGCAGATATGAGTACGAAATTACTTCTTGACAATAATACTAATAATAATTCACAAAGAGCTCACGCTTAAAAATATATCTTACAAACAAGTGAGCATAGCACGCGCCTCGTGTGAGTGTCACACATACAAACATGATAAAAATACGCTGCGTGTATCCTATTGGTCAAAACGCATGCATCGGACGACCGAGCCATAGTATAAAGAAAGGAAGTAGGCTATCTCCGGCCCAATCCGCGATATAATTGCCTACTGTCTCAGGGTGGTCACTTTTAGCTAAATTTTAATTCAGTGCCTATAAATTGGCAAGGGTCGGGAAGTTGTATTTTTTACTTGTATTGTCTGGGCTGTACCCAGTTTTGTGAGGTCGGTATTACCTAGACAATGATGAAAAAAAAACATCGTATAACAACATAAAAAAAACTAACGACTAAATCTTAGACTATAATCAAATTTTTGTTCTGTTGTTATGATTCGAACATTGATCTATTTATCTGATTCACAATAAGTCAATTACTTAGTTTTAATTACGATTTTATAACTGTAAGTAAGTACTTAGTTACTATACCTACAATACTGAGAAATCGGCATGACTAAACATAAACAAAGCAATAGCGGCAAATCAATTGACAGATCAAAAGTACCCAATACATTCTAGTGGGAAAGTAGGCCTACCTACTTCCTCTGTCTGATAGAAAACTAATCAACAAAAAATAAGTAATTGGGTGATGGACAGGAGGTGGAGTAGGTGGTAGTGGATGATGAGATCATCATCAAGTAAAAATTATATGCTAGAATAAATGATGAAATGAAATGATGAAATGATTAAAATGAAATGAAGTGATGAAATGATTTTATTTTCTGTAAGTAGGTTTGTACAAACACTTTTACACGTCAATCAGCAGCTTGTATTAATACATATGTATATATACTGTAAAATAACTCTGTGGCCTCTGTGGGTAGATCAATCCTTGACTTCGTCGTATATAAACATTACTTGTATAGCATTAATGTTCGAGCCCCAAGATACAGACTGTCTAATTTCGGGCTCACTGGCAAATAATACTTTATAACCGGCTAGGTTATATTTTATGATTTTGATTTGATTTGATTTTGATTTTTTTTTTTTTTCTGTAAGTAGGTTTGTACAAACACTTTTACACGTCAATCATATTTAGAAAAAAAAACTAGATGAGCTCGGCATTTCCTATCTGACTACTCTGAGAAGAAAGGCCGAAACAAACTCAGAGGTCACAGTCTCTTTTAAAGTCCAGACATAATCTTGGTCAGATCATGTGAAGACCATGCAGATTGGTGTCTGAAATGGTGTTTTAAGGAAAGAACCACACAGATTGAGTGGACCTATCCAGTCAGTGCACGCATTTGTCAGTAAACGTGCAGCTCAACTCAGAACTTAAGGAGCTCAACGATTCGACGAACAATACCAAAGAAAGGACATTTGGGTAGGCCGCTTAAATGACTCAAACTGCCAGACCAAGATGAAAACTGAGCGAAATAATAAAAACAATAATCCACAAAGTCTTTACATTCACAATAATTAAAAAAAATATATATAATACTTCAAAAAGTAAATATTAATGTCATAGTATATAAAAAAATCATCAATGTCACTCTTAGTATAAAAATAGATTTAGTTTAAAATTAGTTTGTTGCCTGGGGGTACATTGGAGTAGCTCAATTAATTCCAAGCCTTTTTGTCGTCCAAGTAATCTTTAACTTTATAGAAACCTTTTTGACACAGTTTCCGTTTAATAAATGATTTAAATTTATTGAGGCTCAGTTCTTTAACATGGCTTGGGTGTTTGTTGTAAAAACGTATACTTTGGCACTTAAATGAATTACTAATTTTTTAGAACCTAGTCTTGGGCACAATAAGTAAGTCTTTGTTTCTAGTATTTATGCTATGAATGTCGCTGTGTCTAAAATATATGTTAATATTCTTTTTGACATAAATCAGGTTCTCATATACATATTGAGATGCGACTGTCATTATGTTTATATCCTTAAATGTATCCCTCAGTGAATGCCTACAACTTAGGTTATAAATTGCTCGAATGGCTCGTTTCTGCAGCACAAATATAGCCTGAATGTCGGCTGCATTTCCCCACAGCAAAATGCCGTACGACATTACTATGGAAATAACTAAAATATACTAATCGAGCTGTTTCTAAATCAGTCAAATGACGGATTTTATACACCGCGTAGGCTGCAGAGCTTAGCCGCTTCGACAATTTGGTTATTTTTTAATTTATTTAATACTTTACGCACACAAATGTACAGAGGCGGACTTAATGCCATAGGCATTTTCTACCAGTCAACCTTTGGGTGATGCAGAGACAGACAGTGGTAGGTGCAATAACGAAAACTGTGAAATAAATATTTATTAAAATATAAGTATATACATACATATACCTGATTATACATAAATATAAGACCAAATAAATACACGAATATATTAAACAGATAAGACAAACAATGGGAAAACATTACCGTTGTGATGATACTGCCAGCTTCTTACGAATGTGCTCGCGAACTTTAACTTTAAAGGATAATCGGTTGGTTGCATCCTGATTTTCTGGTGGAGCGCATTCCACAGAGAGATAGACTGAACGAAGAAGGAAGAGTGAATAAAGTCAGTACGGTGAGTGGGGCATTGAAGAAGACGATTGTGTGATGAACGTAGATTTTTATTATGGTTCTCGCAAATGTACTGAAAGTGGGGGGCGACATAACTAGGGGAAGAGGGAGAGTCAAGAAATGAAAACAAGGTGGTCAGCGCCCTTTGCTCTCTGCGCTGGCGTATGGGCAACCACTTTAGAAGTTTTGGTTATATGTGGGCCCCACTGTAGCTTTGAGTCCAAAGTAATACCTAAGAAAACAGTGGTGTGAACAAGATCCAACTCCGCCCCATTTACTAGTACATTGGTTTTTACCTGCTTAACGTTAGGTGTCAGAAATCTAATACATTTGGTCTTTTTCTCGTTTAAAAGTAAATTATTAACACTAAACCAATGTACTATTTTAGAGAGAGCATTATTTACATCTTCAGTAACTGTCTGTTGTCGTTTTAGCTTAAATAAAAGTGATGTCTCATATAAATACTTAAATAAAAGTGATGTGAGTGTGTCATATCTATGTCAATAAGTGACTTGCTTACCTTTCCTGTTCAATAGGTAAACTGAACAGAGACAATTCTGGAATCCATGAATTATTAAGACACCCAAACACACAGCAATACGTTCTCCTGCGATTATCACACATTTTTCATTCATTTAGCGGTGCCGAAAAACCGTGACGCGCGAACCTCATGCGGTGTTAGCCCCGACTGGAGTACTGTGAAACGGGTCGAGAATTGTTTAAGTGTGCGTGCGACGACGCATAGATACTTTGGCGCACACATACAACCCGCGTGCGGTGCGTTTGTATGAAGATAACATACTTCCCCTCTTTATACTATGACTGAGTCGTGAGCCATGCTATGCGATTATCGCGTTAAAGGTGAGCATGCGGAATTTTGGGCGATATTACATACACACATACCCACATACATACATACATACCGGTTAAAGTCATAACCCTCCTTGTTGGCTTCGCCGTAGTCAGGTAAAAATAGGAGTAGTTGTCTTTTTAAACGTGACTTAATATTAGTAAAATTAGAAAAAAAAAACAGAAAAAAAATTCCTATGATAAAACAAAGAATTCTGTGAAAAAGTGGATTTCGTAAAAAGTGCAGTGACTCTTTCTACTTTGCTGCCGTCCATATTTCAAAATATTCCAAATACAATATCATTGCAGAAGTAATCATCTAAACTTAAAACCTCGATAGCTCAAAAAATATTTTTGGGGCTTAGATCGTTTCTGTCAAACTACGTCCAATTAAAATAGAATGAAGTGTTATCATAGTCTAACAGGATTGAAAGCATTGTTCAGCATCAACATTCTCTTCGTTTTATTGAGCAACAAGCTCCAGTGTCTGGAGAGCCCCGAAAGTACAGACAGAGCAGAGATAGTGCAGTTTGGGGGTGGTGAAGCCTTTACAAAAAAAAAAAACCCTTATTCCCTAATTAACACAAAAAATAATTTATTGTTCAGAACATCCTAAAAAATAAAAACAAACAAACAATAGCAAAGCTTAACACCTTATATAACAAAAAGAAATATAACGGCATGAAGATACACGTTAAGATTTTAAAAACGAACTGTTTTTTCGTGGCGTAAACCGAGCCTTTTAAGCCGTCCTTCACGATGTACTTCCTAAGTCCTAAGCACCAGATAATCAAGTATTCTTGCCAGTCTATTTTATCAATATCGAAGTCAAATATTTCTTTGTCGATGGTCGAGAGGTTGTTGTAAAGATTCGCTGTGTTATTGTCGACAAAATACCATTCGTTGATCGTGAAGTAGGATAAGGCCGTCGACATGTTGTACATTTTTCTGTATAGTTTCACGAATCTGCAGGCAAAAAATATAAATTATTAATTTCACCCTTCACATAAAATGTCTTCGAATTTTCAACGAAAATTGTATCCTAGTTACTTAATCAGTAATGAAAAGCAATTAGGAAGAATCTTTTTGAGATTATAAGAGACTTCACATCATCATCTCTTCAGCCGAAAGACGTGCACTGCTGCACATAGGCGGTAGCAGGACACTTGCGCGAAAGACACTTCGCGAACCCACATCCGCGAAAAGACATTTACGCGAATGGACTTTTGTGCGAACGGACTTTTGCGCGAAGGGACACTTGCGCGAAAATAGATTTCTGCGAAGGGACTTTTGAGAGTGTCCTTCGCGGAAGTGTGTTTCTCGCAAGTAGATTCGCAATAGTCCTTTATTGCGAATCTACTTGCGAGAAACACACTTCCGCGAAGGACACTTGCGCGGAAGCGCCCAAGGATCTTTCGCGCAAGTGTTTTTCGCACTAGTGTCTTCGCGCAAAAATGCCACTTGGCAAGTGTAGCTTTCTAGAAGTGAAAGATTCGGATCCTCTTACAAACAAACAAAAATGTCGTCTTTATTACTAATATTTGTTCAGAAGTTTCATTTAGATAGTTTAGATAAAAGTTGTTGGTTGTAGAGAGACTAACTCTTTGTGAAATAGCTACTCCTACCATATATTTATGTACCTATTTCTGCCGCTGTGTCTCTGTTTGAAGGATATGGGTGTCGCAGTATCAAACTACAGGCACATGACACATTTCAGTGTTGTCACTGTGATGACAACACATTATGCGATGTCTCTGATGTTGCAAATGTTCATAGGCGGACGTGACTACCAGGGGCGTGCCGTCCATAGAGGCAATTAGACCTAGCCTACCCTACCAACAACGCCAAATGCATTTATTTTAACTATGTAATACAATAACACAAAATATTAAAAAAAAAGTTAAACTCCTGTTAAAACTCATATAGCAACTTGTCGCAGACGCCACGTGACTCACAGTTCGACGGAGCTTACGTACGCAAGGCAAGGATTCTTTTCGCCTACATTTCGTTCATGAATTTACGCACACTCGTGTATATTTTCGTGTGTATGAACGGTACACAATAGTGAAATGGTTTAAATTAGGGGCGTAACTACGGCGGCAGGAGCTTGGTCCTCATTGGTTGTGTATAAAGTGAAGATTTAATGAATGAAAAATATTGAAGACCAGGGTTCCCAATTTTTGGACAATTCCCCGAATTGCGGGGAAGTTTCCTTCATGACTACCAGACTACTAGAGACAATTAAAAAAAAAGGGTGGTATTATTGAATTTATACCTTCCAAAAAATTATAAATTGTAAGGAATAGCAAAAGCCCTATAAAAGTAATTAAAAACTTCATAATTTTTTATTTTTCTTCTCGTATTTGGGAAATTTCGCTTGGTTTGTGGGGAGAAAATAAGTTTCGGCAACACAGTCCAGTGTGTCAGTGTTATCCGGCAAAATATGATAGTCCCTTTTGTGGAAGAACACGGTATGACAGTGATACAATTTTAATTGGTAGTGTTTGTTTCATGTGACAGTGACACGTAATTTATATGTGATCTTGAATGTTTTGCTGTTTTAGATCTTATTAAGTTATAAGTAATTGGTTTTGAAACGTAAAGTAGTGTAAAGATTATGTGTTGTGTTATTATTTGTTTATTTACCTAAGAATGGTGTTCTGTTGTGAAGTTTGCGCCGATAATGTGTTGGTTAGGTTAGGTTAGTCGCACTTGTCGTTTAATGATAAGATTTAAGTTGTGTCTGAAGGTAAATGTGTGCCCGAATTACGAGAATTTATCCAAAAATATGATAATTCATGACTTCGGATATCTTGCAAGTGACGTGTTCTGTAATTATCACCCACTCACTTGGTTATGATATTTGAGGTGGCCGAATCTTTCTTCTGTTTGCATCGTTAGAAAATCATTTTTTAAACCTTGAATAATGTAGTGAGTTCTTGTATGTAGAGCCGCGCTGTGATGTTGCGCGATTTAGTTTTTTTTTGGTGTCAGTATGCGTGGCCTACCCTCTGTGGAGAACCACTGCACGCCACTGGTGACTACCACCATCAGGTGGGCCGTCATCTTGTATTATCATCTGCCTGCTTGTTCCCAACCATGTCGGGGTCGGCTTCCAGTATAATCGGATGCAGTTTTATACCAGTATTTTATACGGGGCGACTGCTTAACTGACCACTACAACCCAGTTACTGGGTAACACAATATTCCTTGCTAAGACTGGTTGTCAGACTTACGGGCTTCTGACTACCCGGAACATAAAAATAAATAAGATTTTACCTTCTCTCCTTTCCAAGAATTAAGCATATTCCATCAATAATATAGCCAGGAATCAGATGTAGCAGCCAAGAGTATATCCAAAACACAGCAGCATTCTTTGTACGCCAAGCGAAATTGTACCCTATTGCCGCTGGCGTAGAGTAGTTATTTCTTATGACATCTGCCATTGATACGAGGTCACCTGTTTAATAAGAAATTAGATGATATTACGTCTGTGCAAAGGGACAGGCAGTGGTGTAGTACACCCACATTTTGACAGTTATGTTTGAGGGCGAGATTCATAGACTGCATTTTGATCTCATTCTTATTTACAAAGGCTAACCAACTGAATACATACACAGCATTAACCCAAAATCTTTGTCATAATTATAGATGCAATTAAATTATTAATGTATGCAAGAAAAGCCGAAAAAAATAATATAATTTCGAAATGTTATGCAAAATAGATAATCAGATATCTTATGCAGATATGTAATGCCCATATTTGTTTAAGCAAATTGTGAACAAGCGTTTCATACGGAAATGAACTTAATTGTTTTTACAAATAATGTTCATATTATTATAGACGCTCACTTTCTTGTCTTTCAACCATACTCACCCCATAGGACGGGATTCCTGGTCGGAGCACAAGTATAAATCCTCGGTTTCCCTCCTCCAGCAGCAGTTCTCTTGGCTGTCTCCCATGCCGCAGCTATGATTGCGTTGTTCACGTAGTCCACGGGCACCAGGCCGATATTGATGTCATCGCTGGCAAATATTGTACGCATCAGGCCTAAGCCGGGACCCAGGACGATCTGAAATAGTTTAGGATCATGTTAGAAGGCGTCGGTAGAGAATAATAATACAGAGGTGACTACGGTTCGGAACATGAAAAAAAATATATATTCAAAACTAAAACCCAACTACTACAAAAATGCCAACTAGAATGGTTTAAGCAAACAAGACATCGTAATGAAATAACATTTCCTTATAATCGGAGTCACACCACGTTATCTGTACGATCCTGTGACTGTTCCTAAATTACCCAAGGCTGGTAAATTTTTCACATTTCCTAATTCTGTTAATATTAGTGTTCAGGTCGGTTTCTTCCTTAGGGTAAACAACTGTGCGGAGGAGGGGTCCTCCGCACAGTTCTATTGGGCTCGTCCCAAACTGGTCACCATCCCGCCCATTGTAATGAATTCCCATGAACTATATTCAACTTGTCCCAACTTAGACAGCTAGGAAAAGAATGTATCCTACATGAAAACAATGTTAATATAAAATAAGGTCCGGAGTTCATAAGTACGAACATTAAGGAAAGGATATTTAGTTTATCTACTTTTCTTTTGATTATGTAAGTTAGAAGACATGCGAGGAATACAAAAGGGTGGGTAAATGAAATGTAACGCTTGCGTTGGGGAATATGAGTATATTATTTTAAGTTACGTTAATGGATTTCTCTACAATAAACTACCAACCCACCCCAAGCGACGTGGGGCTGCTTTACAGCAGCTAACAGCGTCGTGCGAATATCGCTCGACCTGAACGCATAGGACCACTAAGGGTGACCTTAGTGGTCCTATGCGTTCAGGTCTAGCGAACGCGAGCGTGGGTTTTATCCCCATACCAAAAGACTACGCAGAATAGGTTTATTGCCATTTTTGTACAATTTTTTAATTGTTTTACCGCTTGGGTTTTGCCCGAGCTCAACTCTCTGCAATTAGAAATCGATACTTTAGTCGTATCTTTAGAATGTGTTGAATTATTGCATTCGAACTATCCGTTGATATTTGTCTCAAGTTTGTTTCCCATTAAATAGAGAATTTATGTATTTTGTAATGGCTCGAACCATGGGCCGGCCTTAAAATAAATATTATGTATTGTTTTTAAATAGAAGTAGTTGACAGACAGCCACATAATGCTATTTATAGTAATTATTAATAACACTCTGCTGTGGCTTTGCCGTTGTCCCTCATTTCGCAAGTTATGTTTTAGTGCCAGGCGAGCTTATTGCCATCAACTCGGTACAAATTCAGACTCTGGGCTACCTTTACTTTACTCTAATTTACTATAACTAACTATTATTAATTAAACTCTAGATTCGGATAAGTTAATTTATAATCAGATCACGGAAATCCGCTGGATGCGAAAAGCATAGGGTCCTATGCTTTTCGCTTCAGCGGATTTGCCGTTGTGGCGATGCATGGGGGAGGTCATGTACAGCAGTGGACGTCTTTCGGCTGAATGGTGGTGATGATGATAATAATTTAACTTATAAATAACATAGTTACTTACACCACTAGCTCCGTACACGTTAGACATATCGAGCCAGCCAGGATTAGGTTCTTTGCGAGCGCATATTACTAAAACAGAAAAATTATACATTATAGAAAAGGACAAGTACCTATTAGGTCCTTTCTGGTTATGACCTCGACCTTGTATGTTGTTACCTACAGATCGTTATCAGAAAATATCGGGGGTTCATTATCATTATCCTAGCAGGACAATACAAGACGAAAAGTGAAGAGTCTGGCGATTTTATACCTTGTGCGCTGCAACTGTTAACTGTCATCTTGACCAGGGCCTTAGGCTAATATTATAAAAGTGTGTACTTACCGATAGCTGGTCTAACAATGCACAAAGGCAGGTCGTCACACATGGACCTGACCGTCTCTTCGGCGACTGCCTTCGCGAACGAATACGTATTCGGCCAGTTCTTTATCAAACTGCAATTGAGAAAGTTCTCTTAGGTCGGACATGTAATGCGGAGGAATGAGAAAACATATTGTGAGGATTTTGAGTAGGTAATAATATGGATGACTCTAAGGGTAAGGGAAGGCCAAAGAAACGATGGATAGACTGTGTGAAAAATGATATAGCTAGAAAGGGGGTGATTAAGATGTATGGAAGAAGATACGCTGCGCCGACCAATAATAATAAATTGCGATAAGGACGGGAGGATGAAAAAAATGTTTCAATTTTAATATATCGTCTATTACAGTGCCAGACAGCGTACTGTCTGGGTCTGTAATAGACGACATATTAAAATTGAAACTATTTTCTTTTTTATAGGGTCCCTTTTGGCATTATTTGGGTATGGGACCCTAAAAACGTTACAAATATTTCTATTGCTATTATTTTTTGCCCTGCTAGTGGCACGTTGCAATTCTCCAGACGACGTTGAAAACTAACCTCGGAGTAATATTATTCAGCCTCTCCTCATCGATAGTTTCTGCCAGTCTGATGAGAGTCTCAGGGTCCACTGGACTCCGGTAGAAGTCCTCTAATACCTCGGTGTTGATGAGGTTCTCACATGCATGCGAATAGGCTGTAGAAACGTGGACGTACGACCTGTGGGGCAGAGAAAAGTAGATATATTTATGATTAAGGAATTTTTTTTCTAACCATATCGGCTGATATGGTTAGAAAAAAATTTCTTAAAGTTATTGTGACGTGGCATTTGACCAATATTGCCCGGAATTGTAACTTAATGAAAGTCAATTAACATTTCTGAATTTTAGATCATTATTATTGAGTATCTATTTAGGTACCTACATCTGTTCCGTTTTGTTAAATAATATTTTAACAAAACGGAACAGATGTAGGTACCTGCCTCACCTATAAGCAGCTGCAGCTAGCATAAAATACTGAAAAGCAGTGTGGCAAATATTTTGTGTTTATTTAGACGGGCCGCACCGCAACGCAACACATTGCAAAAAAACCTCCTTAATAGGACTACAAGACCTAAACGCAAATTTTGTAAGTTTTATAATGCCTAAAAGTTAGTCCGATCAACGGGGCTTATGTAACCCGAAAAATTCTCCCGCCTATGAAACTTGGCATATGATGAAGTTAGGTAATACAGATTACAGATGTACAATAAGCCAACAACTTTAATTACGAGAAGTTAGGTATTTTTACCTAAACATGAAAATCGCTTATAACTCTCTGAGAATATTTCCTCAGACTGAAATACTTTCTGTATACGTACGTATGTACTAGTTAGAATAAGTATGTAAAGGCATCCAACATTTTTTCAATTTCAGAGATACCCCAAATGTAACTTTTAACATTTTGCGCTAAAATTTCTACTGAAAAATTGGTCTGCTAATTGTTATTTTTTAATATGTTTTTATATCCTTAAATACATAGCTTTGTTTAGTTATCCGAAAGTTTTTCCATTTAATCATATTTTTTTGATTTTTGTCTTAACTAAGTAATGTGAAAAATAACTCCGTCAATTTTTATACCTTTATTAGTCATATGATTTAATATTAAAACAGATTTACCAATTATCCAACAATTTTTCGAACGTTTATGTATATTTTTAGGATATGTTCGCTGATTTATGCTAAAGCGTAAGGGTGACCTTCACCTGACCGCTCGGTAGGTACTGCTTTGCCACACGGAAGTTATAGAGTTTTCCACGCACTAGTGATGAATTAATTAGCATTCACATTCACTATTAGCATGTGAATGCTCATTTAGCATTTAGCAAATGAAAAGTTGTTGCGAAATTCTGTGAAGTGCGAAGTGAATTTATCGCTTCGTACTTTTTTATACTATCATACGTCAGAGCGCCGCGCCGACGCACGCAGCGGTAGCGTGCGTTCGCCGTCACACCCACGGGAAGTCGGGAATACTACCTACATTACTATTGCAGAAGTGCGTGGTAGTACCACGCACTTCTGCAATAGTGAAGGCGAGTTTGGTGGCCACAGCTTAATATGCACAACTTACAACGGGTGTTTAGAAATTGGAAATTTTAAAAGGAATTTTATTTTATTAAATGCATTTAAAATAAACGTTAGATACTTCCTGAAAGACTTTGTACAATATGCGAAAAAAGGGCAATAAGTCTAATAATGTTTAGAAAGGCACCTACTGAGGAGAGAAAAAAAAAGTTTCGTTCAAAAGTGTTCGAACAATATACTTATGGGAATAATTGCTCAGGTTAATTCAATACGTTTATTACATAAGAGTCGGTGTATTTTAATAGAAGCCAATGGAAATTAGACTTAGTACCAAAGTTTTACAATCTCAATTTTTGATAAGTACAAGTATTGCCATCGCTTAGCAACGATCGGTTGCGGGTTTGAAGAGGGGTGCGGGACGCTCGCGCAGCGGTGCGTTGGCGCGGGCGGCACATTTTCTTCGTGATTTTGCCAAGAGGTATTTTGTGTTTATATTATAGTGTTTTCTACAACATAATTAATTTTACCGGTAAACGCTGATGCTGAAAAAATGTACAATATATTTTTTACACAGAATGTACCGGAAAAATGTGATCAAAAAGGGTGTAGTACAGATCATCAAACTGAACAACTTTCTCCGTAATCGCGAAAAATTATTAACTGACCCATAGATCACAAAATTGTCAACTTCAATGACGCAAATGTATGCGACGGCTTTTTTTTTCTTTTATTATTTCGATCTACAATCAGCGCTTTGTTTTTTTTTTGGGTGGGAAATACTCAAATAACTTCTTCCGCTCTGGGCGGAGCGGGACGGTGTGTCAGACCCTCACTGACTAAAACCCACCCGTATTCCTTCCGTTGCATGTGTTGCCAGGGGCTTCGGTGACCCTTTAGTACCTTCCCGCGACCCCGGCAGGCATCGGCCTTAGTGGACCCCTACATTTGTGCTGACGACATCTCTTTGAGGCGCGCGTGGAATACAACGTGCCGTCGACCCGAGCCTGGTCCTTACCGGACGGTGAGTTACCCATTGCTCACCGTCCGCAAGCCCGCGCCTACGGTGGCTGGGATTCCCGACGCCCTGGGCGTCTCCTGCGGCGGCTAGGGGCGAGAGGGCGCGAAATTTGCCTTTCCTTCAACCATCCCGCCTCTTCCTTCGCCAGCATTACTGCTTAGCAGAAGGAGGTGACGGCTGCCCATGCCCTCTCGCTCCGTACCATGGCCTGAACCAGGGCTCGACGCGAGAGATCTCTGCCGCCGATCGCCTCCACGAGGACACGGTGGTGCTCTGCCCAAGCCGGGCAGACCTCTACCGTATGCTCCACCGTGTTATCCAGGACAATCAACACTTGAGCTTTAATTCAAGCTTTAAGCAGTTCGAGCTTGTGCACATCCTGGGATGCGTCATCTCGTTATTTGATTTATTAGTGTTGGTTAGATTGGCGATATTCATTCTCTTTTAAGTCTGTTGGTACAGTCTGTACAGCGAGTTCAGTTTTATGCCGTTGAAGTATGTCCTTATAACTCTTGCAGGACCTTTCTACAACCTCCTTTATAGTTGGGATTTGTAGGCATTCATGCACTTCAATGTTTTTTGTGAACCACGGTGCACCACTTAAGGTTTTTAGTGCTTTAATTTGGAAGCGCTGTTTTATCTCAATATTTGAGTGGCTTGCCGATCCCCAGAGCTCTATTTTATATGTCCATACAGGTTTAAGGATGCATTTGTAGATTAGAAGTTTGTTTTCGAAGCTTAGTGATGACTGTCTGCCTGTGAGTCAGTGAATTTTTCTTTGTTTTATGCTTATTGCTTGGTCCTTTTTGGCCTTTATATGTTCACGCCAGGTAAGTCTTATGTCGATGTGCATACCTAAGTATTCGTAGGGCGAAGGTAATATGGACAGACTTGGCAGCACTAGTCTTGTTTCTCTACTTCCTCAAAGCAAACAAGATTGGATCATGGCTGAGAAGCCATGATCCAATCTTGTTTGCTTTGAGGTGGGTAGGTCAGCAGGGTAGACTGTGTACAGAACAGGGCCCAGCATAGAAACCTGGGGAATGCCAGCTTCTATGGGATAGAATGAAGATAGGTAGTCTCCAGATTTAACTTGGAACATTCAGTCTTCCAAGTATGACTTGAACAGCATGTAAGCGGTGTGTAGTAAGCAAATTTTTAATTTCCACAGGTGGCCCTTATGTCATACTCAGTCGAATGCTTGTTGTATGTTAAGAAAAGCTGCTAAGCAGTACTCCTTTCTTTCAAAGGATTGCCGGATTGTGTGAACCACTCTATGTATTTGTTCTGTCGTTCCATGGAGTACTTGGAAACCAAATTGATGCTCTGAATTGTCCGTTGTTCCTCAAGTAGCAGTCGTTGTAGCAATAAGTTCTCTAACAGTTTAGATAATAGGGGAAGAAGACTTATTGGTCTGTACGTGGAAATTTCAGTAAGAGGCTTTCCAGGTTTACCTATCATATTTATCATTGAGACTTTCCAGATTAGAGGAAAATAGTGTAGTCTCAACGCTGCACTGAACAGAATGGTTAGCAAGACAATTCTTTTTCTCGGTAGTTGATTAAGGATTTTTCATGTAATCAGATCAAAACCTGGAGCCTTTTTCTTCTTCAAGTTATTAATAGCTTGCCAAACTTCTCTTGGGGTACACAGTCGCAGCGGTAGAGACATTTGATGATCACTCAAGAATTTTGTCAATTTCTTCTTCTGGATACATGATGACGGGTTCATTTGGTTTGAATACATCTTTTAAGAATTTAGCAAATAGTGCGGCTTTATCAGCAGGTTTTCTCACCCATTCACCATTTGGCTGTCTTAAAGGAGGCCTGAGTTTTTATGGCCGTTTTAGTGACTTAGTTATTTTCTATAGGGAATAGTCATCTGCTTTGTGGGGTGATAAAATCTTTAGTTTATCTTGCAGAGTGGCGTTATCGTATTCTTTAAGCGTTTACTTTAATTCCTTTTGTGCTTTATTGAGGGCTCTTTTACCATGTGCGTTCCTGCTTGTTTGCCATCGTCGTCTCAGTCTCCATTTTACAGCTACCTTCTCCCTTACTTTAAATGTGTAATCCTGTTTTTGAGGATTGTGTTTTATACATGGTGGATGCGCGATTTTGATAGATTTTGCGTTGGTTTTACAAAAAAAACAATGTATGGCGTACAATACTGTTTGGAGAGAAATTGGGCGAAAAACGACAGTTTGTACAAAGCAAAGGGTGCACAATACCTTACTGGATGCGTTGGAGGCCTGAAGCGACGATACGTATGCAATTTTACGAATCTTTCTTGTTTCTTCGAGTTTCAACACACGAGTTGCGAGCGCGACGCGTTTTAGAATACAATCGACATATTTTATGTTTTCTCTCGTTCATATTTCGTAAAAAGTGACGCGATTGCGCGGTTCTGCGCCACTTGGTGTACCCATAGTGCTCACACGCGAATGACTGTCAATGCCTTTGAATTAATAGACATAGTTGGTATTGCAACTTCCTATCTCCTAAGCAGCCCCGGATCTAGATTTTTTCGAGGCGGAGCAAAACTAACTGGAGCGCCAGTCCTGTGGTAAAAAAATAAAGGAAATCGTGTCGCCTTTGGCTTCGAAAAGGGCACGCCCGGCGCCCCCACTACGCGACGTAATATTTCTAAAATAAAGGACTTTTTCCAAAATGTTTTTACTGGTTTGCCACGGCATAGGTCTGTTGCACCAGATAGAAAGCTAGCCATTTTTATATCACCAAATAAAAGCATGTGTTTTAAAACTGGAAGGTTCAATTGCACCCGCCCGCAACCCGCTCTTACCGTTTGACGACCTATGCCTACGCTAATCACGTAGCGATTCCCTTGGTGTGCCCCCGCACGGAAAGATAATAAGTGCGGCGCGTCTCATTTATTGCCAAGTTGTGGAGCGCTGGGTGGTGCACTTGTCTGGCTCTTGCATTTGCCGCCCTCTGAAGTAGGCGCCCGGGGCACGGGCTCCGGCTTGCCCCCCCTAGATCTGGGGCTGCTCCTAAGATAGGAAGTAAGTAAGGAAGGAAGGAAGGAAGGGATCCTTACTTCCTATCTTAGGAGTTTAGGAAAACTAGTTAAGGAAAAACTAGTTAAGGAAAAATAGACAGGAAATGACAATAAGTACTAAAATTCTAATCGGATCAGCGCAACCACGGAGTAGACATCCAAGCGGCTGTTTGGATCAGGTTAGTTGTATACCCGGCTACATTTTCTGTGTATTCCTCTGTTTTGAGGGGCATGTGCAAGTTGGTATTTTCTTTAATAGAGTTCTTCTTCTATAGACTCCCAGTTAGTTTTACGATTGTAAAGCGTCTCTCTCTTTACAAATAATTGTGGTGCTTAGTGTGCATGTTACTGGTGAATGATTGGTGTTACCGTCCAGGCATGATTCGACTTTTGTGTATAGTTCTGACATTCCTTTGGCAAGAAAGAAATCGATGAGGTTAGGTGTTTTATTGGGATCAGATGGCCAGTGAGTTGGCTCTCCTGTAGGTCAGTATATTGAGTGAATTTGAATCTATTGCCTTCTTCAATTCTCTGCCTCGGGTTGTGGTCAGTATGGAGCCCCAAAAGATATTTTTGGCATTCCTAGTTAGTGCTAGTTGTGCTTAGTTTATTTCCAAGCGAGGAAGATCTAGGTCTTGAGATAAAGAGGCTCGGATGAAACGCCTACTGTATAAGATTCCTTGTTGTGCTGCCAGTAGCATTTTCTGTCACAGGGGCCTGGTTACCTACCCCTGCGCAGACTTCGGTAACCAATTTCCCACTCGCCCGGGTACCTGCGAGCGCCGGGCGTTCGGATCGCATGTCAAATCGACGTCGTTATCATTCAGACTTTCATTTTACGAGTTGGGACTTACATACAGCACTTTCTCAAGGTACAGGTAGGTAGGTTGCACTTTTGGAAGGGCTTTAATCCTACCCAGGCCTGCAAATGCCTGTGGGCAGGTTATTTACCGCCGCCTGTTGCTCGGCATTGCTGCTCATTTAGAACCACCCGAGGGACACGTATAGGGTGGAGAAGGTGGTAAAACTTATGGACGGGAGCAGCTTTATCCCCCTTATGGGACGGCTGATATTTATTTCGCGATTTCGATGTTGGTCCCATGGAGAAAGTTGTTCAGTTTGATGGTCTGTACCACACCCTTAAATTTGGCCTCATCTTTCTGGTACACCCTGTATATTAATCGGACACTTTTGAACGAAACTTTTTTTTCTTAACTCGATATCTCCTCAGTAGGTGTTGTTATCCTTTATTAAAAAGAACCAGGTTCTTAATAATTAATTACAATCTAGCCTATAAGACTAATAAGTAATTTAAATCTAACTTAATTTTTTAACGTGATAATTATTTAAAAACTTAGAATAGTGTTGTTTGTACTTTACACAAGTTCGTTCCACTTTCTTAGAGTCTGATATAATAATATAAACACTTTGTTCATGTGTTATATATGTGTCATTGTCACTAATACACTCACCGGCACGGAATCTTGGCCAAGCGCGTATTTCGCGATAACAAGAGCTTTAAGTGTTTCCTATGATTATTTATTATGAAGGTTGGTCTAAAAAATGTTTACTTTTAGTTCAAGAGGGTAATTTATCATGTTTGAGTGCAATATGACGTTATTTTTAAGTTTTAGTTGAACCCGGTCATCTGAGCGACTAAGTTGCTGTTTTAAATTTGTGTTTTGTGAAAGTTTATTGTTAGGTTATTCAATTATTGTGATATCGTACTGTTACTTCAATAACTAAAGGTGATTTAATTCCAATAAAAATGCCATTAACACCATCACAGGTTGCACAAGCTGTAGCATTGATCGAACAAGGGCTGACACAGCGAAATGTTGCTGTTATACTGAATGTACCACGTTCATCGATGCAGTATGCGCTGAAACGATACCAGGAGACAGGCCGCTACTCCCGCAGACCAGGCAGCGGAGGCGTCAGATGCACATCAGCCCGGGATGACCGCTTTATTGTCCTGGAAATTTTGAGAAACTGCTACCTCACCGCTGTTGAGATACGCCAGCGACTCCAGTTCACAAGAGGTGTCAATGTTAGTGAACGTACAGTGAGAAGACGAATGGAGGAAGTGAATTTACAAGCTCGTAGACCAGCACGCGGCCCAGAACTTCTCAGAAGTCACCGAGTAGCTCGACTTCGATTCGCACGAGAACACGTCAACTGGACCCATGAGCAGTGGGCTCGAGTACTGTTCACAGATGAGTGTCGAATCGCTTTATGAGCTCCAGATGGTCGGGAGCGAGTGTGGAGAAGAAGAGGAGAGCGGTTTTTACCCATTACCACCACACAAACTGTTAGTTTTCATGGAGGCTCTATAATGGTTTGGGGAGGAATAAGTTCCGATGCACGTACGGAGTTAGTTATCGTCGATAACCGATTAACGGCAACACGATACATCGAGGAGATTCTTCAGGAACACGTGTTACCATATTCAGGGTTTATTGGATTTGACGAATTCCTCCTAATGCACGATAACGCGCGCCCACACGTTGCACATTGCGTGGAGGAATACCTTACAGAGGTTGGTATTCAAAAATTGCAGTGGCCAGCTCGTAGTCCAGACTTAAATCCAATAGAGCATATCTGGGACAAGCTTAAAAGAAAAATAAAGTCCTCCTCCAACCCGCCTGAAACTCTGAATCAGCTTCGAAATGCAGCACTGACCGCTTGGGAAAGCATACCACAAGTTGAGATCAGAAACATCATCCAAAGTATGCCAGAACGAATGCAAGCTGTTATCGGGGCTAGGGGAGGAAACACCCGATATTAAAATGCAAACACAACGAAGACTTTTTGGTTATTTTTCATTTTGTGTTCTTTTTAAATTGACAGTGTTAAAACCAATATTTTTGTGAAACTGCTTATTTTTTTAAAGATTACTGCTGGTGCATCATTTTTTCAATAACTGAGTTACAAAACCATAAAAAAACCCTAATTTAGTGCATAAACCCATAATATAGTGAAAATTAAATATTTAAATAGAAATTATCGGCAAGTTATTGGTGGCCAAGTTTCCGTGCCGGTGAGTGTATGTCTACACTGTTTACACTACACTAACTCAAAAGGTTTTGTTCGTTTTAGTCTTCGCACTATATTTGTTTGGTCTAACAGCTGGATTGCCTCGATGTTCACATGTTGGTGGAGTCGGTGTTCATGGGCCTCAGCAAATTTTTGGATTATGTTGGTGACGGATTCCATTTTTAGGTCACGATGGAGGTCGTCATTTCTTATATACCAGGGAGCATTAACAATACTCCTGAGAAGGTACTCTGGTTTGGTTGATACTCTCTATTCTGGAATGTTTGAATAATTTTGATGTTGGTCGGTTTAGTACAGCCCCACAGTTGGATTCCATAGGTCCATATTGGCATAAGAATATGCTTATATAATAACATTTTGTTATGTATCGATAGGCAGGAACCCCGTCCAATCAACCAATACATGTTTTTAAAACGCATGTCTAGTTCCTGTCTTTTCTTTTTAACGTGCGCTTTCCAGCGCAGTTTTGCGTCAAGCGTTATGCCAAGGTATTTAGCTGTATTTGCGTATGGCACTTGCTGGCCATTTATGAAGATTGGGTGGTAATGACAATTCCTGTTGGTGAAATCAATGTGAAGTGTCTTTTCATTCAATTTGATTCTCCATTTTTGTGCCCAGTCGTGAACTTTATTTACAGCGATTTGTACCTTTGTTATTGCTTCCATATGGCATGACCCTGTAGCCATAATGGCAGTGTCGTCCGCAAAGGTTGCAATAGTATTATTTTCCAGCTCTGGTATATCATACGTGTACAACAGGACTGGGCTCAGCACACTACCTTGGGGCACGCCAACTTTAATAATTTTTAACGTGGAGAAGGCATCCTCGTGCCTTACTCGAAACATTCTATCTGTAATGTATGATTGCATGATATCGGTAAAATCATTGGGCAGTATAAGTCTTAGCTTGTATATCAAACCCTTATGCCAAACTCTATCAAAAGCTTGCGCCACATATAAAAATACTGTGGAGCAGACTTCTTTATCTTCAAGCGTTCTTTCAATGATGTTGGTAATTCTATGTACTTGGTCTACTGTTGAGTGTTTCTCTCTGAAACCAAACTGATGGTCAGGGATCAGGTTTCTCTCGGATATTATAGGTTTTAAGCGTTTTAAAAACAATTTTTCAAACAGCTTTGATAATATAGGCAGCAGGGAAATGGGCCTGTATGATGATGCTTCGTGAGGTGGTTTACCGGGTTTTGCAATCATAATCACTTCAGCAACTTTCCATGGCTCTGGAACATGCTTTAGCATGAATGCAGCATTGATGAGTCTAGTAAGCTTAACGATGGCTTTACGCGACAGATGTTTTAGGATTTCTCCCGTGATAAGGTCATACCCTGGGGATTTTTTTAGGCTAGTGATTTGAATTTCCTTTGCAGCTTCTTTCGGGGTCACAAGCTTAATTCTTTGATCTTGCAGAATGTTGTCAAACTGTAGGTTGTCTACAGATCCGTCATTCTTCAGATTCCTCAGTAGGTGTCTTTCTAAACATTATTAGACTTATTGCCTTTTTTTTCGCATATTGTAAAAAGCAGCGAACATATCCTAAAAATATATATAAACGTTCGAAAAATTGTTGGATAATTGGTAAATCTGTTTTAACATTAAATCATATGACTAATAAAGGTATAAAAATTGACGGAGTTATTTTTCACATTACGTAGTTAAGCAAAAATAAAAAAAATATGATTAAAAAGGAAAATCTTTTGGATAACTAAACAAGGCTATGTATTTAAGGATATAAAAACATTTTAATAAATACCAATTAGCAGACCAATTTTTCAGTAGAAGTTATAGCGCAAAATGTTAAAAGTTACATTTCGGGTATCTCTGAATTCGATAAAATGTTGGATGCCTTAACATACATATTCTAACTAGTAGGTACATACGTACGTATACAGAAAGTATTTCAGTCTGAGGAAATATTCTCAGAGAGTTATTAGCGATTTTCATGTTTAGGTAAAAATACCTAACTTCTCGTAATAAAAATTGTTGGCTTATTGTACATCTGTAATCTGTATTACCTAACTTCATCATATGCCAAATTTCATAAGCGGGAGAATTTTTCGGAATCTCCATACAATAAATATCCTCGTTGATTGGACTAAGTATATGATCCACTGCAGTAAACAATATCAGAAAAATATATGAAATTCTAGGTAGATAGTGTGTTGAAAATATAATTTGAATCCATTATTTTCTCTAACTAAACAGACAGCTGTGCTGCTGGGGAGTTTGTTGGCCACTTCTTCCCAGCTAAAGCACTAGGAAGTGGCGAAGGTTGGGCGTTTTGGGGGACTGTCTTATGTAATTTTGACGTTCGAAAAGTGCTGATCCTCAGCCTAGTTTGATTAAATGACTTTTGATTTGATTTGATTTGAATTCAACGAAGATAACTCTAAAAAATTAATGATTAAAAACTATATTATTATACATGCAATCATTGTGATCTTTTGTCAGATTATTCTACAAGTAACATGTTAGCATAATAGTGTTTTGTTTTTATTTTTTATCCAATCAGTAGATTTTTAGTAAATAGATAATTGATTCATATTTTGTAATAAATTACCAGCGTTTGTCATTGCGCTTCTCTTTCTTTTCTATGCAGTCCGATAGTGACAGCGCTTTAGCTGTTGTCAACCTCTTAATAACTTTTATTTTCTATGAACCAGCATACAGAATAAAGAATGAAAATGCGTTGCGCTGCGGCCCGTTGTGGCTGTTATATGTGCTTGACTTTAATTGCTTTCATTGCTGCCCGTATCAATTAAAATTAATCGATGAAAATAATTTAGTTGAATAGTAACATCAACTTACTTGAGTTGCTTGCAAGCCTTGCCCAGTACGAGAGCCTCCCTCGCTCCTCGCACGTTGATCATAGTGGCCACTCGGAGACACTCGTCGAACCGCGTCGTCGCCGCCATGTGGTAAATTATGTTCACCTGGAACACAAACACAACATAAAATCACGCTTGTATTTTCCAAAGGGGTTGGCAGAGGTCAAAGTCAAATCATTTATTTTTTAAATGGGCACAAATAAGGCACTTTTGACCGACACAATGAACAAGAAAATAGAATTGATTTTAGTTGCCCCTTCCCAAAGGTATGTAGTTACGTATGGAGATGAATGGGCAACAAACTCTACTATTACTCTTTTTAAATATTTTACAATATTTTTTATACATTCATTATATCATTATATGTGAAGACGTTGCACCTAGAGTTAAATTACTATAAGACAATAGGTAAAATAATGAAAGATGAAGAAATGACAAAGAAATTAATAATTAATTTCTCCGTAATTTCTTAATTTTTTTTCACATAATTATTATGTGATAGATATGTCACCACAATCTTACAGTTCTAAACAAATATATAAATATTTTGTATTTTATACCGCGAACATATTTCTGGCCTTTCTATTAAGCCGTCCTATTGTTTAACTGGATGTTTTAGGCGTTTCTACTAAATAACTATTGTATGTAGTGTATGTAACTTACTAACTTATTGTATGTAACTTATTTTTATTGCAGTTGCCAAAGTTACGACAGCAATAAACAAAAAGCTCTTATAAAATTGTATAAATTGCGCGAAGTATTGGTTCAAATACTACTATAATTGTTCTATTTCAATCAAAACGCAGTGCAATAGAAGAAAACGATACCAAATGTTGTCAATTTCTTACAAAACTACGTAACTTGCTTCTTTTTCAGTTCCGTAGTCAACAAGGAACTCTTATAGTTTCGTCATGTCCATCTGTCTGTCCGCGGCTTAGCTCAGAGACTCTTAGTACTACAAGTGTAGGGGCCCACTAGGGCCGATGCCTGCCGGGGTCGCGTGGAAGTTCGAAAGGGTTACAGAGGCCTCTGGCAACATTGGCAACGGAAGGAACACGAGTGGGTTTTAGTCAGTAAGAGTCTGACACACCCTCCCGCTCCGCCCAGAGCAGGAGTAGTTATTTGATAATTTGCCAGCCCAACAAATTCTTGGTATGGTTATGGCTTGGAAGCTGTCTAGAAAAGGTAATGAAATCTCTCTTAATCAGTCGAACTATATTCTAAAATGCCTGAAGAAATAGTTAATAATGGTGTTAATAATTAAATATTTATCAATTAATGTTATGTTGGCTGACGCATTAACAAAATCATTATGCAAGGAAAGAGATTGTGAGGTTACAAGCTTAATGTTAGCTGTGTAATTAATTGTATGTAAGTTTTGTGAATTTATTACATAAGTGTTGAGTTTAATTGTCACTAACGAGACAAATAGAATTTTTTATTGTTATTTAACTGAATCAACTAGCGTCATGCTTGACCCCGAAAAGCAAAATATTGTTTTAGTTTGGGTTTAAGGGCCAGTGTTAGAATTGCATTCAGGTATCTAAACACAACCTATAATGTCTCTTGTGACATGTCATCTGTTTTTTTGGGTGTGTAATATATGGCATAATAACAGATAGTATAATATCACTCGAAATTACGTTTACATGATATAATTTTCTTATGCTATAAAAACAAATAACCTAATTTCATGTGATATAATGTTATATTTTATATAACCTTCTTTTGTTCTAATAACATTTAGTATAACGCTAATTTCATATAACTTCAATTTGTATGCTCTTTTTATATAACGTTCAGTTGACCTAATTTTCATATTTACTCATTTTCAGCCAAAATTCTGTAAAGAATAAGTAAATATCAGGAAACATCATACTGTTATAACCTCATCTAACCCAAATGATTCTCCAACAATAGAGGGGATCTGGCGCTCGGCGGCCACTGCCGTAGCACGCTCGCTTCTCTCGCTCTCTTCTCTCGCAAAAACAGTAGATGGAAGTAAAATTTTCTAAATTATATTAAACGTTACTTATAAATTTTGAATATAATGCTAACTGAATATTATACTAATTGAATATTACTTCAAATGTGCATTATGGAAAATGTTCATTATACCATATAAAATTAGGTAAAATGAAATTATATAAATAATCCATTATATCATTTCATCGTTATATTAAAAAAAAATATGTTAAATGAAATTAGGTCATAATTATGATCATTAGATTTTTTGTTATTATTTCAAACGCTACACACCCGTTTTTTTTTTTATGAACGTCCTTTCCTTCTTGGGTACATGTCTGGTACGATTGTATTTATTTCACAAATAAATCGCTTATAATATCTACGAACTGTTTTGTTTCTGCCGTAATATCTAACAGATACTAACCTCTTCAGTGATCATGTTCCAGTCCTTCTCGCTCAGGCCCAGTCTGAGTTCAGCCACGTCTCCTGCTACTGGCACGATCTTCTCTCCGAAGTTTGGTTGTTTCTCCTTAAGCATGTCGTACACCTGGAAATGATAACAGAGTCATCATCATCATGTACCTAACCTTTAACCAACTATGTTGAGGTCAGCTTCCAGTCTAACCGAATGCTGCTGAACACCACTTTTTTACATAGAGCGACTGCCTATCTAACCTCCACAACCAGCAACTGGGTAACATGATACCCCATGGTAAGACTGATTATGAGACTTTCGGGCTTCTTCTGACTACCCGTAACGACTGCCAAAAATCTACAAATAACAGCCGGGACCAACGGCTTAGCGTGCTATCCGAGACACGGAGGGGTCTTCTTATGTAAAGATGGTCACTCATCCACGGATCAACCGCGGCAAGCGTAGGTAGCTTAACCTGATCGATTGACGTGTGCGATAAGCTACAAGCCCTCCAGCCAGCCAGTTACTGGGTAACACGAGTAAATTATCTATATCTAAATAATAATAATAATAATCATTTATTTCATAAGACTACAAAATAATACCTTCATATTATTATAAATTAAAGTCCAAGACTGCCTAATTAGTCTAGTGGTCGCAAGCGCTACTGCTGAGCATGACATCCTGGGTTCGATTGGGCAACGTGTTATTAGGTTTTTCTATCTGGAATTACTCAGTAGCACCCCGGAGTCTGGATTTATGCCCGGTTGATGGGCTCAATAGGCTCGCCCCCAATTTCATGGGACTTAAACATAACTAACGAAATGTGGGTGTATTACAGGTACACCTCTGCCCAACCCGGTGGGGAATCAAGGCGTGATCTTATGTGATGTTTATAAATTGAAGTCGTTTTTCTGTCTGTGTGACCACGTTGTTCTTCCCTATCATCCCGAAAGGGATTACACTCAGATTAATTAATGGGTTGTAAAAAAACGATCAGGTAAGTAACTAAATAAAAAACAAATTCAAAAACTTACAACTCAACCTAAGGGCAAGATTCACAGACCGCACTTTGACTTTAGTATGCTAAGGATTTCATACGAATATGAACCATATCCTAATGCGTAGAATATTCATAGGCAGTATAGGCATGGATTAAATCGAACCTCTCATCATTTCCCTTTTTCCGCTCCTAAAAATATTATTGAACACTCAAATAATATATAAAAATACTAAATATTCAAGTAACTGCGACCAAAAGTGTGCATCATTGGAAGCGCAATTTTTTTTAAAGGAGCAGCAGGCTTAGAATAGACACAGCTCTTTCTATACAAAGTGACATTTCGCCATTTTTGACATCGCACCGTATAAATCCTTCTACAATCTGTCATTTTATCTTTGGTTTCGAACGATCTTTGTCTAGGTCCTTTTTTATGTAGACTATTTCAGAAGAAAGTTTTCTATCCCAAACTGTCAAAATCACACTGACAACTGACAGTTGCCTAACGTAGTGAAGAGAATTTGATTTTGTAATCGCCATGATAAGGACAGTAGAATACTTGACGGCTATCTACAAAATCATGATTTTACAGGAGAGCGTTTTGAACGCAAAACTGTGATAATTAATAGAAGAACAAAGCTATCTTCTTCTATTTTACATCATTTAGTTAATTGGGCATTACCAAGGAAATGGTTGAGGTTATTACCGTAATATTTTTTTAATGATACAACATATAAAATCCTAAATTGTATAAAAGGCTTTTTTCTGGCACTACTCACTTTTAATGAATTATTTGTATTTATTAAGGCTTGGCTTTACAAATGGTCGTTCAACTACAGATGCGGGTGTTGCACTGCTGAAACACATATTTGTCGCATGGGACGGCTCGCAAAATGTTATTGGAGGTTTCTGTGATCTCTCCAAAGCCTTTGATTGCGTGCACCGTGACACGCTTTTGCGTAAACTACGTCATTACGGTGTCCAAAATGAAGCTCTCAAGTTAATAAATTCTTATTTACATAAACTGTTCCAATGTGTTAATGGTGTGAAATCTTCCGGGTTACAGTTAGGTGTACCTCAAGACTCAATACTGGGCCCAGTCTTATTCTTAGTGTACCTATATTAAAGACTTACCATTTTATTTAAAAAGTATTGTGACGTATTCTTTTCAGATTACACCTTTCTTCTTTTTAAATTAGACAGGAATAGACAAGATTTTGACGACGTAAACAGTGCACTCTCAATGGTTACGGATTGGTTTACGACAAATAACTTAACTTTCTCAATGCCAAGAAAACGAAATGTATAAAGTTCGCCTTACCGAATGTTAGGAACCTAGATCCCAACATCGTCTTAGATAATGGGGTGCTTGAAACTGTAGACACGGCAGTTTTTCTTGGTATAACTGTAAATACCAAACTTCAGTGGGGCCCACATATATCAAGCCTAGCGGGCAGGCTCAGTTCGGCCGCCTACGCCGTCAGAAAAGTAAGACAATACACTGACGTGGATACAGCTCGATTGGTTTATTTTAGTTATTTTCATACCGTTATGTCGGTACGGTATTTTGCTATGGGGCAAAGCTGCTGACATTCGAAATATATTTGTTCTTCAAAAATTAGCTGTTCGTGCAATTTACCAGCTAGGTGCCAGAGTTTCTCTAAGAGATTTTTAAAGATATTGGTATTCTCACGGTGGCATCACAATTCATCTTCGCCAACATCTTATATATTAGGCTAAATATACCTACACTAAAAACAGTGATATTCACTTCATTAACACCAGAAATAAGGACAAATTACGAGCTCCATTTTACCGGCTTCATAAGGTTCATTCTCAATATATTAGTCTATGAGGTTCATAACCCATTTGTTGGGCTTGGTATAACTTTTTTATAACATGCTACCCTCTTCTTTGCTAGATTTGCCTTTTAATGGGTTTAAAACTAAAGTAAAATCCAACCTTTATTCAAAGTCATACTATTGTATCAATTACTACTTAAACGATAACAATAGTTGGTAAAATAAAAAAAAAATCATTTCATTTCAGTTGGTCGCTGTGTTTAACTCAAGACAATGTTTATGTTCTTTCTCCAGAATTATCTTACCTACTGACAAGTTATATGAGTTCATATAATTGTTTATATTTTATTTGACTGTATGTAAATGTATTTTAATTTAATTTAATTTATTAGTGACATCATCTACTCATTACAATGTGTTATTTTGTGAGCTGGTTCGACAATTGATTATACTATTCTTGCCTGATCAACCGGCAGCAAGTTCGTCATGCTCCCTTAGATGTCACTGCCTGCGGTAGCGTCGGGGGTTGGGTTGCCTCCTTCCCTCCAATATGGCGGGGGCTGTGATGTGATGGCTGATCTTTGGGTTATGCTCGTGAACGGGTGCTGCTTATGGTGACTGGTCGTCTTGCCGACCATGGTTTTATTATTATTATTAGTAATTGACTGTATATTTATTTTACTTCGATGGTGCTAGTTTATCATTTCTCACTTTGAGTTACAGCTACGAGGGCTGCACTAAAAGTATCGGGAATAGAATATTTTCACTGTTCCTGTCATATTATCTTTTTAATTGATAACTCCTTGGTTTTAAAAATCGAACACCATTTATTTATTAAAAAAAAAAATTCTCGGTCTAGTCAGAAGGTTTTCAAACTTGTTTAGTCGTTGAGAAAATGGAATTGACTCGAGAAAATTCAAGAGCGATGACTTATTATGACTTTCGAAGTGGTTAAACACAAAAACAGTGTGTTGACCGGATGATTTCTGCATTTGGTGATGAAGTCCCATCCAAAACCACAATTTATCGCTGGTTTGCTGAATTTCAACGTGGACGTGTCAAACTCAGTGATGATCCCGTCAAGGTCGTCCAAAAACTGCAGTCACCCAAGAAAACGTTGATGCTGTGCGTAAGCTGATTGAGGAAGATCGACATGTGACATACCGCAAAATTCAGGCAACTTTAGACATTGGCATGAGTCAAATACAAATAATCTTGCATGAACAATTAGGTGTAAAAAAGTTGTTTTCCCGATGGATACCGCATTCGCTCTGTGAAGAGCAAAAAGCGGCTCGCGTTACTTGGTGCGTCAGAACTCTCGAAAGATTCCACGCAGGATCCTCAAATGCTGTATACAACATCGTATCAGGTTACGAATCCTGGATATACGCGTACGAACCCGAAACAAAAAACCAGTCACGAGTTTGGGTGTTCGAAAATGAGTTAAAGCCAACAAAAATTGTTCGTTCACGGAGTGTTGCAAAAAAAATGGTGGCCACGTTTGTCTCCAAAACCGGCCATGTTACGACTATTCCTCTTGAGGGACAAAGAAGATATTGGTTGTAAAAGGTTAATGCAGAATGGTATGCTAGAATTTGTTTGCTACAGGTCGTTTCTGAACTCCGTAAAGAGAACTGCAACCGCCGCATCATCCTCCATCACGACAATGCGAGTTCTCACACCGCGCACAGAACAAAAGAGTTTTTAGAGCAAGAAAACATAGAATTATTAGACCATCCGCCGTACAGCCCCGACCTAAGCCCTAATGATTTCTATACTTTCCCTAAAATAAAGAATAAATTGCGTGGACAGAGATTTTCATCACCTGAAGAAGCTGTGGACGCCTACAAAACGGCCATTTTGGAGACCCAACTTCCGAATGGAATGGTTGCTTCAATGATTGGTTCCATCGTATGGAAAAATGTGTCAAATTTCGTGGAGAATACTTCGAAAAGCAATAAATACATTTTTAAATAGTAATGTTGTGTCACTTCCTTGATTCCCGAAATTTTCAGTGCCGCCCTCGTATAGCCTTATGTAAGTGGGCACGCCCTTTATGCCTGGATGTTTTTATTTAGTTTTAGTTCTGTTTACGTTTTTATGTTGTAATTTTTATTTCTGCTTGAATACAGTTTTCATTGTTTTGTTGGTATATTGGCTAGCTAACATATGGCAAGTAATTTAATTTATTGTTTTGTGTTTCGTAGTGTTAATTACTTTGCATACGATTTGTATATAATCAAGTTTATATAACTAAACAGACAGGTGTGCCGCTGGACAGTTTGTTGCCCCACTTCTCTCCAGCTAAAGCACTAGGAAGTTGTGATGGGTGCCCACCCATCACAACTTCCTAGTGCTTTAGCTATTTAAAATTACATAAGACAGTCCCCCAAAACGCCCGTTTTGGGGGACTGTCTTATGTAATTTTGACGTTCGAACAGTGCTGATTCTCAGCCTAGTTTGAATAAATGACTTTTGATTTTTTTTCGCTTTTAGCGATAAGACCGCCCACTGTGTCACCTTATGTAAAATTTCTACATTTATATCTGTAATTTTTATGGTGTAAATAATAAAGAGTATTCTATTCTATTCTTTTCTGTTCATTTTGATTTTGTAGGTACAACAAATTTGTGTTTGTTGCTAGTATTTATATTATGGATATCACTGTATTTTTAAACAATTTTATTTTTTTAAGGGCACATAAAAGATTTTTTTAAATTTTTCGTTACATAAATCTCCGTAAATTTCTCTCTGAGAGAGTTTCTCGTTCTTAATTTATTAATTTATGATCGAGCTGCTCTTTTCTGCAAAACAAAGATAGTCTTAATGTTAGCGGCAATTCCCCACAGCAGAATATCGCATGACATTATACTATGACAATAGCTAAGGTACACTAAACGAGCTGTCTCTATGTCAGTTAAATTACTTATATTTTCTAACAGCGTATGCTGCGGAGCTTAGCTTTTTTGACAATTTATCTATATGTACTGAAACTTCGCATCCAAAGTTAAGCCCATTACATCGTCAGTAACTAGCTACTGACATTAACACTATATCATGAGTATTCTTTATGAGGCAACTCATTAATATAAATAAGAAATAAGACAGGACCAAGAATTGAGCCCCGTGGGACTCCCATTGTTATTATAGATCCGGTAGATCTTTTCCCATTAACGTCAACGGTCTGAATCCAATTACTCAAGTATGTGGTAAGAAGATCCAGAGCAGTGTTCCGGATCACGTAGTGACGGAGTATCCTGTTTAACGTTTCATGAAGAACGCAATCGAATGCCTTGGACAAATCACAAAAAATGCCCTGACCATCGCATTTATCTTCCCATGCATTATAAATCTGTTCTAAAAGTTCAACTCATCAGTACTAGAACGACCCCTTATAAAACCAAACTGTTTGTTTTGGGGTATAATAGTGATATATTTTTAGCCACTTTGTTATTTTGGTTTTGGATGGTATTCCTGGATGGCCGCAATGATCAGAATATAGTAAATTTATATTTAATACATACATCACTTTAAATGTTATCTAGGCTTGTGGCACTAGTAGGGGTTATTCTTGTTGGCTCCAAAAATAAGTTTACGAGATTGTAGGACTGAAACAGACTTATTATTTTTAATCAAATTTAAAAAGAGGTTACTTTATAAAACAAAATGTGTGTATCATTAGAAGACCTTAAAGTTTTTAGAGGTTCGTTAATTTTAAAAAGTATCCCTCAGTAGAAGGTCAATAAGTTTTTAGAGGATCAGTTAAATTATTCCCTACTTGATGCTAGATCAATTGCAAAGACATTTTAATAAACATAAATTATTAAACAGTAAACAATTCGGTTTCACAAAGGGTCGTTCGATTACCGACGCTGGTGTGGAACTTCTTGCACATATTTTTGAGGCTTGGGAGAAGTCACATGATGCCCTAGGTATTTTTTGTGACTTATCTAAGGCTTTCGGTTGTGTTTCTCATGATACATTGGTCAGGAAATGCATCACTATGGTGTTAGAAACACTGCCTTGGATCTTCTTATTTCTTATTTGGATAATATGATCCAAAGAGTGGACGTTAACGGTAAGCGATCGCCGGGTTCTATTGTCACTATGGGAGACTATGGGGGACAACTGACAGTTACTGACGATGTAAATAATGCTCTCTCTAAAATAGTACATTGGTTTAGTGTTAATAATTTACTTTTAAACGAGAAAAAGACCAAATGTATTAGATTTCTGACACCTAACGTTAAGCAGATAAAAACCAATGTACTAGTAAATGGGGCGGAGTTGGATCTTGTGGACACCACTGTGTTCTTAGCTATTACTTTGGACTCGAAGCTACAGTGGGGCCCACATATAACCAAAATGTCGAAGTGGCTAAGCTCTGCAGCCTACGCGATGTATAAAATCCGTCATTTGACTGATGTAGAAACAGCTCGATTAGTATGTATATTTTAGTTATTTCCATAGTGTAATGTCGTACGGCATTTTGCTGTGGAGAAATGCAGCCGACATTCAGGCTATATTTGTGCTGCAGAAACGAGCCCTCGAGCAATTTATAACCTAAGTTGTAGGCATTCACTAAGGGATACATTTAAGGATATAAACATAATGACAGTCGCATCTCGATGTATATGAGAACCTGATTTTTGTAAAAAAAAGAATATTAATCTATATTCTAAACACAGCGACATTCATAGCATAAATACTAGAAACAAAGACTTACTTATTGTGCCCTAGGCTCCATAAAATTAGTAATTCATTTAAGTGCCAAAGTATACGTTTTTACAACAAACTCCCAAGCCATGTTAAAGAATTGAGCCTCAATAAATTTAAATCATTTATTAAACAGAAACTCTGTCAAAAAGGTTTCTATAAAGTTAAAGATTACTTGGACGACAAAAAGGCTTGGGATTAATTAAGCTACTCATTGTACCCCCAAGCAACAAACTAATTTTATACTAACACTATTTTTATACTAAGTGTCTTAGAATTAATATTGACATTTTGATTTTAATTTTTCTTGACATGTAAGTGAGGACTATGTGGATCATATATTTTTAAATTTTACTTTTTCTCAGTTAGTAATAATGATAATCTGGCAGTTTGAGTAGTTTATGTGGCCTACCCAAATGTCCTTTCTTTGGTTTTGTTCGTCGAGTCGTTGAACTCCTTCAGTTCTGAGTTGAGCTTCACGGTTACTGACAAATGCGTGCACTGGCTGGACAGGTCCACTCAAATCTGTATGGTTCTTTCCTCAAATTACCATCTCAGACACTAATTTACATGGTCCTCAAATTGATCTGAACAAGATTATTTACTCATTGATGATTTTTTTATATATACAATGGCACGAATATTTACTTTTTATTATTATTATTATTTTTTTAATTATTGTGAATGTGAAGACTATGTGGGTTATTGTTTTTATTTTTTCTCTCAGTTAGTTTTAATCTTGGTCTGGCAGTTTCAGTCATTTAAGCGGCCTACCCAAATGTCCTTTCTTTGGTATTGTTCGTCGAATCGTTGAGTTCCTTAAGTTCTGAGTTGAGCTGCACGATTACTGACAAATGCATGCACTGACTGGACAGGTCCACTCAATCTGTGTGGTTCTTTCCTCAAAAGACCATTTCAGACACCAATCGACATGGTCTTCACATGATCTGACCAAGATTATGTCTGGACTTTAAAAGAGACTGTGACCTCTGAGTTTGTTTCGGCCTTTCTTCTCAGAGTAGTCAGATAGGAAACGCCGAGCTCATCTAGTTTTTTTTCTAAATATGATTGACGTGTAAAAGTGTTTGTACAAACCTACTTACAGAAAAAATAAAAAAAAATCAAAATCAAATCAAATCAAAATCTTAAAATATTACCTAGGGCTAGGTTTTAAAGTATTATTTGCCAGTGAGCCCGAAATTAGACAGTCTGTATCTGGGGCTCGAACATTAATGCTATCCTGCGTAAAACTACGAAGTTTTCAGTAAGGATTGATCTACCCACAGCGGCCACAGACTTATTTTACAGTATATACATATGTATTAATACAAGCTGCAGCGGACGGCTTCGTCTGCGTGTATTTTGCAGGTAATATTAAGCATTAAATCGCTAATTTTTGTTAGTCAAGTGTACTACTGCCATGAATTTTTTCACATCTCCAAAAACAACCATTTAGCTGGCAGCCCCAACCCCCCCCTCCCCGTCCTGACTAAAATTAAAAGAAATCTTTCACAAGCTAAACCTATGTCCATTCCAGGTATCAGTCTACCTATCAGTCAAATTTCATAAGGATCGGTTCTGTGGTTTGGGCTTTAAAAGGTAACAAAAAGCAAAAAACTTATATTCGAATTGATAATATTAATTATAGGCTAAGCATTAAGTATGAATTAATAATACTTACAGGATCCTGTAGCATTTCAGTCAGTCTCTGTTCGATGGGTTTCTCCTTCTTAGGCCTCAGCAAGATGAAGACTTTCGAGATCTGTGTGGCTCTACAAGTTAATAATATTGAATTAGAATGAGGGTATTTATTTGACATTATACTCATCATCAGCCTATCCGTTACGGACTATATGACTTTCAAAATCTATTCAGTAATCTATGTATGTCGTGGCCTCTCCAATGACACGTTATTTCGCTCAATCTTCGGCTATTCTCACCCAGCTGCTACGTTGTTTGTCGATTCGCGAAACTGACTGGTCATTTGCCCTCAGCTTGCTTAGGTATTCAGTGGGCTTTGTCGACTACTTAGATTCTTTGCCGAATCACCTCATGCTGGATTCAGTCCTTCAGAATGACTTCAAGCAAATCACTTCCATACCTCGCTGAGAGACTTAAAATTTGACATGGTTGGAACTTGACACTATGGTTATTCTTTTGTGATTAGCCTTTAGGTTAATCAGCCTATTATGTGAGAGGGAATGGGCCGTTTTTCACCACACGGTAAATGTCATATGATTTTGAATATTTGGTTTTAGGACATGCCAGTGTTCTCACGTTGTTTTCTTTCACCGTTCTGAGAGCAGTGATGATGTAATAATTACATTTAACTGAGATTCATTGATAAGCTTGTAGTGAACCTCAAGTGAACGAAAGGAGCTGAGTTATATCCTTACCTGAAGAGTTTTTCGATGAGCTGCTTGCCGAGGAAGCCGGACCCACCCGTCACGAACACGGCGGCGCCACGGTAGAACTGCTGCACGGTAGAGTTTCCGCGATCCGTCGCTTCGTGCATCGCCTTGTGACGAAGCAAGAGCTTGGCTTCGAACTCCTGGGCAGGATCCATAGGTTCCATCTCCACCATGATTCAAGGAAACCTTAGGAAAGTAAAAGAAACTTGTCAGCGACGCCGTTTCTTATCCCTCGCATTCTCTCGCTCAAAGCTCTCTTGGACGCTAAATCTGACTACGATGAGTCTGCGGAAGAATGGAATATCTTGCCATATATCTAGAGTATTGTTATATGACTGCCATCATCACCTGTCTAGGTTTTTCCCAAATATGTTGGGGAAGCTTCCAGTCTAACTGGATACACCTGAATACCAGTATTTTACTTGTTGCCTATATATACACCACAAACCAGTCACTTGGTAACATGATATCCCTTGGCAAGACTGGTTGTCAGACTTTCGGGCTTCTGACTAGTCGAGTATGACTGTCGTTTTTTAAAATATATGTGTTATGTAGCTCTATATAATAACAATACCAGTCCATCATTGCCCCACTGCTGGGCAAACGCCTCTTCACATACAATGAAGGCACCAGCATTGATCACCACGCTTGCTCAAGATGGGTTGGCGATTTCGGATTTATATAAACTAAGAGCCCAGGTTTCTTCACGATGTTTTCCTTGATCAATTTCAGTAATGTCCAAGATAAACTCAGAAACTAGGTACGTGTGAATCCAAAAAGTCTTATTGGTACCGCTTGATGATAATTAAATTATTCACTTACCACGTTAAATGGCACTGTAGTTAATAATTGATAAACAACTATTCGTTTCAACCACTGGCTTCAGAATACTTAATGATAATTGAAAAATTAGTACCCTGACTAAAACATCAAAATGTATAAATGTTTAATTAATTAGTTCACAATTATACATAATTCATGGGATGAAAAGAAATGTGGGTGATTCTACTTGAGTTGAGTTTGATTTTTTCCGGTAATTATTTTACTACAAATAATTAACGGAAAAAATAAAACTCAATTATAAATCTCACAAATGGGGGTATCAACAAGTAGGTTGTGGAGGTCAAATAAGGCAGTTGCTCGCTAGAATACTGGTATTCAACTGCAAGCGGTTACACTTTAAGTCTACCCCAACATAGTTGATAAAAGTCAGGCAGATGATGCATATTTTGTAGTAAAATACGAGTAGTGGTAAAACTTTAGGAATTACTGATTCTACATACAGTTTGCTTACAAAATTATCTTCTGAGATAAAATCCAGTATTGTTTTATGTTTAAACTATATGAGTCAATTCCAAATACACAAAAAAAACGAAAAGCTTGAAATAAAACAAATTATTTAAAAAACAATAAAACCCGACTGCAAAAACATAACTGAAAAGAGAAAAACAAGCGTTATTATTATTATCTATTGTACTTTGACATCGCAGGACGGAGTTAAACAAAAGTTACACTATTTTCTGGTTTATGCGTTTTTGTTTTTGAATATATATATAGTTCGTTTTTTAGTCCCAGAGACTAATTTGACATTTCAAATGATTATTTTACCTTAGTTTTAATTTAATTTAGTTAATGTTAATAATCATCTTGTAATTTGGTTATGTAAATAAACAATAGATGATGGTGAAAAAAAAAACGATTAATATTCATTTTTTCAATCTGGAGCTTGTGTCAATTTTATTTTATTGTCAAGTGTCAATTTTATTTTAATGTCAAGTGTCAATTAGCCTCCGAGATTAAAAAAACAGACTTTAGAGTGTTTTTAAGTATATAGGTTCACCCTCCCATTATTTGGTCACATTAATATTTATTTATGCAACTGTTGTATAATAAGGGGTAACAAAACACGAATGTGGGTTTATCACACGAGTTGAAGCCGAGTGTGATAATAGCATCACATGAGTGTTTTAATACCTAATTATGTACAGTTACAAGACTTCATCTATCATATATCAGATCTACACACATGATATGAATTATCTATAAAAGGTTTTAAAACCATAGGGCGTTGTACAGTGTTGTAAGAACTATGTTAATTCATGAAAAGTTTCTGGTAATAAATTGGTTAGAAATGTCTGATGGTGTGTTATCAAAGCTTGTAGGTATCACAATTATTTTGTAGACAACAAAGTAATGATTTTTTGCAACAGTAATATCTAACAAAAATGGCGGGATACGACGTGAATTCCAATAACCTATAAGTTTTCTTTTTAATTACGGCGCTGTGATAGTGAAACGCGCGTGCATGACAATGAATGATGAATGCATGACAAAAATCTTTTTTTGAAAAGGAATTGCATAATTAAATTTAGTACAACATTATAACACTCGATTGAATGATTATGGTTATTATGACACTGGTTGTTTTAATGTTGGCAATAAGCTAAAAGTTTCTGAAACTTTTATAGAGGATTTATAGCATGGGTGTGGATAAAGTGACTTACACCATAAAAAACAAATCGTGCCTTACGAGCATGCATGCATGCTTACATTAACATCATATCATATTTAGTGCATGCTTTCGATATTAACGTACATAGATATTATTTTATTGTTTTGTTGGTAAATTGGCGTGTGCTAGCTAAAACATATGGCAAGTAATTTAATTTAATGTTTTGTGTTTCGTAGTGTTAATTACTTTGCATACGATTTGTATAGAATCAAGTTTATATAACTAAACAGACAGGTGTGCTGCTGGGGAGTTTCTTGCGCCACTACTTCTTCCCAGCTAAAGCACTAGGAAGTGGTGAAGGGTGGGCGTTTTTGGGGGACTGTCTTATGTAATTTTGACGTTCGAAAAGTGCTGATTCTCAGCCTAGTTTGAATATATGACTTTTGGATTAGATTTTTTGATTTCATAGCCTTGCTTGAAGCAAAAGTTGCCGCTTTTCATTCAGAGGAGAAACCGCTTCTCTGACTGTTTTATAATGTACTGTTAGCTTTTGCCCACGGCTTCACCCGCGTGAATGGAAATTATCTCACGGGAACTACTACTCCGCATAAAAAGTGTCTTATGTCCTAAACTAGATCATGCCTAGATCAAGCTAAGTCAGGCACATGGGTGGCATAACAACTCTGATACGACGCGATCTTTCTGAGCGACGACGATGGAAAAAGATGCTCGATCGATAGTCACTGTATCAACAGTATTAGTTACGCAGACGATATGGTGTTGCTCAGCCCATCAATAGCCGCGCTCAGAAAGCTGATAGGCGTGTGTGAGGAGTATGCGAGGGTACATGGTCTCCTGCACAATGTACAGAAAAGCGAGCTCATGATATTTCAAGCCAGGGGTCGTAAACTGGGGGATGTGGCACCTGTGCTGCTTAAGGCGCTGACAAGACCCAATTGACCAAAATAGGCTACTCTAAAGAAAAAAAATTGCCAAATATGTATAGTTTGTGGTAGCAGAAAAAGTATATGTTAATTTTGAACATATTTCCCAGAACTTGGTTGTAACAACCAAGTTCTGGGAAATATGTTAAAAACACGTTTTGAAAAAAAATCTTGATACAAACTAACGTTAAACTAACCTCTTACCTTGAGTTCTAATCCATAATATCTGTATTAAATATCAACATACGTTACGTATATAATTAATAACAAGAACGTCTTATTTAAATGCAGAACTTGGTTGTATTTTATTTTCGATTAGTCAACTCAATTTTGAGTAAATAGATAATTGCTTCATATTTTGCAATAAATTACAAGCGTTTTGTCATCGCGCTTCTCTTTCTTTTCTTTGCAATCTGACAGTGACCGCGGTTTAGGTGTTGTCAGCGTCTTAACGCTGTCGCTCTTCGAAGAGTGAGAGAGTATAAACACCTCGGCTATGTGGTTACCGAGGATTTAAAAGACGATGGGGACATCGAAAGGGAGAGGAGAGCGATGGCGGTCCGCTGTAACATGTTGGCACGCAGATTTGCAAGGTGTAGTTTAAAGGTAAAGATTACACTCTTTAACGCATTCTGCCATACTCTGTACACCTACAATAGCATCAACACGCAGCGGGCCATTAACGCTCTCCGAATACAATATAATAACGCGTTCAGGGTGCTGGTGGGGCTCCCACGATACTGTAGTGCGTCTGCGATGTTTGCGCAGGCGCACACAGATGGCTTTACACTGTGCTGCGGCGCCGTATCGCGTCGCTGATGTTCCACAGTCATGGGGACTACTGACAGAAGTGAAAACTTATCGCTCAACGCTCCTAAAGATGTTTTCACTTCAGTAAAATAATGGCGCCGATTCCCTTGTTCACAAACTAAACTAAATTTAAGTTCATTGCATCTTTTTCTTTCTATTTCATTAAGAAAAGAACAGAAGATCAAATTTAGTTTAGTCCTGTCAAATTAATCAGCGCTTGACGTAAATTGACGTAATTTTAGTAGGCAAGTTTTTAATCACGTCTAAACTTGTATGGATTAGTGACAGGCACTGATTCATTTGACAGGACTAAACTAAAATGTATCTTCCGTCCTCTTCTTAATGAAATAGAAAGAAAAAGATAGACTGAACTTAAATTTAGTTTAGTTTGTGAACAAGGGAATCGGCGCCAATGATTATCTAAAACACAAGTTAAACAATGCACTGTATATAACACAAATTAAACTGTTCACGTGGTCAATTTAACTTCACTTACTGCTACTGCATGTCGGTGACGCGAACCCATTTGTTTTTTCCCTACCCAAAATAGTTTAACACCTCAAAGAAATTTTCACCTCAAAAAATCAAAACTAGTACATGGTCTACCCGTGCGCCAAACATTGAAAACCGTTGAAAAGATAACAGACAGACAGAGTTACTTTCGCATGTATGATATAATTAAGTGATAGTAAGTACCTATAGAACGGATTTTTTCTGCTTAATTATCTGTCGCCAGACAACGTTTCTGTGTGCCAGTTTGAAGAGTATGGTGCAGGTGTGGGTAATCACAGGCACATGACACATTCCAGCTTTGTCTCTATGATGTTGCCTCTGGTGTTGCAGATAAACATAGGCCGTGACCGATTCAAATCAGGTGGGTCTTAAAATTGCTTGCTATCCAAAATCAATCTGCCTTTTCCCAACAATGTTGCGGTCAGCTTTAGAGTCTAACCAGATGCAGCTGAATACTAGTATTTTACATGGAGTGACTGCCTATCTGACCTCTACCACCCAGTTACTGAATAGCACGCTATCCCCTGGTGAGACTAGTTGTCAGACTTTTGGTTTTCTGACTACCCGTAAAGACTATCAAAGATCTACGAATGTCAGCCGGGACCAACGGCTTAAGGTGCTTTCCGAGGTATTTATTTATTATTACCACTTACATTTGTTTTTACAGGTGGGAACCCAATACAACAATGTAGTTCCAACTTAATTTAATTTCAAATAGACTCTCTAGTAAAGACAAGTCATACAGAAGACAATATGTTAAGTGTCAGCCTCTGGAATTCCGCCACAGAGCAAGTAAAGATATCCAAACGCAGAGAGACGCTGCGAGTAACGAGTATATTTATCGCCCGCCCCACCGGTGCAAACTATAATAAGTTTGTACGGGCCACCGGGACTTTGAACAGCCTCTCTCGGCCCTTGCCGCAGCCTTCTGTTTGGAACGAGCAACCCCAAAGATTCTAGTAGGTATTTACGGATTATTCAGTAGACCACGAAACACCATAAAAGCATATTTAACCAGTGCGAAATTGCGCCTTACCTCCAACTTATAGTAACCAACCATCCCTATTACAAAGAGGGTTGGATACATAAGTGGATAGAATGGATAGACAAACAGTAGGCTGCGGCAAGAGCCGAGAGAGAGGCTGTTTAAAGTCCCGGTGGCCCGTACAAACTTATTAAAGTTTGCACCGGTGGGGGGGCGATAAAGATACTCAACAGCGTCTCTCTACGATTGGATATCTTTACGTGCTCTTTGGCGGAATTCCAGAGGGTGACACTTAACTTATTGTCCTCTGTGTAACTTGTCGTTACTCAGAGTCTATTTTAAATTAAATTAAGTTGGGACTACATTGTTGTATTGGGTTCCCACCTGTAAAAACAAATGTAAGTGGTAATAATAATAATAAAATAAAAATAATAAATAATAAATTGTTTCATATAAAGGAACAGGGTAAATTTATTTTGCATTTTTTCTACCATAAGACAATACATAGTTTCAAACGGATTCCAGATGATGATAGCACTCGTTTCCAGATTACTTGTAACTAAAGCATTATAAAGCGACTTCACAGCTGCTGTGTTAGTAAACTCACGGGTTTCACGCATCACAAATCCCAGATTCTTGAAGGTTTTCTTACACACCTGAACGATATGTGTGCGAAACGACAAATCTTCGGAGAAAGTGACCCCAAGATCTCGCACTGACACCACCTGTATACTTAACATGCCCGTGGTTGCATGATATGGATCACCCGACCACGAACCGACCACGGCAATTATCTTATCTCCGACCCATGCGGGCGTTATTATTCAGCCACGAGACTGCAATATGATTTCCGAATAACCCTCAATAGTAATTAATTCTCAGCTACAAAACGTATAAGACGATTTATGGAAATGCACTGTTTATTCATAAAAAGTGGTTCAAATAACTTTTAAAAACAGTTTTCAAGACAATCGACCGATGAACTATACGACGGGTTACTATGAGTTCAATTCCATGCCTTAGAACGCACATTAAACCGTTGGTCCCAGCTTTCATTCGTAGATATTTGACAGCCGTTATTCTCGTTGCCAAAATTTTGGGATTTTGACTTCCCGTAACAACTCTCAAAAATCTACAAATGAAACCCGGCCCGCCTAACGATGTAACGTGCTTTTTGAGGCATGGAGGGGTCTCGATATGTACCTAATGGTTGGACCCATCCACGGACCGACCTCGGCAAGCGAGCGACCCGTGCTGTTGTTGTTATTTAACCCAAGCCCGAGTCCTACCAAGGGGTGTCATGAAAAATACAGCTGCATCGGGTAAGACTGGATGCTGACCTCAACATAGTTAGGACAGGGCTAGGCAGGTTTTTGGTTGCAGTAATTATATTCCAATGTTAATTATTACTATTTAACTGACGCAAACGATTAATTATTTGCCTACGTAGCGTGACCTTTAATACTCATTTGTAACATCTGTTGAAATTAATACGTGTATAGGTAACGCATGTATTTTCGCGCAAATGTATGACCAGTCATCGCTGCCTTGTGACTTAACTCACACACTGACCTATTACTTTAAATTTTCTAAAGTGAGCACCTATCTTTCACATAATTAATTTATCTGTCATTGCTTCATTTTTAATTATTTTTACCTATTGTGGTACAGTAATTTTATTCTAGGTGTCCTATACAAAATATTGTAAAACATTTTAAAGGAGTTTCTTGCCCATTCTTCTCCATACGAAACTATCTTTTGGAAGGGGCGACTAGAATCAATTATTTTTTTTTGTAAATGTTGACGTTCAAAAGTGCCTTTTATGTGCCTATTTTAAATTAATAATTTGACTTTGACTTTGCCCGTCATCATCATCATCATGATTTCAGCCGAAAGACGTCCACTGCTGGACATAGGCCTCCCCCAAGCACCGCCACTTCGACCGGTTTTCTGCTTCCCGCATCCAGCGGATTCCTGCGGCCTTCACAAGGTATCGGTCCACCTTGTAGGAGGCCTTCCAACGCTACGTGTTCCGGTACGCGGTTGCCACTCCAGAACCTTTCGGCCCCATCAGCCATCTGTTCTGCGAGCAATGTGCCCTGCCCACTGCCACTTGAGTTTGGCAATTCTTCGGGCTATGTTGGTAACCTTGGTTCGCCTGCGGATTCGAACTTTGCCGTAGCACTAGAAAATATCCATCAATACTTTAAGAGAAAACGCTTTTGAATCTTGCGTATCATCATCTGCCTAGCCTTTTCCCAAATATGTTGGGATCGGCTTCCAGTCTTACCGGATACAGCTGAATACCAGTATTTTACATGGAGCGACTGCCTATCTGACCTCCACAACCCAGTTACTGGGTAACACGATACCCCTTGGTAAGACTGGTTGTCAGACTTTCGAGCTTCTGACGACTCGTAACGACTGTCAAAGATCTACAAATGACAGCCGGGACCAACGGCTTAAGGGGATTACATCGCTGAAATCCCAAAAATACCGTATGTTTAACGAAGTTTGTAGATGAACCCTGTTGTTCGTTTTCGATATAAAAAATATATGTTATGCTTAAGGTCATTACAAATGCATTGTATTGTTTAAAATTTCAATAAACTTTCCCAAATTTTGGAAAAAAATTATAGTAAATAGGTCCTTTGTCAACCTAAATTGTAAATGTTCTCTGTAATGGCTGAATAGTTCGGCATGAATTTTGTACCAAAAAATACGTAATGACGTATTTAACAATTTGTATTGTTTTTTTTTCGTATTTCTTTAAATATTGTTTAAAAATAAATAAAAACCCGAAACTTCGCGAGAAAGGCCTGTGATGCACGCTCGGGACGCGACACTTCAGTGTCTCTATGACTCTGGTGACGGGTGGACTATACGCGCGTTATTTTTTTCAAATAAAATAGTTAAATTCACGTTTTGAATGATTTCTGAATGAAATCACATTGTAAATGGTACAAATATAAATATTTCGTAAAATAAGAATATAAATTAAGTTTGTAAATGTATATAAAGTAGTTTGTAGTTTTGTTTTGTTTTTTGAACTCATCATAGAGTAAGCCTGAATATGGCCTAAATATAAAAATAAATGTAAAGTGAAGCGTGGACGAACTCTCCAAAACTATTGGTAAGTACCTACTCTTTTAGTGTATATACATATTATTATTTCTATGGTGTTTATTTTTTTATCGTTTAGCTATCTCGAGAATTTCGTTTTAATGGAGGATGGAGACCTAGGTGACTAATGATGTCACCTACCTGGTGGTGGACTCCGAAGGTGGGTATAGGATCTCATTGATGGCACTACGTAGAACCGTCGTGTTTGGACTCATTTGAAAGAGCTCATGGAGACCTAGGTGACTAATGATGTCACCTACATGATGGTGGACTCCGAAGGTGGTAAAGGACCTCATTGACGGCACTACGTAGAGCCGTCGTGTTTGGACTCATTTGAAAGAGCTCATGAAGATCTAGGTGACTAATGATGTCACCTACATGATGGTGGACTCCGAAGGTGGGTTAAGGACCTCATTGACGGCACTACGTAGAGCCGTCGTGTTTGGACTCATTTGAAAGAGCTCATGGAGACCTAGGTGACTAATGATGTCACCTACATGATGGTGGACTCCGAAGGTGGTAAAGGACCTCATTGACGGCACTACGTAGAGCCGTCGTGTTTGGACTCATTTGAAAGAGCTCATGAAGATCTAGGTGACTAATGATGTCACCTACATGATGGTGGACTCCGAAGGTGGGTTAAGGACCTCATTGACGGCACTACGTAGAGCCGTCGTGTTTGGACTCATTTGAAAGAGCTCATGGAGACCTAGGTGACTAATGATGTCACCTACATGATGGTGGACTCCGAAGGTGGTAAAGGACCTCATTGACGGCACTACGTAGAGCCGTCGTGTTTGGACTCATTTGAAAGAGCTCATGAAGATCTAGGTGACTAATGATGTCACCTACACGATAGTGGACTCCGAAGGTGGTAAAGGACCTCATTGACGGCACTACGTAGAGCCATCGTGTTTGGACTCATTTGAAAGAGCTCATGGAGACCTAGGTGACTAATGATGTCACCTACATGATGGTGGACTCCGAAGGTGGGTTAAGGACCTCATTGACGGCACTACGTAGAGCCGTCGTGTTTGGACTCATTTGAAAGAGCTCATGGAGACCTAGGTGACTAATGATGTCACCTACCTGGTGGTGGACTCCGAAGGTGGGTTAAGGACCTCATTGACGGCACTACGTAGAGCCGTCGTGTTTGGACTCATTTGAAAGAGCTCATGAAGATCTAGGTGACTAATGATGTCACCTACATGATGGTGGACTCCGAAGGTGGGTTAAGGACCTCATTGACGGCACTACGTAGAGCCGTCGTGTTTGGACTCATTTGAAAGAGCTCATGAAGATCTAGGTGACTAATGATGTCACCTACATGATAGTGGACTCCGAAGGTGGTAAAGGACCTCATTGACGGCACTACGTAGAGCCATCGTGTTTGGACTCATTTGAAAGAGCTCATGGAGACCTAGGTGACTAATGATGTCACCTACATGATGGTGGACTCCGAAGGTGGGTTAAGGACCTCATTGACGGCACTACGTAGAGCCGTCGTGTTTGGACTCATTTGAAAGAGCTCATGGAGACCTAGGTGACTAATGATGTCACCTACCTGGTGGTGAACTTGAAGGTGGGTTAAGGACCTCATTGACGGCACTACGTAGAGCCGTCGTGTTTGGACTCATTTGAAAGAGCTCATGGAGACCTAGGTGACTAATGATGTCACCTACATGATGGTGGACTACGAAGGTGGGTAAAGAACCTCATTGACGGCACTACGTAGAGCCGTCGTGTTTGGACTCATTTGAAAGAGCTCATGGAGACCTAGGTGACTGATGATGTCACCTACCTGATGGTGTACTCCGAAGGTGGGTATAGGATCTCATTAACGGCACTACGTAGAGCCGTCGTGTTTGGACTCATTTGAAAGAGCTCATGGAGACCTAGGTGACTGATGATGTCACCTACCTGATGGTGTACTCCGAAGGTGGGTATAGGATCTCATTAACGGCACTACGTAGAACCGTCTTGTTTGAACTCATTTGAAAGAGCTCATGGAGACCAAGTCGACCGGGAAAATTTCAGACTTGGTTTTAAGAATAAAATACCTAGTTAAAATACATTTTAGTTTTTTTGTGGTGAGTGGCTTATTACCAGACTGTAATAGTAAAAACAGTACCTTATTTCCGACACTCACACGGGCGAAGCCGCGGGCAGCAGCTAGTCTATTATGAAAGTACGTTCATATTTTAAGCGTCAGTAAACATTTAGGTATTATCAGTATTTTTGTTCATTTTATCATTTAACAAAAGGCTCCGAATTTGTCTTCGTGGTGCCAAAATTTCTAAGAAAGACACCTGAGGTCGTAAACAGCCGCCTTGCTTTTGTTATTGTTAATTGCCTAGAACACGTGTGCCATTGCCCTTAGATAATGTAATTAGGAGCCTATTGATTCAAATATAAAAAAATATTATGTGATATCCAGGTATTTTTCTTTCTTCACTCTACATAACGAAAAAAATGCTCGGGCCCTTGAGTTCCGTTATAAAGAATTTACACTGTACATATAATACGAGTATACCGGCTGACTATTTTTACCGTCTTGAATAAAATTGGGTATTATAACTTTGGTGAACGGAGCAGAAAGCCTATGGCATATTTTTTTTTAGTTTTCACTAGCATAGAGAACAATTAACCTATCACTAAATAGAAAACGTTTGAAGTATTTTTTTCATACTAAAACAATAAAAACAGAAACCTGTGATTTGAACTTGGATATTCATTTATCGATTTATTTATTTTTTACTAATTGCGCAGAATATATCAATGAATTCGTAGCGCGATTCTATCCTTTGAAGCCTGCCGATAGATACTCGCCACACTTGCCGTCGGCCTCTTTGATATCCTTTCGCAGGTGCACGAGCCGCTCATGCATACCCGCTCGCCCGAGTCCCGCGCTCTCTCTCTCTCTCTCTAGTACTTACATCATTCATTCATGCGTGATCACAGCCAACGCCGCCATTTCCTATCTTCTCCTGTTTTGGCTATTATTCGTTTTACGCACGGGCTGTAGCATTAATAGTTTTAATGTTTTTTTTTTTTGAGATACCTCATCGAAACTTTTACAAATTCAATGGTACTAACCACATATAATCAAAACAATTTCCAGACCATAAAAATGTCATTCGGTATATATTCTTTTTGACCCTATGTCGGCTTTAAAAACATATGACTAAGTATTTTCTTAGCCTTTGAACAAAAAAAAAAAAGAATATTTTAAAAATCATCTTGTATATTATTAAAATGTTTGTTATACGAGTAGCTTGAACAACATGAAGATTTACCAGATTTGATTATTGAAGAAACGCAATCACAAGCAGAAACAAAATAAATATGTGGAAGACGAGTCATTGACATTGCTTACTTTTTTCCAAAATTCAAGAAATAGGTGGTCATGGTGCTTTAAACTGTGGTATAAGTTTGAAACTCATAGGAGAGAAACGTGTAGGACTTGCATCTAAGTTTACAGTAGAGTAGTTTTTTGAAAATAAAATGAAAATAAAATTATGTACATTTTATTTTTTTATTTTACTAGTCACCATCAGAAACCCAACTTTATTACCTACACACATAGAGAAATACATGGTCAAATCAAATCGATCTGATGACCTTATTTATGATTGTGGTTACTAAGAACCGATAAACACTGACATGGTCATCATCAGACCTTCAGAATGTATCATGTAGTAGCACCCATGCTCAATTAGATAAATGTTAAAAGCTAGGTCATCCTAACTATTTCCGTTACTGAGCACCGATAAGCACTTACCTGGTCATCATCAGACCTTCAGAATGTATCATGTAGTAGCACCCGTGCTCAATTAGATAAATATTAAAAGCTAGGTCATCCTAACTATTTCCGTTACTGAGCACCGATAAGCACTTACCTGATCATCATAAGACCTTCAGAATGTATCATGTAGTAGCACTGGTGCTCAATTAGATAAATATTAAAAGCTAGGTCATCCTAACTATCTCCGTTACTGAGCACCGATAAGCACTTACCTGGTCATCTTTAGACCCTCAGAATGTATCATGTAGTAGCACCCGTGCTCAATTAGATAAATGTTAAAAGCTAGGTCATCCTAACTATTTCCGTTACTGAGCACCGATAAGCACAAGTACCTGGTCATCATCAGACCTTCAGAATGTATCATGTAGTAGCACCCGTGCTCAATTAGATGAATGTTAAAACCTAGGTCATCCTTACTATTTCCGTTACTGAGAACCGATAAGCACTTACCTGGTCATCATCAGACCTTCAGAATGTATCATGTAGTAGCACCCGTGCTCAATTAGATAAATGTTAAAAGCTAGGTCATCCTAACTATTTCCGTTACTGAGCACCGATAAGCACAAGTACCTGGTCATCATCAGACCTTCAGAATGTATCATGTAGTAGCACCCGTGCTCAATTAGATGAATGTTAAAAGCTAGGTCATCCTTACTATTTCCGTTACTGAGAACCGATAAGCACTTACCTGGTCATCATCAGACCTTCAGAATGTATCATGTAGTAGCACCCGTGCTCAATTAGATGAATGTTAAAAGCTAGGTCATCCTTACTATTTCCGTTACTGAGAACCGATAAGCACTTACCTGGTCATCATCAGACCTTCAGAATGTATCATGTAGTAGCACCCGTGCTCAATTAGATAAAAGTTAAAAGATAGGTCATCCTAACTATTTCCGTTACTAAGAACCGATAAGCACTTACCTGGTCATCATCAGACCTTCAGAATGTATCATGTAGTAGCACCCGTGCTTAATTAGATAAAAGTTAAAAGATAGGTCATCCTAACTATTTCCGTTACTGAGCACCGATAAGCACTTACCTGGTCATCATCAGACCTTTAGAATGTATCATGTAGTAGCACTCGTGCTCAATTAGATAAATATTAAAAGCTAGGTCATCCTAACTATTTCCGTTACTGAGCACCGATAAGCACTTACCTGGTCATCATCAGACCTTTAGAATATATCATGTAGTAGCACCCGTGCTGAATTAGACAAATGCTGAAAGCTACGTCGTTCTAACTATTTCCGTTACTGAGAACCGATAAGCGCTTACCTGGTCATCATCAGACCTTCAGATTGTATCATGTAGTTAGCACCCATGCTCAATGAAATAACTGATGAAAACTAGTTCATTAAGCAAAGTGCATCTACAATTACAAAATAATACAAAATTATGATGTAGGTACAAGACTCATAAGGGACAAAATGTATTAAATCTCTCAGAGAGCAAATAAAATAGGCAAAAACGATGACAACTCTGCGACACATCTGTGTTCTTGCTTTATCTTCAGTTCGTTTTAGTGAAGTATGTCCATTTGTCGGTAGGTGGCGCCAAAGTAACAAATACCAGAACGGAGATCAAATCATCAAGGTCATCGAGCAATGTAATACCCTTAACTCGTGCTTTCCGAGGCACGGAGGGGTCTTGGTATGTAAAGATGGTCACCCATCCACGGACCTACCGCGGCAAGCGTAGCTTAACCTGATCGATCGACCCGTGCGGCTGTTATTACTTAGCCACAAGCCCCTCCTCCTTTGAATCTTGCGTATGTATATGCTATTTATGGTTATGGCTGTATGTATTGTCCCTGGTCATGATTTTTTTATACTGCTATACCTACTGTTCAAATTATTATCATAACATAACATCACGCTTGTATTCCCGGAAGGGATGGGCAGAGGTGTACTTAAAGTACACCCACATTTCTCCGGGCTGGTACTGAAAAAATCCAATGGAAAACCCAACACCACTTTGTCGGCCCCGGGAATTGAACCCAGGACCTCTTGCATAGCAGAAGCCACCACTAGACCAACGCGGCAGTCAAACCCTGAGTTAAGTAAAGGTAGGTATGTTAAAATCAAAATTAAGGAGTTTGTTTTTCGATGACGAGATTCCTGCCTTTACCGAGAAACTTGTCCTGTCCTGCCGGGGTCGCGGGAAAGTACGAAAGGGTTACCGAGGCCCCTGGCAACACAGGCATTGGAAGGAACACGGGTGGGTTTTTGTCAGTAAGAGTCTGACACACCCTCCCGCTTCTCCCAGAGCGGGGGAAGTTATTTGATAATCTTCCATCCAAAAAAAAAACGATGATAATCTGTGACTCGGTTTGGTCGGACCGGTGCGGGCGGGTTGCGGACGCGGCTCATTATTATTACATCCCGGTATCCGTGTCCCGAGCGTGTGTGGCCGTGTGTGCTTAGAATCGGTCAGTGTCTTGTGTCCGCGGCTCGTCCGCAATCTATTCGTGCCGGTGGGACTGATCCTTGAGCGATATAGTAGTTGGTAGTTTTAAGGTAAGTTTTTTATAAGAATATTAATTTTGTATAATAAAAAAACGCTTCTCGCCATCAAACGAACCATTTTGGCGAGTAAATCTGTAAAGACAACAATTAATGTACCTACTAATGGTTGTAACAAATTAAATAAGAAGTTTTTTTAATACCTACTGCTGCTTAAATTATTCTCTGTATTAATTAAAAAAAGTAAAGTTTTCGTCAGTATTGTACTTCCTACTTAAATTATGTAAATAGTGAAGGTGATGCCCTGATTAAGGTCAGGTGCGCAGTCGTACGCACCTAAATCCTACAACCAACAACTTATTGAAATAAATGTTTTAATTACAGTATCAAATTAAAATTCAACAGGCGCACTTGTAAGAGTAGGATGTATGAACATGGACAAAAGACTGTGGCGTATGTAAAAATTTGGTGCCCCGAAACAATCAATCAATCGATTCGCCGAGCCTGTTCCAAATTATGTTGGGATCAGCTTCGATTCAGGATGCAGCTGAATACCAAGGTTTTCTATGGAGTGACCGCCTATCTGAACTCCACCACCCAGTTACTGGGTAACGCGATATCCCTTGCTAAGACTGGTTGTCGGGCTTCTGACTACTCGCAACGACTGTCAAAGATCTTGGAATGACAGCCGGGACCAGCGACTTAACATGCTTTCCAAGGCATGGAGGGGTCTCGATATGTAACGGATGGTCACCCATCCACGTTCCAACCGCGACCAGCTGAGCTTAACCTTCGATCGACTTGTGCGGCTATTATGATTTATATTTAATGGGGATTTTATAAATGGATGTAACCAATACTGTGTGAGAACGAGCGAAGGGAACTCGAAAATTTTTGGACCTCGGTTAAAATAGTAATTTTCTTACCATACATACAGATACAGTCTTTGTCAACTTATGTATAAAAGCTTTAGATTTAAGATAATTATGGATACATGGGCGAGCAAAGCGACCTCGAAAATTTTACCATGACCACTTACCAATTTTTGCAAAAGGCATGAATTTATGCTTATGTATACCAAAACCTCTTTTTCTTTTTCATGATATTGACCAATGACAGTGGCTTTCACTGACATAAAAAAATCAAACCGCTTGTATCAAAAATTGTAAGTCAAATCTACGGAAAAGTTGTTTTTATTTTTATTCACAAAAATTTCCAGTTGTAGCCATGCACCGGTTTCTCCGCCGAGGTTTAACCAAAAGTCCTTTTTTTCGGCACAAGTCCAGTGGACCAGATCCACTCATAAAACGAGGAAGCTCAAGAAAGTAACCCATTGTGTCTTCGATATGGATGGCACCGTCATTGGTAAGAACGAAGAATGGTGTGTTCAAAGAGGTACAAGTAAAATTGATAATGGTGAAGGAAATTAGCATGGACGAAGTAAGTTTCAAGCGTGAAAAATGGCAAGGTCTTAGACCCAGATGATATACCAGTAGAAGTATGGAAGTGTTTAAAAGACGATGGATGTATGCGGTTCACTTTATTCATCCATAAGTTGTTGTACTTATTTCTTTTTTAACCGACTTCAAAAAAGGAGGAGGTTTCTCAATTCGACCGTACATATATATTTTTTTATGTGTGTTCGCCGATTTTTCCGAAAATTGTGGACCGATTTTAAAAATTATTTTTTTGTTTGAAAGGGTTTGCTCCCGAGGTGGTCCCATTGTCACCAAGTTATAATCTGATGAGGGGATCCCATGGAAATCGAGAGAAATCCTCAAATTTTAAAGGCACACCTATAGCGATTTACGTATTTTTTATAGTAACTTGAGCATTTGCTCTCGGAAAGCACCATTTGGTGGAATGGAAATGATGATGAAGACCACAGATGGCCACCGGAACTACTTAATAAGATGTATTTAACGAGTTGCGATTCGATTAGGTACCTTAATATGGTTGCTAAGCCATTTATGCTCTTCACAATGCATATGAGTGGCAGTTTTTCTGGTTCTTACCAGAACTCCTCAACAATTAACGTCCCTGCTTCAAGAAAAGCAATATTTTGTAAAGGCATTTAGGTTATTGTATGTAACTTAGACAAATTACAAACTGACCCACTAAAAAGTGAAAAATAAAATCTTTTAACAAAAAAAAAAAACAACCGACTTCCAAAAAACACTACTAAGGTGAAATATTACTTTTATTCCGGAAGTCGGTGGCAAACAACTAAAATACAGATCCAAAGACACCGACTTCCGAAATTTAAGTTATTTTTCACTTTGTAGTGCTTTTTTTTTGGAAGTGGGTTGTTTTTTTAATTGTAAAAAGTTTTTTTACTTTATCGTTCAAGAGAGCAGTACAAATTCAAATAGCACTGCTCTTCACACTAGGATTCCCTGTATCGTGGAGACTAGTCTCCTTCATCTTACAACGTAAAAAACATAGTAGGTAGGCACATACGGTCGGTAAGATTTGTGAGGCGACAATAACCGAATGTTATTCCAGAACAATTAAATTCATGTAAGTACATTTATGTAATAAACTTAGTTGTAGTATTAAGGTAAAACTGTGTAGGTAGTGTATTGTATACGTGTGTGATGAATGAGTGAGTTAAGGTGGGTTTAGTTTAGACCAACCATTTTTCAGATTATCTAAAGTACATATCTAGTACATCTTTTATGGGGTATTGTGTCAAATGTTACAACAAAATACCTTGTGATATATTGCAATTAAATGAAAGAAAATTTAAAACTCATGTTAAAAGTACACTTTGTAAACAAGCATATTACAAGTTAGAGGATAATATCCAAGATAAGAATGCTTGGAAACATGCTGGTCCAGCTCCATAGGACAATCTAGAGCCTAGACAAAATCGAACTGGTTGCTATTTTAATTGTACCTACAATTTATTATTTGATACAAATAATAAATCAATGTTGAATTTAACTTCTGTGATTACTTTAACTCACACACTGACCTGTTACTTTATTTATTATTTTTAGGAAAACTTTACAATGTTTGTAAATATGTGAGCATCATGTACCTATCACATAATTCATTTATCTGTCATTGCTTTATTTTTCATTCTTTTTTTAGCAATTTTGGTACAGTAATTTTATTCTAGGTGCATCGTCTTCACATGTAATTTTAAAATGTACATAATACAAAATTTTGTAATAAAAATTAAAAGAGTAACGGTGGAGTTTCTTGCCCATTCTTCTCCATACGAAACTACCTTTTGGAAGGGGCAACTAGAATCAATTAATTTTTTTTTTGTAAATTTTGACGTTCAAAAGTTCCTTTTATGTGCCTATTTGAAATAAATAATTTGACTTTGACTTTGATCAAACGAAGACAGAACCAGAGGAAGGGTAAGAGCATTGCTTTCCTGTCGTCCCTATCATTTCTGCAGGCATTGATAGAACAACGAAATAATACTCCGTTTAGAAAAAAGAGAATCCTACAAAGTTGGGACAGAATAAGCATCCACTCGTTTGGTCCAAATCAACCTTTATGTATTTGTGTGATGAATGTGTATTTTGTGCTCACTAGTGAAGGAACTTCTCCGTGCTTTCGTAGTTCATTCCTGCGAGAATTTTTGAAAGTTAATTTTGTTCATTTATTTCTAGTCATCAGCAGTATATCCATTTCATTCTTGAGCTTACTTACCTCTTTGTATTAAGCCTTTGCCACACTAGACGGAAATTCCGTCGACGAACTTCCACGGCGGTCAATCCGTTCTATACGGTACCAGCCACACTGAATATTCAGTGGCAGATATCAGTCGGCTGCCTGCGCTTATACGGTGTGGTCGTGAATTCGTGTTGGATCCGATAGAAGTGATAGCTATTTATGAGGCATTAGAAGAAGAAAGAAGAAGAAAGCGTAAATAATGGGTTCATCCCTTAAATACTCTTCGACTAGAAATTGGGCAATTTCATACCCTGTATATGCAACTAAGACTTAATCCAGATAAACCATTCGAATATTATCGTATGTCCATACAATCATTTGATGTATTGCTGAATTTAACTAAGGACTATATTACCAAGCAAAATACAAAACTTAGAACAGCTATACCTCCCGAAGAAAGGCTGACCGTTACATTAAGGTAAGATAAATATTAAGTAAGTATATGAAATGAAACAAATTATTGATTAATTACTTAAGTATGTTAACTTTTTATTGAATAAAATTTCAACTTTTAATTTTTTATTGAATTAAATTGCTGCAACATTTTCTCTATTATCTCAATTAAGTGGCCCTATTCTGAAATATTTCGTCTATTTCCTCAATTGAGTGTGCTGTTTCAGTTTCAGCTGATTGAATTGGACGTACTTGTGTTTCAATAGATTCGGGTGACTGTTTGGTCGAATAGGAGTTTGCACTGCTTGTATTCGTAATATATCCTTTGTACACCGGCGGAGACACATCTCCTGTAGGTATACTATATGTTGTAGGTGATTGTTCGTATGTACTATAGCCAGGATGGTTGTAAGAATGCGTTTGATTATGTGACATGTTAAATGAGTTACGATGTTTGATTTTATAAACCAAATTCATCACTTCGATTCTGAACTCATAATTTTGTCTTTCATTTAGGCTCTTAATTTGAGGAAGTAAAGAAAGTAAAAATGTGTCGGCATCTTCTTCGGCTGCTTTAGGTGATTGTTGCTTTTTATTCATTGCTGTAATTAAACTCTGTTGAAAGACTGTCATTTTAGGTTTTTTTTTTTATTTGGTAGGTCCCTGAAACTTCTTCAGTTTGAGGTGGAATAAAATTCTCAGTTACAGTTTCTTGTGCGTTTGCATTTCTTGGTTGAGTGTTTGTATTCGTTGATATTTCATCACATGAATTTTCATTTTGGTCATTATCACCTGCCGGAGCGCTTATGTTCCCCGATGAGACCCGAGACTCTTTCACCACATCCAAGAATCGCAGCAATTCAATGTACGAGTTTTTACGTTTCTTAGGTGCAGCACTTCCACTTCTTGTATTATCTTGTTTTTTTTCTTTTACATAATAATCTCTTAAGTGCTTCCTTTTCTTTTGAACTTCATCCACTGTAAAATTAAATAATATAAGTATCAACAAAATGTCGAAATAACTTAGCTTAGGGTGATATAGCTCCAATAGTGGCGCCCCCAATAGAAAATAAATAATTATAAGTACAATTACTATAATTTATCTATACCACATATGGAAAATCCGCTTCGTGGAACCCTCTCAAGACTACATTTAACTATGTTTTGACATAGTGTATTAGCGATGCGAACTCTTAACTTCGAATTTTGAAGGCAAAGGTGCCACTTTTCTGTTTATACGCCGAAGGTGAGAGTTGGCATCACTAGTAAATTATGTGAATCGATGCGAACATTGTTAAATGTGGTCTTGAGGGATTGACCGAAGCAATTTTTTCATAAGTTCGTTTATAAATGTTTTATTAATTATTTTATATTGGGGGAGCCACTGGCGGGAAAACGTAATGATGCTGAACGTTTTTTTTTGTTTCAGGTATTTGTCTACCGGAATGAATTTTAAAAGTTTATCTACCGATTTTTTTATGGGACGATCGACTGTTGCAGAAATAATAAAAGAAACTTGTGAAGTAATTTGGAAAGTACTGCAACCACTTGAAATGCCCGAGCCAAATAAGGAATCGTTTTTAAAAGTGGCAGAAGAATTCTATAAATACGCAAATTTTTCAAACTGTTTAGGAGCTGTGGATGGTAAACATATAAGAATAATTAATCCTGACAACAGCGGATCTAACTATTTTAACTATAAAAAGTTTTTTTCAATAGTTCTTATGGCAGCCGCAGATTCTAATTATTGCTTCATTTCTATCGATGTTGGATCTTTTGGAAAAGAAGCTGATAGTAATGTATTTAGAAGTTCAAATTTCGGACAGAAACTTTACCATGACATGTTAGACCTACCCGAGGATAAAATACTCCCCGGTACTACCGGCCCAGCACTACCATTTGTACTGGTAGCTGACGAAGCTTTCGCTTTACATAAACATGTTATGCGACCCTACCCCAATAAAACATTAGACATAGAAAAATGTACATTTAACTACCGCCTATCTCGTGCAAGGCGTTATGTGGAATGTACTTTCGGCATATTGAGCAACAAGTGGAGAGTTCTTCTTACGACCATACTTGTTAACCCGGATTTTGCTACAGAGATAGTAAAAACAACATGTGTTCTTCATAACTTTGTACGGAGACGAGACGGTTTGAACTACAACGACGAATTGTTAACTTCTGATCTACCTACATTACCAAACTGTAATACATCTAGACCCTCTAATGCCATACATACGAGAGATTTATTTAAAAAATATTTTATGGAAGAAGGTAAACTAGAGTGGCAACACAACTTCATTTAGGTAAGGTGACTGATATAATCATTGTTAAGTAGGTTTATATGAATTATAGTTTCAATTAGTACCTACATGCATACAAGTACTTATAATTAGATATACCTAGGTATAGAAAATTAATAAAGTGATAAACTCACCAAGTTCTCGCTGTTTTGTTTCTATTTCACTATCCCAATTTGTCGTACAATATTTTCGCAATCTCTTCCCATGCTCGTTTATTTGCAGTTCTATCCGGCTTTTCTCTAGAGTCCCAAAGGCAAACTCTATTTTGCATTTCGATAATAAATCGTTCAGTATCAAACATCCTGTGCGTGCGTCGTCACTGCGAGTTATCCGCTGAATGTAGCGCGATGCATACAAATACCTGTAATACGACGTTGCCGATCTTACGCTGACGGAAGATCGGTGCGCGGACGACCGAGCAGACGCGAGTGTCAGATAAGTGGATGGAATACTATATGTATAGGTAATGATATCCACTAAATTAGCAAGTTTTGAGTGTCAGAATGGTTACTAGTTATGTACTGTGTATGAAAGTACCTATGAATATGGTGTGTAGGGAAAGGATTTCATGAAGAAAAGCACAGAGTTGTCAGGTAATACGTTAAAGAGAAAACTAGTTGTCCGTTCCTAAACTAGGTCTTCATGGAGAAGAAGGACAAGAAACTCCATGGCAGCTTGGTTTAAAGTATTTTATCGACACATTTTTAAATTAGTATAAATTATCTTTATCACATTAATCTCTTCGATCATTTCTCAAAGCTATAGAAATTTATCAACGGAATGAAAAAGAACATGAATATTCCATAGCTCGATTTAACACATAAGACATATTATAACACATATAGAAAAACATAGTTATCAGCAATAATCAAGTTATAGGATCAATTAACTTACGGAACATTACAGGTAGTCCATCTTTCACAACAGTTATATCAAAAAAAGGTTCTTAACTCGCGGGTACACCTACTTTTTATAGTCTCCCCATATTCATCAAGTACAACCAATGTTGCCGCCATTTTAGACCAATCGCAAATGGTCACCAATTATTGTTTAATCATTTCTCATTTATGTATTAATTAACAAATCGATGGTAGTGGAACCTTTTTAAAACTTAATAAGATAATTTAGCAATTTAGTATGTACTTATTTGTAATCGAAAAGTAAACTGATAAGTTATTAACATCAACTTACAAGTTCCGGAAATTGTTTTAAACTACTTGTTATTTGAAAATGGCAATATAAAATCGTAATACACATTATAGTATAATTGTAATTATACTTTCATCGTCTATTGTAATTCTAAATTAATTAACATTTGTTTTGATTATTCAAAAACCACCAACCATAACTTATGTTTGGATATATCTACTTTTCGTCTAGAAACGTTGCTTCTAATAGTAGTCTTTAAGCCACAATAAAAACCTTTGATATAGAACAACTTATACATCAAAATAGCATATAAATCAAGGAAATATTTTAAATACAATTTATAATTCTGTTATTATTTAATTTTAGGTGAACGTAAGATAAGTTTATGTATTTATTTAGAGCGACTCACAGATCACAGATTTCGTTCGGAATTGATTGTTCATCTTGGAATACTGCGATAGTTTAGAATAAGAATTAAATCGACGATTAATTTTCTAAGATGCTACATAATCTGACACGAGCGAGTGAGCGGTCCGCGACGGAACGACCGATCTTCCGCGTAGTGTGCCCGCTATTTGTATTTTATATGCAATAACATGTATTGCCGTTCCGCCGCGGAAGTTCAGCGACGGAATTTCCGTCTAGTGTGGCAAAGGCCTTATGGTCTCATATACAAAGAAAGCATCTGTTACAAAAAATTAGCTTACAATTATATGTATGCCATTTGTGGTTATTTGCATTTCTAAGAGAGCGCACTTTGGTGTAGGTTACCGGTTATCGTACAAAGGTGCAATTGCCGGTCTTCAAGAATAAAGATGATGTACAGGACTGCAACAACTATCGGGGGATAAAGCTCAAGTCATATAGTATGAAGGAGTAAGTGATAAGAGAAGATTGCGTGAGGAGAGTGAGATTACCCCGAACCAGTTTGGGTTTATGCCAGGTCGAGGAACAGTGGACGCCACTTTTGCACTCCGTTCATTTCGCGAGAAGCAATTACTAAATATATTCGGCTTTCATTCGGCTTGTGCCGATCAGCAATCTGATTTCGGCATCTACCTTCGCTGAAATATGTTCGGGTTGGCTTGGCGTAAATTGAGGTTAAAGTTAAAGTGGGTTGTTTCCGAATATTATATCTACATAATATTCGATTTTGTCGCCCGCCTGCGCATACCTAATTATGCCGACCCGAACAAGTTGGTTGTGCTACACGATTACTGAAAAATGCGTGACTCAAATTTTTGTGGTTCTTTCCTCAAAAGACCATTTCAGACACATGGTTTTCACATGATCTGCCCAAGATAATGTCTGGAATTTAAAAGCGACTTTGACACCTGAGTTTGTCTTGGTGTTTCTTCTTGGAAAGGAAACAGCGACCTCATCTAGTTTTTTTTTTTAAATATTATTGACGTCTATAATTGTTTGTATAAACCTACTTATAGAAATTAAATCATTTATCAGTGTGTAGCATCCGTAAAGCTGCAATTTCCTAGAAAAGTGGTGGCCGCCACATAGCGTTCGCAATTTACCGGCGAATGACGTCACTGAAATGTAATTTATGAAAGTTAGTTATGTGTGTTTTCCTAGCGAGAATTTTTGACACCGTAATGTCAAACCCAGCTGCCCAAAGATTTAAATCGCGTTGCCATCATTTTCATGACAGCCGCCACTGCGGCCGTTATGTGGCGGCACCGCTCTTCTGGGAAACCATAGTTTAAGTCTAGAACATGACTAAGTTGCGAGAGTGTTTTATCTCTACTAAGAAGGTGTACGTTTTGTTTCAGACTCATATTTTCTTAGAGAATTACAGTATCACAAATTATTAAAAGATATTTCCACAAAACATGGACAGACATACACACAGGAGTTGGAGCCTAGTGTAAGTATTACAGAATCAATCTGCCTGCCGTTTTCCAACTATGTTGGGGTCAGCTTCCAGTCTAATTGGATGCAGCTGGATACCTACCAGCAGGCTTAGCATGACGCTTTCTAATTCTACTTGATCGCGACGATAGGTCGTGGTGGAGTTAAATGTACATGTATAATAAGAAAATATTAAATATGAATATAAAGAAGAATAAGAAATAACAACGGTGTCGGTTACGTTAAGGGGACTACAGGACCTAAACGCAACTTTTATAAGTTTTATAATGCCTTAAAGTATATGATCCACTGCAGTAAACAAAAGCAGAATAATATATTATATTCTTAAGGATTTATGCTAGGTAGATAATGTGTTGAAAACATAATATAACTAATTTGATACGATAGAAAAAAAACACGAAGGTACCTCTAAAAATTTATTTTAACGATTAAAAACCATACTAATATATATACATGCAATTATTCTGATTGTTTGTCTGATTATTCTACAAGCAACATTTTAGCATAATAGTGTCTTATTTTTTTATACAATCTATTGCTTTTTTGTAAATCGATAATTGATATACATGCAATTATTCTGATTTTTTGTCAGATTATTCTACAAGCAACATTTTAGCATAATAGTGTCTTATTTTTTTTATACAATCTATTGCTTTTTTGTAAATCGATAATTGCATTATAAATAAATTACCAGCGTTGTGTCATCGCGCTTCTCTTTGTTTTCTATGCAGTCCGACAGTGACCGCGCTTTAGGTGTTGTCAGCCTCTTAAGCTAAACAAGAAAATATGTACGTTATTAAAACGAGCAAGCGCAGCCGTGCGTGGAAACATGCAACAGCTGACTGGAGTGGCACGAGGGCTCACGTAGCTTGCGACATAGTACTAATATGTCGCAAGCTACGCGAGCCCCCGCGCTGCATCTGTGGGCACGCGGTCGGCCGTGCGGCCGGCTGACTCGTCGTTGTCCCCGTAGCCCTCGTTCACAGCCACCAGCGCGTGGCGATGTTGAGAGGAGCGGTATCAACACTACTCTACCGTAGAAAAGAAATCGTTTGTCCGTAATTTTTGTCTAGTCAAGTTACTGGGTAACACGATACTCCTTGCTGAGACTTTTTTTTTTGGGTGGGAAATTATCAAATAACTCGTCCCGCTCTGGGCGGAGCGGGAGGGTGTGTCAGACTCTTGCTGACTAAAATCCACCCGTATTCCTTCCGTTGCCTATGTTGCCAGGGGCCTCGGTAACCCTTTCGAACTTCCACGCGACCCCGGCAGGCATCAGCCCTAATGGACCCTAAACTTTTGCTGACATCTCTTTGAGGCGCGCGTGGAATACAAAGCGCCGTCGACCCGGCCTGGTCCTTATCGGACGGCGAGTTACCCATTGCTCACCGTCCGCAAGCCCGCGCCTACGGTGGCCGGAAATCCGCCCGGGATTCCCGACGCCCAGGTCGTCTTCTGCGGTGGCTAGGGGCGAGAGGGCGCGAAATTTGCCTTTTCCTCAACCACCCCGCCTCCTCCTTCGCGAGCATTACTGCTTCGCAGATCCTTGCTGAGACTGGTTGTTAGACTTGGGCTTCAGACTACCCGTAACGACTGTCAAAGATCGAATGACAGTCCGAACTAACGGCTTAACGTGCTTTCCGAGGCACAGAGGGGTCTCCATATGTAATAGATGTTGACCCATCCACGTACCGACCGCGGCAAGCGTAGCTTAACCTTCGATCGACCCGTGCGGCTGTTATTATTTAGCCACAAGCCCCTCCTACCCCTTTAGAGTAAACTCATCATCTTTTAGACAATAGCATGCGAGCATGCGACTGGTTCCACTTCCACGCGAAGTAAGTATTTATCAACCTAATTTTTCATACAAATAAAGTGCAGGCCGCTTTTCAAGACATGCAACACTTAATGACATAATCCGCCGGTCTCTTGCCAGCATCAATGTGCCTGCTCTTCTTGAGCCGACTGGCATTGTCAGAGATGATGGCAAAAGACCTGATGGTGTGTCTTTGGTCCCATGGAGTTTGGGACGGATGCTTGTGTGGGACGCTACCTGTGTAGACACACTGGCACCGTCCCACCTCCAACGGACTACTTCTAAAGCGGGTGCAGCGGCAGAAAATGCCGAAAATCTGAAAGTTATTAAATATGGAGGCCTTGGCAGAGAGTACAACTTTGTGCCCTTTGGCGTCGAGACCCTCGGTCCGTGGGGTCCCAGTGCGCATAAGTTATTTGCGGAAATCGCGAAACGTCTAGTTGATGTAACTGGAGACCGAAAAGCTGGCGGCTTTCTCGCGCAACGCATCAGCATTGCAATTCAGCGAGGAAATGCCGCCAGCATCCTCGGTACAATGCCCCGAGGGCCTTTTTTAAGCCTAACTTAGTTTTAATTTAATTTAGTTAATGTTAATAATCATCTTGTAATTTGGTTATGTAAATAAATGATATTATAATAAAGTTCATATTCGAACAAGCGAATGTGAACAAGGATCTCATATGCGTTCGATCGAATATGCACTTTATTTTTTAACTTATAATGTCTGTATTGGAGTAAAGCGCTTAGTTTACTCCTCAGGGCACGTTCCTAATTATCCTCTGCTTCACATTGATAACCGACTTGTAAACAATTAATTCTCTGTGACCAACGCTGCGCTGCTGTCAAATAAGAATACTCCATTTTAAACATTAAATAAAAAATAAAATAAAAAAAAGAAAATACGATAACAAATCATCACGCCTGCTTTCCCCGACAGGATAGGCAGAGGTGCCATTTATGTTTGAAGTCATATATTGGGCGAGCCCATTACCATCAATCAAGCACAAATCCTGACTCCGGGCTGCTACTGAGAAATTCCTGATGGAAAAACTCAATAATACTGGGAATTGAACCCAGAACCTCATGCACATGCCTCACCAACATGGCATACTGCTGAGGAGTTTCTTACGCCAATTCTGCCCAGCTAAAGCTCTAGGAAGTGGCGAAGGGCGGGCGATTTGGGAGACTGTCTTATCTAATTTTGACGTAAACAAGTGCTGAATCTCAGCCTAGTTCGAAATAATGAATTTTATTTTTGATACTCCATTTTGCTTTCCAGAATACGTTATTCTCAGACAAGGATGTTTGTAAACAACTGGTGAGGGAACTAGGGAGAAATATGCCAGTCCAGTCAAAGAGTACACTGCTGAAGGTGCCATTGAGGAAAGGTACTGGTATCACGCCTGCTTTCTCCGAAGGAGGGGGGAGGCAGAGGTGTACAATACTGTACATTATACACTTTTGCTAAGCAATATTTTATTGCACTAAAAAGTCTGCCAACTATGTTGGGGTCGGCTTCTACTCTAATCGGAGGCAGCTGAATAAAAGTATGTTAAATGGAGCGACTGCCTATCTGTCCTCCACAACGTATTTTCCGAGGCTTGGAGGAGTCTCGGTATGTAAAGATGGTCACCCATCCACGGACCAACCCCGGTAAGCGTAGCTATTTGGCTACACTTGCCAGCCTCACGGGTCGACAAGTGTAGCCGCACGGGTCGATCCATCAGGTTACTGATGATCGACCCATGCGGCTGATATTACTTAGCGACAAGTTCCTCTCTATATTTTATTGCGCTACAGAGGGATATTTCTTCATTTAACAAGCCGGGCGCCCACCCGATGGGTTTTTCCATCGAAAAAAATGACAATAGAATAGAATACTCTTTATTATGTAAGTACAGCATAAAAATTATAGATATAAATGTTGAAATTCTACATAGGGGTGACACAATGGGCGGTCGTATCGCTAAAAGCTATCTTTTACAGATACCCATTGGATGTGAGGCAGTACTGCAGTATTGCCTCTTCTCCCTTTACCTTAGGAGGTAGTCAGTGGTGTACCATTTACATATACAATAAATACATACATACATACATACATACATAAAGCATATAACATAAAGCTTTCTAGAAAATGGGCAGCAGCGTTCTCTATGCATATTAACACCATACTGCGATCGCCAACCCGCCTGCCAAGCGTGGCGATTATGGCAACCCCCCCCCCCCCCCCCCCCCCCCCTCCCTGTTTGGGGGAGGCCTATGTCCACCAGTGGACGTCTTTCATAATCATAATCATAATCATAATCATAATCATAATCATAATCATAATCATTTATTCATTTGTAAACATAGGTTTAACATAGATGGTATTAAAATAAAAAAATAATAGTAGCTCTATGTTTTGCTTCATTGGCATACAAATGTTTTTTGTTGAGAACTTAATAACTAGATTCACATGCTTAGATAATATTAGTACAATAAATTTAAAATATAATTAGGAACTATTACAGTAAGGTTTTTAGTTTTATAATTATTTCTCGTTTAAAAATTCGTCTACTCTGTAATAACATTTTTCGGTTAAAAATTTCTGTAGAGCTGTTTTAAATTTAACTATTGGCATGTCTTTTATGCCGTTAGGTAATTTATTATAGATCTTAGGAGCTAATCCAAAAAAACTCCTGGTCATAAGAGCGGTTTTACATTTTAAATTACATAATTGATTTGCATGTTGAGATCTTATTGGGTTTTTCTTTACTGCTGAGAATTTAGGGAACAGATTCGGATTCATTTTTACAAACAACGCAGTTTCTAAAATATATAATGACGGTAGAGTTAATATTTTCAAGGATTTAAAATAAGGAACACAGCTGTCTATTACTTGAAGACCGCACATTGACCTTATGCAACGCTTTTGCATTCTAAATACCGTCTCACTGTTAGTCGATTGACCCCAGAAAATAACCCCGTAGCGAAGGACTGAACCAACTACTCCGTGATATGCTGTGACTAGTGTTTCAACGTTTACTTTTTTTGAAAGCTGAAATAGTGCATAGGCAGATTTACTTATGCGCTTACATAACAATTCTACATGAACTTTCCAAGTTAGCTTGTTGTCAATAGTTATGCCCAAGAACTTACTATTCATAACCTCTTCTATTATTTTATCGTCGTAGGCTACAGAAATGGTAGGATTTACGCGTCGTTGGTGAAAATGCATTACGTGGGTCTTGTTTAAGTTTATTTTTAAGTTGTTGTTTTCAATCCATTTAACGATCTCGCTTAGAGTAACATTGATATTATTTTCGTGGTCGTTAGGGTCTGTACACTCAATAACTACTGTGCAATCATCAGCAAAGAGGACCATTTTTTGTTTTACTGCTCTTGGAAGGTCATTTATGTATATCAAAAATAGTAACGGACCCAGTACGCTGCCTTGTGGCACGCCGTATTTAACCTTTTTGAATGCGGATGTATAGGAAGTCTGTAATTTAGTTTTAGGGGATATTCTACAGATTTCAGTACATTGATACCTGTCACTTAAGTAAGATTCTAGAAGGTTAAGGATGTTGCCTCTTACTCCATATCCATATAGCTTCTTCAGTCTTTCGGCTGAAATGATGATGATGATGATGATACATAAAGCTATACTTATCTACATAAATATATATACATATAAAAGAATAAACATGAAACAAGAGCAAGGAACTATATTATGTGGTGATGATGTTGGAGAGAGGAAGTGTTTTTTACCTGAATTTTAAAAGTGGACAAATTGATCACACCTTATCGACAAGAGCAAAGCATTTTCCATAACCGTACTGCTTGAACTGTAAAAGATTTGTCATAAAAGCTGGTGGAATGCATCGGCATCTCTAGTCTCAAGACTTAAGGCGCTGACAAGACCCAATTGGCCAAAATAGGCTTCTCTTAAGAAAAAAAAATTTCTAAATCTGTATAGTTTGTGGTAGCGGAAAAAATATATGTTAATTTTGAACATATTTCCCAGAAATTGGTTGTTTCCAAAACGCGTTTTGAAAAAAAAAACTCGATAGAAACTAACGTTAAACTAACCTCTCAACTTGAGTTCTAATCCAAAATATCTGCATTAAATTAATTAATTACATACGTTACGTATTTAATTAATAACAAGAACGTCTTATCTGAATGTAGAACTTGGATTATTTTTATTTTCGATTACTCAACTCAATTTTGAGTGAATAAATAATTGCTTCATATTTTGCAATAAATTACAAGCGTTGTGTCATCGCGCTTCTCTTTTTTTTTTCTATGCAATCTGACAGTGACCGCGGTTTAGGTGTTGTCAGCGTCTTAACAGAATTTCAAACAAACTTTCATTTATTTATCCCCTATAGGGGATGAGTTTTTTAATTATTCTTCCTTAGTGCTCACTTTCGCTACATAAGAAACTCTTGCGCAACGTTTCATGCTTCTAGACCCACCTGCTTAGGCTGTGTGTAGTCTGTCAGTGAATGAGTGAATGAACTTATGAATTTAATCAATGTAGATTTAGTAATATTGACAAATCAATCAGAAAAGCGAAATATTTGACAGTTATTTGCGAAGTTGCCAACTTTTTGAATGCACACTCTTTTTTTTGGGTGGGAAATCATCAAATAACTTCTCCCGAGCGGGAGGGTGTGTCATAGTCTTACTGACTAAAACCCACCCGTATTCCTTCCGTTGCCTGTGTTGCCAGGAGCCTCGGTGACCCTTTAGTACCTTCACGCCCCCGGCAGGCATCGGCCCTAGTGGACCCCTACATTTGTGCTGACGACATCACTTTAAGGCGCGCGTGGATCACAACGCGCCGTTGACCCGGGCCTGGTCCTTACCGGACGGTGAGCTACCCATTGCTCACCGTCCGCAAGCCCGCGCCTACGGTGGCCGGAAATCCGCCCGGGATTCCCGACGCCCAGGGCGTCTCCTGCGGCGGCTTGGGGCGAGAGGGTGCGAAATTTGCCTTTCCCTCAACCGTTCCACCTCCTCCTTCGCGAGCATTACTGCTTCGCAGAAGGAGGTGACGGCTGCCCATGCCCTCTCGCTCCGTACCATGTCCTGAACCAGGGCCGGACGCGAGAGATCTCTGCCGCCGATTCCCTCCACGAGGACACGGCGGTGCTCTGCCCAAGCCGGGCGTCTCACCGTATGCTCCACCGTGTCCTAGAATGCACACTCTTAAGGTGAAAGCGTCAGGGTAGCGCGAAATTCCTATTTTCTTAAGTTTGTAATTTGCAGGTCAGTATCCAGTTGTATGTTGATTAAAACGTAATTCGCGACCATAACAAATGTGGCTTTACAGAATTATAATAGAATGAGCAATATAACATGAGAATGTTTTAAATAATAACATTTCTGGACATTTGCACGTCACATCATGTGGCAAACATGCTGTACCTAATAATGTTGTTCTGGTTACCATCTTGCATGCATGTATTTTATTTTCTTGTATGTGTCATACATACAACATGTTTAGCAAATAAAATATTATCTTATCTTATCTTAAGTTAGAAGTGGCTTCAAATGTCATGATTTCATGAAATAGTCATTCAATACGGTAATATGAACTTAGAGAGTTGTATTGATGATGTTTGTGATTATAATTCTATAAATAAATATTTGATACGGCCGCGAATTATATTTATATCAACATACAACTTAATGCTGACTTGCAAATTGCAAAAAAACGTAAGAAACATTGAATTTCGTGGGATACCCTTTTTAAGGAACTTCGTAGGCTTGGAAATGGAATAAAACTAGTTTATAGTGATATCATGATATTTCTTTGCATCTTCGTTAAATTCAAGGAGGTTACAATGTTAATGATTCTCGTCACGAATCAATAATAAAATAAGTAGATCTTTTTATTTTGTTTTCTAATTTTCGGAAATCAGCATGTGTGGGGTGGGACACGCATGTTAAAACGCGGCCCGTGTGATACCGCACTGTAACTGCCCTTTTACACACACACTACCGCATACGCAACGGGGTGATTCTGTTCTGTAAAAATGGTGTATTCTAAAATACTGTCAAACTTAAATAACTAAAAAACAAGTATATATTAATTATTGAGCAGGTATCGTAATTTTATTTGATTTTATATGTCTTTAATTGCAGCCTCCTGAAATTTGAGGAGGTTGCAAAACGACACCTTGTATATAGCACTTTAGCTCTTGTACATGGTAGTATGATGCGCACTACAAATTATGCGCATTTATAATGGACTAATCAGAGAGGTCGTGCGCCTTTCGTATTTCGGTCCACGGCTCTTACGCGCCTCTCCATAATAAACTTGCAGCGCCGCGACCAACGTCTTTCCCCTGGCTGAAGGCTTTGAGTTAACTTAAGGTAGCCACAGGATAGTCTTGTTAAGTAGTCACGACCTCTCAAGGTCAACTACGAGATGCCATACATAAAAAAAAGAGCGTCGTCTTCAGTCACTAACTCGGCGTGCAGTTCGAACAACGTAGCCTCAGTGCGTGGCCGCGCGCCGTCGTGGTCGGAAGTTGATGCTGTATGTAGGCCACTACACCCTGAAGCTTTCGCCTTAAGTGTAACCTTGCCCGAATGCCTGCTGGGGTCGCGGGATGGTACTAAAGGGTTACCGAGGCCCCTGGCAACACAGGCAACGGAAGGAACATGGGTGGGTTTTAGTCAGTAAGAGTCTGACACATCCTCCCGCTCCAGCCAGAGTGGGAGAAGTTATTTGATGATCACCCACCCCAAAAAAAAAAAACTGTAACCTTGCTATATTATCTACAGCCCTTTCACAGTTATAATTATTACCTCTGATTTTACTTCACTGTCAAAAACAGTGATCTTTATTTCCATTGCGATAAGGTTGATATTAGGTTGCTGTTTAATAACTGTGAAAGTACTATACTCGTCAATTTTCAGGGGGTGAAAGGCTACAGCCTTTTTATTGCCATGTGAACGAAGCAAAAGGATTTAGTAGGTAAGAATCATTGTAGGTTGGGGTTCTGTAGTATCTGCCTACCCCCAAAGGGCCATTCAAGTATTTCGTAAGCAGAATTATAGTAATTTTTAACCCCCCTCCCTCTTATGTTTACGTAAACATGGGTATAATATTTTTTTTAATCTGTTCAAGTGTCTTTATTTATGAGTCTAGAGACAATACGGGAATTTAATGCCCATTTAAGTAATTTCCCTATTCCAGTGCTTTCTAAATTAACCATAAAACACCGCGTGTGAGCGAATTAGCAATATCAATTATTTTGGGGAATCCCCCCGAACTTTTCGCTTTCGAGCATAGACTTTGAACAAATATGACAGCCCTACTTGTCGTCATATTAGTTCAAAGAAGAATCTTCTAAATTTTGCAGAAAAATCTGAAAAAGTAAATAAATAAATATTGCTGACGTCTCCATCCAGACCCTCGTCCCTCATGTCAATAAAAATAAGCAAAGCAAAGACCCCCACCCCTTTGCATAAGCATAATGAGCCTTATTATAGGCTGATTATGCCCACTGCTGGGACACAGGCGTCCTACCTTCGAGAAGGTGTGGGCTGTAATCTACCACGCGGGCCCAGTGCGGGTTGGTAGATGTCACATGTCTACGAATTTTTGGCTTTATGACATGCCGATTTCCTCACGATGTTTTCCTTCACCGTTTTTAGAGCAGTGGTGACGAAATTATTTACACAGAGTAAAGCGCCTGCCTGGTTTTGAACAGCTCACCCCCTTTTGGTGCTTACGTAATACTTGAATAGCCCCACAGGAACCAGTTGGAAAATTTAAATTATGTACATATCATGTAAAAGTGTTAGTGTTGCTTCTTCTCCATACGAAATAAGTAATTTTTTTGGAATGGGCAACCCATTCCATTTTCTTGTTTTGACATCATTTCACCCAATGTACCTCCCATATGAGAACAGTGTAGGCCTGTCAATAAGTACCAGGTACTTAACAAAAAATGTATGGTCTACAAAATCTACAGTCTATTAAGCCTTAAAAAATTAAAATAAAGATTTGATTTGACTATTATTACTGATCGTACCTACAAGTAAGGTATAAGGTTTTTTTGGCGTGTGGCGAAAATCGGAACTACCGACTCCATCTTGTTTTATCAATACAATTTCTGTGACAATCTCACAATGTTTCCCAATAACACCTCCCTGTCAATGTCATTCTAGTTCCACAAGATCCCTTGTAGAATTCGTAACGTAAGTAGTCACTACAAAAAACTTCTTTATATTTTCATATTTCCTAATTTGAAAAATTAAAATGTTCATGTAAATGCAATTTAAAAAAAAATTGTTTATTTCAGACTGTCCATAATGTCCGTAATGTCCATATTTTGTTAGTAACAAATTAATTATATTAAGACTAAGTTAGGAGCAGTTGTATAGGTCCAGATGAATACGAATTTAAAATTAAAATAACTTGACTGAAAATAAATTAAATTTAAATACATAAGATTAACTAATGCAAATAAATAATGAATTAATAAATTAAATTAAATTGAATTGCAACAAATTATGTCAAGTTTTATTGAAAAAAAAATATAAACACAAATTAGCAAAGAGAATAAAATTACATTCAATTCATCAGAAGACATGTAGCCTGATGAGCCTTCCCACCACTGGCGATACTGGTCGATCCGCAATCATCCTCAGGATTCCGTTACCACTACCTCGAATGCGAATTAGTGAGGCTGACTTCTTGCGCATTAATGCAAAAAAGTCATCCACCCTCGCGTCGGCAAACATGCCCGATGCACTACAAAACCGAGGCAGCCGCACCAAAATCCTAAAGGCGTTGTTATATTGAACTCTGAGAGCATTGTAGGCCCGCTGCGTGTAGTTGGTCCATAGGGCGCTGGTGTAAAAGCTTTGGCAGTAGGCTCCATTAATAAACAACTAACTATTTACACTAGGTACTAAATTAAATAACCTAATAACTGTGGTAACAAAAACTCAAGGACAGTAAGGCGCCATTTCCACGGACGAGAGAATCGAAGTTCTCTTCCATATTTTGACGGACGTCTCGCTGAATGCAAAAAAAATGTTTTTTTTTCTGTTTTTTTCTAATTAATAAAGTGCTCCTCTTCTCTCTACTTATTTAAAAACTTGCTGTGCCCGACAGGGTCCATAATTGTTACATTTTTTTTTTCTTTTTACTAATTATCTTTAATTGTATAATAATAAAGATTGCAATAAACGATTTGAGATTTTTTTTTTATTTTCGTCACTCGTATCATAATTTTCAAGTACAAGTCATCGAAAGTTTCCTATTCAAAAGATTTTTTTTATTTATTTTCATAAAAAATTCCAGTTGTAGCCCTGCACAAATTTCTCCGCCGACTTTTAACCAAAGGTTCTTCTTTTCGCCTCAAGTCCAATGGGGCAGGTCCACTCATAAAGCAAGGAAGTTCAAGAAAGTAACCCATTGTATCTTCGATATGGATGGCACCATCATTGGTAAGAACTGCTTTAATTAATAATCCACCACTCATCATCTGCCGAGCCTTTTCCCAACTATGTTCGCGCCGGCTTCCAATCTTACCGGTTACAGCTGAATACCAGTATTTTACATGGAGCGACTGCCTATCTGATCTCCACAACCCAGTTACTGGGAACACGATTTTACACGATACCCCTTGGTGAGACTGGCTATCAGACTTTCAAGCTTCTGACGACCCGTAACGTCTGTCAAAGATCTACAAATGACAGCCGGGACCAACGGCTTAACGTGCTTTCCGAGGCACGGAGGGGTCTTGGTATGTAAAGATGGTCAACCATCCACGGACCAACCGCGGCAAGCGTAGCTTAACCTGATCGATCGACCCGTGCGGCTGTTATTACTGAGCCACAAACCCCACCAATCATCCACCACTATCATCACCATCAGAATACTAGCGCTGCGACACTTATTTCTTAAGTACTGCAGCATAATGCTAGGATAGATAGGAGCCTTTTGGCCTCGTACAGAGACTTTTTGTTTTTATTTTAATTTTACTTTGTTTTTGTTTTTTCTTTGAGTGTTTTTAGTTTATTTTAATGTGTGATCTCCTGTGCGAGTCCCAATAAATACTTTTTCTTTCTTTCTTTCTTTCCGTTCTTATCAGCTGGCTAGCCATTTGTTACTACTTTACTTCTTTTCTTTTTTTAACTACGTTGGTGTCGGCGTCTATTCGAACTGGATGCAGCTGCTTACCAGTACTTTACATGGAGCGACTTCCTATTTGACCTCCACGACCCAGCTACTGATTAACACGATATATCTACAGTGTTAAATTTAATTGACAAGCCAAACCACACAGACGAGAAGGCCGCAGGAATCCGCTGGATGCGGGAAGCGCAGAACCGATCGAAGTGGCGGTGCTTGGGGGAGACCTATGTCCAGCAGGGTCTTTCGACTGAAATTATGATGATGATGATGATATTTCTACTAAATAGGAAGCACGGTTGGTTACAGATTCCGAATGCCTGTACCACAAAATAATAAGAGAACTTTGCGCAAAATATGGAAAAAAATACACCAAGGAGTTGGAGATTAAAGTAAGTGAGGAAGTAATTTTTTACACCAAAAAAAGGAGTGTTATGTTTTCAGGGCTCATGTATGTTTGTGAGTTTCTTTATTCAACCATAACTTTAAACTAACCGATATCAATGTATGTGGTATCGTTAGAAGCGTTGCGTTATCCCGGGTAACACAGGCTCCAAAATTTAAGCAATGTGATGGGGAGCCATGGTTCATAAAAAATAGTTTTTTTTTCATAAAAGAATTACTACTTATACTATCATCGTCTAGAGCTTGCTTAGTACATAACACAAATATATAACAGTAGCTATTCAATATCCCATAGTAAAACTTATAAAAAATAATATCGTTTTATCACGAAAAGGTACAAAAAAAAAATTATTAAAAAACACGCCTGTCTTGTAAAAAAGTTAATTACAAAAATTGAACTAAAAGATAAAAAACAAGCTAAATAATTTTGAACTGAATACCAATCTGTTCATTGCAGTCGGGGGACGGTTCCTCGGAACAATACTTTACAGGTCCCCCGACTTCGCTGAAAATGTATTCAGTTCAAAATCATTTAGCTTGTTTTTAATCTTTTAGTTAAATTTTTGTAATTAACTTTTAAAATAATTCAAAGGGTCGACTTATAAAAGCCTATTTATTAGTCGACCCAAATCAAACTCTTGTAGTGGTACTATATGTACTAGCGACACCAGTGCGACGATATACCTAGTAGACTCCGACAATGCTCCTGAAGAAAACTGGGTAGGAGTACCTGGACGCAAAAGACCTCGCAGCCCAGATAAACTGCCAACTAGCCAAAAAAAACAAAATAAGAAAACTACTGGCTAAGTGCTCTCGTTACTACCTCCAATCGATTTTCTATCCTTGATGACACAAATAATCCTTCTGAAACGTCTCAAAAGCCCATCAATCCGCCTTCATTGTTCAAAGTTAGCAACATTCAGCCACTCTATGACAGCCCCTGATCAGTATGAAATCAAGATCTTCTGCGGGGCATTCAGCCAAAAAGAAGAGAAGTAGCGAAGCGAATTCTATAACTACAAACCCAACGAAGAAAGGAGCTTTCCTTAAACCCATCTACTGACATCAACGAAATAAAAGTGGCTATTGAAGAATTAGACCATAAGGTTACAAATGTCTGGGATTTAAAGGACAGAAAAACCAAAACACCTCTTCCACTGAACTACATAGCTCTCAAACCAAACCATATTATTTTTATTATTTATAAAAACATTAAGCCCCTTCTCCATTGTTGCCTTGTATTTGAACCACCAAGACCAAAACGAGGGATCCCGCAATGTTCCACCTACCAGAGCAACACACTTTATAAAAAATTATCATCCCCACTTGGGGTGCAAGGGACGTACCCTAATTTTTTTTCTTCTAGATTTTATTTTAGCACTTTTGCCGCATGATTAATATGTATATCTATACAAATTACAGCTTTCTAGTACTAAGCGTCTCTGAGCTACAGCGGGGACAGACAGACAGACAGACATAGATGGACATGGCGAAACTATAAGGGTTCCTTGTTTACTACGGAACCCTAAAAAATGGCGGTATAGTCAAATATAGCCGACTTGAAAGTGTTGGCAATAATCATACGCAGAAATAACAAGCGGTATACCATCTAAAGAAACCCAGCCAACAAAATACCTTTTTTTTGTTCCAGGCTGGAAAATCCTCATGGATGTCCTCCGTCCTGGGGCGGGCAAAGGGGTCTGTCAGAGACTTACTGACTAAAAACCACCCTGGTGTTCCCTTTCCACACTTGCACCGGAGGTCATGGGATCTAGTGCGACTGCCGCGATCCGCGAGCCGTACGGCTCCAGCCGTAAAGCTCCCCCCGCGACCTCCAATAGGGGCGCGCGTGGAACACTACACGCCACCACCTCGGGTCCTGCTGTGTAGGGGGCGATGGATGTCCCCGAGTCCGTCGCCCCTGGACCCATTTAGGGTACGCCTGCTGTGGGCTGGGTGAGTGGGAGAGATCTCCCGCTCCCTTTCCGCAGCCTCCTTCTGTGGCATGACTGTTTCGCAGAAGGGTACAACCGCGTCCCAGGACTCCTCACTGCCAACCATCGAGTTGACCATGGCTGGAACCAAAAGTCGCTGCCTACTCCTGAGATGAGGGCACGGCGCGGCCCCTACCAAGCGGCACACTCTGCCAGCATATGCTACGCTGTGTCCTCCCGGCAGTCGATGCAGTGGTGACATCGAGCGTCCGGCTCCCTGTTTATGCGACACAGGTACTTACCGAAGCAAACACGCCCCGAGAGCATCTGCGTCATCTGAAACGACAGGGAGCCGTGACTCTACCCCAGCTGTACTCGACCGCTGGGCTCGAGTACCAGCCGGACCGCCTCAAAGGTGACGACGCTGGCGGTAGTCCCACCATTCCGCCACTAGGGCTGCGTGAAGCTGCAACCGACGCATCTCCATATGTCGCTGAATCAGCCGCTCGCTCGCGCCGGCCAGTACACATGCCGCCTCGTAGGAGATAGTGCGATATCCCCTTATGACTCTGACGGCCATCGCTCTCTGCAGCTTTCGCAGGACAGCGATGTACTAGCCGTCAGATCAGCTGGCCAATTCGGAATCCAATACAGGGCCATCGATCGCACGATCCCCACGTAGAGCCGCTACAGGTGGCGTTAGGGTAACCAACCAACAAAAATAAAAAAACCAACAAAACATCTGCTTCAACCAAAACTAAACCCGTCACCTCACACTAAGGAATTTATGCAGTCACTCATGAACCAGATGATGCGAATGACTACGATGTTGGGAGATCTCATGTCCATGCTTCCAAATTGAATTTAACATTATGCATCTAAAACGCAGATGGCCTGTCACACCACTCAGAGGAGTCAACACTTTGTTTTACATCAAAACAATATTTTCATAATGTTATTAAATGAAACATATTTCACATGAAATTCCTTGGATATAAGCTTATCATACCATACACCCTGATGGGAAAACACATGGTGGATCAGCAGGCTATAATTATCAGAAGCAAATTAAAACATTATGAATCAGTATCGTACTGCAAAGCACCAATTCAAGCAACAACTGCCATTGTTGAAGATTGTGTAAGCCCCGTTACTGTGTCAGCTCTACTGTTCACCGAAACACATTATCTAGCAGGAAGAGATTAGTGAGTTTTCAACACCCTCGATGGGATCATAGCTGGCAGGAATTTCAATGCAATATGCAGCATAGTTATTGGGGCTCAAGATTGACCCTCCCCAGGGACCGGGAGATACTCAAGACTGTTGAGAAACTAAACATAGAAATTATATCAAAAGATAAGCCCACATACTGGCCCACCGACAGGAAAAAATTACCTGACTTAATGGAAGACTTCTGTGATGTCAAAGGTATCTCGAAACATTACTTTCAGTGCCAGAAGAGCTATGACCTGTCTTCGGACCATGCAACAGTCTTATTGACATTATTGGTTAACTAATTTAGACGTTGTGACTGTCTGTCATGTCTCCTAATTAATAACAAAATATTCTATTCTAAATTGTTATTTTACATTGTCTCACGATATTAGGCTCTTACAAATACATTCAATCTCTATTTTATGGGCTGACAGCTCGACGTGTTACCGTAATTAATAACAAAACATCCTATTTCTTTGGAAATGTGAAACCTTTTAGAAATGCATTCCATTTATATTTTATGGGAAACAAACTTTAGACAATTAACAACGGACGGGTCGAAAGCAATAATTTAACAAATTCTAAAGATACGACTAAAGTATTCGATTTCTTATCGCAGAGCACAATAGTAGTGCACATCTGTTTAGGATGATTTGGGCCGCGGGCAAAACCCAAACAGGCCCTTAAAACAATCGAGAAAGGGTACAAAAAAGGCAATAAACCTATTCTGAGTAATTCGGTTGGCATGGGAAAAACACCACGCTCCGGTCGTTTTGGAGATGGAACAGAGGACGAAAAGGGTAGGGCTGAGGGGAGTCGGTGATGAGCCGCGACAGGGTTCGGACGTGATATCTAGCGGGTTAAGTTAGGGAGTTTGTGAAAATACCACGAGAAAGAGCGGTTGAATTAGGCCGGACTAGGAGAGATAGAACTAGGTCGCTAATAATGACACAATGTTACTTTGGAGAGATCGCGATAGTGAAAGTGTTATCAGTTTAATTAATACGTTAAATTGTAATAATAAGTGTAGATTTAGACTAGGTTATATTAGTCAAGTATAATGTAAGTTGTGTGTAAGGCGCGCGAATCTCAGTGAGTGTATCTGTGAACGATTGGGTGAGTGTTTACTATTCTATTCCTCCTTATTCCTTTCTATGACGATCGAGGTATCCTACACCAGCGTTTGGTTCTAGGGGCTCGGAGAACGCCTTCCATTGGGTGTGACATTTAACAAGAGACGGTAGCCTACCCTACCAACAGACTATAGACAATCACAACCAAGACATGACACTTACGGAAGTCACACCGCTTATGGATGGCTGAACCGAATTAATACTCGCAACTCGTTAGGGCCAATTTGAACTATAATGCTACTTTGTAGTTGTCTACGAATACAAACCAACCAAATGCTAGTGATGGTTACCTTATCCCTATGGACTGACTAACTGCAGGATATTTTACATTGCCCTTGATGTATGCACATTCTCCGGGAAAAGGGGTTAGGCTTCACCAAGTTTCCTAAACTGGATTGATAGTTCGTTCTAAGGAACGCTAGGGATTGTGTCTCGTTAAACCACATCTGGCTATCGGCCTCTCACAAATTATCATTAGCGAGACACAACATTTGGATGCCCAGATAGAAACGCTCCGATGCTTGACTTAGTCGCACGGCTGCCGATTACATTGAAAGCATCTTCTAATGGGGGAGATTAAGAGAGTGAGAAGTGACGATTTGGAATAACCACTTCGGCGTATAGCAGGAGCAATTGTAAAGAATTCTACTACCGACTGACGATGCGGTACGCTTGTGCAAGTTTTGTATTGTCTTTGTAACGGGTGATTAGGCCGTTATAAGGGATTATTATATTAGTACGCGCCCAGTGATTACTGGAACGTGTCTCGCTCAATGACAGTTGAACTTCGCAGTACTCTGCCTTAGGATTGAGTAAGACATGACTAGAGCTTAGGGAGCGTGGCTTGTTAGAATCGTAGCAGTGTCCTTAGTGGTCCTATGCGTTCAGGTCTAACAATACACGCGCGACGCTGTCAACTGTTGTAATGCAGTCCCACGTCACGTGGGGTGGGTGTGTAATTATTGTGAAGAAATCCACTAACGTAACTTAGAGTAATATACTCGTACAACGCAAGCGTTACGTGCCACATACACTACATACATACTTTTATATTACTGACATGTCCTCTAACTTTCATAATCAAAAGAAAAGTAGATAAATTAGATTCCTTTCCATAACCTGTGAATTCCCAACCTTATTTTATATTGACATTGTTTACTTGTAATCCCTCCTTGTCCTAACAATCCAAGACGAATGCAACAAGACGATCTTAGACTACGGAAAGATACAGACGTTGGAGTCTAGGCGAGTTAAGTTAGGAGGCTTGGTGAATACCATGTCCGAGTGGGCTGTCGCTAGATAGCGAGTATGAGTTATAGTTGGGTTAAAGCCCCGATTAGACTAATTTAGTACCTAATATAGGGTGCGTGTGTGAGTTTGTTGCGACGACTGGGAGAGTCTTTTATTATAATATTTATCCTAGTCTGATAGTATAATTAAAGTTCTTGTAACTAAACAGACAGAGACGTGTTGCTGGGGAGTTTGTTGCGTCACTTCTTCTCCCCAGCTCAAACACTAGGAAGTGATGACGGGTGGGCGCTTTGGGGCTGTCTATAGATCTTTAAGAGAGTTGATTCACAGCTCTATAAATTAATAATTCTTGAGTTTCAATTCTCAACTCTTATTATCTAGTAATTCTTGAATGTTGTATTCTTTATCACAAACCAATAATTCGGTTAGACTGATATGAACACGTGTCTTGCAGATATGCTTGTTGTGCAAAGGGTGAACTTCCAGGGGTTCGGGAAACCACATCTATCTCATATCCAGTCCAAGGACTGATAGGGACCATGTCTCCTTAAGAGCATGATGCCGACGCAATGCCGCTGAAACTAGCCGCCCCGTTGTTAGACAAGGATGGTCCACACGGTTGCCGCAGGGAAAGCCGCTTCGTCACGCTTATCAGTTTGAAAGAACTGCTAGGGACCAAGTCTCCAAAGAGCATGATGCCAACGTAGTGCCGCTGAAAAGCCGCTTGCGTCACTTTATGGAAGTGTTGCTCTGAGTACTCCAAGTACAGATGTAAAGTATCGTGTGAGTAATGCCTGACCAAATACCTCTTACGCTAGCGTAAGAGTTACTCACAAATCTATATAATAATATACTTAGCATTCTTCTATTATTTATTGTCTTTCTAAACCACATCAAACTTCATAATTATGAATTCCTAAATCTTATTTACTATTTATTTCAATCCTTTCCTTGCTCTATTAACACAACAAGGCAAGAGACAAGGCGTTAGACTTCTTCATATTTGGAATTCTTATCTCTGTCGGTGGGAGAGTGACCAGTCTGGAGACGAGCTCTACAGAGTCGTACGGCGGCGGGGTGCGACTTTTCCTCAATATGAGGAACTGACCCAAACATTCATATTAACAGAATTAGGAAAAACGAAAATTTTATCAGCCTAGGGTCATTTTAGGAACAGTCACAACGTCTATTTTCAAATTGAGTTTGAAAATAGATTAAATAGTGAAAATAGTTTGAGGGTGAGAGCCTGGTGATCCGTCACACGGGATATCCTAGTCTGGACGCCAGTCTCTCACAAAGGATCATATTTTATATTTTTTTGTTAAAACGCTATAATTCTTGTCTCTATGCTTATAACACTATGGACCCTTTGTGAAGAAATAAAAAATAAACATTATCTTAAGTCATTTCAAAGAAACTACAGATACCTGCGTCCTTCCCACCAAAAAACAGATTGGGAAATCTTCAGATCAATGGTGGATCAGGCTTTACGCCTACAGTCAACTTAAAAACAGAAGATGGTAGCGGCAATAGAATTATTTCAATAATTTAGTCCAAAGTGCTGCCTGGCAATCTACTTCCACCAACAATTTAAATAAGAACAAGAGATCTTATTAAAGTGGATAAAATACTTGATATCAAATCAAATTAAAACGTCAAAATTACATAAGACCTTCCCACAAAAACGCCCGCCCTTCACCACTACCTAGTGCTCTAGCTGGGAAGAAGAAGTGGCGCAACAAACTCCCCAGCAGCACACCTGTCTGTTTAGTTACATAAACTTGATTCTATACAAATTATATTCCAAGTAATTAACACTACGAAACACATAACATTAAATTAAATTACTTGCCATATGTTAGCTAGCACGCGCTAATATACCACCAAAACAATGAAATCTGTACTCAAGCAGAAATAAAAATTACAACATAAAAATGTAAACAGAACTTAATACCTAAATAAAAGCCTCCAGGCATAAAGGGCGTGTCCGCTTACATAAGGCTATACCTGTAAATCGAAGTGAGATATGATAAACTAGCACCATCGAAGTAAAATAAATAAACAGTTAATTACTAATAACAATAATAAAACCATGGTCAGCAAGACGACCAGTCACCACAAGCGGCACCCGTTCACGAGCATAACGCAAAGATGCAACCCCCACCCCCCTCACCATATTGGAGGGAAGAAGGCAACCCGAACCGCGATATCTAAGGGAACATGACGAACTTGCTGTCGGTCGCTCAGGCAAGAATAGTATGATCAATTGTCGACCACTTCGATTGCGTAATTACTTATTGCATAACTCATAAAAAAACACATTGTGATGAGTAGATTATGTCACTAATAAATTAAAATACATTGACTTATACAGTCAAATAAAAAATAAACATTTATATGAACTCATATAACCTGTCAGTAGGTAATTCTGGAGAAAGAACATAAACATTGTCTTGAGTTAATCACAGCGACCAACTATTCTTATCGTTTAAGTAGTAATTTATACAATAGAGTATGCATTTGAACAAAGGTTGGATTTTACTTTAGTTTTAAACGTATATAAAGACAAATCTAGCAAAGAAGAGGGTAGCGTTTTATAAAAAATGATACCAAGCCCAACAAAGCCACAGAAAACTTCAATAGCAATTTGTGAGTTCTATCGATAGTCGAGTGATATCGATAGCTCTGTAGTGTTGGTTGGATTTGTCTTGACATGTACCTTACAAGTGAAGGTGATAGAACAGATAATTAAAACAATTCTGACGTACAAATTAAATATCTTCGTATAAGTAAAAATCTTGTTACAGCTTTTAACGAACTAAAAAGTATTATATAAAACTTACGTAAATATATAACTTTAATATATTCTTAAAAGCTTGAGGCTAATCTACATTTACACCTCAAGCTTTTAATATTCAAGTCACGTTAAGGATTCTTAGTGGTAGCCCGCAAAATTCAAACTTTCTTACGTTTTTTTACAATATGCAGGTCAGCGTTACATATAAAGTGGAGGTCTGCCCGGCCTGGGCAGAGCACCGCCGTGTCCTCGTGGAGGCGATCGGCGGCAGAGATCTCTCGCGTCCGGCCCTGGTTCAGGCCATGGTGCGGAGCGAGAGGGCATGGGCAGCCGTCACCTCCTTCTGCGAAGCAGTAATGCTCGCGAAGGAGGAGGCGGGACGGTTGAGGGAAAGGCATGTTTCGCGCCTTCTCGCCCCTAGCCGCCGCAGGAGACGCCCTGGGCGTCGGGAATCCCGGGCGGATTTCCGGCCACCGTAGGCGTCGGCTTGCAGACGGTGAGCAATGGGTAGCTCACCGTCCGGCAAGGACCAGGCCCGGGTCGACGGCGCATCGTATTCCACGCGCGCCTCATAGAGATGTCGGCACAAATGTAGGGGTCCACTAGGGCCGATGCCTGCCGGGGTCGCGGGAAGGTACTTATGCGTCACCGAGTCCCCTGGCAACACAGGCAACAGGAAGGAATACGGGTGGGTTTTAGTCAGTAAGAGTCTGACACACCCTCCCGCTCCGCCCAGAGCGGGAGAAGTTATTTGATGATTTCCCACCCTCAAAAAAAAAAAAGCATTACATATAAAAAGGTATGTGAACAGCGTTTCTGATGATCAATATTAATTATTGAAGCTGATATAATATCGCTTACACCTGAAGAATGCACCAGAATTCTCACAGTGCTGGAAATCGGCCGGAGTCAGCGTGATACAACAAGGACAGTTGGTGTGCCGCTGTTAACTTTACAACGAGTTCTCCGACGTTACGAGGAAACCGGCTCTAACCTACGCAGACCAGGAACAGACAGGGCCAGATATGTACAACAGGACGAAAAGTTCGATACTTGGTCAACACAATGCTTCGAAACCGCTTTCTCACAGGAACTGCACTTACATGCCTCGGAGGAAGTAACCCAAGTGCATGGACTGTCTCCTTCTGCGAAGCAGTAATACTCGCGAAGGAGGAGGCGGGACGGTTGAGGGAAAGGCAAATTTCGAGCCCTCTCGCCCCTAGCCGCCGCAAGAGACGCCCTGGGCGTCGGGAATCCCGGGCGGATTTCCGGCCACCGTAGGCACGGGCTTGCGGACAGTGAGCAATGGATAGCTCGCCGTCCGGTAAGGACCAGGCCCGAGTCGACGGCTCGTTGTATTCCACGCGCGCTTCAAAGAGATCTCGTCAGCACAAGTGTAGGGGTCCACTAGGACCGATGCCTGCCGGGGTCGCGGGAACGTACTAAAGGGTTACCGAGGCCCCTGGCAACACAGGCAACGGAAGGAATACAGGTGGGTTTTAGTCAGTAAGAGTCTGACACACCCTCCCGCTCCGCCCAGCGCAAAAAAAAAAGTGCATGGGCTGAAAGACGACGACTTGTTGAAGTTAATTTAAAACTATTAAGACCTGCAAACGGCCCTACATTGGAGCTTGGGCATCGTATTACGATGAGATTAACACATGCTCGGGACGACTTAAATTGGAGTAGGAGATTGGTCAAGAGTTATATTCTCAGATGAATCAAGATTTATGCTCTATAAAAACGACGGAATAACAAGAGTGTATAGAATACCAGGGGAGCGATTCAAGCAAGCACACATCGAAGAGAAAGTGGCCTATGGCGGTGGATCCGTACTTGTGTGGGCCGAAATTTCTGCAGAGAATCGCACAGAGCTGGTGGTTATAGAAAACAGCACTATATGTAGCGAAAGATACGTGGAAGAAGTACTAAATGAATACGTTGGCCCATTTATGGGAGAAGATGCTCTTTATGCATGACAATGCCCGGCCTTAGATACTTGTGAAATCGTAAATAACCTTCAAGAGGTGAACATTAACTGTATGGAGCGGCCAGCACGCAGCCCAGACCTCAATTCTCAATCGATCGAGCATGCTTGGGATGAGCTTATGTGAACACCGAAACCTCTCCCCGATCACGCTTCTAGAGCTCAAAGTTGCACTCGTAGAGGAATAGTAGAATATTCTCCAACATCGCATAAAAACTTGGTGTACTGTATGCCAAACCGCATAACCGCAATGATGATAGCACGTAGGGGTAATACAAAGTACTAAAATTCAAGAAAATTTTAAAGTGGTAGAAAAAAAAATGCTTTTCTATTTTTGTTATAAGATGAGATTGGTTGTTTTATTGTTGATGTATTTTTTTATGAATACAATACAAAGTGACACATACATTTTATTACGTTCATTTAAGGAACATTTGATTGTCTATTAAACACAATTTATTTCATTAAGCTAGCATTCTCAGTCTCCGAGATACCTGAAGTATCTTTACGTGCCCCTAATTCATTGCTCTCGTGTGTAGATAGTTGTATTAATGATTGTTTTTATTATAAATCTTTACAAAAAAAGTATAAGAATAACGGGGAGCAGTAAGTGACTCTTCTCGACTTCGTAATGTCTTCACACCTGTTATATTGTCCTCTCATGTTTTATCTGATTTTTGATTATTACTTGTCCGATTATTACTCATTAAGCATCACACACATAAGCGTAAGCACAACCTACCTAGTTTTAAAGTACACTCTGGAAGCTATTATATGCATTTAGGAGTCTTTTCCCCAGATGCAGACGTCTTTGTAATAGTTTGTAGCTTCATTTATTAATCCTAGTCAGCGATCGCTTCTTTGGTCTTCCCCTACTCTTATAGCCACCACATTCATACTCAAAACTTTTCTCACGACATGTTCCTCATTCCTCCGCATCACATGCCCATCACTTCGCAAACTATTTAATTTAATGTTTGGTGTATGACTGAGGATTTCGTAGCAGCGCTTGTTCTTCCCAGCTAAAGCACTAGGAAGTGGTGAAGGGCGGACTGTCTTATGTAATTTTTGATGTTCAAACAGTGCTAATTTTCAGCATACATAATTTGAATACCACAATGATTATTGTAATTTCTCGGTCCCCGGCTACTTTCTGAAAATAATATTCCATTGTCTCCATTTTGTCTTGCAGAATTTTGGGGCCACGGACAAGCAGATTTGTGAAAACGTGGTGAAGGATCTTCAGCTAAATATGAGTGCAACTGACCTAGAGCGAGAGCTAAAAGACGTCACAAAAATTAGACTGCCGAAGGCGCCATTGAAGAAAGGTATTAGTATTGCACCTGTCTTCCCCATTTCGGCTATGGCGTTCAATCACAGCGGAGACCAGTCTTCAGCATATTATAGTGCACAAGTGTCTGCGCAGACACAGGTGCACTCTCTGTTCCCTCACTCTCATAGTCCGATATGGGACGGCACTCCGACACCTCCTCCGAGAGGGATCAGGCGCAGGACCAACGGCTTAAAGTGCTTTCCAAGGTCTTCCAAACTCCTGGCTGCTACTACGAAATTCTTTATAGAAAAACCCAATAACATTTTACTCGATCTGGAAATCGAAATCAGGACCCCACCCTCAGCAGTCGCGCTTGCGACCACGAGACCAACAGGGCAATTGAAAGGCAATATATACAGTTTCTAGAGACGGCAGTCCCTGCTAATAAAATTCGTGGCGCCGGAAGTGTGTTTAGCGCATAATTTCCGCCTTCAAAGCCGTCAGTTTCTATACATCATTAGTGCCGTAGTACGAGTAAACGGTGGTTTGTATGGAAATTGTTGACAGTACACCTTTAGTCGCGGCCGTCGGCGCATCTTTATGCTCTGTGTCAGATTTTTTTAGTTATGTTAGACCCATTTACCAACCATGTGTGCCAGCCCATCAAGTTACCACAATATGTCAAATTTTCTCATTCGATTTTGAATTTATCACCAACATTTAACGGTTTAAAACCATTTTTGGTGACTTAATGTGCTGGCGACTGTACAATACGACCGGTCTGAACATAGGCTCTCCGATCTTTCGCGCATATATCTCACTCACACTCGCTTCATGTCACCATTTAGTTCCTGTTATTGCGCAGCCTTCTGCGCAAAGTCGGACGGTCATGATTCATCGGCCGTATTGTAATTGTGTAATAAAATGGTCTGTATAAAATATATACTGATTTGTAAATGGCTTTCAATTTTATACAATATGTAACAGAAACCCTGTTGTTCCTTTTAGGAACGTATACATTTACCTATAAGCAGAACATTGATGAAATTATAATTTAAAAAAATTAAGCATTGGCTAGTCGAGAGGTAAAAATCAAATAACTATTAAAATCGACACATTCCAAAAAATGTTTAGAGTATCTGATTTTACAAGTACATCTTTATTTCGCTAAATAGCCTACGAGCTCGGCGGCTTTCTTTGAATGCGACAAAAGATACCGCCAAAAACTGCCGCCGCGCACGTGCCCCGGGTCGGTACCACGTGCCTACCTACACCACCACCCCACCACCCGTCTCCCTGCGAATCACCTTAGTCAGTCAGTAGTCTCCCGCGCACGTTACTACCGAATGGATATTGTTGATCTACGTAATGAGTGACTTGTGTTTTGTTTACGTAAACGTTGACCATATCTTATTCTAACGTAGAATATTTTAATATGTTGATGTGTCTTCGGAAATGTAACTGCAATTATGCAGAAGCACGCAGACTCTACCAAGAACGTTTTGCGAGTCTACCATTACCGTCGGCGATGGTATTCCAACGTTTGCACATACGTACGTACAATACCGGCAGTGTGCACGGGCGAGACCAACAACGAGCTGACGCAGGCAGACCAAGGACTCGAGACAGAAGTGAGCACGATCCAACGCGAAGTACACGCTCAGTGGGACACGAACTCGGAGTAAACCTTATGCGCGTTAGGAGAGTACTCAAAGACGATGGCCAGCACCCATTTCACTATTGTCGCGTCCAATCACTACTTCCCTCCGACTATGAGCCAAGAAGTGTAGAGGTACAAGGTGGTCATATCGAACAGCAACTCCGTGGCCGTCAAGTAGATATCATAATAAAATAATGCATTAAAATGTAAATAGGTACATCAGGTTTTATGTGACAGACGTGGCGAATTTGTTTTTTTTAACGTAGTGAAGTGTTAAATGTGGTTTTAACAATTATCAATTGTGCTTAAAAGAGTAAACCAAGATTTTCAAAAATTAATTCGTTAAAGTGATACTGATAAACAACAGCTGACAAGGTCACGAACTTGTGTAAAAAAATAGGTAGATATGCGGCGTCGCGCGGCGGTTTGTACCGGCGCGGCAGCACCGATCAAATAGTGTGGCGGGACCGTTCTATCTACTTCTGGTTTCGCGTCATCGCTTCATGCAGAATTGCAGAGGTAACAAATCAATGAAACATTAGAAATATTAATAATTAAATATTTTTTTTTATTGAACAGTTTTTTTTATAAATGACTTGCTTTATCGCTTAGTAAACCGATTCTTAAAACGTAGGTAGAAGGAACAACAGGGTTTTAATTACATATTGTATTCTTTACAAACAAAAACCAACTTTAGCTGTGCTATTATTATACGCCTAAGCGTATAATAAAATGTCAGATTACCATGCCATAACATGTTAACAATGGCTAATTATTTTCCAGGCGACTAAATACTTAAATCGCGACTAACTATATGCTACAAAAAAAATTAAATAACGGGTAGCAAAAATAATAGGTTGGTAGCTACAGTGAAGTTGCATTTTAAGTATAAAATCGTTTGGGTTAGGTCAGGTTAGAACCATAGTGTCGCTAGACGAGGTGGGTAAGATGTTTGAGCGGATAATCGCTGCCCGCCTCGTCGGCCACTTGTGCGGAGAGGGGCCTGACCTGGCCGAGAGCCAGTTCGGCTTTCGGCACGGGCGCTCCACCATCCACGCGATTTCACGGGTGAGAGTCCTGGCGGAGGAAGCGGTGTCCCGGGGCGGGGTGATGTTGGCGGTGTCCTTGGACATCTCCAACGCCTTCAACACCCTGCCCTGGAGCTGTATTCGGGAGGCACTGCGTTACCATCGGGTGCCTTCCTACCTCCGCCGCATCGTCGGGGCTTATTTGGCGGAGAGGTGTGTCACCTACACGGGACGTGATGGCGGAAACCAGCGCCGCATGTCGTGCGGTGTTCCACAGGGCTCGGTCGTAGGACCGCTCCTGTGGAACATCGGGTACGACTGGGTGCTGCGGGGCGAGCTCCAGCCGGGCGTGGACCTGACGTGTTATGCGGACGACACACTGGTCACGGCCCGGGGGAGCTCGTACCGGGAGGCAGCGTTGCTAGCGACGGCTGCGGTCTCACAGGTGGTGAGTCGCATACGTCGCCTAGGGCTGGAGGTTGCCCTCAACAAGTCGGAGGCCTTGATCTTTCATGGCCCCCAGCGGGCGCCGCCGCCGGGATCACACATCGTGGTCGGGGGGGCTCAAATCGCTGTCGAGTCCACCATGAAGTACCTAGGATTGGTGCTCGACAGCCGGTGGGATTTTGGCCCCCATTTCCGGCGGCTGGCGCCCAAGTTGTTGGGCGCGGCTGGGGCGTTGTCAACGCTGCTTCCCAATCTGGGAGGCCCGAGCGCCGCCTGTAGGCGGCTCTACGTGGGGATCGTGCGATCGATGGCCCTTTACGGGGCCCCGATCTGGGCGGATGACCTGACGGCCGGAAGCATCGCAGTCCTGCGGAAGCCGCAGAGAGCGATGGCCGTCAGAGTCATCAGGGGATATCGCACGATCTCCTTCGAGGCGGCTTGCGTACTGGCCGGATCCCCGCCCTGGGACCTCGAGGCGAAAGTACTCGCGTCGCTGTACCAGTGGCGCGAGGAAGCGAGGGCGCGGGGCGAGTGGCTTATGCAGCGACATATGGAGCTGCGTCGGTCACAGCTCCGCGCAGCCCTGGTGGCGGAATGGCGGGACAGGCTTACACGCCCTACCGCCGGCCTCGCCACCATCGAGGCGGTCCGGCCAGTGCTCGAGCCCTGGCTCGGGAGGAGGCACGGCTCCCTGTCGTTTCGGGTGACGCAGGTGCTCTCGGGGCATGGTTGCTTCGGGAAGTACCTGTGTCGCATAAACAGGGAGCCGGACGCCCGGTGTCACCACTGCATCGACTGTCGGGAGGATACGGCGCGGCATACGCTGGCAGAGTGTGCCGCTTGGGAGGAGCCGCGCCGTGCCCTCATCTCAGGAGTGGGCAGTGACCTGTCGCTGCCGGCCGTGGTCGAGGCGATGGTCGGCAGCGAGGAGTCCTGGGACGCGGTGGTATCCTTCTGCGAAACAGTCGTGTCGCAGAAGGAGGCTGCGGAACGGGAGCGGGAGATCTCTTCCGCTCACCCGGCCCGCAGCAGGCGCACCGGGCGTCGGCAGAGGGCAGACAACGCCCTCTTCCGGCCCCCCTAAATGGGTCCAGGGACGGCGGACTTGGGGACGTCCGCCGCCCCCCATCACACTGGACCCGAGGTGGCGGCGCGTAGTGTTCCACGCGCGCCCCTTTCAGACGTTGTGGGGGGGGTTTAAACACCTCACCCCCCCCAGACTTGAGGTGGCCCGCAGAGGCGGGCCGGCACTAGCTGGGGATCGTGGAAGTCGCATTAGATCCCATGATCCCCGGTGCAAGTGTGGGACGGGAACACCGGGGTGGTTTTTAGTCAGTAAGAGTCTGACAGACCCCTCTGCCTACCCCAGGGCGGAGGACATCCATGAGGATTTTCCACCCCGGCAACAAAAAAAAAAAAAAAGGTTAGAACAGTGACCACTAACGCGCAAAGGTGAGCGAGCGAAGCAAGCGTGTCGCAGTAGCGGCCGCCGAGCGTCAGATCCCCTCGGTTGTTGGTGACTCTCAATTACCAAAACAAGAACTCTTCACTGTAGCTGCCAACCTATTATTTTTGTTACCCATTTTAATTATTTTTAAAACCCTAAATCAGATTAGATTTTCGCCGCGTTTAATACATGCCTTTAACAATTAGTCCATTTCCAGGTGTTGAAAGACTTCTGAAGCATCTTTTTAAGTGTGGCGTATTTTTCGCACTGGCTACCAACTCCACACGAAGAGATGTGAGACTTCACCTCGTCACCAAACCTAAAATATTTAGAATGTTCCATCATATGGTAAGTAACCTACACTTACCTACATCGATTGAATATACCTAGGATGGGCAGGTCACTGCGTGGCTAAATGATAGCCGCGCGGGTCGATCGAAGGTTAAGCTACGCTTGCCGCGCACGGTCCGTGGATGGGTGATCATCCATTACTTATCGAAACCCCTCCGTGTTTCGAAAGTCATGTTAAGGTGGATCCGCAGTGGTAGCCCGCGAAATAATTTTTTTTTTTTTAGTTAGTTTTGTTCAATTAGAACAAATCACGTATGGTAAAGTTCTTATGGAACAATTCTAACTTAGAGATGTATTAATGATTCTAATGATTATAATTGGGTATTTTACTATATACGAGAAAAAATCTATAAATATGTTATTGAGATAGTTTAGGAAAAAGGAGTCGGAAAATGTTACTTTTAGTTCATAAAATAACAAAATAAATTTTAAAATTCAATTCACCGTTTTCAGTTTTTCTAATCTGTTAAAAAACACCATGAAATAGTAACCGCCATGTTATTACGTCATACCGCTAGTAAACTAAAACGTGTCAACTGTCAACTGATAGTTAATAGATCAGCGCATTTGTTTACATAATCATTTCAGACTTAATATTATTAATATTATTTTACATGGATTCTTGTGTACGTTGTGAATGTGAGAACGTTGTAGGCTTAATAGACTAGATCTTTTTTTCTTTAGACAGTTTCCTTTTCTCTTTTTTTTTGTTAAGTACTTCTCGACAGGCCTACACTGTTCTCCCATACCTAATTTGTGTAATTTGAAAACATTGTAAAAGCCAATTATTTTTAAAAGAGTAACCGTGGAGTTTCTTGCCGGCTCTTCTCCATAGGAAACGACCAATTGGAACCGTGCACCTAGCTTCTGACGTTTCATAAGTGCCCATGTAGGTTTATGTGAAATAAAAATATTTTGATATTTTTTGATACATAGCCAAGTGACGTCATGACCGCAGAGCGACATGGCGTCCACTGCCTCCAGCGTTTTCGTCAAACTACGCGCGAAATTTGAAAATGATAAATTTAAATGTATTTTTATGGCACTTATCGATTGAATAAAAAAATTGTGATTTTTTTGGGGCATATTAGCAATATAGAATTTAATTAAGACACTTTTCAAAAATGGGTGTTGACCCTACTGCTAATTGTAAAAAGGTTATGAAAATTTCAATTTCGCGGGCTACCACTGCGGATTCACATTAAGCTGTTTGTCCCGGCTGTCCTTCGTAGATCTTTGGCAGTCGTTACGGGTAGCCAAAAGCGCAAAAGTCTGAGAACCCGTCTTACCAAGAGGTATCGGGTTACCCAGTAACTGAGTTGTGGAAGTCCGGTAAGCAGTCGCTCCATGTGAAATACTAGTATGACTGGAAGCCGACCACAACATATTTGGGAAAAGGCAGGCAGATTCATTGGACAGGTCACAACCTAACCTTCCAATTCCGAACTATCTTTACTTAAACCTGTAATAAATATCTACATATTATATCTATAGTTTATAGCCTTTTTTTTTTTGGGTGATAAAAGTTCTCCCGCTCTGAGCGGAGCGGGAGGGTGTGTCAGACTCTTACACTCGTGCTGACATCTCTTTGAGGCGCGCGTGGAATACAACGCACCGTCGACCCGGGCGTGGTCCTTATCGGACGGCGAACTACCCATTGCTCACCGTCCAAGTTTTATAGCTGTGGGGGATTTACTCTGTGGCTCGAAGTTCGATTTAAGGGCGCGTTTTCGTGACTACACCACGAACGCGCGGCCACCGAGAGGCTGCCGCGTAGCTACCACGCAGCGCTCACTCAGCTGCTAGCGTGTCCATTCTATAGTCCGCAGTTCATCTGTTTTCACTGCGGCATTCAGACGTGTTTACCATGTACTAAAACTGTGAATAAAAATGAAAGAAAACATTAGGTGCATCCTATTTTAGCTCATCGAAAATAATGTGGTGAGTCTTGTCCCACAAGACATCCCTCTCTTCTATTTACGAAATTAATTCTTCAGCGGACATCGTACTTCAAGGTAATGTGCATCCGTCTCGTCCGTGTCGCAGCGGCTTCAAACAAAATGGAAGGACGCACTAGTGACGTGGAGTTGTCGCGAGTGCTATACTATACGTTTGTATACTGAGTGGAGGCTGCGCGGTCACTGTTCGGTGACTGCGCGTACGCGGTGTTTCAGCTGGATTTCAAAATACGCTATATATTACGATAGTCATAAGACCCAAAATTGTAATAACCTTTGGGAGTAGATACACGCGACGCGCGTAAATCTGCGCGCGCATAAAACGCGTACATCGGTATACGCGGCCTAATTCGGAAATACGAAGATTACCGAAACGCATACTTTTCTGTTTTAACTGTAACTATAGGTTTGCGCCGGCGACCCTGATGTGGATCGCGGGAAGCCATTCCCAGACCTCTATCTGATGGCCGCTGCCAAGTTTCCAGACAAACCACCGCCTGTTAAGGTATTTAGAACAAGTTGGTAATAAACATAATCAGCCTATATTGTACCCACTGCTGGGACACATGCCTCCTCACTGTGATAGGGTGTGGGCCGTAATCCACCACGCGAGCCCAGTGCGGTATGGTGGGTGTCACATGTCTTCAAATGTATGGTTTTATTACATGCCGGTTTCTTCAATTTCAATTAAACAATATCTGGGTTCGAACCACAACCTACGACCTACCACAACCACCCTTATCACCACTGGGCCATGCCACCACAGCTTTTCAGTTGGTAATAAAACTTGTGTTCACGATTCATGTGATTTCAGAAAAGTTAAGTACTCAATTTTAACATTTTAATTAAATTTAACACAATTTAAGAACTATGAAATTGTTCTTAATTGATAAATGTTAGTATACGATTGACGAATACCTGAATGACGAATTAATTTAGAGTTACAACTAATAGCATTGACATTAAATCATTTTGACATTTTAATTATTCCTCATTTAGGTCTGACATAATTGAGTATTAAATAATATGTAATTGTTCAATTTATTTTCTAATTTAATATCATAATTATGCATGATTTTCAAATATTTTTAGTTAATTTTAATTTATAATCATCAGCGATATGATTATAAATTAAATCTCTGTTCATCAATTATAAGATCTGTATTTCCTTACATAAGTAAAAAATAAATAAAATAAACACATGAATTTTAGTTTCAGCTACAATTATAACTTTGATAGATAATTTTTCAATTTTAAATTGACGTATAATATGTGTTTTTTTTGTCAGTGCCTCGTCTTTGAAGATTCGTTGGTTGGTTTAGAAGCCGGGCTCACAGCAGGAATGCAGGTAAAACATTATAATGTTACCAACATTCATATTATTAGAGGTTTTTGTGGTGGAGTTTGTCCGGGGAAGTATATTTGAACTCGCACCTAATTACTGTACCATTCTAAGGTTGAATGCCACTTGCACGTTAGGTCTATTTTTGGTCTAAGACCAATGTGGCAAACAGATAGTTTCAACCTTAGTAAAGTTTCAATTAACTGGGTGTTTTTGTCACATGAGCAATTCGACGTTACCTACTCGTATTTCTGCCGCCAAGCAGCGTTGTTAATGTCCAGTTTGAAGTTTGTATTTTACATTTAACACAAATTGTAAAGACTAGTTGTATCTTGTAGAAAACTTGTCAAAAAATATTAAAAGTTGACAATACAATGTCTGAAATAATGACAATACATGTACCTATGTAAGGTACATCTTAGTAATGGCGGTGGTAATGGCTTGTGGTGACTGGTCGTCTTGCTGACCATCGTTTTGTTATTGTTATTAGTAACTGTTTATTTATTTTATTACGATGGTCCTAGTTTATAATATGTGACTGAATTACAGCGATAGCTTTATGTAAGCGTTTTTTTTTTGTTGGTATTGTGCATAAATGACTAATAATTTAATGTTTTGTGTTGTGCGTAGTGTAAATTATTTTGCATACTATTAAATAGAATCCAGATTCTTTTCTAACTGAGCAGTCAGCTGTACTGCTGGGGAGTTTGTTGCGCTACTTCTCTCCAGCTAAAGCACTAGGAAGTGGTGAAGGGTGGGCGTTTTGGGGGACTGTCATATGTAATTTTCACGTTCGGAAAAGTGCTGATTTTCAGCCTAGTTTGAATGACTTTCGATTCGGTTTTTTGATCTATACATATTAATACATAACATAACGTCAGGCCTTGTTTACCCAAAGGGTTGGGCAGAGGTGTAAGGGTTTGGGTGATGTGAGGTGTACATACATTATTATAAATTAAAGTTGCTTTTCGTATATGCCTGTGACCCCGGTCCAAATCCGTTTCGTAGTTTAGAAGATAACCGTACGGATTTTGATAAGGGTGTCACCAAGTCGTAACAGCCGTGCGAAGCAGAGGCGGGTCATTATTGTTTTACAAACGATGTTTTTGACAAGTCCTTTCGAAAACAAGTAATTATCATAAATTGTATAACTTGTTGTAGGCGTAAACGGGGGGTAAATAGTTACAACGCTACAAGGTTTTTTTTCCAGACAAGCGTTTTACTTTGTGTAAATTATTTCATCACCACTGCTCTCAAAATGGTGAAGGAAACAGCGTGAGGAAACCGGCATGTTCTAGAACCAAACATTCGGAGATCTACCAAGCCGCACTGGGCCCGCGTGGTGGATTACGGCCTCTCACAGAGAGGAGACCTGTGTCCCAGCCACTGCTGGCCTATAATACCAGCCTATAATGTTCCCACTGGAACATTATAGGCTTAATCACTTAATCACCAGGTAGTGTTGACTCCACCCAGAAGTCTGCCGATGAAAGATTGTGCTGCTGCGACTTTGGTGCTCAAATCCCTTTTAGATTTCAAACCAGAGTTATTCGGACTCCCTCCTTTCACTAAACACGTCAAAAATAAACCAAAAATTTCTAAATTCTGAGGCCCGCTTGCACCACACATCATTAAGGGCTAATTTTACCAACAAAACGCGGTCAGCATATTTAAACCGCACGCAAGAGCTGTCAGTGTCACCATTGTTGTAAAATATTAACACAGAGCTCTTGAACGCAGTTTAGACGTGCTGATCGCGTTCAGTTTCATTCATGAAATTGGCACTAAATCGTCGCCGTGCAGCGCAAACCTCGTGATTGCAATGAACGTAATTTTACAGGGGATTTTAAAAACTGTCTGAGATATGGCCATCATGACGTTGCCTGAGGTTATCATTACATCCAATGGAAGGCATAAGAACAACTTTAAAGCTGTGCATATTTGCCAACTATGTTGGGGTCGGCTTCCGGTCTAACTGGATCCAGCTGAGTACCAGTATTTTACATGGAGCGACTACCCATCTGACCTCCACAACCCAATTATAGGGCAACACGATACTTGGCAAGTCTGGTTGTCAGGGTTTTGGGCTTCTGACTACCCGTAACGACTGTCAAAGATCTACAAATGACAGCCGAGACCAACGGTTTAACGTGCTTTCTGAGGCATAGAGGGGTCTCAATATGTAATGAATGGTCACCCATCCTCGAACCAACTGCGGCAAGTTTAGCTGTTCCTTCTATTGACCCGTGTGGCTGTTATTATTTAGCCACGAGCCCCACGATGAACGTTATTTTACAGGGGATGATAAAAACTGTCTGAAAAAAGGCCGTCATTGACGTTCCCCGAGGTTCTCATTATCATCAATAGAAGCATCTTAAAACTGTACCCGTTTGTTCTAAGTATGCGTTTCAAAAGTGTCTACCCAACATCATTATCTGCCTGCCTTAGACTGTCAGTATAACCGGATGCAATGAATTTGTGGTACAAGCGAGCCTCAGGGTGAATTTGTGGTGCAAGCGAGCCTCAGGCTGAAATTATGTTGCAAGCGAGCCTGAGGGTGAATTTGTGATGCAAGCGAGCCTCAGGATGAAATTATGTTGCAAGCGATCCTCAGGGTAAATTTGTGGTGCAAGCGAGCCTCAGGGTGAATTTGTGGTGCAAGCGAGCCTCAGGGTGAATTCGACCAAACTTTTACACGTCTTATCTGCCAAAGAAATTTTGACGTTTGACAGTTTTTTTATGGAAATAAACTAGCCAAGTGATGTCGGACCACTCACAATTAAAGGTCCATAATTGGGATAAATTTATCCCAAGAACAAACTTAACATTATAGTTGAAGAACATGTTCCCCCGTACATTCTAACTGCAAATACAAGTTTGTACGCACAATATTGATTGATTTACCATGTTAGTTTAATACCATAGACTTCTTATAGTTTTGCTGTAATCTATAAGAATAGAAATATTTACTGTATTTTTTTTTTCACAATTTTAGGCTTAGCAGTTTCGGAGATAAAGGGGGGATCAATTTTCATCATTTTTTTTTAATAACTTTAAAATTAATTAAGGCTCGTGCAGAGTGGCGCGATATCGCGGACGCGACAGGCAGCGCTGTACTTTCCGTGAAGTTTTCATAGTAGATTCGGAATAAATCGACTGTGACAGACAGACAGACAGACTCACGAGTGATCCTATCAGGGCTCCGTTTTCCTTTTGAGGTATGGAATCCTAAAAAGTGTAAAAAAAAATATTAATTATTCACAGGATAACAATTCACTGATCAAACTCCAGCGTCTGATGGTATATCTTAGTGCAGTCAACCTCAAAAGCAAAGATTCATATAATTGTCTACAATCTATGTTCCTTAATATTGTGCAACAAAACACACATTACACATACAAATTTGGGTTCTTAATAACTGTAGCTAATAAATACATGTCGAGGCTGACTGAAAAGGAGCCATCACGTAGGTACCTAATTACCTAGTCGATAATTCGGTCGTTATACAGCATGCGGGGACTCCCCGCAGGCGGGGTAATAACTAATGACAGTCTTAAGTCACTAACGCGGTCGGTACACCGTCAGCGGGAAATCTCCATAGCCCGCTAAGGAGATTTCCCGCTGACGGTGTGACGCAGCGAAAATTGAAATTTATCGGTAAAAAGCGTGCGGAGACTAACACCCATAGAAAATAATCCTAAAGTGCGGTGCAGGTTCTCCGTACACCGCAAACGATCGCGACTAATGAAAACGGTTCCTCGAATACGGGCCCTATGACATTATTTATAGAAATCTCCAGCACCGTGGGATGCCGGCCCTATCGACTAATGAAAACGGTCGATAGGGCTCGTATGCGGGGACGCATACGAGCCCTGTCGACCAATGAAAATGAGTATTGATATTGGCAAAATGCTGGCGGCTCTTCTACAAAAGCCATATTTTGGCTACATTCGAACAACTTGTTCGATCAACCTACTATTTCAACTTCGAATAAAAGTTTGATCGAATTTAGACAAAGGATTTTATCAACAGCTTGTAGCCAAAGGATTTTATCAACAGCTTACGTAACTAGTCCTATTATGAGTACAAAGGAAAAACGGAACCCGTATAGGATCACTCGTGTGTCTGTCTGTCCGTCTGTAACAGCCGATTTGCTCCGAATCTACTGGATCGATTAAGTTGAAATTTGGTATATACGAGTAGTCTATAAGAAGTCTATGGTCACTCAATATTGTGTGTACAAACTTACATTTGCAGTTGAAATGTATGGGAACATGTTTTTCAACTACAATGATAAGTTTGTTCTTGCGATAAATTCATCCGAACTACGGAACCTTTCATTGAGCATGGTGCAACACGCACTTGGCTGGTTTTTTATATTTTTTTGTAAGCTGGCAACACTTTCCGCCATCTTTCATACGAAAGTTAACATGTTTTTTTACGCCACATGTACCAATAATAAATTCTTTACGTCCGTACTTAGTTATTTTATTTACATTATGCAAATAAGTTTTTTTTTTGCAAAAGAACAAAGAGTGTCAGTGATTGTACTATCGGCCAATCTTCCGCATGCTCACCTCTAAGGCGATAATCGTATAGCACGGCTCACGACTCGATCGCCCGATGCAAGCGTTTTGGCCAATGGGATGCATGAAGCGTATTTTAGCCGTGTTTGTATTAATGTAATTATGTATAGTGTGTGTGACAGTCACACTAGGCGCGTACTATGCTCACTTGTTTGTAAGACATTTTTTTAATGGGCACGGCCAGCGAGAGCGCTTTATGAATTGTTATTGTTGACAAGAAGTAATTTCGTACTAATATCTTCCGTTTGGTTTAGAAAATGTATTATTGGTATTGCTATACGCGTACCCTAAAAAAACTTTATTTAGCATTTTTGTTTACCACTTTGCCAAATTACAGCTTTCTAGTAAGAGTCTGTGAGCTAAGCCGGGGACAGACAGACAGACAGACGGTCATGGCGAAACAATAAGAGTTCCTTGTTGACTACGGAACCCTAAAACGAAGCAAGTTACGTAGTTTTGTTAGAAATTGTCATTTGCTATCTCTTTCTTTTATTGCTGTTTTGATTAAAATAGCAAAATTACTTACAGTAGTATTTGAACCATTACTTGGCGCAGTTTATACAATGTTATCAGATTTTTTTATTATTGCTGTCGCAACTTTTGCAACTGCAATAAAAATAAGTTCATTATCTAAGCACCATTGTTATTCAGTGGGAACGTCAGAACATCTGGTTAAACAATAGATCGGCTTTATAGAACGGCCATAAAATACGGTCGCAAAAAATTACGAAATATTTCTTCAACACACTTGCTTGTAAAGTGACTCAGAAATTCAGCTTATTATATAGAAGTATTTTTACTTTACATTTCTTTTTTCAATATACGCAGTTTTTGTCCAAAAACAATGAATATTTTTGAGAAAAAAAAATTCGTTACATCAGATAAATCAATCATCAAAATTATCATCATTTCATAAAATTATATATTTTTCACTACATATTAACCTTAATTTGCTTATTCAAAACATTATTTTGTTTATTATATTTTTTATATAGGCTGTTTAGCGGTTTTTCCAGCGCCTTTATTTACACCTGCGGCGCGCGGGACAAACAAAACAAGCGCGGTATTTTCCAGAAATACTTGTTAACGTTTTCATTGTGTGGTTAATTATTATCAAAAATGTTGACTTCAATTAGGAAAGAAGAGCGAAGAGCAACGCGTAGATTTAACCCCCCGGAAATACTAATCTAGGCACGAAACGCTAGTGACAGCCTGTTGCCTGCAAAATCTAGAGAGAAATACCTAGCGGCGTACGAAACTAATAACAATACCAGTCTCTTTTTTTCCTCTCAAGTTGAAAACCGTCGTATGAAACGCGCACACACTCGACTCCCTTATCGTGCTCGCTCGCCCTCGGCTCGCGCGAATAATAACGGCTCGTGCAGTGAGTAACCAACATACCACACATATTTATATTTTTTGTTACACGCCCTATACTCACACAAATTCATATTGTCTCTAATTGGACGAAACCAGGAAGGGGTGTGGTTTGTCACTAGCTGCGCTTGCCGCAGAAATATTTTCTAAAGTGAGCATGCTTAAGTTTTGCCAATAGTACGACATTAACCTACTTATAATATACACAACATCACGCCTTGTGTCCCTGAATGGCTAGGTAGAGATTTACCTATAGTGCACCCACATTCCGCCAGTTATGGTGAAGTCCCATGTAATAGGGTAGCCCCCTATTACATGGGACTTCACCATAACTGGCGGAATGTGGGTTGTGTGTTGTGTGTAGTAGTGGATTTTTTTGTAAGCTGGCAACACTTTCCGCCATCTTTCATACGAAAGTTAACATGTTTTTTTACGTCACATGTACCAATAATAAATTCGTTAAGTCCGTACTTAGTTATTTTATTTACATTATGCAAATAAGTTTTTTTTTTGCAAAAGAACAAAGAGTGTCAGTGATTGTACGATATTAACCTACTTATAATATACACATAACATCACGTGTGTCCCTGAATGGTTAGGCAGATATTTACCTATAGTGCACACATTCCGCCAGTTATGTTGAAGTCTCATGTAATAGGGGGCTAATACCATCAACCGGGCACCAATCCAGACCCCGGGTTGCTACTGAGAAAATCCAAATTGAAAAACCCAATAACACTGTGCCCGACCCTGGAATCGAACCCAGGACTAATGCTCAGCAGAAGCGCTTGCGACCATTAGAACCACAAGACCTACTTATTTATAATTTAGGCGGACATAATACTTCATTACTTTTTTTTAAGTTAGTGGTTTACTGGTCACAGAACAAGCTATTTAAAACGCGGAATTGTATTTTTTTCAATAGTGAAATTATCATAAAATGTATATTCAATTAGAGGTCAGCTACTTGTGAATAGCAACACAGTTTGGTTTTTGTGCTCTTTCTGAAATGCGCCCCGTTTTGTAGGTATAGTTAGTCAAGAACCCAACGTCAATTTGCCGTGTTATACCCATTTTATACAACTGTCAAAGTATGACTTACTAGCACTTTGCCCGCTTCACTCACACCGCGGCTTTTTTTTTTTGACAATGGCATCTCGTAGTTGACTTTGAGAGGTCGTCACTACTCAACCGGACTATCCTGTGGCTGCCTTAAGTGGACTCAAAGCCTCCAGACAGGGGCGAAATTCTCACATTACTAAGCGACTGCACGCTAAGGGCACCCGCTGTGGGGTACGGACCTCGGCTTAGGGCGTCGCTGGGGAAGGACAGCAAGGTGGGACAGGCTGGATCTGAACTGAATTATTATTAATCGGGGAATTTAAAGCTGCTGCGGCGCGGGCTGGTACTTCGTCGAGCAAGGGTCGGGGGGGACCGCAGCATTGTTCTTACATTTAGCATTTTATACCCGTCGTAACTGCAAAAACGAAAGGTCCGATTCGAATAATAGAGAAGTTTACATGTACAGTCGCCAGCAGATTAAGTTAGCACAAACTGTGAAATTTCTCAAAATGATTTTAAACCTTAAAATGTTGATGGTTTAGTTCAAAAATGAATGAGGAATTTGACAGTGTGTGTTAACTAGATGTGCTGGCGACTGTACATGTAAACTCCTATGTAAATTACTCGAATCGGACCTTTCGTTTAGAAGTTACGACGGGTATAAAAATGCTAAAAGTAAAAACAATATTTAAGTATTTGAAACTATTTTGTTGGATAAGGATTAATATCATGATACAAATGTCATCAGCTTTCCATCCTATTTTTTTTTTTTCATATAACTTCTCCCGCACTGGGTGGAGCGGGAGGGTGTGTCAGAGTCTGACTGACCAAAACCCACTGGTGTTCCTTCCGTTGCCTGTGTTTTGATTGACAAATTTGAACAAAAACAGTTATTGTGACTTAACTATAATATTTAGACACAGCCACGCGTATTTTTTGAGGGGTATTGATGAGTAGGTTCTATTAACACGTAGTACATTATTTTTTGGGGGTGTAAGACAACCGGACTCCCCAAATGTCAACCTCACCTGCACGCGGTACACCCTGCCACTGACGGACGAGGCGCTGACGACCGGCCGATGGCGGTATAACCATCCAAGAAGCCAATCTAAATTCTCCAGAGCGATGACGGGCAGCAGCGTCATCCGTGCGAAAGGATTGGCACTGCGGTCACCAACCCGCTTACCCAGCGTGGTGACTATGGGCATTAAAAACCTCCCAACATGAATATAGTGCCAAAACAACGGCCCCCAGTTCCCGGTGGTCCCGCTATTCCTGGTAACGGCGGGACGGGGGGTGCGAAGAATCCCCGGGCTACGGCAGGCAACCAACGACGACTACATCTGGCGACGTACAATGGACGTTCGATGAGGCTGGACCATCACCTTGCCGAACTCGAGGTAGAGTTAGGTCGCATTAACTGGCATATACTGGGGTTATCTGAAGTCCGAAGACAGGGGGAGGACACGATAACCCTGGAGTCAGGTCACCTATTCTACTTCCGCGAAGGTGATCTCCCAAGGCGGTGTCGGCTTCCTTGTCAACAAGGATCTCACTAGCAGCGTTGTGGAAATCAGTAGTGTGTCGACACGGGTAGCGTACCTTGTACTGAAACTCACTGACAGGTACTACCTGAAGGTGTTACAGGTATATGCGCCGACTTCGACATGCTCTGACAAGACAGCCGGGGCCATGTACGAGGACATTGCCAAGGCAATGCACAGTACGACAAAGGCCCACTACAACGTTGTTATGGGTGACTTCAATGCCAAAGTGGGAGTACAAGGATGCGGCGAAACGAAAGTTGGACCGTTCGGTTTGGGGCGCAGGAGTCACAGGGGGCAAATGCTGGTCAACTTTTTAGATTCTCAGGGGCTCTTCTTGATGAATTCGTTCTTCGAGAAGAAGCCCCAAAGGAAGTGAACCTGGCAGAGCCCCGATAACGTGACAAAGAACGAGATAGACTTCATTATGACGGATAAGAGGCACATATTTACAGATATCTCCGTGATTAGCAGGTTTAATACCGGAAGCGATCACAGGCTTGTTCGAGGCACGCTAAATATCAATTTTCGAGCCGAGAGAATCCGAATGACGAGGCCTACTCTCCGACCTACGCAGCTTTAAGCCGCTCTAGGATCCGAGAAGTTCCAACTGGAACTTCAAAATCGATTCGCCCTACTGGAAACCACAGGCACTGTTGATGAGAAGGCCCGCAGACTTTTCCCGTCACAACATAAAAGTAAAGTGTCCAAACTTTCCTCGGAGACTGTCGGACTTATGACGCAAAGACGAGAGTTACCATCCACGCCGCCGCCTTTGTCAGATAAGAGGGCCTTAAACCTAAAAATTAGAAAGCTGACACGTCGCGACCTTCGGTGCTCTAACACTCGCGACATTATGGTCACGATTGAGCAGAACCGAGGGTCGAAAGTGTTCACTCAGCAATTAGGGAGGCCCCATCTGACGAAACTGAAAACTACGGATGGTAGGATCGTGACTTCGAAGTCCGAGATACTCGAGGAAGTCGGGGATTTCTACGGGCACTTGTACTCAACGCGGATGGCGAAACCAGCGGGGCATAGTGAAGATGACCATCGAGCCGAATTAACGCGCCACTACACGGAAGACATCCCGGATGTCAACCAGTGCGAGATTAGGGCGGCTCTCGAGCAGCTAAAGAACAACAAGGCACCTGGTGATGACGAAATAACGACAGAGCTACTTAAAGCGGGCGGGGCTCCAGTCCTGAAAGAGCTAGCGAGTCTCTGCAACTCCGTCATCCAAGAAGGCACAACGCCGGAGGCGTGGAGCAAAGGTGCGGTGGTTCTGTTCTTCAAAAAAGGCGACAAAACCTTGCTGAAGAACTATAGACCCATCTCACTTCTGAGCCACGTTTATAAGCTGTTTTCGAGGGTCGTCACGACGAGACTTGACGAGTTCCAGCCACCAGAACAAGCCGTTTTTCGAAAAGGCTTCAGTACAGTGGACCACATCCATACTGTTCGGCAGATTGTACAGAAGACCGAAGAGTACAACCAGCCGCTGTATATGGCATTTGTGGACTACGAAAAAGCCTTCGACTCCGTCGAAATATGGGCAGTTCTGGCCTCTCTGCAACGATGTCGAATTGACTGGCGTTACATCGAAGTATTGAGGTATTTGTATGACGCTGCAACGATGACTGTCCAAATCCAGGATGAAAAAACCAGCCCTATCCAACTGCTCAGGGGGGTGAGACAAGGGGATGTGATATCCCCGAAACTTTTCACCAATGCGTTGGAGGACGTGTTTAAGACGCTGGACTGGACTGGGTAGGGTATCAATGTAAACGGCGAGTACATCTCACACCTTCGTTTTGCCGATGACATCGTCATAATGGCAGAGACGCTGGAACAGTTAGACCACATGCTGCACAGCCTAAATGGAGCCTCTCGGCGGGTTGGCCTCGGCATGAATTTGGACAAGACGAAAGTCATGTACAATTCGCACGTCTTGCCGAGTCCAATCCACATCGAAGGGTCGCTTCTCGAAGTTGTGAAGGAGTACGTCTACCTAGGACAAGTTATCCAGCTCGGTAGACACAACTTTGAGAAAGAAGCCGACAGGAGGATTCGATTGGGTTGGGCAGCGTTTCGAAAACTTCGTCAAGTGTTCTCGTCGCCAATCCCGCAGTGTTTGAAGACTAAGGTCTTCAACCAATGCGTCCTGCCCGTTATTACATACGGGGCCGAAACGTGGACACTAACAGTCGGGCTGGTCCACAAATTAAAGGTCGCTCAGCGCGCCATGGAGCGGGCTATGCTCGGAGTTTCTTTGAAGGATAAGATCAGAAATGAAGTTATCCGGAAGAGAACCGGAGTTACCGACATAGCCTGCAGAGTCAGCAAGCTGAAGTGGCAGTGGGCTGGCCATGTGTGTCGAAGGACCGATGGCCGGTGGAGCAGACGAGTCCTGGAGTGGAGAACGCGTATCGGCAAGCGTAGTGTGGGACGCCCCCCAGCTAGATGGACCGATGACCTTAAAAAGGTGGCTGGGACAGACTGGATGCGGAAGGCGGAGGACAGGGTGTTGTGGCGCAGTCTGGGAGAGGCCTATGTCCAGCAGTGGACTGCTATAGGCTGAGTTGATTGATTGATTGACATTATTTTTTGTCGCAGCGCACTCCACTAATAGAATTTTTCCCTGAACGTCGCTTCTCATAATGTCGCTCCTCAACAGACGTCTTGCTTGCATTCCCATTACATCGCTCTTCACCTTACTGTAAGTCCCACAACGTCGCGCCTACTTATGGTAGACTTATAGGGATTTTTTTGTTACCTTGGGTTACATTATTGTAATTTTCGTAGGGATCTCTAATTATTCTGAAAATAAAATACAGCCCATGTTATTCGCTGATAATGTAGCTTTCTATAACCATTACAAACAAACAAACAAACAAAAAACCAAATCTTTATCTTTATTCTTTAGTATAGATGCGTTGTGATTTGATTATACGGATAATTTAAGAGGCCGACAACAGCTAAAGCGCGGTCACTGTCGGACTGCATAGAAAAGAAAGAGAAGCGCGATGACACAACGCTGGTAAATTATTGCAAAATATGAAGCAAATATCTATTTACAAATAAACTATTGATTGTATAAAAAAATTAAAACACTATTATGCTAATATGTTGCTTGTAGAATAATATGACAAAAAATCAGAATGATTGCATGTATGGTGTATGTACCTATAGTTTTTAATCGTTAAAATATTTTTTTGAGGTATTTTCGTGTTTTTTCATTATTATATCAAATTAGTTGTATTATGTTTACAACACACTATCTACGTAGCATATATCCTGAAGAATATCATATATTTTTCTGATTTTGTTTACTGCAGTGGATCATAAACTTTTAGGCATTATAAAACTTACAAAATTTGCGTTTAGGTCCTGTAGTCCCCTTAAGTTGGTTCCCCAATTTTCTTAACAATTACCTAATTAGCTAATCATTTAATTTACTAGGTACCTAGTGTAAATAGTTAGTTGTTTTAATGTATATAAGCATTTGAATGAATCTATACTAATATTATAAAGAGGTAAAATTTGTTTGTTTGTAAGTTTGTAATGGCGGTAATCTCTGGAACTACCAGTCTGATTTTGACATCACGGTACGATCCTTAACCAAAAAAAAAAGTCAGAAAGAACGCTTAGCGTAAACGAAGTAATAGCGCGGGCAGGCGATGCAATGCGATGCAGTGGGTCGGGGAAACAATAATTTCACGCGGACATAGTCCGGGCAGAAGAGTAGCTTCTGAAGATTAAATAAAGCTAATTATTTAATAATTAATTTCACTGACTTAATAGTTGTCTACCTGTATTGAAAAGTACGAGTAGCGTAGCCGTCGTGTCACCGCGCTCCAGTCTTGGAGTGAACCGACTCATATTAAGTAACAAGTAAATAAAAATACTGCAATAAGAAGTTGGTAATTGCTCAAAGTACAACGGTACACGAGCACTAATATGTATGCACTTAGCAGCCATTTTTTCGCGGAATAACGACTGCAACATTGAGGTAAGACCTATTTCATAATAGCATGGGTTATAAAATACCTATCATGTTCGTAACGACATAAAATTACAATCAACACGGTAGGAGAAAATAACTTTTAAAAGTCGCTAAGTGTACCTACGAGGGCGGCACTGAAAATTTCGGGAATCAAGGAAGTGACACAACATTACTTTTTAAAAATGTAGGTATTTATTGCTTTTCGAAGTATTCTCCACGAAATTTGACACATTTTTGCATACGATGGAACCAATCATTGAAGCAACCATTCCATTCGGAAGTTGGGGTCTCCAAAATGGCCGTTTTGTAGGCGTCCACAGCTTCTTCAGGTGATGAAAATCTCTGTCCACGCAATTTATTCTTTATTTTAGGGAAAGTATAGAAATCATTAGGGCTTAGGTCGGGGCTGTACGGCGGATGGTCTAATAATTATATGTTTTCTTGCTCTAAAAACTCTTTTGTTCTGTGCGCGGTGTGAGAACTCGCATTGTCGTGATGGAGGATGATGCGGCGGTTGCAGTTCTCTTTACGGAGTTCAGATACGACCTGTGGCAAACAAATGCTAGCATACCATTCTGCATTAACCGTTCTTTGTCCCTCAAGAGGAATAGTCGTAACATGGCCGGTTTTGGAGACAAACGTGGCCACCATTTTTTTTGCAACACTCCGTGAACGAACAATTTTTGTTGGCTTTAACTCATTTTCGAACACCCAAACTCGTGACTGGTTTTTTGTTTCGGGTTCGTACGCATATATCCAGAATTCGTCACCTGCTACGATGTTGTATACAGCATTTGAGGATCCTGCGTGGAATCTTTCGAGAGTTCTGACGCACCAAGTAACGCGAGCCGCTTTTTGCTCTTCACAGAGCGAATGCGGTATCCATCGGGAAAACAATTTTTTTACACCTAAATGTTCATGCCCATGCATGTTCATAATTATTTGTATTTGACTCATACCAATGTCTAAAGTTGCCTGAATTTCGCGGTATGTCACATGTCGATCTTCCTCAATCAGCTTACGCACAGCATCAACGTTTTCTTGGGTGACTGCAGTTTTTGGACGACATTGACGGGGATAATCACTGAGCTTGACACGTCCACGTTGAAATTCAGCAAACCAGCGATAAATTGTGTTTTTGGATGGGGCTTCATCGCCAAATGCAGAAATCATCCGGTCAACACACTGTGTTTGTGTTAAACCACTTCGAAAGTCATAATAAATCATCGCTCTTGAATTTTCTCGAGTCAATTCCATTTTCTCAACGACTAAACAAGTTTGACAAAACCTTGTAACAACGCCGAGAATCTTTTTTTAAATAAATAAATCGTCGGTGATATTCTGAAACCGCGGAACTAACAGTGTTTAAAACCGCGTAAGGTAGGTGCAGTGAATTTTATAGGAACGAGGAAAAACGTAATATTTACTAAACCACTTGACTTTCTATTGTTTAAACTTTTAAATTGATAAATTCCTCTTAATATTGTAGGCATTACTTATGTAAAATATATATTAATGAATTAGAAAATAGGAAATCTCGATTTTGCTACTTTTGTAAATACGCGATTTTAAACACTGTTAGTTCCGCGGTTTCAGAATATCACCGACGAAATGGTATTCGATTTTTAAAACCAAGGAGTTTTCAATTAAAAAGATTTTAATATGACAGGAACAGTGGAAATATTCCATTCCCGATACTTTTAGTGTAGCCCTCGTATTAGTGCTCGTGAGCAATTATCTTATTGAGCATTGGTATCTTTTAGCGCGTGGACAAAATCTGAACTGAAGCCGCCATCTTGTTTTTGAAGTACTAAAACTTCTTACAGTTTGACCTCACCCATAGATTTAGTGGCGAGCAGTGGTGGCCCAGTGGTAACGGCCGCGACTTACGAGTTGTAGGTCGTAGGTTCGAGCCCTGACAGGCGCTTTACTTTGGGTAAATTATTTCATCACCGCTGCTCTCAAAACGGTGAAGGAAAACATCGTGAGGAAACCGGCATGTCCTAGAACCAAAAATTCGAAGACATGTGACATCTACCAACCCGCACTGGGCCCGCGTGGTGGATTACGGTCCACTCCCACTCACCGAGAGGAGGCTTGTGTCCCAGCAGTGGGAACATTAGAGGCTGATTATGTATAGATTTAGTAAGAATAGTAAATACTAAATCAATGACCTCACCGCTGTACTGCGCATGTGACCACGCTTTACAAGATCCATTGACCAAAACAGGCTTCTCTTAAGAAAAAAATTGCCAAATTTGTATAGTTTGTGGTAGTGGAAAAAATATATGTACCTAGAACTTGGTTACCAAAACACGTTTTGAAAAAAAATCTCGATACAAACTAACGTTAAACTAACCTCTTACCTTGAGTTCTAATCCAAAATATATGCATTAAATATGAACTTACGTTACGTATTTAATAAATAACAAGAACGTCTTATTTGAATGCAGAACTTGGTTGTTTTTTTTTATTTTCGATTGCACAACTCAATTTTGAGTAAATAGATAATTGCTTCATATTTTGCAATAAATTACAAGCGTCGTCTTCGTTTAGGCTTTCATCCGTGTCTTTTCATGTTTCGGTTCACACCGCGTACTAAGCGAAACGAAAACGGATGTATAAAAAGGAGCGGAGGAAAGCTAAACGAACTTTTCGCTTCGCTTCGTTCCCAGTATGGCCAAGTTAAGGCGTGGTAGAGCGGTGAGGTCAAGTTCATACTTTAACACTTTCTATGCCAAGCACCCAGCATATGGGTCGAAAAATAATTCGTTCGTGTGCCCACAACTCGCATCCGAGTCGTCGCTATATGTAGCTAAAGATGACTTCTGTTCATGCCCACGACTGACGGGTTGTTATAGATTTGCAATAAACATTATATGGCATGCCAATTTGTATGTATTCTATGTACATATCGGTGAAAGTGTTAAGCGGCGATTCGATAATTGGACGAGAATTGAGGGTGAAATTTCAAGGATGCGTTATGTTTAGGCAGAAAAGAAACATAACTCTTTCTATCTCTCTCACCGTATCTCACACTAAATCTCTCAAGTTTCACGTCTGTCACGTGTACGGTGCTGCACAAGAAAGGATCCTGTGGCACTCTAAAACTCATCCGTCTGCAGTTACGCTTGGACTACAAAAACCGCTTTTTCTGCTACGAAATAAAGGCGAAAATGGAACCTTCCTGATGATAAAACGTCGATTATTAAAATAAAAAACAATCCAAAATAATAACTGAACGTTTATTATTAAGAAATAACTAATAAATAATAATCAAACAATAATTTTAATACACAAGTCAATATGTATTTCTACCCGAGGTTATTTGCCTCTTTACGTCCATATTTCATACAATGTCATACATTTTTGTGCTAAGTATAATACACATTTTAAAATCTAATTATATACCTTGGAATTTTGAACACTTTCATTTCCCTGGTTCCTTACAGCCTGGGGTTTACCATATCAAGTCAATATTAGACGAAAAGTGAAGTGCCAAGCGATGTTGTACCATATGCGATGCAACTGGTCACCTTGACCTGCACATCACCAGCCTGAGAACAATTGCGGGCTTTCCAGATTAATTAACCGAGTAGGCTTTTAAAACCTTTAAAAGGCTGGAATATTTTAAAATTATAGAAAAAATATTTGGTAAAGACCCCATTCTCAGCAGTAGCGGTTGCGAGTCGCAGACCGAGCCACAATAATCGAAGAAAATTAATTTAATAATTCGTTTTGTTTTGAATCATTCAAAATATCACTTTTAACACTAATGTTATCATCTAATTCCGAGGTTTATGCAATATAAGAGCTAACGGGCCAATACTATAAGAAAATAAATGCTAAAGTCCAAGGGATATAATTAGATTTATTGAGCCACCATTTAATATTGATTTTGACTGAATCAGAAATTACTTTTGGGGCATTTTGCTAACATGGTCGATAATAGGACGATGGTGACTATCGCTGATCTGATGACGAACACAGTTGTTAAAAAGGATTTTATGAACGCAAAATCCTTTTATTTAAAATTTGGAATTTTCTTGTAATATCTCATTCAGTCAAAATGTATATCGTTCCTTATTAATTAAATCGTTTTTAATTATATTAATTTAATTTAACACATATAAACCGGAATATTTTCGAGACAGTCGACTTCAATTCCAGCTCTGTTTGCTAATAGGCACACTTAGTCCCGATTACGATATTAGGCATCAATAGGTACCACATTTTTTTTTTAAGATTTTGGCAAAGGCTACATTGTATTTCACACTACCGTTCTCTGATGCCGATATTAGGACCCATGTTGTTTTAACATTACTGTTTATGACAAGCTCATAAATTGTATTTCCAAATATTTGTATGTGTTAAATCAAAGTTTTGGCACTCACAGAGCCTTTTACGATCCTGATAACTTATCTACCAGTTTTAAAATACTATTACAAAGTCATTTCCCGATTTATTATAAGCTACAGTATAAAAATGCATATTATTATTTAAATATCAATTATACAGGATGGAAGGGACGACGAGCAAACTGGCACCATGTATTCAGAACATGATTCTAAACCCCAGCGTAGAAACTTTTCATTATACAGCGAGCCTTACAGTAGTCGCATAAATTATGTGTACATCTGACATCTCAGCGTGGTAACGAAAGCTTTTTTAAATATTTATGTTTTGTTTAAAGATGAAAATACAGAATGTTGAAGTTACAAAAAGGTATAAATTACTCAGTTGGTACCGTCGTGCCAACCGGAAAATGGATTGGTACCATCTGACGGCCAAATCTACCACCGCGCGCGCTCATTGGACAAATCAAATAGCGAGCACTTCCCCGGCTTCCTGTTACATACTTCCGTCCTTTTTCACGAAATTTCTCCCAGATTTTTTACATAACAAATAGAAAATTTCAACGCTGGTGGGTCTAGAATCATGTGTTGAATCCATGGTAACAGTTTGCGCACCGATGTGCCTTACACCGGTGTATTTATACGTCAATCAATTCATACATATCTTTATTTCTACATTCCATAGTTAAGCTGTGCTCTAAGACTTAAACCCGATATTAGGTGACTATGGATTTTCTGGATTTTGTCAATCTTTTGTTAATAAGGCAACAATGTGTTAAAGTATTTTTTTTTTCTCATCAAGTTTAATGAAACAGGGTGGGCTTATTATCGGCCAAATAAATTCGTAATTCAGGGCTGATTTAATAGGAAACCGGGCCATTGCTTGAACTGGGCATTGAAGTTCGAACCCTCAACAATGGCGTTAAAATAGCAATGCATACTAATTCTGGATATATATTTTCGATCGACCAAATCTAGCAAATCTGTAGACACCTTTAGTTATAAATAAAGTGAGTTAATAGTTAATAAAATTGCACTATACGTCATGTCAAAATAAGTGTCCTATTATTTGTAATTACTGTCCTTTTTGTATTTTCACGAGTCATTTTTTTTATCTCCCTTCGCGAATTCGAGTGGAGGAAAGAAACACTTTGCAAAGCATAGTTTGATTTCATAGGAACAGAAACTCAGTGTTATACATGACAAAGTTCAAATTTCATTGCAAGTATGGCAACGGAAATTAATTTACTTTTATTACAAACATTTTACAAAAAAATAACTAAGGGCTGTTTTCTTATCTAATGGTTTCACATTATTTTCTATACAAAACCGATCAAGCAATTTTTCAGATAAAATTTATCTGACGATTCAAAAATCAAGCAAACACGCACATGTAAATTAGCCAAGATTTTGTATTCAAGTTTAGATGCTTATTTCGACATGATTATATTTAATTTAGTGTGTTTGAAAACAATAATATATTATTATTTAGAACTAAAATTAATATACTACCATCAGGCTCCCGATATGGGCAGGCACTATAAAACTTGTGGACGGTTGAAGCAATCAGTTAATATATTACTTAAAGGCTATTAGCTCAACATCACGCCAGTATTCGCGGAAGGGGTTGGCAGAGGTGTATAGTACACGCACATCTCGCCAGAACGTTTAAGTCTTATGTAATCGAGGGCGAGCCTATTGCATTCAACCGGGAATCAATTCAGACACCGGGCTGCTACTGGGAAATTCCTAACAGAAAAAGCCACCACGTTCCCTGACCTGGCGATCAAACCCAGGACTTGGTGCTCAGCAGTCGCGCTTGCGATCACTAGACCAATAATGAGTCACAATAATCAAAGAAAATTATTTTAAAAACTCATTTTGTTTTAAAACATTCAAAATGTTACTTTTATTACGAACAAATTGCTGAAATGACAAAATAAATAAATAATTTAAAATAATAGTTCCATAACTGATTAATTCAACCAAACACATTCTTATTCATGAAAATTCTAATTTACAAAGCTATGATCATACTTTATAAGGCTCCAATTGATTACGAATCAATCATTACGTAGGTGCAAACACTGATTGATTGAATTGGCACTACTATACATTGATTGATTGAATCAATCAAAAATGTATGCATACGCTAGATAGGTACAGTACATAAACTAAGCATGATTGAGACATTACATGTCTGATTGATTCAAACAAACTCTAACGCCGCGTATTCATTGGAAAACAAGTTGTGCGACATTGTTTGAAACATGTTTATGTGTTGCGGGAAACAAAAGACGCTTAACATTAGTCAGTACCTGGCTTTTGTGATACAGGAATTCATAGTACAAGTCAGGACTATACAATGTTTGTGTCTTGAAGTGAAAATAAATAAATAATTATTATTGCCAGCAACATTTTGATGCCGCAGCAACAATGTTACGTGACAGTTGCTCAAAATAGTTTCCAATGACCACAGGGCTTTATTTAAAGACATACTTCTATATCCAATACAGTAAATACAAGGTCAGAATCGAGTGGCTTGCACACAGCTGCACACGCTAGCACACAGCTGCACACGCTAGCACACAGCTGCACAAGCTAGCACACAGCTGCACACGCTTGCACACAGCTGCACACGCTAGCACACAGCTGCACACGCTATCACACAGCTGCACACGCTAGCACACAGCTGCACACGCTAGCACACAGCTGCACACGCTTGCACACAGCTGCACACGCTAGCACACAGCTGCACACGCCGCACACGGACACTACATGAGGCTGCACTGCGCGGCGTCGGCGGTGGGCGGCATGGCGAAGCCGGCGGGCGCCGCGCCCATGTCGCCCACCAGCTCGGTGGGCGGCTGGCCCAGGTCCTGCATCTGCACGAACACATTCTCATTGTTTTATTTCACATACACCTACATGAGCACTTATGAAACGCCAGAAGCTATGTGCACGGTTCCAAATGGTAGTTTCCTGTGGAGAGGAGCCGGCAAGAATACTCCGTTACTCTTTTAAAAATAATTGGTGCCGATTCCCTTGTTCACAAACTAAACTAAATTTAAGTTCAGTGCGTCTTTTTCTTTCTATTTCATTAAGAAAAGGACAGAAGATAAATTTTAGTTTAGTCCTGTAAAATTAATCAGCGCCTGTCACTACTCTGTACAAGTTTAGACGTGATTAAAAACTTGCCTACTAAAATTACGTCAATTTACGTCAAGCGCTGATTAATTTGACAGGACTAAACTAAAATGTATCTACTGTCCTTTTCTTAATGAAATAGAAAGAAAAAGATGCACTGAACTTAATTTTAGTTTAGTTTGTGAACAAGGGAATCGGCGCCATTGGCTTTTACAATGTTTTCAAATTACAGTGGTCAAAAGTGGTCAAAATGCATTTGATAGGCATTTAAACATGGTATTTTTTTAATCATTTTATCAAGATGAACTCAGCGAATTGTGGAGGTCATCGCCAGTGCGTATTGATGATGAGTCTGAGTTAAACAAACTCGTTTTATGACTGGTTAATCTACTTATTATAAATTGCCTTACATTGGCGCCGATTCCCTTGTTCACAAACTAAACTAAATTTAAGTTCAGTGCATATTTTTCTTTCTATTTCATTAAGAAAAGGACAGAAGATTAATTTTAGTTTAGTCCTGTCAAATTAATCAGCGCCTGTCACTACTCCATACAAGTTTAGACGTGATTAAAAACTTGCCTACTAAAATTACGTCAATTTACGTCAACCGCTGATTAATTTGACAGGACTAAACTAAAATTTATCTTCTGTCCTTTTCTTAATGAAATAGAAAGAAAAAGATGCACTGAACTTAAATTTAGTTTAGTTTGTGAACAAGGGAATCGGCGCCAATGCCAATATATGTATTAAGATTAGTCTCAATTTCGATTATGTCGTTCGTTAAATATACATACATTTTTATTGTTTACCATAATTATGTTAAACCTAATTGCAGTCTCTCACAACATACACAACCTTTCATTACACACAATCAACTTACACCTTATACACAACGCTCAATTTAAATCAATATTTTGTAAATCGAGCTGTAATCACCAATAGTAACCGTATGTTTAAACATACGTTTCAAATTATCATTTCACATCTTAACATTACCAAGATAAAAGCCGCCGATATACCAGACCTGAGTGTCAACCTACTTCATAACGTACTTCACAGGTCTCGTTATAAACGTAACCTGCATCTTTCAATAAAAATATTTTTCTCATGATGCAAAACATTGAAGCTATTCACTCGGATCTGGATTTTCGTTGTCGGTGGGTCGAGATTAAAACCATAGGTAAATCATAATAATTGCCATCTCAATATTCTCTCGCAAAATATACGTAGTATTTCGTGCAATATGCCAAACTTCATTACACTTCTGCATAGGTCTAATGTAGCATCCCAACCAGCACAAATCATCTGAGTAAGTTTATTTAACAGCAGTCATAGAAACTAATTGCTGAATAAGACTACCGTAATTAGCTGATTTGGCGCTTACTCAGACGTTATTCAAGCAATTTGGGCACAAAATTATACTACTAATAGCTGTGTAATAGGAACGCAACAGATCAATACGTTTTGAATAATTGTACGACAAGCTGAGTATCTTCTGCGTAAAAGCATTTTGTTCTATTCCTCCAAAGCTCAGATATTCAGATGATACACAGTGTTTAGCTTATTTCAGTTTATTTTATCAAGAAGTTAATCAAATTAAATTGAAATTGACAAATCCGATCACCGCGGTACGCGTGATGGTGACTGCGAAATATAATTTAGATGGCCAAAATCAAAATCAAAAGTCATTTATTCAAACTAGGCTGAGAATCAGCACTTTTCGAACGTCAAAATTACATAAGACAGTCCCCCAAAACGCCCACCCTTCACCACTTCCTAGTGCTTTAGCTGGGAAGAAGAAGTGGTCAACAAACTCCCCAGCAGCACAGCTGTCTGTTCAGTTAGAGGGAAAAAAAAATGGATTCTATACAACAGTATGCAAAACAATTTACATTACGTGCAACACAAAACATTAAATTATTAGCCATATGTCACCACTATACCAACAAAAAAAAAGAAAAGGAAAACACCGAAAACTATTAATTCTCAAGCAGAGATAAATTATATTACCCATCCTAAGTAAATTTTACCCTTATTTATGCTTAAAGAAAGAAATTGTAGGTACGCATGCAACTTTACCGTGTATTATATATACATTTCGTGTAATTTTTCACGCGTTACCTGATAAGCCGGGTTTTGGAGAAATAAACAACATTACTCTATTGGTTTGTTTTTACGTGTGAAATATTTTTTTTATGTTTTATGCAGTTTAAGGGTTCAAAAATAACCTTGTAATACTTTTATAACAATATTATACCGATTTCGTTATTCAAATTGAGTATTTGAGTATAAAATTCCACATAATTATAATAGGTTATGTTATTCGATATGGCGATGCTCATTCTGAATAAAATCTGATTGCACAGCGGCTTATCGTCTTATATCTGCATAACAGACCTTATGTGTCCACTTATTAAGTTGTTCTCTGGTTAAAAGTAGTCTACACTCAACATATTTTCGATAACTGTTCTATAATCACACACATTCGTACTGTAAATTAAACAATTAGGATTCAGTCATATAGTAATGAAAACCCACAATACAGGTATATTGTTTGTTCTTTTAGTTCTTACCAAATTAAGAGAATTATTTAATATTCAACCCATTCGACTGTCAAGCAACCGCGACGCGGTTGATTTCAACATGACGTCTGTCAAGCAACCGCGTAACGGGCGTTTGACATTGACGTCAGTTATGTGTCATTTTTGCCTATGACACCTCTAGCTATGCCGCTTTAATTTCTACAACGACTAAAGGAAAGAACTAGCATGCCATAATGCCCCCACTTCAATATCTAACACACTTCCCCCCGCGCCCCTCTGTTCAAATTTCGAACAAGCGCCAGTCAGTTGTAATTAAATGTGTACACATATTGTGAAGTGCCCGAACGGGAAGCTGCTCCCAGAACATGGATCGTTAAGTAACAAACAGTTTTGTTGCATCTATTGTGAAATTGATAAAGATTTTGGACTGAAATAGTTATTTTAACAATCATTGTTCGCCATTATCTGCGACGAGCCGGCGCTATGCACGTTTTTGTACGGGTGTTTAAGAATAATAAACACACGAATGTTATCAAACTGTCGTTATTACGTATTACGTTACCTATTGTAGTATTTTTAATAAGCATTACATTTTACATTTCAATAATAACGTAACAAATTTGCGTAATATTGAAAACCCTAGCACGCCTCTTAAACATCGACCGCCTGCTGGCGTTTTGACAGACAGGAGTTTTAGATTTAAGCTAACGTTTTCTCGGATTCGCGAATAGCTGGATAGGATCTATTTAACCAACTTCAAAATAAAAAGGTTTTCATTGAGTTAATTGAATTTATGTTTCAAGTCTAATGTCTAAAGACATTTTCAGTATTTATTTATATTTTTTATCATTGAGGTAGGTAAAGTCTATTTTATTTTTACATATTTTTTTAAATATTCATAGTCACGGTATTGTTATCTAGTGATTCTTCTTCTGACGCGGTGGCGGTGTCGTCTTTTTATTTTTTTTTTTATTTTTTTTTTTTTTATTTTCCAAAAGATTCTCGACTAGTGTAATGCTTCATTTAATTTTTTTAATTAAATTTTTGTCATGTTCAGATGTGACAAGTATTGGCATATCCATATTTCTGTCGTCCTGGACTATGTACAGGTGTTTTTTGTAGTGAAATTGCTCATTTTGGTTGTTGATTTCTGGAATGTTTTTCTATGGCAGCATGCCTTTTTATTGTGATTATCGACTTGTAAATATCTTCAACAGGTAGAATGTTAATTTATATTTAAAATAAACGCCATATAATTTACTTTGTTATCAAAAGTCTGAGACGATCTTTTTTGTGCTTATTTTCAAGAGCCTTGGCTTGATACTTGACACTCGTAAACTAAAACTTCTAACAGCGGAACCTCTTGTCTGCGATAAGAATGTGAGCCAAACAATAATATATAAACTAATAGCCCAAGCGACAGGACCGATAGCATTCTCGGAAGTGAAGTGTAAACATACCTTTTTTTTTGTTTGCCGCGCAGCTGCGCGAAATGACGTCAAGCTTTTGTAATCATTGTGTGATGAAAGGAATGTTCTGAGTGGTTTGTTTTTTTTATTGATTAGTGTGAAACATGGTCTCTTTATGTTATAGAATTAAAAAGATTTTGAATTAATGGTTTATTTTATTTATTTAAAACACTTTTGTACAAGAAACGGGGAAAATTCCCTCACACTGATTTCAAACTAGAATTGATACTACATTAAAAGGCAAAACTGGACTAGTCTATAGATAAGTTGTTAGCTTATTTCATAAAGATTCTAACAACGTATCCAGTAGCCAGCTCCCGTACTTAACTTTCGAGATATCGTCATTTTAGTCACAGGGCGCCTCTATCGCGCGCGGACTCTTAGGGTAAGGAGACATAACGCGCTTCGCGCCAAAAATTTTGACAGTCCAAAGGAAAAGCTTTTTAACAAAAAATACTGAGTGTTTAAGCATTGTTTTTGTAAGGCGGCTATTTCACACAACCACAAAGCGCAGTTTGCCGCTTTAATGCTAACTAACGTCCCAGAATAGTTTTTCTAGCTTAAAAAATTGTCTACTTTTCGTGAATATCCAGCAAACTTTTGCATAAGAATCTGTTACTATTGCTTTTACCACAGTTAGCTACACATGACGTTAATTTCGTACTTAAAGCGGCATAAAGTAGTTATAAGAGCTATCTTAATTTCTGTTAAGTTACTATATGCTTCATAACAGAAACTACGCCTATTTTATACAGCAGCTTAATAACTGTCCACATATGGTGTGTAATACAACTAAAAGAGAACAGAATATACATTATCCAGTATCATGCTTGATGATGGAATGTTATACCAATGTTATACAAAAGGTTACACAAACTCTTGATTAACAGGTCTTTTTATGATGATTATTCAGTTTTAAGAAATAAAATCGGCAAATTACAAAATGAACTCAGCTAATAGCATTATTATAGCAAAAAAAAAACTTTAATACAGCACGTCGTAATACACACAGCTTCTATACATATATAATAAAGCTTAACCATGCATAAGGTTAAATTGTAGGCCAGTTATCTGACTTGTGTGCTGCCTGGGATGGGACATGTTGGTTCTTTCCGAATGCTGGCTACGCTCAGTTATAATTGTCAAGGATGGGTATATCCTTATATACCCATCCTTGACAATTATAACTATGTATGCATCAACCACGACACAAAACTAAGGAGTCGTTATTTTTTACAAAAAACAACTCAGTGTCATTTGAAGAACCACAAATTAATGACGCAAACTGTCTACTACCAAAATTATCAGATACTTGTATTCTTGCAATCTACCACCCTCCCAGCCAACATAACACTAGCAATTTTACTAACTCAATTGATGTAGGTACTCCTCACTTCAAGTAGCTACAAAAACATAATACTTTGCTGTGACATAAACATAGATAAAGTGATGAACAGCCCAGATAAATGCTCTCACGAATACCTTATGGTCCTAGCTAGTCACTGCTTGATATTTTTTTTTTTGATGGGAATTTATCAAATAACTTCTCCCGCTCTGGGCGGAGCAGGAGGGTGTGTCAGACTCTTACTGAATAAAATCCACCCGTCCCTTCCGTTGCCTGTGTTGCCAGGGGCCTCGGTAACCCTTTCGTACCTTCCCGCGAACCCGGCAGCTTGTTGCCAGGTCATATTCTACCTACCCACGGAAAAACATGCCAGGATCACATCATGGTTAAGACCAGATTGAAGGCTAAGGCTACCGGCCTCGTAGTCGAATCATCAATTACGGATCACGACAGTGTGGCCATTAACCTTGACCTCGCTCACAGGTCTCAGCTGGAGTATTCAAATAAAATCACCGTATTGATTATGATAACCTAGACTGAGCTCTACGTAAGACAATTTTCAAACCATCCTAATTTGCAGCGATGTAAATAAAGCAACTTGTCGCACAAGGGATAGACAGGATAACTACAAAGTAGTAAAAATACTTAGAAGCAAACTAGTCAGTAAGGCGTGGATTACAAAAGGGCTTTTAAAATGCATGCGCAACAGGGATAATCTGTATAAAGTTAAAAAGGGACATACAAGCGCTATAGAAACTTCTGCACTTCGCTCCTGAAGAAACTTAAACGAAATTATGAAAAACAAGAGATTAATAACGCAAGTGGCAACAAAAGGAAGCTATGGGATGTAATAAAACAGATTAGCGACTCCAACAGGGTAACAGCTCACTCCTCCTGTTTCATGTCAAGTTTGAACCCGGAAAGAGTGGTTGAAACGACTGTTGACCTCGTTGATACGAAGTCAACAGTGGCATCAACAGACGCAACCTAGCTGAGAAAATCGCGGGAACCGCTTCTCTTCGTTCCTTGGTCATGCTCCCTACGGACGGATCTTGCAACTCGTTCAAGGATTAAGGGATAATTGTACGGTCGGATTCGACCAGATCCCGGGCCGGTTACTGAAAAGATATGCTTACGTTCTGTGCCCCGCTATTACCCACACCTGCAACCTCGCCATATCTACAGGGACATTTCCGCAAGCATTTAAATCCGTAATTATAAAACCCATACATAGAGGGACTGTGTCAACAACTTTAGATCCATCTTTATTCATCCAACGCTGTCAAAAGACCTGGAGCGCCTAAAGAATGACCGAATGATTAGGTTCCTCGAGGTTAACAACCTCCTTTCGTCTTTCCAGTTTGGGTTCCGGCAAGGAAAATCTACCAATGTACACGAATTGGTAAGCTCGGTAATAACGACCTTGGATAAGAAAAGAAAGTGCCTGACGGTGTTTCTGGACTAGGCAAAAGCCTTCGACACAGTTTCTGTCCCACACTTATTGCACAAAATAGAAAAAATATGGGAGTACGAGGTCTTCCCCTTAAATTATTCCAGGACTATGTATCTAACCAGAAGCAGCCAGTTAGACTTGATGGTATGGTGAGTAACGAAGAGCCAGTGACCTTTGGAGTGCCACAGGGCAGTATACTCGGACCGACTCTGTTCTTGATCTACATCAACGAACTGTGTCAGCTATACCTTAGTAATGGCCAAATTTTTACAATTTGTCGATGACGCTGCTCTCTTCTTTGGTGGTGATAGCTGGGATTAGGTCTTTGGTGTGGGCCAGGAGGTTGGGCCCAGGAGGGGCTTAACGGGGTTGTTGCTTGGTTACGGAATAATGTGCGGACTCTTAATGTCACAAAAACCAAATACATGGCTTTTGCACTTCGATCGAATGTGCTACCTCCGCGTTCACTTTCATTAAGGGCCCATACGTCGGTTGTTAACCTTCCATCCATGCTTATGTCTTTCTGAGAACTGATAACATTATATACCTTGGAGTTACATTAGACCAGTTCCTCAGCTTCAAACCTCATATAGACGTTCTGGCAACGTGATTGCACAAACTCTTTGATATATTCTAGTCTAAACCACGTACTATCAAGATGGTCTAGTATGCCTTGGGTCAATCGCTTATTGACTACTGCATCATCTCCTGGAGGGGTGCTGCTAAAACCCACTTGACAGAGACGGAAAGAGCTCAACGTGCTATACTTAAGGTTGCTGCGGGTCTTCCCTTCTGCTTTCATACAGTCGACTTGTACAAAAAGTGGAAAGTACTGTCTATAAGACAGACTTTCGTTCTGCATACCGACTTCAAAAAGCACTCGCAGCTAGTTTATGATTCGGATCTATTAAAAGATAAACGAAGAAAGGGTACTGTGAGCAGTACTACTGTTTTCCGTTCAAGTCTATCCCACAAGTTATTCTGTTACCTAGGGGACTATCTTTATAATGTTATTAATAAGGGTCTAAATAGGTATCCGCTACACAAACACAGTTGTAAACAAAAAGTAACCGATTTCTTGAAAACTCTTTCTTATGATGACACAGAGAAATTGCTCCACTCGATTAAATAACACCTGTATTCCAACAATTACCTACACTTTCACCACTATTTACATACACAATCACCGCCATTCACCTAAAGATTCAGCACCATTCACCTCCAATCATCTACACATTCACCACCATTCACCTACACATTCACATCCATTCACCACCATTCACCACACACCATTTGCTATTATTGTATTATTATATTTTTCTTATCATTTATTTATTTTTTGTTTAAATTGTTTAGTAGAATTTCATGTTACCTGCCAGTTTATTTGTATGATCCCACTAACTGGGGCCTGGTGACCTGTAATACAGGTTTTTTCTATAACCTACTTCAGGCACCAGCTCTCACAATGTGTTTTTTTCTAGTTCTACAAAACCATTGTGAGACAAAATAAATAAAGTTATTATTATATTTATATAAAAATTAGGAAAAATACGTCTGTTTTATAGCTATCTCTCATAGCTTAAACATTACGAAAAGGGGTAACTTTGGGATTTTTATCTATCCAGCAAAGTTAATCTTATCGTGTTATTAAATTGCATGTCCGACAGATCCTTAATTTTGTTCAGAAGTGTTTAACAGTGTTTTATGTTTCCTATGGATTCAAAAAACTAGTGAGCGCGGTTTCTGTCGGGTCATAGCTTCTTAAACCAAATGAAAGCAATTGTGTGTATTGGCAAAACACATAAATCTAAAAATCTATTGATCAAAAAAATACTAATGTCAGAAGGGCCTTCACAGGTTAAGGCGCTGACAAGACCCAATTGACCAAAATAGGCTTCTTTTAAGAAAAAAAATTGCCAAATCTGTATAGTTTGTGGTAGCGGAAAAAATAAATGTTAATTTTAAACATATTTCCCAGAACTTGGTTGTTACCAAAACACGTTTTGAAAAAAGATCTCGATACAAACTAACGATAAACTAACCTCTTACCTTGAGTGTTAATCCAAAATATCTGTATTAAATATCAACATACGTTAAGCATTTAATTAATAACAAGAACGTCTTATTTAAATGCAGAACTTGGTTGTTTTTTATTTTCGATTACTCAACTCAATTTTGAGTAAATAAATAATTGCTTCATATTTTGCAAAAAATTACAAGCGTTGTGTCATCGCGCTTCTCTTTCTTTTCTATGCAATCTGACAGTGACCGCGGTTTAGGTGTTGTCAGCGTCTTAAGGTGGATCCACAGTTATAGCCCGCGAAATTCAAATTTTCTTAAGTTTTTTCAATTTAGCAGGTCTGTGTCAGGTTATATCTTGATCAAAATATGATTCGCGACATAATCATTACAGTCATTAATATATCTCTCTAAGTTACATTTGTTCCATAAGTACTTTTTCCGAGATTTGTTGTTATAGAACAAATCTAACTAAGAGAAAAGTATTAATGATTCTAATGAATGTAATTCTGTAAATACACACTTGTTATGGTTGCGAATCATACTTTGATCAAGATACAACCTAAAGTTCGTTTTTTAATCCCAGAGACTAATTTAACATTTCAAATTATTGTTGTTTGGTTTTTCAATATGGAGTTTGACATTTGCACCTGTCAAATTAGTCTAAGAGATTAAAAAACAGACTTTAACACTGACCTGTAAATAGCAAAAAAAATTAAAAAAAACGAATTTCGCCCACCTAAACGCCTATTTTTATTTTAGAATTGTTTTTTTTGTTTACTTCTTGCTCTGGGCCTCAAGTCTGCTATTACAATAGTGTCAGAATGGTCTGTTCCGATCCTCATTAATGACGCCATTATATTACTAGATTACCAAACTTGTCAAAATCAACAATTATAAAATCAATGAGAGACCATTCTGACACTATTGTAATAGCAGACTTGAGGCCCTGCACGCTTGTAACGTGCACGTCTTTCTACATCGTTCTCGTAATTTCAACTATTATTATGTAACCAATACTTGTTAACTTGTTTAATACTTTTTAATATCTGTGACCATGGATTTTCTTGCCCTTTCTTATCCATAGGAACCTACTACGCTTTGGAATGGGCAACTAGCTTAATTTTTCTGACTCCTGGCTGGACAATTCTAAAATGCCCGTAATTGGTTTAACTGAAATAAATGCTGTGTTTGAATGTCGCTTACCTTCTGCATAAGTTCCAACACGACTTCGAACCTCTTCCTCTTGACATCATCGGGGTCTGACTCCTGTTCGGGCTCCAGCTCACCGCAGACCTGTTCCATCAACTTCTGCTGCTTTATGAACCTGGAAAAATAAGGAAATTAACGATGTTTTTAACTTAAAAATAGTAAACAATAAAGGCGGTAATAGACGATTTATCTGAAGTAAATAATTTTAGTGAGTAGTGAGCAGTAGTAGCTCAGTGGTAACAGCCGTGACTTACGAATTGTAGGTCGTAGGTTCAAACTCAGACAGGCGCTATACTTTGCGTAAATTATTTCATCACCACTGCTCTCAAAACTGTGAAGGAAAACATCGTGAGGAAACCGTCATGTCCTAGAACCAAACATTTGAAGACATGTGACATCTACCAACCCGCACTGGGCCCGCGTGGTGGATTACGGCCCACTCCCTCTCACAGAGAGGAGGCCTGTGTTCCAGCAGTGGGAACATTATAGGCTGATTATGTAAATAATTTTAGAAAAAATTAAAAAAAAACACGTTACATTGTAAAAATATTTTTATACGATGAGAATGAAAACTGTACTCGTATCTTCGAAAATACGAACACGCGATGATGAGATTTAATTGAGCTACTTGCCAACCATGGAAATACTTGCCTATTTTGTATTACCATGGTTAGGTTAAAATTACGGATAACCACTGTGCGCGAGTGGACTGTATATTGAGGATGGTGTTGAACGGAAACTATTTTAACAACTTTAGTAATGGAGATTTATTTTAACTTTATCATGTGTAACGGTCACCCGATTGCCAGCCATGCCATGCCGTGTCGTCTTGATGCAGCCAAAGCCACAGCCACAGCCTCAGCCAAAGCCATAGCCATGACAACCAAGTACGCCACGGCAGCCACAGCAAAGAGGAAGTCAATTGACGCACGTCACGTGCGCTTGTCAACTTAACGCGACGGGCGTTACTGAGCGGCGATCCCCTCCTCGATTTAGAGTGGTGGGGGGGGGGGGGGGGGGTAATCTTATAAATAGGTCGCGCAGCGCATTTGGTGGGGTTATTCTGAACTAGAACCTAGCCTAAGCCGAAACTCTGTTCGATTATAATTTATACAATAAATACCTACAATTGAGAAAATTGTTTTTCGCTATCCCGTGTTTCACATGATATACATTCGTCTTAGAGATTTTTGTTCGGCTACTACGTGCGTTCCCCCGGCTTTCCTTTTATAAGCACCGATCTGCGCGGGGCGCGAATCGGCCATATTTATTTTTGGTGTTGCCCTGAGCTGTGGCGCCGGTACACGGCTACTTACATCTAGCATAGAAGGTAAATACAATTTTAATCTAAACAATGGCGGCGGTGCCGCTAGAGATTGCGTCGCTGTCGTGCACAACCACTCTATGAATTCAAATCCATAAAAACTTTTCCGAACTTTTGATCAACAGATGACGGAGTGCGACCGGAGTAGGTAACTTGACAAACAGAACTTTTTGTTCACAGCAGAAATTGAGACAATTTAAAATAAGAAATATGAAAATATTTTTTTTAATAATACTAATAATTGTTTTTTTTTTCTCTTTCATGGCGAACTAAGTCTTTTTTTTTTTTTGAGGATGGGAAATCATCAAATAATTTCTCCCGCTCTGGGCGGAGCGGGAGGGTGTGTCAGACTCTTACTGACTAAAACCCACCCGTATTCCTTCCTGTTGCCTGTGTTGCGGAGGTCTCGGTGACCCATAAGTACCTTCCCGCGACCCCGGCAGGCATCGGCCCTAGTGGACCCCTACCTATGTGCTGACGACATATCTTTGAGGCGCGCGTGGAACACGTTGCGTCGTGGCCCCGGGCCTGGTCCTTACCGGACGGTGAGCTACCCGTGGCCGGAAATCCGCCCGGGATTCCCGACGCCCTGGCGAACTAAGTCTTGGTAGAATGATTTGATTGATTTTTAATAAATAAATATATCAATTAAATTTCAAAGATTATACTGATATTTTACAAGCATGAAAGTTTATAATTAAAGTCAAAACATCATTGGACCAATCAGAGTTCTAGAAAGAGACAACTACTGGCCGCGAATTATTGGTGTCTCTCTCGTACTTTTCGGTCTGTATTCACTGTAGAACTGAATACGTAATCCTCAGTCTATTAAGGCTCCTACATACTGGCGCGACATGTCGCGCGACGCGTCGCGACACAAAGGCACCGCTTGTAGCGCTACACGCGGTGTCTTTGTGTCGCGTCGCGTCGCGCGACAGTATATAGGAACCTTTACAGTGTCTATGGGTTATCTCACCTGTCATACTCGCTCTCGTCGATCTTGCCCTTATTTTCTGCGAGCCACGTGGGGTACTTATCGACCAGCTCTTTGAGGGAAGGGTACAGAACCTCCTTGGACAGCAAAGACTGCATCATACCCTGCATAAAGGGGACGAACATATTCGTTTCTTGCTGAAAAAAAAAGAAAAGCAAATTATATAACACAATGCGTCTTTCTCCTAAAGTATTGATACAAAGGAGAATGCGCAAAAAAACCCAGTGTCGATTAAAAAACTCATATGTACATACTCGTACATCGTAGATATCATATGTATCTCTCAAAATAATCACCATAAGCGCCACAGCGTGCGCAAAGCAATAACATTGCAAGCGTCGAATAAAGAGTTTCCTGTGGTGAAAAAATTATAGGTAGTGCACCATGCGTTTATGTTGCACATATTCCACCATCCAACCAACGTAACGAAAGTCAGTTAAGCACAGTGCTAATAACACTTATTGCAACAAAACAGCGACGAATGCAATGAGTGACTTTAGAATCGCTGCAACCCTTATATATTCATATTGCGAACCCTACCCATAAAATGTGCCCCAAGCACTATATTAAAAAAAAATTGTCGGTCGTCGTACCAAGTTGTAATCAGCATGTGGTCGCCTATGCTAGGCATGAAGACACTATGCAACAACCAGCGAGTTTTCTAGATTCTTTCTTAGTTGATAATATATAGCGATGTATTTTTAGTTCGAGTCTGTTATCTACAATGAATGCCCTTTTACCTCAAGTTTTTTCCTATCGAGTTTTTTGCCCATACATTTTTGGGCATTCTCTTTTGATGATGTTACGAATATATTCTCGAAAACATGCTATTATGAAATAGGTCCTTTCTCATATTTGCGATCACTATTTCACGAGATAATCGCTTTTGAATGTTAAAGCTTTGGTTTCTTAAACCAACCTTTTGGTTTCTTCTTCGGTCTCATAATGCCGGGTGTGCACATACAGACCGTTTTTGTCACCTTAACGTCAAATACTGGAAAATGACAGATTTTAATGACGGCGAAACCGCGTTCTTAGGAAACTAGCTTAAGGCGCTGACAAGACCCAATTGACCAAAATAGGCCTCTATTAAGAAAAAAAATTGGCAAATCTGTATAGTTTGTGGTAGCGGAAAAAATATATGTTAATTTTGGACATATTTCCCAGAACTTTGTTGTTACCAAAACACGTTTTTAAAGAAAAATCTCGATACAAACTAACGTTAAACTAACCTCTTACCTTGAGTTCTAATCCAAAATATCTGTATTAAATACCAACATAGGTTACGTATTTAATTACTAACAGGAGCGTCTTATTTGAATGCAGAACTTGGTTGTTTTTTATTTTCGATTACTCAACTCAATTTTGAGTAAATAGATAATTGCTTCATATTTTGCAGTAAATTGCAAGCGTTGCGTCATCGCGCTTCTCTTTCTTTTCTATGCAAACTGACAGTGACCGCGGTTTAGGTGTTGTCAGCGTCTTAAGGTAAACAAGGTCGGAAGCGTAAGGTCGTGACGGTACCCATAGTACACCCACATTTCGCCAGCTAAGTTTAAGTCCCATGTAATAGGGGGCGAGCCTATTGTCATCCTGGAGTCAGGATTCGTGCCTGGTGGGGCTCGTAGAAGCAGAACAGGACCTTCTTGGGAACGGGCAGGCAGATGAGGATGATGATTACCTGTCCTTCAGCTCCAAGGTTGATGTTGGTGAACATGCTGGCCAGGTCCTGGTCAGAGAATGGGTTCTGAAGGGTCTCCGTATTGGTGTTCAGGTTCTTGAGGGTCTGGGAGATGGCAGCAGATACCTGGAAGAAATGATGAGATATTTAGATAGGATATCTGGAGTTGTTTAAGTAGGGTAGAGGATCTTTTGGTAATTTTTAACCGACTTCAACTTTTTGAAGTCTATGGGGGTCGATCTGGTCGGAGGAGGTTCTTTGTTCGTCTGCATGTATGTTTATCGATATTTTCGTCAAATGTGTACCGATTTTGGAAATTCTTTTTCATTTGGAAGAGGAAGCTTGCGCGGTTGTCCCATATTACACATATACAAAACGGGTAATGGTATTCTAATTTGAGTGGTGTTTAATTTCGGAAGTCGGTGACAAAAACGAAATTAAGTGAACATTAATGATTTAGACCAGTTTGACGAATAATGGCTTCCCTCGAGGCCTGACCCCCTTTGACTTCGACATGACGTTCTTACCTCGTCCACATTGTCCAGCACGACCTCGGGGTCTGCGTCGGCGGCGGGCAGCGCGGGCGCGTCCTCGCCGCCCTCGCCGGGCTTCAGCACGTGCGCGGCCGCCTCTGTGGGGGATTCATTAACGTTACTTATTTATGGGCTGTTCCAAAACTATGTATTGAAAGTGTAAACAAACTCCGTTCAGGTTAAATTCTTACGCAATCGGGACTAAAGAGAATTACTATATACTTTATATCTCACCACTTTTTTGAAAACAATTATTTTTTGAATAACATTATTAAATTGTAATTGAAAAATCATCGACGAGAATTTGGGTTACAAAATGAATATGTCGGAAATACGTTAGTCACTCGTTTGACTAATCGGGACGCCAGCGCCACCAAGCGGCGCTCGACAGAGTCTAGAACATAACGCTCGACCCGAGTTAAGGACAGTTTGTCGGAGGCGGTCTAGAAGTGAACACGTTTAGAAACTGTCGCGCGTTCCGTATAGTTGTGTCGTGTGTGATTATTTGATCGTAAATTGTAATTTTATTTAAACTGCAAACGGTTTTTCTATTGTGCAATAACCAACACGTCCCATTGTACGCCCACAGTATAGTTAAAATATGGCTGATGATAACGAGAGAGAAGTACTTTCTCCGTCAAATAAAACATCTTTAAGGTGATTCAAATAATGAAATCAAAGCACTCAGTTTGTAAGTGATGCAAAAAATTGGCATCTACAGGTATGTTTTCTGATACATTTGTCATTTGTTTACATTTTCATTAGGTTCTTGTGGAACAGACTATAAATAACTACTGTCAGGTCAAGATACGATAGGTCGCAGAAAAAAAACAGATGAAATGTGGTGTAACGCATAGACATAGAGGTATAGTCAGCGTTGGTCTTACAAAAGAGGTCCCACCGTATTTAACAAAATACCAGACATTATAAAAAATGTTCCAAGCCAAATGTTTAAAAATAAACTGACAGCCGTATTACTTGATAAGTCATCATCATTTGCCTGCTTTTCCCAACTACGTTGGGGTCGGCTTCCAGTCTTACCGGGTACAGCTGAATAGCCGCACGGGTCGATCGATAAGGTTAAGCTACGCTTGCCGCGGTTAGTCTATGGATGGGTGACCATCTTTACATACCAAGACCTCTCCGTGCCTCGGAAAGCACGTTAAGCCGTTGATCCCGGCTGCCATTTGTAGATCTTTGACAGTCGTTACGGGAAGTCAGAAGCCCGAAAGTTTGACAACCAGTCTTACCAAGGGGTATCGTGTTACCCAGTAACTGGGTTGTGGAGGTCAGATAAGCAGTCGCTCCATGTAAAATACTGGTATTGAAAAGGCTAGGCAGATGATGACTATACAATCAAAAATGTTGTTAACACCTTTATGTTATCTATCTACTCTCTAAGCAAATAAACGATTATTGATGATTGAAAAGTGACTCTCTAGAAAGAGACAAAGCGACTGTGCGGCCAATACCTGTCTCTTTTGTGCAAGCCTATAATAGTAACAAAAGCATGGTACTCTTCTAATTTTATTTAATAGGAAAAACATAAAATTACAGTGACTAATAATAGAAAAGTAGTTATTTCTATGTAACTAATTATAATTTGTAGATTTTACTAACTTAGGATAGAGACTAAAACATTTCTTTTTATCAATATTTTTTGCTCAGAAGAGAAATTGACACAATTCAAATTAAGAATAAAGAAAACAATTTTTTTTATAATATTTATAATAGAATTTTTTTTTTATAATATTATTTTTTCTGTTTTAACCTTTTGACCGCCACAGTCATGTATAGATGACAGACCAAAATGTGCCCGGCACGCCGCGGTCTCGACTACATGACAGATACTTGGCGCCGAGGGCACGTTTTTGCTTTTTAGACGTGGCAGTCAATAGGTTAAGGTGAAATAAGTCTGGATAGCTTTATTTGTTTGATTCTATATTAATATCATCATCTTCCTGCCCTTGTCCCACTACTACTTTACTTGATCATCGCGACATGTTTTCTTCTCCATTCTCCCCTGTCAACCGTCACGCTATCCATTCGATTATCTATACAGATAAATAAAATTGGAGTGTCTGTTTGTAATATTAAAATAACCGCTTTTTTACTAAATTCATATGGATGTATACACGGTACATATACCAAAATAACATTTTTTTCAATTTTTGTCTGTCTGTCTGTTTGTTCCGGCTAATCTCTGAAAAGGCTGGACCTATTTTGACGGGAATTTCACTGGCAGATAGTTGATGTAATCAGAAGTAACTTAGGCTACTTTTATTTTAGAAATTTTATTTATTTTATTAATATATTATCTATACAAAAAAAAAAACAATTGAAGCGTCTGTTTGTAATGCCAAAATAACTTTTTATTAGATGCATATGAAAGTATATACGGTACTTAAAACAAAAAAACATTTTTTTGAATTTTTGTCCGACGGTCTGTCTTGACGGGACTTTCACTGGTAGATAGCTGATGGAGTAACGTAGGTAACGTAACCTATTTTTTTAAAAAGCCACGCGGGCGATGCCTCTTGCAACAGCTAGTTAGTAAATGTATCAATTAAATGTAAACAAAGAGTAAACTGATATTTTACAAGGATGAAAGTATATACATTAAAGTCATCATTGGACCAATCAGAATTCTAGAAAGAGACAACTAGTGGCCGCACATTCGCTGTCTCTTACGTACTTTTCGGTCTGTATTCACTGTACAAATTAACACGGAACGCTTAGTCCAGTCTGTATGTCTATGGGGTAACATCAGTAGAAAGTCGTTTATTCGATTATCGATTCTTTTTTAGAAGAAATTATTATCGATACCGATTTAACGATGACGATTTTCAATTGATTTTTGTTTTTATCTTTTTACTAGCTGCGCCCCAGGGTTTCACTCACTTAAGTATTGATCCCATGAGAATATCGGAATAAAAGTATACTATGTCCTAATTCAGGTCATGGTCTACACGTGTGCCAAATTTCATCCAAATCCGTTCAGCCGTTTTAGCGTGAAAGCGTAACAAATAAATAAACTCTTTCTCGATTATAATATAAGTAAAGATTAAGATGTTTTTATTTAATAAAAGTATTAAAGTATTTCAGTATTCAGTGTTTTAAAGAATGACTTTGCCCAGCAGTGGGATTTACATGCTAATATTATTAATTTTGATGTTACATACCTGCCATTTTGGTGAATGTCTGTGCAATCTGTTCCTGTGTTATTTGATCCTCTGAAAACAAAATAACCGTTTTAATTAAATTATATAATAAAATACATAAACTCAAGCCTTCTTCCCATGAGGGTAGGCAGAAGCTATAGAACGCCACCTCCTACGCTCCTTGCATACTCTTTTTGCTTGGTTTACTTTCATAGGTCTGGCCTGACACCCACGCTGGTTGCGAGTACTACGCACCTGACCTTTCTGAAGAACATCACCAATTAGGTCACTATAATGTCCTCCTAGGGCGTCCCCTCCCGGCGTTTCCACTCACAGCTGCCTTGTAAATACCTTTTGTTAATCGCCTCGCAACATGACCAAACCATCAACTTCTTCAGAACAACTGTTCTGACCAAATCTTTTTTTAAACCGCACCTTTGCCTTATCACATAATTTTTCAGCCTTATAATAAAATGCCTTAAAATAAATCAAACCTAGGACCTACTACCGTCAACCCAGCACGCGCCTGCTGAGCAAAAGGGCCTGGTTTAAATCACTAGATCAGGTAGTGTTATTGGTTTTTACCATCAGCCTGGCGAAATTGCACCTAGATTCACATAACTTTTCAAATTGGACTGTTTGGCTGAAATAGCGATATATGTACCTCATTTGGAACATTGGATTAAGATAAAAACAGGCCTGTGTGAATATAGAAAGAACCAGAAGCCGCGAACACGCCTAATACCGAAGCGTCAAAAACTACTCCTAAATAGAGTAGTTTGACGCGCAGCCGATCAGTTACTCCGTGAACGTCGCATCGCGTAACGTGTTTTACCGGTGTAAGTACAATTTTATTTAATTATGCCGTCTTGTGTCGTTCATACCTGTAAAAAGGCAGCGGGGCCAAATAATAAACAGGATGGGATCACATTTCACGTGTAAATAGCGCATTCAAATATCGTCTTATTTATTTACTGAATAAATTGTTCAATTTGTAATTGTCATAGATAATGATGCATCCATCTTGTTAGTGTTGCCAGTATAAGAGTTCTGATTTTCCCTTCTTTTTATTACCTACTGAGGGCATTTATTCGCTGTAGTGTTAAATTAATAACAACTTACACAAAAAAACACCCGACTTGAAAAAGAAAGGTTAGTCAATGCAACCCGTATGTATATATGATTTTGTTAGAATTTCATAACATTCATAATAGGTACTATGTTAGACTATTAGGATTTCTAGGGGGGGCGGGTGTATGAAATTATGTATCTATGAAAATACCAATTGTGATTTTATTATTTATATTATCTTACCAATACTCTCAACGTTTACCCCAAAACGGGTTCATAATGTCCGAGCTAGCAACTTTACGCGGGTGGGAAGTGAGGCGGGCGCGGGACGCTTGTCTTGATTTTGGACACAGCGTGCGGCTTGCATGACAGTTGAATACGGATTCTGGTTCTTTCTATATTCTAAGCACCATACTATATTAACTATTTTTTTTTAAAGCAGCAATAGAAATACACTATCTTTAAAAATGTATACTGTCTACCTATTATGGTTCATGAGATACAGCCCGCTGAGAGACAGACGGACTGACGGACGGACGGACAGCGGAGGCTTAGTAATAGGGTTCCGTTTGGCACCCTTCGGATACGGAACCCTAAAAATGGAACATGCAAGACCAAAAAAGGCATTCTCAGCATAATGCTGCGATATTTAAAAAATACAGTGCTGGTATCTTGACTGGGCCTACGGCCATAGATTTAACACACATAGAAGGAAAAAAACAAAAATAAAAAAATATTGCAGCTATAAGATAGTAAATAACACATTCAAGTCATACCAGGCACCCCACTAAAACTGCTAAGTATAGCAGACATGTTGCTCTCGAACTGAGCCGCAGCCTCCTTGATGAATTCTTCGCTCCACATGTTGGACGGCACCTCGCTGGAGCCCTCGGCTGTTGAGTCTCCTGTCTGCTGCTTCTTTGTCATATCTTGGAGAGCGCCTGACGGGTAGAAAGAGAAAAAAATCTTATTCTAGACGGGTAAAAGAAATTAACAATAAACAAATAAAATATAGGTATAATTATGAAGCTAAAGCAAGCTTCTCAGTTAGCATAATGCTGGAATACTTAATTGCGCCCTTTGGCGTCGAGACCCTTGGTCCATGTGGTCCCAGTGCGCATAAGTTATTTGCGGAAATCGCGGAAACGTCTAGTTGATGTAACTGGTGAGCGAAAAGCTGGCGGCTAACTCGCGCAACGCATCAGCATTGCAATTCAGCGAGGAAATGCCGCCAGCATCCTAGGTACAATGCCCCGACGGCGTTTTTTTGTTTTGATTTAATTTAGTTAATGTTAATAATCATCTTGTAATTTGTTTATGTAAATAAATATACTTGTAATATGCTGGAGTACTTGTATTCTGATACCACATTGCTGACACCCTTTTTTTTTGGATGAGAAGTTATCAAATAACTTCTCCCGCTCTGGGCGGAGTGGGAGGGTTCGTCAGACTCTTACTGACTAAAACCCACTCGTGTTCCTTCCGTCGCCTGTGTTGCCAGGGGCCTCAGTAATCCTTTCGTACTATCCCGCGACTCCGGCAGGCATCGGCCCTAGAGGATCCCTACACTTGTGCTGACATCTCTTTGAGGCGCACGTAGAACACAACGCGCCGTCGACCCGGACCTGGTCCTTATCGGACGGCGAGCTACCCATTGCTCACCGTCCGCAAGCCCGCGCCTACGGTGGCCGGAAATCCGCCCGGGATTCCAGACGCCCAGGGCGTCTCCTGCGGCGACTAGAGGCGAGAGGGCGCGAAATTTGCGTTTCCCTCAACCGTCACGCCTCCTCCTTCGCGAGCATTACTGCTTCGCAGATTCATCTCCATAGAAAATAACTAATTGGAACCATGCTATAATAAAGGTGATTATTTCTTTGATTATCACTAAATGTATTATTACTAATGCTTTAAAAAAAAAACCTACTGGAAACTTGGAAGTTGTCGTGTTAGCTACCTAAGAGCATTCACCATAACAATAAAGGCTCCTTCAAACAGGCGCGACACGCGACGCTACACAAAGACACCGCGTGTAGCGCTACAAGCGGTGCCTTTGTGTCGCGCTTGTTTGTAAAGGCTTCTATATTGAATTGCATTACCGACACAATAATTATGCATATTCTGCTGAAGTAATTAGGAATATTAATTTCATTGTTTACTTAATTTAACAATAATGTTGCTTAACTTCGGTGATTGGACGAGAATCGGTGTATTCACCATAGTATGGACGTTGGCATGTTGAATTGTATTACCAACATAATAATTATGCATATTCATATGTGCATACTTGGCTAACACTGAAGTGATTAGGAATATTAAGTTCATTGTTTACTTAAATTAACAATAATAAATTATTTCAATACATTACTTAAATACCATAAATAGGTTTTTTTTATATCAATCAAAGAATTTCAACATGCTGATTTGAACTAGGTAAGTACATTAGTAAAGAATGTATTTTTTTAACAATATTTAATGAGTTTTTAATGGAAGAGACTTAGGGAGGGTAAGAGACCTAGGGAGGCGAACAGAAAGAAAATTCTTGAAAAGATCAGGTAGGATTACTTGGTGAGGACGGCAGGAAAGACATGGACAAGACTAAGAAAGAACAGGGAAAATCGGAAAGGCTTGCAAAGGTCTTTGTGAAAACGCTTTATACAGAGACTCAGAACTGATATTGAATGTTTCGTCCTCGTCACCCATACTGTTCCTTTCTGCTTCACCCAAAGGTTGACTGATAAGAAATGCCTACAGCCCTAAGTCCGCCTTTGTACATTTGTGCTTAAAGTAATAAATAAATCTGTCCATTCCATGGTTCCATGGAAGAGATCGGATGGAAGAAAGCGATAAGGCCACCCATTGTATATTTTTTGGTGTACAATAAAGTATAATATAAACACACACATTCTATTTATTTTTATATTATGATTTGTATTGTGTAATATGGTATAACCTGAAATAAATGGTATTTGATTTTTTTTGATAAATAAATAAATAAATAAATCATCATCTTCTGATAAAGTTAATGCATATAACCTGTACTAAAAACTGAGTGTGCAAAATGTGTACCACCAATGATAGAAGCCTTATCTTGTATATAAAATAGTTGTCATGATGTCTTGTCATATAATAAAAAAGAACCAAATGTGGGATTGCGTTTCTATATTACTGATAATGTTTAAATCAAGACAAAACAATATCTTCACCTGTCACCTTTTTCCAACTTTGTTGGGGTCGGCTTCCAGACTAATTGGATGTAGCTGAATATCAGTATTTTAAATGGAGCGACCGCCTATCTGACCAGCACAACCCAGTAACTGGGTAATACAATACTCTTTAGTAATACTGATTGTCACAATTCCGTAAATAAATAAAGAAATGTTAAAAGAAAAGATATTTCGTGCCTCGATTATAAAAATATCTTAGGTAATTTGTTTCTGGAAGATGAATTTTAAGCCATGTTGATTGACTATTACGATTCATAAAAGCACTATTACAGTGTTAAATCCCTGGTAGCAGTAAAACACGTTGTTTATTTCAAAACATTTCCGCCATGAAATAGGTTTTATTTGTCTATAGTTCAAAGAAATAAAAATCATAATTAAAATGCCTATAATGTAGTACGTATTACATTGTTATCGGTCTCAAAGATTATTACCTCACACGTAAAATTTGCGTCGTCAAAGTCCTTCAAAATAATTATTCAATTTTATTTACATTTTAAATTTTAATAGGTTAGGTGTTGTGTAACCCGACCATGATCGATTTTGACAAATTTAACCAACTTACTTTCAAGCAAATCGTCCAATTCCGGGTCCAAGTTAGACTTATCCACGTCCTTGTTTTCCGACATGTTTAATTAGTTATAGAGATTAAAAACAAAAAAGTATTCCGTGTAAAATCACGAATATATGAACAATTTTTTGACAGATTGACTTGACAGGTGTCAACTTTCGAATGAGTGAGCAAATACGACAGTTGAATTGTAGTGTTTCTGTTCTAAAAATATTTTACCCGATTAAATGACCCAGATAATAAAATAATAACTTACTAATTCTTCTACCAACGACATTATTTTTTTAAATTCTCCATACATTTTTTATGGGGTTTAGTTCGGGATGATATGGTGGCAGCCGAAGAACTTTATGGCATATGACTGAAGTATGTCATCATTTCATCAATCCTAGATCAAATATGGTTTTTTTTTTATTAATCAAATCTTACAGTACATCATAATAAATGTTGATTATATCGAAATGAGTACATTTCAAATTAATAAAAATATACCTGAATCCTTAAACATTTTCTCCGTGAAGAACTAGACATTTTTAGTAACGACGAGTACCCGTGCAAAAAAGTGATAAGGACACGTATTGCTCGGACGAAGACTGCCGCGTCACTGCCACACAAATTAAAACTGTATAATTACAAGCGCTCGCACACATGGCGCTGCCTGCACAGATGTGTCGAACGTTAGGTATTACAATTTCATGTTTATTATGTACGCTTATTTAGATAACGGAAATCGCTTAATATTTTGAAAAGTCCTAAGATTTGCGAAAATACTTTCTAAGATTTAAAGAGAAAGCAGAGTAAGCATATCAATTTCTATGAATGAAAATTGAATCTACGTCAGCTGCCGATCCTTGCAGCAGAACGCCATATGTCTTAATACTGTGAAAATAAACAAAGTATACTAACCTAGCTGTGGCTTTATTAGTCAACTGCCTTATTTTTCTTGTGGTAGTTGGCTAAATATGCAGCTGAACCTAATCTACCTGACAGAGCTCTAATATGGTCGAATCATTTTAATTTTGAAACTAGAGTAATTGCCACAAATACAGTTGACGCAACTGTCTAATCCGCAAAACGGACCAATTAGCGAAACTGACTAATCAACAAAACTGGCGAATTAAATAAACTGACGAGTGAGGGAAACTGATGATTGATATGCGGACGCCTTACCTTATCTGCGGGTAAACTTACCAACTTGGCAACACCAACCCGATGAATGAGGGTCAGGTGATTTTGCGTTTCGTTATTGGTAAGTCGTGTCCGCTAGGAGTAATAGTGTTCTGTGGTCGTAGCTAAAGGTATATTACAAAAAATTCATACCATAATAATTCTTTATAATCATTACGGTTAATAGCGGAGAGCTTCGACCACCACCTCAGGAGGCTTTCATTGCGCGGCTGAGTCAAGGGCTTGATTCAGAAAGTAGTAGGTACTCCTGGACACGGCACGCATAGTGAGGAGGTTCCTTTCTCTAAAGCCCTGACCACCGGCACCGCTGATTAATTTGACAGAACTAAACTGTCCTTTTCTTAATGAAATAAAAAGAAAAAGATGCACTGAACTTAAATTTAGTTTTTGTGAACAAGGGAATCGGCACCAATAGGTAGGTATGTGTTATAATTATAAATGAAATAGACGAGATAATAATAGTTCCATTACCTAAGTTTAGAAAATGTGAAATTATATTTTGTAAAAATGTTTTTTTTTAGGTAATTGCAATGTACTCCTCGCACCAGATTTCTTAGTAGGTAGGGTAATTGTTAAAATAACGAATAAAATTACGCTACTAAGTAACTGTGCGACGTGCGCCGTGGAGTTTCTTTTATTGGGTTGGGAAATTATCAAATAACTTCTCCCGCTCTGGGCGGAGCAGGAGCAGAGCGGGTGGGTGTGTCAGTCAGACTCTTACTGACTAAAACCCATCCCTCTTCTTCCCGTTGCCGTGTGTTGCTAGAAGCCACGGTATCGCATTCGGACTTTCCCGCGACCGCGGCAAGCATCGGCCCTAGCGGACCCCTACACTTGTGCTGACATCTCTTTGAGGCGCGCGTGGAACACAACGTGCCGTAGACCCATGAGGTAGGACCTGTGTTCGATTCCCAGTTCATGAAAAGTGTTATTGTGTTTTTCCATCAAGATTATCTTAGCCCGGGGTCTGTATTTGTGCCCAGTTGATGGCAATACGCTCGCCCCGTATTAAATGGGACTTAAACATATAAAGCGAAATGTGGGTGGTACTACTGCAGGTAGGTAACCTACACCTCTGCCTAACCATTGAGGGAACTGCTTGATGTTATTTTATGTTAAAAACACAAATGGGGCAAGCTACGTCTTCCTAGAAAAGCGGTGGCCGCCACATAACGGCCACAGTGACAGCTGTCGTGAAGGCGATGGTAGCGGGTTTGAGTTTACACGTCAAAAAATGCTGTCTAGGAAAATACACCATCTTACTTTTATAAATAAAGCTTCAGTGACGTCATGCGTCTGTAAGTTGCGGACATTAACTATGTTTCGGCTACCGCTTTTCTAGGAAATCATACCTTTAATAACTTTACTTCAAAACTTTTTTCACGCTATGAAAATGTACGAGGCACAAAGCTTAAAAACAAAAATAACGAACGGTCAAAATAGGAAAAATAAAATGCGTCAATCCATGGACACAAACAGTGAAATGTGGTGAAGTACGGATTTTCCTAAAAAAAAAATATAAGAAACATAAAAGCTACAAAAAAAAAAAATATAAAGGTAAGATTTTACGCCGTTTCCAAGAAAATTCTTTCAGACCATCATATGCCTAGCGTTTTCCCAATCATGTTGGGGTCGGCTTCTAGTCTTTATAGCTAAGGATTCCTAGAAGAATGGTAGCCGCCACATAGCGTCTGCAATTCACTGGTGAATGTCGTCACTGAAACTTTATCAAAGTAAGTTGGTGTATTTTCCTAGAGTTCTCATTGACATCGTAAAGTTAAACCCCGCCAACATTTTCATGCCAGCCGTCATGTGACGACCGTTATGTAGCGCCCACCGCTTGTAGGAACCCGTAGGTTAACTGGATGCAGCTGAATATTAATATAAATTCTTCAGATATACTTAGGTGGCTACCAAATTATTTGCGACACATTCCTATTCCAAAGACATGCACACACGTTTGGTTTGTAACATTATTATGACTGTCATTGTTTTTTTTTTTATAGTTTTAATCGTGGTCTCTGGCAGTTTGAGTAATGTTTGCGGCCTACCCAAATGACCTATTCTCTCTTTGGTATTGTTCGTCGCATCGTTGAGCTCCTTAAGTTCCGAGTTGAGTTGCACGTCATCGACTGTGCGACGAGGAACAGTTTCAACAATGTTGCGGCGATGTCGTCCGACGTCGCCCGACATCGCCCGAAGTCACCGGGGACACATGTCGCTCGACAAATGTTCCTAGTGGGGACGAGGCTTTACTGACAAATGCGTGTACTGACTGGACAGGTCCACTCAATCTGTGTGGTTCTTTCCTCAAAAGACCATTTCAACACCAATCTACATGGCCTTCGCATGATCTGGCCAAGATTGTCTGGAATGAGACTGTGACCACTGAGGTTCTTCAGCCTTTCTTCTAATGCTATGGCTACACTGTCGCGATAACGCGAACTCCATTATTACAGTATTTACCGTCTTATTTACAGTATTATATCTATATTTAATCTAAAAGTGACCAACAGCTGCATCTCTTATCTTTTGCATGCCTATATATACATATACTAGAAATAGTAATTTGTATAAACAAATGATCACTTTATTCCCGACTTTGAAAAATACTAGAACCAGGACTACACGATTAAGAACTCATTAACAAGACAAGTTATGCATAAAACTGCATTATTGAAATAGTGTTATGCTCCTCTTATTTATTACCACGTACCAAAAATTATTAAAGAGCAACCTTTAAGAAATTTAGAAAGTACCTTAAAAAATTGCTAATTCAAAAACTCTGTATCAGATTTTTTAAATAATAAAAATAAATAAAAAATATTTTTATTCGGACAAAGTCCATTTGGTTAGTACAACACACAACTTAGAAACTAGTGTTAGTACTTATATCTACCCGAAGAACAAAAACAAAACAATTATTAATGATGCGCCACAGTGGCATGTAGGCGCATCCAATGCCCCAGTATGGGACTGTCCCACCTGTCAGCTATAGTTTTCAGGATGCTGTTGGGGCTGAAGCATACCCTGCGCATGATGGAGGCGCATCGCTTGCGCATGATGGCGTGAAAGCCATCAATGCCCGCTTCTGCGAACATGCCAGAAGCACTGCAGTAGCGCGGCAACCCCACCAACCTGAATGCATTGTTGTTTTGTACGCGCAGAGCGCTGTATGCCCTTTGCGTGTAGTTGACCCACAGACTGCATGTATAGAACGATTGACAGTACGCTGTGAACAGTGTAGCCTTTACTTCAGTCGAGCATTTCGCAAATCTGCGAGCCAACATATTGCAGCGGACCGCCAACGCTCTGCGCTCACGCTCAATGTCCAAGCTGTCCTTAAGGTCCTCGGAAACCCAGTGGCCCAGATAATTGAAAGATGTGACTTGCTTTAAGGGACTTCCGCAAAGTTCCGGCTGTGGTGCAATTGGGTAGGTTTTAGTGCCTGCCTTGAATACCAGTACTTCACTTTTCTTAACATTGTATCTGAGCCCATGGGCCTCCGCGTACCTTTCACATATCATGAGCAGACTCATCATTGAGTTAATCGATGGGCTCAGCAACACCATATCATCAGCATAACTAATATTGTTGACACATATTCCGTCTACATAACAACCTTGATAATTGTTGCTGAGCTCAACGATCAACCGGTTTATGTACAGACTGAAGAGGCGAGGGGAGGTCAGGCCGCCCTGTCTCACTCCACACTCCAGCCCGCACACATCCGATAACGAGCCTGCCCACCTCATACAGTTGGTCTGGTTGTTATACCAGTACCGTAATATAGCTATAACTCCCCTATTCACTGTCCGAATCAAGGAGGAGTCTTAATGTGGGACGGTCACCCATCCACGGACTGACCTCGGCAAGCGTTGCTTAACCTCGTAGATTGACCCCTGCGGACGTTGTTATTTAGCCGCGAGTCCCTCATACCTACAAATGATGAAGTATTTAAAATTTTCAGAATAAAAACAAGTAAAAAAACTAATTTGATAAGGATTGTCGATGTCGTTATAAGAATAATAACTTTGAAGAAGAATCAGTCGGTTGATTCAGTCTTCGTTAATTATGCCGAATAAAGAAAAGAAGTAAGTATACTGTCAAGTACCTACCCACACCCTGTGTGCAATACGGCCTCGTTCAACGGCAGCCTTCTGCGCAAAGTTCGTACTACTGGCCATGATTGATGAATCTTTCATGATGATCTGAAGTTCGCGCAGAAGGCTGTGCTGAGGCGATTGTGAGTGAGACACTTGCGCGGAAGTTCAGAGAGCCTATGTTCATACCATGGTTGCCACGGTTATTGTAACACACTTGACAGTTTCGATTACAATCTGAAATACAAGGTGCTGTTTTGCATCCTCGTCAAATTTCAGGAGGCTGCTATGAAATACCTACATAATCAAATAAAATTACGATACCTGCTCAATAATTAATACATACTTGGTTTTTAGTTATTTAAGTTTGACAGTATTTTAGAATACAATACTTTCACAGAACAGAATCACCCCGTTGCGTATGTGGTAGTGTGTGTGTAAAAGGGCAGTTACAGTGCAATCACACAGGCCGCGTTTAAATATGTGTGTCCCACACATGAACGATTTCCGAAAATTAGAAAAAAAAAGAAAAGGACCTACTTTTTTATTTTATTATTGATTCGTGTCGAGAATCATTAGCATAGTTACCTCCTTGAATTTGACGAGGATGCAAAACGACACGTTGTATTTTGAAGGATATATTAATATTAATATATTATTATTAATAATAATATATTAAAGGATATTGGATATATTATGTAGTTTATTAATTTTTTTATCTTATAAAATACATTTTTAAATATTTCTTAGAAAAAATATTAAAAAACATTTAAAAATATATAAAATAGTGGTCCGCCGGTATCGGGAGCAGGGTCCAAGCTACCGGTGGTTAGGGCTCCAGAGACAGGAACCTCCTCACGATGCGAGCCGTATCGAGGAGTACTGCCTTCTGAATCAGGCCCTTAATCCAGCCGTCTAACGCAAGCCTCGAGAGATGATGGTTGAGGCTTCTGGCTATCAGGCCATTGGCCGTAACGACAATCGGCACAATGACAGCCGAGTTCACATTCCACATGTCAACAACCTCGTGTGCTAAGTCGAGATATTTTATTTGTTTCTCTTTCTCAGCTTTCACGAGGTTATCGTCATGTGGAATGGTAACATCGACTATCATTGCGCAGCGCGCTAATCGATCTATCACCACTATATCAGGCTTATTGGCGACAATAGTCCTGTCAGTAATGATAGACCGATCCCAGTACAACGTGACATGGTCATTTTCGAGAACTGGGTCGGGCACATACTTGTAATACGGTACCTCAGAGTTCACAAGTTTATATTTCAAAGCAAGTTGCTGGTGAATAATCCTAGCTACTTGGTTATGTCTGTGCAAGTACTCGCCGTTAGCCAGACGAGAACAACCAGAGATAATGGATATATTATTATTATTATTGAGGATATATTTGCAAATTCTTTAGCTCAACGACTTAACGGAACTCAATGAATGTTATTGAACTGTAAAAATTAAAGGTATTTTTAATTGTGTATAATGAACACTCTCTATTAGGTAGATAATAAGATTTAGAGACTTTTATACGCTGTATGAGTGACAGAAACGGCGCTCTACAAAGCCGATTTTTTTTTTAAACTCGATCCAAATATACGGCTGTGTGCTATAGGTATGTTAGTACTGAAGTACGACGTTCAAAAGACAAAACTTCCAAAGGACAATGGACAAAGTTGTTTGGGAAGTGTTCTATGATCCAATAATTTTGTGGTAAGAATATTTTGAAGAACTTTTTTTTCAGCCTATTAATGTCTTTTAGTCTTTCAATTTTTTTTCGCTATGCAGGAGCAGCTCGGCAGCGGGCGGTGACCAGAAAGAAGATAAACTGGATAAGGACCCTAAAGAGCCTAAGGACTCTAAAGAGCCTAAAATCAAAGAAAGCAAAGAATACAAGGACAAAGACAACGAGAAAAAAGAACCAAAGGATGGAAAAGATAAAGGTAAGCCACAGAGTGCAGAGATGCTTCGGCGGCCGCTGCTATAGACGGTACTGTCCACAATGTTCTTACAAACCAAGAATGAATGTCATCGTTAACTGAAATCATCATTGAAACAGACGGCAAGTGACATTTCTAAAGCCATGTACGCACGAGCGAACAAAACATGGTGAACCCGAAGATCGAACACCGAACATTTGGTTCAAGCGTGTGGATGTAAATTAGCAAAGCGAACACGCAATTGGATTTCCACAAACATTTTTGACAAACAGTGTTTGGTGTTCGTTATTCGTTTGTGCGTACACCCCTTAATAATGTAGTCAAGCAGTCAAATTTGGCGCAACTGAGCAAAATTGTAAAACACAAATTACACAATTTTTGGTTCTAGAACATGTCGATTTCCCACGTGGTCGATTACGGCTTACCTCCACAGAGAGAAGACGCCTGTCCCAACAGTAGGAACATTAAATATGAGCGGATTATGTAAGACCGATGTGTCATAATAAATATCTCAAGGGGTTAGTGTCGCGTTGGCCCTGATGCGACTGGAGCCTATGCTATGACATAAACAAGCACTAATTGTGCTCTCTTTTTGAACGAGCTATACACAAAATTACCCATTGTCCTTTCTTTGATTGATCGTCCCATTCCCTCAAGAAGTATAATTTGTAAATTACTATTCCTTGTACTTACGATTTGTTATTGTATTATTTATGTCAAGTATTGCAACTAAACAAATTACTGTATCCTTCTTTTTTATAGGTAAAAACAAAGAAAAAGGTGATCTAAAAGAAAAAGGAGATCCAGCAGAAAAAGAGACCAAAAGTAAATTAGATCAGACCATAAAATCTAAACTTTTGAGGGATGAATTATTTCTATCATCGCCAGAACCAGAAGCTGAAATACTAGAGAAAACGCCCTCCCAGATTGCTAAAGAGTGAGTTCTTTTATCTTCTTAAGGTACTTGTCCCACGGCCGACGTAAACTAGTTGTTAACAACTGACTACGCTACGCTGAGAAGAGCTATCAAGGAAAATACCCGCTGAGTGACGCTCGTTTGGGGGCACAACAATTCGCTAAGAGATTCTCGCTTGGTATACATACTGTAGTGGAAATGTCGCTGATGCGCCGGGGAATCGAACCCCGGACACAATATCGCAAAACACAACAAACTACCACCTCATAATACATGTTTATATTGATTTATCAGTATATAAAAAATAACACCAAATAGTATACAAAAAGGTAAAAAAATAGGCGTGAGATTAAAAAAAAAATATATAAGACGCGTAAAAAAAATAACTAAAGGGGTTATTGAGGAAGTTTGTGGAACACCAATAATTAGAAATTTGGACACGTTTTTGTCATAGGGTGCCGCGGGAAAGATTGAAATTCTTGGTCAAACGTTGAAAAGGTGAAGCCAGCCGAGATTACCACTTGGCCGGTAACTTAACGCCTCTGTGGGTTAAGGGTAGGGCCAAAATTGATCTTTAACTGGTCTTATACCTAATAACAACAAAAATTAAAAGGTTTAAGAGCAGAAAAGACTAATAGTTATGCTAAGGACAGAGCGACAAGCCTTTGTATGAAATACGTACCACAAAATAAGATAGGACATAATCACACTGCAGAATTGAATCGGGTAACGGAGACAATTTACAATATAAACGTTTTAGTATATGGAGGCATGAGGAACAGGGTGTAAAGTTCACTCAACCTCCATATAAAATGGAGGGTCCTCCAACCAGACTTGGTGTTGTCTGCCGGGGTCGTGGGTAAGTCTGAAAGGGGTACCGAGGCCCCTAGCAACACTGGCAACGGAAGGAACACGGGTGGGTTTTAGTCAGTAAGAGTCTGACACACCCTCCTGCTCCGCCCAGAGCGGGAGAAGTTATTTGATAATCTGACACCCAAAAAAAAAAAGACTGGGTTTTTATATGTATGGCATCTCATAGTACCAACTACGAGATGCCATACATATAAAAATCAAGTTCTTGAGAGGTTGTGACTACTGAACTGGACTACCAGACGATTGATGTCGTGAGGTTGTATATATACTAGTAGGCGGTAAACGTCAGTGCGCGTATCATACGAAGGCCTTCGACAGTATCAAACACTCCGAAATATTCAAGTCTTTAGAAAACCAAGAACTATTACAGCAATATCCTTCTAAGAAATATATATCAGAATAGCACCGCAGACGTCAAACTGAAAACTGAAAGGTGTTAAGCAGGGTGACCCGCTCTCTCCGAAATTATTCACAAGCACTCTCGAGGAAATATTTAGAATACTGGCAGCCTCACGACCAAGGGCATTGAAGTCAGCAATTAGTCCTTGTTGCCCCCACAGCTCTGGAACTACAGACTCTGCTTAAGACCTGAGCACGACAAGCCTCAAGGTTAGATTCGCGATTAATCGGTCTAAAACAAAAGCCATGGCCAACAGCACTAAGCGTAGGGTCGAGGTAGATGGGTAGGAAATACATTATGTCGACGAGCACATCTACTTGGGCAAGTTAGTTTCTTTCGAAAGCAGACAAGGAAAGAAAATGGATTGCAGCATCGAAAAGCCTGGAAAAGCTACTGGTCCATGAAGACGCTAATGAAGGGCGATCTACCGATGTCCCTGAAGCGAAAACTCATCGATATGTGTATTCTGTCCGTCAACCTTCGGTGCTCAAACCTATGGTCGTTCACACAGTCGCAAAAGCTCTGCCTCGGGGTTTGCCAAAGAGCAATTATAGAAGTGCAGCATTTTAGGCATTAAACGAACAGACAGAATACGAAAAACCAGACTGCGCTCCAAAACGGGGATCCTAGGCTTAGGAAAAAAGGCTGCAGTTTGGCAGCCTTTTTTCCTACGTCTATACGGATTCTCGAAATAGGATTGGGCGGGTCACGTCAGCCGCATGCACAGTAACCGCTGGGCAACAGTCTCTATACGATGGGTGCCTGAGGACGGACGGCGCCGCTGAGGTCGAACCAGGAAGAGGTGGCGAGACGACCTAGACGCGCACCGCAAGGGCTGGCTCGAGGTGGCTCTAGAAAAGAAGCTGGAAGGATTCAAGGAGGCCTTTGCTCAGCAGTGGGACAGTTTAAGCTCACTTACAAAAAAGTAATTGTAGCAGCGATAACACCTGAACATTAAATTCATACTACCGCATTACTAAACCATTGACGATTTCTAGCGGCCATTGTTGTTTACAACATTGGATTGAAAAAAACAATACTATAGTTGCTTTATAGATTTAATCGCTTTTCGCTAATTGGCGGTGGGACAGGTCTTCAGAAAACCGTCTTCAGAAAAAGGTGGAGGTTTTCAATTCGTCGGAATCTTTTTAAAATAGAATACTCTTTGCTGAGGACACCATATGGATTACAAAAATAAATATATTCTTTTTTTGTGTAAGTTCAGTGATATGTAATTCTACCACGTCGACGGGTTTCAATGATTCTTTATTGGAAAGGAGGTGCCTCATAATAAAGGTCAAGTTCTTAAAAGTGGTTTTTGTGTGGGCTTCAGTAATATACAGGGTGTGGCGTAAGTAGTGGTCCACCGTTCAGGATTCGATGAACCAGATAATTAACTATAACAATTAAAAATTTTAACCATTTTTACCCAAGGGTTAAGAAAATATTTCCTTTCTGTCTTTTATTTACGAAATTTCTACCTTTTATTACAAATTTGTTTGTAGTTTCAACAAAAACCATTATTTTTTAATTTTGATTCCTGCTAATTACTGCTGAATACTAGAGCTATCATGATAAATAATGATTTTTTTATGTAAATTTAGCTCTTTTGAAGAAAAAGTTGGTTCTTCTCTAATTTTAACCCTAATTTTTACATACCATCGAAGTTCAAGGGCGATTTTTGTAAAAAAAACGTACTACGCTGTCAGTGCCCATTTATTAATTAATATGCCTACTAAATACCGATTTCAAAATGGTATCACTATAACAGATCCTATTATTCATCAAAAAGATATTCAATTTTAATTGAAGAAAAGAAGATTTTCATTAAACTACTTTTTTAAACTTTACTGAAAGAAAGAAAGAAAAGAAAGAAAGAAAATACATTTATTTGTGGTAAACATGACGCAAGGAAGGAACACAAATACAAAAAAGAAACAATTTGGGGGAGAATATGCGTCACGTCCACGCAAAACGGCCAACGCTCAGCATAATGCTGCGACCCTATGCGAGACAGAGCCTCAGCGCTGGTTTTCAGCGATAGCCGGCGTTGACGTTAAGGGTAGGTTCAGATGACAAGCGCTCAACGCGCGTTTTGATAACGCGCGTTTACAACTACATACATTTTATTCAGGCCGTACACATGCTAACGCGCGTTTTAGTAACGCGCGCGTTCAACGCTGCGCTAGCGCTCGACTGTTGTCAGCGCGCGTCAACGCGCGTTAACGCGCGCTTTGAGATCATTGGTTTTCTATGTTTCCGTTCAGTTGAGCGCGCGCTTTCGACGCGGATAGACGTATTTTAGGGTTCGTCAAGTTCGTCCGAAAATCGTCCGAAATGGAAACCGAAGCTTTTAATACGGAATTATTAATTGGTGAAATAGAGAAACGTCCTGCGATATGGGACATGACAAGTAGCGATTGTTCAGATAAGAATTTGAGAAGACGGGCTTGGGAAGAACTCGTCCTTATATTTTGTGAAGGACATGACAATGAAGAAAAGAAGAAAATATTATGTGAGTATATATATTTATTTACATTTACAATCGGTTTGTGTTACAAGTTAAATATAACGATCCTGCCAATCTACTTTTCCTTCATTAATGAAATAGTTTGTTAAATGTACTCGAACATTATCCGCCTGTCGCACAGCACGTCCGGTATAATGTGAGGCTAGATTTTCCAGGGGTGGCGTATAAAGTGTGTCTTCAAAATTGTAGCCATCCCTGATTCTGACATAATTATTTAGTGTACATATCGCTTTTACGATCTTTTCTGCAAAACCGATGTTAACATCTAACGGCCTGTGTAAAATGCGCCATTTATTGCACATTATGCCAAAAGTACATTCAACATACCGGCGTGCTAATGTCAAACGGTAATTAAATATTTTTTTAGCATAAGTTAGTGACCTTCCCCCATATGGACGCATTAAATTCTCCATCATGCCAAAAGCTTCATCAGCCACTATCACATATGGCAACGTTGTCGGTCTATTTTGTATTAACAATGCCTTTGGCTCAGGTAGATCTAATGACCTTTCTGTCAGCTTTTTGTACAATGAAGAATTCTTGAATATACCTGAGTCACTGTTTTTACCGTAGGCACCTATGTCAACCCACACAAAACAATAGTTTGCATCCGCTAGCGCCAATAAAACTAGCGAAAAATAATTTTTATAGTTATAATACATAGAACCCGTGTGTTCAGGCTGGATTAACCGTATATGTTTCCCGTCCAAGGCTCCCAAACAATTGGGAAACTTTGAGTTCTTTTCAAATATCGTGAATATTTCACACCACTTTTCTTTCGTTGGTTCACTCATAACAACGGGCCTTAATTTTTTCCAAATAGTTTCACATACATGTGGTATTATAGTAGCCACAGTAGATTTGCCAATTCTATAGTCGTAGCTTAATGTCCCAAATGAACATCCAATGGCCAAATATCTGGAAACAAACATAAACTATTACTAAATACTGTTTTTTTTTTCAGCGTCATCCCTGCAAAAAAAGTGGAAGAGTTTACGGGATAATTATATGAGAGAGGTGAAGAAAATAAAGACTGTCAAATCTGGATCAGGAGCTTCCAAAACTTCGACATATATTCATTATAATAGACTACGATTTCTACAGGCATCAATTGCCAACAAAGATACAGAAAGTAGTTTCGATGCAGATAATGCATCAACTTCGTCAGAGGTTGCTGAAGTAGAAATAAGTTCTGGCTTTAAGAGTCCTAAATCTACTTCAAGAAAAAAACAAAAATTAAATCCTGCTGATGAAAGATTTGCAAACATATTAGAGCAGAGTATAGCACAGAAAAATGTGTCTCATCCAAAAGAAGATGACGATGAAGACAAGCTGTTTTGTTTGTCACTCGTTAAAGAGATTAAAAAAATTCCGGAATATAGGCGACTTCAAACTAAAATTGCCATTTATAATTTAATTTTGCAAAACCAAAATGAATTTCAAGGACCACAACAACAGACATATGAAAATCAAAATTACCCGGTATCACAACGAAGAAATTATTCATCACAAGAGCAGCGTCATCAGTCATCAGCTTCTGTTGAAGGCTTTCGTTATCATGATTATAGATCACAGCAGTCTAGTGTGTCAAATAATTTTGCACATTATGGTTATACTACAGCAATGGGGTCTCCATCGCCAGTAACACCTACTCCATCGCCAGCACCAACTAATGTCAGCAATGAATCAGAGTTAGAGTTATTCTGCGAGTAACAAAATGTTATTTTTTCTTTAAAAAAATTGTTCCTAAACAAGTTGATTTGATTTATTTGATTTATAGATTATGTTGATTATTAAAAAACTTACCTCAATGTAATTATGAGTTTTTCTTCCGGTGAAATGCTATATCGCACAGCGTTTTTATCTGCTACGAGTTCATCGTTTATGAGAGTCAGTAAGTCATCAAATGACTTGATGGACATTCTGAAGTAGTTAAAGAATTTGGGCTCAAATTGCCTTAACTTAGGATATAAAATAATGTACTGACTTTCAGTCAGCCTGGTTGACAAAATTGGGTGAACCCAATATCTCCGTCTTCTGTTGTGTCGTTTCTGCCGTCTGTATAAAATCACCGATAAAACTGTTTCTACGTCCATCTTCGACAAATGTAGAACTCAAACTGGCCGCAACAACGCGCGTTTAACGCCTGACAAGCGCGCACCATGTGAACACTATACAAAAATTCAACGCGCGTTCAACGCGCGCTGAGCGCTTGTCATCTGAACCTACCCTAAGACGTCGACCGGTGCAGCATACAGTGAGATTGCAATTTGATTAACATAAATACAAATATTAAAAAAAAAATAAAAGAATTACATAAATACACATATTTAAAATAATAACTATATTTATATAGTTAATACTTACGATATTTGCAAAAAAATACACTACAGTGTCAATGCCCATTTGTATAAAAAAAACTACTATTGCAGAGTTATCTAGACCTAACTTGTTACTTTAGGTATTTGAACAAAGAATTAAAAAAAAACAAATCACTTTATTTATCATTTATTATTAATCTTTGTCATGATTACAATCATTAAAATTAAACAAAATGTTCAAAATGGCCACCATTCGCAGCTATACACGCTCTGCAACGTCGAATAAACGACCGTTTAATTCGTCGGGCAAACCCGCTTTCGCTGATTTCTCTAGCTCCTGCCTGGATTCTAGTCCTCAATTGGTCAATGCTAGTGATTTCTTTGCTATAGACTTTTTCTTTTAGGCAACCCCAATAAAAGAAATCTAGGGGATTTAGATCTGGCGAGCGTGGTCGCCACAATATTGGACCTAAGCGCCCTATCCACCTATTTGGATACGCTGTATCAAGGTGCTCTCGTACTCTAACAGCGTAGTGAGCGGGACAGCCATCGTTCTGCAGCCACATGTCTTCTTGGACTTCAGGAACGACACCTTCCAGAAGCAAGGGCAAGTCAATTTGCAAAAAACTTAAATATCTTTCTGCATTTAATGTTTCTGGCAGCTCGTGTGGACCGATTATTTGTCCGTTAATGATTCCGGTCCAAAGGTTTATTTTAAATTGATACTGTGATCTGTCTTGCCTTATGAGATGCGGGTTTTCTAGCTGCCAGTTATGCAAATTATGTAGATTTAAATATCCATCTTTTTTGCAGGATTACTCGTCGCTCCATTGTATTTTATTAAAAAACTGCGGGTCTTCTCTTATTCTGCGTAGCATTACTCTACAAAATGTTACTCTCAATTGATAATCTCTTGGTAGCAATGACTGTACCCTTTGATAGTGGTATGGGTACAGTTCATGTCTTTTGAGTATTCGATGTACAGATCTAGTTGATATGCCAGTTCTGCGACTTAAGACACGGACCGATGTTGAAGGATCTTCTGTAACTAAATTCATTACCTCTTCATCGTTGTGTCGTCGCGGTCGTCCTTCACCTGCACCGCCTACGCCTGTGCCAGGTATCCTTCCCTCGGTGTATGCGTTATGCACTCTTCCAAAAACTCGGTGGTCTGGATGTCTTCGATCGGGATATCTGTCCCGATAAAGTCGAGTTGGTTCTCTACCGACACCTCTGCATTCGCCATAAATAAAATGCATGTCAGCATATTCGCGCGGTGTGTACCGAGAACTCAAACTCAAACTCAAACTCAAAGCATTTATTTCAATTAAACCATTTACAGGCACTTTTGAATTGTCAAGGAGTCGGTCAGTTAGAAATATGAAGCTAGTTGCCCATTCCAAAGCGTAGTAGGTACCTATGGAGAAGAACGGGCAAGAAACTCCATGGACACTCTTTTAAATTAAATTGATATATAAAGATTAGTACAAAAATAATGTTGAAATTATAACTAAATGTGAGGACGATGTAAAATAAAAAAACGCGCCCATAGTAAAAAGAGAAACAAAAACAATTTCTAAATAAAATAATTACAAATAAGCCGAGGACGCTAAGAGGTGACCAGTCCCAACTAACGGCGCCCGTTCACGAGCATGACGCATGGATTAGCACCATTCAGCTCAACCATTTTGAAGGGAGCTAAATGATCCAACACACGCGCCACCATCAGCGAGACATCTGAGTGAGCATGACATACTCTCAGCCGCCAGGACCCATTCAAGTCAATTACATAACCGGCAAATGGTAGCTCTATTATACATAGTACTCACACCTGTGCAATGCAATTATACAATACAACGTAGGTTGAATTTATACAATGCAAAGATAGTCTTACAATGTTCAGCTGCTCCAACAGTATTTTCAAATGTTAATTATTCAATTGGTTGTGGTTGTGGAGCGGGACCAGCATTGAGCCAAGCATTTTTATCAGCGATGTAATCACCCAACTTATAATATGCCTGCCTGCATAGTGTGCGTTTGATACAAGATTTGAATTTCATTTCATTCAGTTGAAGTATGTGGGGTGGAATTTTATTGTAACATTTTAAACAGTACCCCATGAAAGATGAGTCTACTTTAGCCAGTCTGAAACCTGGCTGAGATAATAGGTCCCTATTTCTAGTACTATAATTATGTCTTTCACCTCTTTTACTAAAATGATGTAAATTTTTTCTTACGTACATGATGTTTTCGTAGATATATTGACAAGGTACCGTCATGATGTTAATGTCCTTAAACCGGTCCCTTAGAGAATCGCGCCTGCGGAGATTATAAATGGCTCTGATAGCTCTTTTCTGCAGAATAAAAATTGACTCGATGTCTGCAGCCCGTCCCCAAAGTAAAATACCGTAAGACATGATACTATGAAAGTAACTAAAATAGACTAGCCTCGCGGTATCTACATCAGTAAATTGACGGATTTTTCTGACAGCATATGCCGCTGAACTTAGCCGTCCTGCAAGAGATGTTAAATGAGGACCCCATTGTAGCCTTGAGTCGAGCGTGATCCCCAGGAAAACAGTTTTATCGACGAATTCTAGTTTCTCTTGATTCAATACTATCTCATAATCACCACTTTTGACATTTGGTAAAGAAAATCGAATGCACTTAGTTTTTTTCCCATTTAATACTAAATTATTGGCAGTGAACCAGTTCTGTACCTGCAATAGGGCGTTATTTACGTCGTCAACATTCGTAGCACGTCTATCTACCTTAAAAATTAAAGAAGTATCATCAGCAAATAACACCATTTGTGGTTGATTATTTAATAAATGGAGTAGATCGTTAATATACACTAAAAAGAGGAAAGGTCCCAATATCGAGCCTTGTGGAACACCCATTTTTACTTTTAAACCCAGTGAATTGATACCATTAATTTGTACTTGCTGTTGTCTATCATTTAAATAAGATTTTACTAAGCTGAGCGCATGTTTTCCAAGTCCGTAATGCTCAAGTTTCAAGAGTAAGGTTTCGTGGTCGACGCAATCAAATGCCTTGGAGAGGTCACAAAAGATTCCTATGGCGTCTTGCGCTTCTTCCCACGCGTTAAAAATGTGTCTTAGCAAGGTTACACTGGCGTCGGTCGTACACCGTCCTTTAGTGAAACCATACTGTTGATCGTGAAGGATTTTATTCGAGTTAAAATGATTGAGCATTTGATTAAGCATTACCCTTTCAAACACCTTGCTGAAAACCGGCAACACAGATACGGGTCTATAATTATTGGTGTCTTTACTGTCCCCGGATTTGAAAAGTGGTATTACCTTACTGTATTTCATTAAATCCGGGAAGACTCCTTGATCCACACACAAATTAAATATTAAGGCTAAGTAGGGCGCTATAGTCTCAATTATAGAGGTACAGACTTTAATGGACATTCCCCAAAGATCTTCAGACAATTTGATCTTGATTTGCTTAAAAGCTTTTATTACTATTATGGGATTAATATGCTTAAAGTTAAATTTAATCGTGCAAGCTGAAACGTTTTCCTTTACCAAATCAAAAGCGAGCGAGGGCGAGGAATTTAAGGTTTCAGTAGTTTTAAGCGGGACACTGATAAAAAAATTTACAAATTCTTGAGCAACTTCTTTGCTATCGCAAATGAGACCACATGACGTCTCCAGTGTGTAATCAGAATCATGCTTTTTGTTCCTATTCGTTTCATTATTGATAATTTTCCAAACTGTCTTTATTTTATTGTCTGCTGATTTAACTTTGTTGCTAATGTACAAGGCTTTAGCTGCCTTACAAGTGTTCTTAAAAATTCTAGAGTAAGTAGCAACATACCTATTAAAAGTTTCAGTGTTTATGTAAGGCTTAAGGCCATACAGCTCGAAAAGTCTTTCCCTACTTTTCCTGAGTCCTCTAGTGGCCCAGTCACTAAATAAAAACCTACGGCTGATAGTTTTAGTGTTCTTCTTAAAATAATTATTGAACTCGGTCTGGACTACCGAAAAAAAATCTTTGTACAAGATATTTACATTGTTCATTGTAAGATCCTGGTCGCTTAACTTACAAATTAAAGTGCTATTAAATTTATTTAAATTAACAGATGTTATTGGTCTGAATTGTATTTGCATTTTTTCTATTGTTAGGTTGGACTCGAAAGTTACGGTTTGACCACTGTGGTCAGACGGGAGATAATTAACGATGGCTTTATCTAAATAGTCGCAACAACAAAAAAAGTTATCAATACACGTAGCAAGAGACATTTTTTAATTATCACTGCACTGCACGTTTGTCCAAATCGTTGAGCAAGCCAAAGTCACCAGTACACGTAGCCAATATCGCAGAGATCACCAAAACAACAAGTCCAATCAGTAGGCAAATTAAACAGAGTCCGGGGGCAGGCAGGGATAAAAAAATGGCGGAGGTAAACACAGGCAGAATAAAAACGAAACGCATACGACGCACGACACGAGTGACGAGATCGTACTAAATCATTTCGAGATTTCTGAAGATTTCAACGATAGTAATGAAAGAGATAGCAATACCCTACCATATCTCTTCCTTATCACTCCTATGTGCGTAACTCGATTGCGAGAGCTTCAACCGGTTTTTGTTAACAAAACAAACATGTCTCAGGTAAAAAAAGGGTCAGGGTTTTTTTACCTGACATGTTTGTGCTTTAACACAAATCAAATTTGAATTGTAAAAAGTTACATTGTATCCGTTTTTTGAGTTTTTATACGTTTTGTAATAACTGTATTAACGCAACAAAGTTTAAAAAAGTAGTTTCATGAAAATCTTCTGTTCTTCAATTAAAATTGAATATCTTTCTGTTAAATTATTGGATCTGTTATAGTGATATCATTTTGAAATCAGTATTTAGTAGGCATATTATTACGATTTTTTTACAAAAATCGCTCCTGACATTGAAGGTGTTTTAAAAATTAGGGTTAAAATTAGAAAAGAACCAATTTTTTCTTCAAAAGAGCTGAATTTACATAAAAAATCATTATTTATCATGATAGCTCTAGTATTCAGCAGTAATTAACAGAAATCAAAATGAAAAAATAATGGTTTTTGTTGAAACTACAAACAAATTTGTAAAAAAAGATAAAAGTTTCGTAAATAAAAGACAAAAAGGAAATATTTTCGTAACCCTTGGGTAAAAATGGTTAAAATTTTTAATTGTTATAGTTAATTATCTGGTTCATCGAATCCTGAACGGTGGACCACTACTTACGCCACACCCTGTATATTGTTTATAATCTACGTCGTCTTTGTTAGATGATTTTATAATACATACCAAATAATGGCAAACATGTCATTTGGTTTAAATAGGTTTTTATTTTTATTATTTTATTAATGTTTTACATAGATTCTTTTGTATTTTGTGAATGTGAGAACGTTGTAGGTTTAATAGACTAGATTTGTAGACCATTTATTTTTTGGTTAAGTACCTGGTACTTCTTGACAGGCCTACACTGTGTGTATGGCTCAGAGGTAGCAAGTTAGTTACAGTTGAGTTGTTGGATGTGAGTTGACGAAGACCACAGACTTCACGATAATTATGTTTATTCGTAAAAGTTACACGAATGTTCCGTTGGATGCTAATCCGCGGTTATAGCGCTACGGCAGCTATTGGTCAACTAAATAATTATAATTATTCAAGTAAATAAAACGAGTAGCGAAAAGTAGGTCGCGGCGTTAGCAATTTGCCTGTACGTGATCCGTACATGCTCCCGAGGGAAAAGTGGGATGAGCATCCATTACAAAGCAAATAATAGTATAAGAGAAGTGTAAAGTAAATAATTAAAGTTAAATAGTAAACAATAGTAAATGTGTAAAAGTATAAATGTAAAAGTATAGGTATAACACTTAGTTTAATTCGTCAAAGTGAAACGCTTTCTTCGGCTGTCTTGCTTCGCTGTAAACGGGCTCCGCTGCTGTCGAATGTATTTCTTGTAGCTCGGTGTCCCCTCCAAAGTTATCCCTTCCTCTAGGTGTCACTCTTGTTTTGACAGAGAGTGGGTTGGCGCCTTTCTTTGTTTTGCACCATCGTTTAATGAGAATATAGAGGGCAAGCACAGCGATTCCTCCCAACAACAAAGAAGTAACCGAGTAGAGATAGATGTCGTGACTTGACATGTCAGACGCCTTCGGTAATATTTCTCTGTTTTTCTGGAATTCCAACTGCTGGTCTATTTTTCTTATTTCTACTGCATTTGTTGTTTCTTGTTGTGTTATATTTAATTTTGCATTATTCCAGCCGAAATCAAAGATGTTGTTAATTGTTGAATTTATGGTTGGTATTTCTATATCTGGTTCCATGTTAAAGCTACTTCCCAGCTGATTGTGTGTAAATATTGTGGCGTCCTTTTTCTGCAGTAAGCACTTTGATTTCAAGGAAATCACTCCAGTCCCGTTAATGACCGCTGGCGTAACTTGATCGTTACATATGACGCGCATCAGCTGTTTTCCGCACAATGTAAATAGCCACATGTTCGATTTGTGAAGCTTTGTCCAGGTTTCTTTGCATGTTACGTCATTGAGGACGCATGATAAAGACTCTTGTTGGTTGAAGACTTGGGCCTCACATGGGGCGTCTTTATCATGCATGTTGTAGACAGGATTACGTGAGACACAAATGAATTCGTCTTCTCCGTATGCAGTACATTGGCGCATGTCTTGGTCTTCCATTGTTATGTAAGAGTTTTTTACTAAGTTGATTGCGATGAAGCTTGAACTTGGTTGTACGAGTTTTAAGTGTCCTTGTCTAAGGAACGGTATTGGTATGACTCGATATATCTTGTAGTCTTCATCGCTCAGCAAGGGAATGTGTATTTCAAAAAGCATATAGTTGTTTGTAATTCGAGCTTTCACATGGATGAGGTCATAGATATTTTTCAATTCCTTTTGAATGTCCTTTACAGGTAACGACAATCCCTGTGGCAACCTTCCGGATATTATGTTTAGCTGTTCAACCAGTTGGTTAGCCGGAAATAAATGGGTATCTAAATGTCCTCTATAAATGTTGGCGATAGCATTTATCAGCATTTCCAATATTCGATTTAAATCATTTAAAATCAGAGTTGACGTCACTGCAGCGGAATTTATGTCATTCATCGTGAATAGCATTTGCGCCTTGTTCACTATTTTTGTGATTTCGCTGCAAGTTTGGTTCATGTAAACGCGCAATGTTTTGAACTGTTCATCCATAAACGCAGTGTTTCTTTTTATAATGTTGTTTTCAGCCTCTACAATTAATGTTTGGTTTTTCATAAGTTGTAGTAGGTAGTCATCATTTGATTGTAGATTCTGTATGTCCCTTTCGTACTTTTCAGCAAAGTCTGCGTCGAGCACTCCGAAAAGAGTTCTTGTTAATTTCCCAACTCCATCAAAGTAACCTCGTTTTGGTCTTGAGTGTTGAGTGAGCAGCATAGAGTTGTAGTCGGCTAGGTGACTCAGTTCATGACGTAGGTGGCCGACAATTGTTTCGCAAGGCGTGTACTCATGTGATATTCTTTGGCATAGTTTGTCTATTTGGTTCACATATTCATTGATCCGATCAGTTGCTTGCCAGTATGACGTTAAGTTGTAGTAAACCAATAAGGTCCATTCGTCATGTATGAGTTGTATTTTCCCAGCTTCGTCGAAGTAAACCGGATGATTGCTCGGTATAGGTGTAACCTTCAAGTTATTCGTCGTTGGCGCTGACTGTGCAAATCCTGTCATTGCTAGTATGGATAGAAGAACAAGTGACAGCCAATTGTTCTTGGTTTTTGTTGTGCGTCCCCGTTTTTTAGTTTCAAGAGTAGGTGTCCTTTTCTCTTCCTTCTCGTTTATTCTTGGTTTTTCGAGTTTCAGCGGTAATGGTGATAGCTTCGTTATTGGTCGTTTAAGTGACCCTTTCCTAGTTTTTAAGGTAACAACCCGTACTCGACCATCGGCGCCTGGATGTAGTTCCTGAATTCTTCCTATAGCCCAGCGACCAGGAGGTAAATGTTCATCTTTTACTAATACCAGGCTTCCTTGTTTCAGGTTTTCTTTTGGGTGCTGCCATTTGCTTCGGATTTGCAGTTGATGTAGATATTCGTTCGACCAGCGCTTCCAGATGTGCACGTTCATTTGTTCAACAAGCCTCCATCTGTTTCTTAGATCGTGCTCAGCAAAATCTTGCTCATCTTGTGGTAGTGACAGTATGGGACCGCCAATGAGGAAGTGACCGGGAGTTAGATATTCCAAGTCTTCGACATCCTCTGTTAATGGGCACAGCGGACGAGAGTTAAGACAGGCTTCAATTTGATTTAGTAAAGTAGTGAATTGTTCGAAAGTAAGCTTCTGTTCCCCCAGTACTCGATGTAGGTGATATTTCATGGCTTTGACGGCAGCCTCCCACAGGCCTCCAGCTGTCGGCCAAAGTGGTGCATTGAAATGCCACTCAATTTGTAAGTGGCTCATCTCATCGAAGAATTCAGAAGTCTTAAACGTATTGTGTTGTTCAAATTCCTCTTGAAGTAGTTTTGCTGCGCCCACAAAATTCGTTCCATTGTCGGAGAATACACGTCGGGGTGTACCCCTGCGGGCACACATCCTTTTGAATGCGGCGAGGAACGTTTGCGTAGTCAGATCCGACACCAATTCCAAATGCACAGCTTTGGTCACCATGCATATGAAAATTGCTATGTAAGCCTTGCAAGTTTTAACTCCTCTTCCTTTGTTGATTTTCACATCAACATGTCCGGTATAGTCGACGCCCGTATTTGTGAACGGTCTTGATGGAGTTACACGCTCCTTTGGCAAGTCTGCCATCAGTTGGACGTTTCGGTTCGGTTTGAAACGATGACATCGGACGCATTGTCGAAGCTCCTTCTTGACTGTTCTGCTACCTCCAATGACCCAAAACTGTTGACGTAAATGAGCCAAAGTGAGCCGGGCGCCTCCATGGAGAGTGTCGCGATGAGCCTCTTGAATAATAAGCTCCGTTAGCCTTCCTGTAGCCGGAAGAATAATAGGATGTTTAGCTTCGGGAGATAAAGTTGAGTAGCCTAGTCGCCCCTTCACGCGCAGTATTCCACTGTAGTCAAGAAATGGGGTTAACTTCAGCAAGTTGCTTTTTGTTGGTATTGGTCGATTTTTTTTTAAACATTCAATTTCGTCGCCATAGTTTTCATTTTGCACGCTCTTGATGACCAATTCTGTTGCTCCCATAATGTCTTGTGGTGACAAATACATAACCACCTTTTCGTTACCGCAGTCGGCTAAGTTATTCGTTGAGTTTAATGAGCGTTTTTGCTTACGAATGTTGCTCAGTCGTAAAATCCATCCAAGCACTCGAATTACGCGTTTATAATTACTGTTTTTATTCAGTAATGTGTCAATTATTTCGCAACGCTTGTATGTGACTGCGCAGCAGTTTATTTCTTGCAACTCAGTATTTGTTGTGTAGGTCAGGCGATTGTCTTGATGGATTGTTGGCATGTTTGTTTTTAACCAATCTGGCCCATTCCACCAAAGTTTAAAATCTAGGAGTTGAAAAGGAGTGAGCCCTCGAGTTGCACAGTCAGCGGGATTTTCTTCTGACTTTACATAGTTCCAGCAGTTTGCCGAGATAATGCTGTTTATTTGTTTCACTCTGTTAGCTACATATTTTTCCCATCGGTTTATATCGCCCTGCAACCAGGCTAAAACGACCTTAGAGTCGCTCCAGCACCTTAAATGTAGGTTTTTATTGCAGATAGTGTTCTGAACCTTTTCTAGCAGTTTGGCTAGTAAAACGGCCCCGCAAAGTTCCATTCTAGGTACAGTTATCCTATTGCTGATTGGTGCAACCTTTGTTTTTGCCGTAATTAGTGTAGTCTTGTATTCGCCGGCTTGATTCCTCACTCGGCTGTAAATGACGCACGCGTAAGCTTTTTCGCTTGCGTCGCAAAACCCGTGTATCTCTAGGTTGTTTTCTTGTGATTGTAACCATCGTGGTATGGAAAGCTTGTTTAGCAATGGGATATCTTTTCTCATAGTTTCCCATTCCGTAGCGAGATTGTCGGGTAAGCTTTCATCCCAGTTGATTTTGCTTATCCAGATTTTCTGGAACAGAAGCTTGGTTTTTATTGTAAATGGCGATAGTAATCCAAGTGGGTCGTATAACTTGCTTATTTCGCTCAGTAGTACGCGTTTTGTTTGGTTTTTCTGGATTGGTAGATCCCAATGGTATGTGAAGCTATCGTTGTCTTGATTCCACCTCATGCCCAACATTTTTGAGTTTGTTGTTTGTTCTGGGCTAAAGTCAATGTTCGTATTGCGGCTCTTTTGATCATCTCGCAAGTCTTCCAAGATAATCGGTTCGTTCGTTTTCCATTTTCTCAAGTTAAATCCTCCCTTTTTCAGCAACTCAATTAGCTGTGTGACCAGTGTTTTCGATGCGTCGATAGTATCCTGCCCGTAAACCAAATCATCCATGTAGAAATAGTTTTTCAGGATGTTTCCAGCTTCCGGATAGGTATCTTTTTCATCTTCTGCGAGTTTATGTAGAGTGCGCATTGCCAGATAAGGTGCACTTTTCGTTCCGTAAGTTACTGTGCCCAACTGCCAATCTTGTAGAGGCTCGTTAGGGGAAGATCTCCAGATTATAGTTTGCAGATGTTGTTGTTTTTCGTTCAGCCAGATGAACCGGTAAAGTTTTTCTACATCTGCCGTAAAGACGTACCTGTACGTTCTCCAATTAATTAGTAGTGTCAGTATATCCTTTTGTAAGTTAGGACCGCAGTACATGTGATCGTTGAGACTGCTGTCTCCTTTTGTCTTGTACGACGCATTGAACACTACTCTTAGTTTTGTTGTAGTGGACTCAGCTCTCAACACGCCATGGTGAGGTAGGTAGACTTGGCCCCTACTTTCTCCTGTGACAGGTTTCATGTGTCCCATAGCGATGTATTCGTTCATAAAACGCTTGTACTCGTAACTGAGTTCTTTGTTTTTTAGCATTTTCCTTTCCAGTTGAAGGAACTGTGCTAAGGCTTGTGACCTTGCGTTTTTTAAGCTTGTTTCGAAGTTAGGCTTCATAGGCATTTGTACCACATATTGTCCGTTCGCCAATCTTGTGGTAGTTGCATTGTAATATTCCTCGCAGTGTTGTTCCTCACTAGTTGATGAAGACATGTCTGGAATTTCCTCGGTTTCCCAAAATCTTGCCATGTTTTCGAAATCGTTAAGTGTCACCAAGCAGTTGAATGTCTTTACATTCCCGCATAGAATCCAGCCCACTTTGGTTTGTTGAGCTACTGGGTATTTCTCATCACTCCTGATGACGCCGTTTAGGATAAGTTCTGAGTAGATGTCCGCGCCCAAGAGCAGATCGACCGGGCCTGACAAGTTGAACTGTGGATCCGCAAGTTTTAAGTTTTCCAAATAGTCCCAGTTCCTGATTGAAAACGATGCGGTAGGTAAGTTGCTTATGAGTTTTTTCATAATTAATGCTTCAAAGTTAAATTTGTAGTCTGAATGTATTGACTGGCATTCTAAGTTCACTGCCCCTTTGCAGTTACCGCTAAGGGTTCCAACACCCGATACAACAGCGCTCACTTTATGTCGCTGTAATCGGAGGCGCTGTGCCGCGTTTTCTGTTATTAGGCTCACTTGGGAGCCTTGGTCAAGTAGACCTCTCAAATTGATGAAGTTTCCATCAATTGTTTTGACTTTCAGAAGTACAGTTGTCAACAACACTTCCTTTCCTACGTTCGTTATGTTGTTGACCCCATAGGAAGTGGAAGGGGTGGACGATGGGTTTTCTTCCCTTGTTGCTTGTTTGTTGCTAGATAGTTCAGATTCAGCTTCATGCATAAGTGTGTGGTGTGCCTTATGACACAATTTACACGCCTTCCGTGATTTGCATTGTTTTTCTCCATGGCTGAATAAGCAGTTTTTACAAATATGCAAGTTGCGAATTGCGTCATTCCGTTTGTTTGTGTTCATAGCCAAGAATTGGTCGCAATTCATCAAAACGTGATTAGTTTTGCATATTGGGCATGTTTTTGCTGTCGTGAAGAAGGCTTTTGGTGAGTTTTGGGACTTGTTAAAGTACGATGACCCGTGTGTTTTATTCTTGTAGCTGTTATTTCGGTTTTCTGATCCCTTATGAGGCTGCTTTTCCGATTTCCATGGTTTGTTTGGTGACGATAATTTTTGGCTATTTCCCTGCAGAGCTTCCAGTGACATGAATTTTGATTCTAAAAACTCGGCGAACTCTTCCAGGTCAGGAAATTCCCTGGGATGTTTGATTGCCTTTATATATTCGTTGTACGTAACGCTATCTAGTTTTTGAATCAATAGGTGAACAACTATCGGATCCCAATTGGTGGTGTCTAGCCCGATGTTTTTGAGTCCGTTCAAGCACTCCATCATGACGTCATGAAGCTTCCGTATGCTTGCAGCGGTTGGTTGCTGAATACTAGGTTGATTCAGGAGCGTGTTCATGTATGATGTGAATAATAGCCGTTTGTTATCGTAGCGGTGGGTCAGCATCTCCCAGCAAGATGTGTAGTTCTCAGCACTGATGCCAAGATGTTGAACCAGTTTCTCCGCCTCACCCTTCAGTTTTGTCTTCAAGTGTTGCATTTTTTGAGCCTTCGAAAGTGTCGGATTGTTGTGTACACTTTCGAGGTAGAGGTCCCTAAAAGTCAACCACTGGTTATAGTTTCCATGAAAATCCGGTATTTGAATTTTGGGCGTAGATTTTTCGTAATGTGCATTGTTCCAGATGTTGTGTTGTAGTTTCCTTTTCAGGTCATCATAAAGGTTTTCTGCTGTATTGTATTTCTGTTGATAAATTGAGTCCTCATCTTGCAGTACGTAGTCTAGTTCCCAATTTGCCTTTTCGATATGCTCCCATTTAGTTTTCAGGGTGCTTACGTTGTCTTCTAATTCCCATTTTTCCATCGGTACCGCCAATGCTATATTAATCTTCTTCACAGTGCGGTCGAACGCTCTAAAATTGCAGTATTGTTGACGTAAAAGATCTTGTTGCTTTTCCGTCGACTCGCTTGTTCCCCGAGGAGGTATGTGGAATTTGATATCATCGAAAGTAAATTTCGATTGTCCCTTACCTTGCGTAGGCGTCGCAGGTGGTTGTTCCGTCTTACTAGTAGATGCAGACGGCAATTCCGATTTACGTTTCAACATATCTTGCAGCACTTCTTCATATATCTTCTTCGTATTGTTGAAAATATCGTCGTTGAAGTATTGAAGGTCTGTTGCTCCAGACTCTTCCAGTAGTTGATGGTTGTGAACAAACTTCTCCCAGTTATTGTTCAGCCGAGAAAGACGCTCCTCCAGGTACGCCAAGTTCTTCCTGGTGGGACTGTCCTTCTTGTAGTTGCTGCAAATAAGCTTCAAATCTCTGAAGAGAGTTTCTTGACGGCTTATCAGTTCCGTTACACTCTGAACCATTGTTATTAGTTATAGTTAGGCTTGACCGTCGGTAGAGTAGAGTTGTATCACCGCAGGTACTAGTTCACCAAAGTTGCGAAGTTTCCGCAAGCTTTATCCGGCTCGAAGGACCACTTTTATGTATGGCTCAGAGGTAGCAAGTTAGTTACAGTTGAGTTGTTGGATGTGAGTTGACGAAGACCACAGACTTCACGATAATTATGTTTATTCGTAAAAGTTACACGAATGTTCCGTTGGATGCTAATCCGCGGTTATAGCGCTACGGCAGCTATTGGTCAACTAAATAATTATAATTATTCAAGTAAATAAAACGAGTAGCGAAAAGTAGGTCGCGGCGTTAGCAATTTGCCTGTACGTGATCCGTACACTGTGCTCCCATACCTATTAACACTGTTATTTGAAAATATTGTAAAAGCCAATTATTTTTAAAAGAGTAACCGTGGAGTTTCTTGCCGGCTCTTCTCAGGTAACGACCAATTGGAACCGTGCACCTAGCTTCTGACGTTTCCTATGTGCCCATGTAGGTTTATGTGAAATAAAATATTGGTTGATTTGACCAAGAATTTGTGTGTAAAACTAAAAAAAGCAAAAAATAAAAATACTGGTTTCCGAAGTAGGTGTTTTTGGGAGTCGGGTGTTTTTTCTAGGTTAACTGTAAATATACTCAATTACGAGCATTCTGACTGTCGCCGTCTATAACCGACGGTGACCACTGATCATCGGGTTCACCGCCGGCTTGTCTACAATCCACACATTATAACATCACGTTTGTATTTCTCGAAGTATTAGGCAGAGGTTCTGGCAACACAGGCAACGGAAGGAACACGGGTGGGTTTTAGTCAGTAAGAGTCTGACACACCCTCCCGCTCCGCCCAGAGCCGGAGAAGTTATTTGGTAATTTCCCATCTTAGGTTAGGAGGTTCACTTATAGTACACCCATATTTCGCCAGTTATGATTAGGTCCTCTGTAATAGGGGACTAGCTTATCGCTATAAACCGGCCGCAAATCCGGGCTGCTATTAAGAAATCCCTGATGGAAAAGCGCCGATAACACTTTGCCAAGCTTTTTTTTTACGCTCTGGGCGTCGCGGGAGTGTGTGTCAGACTCTTACTGACTAAAACCCATCCGTGTTCCTTCCGTTGCCTTTGTTGCCAGGATCCCCGATATCCCTTTCGGACTTTCCCGCGACCCCGGGCAGACTTTGCCAGGCCTGGGATTCGAACCAAAGGACCTTAGGCTAAGCAGTAGCGCTTGCGACCGCTAGACCAACGAGGCAGCAGTCCAATAACTTAAAAACCCTCGTCACCAGAGAAGCGGAGTTGAGAGCCCTGGCCAGAAAGCTACGCTTCAAGCGTCGCTGGCCGGAGGTCAGTAAAGTCAAGTTCCGGACTAAGCCGTGGCACCCCCCGGGACCGCCGCAGAGACCGCCGCCAGTTGTAAGTACATTTAGAAGTCCACTGCTGGGCATAGGCCTCCCAAGCAAGCAGCGCTACATCGACCAGTCCTGGATCTGGATTGGATTCCCGCGTCCATCACTGTTTCAACGTTACAAAAGAACCTGACCAAGTGCGTGTCGGACCACGCACAAACAATGAAGGGTTCTGTAGTTTGAATGAAAAATCCCAGAAACAAACTTATCAGTCCAACTGCAAATTTAAGTTGGTCTACTATTACTCATTAACTTGTAGAGCCTAGTTAGCTGTGATAGTTTTTCTTTTAACTTCGTTATTAAATACTACAGGGGGCGGGGGGGGGGGGGGGACACTTGACTCTAAAAAAAATATTCATATTCATTTATTTGCGTTCTAAAACAAGATGTTAACAAAAGGCTTAGATGATGAACAAGATGTTAACAAGAGCCGTTGTAGACCCTAATTAGACCCATACAAGTATTACGCAAACGGATCCCTGAATCGAAAAATGGTTTTCACAGATCCCAAATATATTTGTTGAACGGTCCAATCCAACGATATCACACACCCCAAAAATATCATTCCCACTTTACGTGCAAGGGAGGTACCCTTTTTTTTGGGTAAATGGACGGGAGGATGTGTCAGACTCTTACTGACTAAAACCAACCAGTGTTCCTTCCGTTGCCTGTGTTGCCAGGAGCCTCAGTGTTCCTTGCGGACTTTTCATCGGCCCTAGTGGACCCCTACTCTTGTGCTGACGACATCTCCCTGAGGCGCGCGTGGAATACAACGCGCCGTCGACCCGGGCCTGGTCCTTACCGGACGGTGATCTACCCATTGCTCACCATCCGCAAGCCCGCGTCTCCTGCGGCGGCTAGGGGCGAGAGGGCGTGAAATTTGCCTTTCCCTCAACCTTCCCGCCTCCTCCTTCGCGAGCATTACTGCTTCGCAGAAGGAGGTGACGGCTGCCCATGCCCTTTCGCTCCGTACCATGGCCTGAACCAGGGCCGGACGCGAGAAATCTCTGCCACCAATCGCCTCCACGAGGACACGGCGGTGCTCTGCCCAAGCTGGGCAGACCTCCACCGTATGCTCTACCGTGTCCTTCGGGCGATCCACACAGTGATGACACCCGGGCGTTTCCTCCCGCCTTATCCGACACAGGAACCTCCCGAAGCTGCCGTGTCTGGTGAGGACCTGCATCAGGCGGAAAGTCAGGACGCAGTGGCGCCTCTTTAGCCACTCCTCAAAGAGTGTCCCCCCTGTCTGCGGTACCAAAATTCTATGCTCAGAGATTCTTAGTACTAGAAAGCTGTAATTTTGCATTGCCTATGCGTATACATATTAATCACGCCGACAAAGTGGTAAAATAAACCATGGAAAAATAATGTAGGATAAAGACCAAGATAATGTAAGAAATATTTTAATTATATAAGTCATCATCATCTGCCTGCCTTTTCCCAACTATATTGGGGTCGGCTTCCAGTCTTACCGGATACAGCTGAATACCAGTATTTTACATGGAGCGACTGCCTATCTGACCACCACAACCCAGTTACTGGGTAACACGATACCCCTTGATAAGACTGGTTGTCAGACTTTCGAGCTTCTGACGACCCGTAACGACTGTCAAAGATCTACAAATGGCAGCCGGGACCAACGGCTTAACGTGCTTTCCGAGGCACGGAGGGGTCTTGGTATGTAAAGATGGTCACCTATCAACGGACCGGCCGCGACAAGCGTAGCTTAACCTGATTGATCGACCCGTGCGGCTGTTATTACTTAGCCACAAGCCCCTCTAATCTCTCTTTAATTATATAAGTAATAGATTTATTTGTACACCTTACAGGGTAGGTTATATACTACTACGTTATATGTAACGAAGTTAAAAAGAAAACTATGACAGCTAAGTAGGCTTTACAAGTTAACGAGTAATAATCGACCAACTGAACATGCAGTTAGAATTTATGGAAGAACATGTTTTTCAACTACAATGTTGTTAGTTCTTGGGATACGATCATCCTAACTACGGAACCCGTCATTGTGCGTTGTGCGACACACACTTGGCCGGTTTTTGTATTGACAAGCGATGCGCTGTGGCCCGATGTGGCTATAATATTACAACCACATCGGGCCGCAGCGCATCGCTTGTCATCGCTAGCAGTAAGAAAGAAATAAAAGAAAATAAAAATCGTTTATTCTGCACAAACAACGCACATCAACTGAACTCTCATAACAAATCAAATCAAATCATTTTGCTTGAATATGGTTGAATACATGAGATTGATACATACAACAAAAGTTCTATAAACCATAACCTACCCTGTAAGGTGTACAAATAAATCTATTACTTATATAATTAAAGAGAGATTAGAGGGGCTTGTGGCTAAGTAATAACAGCCGCACGGGTCGATCAATCAGGTTAAGCTACGCTTGTCGCGGCCGGTCCGTTGATAGGTGACCATCTTTACATACCAAGACCCCTCCGTGCCTCGGAAAGCACGTTAAGCCGTTGGTCCCGGCTGCCATTTGTAGATCTTTGACAGTCGTTACGGGTCGTCAGAAGCTCGAAAGTCTGACAACCAGTCTTATCAAGGGGTATCGTGTTACCCAGTAACTGGGTTGTGGTGGTCAGATAGGCAGTCGCTCCATGTAAAATACTGGTATTCAGCTGTATCCGGTAAGACTGGAAGCCGACCCCAATATAGTTGGGAAAAGGCAGGCAGATGATGATGACTTATATAATTAAAATATTTCTTACATTATCTTGGTCTTTCTTGCCAGGTGATAGACCTACCAGACCTGATAACTCATCGATGGGTGCCGCCATACCTGAGGAAGCACAGGCCGCGCGCCAAGCGGCCGAGGATCATGCTGGAGGACATGACACAGCCACCACCGTCTGAGCTTTCAAAATTGAAGAAGGTGAGTCTGAGAATCCTCTGCTCTATCCTTTGCCCTGTGTCCTTCTGTGTATTTATATACATTGCAGCCCATGAGCATGTGATCGCCTGTATTTTTCTGAATATTCATGGAAAATTATTGTAAATTTACTTTTCAGTTGTTTGTTTTTTTGAGGAGAGTTTGTGATCTTGCTTTACATTTTTTGCCATATCTCCGATGTTATTGGCTCGATTTGGATTCTGTTTATTATTTCTAAAAGCTTATGAGTTATTTTATTGGAATATCTAACATCATTTATTAAAATTAAACAAACTATGACAAAACAAAGACAAATTCTAATAAAAAATGTTAATTACAACCGATACAGCTGTAGTTACCGCGCCTTAGGTACGTGCGCGGCGAGGTGGTCAAAGATGTAGATTAAAGAAAGAAAGAAAGAAAGACAGAAAGAAAGAAAAAAAAATATTTTATTTGGGACACGCACAAGAAATACAAAAATTAAAAAAAGTAACATTTAAAACTCAAAATTTACATATTTGTTCAATAAAAAAAACAAAAATCAACAAAGAAAATAAATAAAAACGACTTGTGCGTTGCCAAAAAGGCTGCAATCTCAGCATATTTAAAAAATAAATACCGCAGCGCTGGTATTCGGATAGGGCCCAATTAGGGAAATTTGGGGGAATTAGGGATTAATTCTTCTAACACACACAATGGATTTTGATGAATGTTTTATCATCATTTATAGAATTTATTCCGAAATGTTTGTGTATATATATCAAGAAACGATGTTTTGACAAGTTGTAAAAACCGTGCGAGGCAACGACGGGTCGCTAGTATGTTTTCGCTATTTGTTATGGTTTACAATGTATTAATAATATCTTGTTTGTCTCGTTCCAATAGAGTTGTAGTTAATACAGGGTGAAAATAAATTAGTTAGCAAAACTGCGCAGATGAGTAATAATGCTAAAACTCAAAAAATAATTTGTTTAGATAAAAACCCCAAAATAAATAAAGAGAAAAATAATAAAAAAATAGGTTGATGATTTTTTTTGTGCGGCGACGTTGTTAAAAGATGCCCCTCCCATAGATAAATTACCCGTCTCTCCACTATTCCATTACTTACTCAAGGATGCATATCCGGTAGGCTCTAATAATCCTTCCTATCCTAAGGGCACGTCTTCCTGACCATTAGACCCCCCGGTCTACTCTTTGATATGCAATGGTCTCTGTAGTCCCATGAAACATGAGGCTCCAGGGACTAGTGCGAATCCTTGGGTTCATTCGAGCAATCGTGTCTGGTTTAACCACGCTGGAGACGGTGATTTCTTTCATTCATTCATTGATGATTTTTTTTTTGTGTGGTCATTGACCGCAGTTAGTATAGTTAGTGTATCTGTTTCATTGTGTAAACTTCACAGACATGATCGGTATCAATATCTAAAAACGATAAAACAGTTTTTTTATATTTATTTAATCGTATTTAGATACCGTATCGCTAGCTAATTGAATTTGATAGTGTATATTTTGAGCGTGAACTTTTGTATTCGTTTGTTTTCATAAAATTTACGTCATCAAAATCTGATTTGAACCCGAAAATTATGACGAAAAAGAAATAATGAAAATAAAGCAAAAATGAGTTAACATATATAGATAGCCTTTTTCTAAGATTTGTGTCATTACATTTTTTGTAGGATTTGTTTTACGTTTTTGTGGTATATATTCGGAAAATAAACAGAAAACCTCTTTTTTATCTTAGATTTGGCACAATTTTAGCCAAGTGGACAGGAATAAGATGATGTGCCAAGGGACCATCGGGTGTAACTCCAAGAAATACTCCGCCACTCACTGCGGTTAGTATTGTACCTAATAAATCACATCACGCCGGTATTCCCCGATGGTGAAGGCAGAGGTCTGTAACAGGAGGCGAGCTTATTGCCGTCAACCATACCTACTTAAAAATTATATGGCGTGTCATTTTGATTTAGTGTATTGACGTTCAAATACATTTAGCACATCATGCCATCGTCATGTGTTGTCATGAAAATCGGAAGCGTCGAGAATAACCTATTCAATTATTTGGAGAGAAGCCACTAGGGAGATCTACTACTGTTATTATTCATCCTTCGTTTCCTTCCTAGGGGCCCAAACCGCCTGCATAGCGGTGGCGTGCCGCGCCCTTCTGGAAGAGAAGACTCCCGCGCAGTTTGTCAAGCGAGATGTGGACGACCTCATCGAAACAGGCGATAGATATTACAAGAGGTGCATGGTTGCACTGAAGTGTTATAAAGGTACATCTTTTCCTTGAGGGTAGAAAGATTGAAACTGAGGGAGATAGGTTACAACGCTTTGGAATTTGAATATTATAAACTGTGTCAAATAATGACGTATTATACCCGCCTCTTGCTGGAGCTAGCCCGCACCACTGAGCCTGTAGCTTTAAATTCATCCCTAATTAATCTTAATCCGATCCAGCCTGTCCCTTACTATCCCCCCCAGCAACGCCCTAAGTCGAGGTCCGTGCCCCACAGGTGCCCTTAATGTGTAGTCGCTTAGTTTACATGCCCTGACTGAAGGCCTTAATTTATTGAGGCACCCACGAGAAAGTCCAGTTAACCAAACGAAAACCTCCTGCGAGACCTGAGACATGCCATTTATATAAAAAAGAAGTGTCTACTGTACATAATCAGCCTATAATGTTTCCACTGCTGGGACACAGGCCTCCTCTCTGTGAGACGGAGTGGTCCGTAATACACAACGCGGGCCAAATGCGGGTTGGTAGATGTCACATTGTCTTCGAATTATTGGTTCTAGGACATGCCAGTTTCTTCACGATGTTTTCCTTCACCGTTTAGAGAGCGGTGGTGATGAAATAATTTACACAAAGTAAAGCGCCTGTCTGGGTCGAACCTACTCTAGGAGCACTTTTTTTTTTTTGTGGATGGGAAATCATCAAATAACTTCTCCCGCTCTGGGTGGAGCGGGAGGGTGTGTCAGACTCTTACTGACTAAAACCCACCCGTATTCCTTCTGTTGCATGTGTTGACCCATTAGTACCTTGCCGAGACACTGTAGGAGCGCTGACACATCGTTTTGTATTCAAGATACGTGCAGCGCCCGGCGACACCAGTTCGCCCGTGACCACCGTAAACTATAGACGCGCTCTTAAACTGATTAGCTACTCCTTTGTAATATTTCGTAACAAGTTTAATAAGTAAAGTTACCACACAGTTTCGCAGTATTTCATTTCTCTCCGTACACACACAACCCAAAGACACTATATACACGCACACAAAACTACGATCTACAACTCGTAAGTCGCGGCCGTTACCTCTGGGCCACCACTTGTCATCAGTATCTAATATAGCGCGGCAATCGAAAAAAATCTTTTGTCTCTGTGGGGAGTTACTCTGGCGCGACATTCGTGGTAGTTTGGAAACACGTTAACCCATCATATGCCGTAGATCCTCGCGAGACACAATGGCCTTATGTTTCTGTAATTACCGAGTGGTTAAGGGAGATGTGCAAAGATAGCCTGCGAAATTCAAATTTTCTTATCTTTTTTGCTATTTGCAAGTCAGTGATGTTTTTAATGGTTATAATTATGTGAATACGTATTTGTTACGGTCGAAAATCATATTTTGATCAACATACAACCTGGCACTAACTTGCAAAAATCAACAAATTAAGAAAAAAATAATTTCACGGCCTACCCATACGCTTTCGCCTTAAGTGTGCATATTTTTCTAAAACCATTGACTCAGATACTCCTTCACTGCAGGCAAGCCAGCCCTCCAACTGCACCAGCTCCTGACCTCTTTCTTCTACCACGACACCAAGTACACCGTCAAAATGCAGGAGGCTGACTCAGGACTGCTGGCGAAGCACCCCGACAATATTACAGCTGATGTGGACATGATGGCGTAAGTCACACTCAATCGTATTTATTAGATTTATTTATGTAATAGCTAACCCGAGAGACGTGTCGTCCAAATTTCAATTATTCATACAAAATTCCAGTTTGTATTCCCGAATTTTTAAATTTATTGAATTTTTAAGAACCACCTGATTCAGACTGTTAGGAATATTTTAAAACAAAAATTTGCCGTATCGGTCTACCCGTTCTCAAGCGGCGCAATTCGCAGCGTCTTCGTCCTAAGTGATTTAGGTTCGCACCATGCTCCTCATCAGAATTGTCACTGTCTTCGTCAGTGACCTGATCGGCATTTTCAATAGGGGGCTCAGCGTAAATTATAATTTCTGTATAATTATCATACTCCTCACACTCTAAAGCAGATAATATTTCATGAACTTGCAACCTGAAACACTTCAACAAAACACCACATGCAGTACCCGCCGTGCATAGCGTGCGATATATCGGACAGTACCAAATTCGCAAGCATAGCATTCAAAATAACAGTGGCTACGTAAAAATTATATTGAAAATAAATAGTCTAATAGTTTAGCAATCAAAATATCCGGTTTTTACCCATAACACTAAACAAAATACAATAAAAACACAATATAATCTTACCTTCGCTGCGAAGAATTTTGACCGCGTGCCGCCATTTTGCGAATTGACAGCTGACGCGCAGGCGCGTTAATACATTTTATAACAAGAGTGTTGTAACGTTTGAATATATATTAAACTACTGTTTTAAAAGGATAAATCTTGAGTAAAATATATATAACTCCTAAAATAACAATTTTATTGGCGTCCGATTTATCGAACGTTATGCACTAATGGGTAAAGGCTCTAGAAAACCATTATTTTCCGACGCTCAAATATTTTTTTTTTTTACATATTATTATCAAATATTTAAGGGTCGGGTAGTCGCCGGATCTTGGCCATAAAAATATGCGTCGCGATCACAACGCACGCTAAGCCACCGCGTTGCCGCCGTTTGGTTTCATAAAAATTAATATTCTATAAATATAATTTTAGTAACGAAAAATATGACTATTTGAAAAATCACAGATATAATTATAGACAATAAAATAATCAGTTCATACAAACAAAAACCATGAAAGTATAGCGTTTTTATGCTTTGGGTAGTCATTACTTCCTGAATTTATTTCATAAAGTATTTGACTATACGAGTAATACTTAAATATTCACATATAGAGTTGATGTGTATGCGTTTTAGTTTAACATACATTTTTTGCATAACTTACTTGCATTTTATGAAGGCGAAATAACAGATTTAAAAGTCACTAAAATCATATATCTGCGCCTTAAAGTGAAGTGTTTTGTATCAGATTTCAATTTTTGTACAGGTGTGTGAAAGCAGGCTTATGTATAGGTGTTGTGGTGAGCAAAATGAAAATTACTAGAGTATTGATTGAAGACATTCCATTAATTGAATAAAAAAAAAACTTCTCTCCACTGTTAACGTTAACCCATCATATCCCCCAGATTAATGGAGAAGCGTGCAGGCCAGAACTACATGCTGATCCTGTCGATCGGAGATGACCGCCATTTTCTCATCTGGGGGCATCCCCCGGACCCTGAGGCCGGCAGTCTCACCAAGACGATCTGCTACATATTTGACCCTCACATGCTCAATGAGATCGGAGGGGTTGATAAATTGTAAGTACACCATTATAACACTTATTGTTTGGGGGTAACCATTGATATAGTAAAGCGTATATATACTATATCGACGAGAGTAACTTATAAACTCTATTCATGGGAAATAAAAAATGGGCAACAATATGTTCTGGCAATAATGTGATAACTTTACTAAAAAAAAAAAAACAACAACAATGGCAAAAAGTGTGTCGTTCGAAGGTGCTACATAAAAATGTGACGTACGAAGGTGCTACATAAAAGTGTGACGTACGAAGGTGCTACATAAAAGTGAGACGTACGAAGGTGCTACATAAAAGTGAGACGTACGAAGGTGCTACATAAAAGTGTGACGTACGAAGGTGCTACATGAAAATGTGACGTACGAAGGTGCTGCATAAAAATGTGACGTACGAAGGTGCTACATAAAACTGTGACGTACGAAGGTGCTACATAAAAGTGAGACGTACGAAAGTGCTACATAAAAGTGAGACGTACGAAGGTGCTACATAAAAGTGAGACGTACGAAGGTGCTACATAAAAGTGGGACGTACGAAGGTGCTACATGAAAATGTGACGTACGAAGGTGCTGCATAAAAATGTGACGTACGAAGGTGCTACATAAAAGTGAGACGTACGAAAGTGCTACATAAAAGTGAGACGTATGAAGGTGCTACATAAAAGTGAGACGTACGAAGGTGCTACATGAAAATGTGACGTACGAAGGTGCTACATAAAAATGTGACGTACGAAGGTGCTACATAAAAATGTGACGTACGAAGGTGCTACATAAAAATGAGACGTACGAAGGTGCTACATAAAAATGTGAGGTACGAAGGTGCTACATAAAAATCTGACGTACGTAGGTGCTACATAAAAGTGTGACGTACGAAGGTGCTACATAAAAATGTGACGTACGAAGGTGCTACATAAAAATGTGACGTACGAAGGTGCTACATAAAAGTGTGACGTACGAAGGTGCTACATAAAAATGTGACGTACGCAGGTGCTACATAAAAAATGCAAAATCCATGTCAACATTAAGAAAAGCGGCCAAGTGCGATTCGGACTCGAAGGGTTTCGTACCACCGTACAATCTTTAGCGCTACTAACTTTTTTTTCACGTTTCTTGTATGGGCAGCCCTTTTAATTCTTAACTTTATTCTATTTTTATTACACTCTGTGAAGATTTCGATTGCCTGCCTATTACGGTAAGCCCACCTTAGTATATTCACCTCCAGTTGCGCATGTTTCGTGTATATTTACGCTTTGACTGAATTCAATCATTGACAACTACACTATATTTTTATGCTACGACTACATTGTCGTGATAACGCGAACTGCACTTCGTGCGTTGCCTCTCGTACACCGCGCGACGTCTTATTTCATCAACAGAGAACACGAGAAGTGTAGTTCGCGTTACCGCGACAATGTAGCCGTAGCATAAAAATATATTTTTTTACAGTGTAATATTTTTAAAGTGAATTATATTATAAGAGAAATATAGAATTAATAATCATGACAAATAGAAACTGATGCCGCAATCAACGTGGCCACATACTGGGCTCAATCAATATGAAAAATAACGAAGAGAGGACTATCGACACGAAAAGAAGAAGAAGGAAAATATATATATATCTTAAACCTCATTTTTGTAAAACATTACAGTGCACACAGACAGTTAGCGTCAAATTGTTGTCCGAGGAAATTCCTACCAATCACAGTAGGCACCTACTTGGGCACGCCACAATTGCGGCGATAAGTCCCTTCTCTGAGGAGTGGCTAGAGAGGCGCCACGGCGTCCTCACCTTCTGCCTGACGTAGGTCCTCACCGGACACGGCAGCTTCGGGAGATTCCTGTGTCGGATAAGGCGGGAGGAAACGCCCGGGTGTCACCACTGTGTGGATCGCCCGGAGGACACGGTGGAGCATACGGTGGAGGTCTACCCGGCTTGGGCAGAGCACCGCCGTGTCCTCGTGGAGGCGATCGGCGACAGAGACCTCTCGCGTCCGGCCCGGTTCAGGCCATGGTACGGAGCGAGAGGGCATGGGCAGCCGTCACCTCCTTCTGCGAAGCAGTAATGGTCGCGAAGGAGGAGGCGGGACGGTTGAGGGAAAGGCATGTTTCGCGACCTCTCGCCCCTAGCCGCCGCAGGAGACGCCCTGGGCGTCGGGAATAACGGGCGGATTTCCAGCCACCGTAGGCGCGGGCTTGCGGACGGTGAGCAATGGGTAGCTCACCGTCCGGTAAGGACCAGGCCCAAGTCGACGGCGCGTTGTATTCCACGCGCGCCTCAAAGAGATGTCGTCAGCACAAAGGTAGGGACCACTAGGGCCGATGCCTGCCGGGGTCGCGTGAAGGTACTTATGGGTCACCGAGGCCCCCGCAACACAGGCAACAGGAAGGAATACGGGTGGGTTTTAGTCAGTAAGAGTCTGACACACCCTCCCGCTCCGCCCAGAGCGGGAGAAGTTATTTCATAATTTCCCACCCTCAAAAAAAAAAAAAGGCACCTACTGGAATATTTATAAACACACATAAAAATATGTTGAAGCCACACTGCAATATTCCATGTTGCCAGCAACATGTTTCCTGGAATACAACAACGTTTCTGAGACATTTTTTTTAAATTGTCAGTTGGTTTGATAATGTTCAATTTTTCGATTATTGTGTACCTTTTGCATAATAATATCATCTGGCTAAACTTTTTCGACTTCCAGTCTAACCAGATCTCAACTCAGCTGAAAGCGTTTATTTTTATTAAACCATTTGCTGGCACTATTGATTTGGCAAGGAAATCCTATCCTGCATAACTGACCTCCACAAACCAGTTACTGAGTAACCCATACCCTTGGGTAAGACTGGTTGTCAGACTTTCGGATTTCTGACTACCCGTAACAATTATCAAAGATTTTCGAATGACCTAGTATTGGATTTAGTTTTTCTTTATTAGTTTTTCTATTTCGCAGTTGTTCTCTGAAATTGGCAGAATTGCCATCAGCACCATTGCCATAGAGAGAAAATGGTTATGTTGAAATATTGTGTGATAAATAATATTTCGTTCTCTTAATTTATTTGTACCCGTGCAGGAACGGCGCTGGCGCCTTTATCCGGTACGCGGGCATCACGTCCTTCGTGATAGACTTCCTGGCTAACTACGGAGATATGGATGCCGCCAAAAAATCTAAGCCAAAGCCACCCATCACGCTGACCAGCGTTGACGTAAGTAGACTATTACTGTAGCCGTAGCATAATAATGTATGACACATATCAAATGACTTTGCCCTCTGTCACATGTAGTCTTTGTAGTAACACACAGGTCTCGTGCGCTAGATGGCTCGAAAATTAATAAAGTACGTTATTATATTGTGAGCGCGCGCGCAGGCGACGCGAACATAGATAATATGACGCGAAGGTGAGAGTGGGAGCGAGACAAATCACTAAATTATTGTGTAGGTACTATGGGTAGGTAGGATTTGTTTTATGCATGTTGATGATGCCTACTTAACTACTTTTTTATGTTATTTTATTGTTTGTGTTGTTATTGTTTAGTATTTATCGATCATAATGGTTATATTATTTTATAAGTACTGTTTATTTTGTTATACTTTATTACCTGTTTTTTTCTAATAAGTATGTTAAAATCTCATAACCTGGCTTGGTTTCCGTACGTCGTTTTCGGGTGACCACTGAAAATCAGCGCTTTGCTGTGGGTCCCCCGTAGCACAGCATCATGCTGAGTGGAAGCCTACTTGTCACAGTCACGGCGTGCAGTTGCCGACTATTTGTATATGTTCTGTCTCTCTGTGTAAGTCTGTTTAGTTTTATTATTTATAAGAATTACCCTTTTATGTGCACGTGTTTCTGTGACAAATAAATCTATTTTTCTTTCTTTCTTCTTTCTATGTGTGCAAAATCATTAATTCACTACCAGTATTTAAAAAAATATGGTAGTGCAGGAACATTATTTTTGTTTATTGTGGAAAGTGGTGTTTCTTCTTTTAACTAACACTCTTAACAGAATTATGCAAATTCAGATTATAAATCGGCCATGTCGTACATCTCTATCGAGTTTGGTCCATCATCATTTATCTCGTATTACAGTATAGTTCTTTATTTGCACAGAAAGTAGGTACAAGTTAAAGATGTTAATTTTAAAATGATCCTTATACTAATAGAATATAATAGAATACTCTTTATTATGTACACCATAAAAATTACAGATAAAAATTTTGAAATTTTACATAGGGTGACACAATGGGCTGTCTTATCGCTAATAGCGATCTTTTACAGACAACCTTTGGACGGATTAAAAGGGAAAGGAGAGACAATACTGCAGGTAGTCAGTGGTGTACCAGTTACATATACAATAAATACATACATACATAAAGCAGATACTTATCTAAATAATATATATGAGTATTATACATATACATATATATAGACTAACTACCTTAACTAAGGCATGCAAACAGGATAAGATATAATAACAAAGATTCACTCAATATATATTATTAACACATTCAATCAGATCAATACAAATTTACCATGTCAAGATGAAATTCAGTAAATATAAATAATTTGTAATAGGCTATACAAAACATTATGTCAAGTTTAATAAAATGGGATTATAAATTCGTCAAGTTCGAGGTCACTACAGTTAAATTAAAATATAGATGATTTAGTACAAGTCAGGAGTGCATAGATCTCATTTTATCAATTTTAATACTTATCGGTTAAAAATTCGCCAATATAATAGATATTATGTCAATTTATTTTTGAAAAGTGGAAATGTTCTTTTTAAGATATATCCAGCAGTGAACGTCTATAGCCCTCCTCCAAGCGTCTTATCGCATCCCGTGGGTGTCCACGACCTTCACCAGCACGCGTAGCATGACCACCGTAGACAATATAAGAAACGAAAGCTAAAATGATATATTGTAGATATACGGTGCGATGTTAAAAATGAAGAATGAATACTGTTACATAAGTTTTTTTTTTCCTAAGAAGGTGGTGAACGGCCACACAATGCCGGCTGACCAAACACACCTTGACACCTTAATGTCAAATGCTGGTGGAAATGACATTTTCATGATGGCCGTTAAAATATGACAGAACCGCTTTCGTAGGAAAGCAAAGCTTTAGTCTTCATAGACTAGGGATAGGACAGTGGGGCATGGATTCCTGCCATAATCATTCCTGGACAGGTTATGTGTAGGGCAGGTCGTGGTGACAGTTAAGTTGCACCGCACATGATACAACAACGCTTGAAACTTCACTTTTCGTATAATATTGATCTGCTATAACAGTGCGTACATAGTACTCTCTCTATTATGTCTGGACTTTAATAGAGATTGTGACCTCTGAGTTTGTTTCGGTGGTTCTGCTCAGAGTAGTCGGATAGGAAACTCGGAAATCATCTAGTTTTTTAAATATTAAACAACATAGTATCACGACTTAATTTCCAGAAGGATTAGGTATAGCACCTATAGTAACATCCACATTTCGCCAGTTATGTGTAAGTCCCATGTAATAGGGGGCGAGTATATTGCCATCAACCGGGGACAAATCCAGACTCTGGGCTGCTACTGAGAAATTCCACATGGAAATAGCACTTTGCCCGAATCGGTTATTGAACCCAGGACGCAGGACCTCATGTTTAGCAGTAGTGCTTGTGACCGCTAGACCAATGATGCAGTCAAATATATATTGACTTGTAAAAGTCAAACCTACTTACTGAAATAAAATCATTTATCCTCAGGTGGTACAAAAAGAGCCTTTACTCCGGGACCCTTCCTATGGACTGGATCTGAAGGCTCTTAAGATCCACTGCCTCAGTGAGTGGGACAGCCTCAACATTAATTCTCTGCTTGAGAAAAAAAAGATGGAGGTAAGTTTTTGTCCAGCTAGTAAAATTTAATGTAAAGATATTAGATTTCGTTTTAATTCCACAATAAGTACATCCAGACTTGTATGTGGAATGCAGCACCGCCCGCCCGACGGCAAAATTCATAATAATGGTTCACTTTTGAATTTGAAGATGGATAAAAGAAGGGAGCCACCAGATTTAACATCACTTCCGATAGTCTGTATCTATACGAACTTCTTATTTACTCCGTATGACTGTGGAGGTTGGAAACTATCCCAAAGGGAACGTATTAACGGGATAAAAGTATTCTATATATAAACCAGTTCATGGTCTAACCGTGTACCAAATTTCATCCAATCTGTTCAGTCGTTTAGGCGTGAAAAGGAAACATACAGACCGACAGAGCTATTGAAAGAGATGTATGTATGTATTATGGATTTGTATTGAATCATGATCAGGGAAAAAAAGGTGATTTCGTCCGTGTGTGTCTGTAAGTGAACTTCGTAACGTCCTTTTACTGAAACCCATTTTACACATGTAGAAAATAAGCGTGATCTCTTGATTTCAGGGTCAGCATATTACAGGTTCTCTCAGCGCCGTCAGTCTGGCGACCTCCCGCGCCAAGGCCAGGAAGAAAGTCGGTGAATTCTACCAAAAGATGCCTAAAGACGTAAGTTTGAATTACACCAGCAGTGGGGTAATTACATCCATCCATTTACTATGGTAATAATACCTTTCATTTTGACAGTTCACAATATTCTTAGTGTGACGATCTTTGGATTGCCATCGTGGTGAAAGTATTAGACAATCAGTGTAAAAAACTCGCTAATTATTTAGAGTACGCCAGACGTATAATGGCTCTGTAGATAAAATATTTATTTACATAACCAAATTACAAGATGATTATTAACATTAACTAAATTAAATTAAAACTAAGTTATGCATAAAAATGGCCCTCGGGGCATTGTACCGAGGATGCTGGCGGCATTTCCTCGCTGAATTGCAATGCTGATGCGTTGCGTGAGAAAGCCGCCAGCTTTTCGACCACCAGTTACATCAACTAGACGTTTCGCGATTTTCGCAAATAACTTATGCTCACTGGGACCCCACGGACCGAGGGTCTCGACGCCAAAGGGCACAAAGTTGTACTCTCTGCCAAGGCCTCCATATTAAATAACTTTTAGATTTTCGGCATATGTGTAGATTAGTTGCTCGAGGAGGCTCAAGTGCGTTATTTACGTCGTCGAGTAGATATTTGTTTTCGAAGTAATGAATTAAAAATTTCCATCAAATACTTTCGGGTTGTGATTGAAAATGTGTTACACAATTAGTGTGCTGCTATTTTTAGCACTAATACTTACCAATAATGAGGTATTTTAATGTTATTTTTTTCTAAGCTAAGATAAAAAAGTGGAATAGCTTAAAAAGATGGCATCTTTCGTCTTTATCATCGGAATACCTTTTCCCAACTATGTTGAGGTCAGCTGAACGATATTTTCGTCAATTTTGGACTGTTTTTGATTATTATTTTTCATTTGGTAGAATGGCTTGCGCGGTGTGGTCCCATATTTATTTTGTTAACTTTGATAATACGTATTTAATTCATTTTCTGTATCTCGATGATGTTTTGTAATACTTCCTGTCAAGTAGTGGAATACGAGTTGTAGAGTAGTTACCATATCTAAATATTGAAAAATAAAGACTTTATACAAAAAAAAAAACTGTCTTCCAAAAAATACATAAAGTGAAAAGTGACTTTAATTTCGGAAGTCCATGGGAAAAACCTAAAATACAGATCCAAAGACTTCAACTTCCGAAATAAAAAATATTTTTCAATTTAGGTATAGTGTTTTTTTGGAAGACGGTTGTATTTTTTAATATTGAATAATTTTTTAAATTTGAAAATAGTGTTTACCTCATAATGTTATGTCATGAATCTATAAATTACTCGCACTGGAGCCTAAAGCCTCTACATTAACACTAATTAATAGTACGTATATATATAGATAGATAGGTAAGTACTTGTGCGACCTCCTATTTTTTATGTCCTCGTATTATCACATAATGTCATTAGTAATCTCATTGTCCCCCCAGCCGGCCCCCGAGCTGCCTGTGAACCCTGAGAAGGCGCCGCTGAACCCCACCAACGAACAGATCATGACGCTCAGGGGGGAGAACTTCTTCCTCTACTCGCCCAAATTCGATGGGCACATGTTTGGAAGGTAACTCATTTCAATTACCATAAAAACCATAGCTTTTGAAATACACGTGTTTCTGTGACAAATAAATCTATTTATCTTTCTTTCTAACTAATTAGACAATTTATAGGCAATGTCAAAAATTTAAGTCATTTTCCAAATTGTCGTGTCATGCATGTGCATGACACAACGACGACCGGGGATAACTAACATCGGAAAAACTATATAAACTAACATAAAAAAAAATATAATTTAAAACTATTTTTTTTAAACAACTCGACATGAACATTTTACACATACAATAGCGCTCAATCTTGGATTTAAAAAGATTATTTTCACTATCAACTTATTTAAGAGTTTACTCACAATTAAAGGCTAAGAACCTACACGCAGCCTCCCTTCCAAACTTCCCCACGGTAAAGTGGGTTTTTAATATATTTTTAATTTGACGACCAGTTTTGGGTTCCAGATTTTTGGCAGTATCCTTTGGCAGCTTATTTAGAATGCTAGAAAGGGCGTACGTCCAGGCTCTCTCAGTGGATGGTTTAATTAGCTTACTGTTTCTTTACGTCACGAACAAAATCATCACTACTCAAAGCTATGAGAAAACATTGTTTAGGTACGGTTTGTGCTGCTAGTCATAAAGTCAAAACAAAGTCAAAGTCAAAACCAAGTCAAAAGTCAGAAGTCAAAGTCCAAAGTCAAAAGTTTTAGTCAAAGTCGAAGTAGTTACTAACCTTAGGTTCTCTAAAAATGCGGTACTGTCATACTAACGGGAATTTGTCATCGTCGCCGGTGTTTTACATTATTGGCGGAAAGTCAAAAAGAAAAGAGAATTTCCCATTCTATGGAGAAGAATGGGCAGAAGAAATTCCATGTGGATAACTCGTTCAACGAAAATGTTTCATAAGATTGTGTATCTATTAATATGTGATGAAGAAATCGGAAGTCTCTACTACACCGGACGAGCTCCTTGCTCGTCTGGTGTAGTACGGTCAGTGCCCTGCATTACCTGACCCCGCTGACCCCGCTTGGAAAGAAGAAGAAGGGAAAAGGGGTTATGCAAGTCACTGACTGTACTACCACCATACCTATTACTGCTGCCCAGCACCATCACCGTTGCCGTGTTCCGGTTTGAAGTGTAGAATAACCTGAGACGTTTCAGCTTTAGTTCTAGGATTACAACGCATATACGATGCGTCTGGTGTTGCAGATATGTACGAGTACATAGCTCATGGTCACCACTTACCTTCTGATGGGTCGTCAGCTTATTTGGCATCGAAAATCATGTATTCGAATTAGGCTAAGAATCAACACTTTTTGAACGTCAAAATTAAATATGTAAGACAGTCCCCTAAAACGCCCGCCCTTCACCACTTCCTAGTGCTTTAGCTGGAAGAAGAAGTGGCCCAAAAAACTCGCCAGCAGCAAAGCTGTCTGTTATATTAGAAGAACTTGATTCTATACAATAGTATGCAAAGCAATTAACATTACAAAACAAAGAAACGCAAACATTCAATTAAATTATTTGCCACATATAAGCTGACACAGAAATTGAAAACTAAGCTCAAACGTAAATAAAAACGCTAACTCTTAACTGTTATATACAATAATGTGAAAAACTCTTCTTAATTAAATCGATTAAAATAATACATTCTTAGAGACGACATGATACCCCTGCCGAAAGAGGAGACGATCCTGCACAGCCCAGTTGAGATCGCAGACCAGAACTACCATTCGCAGTACAAACAGCTCGACGTAGAGAAGTGGATCTTGAGGGGAACACGACACATGGCCAGCTATAGGTAAGTATTCAAAAATATGTATCTGTTTATTTATTGTACCACATTACCAACATTCAATATGTTCAAAGGTATTGTAATTTCCATAAAAAATAAGACGAGGAAAAGGTGAATAGAGCATAGCACAACACAGCGCAGCAGAGCGTAGCTTAGCTTAATGTTGATTAGTCACTCTAATGAGGAAACGTGCTACTCTGTGCTTTGTGTGGTTTGCAATGCTTTGTTTAAAACATAGCAGGGATAAGGCGATACGTGTTGTCACCGCGCGTCAACCAGCTTCGTATGTTTATCTATCTCGCTCGCACTTAGCATTTCGTCACATCGTTGCCCACTCCTTGACCTTAGTAATAGAAAGTTCCCTTAGTTTGGTACAGCACGACGCAGCATACCTTTATGTTGATTAAGTCACCCTTAAGCATAGCACAGCTTAACATAGCAAAGCTAATGCTGAGAAGTCACCCTGTGCAGGAAAATTTTATGTAGACTTGTCACCCTTAAGCACAGCACAGCGCAGCATAGCTTAACCTTGATTATTCACCCTACTTAGCTATCATGCAGGTACCAAAAATTCAAGACATATACGGCTATTCCGTGCTGCGTGGCGGCTCTGGGAATGCTGCAGCGATACAGAGCACGCGCTTGGAATGAGGACATGTTTGATGAGACTCTGGATTTAGGATACAATATGTACCGGGTAAGTATACGTTTCAACGTATTTACATTTATGCCCGTTTTCACTAATACTAAGCGACACCTAAACGCCTAAATAAAAGCGTGCTATTGGATTTTAAGCTTTCGGCGCTGTTTATTTAGGCATTATTTTTAGTGTCGCAGAGTGTTAGTGAAAACGGGCATTAGTGTCCAATATTGGCCCCGATCTCTTATTACTGCCAATACCTCAACTCAGGCATGTCCCAATGTCGAAAAGTCGAAGTAACAAGCAAAATCTCTCATTATCCAACAGTTACATGCACAGTTACATAACATCTTTCATGTTAGATCTTTTCTGTCAAAGATAGACATATAACAAAAAGATGGCAGACTCCAGCTATGAATTGATTATTGGCACCTCACCTCAACCAGATTCTATGTAAAAAAATGGATCAGGACACATTTAATTTTAGGCGCCAATCAGTATTTTACTTAAAAGCTTCTATGAATATGAACACACCGATGCTAATTGCATAATTATATCTGTAAGCCTTACAATTAATATTTGAACCTTACATGAATCGCGACCTCATTTTGTTCCATTCATCATTTCATCCTCTGTGTGCGCAGGAGTCGCTGTTGGAGCGCGGCGGTCCGATCCGTCGGCTGGTGCTCGGAGAACTCAAGGATACCTTCTCGATTCGCGACCGGGAGTATACGCACAAGGTAAGGCTTCAAAATATAAATGTTGAAACTGATTCTTTTCTGAATATACATATATACATAAACTCACGCCTTCTTCCCATGGGGGTAGGCAGAAACTATAGAACGCCACATATCTGAATATATAATTAAATAATATTGAATATTAACTCCTCTTAAACGGCAGGCCCGATTTTGATGAAATTTTGTGTTTGAGTTGATCCTTGGATGGTTTAGATTCAGAATTGGGCCCGATAGGTGGCGATGCGATCGAGTTCTAGGAAACAGGACAACATCTTCCCGGTCAGCTAGTATATATATATAGATAAATATATGCTTTATGTATGTATTTATTGTATACATATGTTAATGGTACACAGTGGTGTACCATTAACATATACCATTGACCTGCAGTATTATCACTCCTCCCTTTAATCCATCCAAAGGTTCTCTGTAAATGATCGCTTTTAGCGATAAGACCGCCCATCGTGTAATTTTGTATATCATTTCTACATTAATATCTGTAGTATGAGGTACGTAATAGAGAGTATTCTGTCTATGATCTTTATTGTATGTAGTGACAAAAACTGAAAAGAGTATGCTTAGATGATTTGGTCATGATGAGAGGATGAATGAAAGGCGACTAATAAAAGGTATTTACTAGGCAGATGTGAGTGGAAATGCCGGGAGAGGACGCCCCAGAATGATATATAGTGACCTCATTAATGATGTTCTTCAAAAAGGTCAGGTGCGTAATACTCGCAGCCGGCGTGCGTGTATGACCAGATGTATGAACGTAAATGAAGCAAAAGGAGCGTAGCAGGTGGCGTTCTATAGTTTCGGACTACCCCCATGGGAAGAAGGCGTGAGATTATGTATGTATGTATTGTCTTCGTAAAGACAAGCATTGAAGTAGAGCTTAGGGGTTTGTTGTATGTAACCAGCATAATTAGCCTACAATGTTCCCACTGCTGGGACACAGGCCTCCTCTCTCTGAGAGGGAGTGGGCTGTAATCCACCTCGCGCCCAGTGCGGGTTGATGGACGTCACATGTCTTCGAATTTTTTGGTTCTAGGACATGTCAGTTTCCCCACGATGTTTTCCTTTACCGTTTTGAGAGCAGTGGTGATGAAATAATTTACACAAAGTAACGCGCTTGTAAGTCGCGACCATTACCACTGGGCCACCTTTGCTCACCCTTGTTGTAACAGTTTCTAGAATTTTTAAAAACAATTTAATAATAAAAAAGACTGCCTCGTTGTTCAGGTCGTCGCAAGCGCTACTGCCGAGCATGAGGTCCTGGGTTCGATTCCCAGGTCGGGCAAAGTATCATTGGGTTTTCCATTCGGAATTTCTCAGTAGCTGCCCGGTGTCGGTATCTGTGCCCGGTTGATGGCAATAGGCTCGCCCCTTATTACATGGGACTTAAACATAACTGGTGAATGTGGGTGTATCATAGGCACGCCTCTGCCTAACCCTTCGGAGAAATAAGACGTGATATTATGCAGTAAAAAATAAACTAACCCCTTAGTTATAAACATTGCATAAAGTTAAATAATGATTACCGTTTGCTTACGATACTTTTTTGACGTTACGTCACGTTACGTATCGTATGTACCTTACGTCAAAAAATGAATGGTTGAGCAGACGCTCGTCATTATTTAACTTCAAGCATCGTTTATAATGGGGTTCGTATCTATTATTACCTGTTTATAAAACATGTTTCTAAGAGTAGTACTAAAATACTACACACGCAATAGTACTAACATTTTTTTTTCCTACTAATGGTGCCGATTCCCTTGTTCACAAACTAAACTAAATTTAAGTTCAGTGCATCTTTTTCTTTCTATTTCATTAAGAAAAGGACAGAAGATAAATTTTAGTTTAGTACTGTCAAATTAATCAGCGCCTGTCACTACACCATACAAGTTTAGACGTGATTAAAAACTTGCCTACTAAAATTACGTCAATTTACGTCAAGCGCTGATTAATCTGACAGGACTAAACTAAAATTTATCTTCTGTCCTTTTCTTAATGAAATAGAAAGAAAAAGATGCACTGAACTTAAATTTAGTTTAGTTTGTGAACAAGGGAATCGGCACCATTATCTAATCGGGTGAAAAGCGACACATTTTACCCCGTATTCGGGGATAGTTGTAACAAGACGTTTTTTTCCGTCCAGCGGGACATTGATTATGCTCTTATAACAAAGTGGCTTAGCTCGGAAAACCAGGAAAAAACGCCGGAGCTCTAGGCAAAATAGTGTTACTTATTACCCCCGTTTATATTAATTCCTTGTTTTTCTTCATCATTTAATTGTTTCTTCCAGGTGCGCGGCATTGCGGTCTGGGGCAAGTTGGTATCGAACAACCCCAAAGTGTTCGACCTGTGTCGAGGAATTGAACACTTCTTCAAGGAGTCTGACTCCGGAATACTGCAAGTGAGTGGCACTCGCTTATAGCTTGCGACTTATATCATCATCTGCCTGCCTTTTACCAACTATGTATGTTGGGGTCAGCTTCCAGAAAGCGGATGCAGCTGAATACCAGTATTTTACACGGAGTGACTGCCTATCTGATTTCCACAACCCAGTTACTGGGTAACACAATACTACGCGGTAAGACTTGTATCTGACTAAGTCCGTAAATTTGTATTGGTGGATAATGCATAACCAATTACAGTTAAAGTGCCCAAATTTTTATAGTATGGAATCGCTCGATTTATTGTACCTAGTAAATGTTCAATTTACTAGGTACAATAAATCGAGCGATTCTTATAAAATCCTAGACGTAGATGACTTCTGAAACTCACACTTCTCATTTTAATAACAGGGCTTGTTTTTTATATTTTAATCTTGGAAAAAAAATGTTTGCTAATCAATAGTGCAAACAATATTATAAAAAGTGTAAAAGCTTTAATAATTCCCAAGATAAAAAGTTTTAAAATAACCTAGACAAAGACGGCACTATCACAGAAGTGACTATGTAAATTCATACTTGTCCGTACCACGTGACAGGGACGGAAATAATCCCTTCCATAAACTTTTAAATAAAATTATTTTCAAGATTTAATTTTAGCACTTTGTCGGCGTGATTACTATGTATATATGTGCCAAATAACAGCTTTCTAGTACTAAGCGTCTCTGAGCTACAGCGGGGACAGACAGACAGAGACGACGGACATGGCGAAACTATAAGCGTTCCTTATTTACCACGGAACCCTAAAAAGCGTGTAGCTTCTCCATATTTCCATCGATTTTACAGATTTATCACATTTTACTACGACTTCTTTGAAATCACATTTTGTTCAAATATGTCCCCTATTCCTGATATGCCCCGGTTTAATTATCTTGACGGTTTGATAAGCCTTTTTTATAAGGAATACCATTCAATGGTTCTCACGGGTAGGTTAGAGATGACCAGACCCATTACGTTACGACCCAACCTGGGTTCTATCATAATCATTCTTGGGCAGATGATGTGCAGGGCAGGTCAAGGTAACAGTTAACAGTTGCCTCGCACATGCTGCAACATCGCGTAAAACTTTACTTTTCGTCTAACGTTGACCTGCTAAATCCGTATATGGTAATCCCGAAAGCGCGTCAATCATTTAATTTATACTTTATTACAATTACATAAGAGTCACACTAACCCCACAGGTGCCTGGAGAGTATGAGACGGCGATTTGGTTCGAGGGCGGCAAGTACTATTTGTACCATCCCTGGCCAGCAGACAGATATGGAACCAGGGTGAGATGCATTCATTATTAATTAACTCAACAAACTTGCTCGAGCAATTTTTTCATTGCTTGATGCATACCCATGTGACGTTAGAACGAAGACTTAATTATCAAAGACACATATGTGTACAGCAGGCTTAGCACGAGCACCGTTTTGTCTACGGAAGAATAGACAAAAATGACGTTCCGTGTAGACAGTACGACGGCTGCAGGCTTAGCATGACGCTTTCTATTTCTTCTTATTTCTGTTTGATTCTTAATTTTTACTGATAGTAAGTCACGTATATAAAGACAACTGCAACACTTTTTCTCAGTGTCGAAGTACCGTATTTTGGAATAAAATAATATTATAGTAATATTGGTCTCAATCATTTCCTTGGTAATGCATAGGGCATTAAATGATGTAAAATAGGAGAAGATAGGTTTTTTCATCTATTAATTATCACAGTTTTGTATATAATTCGTGGGCGTCGAGTAGAAAAATGCAAATTGTCTTCACCACCTTAGACAACTGTCAGTTGTCAGTGTGATTTTGACAGTTTGCGATAGAAAAATTTCATCTGAAATTCTAGACAAGGATCATTAGAAACGAAAGACAAAATGACAGAATGAAGTAAGATTTCTACGGTGCAATGTCAAAAATGGACAAACGTCACTGTCACTTACTATATCTGTAATCTTACTATGTCTGTTTAGCGAAATGTCACTTAATATATCTATTAAGTGACATTTCATTTGTCCATTTTTGACATTGCACCGTATAAAATGAACAAACGAAATGTCACTTAATAGATAGAGCTGGGCCTATTCTTCGTAGAAATAGAAAGCGTCATGCTAAGCCTGCTGCTTACCATTATCCCATGTTTGCAAACTAATAAATGATTTGATTTGTAATATTATTCAAAATACCCTGCACGAGGTGATTTTCTATGCCGAGTATTTGACTTGACTGCAAAGAACTTGTTCGTGCATGCTCAAGCACTTTGCTCCTCGTAGGCGCTTACAAGAGCCTCTTCGAATGACAGTAAAAAAGGTCTGGTTACACGATAGTAGGGGTTTAAGGGGCAGATGACTTTTACTGGCATTGTTTACTTGCATGACAGTACCTTTTTCGACTAGTCACAGGAGAAGCTACCATGACACAGGTAAGTAGCTAACCGCCCGAGGGGCAAGAGCATTGTGGCGCGGCACCAGGCCTGATGTGGGAGTAGGTGATCGACTAGTTAATACAAATTTGCGAGCTACTGACCAACTCGCATTAGTAACTCGTATGACGCGGTGACACGGTGCTAGAAGCTTGCCTGCAGTACTTAACTAGGCTAAATAATAATAATAATAAATTTTATTTCTCTCTCCACAAAGGTTGGCTTAGAATTGACATCTTAGGACTAGACAATAAACAAAAGCTCCTTTGCGAGAGACTGGAGTCCGTACTAGGAAAACCCTGCGTTACGAATCTCCAGGCTCGTAGTGTTTAGGTCATCTTATAGTACATTGCAGAATTTTAAAGTACAAATACAAGCATTTTGTAATTACTATGAAAGAGAAGCAAAGGAAGGAAAAAAGTTAAAAATAAATATTAAAACAAAAGAAAAAATGATACTATAAAAATTATATTTGAAGGGTTGTAAGTGTAGTGTGGCGTTGTGTATGTGGTGCGAGATGGATGAGTGTACGGTGTACTGTGCGGTATGTGTTTGTGTGGAGTCTTGTGGGTAAATGTTATAAATCGTCCTTTGTCTTACCTTATCATCCTCCTGCAGCTTGTCTACAATTTTTTTTCATTCTAATAAGGCTTACGACACCTGCTGTTGGATTTTCAACTTTCGGCGCTCATCCGAACGTTGTAAATCAAACAGCGCGTTTTTATTAAGGCATTCATTTACGTTACACTTAGTTTTTTGTGAAAACGGGCATGAAAATCCCGACTATTGGACGTCAAATCAAGATTACATAACACAGCTCCCAAAACACCCGCCCTTCTTAAAACATTTCTATTCGACCGATAAGACCGCCCGTTGTGATCACCGCTTGTAAAATTTTAACAATCAAATCTGTAAAAAAAAAAAAAACATGTACAGTGTACATAATAAAAAGTATTCTATTCTATTCACACACTCATCCATCACCCAGGTTGGGCTGCAAGATGGCGGCAAAGGCTGCGTCATGTACTTCACCCGCGTGGTTCGCATGTGCGAGTACTTCATGGACAACGTGGCCAACATAAGGCGGAAGCCGTTCAGCATCAGCGACGTGCTCGTCACCCAGCGCAGTGCCGACATGCCCGAGCCTGTCAACAAGATGAAACGTTAGTCAAAAATCAAAATCTAAAGTCTTTTATTCGAACTAGGCTGAGAATCAGCACTTTTCGAAACGTCAAAATTACATAAGACAGTCCACGAAAACGCCCACCCTTCACTGGTGTAAGGGTGTTGCCCTTACTCAAAAAAATTCTACATTCTTTTCGTATTCATTATAATCGTAAACGAAGAAAAATGAGTTTGTAAGGATCGTAGCAGATGGCGTTCTGTAGTTTCGGCTTAACGCCCACTTTTTTATTGAAATTATATCAAATATATTGCGCGCATAACTTTATAATGCGGCTTTGTCTGTCTCACTCTGTATGTTACAGCTGCTTATTGCAGGAACTATTAATGTAATCGATTTGCGATTTATAAAGAAGGCTTGATATATGATTAGATTTATTAACTTTTAAATCTGTTATAATGCAGTTTATATATAGCAAGTAAGTTATGCAAGAAAATAATGACAAACAAGAATGCAGACACATCAATTATTTAGGTGAGATAGTAAAATACTATATAAAATATATTCAGGAAGTAATATCTATCCAAAGCATAAGAAAACGATATTACTTTCAAACTACTTAAGATATTTTCATGATTTTTTTTGTATGAACATACTGTTTTATTATCTGTAATTCTATCTGTGATTTTTTCAGACTCATATTTTCGATACTAAAATATGCCGAGGTTAATGACAATTACCCGATCTTTAACGCATGTCTATATGAAATTCCAGCGGTAGCCCCGGGTCGCTGGATAGTCCGCGGCAGTTTCCACGAGGCCGACACGCGCTTCCCTGAGGAGCACCGCGGACGCCAGGCCACACCCGTCTCCATCGCTGCACTGGCCATGACGCATGTCGTAGACCCCAATGATTGGACATCAGAAGATGTTGATGAGGTCAGAACAAAAATGAGTCTTTTAAGGATGTTGGATGGCAAATAAGCATTTGGGCTCTGCTGGTAAATGGTTATGGACGCCTATGGACATCTGCAACATCAGAGGCATCGCAGACGCGTTGCCATCACAGAGACAAAGCTGAAATGCGTAAAATGTCCCTGTAAAAGGCTCCAAAATAAAATTATAAGATAGTGTCAGATTTATATGCTGCCAAAGTAATGTCAGATATTTTTGATCACAACAAGGTATCACATTCTTCTGAACTGAACTCAGTAGGCAGATACTTATAAGGCAGGACATGTCCGATATTTATGCATTCTGAGAAGTGACACATCTTTTTGAAGCCGTTGTGGCATCCTATATGTTAGAGTTGCGTGTCTCGTCAGGCAGTTTTGGTGTTACCTGTAACGTCCCATATTTTTGCCGCTACTTTTATATCCGTCCACAGATGATCACTTGTTTTTGCTGTATTCTTGCGAACAGATATTAATGAATGAATCATGCAATCAGATATTATTGCCGTACTGTCCATAGCAATATATTCATGCTCATGACTGTACATAGCAGCGTGTAGATAAAATTAAACTGTCTCCATTGCTAACTTCCAGACCCTAGTTCGCGGTGACAGCCTCTACCAGAATACGATGGAACACCTCGAGAAGATGGGCATCAGCATGGACTCACCGCAGAGCCCAGAGGAGGGTCAGGAGGAAGAGGGAGAGGAACTCGCCACCGGCACTTTGGCAGCGGCTGATGTGTTGAACAGGTACTGCTGTCTATGCTAATATTATAAATAGGGAGACCGAATTTTGTGAGTTTGTGTATTTTTACGGAGTAATCGAACCACAGATCCTATTTAAACTTAAAAAAATAAATTCTTTCACCATTTGAAAGGAACATTATGAACATGTGCTGTATATACATTATTCATATATAGCCTATCAATTTAGGAAATCTGTCAATTCTATCGTAGCTTTATAAATTATTGGTGGTGTAATTTGTTTATATATTGTTTTCTTTTTCTATCCGATAAATTTTGTTAATAAAAAGCATTCATTCATTCAATCAATCATCTAATCTTTCACTCCATTCACTTATATATTATGTTTTTATTTTTATCTCACGTAGCATTAAAACAATCAACATTTTAGTAATAAGTGGATAATGTTGCTAGTAGTATAATAAGTATTCTGTTTAATTAGTAAGATAAGTATGTATACCATTTAATAAATTGTACTCCTGTTTTTTATCCCGAAATAAAATAAAATAAAATTAAATGTGTTCAAATATATACAAACAACCTAAGGTATGATGATATTCGCCCATTTTGAGAGCGTGAGCTGCGTAAATAGTTACAAGTTACACGAAAATAATATAAAGCATTCAGCTTTACATTATTTTCGTGTAACTTGTAACTGTTCGTCTAGAAAAGTTAAAATAAAAATCGCCGACAGCATAATGATGTCTATCTTCTAATGATAACTCACAGTAACCATTTTTATATTTTACGGAATACTTATTCTGTTATGGCTTGAAATCAAAATAAAACCAGACAAAGTTGTTGACATAATATCAGCGAGATTCCAGATCCGCGGGATCCCTTATTATTTAAAATTGTGATTATAAACAAGGCCCATGTCCATGTGGGGAACATTACATAAATTCTCCGCGTGATCAATGGAATTTGCAGTAATAAATACCCACGGAAACTTATAGCTGAGACGGAAACAGCTGGATGATTATCCAGTCTGTCGTCGAAGAAGCCCTGAAGCCCTGAAGACGGTAGCAATACTGTGACATTGAGAGTTAGAGGAGAGGTATCGGTTAGTAATAAATGGGTAGGTCCATATTCCCCTGTGCAGAAACTTGAATGCACATTTAGGGGTCTCTTTGGTATCGCGATGTGTAAGCCCCTAATCAAGACTGCCTCGTCTGGTTGTAGAAAGTTACGGGTCCATTAATTAAAGTCTTTTGTTAAGATAATAATGTTTATGTTTATTACATGGAAAACCCTTTAAGAGGACCTTCCACGCGGACTAGTACGCAGTAACTGGCCCCCATTCATACTTCTCGCCTGTATACACTTTGGCTTATCAAGCGTTCTGCATTTCGTGTTTACATTGTGTCCCTACAGACACATCAATTTTGAGTATTGTCAATCAGTTAAAGCTATGAATTATATCTGCAAATATCGTTTCTTTGGTCTTTCCGAACTATTATAGCCATCTACATTCATATTCAAAACTTTTCTTTCGACATTTTCCTCATTCGGAGGAAATGCCATGCTCCCGGCCCGGGAGGACCGATGGATGGACTGTGCTGAAGATGTTAGCTAGAAGTAGATAATAGAGAAGTATGGAAGAAAAAGAAGCATGGCAAAAGAAGCATGAAAGTAGAGCAAATGCTGTGGAAATGCGTTCCTTGAGAAGCATGTGTGGTGTGACTATAAATGATAGGCTGAAAAATGATGTGATAAGGCAACGATGCGGTTTAAAGGAAGATGTAGTGACAAAAATTGAAAAGAGTATGCTTAGATGGTTTAGTCATGTTGAGAGGATGAATGAAAGGCGACTAACAAAAGGTATTTACAAGGCAGATGTGAGTGGAAATGCCGGGAGGGGACGCCCCAGAAAGACATATAGTGACCTCATTAATGATGTTCTTCAAAAAGGTCAGGTGCGTAGTACTCGCAACCGGCGTGCGTGTATGACCAGATGTATGAACGTAAACGAAGCAAAAGGAGTATGTAAGGAGCGTAGCAGGTCGCGTTCTATAGTTTCTGCCTACCCCATAGGAAGGAGGCGTGAGTTTATGTATGTATGTGGAAGAAAAAGACCATGTTGCGGGCGACCCACCCAACGAACCCAAGACCCCTTGATGCTCAGCACTCACAACATAGGTTTTAAAAAATCATGAAATAATATTGATTCAAATTTATTTGCGTTCGTTTCAGGTTCAAAGTGTCGGACTACGATTGCATTGAGACAGAAGTAATGGATAGCACTTTTACGGGTAAATAAAGAATTCAAAAATTTTTCCTTTAGCCGTGCTTAACGCCAAGAGTTGAATGAAATTCCAACAGTGTATTTCTTTTTATGCACTGTGTCGGATTCTTAATGCTCGGCTCAACACCGCGGGTTGAAAATCTAGAGCTCAATAAAAAAATCGTCGCGTCAAAAAATCGCCCGTGTAAATATGGGTATGGCTTTCACCGGTTAATTGCATTCTAAACTGTTCAATATCTCCATTTAATCTTCACTCTTCACAACTTAAGCTGGTAGTTTGTGGCAAACTTTTTGAAAGATATTCTTTTTTTTTTTTTTTTTATTTGTGATGGGTTTGCTCTTGACCTTAGTCTATGTCAGAGGCGACAGAAACAAAGTCGACGATGGAGCGAGCTTACCCAGAAGAAGCCTGTTCACTCTCACTTTGAAGAGATTAGGGTTATATGCGTTCGGAAACACAGACGCAGGCAGAGAGTTCCATTCCTTTGCTGTGCGCATTATAAAAGAAGTTTGGAAACGCTTAGTGCGAGTTGGTGGGATAGCCACCAGGAAGGGATGGTAACCTGAAGTGCGCCTAGATGACCGATAATAGAAGGGGGCCGGTGGAATGAGGTCGTGGAGTTCCTGAGCACACTCTCCGAAGTACAATCTATAGAAGACCGACAAGCAGGCAACCTTGCGACGATGGGCCAAACTGTGAAGCTTGGCATCCACCAGATTTACGTCGCCAATGAGCCTCTTAGCTCTGCGTTCCACCGAGTCAAGCGCGGCAAGTTGGTATTTAGCCGAGCCATCCCAAAGGTGGCTACAATACTCCATGCAGGATCGGACCCGCATGGAGTATTGTAGCCACCGCCATTGTATTCAGAATTAGCGGAGTCAAAAGAGGAAGTCTGAGAGTTTATTACTGTTTTATTTCTTCGCATAGTTATATTTTGAAAATTCATCTTTGTTTTTTGATAGTACTGTCAGTTTCTAATTGTCATTTTCTTAAAAAAGTCAAAAACTTCCAATGTTCGAACCTGCGTCAATTTGATTGTAACACCAGCTTCTAGTATTAATTTCGTTAGCAGATTTACTGTTTGTCGAATTTAGGAGTCTTATTTGACTTGTACAAAATTTTAATCCAACTAAGCCGTTACTTTGACTCAGTCGTAAAATATTTTTGCAGTATTTTTTTCTCCAACCGTCAAAACTTCACAACACACGTTTTATTGTCTAGCACGGTTTTTTTTTAATGTTATTGTATTAATTTGATGATGGATTCACTAGCGAACGTATTATTGTTTCAATGGTTGGTTTATTAGGATGTAAAGTGGAAGTATTCACTGATTATTATGAATGTTTTCTTTAAAGTTTTATGTTAATTATTTGCGTGATTGTTCACTGGATAACACTTTCAATATTTAGCTACAGCTAGCTACAGCTTCAATATTTAATACATTGATGGTTCAGAATTGTTTGTTCTTATTTTAATTTGAAAATAAACCGTTACGTTCCCGTCTCAAGCGCGCGCGCTCGTTTCTGCGCTCTTCTGATTTCTGTTTTTTTTTTTTTGTACTGTTAAGTGGTGTTTATACTAACCGCGCGGCCATGCCTGCCGGTATGTATTTAGTGCAGTGTAAACGATGCCTAATTATTGGCAACGTGTGTATTGCCTTAAACTACCAGCTTTTTTAACAAAACTGTCACCCTTACCAGGTACCCTGAACCCCGAGGCAGGGTCCGGCGCGCCCCCCCTCAAGACAGTCCTCAGGCAGTTCTTCAGGGATCACACGCACGGCGTGTTCACCGCGCGCGGGGCGTCCGTCGCTATCTGGAAGCATGGGGGACACTACTTCGTCTTCGATCCTCATGGCTGCGATGAGAATGGTGAGAATTCCTTAGCTTTATGTTGATTGACGATGTGCCTTAAAATATAATGCCTATAATGTTCTCATGCTGGGACATACGTAGGGAATGCAATCTTGAGTCTCGAGATTCGAGATCTCCTGAGATCTCAGGAGATCTTTAGCGGTATTTAGAGATTACAACTCGGGCAATCTCAATCGTATTGGTCGAGATAACGAAAGAGATTTCGAGAATGAGCGGGCGCGACTTGGCACACTGTTTCTTTAGAAGCAATTAATCAAAATATTTGTAGTGCAGTTAATTATTACCTACTTCAATAAACGCTGATTGCTATTGTTTAATTTCATAAGTTTTTTTTATCTAGAAAATATAACACTAATAAATACCTACCTACCCTAAAAAGGTATTGCATTAATTTTCATTAAAACACATTTTAATTTTAAAAAGTAGGCTAGTTTTTCGATTTCGGAAATCTCGCAAAGTTGCCGGGTGAGATCTCGAATGGCCAATCTCGACCTCAGACTTCACACGTGACATCGCGAGTTGCTAATCAAAATTGCATTCCCTAGACAACCCTCTCTTGCAAAGAAGAGGCCTGCTCTGCGAGAGAGGGTTGTCTGTATTCTGCCACGCGGGCACAATGCGACCATGTCATATCTTTGTGTTCCATCAGGAACTGCGTTTCTTCTTGATGATTTCCTTCACCGTTTTAGAACTTAAGTCAGAAAGTATGATTAAGGAATAGCGCCCTTATGTTTTACCAGTAAGGGTGATTTTCGTAGGGCAAGTGTTGCCATACAAATGTAGGTATGGTTATTTATATCATATTCAGCCTATAATGTTCCCACTGCTGGGATACAGGCCTCCTCGCGGTGAGATGGAGTGGGCTGTAATTCAGCACGCGGGCCCAGTGCGGGTTGGAAGATATCATAATGTCTCCGAATTTTGGTTCTAGGACATGCCAGTTTCCTCACAATGTTTTCCTTCACCGTTTTGAGAGCAGTGGTGATGAAATAATTTACACAAAGTAAAGCGCCTGTCTGGGTTTGAACCTAAGACCTACAACTCGTAAGTCGCGGCCGTTACCATTGGGCCACCACTGCTCTGTAATGTTTGTTTCGACAGAATTGTATATTTGTTTATGAAATAAATATCTTGAATAAAAACCGATACCTACAAAATGATGTCTTTGCAGGTCTTCCCTCCAGCGAGCCCCTCGCCACAGCCTGCTTAGTCCGCATCAAGGGCAGCGTCAAAGAGCTCGGTGACGTCCTCCTCAGCAACCTCGCACCCGGCAGTGATGACAGCTTCAACATCTCGCCCGTCACCATCACCGCGACCAAGCTCAACCCGGACATAGGCGCGCCCGAGACTAAGCTAGAGGTCAGGATTAAAGTGTCGCTGTGACCGTGTGGCGTCAAAGGAAAAAGAAACATTGATCATTCTGTGGCGAGATGGGCGGACGACATTGTTTCATAGACTTGAATAGCTTAAATGCTTACTAATGGCGTCGATTTTAACAAAACGTCTTTGGGATGGATGGCGCATGGTGCCGCGGGCACAGCTATTTTAGTATGGGCATGGTGATATTTTTTTTGTTCCTTCGACATGGTAAGGTAATAAGCACCTGAGCAGTGACAAATTAACTCAAAAATTTAAAAAAAGCTAAATACTAAAGCTAAATTTTTATTCGAATAATTATTCATTACTAGTGGTCGCCTACTGGTCGAAATTCGACCCCCTCTACTTACAATCTATATGATATCTACTTATTATTTCAAGAGTACCCTAATTCCATGCTATTTTAAAGTAATTACTTATTCCATGCTCAAGCTGTCAATGAAAAACTTAATATTAATTTCAGAACAAACAATACGAATGGATCAACAAGGGCACGGCCGCCATCTTGATGGGTCCCCGCGGTGAGAACTCGGCTATCGGCAAGGCGGCTGAAAAGTGTGGCATTAATGTAAGTCATGACAAGAGTAAGTTACTCATTCCCGTGTTGAGCAAGCGTGCTGATCAATGCTCGTGTCTTCTTTGTATGAAAAGAGGCCTTTGCCCAGCAGTGGGACAATAATAGGCTAGGCAGCAGTAGCAGCATTATGCTGAGCGCCGATGTCCGTTTTGCGTGGATGTGACGCATATTTTCCTTCAACTTGTTCTTTCGTGTTTGTATTCTTTCTTTGCGTTAGGTTTCCCACAGATAAAATTATTTTCTTTACCTACTCATTCATTTAAGTCTTCTTAATACGAGGAAAATTTCTCGATTTTCGTGCGAGAATCATCAATGCGAATTTTCGCATTCAAGTCATGTATTTACAAACGAGAAACAAAATGATGAATAAGTATGATTATATCATTTGAGGTTTTTCAGCTGAAGTACTCGAACTGTTACTAGAAATACTGTTTCATTTTGCGGACTCTAGAAGTTTTGAAGGCGAGGCCTTTTGAGATGCGGCTACCATACAGCCAATCGCACGTCGCGTCGGTGGTTACCATAGACTTTAAGCTTTTGACCGCCACAGTCATGTCTACACATGACTGTGGCGTGCTGGGCACATATTGGTCTGTCATCTGACAGACCAAAATGTGCCCAGCACGCCACGGTCACGACTACATTACAGATTTTAAGGAATCATTCGTAGCTTGGCGCCGAGGGCACGTTTTTCCTTTTTTGACGTGGCTGTCAAAGGGTTAAGGACTTTCTCCCACGACGCTATTAAAACTAACAAGCTACCCGACTGAGACACGAACCTACTCTACTGATGCTACGCTATCTATTCGGTTTCCGTAGACGGCGCTATCCAAATTTGACAATATTCATTCATTCATTCTTTCTTGAGCTGTCGAGTACGATGTCAACTTCAAGTACAAATTTTATGTTTACTTCTTGTTCGGCCGCCATTTTTATTTGACGTGTAGTCGACTCAAGTAGCGTGCAGCCAATACAAACAGTAGCGTGCGACTGACGTGGTCGTTGTATATGCGTACAAACAGGAGTCACTTGTTAATAGCCTCCTGGGATAAAGGCCCTACAGTGACTTTGTTTCATAGCAGAGCAGTTAGCCCGGTTTTCGTTATTAAGTAAACTGTGCTACTGACGTATGATTGACAAAATAAACTGTTTACATGAGTCAACTTTTTATAGATCACTCCTATTAAAGTCGAAAGACTATCATCATGTATACCTTGTTCGAAAAGTATCTGATGGTAATGTAAACAAATGGATCAGAGAAGTTACCTGTGGACGTCTGTGGATGTCAATTTGTAGTGTCACTTACTTTGATTTGATTATTCTTATACCTACTCCCGAAATTATCATTTATCCTAGATATTTTTCATTTGACAATAGGGAATATGCATGTATTTTTTTTCACTATATCATTATTAGACAGTAATATAAACACATGAAAAGTATTAAAAGTTAAATTCAACCACTGCTTGTTGCTCAAAAATTATGAAACTCCAACAATTTTCTACTACAGTTCAAGCAACCGTTTCTGTCGCGGGTATGATGTGTCGTCATATAAATTAAATTATTTGTTGTGCTTTATTCAAGCAGAAATCGCTCTTACTTACTTACCTTAGTGAGATTTCAAGCACTTTGCTAAGAATAGATTTTTTATTAACATAGTTTCTTTCGTCACTTCTGGCATTGTCGAAGATGACGCGTTTGCCTTTCGTTCAGCCAAAAAAAAAATAAGTAATTCATTAAAATTCATAAAAATAATAGGAATTTGGTTCTTGACTCCCACACAATGTAAATTTAAATAATGGACAAGTTTTGAATTACTTGCATATTTCCCAATATGCAAGTAATTCAAAACTTGTCCATTGAAGTTATAGTTTTATACTCTCAATTTTCCTTGATGATTTTTCAATTACAATTTAATGACGATAATCAAACAATAATTGTAGGAAAAGGTAGTGAGAAATAAAGTTGAAACCTTCTAAATACAATTGCCGCGTATCGGCAAGCGTAGTGTGGGACGCCCCCCAGCTAGATGGACCGACGACCTTAAAAAGGAGGCTGGGACAGACTGCATGCGGAAGGCGGAGGACAGGGTATTGTGACGCAGCCTAGGAGAGACCTATGTCCAGCTGCGGACTATTATAGGCGTTGAGCTGATTGATTGATTGAAATACAGATGAATGTGTTACTAGTCCACTTTAGTGATTGCATAAGAATTTAACCCGAACGGGGTTTGTTTACACTCTCGTCTTTTTTTGATTATGCATGGTGTAAATTCTTCGATTGTTTTTGCTTGTGTTCGTGTTTGATTGGTTACTGGTAACTCTTTAACTCGTGTACACCCAGGACGATGACATGGCGGGCCGCACGCTGGGGCTGGCGGCGGCGGCGGCCTTCACGGCGGCATCCGAGTCCGTGCCCCCGCCGCACATGCACCAAGATCATATGTTCAATATACTCGGTACGTCTGTATCTCAATAATTTATTGGATTCTACAATGTGTAGGAATTAAGATATTGAGAGACCTACTCATTAAGCCTTTGAATATTAAACGAAATTGTAATGAAATGCCTTAGTTAGCAGTAAAAATTAGCTTTAAGACGCTGACAACACCTAAACCGCGATCATTGTCAGATTGCATAGATAAGAAAGAGCGATGACAAAACGATTGTAATTTATTGCAAAATATGAAGCAATTATATATTTGAGTTGAGTATTCGAAAATAAAAAACAACCAAGTTCTGCATTCCAATTAGACGTTCTTGTTATTAATTAAATACGTAACGTATGTTGATATTTAATACAGATATTTTGGATTAGAACTCAAGGTCAGAGGTTAGTTTAACGTTGGTTTCTATCGAGATTTTTTTTTTCAAAACCTGTTTTGGTTACAACCAAGTTCTGGGAAATAAGTTCAAAATTAACATATATTTTTTCAGCTACCACAAACTATACAGTTTTGGCAATTTTTTTCTTAAGAGTAGCCTATTTTGGTCAATTGGGTCTTGTCAGCGCCTTAGACGATCGGATAGCTGGAATACGCATAAATCTGCCCACAGATAAACAGGGTTACTAAGTATCTCTTGGTTATTGTTTTCGTTTAATGGGTAAAATCTTAATTGTATTGTGGGCACTACTTTTACCTCTCTGTTGCTTTTACTCCGTGGTGTAGCCCCAGAAACCGGGCTTTTTTTCCGGATAAAAAGGACTTTATCACCCACAAACTAAGTATCTCTCTGCAAAATCACGTCTATGCCATACTTTCGCATTTACATCTAAAATATGATTAGTAAGTGGACATTGAACACTGATATTAACTAACTGTATTCTCACAGACGCCGGCGGAGACTACTACCTGAACCACCTGAAGAAGACGGGCCGCAAGGAGCTCACCATAGATGACCTCACGGAGAAGTTCGAGATGGGAGTCAACACCTTCTCCATCGAGCTGGGTGAGCCCATGCGACTGCCGCTGCGACTGCCGGATGAGGTTCCCGGGGTGAGATTGTGCTCTTTATGTCTATCTACATCGCCACATGAGAACTACGACTAACACTGACGTCACGCAAAATTCTGCATCGCGCAACCAAAGTTATCCGCGCGACTGGCATTATTTATACAACGTCCCCGATATCAATTATCGGGCAGTTGTCCACCAGACACAATACCCTTGTGGTCGGAGGGTCCTCTCTTTTCTATGCAGGATGAGGAACTTTACACCCTGTTTCTCATACCTCTTTAAGTTAGAACATACATACACACAATTATTATGGAGGACATTTCGGAGATTTCGAGATGGGAGCACCTCCATCGAACTGGGCGAGCCCATGCGACTGTCACTGCGACTGCTGGATGAGGTTCCCGGGATGAGTTAGAACATACATAATATAGTGTGCTGTTCAATGAAACGTGCTGTACGAGGCAAAAAATATATAATATTCTAAATTTTAAAAGCAATACAATTTGTTTCAACACAAAAAAAAAAAATATCAGATTCAGGTGTGAATTATGGATTGGGTGATGGTAACGACCTAACTGGAAGATTGCAATCAACCCCTTAGTGCGTTGAAGATGCCCAATAATCTCAATAGGAAAGAATAAAAATGTAAATATCTAAGTGAATAATCGTGAGATTTTAACGGGAACACTATAAGCCAGCTTATAGGCATGACCGGCCGAGTCAGATCACGTCACCAAGACACAAACCACGCTGAGATGCTCCGAGGCGAAGGAGAGATGAACGCCGCTGCGTAGTGGCGAGTAATGCGATGCTGGACTGTTGCGTAGCAGCGAGTGTCACGATGCTGTACCGCTGCGTATAGGCGAGTGATACGATGCTGGGGCTGCGTGGTGGCGACTGTTGTGGTGGTGTTCGGCCTGGGCGAGATTTGTGAACCGCCCAAACCTGAACTCTGGGTGATTTCCCTAGATAAAAGGTTATGGTTAAAAAATGGCATTACAAAGCCGGGACTTAAAAAAAAGGAATTACATACCACTGTTACGTGGGACTCAATTTACACGACTCTTTATGAGTATGTGCGACAGCAAGCAGGACGAAACAGCTATAAATAACATGAGAATTGGTAAATAGTCAATATTATAGTATCCGAAATTAGAAAAATTGGGAATACTTACCAAATAAAACTGAATTTCAACATATCACAAAATTTAGATGTAATTAAATTCCAGAAAGTATTTGTAAAAATATCTTCGAAATATCACAACCTGATCTGATATGACTACTGAAAATTTTTGACGTTCCACCTTTGCGTCAAAAATTCCAGAATTCACATACTAATATTCAAAAGTTATACACATGTGTGCCAGCAGGGATCCGCAAAAGAGGTTGAATGTTTGGTGTAAGGACGAAGATCATATAAACACCAAAAAAAATTGTACAATTAATAATTCTACAATACATACACACACAGGAGGACCTCGAGAGGTTCGAGCTATGGCACTGATCAGACAACTGCATACAAAACTATATTTCATTACTCTAAAACAAATGTGAAAATAGTATAAACTTATAACCAACGTCCAGTTAACTTCAACCTATATTGTTTTTTAACGGATTGGCCATTTCATGAAATATAAATGAAATCGGTTATCTATAGTATAAGTGTCATTCTGTGACATTGACATTATGACAATACTAAGCATCAGACTAATAAAAATAAAAGACTGGCAACTCAACGTCTGGCAGAATAAGAATACGATCAGCGCCACGACAAGCCATGGAATTAAAATATCTATAGATATACGTGGGCATGGATGTACCTATATATTGATAGGTAGATGTATAGACATGCATAGCTACGAGGGTCATTTAATAAATACTTAGCCTACAAAAAGTAAACGAAAATTTTGGAAAAGTGGCAATTTATTTTTCAACAAAGTCTCCTTTTAGTTCGATACACTTAGCCCAGCGATGCTCCAACTTTTATAACCCGTCCGAAAAATAGTTTTTGTCAAACTCTGCAAAATAGGCCTCCGTGGCGGCGATGACCTCCTCATTCGATCCATATCTATTCCCGGCGAGTGATTTTTTCAGATTAGGAAACAGAAAGAAGTCACAAGGGGACAAATCTGGAGAATACGGTGGATGGGGCAACAATTCGTAGCGTAATTCGACCAATTTGGCCATGGCAACGGCAGACGTGTGAACCGGTGCGTTGTCGTGGTGAAACAGCACTTTTTTCTTCGCCAGATGGGGTCGTTTTTTCTTTAATTCGGCGTCGAATCGGCCCAATAAATCGGCATAGTAAAGCCCTATAATTGTTTTACCCTTCTCGAGGTAATCGATGTAGACCACACCTTGTGAATCCCAGAAAACGGTGGCCATAACTTTTCCGGCCGATTTTACAGTTTTCGCCTTCTTTGGAGCACGTTCCCCGGTCTGGATCCATTGTTTTGATTGCTCCTTGGTCTCTGGTGTGTACCAGTGGATCCAGGTTTCATCGACGGTCACAAAACGATGCAAAAACTCCGCTGGATTCCGCTTAAACAGCGCCAAACACGTCTCCGATGTGGTCTCACGGTTGCGCTTGTTTTCTGGTGTGAGTAAACGCGGCACCCATCGCGCCGACAGCTTTCTCATGCCGAGTTCCTCGTGAAGAATATGATGCACTGTTCCTTCTGAAATGCCTACAGTCTCAGCTAGCTCCCGAACCTTCAATCGGCGATCTGCCAATACGAAATCATGGAATTTTTTTAATGTTTTCCTCCGTAGCAGCTGTTTTCGGTGCACCAGGACGTGGTTCATCAAAAACCGACGTACGGCCACGTGCAAACTCGTTGAACCAATTCTTGACGGTGGCCATCGATGGAGAAGAGTCACCGTACACAGCATCCAAGCGCACTTTGATTTCGATGCGCATTTTCCCTTCCAAAAATAGGAATCGAATCACCGAACGATATTGCTCTTTTTCCATTTTTGTAAAACCGATCGACACGGTTGCTTCCATAAGTTGTCAAATTAAAACAAATGAAGGGATTGGAATGAAAATTTGAAAAAAAGAATTAAAAAAGAATGTGCTACACTGTGGTAAAACTCTTTTGAAACTACAGCGCCCTCTGGCGATGAGGCTAGGTACTTATTGAATGCACCTCGTACGTATGGATTGCCGCTAAGTTTTAATTTTTTTTTATCAGATTCTTTTAAATGTGTTTTTGTAAGTATAATTATGACGTTCACAAAAGTAAGTATAGATACAATAAACAAAATTGAAACGTTACAGCAATTCATACACAGTGCATGCATATCTCTACAAAATTCGTAGATTAAAATCTGGAAATGAAAGAAATAAATAAAACACGAAATGTGCTAAGAACGTAATAAACAAATGTATTAATTATAATTTCTACACCAGGACTGCCTCGTTTGATTCTTGGGTTGCGTTTTATTATAATGTTTTTGAACTTGTATGAAGATGTGGTCAGTTTCACATTTACAAAATTAAAATTACGTTTGAGCACCCAGAAATACAGCAAACGTAACTCGGCATTGTTTAAAATCTAAAACAATACTGCACTAAGATATAAATGGTCCAAATTCCTTTCGGAGGGCCTATCTACATGTGTGTCTACATGTGTGTCACAAACACTTTTAAAAAACCACAATCAAGGCTGAAATTTTGGTGTTTCTTGATATATGGAGGAACCAAAGCTCAACTTGACGTAAATAACACAAAAACACCAAAAAATACAAGAAATTTGCGCACGAGCATGTACCGCAAAAGATATTGTGACATTTATATACATTGGTGTCAACAGTGAACCAACGTCACATATTTTGGTTTACTAAAGTTTTAATTACGATATTATATTTTTAATTCGGTATAAATCGTTATTTATGTATACATTAATCACGTAAAACAGTGGCAATATTGGCCACAGTTTCTTGGGCTTGGCGTATAGATGGCTCTATATTCAAAAAAAGTTCATGATCATACTTTGTTCTTGAGTTACCAGGGCATGATACTAAGTCAGTGGTAAAGCATTAAAGTATTGTATCGTACACGAAGCAAACAAAAATAGACCTTAACCCTTTATAGGTCAGAAACGAAATTTGTACAGCACCTGTACATCTCTGCCCAAACCTTCAGGGAATGCAGGCGTGATGTTATTTTGTTTTTCTCAGGAAGGTGAAGGAGGCGGTGGTGGAAAAGAAGGCCTGGGGGAGGGAGAGGAAGAGGAAAAAGTGGAATTCAAACGTGAGTCAAACGAGATAATTAAAACTGTTATAGTTCGGCTTTGTAGAGCGTCATCTCTGTCACTCGTACCTGTAACTGTACCTGTGTAACAGTCTCTTTCATATATTATTTTATAGATACTTTATCGTTATCTTAAAATTAATTACAGTAATCCTCTATGGACAGCTTTGTCTTTCGACTGACCGACTCCTTGACAATTCAGAAGTGCCAGTAATTAGTTTCATTTAAAATGCTTTGATTTTATAAGCCATTTCATTGACGTTATCGTTCGTTTCTCGATGTTTATTATTGAACTCAAAAAGATATCTATCAGTAAAAATATAAATTAAAAAAATTGTATTCTAACAAAGCATAGAAAATTAATTTTATTTTTGAAATGTTGTAATTATGTAGATATGAAGGACTACCTCTTCAAGATGTGGTACGACACCACCAAGCCCACCACCATCTCCCTGCTCGTGGGCGACTACCACCAGCTCGGCCTGTGGATGTCAGCCGGGGGGAAGGTGGTCGCCTTCGATCCTGCGCCTACACTCACCAAGGGGCTGCTTGCAGAGCCGAGGATTAAGAAGGGTGAGTTATGACCTCTGGTTAGTAGTAAGTTCCTTGTTGGAATTGAATAGTATGGAATGGAATGAAATGGAATAGAATGCAATAGAAAAGCATGAATTGGAATATGGACACCACGAAACTCACCACCATCTATCTTCCTGTTCGTGGGCGACTACCATCAGCTCGGCCTGTGGATGTCAGCCGGGGTTAGTTTCGTGTTAGAATAATAATAGTCTGGGATTAATGGAATGAGATGGATTGAAATGAAATGGGTTAAATTGGAACAGAATAGAATGGAATAGTATTAAAAAAAAACGACTTCCAAAAAACACTAAACTGTGGAAAATAACTTTCGGAAGTCGGTGTCTTTGGATATTTTTTTTTCCACCTAATTAAAGTGATTTTCCACTTTATAGTGTTTTTTTGGAAGTCGGTTGTTTTTTTTTTTGTAAAAGTTTATTTTTCACTTTATAGCGGGTCAGTTTGTAATTTATCTAAGTTACAATCGCCTAATGTCAACTGCTCATCATTCACGTTTTGCTTTTCCCGATACAGGGACGTTCAGTTTTGAGGAGAGAACTCACCATAAGTCCTGTGACGAGCATAAATTGCAACCACATTAAAGTACCTAATCGAATCGCAAGCCGTGAAATACTTATTATTAAGTAGTTCCGATGGCCATCTGAGGTCTTCATCCATTGTTCCACTTCACTAAATGGTGCTTTCCGAGAGCAAATGCACGAGATATATAATAAAAATATCCAAATCACTACAGGTGTGCCTGTAAAATTTGAGGATTTCCCTCGATTTTCATGGGATCTCATCAGATTTTGACTTGGTGGCAATGTGGCTACCTCGAGAGCCATACCCTTTTTAACAAAAAAAATAATTTTTGTCCATAATTGACGGAGAAATCGGTGAACATACATAAAACATAAAAAAAACATAGACGAACATAAACGGTTCCCAGTATAAGGGCCCTATGGCATGCTTAACAGAAATCTCTAGCATTTCGCATACACGAGCCTTATCGCCCAATGAAAATAAGCCAAGCCTTTACGTTGTTCTTGAAAATCTTTAGAATATACGTATAGTTTGATTATCCGTCAAACCCCTAACGCAACAAAAGAGAGTGCAACCAAGAGACTGGAAACGAATCATTAGCAACGCGAGAAAAGCTAAGGGAATGTCTTACATTACAAAAGGTGTTTGTGGATTTGCCAAAATGCCAAAGCCCAATGCCATGTGATAAATTCTTATTTAAATGTACTCAAAAGTTTTCTCCTGACGAACGAAATATTTTGTGTCGTAATTATTACAAATGCACTGTGTTTCAAAAGTTAATACACCTAAATCTAGAGCTAAAAAAATAACCTCTTCTCTTTTGGAAGTCGTTTAAAAATTACTTTATTTGTCAAATCAATATAACAACCTTGACTATTCATAAAGTCGAAAGTCAATTATTATTTATTTATTTATTTATTTAATACTTTACGCACACAAATGTACAGAGGCGGACTTAATGCCATAGGCATTTTCTACCAGTCAACCTTTGGGTGATGCAGAGACAGACAGCGGTAGGTGCAATAACGAAAACTGTGAAATAAATATTTATTAAAATATAAGTATATACATACATATACCTATTAAAACATTATATATAATAGATATACCTAATTATACATAAATATAAGACCAAATAAATACACGAATATACTAAACAGTAAGACAAACAATGGGAAAACATTACCGTTGTGATGATACTGCCAGCTTCTTACGAATGTGCTCGCGAACTTTAATTTTAAAGGATAATCGGTTGGTTGCCATCCTGATTTCCTGGGGGAGCGCATTCCACAGAGAGATAGACTGAACGAAGAAGGAAGAGTGAATAAAGTCAGTGCGGTGAGTGCATTGAAGAAGACGATCATGTGATGAACGTAGATTTTTACTATGGTTCGCGCAAATGTACTGAAAGTGGGGGGCGAGATAACTAGGGGAAGAGGGAGAGTCAAGAAATGAAAACAAGGTGGTCAGCGCCCTTTGCTCTCTGCGCTGGCGTATGGGCAACCACTTTAGAAGCGATCGTTGCGCAGAGACATGATCATATTTACGCAGATTGAAAACGAATCGAATGCAGTTATTGAGAAGACGGTCTAGCTTGTCGAGGAGGTCTGCATTCAGGTCATAGTAGCACACATCACCATAATCGATGATAGGGAAAATTAAGGACTGCACAAGCATTGTCTTGGTACTTGATGGTAATAAATTTTTAATTAATTTTTTATTATCTATAATTCAAGGAGCCCATTAAAGTTCACGTCAAAATTTACAAGAAAATAAAATTGATTCTGGTAGTTTAAACTCAAACTCAAAGCATTTATTTCAAATAAACCAATTACAGGCACTTTTGAATTGTCAAGGGTTCGGTCAGTCAGTCAGAAAGATGAAGCTAGTTGCCCATTCCAAAGCGTAGTAGGTACCTATGGAGAAGAACGGGCAAGAAACTCCACGGACACTCGTAGTCAAGTAAGATCATTCATTTTGAAATTATACATGTGAGAACGATGCAAAACGTAAAAGCGTCCGTAATAAAAAGATTACAACAAAAACAAAAGCAATTCAAAAATTAAAGTTAAAATAAGCAGTGGCAGCTAAGAGATGACCAGTCTCTACTGACGGCGCCCGTTCACGAACATGACGCGTGGATCAGCACCATTCAGCTCAACCATTTTGAAGGGAGCTAAATGATCCAACACACGCGCCACCATCAGCGAGACATTAGAATAAGCACGACATACTCCCAGCCGCCAGGGCACATTCAAGTCAATGAAAGACGTATCCAGTAAATGGCAGCTTTATAGTACATAGTACTCACATAACAATATGTATGTATGTGTTTAGTATGGAGAATGGCCAAGAAACTCCATAGTTACTCTTTTAAAATGTTTCACTATATTTTGTATAATAATTATAATAATTATCCGTGGAGACGATCATCATCTGCCTAGCCTTTTCCCAACTATGTTGGGGTCGGCTTCCAGTCTTACCGGATATAGCTGAATACCAGTATTTTACATGGAGCGACTGCCTATCTGACCTCCACAACCCAGTTATTGGGTAACACGATAACCCTTGGTAAGACTGGTTGTCAGACTTTCGAGCTTCTGACGACCCGTAATGGCTGTCAAAGATCTACAAATGACAGCCGGGACCAACGGCTTAACGTGCTTTCCGAGGCACGAAGGGGTCTTGGTATGTAAAGATGGTCACCCATCCATGGGCAAACGTAGCTTAACCTGATCGATCGACCCGTGCGGCTGTTATTACTTAGCCATAAGCCCCGCATTATCCGTGAAGACGAATGTACCTAAAATAAAATAACATGATTACAATAGGTACATAGTATTAAAAATTAAGCACGTGACGTGACTTTCCACACTTTTTATCAAATGTAAGCAAGCCGTATTTATGAGCATGTTAACCAGTAGTTAAACATAATGATTATTCTGTAATTCGCCCTCTCAAAAAAATTAATTGAAATATCAATCTTAAGTAGATGTTAAAATGGGTCAGGATTGAAAATTTGATTTCACGCGTTAAAATCAAAAGTCATTAATTTAAATTAGGCTGAAAATCGGCACTTATTGAACGTCGAAATTACATAGGACCGGCCCCCAAAACGGTCACTTCCTAATGCTTTAGCTGGGAAGAAGTGGTGCAAAGTATGCAAGCATTACAAAACAATGAAACACTAAACATCATCTGCAAGCCTTTTCCCAACTATGTTGGAGTCCGCTTCCAGCCTAAGCGAACGCAGCTAAATACCAGTATGTTACATGAAGCGACTGCCTATCTGACCTGCACAACCCTCGGACTCTCGGTCTTCTGACTACCCGTAACGACTATCAAAGATACACGAAATAATTGAATTCAATTATTTGGCATAATATGTCACCTAGCACACGCGTGTTTACTGATACTGATTTTAATAGCTTTTGCTTTTGTCTCTTTTTGTATGATGCAGGTGATGAACTACGACTGCAGCGGCTCAGGGACGAGATGACAGGCGAGAGTGCCGGAGACCTCGAAGACGACGAGGAAGGAGGCGGTGGGTACCATCATTTATTGATTTATAATAAGTTGTTTTACTTTGTCTGCCATGTTGGTCTAGTTGTCGCAGGCGCTCCTGCTGAGCTGATATGAGGTCCTGGGTTCGATTACCAGGTCGGGCAAAGTGTTATTAAATACAGTTCTAAAACAATAATTATTCCATTGCAGAAAAAAGAATGTAGTTATTATTAATCGATATTCCAATCTCTGTTTCCAATTAATGTTACTTCCGCTTAACCAGTACTGAATACTTTATTTGCATTCTAATTCAAAATTCAACAAACTGAACTTTCTTTGGTACTAAAATAAATCTTCCATAAACACGTTTTTGTTTACATCTTTGGAAACTAAACTGCGATGGCAGGATAGCTATTCGTTATGAATAGCTCCATTTTTCTCTAGCACCAGCCTTTTTCTACATTGTCCAATATTAACACTTGTTATATTTTAGAGGGTGAGCAGAAACCAGAGCCTGAACCGCAGTTTGTCCCGCCGGAGTCCTGTCCCGTGCTCATTGTGGCTGCTAGTCCCGGAGAGTTTATTGATAAACTTGGTGAGTATTACCGACAAATTCTTTGTATAATCATTAGTATCAAGACTTAAGGTTGATCCGCATGGTAGCACGCTAAAATCAAATTTCCTTACGTTTTTTTCAACTTTGCAGGCCAGTGTCAGGTTGTATTTTGATCAAAACATGATTTGCGACCATAAAAATATGTATTTACAGAATTATAGTCATTAGAATCATTAATACACAATTATTAGTTAGATTTATTCCATAAGAACAAAACTCCTATGGAAAATTTCTTATGGAACAAATCTATTCATAATTTTAATGATTATATTTAAATATATATTTGTTATGGTCGAACAGGCTGAATCACAGTCCACTGCTGGACACTGGCCTCTCCCAGGCTGCACCACAACACTCTGTCCCTGTCATCCTCTCTGTCGTCCGCATCCAGTCTGTCCCAGCTACCTCACTGCCACTTCAGCTTGCTATGCTCTGCAAGCTATGTCGGTAACTCCGGTTCTTTTCCGAATAACTTCATTCCTGATTTTATCCTTCAAAGAAACTCCGAGTATAGCCCGCTCCATAGCACTTTGATCGACCTTAGATTTGTGGACCAGCCCGACTGTCAGTGTCCACGTTTCGGTACTGTAGGTCATAACGGGCAGGAATGATCGGGATCGGGATCTGTCCATGTAAAATGATTATTTTTCTGCGCGGTTTTTTTTTATGTTCGTCGGCACGTGCCCCTCGCGGTGGTTTTCAATGAACGTTGCTATTTAAGTGGATGTTTTTTAATCGTGTAAGCGTCTTTCAGAAACTACATTATACTAACTGCAATATATAAACTGTATTTTAGGATATTTCATAGGAATGTGGGTGTACTACAGTAATCGTGCAGCTCAACTCAGAACTTAGGGAGCTCAACGATGCGACGAACAATAACAAAGAATGAACATTTGGGTAGGCCGTATAAGAACCTTGTATCTACAGCTATAGCTCTTTGTGGGTTATTGACACGCACAAACTGTCATTTTCAAACAGAACTGTCAAAACTTGGATCAGAATTGGATGTTAAAACGTTAGCACCCGAAGTGAGCAATTTCGGGTGTTCTGTAAGGAATTAATGCTTGATTGAAACCCCACAGTTCGTCAAGGCAACTTGGACGCCAAGCAAGCCATAGCTCCATACAAATTATACCCAGTGACTGTCATCAACGAGCTCACGTCTTCTCTAAAGGAGAAGAGAGGAGGCCCCGCCAAGGAGAAGGTCGAAGGAGAAGAGGAAGGCGGACGTAAGTACCTATATATGGAGTTACAAAAAAGTATGTGCTTCGAGAATCATCGTCTTTCATCGGAAATACGTTCGATGATGAGATCTAATTAGACCTGTTACAACGGCGGAATTAATTTAAAAAACATTTTTCATTGCCATGAATACCAAGTTGTAGATAAACAATTCTATGCAATTTACACACACTTGAGAGACTGATGACGATCTGCGACCGGAGTAGGTAATCTGAAAGAGAAAAGCTTTAGAGAAACGTGCAATTACAGTGGCACTATGACAAAGTGCGATAATCCAAATGTCAGAAGCTTGGCATCTGTGAGGCGACGTTCTTACTAATTCGATTTTATTGTATGTATTTATTTCTGTTGTACTACTTTACTATTTATAACCTGAGATAAGTTTCATCATACAGCTGTTGAAGAGGAACTTGTCCCAGCACTCGAAGATGCAGCCATGGGCAAGTACATGGAGCGCCTGACGCGCTCCACCGCGTCCGTGCGCGCGCGCCTCGCGCAGAACGAGAACTACTTCATGGACCAGCCCAATAGAGACAACCAGGTATACGAGTATACAGTCGACGTCTTAACTTATGTCAGTATTCAATTTATTTTCCATAACAAGTCAGGGCACACCATCACAAGAAAAGTATGCAATTCAAGAATCATCGTCTATCTTCGTAAGTACGAACGCCCAATGAGATATAATAAAAATAAAATATTTCAGACATTACAGTCCATAGATTTTTAGTAACAATTTGTGCTTATTTGCTATGTTAGAGTACCTTTACTCTGTTCAACCTAAAACCATCTCCACCTGCCTTTGGATGAGGCAGTCTGGTCTCGCAACAATCATTTTCAGGAGGATATAGAGCTATTACTGCCATGGAAGTACTAGCGTATTTTATATTACCGTGATACAACATTAAGTTTTCTTGAGTTAAATAGTTTTTTTGGAATTACATAGAGTACAGATGTTCTATGTCACGAAGTCCGTTTGGCTATGAATGTTGTCAAGCGTGCACATGCACATTGTTTTTGTGTGCGTAACCTCGAGAGCGCTCAGTGTCGATCGGGACACGGTCCGGATCAGTAGTGGTTTTTAGTTCGCGCCAAATTGTTTCACGGAGTAAGGTCAGCATGGCAACAAAACGAAGAAGAGTTGTCCATAGTGAGGTAATACCTATTTATTTATACGTTTTCAATTAAAATGTTATACAAAGATACTTAATATAGCAATAGAAGTATTTATAAAATGAATGTTTTTTTGTGTTATAAAATGTTTATATTACTTAATTATTTTGATTACATTTTGTTTTAGGGTCGAAACATGATAGTGTTTATCATTTTCTGCGAGAAGAATATGAATTTACAAAATCATTAATGGAACTCAACTGTGATTTGTCTCAGTTACGAGACATTACACGCCGTACAGCTGAAGCTACGGGTGTGAGCCAAAAAACAGTTCAAAGAATATTAAAAGAAGAGAAGGAATTGCCATCCACTTCATCAAAATTCACTTCACCTATGCAGAAAAGGAGAAAGCGAGATAATAAAGTGGATATAGATAATTTTACAGCCGATGTGGTTCGCAGTACTGTACAAGATTTCCATATTGTCCATAAAGAAATTCCAACATTCGCTAAGTTAAGAACAGCATTGAATGAAAAAATCGGATTCGAAGGTTGTTTAGAAACTGTTCGCAAGTTACTGTTGAAATTAGGTTACAAGTGGCGCAAAACAGAGAACAACCGTAAAGTCTTGACGGAGCGTCATGATACTCATATACAAATGTGGCGTTTAAAATATTTAAAAAAAATAACAGAGTACCGCTCTCAAAGTCGGCCCATTGTCTACACCGATGAGAGCTACGTCCTTTCGACACACGTGCGAAACAACACCTGGGCAAAAAAAAAGGAAAGAACTCCGTTTTTAAAAAAAAATAGCACAGGCACTCGCTTTATTTTAGTGCACGCGGGAACCAAGGATGGTTTTATTGAAAATGCTTCCTTGGTTTATAAGGCCAACTCAACAGCTGGTGATTATCATTCAAATATGAGCTATGATAACTATGTAAAATGGCTAAATGAAAAGTTGCTACCCAATTTACTTCCGCGCTCTGTCATTGTCTTAGACAATGCATCTTATCACAACACACGGGCTGAACGACTACCGACGCAATCTACAAAGAAAGCCGATATGCAGCAATGGCTCAGGGATAAGGGTATAGCATTTGATGAATCTCTTCTTAAATTGGAATTGTCCGATACAATAAAGAAGTACAAAGCCCAACACGTAATCTACAAGATTGACCATTTTATAAAAAGCAAGGGTTTTGATGTCTTACGCCTTCCCCCTTATCACCCAGAATTAAATGCGATTGAAAATATTTGGGGATCGTTAAAAATTATGTCGCATCTAAAAATATCGAGCAAAACATGACGAATACGGAAAGACTGATCAATGAAAGTTTGGGCCAAGTTAGCAGTGAAACGTGGCAAAAAACTTGTGCTCATGTTGAAAAAATTGAAAAAGACTACTTGAAATATTTTGATCTCGATTTTGAATTTATAATCAATAGATGATTCTGACGACAGCAAAACGGAATCGGAAATCGAAAATTTATCTGATAGTGATTGAAAATACTGAATAGTCCTACTTGTTTCGTTTCCATTCTGTAACACCAATGCTTAAATAAATGCCTACATAATCTTAATATTTTTGTATTTATTGCAACCTAAACTAATTTATTTACAAAATGTATATACTTTTAAAACCAAAATTTTATTTAGATTATTAAATCTCGACTTGAATATATATCAGATTTTTTTGCTAACGTTACCTACTTTTACACACACAAGCGCGCTTGTCGGGATACGTCACTACTACAATCAAAGCCGAACGGACTTCGTGAAATAGAATATCTGTAGTTATAATGTATATAACAAACAAACAAAAAACTTTATTTTATATGAAGTTTTCTTGAAAGTTTTCTTGCGCGCAATGGTAGGTGCCGTACTAGAAAGCACGGCAGTACAAAACGTTTTGTAATTGTGGAGGTTAGTCAGTGGCGCGAAGTTTGTGCAAACGAAGATTACCGCGCACACTTTTTCAGGTTAGAAAAAAAAAACAAAAATGACTATTGCAATTACACACAATTAAAACACACAAACAATTAAAATGAGTTGAAGATCACCTTTTAAGCAAGAAGATGCTTGTGTTAGGTGAACTCCGCTCTTCCACTGTCATAAATAACAGGTATGCAATTGTTAAACTGAGCCAAGAATAACAAAAATAAAAATAATCTACTTTAAATAAAACAAAAAGACAAAGCAAAAAGGAAATACAAAAGGAAGGAGCGCACTTGTGTGAACGTGATGTCTATGTGATGATGTGTTTTGTGTGTGGTTTTGTTGTGTGCGTGTGTGAGTGTGTGCGAGAGTAATGGCGTGAGTGAGTTTTGTAAATGAACTGCTAAGTGTAGGTTGAGTATTAATTGCAATAACTTTAGTTGTGTTTATTAGTTTAAGATATCCGTTTAGGTTTAGGTTCAGGTTTGGGTTTAGCATTTGTTTTTTGTTTTGTTTGATCACCTCCGTTCTTCCCCCAGGATGCAGCCAATGCGGTAATGGGCATAGTAGTGGAACACATAGAACCCTACCAATTCTGGAAGCCAGAACTCTTAGACGCAATTCTCAAGTATGGCGACCGGCTGTACACCATGTCCATAGGGAGGGCGAGAAAGCCACCCAAGTTGAAACCGGCAGAGATGGTGGATAACTTCCATGTCACCAATTTTAATGTAAGTAAGGCAGACAGGCAGGCAGACATACAGATAGGCAGGCAGACAAACAGACAGGTAGGTAGACAGACAGGCAAACACGGGCAGGCAGACAAAAGCTCAAGGATAAAGTGGACAACTTACATTATTAAGTAATAATGTAAGTAAGAGAGACGGACAGGTAGATAGACAGACATACAGACTCAAGCACTGGGAAATGGTAGACAACTACCATGTCACCAACTTTAATGTGAGTCAGACAGACACAGACAGGGTTAAGCTCAAGGAGATAGTGGATATATTCCATATCACCGACTTTAATGTGAGTAAGACAGACACAGACAAGGTTAAGCTCAAGGAGATAGTGGATATATTCCATGTCACCAACTTTATTGTGAGTAAGACAGACACAGACAGGGTTAAGCTCAAGGAGATAGTGGATATATTCCATGTCACCAACTTTATTGTGAGTAAGACAGACACAGACAGGGTTAAGCTCAAGGAGATAGTGGATATATTCCATGTCACCAACTTTATTGTGAGTAAGACAGACACAGACAGGGTTAAGCTCAAGGAGATAGTGGATATATTTCATGTCACCAACTTTATTGTGAGTAAGACAGACACAGACAGGGTTAAGCTCAAGGAGATAGTGGATATATTCCATGTCACCAACTTTAATGTGAGTAAGAGAGACACAGACAGGGTTAAGCTCAAGGAGATAGTAGATATATTCCATGTCACCAACTTTAATGTGACTAAGATAGAAAGACAGACAGACTGATAGACAGCCAGCCAGGCAGACAGGCAGGCAGACATGCTCGAACCCAAGGAGAGTGTGGGCAACTTCCATGTCACCAACTTTAATGTGACTAAGATAGAAAGACAAACAGACTGATAGACAGCCAGCCAGGCAGACAGGCAGGCAGACATGCTCGAACCCAAGGAGAGTGTGGGCAACTTCCATGTCACCAACTTTAATGTGACTAAGATAGAAAGACAGACAGACTGATAGACAGCCAGCCAGGCAGACAGGCAGGCAGACACGCTCGAACCCAAGGAGAGTGTGGGCAACTTCCATGTCACCAACTTTAATGTGACTAAGATAGAAAGACAGACAGACTGATAGACAGCCAGCCAGGCAGACACGCTCGAACCCAAGGCGAGTGTGGGCAACTTCCATGTCACCAATTTTAATGTAAGTCATCGTTGACTTATCCTTTTCCCGACTATATCAGGGACGGCTCCCAGTTTAACCGAATACAGTTAAATGGCAGTATTAGGAGTACTAAAAGAATAAACTATTTAGACAGGATAGCGATGTAGTCACCTGCATCCATCAAGAAGGTGATTCTACCCGTCATACTCAACAACTTTCGTTATGAAATTCATATCCGCCTCGAGGAAAAAAAGAACAAATACCTTAACAATAGTAGACAGACTATTTCAATGCAAGTTTCTTTTTTCCGAGTGATGACTGATGACTGGTGGAATCACCCCCTTGACGGATAGAGGTGACTAAATCGCCACCCTGTATACAGTAGTCTCTCACTAATCTGGCGCTGGTCTATCCGTCAACTAAACTGCCGTTTTTTGCTAGTCGAGACTGGACTGGTATTAAACACTAGAATCCGCCGTTTTCAGTAATCTGCAGATGGATTGGTTTTTGTGGTGGCGGATTAGCGAGAGAGTACTTTACCTGAAAAAGAACAAGACAACAGAACGAAACAAAAACACACACCACTAAACCAAATAAAGGATAGCCGGTGTAGTGGTCGCCCGTACAACTGCGGGTCCTGGGTTTTATACCCATATCAGGCAGTGTTATTGGGTTTTTCTGGGATGATACAGAGTCAAAACTTTTACGTGCAAATATAGATAGCTTGAAAATAGACAGAAAGGCAGACAGACAGAGAGGCAGACAGACAGACAGGCAGGCATACAGACAGAAAGGCGGGCAGATACACAAGCAGGCAGACAGACGGACAGACATGCGTAAGCTCAGGGAGAAAGTAGACAACTTACATGTACTAAGTTTAATGTAAGAAAGAGAGACGGAAAGGTAGATAGACAGACATACAGACTCAAGCACTGGGAGATAGACAACTACCATGTCACCAACTTTAATGTGAGTCAGACAGACAGATAGACAGGCAAACATTATATTTTCAAGCTATCTATCTTTTATTTTTTTACAAGACGTGTGCCCGGTGGAATTTCCCATTGGCAAAAATGACGTACTTCATACAAAATTTCAACTTTTATTTAAACGAGTTTTTTGGAGGGGCTTGTGGCTAAGTAATAACAGTCGCACGGGTCGATCGATCAGGTTAAGTTACGCTTGCCGCGGTTGGTCCGTGGATGGATGACCATCTTTACAAACCAAGACCCCTCCGTGCCTCGGAAAGCACGTTAAGCCGTTGGTCCCGGCTGCCATTTGTAGATCTTTGATAGTCGTTACGGGTCGTCGGCTTGAAAGCCTGACAACCAGTCTTACGAAGGGGTATCGTGTTACCCAGTAACTGGGTTGTTGAGGTCAGATAGGCAGTCGCTCGATGTAAAATACTGGTATTCAGCTGTATCCGGTAAGACTGGAAGCCGACCCCAGCATAGTTGGGAAAAGGCTAGGCAGATGATGACGATTCAAACGAGTTTTTTTTTTAATCCTTTAAGCTTTATTTCTTTGTAGGAACTCTTACGCAAAATTCATGCTTTTAGAATCTACACCCAGCGGTCTAGACTGTGCTTTGTCTGCCAGTGAATGAGTGAATTTAAGAATATTATTAAATATATTTTTACTATATCATTGTAGTGGTATGTAACCCACAAATGCACACAAACTTGTGAACTCAAGTACCTATGACGTTTCATGTCTGCACGTGAAACGACGTTCGTATACAGTAGGTAATCCACGACGACACACGAGTCGGTCGCTAACCGTTGCTCGCGTCATGTATACGTCATTTTATAATCATATAATCTTAGTTATTGTTTATAAACCGTGTTTAGTTATAGTAACTTTATTTATTATTAAATGAATTGTGTAATACTAAATGAACATTTAATTTCATAACACTATAGAATCTATACTACAGCCTAACAAAAGTTCTATATCATGTTTTATGTTTATGTTTATAGATAAAGTTAGAAATAGAGCCTGATGTGGTCGGTGGTGATCTCAAAGCAGGCGAGACCGGCAGTATAAACAGCATCAAGAAAGCCCTTAACACCTTCTTCCAGTCGGTAAGTTTTTAATAATATTGCTTGCATTGCAAGTTCCATTCCAATATTCTAACGGTGCTGTCCCCCAACGTAGCCCCTCGTCCCCATGGGTGTTTTTTTCTTGCTCTGGATTTTAAACGCACTGCTAATAAAACAAAACTCAACGCTCAATGTGCCATATTTATCACAGGTTCGCACGGGCGAGTTTTTAACTTTTTTATGTCAAAAGTACACTGTTGGATTTTCAACTCTAGGTTAAACACCGCACTTCTCGACACGCTGGGATGCACTCTGTTGGGTTCTCAATGCTAAACACACCGAGAGTACAAAACCCAGTGCGCGATAAAATAAAGTCGCTCGTGCGAACCAGCAGGCTTAGCATGACGCTCTCTATTTCTTCGAAGAATAGACACGGCTCTTTCTATACAAAGTGACAATTCGTTTATCCTTTTTTGACATCTCACCGTAGAAATCCTTCTACATAAAAAAGGACCTAGACAAAGATCGTTAGAAACGAAAGACAAAATGACAGATTGTAGAAGGATTTCTACGGTGAGATGTCAAAAAAGGAGAAACGAAATGTCACTTTGTATAGAAAGAGCCGTGTCTATTCTTCGAAGAAATAGAGAGTATCATGCTAAGCCTGCTGGGCTAAATATGGCACATTGACCTTTAGAAAGAGACTCACACCGGTATGAGTGACGAAGATGATGCTCTACAAATCGGAATATTTTGAAGAATTCGATGTCATATTTACGATTGATCTAATAATAATGGGAAATATTTTATTAATCCTACAAAAGCTTTGACTTTGAGCTTTGCTGACTTTCTAATGAGGCCCGATTTTTTAAATACGCGAGCGTCTTTTTAACTTTCTGGGTTTTATCAAAGTTGGCGGACAAATGGGTTAGGTTAGAACTGTGACCAACCACACTACATCCAAGTTGGGCACAGTTATTTGGCTATTTAGTATTTCTACTCTACTGTACTAGACAAAATCAAACTGGTTGCTATTTTAACTGTACAATTTATTACCTATTTGATACAAATAATAAATCAATGATGAATTTAAATTCTGTGATTACTTTAACTCACACACTGACCGTATACTTTTACAATGTTTGTAAATATGTGAGCATCATGTACCTATCACATAATTAATTTATCTGTCATTGCTTCATTTTAATTATTTTTTTGCCTATTTTGGTATAGTAATTTTATTCTAGGTGCATCGTCTTCACATATAATTCTATAATGTACCTATACAAAATTTTGTAAAACATTTTAAAAGAGTAACGGTGGAGTTTCTTGCCCATGCTTGTCCATACGAAACTATCTTTTGGAAGGGGCAACTAGAATCAATTCTATTTTTTTTTTGTACTTTAGACGTTCAAAAGTGCCTTTTATGTCCCTATTTGAAATAAATAATTTGACTTTGACTTTTCAGCACACCAAATGGGAATTATTTGAGGCTCATAAAAAGAGGCACATTTATTATATTAGTGTCACTTGTACGCCTTCCAATTAATAAACATAACTTTGGAACGTACCATTTATTCCAGCATAAGCACGGCGTGCTCTGCTCGAAAGGCTACTGCGTGGCGATATGGAAGGGCGCCGACGACGCGTCCTACTGCATGCTGGAGCCGCACGCCGTGGGGCCGGCCGGCCGCGCCAACCCCGCCGGCGCCGCCACGCTCGTGCTGTTCTCGGACATCGACGAGCTGGCGGACACGTTCAGAGATAACGTGGACGGGACTATGCGGCCCGGGGATAACAAGTGAGTCCGGGCTTCAAATATAGGGAGAATCACAATCGTCTTATTCAATGTCCCACTCACCGCACTGACTTTATTCCCTTCTTCGTTCAGTCTATGTCTCTGTGGAATGCGCTTCCCCAGGAAATCAGGGTGGCAACCAACCGATTATCCTTTAAAGTTAAAGTTCGCGAGCACATTCATAAGAAGCTGGCAGTATCATCCAACGGTAATGTTTTCCCATTGTTTGTCTTATCTGTTAGGTATATTCGTATTTATTTGGTCTTATATTTATGTATAATTAGGTATATGTATTATATTTAACGTTTTTAATAGGTATATGTATGTATATACTTATATTTTTAAATAAATATTTATTCCACAATTTTCGTTATTGCACCTACCACTGTTTGTCTCTGCATCACCCAAAGGTTGTCTCATGAGTCACTCTGGGTTCATGTATACAGAACAACCCTCATTTTTAAGTTAGTAAGCTGATGAAAAAGATAGTAGATAGTAGATATTAGTGTGATAGTTTAAAAAGTACTGTAGTAGTTTGAACTAGTAAGCCTTCCACCACAGATTTCATTATACTGGCTTGTTTACTGGCTCCGTGTGGCCGGCGAAGATAATATCCAATATGATCCAATATGTTGTGTATCAATGTTTGTAAAATAGTAGAATGTACAAGTATTCTTTAATATTATTGTAACCACCTTATTGATTTATTTGCTCAGAATGTAGGTATTGTAAATACCTACATTCTGAGCAAATAAATCAATATTCTATATTATATTCTAAGTACATTAAAATCTCCTAGTATCGCGCCAACAGCTTGTATCATCTGCCAAGCCGGGATAGTAAGCCAGGATATGATCTTGTTTGCTATCCTAACATGAAATTGTTCATCCCTATCCCATTTTTAAAAGTAGCCGGCTCTTCTCCATAGGAAACGACTAATTGATACCGCGCACCTAGCTTCTGACGTTTCATAAGTGCTCATGTAGGTTTATGTGAATAATAATTTGAATTTGGAACACTAGCATTCTGTAACCCATAGTTCACAGGAGCTATTATATTTTTTCTTTTTTATTCTTCTGGGCGTGTCGATGGCAATCGCAACGACTCGCCCAGAAATCGGCTACGGGTTTTCCGCCATTAATAGCGTCCATCAGTTGCTATACTATTCCTGACGGTACAGTTTACTGTTTCTCTTCTCAGATTCTCCATAGCAGCAGTGCAAGTGTTCTGGGAGTTTTCAAAGCTGGCGGGTCCGGTGACCCCGCAGGGCGCCGTGCCCGACGAGGGCTATGAGTGGAAGGTGCTCACGGCCTTCGTGGAGACAGCGCGCGGAAGGACCATACTGCGCGGGACTCGGCCGCTGGATCCAATCAAGTATATATTTATAACTAGCTGACCCGACAGACGTTGTACTGTCTAAATTTCAATAATATGGTCTTGAGCTCATACAAAAATCTCATAGAAAAAAGCACTTTCAGTTTTTCCCGGATTTTAACATTACCAATGTTTTAAAACACGAAATAGCCAAATTGGTCCAACCGTTCTCAAGTGAGCGCAATGAACATCATTTCATTTTTATTTATATGGATAGATATATTGATAATATTACATAATATTGCAAATTAGTTTAGCGCTAAATGTAAAGTCATGGAAAATAAATGTAAAGCAAATTATGACCTACTTAAATTGTTCGTTTATTCAAATCACAACGGTCAATCTTTGACAGTTGTATTAGATGGTTATAACACGGAAAATTGACGCATAATCAGCCTATAATCTTCCCACTGCTTCCAGCAGTGGGAAGATTATAGGCTGATCACAGGCCTCCTCGTTGTGAGCGGGTGGCCGTAGTCTACCACGCGGGCACAGTGCGGGTTAGTGGATATCTAGGACCAGCCCGTTTTATTCACGATGTTTTCCGACACTGTTCTAAGTGCAGTGGTGATGAAATAATTTACACAAATTAAAGTGTCTGCCTGCCGTAAGTCACCGCTGTTTCCACTGGGCAACCACTGCTCTCTGTAAATTGACGTACGATAGCAAATTACTACATCTGTACTAACAGTACTACACACATCTGCCTACAATGGACGTGTTAATTATTGTTACCAGATTCGTTCGCGACGCCTTACTGCAATCCTCAAGCGCGGCCATCGTGGGCGCGGCCATGTCCCATGTCCGTCGACCACACCTATGGACAAGACGGACTGTGGACGAGGTCATGTCCGTCGCTTGCCAGCTGTTTACTGCCTCGCTTGGCTCGTTGGGATACGAGTTCAGACCGGGAGAAGATGTTCTACTACCACTACAAGTAAGTTAGTGACCTCGGTGGTACACCTGTGGGCCAGGCTGACTATGGACAAGATCATGTCCGTCGCTTGCCAGCTGTTCACTACCTCGCTTGGCTCGTTGGGATACGAGTTCAGACCGGGAGAAGATGTGCTCTAGCCACTGCAGGTAAACTGTGAATATATGACATGTGATTTTGGAAAAGTAATTTAAATGCCTAGACTTAGTTTGATTATCACTACTACTTCTACAGTCTTATTACAAAATAAAACTAATTTTTAGATACAGGTTTATACAATGCTAGCATTTTTTGAATTTTTAACTTTATTTTGACTACAGTAAAGTTCTTAATACCAAACGTACATATGTCTACCAAAATTACTTTTTTATTACAAAAACGGGCGGAATGGTTTAAACCATTTCAAAAGAAAAATATTGTTTTGTAATAAGACGAAACGAATGACGATAGGTTATGAAATTTTCAATATGATTCATATAACCAAACTAGCGTCGGGACTTCGTCCGCGTGTAATTTCGGCCTCACCACGTCGCATCGCATCGCCCGCTCACGCTATTATTTCGTTTTCGCTTAGCGTTTTTTCTGACTTATTTTTCTTTTTGCTCGGCTCCTAAGGGTCGTGTGGCGGGATGTTAAAAGCCCTCAAGAATATTGGGCTATAAAATATTTTTTTTTCAATCCGTCTAGTAGTTCCAGAGATAAGCGCGTTCAAACAAAAGTCTTTATTACATCATAGTTATAGATAACGTCAATTGGAAACAACGATTTCAATTGAGGTTTTCTGAAATTACGTTCACTAGGTGGCAGCACTGAGACGTCAGGTCCGCCCCACCTGCCAAAAGTGTTAAAGCGCCTATATTTTCTTTAGTCGTGACTGAGTGATGAACGAATGAAAGAAACGAATGTTGAACGTCATCATATATTATTTTATAATCATTGTTGAAATGGAAGAGCTCTTGTCAAAGTGGCGCCAACTGCTGTGGTGTTAAAATAACATGGTAAATCTTTCAATATTGTGCGTATAAACTTACATTTGCAGCAGATATGTATGGGAGAACGTGTTTTTCAACTGCAATGTTTTAGTTTGTTATTGGAATAAATTATCTTGGGATAAAAACCATGGTAGACAACATAATTCATTTTACTGAACTGTCACCACGCGAGTCCAACTCGCACTGGTCCGGTTTTTCGTTTCTTTAACCAACCGTATTATTGCACAGGTGTTGCAACGCTTCGTGTTAGGAGTTAACTACGTCCGCTATGAGTTAGAAGAAGTATACAGTGGGAAGCTGGAGCAGAAGGATCCCGGTAAAATGACTGTCAGGTAAGAACCAACAAGAAGAGGAATCAAGAACCACTTATTTGCAGAAAATATACTGTATTAGCTCAGACCAAATAAATAAAAAACCAAGACATAGCGCTGTCAACAGTGACGTGAGCCCGGTTTCGTAAACATATGATTGTGCACTGGGGTGAAGTTTGGTTTAAATGAGTTGTAAATGTGTGCGTGTGTGCACACGGTGTAATTTTGGCATGCTTCCACTGTATTGTTCGTCTGAGTGTGTAAAAGTTATAAAAGTAAATAAATATTAATTGTAAAAGTTGGTGGTTTCATGTACAGTCCATATTTTGCCTGGATAAGGAATGCAATTAATTTTGGAAGAATACCTAAGGTTTTTGTTATTGTAGGCAAATATCCTATCCTACTTCCTACTAATATTATAAATGCGAAAGTTTGTATGGATGGATGGATGGATGGATGGATGGATGGTTGTTTGTTTGTTACTCTTTCACGCAAAAAGTACTGAACGGATTTGGATGAAATTTGGCACACAGATAGTTTATAACCAGGAATAACACATAGGATACTTTTCATCCCGATATACCCACGGGGTCAAAACTTATGCGGGTGAAACCGCGGGGCGCATCTAGTACAGAATAGGAAGTAGTAGATCGGACTAAGCACAGAACGGATAACACTGGATGGATGAAATGGCTACTCCTGCATTCTCCGTAAATTTAAGAGAAGATTTATAAAACAATGTTGCTGCTGCCTTGTATGGATCAGAATTAATGTCTAAGTGGGATGTGTGGTGTTACGCGAAGGATAGAAAAATAAATAAGTACAAAGGAGGAAGTCTGAAAGTGGCACCGGTGGCTGAAAAATGTGTGGAAACCGGTTGTCACGGTATGGGCATGTGATGCGGAGGAATGAGGAAAATGTCGTGAGGATAGTTTTCTACTTCGTTTTTAAGCGTGGCGTAATTAAACCTTCTACTCCGTTGTTGTGTTGTCCCAGATCTTTGTAAGCTACTTATCTGTCACTTGTCCCTAGGGGCCCGACCACACGTACCACAACCACATCACAGCGACAAAATGTGGGCAAGCAGTGGTTACGTGCGAATAGTGTCGCTGCGGCTTCATGCAATTGCATTGTGGTAACTACAAAGTATCGATGTGGTTGCGATGTCGCTAGTAGTTGCGATGTGGGTACTTTGTGGCAGTGTTTGCAGACAGACTGATCGTTGTGTTTGCGTTACGCCCGGCCACTAGAATGCGGTGTCGCTGGTGGTTGCGTTATGGATGCGACATGGCTGATGTGGTCAGTATCGCCCACACGGTTGATTTTGACGGCCAAATATGGTCCATGTGAATAAACCATTCATTTTCAGTGTGGTTGTGGTGTGGTTGTGGTGTGGTTGTGGCGTGGTTGTGGTGTGGTTGTGGTGTGGTTGTGGCTTGGTTGTGGCGTGGTTGTGGTGTAGTTGTGTTGTGGTGTGGTTGTGGTGTGGTGTGGTTGTGGTGTGGTTGTGGTATGGTGGTGGTGTGGTGGTGGTGTGGTGGTGGTGTGGTGGTGGTGTGGTTGTGGTTGTGGTGGGAATGTGGTGTGGTTATGGTGTGGTTGGGGTGTGGTTGTGGTTGGGTTGATATGGGGTTGTGGTGGGGTTGTGGTGTGGTTGTGGTGTAGTTGTGGTGTGGTTGTGGTGTGGTTGTGGTGTGGTTGTGGTGTAGTTGTTGTGTGGTTGTGGTGTGGTTGTGGCCCTAAAGGCTCATTAAAAACCAGCGTCAGACAGTATCTGTTTAGCATTAATGCTGAAATGGACCACTTTTGCGCAGCCGTGAGGCACACACTGTTGTTGTTAAAACATTAACCTTAATTTTTATTTGTATTCTGTGTTTCACGTACTGCATATACATGTCCCTGAAGGGTTAGGGAGAGGTACACCTATGGTACAGTTTCACCAGTTTCCCATGTATCAGGGGGCGATCCTATTGCCATCAACCGAGCACAAATTCAGACTGATTTATGTACTGTTGGCAAATTAATGATATTCTTTCTTTTTTTCAGATCGGCGCTGGAGCGTTTCTTCGAAGCGCATTCGCACGGCATCCTGTGGTCTGTGCCCTATGCCGTAGCTGTGTGGCGTGTGCGTGGCTCGCCACAGTATTACATGCTGGAGCCACACGCTTGTGGACCTACGGGGCTCAGGGTCGATGCTATGGTGAGTCACAGTTATCAGTCTACTTTTTATAATTTTCTCTAATATATAAAAAAGCAGAGGTAGTCTTACCAAGAGGTATTACTCAGTTACTGTTCTGGAGTTCAGATAGGCAGTTGCTCCATCCGGTTAGATTGGAATTCGACCTCAACATAGTTGGGAAAAGGCAGGCAGATGATAGAGGAATGATGTGATATGGCAATAGTGTGGTTTCAAAGAAGATGTAGTTTCAACATTTTTAAAGAGTATGCTTAGATGGTTTGTTGATGTTGAGAGGAAGAGTGAAGGGCGACTAACAAAAGGTATGTACTTACAAGGCTGATGCGAGTAGAGTAACGCCGTGAGCGGACGCCCTAGAAGGACGTTATTGGTGATATTCTTCAGAAAAGTCGCGTAGTACTCGCAACCAGCGTGCGTGTATGACCAAAATTATGAACGTAAACGGAGCAAAAGGATTGTATGTAGGGGAGCATGTGTCGTTCTATCATTTCCACCTAACCCCATGGGAAGAAGGCGTGAGTTTATGTATATGACGGAGAAGGTACGTCTCGCTCGTTATTATCAGCCATATTTTAACGGAAGTGTTGGTTATTGCACAATAGCAATACAGTTTGCAGTTTAAATCAAATTATAATTTACGATCAAATAACCACACTGGCTATTCACGCACTGTAGGTACACGACACAACTATACGGAACACGCGACAGTTTCTAAACGTGTTCACTCCTTGACCGCCTCCAACAAAACTGCACTTATCTCCGATCAAGCGTTATGTTATAGACTCTATCGAGCGCCGCTTGGTGGCGCTGGCATCCCGATTAGTGAAACGAGTGACTAACGTATTTCCGAAATATATATATGTATGTTTCACTCATATGACTGTTTTCAACAAAGCCCCTTCTAAAATGTTATGTAGGGTGCTTTACAAATCATAGGTATCAAATTCATTCGCTACCTATCTTCAATGATCCCTCATCTCAAAATAAGTGTCAATAAGAATGAAAGTTAAAACTTAAACTCAACTACGACAAAAACGCCAACTAAAAATGTATAAATGTACAAGGCATCGTAACAAAATAACATCAATTTTCGTATATACGGAGTCACACGTAATTACTATAAATATCTAACATAGTAGTGTAGTAGAGTAGTGGTGGCCCAATGGTAACGGCCGCGACTTACGAGTTGTATGTCGTAGGTTCAAACCCAGACAGGCGCATTACTTTGAGTAAATTATTACATCACCACTGCTCTCAAAACGGTGAAGGAAAACATCTTGAAGAAACCGGCATATCCTAGAACTAAAAATTCGAAGACATGTGACATCTACCAACCCACACTGGGCCCGCGTGGTGGATTACGGCCCACTCCCTCTCACAGAGAGGAGGCCTGTGTCCCAGCAGTGGAAACATTATAGGCTGATTATGTATGTATCTAACATAGATCCTACAGATTTGGTGGTAGACTTTTTAGTTACCGTTTTTGTCGTAATTAGGTTTTAGTTTCAGTAGGCGTCTACAACTCGGTGTCGGTCGTCCTGACATCAGAATGAACGGTGGTGACCCTTAAAATGTTTTTTACTTCTTGAATACGATGGAAGCATTTTCTTGGGAATACGAAACAAATAGAAACTATAGGGAAGCAATTATTGGGTATAAATTGACCGTTCATCCTGACGGAGACCGTTTTTGTCGTACTTGGGTTTAAACCGGAGTCACACGTCATTACTAAATATATCATCTAATTAAAGAATTTATCAAATCAAATCAAATCAAATCAAATAATTTATTTGCATAATACATGTTAAGAAGGTGTTACAGGTATTAAAAGGTACATTGTATTATAACCTAATGAGGTGTGCAAATTAATATGTTAGGTACTAATCGTAACATTAAATATACACAATAAATTTTAAATTGTATTACATAAAAAATAGAAATGTCAAAAAATTAAAAATAATAAAAATAATAATCATTCCATTGGTGCCATTTCACATAAAATCAGTCATCTTTCATTTAAATAGTCATTGATGGAATAGTAACATTTTACAACTAGGAATTCGTGCAAACCTGATTTAAATTGGTCCATTTTGTGCAGGTCTGAGATACTTTTTGGCAACTTATTGTATATTTTGGGTGCCATGCCCAAGTTATGGTACAGATTACGTGTGACTCCGGCTGTACGAAAACCGATTTTATTTTTAATTTGTCTGTGTGTGATGTCTTGTTGATATCTTTTTAGGTGGCGTTTTTTTTCGTAGTTAGGTTATACAGCATGACATGCATGATACAAAATTTCAATACGTACTCGACCCAACTTTATGGGACGGCCGATTATTTTTTCACCATTACGATGTTGGTCCCATGGATTACGCAGTAGTTACGCCCATAATTTAAGCCATGTCAACCATATGTGTCGTTCATACACACGAAAATATACACCAGTGTGCGTAAATTTATCAATGGGAATTAGGTTGGTCGTGTTCCTGCCTCTTAGTGCGTACCGAGCTCCATCGAACTGTGAGTTACGTCGCACGGGTGCGAGTTGCTATAAGTGTTATAACAGGAGTTTAACGTTTTTTTTGTAATATTTTGTATTATTGTATTAAATAATTAAAATAAATGCATTTGGCGTTGTTGGTAGTTTTTTACTCATTTTGACGGTCTGAACCACCACTCCCTTAATTTGACCACATCTTTCTGATACACGCTGTATAGCTTTTTTCTTCTACAGAGTATAGTATTGTATTGTAATATTAATTTGTTATAGGACGACGGTGCTGCTTGTCTGCTTACCTTCACGTCACCCAAGCTGATGGCATTCAGGTGAGTATTTACTTTTTTAAACAACCATTTAGCTGGCAGGGGGGACACTTGACTAACAAACATTATCACTTTAATGATTATTATATTATTACGCAAGCGGATCCTTTAAATTAAAAAGTGGTGATCGCAGACCCGCAATATTATTGAAGGGCCTATACAACGATACCCCACACCATGGGGTAGACGAGAAAAAAAAAATATCACCCCACATTACGTGTAACGGAATATAAAAATATATTTTTCAATATTTTATTTTAGGACTTTGTCGGCGTAATTAATATGTACACCTATGCCAAATTACAGCTTTCTAGTACTAAGCGTCTCTGCGCTTCAGTGGGGTCAGACAGACAGACAGACGGACATGGAAACTATAAGGGTTCCTTGTTTACTACGGAACCCTAATAATGTTACCATTATAACTTAAACCCGAGGTGGTGGCCTGGGCCCGATAGCAATAACATTGAACTTGCCTGGGAATACGAGTATAACACGATATCTGAGCGTCGCTGATTAAAAACGCGCCTACGAGTACTAGCATACACATAATAACACAATAACTTTTTTATGTTGTGGAAAAACATAAAAAAGTAAATAAAAACTAGAAAACCGAAAAGAAACTAGGTTAGACTGGAAACTGACCCCAATATAGTTGAGGAAAGACTAGGCAGATTTGATTGATGTTCGTGTCTTCCATCAGCTACCTTCAAAACATCCCGTTGATTGAGCGTCCGAAGCACGACTTCCAGCTGTACGCTATGTCCATCATCGTGCAGCCGATCAAGCGACTGGGCGTCGTGGAACCGCCCATCATCAGGGCCCCGCCCGGAACCAAGCTCGTGCCGGCTACCAGCAAGGTAACGTCAGAACTTAAATTCAGAATCATCATAGATACCTCGTTTTTAGGGTGCAGGTTAGATACAACCTGACACTTACCTGCAAATTTCAAAGATGTAAGAAAATTTCAATTTCGCGGTACCACTGCGGATTCACCTTAAGTAATGCTGAAGTAGAGTTTGACAAGTAGACTTTGAACATCAGTTTAAAGTCTACCCCGGAGCGGGTGTAAGTTATTTGATAATTACCTACCCAACAAAAAAAAGTTTGGTAGGTAATGCTGGTTTATAATTTGATAGAGGATACAAAATTTACATACAAGATCTGTTCCTATCGATTAAAAATTACAAATCCAAATGCTGTATGGTGGAGGCTCACCGAAAGTATTAGTGGAAGTTAGATGTCGATTGTTCTTACATTCGATATTCAGTGAGGCTGTAGTTGAAGTCACGTAAACACACATGCATAGGCAATTCGGCTGTCGGAGATCGATCGTGCACCAATAAATAGGTCAATAGCTCTACTACCCGATAATCTGCCTATTGTGACCCCACGCCATTGAATTTTGAATTTTGAAACTTTTCGTCAATTTACCGTTAATTTTGAAGAGTTTTATCTTTAAAACTTATTTAAGCTCCCGCAGACAGGCGCATTCATGAAATCATTCAGCCTATCACAGTGTCATACTGTCCCTCAGGTGGGCGTGGACGGCAGCAAGCGTCACGCGGACGAGGCCGACCGCAAGCACCCCCCCGGCAGCGCCACCTGCCTCGACGCGCAGCGAGCCGCTGATAACGCTGATAAGGAGCAAGCCCAGCTCAAGGGTAAGTGTTAAACTAACCATAGACTATCTTGCTCATAGGAAGGATGGTGAGCTACCCATTGCTCACCGTCCGCAAGCCCACGCCTACGGTGGCTGGAAATCAGCCCAGGATTCCCGACGCCCAGGGCGTCTCCCGTACCAGTAACGAACATCAAACACTATGTTCGTCTAAAATTTTCGAGCCGATCCAATTTTTTCTTTCTCTGTTGATGGTGTTCGGAGAAATTTGATGCAACATTGTTCGTCCACTAATTTCTTGTGACTTAAGTCTAAAACGAATGTATTCTGTTTTCACTTTTGTACAAAACTGTTTCCCATCTAGGATCCTCGGATCCTAGGTGGTGGATTTGGATATTTCGTGAATTACTACTAATAGTAAAACAATTTTGACTACTTCACTGTCGACCACTTCCAACGGCAATGTTCGTGTTAGCTTTGCTAAATTACGTCCACCCGTACGAACCAAACGTTCCGTGTTCGATGTTCGTGTTCACCGGGTTTTGTTCGTTCGTGCGTACACGCCTTAGGAGCTCCTGGTTAAGTAGGGGTTGCTACACACTTGTTCGGGTTGACGTAATTCAGCGCAGCCGGGTGGCAAAGTCGAACATAACGTGTGGGAAGTCACTTGTACTCCCCGTTATTGTGATCATTTTTTGGACTAACGGAACGGGTATGAGATCAAGTCTTTTTTACACCCTGTATTTAGATTTATGTTTATCAACAAGATTTTCGGTCAGTTATAATCGTGCCAAGCCGACCCGAATATGATTAAGCAGCGAGGGAATATCACGAACAAAGTTTGCTGATCGGCACAAGCCGACTGAAATTAATCGAATATATGTAGTAATTGCATTCTGTGGGCTGTTGTTAAAAAATGCTGGTAAATCGAATGTCGGCGCAATATTTCTTCTTCCATTTCTGTCATATCAGACATCTCACTAGTCATCCCCTATCCAGCAAAATAAATATTATCTATCATCTTCCACAAAATTCATCCATCGTTTCTGTGGTCTTCCAATACTCTTTTTAGGGTTCCGTATCCAAAGGGTAAAACGGGACCCTATTACTAAGACTTAGCTGTCCGCCTGTCACCAGGCTGTATCTCATGAACCGTGATAGTTAGACAGTTGAAATTTTCTCAGATGATGTACATATATTCTGGTGCCGCTATAACAACAAATACTAAAAAAACAGAGTACAACTTTGTGCCCTTTGGCGTCGAGACCCTCGGTCCGCGATTTCCGCAAATAACTTATGCGCACTGGGACCCAGTGCGCATAAGTTATTTGCGGAAATCGCGAAACGTCTAGTTGATGTAACTGGTGACCGAAAAGCTGGCGGCTTTCTCGCGCAACGCATCACCATTGCAATTCAGCGAGGAAATGCCGCCAGCATCCTCGGTGCAATGCTTCGAGGGTATTTTTTAGGTTTAGTTTTTATTTAATTTAGTTAATGTTATTATCCATCTTGTAATTTGAAAAACATAATAAAATAAATATTTAAGGGGGCTCCCATACAACAGACATAATTTTTAAAGGTAATGATACGGAGCCCTTCGTGCGCGATTCCGACTCGAACTTGGCTGTTTTTTTTAAACATCCACTTTCACACTCAAAACATTCCCAACGACATTTCCCTCGTTCCGCCACATCACGCCCATGACAACAGATTTGCACACGACTTTTATTTATTTATTTATTTAAACTTCTCGCACACAATTAAGTACAAAGGCGGACTTAATGCCTTAGGCATTCTCTACCAGTCAAACAAGGGTGGTGAAGAGATAAGATGGCAGGTGCTCTGGGAGGAAACAAAAATAACGAAAAATATTAAAAGATAACATAATAGATTATAAATAGAATAGTTACAGAAATACATAAATAGGTTACACACTTATAATACAAATACATACATATTTACTACAATACCCATACACATACACATACCCATATATATTTTGAAGGATCTGTCATTCCACTTGATGCTAGGGACTTGACGACGACGGCTGCTTTAAGACTGTTGGTTATCTAACAGGTCAGCGCAACACGAGCGGCTGGTTGGTTCTGACGGACGGCACACAGTTAATGTCGGCTGGACATTCCATTGCTTGCAAGAAGTTCTCCTACGCTTCCAGAGGGAATCAGGTAAAGTTCTACCAGAAAAAGTATATACTTCAGTAATTTTCAGGTTTCCGAATTAGCACGATCGTTGCGCCACAGAGTAACCACAGAGGCAATGCTTCTTAATTTTGTTCTGCCGCGCTTTGTGGCAATGCACATTATTTCGCGTTTGTATGCACTTTTCCCTTTCTGACTAGATGCGACCAAATTAGGTAACATGACTGGGTTAAATACTCTGCACCCCAATTGCGTAATACATAATAAATCAATCACAATCTGAATGATTTTGCAGGATATTACTAATTCATTGCGTCTGCTCAAAAACGTAACTAATGCAATGAAAACTGCCAAAATTAAACCCATTTTTACTGTGTGTTACGATATTACCGCCCTGGTCACACGTCGTCATCTGTCAATCAATTTTTCTGTAAATGTTGGGTTTTTCAGTAGGAAATTCTCAGTAGCACCTCAAACTCAAACTCAACTCAAACTCAAAGCATTTATTTCAATTAAACCATTTACAGGCACTTTTGAATTGTCAAGGAGTCGGTCAGTTAGAAATATGAAGCTAGTTGCCCATTCCAAAGCGTAGTAGGTACCTATGGAGAAGAACGGGCAAGAAACTCCATGAACTCTTTTAAATTAAATTGATACATAAAGATTAGTACAAAAATAATGTTGAAATTATAACTAAATGTGAGGACGATGTAAAATAAAAAAACGCGCCCATAGTAAAAAGAGAAACAAAAACAATTTCTAAATAAAATAATTACAAATAAGCCGAGGACGCTAAGAGGAGACCAGAATCAGAATCTCAGAATCTTTGTCCGGGTAATGACTAAAATAAGATTTTTTTTTTTCTTTTAGACAGTAATTGTTGTTAATAACGGTCTGTCTCTACGGGGAATATACAGCACAAATTTGCTGGCCAAACTGCAGACGTGATGGGTATCGAAGAAACATTTTTTTTGTTACTTTTTCTACTTCGATATCACCACATCTGCAGTGTCGATAGCTAATTTAGTTAGAACCAGTATACTTTATGTGGGATGTTCTTCATAATCTTTATTTGCATTCCATAATATTAAGGCGCTGACAAGAGACTAAAGACCAAATAAGGGTAATCTTAAGAAAAAAAAATTGCCAAATTTGTATTATTTGTGGTAACGGAAAAAATATACCTATGTTTAATTTTGAAAATATTTCTCAGAACTTAGTTGCTACCAAAAAACGTTTTGAAAAAAAAAACTCGATACAAACTAACGTTAAACTAACTTCGTACCTTGAGTTTTAATCCTAAATATCTGTACGAGTATTAAATATCAACATACGCTACGTATTTAATTAATAACAAAAACGTCTTATTTGAATGCAGAACTTGGTTGTTTTTTATTTTCGGTTACTCAACTCAATTTTGAGTAAATAGATAATTGCTTGATATTTTGCAATAAATTAAAAGCGTTGTGTCATCGCGCTTCTCTGTTCTATGCAATCTGACATTGACCGTGGTTTAGGTGTTGTCAGCGTCTTAATAAGATGTTACAAGTTTGTTAAGGTACAATTACGGACCCTGTAGCACTGCCAACATTCTAAATTAAGTTTTTTTTTTTATAGTAATTATTATTAATCGATGTAAACAATACGTATTTAAATTATTATAACATTTTTAATTTTTATTTTTCTTTTAATTTGATGTCCATTCCAGGCGCTAGCATGTGCCGTGATGGCAGTAGCGATGTCGCGCGTAGAAGACGTGTGTCGCTGGTGCACCTCCACGTTGGACTCGATCCTGGAGAGTGGCGACCAGCTGTACCAGGACAGCTACCTACACTTCCATCCACCCAACAAGTTGCTGACTATGGAACAGGTATGTGGTATCCTTACGGCCTATAATGATTTGCAGGCCAGATGATGTGCAGGGCAGGTCATGTTTGTTATTATAACCTTACGATTGCTTAGTGTTCGCAAGCGCTACTGCTAACCATGAGGTCCTGGGTGCGATTCAGTCGTCATCGAGTCATCATCACCATCTGACCTCCATCATCACTATCTGACCTCCATCATCATCATCTGCCTAACCTTTTCCCAACAATGTTGGGGTCGGCTTCCAGTATTACCGGATACAGCTGAATACCAGTATTTTACATAGAGTGACTGCCTATCTGACCTCCACAACCCAGTTACTTGGTAACTCGATACCCCCTGGTGTGACTGGTTGTCAGACTTTCGGGCTGTCCATTGTGTATTTCCCTTTGATTAATTAGTCAAATAATTTATTTCTAATAAGCACATAATAGGCAAATAAAAGTGATTCTAATTCCTTTCAAAAGGTTGTTTTGTATAGAGAAGAATGGGCAAGAAACTCCACCGTATCAGGACGGCTGGTAGCAGTTAGATGAAAGTAGCCGAGGATCGAGCTAAGCGGCGTGCGATGGGATAAGTTTTTGTGCAACAGTGTACTGATAAGCCTGTTGATGTAGCATATAAGAAATATCTTTTATTCCGCAGATTCTACGTAAGTTCTACACTCCGGGTAACTGTGTGTGTCGCGTGGTCGTGTATAAGCCGAGACAGCAGGGCGTCGTTGATCTGAACCTGGATGAGCTGGTAACGACCTACACATTATCTTTTAAGATCACTTACTGACTGCGTTTACGTGCTTTCAGATTTGCTCGTTTGTAGTGTTCCGTAGTAAACAAGGAACCCTTATACATAGTTTCGCCATGTCCGTCTGTCTCTCTGTCTGTTTGTCCCCGCTGTAGCTCGGAGACGCTGAGTACTAGAAAGCTGTAATTTGGCATAGGTGTACATAATAATCACGCCGACAAAGTGCTAAAATAAAATCTTGTAATAAGTTTATATCCAGAGCGAAGCGAAGGATTGTAGAAACCTAAGCGGTAGCGATGGATTCAAAGTACGTCGCTCGAGGTTAAATAATTTTGGTAGCGTGTGGTACACTCTGCTTTTCATCCCCCTCTATGGGAAAAATAAATAAGAGATGCTTTATTAGTGACGAATATTTATATTTACATAACCAAATTACAAATGTATATTAATATCAAATTAAAATTGTCTGTAATATTTTGACAAAAGTAATAAAAAAACGAATAAAAATTTGCCGTGTATTTTTTTTATTTGTTTGTTCAATGCCGCGTCGGCAGGCGCGCTTTTTTTTATTACCGGCTTGGACTTTATCGAGGCGAATTGCGTTCAAACTTTTTAATTAAATAGTGTTCCAAATTCAAAAGTCATTTCGTCACTGTTATTAAGTGCGCCGGTTCCTCAATAAGTGTCTGGTAGGGATCCACAATAAGTGCGAGCAAAATGGGTCATCCATTTTGCTCGCACTTATTGAGGAACCCTTCGCCTCTTTTCGACTAGATGGGATGAAAAAAATATTGCGGATCTGTGAAAACCATTTTTCGATTCAGGATCCGTTTGCGTAATATTTAGCTTTAAAGTGCTAATTTTTGTTAGTCAAGTGTCTCCTCCCCTACCAGCTAAATGGTTGTCTATGGAGATGTGAAAAAATTCATGGCATTAACATATATAATTAAATTAAAAGGAAAACTATCACTGCCAAGTAGGCGTTAACGCCAACTTAAATTTGCAATTGAAGAATTGTCCGTGAATAGTTGAAACAATATTAAGTTTGTTTTTGGGATAAATTCATCCCAAGTAATCTCAACTACGGTACCTTGATTGTGTGTGGTCTGACTCGCACTTGGCCGGCTTTTTTGACGATCGTTATGATCGCTCGATATGCTGTAATTTAACGATCATTAAGATCTGTCAACTTCTTACAGATTTGCTCGATTTTATCGACTGTTACTGTCACCATGATCGGTTTAAGGCGCTGACAAGACCCAATTTACTAAAATATGCTTCTCTTAAGAAAAAAAAAAAATGCCAAATCTGTATAGTTTGTGGTAGCGGAAAAATATATGTTAATTTTGATCATATTTCCCAGGACTAGATTATTATCAAAACACGTTTTGAAAAAAAATCTCGATACAAACTAACGTTAAACTAACCTCTTACCTTGAGTTCTAATCCAAAATATCTGTATTAAATATCAACATACGTTACGTATTTAATTAATAACAAGAACGTCTTATTTTAATGCAGAACTTGGTTGTTTTTTATTTTCGATTACTCAACTCAATTTTGAGTAAATAGATAATTGCTTTTGCAATAAACAAGCGTTGTGTCATCGCGCTTCTCTTTCTTTTCTATGCAATCTGACAGTGACCGCGGTTTAGGTATTGTCAGCGTCTTAAAATATTAAAATCGTTATTTGTAGACATCACTTATTTATCGATCGGCAAAAACGATCCACAGTGGTGATCGACACGCCCGCGCCCTGGGTGTCGTGAGTCACAGGCGGATTTCCAGCCACCGTAAGCACGAGCTTGCGGACGGTGAGCAATGGGTAGCTCGCCGTCCGATAAGGACCAGGCCCGGGTCGATGGCGCAACGTGTTCCACGTGCGCCTCAAAGAGTTGTCATCACAAGTGTAGGGGTCTACTAGGGCCGATGCCTGTCGGGGTCGCGGGAAAGTACGAGAGGGTCACCGAGGCCCCTGGCAACATAGGCAACGGAAGGAACACGAGTGGGTTTTACTCAGTAAGAGTCTGACACACACCTTCCCGTTATTTCATAACACCACAATAAAAAAAAAGTGTCGATCGACAAAAAATACGATGTGTATCGTCTTATACATTTACTCGATTTGGTTTGATCACACGTGTCATACATTATCTTATCTGGGACATATGCTTACCGACGACCTGAAGGACAATGTGGACATTGAGAGGGAGCGCAGGGCTTTGGCGGTCCGCGGTAATATGTTGGCTCGTAGATTCGCTCGCTGCACGGACCAGGTAAAAATAACGCTTTTCGAAGCGTATTGCCAGGGTCTGTACACGGGTGGTCTGTGGATCAACTACACCAAAAGGTCGCTAGAGGTCCTGCGCGTCCAGTACAACAATGTTTTTAGAAAGCTCTTGAGACTGCCCCGGTTCTGTAATGCGTCAGAGATGTTTACGCAGAACCGTACTGACGGCTTCCATGCAATTGTGCGGAAGAAAATTGCGTCGGTGGCAGCTAGAACCCGGGCCAGTGGCAACAGCATTCTGGAAACAGTGAGTGAGAATGTGTTTTCCCCTTTTAGAAGGCATTTTGTGGAGAGGATGACCGGCTGAGAAACTGGGTTCGTCTTCTTTACAAAGTGACTCATACCCAAAATGTATTTTAATTTATGTATATACTAACACTAGGTATAAGGTACTTTACTAACATTACGGATCTCTGTTATCTGATTATTTGAAATAAATTATTAATTATTATTATTAATTGCTGGTGATAATCAGATTGTTTCAATTCCCTTGCTAATACGAGTGTTTGTAACCGTGTTCTGTGTTCTCTCCTAGATCGGAGAGTTCTTCCGTGAGGAGAAGTCGGGAGTGTTTGTCGCTGGTAAGGGAGACTTTGCTGTAGCTCTGTTCAGGACTCCCAGAGGTAAGAAACCTTAGCACTTACTCTGTAGTTAGTAAAGCTCTTTGTGAAGGATGAGTCCAAAATTTGTTTTTCTGTTTTATAAGAACGTACGCATTCTAATCTTAATATCAGTTTCGATCTGTCAAAAATACCTCTAATTTACATACATTTTTGACAAGTTTGTGGCATTGATTGCCCCTGAGATGAGATTGGGACTTGAATTTGAACGTTTTTGATAACGGGAATTGGCCTTCTGTAATTTTAAAAGAAGAATGAAGACTTATCGACATTTCATGTTTAAATAAATAATCCTGTTGTCCGCAGGCTACTACATGTTCGACCCGGCGGACCGCGACCGCTACGGGCGCGCGGTGGCGCCGCCCTGCCGCGGCCGCGCACGCGCCTGCTTCTCGCAGTATCCGGACGTAACTATCTACCGATTTCAACTTGGATATCGACTTGGATAGGCTGTCGAACTACTGTCGTAAAAATAAGTTGCAGCTTAGTTTACCTAAATGTAATGTTATAAACTTCACAAAAAATAAAAATATCGTAAGATACACATACGCACTATGCGATGTTCCCCTAACAAAAGTGGATTCTGTCCGTGATCTCGGCATTATCCTTGACTCCAAGCTTTGCTTAGATTTGCATATTAGCAAAATAGTTAATAAAGCGTACCAACTTTATGGATTTGTTATGCGCTCGGCATTAGATTTTAAAAAGCCTTCTTCATATGTTTGCCTTTATAAGTCTCTTGTACGCTCGCAACTGGAGTATGCCGTGTCCGTCTGGAGTCCATATTATAAGAAATATATTGAGGCGATTGAGTGTGTTCAACAAAAATTCCTACGTTCTATGCATTTTAGATGCTTCGGATATTATTTGCCATATCAGGATTTACTTAGTAAGTATAAACTCACAACACTTGAAAATAGACGTAAGTACTTGGATGCCATGAATCTTTATAACATTGTTAGTAATAAATTTGACTGTATTGAGTTAACCAACATGTTATGCTATGTTGTCCCTAGAACAGTGTACAAGCGAAAGGTGCGCGCTGGCAGACTATTTTCCGTGCGTACTTGCCATTCTAATACGGGTTTGCGCTCACCTGTTCACAGAATGACAGATGCCTACAATAGGACTTTTGAACATATTGACATTTTTGCATGTCCTCCCAGTAAGTTCAAAGGTCTTATACTAAAGGAGCTGTCTTGATTTAGGTGTAAATATATAGTTCAAGATAAAGATAAACATGATAGTTAAGTAGGTAAGTTTAGTTTGTAATAATATTATGTATTAATTTACCCTAGCGTTTAATTAATTGTATATTCCACAGTTAATCTGTGAACAGCGTTGTGGGCTACAATATTGTTAAACTGTTTTGTGTATTTATTTTTCTATACTGTATATTGTAGCTGTTTGTTGTTCCTTGTGAATAAAATAAAATAAAATAAAATAAAAACGTCAAAGTAGCCCGCGAAATTAATTTTTTTTTAAGCTTCTTGTTAATTAACGGCGCTTTTTCGAAATTCATGACGCAGCAATTATGTTTAAATAATTACTAAATTATAATCATTGAGAAATCTCGAAATTATTTTTGCTGCAAATCTTTATAATATTTTCACGAAATAGTCTTATTCCATCATCTTTACTAATATTATAAAGAGAAAAGATTTGTTTTTTTTTTGTTTATTTGTTATGGATAAACTCAAAAATTACTTAACTGATTTTAAAAATTACTACCTATAGAAAGCTACATTATTAGCGAGTAACATGGGCTGTATTTTATTTAAAAATAAATTGGTTGTCTGTTAAGTCGGTTTACGGAAGATAATTTTACGTGATAACGAGAGAGAGATGCATCACAAGCCGAACGCTTAGGTCGATCGTGCCTCTCTATCGCTAGTTCCGCGCTCTCGCTTGCACGCTCGGCTCAGGCGGAACGTGACACTTTTTCGTGCGTGCAGCCGGCGTTCATCGATTTAGAAGACGTTATCACGTCAAAAAAAAAAATGATTTTTACGAAAATTGCAATAATGTAACACAAGGCATCAAAAATTTGCCTATAAAAGTCATTATTTCGCGTGGGCTGCGGAAACTATTGATAAAAAATAAAGTAATGTACTACATATTTATAGTACCCATAAAAAAGTACGCGAGGCTATAAACTACTAACTATAACGGCTCGTGCAGACTAGTTAGCACGAGCCGTTATAGTTGGTCACAATAACCGCTTTTTGTTCAAATTTGTCACTTGACACAACACGGGTAGAATCAAAAGATCGTACATTCGTATCATGATTTGAATCCCTATCCAACTACATGCAAATTCCTCTTTAAATTATTCGAATTTAAAGAGATTTTTAGAGAAATTCTTAACTTCTAAACGAAAGGTCAGACCTTTCGTTTAGAAGTTAAGACGGTTATAAACATGCTAAAAGTAAGAAAACCGCCGCCGTGTGAGCGAACAGCCCTACCACGGTAATATTATATGTATATACAATATTCCAACTTCATACAACGGACGAAGCGCGAGCTATGCAGGCACGCGCCTGGTATGCAGACAGTCGCGATGGTGCCGCAGTGACGAACGGACGCGACGGTGTGTTGTTTTTTTTAACAATAACCGCGCGATAATTCCACTAAAAATAAGTTCAAGTACATATTTAATATGACGAGTAGGATATAATTGTGCTATAAAAAAATATTTAAAAACAAAAAACCCACTTCAAAAACAAATAACTGAAAAGGGAAAAACAAGTATTATAATCTATATAATTTTGGTCATGCAGGCGGGGACAGTCGAATAACCTGAAATATGGTGTAACTTTTGATTGTCCTCGCCTGCAAGACCAACATTATATAGATTACTAGCTGACCCGGGAAACGTTGTTTTGCCATATAAATAATTTTTAAGTAATTTCTAGGTATGAAAAATAGATGTTAGCCGATTCTCAGACCTACTCAATATGCTCACAAAATTTCATGATTATTGGTCAAGCCGTTTCGGAGGAGTACGGGAACGAACATTGTGACACGAGAATTTTATATATAAGATAATGCTTGTTTTTCCCTTTTCAGTTACGTGTTTTTGCAGTCGGGTTTTTTGTTTTTTAAATAATTTAATATCTCCCAAAAAATCAAAAAAATTACCGTGGCTCGTTACCTCGCTTAGTCTATTAGTTACCTACGTGTTTTTTTTTTGTTTGACATATTTCTTTTAATCTCGGTTCCCGTGGGATGTTTTCCGCAATCCACGCGGGCGAAGCCGCGCAGGCGAAGCTACCTATATATTATAATTTCCAAAGTTATAGTGATGTTTTAAATAATTACAATTTCTCTGGCTATATTGAGGGATCCCACCTAAATCCAGAATCCGAGATAATTAGGGTACAGCTTGCCGAGGATTTTCCGTAGGTGAGTGACCATTCATTTCTTACCGAAACCTTTCCGTGCTTCGGAAATGACATTGAGCTGTTGGTCCCGGCTGTCATTTGTCAGTCTTTACAGGGAAGCCAAAAGCCCAAAAGCCCAAAACCAGTGTTACCCAGTAACTGGGTTGTGGAGGACAGACAGAGTCGCTCCACATAAAATACTGGTATTCAGCTGTATCCGGTTACTCTGGAAGCCGACCCCAACATAGTTGAGGAAAGGCTGGACAGGGGGGTAACCATCACCTCTTATAGCAGTATTATTTCAATATTACTTCAGCGTGAGAAAGAGATGGAGCTATAAGTCCTGTATAGCTCCATCACTTTCCCACTGTGAAGTAATATAATAACAATACTGCTATAAGAGGTGATGGTTACCCCCCAGGTGATTGTGGATGAATAATATTATAAAAATGTAAAGTATATGTTTGGTAAAAGTAATTTCTGGAAATACTGATCCGATTACAAAGATTATTTCATTGAAAGAAAGCTACACTAATCCCAAGTGATAACGAATACAATTTATACTAGAACATGCGCGGTTTCATTAATTTTACGATTGTTCACAGGTAACAAGTCTGGCTGCGAAGCTCGGCCCCAACATTCCGCCAACCACCGTAGATGATACCATTCCTGATGACGATCTGGTGAGTCACCAGACACTAACTAATATTATACAGGGTGTCCAAGAACCTGGCGTCCAACTGGATTCCCACGATGCCCCAAGTTCTAACAGTACTCAGAAAAATATTTTAAAAAATCCACCCCATGTACTTACAGAATTATACTGATTTAAAAAAAAAAGGGGAAATGAGCACCCTGTGACATACTTTTGAATGCTGTGACTGCTAATGCTGATAATTTCGATATTTCTTGGAGGTTTTGTAATCTAGGGTATTGCTGTGTCTAAATAGAATGTAAACATAATGTACTTATTGTACCATTTTAAAATAAAATATTATTTTAACTAAAGGTGATATGGAAAACTATTGAATTTCGCAACTTTGACCGACTGTAGTGTAAAAAAAATGTACCAAAATAGTATGGCAAGTGACGTCAAATTTTGACGCGTTTATTCCTCTTTTTAAAAAGGTATAATACTTACACATTAATTTGAAAAAAAAAATTTTGATAATATTTTTACTCAACAACCCAATTTTTACGAAGTGCCTACCTACTAACGGTAACTGTCGGACCCTTTCTTATCTTAGAAACTGTTATGTTACTACTATTATTTACTTCGGTTCCAAGAGTGAGCAAGAAGGAAATACACACAGGTAGATGGGTTCCCAGTAGAATAAAAGCAAAGAATGTTAGTTTAAAGATATTTTATTACAATAAATGTTCAAAATGTTGACCACCCGCGGCAATACAAGCTCTCACTCTCCTTAAAAAGGACCGCTTTATGTTTCGCGAGTAACTTTTTTGACGTATCACCTGCACTGCTTGTGTTATCTTCTCACGAAGGTCAGCGATGTCATTAATGGGCTTCGCATAAACGAGCTCCTTCATAGTTCCCCAGAAAAAAAAATCCAGCGGATTTAAGTCAGGTGAGCGGGCTGGCCACGGGATTGTTCCTGATCGCCCAATCCACCTGTTCGGGTATTGCTCGTCCAAAAACTCTCTAACGGATACGCGAAAATGTGCTGGACAGCCGTCGTGTTGGAACCACATATCTGGTGGGGTCTCTTCTAGTAAGTTTGGCAAATCATTTTGAAGAAAATTTAAATATGATTCGCCAGTCAAATTCTCGGGCATCTCAAATGGACCAATAATATTCCCACAGAGAATACCGGTCCACATGTTCACTTTGAACCGGTACTGGGATCTATCTTCTCGCATCAAGTGCGGATTTTCCACATGCCACTCGTGCAAGTTGTGTAGGTTCATGTAGCCATCCTTCTTAAATGTTGATTCATCTGACCACAAAATTTTGTCGATAAAGTTTTCGTCTTCTCGATGTTTTTGCAGGATTGTTTCACAAAACGCGACTCGGCTCGGATAGTCTCGAGGTAAAAGACTTTGCACTCGCTGTACGTGGTACGGATGATATTCTTCTTTTTGGAGAATACTGTGTGCTGTGCTCTTCGGTATCCCCGTATCAGCTTCTATTCCTCGCACAGAGATGCTTGGATTTGCCGACACCGCCTCTAAAACTTCATCGCGTATGAAGTCATTTACGGGTCGTCCTTCACCAGCTACTTGATTGGGGAACCGCCCGTCACATAGTGATCTGTGCACATTAATGAAAACTCGATGGTCGGGATATCGCGTAGCCCTCGGATACCTTTCTCTGTAAAGTCTCGCTGCAGCTCGTCCATTACCTCTACATTCTCCATAAATGTAGTGCATATTTGCGTATTCTTGCGGAGTGTAGGTCGCCATGGTAGCACACACAAAACACAAACTGTCCAAACACAGGCAAAGGTCGTCGTAAAGAGTTCGTTTCAAAGTCCAGAGCACAAAGACTAATCGAGTCCAATAAACAAAGCTTTAAATCGTAGTACGTGATCAATGGTAACAATAAGAGAGAGGTGCGTAGTAACGGCAGGAGGCAGTGACGCGTACTGACCGTACTGTTATCCTAAATAGCACGATCCCAGATAGCGTCACTATCTATCTCACTCGCACCTCTAACCTTTTTCTCCCTCACTCTTACCTGAATAATGGGGTACCATAAAGAAGAACCAGCAAATCGCAAAGATAGTTTCTGTCTTGCTCCCTCCTGTTGTAATAACGAATCACTATGGTGAGATGCATGCACATACCGTCCCTTACGGTCTAACCTGTTTTTTGAGAGGCCTGTTGTTATTTTTATGAGCATACAATAGTAATTCTTTAGAGGTTAGATTCAATTCGTCGTAAATTTTTCTTTCTAAGAATTCTGTAAGACATCGTAAAAATTGGGTTGTTGAGTAAAAATATTATCAAAAATTTTTTTTTTCAAATTAATGTGTAAGTATTATACCTTTTTAAAAAGAGGAATAAACGCGTCAAAATTTGACGTCACTTGCCATACTATTTTGGTACATTTTTTTTACACTACAGTCGGTCAAAGTTGCGAAATTCAATAGTTTTCCATATCACCTTTAGTTAAAATAATATTTTATTTTAAAATGGTACAATAAGTACTTTATTTTTACATTCTATTTAGACACAGCAATACCCTAGATTACAAAACCTCCAAGAAATATCGAAATTATCAGCATTAGCAGTCACAGCATTCAAAAGTATGTCACAGGGTGCTCATTTCCCCTTTTTTTTTTGAAATCAGTATAATTCTGTAAGTACATGGGGTGGATTTTTTAAAATATTTTTCTGAGTACTGTTAGAACTTGGGGCATCGTGGGAATCCAGTTGGACGCCAGGTTCTTGGACACCCTGTATATGCGAAAGTGAGTTTGTTTGTTACAATTTCACGCTAAAACGGCTGAATGGATTTGGTTGAAACTTGGCACACGGGTTAACCAGATTAGGATACTTTTTATCCCGATATTCCCACGAGATCGACACTTGTGCGGTTGAAACCGCGGGGCGCGTAGTTATATTGCACAAGGGAACAAAATTAGACTTTCTTTTGTTGCATGGAATTTTACGGCTGTTGTTTACTAATTCGAGGTCGCTGATTTCAAATCTTAGGATTTGTTGGATTTAATTTTTCTCTAACAGCTCTAGTTTTTGGTTACCATATTTTTGTACTAGTTACACTTAACATTCATAAAAACTAGCAGATTTTTAAAGTCTTTTTTTTAAATATATGTGAAAACATTCTGTAACATACTAAAATACTTAAAAGCAGACTGGTGAATATACTCTCAAAAACTGTAGAAATGTTGTCGCACTCCCAACAGCTTAGTTGTAATAGGAGCATCAAGGTCCCTGAAAATCTTGGTAATCTGAGTGAGGAAAAAGAGGAACGGTTCCATCGAGATACTCGGGTTATGGAGGAGCAGTACTGGGGTCACTGGAATGCCCACATGATGGCGGACTATTGATTCTAACAGTAGTCCGCCATCATGGTAGTGGTGCCAAATCAATATTTTATTTTATTTTCCTGCTTGACTTGGTTCACAAAGGCTGTTTTTAGCATTATAATTTGTTTCTTTTAGGTAGTGGTTGTTTTCCAAATGTTTTTTTAATTGAAATATTTTTTTCTTGAAAATCTCGTTTTCATTTTATCTCAAAAACTAAAGCTGATACAAAAAATCTGACTTCAGATCAAATATCAGCACCCCGAAAATGTATGATATTAGTCATAATATTTCATGCAACAAATATGCTGTTCCCTTGTGTTATAAGTAAAAAGAAGTAGGTAACCAATTAAAAACATCTATATTATGTTTCCGTCATCTTCAAACCATTTGACAGAAACAGAACGATTTTTTGAATTCGTTTAGCGGTAGGTAAACGTATTTTTGTAATTTGTGGAGTAAGCGGGCTAACTTACATATCACTTCCCTGTGCCTGAGTACCTATAATAGTCGTTATTTCTTCCCCACTTTTGACAAAAAAAAAAATCGGTAAATTGTAAATTCACTAAGGTTGAAACTAATATTTTTATAGTTGAAACTATCGGTCACATATTATCTCGTACAAAATATAGTGCGTTCACTATAACTTGACGCGTGACGTGTTTGGTAGCACTGAACTTTGCAGTCTTAGTTTCAATACTAATAGGGTTCAAAATAGCGACTGATAGAACAGGACTACCAATAAGGATGATGAAAATTATTTTTTTGGCCGTCTGGTACCTACCAAGATTATTAAAAAAATATTGGGCACCTGTTCTTTTTTTACGTAATCAAAACATTACGGCGATACATTGAGTTAAAATGTAACAAGGCTTTGCTAGATTGTATACTGAATTGTGACATAGCGAGCCCCCACTCCCCAACTTTAATGCGATTTATCTGTAATTTTTATTAATATGATAAAGCAATAAATACGTGTCTAATATTTTTTTATTATCTGACTGATGGACTAAATAGGATTTGTTTTTTTACCCAGACATCATCCCTATTACATGACTGCAAAATTCAGTGCTACCAAACGCGACACGCGTCAAGATAATATAGTGAACGCACTATAGGCCTTGTCGTTTTATGACGTGCAAGTGAGATTCACCCTTGGTGGTAAAACAATACTATACGGACGACTGTATTATTTTAATTGTGTGTGTAAAGCAATATCCAAGTCGTTTTGAACGTCCATCAACCACTTTGATGCGCAGAAGTGTTTGTTGTATGGCCCCAATTATTTACAATAAATTACCAAGTGGTTGGAAAGTCTTTATAACACTGTTTAAGAGTAGAACTACTTGATTTTTTAATGCATTAGTGTGAACAAAATGCTAAATTTCTCTGGCTTGTATTCCTCAGTAGAAGCCCAAAGTCTCAACTTGATAATGGCTATAAGCCTGCTTTCCTCTTTGAGTAATACAGCTGTCATGTTTCGATTTGTGTATTTAAGTAGCAATGTAGGTGTTAGAGATTTTTAAATTATTTTATTCTTTTTTTTATAGCCGAGAGCAACGAGCGAGGTAAATATTGCAACCCATCCACCAACCACCATCCACCATCCATGTCTCATCCATCATCATCATCCATCATCCATGTATTACGGTCAACCGCACGTCAGAAGTAACACATGTTCCACGAAAACCGTCCTTAAAAGCGTAGTTAATTGACGTCCATCAACGTCCGATTGACTATGTATACGAGATATTATTATTTTATACTATCAGTAATTCTTGCGTAACCCTCATACGCACGGATGCTATTCTAAAGCGCGTTGAAAAAACGCACGGGGTACGTTACGTCGTAGCACAGTGTAGGCTACGTTGTAGCACGGTGTAGGTTACGTCGTAGCATGGTGCAGATTACGTCGTAGCACGATTTAGGTTACGTCGTAGCACGATATAGGTTACGTAGTAGCACGAAATAGGTTACGTCGTAGCACGGTGTAGGTTACGTCGTAGCACGCTATAGGTTACGTCGTAGCCCTGTGTAGGTTACGTCGTAGCACTATATAGGTTACGTCGTAGCACAGTGTAGGTTACGTCGTAGCACGATATAGGTTACGTCGTAACACGGTGTAAGTTACGTCGTAGCACTGTGTAGGCTACGTTTTAGCATAGAGTAGACAGCGCCGTAGCAGTATAGGCTACGTGGTAATAGTGTAGACTACGCCGTAGCACAGTGTAGGCTACGTCATAGCACGGTGTAGGTTACGTCATAGCACGAAATAGGTTACGTCGTAGCACAGAGTAGGCTACGTCGTAGCATAGAGTAGATTGCGCCATAGCACAGTGTAGGCTACGTCGTAGCACGATATAGGTTACGTTATAGCACGGTGTAGGTTACGTCGTGGCGAATTGTAAGCTGCGCCATAACACATGGTAGACTACGCCGCTTCATAGCACAGGGCCGACTACGCGTAATATGTTTAATCAATTTATTATTGTAGCTTTCCCCTTTTCTTCTTTTCTTTAATTTTCATTCCCTACCTTTTCCTTCTACCGGAATGAAAATTGACCTTTATTATCGAAACGGTAAGGTCGGAACTCCTGACAGGCATATTGGATAGACCCTAAAATAAATTATTTTTACAGGTACGCTTCACTGAGCCGACCACCTTCACAATATACGGCATGGATGTCACCAGTTTGCGGAGACTGAATCAGCATGAGCGATAGACGACTCGTCGGATGACAGCGGTAAACAACGTTTCGGAACCTGAAACCTGTGGTTGATAAATATCGGAAAGCAATCATTTCGAGGTCGTCAAGATGCGCTTACCGAAAACATAAATTGCTAACTTCTGGGCAATATTCAGCAATATAATGCGATGGGGCTACCATACCATATTAAGCTATATGAAGCAACATAATACGTTAGTAAGCAATACAGAATGTATGGAGCAATTAGACGTAATATTGCAAAAATAATTGAGGTATATTTTAGAAATTAAATTATGAACTTTTTGCTCCACTACCGTCAGCAAGAATTGCCGAAAAAATTGTCTGTGCAAGCGCATCTTAACAATGTCGTGTCAACGTCAAAACGATATCATACCGCTGTAGTCTGGCGACGTAAGTACTAACAGATTGTAACGTGACAATGTCGTTTTCACACTAGCTCTTAAACTATGCATGTCTTACGTAAACTGGGAGACCAAATAATACGCCAACTGAAACTACGCCGAATTGAAATATACACTACGCCGAATTGAAATAATACGCCACCTTGATTGTCTTTTTGTAATGAGGATTGTTGGAGATGTATCTCGATTTATAGTGATCTTGTTTAGTTTTATACAATAGTATCTGAATCCTAGTTATAAGTAATTATGTAGTAAGTTAAGAACGTGTGTGAAAGGGACAGAAGTATAAATTGTAAGTGTACTGTTCTGGTCCCACCACATTTCGTTGAAACGCATTTTTAAATAAAAGTTTGATTGTTAAACTAAATCATTTATTATTACATTCTGTTTATTCACTTCGGCATATTTATATTTGAATACAGGGCGAGACCTATACGCCTCTGCTTACACTTATTGAAGAACGCAGTCGTGATGATACAGGTGGATGTGACACCCCGAGCCCTGGAAAGCACGTGAAGTCGTTGCCCCTGCGCCTGATCTCACTCCTGCCGTGTCGCATTGCCGTCCCATAGGTATAGGAGAACGAGGGAAGAGAGTGCGCCTGCAAGCGTACACTTGTGCACTAAAATACAGGGTCAAATTAACCCTCTTAGCGAACCTCCGCACAAATTATGAGCATATTTATCTAATGACAATCAAAGAACAAAGACCTCATCAAGTAATTACAGCTGACTGCGGGGTCAACGGCCGCTGGTAGTGTAGTTAAAATTATGCGTTTAGAAAATAGCTAGCTAATTTATTTGATCCTGTAGAATAAAGGCCCCCGCAGACAGGCGCAATGCGACGGTGCAACGCGATTCCGATAGAAGAACTTCCATGAAGTTTTCATAGAAATTGTTCTACTAGTCGCGTTGGGCGTGTCTGCAGGAGCCTTAATAAATACGAGTAACATAATTTTTTGAAAGTACATAATTGTTTATGGCAGCCAACTAGCTTAATTAGCCGTTTAGTTACATCGTAACTCTGTTGCAGCCATCTGGTTAAATTAGCTAGCTAATTGGACGCCTAGGCCGTTCATTGAATGCCGGCACCCGATTAAATAGCTGAAGGACAACTAGAACTTTAACCAACCCCGCGCGCCGATGTGGTAGCAGTAACTAAGCCAGGGCATTCCAATCAAACGGGTTAGGTTAGGTTAGGTTAGAACTGTGACCAACCGCACGCGAGCCGAGCGAGCGAAACGAGCGCTGCCGTGCAAGCGGCTGGCGAGCGCTACTTCTAACGGTTAGGCTGTTAACTAAACGGCTAATTAAGCTAGTTGGCTGCGACGTCAATGCCGGCGTTTAATGAACGGCCTAGGCGTTCAATTAGCTGGCTAATTTAACCAGATGGCTGCAACATGTATACTGTATACGTTCCGTTATTATATTTATAGTTTAAAACGGGAAGGCGTGTCGGATCACGCACAGTGTAGGGTTCCGTATCATAACTTTGTTAGTCACGTCAGATAAGAGCGTGCATTCTAAAAGTTGGCAACGTCACTAATGCCTGTCAAATATTTAACTGTTTTTCATTATTTATTAATATTACATAACGTAACACAACAACATCTCATCCACTCTTCACATCAACAACATTAATTATTCTTTGGAATGCGAAGTGCATTCCAAAGAATGAATGGTCTTGATATCAGGACGGGTACCAGTCGGTATGCATTTAAGCGGAAATTGCAATTTGTTTTCAAAATTAATAGATTAGAGTCATCTCAACACCTCTCTCTTGAATTTTTGTATAAATGTGTATTTATAATATCATCATCATCATCATCATCATTCCAGCCGAAAGACGTCCACTGCTGGACATAGGCCTCCCCCAATAGGGAGGGTTTGCCATAATCGCCACGCTTGGCAGGCGGGTTGGCAATCGCAGTATGGTGTTAAAATGCATAGAGAACGTTGCTGCCCATTCTCTAGTAGTCTAGTCCCTTAGTCGCCTTTTACGACACCCACGGGAAGAAATGGGATGGTGCTATTCTTTACGTCCGGCACCACACGTAACCATTTATAATATAGGTATATGTTACAGTAAATATGTATGTATGTGTATTATAAGTGTGTAACCTATTTAAGTACTTGTGTACCTATTTTATTTATAATTCATTATTATATCTATAATTTTAATAAAAAGTTCTCATTGTTCCTCTCAAACAGAGCACCTGCCTTCAAATCTCTTCATCCTTGGTTGACTGGCAAAGAATGCCATTAAGGGCCAATTTTTCCATCATCAGTTAACTTCTATCTGAGAAATAAATATGGCGGTGTGACATATTTTCTATACAAAAGCTGTCAAAACGTCAAACATATTCTTCAGATAAAAGTTATCTGGCGATTGAAAAATCGGCCTTTAGTCATTAAGCCATTGGCATTAAATCTGCCTTTGTACCTTCTTTTGTGTGTAAAAAGTTTAAATAAATAAATAACATAATGCCTGTATTCCCCGAAGGGTTAGGCAGAGGTGTAGGTACCTATACTACACTCACGTTTACCAGTTACGTTTAGGTCCCATGTAATGTCCCCGGCACAAAGTTACATAAGACAGTCCCCTAAAAATGCCCGCCCTTCACCACTGCCTAGTGCTTTAGCTGGGAAGAAGTGGCGGAACAAACTGCCCAGCACACTGGCCGACCCCGGAATTGAACCCAGAACTCATGCTCAACAGTAGCGCTTGCGACCACTAAACCAACGAGGCAGTCAAATCAGTCAGTTAATATTAAGTCAGAAATACCTGTGTAGACACCCTGGCACCGTCCCACCTCCAACGGACTACTTCTAAGCGGGTGCAGCGGCAGAAAATGCCGAAAATCTGAAAGTTATTAAATATGGAGGCCTTGGCAGAGAGTACAACTTTGTGCCCTTCGGCGTCGAGACCCTCGGTCCGTGGGGTCCCAGTGCGCATAAGATATTTGCGGAAATCGCGGAACGTCTAGTTGATGTAATTGGTGACCGAATAGCTGCCGGCTTTCTCGCGCAACGCTTATTGCAATAGCATTGCAATTCAGCTAGGAAATGCCGCCAGCATACTTGGTACAATGCCCCGAGGGCCTTTTTTAGGCTTAACTTAGTTTTAACTTAATTTAGTTAATATTAATAATCATCTTGTAAGTCAGAAATATGACGAATAACTTTAAAATATTGTCAGTTTAATCGTATAAATAGACGACCACCAGCTATTTGCTGTCGGAAGCTAAAACGGCTAAATGAATTTGGATGAAATTTGGCACATGGATAGACCAAGACCTGGGTTAGAACTTAGGATACTTTTTATCCCGAAATTCATATGGGATAGAGACTAACTAATGCGGGTGAAACCGCGGGGCGCAGCTAATTTTATACATACTTCTTTTCTACTATACTTAAATTCAGAGTAGACACCAGACACAGTTATTTAACTTCGTCGTAACAAATGTAAATTAACTGATTCATGCCATTTGAAGAGATCGTAGGCGGCTAATGTTTCACTTCTTCAGAAACTAAACATTTAACTTACGTTATACCTGGTTATTCACGTCATGTCTGGAATTATACTTACCATAGTGGTATAAAGTTTTTTTTTATATGGCTTGTGTTTGAGCTTTGTCTCACCAACGGTGTAATTGCGTAACACGAGTATGGTAAATTTGTCATATTCGATTTGACAACCTGTCAATGGTTGTGAATATACAGGATATGCAGGTCCAACTCCACTTTAGTATTACCTACTTAAGATGATTCCTTAATTGTCGTCCGCGAAATTCAAAGTTTTGTAGGTTTTTGCAAAACAAAATTTGATTTCGCGGGCTCGGCCCTCACCTTTGTTCTCAAATACAAATCAGAAACCAGGAGTTAATCATAATCACCAGACAATTATACCCATCACTTCTGTGAAGCTTCGACAATAATACGAGGAAGGTCAGCTAGTACACTCGAGTGTACGTACTCGGTTAAAATATATTTACCGAATACATACATACATACATAAACTCACACCTTCTTCCCATGGGGGTAGGCAGAAACTATAGAACGCCACCTGCTACGCTCCTTACATACTCCTTTTGCTTCGTTTACGTTCATACATCTGGTCATACACGCACGCCGGTTGCGAGTACTACGCACCTGACCTTTTTGAAGAACATCAATAATGAGGTCACTATATGTCGGCATTTCCACTCACATCTGCCTTGTAAATACCTTTTGTTAGTCGCCTTTCATTCATCCTCTCAACATGACTAAACCATCTAATCATACTCTTTTAAATTTTTGTCACTACACTTACTACCTTCCTTTAAACCACACCGTTGCCTTATCACATCATTTATATTATTATATTACATATTACCTACTAATTAATATATTTTGACTTTGATATGTACGAGTGTATGTGGTAACCCCCACGTCTACGGAACTCTTTTTTATTTATTTTTTTATTTTTTGTGTGCGAAATTATCAAATAACTTCTCCCGCTCTGGGCGGAGCTTAATAATTTAAATCGCATTGTTAAATTACCTGTTAATAAATTAAATTTTAATATGACATATTTGCACACCTTATGTAATGGTAGAATGTACCTTATTGGGCCACGACGAATTTGAATTAGAAAAATTTGATGTAGGTGAAAGCGGGTTATTCCGTTTATCCACCCTAAAACAGCCACCCTTTTTTTTGGGTAGGAAATTATCAAATAATTTCTCTTGCTCTGGTCGTAGCGGGAGGGTGTGTCAGATTCTTACTGACTAAAACCCACCGGTGTTCCTACCGTTTTGCCTGTGTGTTGCCAGAGGCCACGGTATCCCTTTCGGACTTTCCGCGCCCCGGCAGGCATCGGCCCTAGTAAACCCCTACACTTGTACTGAAATCTCTTTCAGGCGCGCGTGGAACACAACGCGCCGTCGACCCAGGCCTGGTCCTTATCGAACGGTGAGCTACCCATTGCTCACCTTCCGCAAGCGTCTCCTGCGGCGGCTAGGGGCGAGAGGGCGTGAAAGTTGCTTCTCCCTCACCCGTTCCCCCTCCTCCTTTGCGAGCATTACTGCTTCGCAAAAGGAGGAGGTGACGGCTTCCTATGCCCTTTCGCTCCGTACCATGGCCTGGACAAGGGCCGGATGCGAGAGATCGCCGCCAGGAGGACACGGCGGTGCCCCACCCAAGCCAGGTAGACCTCCACTGTATGCTCCACCGTGTCCTCCGGGCGATCCACCCAATGGTGACACCCGGACGTTTCCTCCCGCCTTATCCGGAACAGGAACCTCCCGAAGTAGCCGTGTCCGGTGAGGACCTGCGTCAGGCGGAAGGGTCTACGGAACCCTAAACATGTAAGCGAGTGAAATCAGTTCGCGTTTTTATGATTTTTTCAAGATATTTCAAAATACTATTTTGTGGGCTTTTTATTGTTTAAAATAAATTGGCTATTAAATTTTGAAACATAGGCTTAGGATTGTTGCGAAAATAAATTCATAAGCTGTTTGGTAACAAACCAAGTAAGTACTTAATGACATGTTTTTTTAATTCAATATTATTACTTACGAATACGCAAAATAAAAAGGCATTTTTCTCGATAAATAACAATCTCAATTTAAAAAAAAGATATATTTCTTATTAGTATTGTTTCGTCAGTAAATAATACGAATATTTTCGTAACACCATAAAATATTTTATGAAATGAAATGAAATGAAATGAAATGAAATGAAATGAAATGAAATGAAATGAAATGAAATTGTTTATTCTGTAAATAGGATATGAGAATCACTTTTACACGTCATATTAAAAAATAAGCTAGATGGAGTCGACATTTCCTATCTGACTACCCCTGAGAAGAAATGGCGAAACAAACTCAAGGGTCAAAGTCTCTTTTAAAGTCCAGACATAATCTTGGTCAGATCATGTGAGGACCATGTAGATCTATGTCTGAAATGGTCTTTTGAGGAAAGAACCACACAAATTTGAGTGGACCTGTCCAGTCGGTGCAAGCATTTGTCAGTAATCGTGTAGCTCAACTCAAAACTTAAGGAGCTCAACGACTCGACGAACAATACCAAGAAAAGGACAATTGGTTTGGCCGCATAAAGAACTCAAAATGCCAGACCATAATTAAAACTAAGAGAAAAAAAAAAAACAAGAAATAAATAAAAATGACCCACATAGTGCTCACATTCACAATAATTAAAGTAATATAATACTTTTCAAGGTACATACATAAATATTCACTTAATTTTGCTTATAATATTCATCAATGTCAATATGTACATATAGTTGTACATAATGATGATTTTGCATAATTTAAATATCAAATTTAATGGTTTTAGCACAAAGCTTATCAGAGCGAGCAGCTCAATCCCAAGCTTTTTTGTCTTCTAAATAATCTGAAATTTTATAGTACCCCTTTTTACAAAGTTTGGTTTTAATACAGCTTTTAAATCGTTTAATGGGTAAATTTCGAATAGCAATAGGAAGTTTGTTGTAAAAGCGTATACATTGACCCATGAACGAGTTGCCTACTCTGTGGAGGCGAGTGTGTAGTACAGCAAGATTATGTTTATTCCTGGTATTTAAACTGTGGATATCGGACATTTTCTTAAAATTTGATATATTTTTGTGTACATACATAAGATTATCAAATATATATTGAGAGGCTACAGTCAGAATATCTATTTCTTTGAATTTTTCTCGAAGGGAATCTCTTGGACCTAGGTTGTAAATTGCTCGAACAGCCCTTTTTTGTAAAACAAAGACGGTATTAATGTCCGCACAGGTTCCCCAGAGAAGAATCCCATAGGACATAAGACTACGAAAATAACTAAAATAAACAATTCTGGCCGTATCTACATCGGTTATCTGTCGAATTTTTTTAACAGCATAGGCGGCCGAACTTAGCCTTCCTGTCAATTGACAATTGACAATTGACAAAATGAAAAAATCGCTTCTGAATCTTAGCGTGACAGCTAGACTACTCCACAGATTACTAATATGTAGCAAGCTAGATTACTCCTTTGAATTAATAATTCGACTTTAGATACATATATTTTGTTTATTTTTTGCAGCTAATAATGAAGATTTTATTGGTCCTTTTCTGTGTTTTGGCACTTGCGCGTGCAGTAAGTAACGTTTTTAATGCAATTATAAGTTCGTGAATGCCCCTTTGGTTCAGTGGTTACAAGCGCCATTGCTGAGTATGAGGCCCTGGGATCAATTCCCAGGTTAAGTAGATTAGATCATCCATCATGAATTTTTCAGTAGCAGCCCGGAGTCTGGATTTGTGCCCGATTGATGGCAATAGGCTCGCTTCCTATTACATGGAACTAAAAAATAATTGGTGAAATGTGGGTGTTACTATAGAGGCATGAGGAACAGGGTGTAAAGTTCACTCATCCTCCACAGAAAAGGGAGGATCCTACGACCAGACGGGTGTCGTGTCTGGCGGGCAACTGCCCGACGGTTGATGTCGGGATGTTGTATATATGCTAGTTGCGCGGTAAACTCTGCTTGCGCGATGCAGGATTTTGCGTGACATCAGTGTGATGCGTAGTTTTGTATGTGGCGCTGTAGATGCCGCCACATTACTATAGTATACCTCTGCCTAACCCCTCAGGGATTACTAGCGTGATGTTTGTTACAAGTTCTTTATTACACAAGTTCATTGTTTTAGTCTTCACACGATCTATGCGTTTAGTAGTAATGCCCGTTTTCACGGGTTATTCAAAAAAATTCAACCTAAGGTGGGTACGCAGAAACGTATGTCCGAGAATCCACCGTAAGCCTAGTTGGATCCTGCCGATGTCGCGGGAAGGTACTAAAGGGTTACCGAGGCCCCTGGCGACACAGGCAACGGAAGGAATACGGGTGGGTTTTAGTCAGTAAGAGTCTGATACACCCTCCCGCTCCGCCCAGAGCGGGAGAAGTTACTTGATGATTACCCTCCCCAAAAAAAAAATAACCTCGTTGGATAAACAAAATTTATAGGCTTACGGTAAATTTTCAAACATGCGTTTCCACGACCGACGACACGATTTTGGATGGATAAATAGAATAACTCGTTTACACTAATACTGGGCGACCTTTAATTGTAATGCATAAATATTTAGCAGTTTGAAAAAACATATTTATTTATTTTACAGAGGATAGCCCCAAGGCTTGGAGTAAGTATAACATAATTATTATTCTAAACATTAATGAAGTACACAGGAAAAATATAACAGATATAGGGAATATGCAAGTAATTCAAAACTTATCCATTATTTAAATATACATTGTGTAGGAGTCAAGAAACAAATTCATATTCTTTTTATATTTTTTAATGCATTACTTATTTTACAATTTTTTTCTTTTTTAAAAACGTTGCTCCACACTAGGAATTTCTTCCTGTATCGTGGGTGCGTTTACAAACATAGAAACTCACAAACACAAACACCCAGACCCGGAACAATTACTTGCAGATCATACAAATATTTGTTCCGCGCGGGAACCGAACCCGCGACACGCTGCGCAGCAGTCGATCGTTCAGCCATTACGCCAACCGTGTCGTCAGTTCATTAATTTATGTTGCGTTTTTTTTGGTGGAACGTAACGCAAACTCAAAACGCGTCTTCTTCGACAATGCCGGAAGATACTCGTACCTACCTAAAGTTAGTAATTACGCTTAGGTACTAAATTGCGTCATTTATTTTTAAATTATTGTCAAGTTAATTTAATTAATTTGGTGGTTTTCACTATGCCTATGTAAATTTAAGCTCAACATGTACCTACTCTGTTACGTTGTTTTAAGATCTAAACTAACGTGTTTATTAAATAGCACCAACCAAGACCCGGTGTATAGACGCAAGACCAAGCCTGGCTAAGTCTCGTCTTGGTCTTGCTTTTGGGCAACACTAGTTTTGCCCGTCGCAGGAAAGTACGAAAGGGTTACCGAGGCCCCTGGCAATACAGGCAACGGAAAGAACCGTGTGGGTTTTAGCCAGTAAGAGTCTGACACACCCTCCCACTCCGCCAAGAGCGGGAGAAGTTATTTGATGATTTCCCACGCAAAAAAAAAACGGTACATCAAGGTGTTATGCTGAATGGGGGGGCAGTATGGGGTGTACGTATGGAGGAACAGATTGCCTTGTATACAAGTGAGTGTAACAGGAGGATTAGACTTGGTGAATTTCCTACTGAGTGTATACAGTGTCTCTTACTACTTACTCTTACTGCCAAGACCATGATCAAGGGCGTGCCTTTGACAGACTATACTCTGATATTGTGACCGCTCTTCGTGACGCGTCTTTGGCGGGTCGGGGTAACGGGAGGACGCGTATGGCTGGCTCACGTCTCTAGACATAAAGGGCGTGCCCGCTTACATTCAGCTATAGCTGTAACTCAGTCACAAATGATAAACTAGGACCATCGAAGTAAAATAAATAAACAGCTAATTACTAATAACAAAACAAAACGATGGTGAGCAAGACGACCAGTCACCACAAGCAGCACCCGTTCACGAAAATAACGCAAAAATCAGTCATTATCCCCCTCGCCATATTTGAGGTAAGGAAACAACCCGACCCCCGACGCTACCGCAAGCAGTGACATCTAAGGGAACATGACGAACCTGCTGCCGGTTGCTTCAGTAAGAATAATATAATCAATTATCGAGGTTTCTAGCTAACATATTGCAATACAACTCAACAAAAACAATATATTGAGTAGATTATGTCAAAAATAAATGAAAATAAAAATTTAAAATAAATTGACAGTCAAATACAATAAACAATTATATGAACTCATTTAACCTGTTTAAGTTAATTCTGGAGGAAGAACATAAACATTGTCTTGAGTTAATCACAGCGAACCAACTATTATTATCGTATACGTAGTCGTTGATAGAATAGTATGCCTTTGAACAAAGTTTGGATTTTACTTTAAACGCATTAAAAGGCAAATCTAGCAATATCAAGCCCAACAAACGAGTTATGAAACTTGTGAAGCTGGTGAAATGGAGCACGTAGTTTATCCTTATTTCTGGAGTTAATATTGTGAATTTCATAAATCACTGACGTGTGGGCTAGCGTATCAAGCAATCCCATACATTTGCGTTTACTTATATCGACAAAATGAGTAGGGCAGCAACAATTTTTTCACGATTTTTGGTTTATTCCCTTAAGAAAAATTGTTTATATTGATGAGTCAATGACCCATTTCAGATTTTCAATTAGACCTATATTTTAGTATTGGGCCAACAGAGAATTCGAACTTAATTAATCGGTTCTATACATTTGTGTTCACATAAATCGATAAAATGTAGTATTTTGATGATTAGTATTTTCTTAGGAAATCAAAATGGAGATTATTTGGGGATCGAACAAGTACATATGCTGTTGACAATCTTTTTGACAAAAATAATTCGTGTGAAAATTTATATTCTACAACACTTATAAATAAACTCGAAAAATTAGGTAATATGGGCCTACAGTTAAAGTTCTTTCACAGTTATGTTACAAATCGGACATAGTTGGTCAAAATAGGTGATCACACAAGTGATAATCTGCTGATTTGTTACGGTGTGCCACAAGGCAGTATCCTTGGGCCGACTCTGTTTCTTGCTTTTATTAATGACCTTTGTAATATACACATCACTAATGCTAACATTGTGTCATTCGCAGATGATACTGCACTTACTTTCTCAGCCAACTCATGGTCAGAGCTTCAGACCACAGCACAAAATGGTTTCAATTCTGCTAATGAATGGCTACTTTCTCACACCCTCTAATTAAACACATCAAAGACAAAGCTTATAACATTTTCTACTTCACCTAAGTCGCAGCCCGAAATTCCAATTGTCATAAACGCTCACTCCTGCCACACCCATTACCAGGCAGGCCTACCCTGTGTGTGCCCTCTAATTACACGCGTTGACAATGAATGAATGAATGAATGAATGAATGAAATGCACCGACCCCAGCGTGGTTAAACCACTCGATTGCTCGAATGAACCCAAGGATTCGCACTAGTCCCTGGAGCCTCATGTTTCATGTGACTACAGAGACCATTGCATATCAAAGAGTAGACCGGGGGGCGCGATAATGGTCAGGAAGACGTGCCCTTAGGATAGGAGGGATTATTAGAGCCTACCGGATATGCATCCTTGAGCAAGCAATGGAATAGTGGAGAGACGGGTAATTTATCTATGGGAGGGGCATCTTTTAACAACGTCGCCGCCAGGTTGGCTCAGGTCCAGTTGCTTTCCCCGGTGCAAGTGTGGGACGGGAACACCGGGGTGGTTTTTAGTCAGTAAGAGTCTGACAGACCCCTCCGCCTACCCCAGGGCGGAGGACATCCATGAGGATTTTCCACCCCGGGAACAAAAAAAAAAAAAAAAAGGTCCAGTTGCTTCGCATAAACAGGGAGCCGGACGCCCGGTGTCACCACTGCATCGACTGTCGGGAGGACACGGCGCGGCATACGCTGGCAGAGTGTGTCGCTTGGGAGGAGCCACGCCGTGCCCTCATCTCAGGAGTGGGCAGTGACCTGTCGCTGCCGGCCGTTGTCGAGGCGATGGTCGGCAGCGAGGAGTCCTGGGACGCGGTGGTATCCTTCTGCGAAACAGTCGTGTCGCAGAAGGAGGCTGCGGAACGGGAGCGGGAGATCTCTTCCGCTCACCCGGCCCGCAGCAGGCGCACCGGGCGTCGGCAGAGGGCAGACAACGCCCTCTTCCGGCCCCCCTAAATGGGTCCAGGGACGGCGGACTTGGGGACGTCCGCCGCCCCCCATCACACTGGACCCGAGGTGGCGGCGCGTAGTGTTCCACGCGCGCCCCTTTCAGACGTCGCGGGGGGGGGGGGGGGGTTAAACACCTCACCCCCCCCCCCCCAGACTTGAGGTGGCCCGCAGAGGCGGGCTGGCACTAGCCGGGGATCGTGGAAGTCGCATTAGAGCCCATGATCCCCGGTGCAAGTGTGGGACGGGAACACCGGGGTGGTTTTTAGTCAGTAAGAGTCTGACAGACCCCTCCGCCTACCCCAGGGCGGAGGACGTCCATGAGGATTTTTCACTACGGGAACAAAAAAAAAAAAGGTCCAGCTGCTTTCTCGACTCTTTTCTGCGTCACTGCTATGCTGTGCTGCCTGCTATGCTGCCTAATCAAGTCGGTTTTCAGCCGTGTCCATCCAAAAGTTGATTTCCTTGTCGAAGTAAGTCATGTTCTGCTTTATGTTGTCATTCTTTTAACACCGTTGCCGTCAGGTTGGCTCAGGTCCGGCGTTACCGAATTTTGAATGAATGATGAATGAATGAATCTTTTGGCGCGGCGTAACTGCTTTTTCGAAGCTTTTCCGTCACTGCAATGCTGTGTTACACGTTGCTGTTTCCAATGTCTTCGTCTGAGGTCTCGTTACTATCCGTTTCAGGTTTTTTGGAACGAAGTTTTGACGCGGCTTGTGGTAGGAGTTGACTGGTAGAAATCAGCACGTAATGAAAAGCGCGTTCATACTTCTGTGGAGTCTCCGATATTCCGAATATCGCCAAGTTGGAATCCTCGGTAAGACGAAAACATTGCGTAGACTTCGCATGTATCAACCTATAATAACGTCTTATTCGGAATTCACAGACTGTTGACTTTCGCCTTTGTTGTATCCTCACGACCCTTTTTTTGCAATGTGCTGGGTACTACCGGCTACATGAGCACTTGAAGCTCGTCTATGGCAATGTCTAAAATTCATTCTAATTTTAGACATTGCCATAGATGAGCTTCCTGGGTAGCCTTCACAAAAACGAACGATTTTAGGACACTATAATATAAAACTGCATTGCACATAATGACATAATATATAGTTGTCACACACTTAATATAGGTTAAAGTTAGGTACACTATTTGTACATATCACAGATAACTAATTAAGCCGCTAGGGACAGTATAACTAGTAACTAAAAGTGTCGGACCTAACACACTCTACTGGCTACCAAACGCCAACACTTGGTAGGATACCCAGGCCGCCCGGTACCTGGGTCAACCCTGCGCGTGCCCGTGGCACGTTTATTGTTTGTTATCTGGCCGAGTGTCCGTACAAAAAATATTTCCTGCACGCCGTTCTTCGTCCACGACCCTTTTAAGTGTACGGAATGTGGTCCTCTGTTGGTTGGCCTATTGTTTAAAAAGACAGCTTGGTAGTTGCCTAATGCTTTTATTATTTCGTCAATTTTTTAATATGTGGCTTGCGGTTGCTTTTGTTCCTTGTGTTTGGTTCTGTCTTTCTTGTTCTTTATCTGCAGATTATTTTATTGTCGGAGGTGCCCCTATTAGCCCATTCACCTTTAATGAGGTGGAAGTGGTTTTCCTTTTGCATGTGGCGTAATAATGTGATCCAATTGGGATTTCTGGGTGCCAATTGACCATGTTATCCTGCATGATGGTTTCGCTTTTGTCGTGTGTTGGCTATATCCATTAACGTTGTAGCGTTGCCCCGTTGTAGTTTGAATATTCATGGTATACAACATTAGTTTCCGGAGGAGGAGTTAGGAGTGACTATTCAAACCATCTACATATACAATTAGTTTTTGTTTACCCTAAACCGGAAAAGGGGTCATTGTACTCATCATTTTGAACAACTTTTGCTACGGGACTAACCTTGAAAAAGCGAAAAAAAAAATCAGCTGTTCCATACATTTTGTCGAGTTATCATCTGCCTAGCCTTTTCCCAACCATGTTGGGGTCGGCTTCCAGTCTTACCGGATACAGCTGAATACCAGTATTTTACATGGAGCGACTGCCTATCTGACCTCCACAACCCAGTTACTGGGTAACACGATACCCCTTGGTAAGACTGGTTGTCAGACTTTCGAGCTTCTGACGACCCGTAACAACTGTCAAAGATCTACAAATGACAGCCGGGAACAACGGCTTAACGTGCTTTCCGAGGCACGGAGAGGTCTTGGTATGTAAAGATGGTCACCCATCCACGGACCAACAGCGGCAAGCATAGCTTAACCTGATAAATCGACCCGTGCAGCTGTTATTACTTAGCCACAAGCATTTTGTCGAGTTAAGTGAACACAAATGTATGGAACAGCTGATTTTTTTTTCGCGATTTCAAGGTTGGTCTAATAGAAAAAGTTGATCAAAATTATGAGTACAATGACTCCTTTTCGGGTTTAGGGTAAACAAAAACTGATGTTGTATATGTAGATGGTTTGAAATAGTTTGAATAGTCACTCCTGTAAAAGATCTGGTTCCTTTAGAAATACAACTGTTGATGTGAGAGTTGATTATATAAAGAAAAACATCCTTGTCACTTCCCGCGCCAACTTAAGTTGATGTCATTCTATTTAGGTATTTCTCTAATTAGAATTGGCTAATTGTGTGCTTTCCCAGTGGATGCCAATCGTAGTGCGTAGAATTGTATCTTCCTAAGTTCATCTCTGTTTCTTTTAGGCAGGCTACATGAATCTTCCTTTGTGGAAGTTCAGCGTCTATTTTATAATTTTGGCCGGTTTCGAGCCCCATCGGACGTTCCAAGTTGCAATACGCAAGTCTGGGCAAGTATACTTAATTGCGGCAGAAGGCGGATTTCTAAGTATTGTGTATCTATATCAGTCTATACTAAATATGTTGTGGTGTTTTGACGTTGATTGATTACTGCTTTGGAGCTTGCGTATTATCGTTGTATTGCTCAACCTCGATTGCGACCCAGCCATCAGAGTGCTGATCTTTGTTGAAGACGTGAAGGTTGCCGGGCACTGCTTTGCCGGCAGGTGAATACACCAGCGTGTTCCCGATACTTATTCACACGTGCACCTTTATAAGATAAAATTCGGACGCAGCGATATGGATATCTTCTCCTCACCAGCCCGTCTCGCTAAGATGAGTGGTTATGTATTTTCATATCCTTTGTTCCTGGGAAAGATTGCTATTAGGAAGTCTCGAATATTATTCTGAAATGTTGAGTAAATTCTGTCACCATCACGACTCACCGAAACATATGTAGCAAGATCTCGTCCTACAGACAAGTGGACAAGTTTCTGCATGGCACCTGTGGTGCATTTTTTGTGAAGAGATATATCTTGTTATGAAGTTTTAAAATACAGGGTAGGGTTTTTTTGGGTTGTTACTGGAATTCAACTGACATTTTTCGGCCTTTCACGCACGGCGCAGATGGGTACAATACAACTTGATTTACGACCTCTCAAAAGGATCGGTAATTTGCTTAGCTAGTGACTTTTTGTAAAGCTAAAGGAGCCAAATAATAAATTTGTTTAGGTACAGTATTTTCTGGGAATTTAGTTCAATGTTATAATTATAAAGTACAGGGAATTCCTTAGTTAGTTGGAACAGTTATATTATCATCGCTATACTGCACAGGCTAAATGTTGAGTGTTGAAGGATTAAAGAATATTGAAGAGTATTAAATTGACACACACGTATCATAGTTTAAGCGGAACTGTTTAGCAGATCCCTAAAATACATGGAAAGATCTCACCAGATTAGCTTGGACGGGGTCAGGGTCGTCCTAAGTGTGCACTGGGTCGCTCGCCTGAGATCAAGAGCACTCACGGGCCTAGTCCACCCTACCTTTGCACAGCTCTAGCAATTTTATTTAACGACACGAACACAGCAAAAACAAAAACACAACTTTACACCATGTGGCGCGCACGCTGCGCACAGTTAAAATATTTTTGGAAACTTGACGGAAGACCTCGACACGTCCGTTCACTTCGACGTCCACCGAACGACCTTCTCTAATTACACGCGTTGACAATATAAAATATCTGGGCATAACATTAGATCAATTTCTTAACTTCAAAACCCACATCAATCTTCTTACAAGCAGGGTTAGAAAACTCATTTATGTTTTTTAAAAACTAAGACACGTTGCCGCGTCAGCTGTTTTACGGACTGTCTACTGTGCTTTATGACAATCTATTGTGACGTATGGTATTGCATGTTTGGGCGGTGGCGCTAAGACGACAGTGAAACAGCTAGAAACGGCCCACAGAGCAATATTGAAGGTAGCCACATTTAAACCGATTATGTACCCAACAACAACCCTCTACAAAGATTAGAATGTCCTTAACGTTAGACAACACTTTGTCTTGCAGACCATTCTTCTACAACACCGACTAACGCCTTTTATTACAGTCACGAAACTTCGGAAAGATATGGTCTGCACTATCCCAGCACCATACTATAGATTCACCAAACGATTATTTTTTACCTTGGTCCATATTTGTATAACAAACTAAACGCAAACTTATACATTTATGCCTACCATATCCCAAATGCAAAACTGCCGTCCGTTTTTTCTTGTTTTGTAATCCTATAATGAGACTGAGGATCTCAAACAGTCTCATAAGTTCTCGTTCTTGGCACAACATAACCGTCTAATAGCCCAATAGTAATTTCTAAAAACACATACACACATACCCACACCCCCACGCATATATAAACCCGCACTCAAGAACAGCAAACACTCACACACACGCAGTGCACAAACATCAAACACTCACACATACTCAATCATGCCTCACATAAAACATTCTCTTTTATACTATGATTTTATACTTATTTTTTTTTTTTTTTCCTAAATTATTTTTATTGTTTTTCTCTCCGAATTTGTTACCAATTACAGTATTTATTAGATTTATTTCTAGTAAACAACATTGATAATAATGTATGTTGTTATATTTTTATTTTTGTTCCCCCTAGCGGTAAACTAACATAAGCCCAGAGGCCAGGTGGTTGGGTATTGAATTGAAAACAAACAAGAAACTATCTTCAATACAGTATAATTATAAAATTAATTCTTCACAACATAACACACGGTAGCCGATACGGGGCTACCGTCTTAAAAATGAGGTAGGCGACTACTGTGAAAGCCTACTTTTGCCAGCCAGCTTATAATTCAGCGGATAAAGCTTCGGTCGTGGGGAGTTGGAGATAAACCCAGTACTGTTCCTTTTAAAAGTTCTAATTTAATATTATTAATTTGAATATTATTGTTTAACCTTCCAGTTATTATGTATGTTAATATTTATTAAATGGGCGCCAGGGACTTTGAAGAGTCCCGGATCCTGGAGCCGACGAAGGTGTCCAATATTCGTCTGGATGAACGAGGATTGTCGAACCCAAGATCCTCTATTTCAATTTAGTTGTCAGACCGGTTTCCACTACAGAAAACCGGACTGCGGTAAACAATAGGTTCCTACTGAAACCTTATTATAATAGAAAAGTAATAAGGTATAAAAAAAAAAACCGTCCCGCCTGCGCTTTCGCTAGACGGGGTCTGCCAGCCGCACAGTCGTCTCCACAAGAGGCTTCGAGTTGCCTCGAGGAACGGGTCTCGCGTCCAGGTCCCAGACTCTCCTCTAGATCCTGGCGGCGAGACGAATCTCTCGAGGTGCCTCTCCTGGAATTGACAATACGGGGACCTAATAATATAAGGGAAGCAAATTAACCTTCCGGGAGGTGACTGAGCTTGGAAATCTAAAAGGCTAATACATTAGCCGGTTAACTTGGCCTTGTTTCAAATACAACATAAGGAGTTACGACTTCTGTTTGCCTGATCCTGAGCGGTGGGACAAGAGTAATGAGGATTACCCATGTGGCATCCATCAACTTCACAACAAGGACTTGTTGCGTATCCCTGAACAAGAATCTAATCCATTGTTAACACTGAGGAATATCCCATGAAATATCTAAGGCAAATAGTCAGCAGGTGAAGTACTCACGGTTGGCTTAGGGAAAAAGCACTTGACTGTAAGATCCTCGACTGGCTGGAAAATAGTCTGCGTATGCGCAATTTGGAATCCTGTAATAAATATCCATGGATCACTAGAATATCCTTTTAACAACCAGGGAAGGGCTCACAGACCACTTCTAGGCACTATTACCACCAAATCCTTACCTTTTAAAACATGGAATTAGTTTTCCAGTATCACTCAAGCGTGTTCAAGGGCAAATAGACGCCACCACTCTTTAATAATCCTGTCACGGATTACAAACCGGAAATAGACAGACTATTTCTAAAATCTCCCATATTTCGGGTAAAATGATTATAAGATAAATACTACACCAAGATAATAAATTCTTGAAAATCACTAACAACATTCCAACGTGACGTTTAAACTCTGAAACAATAAGAATCTTCATGATCTAGACCAACAAACAATTTATTCATAAATCCCAATTCTAAAACTTGTCTTGATCGGGGTAATTATTCCGAAATATTAATTTGGGTAATTAACAACGTACAACCTGGCTACATTATGTCAAAGATAAATCACAGATTAAAAATGGATTTATTTGACACCGAAGTTTCTAGAAGAAAAGTCTATATTGTAAAAACTATTTCATTTCCGCTTTCGGTTATTTATTTTATTATTAAGTTTTACTGAAAGCTGAAAATTATTAAGGATTGTTCCATACGATTTATTTCGATGGTTGGCAATCAATAAGTTCAATTATCGATTTAACTACAACTGTGAACCGGCGACCATCAGATGTCGTTTCTAAACGACAGAATCTGACGTTCGACAGGATGACAGTTGGAATGTAAACATTATATTTATTGTTCTAATTAATTGTGAAAACCTGTTATCAGGGTTTAGAAAATTGATTTAATGTTAGAAAGTGTTTACTAAAGAGTCCAGTGACGAAATATAGTTGAAGGAATGAGTCCTTCCATCAAGTGCAGACCAAAGTTACTTGCACACTACAATGAAATAAATTACTCAGAAACCTCATAAGGTACTACTAATGTTTTCAGGTAAATGCTACTTTACTTATTAGTAATGCAGCTGTGTAATACCAACCCTTGGTAGGTACTCAAATTTACAACGTAACAGTACCTCCCCAACCACCAGAGATTTGACCCCTAGGGCAAATCTCGACGCTGGCCCTCCAGCGTCAAAGCAGACTCCAAGAGTCAAACACGTCTACAACAATCTACAATGTTCATGCCTGAAAACAGGAACAGAAAAAGAAAAGAAATAAAAAGTACGTGGAAGCTGGTGTACGATTTCTATTTGTCATACCTGATGTAAACTTAAACAATACTATATAGGTAGATAAGGTATATACATAAACAATACAGAATTCTAGTTACACTTCAAGTATAGAGTAACAACCCGCTCTATTAGGCGTCATTGTAGTAGGCTTTGGTTGTCGGGTCTACAATTCCGCCCGTGTTTTATGGCTTATTTTTAATTATCCATGTAACCTTTATTAAATATACTAATTTGGGTTTTCATTTTAAACTACATAAACCTACGACCTAAAAGAATTCTGGTCACACTTCAAGTATAGAGTAACAACCCGCTCTATTAGGCGACATTGTAGATGGCTTTGGTTAACGAGTCTACAATTCCGCCCGTGTTATATGGCTTATTTATAGTTATCCATGTGACCTGTGTAATATATACTATTTCTCCTGGAGCGAGTCTAATCCATTTACACACATGTAAAAGACAAGCTCCAAAAAGAGTAAAAATATAAGTCTGACCTACTATATTTATATAGGAGAGACCACCCTACTCCATCGTACACCACCTTTTACAATGAGCTGACAGCCTATAATAATGCTGAGCTGGTACACAAATAATACCAAAAGAAATTAGATGCTACAAAATAATGAAAATTGGCTAACCGTCTTCCATAAAATGAACGAGACGGTTATTCGCCCCGGAAAAAAAAATACCAACTTAAACGTTTTCCATCAATGCAGCCTACACGCCCGCCATTATGGCCTCCAATCTCAGGACTATCATTTTGCTGCCTTACCAGCAGTCCGGAGGTTTTATACACTCTACAGGGGTGTCAAACCTGCAACAACCACAGACTACAAACAACTTTTAAACAATCTCCTTCTCTACTCCATATAGCTCACAAATGTGAACCTACGGTTTTCTAGCACCGTGCATATACAGCTACCAATGCTAAATTAAAAACCAGCAACCTCAAGGCATATACAGCCCTCAATGGTCACTGCGACCAACGAATTTAAATTATATTTTAAATTCGAAGAAAATATACAAAAAAAATTAATCCTTGCTACATGGTGATTTGAAATCCTTGATATGCCATGTGCCAAGGTTTTTACCGGAACTACAGCCTTCCAATTCATACACTAAGGGTGAAAGTTTTTTCCTAATTATACATCTCTCGTATTTAGGTGCTAATTTGGCCATAAAGAATTTGGAGGCGTCACTCTGGGGATATGTTTTCTTCCACACAGTGTCGCCTACCTCAAACTCCGCGTGCCTCCTACTACTATTATAATAACGAGCACTACGTTCATGAGATTTGATGAGCGCGTCCTTTACTTTATCGAAGATACCATCCAATGCCCCTAGCTGATTTGCATATGAACTGCGGGAAGCGCAGGCTAGAGTGGGCTGTCCAACGGTAACATCGCCGAAGACATCACCACAACTAACTGCCTCTCTGCCATGTACTAGGAAGAACGGTGTAAAACGAGTGACTACATTTGTGGAGGTGTTCATAGCGAATTGGATCCTTGAGATGTTCACATCCCAGGATCGATGATCATCCTCCACGAGAATTGATACCGCGGTCATTATGGTACGGTTATAGCGTTCCACGGTGTTCACGCTTGGGCAATAACGAGGTGTGAAGTGGATTTGAGGTATTTTGTACCTCTCCAAGAGTGAACGAAACTCATTACCCGTGAATTGCGTCCCGTTGTCTGCTATCACCGTACGGGGTATACCGTGTACGAGGAAAACGCCGTCTTCTAGTTTCTGTGCTATAGCCTTACCAACAGCTCTACGTAAAGGAAACAGTAAACAGTACTTCGTAAAGCAACACACGACAACTAAGAGATATGTGAATCCCGCTCTAGACCGTGGCAACGGACCTACTAAGTCAATGCTTAAGGTTTCAAATGGTTTGGAACACTCTTTCGCATCACCTAAGAGACCGGGAGGAGGTAATTGTGAGTGTTTATATGCGGCGCACGTATCGCATTTACCAACGTAGTTAATCACATCCTTATACATGTTAGGCCAGTAGTATCGGAGTGCAAGTCCTTTATAGGTTTTATACACTCCAAAATGTGGTGATAATTCGCCACTATGGTGACTCTTCAATAATTCTTGACGATTGCCCTCCGGTACTACCTGCTTCCAATCATAGTCACTAGCCACCCCGAATTTATTTTTTGAATAACGGTATAGTTTATCCTCCTTAATAATAAAGTTAGGACACGATCTGGGGGTACTGACACATTTATCCCATAACCCTTTAAACCAAGTGTCCGTGTCAGGCACTTTAATTTCCAGCACCGGAACGCCACGAGATAAGGCATCTGGAACCACATTGTCCCTGCCCTTGCGGTGTTCAATAGTGAAGTTATAAGGTGATAACCGACAACCCCAACGAGCTAATCGACCAGAGGGATTGTTTAAATTAAAGAACCATTTTAAACTCGAGTGGTCGGTTATCACTTTAAATGCAGGACCGCCTTCTACATAAGGACGATAGTGTTCCACGGCGAAGACTACAGCGAGAGCCTCACGCTCCGTTGCTGAATAATTGCGTTCCGCCGGATTAAGCGAACGACTGCAGTAGGCTATTGGGTGCTCCTCCCCATTCATAACCTGAGTCAGAGTGCCCGCTATCCCAAAACTGGATGCGTCACAATGAATCTCAAAAGGTTGTGAGAAATCTGGACAAGCCAATACTGGAGCAGACACCAATGCCTCTTTCAAGGTTGAGAACGCGGTTTCTGTTTCAGCCGTCCACTCAAAAGGCGGCGCTTTTTTGCTTGTACTTGTTAGTGCGTTTAAAGGGGCTGCTATCGAGCTAAAGTTTTTAATAAAACGTCGATAGTATGAGGCCGTTCCAAGAAACATTTTCACTTCCTTACGAGTTGTAGGTGTTGGAAAGTCGACAATTGACTGAACTTTCGACGGATCAGTGTGTAAGCCATGCTCATCCACTTTGTAACCAAGATATTTTAGTTCTCGTCGAAAGAAACAGGACTTTGGTAAATTAATTGCCAAATTAGCCTGCTTTAGTTTGTCTAAAACTCGTTGAAGAAGCGAAATGTGCTCCTCGAAGGTTGATGAGCAAATAATGATGTCATCTAAATATACGAACACCTTATTATCAAACTCCGGGCCGAAAAGTCTGTCCATTAAACGCTGTTGGGTGGCGGGGGCTCCCGTCAACCCAAAGCACATAACTTTAAACTGGAACAAACCTCGACCGGGAACCGTGAACGCGGTTTTTTCTTTGGATGAAACGGAGTCCAATTCGATTTGCCAAAAAGCAGATTTCAAATCAATCGATGAAAGGTATCGCGCGTCCCGCAACTGGTCTAAGATGTGAGAGACGTAGGGTAGTGGATACGCATCCTGCTTGCTGACCGCATTCAGCTTTCGGCTGTCCAGGCAAAATCGCCATTCCCCATTAGGTTTAGGAGCCAGTAGAACCGGGTTATTCCACGCACTATTGCTAGGTTCCACCACTCCCATCTCCAACATCTCATCCAGCTGTCGGTTTAGTTCCTTGAGGCGTTCAGGTGATAAAGGATAATAACGCTGTTTAATAGGAGGAACATCTCCTGTGTCTATTTTATGACGCAGCAGATGGGTACGACCCAATCCTTTAGCCTCAAAGGAAACCTTTTTGAAATCTTTAATTAATAACTCCGCTTCATTCTTTTGTTCCGCTGTTAATTCGTCAAACGGCTGTAGGTGCCTAACCTCCGAGACACATGTATGACCTCTATTGTTTTGTATATATTTAAATGGTAATTTATTAAAAATTTTAGGTGCCAAATTAAAGGCTTTCCAAAAATCAACGCCAAAAATCAACGGCGTGGTAATGTCTGGAATAATATAGAATTTAATAACCTTAGTCACTCTCATGAGAGTCACTGGTAAGAATAAATAACCCTCCACGGATGCCCGCGAATCATTGGCAGTTATGATGCTGCCCAACTGTCTATCGGCGTGTAGAGTCGCACCAGCCCTTATGAATTGTTGGCCAACATCGGAACCCAACACTGAAATGCTAGAACCCGAGTCGAGTAAACCGTAATATTGCACATCATTTATAGAAACTGTTAAATGTGGACGACTATCGCCCGTGGTCTTATAGCGTACTGTTTCTACCCTTAGTGAATGAAAAAATAATTTTAAAAATTTTAAATAATTGTCCCAATCGGACTTATCAAAATTTTGGCTGTAGCTCCGTAAATTTAGTTTTTTGAAGTGCAGGTTGGACAGGACTGAGCATCCTTCTGCTTTTTACTGCACGTAGGGCACGATGGTGCACGTACGCCCTTCTTGCCGCAACGGTAACACACAATTGCTTTGGATTTGCATTGTGATAACGAGTGCCCCTTAACCCTACAACGAACACAGAACAACGAATTAGAATCATTTTGCACGACTTCAATCCTTTGTGAACCTTTCGGGGCTTTGTATGCCAAGTCTGCTGCAACAAAAGAAGACGTTGGTTTGGGCGGCTCATGGAATTGAGCCCTGCTATGAAAGCCTAGCTCCAGTTGTCTACACTTCTCTTTTAACTCGTCCAGCGTGTTGATAACCATTATTGACAATCCCAACGTGTATTCCGGTCTCATGTTGAACTTGATCCGTGCCAAACGATCGCGTTCTGGAACCCTATAAGATAGCCTATTGTAAAGATTCTCCATGACTGCTATAAATATACAAGACAGCTCAGTCGACCCTTGCGTTCTATTTGTTATTTCAGAAATGAGACGCATATCGTAATCAGGCGGAGCGAAAGCTGTGAGTAACTGCTGCTTCAGTTCCGCCCAATCAATAACCGACGCTTTAATTCCTCGGTACCACAATACAGCTCCGTCCGAGAAAAGATCTAGAGCAGATTGATGTAAGGAGGCTTCGCTAATACCTCTGGCCTCGCAAAGCTCCTCAAGACGCTCAATAAACGCTTTCACGCAACCCGTACCGTCAAATTTATGTCCTAGGGATTTAACCGTCTCTTTGTTGTAGGAAATGATGACGTCCTTCGTCTGCAAATTTGACTGTACGTTCGTTGTCTCCTCGGCGATGGTAAATGATTGATGGAAACTCACGTTAACCGAATCAATTTTAGACAAATAACCGCTTAGCTGTTTGTCAACGGCTGCATAATCGGTACTAAGTTCAGTTGTGGGAGTAATCCTACTGAAACGATGATACAGGTGGAAACCTAAAGCCTTAGCGCGGTTAAATTTTTTGAAATTGGACGGGTACCTGTCTAGTATTTCACCAATTTCTGACAGTTTGGCCCTAATTGCTTGTAATTCGGTTTCCGGATCTATATTTGTCTCCACGATATCGTCGGTACTTATCAACTTACTGAGATCCCTAATTTGTACTCGTAGTTCCCCTACTGTTGAAGCGGGTTTCGCGTCTCGGACCAGTACTTCATATATGAGTTCATCTTTGTGAAGTAAATTGAATTTAATGGGTCGCTCCATTTTGTAAAATTAATGATAATTTAAACTTAACTGAAGCATAAACTGGCTGTCACAATTTACAATATCGAGCAATATGCAAATATTATCTATAGTTAACGCAGTTACATAAATAGCAGTCTTATAGTTTAAGTTTATTTTATTTTTATAATACTAGGTTTTTGTATCCAAGGACAATAGTCCTGGTGTTATGTTAAGGGACACAGGTAAAATAAAATTGTAAAGTGTATAAAGCAGCAAGAAGTGTAAAAAGTAAATTATAGTGTATAAAACAGTACAAACATAAACATGAACACGTGAACAAAGGATTCCGCGCGACGGTTTTTTTTTTTTTTTAAATTAGAATAACTGGAAGGCTCTAGAAACAGTACTCTGGTTTGTAAGGTACAGCAAAGACGTAACCTCTATCTCCAACTAATACACACGTTGGTCGCCACTGTTTTATTGTTATTTTTGTTCCCCCTAGCGGTAAACTAACATAAGCCCAGAGGCCAGGTGGTTGGGTATTGAATTGAAAACAAACAAGAAACTATCTTCAATACAGTATAATTATAAAATTAATTCTTCACAACATAACACACGGTAGCCGATACGGGGCTACCGTCTTAAAAATGAGGTAGGCGACTACTGTGAAAGCCTACTTTTGCCAGCCAGCTTATAATTCAGCGGATAAAGCTTCGGTCGTGGGGAGTTGGAGATAAACCCAGTACTGTTCCTTTTAAAAGTTCTAATTTAATATTATTAATTTGAATATTATTGTTTAACCTTCCAGTTATTATGTATGTTAATATTTATTAAATGGGCGCCAGGGACTTTGAAGAGTCCCGGATCCTGGAGCCGACGAAGGTGTCCAATATTCGTCTGGATGAACGAGGATTGTCGAACCCAAGATCCTCTATTTCAATTTAGTTGTCAGACCGGTTTCCACTACAGAAAACCGGACTGCGGTAAACAATAGGTTCCTACTGAAACCTTATTATAATAGAAAAGTAATAAGGTATAAAAAAAAAAACCGTCCCGCCTGCGCTTTCGCTAGACGGGGTCTGCCAGCCGCACAGTCGTCTCCACAAGAGGCTTCGAGTTGCCTCGAGGAACGGGTCTCGCGTCCAGGTCCCAGACTCTTCTCTAGATCCTGGCGGCGAGACGAATCTCTCGAGGTGCCTCTCCTGGAATTGACAATACGGGGACCTAATAATATAAGGGAAGCAAATTAACCTTCCGGGAGGTGACTGAGCTTGGAAATCTAAAAGGCTAATACATTAGCCGGTTAACTTGGCCTTGTTTCAAATACAACATAAGGAGTTACGACTTCTGTTTGCCTGATCCTGAGCGGTGGGACAAGAGTAATGAGGATTACCCATGTGGCATCCATCAACTTCACAACAAGGACTTGTTGCGTATCCCTGAACAAGAATCTAATCCATTGTTAACACTGAGGAATATCCCATGAAATATCTAAGGCAAATAGTCAGCAGGTGAAGTACTCACGGTTGGCTTAGGGAAAAAGCACTTGACTGTAAGATCCTCGACTGGCTGGAAAATAGTCTGCGTATGCGCAATTTGGAATCCTGTAATAAATATCCATGGATCACTAGAATATCCTTTTAACAACCAGGGAAGGGCTCACAGACCACTTCTAGGCACTATTACCACCAAATCCTTACCTTTTAAAACATGGAATTAGTTTTCCAGTATCACTCAAGCATGTTCAAGGGCAAATAGACGCCACCACTCTTTAATAATCCTGTCACGGATTACAAACCGGAAATAGACAGACTATTTCTAAAATCTCCCATATTTCGGGTAAAATGATTATAAGATAAATACTACACCAAGATAATAAATTCTTGAAAATCACTAACAACATTCCAACGTGACGTTTAAACTCTGAAACAATAAGAATCTTCATGATCTAGACCAACAAACAATTTATTCATAAATCCCAATTCTAAAACTTGTCTTGATCGGGGTAATTATTCCGAAATATTAATTTGGGTAATTAACAACGTACAACCTGGCTACATTATGTCAAAGATAAATCACAGATTAAAAATGGATTTATTTGACACCGAAGTTTCTAGAAGAAAAGTCTATATTGTAAAAACTATTTCATTTCCGCTTTCGGTTATTTATTTTATTATTAAGTTTTACTGAAAGCTGAAAATTATTAAGGATTGTTCCATACGATTTATTTCGATGGTTGGCAATCAATAAGTTCAATTATCGATTTAACTACAACTGTGAACCGGCGACCATCAGATGTCGTTTCTAAACGACAGAATCTGACGTTCGACAGGATGACAGTTGGAATGTAAACATTATATTTATTGTTCTAATTAATTGTGAAAACCTGTTATCAGGGTTTAGAAAATTGATTTAATGTTAGAAAGTGTTTACTAAAGAGTCCAGTGACGAAATATAGTTGAAGGAATGAGTCCTTCCATCAAGTGCAGACCAAAGTTACTTGCACACTACAATGAAATAAATTACTCAGAAACCTCATAAGGTACTACTAATGTTTTCAGGTAAATGCTACTTTACTTATTAGTAATGCAGCTGTGTAATACCAACCCTTGGTAGGTACTCAAATTTACAACGTAACAATGTAATTTAAGTAATGACTTTTGGAATCAACACGTAGCACTATTTTTAAGATCTTTATCTAGGGAGGCAAATTGTATCTCCTTAATACAGATTGCTCTGCTACCTAGCCAGGAGAACAGTAGTTCACCCCTACAGATATTTGTTAGTTTTACTACTACGCTTACATAATTACTAATCTCTAATATGTACGTACTACAAATACCCTAAGTAATAAATAAATATTAATATTATATTAATTCGAGTTCTTTTATAACTTTCAGGATTATCAGGTAATTAAAAAAAATGTGTGATATTGTACTGTAATGTTCAAATTAAAAAATATTTATTAGCCAGAATGTAGGTTAACAACGAATGATTTTAAAACTATAATGGTCCATTTACATTCCACCATAACTTATGGTGTGCCAATATTTAATTTTGTCTTGTACAATGCTATTATTTTAAATAAATAAAAAAAAAGACAGCAACAACAAATAAGACCTTATGCATTATAAGGCTGGTACAGACTGCGACGATATTGGGGGTGTGACATGCATATTGCTGCCAGTCGCGTCGCGCCAGCGGTATCGCGCTAGTCTGCACGAGCCTTTAGGCGAGTCGAAGTTCCTTCCGAAATACCTATGACATGTCACATTATTTATCTGGTGTTTCGTATAATTTTCAGCTCGTAAGTAATTAAATAAGTGTGAAATATATTTACAACAGTAAACGACAATATAAAATTTATAAAAAAAAAATGTTTGTCTGTAAAGATAGTTTACGGACGAGAGAGAGATGCATCACAAGCCGAACGCTTAGGCCTCTCTATCGCTAGTTCCACGCTCTCGCTTGCACGCTCGGCTCAGGCGGAACGTGCCACTTTTCGTGCGTGCAGCCAGCGTTCATCGATTTATAAGACGTTATCACGTCAAAAAAACACAATCACAATAATTAGAGCAGTGAGAAAGATTTATAAAGACGTAAAACACGTTTAATATTGTAAAGTACACTTATTTTGTTTTTGTTTTCATTGTTCCAATGTTAATTCAATATTTTTTATATGTTTTCAGGGAGTAAGTAAAAATACTTATATTAATAAACTGTATATAAAGTCACTTTTGTCTCCGTCCGAGTGATCGCTTAGTTCCTTTAAACTGCACAATGGATATTTTTTTCACAAGAATTAAGAAAATTCTGCAAATTTTGTGTCTATAATATATTCATAATAAGCTTATTAAGTAATAAAAATCTATATTTCGATTCATAAAAACTGTACAAAGCAGAGGTCGCTAGTCTAGTACGTTATAAAAGTAGTGTCAGGATTTCTAATGCCAAACAGTTTTTGTTTTTAATATTTATATCCGATTTTTCTTAATAATTCCAGGGCGTAAGTAACAATTAGCAATTAAATAAGTATAAGATGAATTTTCAATATATTTGACTTACGATCATAAAATGTTATGTCAATAAAAACAGTAATGCCCGTTTTTTCTGACACTAATTGAAACTTAAATAAAATGCCTCAATATTATTGCACAGTTCGATTTCCAACGCTTGGTTACGCGGCGAGAATTGAAAATCCAGCAGTGTGCACAGGACATTATATAATTATTATGTTTCATTGGAGGAAGGCTTCTGTCTAGCTAGAAATGTTGGCATAATTTCGTTACCAAATAGGTATTAATTATATGAAAGTTGACTGGTTCCGAGACTCCTCCATGCTTCGGAAAGAACGTTAACCCAAATTCAAAATCAAAAGTCATTTATTCAAACTAGGCTGAGAATCAGCACTTTTCGAACGTCAAAATTACATAAGACTGTCCCCCAAAACGCCCACCCTTCATCACTTCCTAGTGCTTTAGCTGGGAAGACGAAGTGGCGCGATAAACTCCCCAGCAGCATAGCTGTCTGTTCAGTTAGAGAAAAAAAAAAACGGATTCTATACAACAGTATGCAAAAAAACTTACATTACGTGCAACACAAAACATTAAATTTGGCCGTTGGTCCCGGCTGTGATTCGTATATCTTTGACAGTCGTTATGTGAAGACAGAAGCTCAAATGTCTAATAATCAGTCTTGCTAAGGGGTATCGTATTATACAAATACAGTAACTGGGTGTGGGAGCCAGATAGGCAGTCGCTCCATGTAAAATACTGATATTCAGCTGCGTCCGGTTAGACTGGCAGCTGACCCCAACAAAGTTGGGAAAAGGTTAAGCAGATGATGATAATGATAAAAGTAGGACGATAATAAGTACTAACTAATTTTGGAAGTCACAATGTTAATCCAATTTCTCTTAACATTTTCAGCCCGTAAGTACTTGAATAAGTGTGGGAGATATATTTGGCAAAATGTTGATAGATGATTATTTGAACATTTTAAGTACAGCAGTAACTTCTATTTATTCGATGTAAAATATTAACTTTGTCACACTTATTTCTTTCAGAATGTAAGTACCAATAAAAAATCCTACTAATATTATAAATGCGAAAGTTTGTAAGGATGGATGGATGGATGGATGGATGTTTGTTACTCTTTCACGCAAAAAGTACTGAACGGATTTGGATGAAATTTGGCACACAGATAGTTTATAACCAGGAATAACACATAGGATACTTTTTATCCCGATATATGGGCTTGTGGCTAAATAATAGCAGTCGCACGGGACAATCGATCAGGTTAAGCTACGCTTGCCGCGGTCGGTCCGTGGATGGGTGACCATCTTTACATACCAAGACCCCTCCGTGCCTCGGAAAGCACGTTAAGCCGTTGGTCCCGGCTGCCATTCGTGGATCTTTGACAGTCGTTACGGGTCGTCAGAAGCCCAACAGTCTGACAACCAGTCTTACCAAGGGGTATCGTGTTACCCAGTAACTGGGTTGTGGAGGTCAGATAGGCCGTCGCTCCATGTTCAGTACTGGTATTCAGCTGACTGGAAGCCGACCCCAACGTAGTTGGGAAAAGACTCATCATCTGCTTGATGATGATGATACCCACGGAGTCAAAACCTATGCGGGTGAAACCGCGGAGCGCATCTAGTATTAAAATGTCAGATGCGTTTGCAAAAAAGTTGAAGTATGATCATGAAATTACGGCAAAGGTTGACGCACATTTGGGCAGGCCGCACCGCAACGGAAAAATCCATTTACATCACTTTCGTATCGCTACTAAAGCCGGACCGCAATGCGCTTTTGTATCGGAATGCGATGCGATGCAGCCTGATGTGGCTGTTATATGAGCTTACCTCAACAATAGGTGTGTTGTTATGGAAGAAGGTTTCTATTTAGGCACAACTGGCATAATTGCGTCAGCAATATTGTAATTTGTATAAAGATAAGACCCGTTGTCTTAAAGTAAAGCAATCGTCTCTCGAATACACCTTCGCTGCGTCAGTCGTGGCGATTCTTTGTTTGGCGAACCCAATCGCATCGTGGCGACGAAGGGCGCATTAGGTTGTTCCGACCAAATGATCGCCAAGGTTGAATGGTCACTTTCTATTAGGACAAGGCCGGGCAGTACACGATGCTAATCTGATTTTTCTTGTCATTTTCAGCCCGTAAGTAATTAAATAAGTGTGAGATATATTTGCTAAAATGTTGATAGATGACTACAGTCTATCTTGGAGGCGAACAGGAACATTTTGTCTGTATTTGAAATGTTAAAATGGATTTAAAAATAATAGTTGTATTCAATATAACTTGAGAACAGCTTCCTTTAGAAAATAGGAATCGGATGTTTATTTTCAGCCAGTCTATCCATCGTAAAAAAGTAGTTTGTAATCTAATTTCCAACAAAATATATGGGAAAAGTTTTTTTGCGATTTCTGACTTTTCTCGTTTGATTACTTTTCTGAAACAGGATCAATTGGCATCAGAAAAGGTTTTTGTAGAAACTGCCCATTTTCATGCTGGCTGCTGTTAATGATAGTCTCCTAAAACCATTTTATTGTAACAATGGTTAAGGTTATATTTGTATACACCCGTTATCTAAAAATTTTAGGAAGAAAAAATCTATATTTTTTTTTTACAAAATTGTTCGAAAAGATGCACATACATTTCGGCTTGGCTTTCGCTGTTTAGTTTAATATTAATCTGGTAATTTTTTATAGTAACAAAAGTTACTCATGGCTAAATAATAATAAAAGCCGCACGGGCCGCTCGAAGGTTAAACTATGGTTGCCACGGTCGGTCCGTGGATGGGTAACCATCTATTACATATCGAGACCACTCCGTGCCTTTGAAAACACGTTAAGCTAATGGTCCTGGCGCGTAGTCAGAATGTTAAAAGTCTGACAATCAGTCTTACCAAGGGCTATCGTGTTACCCACTGTAACTGGGTTCATAGACTAATATAAATAAATGAGATAGACTGGCAACTCAACGTCTGACATAATAGGAATACGATCAGCGCCACGACAAGCCATGGAACTAAAATATCTATATATCTATAGATACACGTAGGCATAGCTGTACCTATACATTGATAGGTACATGTACTCATATATATAAGAATAGCTACGTATGAATTGCCGCTAAGTTTCAATTTTGTTTATTAGATACTTTCAAATGTGTATTTGAAAGTATACTTATGACGTTCACAAAAGTAAGTATAGGTACAATAAACAAAAGTGTAATGACAATTCATACACAGTACATGCATATTGTCTACAAAATTCGTAGATTAAAATCTGGAAATGAAAGAAAGAAATAAAACACGTAATATAGGAAGAACGTAATAAGAAAATTATTTCGGTTTGCCTCGTTTGTTTCCTGCATTCCGTTTTATTACAATGCTCTGGAACTTGTATTAAGATGCGGTCAGTCTCACATTTACAAAGTTATAGCACACAGGAAGACAACAAACGTATCTCGGCATTGTGTAAAATGTAAAAAAAATACAACATGTTAAATAGTCCAAATTCCTTAAGCCGCCTATCTAAATGTGTCTGACACAAATACTTTCACAAAGGCACAGTCAATGCAGGAATTTTGGTGTTTCTTAATATATGGATTCCTCCATATATCAAGAAACATCAAAGCTCAACTCGACGTAAATAACAAAAAACACAAACATTTTCGGCGTTATTACAAAACAAGAATTACTTTTAGACATGGTTTAATCCATCGAGCCAGTTTTTGTAATAAGTACGTTACTATGGTTGAAATACAGTTCTTTATACAAAACTGACTAATTAGTCCGGTACTAATTTGACAGTTTTGCATTAAGAACTTTAACGTAGATGGAATAAAGTTCGAAATTCAAAAATGGCTCAATAGTTTAAACCTGGGTCTAAAGATAATCCTTGTTTTGTAATAAGACGGTACAAGTTTGCGCATGAGCATGTAGCGCAAAAAAATCTTGTGACGTTTATGTTTTATAAACAGGTTACAGGTTGCTAACATTTTGTGTCAACTGCAAACCAACGTAACATATTTTAGACTGTTAATAGTTTTAGTCTAATTAGGATATTATATTTTTAATTAGGTCTATGTAGAAATGTATGTAGGTATATATCATTTTACGTCACATTAATCACGTAAATAAATGGCAACATCGACCAAAGTTTCTTTGGCTTGGCAGAAAAAGTTTATGATCATCTTTTGTTCGTGCTTCGCCAGGGCATGATTGGGTTGTGGAGGTTAGATAGGCAGTCGCTCTATGTAAAATACTGGTATTCAGCTGCATCCGGTAAGACTGGTTGCCAACCTCAACATAGTTAAAGAAAGGAAAAGGAAAGGGCTCGGCAGATTGAGGTACTTATTCAAAAATTGACAGTGACAGTAGTTATGTTATGTTTCATTAAAGAAAGGTCCTCTACAAAGCTAGGGCTTGCATAAATAGTTTGTATGAAACTTAGACGGTACTTATTGCTTTTGCGTGTCCCATTATCAAAAGGAAAAAAAAACAAATATAACTCATACTTATTTAAACCTAAATAAGTGTGAGATATATAATCACAATAATAATAAAAAAAAAACAATTAAAGTTCAAACAGAGTGGAAGGACCGTGGTTTGAAATCGTAAAACACGTTCTATAATTGTCCTTTTAATTAGCCGCAGTAAAACGACACATCTTACTGTCATTTCGTCAATAACTTATTTAAGTTTATTAAAAGTGTTTTAAAACACTTTTAACGTAATATCAATAGGAAATGTCATTAAACTGCAGCTAATTCAAAATCCGACTATAGGTAGCTAAAACTACTAATTGAACATATCGCACCTTTAGGACGAAAACGACGTAACACAAAAAAACAACATTTGGGGAATTAGCAAAACAAGTTTTAAAATTTTGACACCTCCGCAATCTTTCGTCTATTGTTTCGTGATTATTTAAGTCAGTGGCAATGTTTGTGCTGCAAATTATAAAAAAGTCATTCAGCTATTATTGTATCATAAAAAACATAATTATTAAACAGAATAATATAGAAAAAAAGGTTATTTATTTTATCAGTCATTTTTGGACCGAGAAAAGTGATATAAATTTGACGGTTTAGGAGTTGAGTCTTTTTTCGGCCGAAAAAAATGTCTTAAATGTGAAAGTTTAAAGAGTTACGCCTTTTTTGTTTTTAGAACAGTTTCTAATTTTTTGACGTTTTCCGACTTAAGTCTGTTTTTTCCTAATATCTAGCACATTATGCATAGCAAATTGGAAAATGCGTCATAGGAGCAGAAAAAAATAAAATAAAATGAGATTTTTTAATGGCAATGTTTGAATTTAAAAATAAACGAAATTGGTCTTAATGGTTATGTTAAGCATAATCCTTTGAGAGTAACATAAAAAATCTAAATTAACACTTATAATAATTAACTGAGATCTTTGTTCATTAGGAACTCTTCTTAGCAAACATAATAAAAATTTGTTAAAACAAATTCTAATACGATATTCTTCTTCTTTTTATTTTCACTTAATTTTATTTTATTTATGTAAACTTTCGGAATTGAGACGTCTTCAAGGTTAGGCATTCGTTTTCGTTTATTTCTCATGTTAACACGCTTTAAATTTTCTTGGGTGTAAGATATTTTAAAGAAAAACACAAAAGGTTCGTCTTTCAAGAATCTCAATACCTTAATATCGTTCCAAGACACCTGATTGCGCTCATCGTCTTCATTAAAATTATAACCCCACCGATCTTGTAGAGACTTCAAATCAATAAAGAAGTCATAATTTAACTCCTGGACCTTAAAAGGCTTTCCAGACTTCTTGGCACTTTTGATCAGGGCAACATATTGATGAGAAGTGTAAATTGGTCCAGATTTTAGGTTTTTTTAACTTCCTTTTCAATTAGGCTGTGTACGTTGTCACCCTCGTTCTGTGTGTGTCCACGAATAAGAAATTTGTGAGTTATACTCATTATATTTGGAAAGTTGGACACAATATACGAGTACAGACATGCAATGAACCTGTTTTTATTTTGCCCACAGCAATTATCTGGATAGAAAATTATATTCAGTGGTTTATCAGGATATTTACCACAGATATTTTTTAAATACTCAAATATGCACGATCCTATTTCGTTTGCCCCCCTTTTTCCTTGTTTTTCATCCCAAAAGTAATTATATACATCCCCATAGGCGCCTACAGTTTCTTCTTCAATTCTATCTTCTCCGTCGTTCCCTTCAACTTCCTGTCCTCTTTTTTGGTTTTTATTTGTTTTTTTCTCGGATTTCTGAGCCAGCTCAGCCATAGTAAAATTTAGGCAGTTGAGTTTTGATATGTAATAAAAAGAACTCGAGTCTCCCAAAGGGCATTGCATGACTGCTTGCAAATCATATAGGGTACATATATTTCCTTTACCAATGTTTCTGCGGTCGTTCTTCTTTTCAAAGCGACAAAGGTCTCTTTTAAGTGGATAAGCGACAAAGGTCTCTTTTAAGTGGATATCGAATTTTTCCTTCAGCTTTGCTTTGTGATCTACAGATGCCATTTCGTACTCCAATACATAGATCACATCGATCTTTTTTAGGCTGAAAGAATCCCAAGTTGAAATTGTTATTAGAAATTTGATTGTATAGCCAATAGTCTACCCTGGGTTTAATTTGATCTCTTACTTCTGAGAAGTCTCTCCAAAGATCTTTTACGGTCCTGCCTCCTTCAATGAACTCCCTAGATGTAGAGGCCCTTAGGTAGTGTGATTCTATCCTTGGGATTGAATTGATATGGTTTTCAATGTCTTTTATAATGGTCTCGTCAATTCTCTTTCTATTACTGTGCTTTCTTCTTCGATCTTCAGCTATGAATCCGTTTTCATTGGTTTTTTTCTTTTGTAGTTCTTATCTGTCTTTCTGTTATATCTAAAGTGTTTATCAAAAACGTTTTGAAAACTCGAATTTTCTGATTGTTAACAGTGAAGAAAAACGCATTATTTGGTGCTCTGGGCTTTTCAGCATTCGTGTATTTGTACTTAGGTTTGACTTCCATCATACAAGACCTGATGAAGGATCTTTTAAGTTCCATGCTTGCAAGGTTCCAATACGATTCAAAAATCGCAGCCCTTTGGACTTCATTAATTTGGTCAGGACATTTTAATCGACATGGAGCGCATGGGTTTTTCATACAACGGGCTGGAACTTCTTTTCTAGACTTCCATAAGAATTGTAAGATTTTCCAGTGTTGCGCAATAGCTTACTTATATTTTGCTTCCATGATGCGGGATTACGCTGCCTTTTTCTTGACTTTCTTTGAGTCCTGTTCGATTAATTGGCGTTAATTATCTCAGGTTGTTGTATGTCATGTTGGGGTGCTTCAGGTTGTGAAATGGAGTCTGCCGAAGAAGATGACAAACTTCTAAGACGCGTTGAAATTTCGATGGGGTCTTGAAACGTGGGGTCACTATCACTTAAATCAGGGTCACTTTCAGGAGCATTAATAGGTGATATACAATAATTCGATTTCGGGATAGCTCTACCACTTCTTGTAGCTAATTGTCTGGTACTCGCGACATCCGCATTAATATGAGAAGTACGCACGTTAGATTTCACATTTTGTGCGTTACTCGAAGAAGATGAACCGGAACTTGAGGAGCTAGAACTTGAGGAGCTGGAACTTGAGGAGCTGGAACTTGAACGAGATGAACTTGAATAAGATGAAGAAGATACTCTTTTTTCCTGAATTGGTCTTCTGGTGAGTGTGTCTCGATTAAGAATTGACTCATTGTCGGAAGTATCATTCCGCTGCTGAAAAAAGAACCAAACCGCTAGATAAGTAAAGTAGATTATAATTATATTATAGTAAGGTATAGAGACATTTTTACTTACCGTTTCTATGGACTGGCTGAAGTTAAAAATGTCGCTGCTATTTACACGCGTCGTTGTACACTCTGGGGAGTTTTCAATGAATGATGAGGAATTAGAAGATAAGTTCTGTACCACATCAATGCTGATTGAAGATTTCTGAAATCATAAAATCGATTATAGTTTTCTTTTGTATGATGTGCTAGATAGTTATTGATATATTATTTTACTTACAAGTTCACTCGGATAATTGACAGCAATATTGCCGCTGTCTGTCATTTTAATTAGTAATTCTTCAGTAGCTGCGGAATTTGGATTGAAGTTTTCTTTTTGGTTTTTCATTTTAGCAGCCGGCGATTCCTGGCAGAAGATAAAATGATAATATTATTAACATTAGTGAGAAGTTAGACTAAAGTGGCTACGGTCAACTGTAGCACATCAGTGGTAACACTGTTAGACTACGAAAATTGCTCTTATTATAACAAAATAATGGCGCTTTCAAGGTCAAACTGTTTCCACTGACACGCAGCCGTCTGTACCAAACAAACTAAAATTATTGCTTACCTAGTCAAGCTTATCGATGACATAAAAATTGTTACTCTAGAGTAACAATTTTTCTCTCAATTTTCTCAATTTTACAAAAGAAAAGACTGAGCTCAGTCTTTTCTTTTGTAAAATTGAGAATAACTGTGGAATTCAGAGACAAATTCTCTTTCATTTTGCTATCCAGCTGTTCCTGACGAAAGATAAACACAGTGATGGTTAAAATGTTTAAAATAAATAAAAACTTCACTGTGTAATGTGCACAGTATAAATTTGTATATTATGTACATGACATTTTCATACTTCGGGTTCGTTTCCTTTTTTATTTTTCACATTTTTTAATGCATTGGCCATTATAATGTCCTTCCTTCTTTTCATTGTATAATCTTGTAAATGACTTTTTATTTTAAAACTTGCTGGCTCAGTAATTGTGTAGTGACACATTAACCAATGCGTCTCCTTTTTTATGTAGAAATAAATAAATAAATGGCCTAATAATTAATGAGCCACAAACGATAATACTTTGATAAATAAAAAAACGACTTGATTTTTAAGAGGTCAAATTTAGTCCCAAAACATCCATCGTTATTTACTATTAACACGACACAAACTTAAATCTGTCATTGGAATTATAAGTGTCTTGAATATTAAAATGCCACAAACCTGAATAAGTCACTAATATTATCTTACAAATCGGAAGAAAACAATCACAAAGCTAAATAGGTCGTTTCCATACTAAAAATCGAAAGAGAACTTACCAATTGTTTCGGAATGAAAACGACGTAATAAGCTTTGGGTCACTACCCGGCTGAACGCGCGACGTCCTGCACTTAGCGATGCGAACACAATACTAACTGCGTCGTTTCCCTCCGACTCAGACCCGCATGTCGCCGCGTAAGAAAATGACCGTTAGAACAGTTTCGTCCTGTTCCCGCTCGAATATGGCTATGTTTGAACTATTGTTAGATTGAGAATTTCGTTTTGAGTCATTTTATGACGATAAGTCAATTTTCGTTTTTTTTTAATTGTGTCGTTTTCGTTCTAAAGGTGCGATATTGCCTAAACGTTGGAAGGAGCTAAATAAAAAGGCATTCAAGCGTCAATTAAAAAGGTTTCTTTCGCAAAAACCATATTATAGTGTCTCCGAATTTATAGCCGAAAAAGCTTTTTGTTGACTGAATAATTTGATATTTTTTCTGACACTAATATTATATCTATATGAATAATAAAACTTATATTTATGTTATAATGTCAATATTCCCTTATTGACATTATAACATAAATATAAGTTTTAATTTATAAAGTTTCTAAATTATAACTTTGTAAGTAAGCCTGTTCTAGGTAAATTTTCGATTTTTCTTTTTGTTAATTATTTTCAATGTTATGGAAATATTTGTACTTACGGCTAAACATGATAAGACTCTAAACGACGTATGATCTTGCTTGTATGTGAACAATGATTAATCTATTGACCGCCACGTCAAAAAAGCAAAGACGTGCCCTCGACGCCAAGCTACGAATTATTCCTTAAAACCTGTCACGTAGTCGTGCCGTGGCGTGCTGGGCACAATTTACTCTGTCATCTATACATGACTGTGGCAGTTAAAAGGTTAAACAAATAAAGAAATCTTATTTTATCTTATCTTATATAAAAGTCAGTTTTTTTTGTACAAATTACTATAGAACACCCAAACCGTCATATTTTTCATTGTTTCAATGTTAATAAGTTTTTTTTGTTTTTCAGCAAGTAAGTCACAATCTTTATACTAAAGTAATGTCCGTGTGACCGCTTTGTTCGTTTAAATGATACACTCGATTTTAATGCAGATTTCACTATTTAGAAAATTTCGGAAGTTTCATGTATATATTCATATTAAACTCAAATGTAATATAAAGAACTTACTGCCTCGTTAAGTAGTCTCTAGTAATCGTAAGCGCTACTGCCGAGCTAGCGGTCCTGGGTTTGATTCCCAAGTCAGGCAAAGTGCTATTGGGCCTTTTCCACCAGGATTTTCTCAGTAACAGCCCGGAGTTTGGATTAGCGCCCGGTTGATGGCCCCTATTACATGAGACGTAACCTAACTGGTGAAATGTAGGTTTACTACAGTACACCTCTGCCCAGCCCTTCGGGGAATACAGGTGTTATGTTATGCAATGAAAACAGGTTCTAGAAATAGTAAAACACTTGTTAATAATTTAAGTATACCGATTACTATTCAGCCGTTAAGGCGTCATTGGTGCCGATTCCCTTGTTCACAAACTAAACTGAACTTAAGTTCAGTGCATCTTATTCTATTTATGTCATTAAGAAAAGGACAGAAGATAAATTTTAATTTAGTCCTGTCAAATTAATCAGCGCTTGACGAAAATTGACATAATTTTAGTAGGCAAGTTTTTAATCATGTCTAAACTTGTATGGAGTAGTGACAGGCGCTGATTAATTTGACAGGACCAAACTAAAATTTATCTACTGTTATCTTCTTAATAAAATACAAAGAAAAACATGCACTGAACTTAAATTTGGTTTAGTTTGTGAATTAGGTAATCGGGTACCAGAGGGTACCATTGATTTTTGAAAACCTGAACTGGCAAACGTTCAGTCTTGTTATTAATAAAAATCAAAATAACATTGCTAGCGAACAAAAGTATTTTGTTACTAATACAAACTATAGAAGACATAAGTACATAAATTGTTCACTAGTTGGTAGCACAAATCGTATTTAAATACAGGGTATAAAACCGGCAAAGTGCGTGTTGGACCACGAACTTGGGAAGTTGGGATGAATTTATTCCAAAAACAAACTTAACATTGTAGTTGCAAAATATGTTCTCCCATACATCGATATATGCCACGGTCAATTCTCCAACTGCAAAATTTTGGTCGACTATTACTCATTAACTTGTGAAGCCCACTCAGCCGTGAATAGTTTTGCTTTTAATTTCATTATATGTGCTACCGCCATGAATTTTTTCACATCTCCATAAATTACCATTTAGCTGGCAGAGGGGGGAAGACACTTGACTCTAACGAAATCAGCACTTTAATGCTTAATATTACGCAAGTGGATCCTTGAATCTAAAACTGGTGTTCAGAACCACAATATTTTAAACGGCCTATCCAACGATAACACATACCATGGGGTAGACGAGAAAAAAAAATATCATCTCCACACTACGTGCAAGGGACGTAATTTTTTTGTTAAAAAAAAAATATTTTGTTTTAGCGCTTTGTCGGCGTGATTAATATGTTTATGTATGCCAAATTACAGCTTTCTAGTACAAAGCGTCTCTATGCTACAGTGGGGACAGACTGACAGACAGACGGACGTGGCGAAACTATAAAGGTTCCTTGTTTACTACGAAACTGTAAGAAAATAAATTATTTAAAAAACAAAAAACCCGACTGCAAAAACACAACTGAAAAACCCGACTGCAAAAACACAACTGAAAAGGGAAAAACAAGCATTATAATCTATATAATTTTGGTATCGCAGGCTTGACACCATATTTTAGGTTATTCGACTGTCCCGCCTGCAAGACAAAAATTATATAGATTATAATGCTTGTTTTTCCCTTTTCAGTTGTGTTTTTGCAGTCGGGTTTTTTGTTTTTTAAATAATTTATTTTATTTCAAGCTTTTTAGTTTTATTAACATATATATTTGAAAATTACTCATTACTAGCTTTTATTTTATACCAATATTGTTACAGTTAATTTAAAAAAAAAAACCCTTCCCCTCCTTTTTTGTATTTGCAGATGCAATTTATAAATATTATATAGCCTATGTCACTCCAACAATTAAGACGAATCTAAAGACATCTCATATGTTAAAATCCATCAAGCCGTTTAGGCTACAGAGCGTGCCAAAGAAATAGACATACATACATACATACATACTCTCGAAAAAGATTACCCTCCTGAGGCAGTCGGGTAAAAAGCCCCTTCACGAAGCCGACATCTACGTATTCTGTACATCAAACTCACTATCTTTGTACAAAAATAAAGGTGCATACAATGGTACCGGGATCAAGGGCTATTGAAAGTTGAATACATAATCAGCCTATAATGTTCCCAATGCTGGGACACAGGCCTCCTCTCTGTGAGAGGGAGTGGGCCTTAACCAACATGCAGTTAAAGTTAAATAATAATTAAGTTAAATAATAGTTAAATAATAAATAATAATTTAATACAAGTTAAATAATAATTTTTAAAACAGCTTTTCCTAAAACATTGGCAAAAATTTGGAACTTTGAACTTCAATATCTCCGTATATAGAAGCCTTCCAGGTATGGAACCGCACAAAAAAAAAGATCATAATAACGGGAAGTACCTACATACATGTGACTCTCGGCTTCGTTGATCATTTTACGAAATTGTTCACATAAATTATGTCTACTTGGCTTTCGTTATTTAATTTAATATTATTCTGATTCTTTTTAACTGATTTCTTTTTGTATTTTCAGGATGTAAGTATCAAAAAGTCTCGTAGGTCTAGTGGTCGCAAGCGCTAGTGCTGAGCATGAGGTCCTCGTTTCGATTCCCGGGTCGGGCTAAGTGTTATTGGGTTTTTCTATCTGGAATTTATCAGTAGTAGCCCGGAGTCTGGATTGATGCCCGGTCAAAGGCAATAGGCTCGCCCCCTATTACACGGAATTTAAACATAACTGGCGAAATGTGTGTTTACTACAGTACACCTCTGCCCAACCCTTCGGGGATTACAGGCGTTATGTTATGGAATGAAAACAGGTTCTAGAAATAGTAAAACACTTGTTAATAATCTAAGTATACCCATTACTATTCAGCCGTTAAGGCGTCATTGTTGCCGATTCCCTTGTTCACAAACTAAACTAAACTTAAGTTCAGTGCATCTTATTCTATTTATTTCATTAAGAAAAGGACAGAAGATAAATTTTAGTTTAGTCCTGTCAAATTAATTAGCGCTTGACGAAAATTGACGTAATTTTAATAGACAATTTTTCAATCGCGTCTAAACTTGTATGGAGTAGTGACAGGCGCTGATTATTTTGACAGGACTAAACTAAAATTTATCTTCTGACCTCTTCTTAATGAAATACAAAGAAAAAGATTTGTGAACCAGGGAATCGGGGACCATAGGGTACCATTGATTGTTGAAAATCTGAACTGGCAAACGATCAGACGTAAAATTAATAAAAATCAAAATAACGTTGCTAGCGAACAAAAGTATTTTGTAATAATTAATATTAATCTAAAAATTATTTAATATTATTCTGATTCTTTTTAACTGATTTCTCTTTGTATTTTCAGGATGTAAGTACCAAAAAGTCTCGTAGGTCTAGTGGTCGCAAGCGCTAGTGCTGAGCATGAGGTCCTCGTTTCGATTCCCGGGTCGGGCTAAGTGTTATTGGGTTTTTCTATCTGGAATTTCTCAGTAGTAGCCCGGAGTCTGGATTGATGCCCGGTCAAAGGCATAGGCTCGCCCCCTATTACATGGAATTTAAACATAACTGCCGAAATGTGAGTGTACTACAGGTACACCTCTGCCCTACCCTTCGGGGAAATAAGGCGTGATGTTGTTATGTTATGTTAAATGTTAATAAGATTTTTTTTCGTATTTTCAGGCAGTAAGTCATAATCTCTTTACTTAAAAAAAAAAACTTTAAATTAAGGCCACTCTTCGTGTCTGTCTGTGTGACCGCTTTGTTCGTTTAAACTTACACTCGATTTTAATGCAGTTTTCACTATTTAGAAAAATTCGGAAGGTTTATGTGTATATTCGTATTAAATTTAAATATAATAAATAACTTACTGCCTCGTTGGTCTAGTGGTCCCAAGCGTTGCAGGTGGCGCATCAGTCGCGAGCGCAACCCCAGTCAGGGTACCAGCGGATCCCTTGGTTGTGTTACAAATGTACACTTGCCTAGGAGCAGGGGGTGAACCTAGGTGTACTGAATACATCCCCCACACTCCTGAGATTAAATATGATAAAAATAATAATAAAAAACAACACAACACAGAGACAAGAGGTCCTCCTCTTGTCTCTGTGTTGTGTTGTTTTATATTATTATTTTTTCCATATTTGTGATGCAGAGTCGGAGTCCAATGCTGTATCGTGCGCAAGGGGCTCAGTTCGGAGCGTGAAGTGGTGAATGGGAGTAAACGAGAGTTCATACGAACTTCAAAGCGCCCCAACACGGGGTCGTCCTCCGACGAGGCAGTCGGGCGGAGGAAGACAATCCACTCCAACCGGCGGGGTGGGGCCCTAGGAGTAAAGGGGCGGACAGAGAGCCCTCCACCAGGAAGGCCGACAAGCCGAGTCGAGCCAGCCCAGCGAGCCGAGAGGTAGAGAGAGGTTTCTGGTGGTGGGTCCGATGCCGCTGGTGGCTTCAATTCGAAGCGTGCGGCCGGGTTTGTGGAGGTCGTGCTGGCCGCGATCAAGGGTGTGGCCGTGAAGAAGCTCAAGTCCTCTAAGATCCAGGCCATATCCGTGGCCACGTCCTCGATTGTGGTGGCAGCGGAGGCCCTTCACCTACGGCCTCCGTCAGACAGTATGTTGGAGATGCGGGTGGAGGTCGTCCGTTTGACAGCTGCCATGGAGCATCTCCGAAAGGAGAATGAGAAGCTCCTGGAGCAGACCTGGCTGGACTGCGAAGAGCCGGCCCCCAGGTGGAGCTGCAAGAGGGGCAGCAGCATGGGCACCGGGTTCTGACCCTGGTGCAGCAGAAGATAGCTTCTTTGCAGAGTCGTTTCTCTGCCCTAGAGACCATCGTCCTGCGCCCCCCATAAGCGGCGAGCCAGCGAGCCCCGTCATTTTCTGCCGCCACAGCTGCCTTGGCCAAACCAGGCTCGTCGGGGCAGCCAAAGGGCGGGGCGAACGCGCAGGCAGCGAAGGCTCCAGCCCCAGCGGTGAGAGCTCCGGCCCCGGCGATGAGGGACCCAGCCCTGGCAGCGAGGGCATCAGCCTTGGTGACGAGATAGCAGCCCCGCCTCCTAAATCTCTTCCAGCTGATACCGAATGGCAAGTAGCCGGGCAGAAAAGGAAGGCGGGTAAGGCAGCGAGGGCGGCCAAAAGGAGGGAGAAGTGGCAGCGGCGCAAGGAGCGAACCGTCGCGGCTAGTCTCCGCACCCCAAATTCCGCAGTTGTAGTGATCACACTAGAGCCGGATGCGGAAAAGATGGGCGTGTCCTATAAGGAAGTCCTAGCCAAGGTAGGTCAGGTGGTGCACCCCGAGGAGCTCGGCGCTGCTAAAGGCCTCAGAATGAGGATCACAGCAACTGGAGCCCTAATTTCATCAGCCGCCACCGGTACCCCGTCCCTTGAGCCTGTCAAGAGAGGACGGGGTTGCGTAGCAGCACGGTTCGGGGAGATGGTCGTAGTAGGAGTATACTTCTCCCCGAATGGAACTTTTGCCGAGTTCCACAACTCCCTGGCAGAGGTAAGAGTCGTCGTCGTTGAGTTCGGTTTCCTTCCCGTGAATCGAGGCTTCCAGGAGGAGCTCTCGGTCCAGCTGGACCGGAACCACCTGGAAGCCTCGATCGTGCAGGCTTCGGTGTCATCATTGGACAGGTTTGCTGATATTAATGACGAGGCGGAGTGGTTCCGAGAGGCCATGTCCGAAATATGTGACGTGGCGATACCCCGGGTCCAGCCTGGACGTGTTTAGCGCCAGGTGTACTGGTGGTCACAGGAGCTGATGGCTGTGCGCACTGCGTGCATTGCCGCTGGTACACCAAGTACCACATACGGAATCCATTCAGGCGGAGCTGTTCGAGGGGTACAGAGTTGCGAAGACCACCCTCCAAGCGGAGATCCTGTGGGCCAGGGTACTGGCTCACGAAGAATCGCTAGAGAATTCGAACGGGGACCCGTGGGCACGCCCGTACAATGTGGTACGGGATAAAATCCGCCCATGGGCCCCCCTGCTGACGCAGAGTCTCCGGCCCCAGCTTGCGGAGGATGTGGTGAAAACTGTTTTCTGGGCCTACTGTGGTGCCCGATGCGGACCACACCGTTGACGACGACAACGACGACGATGCTCTAGAGGTGACCGAGGTTGAAATGAGAGTGGCGGTACGCAGGCTGAAAGCCAAAAATACCGCCCCAAGACCCGACGGCTTACCTGAAAAACCTGGAAAGCCTGGGTCCTGGCCTCAGAGGCTTTCGGGCCTTGACTAAGGGGGCTCCTAAGCACATGTTTGAAGAGAGACGAGTTCCCGCTTCGTGTGAAGACGGGGAAACTGGTCCTCATAAAGAAGGCAGGGGCCCTCTCTCTCCGTCCGCTTATCGGCCCATCGTGCTGCTCGACAAGGTGGGCAAGCTCTTTGAAAGACTCATTGCAGACCGCCTCGTCGGCCCTCTCGTGCGGGTGGGGCCGGATTTGGCGGAGAGCCAATTTGGTCTCCGCAGGGGGCGCTCTACGGTCGACGCCATCATGCGCTTGTGGGCCCTCACGAATGCTGTTGCCCAGGTAAGGGTCGTCTTGGCGGTGTCTCTAGACATCGGCAATGCCTTCAATACCCTGCCCTGGAGTTGCATCAGGGAGGCACTCCGGTACCACCAGATGCTAACCTACCTCTGTCGTGTGGTCGAGGCTAATCTGACGGATAGGGTCGGATAGGGTCGTCATTTACCCCACTCACCAGGGAGTGTGGAACCGGCACGAGATGTCGTGCCATGTCCCACAGGGTTCGGTCCTGGGGCCGCATCTGTGGGACATTGGATAGGACTGGGTGCTGCGCGCCGACCTCCCTAGCAGAATCAGCGTAGTGTGCTACGCTACGTAGTAGGCTGCCTTAAAGCGGCAGCGGCAGGAAGCGTTTGGACTCCTATCCAATCTAGGGGAGATTGGGTAGGAGCTCCAAACGCTTCCTGCCGGAGGCTCTACCCTAGGGTCATGCAGTCCATGACCCTTTACGGGGCTCCTGTGTAGGCGCGTTCCCTGGCGCTGCGGCCAGCCCGCCGGTTGAGCGCGGCACAAAAAGTCATGGCCATCCGGGTGATCGAGGGATACAGCACGGTGAGGCGGCCAGCCTCCTTGCTGGATTGCTGCCATGGGATCTGGAGCCAAGAGTCCTCGCGCACGTATGGGAGTGGCGGGAGGAGGCGAAACGCCGGGGCGTAACTCTGTTGCCGCGAGAAGTCGAAGCACAGCGGACAGAGCTCCAGCGGGATCTCATAGCGACTTGGAGAGTGCGATTGTCACAACCCAGTGCTGGGCACGCCACAATTCTATTCACTCTTTGAGAATTGGCTAGAGAGGTGCCATGGCATCCTTACCTTCCACCTGACGCAGGTCCTCACGGAACACGTTAGCTTCGGGAGGTTCCTGTGTCGGATATGGCGGCAGGAAACGCTTGGGTGTCACCACTGAAATGAAATGAAATGAAATTGTTTATTCTGTAAATAGGATATGAGAATCACTTTTACACGTCATATTAAAAAATAAGCTAGATGGAGTCGACATTTCCTATCTGACTACCCCTGAGAAGAAATGGCGAAACAAACTCAAGGGTCAAAGTCTCTTTTAAAGTCCAGACATAATCTTGGTCAGATCATGTGAGGACCATATAGATCTATGTCTGAAATGGTCTTTTGAGGAAAGAACCACACAAATTTGAGTGGACCTGTCCAGTCAGTGCAAGCATTTGTCAGTAATCGTGTAGCTCAACTCAAAACTTAAGGAGCTCAACGACTCGACGAACAATACCAAGGAAAGGACAATTGGGTTGGCCGCATAAAGAACTCAAAATGCCAGACCATCATTAAAACTAAGAGAAAAAAAAAAACAAGAAATAAATAAAAATGACCCACATAGTGCTCACATTCAGAATAATTAAAGTAATATAATACTTTTCAAGGTACATAAATATTCACTTAATTTTGCTTATAATATTCATCAATGTCTATATGTACATATAGTTGTATATAATGATGATTTTGCATAATTTTAATACCAAATTTTATGGTTTTAGCACAAAGCTTATCAGAGCGAGCAGCTCAATCCCAAGCTTTTTTCTCTTCTAAATAATCTGAAATTTTATAGTACCCTTTTTTACAAAGTTTGGTTTTAATACAGCTTTTAAATCTTTTAATGGGTAAATTTCGAATAGCAATAGGAAGTTTGTTGTAAAAGCGTATACATTGACCCATGAACGAGTTGCCTACTCTGTGGAGGCGAGTGTGAAGTACAGCAAGATTATGTTTATTCCTGGTATTTAAACTGTGGATATCGGACATTTTCTTAATGGGTGAATCGCCTGGAGGACATGGTGGAACATACGGTGGAGGTCTGCCAGGCATGGGCAGAGCACCGCAGTGTCCTCGTGGAGGTGATCGGTGGCAGAAATCTCTCGCGACCGGCCCTGGTACAAGCCATGGTACGGAGGGAGAGGGCATGGGCAGCTGTCGCCTGCTTCTGCGAAGCAGTAATGCTCGCAAAAGAGGAGGCGGGACGGTTGAGGAAAAGGCAAATTTCGCGCCCTCTCGCCCGTAGCCACCGCAGGAGGTGCCCTGGGCGTCGGGAATCCCGGGCGGAACTCCGGCCACCGTAGGCGCGGGCTTGCGGACGGTTCGCAATGGGTAGCTCACCGTCAGATAAGGACCAGGCCCGGGTCGACGGTGCGTTGTAATCCACGCGCGCCTCAAACAGATGTCAGCACAAATGTAGGGGTCCACTAGGGTCAATGCCTGCTGAGGTCACGTGGAAGTTCAACAGGTTTACCGAGGCCTCTGGCAACACACACAATGGAAAGAATACGGGTGGGTTTTAGTAAGTAAGAGTCTGACACACCCTCCCGCTCCGCCCAGAGCGTGAGAAAATATTTGATAATGTCCCACCAAAAAAAAAAAGGGGCAGTATGTAATTCAAGTAGTATCACATATGTATATCTAGCCTCGTGGCCACGAGTTACACGCTCAAGTGACACGCGTCTTGCAACAGCAATTGCGCGGAAAAAAAATGAAAATATTTGTTTAGAGCAAGCCACGAGTCATGGCGACGCGGCAGTACGAAAACAAGTGACTCGCGCGCGTGTTTCTAAAAAGTCTCTTTGGTCTAATGGTCGCAAGCACTAGTGCTGAGCATGAGTTCCTGGGTTCGAGTCCCGGATCGGGCAGTGTTATTGAATTTTTACAACAGGAATTTCCCAGTAGCTGCTCGGAAATTGTATTTGTGCCCGGTTGATGGCAAAAGGCGCGGCCTCTACCTATTACATGGTACTATTTATGGATTGAAACGTCACTGTTTACGGTATACCGTAACAACCGGTACGGTGTAGTGCATACAATGGTACCAGGATTGAGGGGTATTTCAAGTTAAAATATAATATTTAAAACTACTTTACATAAAAAAATGAGAAAAAATCTAGAACCTTTAATACCTTGGGAACCATCTGTTTTCGGAGACGTAAGCAGAAGGTTCCGAAGTATGGTCTCGTACAAAAAAAATATCATATTAACGGGAAGTACCTACATGTGACTCTCGGCTTCGTTAATTTTTTTACAAAAAAAAATCAGGTAGATGCGCGACACCCACACGTAGGCTTGGCTTTCGTTATTTAATTTTATATTAATCTGATTCTGTTTTAATAGTAACAAAAGTTGCTCATGGCTAAATAATAACAGCCGCACGGGTTGCTCGAAGGTTGAGCTACGGTTGCCACGGTCGGTTCGTGGATGGGTGAACCATAACATATTATATTTGTACGCCGATACTTACGGCTAAGCATGATTGTACTCTAAACGATGTATCATCGTGCATGCTCTTATAGGTGAACAATGATAAATCTATTGACCGCCACGTCAAAAAACAAAGACGTGCCCTCGGCGCCAAGCTACGAATTATTTCTTAAAACCTCCCATGTAGTCGTGCCGTGGCGTGCTGGGCACATTTTACTCTGTCATATACATGACGGTTAAAAGGTTAAACAAATAAAGAAATCTCATTTTATCTTATCTTATCTAAAAGCCAGTTTTTTTTGTACAAAAGACTAAAGAACACCCGAACCGTCATATTTTTCATTGTTTAAATGTTAATAAGTTTTTTTTGTTTTTCAGCAAGTAAGTCATAATCTTTATACTACAGTAAGGTCGCTTAACGTGTCTGTCTGTGGGACCGCTTTGTTCGTTTAAACTATACACTCGATTTGAATGCAGTTTTAACTATTTAGAAAATTTCGGAATGTTTATCTGTATATTCATACCTTAAATATAATAAAGAACTTACTGCCTCGTTAAGTAGTCTCTAGTAATCGTAAGCGCTACTGCCGAGCTAGCGGTCCTGGGTTCGATTCTCAAGTCAGGCAATGTGCTATCGGGCCTTTTCCACCAGGATTTTCTCAGTAACAGCCGGGAGTTTGGATTAGCGCCCGGTTGATGGCAATAGGGTAGTGCAAGGTGTTCGAGCGAAGGCAGGCGAATATGAGCGTTAAGCGTATAGGTGGAAAGGTTATTTCACTGTGCACCAAAGAACAAAATGAACGACTTTATTAACTTTCTACACACATGAATTTATTATTCACTTTTAACACAATGAAACTAAATTCTAATACAAAATGAGAAAACTACAGATAGTGAAAATATAAATAAATGAAGCTAGCTAAAAAGCGCGTGTGCGTGTAGACAACCAACGGAAGAGTGCCGGCCAGCCGCGGGCCGATGTGCGCCCGCGCCTCGGTGTCGATCTCTCCGGAACATTCTCGAAGGAAGGCGGAGCTTGCTCGTCGAAACAAAGGATCACGCCATATGACGTCACACTTAGGAGGCAGTCTAAGATTCATAAGCGGAGCGGACTATGTAGTGGGTTAACGGTCACTACAATGGCAATAGTGTCGCCCCTATTACATGTGACGTAACCTAACTGGCGAAATGTGGGTTTACTACAGTACACCTCTGCCCAACCCTTCGGGGATTACAGGCGTGATGGTATGCAATGAAAACAGGTTCTAGAAATAGTAAAACACTTGTTAATAATCTAAGTATACCCATTACTATGATGATTAATTTGACAGGACTAAACTAAAATTTATCTTTTGTCCTCTTCTTAATGAAATACAAATAAAAAGATGCACTGAACTTAAATTTACTTTAGTTTGTGAACTAGGGAATCGGGTACCATAGGGATACCATTGATTGTTGAAAATCTGAACTGGCAAACGATCAGTCTTATAATTAATAAAAATCAAAATAACGTTGCTAGCGAACAAAAATATTTTGTTACTAATACAAACTCTAGAAGACATAAGTACATAAATTGTTCACTAGTTGGTAGCACAAATCGTATTTAAATACAGGATATAAATCCGGCAAAGTGCGTGTCGGACCACGCTCAATGAAGGGTTCCATAATTGGGAAGTTGGCATGAATTTATCCCAAAAACAAACTTAACATTGTAGTTGAAAAATATGTTTTCCCATACATCGATATATGCCACGGTCAATTCTCCAACTGCAAATTTAAGTTGGTCGACTATTACTCATTAACTTGTGAAGCCCACTTAGCCGTGATAGTTTTCCTTTTAATTTCATTATATGTGCTACTGCCATGAATTTTTACACATCTCCATAAATTACCATTTAGCTGGCAGGGGGGGAAGACACTTGACTCTAACAAAATCAGCACTTTAATGCTTAATATTACGCAAGTGGATACTTGAATCGAAAACTAGTTTTCACAGACCCACAATATTTTTAAACGGCCTATCCAACGATACACCACACCATGAGGTAGACGAGAAAAAAAATATCATCCCCACATTACGTGCAACGGACGTAATTTATTTGTTAAAAAAAAAGAAAATTTCATGATTTTGTTTTAACGCTTTGTCGGCGTGATTAATATGTATACCTATGCCGAATTACAGCTTTCTAGTACAAAACGTCTCTAAGCTACAGTGGGGACAGACTGACCGACAGACGGACGTGGCGAAACTATAAAGGTTCCTTGTTTACTACGAAACTGCATTGACTGTGGGGAGTTTCCTGACCTTATGAAAAATAGTAAAATAATACCTTTGTTTAAATCAGGTAGTACATCAGACCCCACCAATTATAGACCTATTTCAGTACTACCTACCTTTAGTAAAATTTTTGAAAAAATAATTTTAGTCCAATTACAAAGATTTTTTAATAAACTTTTAGGACATATTTATAATGCATGGAAAGATAAACGCGATGCATTGGGCATCTTTTGTGATTTGTCCAAGGCATTCGATTGCGTTCTTCACGAAACGTTAATCAGGAAACTCCGCCACTACGGGATCCGGAACACCGCTCTGGATCTTCTTACTTCATACTTGAGTAATAGGATTCAGAGCGTTGACGTTAGTGGGAAAAGATCTTCCGGATCTATAGTAACAATGGGAGTCCCACAGGGCTAACTTCTTGGTCTTTTCTTGTTTTTTATTTACATTAATGATTTGCCATACCTCATAAAGGATAATCATGATATAGTGTTGTTTGCGGAAGACACTTCACTTTTGTTTAAACTTAAACGTCAGCAGCTGGTTACTGACGATGTTAATAGTGCGATCTCAAAAGTAGTTCACTAGTTCAATGTTAATAATTAAGTTAAGCCCAAGAATACTGTGCAATCTCAGTATTCTTGGGCTTAACTTTGGATGCTAAGCTTCAGTGGGGTCCACATATAGATAAACTGTCGAAAAAGCTAAGCTCCGCAGCATACGCTGTTAGGAAATTTCGTAATTTAACTGATATAGAGACAGCCCGTTTAGTGTACTTTAGCTATTTTCATACTGTAATGTCGTACGGTATTCTGTTGTGGGGAAATGCCGCTGACATTCAGACTATCTTTGTTTTGCAGAAAAGAGCTGTTCGGTCAATTTATAGATTAAGTCCGAGACACTCTCTCAGAGAGAAATTTAAGGAGATTAATGTAATGACTGTGCCCTCCCAGTATATTTTTGAAAATCTTTTATATGCCCATAAAAATATAAAATTGTTTAAAAAATACAGTGATATCCATAATATAAATACTAGGAACAAACACAAATTTGTTGTACCTACAACAAGGCTCAAGAAAATAGGTGGCTCATTCAGATGTCAATGTATACGTTTTTATAATAAACTTCCAAGCCACGTTCAAGATCTAAGCCTTAATAAATTCAAATCATTTATTAAAAGTAAGTTGTGCCAGAAAGCCTTTTATACTATTAAAGATTATATTGAGGACAAAAAGGCTTGGGATTAAGCTGCTCCAATTATTGCATACTGAAACTTTTATTTTATTTATATACCATTTTGACATATTTACTTTGTGGAGTTCAATATACTGTTTGGAACTTAATATTTACTTGTAAAGTATTATATTGTTTTCAATTATTGTGAATGTGAAGCCTATGTGGGTCATTGTTGTTTTTTTTTATTCTCATAATCATGGTCTGGCAGTTTGAGTAATTTATGCGGCCTACCCAAATGTTCTTTCTTTGGTATTGTTCGCCGAATCGTTGAGCTCCTTAAGTTCCGAGTTGAGCTGCACGATTACTGACAAATGCGTGCACTGACTGGACAGGTCCACTCAATCTGTGTGGTTCTTTCCTCAAAAGGACCATTTCAGACACCAATCCACATGGCCTTCACATGATCTGACCAAGATTATGTCTGGACTTTAAAAGAGACTGTGACCTCTGAGTTTGTTTCGGCCTTTCTTCTCAGAATAGTCAGATAGGAAACGCCGACCTCATCTAGCTTTATTTTAAAAATATGATTGACGTGTAAAAGTGTTTGTACAAACCTACTTACAGAAAATAAATCATTTATCATTTATCATTTAAACTTTAAAAAGCCCCTTCACGAAGCCGACATCTACGTATTCTGTACATGTAACTCACTATCTTTGACCAAAAATAAGGATGCATACAATGGTACCGGGATCAAGGGCTATTGAAAGTTAAATACATCATCAGCCTATAATGTTCCCACTGCTGGGACACAGGCCTCCTCTCTGTGAGAGGGAGTGGGCCGTAATCCACCACGCAGGCCCAGTGGCCAAATTAAATAATAATTTTTAAAACTTCTTTTCCTATAAAAATGGCAAAAAGTTGGAACTTTGAACTTCAATATCTCCGTATATAGAAGGTTTCCAGGTATGGTCCGGCACAAATAAAATTATCATAATAACGGGAAGTACCTACGTTTGACTCTCGGCTTCGTTGATCATTTTACAAAAATGTTCACATAAATTATGTCTGCTTGGCTTTCGTTATTTAATTTAATATTAATCTGATTCTATTTAACTGATATCTCTTTATATTTTCAGGATGTAAGTATCAAAACGTCTCGTAGGTCTAACTTAACATTGTAGTTGAAAAATATGTTCTTCCCATACATCGATATATGCCACGGTCAATTCTCCAACTGCAAATTTAAGTTGGTCGATTATTACTCGTTAACTTGTGAAGCCATCTTAGCCGTGATAGTTTTCCTTTTAATTTCATTATATGTGCAACTGCCATGAAAAACTACAACTAAAACTACAACTACAACTAAAACTAAAACTAAAACTACAACTACAAAAATCAGCACTTTAATATTTAATATTACCTAAGTGGATCCTTGAATCGAAAACTGGTGTTCACAGACCCACAATATTTTTAAACGGCCTATCCAACGATACCCCACGCCATGGGGTAGACGAGAAAAAAATACATTCCCCACAATACGTGCAAGGGACGTAAAAAAAATTTTTTTTCATGATTTTGTTTTAACGCTTTGTCAGCGTGATTAATATGTATACCTATGCCAAATTACAGCTTTCTAGTACAAGGCGTCTCTAAGCTACAGTGGGGACAGACTGACAGACAGACGGTCATGGCGAAACTATAAAGGTTCCTTGTTTACTACGAAACTTTAAAAAGCCCCTTCACGAAGCTTTCTTCTTTTTAACTGATTTCTCTTTATATTTTCAGAATGTAAGTACCAAAAAGTCTCGTAGGTCCTGTGGTCGCAAGCGCTAGTGTTAAGCATGAGTACCTCGTTTCGATTCCCGGGTCGGGCTAAGTGTTATTGGGTTTTTCTATCTAGAATTTCTCAGTAGTAGCCCGGAGTCTGGATTGATGCCCGGTCAAAGGCAATAGGCTCGCCCCCTATTACACGGAATTTAAACATAACTGGCGAAATGTGGGTGTACTACCGGTACATCTCTGCCCAACCTTTCGGGGAAACAAGGCGTGATGTTGTTATGTTAAATGTTAAAAAGATTTTTTTTCGTATTTAAAAAACTTTCAAGTAAAATCGCTTATCATGACTGTCTGTGTGACCGCTTTGTTCGTTTAAACTATATTACTACACTCTATTTTAATGCAGTTTTCACTATTTACAAAAATTCGGAAGGTTTATGTGAATATTAGTATTAAATTTAAATATAATAAAGAACTTACTGCCTTGTTGGTCTAGTGGTCCCAAGCGTTGCAGGTGGCGCATCAGTCGCGAGCGTACCCCCAGCCAGGGTACCAGTGGACCCCCTGGTTGTGTTAAAAATGTAATCTTGCCTAGGGACAGGGAGGTGATCCTAGGTGTACTAAATACATCCCCCACACTCGTGGAATTAAATAAGGAAAAAATAATAATAAAAAACACCACAACACAGAGACAAGAGGAGGAGAGTGATGCAGGGTCGGAGTCCGATGCTGCATTGTGCGCAAAGGGCTCAGGTCGGAGCTCGGAGCGTGAAGTGGTGAATGGGAGTAAACGAGAGTTCATACGAACCTCAAAGCGCCCCAACACAGGGTCGTCCTCCAACGATGCGGTCGGGCGGAGGAAGACAATCCACTCCAGCCAGCGGGGTGGGGCCCGAGGAGGAAAGGCGTGGACAGAGGGCCCTCCAACAGGGAGGCCGACAAGCCGATTCATGCCAGCTCAGCCGAGCCGGCCCAGCGAGCCGAGAGGCTTGCAAAGGTGGTGCCCCTCTCAGAGGTTTCTGGTGGTGGGTCCAACTCCACTGGCGGCTTAAATTCGAAGCGTGGGGCCGGGTTTGTGGAGGTCGTGCTGGCCGCGATCAAGGGTGTGGCCGTGAACAAGCTCAAGTCCTCTAAGGACCAGGCCATATCCGCGGCCATGGCCTCGATTGTGGTGGCAGCGGAGGCCCTTCACCTAGGGCCTCCGTCAGACGGTATGTCGGAGATGCGGACGGAGGTCGTCCGTTTTACAGCCGCCATGGAGTTTCTCCGAAAAAAGAATGAGAAGCTCCGAGCAGACCTGGCTGGACTGCGAGGAGCCGGCCCCCAGGTGAAGCTGCAAGAGGGGCAACAGCATGGGCAGAGTCGGCCCGTGCTTCCGTAGTACCGGGTTCTGACCTTGGTGCGGCAGGAGATGACTTCTTTGCAGAGTCGTTTCTCTGCCCTTGAGACCATCGTCCTGCGCCCCCCATTAGCGGCAAGCCAGCGAGCTGAGTTAGTTCTGAGTTTAGCTGCACAACTACTGACAAATGCGTGCACTAACTGGACAGGTCCACTCAATCTGTGTGGTTTTTTCATCAAAAGACCATTTCAGACACCAATCAACATGGTCTTCACATGATCTGACCAAGATGTCTGGACTTTAAAAGAGACTGTGACCTCTGAGTTTGTTTCGGCCTTTCTTCTCAGAGTAGTCAGATAGGAAACGCCGACCTTATTAAGTTTAAAAAAATATGTTTGATGTGTAAAGTGTTTGTAAAAACCTACTTACAGAAATAAAATCATTTATGATTTATCATTTATGTAACTTTCTAAAATGTTGAATAATGTTCGTTTTTACTCACACTAGGCGACACCTATATATTATATTATGGCACTGTTAGATTTTTATCGCTCGGTTCAGTGCCGAGAATTAAAAATGCAACAGCGCGCTTTCATTTGGGCATTATTATTATTTATTGCTTGTATTTAAAGTACAAGTATCAGAGAATGTATTATATTTGGGTGTCGCTTAGTATCCTTGATAGCACGCATAACAGTAGGTATATTATGTTTCATAGGATGAAGGTCTGGCTAGGAACAACTGGGGGGTAACCGTCACCTCTTATAGCAGTATTATTATAATATTACTTCCCAGTGGGAAAGTGATGGAGCTATACAGGACTTATAGCTCCATCTCTTTCTCACGCTAAAGTAATATTGAAATAATACTGCTATAAGAGGTGATGGTTACCCCCCTGGTATAATTTCTGAGCATTGGTGGCCCAGTGGTAACGGCCCCGACTGCCGTGGGTTCTATTCGTTTCTAATAACATTGTCAATAAAAAATAAATTTTCGTTTTAAAAACGTTACACCGATTTCTCTTAATATTTTCAGAATGGTACTTACATTCTGAAAATATTTAGAAAATTGAATGAATAATTTAGTAAGTTAAAAAAGAAACCCAGTAAAATAAACAAAAAGAAGTCAGTATTTTATAATAAAACATTGTTTACAAATCTAAGTAGATACACTTATCTGATTTCTCTTTATATTTTCAGAATGTAAGTACTAAAAAGTCTCTGGAATTTCTAAGTAGTCGCCCGGACTCTGGATCTATGCTCGGTAGATGGCAATAGGCTCGCCCCCTATTACATGGGAGTAATCCATAACTGGCGAAATGTGCGTGTACCAAGGTACACCTCTGTTTACCAAAATTCAAGTAGTATCACATATATCTAGCCCCGTGGCCACGAGTAACACGCTCATGTGACACTCGTCTTGTGACAGCGATTGCGGGGAAAAAAAATAAAAAAGTTCTTAAGAGCAAGCCACGAATCATGTGCGGGTGTCACCACTGTGTGGATCGCCCGGAGGACACGGTGGAGCATACGGTGGAGGTCTGCCGGCTTAGGCAGAGCACCGTCGTGTCCTCGTGGAGGCGATCGGCGGCAGAGCCCTCTCGCGTCCGGCCCTGGTTCAGGCCATGGTACGGAGCGAGAGGGCATGGGCAGCCGTCACCTCCTTCTGCGAAGCAGTAATGCTCGCGAAGGAGGAGGCGGGACGGTTGAGGGAAAGGCAAGTTTCGCGCCCTCTCGCCCCTAGCCGCCGCAGGAGACGCCCAGGGCGTCGGGAATCCCGGGCGGATTTCCGGCCACCGTAGGCGCGGGCTTGCGGACGGTAAGCAATGAGTAGCTCACCGTCCGGTAAGGACCAGGCCCGGGTCGACGGCGCGTTGTATTCCACGCGCGCCTCAAAGAGATGTCGTCAGCACATAATATAGTAGGGGTCCACTAGGGCCGATGCCTGCCGGGGTCGCGGGAAGGTACTTATGGGTCACCGAGGCCCCCGCAACACAGGCAACAGGAAGGAATACGGGTGGGTTTTAGTCAGTAAGAGTCTGACACACCCTCCCGCTCCGCCCAGAGCGGGAAAAGTTATTTGATGATTTCCCACCCACAAAAAAAAAAAAAAAAAAAGCCACGAATCATCGCGACACGGCAGACTGAAACAAGTGACGCGCGCGAGTGTTTCTAACACGTTGAATAATGTTCATTATTACTCACACTAGCCGACACCATTAAATTATTGCATAGTTAGATTTTTATCGCTTGGTTCAGCGCCGAGAATTAATAATGCAACAGCGCGCTTTCATTTGGCCATTATTATTATATATTGCTTGTATTTAAAGTACAAATATCACAGAATGTATTATAATTATTTGGATGTCGCTTAGTGTCCGTGATAGCACGCATAACAGTAGGTATATTATGTTTCATAGGATGAAGGCTTCTGTCTGGCTAGGAACAACTGGTATAATTGCTGAGCATTGGTGGCCCAGTGGTAACGGCCCCGACTGCCGTGGGTTACATTCGTTTCTTATAACATTTTCAATAAAAAATACATTTTCGTTTAAAAACGTTACACCGATTTCTCTTAATATTTTCAGAATGGTACTTACATTCTGAAAATATTTAGAGAATTGAATGAATAATTTAGTAAGTTAAAAAAGAAACCCAGTAAAATAAATAAAAAGAAGTCAGTATTTTATAATAAAACATTGTTTACAAATCTAAGTAGATACACTTATCTGATTTCTCTTCATATTTTCAGAATGTAGGTACTAAAAAGTCTCGTTTTTCTGGTGGTTGCAAGCGCTAGTGCTGAGCATGAGGTCCTGGGTTCGATTCCTGGGTCGGGCTAAGTGTTATTGGGTTTCTTTATCTGGAATTTCTCAGTAGCAGCCCGGAATTTTAATTGATGCCCGGTGGAAGGCAATAGGCTTGCCCTTCTCCCCACTATTACATGGAACTTAAACATAACTGGCAAAATGTGGGTGTACTACAGGTACACCTCTGCCCATCGGGGAAACTAGGCGTGATGTTGCTATGGTATGTTAAATGTTAATAAGATTTTCTTTCGTATTTTCAGCAAGACGTAAGTCATAACCTCTATAGGTACTTAAAAAAAACTTTAAAGTAAGGTCGCTTATCGCGTCTGTCTGCAGTGTGGCCGTTTTGTTCGTATAAACAATACAATGGATTCAGTTTTCACCATTTAGCAAATTTTGAAGGGTTTATGTGAATATTTATATGAAACTTAAATGTAATAAAGAACTTATTGCCTCATTTGCATTGGTCTAGTAATCGCAAAAGCTACTGCCAGCTAGCAGTCCGGGGTTCGATTCCCAGGTCAAGCACAGTGTTATTAGACGGTGAGCAATAGGTAGCTCACCGTCCGGTAAGGACCAGGCCCAGTTCGACGGCGCGTTGTATTCCACGCGCGCCTCAAAGAGATGTCGTCAGCACAAATGTAGGGGTCCACTAGGGCCGATGCCTGCCAGAGTCGCGGGATGGTACTAATGGGTCACCGAGGCCCCTGGCAACACAGGCAACAGGAAGGAATATGGGTGGATTTTAGTCAGTAAGAGTCTGACACACCTTCCCGCTCCGCCCAGAGCGGGAGAAGTTATTTGATGATTTCCCATCCAAAAAAAAAAAAAGTAGTCGCCCGGACTCTGGATCTATGCTCGGTAGATGGCAATAGGCTCACCCCCTATTACATGGGACTAATCCATAACTGGCGAAATGTGGGTGTACCAAGGTACACCTCTGTTTACTAAAATTCAAGTAGTATCACATATATCTAGCCCCGTGGCCACGAGTAACACGCTCAAGTGACACTCGTCTTGTGACAGCGATTGCGGGGAAAAAAATTAAAAAAGTTCTTAAGAGCAAGCCACGAATCATGTCCGGGTGTCACCACTATGTGGATCGCCCGGAGGACACGGTGGAGCATACGGTGGAGGTCTGCCCGAATTGGGCAGAGCACCGCCGTGTCCTCGTGGAGGCGATCGGCGGCAGAGACCTCTCGCGTCCGGCCCTGGTTCAGGCCATGGTACGGAGCGAGAGGGCATGGGCAGCCGTTACCTCCTACTGCGAAGCAGTAATGCTCGCGAACGAGGAGGCGGGACGGTTGACGGAAAGGCAAGTTTCGCGCCCTCTCGCCCCTAGCCGCCGCAGGAGACGCCCAGGGCGTCGGGAATCCCGGGCGGATTTCCGGCCACCGTAGGCGCGGGCTTGCGGACGGTGAGCAATGGGTAGCTCACCGTCCGGTAAGGACCAGGCTCGGGTCGACGGCGCGTTGTATTCCACGCGCGCCTCAAAGAGATGTCGTCAGCACATAATATAGTAGGGGTCCATTAGGGCCGATGCCTGCCGGGGCCGCGGGAAGGTACTTATGGGTCACCGAGGCCCCCGCAACAGGAAGGAATACGGGTGGGTTTTAGTCAGTAAGAGTCTGACACACCCTCCCGCTCCGCCCAGAGCGGGAAAAGTTATTTGATGATTTCCCACCCTCAAAAAAAAAAAAAAAAGCCACGAATCATCGCGACACGGCAGACTGAAACAAGTGACGCGCGCGAGTGTTTCTAACACGTTGAATAATGTTCATTTTTACTCACACTAGCCGACACCATTAAATTATTGCATAGTTAGATTTTTATCGCTCGGTTCAGCGCCGAGAATTAATAATGCAACAGCGCGCTTTCATTTGGCCATTATTATTATATATTGCTTGTATTTAAAGTACAAATATCACAGAATGTATTATAATTATTTGGATGTCGCTTAGTGTCCGTGATAGCACGCATAACAGTAGGTATATTATGTTTCATAGGATGAAGGCTTCTGTCTGGCTAGGAACAACTGGTATAATTGCTGAGCATTGAAGGCCCAGTGGTAACGGCCCCGACTGCCGTGGGTTCCATTCGTTTCTTATAACATTTTCAATAAAAAATACATTTTCGTTTAAAAACGTTACACCGATTTCTCTTAATATTTTCAGAATGGTACTTACATTCTGAAAATATTTAGAGAATTGAATGAATAATTTAGTAAGTTAAAAAAGAAACCCAGTAAAATAAATAAAAAGAAGTCAGTATTTTATAATAAAACATTGTTTACAAATCTAAGTAGATACACTTATCTGATTTCTCTTCATATTTTCAGAATGTAGGTACTAAAAAGTCTCGTTTTTCTGGTGGTTGCAAGCGCTAGTGCTGAGCATGAGGTCCTGGGTTCGATTCCTGGGTCGGGCTAAGTGTTATTGGGTTTCTTTATCTGGAATTTCTCAGTAGCAGCCCGGAATTTTAATTGATGCCCGGTGGAAGGCAATAGGCTTGCCCTTCTCCCCACTATTACATGGAACTTAAACATAACTGGCAAAATGTGGGTGTACTACAGGTACACCTCTGCCCATCGGGGAAACTAGGCGTGATGTTGCTATGGTATGTTAAATGTTAATAAGATTTTCTTTCGTATTTTCAGCAAGACGTAAGTCATAACCTCTATAGGTACTTAAAAAAAACTTTAAAGTAAGGTCGCTTATCGCGTCTGTCTGCAGTGTGGCCGTTTTGTTCGTATAAACAATACAATGGATTCAGTTTTCACCATTTAGCAAATTTTTGAAGGTTTATGTGAATATTTATATGAAACTTAAATGTAATAAAGAACTTATTGCCTCATTTGCATTGGTCTAGTAATCGCAAAAGCTACTGCCAGCTAGCAGTCCGGGGTTCGATTCCCAGGTAAAGCACAGTGTTATTAGACGGTGAGCAATAGGTAGCTCACCGTCCGGTAAGGACCAGGCCCAGGTCGACGGCGCGTTGTATTCCACGCGCGCCTCAAAGAGATGTCGTCAGCACAAATGTAGGGGTCCACTAGGGCCGATGCCTGCCAGAGTCGCGGGATGGTACTAATGGGTCACCGAGGCCCCTGGCAACACAGGCAACAGGAAGGAATATGGGTGGATTTTAGTCAGTAAGAGTCTGACACACCTTCCCGCTCCGCCCAGAGCGGGAGAAGTTATTTGATGATTTCCCATCCAAAAAAAAAAAAAGTAGTCGCCCGGACTCTGGATCTATGCTCGGTAGATGGCAATAGGCTCGCCCCCTATTACATGGGAGTAATCCATAACTGGCGAAATGTGGGTGTACCAAGGTATACCTCTGTTTACTAAAATTCAAGTAGTATCACATATATCTAGCCCCGTGGCCACGAGTAACACGCTCAAGTGACACTCGTCTTGTGACAGCGATTGCGGGGAAAAAAATTAAAAAAGTTCTTAAGAGCAAGCCACGAATCATGTCCGGGTGTCACCACTATGTGGATCGCCCGGAGGACACGGTGGAGCATACGGTGGAGGTCTGCCCGAATTGGGCAGAGCACCGCCGTGTCCTCGTGGAGGCGATCGGCGGCAGAGACCTCTCGCGTCCGGCCCTGGTTCAGGCCATGGTACGGAGCGAGAGGGCATGGGCAGCCGTCACCTCCTTCTGCGAAGCAGTAATGCTCGCGAAGGAGGAGGCGGGACGGTTGAGGGAAAGGCAAGTTTCGCGCCCTCTCGCCCCTAGCCGCCGCAGGAGACGCCCAGGGCGTCGGGAATCCCGGGCGGATTTCCGGCCACCGTAGGCGCGGGCTTGCGGACGGTAAGCAATGAGTAGCTCACCGTCCGGTAAGGACCAGGCCCGGGTCGACGGCGCGTTGTATTCCACGCGCGCCTCAAAGAGATGTCGTCAGCACATAATATAGTAGGGGTCCACTAGGGCCGATGCCTGCCGGGGTCGCGGGAAGGTACTTATGGGTCACCGAGGCCCCCGCAACACAGGCAACAGGAAGGAATACGGGTGGGTTTTAGTCAGTAAGAGTCTGACACACCCTCCCGCTCCGCCCAGAGCGGGAAAAGTTATTTGATGATTTCCCACCCACAAAAAAAAAAAAAAAAAAGCCACGAATCATCGCGACGCGGCAGACTGAAACAAGTGACGCGCGCGAGTGTTTCTAACACGTTGAATAATGTTCATTTTTACTCACACTAGCCGACACCATTAAATTATTGCATAGTTAGATTTTTATCGCTCGGTTCAGCGCCGAGAATTAATAATGCAACAGCGCGCTTTCATTTGGCCATTATTATTATATATTGCTTGTATTTAAAGTACAAATATCACAGAATGTATTATAATTATTTGGATGTCGCTTAGTGTCCGTGATAGCACGCATAACAGTAGGTATATTATGTTTCATAGGATGAAGGCTTCTGTCTGGCTAGGAACAACTGGTATAATTGCTGAGCATTGGTGGCCCAGTGGTAACGGCCCCGACTGCCGTGGGTTACATTCGTTTCTTATAACATTTTCAATAAAAAATACATTTTCGTTTAAAAACGTTACACCGATTTCTCTTAATATTTTCAGAATGGTACTTACATTCTGAAAATATTTAGAGAATTGAATGAATAATTTAGTAAGTTAAAAAAGAAACCCAGTAAAATAAATAAAAAGAAGTCAGTATTTTATAATAAAACATTGTTTACAAATCTAAGTAGATACACTTATCTGATTTCTCTTCATATTTTCAGAATGTAGGTACTAAAAAGTCTCGTTTTTCTGGTGGTTGCAAGCGCTAGTGCTGAGCATGAGGTCCTGGGTTCGATTCCTGGGTCGGGCTAAGTGTTATTGGGTTTCTTTATCTGGAATTTCTCAGTAGCAGCCCGGAATTTTAATTGATGCCCGGTGGAAGGCAATAGGCTTGCCCTTCTCCCCACTATTACATGGAACTTAAACATAACTGGCAAAATGTGGGTGTACTACAGGTACACCTCTGCCCATCGGGGAAACTAGGCGTGATGTTGCTATGGTATGTTAAATGTTAATAAGATTTTCTTTCGTATTTTCAGCAAGACGTAAGTCATAACCTCTATAGGTACTTAAAAAAAACTTTAAAGTAAGGTCGCTTATCGCGTCTGTCTGCAGTGTGGCCGTTTTGTTCGTATAAACAATACAATGGATTCAGTTTTCACCATTTAGCAAATTTTGAAGGGTTTATGTGAATATTTATATGAAACTTAAATGTAATAAAGAACTTATTGCCTCATTTGCATTGGTCTAGTAATCGCAAAAGTTACTGCCAGCTAGCAGTCCGGGGTTCGATTCCCAGGTCAAGCACAGTGTTATTAGACGGTGAGCAATAGGTAGCTCACCGTCCGGTAAGGACCAGGCCCAGTTCGACGGCGCGTTGTATTCCACGCGCGCCTCAAAGAGATGTCGTCAGCACAAATGTAGGGGTCCACTAGGGCCGATGCCTGCCAGAGTCGCGGGATGGTACTAATGGGTCACCGAGGCCCCTGGCAACACAGGCAACAGGAAGGAATATGGGTGGATTTTAGTCAGTAAGAGTCTGACACACCTTCCCGCTCCGCCCAGAGCGGGAGAAGTTATTTGATGATTTCCCATCCAAAAAAAAAAAAAGTAGTCGCCCGGACTCTGGATCTATGCTCGGTAGATGGCAATAGGCTCACCCCCTATTACATGGGACTAATCCATAACTGGCGAAATGTGGGTGTACCAAGGTACACCTCTGTTTACTAAAATTCAAGTAGTATCACATATATCTAGCCCCGTGGCCACGAGTAACACGCTCAAGTGACACTCGTCTTGTGACAGCGATTGCGGGGAAAAAAATTAAAAAAGTTCTTAAGAGCAAGCCACGAATCATGTCCGGGTGTCACCACTATGTGGATCGCCCGGAGGACACGGTGGAGCATACGGTGGAGGTCTGCCCGAATTGGGCAGAGCACCGCCGTGTCCTCGTGGAGGCGATCGGCGGCAGAGACCTCTCACGTCCGGCCCTGGTTCAGGCCATGGTACGGAGCGAGAGGGCATGGGCAGCCGTTACCTCCTACTGCGAAGCAGTAATGCTCGCGAACGAGGAGGCGGGACGGTTGACGGAAAGGCAAGTTTCGCGCCCTCTCGCCCCTAGCCGCCGCAGGAGACGCCCAGGGCGTCGGGAATCCCGGGCGGATTTCCGGCCACCGTAGGCGCGGGCTTGCGGACGGTGAGCAATGGGTAGCTCACCGTCCGGTAAGGACCAGGCTCGGGTCGACGGCGCGTTGTATTCCACGCGCGCCTCAAAGAGATGTCGTCAGCACATAATATAGTAGGGGTCCATTAGGGCCGATGCCTGCCGGGGCCGCGGGAAGGTACTTATGGGTCACCGAGGCCCCCGCAACAGGAAGGAATACGGGTGGGTTTTAGTCAGTAAGAGTCTGACACACCCTCCCGCTCCGCCCAGAGCGGGAGAAGTTATTTGATGATTTCCCACCCTCAAAAAAAAAAAAAAAAGCCACGAATCATCGCGACACGGCAGACTGAAACAAGTGACGCGCGCGAGTGTTTCTAACACGTTGAATAATGTTCATTTTTACTCACACTAGCCGACACCATTAAATTATTGCATAGTTAGATTTTTATCGCTCGGTTCAGCGCCGAGAATTAATAATGCAACAGCGCGCTTTCATTTGGCCATTATTATTATATATTGCTTGTATTTAAAGTACAAATATCACAGAATGTATTATAATTATTTGGATGTCGCTTAGTGTCCGTGATAGCACGCATAACAGTAGGTATATTATGTTTCATAGGATGAAGGCTTCTGTCTGGCTAGGAACAACTGGTATAATTGCTGGGCATTGAAGGCCCAGTGGTAACGGCCCCGACTGCCGTGGGTTCCATTCGTTTCTTATAACATTTTCAATAAAAAATACATTTTCGTTTAAAAACGTTACACCGATTTCTCTTAATATTTTCAGAATGGTACTTACATTCTGAAAATATTTAGAGAATTGAATGAATAATTTAGTAAGTTAAAAAAGAAACCCAGTAAAATAAATAAAAAGAAGTCAGTATTTTATAATAAAACATTGTTTACAAATCTAAGTAGATACACTTATCTGATTTCTCTACATATTTTCAGAATGTAGGTACTAAAAAGTCTCGTTTTTCTGGTGGTTGCAAGCGCTAGTGCTGAGCATGAGGTCCTGGGTTCGATTCCTGGGTCGGGCTAAGTGCCCGACCCAGGAATTGGGTTTCTTTATCTGGAATTTCTCAGTAGCAGCCCGGAATTTTAATTGATGCCCGGTGGAAGGCAATAGGCTTGCCCTTCTCCCCACTATTACATGGAACTTAAACATAACTGGCAAAATGTGGGTGTACTACAGGTACACCTCTGCCCATCGGGGAAACTAGGCGTGATGTTGCTATGGTATGTTAAATGTTAATAAGATTTTCTTTCGTATTTTCAGCAAGACGTAAGTCATAACCTCTATAGGTACTTAAAAAAAACTTTAAAGTAAGGTCGCTTATCGCGTCTGTCTGCAGTGTGGCCGTTTTGTTCGTATAAACAATACAATGGATTCAGTTTTCACCATTTAGCAAATTTTGGAAGGTTTATGTGAATATTTATATGAAACTTAAATGTAATAAAGAACTTATTGCCTCATTTGCATTGGTCTAGTAATCGCAAAAGCTACTGCCAGCTAGCAGTCCGGGGTTCGATTCCCAGGTAAAGCACAGTGTTATTAGACGGTGAGCAATAGGTAGCTCACCGTCCGGTAAGGACCAGGCCCAGGTCGACGGCGCGTTGTATTCCACGCGCGCCTCAAAGAGATGTCGTCAGCACAAATGTAGGGGTCCACTAGGGCCGATGCCTGCCAGAGTCGCGGGATGGTACTAATGGGTCACCGAGGCCCCTGGCAACACAGGCAACAGGAAGGAATATGGGTGGATTTTAGTCAGTAAGAGTCTGACACACCTTCCCGCTCCGCCCAGAGCGGGAGAAGTTATTTGATGACTTCCCATACAAAAAAAAAAAAAGTAGTCGCCCGGACTCTGGATCTATGCTCGGTAGATGGCAATAGGCTCGCCCCCTATTACATGGGACTAATCCATAACTGGCGATATGTGGGTGTACCAAGGTACACCTCTGTTTACTAAAATTCAAGTAGTATCACATATATCTAGCCCCGTGGCCACGAGTAACACGCTCAAGTGACACTCGTCTTGTGACAGCGATTGCGGGGAAAAAAATTAAAAAAGTTCTTAAGAGCAAGCCACGAATCATGTCCGGGTGTCACCACTATGTGGATCGCCCGGAGGACACGGTGGAGCATACGGTGGAGGTCTGCCCGAATTGGGCAGAGCACCGCCGTGTCCTCGTGGAGGCGATCGGCGGCAGAGACCTCTCGCGTCCGGCCCTGGTTCAGGCCATGGTACGGAGCGAGAGGGCATGGGCAGCCGTCACCTCCTTCTGCGAAGCAGTAATGCTCGCGAAGGAGGAGGCGGGACGGTTGAGGGAAAGGCAAGTTTCGCGCCCTCTCGCCCCTAGCCGCCGCAGGAGACGCCCAGGGCGTCGGGAATCCCGGGGGGATTTCCGGCCACCGTAGGCGCGGGCTTGCGGACGGTGAGCAATGGGTAGCTCACCGTAAGGTAAGGACCAGGCCCGGGTCGACGGCGCGTTGTATTCCACGCGCGCCTCAAAGAGATCTCGTCAGCACATAATATAGTAGGGGTCCACTAGGGCTGATGCCTGCCGGGGCCGCGGGAAGGTACTTATGGGTCACCGAGGCCCCCGCAACACAGGCAACAGGAAGGAATTTAAGGGTTTTAGTGGAAAGGAAGGGTTTTAGTCAGTAAGAGTCTGACACACCCTCCCGCTCCGCCCAGAGCGGGAGAAGTTATTTGATGATTTCCCACCCTCAAAAAAAAAAAAAAAGCCACGAATCATCGCGACACGGCAGACTGAAACAAGTGACGCGCCCGAGTGTTTCTAACACGTTGAATAATGTTCATTTTTACTCACACTAGCCGACACCATTAAATTATTGCATAGTTAGATTTTTATCGCTCGGTTCAGCGCCGAGAATTAATAATGCAACAGCGCGCTTTCATTTGGCCATTATTATTATATATTGCTTGTATTTAAAGTACAAATATCACAGAATGTATTATAATTATTTGGATGTCGCTTAGTGTCCGTGATAGCACGCATAACAGTAGGTATATTATGTTTCATAGGATGAAGGCTTCTGTCTGGCTAGGAACAACTGGTATAATTGCTGAGCATTGGTGGCCCAGTGGTAACGGCCCCGACTGCCGTGGGTTCCATTCGTTTCTTATAACATTTTCAATAAAAAATACATTTTCGTTTAAAAACGTTACACCGATTTCTCTTAATATTTTCAGAATGGTACTGACATTCTGAAAATATTTAGAGAATTGAATTAATAATTTAGTAAGTTAAAAAAGAAACCCAGTAAAATAAATAAAAAGTAGTCAGTATTTTATAATAAAACATTGTTTACAAATCTAAGTAGATACACTTATCTGATTTCTCTTCATATTTTCAGAATGTAAGTACTAAAAAGTCTCGTTTTTCTGGTGGTTGCAAGCGCTAGTGCTGAGCATGAGGTCCTGGGTTCGATTCCTGGGTCGGGCTAAGTGTTATTGGGTTTCTTTATCTGGAATTTCTCAGTAGCAGCCCGGAATTTTAATTGATGCCCGGTGGAAGGCAATAGGCTTGCCCTTCTCCCCGCTATTATATGGAACTTAAACATAACTGGCAAAATGTGGATGTACTACAGGTACACCTCTGCCCATCGGGGAAACTAGGCGTGATGTTGCTATGGTATGTTAAATGTTAATAAGATTTTCTTTCGTATTTTCAGCAAGACGTAAGTCATAACCTCTATAGGTACTTAAAAAAAACTTTAAAGTAAGGTCGCTTATCGCGTCTGTCTGCAGTGTGACCGTTTTGTTCGTATAAACTATACAATGGATTCAGTTTTCACCATTTAGCAAATTTTGGAAGGTTTATGTGAATATTTATATGAAACTGAAATGTAATAAAGAACTTATTGCCTCATTTGCATTGGTCTAGTAAACGCAAAAGCTACTGCCAGCTAGCAGTCCGGGGTTCGATTCCCAGGTCAAGCACAGTGTTATTAGACGGTGAGCAATAGGTAGCTCACCGTCCGGTAAGGACCAGGCCCAGGTCGACGGCGCGTTGTATTCCACGCGCGCCTCAAAGAGATGTCGTCAGCACATAATATAGTAGGGGTCCACTAGGGCCGATGCCTGCCGGGGCCGCGGGAAGGTACTTATGGGTCACCGAGGCCCCCGCAACACAGGCAACAGGAAGGAATATGGGTGGGTTTTAGTCAGTAAGAGTCTGACACACCCTCCCGCTCCGCCCAGAGCGGGAGAAGTTATTTGATGATTTCCCACCCTCAAAAAAAAAAAAAAAAAGCCACGAATCATCGCGACACGGCAGACTGAAACAAGTGACGCGCGCGAGTGTTTCTAACACGTTGAATAATGTTCATTTTTACTCACACTAGCCGACACCATTAAATTATTGCATAGTTAGATTTTTATCGCTCGGTTCAGCGCCGAGAATTAATAATGCAACAGCGCGCTTTCATTTGGCCATTATTATTATATATTGCTTGTATTTAAAGTACAAATATCACAGAATGTATTATAATTATTTGGATGTCGCTTAGTGTCCGTGATACCACGCATAACAGTAGGTATATTATGTTTCATAGGATGAAGGCTTCTGTCTGGCTAGGAACAACTGGTATAATTGCTGAGCATTGGTGGCCCAGTGGTAACGGCCCCGACTGCCGTGGGTTCCATTCGTTTCTTATAACATTTTCAATAAAAAATACATTTTCGTTTAAAAACGTTACACCGATTTCTCTTAATATTTTCAGAATGGTACTTACATTCTGAAAATATTTAGAGAATTGAATGAATAATTTAGTAAGTTAAAAAAGAAACCCAGTAAAATAAATAAAAAGAAGTCAGTATTTTATAATAAAACATTGTTTACAAATCTAAGTAGATACACTTATCTGATTTCTCTTCATATTTTCAGAATGTAAGTACTAAAAAGTCTCGTTTTTCTGGTGGTTGCAAGCGCTAGTGCTGAGCATGAGGTCCTGGGTTCGATTCCTGGGTCGGGCTAAGTGTTATTGGGTTTCTTTATCTGGAATTTCTCAGTAGCAGCCCGGAATTTTAATTGATGCCCGGTGGAAGGCAATAGGCTTGCCCTTCTCCCCACTATTACATGGAACTTAAACATAACTGGCAAAATGTGGGTGTACTACAGGTACACCTCTGCCCATCGGGGAAACTAGGCGTGATGTTGCTATGGTATGTTAAATGTTAATAAGATTTTCTTTCGTATTTTCAGCAAGACGTAAGTCATAACCTCTATAGGTACTTAAAAAAAACTTTAAAGTAAGGTCGCTTATCGCGTCTGTCTGCAGTGTGGCCGTTTTGTTCGTATAAACAATACAATGGATTCAGTTTTCACCATTTAGCAAATTTTTGAAGGTTTATGTGAATATTTATATGAAACTTAAATGTAATAAAGAACTTATTGCCTCATTTGCATTGGTCTAGTAATCGCAAAAGCTACTGCCAGCTAGCAGTCCGGGGTTCGATTCCCAGGTAAAGCACAGTGTTATTAGACGGTGAGCAATAGGTAGCTCACCGTCCGGTAAGGACCAGGCCCAGGTCGACGGCGCGTTGTATTCCACGCGCGCCTCAAAGAGATGTCGTCAGCACAAATGTAGGGGTCCACTAGGGCCGATGCCTGCCAGAGTCGCGGGATGGTACTAATGGGTCACCGAGGCCCCTGGCAACACAGGCAACAGGAAGGAATATGGGTGGATTTTAGTCAGTAAGAGTCTGACACACCTTCCCGCTCCGCCCAGAGCGGGAGAAGTTATTTGATGATTTCCCATCCAAAAAAAAAAAAAGTAGTCGCCCGGACTCTGGATCTATGCTCGGTAGATGGCAATAGGCTCGCCCCCTATTACATGGGAGTAATCCATAACTGGCGAAATGTGGGTGTACCAAGGTATACCTCTGTTTACTAAAATTCAAGTAGTATCACATATATCTAGCCCCGTGGCCACGAGTAACACGCTCAAGTGACACTCGTCTTGTGACAGCGATTGCGGGGAAAAAAATTAAAAAAGTTCTTAAGAGCAAGCCACGAATCATGTCCGGGTGTCACCACTATGTGGATCGCCCGGAGGACACGGTGGAGCATACGGTGGAGGTCTGCCCGAATTGGGCAGAGCACCGCCGTGTCCTCGTGGAGGCGATCGGCGGCAGAGACCTCTCGCGTCCGGCCCTGGTTCAGGCCATGGTACGGAGCGAGAGGGCATGGGCAGCCGTCACCTCCTTCTGCGAAGCAGTAATGCTCGCGAAGGAGGAGGCGGGACGGTTGAGGGAAAGGCAAGTTTCGCGCCCTCTCGCCCCTAGCCGCCGCAGGAGACGCCCAGGGCGTCGGGAATCCCGGGCGGATTTCCGGCCACCGTAGGCGCGGGCTTGCGGACGGTAAGCAATGAGTAGCTCACCGTCCGGTAAGGACCAGGCCCGGGTCGACGGCGCGTTGTATTCCACGCGCGCCTCAAAGAGATGTCGTCAGCACATAATATAGTAGGGGTCCACTAGGGCCGATGCCTGCCGGGGTCGCGGGAAGGTACTTATGGGTCACCGAGGCCCCCGCAACACAGGCAACAGGAAGGAATACGGGTGGGTTTTAGTCAGTAAGAGTCTGACACACCCTCCCGCTCCGCCCAGAGCGGGAAAAGTTATTTGATGATTTCCCACCCACAAAAAAAAAAAAAAAAAGCCACGAATCATCGCGACGCGGCAGACTGAAACAAGTGACGCGCGCGAGTGTTTCTAACACGTTGAATAATGTTCATTTTTACTCACACTAGCCGACACCATTAAATTATTGCATAGTTAGATTTTTATCGCTCGGTTCAGCGCCGAGAATTAATAATGCAACAGCGCGCTTTCATTTGGCCATTATTATTATATATTGCTTGTATTTAAAGTACAAATATCACAGAATGTATTATAATTATTTGGATGTCGCTTAGTGTCCGTGATAGCACGCATAACAGTAGGTATATTATGTTTCATAGGATGAAGGCTTCTGTCTGGCTAGGAACAACTGGTATAATTGCTGAGCATTGGTGGCCCAGTGGTAACGGCCCCGACTGCCGTGGGTTACATTCGTTTCTTATAACATTTTCAATAAAAAATACATTTTCGTTTAAAAACGTTACACCGATTTCTCTTAATATTTTCAGAATGGTACTTACATTCTGAAAATATTTAGAGAATTGAATGAATAATTTAGTAAGTTAAAAAAGAAACCCAGTAAAATAAATAAAAAGAAGTCAGTATTTTATAATAAAACATTGTTTACAAATCTAAGTAGATACACTTATCTGATTTCTCTTCATATTTTCAGAATGTAGGTACTAAAAAGTCTCGTTTTTCTGGTGGTTGCAAGCGCTAGTGCTGAGCATGAGGTCCTGGGTTCGATTCCTGGGTCGGGCTAAGTGTTATTGGGTTTCTTTATCTGGAATTTCTCAGTAGCAGCCCGGAATTTTAATTGATGCCCGGTGGAAGGCAATAGGCTTGCCCTTCTCCCCACTATTACATGGAACTTAAACATAACTGGCAAAATGTGGGTGTACTACAGGTACACCTCTGCCCATCGGGGAAACTAGGCGTGATGTTGCTATGGTATGTTAAATGTTAATAAGATTTTCTTTCGTATTTTCAGCAAGACGTAAGTCATAACCTCTATAGGTACTTAAAAAAAACTTTAAAGTAAGGTCGCTTATCGCGTCTGTCTGCAGTGTGGCCGTTTTGTTCGTATAAACAATACAATGGATTCAGTTTTCACCATTTAGCAAATTTTGAAGGGTTTATGTGAATATTTATATGAAACTTAAATGTAATAAAGAACTTATTGCCTCATTTGCATTGGTCTAGTAATCGCAAAAGTTACTGCCAGCTAGCAGTCCGGGGTTCGATTCCCAGGTCAAGCACAGTGTTATTAGACGGTGAGCAATAGGTAGCTCACCGTCCGGTAAGGACCAGGCCCAGTTCGACGGCGCGTTGTATTCCACGCGCGCCTCAAAGAGATGTCGTCAGCACAAATGTAGGGGTCCACTAGGGCCGATGCCTGCCAGAGTCGCGGGATGGTACTAATGGGTCACCGAGGCCCCTGGCAACACAGGCAACAGGAAGGAATATGGGTGGATTTTAGTCAGTAAGAGTCTGACACACCTTCCCGCTCCGCCCAGAGCGGGAGAAGTTATTTGATGATTTCCCATCCAAAAAAAAAAAAAGTAGTCGCCCGGACTCTGGATCTATGCTCGGTAGATGGCAATAGGCTCACCCCCTATTACATGGGACTAATCCATAACTGGCGAAATGTGGGTGTACCAAGGTACACCTCTGTTTACTAAAATTCAAGTAGTATCACATATATCTAGCCCCGTGGCCACGAGTAACACGCTCAAGTGACACTCGTCTTGTGACAGCGATTGCGGGGAAAAAAATTAAAAAAGTTCTTAAGAGCAAGCCACGAATCATGTCCGGGTGTCACCACTATGTGGATCGCCCGGAGGACACGGTGGAGCATACGGTGGAGGTCTGCCCGAATTGGGCAGAGCACCGCCGTGTCCTCGTGGAGGCGATCGGCGGCAGAGACCTCTCACGTCCGGCCCTGGTTCAGGCCATGGTACGGAGCGAGAGGGCATGGGCAGCCGTTACCTCCTACTGCGAAGCAGTAATGCTCGCGAACGAGGAGGCGGGACGGTTGACGGAAAGGCAAGTTTCGCGCCCTCTCGCCCCTAGCCGCCGCAGGAGACGCCCAGGGCGTCGGGAATCCCGGGCGGATTTCCGGCCACCGTAGGCGCGGGCTTGCGGACGGTGAGCAATGGGTAGCTCACCGTCCGGTAAGGACCAGGCTCGGGTCGACGGCGCGTTGTATTCCACGCGCGCCTCAAAGAGATGTCGTCAGCACATAATATAGTAGGGGTCCATTAGGGCCGATGCCTGCCGGGGCCGCGGGAAGGTACTTATGGGTCACCGAGGCCCCCGCAACAGGAAGGAATACGGGTGGGTTTTAGTCAGTAAGAGTCTGACACACCCTCCCGCTCCGCCCAGAGCGGGAGAAGTTATTTGATGATTTCCCACCCTCAAAAAAAAAAAAAAAAGCCACGAATCATCGCGACACGGCAGACTGAAACAAGTGACGCGCGCGAGTGTTTCTAACACGTTGAATAATGTTCATTTTTACTCACACTAGCCGACACCATTAAATTATTGCATAGTTAGATTTTTATCGCTCGGTTCAGCGCCGAGAATTAATAATGCAACAGCGCGCTTTCATTTGGCCATTATTATTATATATTGCTTGTATTTAAAGTACAAATATCACAGAATGTATTATAATTATTTGGATGTCGCTTAGTGTCCGTGATAGCACGCATAACAGTAGGTATATTATGTTTCATAGGATGAAGGCTTCTGTCTGGCTAGGAACAACTGGTATAATTGCTGGGCATTGAAGGCCCAGTGGTAACGGCCCCGACTGCCGTGGGTTCCATTCGTTTCTTATAACATTTTCAATAAAAAATACATTTTCGTTTAAAAACGTTACACCGATTTCTCTTAATATTTTCAGAATGGTACTTACATTCTGAAAATATTTAGAGAATTGAATGAATAATTTAGTAAGTTAAAAAAGAAACCCAGTAAAATAAATAAAAAGAAGTCAGTATTTTATAATAAAACATTGTTTACAAATCTAAGTAGATACACTTATCTGATTTCTCTACATATTTTCAGAATGTAGGTACTAAAAAGTCTCGTTTTTCTGGTGGTTGCAAGCGCTAGTGCTGAGCATGAGGTCCTGGGTTCGATTCCTGGGTCGGGCTAAGTGCCCGACCCAGGAATTGGGTTTCTTTATCTGGAATTTCTCAGTAGCAGCCCGGAATTTTAATTGATGCCCGGTGGAAGGCAATAGGCTTGCCCTTCTCCCCACTATTACATGGAACTTAAACATAACTGGCAAAATGTGGGTGTACTACAGGTACACCTCTGCCCATCGGGGAAACTAGGCGTGATGTTGCTATGGTATGTTAAATGTTAATAAGATTTTCTTTCGTATTTTCAGCAAGACGTAAGTCATAACCTCTATAGGTACTTAAAAAAAACTTTAAAGTAAGGTCGCTTATCGCGTCTGTCTGCAGTGTGGCCGTTTTGTTCGTATAAACAATACAATGGATTCAGTTTTCACCATTTAGCAAATTTTGGAAGGTTTATGTGAATATTTATATGAAACTTAAATGTAATAAAGAACTTATTGCCTCATTTGCATTGGTCTAGTAATCGCAAAAGCTACTGCCAGCTAGCAGTCCGGGGTTCGATTCCCAGGTAAAGCACAGTGTTATTAGACGGTGAGCAATAGGTAGCTCACCGTCCGGTAAGGACCAGGCCCAGGTCGACGGCGCGTTGTATTCCACGCGCGCCTCAAAGAGATGTCGTCAGCACAAATGTAGGGGTCCACTAGGGCCGATGCCTGCCAGAGTCGCGGGATGGTACTAATGGGTCACCGAGGCCCCTGGCAACACAGGCAACAGGAAGGAATATGGGTGGATTTTAGTCAGTAAGAGTCTGACACACCTTCCCGCTCCGCCCAGAGCGGGAGAAGTTATTTGATGACTTCCCATACAAAAAAAAAAAAAGTAGTCGCCCGGACTCTGGATCTATGCTCGGTAGATGGCAATAGGCTCGCCCCCTATTACATGGGACTAATCCATAACTGGCGATATGTGGGTGTACCAAGGTACACCTCTGTTTACTAAAATTCAAGTAGTATCACATATATCTAGCCCCGTGGCCACGAGTAACACGCTCAAGTGACACTCGTCTTGTGACAGCGATTGCGGGGAAAAAAATTAAAAAAGTTCTTAAGAGCAAGCCACGAATCATGTCCGGGTGTCACCACTATGTGGATCGCCCGGAGGACACGGTGGAGCATACGGTGGAGGTCTGCCCGAATTGGGCAGAGCACCGCCGTGTCCTCGTGGAGGCGATCGGCGGCAGAGACCTCTCGCGTCCGGCCCTGGTTCAGGCCATGGTACGGAGCGAGAGGGCATGGGCAGCCGTCACCTCCTTCTGCGAAGCAGTAATGCTCGCGAAGGAGGAGGCGGGACGGTTGAGGGAAAGGCAAGTTTCGCGCCCTCTCGCCCCTAGCCGCCGCAGGAGACGCCCAGGGCGTCGGGAATCCCGGGCGGATTTCCGGCCACCGTAGGCGCGGGCTTGCGGACGGTGAGCAATGGGTAGCTCACCGTAAGGTAAGGACCAGGCCCGGGTCGACGGCGCGTTGTATTCCACGCGCGCCTCAAAGAGATCTCGTCAGCACATAATATAGTAGGGGTCCACTAGGGCTGATGCCTGCCGGGGCCGCGGGAAGGTACTTATGGGTCACCGAGGCCCCCGCAACACAGGCAACAGGAAGGAATTTAAGGGTTTTAGTGGAAAGGAAGGGTTTTAGTCAGTAAGAGTCTGACACACCCTCCCGCTCCGCCCAGAGCGGGAGAAGTTATTTGATGATTTCCCACCCTCAAAAAAAAAAAAAAAGCCACGAATCATCGCGACACGGCAGACTGAAACAAGTGACGCGCCCGAGTGTTTCTAACACGTTGAATAATGTTCATTTTTACTCACACTAGCCGACACCATTAAATTATTGCATAGTTAGATTTTTATCGCTCGGTTCAGCGCCGAGAATTAATAATGCAACAGCGCGCTTTCATTTGGCCATTATTATTATATATTGCTTGTATTTAAAGTACAAATATCACAGAATGTATTATAATTATTTGGATGTCGCTTAGTGTCCGTGATAGCACGCATAACAGTAGGTATATTATGTTTCATAGGATGAAGGCTTCTGTCTGGCTAGGAACAACTGGTATAATTGCTGAGCATTGGTGGCCCAGTGGTAACGGCCCCGACTGCCGTGGGTTCCATTCGTTTCTTATAACATTTTCAATAAAAAATACATTTTCGTTTAAAAACGTTACACCGATTTCTCTTAATATTTTCAGAATGGTACTGACATTCTGAAAATATTTAGAGAATTGAATTAATAATTTAGTAAGTTAAAAAAGAAACCCAGTAAAATAAATAAAAAGTAGTCAGTATTTTATAATAAAACATTGTTTACAAATCTAAGTAGATACACTTATCTGATTTCTCTTCATATTTTCAGAATGTAAGTACTAAAAAGTCTCGTTTTTCTGGTGGTTGCAAGCGCTAGTGCTGAGCATGAGGTCCTGGGTTCGATTCCTGGGTCGGGCTAAGTGTTATTGGGTTTCTTTATCTGGAATTTCTCAGTAGCAGCCCGGAATTTTAATTGATGCCCGGTGGAAGGCAATAGGCTTGCCCTTCTCCCCGCTATTACATGGAACTTAAACATAACTGGCAAAATGTGGATGTACTACAGGTACACCTCTGCCCATCGGGGAAACTAGGCGTGATGTTGCTATGGTATGTTAAATGTTAATAAGATTTTCTTTCGTATTTTCATCAAGACGTAAGTCATAACCTCTATAGGTACTTAAAAAAAACTTTAAAGTAAGGTCGCTTATCGCGTCTGTCTGCAGTGTGACCGTTTTGTTCGTATAAACTATACAATGGATTCAGTTTTCACCATTTAGCAAATTTTGGAAGGTTTATGTGAATATTTATATGAAACTGAAATGTAATAAAGAACTTATTGCCTCATTTGCATTGGTCTAGTAAACGCAAAAGCTACTGCCAGCTAGCAGTCCGGGGTTCGATTCCCAGGTCAAGCACAGTGTTATTAGACGGTGAGCAATAGGTAGCTCACCGTCCGGTAAGGACCAGGCCCAGGTCGACGGCGCGTTGTATTCCACGCGCGCCTCAAAGAGATGTCGTCAGCACATAATATAGTAGGGGTCCACTAGGGCCGATGCCTGCCGGGGCCGCGGGAAGGTACTTATGGGTCACCGAGGCCCCCGCAACACAGGCAACAGGAAGGAATATGGGTGGGTTTTAGTCAGTAAGAGTCTGACACACCCTCCCGCTCCGCCCAGAGCGGGAGAAGTTATTTGATGATTTCCCACCCTCAAAAAAAAAAAAAAAAAGCCACGAATCATCGCGACACGGCAGACTGAAACAAGTGACGCGCGCGAGTGTTTCTAACACGTTGAATAATGTTCATTTTTACTCACACTAGCCGACACCATTAAATTATTGCATAGTTAGATTTTTATCGCTCGGTTCAGCGCCGAGAATTAATAATGCAACAGCGCGCTTTCATTTGGCCATTATTATTATATATTGCTTGTATTTAAAGTACAAATATCACAGAATGTATTATAATTATTTGGATGTCGCTTAGTGTCCGTGATACCACGCATAACAGTAGGTATATTATGTTTCATAGGATGAAGGCTTCTGTCTGGCTAGGAACAACTGGTATAATTGCTGAGCATTGGTGGCCCAGTGGTAACGGCCCCGACTGCCGTGGGTTCCATTCGTTTCTTATAACATTTTCAATAAAAAATACATTTTCGTTTAAAAACGTTACACCGATTTCTCTTAATATTTTCAGAATGGTACTTACATTCTGAAAATATTTAGAGAATTGAATGAATAATTTAGTAAGTTAAAAAAGAAACCCAGTAAAATAAATAAAAAGAAGTCAGTATTTTATAATAAAACATTGTTTACAAATCTAAGTAGATACACTTATCTGATTTCTCTTCATATTTTCAGAATGTAAGTACTAAAAAGTCTCGTTTTTCTGGTGGTTATAAGCGCTAGTGCTGAGCATGAGGTCCTGGGTTCGATTCCTGGGTCGGGCTAAGTGTTATTGGGTTTCTTTATCTGGAATTTCTCAGTAGCAGCCTGGAATTTTAATTGATGCCCGGTGGAAGGCAATAGGCTTGCCCTTCTCCCCGCTATTACATGGAACTTAAACATAACTGGCAAAATGTGGGTGTACTACAGGTACACCTCTGCCCATCGGGGAAACTAGGCGTGATGTTGCTATGGTATGTTAAATGTTAATAAGATTTTCTTTCGTATTTTCAGCAAGACGTAAGTCATAACCTCTATAGGTACTTAAAAAAAACTTTAAAGTAAGGTCGCTTATCGCGTCTGTCTGCAGTGTGACCGTTTTGTTCGTATAAACTATACAATGGATTCAGTTTTCACCATTTAGCAAATTTTGGAAGGTTTATGTGAATATTTATATGAAACTTAAATGTAATACAGAACTTATTGCCTCATTTGCATTGGTCTAGTAATCGCAAAAGCTACTGCCAGCTAGCAGTCCGGGGTTCGATTCCCAGGTCAAGCACAGTGTTATTAGACGGTGAGCAATAGGTAGCTCACCGTCCGGTAAGGACCAGGCCCAGGTCGACAGCGCGTTGTATTCCACGCGCGCCTCAAAGAGATGTCGTCAGCACATAATATAGTAGGGGTCCACTAGGGCCGATGCCTGCCGGGGCCGCGGGAAGGTACTTATGGGTCACCGAGGCCCCCGCAACAGGATTTTAGTCAGTAAGAGTCTGACACACCCTCCCGCTCCGCCCAGAGCGGGAGAAGTTATTTGATGATTTCCCACCCTCAAAAAAAAAAAAAAAAAGCCATGAATCATCGCGACACGGCAGACTGAAACAAGTGACGCGCGCGAGTGTTTCTAACACGTTGAATAATGTTCATTTTTACTCACACTAGCCGACACCATTAAATTATTGCATAGTTAGATTTTTATCGCTCGGTTCAGCGCCGAGAATTAATAATGCAACAGCGCGCTTTCATTTGGCCATTATTATTATATATTGCTTGTATTTAAAGTACAAATATCACAGAATGTATTATAATTATTTGGATGTCGCTTAGTGTCCGTGATACCACGCATAACAGTAGGTATATTATGTTTCATAGGATGAAGGCTTCTGTCTGGCTAGGAACAACTGGTATAATTGCTGAGCATTGGTGGCCCAGTGGTAACGGCCCCGACTGCCGTGGGTTCCATTCGTTTCTTATAACATTTTCAATAAAAAAATACATTTTCGTATAAAAACGTTACACCGATTTCTCTTAATATTTTCAGAATGGTACTTACATTCTGAAAATATTTAGAGAATTGAATGAATAATTTAGTAAGTTAAAAAAGAAACCCAGTAAAATAAATAAAAAGAAGTCAGTATTTTATAATAAAACATTGTTTACAAATCTAAGTAGATACACTTATCTGATTTCTCTTCATATTTTCAGAATGTAAGTACTAAAAAGTCTTGTTTTTCTGGTGGTTGCAAGCGCTAGTGCTGAGCATGAGGTCCTGGGTTCGATTCCTGGGTCGGGCTAAGTGTTATTGGGTTTCTTTATCTGGAATTTCTCAGTAGCAGCCCGGAATTTTAATTGATGCCCGGTGGAAGGCAATAGGCTTGCCCTTCTCCCCGCTATTACATGGAACTTAAACATAACTGGCAAAATGTGGGTGTACTACAGGTACACCTCTGCCCATCGGGGAAACTAGGCGTGATGTTGCTATGGTATGTTAAATGTTAATAAGATTTTCTTTCGTATTTTCAGCAAGACGTAAGTCATAACCTCTATAGGTACTTAAAAAAAACTTTAAAGTATGGTCGCTTATCGCGTCTGTCTGCAGTGTGACCGTTTTGTTCGTATAAACTATAAAATGGATTCAGTTTTCTGCGAAGCAGTAATGCTCGCGAAGGAGGAGGCGGGACGGTTGAGGAAAAGGCAAGTTTCGCGCCTTCTCGCCCCTAGCCGCCGCAGGAGACGCCCAGGGCGTCGGGAATCCCGGGCGGATTTCCGGCCACCGCAGGCGCGGGCTTGCGGACGGTGAGCAATGGGTAGCTCACCGTCCGGTAAGGACCAGGCCCGGGTCGACGGCGCGTTGTATTCCACGCGCGCCTCAAAGAGATGTCGTCAGCACATAATATAGTAGGGGTCCACTAGGGCCGATGCCTGCCGGGGTCGCGGGAAGGTACTTATGGGTCACCGAGGCCCCCGCAACACAGGCAACAGGAAGGAATTTAAGGGTTTTAGTGGAAAGGAAGGGTTTTAGTCAGTAAGAGTCTGACACACCCTCCCGCTCCGCTCAGAGCGGGAGAAGTTATTTGATGATTTCCCACCCTCAAAAAAAAAAAAAAGCCACGAATCATCGCGACACGGCAGACTGAAACAAGTGACGCGCGCGAGTGTTTCTAACACGTTGAATAATGTTCATTTTTACTCACACTAGCCGACACCATTAAATTATTGCATAGTTAGATTTTTATCGCTCGGTTCAGCGCCGAGAATTAATAATACAACAGCGCGCTTTCATTTGGCCATTATTATTATATATTGCTTGTATTTAAAGTACAAATATCACAGAATGTATTATAATTATTTGGATGTCGCTTAGTGTCCGTGATAGCACGCATAACAGTAGGTATATTATGTTTCATAGGATGAAGGCTTCTGTCTGGCTAGGAACAACTGGTATAATTGCTGAGCATTGAAGGCCCAGTGGTAACGGCCCCGACTGCCGTGGGTTCCATTCGTTTCTTTTAACATTTTCAATAAAAAATACATTTTCGTTTAAAAACGTTACACCGATTTCTCTTAATATTTTCAGAATGGTACTTACATTCTGAAAATATTTAGAGAATTGAATGAATAATTTAGTAAGTTAAAAAAGAAACCCAGTAAAATAAATAAAAAGAAGTCAGTATTTTATAATAAAACATTGTTTACAAATCTAAGTAGATACACTTATCTGATTTCTCTTCATATTTTCAGAATGTAAGTACTAAAAAGTCTTGTTTTTCTGGTGGTTGCAAGCGCTAGTGCTGAGCATGAGGTCCTGGGTTCGATTCCTGGGTCGGGCTAAGTGTTATTGGGTTTCTTTATCTGGAATTTCTCAGTAGCAGCCCGGAATTTTAATTGATGCCCGGTGGAAGGCAATAGGCTTGCCCTTCTCCCCGCTATTACATGGAACTTAAACATAACTGGCAAAATGTGGGTGTACTACAGGTACACCTCTGCCCATCGGGGAAACTAGGCGTGATGTTGCTATGGTATGTTAAATGTTAATAAGATTTTCTTTCGTATTTTCAGCAAGACGTAAGTCATAACCTCTATAGGTACTTAAAAAAAACTTTAAAGTATGGTCGCTTATCGCGTCTGTCTGCAGTGTGACCGTTTTGTTCGTATAAACTATAAAATGGATTCAGTTTTCACCATTTAGTAAATTTTGGAAGGTTTATGTGAATATTTATATGAAACTTAAATGTAATAAAGAACTTATTGCCTCATTTGCATTGGTCTAGTAATCGCAAAAGCTACTGCCAGCTAGCAGTCCGGGGTTCGATTCCCAGGTCAAGCACAGTGTTATTAGACGGTGAGCAATAGGTAGCTCACCGTCCGGTAAGGACCAGGCCGAGGTAGACGGCGCGTTGTATTCCACGCGCGCCTCAAAGAGATGCCGTCAGCACAAATGTAGGGGTCCACTAGGGCCGATGCCTGCCAGAGTCGCGGGATGGTACTAATGGGTCACCGAGGCCCCTGGCAATACAGGCAACAGGAGGGAATACGGGTGGATTTTAGTCAGTAAGAGTCTGACACACCTTCCCGCTCCGCCCAGAGCGGGAGAAGTTATTTGATGATTTCCCATCCAAAAAAAAAAAAAGTAGTCGCCCGGACTCTGGATCTATGCTCGGTAGATGGCAATAGGCTCGCCCCCTATTACATGGGACTAATCCATAACTGGCGAAACGTGGGTGTACCAAGGTACACCTCTGTTTACTAAAATTCAAGTAGTATCACATATATCTAGCCCCGTGGCCACGAGTAACACGCTCAAGTGACACTCGTCTTGTGACAGCGATTGCGGGGAAAAAAATTAAAAAAGTTCTTAAGAGCAAGCCACGAATCATGTCCGGGTGTCACCACTGTGTGGATCGCCCGGAGGACACGGTGGAGCATACGGTGGAGGTCTGCCCGGCTTGGGCAGAGCACCGCCGTGTCCTCGTGGAGGCGATCGGCGGCAGAGACCTCTCGCGTCCGGCCCTGGTTCAGGCCATGGTACGGAGCGAGAGGGCATGGGCAGCCGTCACCTCCTTCTGCGAAGCAGTAATGCTCGCGAAGGAGGAGGCGGGACGGTTGAGGAAAAGGCAAGTTTCGCGCCTTCTCGCCCCTAGCCGCCGCAGGAGACGCCCAGGGCGTCGGGAATCCCGGGCGGATTTCCGGCCACCGCAGGCGCGGGCTTGCGGACGGTGAGCAATGGGTAGCTCACCGTCCGGTAAGGACCAGGCCCGGGTCGACGGCGCGTTGTATTCCACGCGCGCCTCAAAGAGATGTCGTCAGCACATAATATAGTAGGGGTCCACTAGGGCCGATGCCTGCCGGGGTCGTGGGAAGGTACTTATGGGTCACCGAGGCCCCCGCAACACAGGCAACAGGAAGGAATTTAAGGGTTTTAGTGGAAAGGAAGGGTTTTAGTCAGTAAGAGTCTGACACACCCTCCCGCTCCGCTCAGAGCGGGAGAAGTTATTTGATGATTTCCCACCCTCAAAAAAAAAAAAAAAGCCACGAATCATCGCGACACGGCAGACTGAAACAAGTGACGCGCGCGAGTGTTTCTAACACGTTGAATAATGTTCATTTTTACTCACACTAGCCGACACCATTAAATTATTGCATAGTTAGATTTTTATCGCTCGGTTCAGCGCCGAGAATTAATAATACAACAGCGCGCTTTCATTTGGCCATTATTATTATATATTGCTTGTATTTAAAGTACAAATATCACAGAATGTATTATAATTATTTGGATGTCGCTTAGTGTCCGTGATAGCACGCATAACAGTAGGTATATTATGTTTCATAGGATGAAGGCTTCTGTCTGGCTAGGAACAACTGGTATAATTGCTGAGCATTGAAGGCCCAGTGGTAACGGCCCCGACTGCCGTGGGTTCCATTCGTTTCTTTTAACATTTTCAATAAAAAATACATTTTCGTTTAAAAACGTTACACCGATTTCTCTTAATATTTTCAGAATGGTACTTACATTCTGAAAATATTTAGAGAATTGAATGAATAATTTAGTAAGTTAAAAAAGAAACCCAGTAAAATAAATAAAAAGAAGTCAGTATTTTATAATAAAACATTGTTTACAAATCTAAGTAGATACACTTATCTGATTTCTCTTCATATTTTCAGAATGTAAGTACTAAAAAGTCTCGTTTTTCTGGTGGTTGCAAGCGCTAGTGCTGAGCATGAGGTCCTGGGTTCGATTCCTGGGTCGGGCTAAGTGTTATTGGGTTTCTTTATCTGGAATTTCTCAGTAGCAGCCCGGAATTTTAATTGATGCCCGGTGGAAGGCAATAGGCTTGCCCTTCTCCCCGCTATTACATGGAACTTAAACATAACTGGCAAAATGTGGGTGTACTACAGGTACACCTCTGCCCATCGGGGAAACTAGGCGTGATGTTGCTATGGTATGTTAAATGTTAATAAGATTTTCTTTCGTATTTTCAGCAAGACGTAAGTCATAACCTCTATAGGTACTTAAAAAAAACTTTAAAGTAAGGTCGCTTATCGCGTCTGTCTGCAGTGTGACCGTTTTGTTCGTATAAACTATACAATGGATTCAGTTTTCACCATTTAGCAAATTTTGGAAGGTTTATGTGAATATTTATATGAAACTTAAATGTAATAAAGAACTTATTGCCTCATTTGCATTGGTCTAGTAATCGCAAAAGCTACTGCCAGCTAGCAGTCCGGGGTTCGATTCCCAGGTCAAGCACAGTGTTATTAGACGGTGAGCAATAGGTAGCTCACCGTCCGGTAAGGACCAGGCCCAGGTTGACGGCGCGTTGTATTCCACGCGCGCCTCAAAGAGATGTCGTCAGCACATAATATAGTAGGGGTCCACTAGGGCCGATGCCTGCCGGGGCCGCGGGAAGGTACTTATGGGTCACCGAGGCCCCCGCAACACAGGCAACAGGAAGGAATATAGGGTTTTAGTCAGTAAGAGTCTGACACACCCTCCCGCTCCGCCCAGAGCGGGAGAAGTTATTTGATGATTTCCCACCCTCAAAAAAAAAAAAAAAAAGCCACGAATCATCGCGACACGGCAGACTGAAACAAGTGACGCGCGCGAGTGTTTCTAACACGTTGAATAATGTTCATTTTTACTCACACTAGCCGACACCATTAAATTATTGCATAGTTAGATTTTTATCGCTCGGTTCAGCGCCGAGAATTAATAATGCAACAGCGCGCTTTCATTTGGCCATTATTATTATATATTGCTTGTATTTAAAGTACAAATATCACAGAATGTATTATAATTATTTGGATGTCGCTTAGTGTCCGTGATACCACGCATAACAGTAGGTATATTATGTTTCATAGAATGAAGGCTTCTGTCTGGCTAGGCACAACTGGTATAATTGCTGAGCATTGGTGGCCCAGTGGTAACGGCCCCGACTGCCGTGGGTTCCATTCGTTTCTTATAACATTTTCAATAAAAAATACATTTTCGTTTAAAAACGTTACACCGATTTCTCTTAATATTTTCAGAATGGTACTTACATTCTGAAAATATTTAGAGAATTGAATGAATAATTTAGTAAGTTAAAAAAGAAACCCAGTAAAATAAATAAAAAGAAGTCAGTATTTTATAATAAAACATTGTTTACAAATCTAAGTAGATACACTTATCTGATTTCTCTTCATATTTTCAGAATGTAAGTACTAAAAAGTCTCGTTTTTCTGGTGGTTGCAAGCGCTAGTGCTGAGCATGAGGTCCTGGGTTCGATTCCTGGGTCGGGCTAAGTGTTATTGGGTTTCTTTATCTGGAATTTCTCAGTAGCAGCCCGGAATTTTAATTGATGCCCGGTGGAAGGCAATAGGCTTGCCCTTCTCCCCGCTATTACATGGAACTTAAACATAACTGGCAAAATGTGGGTGTACTACAGGTACACCTCTGCCCATCGGGGAAACTAGGCGTGATGTTGCTATGGTATGTTAAATGTTAATAAGATTTTCTTTCGTATTTTCAGCAAGACGTAAGTCATAACCTCTATAGGTACTTAAAAAAAACTTTAAAGTAAGGTCGCTTATCGCGTCTGTCTGCAGTGTGACCGTTTTGTTCGTATAAACTATACAATGGATTCAGTTTTCACCATTTAGCAAATTTTGGAAGGTTTATGTGAATATTTATATGAAACTTAAATGTAATACAGAACTTATTGCCTCATTTGCATTGGTCTAGTAATCGCAAAAGCTACTGCCAGCTAGCAGTCCGGGGTTCGATTCCCAGGTCAAGCACAGTGTTATTAGACGGTGAGCAATAGGTAGCTCACCGTCCGGTAAGGACCAGGCCCAGGTCGACAGCGCGTTGTATTCCACGCGCGCCTCAAAGAGATGTCGTCAGCACATAATATAGTAGGGGTCCACTAGGGCCGATGCCTGCCGGGGCCGCGGGAAGGTACTTATGGGTCACCGAGGCCCCCGCAACAGGAAGGAATACGGGTGGGTTTTAGTCAGTAAGAGTCTGACACACCCTCCCGCTCCGCCCAGAGCGGGAGAAGTTATTTGATGATTTCCCACCCTCAAAAAAAAAAAAAAAAGCCATGAATCATCGCGACACGGCAGACTGAAACAAGTGACGCGCGCGAGTGTTTCTAACACGTTGAATAATGTTCATTTTTACTCACACTAGCCGACACCATTAAATTATTGCATAATTAGATTTTTATCGCTCGGTTCAGCGCCGAGAATTAATAATGCAACAGCGCGCTTTCATTTGGCCATTATTATTATATATTGCTTGTATTTAAAGTACAAATATCACAGAATGTATTATAATTATTTGGATGTCGCTTAGTGTCCGTGATACCACGCATAACAGTAGGTATATTATGTTTCATAGGATGAAGGCTTCTGTCTGGCTAGGAACAACTGGTATAATTGCTGAGCATTGGTGGCCCAGTGGTAACGGCCCCGACTGCCGTGGGTTCCATTCGTTTCTTATAACATTTTCAATAAAAAAATACATTTTCGTTTAAAAACGTTACACCGATTTCTCTTAATATTTTCAGAATGGTACTTACATTCTGAAAATATTTAGAGAATTGAATGAATAATTTAGTAAGTTAAAAAAGAAACCCAGTAAAATAAATAAAAAGAAGTCAGTATTTTATAATAAAACATTGTTTACAAATCTAAGTAGATACACTTATCTGATTTCTCTTCATATTTTCAGAATGTAAGTACTAAAAAGTCTCGTTTTTCTGGTGGTTGCAAGCGCTAGTGCTGAGCATTAGGTCCTGGGTTCGATTCCTGGGTCGGGCTAAGTGTTATTGGGTTTCTTTATCTGGAATTTCTCAGTAGCAGCCCGGAATTTTAATTGATGCCCGGTGGAAGGCAATAGGCTTGCCCTTCTCCCCGCTATTACATGGAACTTAAACATAACTGGCAAAATGTGGGTGTACTACAGGTACACCTCTGCCCATCGGGGAAACTAGGCGTGATGTTGCTATGGTATGTTAAATGATAATAAGATTTTCTTTCGTATTTTCAGCAAGACGTAAGTCATAACCTCTATAGGTACTTAAAAAAAACTTTAAAGTATGGTCGCTTATCGCGTCTGTCTGCAGTGTGACCGTTTTGTTCGTATAAACTATAAAATGGATTCAGTTTTCACCATTTAGTAAATTTTGGAAGGTTTATGTGAATATTTATATGAAACTTAAATGTAATAAAGAACTTATTGCCTCATTTGCATTGGTCTAGTAATCGCAAAAGCTACTGCCAGCTAGCAGTCCGGGGTTCGATTCCCAGGTCAAGCACAGTGTTATTAGACGGTGAGCAATAGGTAGCTCACCGTCCGGTAAGGACCAGGCCGAGGTAGACGGCGCGTTGTATTCCACGCGCGCCTCAAAGAGATGCCGTCAGCACAAATGTAGGGGTCCACTAGGGCCGATGCCTGCCAGAGTCGCGGGATGGTACTAATGGGTCACCGAGGCCCCTGGCAATACAGGCAACAGGAGGGAATACGGGTGGATTTTAGTCAGTAAGAGTCTGACACACCTTCCCGCTCCGCCCAGAGCGGGAGAAGTTATTTGATATTTCCCATCCAAAAAAAAAAAAAGTAGTCGCCCGGACTCTGGATCTATGCTCGGTAGATGGCAATAGGCTCGCCCCCTATTACATGGGACTAATCCATAACTGGCGAAACGTGGGTGTACCAAGGTACACCTCTGTTTACTAAAATTCAAGTAGTATCACATATATCTAGCCCCGTGGCCACGAGTAACACGCTCAAGTGACACTCGTCTTGTGACAGCGATTGCGGGGAAAAAAATTAAAAAAGTTCTTAAGAGCAAGCCACGAATCATGTCCGGGTCATCCACACAGTGGTGACACACCACTGTGTGGATCGCCCGGAGGACACGGTGGAGCATACGGTGGAGGTCTGCCCGGCTTGGGCAGAGCACCGCCGTGTCCTCGTGGAGGCGATCGGCGGCAGAGACCTCTCGCGTCCGGCCCTGGTTCAGGCCATGGTACGGAGCGAGAGGGCATGGGCAGCCGTCACCTCCTTCTGCGAAGCAGTAATGCTCGCGAAGGAGGAGGCGGGACGGTTGAGGAAAAGGCAAGTTTCGCGCCTTCTCGCCCCTAGCCGCCGCAGGAGACGCCCAGGGCGTCGGGAATCCCGGGCGGATTTCCGGCCACCGCAGGCGCGGGCTTGCGGACGGTGAGCAATGGGTAGCTCACCGTCCGGTAAGGACCAGGCCCGGGTCGACGGCGCGTTGTATTCCACGCGCGCCTCAAAGAGATGTAGTCAGCACATAATATAGTAGGGGTCCACTAGGGCCGATGCCTGCCGGGGTCGCGGGAAGGTACTTATGGGTCACCGAGGCCCCCGCAACACAGGCAACAGGAAGGAATTTAAGGGTTTTAGTGGAAAGGAAGGGTTTTAGTCAGTAAGAGTCTGACACACCCTCCCGCTCCGCTCAGAGCGGGAGAAGTTATTTGATGATTTCCCACCCTCAAAAAAAAAAAAAAAGCCACGAATCATCGCGACGCGGCAGACTGAAACAAGTGACGCGCGCGAGTGTTTCTAACACGTTGAATAATGTTCATTTTTACTCACACTAGCCGACACCATTAAATTATTGCATAGTTAGATTTTTATCGCTCGGTTCAGCGCCGAGAATTAATAATACAACAGCGCGCTTTCATTTGGCCATTATTATTATATATTGCTTGTATTTAAAGTACAAATATCACAGAATGTATTATAATTATTTGGATGTCGCTTAGTGTCCGTGATAGCACGCATAACAGTAGGTATATTATGTTTCATAGGATGAAGGCTTCTGTCTGGCTAGGAACAACTGGTATAATTGCTGAGCATTGAAGGCCCAGTGGTAACGGCCCCGACTGCCGTGGGTTCCATTCGTTTCTTTTAACATTTTCAATAAAAAATACATTTTCGTTTAAAAACGTTACACCGATTTCTCTTAATATTTTCAGAATGGTACTTACATTCTGAAAATATTTAGAGAATTGAATGAATAATTTAGTAAGTTAAAAAAGAAACCCAGTAAAATAAATAAAAAGAAGTCAGTATTTTATAATAAAACATTGTTTACAAATCTAAGTAGATACACTTATCTGATTTCTCTTCATATTTTCAGAATGTAAGTACTAAAAAGTCTCGTTTTTCTGGTGGTTGCAAGCGCTAGTGCTGAGCATGAGGTCCTGGGTTCGATTCCTGGGTCGGGCTAAGTGTTATTGGGTTTCTTTATCTGGAATTTCTCAGTAGCAGCCCGGAATTTTAATTGATGCCCGGTGGAAGGCAATAGGCTTGCCCTTCTCCCCGCTATTACATGGAACTTAAACATAACTGGCAAAATGTGGGTGTACTACAGGTACACCTCTGCCCATCGGGGAAACTAGGCGTGATGTTGCTATGGTATGTTAAATGTTAATAAGATTTTCTTTCGTATTTTCAGCAAGACGTAAGTCATAACCTCTATAGGTACTTAAAAAAAACTTTAAAGTAAGGTCGCTTATCGCGTCTGTCTGCAGTGTGACCGTTTTGTTCGTATAAACTATACAATGGATTCAGTTTTCACCATTTAGCAAATTTTGGAAGGTTTATGTGAATATTTATATGAAACTTAAATGTAATAAAGAACTTATTGCCTCATTTGCATTGGTCTAGTAATCGCAAAAGCTACTGCCAGCTAGCAGTCCGGGGTTCGATTCCCAGGTCAAGCACAGTGTTATTAGACGGTGAGCAATAGGTAGCTCACCGTCCGGTAAGGACCAGGCCCAGGTCGACGGCGCGTTGTATTCCACGCGCGCCTCAAAGAGATGTCGTCAGCACATAATATAGTAGGGGTCCACTAGGGCCGATGCCTGCCGGGGCCGCGGGAAGGTACTTATGGGTCACCGAGGCCCCCGCAACACAGGCAACAGGAAGGAATATAGGGTTTTAGTCAGTAAGAGTCTGACACACCCTCCCGCTCCGCCCAGAGCGGGAGAAGTTATTTGATGATTTCCCACCCTCAAAAAAAAAAAAAAAAGCCACGAATCATCGCGACACGGCAGACTGAAACAAGTGACGCGCGCGAGTGTTTCTAACACGTTGAATAATGTTCATTTTTACTCACACTAGCCGACACCATTAAATTATTGCATAGTTAGATTTTTATCGCTCGGTTCAGCGCCGAGAATTAATAATGCAACAGCGCGCTTTCATTTGGCCATTATTATTATATATTGCTTGTATTTAAAGTACAAATATCACAGAATGTATTATAATTATTTGGATGTCGCTTAGTGTCCGTGATACCACGCATAACAGTAGGTATATTATGTTTCATAGGATGAAGGCTTCTGTCTGGCTAGGCACAACTGGTATAATTGCTGAGCATTGGTGGCCCAGTGGTAACGGCCCCGACTGCCGTGGGTTCCATTCGTTTCTTATAACATTTTCAATAAAAAATACATTTTCGTTTAAAAACGTTACACCGATTTCTCTTAATATTTTCAGAATGGTACTTACATTCTGAAAATATTTAGAGAATTGAATGAATAATTTAGTAAGTTAAAAAAGAAACCCAGTAAAATAAATAAAAAGAAGTCAGTATTTTATAATAAAACATTGTTTACAAATCTAAGTAGATACACTTATCTGATTTCTCTTCATATTTTCATAATGTAAGTACTAAAAAGTCTCGTTTTTCTGGTGGTTGCAAGCGCTAGTGCTGAGCATGAGGTCCTGGGTTCGATTCCTGGGTCGGGCTAAGTGTTATTGGGTTTCTTTATCTGGAATTTCTCAGTAGCAGCCCGGAATTTTAATTGATGCCCGGTGGAAGGCAATAGGCTTGCCCTTCTCCCCGCTATTACATGGAACTTAAACATAACTGGCAAAATGTGGGTGTACTACAGGTACACCTCTGCCCATCGGGGAAACTAGGCGTGATGTTGCTATGGTATGTTAAATGTTAATAAGATTTTCTTTCGTATTTTCAGCAAGACGTAAGTCATAACCTCTATAGGTACTTAAAAAAAACTTTAAAGTAAGGTCGCTTATCGCGTCTGTCTGCAGTGTGACCGTTTTGTTCGTATAAACTATACAATGGATTCAGTTTTCACCATTTAGCAAATTTTGGAAGGTTTATGTGAATATTTATATGAAACTTAAATGTAATACAGAACTTATTGCCTCATTTGCATTGGTCTAGTAATCGCAAAAGCTACTGCCAGCTAGCAGTCCGGGGTTCGATTCCCAGGTAAAGCACAGTGTTATTAGACGGTGAGCAATAGGTAGCTCACCGTCCGGTAAGGACCAGGCCCAGGTCGACAGCGCGTTGTATTCCACGCGCGCCTCAAAGAGATGTCGTCAGCACATAATATAGTAGGGGTCCACTAGGGCCGATGCCTGCCGGGGCCGCGGGAAGGTACTTATGGGTCACCGAGGCCCCCGCAACAGGAAGGAATACGGGTGGGTTTTAGTCAGTAAGAGTCTGACACACCCTCCCGCTCCGCCCAGAGCGGGAGAAGTTATTTGATGATTTCCCACCCTCAAAAAAAAAAAAAAAGCCATGAATCATCGCGACACGGCAGACTGAAACAAGTGACGCGCGCGAGTGTTTCTAACACGTTGAATAATGTTCATTTTTACTCACACTAGCCGACACCATTAAATTATTGCATAGTTAGATTTTTATCGCTCGGTTCAGCGCCGAGAATTAATAATGCAACAGCGCGCTTTCATTTGGCCATTATTATTATATATTGCTTGTATTTAAAGTACAAATATCACAGAATGTATTATAATTATTTGGATGTCGCTTAGTGTCCGTGATACCACGCATAACAGTAGATATATTATGTTTCATAGGATGAAGGCTTCTGTCTGGCTAGGAACAACTGGTATAATTGCTGAGCATTGGTGGCCCAGTGGTAACGGCCCCGACTGCCGTGGGTTCAATTCGTTTCGCATAACATTTTCAATAAAAAAATACATTTTCGTTTAAAAACGTTACACCGATTTCTCTTAATATTTTCAGAATGGTACTTACATTCTGAAAATATTTAGAGAATTGAATGAATAATTTAGTAAGTTAAAAAAGAAACCCAGTAAAATAAATAAAAAGAAGTCAGTATTTTATAATAAAACATTGTTTACAAATCTAAGTAGATACACTTATCTGATTTCTCTTCATATTTTCAGAATGTAAGTACTAAAAAGTCTTGTTTTTCTGGTGGTTGCAAGCGCTAGTGCTGAGCATGAGGTCCTGGGTTCGATTCCTGGGTCGGGCTAAGTGTTATTGGGTTTCTTTATCTGGAATTTCTCAGTAGCAGCCCGGAATTTTAATTGATGCCCGGTGGAAGGCAATAGGCTTGCCCTTCTCCCCGCTATTACATGGAACTTAAACATAACTGGCAAAATGTGGGTGTACTACAGGTACACCTCTGCCCATCGGGGAAACTAGGCGTGATGTTGCTATGGTATGTTAAATGTTAATAAGATTTTCTTTCGTATTTTCAGCAAGACGTAAGTCATAACCTCTATAGGTACTTAAAAAAAACTTTAAAGTAAGGTCGCTTATCGCGTCTGTCTGCAGTGTGACCGTTTTGTTCGTATAAACTATACAATGGATTCAGTTTTCACCATTTAGCAAATTTTGGAAGGTTTATGTGAATATTTATATGAAACTTAAATGTAATAAAGAACTTATTGCCTCATTTGCATTGGTCTAGTAATCGCAAAAGTTACTGCCAGCTAGCAGTCCGGGGTTCGATTCCCAGGTCAAGCACAGTGTTATTAGACGGTGAGCAATAGGTAGCTCACCGTCCGGTAAGGACCAGGCCCAGGTCGACGGCGCGTTGTATTCCACGCGCGCCTCAAAGAGATGTCGTCAGCACATAATATAGTAGGGGTCCACTAGGGCCGATGCCTGCCGGGGCCGCGGGAAGGTACTTATGGGTCACCGAGGCCCCCGCAACACAGGCAACAGGAAGGAATATGGGTGGGTTTTAGTCAGTAAGAGTCTGACACACCCTCCCGCTCCGCCCAGAGCGGGAGAAGTTATTTGATGATTTCCCAACCTCAAAAAAAAAAAAAAAAGCCACGAATCATCGCGACACGGCAGACTGAAACAAGTGACGCGCGCGAGTGTTTCTAACACGTTGAATAATGTTCATTTTTACTCACACTAGCCGACACCATTAAATTATTGCATAGTTAGATTTTTATCGCTCGGTTCAGCGCCGAGAATTAATAATGCAACAGCGCGCTTTCATTTGGCCATTATTATTATATATTGCTTGTATTTAAAGTACAAATATCACAGAATGTATTATAATTATTTGGATGTCGCTTAGTGTCCGTGATACCACGCATAACAGTAGGTATATTATGTTTCATAGGATGAAGGCTTCTGTCTGGCTAGGAACAACTGGTATAATTGCTGAGCATTGGTGGCCCAGTGGTAACGGCCCCGACTGCCGTGGGTTCCATTCGTTTCTTATAACATTTTCAATAAAAAAATACATTTTCTTTTAAAAACGTTACACCGATTTCTCTTAATATTTTCAGAATGGTACTTACATTCTGAAAATATTTAGAGAATTGAATGAATAATTTAGTAAGTTAAAAAAGAAACCCAGTAAAATAAATAAAAAGAAGTCAGTATTTTATAATAAAACATTGTTTACAAATCTAAGTAGATACACTTATCTGATTTCTCTTCATATTTTCAGAATGTAAGTACTAAAAAGTCTCGTTTTTCTGGTGGTTACAAGCGCTAGTGCTGAGCATGAGGTCCTGTGTTCGATTCCTGGGTCGGGCTAAGTGTTATTGGGTTTCTTTATCTGGAATTTCTCAGTAGCAGCCCGGAATTTTAATTGATGCCCGGTGGAAGGCAATAGGCTTGCCCTTCTCCCCGCTATTACATGGAACTTAAACATAACTGGCAAAATGTGGGTGTACTACAGGTACACCTCTGCCCATCGGGGAAACTAGGCGTGATGTTGCTATGGTATGTTAAATGTTAATAAGATTTTCTTTCGTATTTTCAGCAAGACGTAAGTCATAACCTCTATAGGTACTTAAAAAAAACTTTAAAGTAAGGTCGCTTATCGCGTCTGTCTGCAGTGTGACCGTTTTGTTCGTATAAACTATACAATGGATTCAGTTTTCACCATTTAGCAAATTTTGGAAGGTTTATGTGAATATTTATATGAAACTTAAATGTAATACAGAACTTATTGCCTCATTTGCATTGGTCTAGTAATCGCAAAAGCTACTGCCAGCTAGCAGTCCGGGGTTCGATTCCCAGGTCAAGCACAGTGTTATTAGACGGTGAGCAATAGGTAGCTCACCGTCCGGTAAGGACCAGGCCCAGGTCGACAGCGCGTTGTATTCCACGCGCGCCTCAAAGAGATGTCGTCAGCACATAATATAGTAGGGGTCCACTAGGGCCGATGCCTGCCGGGGCCGCGGGAAGGTACTTATGGGTCACCGAGGCCCCCGCAACAGGAAGGAATACGGGTGGGTTTTAGTCAGTAAGAGTCTGACACACCCTCCCGCTCCGCCCAGAGCGGGAGAAGTTATTTGATGATTTCCCACCCTCAAAAAAAAAAAAAAAGCCATGAATCATCGCGACACGGCAGACTGAAACAAGTGACGCGCGCGAGTGTTTCTAACACGTTGAATAATGTTCATTTTTACTCACACTAGCCGACACCATTAAATTATTGCATAGTTAGATTTTTATCGCTCGGTTCAGCGCCGAGAATTAATAATGCAACAGCGCGCTTTCATTTGGCCATTATTATTATATATTGCTTGTATTTAAAGTACAAATATCACAGAATGTATTATAATTATTTGGATGTCGCTTAGTGTCCGTGATACCACGCATAACAGTAGATATATTATGTTTCATAGGATGAAGGCTTCTGTCTGGCTAGGAACAACTGGTATAATTGCTGAGCATTGGTGGCCCAGTGGTAACGGCCCCGACTGCCGTGGGTTCCATTCGTTTCTTATAACATTTTCAATAAAAAAATACATTTTCGTTTAAAAACGTTACACCGATTTCTCTTAATATTTTCAGAATGGTACTTACATTCTGAAAATATTTAGAGAATTGAATGAATAATTTAGTAAGTTAAAAAAGAAACCCAGTAAAATAAATAAAAAGAAGTCAGTATTTTATAATAAAACATTGTTTACAAATCTAAGTAGATACACTTATCTGATTTCTCTTCATATTTTCAGAATGTAAGTACTAAAAAGTCTTGTTTTTCTGGTGGTTGCAAGCGCTAGTGATGAGCATGAGGTCCTGGGTTCGATTCCTGGGTCGGGCTAAGTGTTATTGGGTTTCTTTATCTGGAATTTCTCAGTAGCAGCCCGGAATTTTAATTGATGCCCGGTGGAAGGCAATAGGCTTGCCCTTCTCCCCGCTATTACATGGAACTTAAACATAACTGGCAAAATGTGGGTGTACTACAGGTACACCTCTGCCCATCGGGGAAACTAGGCGTGATGTTGCTATGGTATGTTAAATGTTAATAAGATTTTCTTTCGTATTTTCAGCAAGACGTAAGTCATAACCTCTATAGGTACTTAAAAAAAACTTTAAAGTAAGGTCGCTTATCGCGTCTGTCTGCAGTGTGACCGTTTTGTTCGTATAAACTATACAATGGATTCAGTTTTCACCATTTAGCAAATTTTGGAAGGTTTATGTGAATATTTATATGAAACTTAAATGTAATAAAGAACTTATTGCCTCATTTGCATTGGTCTAGTAATCGCAAAAGTTACTGCCAGCTAGCAGTCCGGGGTTCGATTCCCAGGTCAAGCACAGTGTTATTAGACGGTGAGCAATTGGTAGCTCACCGTCCGGTAAGGACCAGGCCCAGGTCGACGGCGCGTTGTATTCCACGCGCGCCTCAAAGAGATGTCGTCAGCACATAATATAGTAGGGGTCCACTAGGGCCGATGCCTGCCGGGGCCGCGGGAAGGTACTTATGGGTCACCGAGGCCCCCGCAACACAGGCAACAGGAAGGAATATGGGTGGGTTTTAGTCAGTAAGAGTCTGACACACCCACCCGCTCCGCCCAGAGCGGGAGAAGTTATTTGATGATTTCCCACCCTCAAAAAAAAAAAAAAAAAGCCACGAATCATCGCGACACGGCAGACTGAAACAAGTGACGCGCGCGAGTGTTTCTAACACGTTGAATAATGTTCATTTTTACTCACACTAGCCGACACCATTAAATTATTGCATAGTTAGATTTTTATCGCTCGGTTCAGCGCCGAGAATTAATAATGCAACAGCGCGCTTTCATTTGGCCATTATTATTATATATTGCTTGTATTTAAAGTACAAATATCACAGAATGTATTATAATTATTTGGATGTCGCTTAGTGTCCGTGATACCACGCATAACAGTAGATATATTATGTTTCATAGGATGAAGGCTTCTGTCTGGCTAGGAACAACTGGTATAATTGCTGAGCATTGGTGGCCCAGTGGTAACGGCCCCGACTGCCGTGGGTTCCATTCGTTTCTTATAACATTTTCAATAAAAAAATACATTTTCGTTTAAAAACGTTACACCGATTTCTCTTAATATTTTCAGAATGGTACTTACATTCTGAAAATATTTAGAGAATTGAATGAATAATTTAGTAAGTTAAAAAAGAAACCCAGTAAAATAAATAAAAAGAAGTCAGTATTTTATAATAAAACATTGTTTACAAATCTAAGTAGATACACTTATCTGATTTCTCTTCATATTTTCAGAATGTAAGTACTAAAAAGTCTTGTTTTTCTGGTGGTTGCAAGCGCTAGTGATGAGCATGAGGTCCTGGGTTCGATTCCTGGGTCGGGCTAAGTGTTATTGGGTTTCTTTATCTGGAATTTCTCAGTAGCAGCCCGGAATTTTAATTGATGCCCGGTGGAAGGCAATAGGCTTGCCCTTCTCCCCGCTATTACATGGAACTTAAACATAACTGGCAAAATGTGGGTGTACTACAGGTACACCTCTGCCCATCGGGGAAACTAGGCGTGATGTTGCTATGGTATGTTAAATGTTAATAAGATTTTCTTTCGTATTTTCAGCAAGACGTAAGTCATAACCTCTATAGGTACTTAAAAAAAACTTTAAAGTAAGGTCGCTTATCGCGTCTGTCTGCAGTGTGACCGTTTTGTTCGTATAAACTATACAATGGATTCAGTTTTCACCATTTAGCAAATTTTGGAAGGTTTATGTGAATATTTATATGAAACTTAAATGTAATACAGAACTTATTGCCTCATTTGCATTGGTCTAGTAATCGCAAAAGCTACTGCCAGCTAGCAGTCCGGGGTTCGATTCCCAGGTCAAGCACAGTGTTATTAGACGGTGAGCAATAGGTAGCTCACCGTCCGGTAAGGACCAGGCCCAGGTCGACAGCGCGTTGTATTCCACGCGCGCCTCAAAGAGATGTCGTCAGCACATAATATAGTAGGGGTCCACTAGGGCCGATGCCTGCCGGGGCCGCGGGAAGGTACTTATGGGTCACCGAGGCCCCCGCAACAGGAAGGAATACGGGTGGGTTTTAGTCAGTAAGAGTCTGACACACCCTCCCGCTCCGCCCAGAGCGGGAGAAGTTATTTGATGATTTCCCACCCTCAAAAAAAAAAAAAAAGCCATGAATCATCGCGACACGGCAGACTGAAACAAGTGACGCGCGCGAGTGTTTCTAACACGTTGAATAATGTTCATTTTTACTCACACTAGCCGACACCATTAAATTATTGCATAGTTAGATTTTTATCGCTCGGTTCAGCGCCGAGAATTAATAATGCAACAGCGCGCTTTCATTTGGCCATTATTATTATATATTGCTTGTATTTAAAGTACAAATATCACAGAATGTATTATAATTATTTGGATGTCGCTTAGTGTCCGTGATACCACGCATAACAGTAGATATATTATGTTTCATAGGATGAAGGCTTCTGTCTGGCTAGGAACAACTGGTATAATTGCTGAGCATTGGTGGCCCAGTGGTAACGGCCCCGACTGCCGTGGGTTCCATTCGTTTCTTATAACATTTTCAATAAAAAAATACATTTTCGTTTAAAAACGTTACACCGATTTCTCTTAATATTTTCAGAATGGTACTTACATTCTGAAAATATTTAGAGAATTGAATGAATAATTTAGTAAGTTAAAAAAGAAACCCAGTAAAATAAATAAAAAGAAGTCAGTATTTTATAATAAAACATTGTTTACAAATCTAAGTAGATACACTTATCTGATTTCTCTTCATATTTTCAGAATGTAAGTACTAAAAAGTCTTGTTTTTCTGGTGGTTGCAAGCGCTAGTGATGAGCATGAGGTCCTGGGTTCGATTCCTGGGTCGGGCTAAGTGTTATTGGGTTTCTTTATCTGGAATTTCTCAGTAGCAGCCCGGAATTTTAATTGATGCCCGGTGGAAGGCAATAGGCTTGCCCTTCTCCCCGCTATTACATGGAACTTAAACATAACTGGCAAAATGTGGGTGTACTACAGGTACACCTCTGCCCATCGGGGAAACTAGGCGTGATGTTGCTATGGTATGTTAAATGTTAATAAGATTTTCTTTCGTATTTTCAGCAAGACGTAAGTCATAACCTCTATAGGTACTTAAAAAAAACTTTAAAGTAAGGTCGCTTATCGCGTCTGTCTGCAGTGTGACCGTTTTGTTCGTATAAACTATACAATGGATTCAGTTTTCACCATTTAGCAAATTTTGGAAGGTTTATGTGAATATTTATATGAAACTTAAATGTAATAAAGAACTTATTGCCTCATTTGCATTGGTCTAGTAATCGCAAAAGTTACTGCCAGCTAGCAGTCCGGGGTTCGATTCCCAGGTCAAGCACAGTGTTATTAGACGGTGAGCAATTGGTAGCTCACCGTCCGGTAAGGACCAGGCCCAGGTCGACGGCGCGTTGTATTCCACGCGCGCCTCAAAGAGATGTCGTCAGCACATAATATAGTAGGGGTCCACTAGGGCCGATGCCTGCCGGGGCCGCGGGAAGGTACTTATGGGTCACCGAGGCCCCCGCAACACAGGCAACAGGAAGGAATATGGGTGGGTTTTAGTCAGTAAGAGTCTGACACACCCACCCGCTCCGCCCAGAGCGGGAGAAGTTATTTGATGATTTCCCACCCTCAAAAAAAAAAAAAAAAAGCCACGAATCATCGCGACACGGCAGACTGAAACAAGTGACGCGCGCGAGTGTTTCTAACACGTTGAATAATGTTCATTTTTACTCACACTAGCCGACACCATTAAATTATTGCATAGTTAGATTTTTATCGCTCGGTTCAGCGCCGAGAATTAATAATGCAACAGCGCGCTTTCATTTGGCCATTATTATTATATATTGCTTGTATTTAAAGTACAAATATCACAGAATGTATTATAATTATTTGGATGTCGCTTAGTGTCCGTGATAGCACGCATAACAGTAGGTATATTATGTTTCATAGGATGAAGGCTTCTGTCTGGCTAGGAACAACTGGTATAATTGCTGAGCATTGGTGGCCCAGTGGTAACGGCCCCGACTGCCGTGGGTTCCATTCGTTTCTTATAACATTTTCAATAAAAAATACATTTTCGTTTAAAAACGTTACACCGATTTCTCTTAATATTTTCAGAATGGTACTTACATTCTGAAAATATTTAGAGAATTGAATGAATAATTTAGTAAGTTAAAAAAGAAACCCAGTAAAATAAATAAAAAGAAGTCAGTATTTTATAATAAAACATTGTTTACAAATCTAAGTAGATACACTTATCTGATTTCTCTTCATATTTTCAGAATGTAAGTACTAAAAAGTCTCGTTTTTCTGGTGGTTACAAGCGCTAGTGCTGAGCATGAGGTCCTGGGTTCGATTCCTGGGTCGGGCTAAGTGTTATTGGGTTTCTTTATCTGGAATTTCTCAGTAGCAGCCTGGAATTTTAATTGATGCCCGGTGGAAGGCAATAGGCTTGCCCTTCTCCCCGCTATTACATGGAACTTAAACATAACTGGCAAAATGTGGGTGTACTACAGGTACACCTCTGCCCATCGGGGAAACTAGGCGTGATGTTGCTATGGTATGTTAAATGTTAATAAGATTTTCTTTCGTATTTTCAGCAAGACGTAAGTCATAACCTCTATAGGTACTTAAAAAAAACTTTAAAGTAAGGTCGCTTATCGCGTCTGTCTGCAGTGTGACCGTTTTGTTCGTATAAACTATACAATGGATTCAGTTTTCACCATTTAGCAAATTTTGGAAGGTTTATGTGAATGAAACTTAAATATAATACAGAACTTATTGCCTCATTTGCATTGGTCTAGTAATCGCAAAAGCTACTGCCAGCTAGCAGTCCGGGGTTCGATTCCCAGGTCAAGCACAGTGTTATTAGACGGTGAGCAATAGGTAGCTCACCGTCCGGTAAGGACCAGGCCGAGGTAGACGGCGCGTTGTATTCCACGCGCGCCTCAAAGAGATGCCGTCAGCACAAATGTAGGGGTCCACTAGGGCCGATGCCTGCCAGAGTCGCGGGATGGTACTAATGGGTCACCGAGGCCCCTGGCAATACAGGCAACAGGAGGGAATACGGGTGGATTTTAGTCAGTAAGAGTCTGACACACCTTCCCGCTCCGCCCAGAGCGGGAGAAGTTATTTGATGATTTCCCATCCAAAAAAAAAAAAAGTAGTCGCCCGGACTCTGGATCTATGCTCGGTAGATGGCAATAGGCTCGCCCCCTATTACATGGGACTAATCCATAACTGGCGAAACGTGGGTGTACCAAGGTACACCTCTGTTTACTAAAATTCAAGTAGTATCACATATATCTAGCCCCGTGGCCACGAGTAACACGCTCAAGTGACACTCGTCTTGTGACAGCGATTGCGGGGAAAAAAATTAAAAAAGTTCTTAAGAGCAAGCCACGAATCATGTCCGGGTGTCACCACTGTGTGGATCGCCCGGAGGACACGGTGGAGCATACGGTGGAGGTCTGCCCGGCTTGGGCAGAGCACCGCCGTGTCCTCGTGGAGGCGATCGGCGGCAGAGACCTCTCGCGTCCGGCCCTGGTTCAGGCCATGGTACGGAGCGAGAGGGCATGGGCAGCCGTCACCTCCTTCTGCGAAGCAGTAATGCTCGCGAAGGAGGAGGCGGGACGGTTGAGGAAAAGGCAAGTTTCGCGCCTTCTCGCCCCTAGCCGCCGCAGGAGACGCCCAGGGCGTCGGGAATCCCGGGCGGATTTCCGGCCACCGCAGGCGCGGGCTTGCGGACGGTGAGCAATGGGTAGCTCACCGTCCGGTAAGGACCAGGCCCGGGTCGACGGCGCGTTGTATTCCACGCGTGCCTCAAAGAGATGTCGTCAGCACATAATATAGTAGGGGTCCACTAGGGCCGATGCCTGCCGGGGTCGCGGGAAGGTACATATGGGTCACCGAGGCCCCCGCAACACAGGCAACAGGAAGGAATTTAAGGGTTTTAGTGGAAAGGAAGGGTTTTAGTCAGTAAGAGTCTGACACACCCTCCCGCTCCGCTCAGAGCGGGAGAAGTTATTTGATGATTTCCCACCCTCAAAAAAAAAAAAAAAGCCACGAATCATCGCGACACGGCAGACTGAAACAAGTGACGCGCGCGAGTGTTTCTAACACGTTGAATAATGTTCATTTTTACTCACACTAGCCGACACCATTAAATTATTGCATAGTTAGATTTTTATCGCTCGGTTCAGCGCCGAGAATTAATAATACAACAGCGCGCTTTCATTTGGCCATTATTATTATATATTGCTTGTATTTAAAGTACAAATATCACAGAATGTATTATAATTATTTGGATGTCGCTTAGTGTCCGTGATAGCACGCATAACAGTAGGTATATTATGTTTCATAGGATGAAGGCTTCTGTCTGGCTAGGAACAACTGGTATAATTGCTGAGCATTGAAGGCCCAGTGGTAACGGCCCCGACTGCCGTGGGTTCCATTCGTTTCTTTTAACATTTTCAATAAAAAATACATTTTCGTTTAAAAACGTTACACCGATTTCTCTTAATATTTTCAGAATGGTACTTACATTCTGAAAATATTTAGAGAATTGAATGAATAATTTAGTAAGTTAAAAAAGAAACCCAGTAAAATAAATAAAAAGAAGTCAGTATTTTATAATAAAACATTGTTTACAAATCTAAGTAGATACACTTATCTGATTTCTCTTCATATTTTCAGAATGTAAGTACTAAAAAGTCTCGTTTTTCTGGTGGTTGCAAGCGCTAGTGCTGAGCATGAGGTCCTGGGTTCGATTCCTGGGTCGGGCTAAGTGTTATTGGGTTTCTTTATCTGGAATTTCTCAGTAGCAGCCCGGAATTTTAATTGATGCCCGGTGGAAGGCAATAGGCTTGCCCTTCTCCCCGCTATTACATGGAACTTAAACATAACTGGCAAAATGTGGGTGTACTACAGGTACACCTCTGCCCATCGGGGAAACTAGGCGTGATGTTGCTATGGTATGTTAAATGTTAATAAGATTTTCTTTCGTATTTTCAGCAAGACGTAAGTCATAACCTCTATAGGTACTTAAAAAAAACTTTAAAGTAAGGTCGCTTATCGCGTCTGTCTGCAGTGTGACCGTTTTGTTCGTATAAACTATACAATGGATTCAGTTTTCACCATTTAGCAAATTTTGGAAGGTTTATGTGAATATTTATATGAAACTTAAATGTAATAAAGAACTTATTGCCTCATTTGCATTGGTCTAGTAATCGCAAAAGCTACTGCCAGCTAGCAGTCCGGGGTTAGATTCCCAGGTCAAGCACAGTGTTATTAGACGGTGAGCAATAGGTAGCTCACCGTCCGGTAAGGACCAGGCCCAGGTCGACGGCGCGTTGTATTCCACGCGCGCCTCAAAGAGATGTCGTCAGCACATAATATAGTAGGGGTCCACTAGGGCCGATGCCTGCCGGGGCCGCGGGAAGGTACTTATGGGTCACCGAGGCCCCCGCAACACAGGCAACAGGAAGGAATATAGGGTTTTAGTCAGTAAGAGTCTGACACACCCTCCCGCTCCGCCCAGAGCGGGAGAAGTTATTTGATGATTTCCCACCCTCAAAAAAAAAAAAAAAGCCATGAATCATCGCGACACGGCAGACTGAAACAAGTGACGCGCGCGAGTGTTTCTAACACGTTGAATAATGTTCATTTTTACTCACACTAGCCGACACCATTAAATTATTGCATAGTTAGATTTTTATCGCTCGGTTCAGCGCCGAGAATTAATAATGCAACAGCGCGCTTTCATTTGGCCATTATTATTATATATTGCTTGTATTTAAAGTACAAATATCACAGAATGTATTATAATTATTTGGATGTCGCTTAGTGTCCGTGATACCACGCATAACAGTAGGTATATTATGTTTCATAGGATGAAGGCTTCTGTCTGGCTAGGAACAACTGGTATAATTGCTGAGCATTGGTGGCCCAGTGGTAACGGCCCCGACTGCCGTGGGTTCCATTCGTTTCTTATAACATTTTCAATAAAAAAATACATTTTCGTTTAAAAACGTTACACCTATTTCTCTTAATATTTTCAGAATGGTACTTACATTCTGAAAATATTTAGAGAATTGAATGAATAATTAAGTAAGTTAAAAAAGAAACCCAGTAAAATAAATAAAAAGAAGTCAGTATTTTATAATAAAACATTGTTTACAAATCTAAGTAGATACACTTATCTGATTTCTCTTCATATTTTCAGAATGTAAGTACTAAAAAGTCTCGTTTTTCTGGTGGTTACAAGCGCTAGTGCTGAGCATGAGGTCCTGGGTTCGATTCCTGGGTCGGGCTAAGTGTTATTGGGTTTCTTTATCTGGAATTTCTCAGTAGCAGCCCGGAATTTTAATTGATGCCCGGTGGAAGGCAATAGGCTTGCCCTTCTCCCCGCTATTACATGGAACTTAAACATAACTGGCAAAATGTGGGTGTACTACAGGTACACCTCTGCCCATCGGGGAAACTAGGCGTGATGTTGCTATGGTATGTTAAATGTTAATAAGATTTTCTTTCGTATTTTCAGCAAGACGTAAGTCATAACCTCTATAGGTACTTAAAAAAAACTTTAAAGTAAGGTCGCTTATCGCGTCTGTCTGCAGTGTGACCGTTTTGATCGTATAAACTATACAATGGATTCAGTTTTCACCATTTAGCAAATTTTGGAAGGTTTATGTGAATATTTATATGAAACTTAAATGTAATAAAGAACTTATTGCCTCATTTGCATTGGTCTAGTAATCGCAAAAGCTACTGCCAGCTAGCAGTCCGGGGTTCGATTCCCAGGTCAAGCACAGTGTTATTAGACGGTGAGCAATAGGTAGCTCACCGTCCGGTAAGGACCAGGCCCAGGTCGACGGCGCGTTGTATTCCACGCGCGCCTCAAAGAGATGTCGTCAGCACATAATATAGTAGGGGTCCACTAGGGCCGATGCCTGCCGGGGCCGCGGGAAGGTACTTATGGGTCACCGAGGCCCCCGCAACACAGGCAACAGGAAGGAATATGGGTGGGTTTTAGTCAGTAAGTGTCTGACACACCCTCCCGCTCCGCCCAGAGCGGGAGAAGTTATTTGATGATTTCCCACCCTCAAAAAAAAAAAAAAAGCCACGAATCATCGCGACACGGCAGACTGAAACAAGTGACGCGCGCGAGTGTTTCTAACACGTTGAATAATGTTCATTTTTACTCACACTAGCCGACACCATTAAATTATTGCATAGTTAGATTTTTATCGCTCGGTTCAGCGCCGAGAATTAATAATGCAACAGCGCGCTTTCATTTGGCCATTATTATTATATATTGCTTGTATTTAAAGTACAAATATCACAGAATGTATTATAATTATTTGGATGTCGCTTAGTGTCCGTGATAGCACGCATAACAGTAGGTATATTATGTTTCATAGGATGAAGGATTCTGTCTGGCTAGGAACAACTGGTATAATTGCTGAGCATTGGTGGCCCAGTAGTAACGGCCCCGACTGCCGTGGGTTCCATTCGTTTCTTATAACATTTTCAATAAAAAATACATTTTCGTTTAAAAACGTTACACCGATTTCTCTTAATATTTTCAGAATGGTACTTACATTCTGAAAATATTTAGAGAATTGAATGAATAATTTAGTAAGTTAAAAAAGAAACCCAGTAAAATAAATAAAAAGAAGTCAGTATTTTATAATAAAACATTGTTTACAAATCTAAGTAGATACACTTATCTGATTTCTCTTCATATTTTCAGAATGTAAGTACTAAAAAGTCTCGTTTTTCTGGTGGTTGCAAGCGCTAGTGCTGAGCATGAGGTCCTGGGTTCGATTCCTGGGTCGGGCTAAGTGTTATTGGGTTTCTTTATCTGGAATTTCTCAGTAGCAGCCCGGAATTTTAATTGATGCCCGGTGGAAGGCAATAGGCTTGCCCTTCTCCCCGCTATTACATGGAACTTAAACATAACTGGCAAAATGTGGGTGTACTACAGGTACACCTCTGCCCATCGGGGAAACTAGGCGTGATGTTGCTATGGTATGTTAAATGTTAATAAGATTTTCTTTCGTATTTTCAGCAAGACGTAAGTCATAACCTCTATAGGTACTTAAAAAAAACTTTAAAGTAAGGTCGCTTATCGCGTCTGTCTGCAGTGTGACCGTTTTGTTCGTATAAACTATACAATGGATTCAGTTTTCACCATTTAGCAAATTTTGGAAGGTTTATGTGAATATTTATATGAAACTGAAATGTAATAAAGAACTTATTGCCTCATTTGCATTGGTCTAGTAAACGCAAAAGCTACTGCCAGCTAGCAGTCCGGGGTTCGATTCCCAGGTCAAGCACAGTGTTATTAGACGGTGAGCAATAGGTAGCTCACCGTCTGGTAAGGACCAGGCCCAGGTCGACGGCGCGTTGTATTCCACGCGCGCCTCAAAGAGATGTCGTCAGCACATAATATAGTAGGGGTCCACTAGGGCCGATGCCTGCCGGGGCCGCGGGAAGGTACTTATGGGTCACCGAGGCCCCCGCAACAGGAAGGAATACGGGTGGGTTTTAGTCAGTAAGAGTCTGACACACTCTCCCGCTCCGCCCAGAGCGGGAGAAGTTATTTGATGATTTCCCACCCTCAAAAAAAAAAAAAAAAGCCACGAATCATCGCGACACGGCAGACTGAAACAAGTGACGCGCGCGAGTGTTTCTAACACGTTGAATAATGTTCATTTTTACTCACACTAGCCGACACCATTAAATTATTGCATAGTTAGATTTTTATCGCTCGGTTCAGCGCCGAGAATTAATAATGCAACAGCGCGCTTTCATTTGGCCATTATTATTATATATTGCTTGTATTTAAAGTACAAATATCACAGAATGTATTATAATTATTTGGATGTCGCTTAGTGTCCGTGATAGCACGCATAACAGTAGGTATATTATGTTTCATAGGATGAAGGCTTCTGTCTGGCTAGGAACAACTGGTATAATTGCTGAGCATTGAAGGCCCAGTGGTAACGGCCCCGACTGCCGTGGGTTCCATTCGTTTCTTATAACATTTTCAATAAAAAATACATTTTCGTTTAAAAACGTTACACCGATTTCTCTTAATATTTTCAGAATGGTACTTACATTCTAAAAATATTTAGAGAATTGAATGAATAATTTAGTAAGTTAAAAAAGAAACCCAGTAAAATAAATAAAAAGAAGTCAGTATTTTATAATAAAACATTGTTTACAAATCTAAGTATATACACTTATCTGATTTCTCTTCATATTTTCAGAATGTAAGTACTAAAAAGTCTTGTTTTTCTGGTGGTTGCAAGCGCTAGTGCTGAGCATGAGGTCCTGGGTTCGATTCCTGGGTCGGGCTAAGTGTTATTGGGTTTCTTTATCTGGAATTTCTCAGTAGCAGCCCGGAATTTTAATTGATTTCCGGTGGAAGGCAATAGGCTTGCCCTTCTCCCCGCTATTACATGGAACTTAAACATAACTGGCAAAATGTGGGTGTACTACAGGTACACCTCTGCCCATCGGGGAAACTAGGCGTGATGTTGCTATGGTATGTTAAATGTTAATAAGATTTTCTTTCGTATTTTCAGCAAGACGTAAGTCATAACCTCTATACGTACTTAAAACAAAACTTTAAAGTATGGTCGCTTATCGCGTCTGTCTGCAGTGTGACCGTTTTGTTCGTATAAACTATAAAATGGATTCAGTTTTCACCATTTAGTAAATTTTGGAAGGTTTATGTGAATATTTATATGAAACTTAAATGTAATAAAGAACTTATTGCCTCATTTGCATTGGTCTAGTAATCGCAAAAGCTACTGCCAGCTAGCAGTCCGGGGTTCGATTCCCAGGTCAAGCACAGTGTTATTAGACGGTGAGCAATAGGTAGCTCACCGTCCGGTAAGGACCAGGCCGAGGTAGACGGCGCGTTGTATTCCACGCGCGCCTCAAAGAGATGTCGTCAGCACAAATGTAGGGGTCCACTAGGGCCGATGCCTGCCAGAGTCGCGGGATGGTACTAATGGGTCTCCGAGGCCCCTGGCAATACAGGCAACAGGAGGGAATACGGGTGGATTTTAGTCAGTAAGAGTCTGACACAACTTCCCGCTCCGCCCAGAGCGGGAGAAGTTATTTGATGATTTCCCATCCAAAAAAAAAAAAAAGTAGTCGCCCGGACTCTGGATCTATGCTCGGTAGATGGCAATAGGCTCGCCCCCTATTACATGGGACTAATCCATAACTAGCGAAACGTGGGTGTACCAAGGTACACCTCTGTTTACTAAAATTCAAGTAGTATCACATATATCTAGCCCCGTGGCCACGAGTAACACGCTCAAGTGACACTCGTCTTGTGACAGCGATAGCGGGGAAAAAAATTAAAAAAGTTCTTAAGAGCAAGCCACGAATCATGTCCGGGTGTCACCACTGTGTGGATCGCCCGGAGGACACGGTGGAGCATACGGTGTAGGTCTGCCCGGCTTGGGCAGAGCACCGCCGTGTCCTCGTGGAGGCGATCGGCGGCAGAGACCTCTCGCGTCCGGCCCTGGTTCAGGCCATGGTACGGAGCGAGAGGGCATGGGCAGCCGTCACCTCCTTCTGCGAAGCAGTAATGCTCGCGAAGGAGGAGGCGGGACGGTTGAGGAAAAGGCAAGTTTCGCGCCTTCTAGCCCCTAGCCGCCGCAGGAGACGCCCAGGGCGTCGGGAATCCCGGGCGGATTTCCGGCCACCGCAGGCGCGGGCTTGCGGACGGTGAGCAATGGGTAGCTCACCGTCCGGTAAGGACCAGGCCCGGGTCGACGGCGCGTTGTATTCCACGCGCGCCTCAAAGAGATGTCGTCAGCACATAATATAGTAGGGGTCCACTAGGGCCGATGCCTGCCGGGGCCGCGGGAAGGTACTTATGGGTCACCGAGGCCCCCGCAACACAGGCAACAGGAAGGAATACGGGTGGGTTTTAGTCAGTAAGAGTCTGACACACCCTCCCGCTCCGCCCAGAGCGGGAGAAGTTATTTGATGATTTCCCAACCTCAAAAAAAAAAAAAAAAGCCACGAATCATCGCGACACGGCAGATTGAAACAAGTGACGCGCGCGAGTGTTTCTAACACGTTGAATAATGTTCATTTTTACTCACACTAGCCGACACCATTAAATTATTGCATAGTTAGATTTTTATCGCTCGGTTCAGCGCCGAGAATTAATAATGCAACAGCGCGCTTTCATTTGGCCATTATTATTATATATTGCTTGTATTTAAAGTACAAATATCACAGAATGTATTATAATTATTTGGATGTCGCTTAGTGTCCGTGATAGCACGCATAACAGTAGGTATATTATGTTTCATAGGATGAAGGATTCTGTCTGGCTAGGAACAACTGGTATAATTGCTGAGCATTGGTGGCCCAGTGGTAACGGCCCCGACTGCCGTGGGTTCCATTCGTTTCTTATAACATTTTCAATAAAAAATACATTTTCGTTTAAAAACGTTACACCGATTTCTCTTAATATTTTCAGAATGGTACTTACATTCTGAAAATATTTAGAGAATTGAATGAATAATTTAGTAAGTTAAAAAAGAAACCCAGTAAAATAAATAAAAAGAAGTCAGTATTTTATAATAAAACATTGTTTACAAATCTAAGTAGATACACTTATCTGATTTCTCTTCATATTTTCAGAATGTAAGTACTAAAAAGTCTCGTTTTCTGGTGGTTGCAAGCGCTAGTGCTGAGCATGAGGTCCTGGGTTCGATTCCTGGGTCGGGCTAAGTGTTATTGGGTTTCTTTATCTGGAATTTCTCAGTAGCAGCCCGGAATTTTAATTGATGCCCGGTGGAAGGCAATAGGCTTGCCCTTCTCCCCGCTATTACATGGAACTTAAACATAACTGGCAAAATGTGGGTGTACTACAGGTACACCTCTGCCCATCGGGGAAACTAGGCGTGATGTTGCTATGGTATGTTAAATGTTAATAAGATTTTCTTTCGTATTTTCAGCAAGACGTAAGTCATAACCTCTATAGGTACCTAAAAAAAACTTTAAAGTAAGGTCGCTTATCGCGTCTGTCTGCAGTGTGACCGTTTTGTTCGTATAAACTATACAATGGATTCAGTTTTCACCATTTAGCAAATTTTGGAAGGTTTATGTGAATATTTATATGAAACTTAAATGTAATAAAGAACTTATTGCCTCATTTGCATTGGTCTAGTAATCGCAAAAGCTACTGCCAGCTAGCAGTCCGGGGTTCGATTCCCAGGTCAAGCACAGTGTTATTAGACGGTGAGCAATAGGTAGCTCACCGTCCGGTAAGGACCAGGCCCAAGTCGACGGCGCGTTGTATTCCACGCGCGCCTCAAAGAGATGTCGTCAGCACATAATATAGTAGGGGTCCACTAGGGCCGATGCCTGCCGGGGCCGCGGGAAGGTACTTATGGGTCACCGAGGCCCCCGCAACAGGAAGGAATACGGGTGGGTTTTAGTCAGTAAGAGTCTGACACACCCTCCCGCTCCGCCCAGAGCGGGAGAAGTTATTTGATGATTTCCCACCCTCAAAAAAAAAAAAAAAAGCCACGAATCATCGCGACACGGCAGACTGAAACAAGTGACGCGCGCGAGTGTTTCTAACACGTTGAATAATGTTCATTTTTACTCACACTAGCCGACACCATTAAATTATTGCATAGTTAGATTTTTATCGCTCGGTTCAGCGCCGAGAATTAATAATGCAACAGCGCGCTTTCATTTGGCCATTATTATTATATATTGCTTGTATTTAAAGTACAAATATCACAGAATGTATTATAATTATTTGGATGTCGCTTAGTGTCCGTGATACCACGCATAACAGTAGGTATATTATGTTTCATAGGATGAAGGCTTCTGTCTGGCTAGGAACAACTGGTATAATTGCTGAGCATTGAAGGCCCATTGGTAACGGCCCCGACTGCCGTGGGTTCCATTCGTTTCTTATAACATTTTCAATAAAAAATACATTTTCGTTTAAAAACGTTACACAGATTTCTCTTAATATTTTCAGAATGGTACTTACATTCTGAAAATATTTAGAGAATTGAATGAATAATTTAGTAAGTTAAAAAAGAAACCCAGTAAAATAAATAAAAAGAAGTCAGTATTTTATAATAAAACATTGTTTACAAATCTAAGTAGATACACTTATCTGATTTCTCTTCATATTTTCAGAATGTAAGTACTAAAAAGTCTTGTTTTTCTGGTGGTTGCAAGCGCTAGTGCTGAGCATGAGGTCCTGGGTTCGATTCCTGGGTCGGGCTAAGTGTTATTGGGTTTCTTTATCTGGAATTTCTCAGTAGCAGCCCGGAATTTTAATTGATGCCCGGTGGAAGGCAATAGGCTTGCCCTTCTCCCCGCTATTACATGGAACTTAAACATAACTGGCAAAATGTGGGTGTACTACAGGTACACCTCTGCCCATCGGGGAAACTAGGCGTGATGTTGCTATGGGATGTTAAATGTTAATAAGATTTTCTTTCGTATTTTCAGCAAGACGTAAGTCATAACCTCTATAGGTACTTAAAAAAAACTTTAAAGTAAGGTCGCTTATCGCGTCTGTCTGCAGTGTGACCGTTTTGTTCGTATAAACTATAAAATGGATTCAGTTTTCACCATTTAGTAAATTTTGGAAGGTTTATGTGAATATTTATATAAAACTTAAATGTAAGAAAGAACTTATTGCCTCATTTGCATTGGTCTAGTAATCGCAAAAGCTACTGCCAGCTAGCAGTCCGGGGTTTGATTCCCAGGTCAAGCACAGTGTTATTAGACGGTGAGCAATAGGTAGCTCACCGTCCGGTAAGGACCAGGCCCAGGTCGACAGCGCGTTGTATTCCACGCGCGCCTTAAAGAGATGTCGTCAGCACATAATATAGTAGGGGTCCACTAGGGCCGATGCCTGCCGGGGCCGCGGGAAGGTACTTATGGGTCACCGAGGCCCCCGCAACAGGAAGGAATACGGGTGGGTTTTAGTCAGTAAGAGTCTGACACACCCTCCCGCTCCGCCCAGAGCGGGAGAAGTTATTTGATGATTTCCCACCCTAAAAAAAAAAAAAAAGCCACGAATCATCGCGACACGGCAGACTGAAACAAGTGACGCGCGCGAGTGTTTCTAACACTTTGAATAATGTTCATTTTTACTCACACTAGCCGACACCATTAAATTATTGCATAGTTAGATTTTTATCGCTCGGTTCAGCGCCGAGAATTAATAATGCAACAGCGCGCTTTCATTTGGCCATTATTATTATATATTGCTTGTATTTAAAGTACAAATATCACAGAATGTATTATAATTATTTGGATGTCGCTTAGTGTCCGTGATAGCACGCATAACAGTAGGTATATTATGTTTCATAGGATGAAGGCTTCTGTCTGGCTAGGAACAACTGGTATAATTGCTGAGCATTGAAGGCCCAGTGGTAACGGCCCCGACTGCCGTGGGTTCCATTCGTTTCTTATAACATTTTCAATAAAAAATACATTTTCGTTTAAAAACGTTACACCGATTTCTCTTAATATTTTCAGAATGGTACTTACATTCTGAAAATATTTAGAGAATTGAATGAATAATTTAGTAAGTTAAAAAAGAAACCCAGTAAAATAAATAAAAAGAAGTCAGTATTTTATAATAAAACATTGTTTACAAATCTAAGTAGATACACTTATCTGATTTCTCTTCATATTTTCAGAATGTAAGTACTAAAAAGTCTTGTTTTTCTGGTGGTTGCAAGCGCTAGTGCTGAGCATGAGGTCCTGGGTTCGATTCCTGGGTCGGGCTAAGTGTTATTGGGTTTCTTTATCTGGAATTTCTCAGTAGCAGCCCGGAATTTTAATTGATGCCCGGTGGAAGGCAATAGGCTTGCCCTTCTCCCCGCTATTACATGGAACTTAAACATAACTGGCAAAATGTGGGTGTACTACAGGTACACCTCTGCCCATCGGGGAAACTAGGCGTGATGTTGCTATGGTATGTTAAATGTTAATAAGATTTTCTTTCGTATTTTCAGCAAGACGTAAGTCATAACCTCTATAGGTACTTAAAAAAAACTTTAAAGTATGGTCGCTTATCGCGTCTGTCTGCAGTGTGACCGTTTTGTTCGTATAAACTATAAAATGGATTCAGTTTTCACCATTTAGTAAATTTTGGAAGGTTTATGTGAATATTTATATGAAACTTAAATGTAATAAAGAACTTATTGCCTCATTTGCATTGGTCTAGTAATCGCAAAAGCTACTGCCAGCTAGCAGTCCGGGGTTCGATTCCCAGGTCAAGCACAGTGTTATTAGACGGTGAGCAATAGGTAGCTCACCGTCCGGTAAGGACCAGGCCGAGGTGGACGGCGCGTTGTATTCCACGCGCGCCTCAAAGAGATGTCGTCAGCACAAATGTAGGGGTCCACTAGGGCCGATGCCTGCCAGAGTCGCGGGATGGTACTAATGGGTCACCGAGGCCCCTGGCAATACAGGCAACAGGAGGGAATACGGGTGGATTTTAGTCAGTAACAGTCTGACACACCTTCCCGCTCCGCCCAGAGCGGGAGAAGTTATTTGATGATTTCCCATCCAAAAAAAAAAAAAGTAGTCGCCCGGACTCTGGATCTATGCTCGGTAGATGGCAATAGGCTCGCCCCCTATTACATGGGACTAATCCATAACTGGCGAAACGTGGGTGTACCAAGGTACACCTCTGTTTACTAAAATTCAAGTAGTATCACATATATCTAGCCCCGTGGCCACGAGTAACACGCTCAAGTGACACTCGTCTTGTGACAGCGATTGCGGGGAAAAAAATTAAAAAAGTTCTTAAGAGCAAGCCACGAATCATGTCCGGGTGTCACCACTGTGTGGATCGCCCGGAGGACACGGTGGAGCATACGGTGGAGGTCTGCCCGGCTTGGGCAGAGCACCGCCGTGTCCTCGTGGAGGCGATCGGCGGCAGAGACCTCTCGCGTCCGGCCCTGGTTCAGGCCATGGTACGGAGCGAGAGGGCATGGGCAGCCGTCACCTCCTTCTGCGAAGCAGTAATGCTCGCGAAGGAGGAGGCGGGACGGTTGAGGAAAAGGCAAGTTTCGCGCCTTCTCGCCCCTAGCCGCCGCAGGAGACGCCCAGGGCGTCGGGAATCCCGGGCGGATTTCCGGCCACCGCAGGCGCGGGCTTGCGGACGGTGAGCAATGGGTAGCTCACCGTCCGGTAAGGACCAGGCCCGGGTCGACGGCGCGTTGTATTCCACGCGCGCCTCAAAGAGATGTCGTCAGCACATAATATAGTAGGGGTCCACTAGGGCCGATGCCTGCCGGGGTCGCGGGAAGGTACTTATGGGTCACCGAGGCCTCCGCAACACAGGCAACAGGAAGGAATTTAAGGGTTTTAGTGGAAAGGAAGGATTTTAGTCAGTAAGAGTCTGACACACCCTCCCGCTCCGCCCAGAGCGGGAGAAGTTATTTGATGATTTCCCACCCTAAAAAAAAAAAAAAATCCACGTATCATCGCGACACGGCAGACTGAAACAAGTGACGCGCGCGAGTGTTTCTAACACGTTGAATAATGTTCATTTTTACTCACACTAGCCGACACCATTAAATTATTGCATAGTTAGATTTTTATCGCTCGGTTCAGCGCCGAGAATTAATAATGCAACAGCGCGCTTTCATTTGGCCATTATTATTATATATTGCTTGTATTTAAAGTACAAATATCACAGAATGTATTATAATTATTTGGATGTCGCTTAGTGTCCGTGATAGCACGCATAACAGTAGGTATATTATGTTTCATAGGATGAAGGCTTCTGTCTGGCTAGGAACAACTGGTATAATTGCTGAGCATTGAAGGCCCAGTGGTAACGGCCCCGACTGCCGTGGGTTCCATTCGTTTCTTATAACATTTTCAATAAAAAATACATTTTCGTTTAAAAACGTTACACCGATTTCTCTTAATATTTTCAGAATGGTACTTACATTCTGAACATATTTAGAGAATTGAATGAATAATTTAGTAAGTTAAAAAAGAAACCCAGTAAAATAAATAAAAAGAAGTCAGTATTTTATAATAAAACATTTTTTACAAATCTAAGTAGATACACTTATCTGATTTCTCTTCATATTTTCAGAATGTAAGTACTAAAAAGTCTTGTTTTTCTGGTGGTTGCAAGCGCTAGTGCTGAGCATGAGGTCCTGGGTTCGATTCCTGGGTCGGGCTAAGTGTTATTGGGTTTCTTTATCTGGAATTTCTCAGTAGCAGCCCGGAATTTTAATTGATGCCCGGTGGAAGGCAATAGGCTTGCCCTTCTCCCCGCTATTACATGGAACTTAAACATAACTGGCAAAATGTGGGTGTACTACAGGTACACCTCTGCCCATCGGGGAAACTAGGCGTGATGTTGCTATGGTATGTTAAATGTTAATAAGATTTTCTTTCGTATTTTCAGCAAGACGTAAGTCATAACCTCTATAGGTACTTAAAAAAAACTTTAAAGTATGGTCGCTTATCGCGTCTGTCTGCAGTGTGACCGTTTTGTTCGTATAAACTATAAAATGGATTCAGTTTTCACCATTTAGTAAATTTTGGAAGGTTTATGTGAATATTTATATAAAACTTAAATGTAAGAAAGAACTTATTGCCTCATTTGCATTGGTCTAGTAATCGCAAAAGCTACTGCCAGCTAGCAGTCCGGGGTTCGATTCCCAGGTCAAGCACAGTGTTATTAGACGGTGAGCAATAGGTAGCTCACCGTCCGGTAAGGACCAGGCCCAGGTCGACAGCGCGTTGTATTCCACGCGCGCCTTAAAGAGATGTCGTCAGCACATAATATAGTAGGGGTCCACTAGGGCCGATGCCTGCCGGGGCCGCGGGAAGGTACTTATGGGTCACCGAGGCCCCCGCAACAGGAAGGAATACGGGTGGGTTTTAGTCAGTAAGAGTCTGACACACCCTCCCGCTCCGCCCAGAGCGGGAGAAGTTATTTGATGATTTCCCACCCTAAAAAAAAAAAAAAAGCCACGAATCATCGCGACACGGCAGACTGAAACAAGTGACGCGCGCGAGTGTTTCTAACACTTTGAATAATGTTCATTTTTACTCACACTAGCCGACACCATTAAATTATTGCATAGTTAGATTTTTATCGCTCGGTTCAGCGCCGAGAATTAATAATGCAACAGCGCGCTTTCATTTGGCCATTATTATTATATATTGCTTGTATTTAAAGTACAAATATCACAGAATGTATTATAATTATTTGGATGTCGCTTAGTGTCCGTGATAGCACGCATAACAGTAGGTATATTATGTTTCATAGGATGAAGGCTTCTGTCTGGCTAGGAACAACTGGTATAATTGCTGAGCATTGAAGGCCCAGTGGTAACGGCCCCGACTGCCGTGGGTTCCATTCGTTTCTTATAACATTTTCAATAAAAAATACATTTTCGTTTGAAAACGTTACACCGATTTCTCTTAATATTTTCAGAATGGTACTTACATTCTGAAAATATTTAGAGAATTGAATGAATAATTTAGTAAGTTAAAAAAGAAACCCAGTAAAATAAATAAAAAGAAGTCAGTATTTTGTAATAAAAAATTGTTTACAAATCTAAGTAGATACACTTATCTGATTTCTCTTTATATTTTCAGAATGTAAGTACTAAAAAGTCTCGTTTTTCTGGTGGTTGCAAGCGCTAGTGCTGAGCATGAGGTCCTGGGTTCGATTCCTGGGTCGGGCTAAGTGTTATTGGGTTTCTTTATCTGGAATTTCTCAGTAGCAGCCCGGAATTTTAATTGATGCCCGGTGGAAGGCAATAGGCTTGCCCTTCTCCCCGCTATTACATGGAACTTAAACATAACTGGCAAAATGTGGGTGTACTACAGGTACACCTCTGCCCATCGGGGAAACTAGGCGTGATGTTGCTATGGTATGTTAAATGTTAATAAGATTTTCTTTCGTATTTTCAGCAAGACGTAAGTCATAACCTCTATAGGTACTTAAAAAAAACTTTAAAGTAAGGTCGCTTATCGCGTCTGTCTGCAGTGTGACCGTTTTGTTCGTATAAACTATACAATGGATTCAGTTTTCACCATTTAGCAAATTTTGGAAGGTTTATGTGAATATTTATATGAAACTGAAATGTAATAAAGAACTTATTGCCTCATTTGCATTGGTCTAGTAAACGCAAAAGCTACTGCCAGCTAGCAGTCCGGGGTTCGATTCCCAGGTCAAGCACAGTGTTATTAGACGGTGAGCAATAGGTAGCTCACCGTCCGGTAAGGACCAGGCCCAGGTCGACGGCGCGTTGTATTCCACGCGCGCCTCAAAGAGATGTCGTCAGCACATAATATAGTAGGGGTCCACTAGGGCCGATGCCTGCCGGGGCCGCGGGAAGGTACTTATGGGTCACCGAGGCCCCCGCAACACAGGCAACAGGAAGGAATATGGGTGGGTTTTAGTCAGTAAGAGTCTGACACACCCTCCCGCTCCGCCCAGAGCGGGAGAAGTTATTTGATGATTTCCCACCCTAAAAAAAAAAAAAAAGCTACGAATCATCGCGACACGGCAGACTGAAACAAGTGACGCGCGCGAGTGTTTCTAACACTTTGAATAATGTTCATTTTTACTCACACTAGCCGACACCATTAAATTATTGCATAGTTAGATTTTTATCGCTCGGTTCAGCGCCGAGAATTAATAATGCAACAGCGCGCTTTCATTTGGCCATTATTATTATATATTGCTTGTATTTAAAGTACAAATATCACAGAATGTATTATAATTATTTGGATGTCGCTTAGTGTCCGTGATAGCACGCATAACAGTAGGTATATTATGTTTCATAGGATGAAGGCTTCTGTCTGGCTAGGAACAACTGGTATAATTGCTGAGCATTGAAGGCCCAGTGGTAACGGCCCCGACTGCCGTGGGTTCCATTCGTTTCTTATAACATTTTCAATAAAAAATACATTTTCGTTTAAAAACGTTACACCGATTTCTCTTAATATTTTCAGAATGGTACTTACATTCTGAAAATATTTAGAGAATTGAATGAATAATTTAGTAAGTTAAAAAAGAAACCCAGTAAAATAAATAAAAAGAAGTCAGTATTTTATAATAAAACATTGTTTACAAATCTAAGTAGATACACTTATCTGATTTCTCTTCATATTTTCAGAATGTAAGTACTAAAAAGTCTTGTTTTTCTGGTGGTTGCAAGCGCTAGTGCTGAGCATGAGGTCCTGGGTTCGATTCCTGGGTCGGGCTAAGTGTTATTGGGTTTCTTTATCTGGAATTTCTCAGTAGCAGCCCGGAATTTTAATTGATGCCCGGTGGAAGGCAATAGGCTTGCCCTTCTCCCCGCTATTACATGGAACTTAAACATAACTGGCAAAATGTGGGTGTACTACAGGTACACCTCTGCCCATCGGGGAAACTAGGCGTGATGTTGCTATGGTATGTTAAATGTTAATAAGAGTTTCTTTCGTATTTTCAGCAAGACGTAAGTCATAACCTCTATAGGTACTTAAAAAAAACTTTAAAGTATGGTCGCTTATCGCGTCTGTCTGCAGTGTGACCGTTTTGTTCGTATAAACTATAAAATGGATTCAGTTTTCACCATTTAGTAAATTTTGGAAGGTTTATGTGAATATTTATATGAAACTTAAATATAATAAAGAACTTATTGCCTCATTTGCATTGGTCTAGTAATCGCAAAAGCTACTGCCAGCTAGCAGTCCGGGGTTCGATTCCCAGGTCAAGCACAGTGTTATTAGACGGTGAGCAATAGGTAGCTCACCGTCCGGTAAGGACCAGGCCGAGGTAGACGGCGCGTTGTATTCCACGCGCGCCTCAAAGAGATGTCGTCAGCACAAATGTAGGGGTCCACTAGGGCCGATGCCTGCCAAAGTCGCGGGATGGTACTAATGGGTCACCGAGGCCCCTGGCAATACAGGCAACAGGAGGGAATACGGGTGGATTTTAGTCAGTAAGAGTCTGACACACCCTCCCGCTCCGCCCAGAGCGGGAGAAGTTATTTGATGATTTCCCAACCAAAAAAAAAAAAAAATAGCACAGTGTTATTGAGCTTTTCCATCTGGAATTTCTAAGTAGTCGCCTGGACTCTGTATCTATGCAACAGGCATCTATGCATCGGTAGATGGCAACAGGCTCGCCCCCTATTACATGGGAGTAATCCATAACTGGCGAAATGTGGGTGTACCAAGGTATACCTCTGTTTACTAAAATTTTAGTTTTTTTAATCAATGCTTTAAGAAAAAAGAAAAAACTATACAACATTGATGCTACTAACTATTTACACTAGGTAGACACTAAATTAAATTACTAACTATATATACAAATTAATATAAAAAACAAAAGGACACTTAGGCGTCAAAGTATTCGTCCGCATCGCTGTCATCCGGAAACGTGCACAGAAGACTGGCAGCATTGCCACGTTGAATGGCCATGCTAATTCTTTGGCTAAAGAACGAGCCAGCCCTCTGGTCACGTGAAGTGTCGATCAATCGGCGAGAGATTTCCTTAAAAAGGAGACGCGCACTTGGGCCCCATGACCCGAGCGTTTCGACCCCAAACGGCTCAAAACTGTAGTTTCCTATAAGGTTGCAGTATTTGCGCCGCTTGAGGGTCTCAGCAACTGCAGCAGCGGCGCCAGCACAGCCAGCCGTGCTTGTTACATGAGATGGTGCAAGGGTGTCGACACAGGTTGCGTCCCACACCAGAGGCCTACCCAACTTCCAAGGCAACAACGTCATACCATCTGGTCTCTTCCCATCGTCACGTACCAATCCATTTGGTTCTAATACCGCTGGTACGCCGGCGGTGACAAGGGCTCGAGGAATAATATCGTTGATGCTGCCGTGCCGTGCTATGCGACCTGCGCTCCTGCAGCAGGACAGGCCATGGTGTCCAAGACTGTCGACGGCTTCACCGCAGTGACACCGATGCGGAGCAACACAAGGTGCGCCCAAGCGGAGACACGTAGCGAGCCGAAACGATGAGTCATCCATCATAGTGCCTATGGTAGATGACGGGAGCGCCTGAAGCCACAAGCCAGACTCCCACTCTCCCACAGCCAGCAGACGAGCACGCTCAGCAGTATTAAGTGATGTATTTATCAGGGTATTCCGTATAACACTGCAGAGCGGCACGTCCCACCGTCTCTGTGAGGTTGGGTTGTCTGGCAAATCCATATTGGGACAAGCCATTTTCCAAGCGTTCAACGCGTCGGTAAACCACGGTACCTCAAAATCAACCAGTGAGGAAGATAAAATGTTCCTGGTTAATTTATCAGTACTGTGAACCGAGGAGATGAAGGCCAGTAAACTTATACTTGAAATTTTGCGGACGCCGAGACCACCCAGGTGAATGGGTAGTGTGGCTTGCTGCCACGCTCGGTCGTCCAGAGCCACATTAAGGATCGAAGTTAGTGTGTTTCTAATAATTTGGTCTACTTTTTCTAAAAGTTGTGGGTGCTTCCATAGATGGGAGGAGCGAAGGCTATATGTTAATTTTGATCCAAAGCAACAGTATCGAATAAGTGTGAAAGCCGAATGAATGTTAATTTTGAAAAGTCTTTCCGAGACATCATTAAAATTTTGTATTTTCTCCTCAATGAACGTTGGAAAGGATTCGTCAAAAATTGGGGACCCCAGGAGGTGAAGAGAATTTCTTTTGTAATTTTGATATTTGGTGCTAATGTGTTAAATTTTGTTATGGTAGTCTGTCTGTCAGTGGTTTGGGGAAGATAAATTTCACATTTCGAAAGGTTACGGTCTAGGCCAATGGAACTGAATTTTGCTTTAAAAAAAGTTAAATCTTTTAAGACTGTGTCTACATCACCTCCTAGAATTCCGTCATCCAAATACCATACGTTGAATTCAGAATTTAGCTGTCGAATAATTGGATTTATTGCCAAACTAAAAATGACTGGCCCAAGAGAGTCACCCTGTTGACATCCAACGGCTGATCTCAAAAGGTTGTCTTTATAAAGTAATTTAGAGGGGTGCCTGTAACATTGATAGAGAAAACTGTAAATTTTTGGTATTTCTTTTTGAACTTCTGTCAACAAGGTGTCCCTGTTAACGGAGTTAAAAGCATTCTTAATGTCAACCTTAAGGATGACCTCACCTTTACCGCTATTGAGGTAAGTGGATAAAGCGTGTACCGCAGCCTCACAGCCCCCTTTAGACCCGAAGCCCAGCTGTAGGGGCTGGAATTTCCTGGCCAATGTTTCACTGTAAAAAGCACAGCAAATTTTGGCTGCGATACGGCGGTAAGTGGAACCTACGGCAATGGGACGAATACCGCCATCCTTCTTGCGTAGGGCACATAGATTTGCCCCATACAAGATATCAACGACGGCTTCGTTCACATTGCCGGAGATCATGAGATAAATGAGGGCCGTCAGCTCCTTCAAAAGAGACTCACCAGCCTCCCCGGCGCCTGAACACATTAGGTCCTTCAAATGTTGAAGTGCCAAGCCGTCCAGGCCGCCGGCGGAGCCACTTTGAAAGGAGCCCACGGCCGCACATACTTGTTGAGCTGTAATTTCAAGTAAGTTGGAATCTGGATCGGGTGGGTCAGGGAAGGAGAGGTCATCTGCCGGGGCGGGGTGTTTGCTCTCCAGAGCTGTGAGTGTCTCTGGAGAGTACGGCGCAACCACATCGCTGCTAAAGATGATCCTAGCTGCACCTCTGATATCACCCTCGGCTAGTTTGGACTCCACATGGTGCAATAAACCTCTTTGGGGGAGGTGCGCTGTTAATTTAGGGTCGAAACTTTGGGCCGAAATGTTACAGTTATCTTTGATTTGTGCTGTTAACGTTTTTTTATTTGCCAAATTTTTTTGCAAATGTAGAATTCTAAACGGGAAGGTGAGTAATTGGTCCCAAGCACTCTGTGAGTTCTCTCGGGTGACAAGGCGGACACAACGCGTTAAACATGAAGCCACTGATGGCGTCGCGCCACGAGGAACTCTCTTCAAAACTGGAGTTGAACTTTTTAATTTCGCAAGGGTTTTCCAAAAGGGTTGAGCAGGTGAATCAGGTGTTAGGTAAGTGGGTATTGTAGGGCATGATGAAGGCACGTTTTGGGGTTTGTGTTTCTTGCCCAAATGTACCTTCAAGCCTCGTTCACCCTTAAAAAAGCGTGCTTAGGAACAAAGAGGGCATCTCACTAGGCCATCCAGCGATTTGGCAGGTTGACTGGCGCTTCTTACGGCGTCACTACTGTCGTTGTTGTTCAACATAAATAGTGACACGATTTTCCTTATAAATTACACGTAAAACAAGTTAAAAAGCTTAAATAAAATAAACATAACAAATATGACTTAAAAAAAATTGACACTAATCTTGACGGAATCACGGTGACAGCGGCGCAGTCACGCTGGCGGCCTGCGGCACCGCGCCGCCGTATGAAATTTTGGCGCAGCTGAGCCCTGGCAACCGTTGCCGTGAGACAGCGCCGTGTCAGTTAAGGGCTTGAAGGAGGCTCCCTCCGCCTCGCAATGGTGAAATATCTATTTTCTATATATGTATATATAAATATCTAACTGTATATTCAAATCACAACTGTCATTCACTGGAGCTAGTTTCACTGGAAACCAATTTCATCAGCGTGAAGCTGCAACGCAGTTTATAATTATAGGTAGTAGTACCTATAGTTTATTGGATACTTCACATATAAAGTCTCTCACAAAGATATCTGGCGAGGTTATTTCGAATAATCGTATAAATTTGAATTTTAGTAGTATCACATATATCTAGCCCCGTGGCCACTAGTAACACGCTCAAGTGAAACTCGTCTTGCGACAGCGATTGCGGGGAAAAAAAATGAAAAAAGTTGTTAAGAGCAAGCCACGAATCATCGCGACGCGGCAGACTGAAACAAGTGACGCGCGCGAGTGTTTCTAACACTTTGAATAATGTTCATTTTTACTCACACTAGCCGACACCAATAAATTATTGCATAGTTAGATTTTTATCGCTCGGTTCAGCGCCGAGAATTAATAATGCAACAGCGCGCTTTCATTTGGCCATTATTATTCTTCTGCTTCTGCCTGGTTAGGAACAACTGGTGTAATTGCTGAGCATTGGTGGCCCAGTGGTAACGGCCCCGACTGCCGTGGGTTCCATTCGTTTCTTATAACATTTTCAATAAGAAATAATTTTCGTTTAAAAACGTTATACCGATTTCTCTTAATATTTTCAGAATGGTACTTATATTCTGAAAATATTTAGAGAATTGAATGAATAATTTAGTAAGTTCAAAAGAAACCCAGTGAAATAAATAAATAGAAGTTAGTATTATATAGGGTGTTTGGTAGATGGGTGCAAAGCCTGAAGGGAGTGATAACTTAGACCATTTAGAACGTTTTAAGCTAAACTTGGCTCAGACGTACTCTGTTCCTTGTATTTTTTTTTTTTAAACTCTTAGGTTTTTAACAATAAAACCCAATTTTTTTCAATTAATTGTTAATAGTGTCCAGTGAAAGCTGTTATGTTATTATTTTTTATATATGTAATGTGTGATTACTCAAATAAAATAAATCCCAAGCATCTGTGACATCAGAGAAACATTCTACGCCATATGTAAGTTTAAGAAACTTTTAAAAATCAAGAAAATGTTTTCTTTACAGCATAATAAAAAAATAACAAAAATGCCTCAGTCGTTCAAACCTTTTTAGAAACATGCTTGGTTATTGCCCTTTTTTTTGAGGTACTACTTACGCAGATATCTCATTAGCTCTTGGAATTAGGATGTGTACAAAGCAAATTGAGTATGAAAATTGTTATTTCGAACAGATCAATAATACAACATTTTTGTTAAAATAATTTATTGTTTATGTTCAAAATGTTGACCGCGGTTTCTTACACAAGCGCGTGCCCGTCTTCTCACTTCTGTAGTGGTGATTTTTAATTTCATCTCCTGCTTCATGACTTGAAAAGCCGTTTGGATTCATTCTATTAATTCTTCTCTAGTTGAAATTTCAACGTGCGTGTAGACGAGCTCCTTGGCCTGACCCCAAACAAAAAAATCCACAGGAGTTAAATCGGGTGACCGAGGTGGCCAAGGGATGGGCCCGTCTCTGCCAATCCAGCTATCTGGGAAACAATTATTTAAATGTTTTTTCACGTTTAGGGTCCAGTGTGCTGAACAACCATCTTGTTGAAAAATCATTGGTCTTCTCATTGCCAATATTGGTATTTCAGTCTCGTCCAGAAGCTCTGGGAGATAGTTTTGGAGGAATTCCAGGTAATTTTCTCCATTTAAATTATCTGGCAGGAAGTAGGGACCAATCAACATTCGGCCGATTACTCCTACCCACACGTTAACTGAAAATTTCCTTTGGAACGACACTTGCTTCTTCCAGTGTGGATTGTTGTCCTAGTCGGTCCATCGATGAAGATTATGAAAATTAGTAATTCCTTCTTTCGAAAATTTTGACTCATCGGTCCACAAAATGGATTTTAAAAACCATGCATCTTCAATGTCACTATTTAATAAAAAGCGACAGAATTGAATCCTTCGTGGGGGATCTTCATTTTTCAAACCTTGTACACCCGTGCCGTGGAAAGGATATTTGTTTTCTCGGTGCATCGTATTCTACACCTTCCATACCGAAATGTTGAGGTTTCGAGCTACTACTCTGACGCTCGTAGTAGGATCTGCATCAAAAGCTGCAATAATGTCTTCCTCGACACTTGGGTGATGTCTTCCCGGGTTGAGTCCAGATTCCGCGTGATGGATTCCAACTTCAGAAAACCGACAAAATGTGTTGTAAAACACTGTGATATTAGGTAATCTGTGATTCGGATATCTCTCTTGGTACATTCGTCGCGCCAAAGATCCATTACCGTCAGCTCTGCCAAACATGAAGACGATATCCGCATATTCTTCATTCGAAAAAGTAGCCATAGTCGATTGATCACACAAACAAGTCCAAAATCAGTGAAGGTGCTCACAGCTAAGGCTCAACACCTTAAACACCTCCAAAATCAACACGTGAAGGAGCGCATAACCTCATGCGGTGAATTGTGTAAACACGAATTTGTAATTAAAACGTCTTGTTACAAGCGCAGTCGTTACTTGACTAACTGAGGGTCCGAAGATGTGACGAGTCCACCCGACTACTCGGGTACTAGTACTGGTGTAAATAAATAACGACTTTATATCATCAGCAACTAAGCTGATATTTCTATTGAATAATTACAATTCACTAGACGCTACCCGAGAGTCGTAAAAGGGCAAGTTTGTTATCGTCGCGCGGCGACTTTTGTTATGCGAGTTCCCAGAATTTGATTGATGTGCGTGCACCATAACTCTAAGAATGAATTAGTTATCAGTTCTAACAAAAAACAATAGTGCATTAGCAAAAATGTTGCATTATTTTGGTCTGTTTAAAAATTAAATATTCGACCTCAATTTGCTTTGTACATCCTAATTCCAAGAGTTGATGAGACATCTGCGTAAATAGAACGTCAAAAAAAAGGGCAATAACCAAGCATGTTTTAAAACGGTTTGAACAACTGAGGCTATTTTTTTTATTTTTTTTATTATGACGTAAACAAAACATTTTCTTGATTTTTAAAAAATTCTTAAGCTTGAATATGGCGTAGAATGTTTCTCTGATGACACAGATGCTTGAGGATTATTTTGTTTGAGTAATTACACATTACATAAATAAAAATAATAACATAACAGCTTTTACTGGACACTATTAACAATTAATTTAAAAACAAATGGGTTTTATTGTTAAACACCTTAGAGTTTAAAAAAAAATACAAGGAACAGACTTCGTCTAAGACAAGTTTAGCTTAATACGTTCTAAATGGTCTAAGATATCACCCCCTTCAGGCTTTGCACCCATCTACCAAACACCCTGTATAGTAAAACATTGTTTACAAATCTAAGTAGATACACTTATCTGATTTCTCTTTATATTTTCAGAATGTAAGTACTAAAAAGTCTCGTTTTTCTTGTGGTTGCAAGCGCTAGTGGTGAGCATGAGGTCCTGCGTTTGATTCCTGGGTCGGGCTAAGTGTTATTGGGTTTTTCTATCTGGAATTTCTCAGTAGCAGCCCGGAGTTTTAATTGATGCCCGGTCGAAGGCAATAGGCTCGCCCTTCTCCCCGCTATTACATGGAACTTAAACATAACTGGCAAAATGTGGGTGTACTACAGGTACACCTCTGCCCTTCGGGGAAACTAGGCGTGATGTTGCTATGTTATGTTAAATGTTAATAAGATTTTCTTTCGTATTTTCAGCAAGAAGTAAGTCATAACCTCTATAGGTACTTAAAAAAAACTTTAAAGTAAGGTCGCTTATCGAGATTTTCACTATTTAGCAAATTTTAGAAGGTTTATGTGTACATATATTTATATTAAACTCAAACTCAAAGCATTTATTTCAAATAAACCAATTACAGGCACTTTTGAATTGTCAAGGGGTCCGTCGGTCACTAAGAAAGATGAAGCTAGTGTGCCCCCCCCCCCCCCCTATTACATGGAACTTAAACATAACCGGCAAAATATGGGTGTACTACAGATACATCACTGCCCAACCCTGCGGGGAAACAAGACGTTATGTTGTTATGTTATTGTACGGTTTACGTACATACCGTTAAGGTCGCTTATCGCGTCTGTCTGCAGTGTGACCGCTTTGTTCGTATAAACTATACAATGGATTCAGTTTTCACCATTTAGCAAATTTTGGAAGGTTTATGTGAATATTTATATGAACCAATTACAGGCACTTTTGGTCGGTCACTAAGAAAGATGAAGCTAGTGTAACCCCACCCCCCCCCCATTACATGGAACAATCGCAGCAACCTACTTTTCTCTTTCGTATTTAAATCAATGTTTATTATAATTTTAATTCAGTTGACAAATTACATACTTACGCGAGCACCGCGGATTAACATCCAACCTACTCTTACTTGTTGTGATCGGTATTCTAATAAATCTTTTAGTATAACCAAATCTGTGTGAGTTTACGTCGACTCACCTAACTCCAAGTACTTACTTACTTGCCGCTTCTTACTTAAACTGCAAGTGTAAGGTGCCATCTACTACGGGACTTTATAGTTATGTTATGTGAAATGTTAATAAGATTTTATTTCATATTTTCAGCCAGAAGTAAGTTATAACCTCTATAGGTACTTTAAAAAAACTTTAAAGTAAGGTCGCTTATCGTGTCTGTCTGTGTGACCGCTTTGTTCGTATAAACTATACAATGGATTCAGTTTTCACTAGGTACTTAGCAAGTTTTGGAAGGTTTATGTGTATATTTATATGAACCTTAAATGTAATAAAGAACTTATTGCCTCATTTGCATTGGTCTAGTAATCGCAAGAGCTACTACCAGCTAGCAGTCTGGGGTTTGATTCCCAGGTCAAGCACAGTGTTATTGGACGGTGAGCTATGGGTAGCTCACCGTCCGGTAAGGACCAGGCCCGGGTCGACAGCGCGTTGTATTCCACGCGCACCTCAAAGAGATGTCGTCAGCACAAATGTAGGGGTCCACTAGGGCCGATGCCTGCCAGAGTCGCGGGATGGTACTAATGGGTCACCGAGGCCCCTGGCAACACAGGCAAGGGGAAGGAATACGGGTGGGTTTTAGTCAGTAAGAGTCTGACACACCTTCCCGCTCCGCCCAGAGCGGGAGAAGTTATTTGATGATTTCCCATCCAAAAAAAAAAAAAAAGTCGCCGCCTGTAAGTAAAGTAGTCGCCCGGACTCTGGATCTATGCTCGGTAGATGGCAATAGGCTCGCCCCCTATTACATGGGACTAATCCATAACTGGCGAAATGTGGGTGTACCAAGGTACACCTCTGTTTACCAAAATTCAAGTAGTATCACATATATCTAGCCCCGTGGCCACGAGTAACACGCTCATGTGACACTCGTCTTGTGACAGCGATTGCGGGGAAAAAAATTAAAAAAGTTCTTAAGAGCAAGCCACGAATCATGTCCGGGTGTCACCACTGTGTGGATCGCCCGGAGGACACGGTGGAGCATACGGTGGAGGTCTGCCCGGCTTAGGCAGAGCACCGTCGTGTCCTCGTGGAGGCGATCGGCGGCAAAGCCCTCTCGCGTCCGGCCCTGGTTCAGGCCATGGTACGGAGCGAGAGGGCATGGGCAGCCGTCACCTCCTTCTGCGAAGCAGTAATGCTCGCGAAGGAGGAGGCGGGACGGTTGAGGGAAAGGCAAGTTTCGCGCCCTCTCGCCCCTAGCCGCCGCAGGAGACGCCCAGGCCGTCGGGAATCCCGGGCGGATTTCCGGCCACCGTAGGCGCGGGCTTGCGGACGGTGAGCAATGGGTAGCTCACCGTCCGGTAAGGACCAGGCCCGGGTCGACGGCGCGTTGTATTCCACGCGCGCCTCAAAGAGATGTCGTCAGCACATAATATAGTAGGGGTCCACTAGGGCCGATGCCTGCCGGGGCCACGGGAAGGTACTTATGGGTCACCGAGGCCCCCGCAACACAGGCAACAGGTTGGAATACGGGTGGGTTTTAGTCAGTAAGAGTCTGACACACCCTCCCGCTCCGCCCAGAGCGGGAGAAGTTATTTGATGATTTCCCACCCTCAAAAAAAAAAAAAAAGCCACGAATCATCGCGACACGGCAGACTGAAACAAGTGACGCGCGCGAGTGTTTCTAACACGTTGAATAATGTTCATTTTTACTCACACTAGCCGACACCATTAAATTATTGCATAGTTAGATTTTTATCGCTCGGTTCAGCGCCGAGAATTAATAATGCAACAGCGCGCTTTCATTTGGCCATTATTATTATATATTGCTTGTATTTAAAGTACAAATATCACAGAATGTATTATAATTATTTGGATGTCGCTTAGTGTCCGTGATAGCACGCATAACAGTAGGTATATTATGTTTCATAGGATGAAGGCTTGTCTGGCTAGGAACAACTGGTATAATTGCTGAGCATTGGTGGCCCAGTGGTAACGGCCCCGACTGCCGTGGGTTACATTCGTTTCTTCTAACATTTTCAATAAAAAATACATTTTCGTTTTAAAACGTTACACCGATTTCTCTTAATATTTTCAGAATGGTACTTACATTCTGAAAATATTTAGAGAATTGAATGAATACTTTAGTAAGTTAAAAAAGAAACCCAGTAAAATAAATAAAAAGAAGTCAGTATTTTATAATAAAACATTGTTTACAAATCTAAGTAGATACACTTATCTGATTTCTCTTCATATTTTCAGAATGTAAGTACTAAAAAGTCTCGTTTTTCTGGTGGTTGCAAGCGCTAATGCTGAGCATGAGGTCCTAGGTCGGAGAGATAGCGCCTACCGTACGCGCGGCAACATGTAATTATTTGTGCACGCTTAATTAAAACCTTTACTAGTGTTAAAAGTAAATTACTAGATTAGAAAAACATACTGTGGTGTAAATAAGTGTACAGGCTAAACAGTGCTCAAGTTTGTTTTTAAATCCGCCAAGTGGATAAGAAATAAACACGATTCTAAACAATATCGTTTGTTAAATTATAACACCCACCTGTGAGGCGCATGAGTCACCGAGTCACCGTGTCGACGGACAGAGACAGCGACTTGCCGAGGTCATTGAACGTCCTTCACCGGCTCACGGCGTTTTGTCGGCTACACTCGGCGGTACTTTTTCGTATTACGTAGAATAAAGACAATATTGGAACTCACCAGCCCTGCGCGCAGCGATAAAGTGAAGATAAATGAGTGAGTAGCGCGACTTATTTATCCAGTAAAACGCATGCCACCGGTTCATTGTTTACTCGAACTCTGACTGCCAATACCTACCAAACCGAACACACTAAACTTTAAGAGCATCAAGAACACCAAAAATATTATGGATCACACAAACTATGTTACTGTACGAAAACGTCAAACTGTGACTAAATCGAGATCTACTGAATCGCTAAACCACAGTCTGAACGCAAGTTTACAGTCATGTGATGATATACTAGGCAGAAGTTTGGACCTTTCCACAAATATGTGTTCCACTATTGTGTCGGAACTAAAAAATGAAATTAAAGAATTAAATACCCGTTTAGAAAGCACACAGCACGAAATGGAAAATATTATACTGGAAAATATAGACTTGAAAAAACAAATCAAAAATGTTAACCAAGAACTGAGCGTTCTAAAACAATTATGTAGAAGCCCATTAACTTCGAGTTACAACTTGTTAGTTAGCACCAAAAAGAATGCGCGACGTCGCCTCACTGACAGTTTTCATATCTCTCCTTTAAGCCAAAACAAAACAAGTACATTTACATCTATGAAACAGGGAGAAGAAATAACCCCTCATGTGAAAAATGATCCGATTACTCGACAGTGCCAAAAAAAAACAAATGTTCTACAGGCCAACACTTCGTCGGAACAAGAACCAAAGATATGTGCTAAACTTCAAAATGACGTAGTGTTACCCCCCGCGCCCGCGACAAACACACAGATAAACAATGGGATGGCAACTAAAAAAAGGAAACCTACCCACAGGCGTGAAAAAAGGGCATTTATAATAGGAGGAAGACAATGCAGTGGACTAGCAACACAGCTGTACAAATCTAGATTCTACAACCCGCATAACCATTATCGTTTCATGTCTATTGTTAAACCAAATGCTACCACGGAGGATATATTGACTAGTATGCAGCTTTTCGACATTACCTCTGAAGACAAATTAATTATATCTATAGGACAAAATGACATCAATACTTTAAAAATGACTACAGAACTAGTTCTATTCCTAAAATCAGTTAAATGTCCCGTTATCATCTTAAGTGTGAATAAAAACATCTGCTCAAACGAATTTAAATTGAACGAAATGTTGTATCTTATTTGTAGCCAGAGTAAGGATTGTTCATTCATTTCAAAATACTATAACATGTCATCGTTATGTCGTAAAATAAATTTAGTGTTAGACCAGCTAGACTATGACAAAACATTCTTATCGTATAATAAAAACAGCAACATTAATAAGACTTTTACACCAGAAGCTCGTACCCAAAACCAAAGTACGCAAACTAATGATAATTCTGAACAATACAATTTAAGCAAAGCTCCCCAGGAAAATATTGCTGTCAATGAAATAGCTAACGGAGCGTTTTTTCGTGGCTAAACCAGTTAATCATGTAATATTTCACCAAAATATTGCTGGCGCCATAAACAAGGCTGAAGATATTGAAATAGCAATAAATTTACTTCGAGATAAAAGCATTTTTATTGATTTTATAACTTTAACTGAAACTTTTATAAAATCGGGTGACGAGGAAAATTTGAAAATAAAAGCATTTAAATTAGTAAGTAGTTTTTCTAGGAAAGACCAGAAACGTGGTGGCGCTTGCATATTAATAAGACAAGGGATCGAATATGAATCTATTGAATGGCTAAAAAATATGACATTAGAAAAACATTTCGAAATATGCGGTATACGAATACAAAAATACGGCATTAATTTGCTGTGTGTGTACAGAACGCCAAATTCGGACATAAATATATTTTTTAGAAAGCTTCAAATATTATTAAACAGACTACATCATAAAGATAATTACAAAAACATTTTATGTGGTGATTTCAATATTGACATATTAAATAATACACAGTCTAAAAATGAATTTATAAATATTTTACTCAATTACAACTTTAAATGTCATATAAACAAACCAACTCGACAAAATACCTGTATTGACAACATAATTAGTGACATCAAAGATGCTAAAGGAGAAGTACATGAACTGGGACTATCAGACCATAACACTGGTCAAACATTGACAATAAAAATAAAATCAGATAGTAATTATCAAAAGCATTGGTTTGTATATAAGAGAGACCTATGCAAGGAATATATTGATAAGTTTTGTTACTACCTTGGCAACCTATCTTTCTCGGAGATTTTCCTAGAAACAGACGTTAATAAGGCGTTTAAACTGTTCCATGACGAGGTCTGCCTTTATTTTGACTTGTGTTTTCCTCAAATAAAAATCAAAATGAATCAAAACTCCTATAACCCAAAATGGATTACAAAGGGCCTAAAAAAATCTTTTGTGACAAAACGAAAACTACAATATGAATACTATAAAAATAAAAATAGTCAAAACAAACGAAAATACGAAACATATGGTAAAATTTTGAGAAAATGTGTAATAAGTACTCAAAATAGTAATAATAAAAAATATATAGAAAAAGCCGAAAACAAATGTAAAGCCACATGGAGAATAGTTAACGAAAGACTCAAAGTCACCAATCGAACGAATGAAATCAGAGAAATTTCGAACGGGAATCAAATGCTTTTAAATGGTGACGAAATTGCCACATATTTCAATAATTACTACATAAATGTTGTAAACCCGGTAATTAATGACCACCCTGCAGACCAAACAATAACTGGAAGAACGTTAGCCAGCTCTATTTACCTGGAACCAGTGGATTCGGTAGAAGTATATAGAATTGCAATGGAATTACGGAATACAAATTCAGCTGGGTATGATCATATTACAACAAAAATATTAAAACGAACTATATTTTCTATATTAAAACCATTGACTCATTTAATAAATCTGTCTATGGAAAACGGTATTTTTCCTGAAGCACTTAAATTCTCCGTAGTTAAACCACTGCATAAAAAGGGTCCGAAATCTGAAGCAGGAAACTACAGGCCAATCACATTGATTCCGATTATCTCCAAGATATTCGAGAAAGTAATGAGTACAAGGCTGGTAAAGTTTTTTGATAAAAATGATATAATATGTCAAGAACAGAACGGTTTTATTAAAAATAAATCTACTACTTTGGCAAGTTTTAAATTAATAAAAGAAATCCTTAGTGCAATAGATACAAAAAAGATTCCAATAGCTGTATTTCTGGACATGAGTAAAGCCTTTGACATGATATCTCTTGACAAACTATTAAATAAACTAGAAAATTACGGTATAAGAGGCCTAGCCTACAATTGGTTTGATAGCTACCTAAGGGGTCGAAAGCAATGCACGGAGATCGTGAAAATGTGCCGTAAGACTAACACCTACGTAACGTATAGATCTAAGTACCTAGTTAACAAATGTGGCGTACCTCAAGGGACTGCGATTTCGCCGATACTATTTTTAGCATACATTAATGAACTACCGAACGCAACAGACCAATACACTATACTGTTCGCAGACGATACCACTATTCTGACTAAAGAGGCTACTGTTGAGCAAGCAATAAATGTCACAAATAAAGCTCTAAACGATGTACATGACTGGTTAAACCTAAATAATTTACAAATAAACACAAATAAAACTAAATTTATGACATTTTGCACAAATAATAATAACAAAAAAAAAAATAACTGACACATTTGACACACAAATAAAATATAATAATGACAGAATTGAAAAAGTTAATACTATAAAATTCTTAGGAATACATTTTGATAATTACTGCAACTGGAAATCACATGTAGACATGGTGTGTAAGAAATTAAATAAATTTATATACGCGCTACGGAAAATAAAACAGTTAACGAATGTAGAAACAGCTCTAATTGTGTACCACAGCCACGTGTGCTCTGTACTGAGATATGGGATAATCGTCTGGGGAAACTCCACGGACTCCCAAAGAGCATTTATAGTTCAGAAGAAATGCCTCAGATCGATCTATAACCTTAAATGGACCGATTCCTGCCGACCCGTGTTTACTAACAAAAAACTGCTTACACTCCCATCCTTATATATTCTAGAAATGTGTAAGTTTGTTAGAAATCACCCTTCGCTTTTTGAAAAGGATGAAAAAGCTCCTTTAAAAAGAAAGGTAGCACAAAAGCCTCTGATAGTCCCTCGAAATCGACTAAAACTTTGCGACACGAACTGCTACAGTATGGCGGTTAAGCTATACAACAAGCTACCGGAAAAAATGAGAAAACTAAATGAATTAGAATTCAGTAGAGCCTTATTTAATTGGCTGTGCGACAGATGTTTTTATTCCATAGATGACTTTATGAATTTGAAATCCTTTTGACATAGTGATTATTTTATTGTTTTTTTATTATTGTTAATGTTAATTTTCTTGTTTGTGTTAATAATGTAGGAAGACAAAAAAAATTTTTAATTGTATACTGTAATTGACATGTGATTATTTTGTTATTTTCTATTTTATATTATTGTTAGTGTTAATATTATTTTTTGTGTTATTAATGTAGGAAGACAAAAATTTGATATAATAATTTTTTTAAAGCTTTGACTATGTCTATTTAAAAATTTGCACGACTAGAAAGTCGAATATAGTGAAACCATATAAAAAATTTACCATATACAATGCACCTATATTCTGGCAAATAAAGAATTCATTCATTCATTCATTCATTCATTCATAGGTTCGATTCCTGGGTCGGGCTAAGTGTTATTGGGTTTTTCTATCTGGAATTTCTCAGTAGCAGCCCGGAGTTTTAATTGATGCCCGGTGGAAGGCAATAGGCTTGCCCTTCTCCCCGCTATTACATGGAACTTAAACATAACTGGCAAAATGTGGGTGTACTACAGGTACACCTCTGCCCATCGGGGAAACTAGGCATGATGTTGCTATGGTATGTTAAATGTTAATAAGATTTTCTTTCGTATTTTCAGAAAGAAGTAAGTCATAACCTCTATAGGTACTCAAAAAAAACTTTAAAGTAAGGTCGCTTATCGCGTCTGTCTGCAGTGTGACCGCTTTGTTCGTATAAACTATACGATGGATTCAGTTTTCACCATTTAGCAAATTTTGGAAGGATTATGTGAATATTTATATGAAACTTAAATGTAATAAAGAACTTATTGCCTCATTTGCATTGGTCTAGTAATCGCAAAAGCTACTGCCAGCTAGCAGTCCGGGGTTCGATTCCCAGGTCAAGCACAGTGTTATTAGACGGTGAGCAATAGGTAGCTCATCGTCCGGTAAGGACGAGGCCCAGGTCGACGGCGCGTTGTATTCCACGCGCGCCTCAAAGAGATGTCGTCAGCACAAATGTAGGGGTCCACTAGGGCCGATACCTGCCGGAGTCGCAGGAAGGTACTCATGGGTCACCGAGGCCCCTGGCAACACAGGCAACAGGAAAGAATACGGGTGGGTTTTAGTCAGTAAGAGTCTGACACACGCTCCCGCTCAGCTCAGAGCGGGAGAAATTATTTGATGATTTCCCATCCAAAAAAAAAAGCATAGTGTTATTGAGCTTTTCCATATGGAATTTCTAAAAAGTCGCCCGGACTCTGGATCTATGCTCGGTAGATGGCAATAGGCTCGCCCCCTATTACATGGGAGTAATCCATAACTGGCGAAATGTGGGTGTACCAAGGTACACCTCTGTTTACTAAAATTCAAGTAGTATCACATATATCTAGCCCCGTGGCCACGAGTAACACGCTCAAGTGACACTCGTCTTGTGACAGCGATTGCGGGGAAAAAAATCGAATCGTAGCGACGCGGCAGACTGAAACAAGTGACGCGCGCGAGTGTTTCTAACACGTTGAATAATGTTCATTTTTACTCACACTAGCCGACACCATTAAATTATTGCATAGTTAGATTTTTATCGCTCGGTTCAGCGCCGAGAATTAATAATGCAACAGCGCGCTTTCATTTGGCCATTATTATTATATATTGCTTGTATTTAAAGTACAAATATCACAGAATGTATTATAATTATTTGGATGTCGCTTAGTGTCCGTGATAGCACGCATAACAGTAGGTATATTATGTTTCATAGGATGAAGGCTTCTGTCTGGCTAGGAACAACTGGTATAATTGCTGAGCATTGGTGGCCCAGTGGTAACGGCTCCGACTGCCGTGGGTTACATTCGTTTCTTATAACATTTTCAATAAAAATACATTTTCGTTTAAAAACGTTACACCGATTTCTCTTAATATTTTCAAAATGGTACTTACATTCTGAAAATATTTAGAGAATTGAATGAATAATTTAGTAAGTTAAAAAGAAACCCAGTAAAATAAATAAAAAGAAATTAGTATTATACAGGGTGTTTGGTAGATGGGTGCAAAGCCTGAAGGGGGTGATATCTTAGACCATTTAGAACGTTTTAAGCTAAACTTGGCTCAGACGAAGTCTGTTCCTTGTATTTTTTTTTTTAAACTCTTAGGTTTTTAACAATAAAACCCATTTTTTTTTCAATTAATTGTTAATAGTTTCCATATTTAAATTTAAGAAACTTTTAAAAATCAAGAAAATGTTTTCTTTACTGCATAATAAAAAAATAACAAAAATGCCTCAGTCGTTCAAACCATTTTAAAAACATGCTTGGTTATTGCCCTTTCTTTTGAGGTACTACTTACGCAGATATCTCATTAGCTCTTGGAATTAGGATGTGTACAAAGCAAATTGAGTATGAAAATTGTTATTTCGAACAGATCAATAATACAACATTTTTGTTAAAATAATTTATTGTTTATGTTCAAAATGTTGACCGCGGTTTCTTACACAAGCGCGTGCCCGTCTTCTCACTTCTGTAATGGTGATTTTTAATTTCATCTCCTGCTTCATGACTTGAAAAGCCGTTTGGATTCTTTCTATTAATTCTTCTTTAGTTGAAATTTCAACGTGCATGTAGACGAGCTCCTTGGCCCGTCCCCAAACAAAAAAAATCCACAGGAGTTAAATCAGGTGACCGAGGTGGCCAAGGGATGGGCCCGTCTCTGCCAATCCAGCTATCTGGGAAACAATTATTTAAATGTTCTTTCACGTTTAGGGTCCAGTGTGCTGGACAACCATCTTGTTGAAAAATCAGCCAATATTGGTATTTCAGTCTCGTCCAGAAGCTCTATTTTTTTTTTTTGGTTGGGAAATCATCAAATAACTTCTCCCGCTCTGGGCGGAGCGGGAGGGTGTGTCAGACTCTTACTGACTAAAACCCACCCGTATTCCTTCCTGTTGCCTGTGTTGCGGGGGCCTCGGTGACCCATAAGTACCTTCCCGCGACCCCGGCAGGGTCCAGAAGCTCTGGGAGATAGTTTTGGAGGAATTCCAGGTAATTTTCTCCATTTAAATTATCTGGCAGGAAGTAGGAAGTAGAACCAATCAACATTCGGCCGATTACTCCTGCCCACACGTTAACTGAAAATTTCCTTTGGAACGACACTTGCTTCTTCCAGTGTGGATTGTTGTCCTAGTCGGTCCATCGATGAAGATTATGAAAATTAGTAATTCCTTCTTTCGAAAATTTTAAAAACCATGCATCTTCAATGTCACTATTTAATAAAAAGCGACAGAATTGAATCCTACGTGGGGGATCTTCATACAATTGTGTAAACACGAATTTGCAATTAAAACGTCTTGTTATAAGCGCTGTCGTTACTTGACTAACTGAGGGTCCGAAGATGTGACGAGTCCACCCGACTACTCGGGTAGATACTAGTACTGGTGTAAATAAATAACGACTTTATATCGTCAGCAACTAAGCTGATATTTCTATTGAATAATAACAATTCACTTGACGCTACCCGAGAGTCGTAAAAGGGCAAGTTTGTTATCGTCGCGCGGCAGCTTTTGTTATGCGAGTTCCCAGAATTTGTTTGATGTGCGTGCACCATAATTCTAAGAATGAATTAGTTATCAGTTCTAACAAAAAACAATAGTGCATTAGCAAAAATGTTGCATTATTTTGGACTGTTTAAAAATTAAATATTCGACCTCAATTTGCATTGTACATCCTAATTCCAAGAGTTGATGAGACATCTGCGTAAATAGAACCTCAAAAAAAAGGGCAATAACCAAGCATGTTTTTAAAACGGTTTGAATAACTGAGGCTATTTTTTTATTTTTTTTTTATTATGACGTAAACAAAACATTTTCTTGATTTTTAAAAGTTTCATAAGCTGGAATATGGCGTAGAATGTTTCTCTGATGACACAGATGCTTGAGGATTATTTAGTTTGAGTAATCACACATTACATAAATAAAAATAATAACATAACAGCTTTTACTGGACACTATTAACAATTAATTTAAAAAAAATGGGTTTAATTGTTAAACACCTTAGAGTTTCAAAAAAAAATACAAGGAACAGACTTCGTCTAAGACAAGTTTAGCTTAATACGTTCTAAATGGTCTAAGATATCACCCCCTTCAGGCTTTGCACCCATCTACCAAACACCCTGTATAGTAAAACATTGTTTACAAATCTAAGTAGATACACTTATCTGATTTCTCTTTATATTTTCAGAATGTAAGTACTAAAAAGTCTCGTTTTTCTAGTGGTTGCAGGCGTTAGTGTTGAGCATGAGGTCCTGCGTTCGATTCCTGGGTCAGGCTAAGTGTTATTGGGTTTTTCTATCTGAAATTTCTCAGTAGCAGCCCGGAGTTTTAATTGATGCCCGGTCGAAGGCAATAAATAGGCTGGCCCTTCCCCCCCCTTCCGGGGTCCGGGGTTCGATTCCCAGGTCAAGCACAGTGTTATTGGACGGTGAGCAATGGGTAGCTCACCGTCCGGTAAGGACCAGGCCCGGGTCTATGGCGCGTTGTATTCCACGCGTGCCTCAAAGAGATGTCGTCAGCACAAATGTAGGGTCCACTAGGGCCGATGCCTGCCAGAGTCGCGGGAAGGTACTAATGGTCACCGAGGCCCCTGGCAACACAGGCAACAGGAAGGAATACGGTTGGGTTTTAGTCAGTCAGAGTCTGACACACCCTCCCGCTCCGCCCAGAGCGGGAGAAGTTATTTGATGATTTCCCAACCAAAAAAAAATAAAAATAGCACAGTGTTATTGAGCTTTTCCATCTGCAATTTCTAAGTAGTCGCCTGGACTCTGGATCTATGCTCGGTAGATGGCAACAGGCTCGCCCCCTATTACATGGGAGTAATCCATAACTGGCGAAATGTGGGTGTACCAAGGTACACCTCTGTTTACTAAAATTTTAGTTTTTTTAATCAATGGTTTAAGAAAAAAGAAAAAACTATACAATATTGATGCTACTAACTATTTACACTAGGTAGACACTAAATTAAATTACTAACTATATATACAAATGGAGTGAGCGTTTAACTACTATTGTGAACGGACGTACCGATCGCGCGCGCGTGCTCTAGTTAAGAGTATTTTGCAGACGCATCACAACACCGTCGTCGCAGTGTACGTCGATCTATCGGGGCCACCGCGATGACCCTGTTACAAGTGCGGAAATCGTCATGAAGTATTTATTATAATTGTTTAGGTATCGTGCTCGCCTTAAAACTAAATAATGGCTGCAAAACAGTCTATTAAAATAAAAACTGATCTGGAGAAACAGTTGTATGACTGTTACATCCAGGAGAAAACGGACAGAGAAAACCTGCAACAAATGGTGCGTCAACTGAACGACCACATACAAACCTTGCAGGAACAGGTACAAGATCTTCAAGGTCAATTAAAATTCCTAAAGGCAAAGGAACAAGAAGAAACCTCAGATAAACAGGTCAGTGAGACCATAAATCCTGCTCAGCCTACTAAAAGTGACGTTGAGTACTGCACGGATGCGGATGAACTGGCCAAAGAGACTGGGTGGATTAGGGCGAAAAACAGGAAGAAAAGGAAGTTAAACACCTCCCTCACTCCTCCACCACCACTACAACAAGCTACAACTAGCGCTCAGCAGCGGCAACTCAACAACAAAGAGAAGGCAACCATTAAAAAAGTCATAGCACCGCCTCCAATCGTAGTGGACGGTGTTAAGAATTATCAAACATTCTACGACTTTTTGACTGAATCCCAGTCAGTAGAAACATTTACCGCCAAAATGTTAAGACGCTGACAACACCTAAACCGCGGTCACTGTCAGATTGCATAGAAAAGAAAGAGAAGCGCGACGACAAAACGCTTGTAATTTATTGCAAAATATGAAGTAATTATCCATTTACTCAGAATTGAGTTGAGTAATCGAAAATAAAAAACAACCAAGTTCTGCATTAGAATAAGACGTACTTGTTATTAATTAAATACGTAATTTATGTTGATATTTAATACAGATATTTTGGATTAGAACTCAAGGTAAGAGGTTAGTTTAACGTTAGTTTGTATCGAGATTTTTTTTCAAAACGTGTTTTGGTGACAACCAAGTTCTGGGAAATATGTTCAAAATTAACATATATTTTTTTCAGCTACCACAAACTATACAGATTTGGCAATTTTCTTTCTTAAGAGAAGCCTATTTTGGTCAATTGGGTCTTGTCAGCGCCTTAAGCGGTAATAGTGTGAAAATAAATGCCAAAACTGAAGAGTCCTACAAAGTGATTGCTCGACGCTTAACAGAAAATAACTGTTTATGACACTCATACGAGGATAAGCAGACCAGGCCAATAAGAGTAGTGGCGAAAAAATTGCATTCTTCCTGTCTACCGGATCGGATTAAAGATGATTTAACGTCACAGGGATTCCAGATAGAAACTGCAATTAACAAGTTAAGCTGGAGAACAAAAGAGCCGCTGAACATGTTTATATTATCGTTCAAGAATGACGAAGATGTTAGTAAAATTTACGGCATTAAACATATCCTAGGGTGTAAAGTTGAAATAAACCCGCTTAAAACGTCAAAAATAATACCGCAGTGTAAGAGATGCCAGGCTTATGGTCATACCCAAAAGTATTGCTCAAAAGAGCCAAGGTGTGTTAAATGTACAGGTAAACACCTCACAGCTGATTGCAACAATCCTGCACAAGATAAACCTAAGTGTGTCCACTGTGGCTTACCTCACCCAGCTAATTACAGAGGGTGTTTAGTCGCCAAGGAGATGCAAATGATGAAGAACAAAAATTCTAAACATAATTTACCCAATAACCTTGCCATTAAGCAAATCGTTAGTAACACCGACAAACAGTCAACAAAACAAAGAGCACCGTCTGCACAGACAACCGCGAAAATTACAACATATGCACAAGTGGTAAAACCAAGCACACAACCATCAACTCTTGAGGACAAGCTTAACCAGATCCTGAAGTGCATCTCTTCATTTGACAAGAGACTAGAAAAATTAGAATCAAGCACTACAAAAATCAATCATGAATAACACACTAAAAATAATGGCGTGGAATTCCAACGGACTGCTGCAACACCAACATGAGTTGCAAGTGGTCCTAGATACAGAAATTATTGATGTGTGTTTGATCTCTGAATCGCACTTTACTAAACAGTCTTTCGTGAAGTTTAGAGGCTATAAGGTTTATCACTCGCTGCACCCCAACAACACGGCCCGAGGAGGTAGCGCGGTTATCATAAGAGAAAATATCTGTCATTACGAACAGTGTAAATATGAGGAGCCAGACACGCAAGCTGTGGCAATATCAGTTAAAACAAATAAGTTTAATGTTACAGTAGCGGCCGTATATTGTCCCCCAAGACACACGATAAACAAAGAACAATATGTACACTTCTTCAGACTCCTTGGACAGAGATTTATATTAGGCGGTGACTTTAACGCTAAGAACACTCATTGGGGATCAAGATTAACTTCAACAAAGGGAAGACAGCTTCTAAGTGCAGTGAAAGACATGCGCTGTGAGGTCATAAGTACTGGAAAACCTACTTACTGGCCGACTGACCACCAGAAACTACCAGATCTTATCGACTTTTTCATAGTCAAAAATATATCGACCAATTATCTGAGTGTGGAAGAGGGGTACCACATGAACTCCGATCACTCTCCGATATTATTACAATTAAGTCACAAAATACTACTAAGAGAAAACCACCTGACATTAGTAAACAAGTTTACGGATTGGGAACGTTTTAGCTTAGACCTACAAAATATTATTGACCTAAAAACTACGTTAAAAAACAAAGATCAGCTTGATTCTGAAGTAAACAAGTTTAGCAACAATATCCAACAATGTGCATGGAACAACACACCACAGGTATTAAAAAAATTCAAAGGAAATACCTACCCAAAGGAAATAATAGACTTATTATTTGAAAAAAGGACTCAAAGAAAAAGATGGCAGCAAACTAGATTCCCGCAAGATAAAACTCTTTTGAATAACCTTACGAAAAGACTGAAAAGAAAAATACAAACCTTTCAAGATGAGGTTTTGAATACTAACCTACGTCAGTTAACCAGCGATTATACAACGCAATACTCTCTTTGGAAAGCGACAAAGTCACTTAAAAGGCCAATTACACCAATGCCCCCTATCAGAGATGTTAACGGAAAGTGGGCCATAAGCAATGAGCAAAAAGCTCTAAAATTTGCACATTACTTAGAAGAAACCTTTCAGCCAAATGACGGATCTGTAGACAACCTACAGTTTGACAACATTCTGCAAGATCAAAGAATTAAGCTTGTGACCCCGAAAGAAGTTGCAAAGGAAATTCAAATCACTAGCCTAAAAAAATCCCCAGGGTATGACCTTATCACGGGAGAAATCCTAAAACATCTGCCGCGTTAAGCTTACTAGACTCATCAATGCTGCATTCATGCTAAAGCATGTTCCAGAGCCATGGAAAGTTGCTGAAGTGATTATGATTGCAAAGCCCGGTAAACCACCTCACGAAGCATCATCATACAGGCCCATTTCCCTGCTGCCTATATTATCAAAGCTGTTTGAAAAATTGTTTTTAAAAAGCTTAAAACCTATCATAACCGAGAGAAACCTGATCCCTGACCATCAGTTTGGTTTCAGAGAGAAACACTCAACAGTAGACCAAGTACATAGAATTACCAACATCATTGAAAGAACGCTTGAAGATAAAGAAGTCTGCTCCACAGTATTCTTAGATGTGGCACAAGCTTTTGATAGAGTTTGGCATAAGGGTTTGATATACAAGCTAAGACTTATACTGCCCAATGATTTTGCCGATATCATGCAATCATACATTACAGATAGAATGTTTCGAGTAAGGCACGAGGATGCCTTCTCCACGTTAAAAATTATTAAAGCTGGCGTGCCCCAAGGTAGTGTGCTGGGCCCAGTCTTCTACCTGTTGTACATGTATGATATACCAGAGCTGGAAAATAATACTATCGCAACCTTTGCGGACGACACTGCCATTATGGCTACAGGGTCATGCCATATGGAAGCAATAACAAAGGTACAAATCGCTGTAAATAAAGTTCACGACTGGGCACAAAAATGGAGAATCAAATTGAATGAATCGAAGTCACTTCACATTGATTTCACCAACAGGAATTGTCATTACCACCCAATCTTCATAAATGGCCAGCAAGTGCCATACGCAAATACAGCTAAATACCTTGGCATAACGCTTGACGCAAAACTGCGCTGGAAAGCGCACGTTAAAAACAAAAGACAGGAACTAGACATGCGTTTTAAAAACATGTATTGGTTGATTGGACGGGGTTCCTGCCTATCGATACATAACAAAATGTTATTATATAAGCATATTCTTATGCCAATATGGACCTATGGAATACAACTGTGGGGCTGTACTAAACCGACCAACATCAAAATTATTCAAACATTCCAGAATAAGGTACTCAGGAGTATTGTTAATGCTCCCTGGTATATAAGAAATGACGACCTCCATCGTGACCTAAAAATGGAATCCGTCACCAACATAATCCAAAAATTTGCTGAGGCCCATGAACACCGACTCCACCAACATGTGAACATCGAGGCAATCCAGCTGTTAGACCAAACAAATATAGTGCGAAGACTAAAACGAACAAAACCTTTTGAGTTAGTGTAGTGTAAACAGTGTAGACATATTAGTGACAATGACACACATATAACACATGAACAAAGTGTTTATATTATTATATCAGACTCTAAGAAAGTGGAACGAACTTGTGTAAAGTACAAACAACACTATTCTAAGTTTTAAAATAATTATCACGTTAAAAAATTAAGTTAGATTTAAATTACTTATTAGTCTTATAGGCTAGATTGTAATTAATTATTAAGAACCTGGTTCTTTTTAATAAAGGATAAAAAAAAAAAAAATATATATACAAATTAATATAAAAAACAAAAGGACACTTAGGCGTCAAAGTATTCGTCCGCATCGCTGTCATCCGGAAACGTGCCCAGAAGACTGGCAGCATTGCCACGTTGAATGGCCATGCTAATTCTTTGGCCAAAGAACGAGCCAGCCCTCTGGTCACGTGAAGTGTCGATCAATCGGCGAGAGATTTCCTTAAAAAGGAGACGCGCACTTGGGCCCCATGACCCGAGCGTTTCGACCCCAAACGGCTCAAAACTGTAGTTTCCTATAAGGTTGCAGTATTTGCGCCGCTTGAGGGTCTCAGCAACTGCAGCAGCGGCGCCAGCACAGCCAGCCGTGTTTTTTACATGAGATGGTGCAAGGGTGTCGACACAGGTTGCGTCCCACACCAGAGGCCTACCCAACTTCCAAGGCAACAACGTCATACCATCTGGTCTCTTCCCATCGTCACGTACCAATCCATTTGGTTCTAATACCGCTGGTACGCCGGCGGTGACAAGGGCTCGAGGAATAATATCGTTGATGCTGCCGTGCCGTGCTATGCGACCTGCGCTCCTGCAGCAGGACAGGCCATGGTGTCCAAGACTGTCGACGGCTTCACCGCAGTGACACCGATGCGGAGCAACACAAGGTGCGCCCAAGCGGAGACACGTAGCGAGCCGAAACGATGAGTCATCCATCATAGTGCCTATGGTAGATGACGGGAGCGCCTGAAGCCACAAGCCAGACTCCCACTCTCCCACAGCCAGCAGACGAGCACGCTCAGCAGTATTAAGTGATGTATTTATCAGGGTATTCCGTATAACACTGCAGAGCGGCACGTCCCACCGTCTCTGTGAGGTTGGGTTGTCTGGCAAATCCATATTGGGACAAGCCATTTTCCAAGCGTTCAACGCGTCGGTAAACCACGGTACCTCAAAATCAACCAGTGAGGAAGATAAAATGTTCCTGGTTAATTTATCAGTACTGTGAACCGAGGAGATGAAGGCCAGTAAACTTATACTTGAAATTTTGCGGACGCCGAGACCACCCAGGTGAATGGGTAGTGTGGCTTGCTGCCACGCTCGGTCGTCCAGAGCCACATTAAGGATCGAAGTTAGTGTGTTTCTAATAATTTGGTCTACTTTTTCTAAAAGTTGTGGGTGCTTCCATAGATGGGAGGAGCGAAGGCTATATGTTAATTTTGATCCAAAGCAACAGTATCGAATAAGTGTGAAAGCCGAATGAATGTTAATTTTGAAAAGTCTTTCCGAGACATCATTAAAATTTTGTATTTTCTCCTCAATGAACGTTGGAAAGGATTCGTCAAAAATTGGGGACCCCAGGAGGTGAAGAGAATTTCTTTTGTAATTTTGATATTTGGTGCTAATGTGTTAAATTTTGTTATGGTAGTCTGTCTGTCAGTGGTTTGGGGAAGATAAATTTCACATTTTGAAAGGTTAAGGTCTAGGCCAATGGAACTGAATTTTGCTTTAAAAAAAGTTAAATCTTTTAAGACTGTGTCTACATCACCTCCTAGAATTCCGTCATCCAAATACCATACGTTGAATTCAGAATTTAGCTGTCGAATAATTGGATTTATTGCCAAACTAAAAATGACTGGCCCAAGAGAGTCACCTGTTGACATCCAACGGCTGATCTGAAAAGGTTGTCTTTATAAAGTAATTTAGAGGGGTGCCTGTAACATTGATAGAGAAAACTGTAAATTTTTGGTATTTCTTTTTGAACTTCTGTCAACAAGGTGTCCCTGTTAACGGAGTTAAAAGCATTCTTAATGTCAACCTTAAGGATGACCTCACCTTTACCGCTATTGAGGTAAGTGGATAAAGCGTGTACCGCAGCCTCACAGCCCCGTTTAGACCCGAAGCCCAGCTGTAGGGGCTGGAATTTCCTGGCCAATGTTTCGCTGTAAAAAGCACAGCAAATTTTGGCTGCGATACGGCGGTAAGTGGAACCTACGGCAATGGGACGAATACCGCCATCCTTCTTGCGTAGGGCACATAGATTTGCCCCATACAAGATATCAACGACGGCTTCGTTCACATTGCCGGAGATCATGAGATAAATGAGGGCCGTCAGCTCCTTCAAAAGAGACTCACCAGCCTCCCCGGCGCCTGAACACATTAGGTCCTTCAAATGTTGAAGTGCCAAGCCGTCCAGGCCGCCGGCGGAGCCACTTTGAAAGGAGCCCACGGCCGCACATACTTGTTGAGCTGTAATTTCAAGTAAGTTGGAATCTGGATCGGGTGGGTCAGGGAAGGAGAGGTCATCTGCCGGGGCGGGGTGTTTGCTCTCCAGAGCTGTGAGTGTCTCTGGAGAGTACGGCGCAACCACATCGCTGCTAAAGATGATCCTAGCTGCACCTCTGATATCACCCTCGGCTAGTTTAGACTCCACATGGTGCAATAAACCTCTTTGGGGGAGGTGCGCTGTTAATTTAGGGTCGAAACTTTGGGCCGAAATGTTACAGTTATCTTTGATTTGTGCTGTTAACGTTTTTTTATTTGCCAAATTTTTTTGCAAATGTAGAATTCTAAAAGGGAAGGTGAGTAATTGGTCCCAAGCACTCTGTGAGTTCTCTCGGGTGACAAGGCGGACACAACGCGTTAAACATGAAGCCACTGATGGCGTCGCGCCACGAGGAACTCTCTTCAAAACTGGAGTTGAACTTTTTAATTTCGCAAGGGTTTTCCAAAAGGGTTGAGCAGGTGAATCAGGTGTTAGGTAAGTGGGTATTGTAGGGCATGATGAAGGCACGTTTTGGGGTTTGTGTTTCTTGCCCAAATGTACCTTCAAGCCTCGTTCACCCTTAAAAAAGCGTGCTTAGGAACAAAGAGGGCATCTCACTAGGCCATCCAGCGATTTGGCAGGTTGACTGGCGCTTCTTACGGCGTCACTACTGTCGTTGTTGTTCAACATAAATAGTGACACGATTTTCCTTATAAATTACACGTAAAACAAGTTAAAAGGCTTAAATAAAATAAACATAACAAATATGACTTAAAAAAAATTGACACTAATCTTGACCGTGCTTCCGGCACGGTGACAGCGGCGTAGTCACGCTTGCGGCCTGCGGCACCGCGCCGCCGTATGAAATTTTGGCGCAGCTGAGCCCTGGCAACCGTTGCCGTGAGACAGCGCCGTGTCAGTTAAGGGCTTGAAGGAGGCTCCCTCCGCCTCGCAATGGTGAAATATTTATTTTCTATATATGTATATATAAATATCTAACTGTATATTCAAATCACAACTGTCATTCACTGGAGCTAGTTTCACTGGAAACCAATTTCATCAGCGTGAAGCTGCAACGCAGTTTATAATTATAGGTAGTAGTACCTATAGTTTATTGGATACTTCACATATAAAGTCTCTTAAAAAGATATCTGGCGAGGTTATTTCGAATAATCGTATAAATTTGAATTTTAGTAGTATCACATATATCTAGCCCCGTGGCCACGAGTAACACGCTCAAGTGACACTCGTCTTGCGACAGCGATTGCGCGGAAAAAAATGAAAAAAGTTGTTAAGAGCAAGCCACAAATCATCGCGACGCGGCAGACTGAAACAAGTGACGCGCGCGAGTGTTTCTAACACGTTGAATAATATTCATTTTTACTCACACTAGCCGACACCAATAAATTATTGCATAGTTAGATTTTTATCGCTCGGTTCAGCGCCGAGAATTAATAATGCAACAGCGCGCTTTCATTTGGCCATTATTATTATTTATTGCTTGTATTTAAAGTACAAGTATCACAGAATGTATTATAATTATTTGGAGGTCGCTTAGTGTCCGTGATAGCACGCATAACAGTAGGTATATTATGTTTCATAGGATGAAGGCTTCTGTCTGGCTAGGAACAACTGGTATAATTGCTGAGCATTGGTGGCCCAGTGGTAACGGCCCCGACTGCCGTGGGTTCCATTCGTTTCTTATAACATTTTCAATAAGAAATAAGTTTCGTTTAAAAACGTTATACCGATTTCTCTTAATATTTTCAGAATGGTACTTATATTCTGAAAATATTTAGAGAATTGAATGAATAATTTAGTTAGTTAAAAAGAAACCCAGTAAAATAAATAAATAGAAGTTAGTATTATATAGGGTGTTTGGTAGATGGGTGCAAAGCCTGAAGGGAGTGATAACTTTGTACATCCTAATTCCAAGAGTTGATGAGACATCTGCGTAAATAGAACGTCAAAAAAAAGGGCAATAACCAAGCATGTTTTAAAACGGTTTGAACAACTGAGGCTATTTTTTTAATTTTTTTTATTATGACGTAAACAAAACATATTCTTGATTTTTAAAAGTTTCTTAAGCTTGAATATGGCGTAGAATGTTTCTCTGATGACACAGATGCTTGAGGATTATTTTGTTTGAGTAATCACACATTACATAAATAAAAATAATAACATAACAGCTTTTACTGGACACTATTAACTAAACACCTTAGAGTTTCAAAAAAAATACAAGGAACAGACTTCGTCTAAGACAAGTTTAGCTTAATACGTTCTAAATGGTCTAAGATATCACCCCCTTCAGGCTTTGCACCCATCTACCAAACACCCTGTATAGTAAAACATTGTTTACAAATCTAAGTAGATACACTTATCTGATTTCTCTTTATATTTTCAGAATGTAAGTACTAAAAAGTCTCGTTTTTCTTGTGGTTGCAAGCGCTAGTGGTGAGCATGAGGTCCTGCGTTTGATTCCTGGGTCGGGCTAAGTGTTATTGGGTTTTTCTATCTGGAATTTCTCAGTAGCAGCCCGGAGTTTTAATTGATGCCCGGTCGAAGGCAATAGGCTCGCCCTTCTCCCCGCTATTATATGGAACTTAAACATAACTGGCAAAATGTGGGTGTACTACAGGTACACCTCTGCCCTTCGGGGAAACTAGGCGTGATGTTGCTATGTTATGTTAAATGTTAATAAGATTTTCTTTCGTATTTTCAGCAAGAAGTAAGTCATAACCTCTATAGGTACTTAAAAAAAACTTTAAAGTAAGGTCGCTTATCGAGATTTTCACTATTTAGCAAATTTTGGAAGGTTTATGTGTACATATATTTATATTAAACTCAAACTCAAAGCATTTATTTCAAATAAACCAATTAGAGGCACTTTTGAATTGTCAAGGGGTCCGTCGGTCACTAAGAAAGATGAAGCTAGTGTTACCTCCCCCCCCCCCCCCCCTATTACATGGAACTTAAACATAACCGGCAAAATATGGGTGTACTACAGATACATCACTGCTCAACCCTGCGGGGAAACAAGACGTTATGTTGTTATGTTATTGTACGGTTTACGTACATACCGTCAGGCTGCAAACGCAGCAACCTACTTTTCTCTTTCGTATTTAAATCAATGTTTAATATAATTTTAATTCAGTTGACAAATTACATACTTACGCGAGCACTGCGGATTAGCATCCAACCTACTCTTACTTATTGTGATCGGTATTCTAATAAATCTTTTAGTATTACCAAATCTGTGTGTGTTTACGTCGACTCACCTAACTCCAAGTACTTACTTACTTGCCGCTTCTTACTTAAACTGCAAGTGTAAGGTGCCATCTACTACGGGACTTTATAGTTATGTTATGTTAAATGTTAATAAGATTTTATTTCATATTTTCAGCCAGAAGTAAGTCATAACCTCTATAGGTACTTAAAAAAAAACTTTAAAATAAGGTCGCTTATCGTGTCTGTCTGTCAAAATCAAATCAAATCAAATCAATTTATTTGTGAAACATAGGTTTTATGATAGATGGATCTTAAGAACTAAATAGTGCGCTATGTCTTGTCAATTTTGACATACAAATATTTTTAGAGGAAACATGCGTAGTCAATTATCAATAATAAAATTAACGTAATGGATTAAATAGTTGGTTTACACTAAATTTCAATATTAATTAACATTATCATTTAAAAAGTCTTCAATTTTATAATAACATTTGTCAATTAGGAATAATGTGTGAGCTTTTTTAAACTTTACTAGAGGCATATTTTTAATATTGTCTGGTATTTTATTATAGATCTTTGGCGCAATGCCAAAAAAACTCTTTTGCATTAAGGATGTCTTGCATTTTATATTACATAACTGTGACAAATATTGAGCACGTATTGGCTTTCTTTTATTATCAGACATTTTTTCGAATAAGTGGGGGTTGTTTTTTATAAATATTGCAGATTCTAAAATATACAATGCTGGTAGTGTTAGTATTTTCAGTGATTTGAAGGATGGTACACAGCTATCAGTAGTCTTTAATCCACACATAGATCTTATACAGCGTTATTGCACCTTAAATATAAGCTCCCTATCAGTTGACTGTCCCCAAAATACAATTCCGTACCAAAAGTGCTTTGGCGAGCGACTAGTCCATGATAAGCTGTCAGTAACGTGCTGATATTTACCTTTTTAGACAATTGATAGTGCGATGCGTACGCAGATTTACTCAGTCTGTTACATAGGTGTTCTATATGTGGTTTCCATGTCAATTTATCGTCTACCATTATACCCAAGAACTTAGCAGTATTAACTAATTCTATTTTTTTTATTTTTATGAGTCAAATTAATAGTAGGATTTGCCCGACGTTGATGGAATTGCATGATTTTTGTTTTATCTAAATTTATTACTAAATTGTTACAGTTAAGCCAATGTATTATTTTTGTCAGTGAGTCATTAATCTCGTTTTCATAATTTTTGGGATTAGTGTATTCTATTATGGCTGTGCTGTCATCGGCAAAGAGAACCATTTTTTGTTGTGTCATCTTTGGGAGGTCGTTGATATCTATTAAGAAAAGTAACGGTCCAAGCACGCTGCCCTGAGGTACGCCATACCTTAGGAGTCTTGGTTTCGATATGTAAGTGGTTTCAATTTTAGTTTTAGGACATAGTCTACTAATTTCAGTACATTGGTATCTATTGCTTAAGTATGATTTTAGGAGGTCGAGGACATTACCTCTTATACCATAAGCATGTAATTTATGTATAAGTAGTGTATGATCTACATAGTCAAAAGCTTTACTCATATCAGTGAAGATAGCACAAACAGGATTTTTATTATCAACACATGACATGACAGTGGAAAGTAAATCATATAGAGCCATATTTATTCCACATTTCCTTCGAAAGCCTTTTTGTTCCACACAAAATAAATTATATTTCTCAAAATAAGTGTAAAGCGAATTATAAATAACTTTTTCAAAAATTTTAGAAATTATAGGAATCTTAGCAATTGGTCTATAGTTTTTTGGATCAGTTTTGTCATTTTGTTTAAATACTGGCTTAATTATAACTTTTTTTAGGCTATTTGGAAAAACACCGTCAGAAATACAAATATTGATAATATGTGCCAATGGAGGCGATATGATTTGTTTTACATATTTTATTACTTTGGTAGACACACCATCATAACCAACAGTATTCGTATTTTTTAAGTCATCGATCATTCTAATTATGTCAGATGCTGAAACGGGAGTCATAAATAATGATTGTGATGTCAAATTTTGAAACTTAGAATTAGGCGGATGTTTGTCAGTTTGTGGTTTATTTTCAATTATGTCAATAAAATAGTTATTTAATTCATTAGCAATGTCATTAGGGTTAGTGAAAGATAAATTGTCTCTATTTATACACATAATTTGTTCTTGCGGCAAACATATTTTTGAATTATTAATAATTTCCTAGGCAGCTTTGGATTTATTTTGGGAGATATTAATATAGTGGTTATTTTGAGCTTTCTGGGTTAGTTTTATGATCTTTCTATAGCGGGTAGAGTACTTTTTTAGCAGTAATCTATTATGAGATGTCGGGTTATGTCTATACCCCCAAAGTAACTTCCTTTGCTTTTGACTGCATAATTTTATCCCACGGGATATCCATTTAGTTCTGTTATTACTTTTTAGGGTGACTATTTTTTGAGGAAAACATAAATTATATAGCATTAGGAAATCTTCCATAAAACTATCGTAACATTGATTTGCATCATTGGCATTATAAACATGTGTAAAAGATAAACATTTTAGATGGGATTTAAATGGAAATATCTATTAACTGCTCCCAAATTACGATGTTTATTATTATTATTTTTTAGACATACATTTTTGACATTATATTTTCACTATTTGACATTATATACCTACAATTTATATTTCAGACTTAATATTATTAATATTATTTTACATGGATTCTTGTGTACGTTGTGAATGTGAGAACGTTGTAGGCTTAATAGACTAGATCTTTTTTTCTTTAGACCGTTTCCTTTTCTCTTTTTTTTTTTGTTAAGTACTTTTCGACAGGCCTACACTGTTCTCCCATACTTAATTTGTGTAATTTGAAAACATTGTAAAAGCCAATTATTTTTAAAAGAGTAACCGTGGAGTTTCTTGCCGGCTCTTCTCCATAGGAAACAACCAATTGGAACCGTGCACCTAGCTTCTGACGTTTCATAAGTGCCCATGTGGGTTTATGTGAAATAAAAATATTTTGATTTTGATTTTGATTTTAAATTTATATAAATTTTCAAAATCAAATCGACTATTTCAGCCTTGCATTGTTTTTTGTAGCTATATGCAAAATTATCTATACATGTTTTAGTGCACAATCTTGTTGGTTTCTGGAGTGCTAGTTTAAGATTAAATTGTAATAGAAAATATTCAAATTCTAAAGTGATTTTATTTCTTTTTATGACATCAATATTAAAATCCCCTGCTAATATTATATTTTTGTTTGGATTTCGACATTGTTTATGAAGTATATTTTCTAGTTTTTCATAATATAATGTGTGAGTGTGTTTGGGTACTCTTTATATGCAAACAATGATCAATTTATAGGAAATCAGCTCAACAGCACAACACTCAAAAATACCAGATATTGACTGTTTTGCAACCTCCGGTATTTCTTTGTGTTGCAGACCAGCCCTGACCAGAATACAAGTTCCTCCACGTTTTTTTTTCCTGGAGAAGAAAGCAGCCGGACAGAAGTTTGGTATATGTAATAGACGTTCATAGCCCGTTTCAATAAAATGTTCTGTTAAACATATAACGTCAATACTAGTCCCAGTATTAGAAAGTTCCTCCAATTTAATTGTTAGGATATCCGATTTGTTCATCAATCCGGCTATATTTTGATGAAGAATATTAATGCTACTATAGAAAAAACTGAGAATTTGATAGTAGTTTTGGTTGACTAAGTGAGTCGTTATTATTATTTTGGGCACAATCAACATCGGAAAACACTTTATCTAGGCTACATAATTTTATGACTAATTGTTCCAAGTCTGACAATAATATTTAATCCCTTACCATTCAGTGTGCTATGTTGGTTATAGGTGTTATACGTATAAGGCAGATTTAAATTAGAATCCAATACATACGCATGCATATAAGTCTGTACATCCATATAAAGCAGGTTATTAAAGGTATCTATACGACTGTTGTACATTATGTTTTGTTTTTCCATGTATTTAAAAGTGGGTAAACAAATAATAAAATTTGTGTGATTTAGTGGTAATAATTTTCCACGAATGAAACTGACGAGTTCAATATAATTATGAGTTGTTCGAAAATCTTCCTCACCAATATAAATAATACAATAGTCACACTCTGTAAACTCTCGGACCTTTGCATCAACATTATCAAGGATAAGTTCTATTCCACATTTGGGTTTACGATAATGACAGAATTCAAAATTATCTAGATAAGTTTTTTCAGCCATACTATACAGTCTATTAGATGTTTCACCACTCAGTAAAACTATTTTATGTTTAGTTGATGGCTCCGACGTGGGCGTAGTCCGTAAGGCCTGGGATGTTTTTTTGCCAGTATTTGTTGTCTGCAACTGCAATGTAGGATTTATTTCGCCTGAAGTGCATACATTGTCGGCGACATTCATTTTAATACAGTCTTTTAAAGTAGTAATATCTTCCTCGACGATCGTCTTCGTTATATTTATTGTCTGCGTTTGTTTGGATTTTGTTTTAATATTCGATGATTTTTTTATTGGTGTTCTTTGTTTATGTTTTACTGGACTACAGACGATTTCTTGAAATAGATTATTTTTCTTCAATAGTTCTTCATTACATAACTTTAAATTATTATTTTCCAATGTTAATAACTAAATCTCAATGATGTGCACTACCTATTTAATTGTCCCTTTAAAGTAGCAATTTCGTCTTTCAATATTTTTATTTGGTTGTAATCATCTGATATATTCGGCATACTATTTGAGGTAGAATTCAATGTTTGCGATATAATATCACTATCCTCGTTGCTTGGTTCTGATTGTCTGCGTGTACGACGGAAAGTAATATTCTCAAGGAAGTTCATTATGATAGATCGATATTAGAATTCCAAACAGTATAAATAATTACTAATATCTTCGTTTATTATCTTCTTGATAGCCGACAACCACTTCGCAGAGGCAAATTAAATGACGGTCGAACTGTAGATAAGGATCGGCACAGATCGACACAGAACGCAATCCCTTCCAACAGCCGTTCACTGTGCGACACAGTGTTAGGTGGGTGGAGCTTACCGCTGCGGTCGTCCGACGCGGTGACACGCTGAGACACAAATCGACACAGAACGCGGTCCTTTCCAATTACGCAACACTGTGTTTTTTCTCAATAGTTCGTTATTCAAATTTTTAGAATTGTTTTTGTGAATAACTTAATTACCACTTATTATTTTTTAGTTCTGATTTCACAGTCACTCAAGTAGTTTTGACAGACACATCGCAGTATATTTTTCTTTATCACTAGTTTGGTTTTTACGCAAAAATAGAATTTAAATTCGCAGCACTCGTTTCAACCGTATTTACTTGATCGGCAAAAGTTAATAACTATTCTAACTACACAACTATTACAAAAGTTAATATCCGTGTGACCGCTTTGTTCGTATAAACTATACAATGGATTCAGTTTTCACTACTTAGCAAGTTTTGGAAGGTTTATGTGAATATTTTTATGAAACTTAAATGTAATAAAGAACTTATTGCTTCATTTGCATTGGTCTAGTAATCGCAAAAGCTTTTGCCAGCTAGCAGTCCGGGGTTTGATTCCCAGGTCAAGCACAGTGTTATTGGACGGTGAGCAATGGGTAGCTCACCGTCCGGTAAGGACCAGGCCCGGGTCGACGGCGCGTTGTATTCCACGCGCGCCTCAATGAGATGTGATCAGCACAAATGTAGGGATCCACTAGGGCCGATGCCTGCCAGAGTCGCGGGAAGGTACTAATGGGTCACCGAGGCCCCTGGCAACACAGGCAACAGGAAGGAACACGGGTGGGTTTTAGTCAGTAAGAGTCTGACACACCCTCCCGCTCCGCCCAGAGCGGGAGAAGTTATTTGATGATTTCCCATCCAAAAAAAAAAAGCACAGTGCTATTGAGCTTTTCCATCTGGAATTTCTAAGTAGTCGCCCGGACTCTGGATCTATGCTCGGTAGATGGCAATAGGCTCGCCCCCTATTACATGGGAGTAATCCATAACTGGCGAAATGTGGGTGTACCAAGGTACACCTCTGTCTAGCCCCGTGGCCACGAGTAACACGCTCAAGTGACACTCATCAATTAATAATGCAATGCTCGAGAGTTTAGTACCATTGGTGGCCCAGTGGTAACGGCCCCGACTGCCGTGGGTTCCATTCGTTTCTTATAACATTTTCAATAAAAAATACATTTTCGTTTAAAAACGTTACACCGATTTCTCTTAATATTTTCAGAATGGTACTTACATTCTGAAAATATTTAGAGAATTGAATGAATAAATTAGTAAGTTAAAAAAGAAACCCAGTAAAATAAATAAAAAGAAGTCAATATTACATAATAAAACATTGTTTACAAATCTAAGTAGATACACTTATCTGATTTCTTTTTATATTTTCAGAATGTAAGTACTAAAAAGTCTCGTTCTTCTACTGGTCGCAAGCGCTAGTGCTGAACATGAGGTCCTGGGTTCGATTCCCGGGTCGGGCTAAGTGTTATTGGGTTTTCTATGTGGAATTTCTCAGTAGCAGCCCGGAGTCTGGATTGATGCCCGGTCGAAGGCAATAGGCTCACCCCCTATTACATGGAACTTAAACATAACTGGCAAAATGTGGGTGTACTACAGGTACACCTCTGCCCTTCGGGGAAACTAGGCGTGATGTTGCTATGTTATGTTAAATGTTAATAAGATTTTCTTTCGTATTTTCAGCAAGAAGTAAGTCATAACCTCTATAGGTACTTAAAATAAACTTTAAAGTAAGGTCGCTTATCGTGTCTGTCTGCAGTGTGACAGCTTTGTTCGTATAAACTATACAATGGATAGAGATTTTCACTATTTAGCAAATTTTGGAAGGTTTATGTGTACATATATTTATATTAAACTCAAACTCAAACTCAAAGCATTTATTTCTAATAAACCAGTTACAGGCACTTTTGAATTGTCAAGGGGTCCGTCGGTCACTAAGAAAGATAAAGCTAGTGTTCCCCCCCCCTCCTCCCCTTATTACATGGAACTTAAACCTAACCGGCAAAATGTGGGTGTACTACAGATACATCACTGCCCAACCCTGCGGGGAAACAAGACGTTATGTTGTTATGTTATTGTACGGTTTACGTACATACCGTCAGGCTGCAAACGCAGAAACCTACTTTTCTCTTTCGTATTTAAATCAATGTTTAATATAATTTTAAGTTAAGCTACGGCTTTCAACGTGGTCTTACGACCGTAGCTGTATTCTTTGACATAGCGAAAGCGTTCGACAAGGTCTGGCACAACGGCTTATTATATAAGCTCTACAAATTCGGTGTGCCCGATCGTCTCGTGCTCATCTTACGAGACTTCTTGTCAAACCGCACCTTCCGCTATCGCATCGAAGGAGCGCTATCCTCCCCTCACCCTATCCGTGCAGGCGTCCCTCAGGGCTCTGTACTATCCCCTCTCATTTTCACTCTCTTCACCAGCGACATCCCGAAAAGTAGAAAGGCGCAGTTGGCTCTGTTCGCAGACGACACAGCCATCTACTACACCGGGTTAGTCCACGACCATATATCTCGCACTCTCCAGACCGAAGTCAACAAGCTTGGCGCTTGGTTTAGAAAGTGGAGAATCGAAGTCAATCCCGACAAAAGTCAGGCTGTTCTTTTCACCAAACAGCGTAGAAACCTCATCCCCCCCGACCGTTCACCATGTTCGGCAAGCCTATCCCTTGGGAGAAGCGAGCCAAATACCTAGGTGTCACCCTCGACCACCATCTCTCGTTCTCAGAGCACATTAAGCAGGTGCGTTCGCGTGCCGCTTTCGCTCTCGGTAGACTACACTCCGTCCTAACTAAATGCGCGCAGCAAATTGTCCCTTAAGGGCAAATTGCGTATTTACACAGCGTGCATCCGTCCCATCATGACATATGCCTGTGCAGTCTTCGCACATGCTAGACCCCACCACATCCACAGGATGCAATCCCTCCAAAACCGTTTCCTCCTAAAGGCAACCGGAGCCCCCTGGTTCATCAAAAACGAGATCCTCCATCTCGATCTTAAAGTTCCCGACTCCGCCGCCACCCAACGCAACCCTCTGGTTGTGCAGGCCGCCAGTTATAGGCCCTCCACCATTAGCTCTATTCGCCGTCCAAGGCATACTCTCACCGACCCCGATGACCCCATTACCCTCCTCCAGGAAAGCAGTAGGGCAACGAGTACAGTGCACAAAACACACCGACCTACGTTCCGACCTCGCCGCCGAGGTCCGTCTAATAATAATAATACTAACCAGATCCAGCCTGTCCCACCTTGCTGTCCTCCCCCCAGTGACGCCCTAAGCCGAGGTCCGTACCCCACAGGGGGTGCCCTTAGCGTGCAGTCGCTTAGTATTATAAGAAATTCGCCCCTGGCTGGAGGCTTCGTGTTCGCTTAAGGCAGCCACAGGAAAGTCCGGTTAAGTAGTCACGACCTCTCAAGGTCACTACGAGATGCCATTCACAAAAAAAAAAATTAAGTTAGTTGACAAATTACATACTTACGCGAGCACTGCGGATTAGCATCCAACCTACTCTTACTTGTTGTGATCGGTATTCTATTAAACCTTTTAGTATTACCAAATCTGTGTGTGTTTACGTCGACTCACCTAACTCCAAGTACTTACTTACTTGCCGCTTCTTACTTAAACTGCAAGTGTAAGGTGCCATCTACTGCGGGACCTTACAGTTATGTTATGTTAAATGTTAATAAGATTTTATTTCATATTTTCAGCCAGAAGTAAGTTATAACCTCTATAGGAACTTAAAAAATGCTTTAAAGTAAGGTCGCTTATCGTGTCTGTCTGTTTGACCGCGTTGATCGTTTAAACTATACAATGGATTCAGTTTTCACTACCTACTTAGCAAGTTTTGGAAGGTTTATGTGTATATTTATATGAAACTTAAATGTAATAAAGAACTTATTTCCTCATTTGCATTGGTCTAGTAATCGCAAAAGCTACTGCAAGCTAGCAGTCCGGGGTTCGATTCCCAGGTCAAGCACAATGTTATTAGACGGTGAGCAATAGGTAGCTCACAGTCCAGTAAGGACCAGGCCCGGGTCGACGGCGCGTTGTATTCCACGCGCGCCTCAAAGAGATGTCGTCAGCACAAATAAAGGGGTCCACTAGGGCCGATGCCTGCCAGAGTCGCAGGAAGGTACTAATGGGTCATCGAAGCCCCTGGCAACACAGGCAACAGGAAGCAACACGGGTGGGTTTTAGTCAGTAAGTGTCTGACACACCCTCCCGCTCCGCCCAGAGCGGGAGAAGTTATTTAATGATTTCCCATCCAAAAAAAAAAAGCACAGTGTTATTGAGCTTTTCCATCTGAATTTTTTAAGTAGTCGCCCGGACTCTGGATCTATGCTCGGAAGATGGCAATAGGCTCGCCCCCTATTACATGGGAGTAATCCATAACTGGCGAAATGTGGGTGTACCAAGGTACACCTCTGTTTACTAAAATTCAAGTAGTATCACATATATCTAGCCCCGTGGCCACGAGTAACACGCTCAAGTGACACTCGTCTTGCGACAGCGATTGCGGGGAAAAAAATGAAAAAAGTTGTTAAGAGCAAGCCACGAATCATCGCGACGCGGCAGACTGAAACAAGTGACGCGCGCGAGTGTTTCTAACACGTTGAATAATGTTAATTTTTACTCACACTAGCCGACACCAAAAAATTATTGCATAGTTAGATTTTTATCGCTCGGTTCAGCGCCGAGAATTAATAATGCAACAGCGCGCTTTCATTTGGCCATTATTTATTGCTTGTATTTAAAGTACAAGTATCACAGAATGTATTATAATTATTGGGATGTCGTTTAGTGTCCGTGATAGCACGCATAACAGTAGGTATATTATGTTTCATAGGATGAAGGCTTCTGTCTGGCTAGGAACAACAGGTATAATTGCTGAGCATTGGTGGCCCAGTGGTAACGGCCCCGACTGCCGTGGGTTCCATTCGTTTCTTATAACATTTTCAATAAAAAATACATTTTCGTTTAAAAACGTTACACCGATTTCTCTTAATATTTTCAGAATGGTACTTACATTCTGAAAATATTTAGAGAATTGAATGAATAATTTAGTAAGTTAAAAAAGAAACCCAGTAAAATAAATAAAAAGAATTCAATATTACATAATAAAACATTGTTTACAAATTTAAGTAGATACACTTATCTGATTTCTCTTTATATTTTCAGAATGTAAGTACTAAAAAGTCTCGTTTTTCTACTGGTCGCAAGCGCTAGTGCTGAACATGAGGTCCTGGGTTCGATTCCCGGGTCGGGCTAAGTGTTATTGGGTTTTCTATGTGGAATTTCTCAGTAGCAGCCCAGAGTCTGGATTGATGCCCGGTCGAAGGCAATAGGCTCGCCCCCTATTACATGGAACTTAAACATAACTGGCAAAATGTGGGTGTACTACAGGTACACCTCTGCCCTTCGGGGAAACTAGGCGTGATGTTGCTATGTTATGTTAAATGTTAATAAGATTTCCTTTCGTATTTTCAGCAAGAAGTAAGTCATAACCTCTATAGGTACTTAAAAAAAACTTTAAAGTAAGGTCGCTTATCATGTCTGTCTGCAGTGTGACCGCTTTGTTCGTATAAACCATACAATGGATAGAGATTTTCACTATTTAGCAAATTTTGGAAGGTTTATGTGTACATATATTTATATTAAACTCAAACTCAAATTCAAAGCATTTATTTCTAATAAACCAGTTACAGGCACTTTTGAATTGTCAAGGGGTCCGTCGGTCACTAAGAAAGATAAAGCTAGTGTTACCCCCCCCCCCCCCCCCCTTATTACATGGAACTTAAACCTAACCGGCAAAATGTGGGTGTACTACAGATACATCACTGCCCAACCCTGCGGGGAAACAAGACGTTATGTTGATAAATGTACGGTTTACGTACATACCGTCAGGCTGCAAACGCAGCAACCTACTTTTCTCTTTCGTATTTAAATCAATGTTTAATATAATTTTAAGTTAAGCTACGGCTTTCAACGTGGTCTTACGACCGTAGCTGTATTCTTCGACATAGCGAAAGCGTTCGACAAGGTCTGGCACAACGGCTTATTATATAAGCTCTACAAACTCGGTGTGCCCGATCGTCTCGTGCTCATCTTACAAGACTTCTTGTCAAACCGCACCTTCCGCTATCGCATCGAAGGAGCGCTATCCTCCTCTCACCCTATCCGTGCAGGCGTTCCTCAGGGCTCTGTACTATCCCCTCTCATTTTCACTCTCTTCACCAGCGACATCCCGAAAAGTAGAAAGGCGCAGTTGGCTCTGTTCGCAGACGAGACGGCCATCTACTACACCGGGTTAGTCCACGACCATATATCTCGCACTCTCCAGACCGAAGTCAACAAGCTTGGCGCTTGGTTTAGAAAGTGGAGAATCGAAGTCAATCCCGACAAAAGTCAGGCTGTTCTTTTCACTAAACAGCGTAGAAACCTCATCCGCCCCCGACCGTTCACCATGTTCGGCAAGCCTATCCCTTGGGAAAAAGCGAGCCAAATACCTAGGCGTCACCCTTGACCACCATCTCTCGTTCTCAGAGTACATTAAGCAGGTGCGTTCGCGTGCCGCTTTCGCTCTCAGTAGACTTCACTCCGTCCTAAATGCGTGCATCCGTCCCATTATGACATATACCTGTGCAGTCTTCGCACATGCTAGGCCCCACCACATTCATAGGATCCAATCCCTCCAAAACCGTTTCCTGCGAAAGGCAACGGGAGCCCCCTGGTTCGTCCAAAACGAGATCCTCCATCTCGATCTTAAAATCCCCACCATCAAGCCGTTCATGAACCGCATCACGAAGCGCTTCTTCGACTCCGCCGCCACCCACCGCAACCCTCTGGTTGTGCAGGCCGCCAGTTATAGGCCCTCCACCATTAGCTCTATTCGCCGTCCAAGGCATACACTCTCCGACCCCGATGACCCCATTACCCTCCTCCAGGAAAGCAGTAGGGCAACGAGTACAGTGCACAAAACACACCGACCTACGTTCCGACCTCGCTGCCGAGGTCCCTCGCGTAAACCCCGACGTAATTGTCCCCCCGGACCCTTGCTCGACGAAGTGCCAGCCCGCGCCGCAGCTGAGCCTGTAGTTTTAAATTCCCCGATTAATAATAATAATACTAACGAGATCCAGCCTGTCCCACCTTGCTGTCCTCCCGCCAGCGACGCCCTAAGCCGAGGTCCGTACCCCACAGGGGGTGCCCTTAGCGTGCAGTCGCTTAGTATTATAAGAAATTCGCCCCTGGCTGGAGGCTTCGTGTTCGCTTAAGGCAGCCACAGGAAAGTCCGGTTAAGTAGTCACGACCTCTCAAGGTCAACTACGAGATGCCATTCACAAAAAAAAATAATTAAGTTACTTGACAAATTACATACTTACGCGAGCACCGCGGATTAGCATCCAACCTACTCTTACTTGTTGTGATCGGTATTCTATTAAACCTTTTAGTATTACCAAATCTGTGTGTGTTTACGTCGACTCACCTAACTCCAAGTTCTTACTTACTTGCCGCTTCTTACTTAAACTGCAAGTGTAAGGTGCCATCTACTACGGGACCTTACAGTTGTTATGTTAAATGTTAATAAGATTTTATTTCATATTTTCAGCCAGAAGTAAGTCATAACCTCTATAGGTACTTAAAAAAAACTTTAAAGTAAGGGCGCTTATCGTGTCTGTCTGCAATGTGACCGCTTTATTCGTATAAACTATACAATGGATTCAGTTTTCACCATTTAGCAAATTTCTGAAGGTTTATGTGTATATTTATATGAAACTTAAATGTAATAAAGAACTTATTGCCTCATTTGCATTGGTCTAGTAATCGCAAGAGCTACTGCCAGCTAGCAGTCCGGGGTTCGATTCCCAGGTCAAGCACAGTGTTATTGGACGGTGAGCAATGGGTAGCTCACCGTCTGGTAAGGACCAAGCCCAGGTCGACGGCGCGTTGTATTCCACGCGCGCCTCAAAGAGATGTGGTCAGCACAAATGTAGGTTTCCACTAGGGCCGATGCCTGCCAGAGTCGCGGGAAGGTACTAATGAGTCACCGAGGCCCCTGGCAACACAGGCAACAGGAAGGAATACGGGTGGGTTTTAGTCAGTAAGAGTCTGACACAGCCTCCCGCTCCGCCCAGAGCGGGAGAAGTTATTTGATGATTTCCCAACCAAAAAAAAAAAAAATAGCACAGTGTTATTGAGCTGTTCCATCTGGAATTTCTAAGTAGTCGCCCGGACTCTGGATCTATGCTCGGTAGATGGCAATAGGCTCGCCCCCTATTACATGGGAGTAATCCATAACTGGCGAAATGTGGGTGTACCAAGGTACACCTCTGTTTACTAAAATTCTAGTAGTATCACATATATCTAGCCCCGTGGCCACGAGTAACACGCTCAAGTGACACTCGTCTTGCGACAGCGATTGCGGGGAAAAAAATGAAAAAAGTTGTTAAGAGCAAGCCACGAATCATCGCGACGCGGCAGACTGAAACAAGTGACGCGCGCGAGTGTTTCTAACACGTTGAATAATGTTCATTTTTACTCACACTACTCGACACCAATAAATTATTGCATAGTTAGATTTTTATCGCTCGGATCAGCGCCGAGAGTTAATAATGCAACAGCACGCTTCCATTTGACCATTATTATTACACATTGCTTGTATTTAAAGTACAAGTGTAACAGAATGTATTATAATTTGGATATCGCTTAGTGTCCGTGATAGCACGCATAACAGTAGGTATATTATGTTTCATAGGATGAAGGCTTCTGTCTGGCTAGGAACAACTGGTATAATTACTGAGCATTGGTGGCCCAGTGGTAACGGCCCCGACTGCCGTGGGTAACATTCGTTTCTTATCACATTTTCAATAAAAAATACATTTTCGTTTAAAAACGTTACACCGATTTCTCTTAATATTTTCAAAATGGTACTTACATTCTGAAAATATTTAGAGAATTAAATGAATAATTTAGTAAGTTAAAAAAGAAACCCAGTAAAATAAATAAAAAGAAGTCAATATTACGTAATAAAACATTGTTTACAAATCTAAGCAGATACACTTATCTGATTTCTTTTTATATTTTCAGAATGTAAGTACTAAAAAGTCTCGTTTTTCTACTGGTCGCAAGCGCTAGTGCTGAACATGAGGTCCTGGGTTCGATTCCCGGGTCGGGCTAAGTGTTATTGGGTTTTCTATGTGGAATTTCTCAGTAGCAGCCCGGAGTCTGGATTGATGCCCGGTCGAAGGCAATAGGCTCGCCCCCTATTACATGGAACTTAAACATAACTGGCAAAATGTGGGTGTACTACAGGTACACCTCTGCCCTTCGGGGAAACTAGGCGTGATGTTGCTATGTTATGTTAAATGTTAATAAGATTTTCTTTCGTATTTTCAGCAAGAAGTAAGTCATAACCTCTATAGGTACTTAAAAAAAACTTTAAAGTAAGGTCGCTTATCATGTCTGTCTGCAGTGTGACCGCTTTGTTCGTATAAACCATACAATGGATAGAGATTTTCACTATTTAGCAAATTTTGGAAGGTTTATGTGTACATATATTTATATTAAACTCAAACTCAAATTCAAAGCATTTATTTCTAATAAACCAGTTACAGGCACTTTTGAATTGTCAAGGGGTCCGTCGGTCACTAAGAAAGATAAAGCTAGTGTTACCCCCCCCCCCCCTTATTACATGGAACTTAAACCTAACCGGCAAAATGTGGGTGTACTACAGATACATCACTGCCCAACCCTGCGGGGAAACAAGACGTTATGTTGATAAATGTACGGTTTACATACATACCGTCAGGCTGCAAACGCAGCAACCTACTTTTCTCTTTCGTATTTAAATCAATGTTTAATATAATTTTAAGTTAAGCTACGGCTTTCAACGTGGTCTTACGACCGTAGCTGTATTCTTCGACATAGCGAAAGCGTTCGACAAGGTCTGGCACAACGGCTTATTATATAAGCTCTACAAACTCGGTGTGCCCGATCGTCTCGTGCTCATCTTACAAGACTTCTTGTCAAACCGCACCTTCCGCTATCGCATCGAAGGAGCGCTATCCTCCCCTCACCCTATCCGTGCAGGCGTTCCTCAGGGCTCTGTACTATCCCCTCTCATTTTCACTCTCTTCACCAGCGACATCCCGAAAAGTAGAAAGGCGCAGTTGGCTCTGTTCGCAGACGACACGGCCATCTACTACACCGGGTTAGTCCACGACCATATATCTCGCACTCTCCAGACCGAAGTCAACAAGCTTGGCGCTTGGTTTAGAAAGTGGAGAATTGAAGTCAATCCCGACAAAAGTCAGGCTGTTCTTTTCACTAAACAGCGTAGAAACCTCATCCGCCCCCGACCGTTCACCATGTTCGGCAAGCCTATCCCTTGGGAAAAAGCGAGCCAAATACCTAGGCGTCACCCTTGACCACCATCTCTCGTTCTCAGAGTACATTAAGCAGGTGCGTTCGCGTGCCGCTTTCGCTCTCAGTAGACTTCACTCCGTCCTAAATGCGCGCAGCAAATTGTCCCTTAAGTGCAAATTGCGTATTTACACAGCGTGCATCCGTCCCATCATAACATATACCTGTGCAGTCTTCGCACATGCTAGGCCCCACCACATTCACAGGATCCAATCCCTCCAAAACCGTTTCCTGCGAAAGGCAACGGGAGCCCCCTGGTTCGTCCAAAACGAGATCCTCCATCTCGATCTTAAAATCCCCACCATCAAGCCGTTCATGAACCGCATCACGAAGCGCTTCTTCGACTCCGCCGCCACCCACCGCAACCCTCTGGTTGTGCAGGCCGCCAGTTATAGGCCCTCCACCATTAGCTCTATTCGCCGTCCAAGGCATACACTCTCCGACCCCGATGACCCCATTACCCTCCTCCAGGAAAGCAGTAGGGCAACGAGTACAGTGCACAAAACACACCGACCTACGTTCCGACCTCGCCGCCGAGGTCCCTCGCGTAAACCCCGACGTAATTGTCCCCCCCGACCCTTGCTCGACGAAGTGCCAGCCCGCGCCGCAGCTGAGCCTGTAGTTTTAAATTCCCCGATTAATAATAATAATACTAACGAGATCCAGCCTGTCCCACCTTGCTGTCCTCCCGCCAGCGACGCCCTAAGCCGAGGTCCGTACCCCACAGGGGGTGCCCTTAGCGTGCAGTCGCTTAGTATTATAAGAAATTCGCCCCTGGCTGGAGGCTTCGTGTTCGCTTAAGGCAGCCACAGGAAAGTCCGGTTAAGTAGTCACGACCTCTCAAGGTCAACTACGAGATGCCATTCACAAAAAAAAATAATTAAGTTACTTGACAAATTACATACTTACGCGAGCACCGCGGATTAGCATCCAACCTACTCTTACTTGTTGTGATCGGTATTCTATTAAACCTTTTAGTATTACCAAATCTGTGTGTGTTTACGTCGACTCACCTAACTCCAAGTACTTACTTACTTGCCGCTTCTTACTTAAACTGCAAGTGTAAGGTGCCATCTACTACGGGACCTTACAGTTGTTATGTTAAATGTTAATAAGATTTTATTTCATATTTTCAGCCAGAAGTAAGTCATAACCTCTATAGGTACTTAAAAAAAACTTTAAAGTAAGGTCGCTTATCGTGTCTGTCTGCAATATGACCGCTTTATTCGTTTATACTATACAATGGATTCAGTTTTCACCATTTAGCAAATTTCTGAAGGTTTATGTGTATATTTATATGAAACTTAAATGTAATAAAGAACTTATTGCCTCATTTGCATTGGTCTAGTAATCGCAAGAGCTACTGCCAGCTAGCAGTCCGGGGTTCGATTCCCAGGTCAAGCACAGTGTTATTGGACGGTGAGCAATGGGTAGCTCACCGTCTGGTAAGGACCAAGCCCAGGTCGACGTCGCGTTGTATTCCACGCGCGCCTCAAAGAGATGTGGTCAGCACAAATGTAGGTTTCCACTAGGGCCGATGCCTGCCAGAGTCGCGGGAAGGTACTAATGAGTCACCGAGGCCCCTGGCAACACAGGCAACAGGAAGGAATACGGGTGGGTTTTAGTCAGTAAGAGTCTGACACAGCCTCCCGCTCCGCCCAGAGCGGGAGAAGTTATTTGATGATTTCCCAACCAAAAAAAAAAAAAATAGCACAGTGTTATTGAGCTGTTCCATCTGGAATTTCTAAGTAGTCGCCCGGACTCTGGATCTATGCTCGGTAGATGGCAATAGGCTCGCCCCCTATTACATGGGAGTAATCCATAACTGGCGAAATGTGGGTGTACCAAGGTACACCTCTGTTTACTAAAATTCAAGTAGTATCACATATATCTAGCCCCGTGGCCACGAGTAACACGCTCAAGTGACACTCGTCTTGCGACAGCGATTGCGGGGAAAAAAATGAAAAAAGTTGTTAAGAGCAAGCCACGAATCATCGCGACGCGGCAGACTGAAACAAGTGACGCGCGCGAGTGTTTCTAACACGTTGAATAATGTTCATTTTTACTCACACTAGCCGACACCAAAAAATTATTGCATAGTTAGATTTTTATCGCTCGGTTCAGCGCCGAGAATTAATAATGCAACAGCGCGCTTTCATTTGGCCATTATTTATTGCTTGTATTTAAAGTACAAGTATCACAGAATGTATTATAATTATTGGGATGTCGTTTAGTGTCCGTGATAGCACGCATAACAGTAGGTATATTATGTTTCATAGGATGAAGGCTTCTGTCTGGCTAGGAACAACAGGTATAATTGCTGAGCATTGGTGGCCCAGTGGTAACGGCCCCGACTGCCGTGGGTTCCATTCGTTTCTTATAACATTTTCAATAAAAAATACATTTTCGTTTAAAAACGTTACACCGATTTCTCTTAATATTTTCAGAATGGTACTTACATTCTGAAAATATTTAGAGAATTGAATGAATAATTTAGTAAGTTAAAAAAGAAACCCAGTAAAATAAATAAAAAGAATTCAATATTACATAATAAAACATTGTTTACAAATTTAAGTAGATACACTTATCTGATTTCTCTTTATATTTTCAGAATGTAAGTACTAAAAAGTCTCGTTTTTCTACTGGTCGCAAGCGCTAGTGCTGAACATGAGGTCCTGGGTTCGATTCCCGGGTCGGGCTAAGTGTTATTGGGTTTTCTATGTGGAATTTCTCAGTAGCAGCCCAGAGTCTGGATTGATGCCCGGTCGAAGGCAATAGGCTCGCCCCCTATTACATGGAACTTAAACATAACTGGCAAAATGTGGGTGTACTACAGGTACACCTCTGCCCTTCGGGGAAACTAGGCGTGATGTTGCTATGTTATGTTAAATGTTAATAAGATTTCCTTTCGTATTTTCAGCAAGAAGTAAGTCATAACCTCTATAGGTACTTAAAAAAAACTTTAAAGTAAGGTCGCTTATCATGTCTGTCTGCAGTGTGACCGCTTTGTTCGTATAAACCATACAATGGATAGAGATTTTCACTATTTAGCAAATTTTGGAAGGTTTATGTGTACATATATTTATATTAAACTCAAACTCAAATTCAAAGCATTTATTTCTAATAAACCAGTTACAGGCACTTTTGAATTGTCAAGGGGTCCGTCGGTCACTAAGAAAGATAAAGCTAGTGTTACCCCCCCCCCCCCCCCTCCCCTTATTACATGGAACTTAAACCTAACCGGCAAAATGTGGGTGTACTACAGATACATCACTGCCCAACCCTGCGGGGAAACAAGACGTTATGTTGATAAATGTACGGTTTACGTACATACCGTCAGGCTGCAAACGCAGCAACCTACTTTTCTCTTTCGTATTTAAATCAATGTTTAATATAATTTTAAGTTAAGCTACGGCTTTCAACGTGGTCTTACGATCGTAGCTGTATTCTTCGACATAGCGAAAGCGTTCGACAAGGTCTGGCACAACGGCTTATTATATAAGCTCTACAAACTCGGTGTGCCCGATCGTCTCGTGCTCATCTTACAAGACTTCTTGTCAAACCGCACCTTCCGCTATCGCATCGAAGGAGCGCTATCCTCCCCTCACCCTATCCGTGCAGGCGTTCCTCAGGGCTCTGTACTATCCCCTCTCATTTTCACTCTCTTCACCAGCGACATCCCGAAAAGTAGAAAGGCGCAGTTGGCTCTGTTCGCAGACGAGACGGCCATCTACTACACCGGGTTAGTCCACGACCATATATCTCGCACTCTCCAGACCGAAGTCAACAAGCTTGGCGCTTGGTTTAGAAAGTGGAGAATCGAAGTCAATCCCGACAAAAGTCAGGCTGTTCTTTTCACTAAACAGCGTAGAAACCTCATCCGCCCCCGACCGTTCACCATGTTCGGCAAGCCTATCCCTTGGGAAAAAGCGAGCCAAATACCTAGGCGTCACCCTTGACCACCATCTCTCGTTCTCAGAGTACATTAAGCAGGTGCGTTCGCGTGCCGCTTTCGCTCTCAGTAGACTTCACTCCATCCTAAATGCGTGCAGCAAATTGTCCCTTAAGTGCAAATTGCGTATTTACACAGCGTGCATCCGTCCCATTATGACATATACCTGTGCAGTCTTCGCACATGCTAGGCCCCACCACATTCACAGGATCCAATCCCTCCAAAACCGTTTCCTGCGAAAGGCAACGGGAGCCCCCTGGTTCGTCCAAAACGAGATCTTCCATCTCGATCTTAAAATCCCCACCATCAAGCCGTTCATGAACCGCATCACGAAGCGCTTCTTCGACTCCGCCGCCACCCACCGCAACCCTCTGGTTGTGCAGGCCGCCAGTTATAGGCCCTCCACCATTAGCTCTATTCGCCGTCCAAGGCATACACTCTCCGACCCCGATGACCCCATTACCCTCCTCCAGGAAAGCAGTAGGGCAACGAGTACAGTGCACAAAACACACCGACCTACGTTCCGACCTCGCCGCCGAGGTCCCTCGCGTAAACCCCGACGTAATTGTCCCCCCGGACCCTTGCTCGACGAAGTGCCAGCCCGCGCCGCAGCTGAGCCTGTAGTTTTAAATTCCCCGATTAATAATAATAATACTAACGAGATCCAGCCTGTCCCACCTTGCTGTCCTCCCGCCAGCGACGCCCTAAGCCGAGGTCCGTACCCCACAGGGGGTGCCCTTAGCGTGCAGTCGCTTAGTATTATAAGAAATTCGCCCCTGGCTGGAGGCTTCGTGTTCGCTTAAGGCAGCCACAGGAAAGTCCGGTTAAGTAGTCACGACCTCTCAAGGTCAACTACGAGATGCCATTCACAAAAAAAAATAATTAAGTTAGTTGACAAATTACATACTTACGCGAGCACCGCGGATTAGCATCCAACCTACTCTTACTTGTTGTGATCGGTATTCTATTAAACCTTTTAGTATTACCAAATCTGTGTGTGTTTACGTCGACTCACCTAACTCCAAGTTCTTACTTACTTGCCGCTTCTTACTTAAACTGCAAGTGTAAGGTGCCATCTACTACGGGACCTTACAGTTGTTATGTTAAATGTTAATAAGATTTTATTTCATATTTTCAGCCAGAAGTAAGTCATAACCTCTATAGGTACTTAAAAAAAACTTTAAAGTAAGGGCGCTTATCGTGTCTGTCTGCAATGTGACCGCTTTATTCGTATAAACTATACAATGGATTCAGTTTTCACCATTTAGCAAATTTCTGAAGGTTTATGTGTATATTTATATGAAACTTAAATGTAATAAAGAACTTATTGCCTCATTTGCATTGGTCTAGTAATCGCAAGAGCTACTGCCAGCTAGCAGTCCGGGGTTCGATTCCCAGGTCAAGCACAGTGTTATTGGACGGTGAGCAATGGGTAGCTCACCGTCTGGTAAGGACCAAGCCCAGGTCGACGGCGCGTTGTATTCCACGCGCGCCTCAAAGAGATGTGGTCAGCACAAATGTAGGTTTCCACTAGGGCCGATGCCTGCCAGAGTCGCGGGAAGGTACTAATGAGTCACAGAGGCCCCTGGCAACACAGGCAACAGGAAGGAATACGGGTGGGTTTTAGTCAGTAAGAGTCTGACACAGCCTCCCGCTCCGCCCAGAGCGGGAGAAGTTATTTGATGATTTCCCAACCAAAAAAAAAAAAAATAGCACAGTGTTATTGAGCTGTTCCATCTGGAATTTCTAAGTAGTCGCCCGGACTCTGGATCTATGCTCGGTAGATGGCAATAGGCTCGCCCCCTATTACATGGGAGTAATCCATAACTGGCGAAATGTGGGTGTACCAAGGTACACCTCTGTTTACTAAAATTCTAGTAGTATCACATATATCTAGCCCCGTGGCCACGAGTAACACGCTCAAGTGACACTCGTCTTGCGACAGCGATTGCGGGGAAAAAAATGAAAAAAGTTGTTAAGAGCAAGCCACGAATCATCGCGACGCGGCAGACTGAAACAAGTGACGCGCGCGAGTGTTTCTAACACGTTGAATAATGTTCATTTTTACTCACACTACTCGACACCAATAAATTATTGCATAGTTAGATTTTTATCGCTCGGATCAGCGCCGAGAGTTAATAATGCAACAGCACGCTTCCATTTGACCATTATTATTACACATTGCTTGTATTTAAAGTACAAGTGTAACAGAATGTATTATAATTATTTGGATGTCGCTTAGTGTCCGTGATAGCACGCATAACAGTAGGTATATTATGTTTCATAGGATGAAGGCTTCTGTCTGGCTAGGAACAACTGGTATAATTACTGAGCATTGGTGGCCCAGTGGTAACGGCCCCGACTGCCGTGGGTAACATTCGTTTCTTATCACATTTTCAATAAAAAATACATTTTCGTTTAAAAACGTTACACCGATTTCTCTTAATATTTTCAGAATGGTACTTACATTCTGAAAATATTTAGAGAATTAAATGAATAATTTAGTAAGTTAAAAAAGAAACCCAGTAAAATAAATAAAAAGAAGTCAATATTACGTAATAAAACATTGTTTACAAATCTAAGCAGATACACTTATCTGATTTCTTTTTATATTTTCAGAATGTAAGTACTAAAAAGTCTCGTTTTTCTACTGGTCGCAAGCGCTAGTGCTGAGCATAAGGTCCTGGGTTCGATTCCCGGGTCGGGCTAAGTGTTATTGGGTTTTCTATCTGGAATTTCTCAGCAGCAGCCCGGAGTCTGGATTGATGACCGGTCGAAGGCAATAGGCTCGCCCCCTATTACATGGAACTTAAACATAACTGGCAAAATGTGGGTGCACTACAGGTACACCTCTGCCCTTCGGGGAAACTAGGCGTGATGTTGCTATGTTATGTTAAATGTTAATAAGATTTTCTTTCGTATTTTCAGCAAGAAGTAAGTCATAACCTCTATAGGTACTTAAAAAAAACTTTAAAGTAAGGTCGCTTATCGTGTATTCGTGTCTGTTTGCAGTGTGACCGCTTTGTTCGTATAAACTATACAATGGATAGAGATTTTCACTATTTAGCAAATTTTGGAAGGTTTATGTGTACATATATTTATATTAAACTCAAACTCAAACTCAAAGCATTTATTTCTAATAAACCAATTACAGGCACTTTTGAATTGTCAAGGGGTCCGTCGGTCACTAAGCCAGATAAAGTGTTACCCCCCCCCCCTCCCCTATTACATGGAACTTAAACATAACCGGCAAAATGGGGTGTACTACAGATACATCACTGCCCAACCCTGCGGGGAAACAAGACGTTATGTTGTTATGTTATTGTACGGTTTACGTACATACCGTTAGGCAGCAAACGCAGCAACCTACTTTTCTCTTTCGTATTTAAATTAATGTTTAATATAGTTTTAAGTTAAGCTACGGCTTTCAACGTGGTCTTACGACCGGTGCTGTATTCTTCGACATAGCGAAAGCGTTCGACAAGGTCTGGCACAACGGCTTATTATATAAGCTCTACAAACTCGGTGTGCCCGATCGTCTCGTGCTCATCTTACAAGACTTCTTGTCAAACCGCACCTTCCGCTATCGCATCGAAGGAGCGCTATCCTCCCCTCACCCTATCCATGCAGACATCCCTCAGGGCTCTGTACTATCCCCTCTCATTTTCACTCTCTTCACCAGCGACATCCCGAAAAGTAGAAAGGCGCAATTGGCTCTGTTCGCAGACGACACGGCTATCTACTACACCGGGTTAGTCCACGACCATATATCTCGCACTCTCCAGAACGAAGTCAACAAGCTTGGCGCTTGGTTTAGAAAGTGGAGAATCGAAGTCAATCCCGACAAAAGTCAGGCTGTTCTTTTCACCAAACAGCGTAGAAACCTCATCCCCCCCCCCGACCGCTCACCATGTTCGGCAAGCCTATCCCTTGGGAGAAGCGAGCCAAGTAATAATACCTACCCGTGATACTCCTTATACCTAGGCGTGACCCTTGACCACCATCTCTCGTTCTCAGAGCACATTAAGCAGGTGCGTTCGCGTGCCGCTTTCGCTCTCGGTAGACTACACTCCGTCCTAAATGCGCACAGCAAATTGTCCCTTAAGGGCAAATTGCGTATTTACACAGCGTGCATCCGTCGCATCATGACATATGCCTGTGCAGTCTTCGCACATGCTAGGCCCCACCACATCCACAGGATGCAATCCCTCCAAAACCGTTTCCTCCGAAAAGCAACGGGAGTCCCCTGGTTCGTCCAAAACGAGATCCTCCATCTGGATCTTTAAATCCCCACCATCAAGCCGTTCATGAACCGCATCACGAAGCGCTTCTTCGACTCCGCCGCCACCCACCGCAACCCTCTGGTTGTGCAGGCCGCCAGTTATAGGCCCTCCACCATTAGCTCTATTCGCCGTCCAAGGCATACACTCTCCGACCCCGATGACCCCATTACCCTCCTCCAGGAAAGCAGTAGGGCAACGAGTACAGTGCACAAAACACACCGACCTACGTTCCGACCTCGCCGCCGAGGTCCCTCGCGTAAACCCCGACGTAATTGTCCCCCCCGACCCTTGCTCGACGAAGTGCCAGCCCGCGCCGCAGCTGAGCCTGTAGTTTTAAATTCCCCGATTAATAATAATAATACTAACGAGATCCAGCCTGTCCCACCTTGCTGTCCTCCCGCCAGCGACGCCCTAAGCCGAGGTCCGTACCCCACAGAGGGTGCCCTTAGCGTGCAGTCGCTTAGTATTATAAGAAATTCGCCCCTGGCTGGAGGCTTCGTGTTCGCTTAAGGCAGCCACAGGAAAGTCCGGTTAAGTAGTCACGACCTCTCAAGGTCAACTACGAGATGCCATTCACAAAAAAAAATAATTAAGTTACTTGACAAATTACATACTTACGCGAGCACCGCGGATTAGCATCCAACCTACTCTTACTTGTTGTGATCGGTATTCTATTAAACCTTTTAGTATTACCAAATCTGTGTGTGTTTACGTCGACTCACCTAACTCCAAGTACTTACTTACTTGCCGCTTCTTACTTAAACTGCAAGTGTAAGGTGCCATCTACTACGGGACCTTACAGTTGTTATGTTAAATGTTAATAAGATTTTATTTCATATTTTCAGTCAGAAGTAAGTCATAACCTCTATAGGTACTTAAAAAAAACTTTAAAGTAAGGTCGCTTATCGTGTCTGTCTGCAATATGACCGCTTTATTCGTTTATACTATACAATGGATTCAGTTTTCACCATTTAGCAAATTTCTGAAGGTTTATGTGTATATTTATATGAAACTTAAATGTAATAAAGAACTTATTGCCTCATTTGCATTGGTCTAGTAATCGCAAGAGCTACTGCCAGCTAGCAGTCCGGGGTTCGATTCCCAGGTCAAGCACAGTGTTATTGGACGGTGAGCAATGGGTAGCTCACCGTCTGGTAAGGACCAAGCCCAGGTCGACGTCGCGTTGTATTCCACGCGCGCCTCAAAGAGATGTGGTCAGCACAAATGTAGGTTTCCACTAGGGCCGATGCCTGCCAGAGTCGCGGGAAGGTACTAATGAGTCACCGAGGCCCCTGGCAACACAGGCAACAGGAAGGAATACGGGTGGGTTTTAGTCAGTAAGAGTCTGACACAGCCTCCCGCTCCGCCCAGAGCGGGAGAAGTTATTTGATGATTTCCCAACCAAAAAAAAAAAAAATAGCACAGTGTTATTGAGCTGTTCCATCTGGAATTTCTAAGTAGTCGCCCGGACTCTGGATCTATGCTCGGTAGATGGCAATAGGCTCGCCCCCTATTACATGGGAGTAATCCATAACTGGCGAAATGTGGGTGTACCAAGGTACACCTCTGTTTACTAAAATTCTAGTAGTATCACATATATCTAGCCCCGTGGCCACGAGTAACACGCTCAAGTGACACTCGTCTTGCGACAGCGATTGCGGGGAAAAAAATGAAAAAAGTTGTTAAGAGCAAGCCACGAATCATCGCGACGCGGCAGACTGAAACAAGTGACGCGCGCGAGTGTTTCTAACACGTTGAATAATGTTCATTTTTACTCACACTACTCGACACCAATAAATTATTGCATAGTTAGATTTTTATCGCTCGGATCAGCGCCGAGAGTTAATAATGCAACAGCACGCTTCCATTTGACCATTATTATTACACATTGCTTGTATTTAAAGTACAAGTGTAACAGAATGTATTATAATTATTTGGATGTCGCTTAGTGTCCGTGATAGCACGCATAACAGTAGGTATATTATGTTTCATAGGATGAAGGCTTCTGTCTGGCTAGGAACAACTGGTATAATTACTGAGCATTGGTGGCCCAGTGGTAACGGCCCCAACTGCCGTGGGTAACATTCGTTTCTTATCACATTTTCAATAAAAAATACATTTTCGTTTAAAAACGTTACACCGATTTCTCTTAATATTTTCAGAATGGTACTTACATTCTGAAAATATTTAGAGAATTAAATGAATAATTTAGTAAGTTAAAAAAGAAACCCAGTAAAATAAATAAAAAGAAGTCAATATTACGTAATAAAACATTGTTTACAAATCTAAGCAGATACACTTATCTGATTTCTTTTTATATTTTCATAATGTAAGTACTAAAAAGTCTCGTTTTTCTACTGGTCGCAAGCGCTAGTGCTGAGCATAAGGTCCTGGGTTCGATTCCCGGGTCGGGCTAAGTGTTATTGGGTTTTCTATCTGGAATTTCTCAGCAGCAGCCCGGAGTCTGGATTGATGACCGGTCGAAGGCAATAGGCTCGCCCCCTATTACATGGAACTTAAACATAACTGGCAAAATGTGGGTGCACTACAGGTACACCTCTGCCCTTCGGGGAAACTAGGCGTGATGTTGCTATGTTATGTTAAATGTTAATAAGATTTTCTTTCGTATTTTCAGCAAGAAGTAAGTCATAACCTCTATAGGTACTTAAAAAAAACTTTAAAGTAAGGTCGCTTATCGTGTATTCGTGTCTGTTTGCAGTGTGACCGCTTTGTTCGTATAAACTATACAATGGATAGAGATTTTCACTATTTAGCAAATTTTGGAAGGTTTATGTGTACATATATTTATATTAAACTCAAACTCAAACTCAAAGCATTTATTTCTAATAAACCAATTACAGGCACTTTTGAATTGTCAAGGGGTCCGTCGGTCACTAAGCCAGATAAAGTGTTACCCCCCCCCCTCCCCTATTACATGGAACTTAAACATAACCGGCAAAATGGGGTGTACTACAGATACATCACTGCCCAACCCTGCGGGGAAACAAGATGTTATGTTGTTATGTTATTGTACGGTTTACGTACATACCGTCAGGCTGCAAACGCAGCAACCTACTTTTCTCTTTCGTATTTAAATTAATGTTTAATATAGTTTTAAGTTAAGCTACGGCTTTCAACGTGGTCTTACGACCGGTGCTGTATTCTTCGACATAGCGAAAGCGTTCGACAAGGTCTGGCACAACGGCTTATTATATAAGCTCTACAAACTCGGTGTGCCCGATCGTCTCGTGCTCATCTTACAAGACTTCTTGTCAAACCGCACCTTCCGCTATCGCATCGAAGGAGCGCTATCCTCCCCTCACCCTATCCATGCAGACATCCCTCAGGGCTCTGTACTATCCCCTCTCATTTTCACTCTCTTCACCAGCGACATCCCGAAAAGTAGAAAGGCGCAATTGGCTCTGTTCGCAGACGACACGGCTATCTACTACACCGGGTTAGTCCACGACCATATATCTCGCACTCTCCAGAACGAAGTCAACAAGCTTGGCGCTTGGTTTAGAAAGTGGAGAATCGAAGTCAATCCCGACAAAAGTCAGGCTGTTCTTTTCACCAAACAGCGTAGAAACCTCATCCCCCCCCCGACCGCTCACCATGTTCGGCAAGCCTATCCCTTGGGAGAAGCGAGCCAAGTAATAATACCTACCCGTGATACTCCTTATACCTAGGCGTGACCCTTGACCACCATCTCTCGTTCTCAGAGCACATTAAGCAGGTGCGTTCGCGTGCCGCTTTCGCTCTCGGTAGACTACACTCCGTCCTAAATGCGCACAGCAAATTGTCCCTTAAGGGCAAATTGCGTATTTACACAGCGTGCATCCGTCGCATCATGACATATGCCTGTGCAGTCTTCGCACATGCTAGGCCCCACCACATCCACAGGATGCAATCCCTCCAAAACCGTTTCCTCCGAAAAGCAACGGGAGTCCCCTGGTTCGTCCAAAACGAGATCCTCCATCTGGATCTTTAAATCCCCACCATCAAGCAGTTCCCGACTCCGCCGCCACCCAACGCAACCCTCTGGTTGTGCAGGCCGCCAGTTATAGGCCCTCCACCATTAGCTCTATTCGCCGTCCAAGGCATACACTCTCCGACCCCGGTGACCCCATTACCCTCCTCCAGGAAAGCAGTAGGGCAACGAGTACAGTGCACAAAACACACCGACCTACGTTCCGACCTCGCCGCCGAGGTCCGTCTAATAATAATAATACTAACCAGATCCAGCCTGTCCCACCTTGCTGTCCTCCCCCCAGTGACGCCCTAAGCCGAGGTCCCTACTCCACAGGGGGTGCCCTTAGCGTGCAGTCGCTTAGTATTATAAGAAATTCGCCCCTGGCTGGAGGCTTCGTGTTCGCTTAAGGCAGCCACAGGAAAGTCCGGTTAAGTAGTCACGACCTCTCAAGGTCAACTACGAGATGCCATTCACAAAAAAAAAAATTAAGTTAGTTGACAAATTACATACTTACGCGAGCACTGCGGATTAGCATCCAACCTACTCTTACTTGTTGTGATCGGTATTCTATTAAACCTTTTAGTATTACCAAATCTGTGTGTGTTTACGTCGACTCACCTAACTCCAAGTACTTACTTACTTGCCGCTTCTTACTTAAACTGCAAGTGTAAGGTGCCATCTACTGCGGGACCTTACAGTTATGTTATGTTAAATGTTAATAAGATTTTATTTCATATTTTCAGCCAGAAGTAAGTTATAACCTCTATAGGAACTTAAAAAATGCTTTAAAGTAAGGTCGCTTATCGTGTCTGTCTGTTTGACCGCTTTGATCGTTTAAACTATACAATGGATTCAGTTTTCACTACCTACTTAGCAAGTTTTGGAAGGTTTATGTGTATATTTATATGAAACTTAAATGTAATAAAGAACTTATTTCCTCATTTGCATTGGTCTAGTAATCGCAAAAGCTACTGCAAGCTAGCAGTCCGGGGTTCGATTCCCAGGTCAAGCACAATGTTATTAGACGGTGAGCAATAGGTAGCTCACAGTCCAGTAAGGACCAGGCCCGGGTCGACGGCGCGTTGTATTCCACGCGCGCCTCAAAGAGATGTCGTCAGCACAAATAAAGGGGTCCACTAGGGCCGATGCCTGCCAGAGTCGCAGGAAGGTACTAATGGGTCATCGAAGCCCCTGGCAACACAGGCAACAGGAAGCAACACGGGTGGGTTTTAGTCAGTAAGTGTCTGACACACCCTCCCGCTCCGCCCAGAGCGGGAGAAGTTATTTAATGATTTCCCATCCAAAAAAAAAAAGCACAGTGTTATTGAGCTTTTCCATCTGAATTTTTTAAGTAGTCGCCCGGACTCTGGATCTATGCTCGGTAGATGGCAATAGGCTCGCCCCCTATTACATGGGAGTAATCCATAACTGGCGAAATGTGGGTGTACCAAGGTACACCTCTGTTTACTAAAATTCAAGTAGTATCACATATATCTAGCCCCGTGGCCACGAGTAACACGCTCAAGTGACACTCGTCTTGCGACAGCGATTGCGGGGAAAAAAATTAAAAAAGTTGTTAAGAGCAAGCCACGAATCATCGCGACGCGGTAGACTGAAACAAGTGACGCGCGCGAGTGTTTCTAACACGTTGAATAATGTTCATTTTTACTCACACTAGCCGACACCAATAAATTATTGCATAGTTAGATTTTTATCTCTCGGTTCAGCGCCGAGAATTAATAATGCAACAGTGCCCTTTCATTTGGCCATTATTATTATATATTGCTTGTATTTAAAGTACAAGTATCACAGAATGTATTATAATTATTTGGATGTCGCTTAGTGTCCGTGATAGCACGCATAACAGTAAGTATATTATGTTTCATAGGATGAAGGCTTGTGTCTGGCTAGAAACAACGGGTATAATTGCTGAGCATTGGTGGCCCAGTGGTAACGGCCCTGACTGCCGTGGGTTCCATTCGTTTCTTATAACATTTTCAATAAAAAATATATTTTCGTTTAAAAACGTTACACCGATTTTTCTTAATATTTTCAGAATGGTACTTACATTCTGAAAATATTTAGAGAATTTAATGAATAATTTAGTAAGTTAAAAAAGAAACCCAGTAAAATAAATAAAAAGAAGTCAGTATTTTATAATAAAACATTGTTTAAAAATCTAAGTAGATACACTTATCTGATTTCTCTTTATATTTTCAGAATGTAAGTACTAAAAAGTCTCGTTTTTCTGGTGGTTGCAAGCACTAGTGCTGAGCATGAGGTCCTGGGTTCGATTCCCGAGTCGTGCTAAGTGTTATTGGGTTTTTCTATTTGGAATTTCTCAGTGGCAGCCCAGAGTCTGGATTGATGCCCGTTCAAAGGCAATAGACTCGCCCCTATTACATGGAATTTAAACATAACTGGCGAAATGTGAGTGTACTAAAGGTACACCTCTGCCCAACCCTTCGGGGAAGCAAGGCGTGATGTTATGTTATGTTAAATGTTATTAAGATTTTTTTTCGTATTTTCAGCCAGTAAGTCATAATCTCTATACTTAAAAAAAAAACTTTAAAGTAAGATCGCTTATCGTGTCTGTTTGTGTGACCGCTTTGCTCGTTTAAACTATACACTCGATTTTAATGCAGTTTTCACTATTTAGAAAAATTCGGAAGGTTTATCTGTATATTCGTATTAAATTTAAATATAATAAAGAACTTACTGCCTCATTGGTCTAGTGGTCCCAAGCTCTACTGCTAAGCTAGCGGTCCTGAGTTCGATTTCCAGGTCAGGCAAAGTGTTATTGGGCTTTTCCATCTGAAATTTCTCAGTAGCAGCCCGGAGTCTGGATCTATGCCCGGTTGATGGCAATAGGCTCGCCCGCTATTACATGGGTACTAAGGTACTAAGGTACTAAGGTAAATCTCTGCCTACTAAAATTCAAGTAGTCATGATTATGATAAATTATTTTATTTCTGTAAGTAGGTTTGTACAAACACTTTTACACGTCACTCATATTATTTTAAACTGTTCCACGCTCCACCCTGAAGATACTCGCTAGCTTTCTCAGGACTGGAGCCCCGCCCTCGCACTGGTTGACATGCGGGTTGTCTTCCGTGTAGTGGCGCGATAATTCGGCTCGATGGTCATCTTCACTGTGCCCCGCTTTCGCCATCCGCGTTGAGTACAAGTGCCCGTAGAAATCCTCGAGTTCCTCGAATACCTCGGACTTCGAAGTCACGATCCTATCATCCGCAGTTCTCAGTATCGTCAGATGGGACCTCACTTGCTGAGTGAACATTTTCGACCCTCGGTTCTGTTCAAATGCGACCATAATGTCACTAGTGCTAGAGCACCGAAGCTCACGTCGCGTCAGCTTTCAAATTTTTAGGTTTAAGGCCCTGTTATTGGAGACGGTGGCCTGGATGGCTACTTTCGTCTTTCCCTCATAAGTCCGAGAGTATACGAGGAAAGTTTGGAAACCTTACTTTTTCGTTGCAACGGGAAAAATCTGCGGGACACGTCACGTACTGCTTTGACCACGTCGTCAGCCTTCTCATCGACAGTGCCTGTGTTTTCCAGTAGGGTGAATCGATTTTGAATTTCCAGTTGGAACTTTTCGGATCTTAAGAGCAGCTTAAAGCTGCGTAAGTCGGAGGGTAGGCCTCATCGTGTGGATTCTCTTAGCTTGAAAATTGATATTTAGAGGGCTGCGGACAACCCTGTGATCGCTTCCGGTATTAAACCTGGTGATCATGGAGACGTCTCTAAATATGTGCCTCTTATCCATCATAATGAAGTCTATCTCGTTCCTTGTCACGTTACTCTGCCAGTTCCACATCCTTTGGGGTTTCTTCTCGAAGAATGAATTCATCAGAAGCATCTGCAACTCTAAAAAGTTGACCAGCATTTGCCCCCTGTGATTCCTGCGCCCCAAACCGAAAGGTTCAACTTTCGTTTTGCCGCATTCTTTTACTCCCACTTTCGCATTGCAGTCACCCATAACAACATTGTAATGGCAAAATGTGGGTGTACTACAAATACATCACTGCCCAACCCTGCGGGGAAACAAGACGTTATGTTGTTATGTTATTGTACGGTTTACGTACATACCGTTAGGCAGCAAACGCAGCAACCTACTTTTCTCTTTCGTATTTAAATCAATGTTTAATATAGTTTTAAGTTAAGCTACGGCTTTCAACGTGGTCTTACGACCGTAGCTGTATTCTTCGACATAGCGAAAGGGTTCGACAAGGTCTGGCACAACGGCTTATTATATAAGCTCTACAAGATCGGTGTGCCCGATCGTCTCGTGCTCATCTTACAAGACTTCTTGTCAAACCGCACCTTCCGCTATCGCATCGAAGGAGCGCTATCCTCCCCTCACCCTATCCATGCAGGCATCCCTCAGGGCTCTGTACTATCCCTCTCATTTTCACTCTCTTCACCAGCGACATCCCGAAAAGTAGAAAGGCGCAGTTGGCTCTGTTCGCAGACGACACGGCCATCTACTACACCGGGTTAGTCCACGACCATATATCTCGCACTCTCCAGACCGAAGTCAACAAGCTTGGCGCTTGGTTTAGAAAGTAGAGAATCGAAGTCAATCCCGACAAAAGTCAGGCTGTTCTTTTCACCAAACAGCGTACTCGTTCTCAGAGCACATTAAGCAGATGCGTTCGCGTGCCGCTTTCGCTCTCGGTAGACTACACTCCGTCCTAAATGCGCACAGCAAATTGTCCCTTAAGGGCAAATTGCGTATTTACACAGCGTGCATCCGTCCCATCATGACATATGCCTGTGCAGTCTTCGCACATGCTAGGCCCCACCACATACACAGGATGCAATCCCTCCAAAACCGTTTCCTCCGAAAGGCAACGGGAGTCCCCTGGTTCGTCCAAAACGAGATCCTTCATCTGGATCTTAAAATCCCCACCATCAAGCAGTTCCCGACTCCGCCACCACCCAACGCAACCCTCTGGTTGTGCAAGCCGCCAGTTATAGGCCCTCCACCATTAGCTCTATTCGCCGTCCAAGGCATACTCTCACCGACCCCGATGACCCCATTACCCTCCTCCAGGAAAGCAGTAGGGCAACGAGCACAGTGCACAAAACACACCGACCTACGTTCCGACCTCGCCGCCGAGATCCCTCTAATAATAATAATACTAACCAGATCCAGCCTGTCCCACCTTGCTGTCCTCCCCCCAGCGACGCCCTAAGCCGAGGTCCGTACCCCACAGGGGGTGCCCTTAGCATGCAGTCGCTTAGTATTATAAGAAATTCGCCCCTGGCTGGAGGCTTTAAGTTCGCGTAAGGCAGCCACAGGAAAGTCCGGTTAAGTAGTCACGACCTCTCAAGGTCAACTACGAGATGCCATTCACAAAAAAAAAAAAAATTAAGTCTCTCTTTTTTTATATTTATTTACATAACCAAATTACAAGATGATTATTAACATTAACTAAATTAAATTAAAACTAAGTTAAGCTTAAAAAAGGCCCTCGGGGCATTGTACCGAGGATGCTGGCGGCATTTCCTCGCTGAATTGCAATGCTGATGCGTTGCGCGAGAAAGCCGCCAGCTTTTCGGTCACCAGTTACATCAACTAGACGTTTCGCTAACTACTATAACTTAATAACTTATGCGCACTGGGACCCCACGGACCAAGGGTCTCGACGCCAAAGGGCACAAAGTTGTACTCTCTGCCAAGGCCTCCATATTTAATAACTTTCAGATTTTCGGCATTTTCTGCCGCTGCACCCGCTTTAGAAGTAGTCCGTTGGAGGTGGGACGGTGCCAGTGTGTCTACACAGGTAGCGTCCCACACAAGCATCCGTCCCAAACTCCACGGGACCAATGAAACACCATCAGGTCTTTTGCCATCATCTCTGACAATGCCAGTCGGCTCAAGAAGAGCAGGCACATTGATGCTACCAAAATTAAGTTAGTTGACAAATTACATACTTACGCGAGCACTGCGGATTAGCATCCAACCTACTCTTACTTGTTGTGGTCGGTATTCTATTAAACCTTTTAGTATTACCAAATCTGTGTGTGTTTACGTCGACTCACCTAACTCCAAGTACTCACTTACTTGCCGCTTCATACTTAAACTGCAAGAGTAAGGTGCCATCTACTACGGGACCTTACAGTTATGTTATGTTAAATGTTAATAAGATTTTATTTCATATTTTCAGCCAGAAGTAAGTTATAACCTCTATAGGAACTTAAAAAAATGCTTTAAAGTAAGGTCGCTTATCGTGTCTGTCTGTGTGACCGCTTTGTTCGTTTAAACTATACAATGGATTCAGTTTTCACTACTTAGCAAGTTTTGGAAGGTTTATGTGTATATTTATATGAAACTTAAATGTAATAAAGAACTTATTGCCTCATTTGCATTGGTCTAGTAATCGCAAAAGCTATTGCCAGCTAGCAGTCCGGGGTTCGATTCCCAGGTCAAGCACAGTGTTATTAGACGGTGAGCAATAGGTAGCTCACCGTCCGGTAAGGACCAGGCCCGGGTCGACGGCGCGTTGTATTCCACGCGCGCCTCAAAGAGATGTCGTCAGCACAAATAAAGGGGTCCACTAGGGCCGATGCCTGCCAGAGTCGCAGGAAGGTACTAATGGGTCACCGAAGCCCCTGGCAACACAGGCAACAGGAAGGAACACGGGTGGGTTTTAGTCAGTAAGTGTCTGACACACCCTCCCGCTCCGCCCAGAGCGGGAGAAGTTATTTAATGATTTCCCATCCAAAAAAAAAAGCACAGTGTTATTGAGCTTTTCCATCTGAAATTTTTAAGTAGTCGCCCGGACTCTGGATCTATGCTCGGTAGATGGCAATAGGCTCGCCCCCTATTACATGGGAGTAATCCATAACTGGCGAAATGTGGCTGTACCAAGGTACACCTCTGTTTACTAAAATTCAAGTAGTATCACATATATCTAGCCCCGTGGCCACGAGTAACACGCTCAAGTGACACTCGTCTTGCGACAGCGATTGCGGGGAAAAAAATGAAAACAGTTGTTAAGAGCAAGCCACGAATCATCGCGACGCGGCATTGAAACAAGTGAAGCGCGCGAGTGTTTCTAACACGTTGAATAATGTTCATTTTTACTCACACTAGCCGACACCAACAAATTATTGCATAGTTAGATTTTTATCGCTCGGTTCAGCGCCGAGAATTAATAATGCAACAGCGGGCTTTCATTTGGCCATTATTATTATATATTGCTTGTATTTAAAGTACAAGTATCACAGAATGTATTATAATTATTTGGATGTCGCTTAGTGTCCGTGATAGCACGCATAACAGTAGGTATATTATGTTTCATAGGATGAAGGCTTCTGTCTGGCTAGGGACAATTGGTATAATTGCTGAGCATCGGTGGCCCAGTGGTAACGGCCCCGAATGCCGTGGGTTCCATTCGTTTCTTATAACATTTTTAATAAAAAATACGTTTTCGTTTAAAAACGTTACACCGATTTCTCTTAATATTTTCAGAATGGTACTTACATTCTGAAAATATTTAGAGAATTGAATGAATAATTTAGTAAGTTAAAAAAGAAACCCAGTAAAATAAATAAAAAGAAGTCAATATTACATAATAAAACATTGTTTACAAATCTAAGTAGATACACTTATCTGATTTCTTTTTATATTTTCAGAATGTAAGTACTAAAAAGTCTCGTTTTTCTACTGGTCGCAAGCGCTAGTGCTGAACATGAGGTCCTGGGTTCGATTCCCGGGTCGGGGTAAGTGTTATTGGGTTTTCTATGTGGAATTTCTCAGTAGCAGCCCGGAGTCTGGATTGATGCCCGGTCGAAGGCAATAGGCTCGCCCCCTATTACATGGAACTTAAACATAACTGGCAAAATGTGGGTGTACTACAGGTACACCTCTGCCCTTCGGGGAAACTAGGCGTGATGTTGCTATGTTATGTTAAATGTTAATAAGATTTTCTTTCGTATTTTCAGCAAGAAGTAAGTCATAACCTCTATAGGTACTTAAAAAAACTTTAAAGTAAGGTCGCTTATCATGTCTGTCTGCAGTGTGACCGCTTTGTTCGTATAAACCATACAATGGATAGAGATTTTCACTATTTAGCAAATTTTGGAAGGTTTATGTGTACATATATTTATATTAAACTCAAACTCAAACTCAAAGCATTTATTTCTAATAAACCAGTTACAGGCACTTTTGAATTGTCAAGGGGTCCGTCGGTCACTAAGAAAGATAAAGCTAGTGTTACCCCCCCCCCCCCCTCCCCTTATTACATGGAACTTAAACCTAACCGGCAAAATGTGGGTGTACTACAGATACATCACTGCCCAACCCTGCGGGGAAATAAGACGTTATGTTGATAAATGTACGGTTTACGTACATATCGTCAAGCTGCAAACGCAGCAACCTACTTTTCTCTTTCGTATTTAAATCAATGTTTAATATAATTTTAAGTTAAGCTACGGCTTTCAACGTGGTCTTACGACCGTAGCTGTATTCTTCGACATAGCGAAAGCGTTCGACAAGGTCTGGTACAACGGCTTATTATATAAGCTCTACAAACTCGGTGTGCCCGATCGTCTCGTGCTCATCTTACAAGACTTCTTGTCAAACCGCACCTTCCGCTATCGCATCGAAGGAGCGCTATCCTCCCCTCACCCTATCCGTGCAGGCGTCCCTCAGGGCTCTGTACTATCCCCTCTCATTTTCACTCTCTTCACCAGCGACATCCCGAAAAGTAGAAAGGCGCAGTTGGCTCTGTTCGCAGACGACACGGCCATCTACTACACCGGGTTAGTCCACGACCATATATCTCGTACTCTCCAGACCGAAGTCAACAAGCTTGGCGCTTGGTTTAGAAAGTGGAGAATCGAAGTCAATCCCGACAAAAGTCAGGCTGTTCTTTTCACCAAACAGCGTAGAAACCTCATCCGCCCCCGACCGTTCACCATGTTCGGCAAGCCTATCCCTTGGGAGAAGCGAGCCAAATACCTAGGCGTCACCCTTGACCACCATCTCTCGTTCTCAGAGTACATTAAGCAGGTGCGTTTGCGTGCCGCTTTCGCTGTCGGTAGACTACACTCCGTCCTAAATGCGCGCAGCAAATTGTCCCTTAAGGGCAAATTGCGTATTTACACAGCGTGCATCCGTCCCATCATGACATATGCCTGTGCAGTCTTCGCACATGCTAGGCCCCACCACATTCACAGGATGCAATCCCTCCAAAACCGTTTCCTGCGAAAGGCAACGGGAGCCCCCTGGTTCGTCCAAAACGAGATCCTCCATCTCGATCTTAAAATCCCCACCATCAAGCCGTTCATGAACCGCATCACGAAGCGCTTCTTCGACTCCGCCGCCACCCACCGCAACCCTCTGGTTGTGCAGGCTGCCAGTTATAGGCCCTCCACCATTAGCTCTATTCGCCGTCCAAGGCATACACTCTCCGACCCCGATGACCCCATTACCCTCCTCCAGGAAAGCAGTAGGGCAACGAGTACAGTGCACAAAACACACCGACCTACGTTCCGACCTCGCCGCCGAGGTCCCTCGCGTAAACCCCGACGTAATTGTCCCCCCCGACCCTTGCTCGACGAAGTGCCAGCCCGCGCCGCAGCTGAGCCTGTAGTTTTAAATTCCCCAATTAATAATAATAATACTAACGAGATCCAGCCTGTCCCACCTTGCTGTCCTCCCGCCAGCGACGCCCTAAGCCGAGGTCCGTACCCCACAGGGGGTGCCCTTAGCGTGCAGTCGCTTAGTATTATAAGAAATTCGCCCCTGGCTGGAGGCTTCGTGTTCGCTTAAGGCAGCCACAGGAAAGTCCGGTTAAGTAGTCACGACCTCTCAAGGTCAACTACGAGATGCCATTCACAAAAAAAAATAATTAAGTTAGTTGACAAATTACATACTTACGCGAGCACCGCGGATTAGCATCCAACCTACTCTTACTTGTTGTGATCGGTATTCTATTAAACCTTTTAGTATTACCAAATCTGTGTGTGTTTACGTCGACTCACCTAACTCCAAGTACTTACTTACTTGCCGCTTCTTACTTAAACTGCAAGTGTAAGGTGCCATCTACTGCGGGACCTTACAGTTATGTTATGTTAAATGTTAATAAGATTTTATTTCATATTTTCAGCCAGAAGTAAGTCATAACCTCTATAGGTACTTAAAAAAAACTTTAAAGTAAGGTCGCTTATCGTGTCTGTCTGCAGTGTGACCGCTTTGTTCGTATAAACTATACAATGGATTCAGTTTTCACTACTTAGCAAGTTTTGGAAGGTTTATGTGTATATTTATATGAAACTTAAATGTAATAAAGAACTTATTGCCTCATTTGCATTGGTCTAGTAATCGCAAGAGCTACTGCCAGCTAGCAGTCCGGGGTTCGATTCCCAGGTCAAGCACAGTGTTATTGGACGGTGAGCAATGGGTAGCTCACCGTCCGGTAAGGAGCAAGCCCAGGTCGACGGCGCGTTGCATTCCACGCGCGCCTCAAAGAGATGTGGTCAGCACAAATGTAGGGTTCCAATAGGGCCGATGCCTGCCAGAGTCGCGGGAAGGTACTAATGAGTCACCGAGGCCCCTGGCAACACAGGCAACAGGAAGGAATACGGGTGGGTTTTAGTCAGTAAGAGTCTGACACACCCTCCCGCTCCGCCCAGAGCGGGAGAAGTTATTTGATGATTTCCCATCCAAAAAAAAAAAACACAGTGCTATTGAGCTTTTCCATCTGGAATTTCTAAGTAGTCACCCGGACTCTGGATCTATGCTCGGTAGATGGCAATAGGCTCGCCCCCTATTACATGGGAGTAATCCATAACTGGCGAAATGTGGGTGTACAAGTCTCGTTTTTCTAGTGATCGCAAGCGCTAGTGCTGAGCATGAGGTCCTTGGTTCGAATCCCGAGTCGGATTTTTCAACAGGAATTTCTTAGTAGCAGCTCGGAAATTATATTTGTGCCCGGTTGATGGCAATAGGCGCGGCCCCTATTACATGGGACTTAAACTTAACTCAGAAACGTTGTGCAAAAATAATTGCTGGGAAACGACTCATATTTATGGAGTGAAAAGTCGCTGTTTACGGTATAGAACGCAATGTAACGCACGCGAAGCATTGTGCTTTTGAGTGCATACAATGGTACCGGGATCGAGGGGTATTTAAAGTTAAAATATAATATTTATCACTTCTTTTCATAAAAAAATGGACAAAAACCCAGAACTTTTACAATTAATACCTACATTCTATTTACGGAGGCGTAAACAGAAGATTCCCAAGTATGGTCCCGTGCAAAAAAATATCATAATAACGGGAAGTACAGTACATGTGACTCTCGGCTTCGTAGATTTTTTTACAAAAAAATTCAAGTAAATTCATGTCGGCTTGGCTTTACTATATTCTGATTCTGTTTTAAAGGAACAAAAGTTACTCATGGCAAATAAATAACAGCCGCACGGATCGCTCGTAGGTTAAGCTACGTTTGCTACGGTCGTTTCGTGGATTGGTGACCATCCATTAGATATCGAGAACACTTCGTGCCTCTGAAAGACGTTAAGCCGTTGGTCCTCGCTGTCATTCGTAAACCTTTGTCAGTCGTTACAGGCAGTCAGAAGTTTAAATGTCTGACAACCAGTCTTACCAAGGGTTGTCGTGTTACCCAGTAACTGGGTTGTGGGGGTCAGATAGGCAGTCGCTTTATGTAAAATACTGGTATTCAGCTGCATCTGGTCACACTGGTTGCCGACTTCGAAATATTTGGGAAAAGGCTCAGCAGATTGATTTGGATAGACAAAAAAATTGTGGCACTCACTATGCCATGTTTCATTGGAGGAAGGCTTCTTGGAAAGCTAGGACTAGCTGCCATAAACAGTTTGTATGAAAATTAGACGGTACTTATTATTTTTGCGTGTTCCAATATTAATCTGGGGTTTAAATAGGTGTTAGATATATTAGCTATAGTAAACAACACATCTTACTGTCATTTCGTCAATAATTTAAAAAAATTTTTAACGAAATGACAATAAAAAATGTCATTATACTGCAGCTAATTCAAAATCCCACTAGCCAAAAGCCAGTTTTTTTGTACAAAATACTACAGAATACCAAATCGTCATTTTATTCTTTGTTTAAATGTTAATAAGATTTTTTTTTCGTATTTTCAGGTAGTAAGTCATAATCTCTAAACCAGTCCAGTACCAGTCTTACCAAGAGGTATCGTGTTACCCAGTAACTGGGTTGTGGAGGTCAGATAGGCAGTCGCTCCATGTAAAATACTGGTATTCAGCTGCATCCGGTTAGACTGGAAGCCGACCCCAACGTAGTTGGGAAAAGGCAGGCAGATGATGATGAAGTCATAATCTCTATTTTTTTTTTAATTTTATAGTAAGGTCGCTTATCGTGTCTGTCTATGTGACCACTTTGTTCGTTTAACTTATACACTCGATTTTAATGCAGTTTCACTATTTAGAAACATTTAAATATAATAAAGAACTTACTGCCTCGTTGGTCTAGTGGTCGCAGTGCTACTGCCGAGCTAGCGGTCCTGGGTTCGATTTCCAGGTCAGGCAAAGTGTTATTGGGCTTTTCCTTCTGGAATTTCTCAGTAGCAGCCCGGAGTCTGGATCTATGCCCGGTCGATGGCAATAGGCTCACCGCCTATTACATGGGACTAATTCATAACTGGCGAAATATGGGTGTACTAAGGTACCTGCATCTCTGCCTACTAAAATTCAAGTAGTAATAATAACGATAAATGATTTTATTTCTGTAAGTAGGTTTGTACAAACAATTTTACACGTCACTCATATTATTTTGAACTGTTCCGCGCTCCATATTGAAGAGACTCGCTAGCTTTCTCAGGACTGGAGCCCCGCCCTCGCACTGGTTGACATCCGGGATGTCTCCCGAATAGTGGCGCGTTAATTCGGCTCGATGGTCATATTCACTATGCCCCGCTTTCGCCATCCGCGTTGAGTACAAGTGCCCGTAAAAATCCTCGAGTTCTTCGAGTATCTCGGACTTCTAAATCACGATCCTACCATCATCCGCAGTTCTCAGTTTCGTCAGATGGGACCTCCCTAATTGCTGAGCGAACACTTTCGACCCTCGGTTCTGCTCAATTGCGACCACGATGTCACGAGTGCTAGAGCACCGAAGGTTGTGTCGCGTCAGTTTTCTAATTTTTAGGTTTAAGGCCCTGTTATCTGACGAAGACGATGGAGTAGAAGGCTACTCTCATCTTTCCCTCATAAGTCCGAGAGTCTCAGAGGAAAGTTTGGACACCTTACTTTTTCGTTGCAACGGGAAAAGTCTGCGGGACACGATGCGTAGTGCTTTGACCACCTCGTCAGTCTTCTCATCGACAGTGACTGTGGTTTCCAGTAGGGCGAATCGATTTTGAAGTTCCAGTTGGAACTTTTCGGATCTTAGAGCAGCTTAAAGCCGCGTAGGTTGGAGGGTAGGCCTCATCATGCGGGTTCTCTTAGCTCGAAAATTGATATTTAGAGGGCCGCGGACAAGTCTGTGATCGCTTCCGGCATTAACCCTGCTGATCACGGAGACGTCTCTAAATATGTGCCTCTTATCCATCATAATGATGTCTATCTCGTTCCTTGTTACGTTGTCGGGGCTCTGCCAGTTCCACATCCTTTGGAGTTTCTTCTCGATGAATGAATTCATCAAACAAGCATCTGCAACTATAAAAAGTTGACCAGCATTTGCCCCCTGTGATTCCTGCGCCCCAAACCGAACAGTCCACCTTTTTGTTTTGCCGCATTCTTTCACTCTCACTTTCGCATTGCAGTCACCCATAACAACGTTGTAATGGGCCTTTGTCGTACTGTGCCTTGGCAATGTTCCCGTATATGACCTCGGCTGTCTCGTCAGAGCATGTCGAAGTCGACGCATATACCTGTATAACTTTCTGGTACCTAGTACCTGTCAGTGAGTTTCAATACAAGGTACGCTACCCGTGTCGACACACTACTGATATCCACAACGTTGCTAGCGAGTTCCTTGTTGACAAGGCCCCTTGGGAGAGCCGATGACCTTCGCGGAAGTAGAATAGGTGACCTGACTCCAGGGTTATGGTGTCTTCCCCTGTCTTCTGACTTCAGATAACTGCAATATTGGCCAGTTAATGCGACCTAACTCTACCTCGAGTTCTCCAAGGTGTTGGTCCAGCCTCATCGAACGTCCGTTGTACATACCCAGATCTGGTCGTCGTTGGTAGCCTGACGTAGCCCAGGGATTCTTCGCACTCTCTGACCCGCCGTTACCGTGACTGCTACCTTGACCAGGAATAGTGGGATCACCGGGAACTGGGTGCCCTTGTCATGGCACTTTTTCCATTAAGGAGGTTTTAATACCCATAGTCACCACGCTGGGCAAGTGGGTTGGTGACCGGTGACCGCAGTGCCAATCCTTTTATGAAATGTAAAGGCTTTTTATATTCGACTACAAAAGTTTTCTTGTAAAATAGGAAATGCCAAATGTCTACACTAAAATACCGGTATGTGCAATTTTCACAGATATGTTGAAAGCCTTTGATCATGTAAATCATGAGACCCTCTTATACAAATTCCAAGCATACGGCATTCGAGGAAATACCCTCAATATAATAAAATCCTATCTTCATGGTCGTAAACAATATAGGTACGGAGATTTCTTAAGTTGGCCCCATATCTAAAAATTAATTAATTGCCGACGACAGCATATTAATAATAGAATTTCCCAACAAAGAATCAAAGGCTTCGCTCGCCTCGCCTTGGGTTTTCGTTTATAAAAAGTTATTAAATTATTGCTTTATTTATTTGGATAAGTCTAATTGGTTGGTGAATGTGTGTCACATTAACGCTCAAAGTGTTCCAAGCCACTACAGTGAGCTGTACGACGCGTTTAATAACAGCAACGTTCACGCCATCCTGATCTCCGAAACTTGGCTCAAACCGCATCTCCTGTCCACCACTTACTGGTTTCGTTCTTACACGGAATGATCGGATTGGTAAAGGCGGGGGTGGTGTGGCCATATACCTTCGCAGTGACTTTTCTTATAAAATACTTGCTAGTTCCTCTTCACATTATTCTGCTTCTGCCGAGTTTATTTTCTTTGAAGTGCGAGTCAAAGGAGCCAAAACCATTCTATGTTATGTCTATTGTCCTCCTGTTAATTACTTCACTGAGTTCGAATAATTATATTAAATTAAATATATTAAAATAATTATATTATAAATAAACAGTAATTGAATCTTTGGGTTCGGAGTATGATCATCACATCATCATGGGTGATTTCAACATAAACCTCCTTGCCCACAACTTCTCTCGATCCCGTAAGCACGTCCATCTTATCGAGACAGCCAGTCTGCACGTGTTGCCGCTCCAGCCTACTCATCATAACACTGTCTGTGATGATACCTGGCTCGATCTGATCCTTACCTCGAATCCTTCCCTCATTTCCTACCATGGTTAACATGATGCTCCTGGCTTTTCTCATCATGACATGATATATCCTCTCATCAAATATCCTGAAACCTCCCAAACCTAAACCCAAGGTTCTGTACAGGTATTGTTGTGCGCGGATGAATGTCGAGATGCTCAAGGAGGATACATCTGTGGTCGAGCCTATGATGGAATCCGCTTCAGTTGAAGACAAAGTTGCCATCCTCAATAATGTTGTATTAAAACTTTATAACATCCATGCTCCTGTCAAAAATGTAAAGTTGAAATGCCCACCTGCACCATGGATGACAAGAGGGATACAGATGGCAATACGACGTAGGGACCTTGCGTTTCGTAAATTTAAAAGGGATCGTACTGATGAGAACTGGACATTATTCAAGGCTGCAAAAAATAGATGCAATCAGATGATACGCAACGCCGCCATATTCTTGATACAATCAATTCTACCTCTTCTGCCTATATTTAGAAATTTCTTGGAACTCGATCGGCAAACCGCGACACTTAGACCTTCCTAGTTCAATTGATTTGGAAGATCTCAACCATCATTTCTCCACTGTTTCTACCATGGATCGTTTAGCGATCATTCTGTCCATCAAATCGAAAGCGGTGGGATGTGACAATATCTCCCGTGGTATGATCGTAACTATGTTGGATCATCTCCTACCCGCGATTACCCATATTATAAATTTTTCCCTGTACACCCTTCCCAGTGGCGCCATGTCTATGTTCGTCCACGACCTAAGGTATCTAATCCCTCTCTTCCTACTGACTTTCATCCAATTTATATACTTCCCTTCCTATCCAAAGTGCTCGAGGACCGTGTCCACAAACAATTCTCCAATTTTGTTCATCTTAATTTACTAATTAGCCCTCTTCAATCTAGCTTCAGGCCTGGGCATAACACTGTTTCCGCCCTCCTTAAAGTGACTGGCGATACAAGGGCAGGTTTCTCGAATGCCTTTAATACCGTCAGTCACGACATCCTATTAGCTATTCTTTCCTATATTATGGTCTCTCCCGAAGCACTGGAATGGTTCCATCTTACTTTCAGGAACGTCAGCAGTCCATTCATATTGGGGATTCTTCGTCATGCTGGTGTAATTTGGAAGCTGGCGTTCCTCAAGGCGGTATTCTTTCTCCTCTTCTGTTTTCTATTTTTATTAATCTTATAACTTCCGAGTTTCAGTGTGCGTATCATCTGTATGCAGATTATTTGCAGTTATACTGTCAAGGGAGGGTTGATGAAATACTTGACACTCAGTGGCGTGCAGTGGTTCTTCACGGAGGGTAGGCCAAGCATATTGACACCGAAAAAAAAAAAACTAATTAGCGCAACATTACAGCGTCGATCTACATATGATGATCCTCAAAGTAGTCATTATTGCGGGATAAACTCCGCCCATGGGCTCCCCCGCTGACGCAGAGTCTCCGGCCCCAGCTTGTGGAGGACGTGGTGAGCGCTCTGTTCCCTTCGCGAGGGGAATATGGCTCCGCCTACTGCGGTGCCCGATGCGGACCACACCACCTACGACGACGACGACGATGCTCCGGAGGCGACCGAGGTAGAAATGAGAGCGGTGGTACGCAGGCTTAATGCCAAAAATACCGCCCCAGGACCCGACGGCTTACCTGGTAAGGCCTGGGTCCTGGCCTTGGAGGCTCTCGGGCCTCGACTTAGGGGGCTCCTAAGCGCATGCATGGAGAGGGGCCAGTTCCCGCTTCGCTGGAAGACGGGGAAACTGGTCCTCTTAAAGAAGGCAGGGCGCCCTGCGGACTCTCCGTCCGCTTATCGGCCCATCGTGCTGCTCGACGAGGTGGGCAAGCTCTTTGAAAGAGTCATTGCAGACCGCCTCGTCGTATGGTGCCGGTGGGGCCGGATTTGGTGGAGAGCCAGTTTGGTTTCCGCAGAGGGCGCTCTACGGTGGACGCCATCATGCGCGTGCGAGCCCTGACGACGGGGAATGCTGTTACCCAGGGTGGGGTCGTCTTGGCGGTGTCTCTAGACATCGCCAATGCCTTTAATACCCTTCCCTGGAGTTGCATCAGGGAGGCACTCCGGTACCACCGGATGCCGCCCTACTTCTGTCGTGTGGTCGAGGCCTATCTGACGAACAGGGCCGTTATCTACCCCTCTCTTCAGGGAGTGTGGAACCGGCAGGAGATGTCGTGCGGTGTCCCACAGGGATCGGTCCTGGGGCCGCATCTGTGGGACATCGGATACGACTGGGTGCTGCGCGACGACACGTTGGTCCTGGCGCAAGGGAGGTCGCACCACGCGGCGGCCGAATTAGCGGCACGCGGGGTTGCGACAATCGTCGAAAGGATCCGGCAATTGGGACTCGAGGTGGCCCTGCACAAATCCGAGGCCATGTGTTTTCATGATCCTCGGAATGCGCCACCGTTGGGGTCCCAAATAACGGTGGGAGGGGTTTCCATCGGCGTCGAGTCAACGATGAAGTACCTAGGACTCGTCCTCGACAGCCGGTGGAACTTCGTGGAACATTTCCGACGTTTGGCTCCCAAACTGGAGTGGGCAGGCGCTGCATTGAAGCGGCTCCTGCCCAATCTAGGGGGTCCAAACGCCTCCTGCCGGAGGCTCTATGCGGGGGTCGTGCGGTCCATGGCCCTCTACGGGGCTCCTGTATGGGCGCGCTCTCTGGGGCTGCGGCCAGCCCGCCGGTTGAGTGCGGCCCAAAGGGTCATGGCCATCCGGATGGTCCGGGGATACCGCACGGTCTCCTGTGAGGCAGCGAGCCTCCTTGCCGGATTGCCGCCATGGGATCTGGAGGCAAAAGTCCTCGCGCACGTATGCGAGTGGCGCGAGGAGGCGAAACGCCGGGGCGTAAGTCCGTTGGCGCGAGAAATCGCGGCACAGCGGACGGAGCTCCGGCGGGATCTCATGGCGTCATGGAAAGTACGGTTACCCAGTGCTGGGCACGCCACGATTGCGGCGATAAGTCCCCTCTTTGAGGAGTGGCTAGAGAGGTGCCACGGCGTCCTCACCTTCCGCCTGACGCAGGTCCTCACCGGACACGGCATTTGCGGGAGGTTCCTGTGTCGGATAAGGCGGGAGGAAACGTCCGGGTGTCACCACTGCGTGGATCGCCCGGAGGACACGGTGGAGCATACGGTGGAGGTCTGCCCGGCCTGGGCAGAGCACCGCCGTGTCCTCGTGGAGGCGATCGGCGGCAGAGATCTCTCGCGTCCGGCCCTGGTTCAGGCCATGGTACGGAGCGAGAGGGCATGGGCAGCCGTCACCTCCTTCTGCGAAGCAGTAATGCTCGCGAAGGAGGAGGCGGGATGGTTGAGGGAAAGGCATGTTTCGCGCCCTCTCGCCCCTAGCCACCGCAGGAGACGCCCTGGGCGTCGGGAATCCCGGGTGGATTTCCGGCCACCGTAGGCGCGGGCTTGCGGAGCAATGGGTAGCTCACCGTCCGGCAAGGACCAGGCTCGGGTCGACGGCGCGTCGTATTCCACGCGCGCCTCAAAGAGATGTCAGCACAAATGTAGGGGTCCACTAGGGCCGATGCCTACCGGGGTCGCGGGAAGGTACTTATGGGTCACCGAGTCCCCTGGCAACACAGGCAATAGAAAGGAATACGGGTGGGTTTTAGTCAGTAAGATTCTGACACACCCTCCCGCTCCGCCCAGAGCGGGAGAAGTTATATGATGAATTCCCACACTCAAAAAAAAAAAAAAGACGTCATTATTGATTTATAATATTTGAAAAAAAAATATTGAAAATAATCCTGTAAAAACAAAAGTTATAAATACAAACTCACCACATTATTCAAGGTTCATTCTTTTTTGCCGAGGAATGAAAATTATGAAAATAAATATATCCCTCACTTCACTTACTGGAAGTATTAAGCCTGCAGGTGGGTTCTTCAATGCTGAGATGCCGAACGAGCGAGTCGGGGTAAGATTTATTGCGAGAAATGTGGATAAACTTATTAAGAAATCGACGAGAGGCAAATCCCCGGGGCACGACGGCCTCAGCATTGAACACCTGCAACATGCTGGCCCGCATATCTCTAGAGTCTTAGCAATGTTCTTCTCACTGTGCGTGAGCCACTCTTACCTGCCGTCAGATCTTATGAAGGCTGTGGTGGTGCCTGTTGTGAAAAATAAGACGGGAGACCTTTCCGATCAAACAAACTACAGGCCTATTTCCCTAGCCACCATCATAGCTAAAGTGTTTGACGGTTTGCTTAACACACAGTTGGATAAATATGTAAACCTGCATGATAACCAGTTTGGTTTTAGACCTCAACTGTCTACAGAGAGTGCTATACTGTGTCTTAAGCATACCGTCAGATACTATACGGATCGTAAGACCCCTGTATACGCTTGTTTCCTCGACTTGTCTAGGGCCTTCGACCTGGTTGCGTATGATATTCTTTGGGATAAACTGAACAGTATTGGCTTGCCGCCTGAAGTTGTGACTATTTTCAAGTTTTGGTATACGCATCAGGTCAACAGTGTCAGATGGGCGGGGGCAATGTCGGAACCGTATCAGCTTGAGTGTGGAGTGAGGCAGGGTGGATTGACCTCGCCAACCCTCTTCAACCTCTACGTGGACGCACTGATCGTCGCGCTCAGCAGTCGGCATGTCGGCTGCCACGTTGATGGTGTTTGCGTCAACAATCTTAGTTATGCTGACGACATGGTGCTGCTGAGCGCGTCGATATGTGGCCTGAGGAAGCTGATACAGGTCTGTGAGGAGTACGCGGGTAGACATGGGCTTAAATATAATGTTGGCAAGAGTCAATGCATGGTCTTTGGAGCCAGCGGTGCAAAATGCCTGGAAAGTGTACCACCGGTCTTTCTTAATGGTGTTCCCTTAGACAGAGTGGACCAATTTAAATACTTAGGGCATTTAGTCACGGCTGACCTCAGGGATCATGCTGACATTGAACGGGAGCGGAGGGCCTTGTCGAAAAGAGCGAATATGCTGGCTCGCAGGTTTGCACGTTGCTCCGATCAAGTTAAGATCACCCTTTTCAAGGCATATTGCACATCACTGTACACGTGCAGCCTGTGGGCTCGCTACACACAAGCGTGCTACGGCGCCCTCCGCGTCCAGTATAACAACGCGTTCAGAGCAGTGTTGGGGCTGCCCCGCTTCTGCAGCGCCTCGGGCATGTTTGCGGAAGCGCGCACCGACTGTTTTCACGCCACCATGCGCAAGCGGTGCGCGTCCTTAGTGCGCAGGGTGCGGGCCAGCTCCAATGCTGTCCTGGTTATGATCGCTGAGCGTTTTGACTGCCCCTACATACGACAATGCTGTAACAGACATGTATAGCCACTTAAGCTGATTATTTTTATATGAAATTTTTATTACTAGATATTTTCTAAATTTAATTTTTGACCCAAATTTGACATTTTATTTTTATTCTGTGACCTTTATAATTTGTACTTATTAATTCATAGATGTATTGAATTGTATTGACATTTTATTATATTCTGTGACCTTTATTATTTGTACCTATTAATTTGTATATTTAATTGTATTGACATTTTATTCTATTCTGTTGCAGTTTTGTTTTATTTTGTGTAATATGGGTTTTGCCTGAATTAAACGAATTTTATTTATTTATTTTATTATTAAACAACATGCACGGAAAAGATTTTTTGGTATGCTGAAAGAGATTTCTTTAGAAATAAGCATCACCTTGGTACGTATTTTTCTGTTCTGTTCTTCTTTTCTGTTTTTATAAGTGTGTAGATAAATGGTTCAATAAATAAATAAATAACATAAAACAATATAATTTATTTGTGTGTATACACCCATACATCCAGTTGTATGTTGCATAATTTTGAGAATTGAAATGACGAGTACGAGACGAATTATCATATTTTTGGATTAATTTTCGTAATTCGGGCACACATCTATGTGTGCCCGAATTACGAAAATAATAAGACACAACTTAAATCTTATCATTAAACGACAATTGCGAAAACTTATTGCTTTTAACTTCTAACAAACACACATTATCGGCACAAACTTCACAACAGAACACCATTCTTAAGCAAATAAACAAATAATAACCAAACAAATAATATTTACACTACATTTTTTTCAAAACGAATTTCTTATAACTTAATAAGATATAAAAAGCAAAACATTCAAGATCGGATATAAATTTCGTGTCACATGAAACAAGATGGCTTGTCGATAAAAAAACAGTACCAATTGAAATTGTATCACTGTCATACCGTGTTCTTCCAGAAAAGGGACTACCATATTTTGCCGGATAATACAGTCGAAGGTTGCCGAAACTTATTCTCCTAACTCCCCAAAAACCAAGCGAAATTTCCCAAATATGAGAAGAAAAATAAAATATTATGAAGTTTTTCATTATTTTTAGAGGGCTTTTGCTATTCCTTACAATTTATATTTTTTTTGGAAGGTATAAATTCGACAATACCACTCTGTTTTTTTATTGCCTCTAGTAGTCATTAAGGAAACTTCCCCGCAGTTCGGGAAATTGTCCAAAAATTGGGAACCCTGGTCTTCAATACTTTTCATTCATTAAATCTAGAATTCACACACAGCCAATGAGTGCACGCGGTGGTAAGCTCCAGCTGCAGGTGTAGGTTTAAATCATGGGCGTACCCATGATTTAAACCATGTCACTATAATGTTGCGTGCCGTTCATAAAAAGGAAAATATACACCAGTGTGCGTAAATTTATGAATGGGATTTAGGCCAGCCGAGTGCCTGCCTAATAAATAGCTCCGTCGAACTGTGAGTTACGTCACATGGCGGTTGCGACAAGTTGCAATAAGTGTTATAACAGGAGTTTAACTTCTTTTTTAATATTTTGTATTATTGTATTACATAGTTAAAATAAATGGATTTGGCGTTGTTGGTAGAGTAAGCTAGGCCTAATTGCCTCTATGGACGGCACGCCCCTGCTAATACTATCGACAAGTTAAATAGGGACTTGACAGCTATTAAAACCTGGTCTGATAAACTTGGTGTTGCAGTAAACCCTAATAAGTGTCAGGTGATCATCATTGGGAGTCATCGTAGCATTAGTAGGGTGGATGGTTCAACCTTGCCACCAGTTCTCTTCAATGGTACGATCGTTCCATTTAGCACTGACGTAAAAGACCTAGGCTTGCACATCGATTGTACCCTGAACTGGCGTACTCAAGTCGCTAGGGTGGGCCACAGGGTTACTGGAACGCTGCGGGCTCTATACCGACTGAACCATTTATTACCCTCAAGTACCAAGACAATGCTTGTGCAGTCCTTAATTATCCCTATCATCGATTATTGTGATGTGTGCTAATACGACCTGAATGCAGATCTCCTCGACAAACTTCACCGTCTTCTCAATAACTGCGATTCGTTTTCCATCTGCGTAAATATGATCTTGTTTCTGCGCTACAGTTGCTTCTAGAGTGGTTGCCCATACGCCAGCGCAGAGAGCAAAGGGCGCAGACCACCTTGTTTTCATTTCTTGACTCTCCGTCTTCCCCTAGTTATCTCGCCCCCTGCTTTTAGTACATTTGTGTGAACCCTCAGTAGAAATCTACGTTCATCACACAATCGTCTCCTTCAATGTCCCATTCACCGCACTGACTTGATTCAATCTTCCTTCTTCGTTCAGTCGGGAGCGGACTCCACAGAGAGATATGTGGAGTCCGCTCCCCAAGGAAATCAGGATGGAAAGCAACCGATTATCCTTAAAAGTCAAAGTTTGCGAGCATGTTCGTAAGAAGCTGGCGGGATCATCACAACGGTAATGTTTTCCAATTGTTTGTCTTATCTGTTTCAGTATATTCGTGTATTTATTTGGTCTTATATTTATGTATAATTTGGTATAGTGTGGCCATTAGTGCTGTGCACTCCCTGAGGTATGCGCGGCGAGGTGGGAGGCGAAGAAAAAAGTGCATGAGTTCACATGCGATCGATACATGTCGGACAGATCTTACAATATCAGTTTGCATTTCTAAGGCAAGACTTGTGACGGGACGAGGCTATCTATCTGTAATATATTATACTTACTTAGTTTAATAAAATGTAACCCAAATATTCTCATATTTTATTAAAAATATGCTAGTGATAAATAAGAACTAAACTTATAACTCAAAGCAGGACTTGTTTTATTGAACATTTTTTATATTTACAAACAATTATATATTGTAACAAAAGTTATTCTAACATAGATTCTGTTTCAACTTCATCTAAAAATGACAGTCTTCATATCACGAGATAACGCATGACCCATCTTTGAATATTTATGTCATGTGCGTCTGACATAGACAGTCCGATACAGATGACACTACCTGCCGCCACGAGCGTTGACGGCGCACTGACAGAGCGCAGCAGCCGATTCTCCCCCCCGTCTCGCCGCGCGCATACCTCAGGGAGTGCACAGCACTAATGGCCACACCATATGTATATTATATTTAAAGTTCTTAATATGAATTATTTAGGTATATACTTATATTTAAATAAATATTTATTCTACAATTTTCGTTATTGCACCTACCACTGTTCGTCTCTGCATCACCCAAAGGTTGACTGGTAGAAAATGCCTACGGCATTAAGTCCAGCTCTGTACATTTGTGTGCTTAAAATATTAAATAAATTTAAAAAAAATATTTTCAGACTGGGGCGCTGGTGCAGAAGACTTACTTCTGCACCAGCGCCCCTAATAAAATAATTATTATATGTTGCAGAATTAATGTTTGATAATGCATAATCAGCCTATAATGTACCCACTGCTGGGACACAGGCCTCCTCTCGTCGAGAGGGAGTGGGCTATCACGAGGGCCTATTGCGGGGTGGTATATGTCACACGTTTTCGATTTTTTTGTTCTAGGACATGTTGGTTTCCTCACGATGTTTTCCTTTACTATTTTGAGCAGTGGTGATGAAATTAATTACACAAAGTAAAGCGCCTGCCTTGGTTTGAACTTACGATCTACAACTCTAAGTAGAGGCCGTTATATTTTTATCGTTTGGAATATTTCCTGAGTCTTAAAACCGCCATTAACCGCCAAGAAGAACTGTAAAGAAGACATGACAACCTATAGACCCATCGCAAGCAAGGTTTCTGGCTAGCTAGGGATGATCAGGGTAGCTTCATCAGCAGAACCTTAGTAGTTGTTCGGCGTTAAGATATGCTCGAAACTCATACTTTTCTAGGTATATTTGTATGTTATATTTCATGCATAATAATAAGGTCTGTGACAAGCTAGAGCTGGCTATCCTTGTCAAAATAATGGGCTTTTTCTATCTTGAATTACTCAGTGGCAGCCCAGTGTCTGGATTTGTGCCTGGTTGGTGGCAATTGGCTCGCCCCTATTACATGTGACTTAAACATAACTGGTGAAATGTGGGTGTACTATACAAGGTGTCGTTTTGCATCCTCGTCAAATTCAAGGAGGTAACTATGCTAATGATTCTCGACAAGAATCATTAGCATAGTAAAAATAGGTAGGTAATAGTAGGTAATAAATTATTATTTTTTACCCTTAAAGTAAGTAAGGTAAGTACCCTTTTACACACACATTACCGCATACGCAACGGGGTAATTCTATTCTGTGAAAGTGGTGTATTCTAAAATACTTTCAAACTTAAGTAACTAAAAAAACAAGTAAGTATTAATTATTAAGTAGGTATCGTAATTTTATTTGATTATGTATGTCTTTCATAGTAGCCTCCTGAAATTTGACGAGGATGCAAAACAACACCTTGCCACCTTGCGACACCTCTGCCTATCCCTTCTCGGAATACAGGTGTGATGTTACTATAAAAGTTGATTAGTATTAGTATCAGTATTAGTATTAGTATTAGTATTAGTATCAGTATTAGTATCAGTATTAGTATTAGTATAGACATGTGACATATACCATCCCGCAATAGGGCCTCGTGATATATTACAGCCGGAGTGGGCTCCTTTCGACGAGAGGAGGCCTGTTTACTTTGTGGAGTTCAATATATTGTGTGGAATTTAATATTTACTTGTAAAGTATTATATTGTTTTCAATTATTGTGAATGTGAAGCCAATGTGGGTCATTGTTGTTTTTTTTTTTTCTCATTTAGTATTAATCATGGTCTGGCAGTTTGAATAATTTATGCGGCCCACCCAAATGTTCTTTCTTTGGTATTGTTCGTCGAATCGTTGAGCTCCTTAAGTTCTGAGTTGAGCTGCACGATTACTGACAAATGCGTGCACTGACTGGACAGGTCCACTCAATCTGTGTGGTTCTTTCCTCAAAAGGACCATTTCAGACACAAATCTACATGGCCCTCACATGATCTGACCAAGATTATGTCTTGACTTTAAAGGCCACTGTGACCTCTGAGTTTGTTTCGGCCTTTCTTCTCAGAGTAGTCAGGTAGGAAACCTGTCTAGCTTTATTTAAAAAATATGATTGACGTGTAAAAGTGTTTGTACAAACTTACTTACAGAAAATAAATCATTTATCATTTATCATTAACTTTTGCGTGTTAAAATACATTAATCCGATTTCTCTCATTATTTTCAGCCAGTAGTAAGTTTGACGAACCTGCTATAATGTTGATGGATAATCATAAACGCTCCTGATTATCGAAATTCTCGTTAACGTAAATTTTTCAAACAATACTTGTTGCTTACATTGCCAGCTTGTGTCAGTTTTGAGATTTGGCATATATTGGGAAAATTGTAGTAAAAGGGAAAGCATTTTTCAATCTCAAAAACGTTACCTTATAGCCATGTTTGGTTTAAATGTGTAGTGGTTAGAACGATTAGTTTCTTAATTATATCTCTTAAAAGCTAATTGTAAACACTACACACAACACATTACATAACCTAACATAATTCCTCGTTCGACATGTCAGCTGTCATATTTACGTTTTGTTCGTCATAGACAACAAACGAGGAATTATTGTCTATACCATGGTTAGCACATTATATATTATTCACAACAATTACTTATTTACTATATTTATAACACACAAAATATCTATGGACATATTTCTATATATATTACAATTATTATTACACACAGTTATTTACACTCCACAACTTTATATATGTAAAACGAATGCACGTCCAGATTGGGGAACGAAACACACATTCGGGCACGGTCGGAAATCTTCGGAACCGATCGTGGCCGGACCGTGATGTGCATTATTTTGAACCCACTGGGAGAGGTCAACGACCCCGAGTGTTCGACCTTGCCTCAAGGCGAATGCGCGCTCGGTATAGCGACACGCATAGCTTCCAGAACTTTTGAGAACGCTAGTCTCGCCCAGTCAGCTCCAACTATTTTATATTTTCTGTTTTACTTGTGCAAATTGTCCATAGTCCTTATTGTTGTTTTTGTACCTGTAATTGTTTTAAAGAAGTGCCGTGGTAGGCAGTAATACAAGTCGTTTTACTAAATAATAGTTTATTATTTAATCTACCCCGTAACACTTCAAATGTAACAGATAGTTACATCCGTGTTTTGAAATCCCATAAACTTTTAACGTTTCCATGTCTGTATACTAGAATTGGCCATATTTGTCCAGCATGTGTAACCACTACTAGAAAAAAAAATACAAGCATGATATTGTATCAAAAAAATCAAAATTAAAAGAAAATGGCGAAAATCTGAAAGTTATTAAATATGGAGGCCTTGGCAGAGAGTACAACTTTGTGCCCTTTGGCGTCGAGACCCTCGGTCCGTGGGGTCCCAGTGCGCATAAGTTATTTGCGGAAATCGCGAAACGTCTAGTTGATGTAACTGGTGACCGAAAAGCTGGCGGCTTTCTCGCGCAACGCATCAGCATTGCAATTCAGCGAGGAAATGCCGCCAGCATCCTCGGTACAATGCCCCGAGGGCCTTTTTTAAGCCTAACTTAGTTTTAATTTAATTTAGTTAATGTTAATAATCATCTTGTAATTTGGTTATGTAAATAAATGATATTATAGTAAAATTAAAAGTCATTTATTCAAACTAGGCTGAAAATCAGCACTTTTCGAACGTCAAAGTTACATATGACAGTCCCCCAAAAATGCCCGCCCTTCACCACTTCCTAGTGCTTTAGCTGGGAAGAAGAAGTGGCGGAACAAACTCCCCAGCAGCACATCTGTCTGTTTAGTTATATAAACTTGATTCTATTCAAATCGTATGCAAGGTTTAGTAGGCATTAAAATTACGAAACACAAAACATTAGATTAAATTACATATTTGCCATTATTATGTTAGCTAGCACACGCCAGTATACAAACAAAACTATGAACAAACTGTACTCAAGCAGATAAAAATTACAACATAAAAAAACGTAAATAGAACTTAATACCTAAATAAAAGCCTCCAGGCATAAAGAGCGTGTCCGCTTACATAAGGCTATTGCTGTAGTACCAAAATTTGTTCTACACTGGTTCATATAAGACTGCACTATGTATAATAAAATCAATATTAAAAAACACTACCTAAAATATTTATTTAGACCTCGTAAGTTAGTTTATTTTTATATTTTTGTTTAGCTATAATACTTATAATATTTTAGCATTCCTTAAAGGCAGAATGTACAAAGACTCTCACATTATATTTAACATCTAAAACCACAAATAATACTGCTCTACAGAAGTATAGCAAAATTCAATATAAATAAAACCCGTAAATTAAAAAAACAAAAATTTCAAACAAAATAAATATCAAAATAAATTCAGTAAAATTTAAAAAAAGCAGTAGCTCTTGTGACCACTAAGGTCACAACTGCTACTGCTGAGCTTGAGGTCCTGGGTTTGAATCCCGGGTCGGGCAGTGCTATTCAGATTTCCATCTGGAATTTCTCAGTAGCGGCCCGGAGTCCAGATTTTTGCCCTGTTGAGATTAATAGACTCGCCCCCTACTACATGGGACTTGAATATAACAGGCGAAATGTTGGTATACTAACTATAGGAACTATAGAATGACGAAAGGCATATAATTTACCGTCAGTTGGCACAATTACGTTGACTATAATTATTTCGCAACCTCAGCTTTTCGTTGGTAGAATGTGTTTCCGAATTTTTGCTTTATTTTCAGACTGGGGGCGCTGATGAAGTAGTAAGTAATACAATATTTAATATATGTAGCAGAAATAATGTTTGAATCAGCCTATAATGTTCCCACTGCTGAGACACAGGTCTCCTCTCTTCGAGAGGGAGTAAGCTGTAATTTAACACGAAGGCCTAGTGCGGAGTGCTAGATGTCACGTTTTCCTTCACCGTTTTGAGCAGTGGTGATTAAATTATTTACACAAAGTAAAGCTCCGGTCTTGGTTCATGATTTCTGGCAAGCTAGGGAGGGTCAGGGTAGCTTCATCAGCAGAGCTTGTCTTGGTTTGAACCTATGACTTTCAATTCATAAGTCGAGGCCGTTACCACTGGGCCACCACTGATCTTACTAAAGTAATAAAATCTTTCAAATATAAAAGTACTTCTAAGAATTTGTTTACACGCAAAACACAGCCTAGCCACCACTGCTTGGTGGAGGATGATCTTACAATAAATAAATAAACAGTAGGTAGGCATGTTGTTTCGTTGAAGCAAGGTTTCTGGCAAGCTAGGGAAGGTCAGGGTAGCTTCATCAGCAGAATCTTAGCTTATGTTATATTTCTAGCTCATGGAATAGAATGTCCTAACAAAGAATCACAGGCCTCGCTCGCCTCGCCTCGGCTTTTCGTTGATAAAAAGTTTTTTCAAATTATTGCTTTATTTTCAGACTGAGAGCACCGGTGCAGAAGTAAGTAATAAAATAATTATCATATTAGCAGAAATAATGTTTGAGGATGCACAATCAGCCGAACTTCTGAGACACATGCCTCCTCTCGTCGAGAAGGAGTGGGCTGTAATCCATCACGCGGGCCTAGTGCGGTGTGGTAGATGTCACATGTCTTCGATTTTTTGGTTCTAGGAGATGCCGGTTTCCTCACGATGTTTTCCTTCACCGTTTTGAGCAGTGGTGATGAAATTATTTACACAAAGTAAAGCTCCTGTCTTGGTTCAAGGTTTTTGGCAAGCTAGGGACGGTCAGGGTAGCTTCATCAGCAGAACCTTAGCAGTTGTTCTGTGTTAAGAAATACCCGAAACTCCCCCGTGTGGTTTCCGGGTAGTAAAATGTTTTGAAATTACAATAGACAGACAACTGAATTGGAAGGCACAAGCAGAGGATATCTGCAAAACAAAACCACATCTGATAATGCATTACACAACTTGTCAAAAAAAGTTAATCGTCAAACAATACTTGTTGCTTACATGGCCTGGTTGTATCAGTTTTGAGATTTGGCATAATATTATAGGAAAATTGTAGTAAAAGGGAAAGCCTTTTTCAAGCTACAAAACGTTCTAAAGCTTCGGGTAGGTTCCTGTGTCGGATAAGGCGGGAGGAAACGCCCGGGTGTCACCACTGTGTGGATCGCCCGGAGGACACGGTGGAGCATACGGTGGAGGTCTGCCCGGCTTGGGCAGAGCACCGCCGTGTCCTCGTGGAGGCGATCGGCGGCAGAGATCTCTCGCGTCCGGCCCTGGTTCAGGCCATGGTACGGAGCGAGAGGGCATGGGCTGCCGTCACCTCCTTCTGCGAAAAAAGTAAAAAAGGGAAAGGCAAATTTCACGCCCTCTCGCCCCTAGCCGCCGCAGGAGACGCCCTGGGCGTCGGGAATCCCGGGCGGATTTTCGGCCACCGTAGGCGCGGGCTTGCGGACGGTGAGCAATGGGTAGCTCACCGTCCGGTAAGGACCAGGCCCGAGTCGATGGTGCGTTGTATTCCACGCGCGCCTCAAAGAGATGTCGTCAGCACAAATGTAGGGGTCCACTAGGGCCGATGCCTGCCGGGGTCGCGGGAAGCTACTAATGGGTCACCGAGGCCCCTGACAACACAGGCAACAGGAAGGAATACGGGTGGGTTTTAGTCAGTAAGAGTCTGACACACCCTCCCGCTCCGCCGGGAGAAGTTATTTGATGATTTCCCATCCAAAAAAAAAGCTCTAAAACGTTGCCTTAGAACCATGTTTCGTTTAAATGTTAGAAATAGTTGCATCACCTTGGTGTTACTGACCATCTCACGGAGGGTACCTGGGTTACCGAAGTACTTTGCCCTATATGTGGCGACCACCGGGCAGTTTAGTACCACGTGTATTGCTGTCTCGTCGTCCTTCATGCAGGCCCTGCACAGCGGACTGTCTGTGACTCCTATGACAAAGAGGTGTTTGTTTAATGACCCGTGGCCTGTTATAGCTGCTGTGACAGTGAGCAGTTGTAGTTTAGTTAGTCGGAGGACTCGTTTCATGAGGCGACCATCAATTGCAGGGAGTGCTTCCTTGGCCTGCCTGCACTCACCTTGGTCCGACCATTGTCATCCGTCATCCGTCCGTTTGAGATGTTTATCTCTGGCGTTTCCTTACCAGAGTGCGTAAGTACCCGAAGGAGAGTGGCACGCCTTCTGGCATGTTCATCGGCTGCATCGTTGCCTAGCGAACTGCTATATCCTTTAATCCATTGAATGGTAATGTTGTTGAGGCTACCCACCTGGTTGAGGCGCTGGTGGCACTCGTATATTAGCCCAGAGTCAACTGTGTGATTGCTTAGCGCGTGCAGGACAGCCATGCTGTCTAAGAGTATGCGGATCGAGTGGTCCTTAACTTCCCTGGCCTAGAGAAATACCTGAGCACTCGACCTGAAACACTGTGTTATGGACTCCCAATGCGTATGTTGAAATCCTCCGAGAAGATTCCAGCACCTGTGCCACTACCTGTTTTGGATCCATCTGTGGAGATGCGCAGCACTGCGGGGTGCAACCCCTCGCATCAGCGATCCTCGTGGAGTTGGATTTTGTATTTTTTATCAAAGATAAATTGTTTGGGTACCTGGTCATTTGTTGCTTTCGTGATGGGGAACTCTTTATTGAGTCCCTCAAGCAGCGCGGTGTGTAGTGTGTCTCTCTTGCCCCAGAGATTCAGTGCATTTAGGCGTACTGCCGCCATCGTCGCTTCCTGCTGTATGAACAGGTGGAGCGGCGGCAGTCCCAGCATGGCTTCGACTGCTGCAGTCGGAGTTGTCCTCATGCAGCCAGTGGTCGCCATGCAGGCAAGTCTTTGCATGCGTTGTAGTTTATTGGAGGCTGTGACTAGATTGGTGCGGGGCCACCAGACCATGGCCCCGTAGGTGATCATGGGGCGGATTACCACCGTGTACGGCCATAGTATACTTTTGGGGGATAGGCCCCACTTCTTACCTATCATTTTCTTGCAATGCCAAAAGGTAATGCAAGCCCTGTTTAGTTTGTTGTCTAAGTGACTACTCCAGTTTAACTTACTGTCTAGAATAACCCCGAGGTACTTGACTTCCTTGGCTAACTGAAGTTCTGTATCGAACAGCATTGGTAGGCGGAAAGGGCCTAATGCTCGTTTATGGGTAAATATAACTAGTTCAGTTTTGGTGGGGTTCACCGATAGGCCGAAATCCCTACACCATCTTTCTACGATACGTAGTGCCTGCTGAGTGAACAAGATTCCCCCAAACAAGGATTGCAAGGTCGTCTGCATAACCTATTGTGTAATAGTGTCTTGCGTTGAGTTTGGTGATAAGGTCGTTCAACACCAGATTCCATAGAAAGGGGGACAGCACCCCTCCCTGGGGGCAGCCTTTGGTTATCCTGGCCAGCTGTCGCTCATTCTCAAGGCGAACCACAGGTTTGCTTAACATGTTTGTAATCCAGTCCGTTAGTACCTGTTCTACTCCATGTCTGGAGAGGGCGCTGCTGATGCTGGAGAAGTTGGTTTTGTCGAAGGCTCCTTCGATGTCTACAAAAGTGCCCAGGCAGGTGCCTTTCTGATGAATCGCTTCCTCTATCTGGCTAACCACTAGATGAAGAGCGGATTCGGTCGACTTACCCGAGTTGTATGTATGCTGGTTACCGTGCAGCGGTATGGTTTTTAGAGCGCCGTCCCTCAACTCCCTATCACACAGCCTTCCCAGAGTCTTTAGTAGAAAGGAGGTCAGGCTGATTGGTCGATGGGATTTGGCGTTTGTGTAGTCCCCCTTACCTGGCTTAGGGATGAATATGACTTTCACTAGCCTCCATCCTTTGGGAACGTATCTAAAGGCCAGACACGCTCTCATTAATGGCACAAGTCTTATTGCGACAGAGGTTCCACCACATTGTAGTAAGGCGGGGAACAGTCCATCGGGACCAGCTGCCTTAAAAGGATGGAAGCTCCGGATAACCCATTGGAGTTTCTCCAACGTGATCCCTGCGTGCGTAATGCCAATCGTTGTCTGATGGCGTTTGAATTACATCTTGCCAGTCAATTACCTGCGTGAAGACACATCCAGGGAAGTGAGTCTCGATAAGGACGCGTCTCGTTAAATCTGGCGAGAAAATGAGTGTGTTATCAGGTTTACGGAGGTTAGTAGGCCCAGGAGATTTCTGTTGGACCAGTACCTTCCTCACCCTGTTAGCTCGCTGGCTAGATTCAATGCTACCACAGAATTTGCGCCATCCCGTGGTACTCCTGAATCTAATGCATTTTTTGTAACTGGATTTGGCCGCGTATTAGTTATCCCAGTCCTCATCCTCATGTGTTCATGGCTCTGTTCAGAGCTGCCCTTACCTTGCCGCGCTTGCGCTCTAGATCAGCGCCCCACCATGGTTGTTTGCCCGGTGTGCTGCGCGGGGTGGTCTCTGGGTAGGCAGTTTGGTAGCTATCTATCATTGTTTTGGTAAGATAGCTCACTTGTACCTCAATCTGTATCGTGTCCGCAAACGTCGCCGGATCGCTTATTGTCGCAAACTTGGATTCAAGGTTGTGTGTGTAGGTGGCACGATCCGTGTTTCGCGGATTGCGCCGTGGTGGTGTTGGAGAAACACAGACCTGGATGTCGAAGCGGATCCACCTGTGATCAGAGCAGGAGGCATCGTTGGAGACCTGCCACCCAGCAGTGATTTCCGCCGCGCCCTCTGTTGCCAGAGTGAAATCTATGATTGTTCGGCTTCGCCTGGTTACGAATGTTGGTTCGGAGCCAGTGTTTAGTAGGGATAGGTTAGTCGAGAACAAGTATTCAACAAAGGCCTTACCCCTCTCGTTTTACGTGCCCATACCCCACAGTTGATGGTGAGCGTTGGCCGACGCCAGGGGCCGACGCCCCTACTACGACTTCAAACCCACATACCTCGCAATGGCTCACGAGGCGGGCGAGGGCATGCGAAGGCCGCGCCTCCGCCTCGGGCATGTAGGCCGAGGCGAAAACGATCGCCATCTTCGTGGTGTCGTCAAGCTGTATTACCAGCTTTGCTGCAGAGACATCTCTGCAACAGAAGTCAGTTAAAAGATGTGTTTTAAGGTTACCTGTGACATAGATGCACGCTCTAGGTTAACGTGATCTGTGGTGACCAGGAGCTTACCGCCAAGATTGGAAAGTCCTTGTATGCGGCCGGCCCTAATCCACGGCTCTTGGATCAATGCAATGGCCCTGTGTTGCGCCTCCAGCCACTTGCGAAGCTGAGCCGTCGCAGTCTGACTGTGGTGGAGGTTTGCCTGCAGGACTTTACATGTTGACTGTATCTGGGGCAGCTGCTTCGGCGCTTCGCAGATGGTCCCAGTGGCAGGGTCCCATGCCTGAGGGACGTCAGTGAACCTGCCGTTCCGACCCTGGAACTTCACGTATACCGTCCCCAAACCAATTGAGAGACGGCGTCCGGCTTCCATCAGGATCGGGATTTGGTCCACAAGGACACCGACCACCACAAACCATGCTGCGGCCTGTTTGTCGGCATGCAGAAGTACCCACCTCTTTATGTCGACCCAGGGGTTCTGGTGACTGAGAGCGCGCCCAATATTGGTCGGCTCTCCGAAGACTCCCTGCTCGTCTGGGATTACGACGCCACATCGTGCTCGCTTCAGGATTTCCGACTGGCTCTTGACAACTAGCGGGATGCTAGATGGGAGAGACAAGTCGGAGACTGTTTTCCTTAGCCAGGCTAAGGTGTGGTCATTTCCGCACCACAGTTTAAGTACACCTCCATCGAACAGTGGCTTGGCGATGAAGGTCGGTCCCGGAGTGTCTTGCTTGGGGGACCAGGCCTCAAGAATGATCTGCTTCTGGATAGCAGCGAGTACCTGGTCCGATAACGTCCTTGCTGAGGATTCTCGTGCGGTCGCAGGTGATCGCGACGTCCAGGGTTGAGCTGGCAGCTTGGGCGTAGCTTCGCTGGTCGACCCGTTTGGATTGGTCAAGACGCGGCCACTTATGCTCCCACCGAGGTGTCAAAGACTCGTTGAGAGCTTGCTTGGCCGCGGCCTGATCCTTCCAATCCAGTCGCTGTTTATTTTTATTGCCAGCAGCCGGAACACTGGTTTGCGGTTGGCTGGGCGCTGGTTGGCTTGTGCCGGCCTCTGTCTGTGACCTCTTCCAGCGGATAAGCTCAGTTGGCCGCTCGTCGGTTTGACCGTATTAGCGGCAGTGGCCTGTTTGTTGCGGGAGCCCTTACCTGGCCTCCAGCGGGCTTGGCGTCGCTTCTTCCTCGTCACTCCGTTCCTCTGCTTGCCTTTAACTGCAGCAGTTGATGGACCTGAAGGGTCAGCGCAAGGGCAGCGGGCTTGTTGAGTGCGTTTACCCTTGTCCTTGCGTTTCTGCACTTGCCAGGCATGCGAAAACGCATCTTCTGTGCAGCTGGCCGTCTCCATTTGACCGGTGACGGCCGTCTGGTGAGAGGAGGCTAGAGGAGCCTCAGGAGGAGGAGGGTGTTTAGCTGGACCCATGGTGCCGGTGTTACCCAGCACCGGGATTGTCGCCTTGGTATGGGAAGGGTCGGTACTGGTCCCAATCAGCGCCGACGTCCTTTGTGTGTTATGGGCCTTTTTTGTTTTGGTCTTAGCTGTGGTTCTCGCCACAGCCGGACCTTCGCCCGCGCTGGTACCCGCAGCGTTAGGTGCAAGGCCACCAGGGGCGAGGGAAGTGCTAGCACCTCCCTTAGGAGTCTCATTGGCTTTCGCCTTCACTCCAGTGTTTATTTTTTTAACTGGCCTATTCTGATCCATGTTAAATTGGTTTTGGATTCATCTCTCTGGCTCCCACCCTCCATGGAGCCCGCACCTGGGAACGTCTCACTATGAAAAAGCTCGAACGTTAGGACTACCAGAGAGATATAGGGGCGCAAGGCTGGCTTACAGTGTGACATCGGATGCTCGATCGGGTTGGCGTAGGGGGTCGAAAGGCCAACCCCCAACGAACTGATCAACCCTCACTTACACCGTCAGCATGACCTTTACCTACCGCTTCGACCGTCCGAGGACGACTTCAGCGAACCTCAAGCACCTCGCCTATGACCCTCTGACGGGACACTATGACCATTTCCTATATATCCTTTTATATTTATCATTGTATATAAATATCCTTCTCTGAAAGATACTAAAAAATAAATACAAGCATGAGATCTCAGTATCAAAACTTTTTGTACACAGGTGCATTTAAGACTGCACTGTGTATAATAAAATACCTTTTAATATTATAGAGCACCATTTAGGTACTTACACAACAAAAAAACTTACAAAATTACTATAACATAAATGTTATTACTTCGTAGCTGATATTTTAGCTGATAATTTACTATAACTAAATAATTTATTTGGAGAAAACATTATATGCATACATATACAATATATTAAATATATATTATATATTCATTAATTATTATTACACATATATTAAATTTATATTTGTGTAGCTATAATGCATATAATATTTTTGCATGCCATAAAGGCAGAATTTAAAAGAATTTAAAAATTTCACATTATTTGTGAAATCTTATTTGTAATACCTACATTCTTAGCAAATAAATAAATTCTATTCTATTCTAATAAATACATTTTCGTTTTAAAAATCTTAATCCGATTTCTCTTAATATTTTCACGATGTAAGTAAAATGTACCGTCAGCTGGACAATTTCGTTGACTATAATTATAAAAATTGCCTATTTTTGGATTAATTTGGAATAAAACCTAAAGGCTCGTGCAGACAGTCGCGACTCGACAGCGCGACGCGACAACGTTAGAACAATTTCCGTGAAGGTTTCATAGCGATTGTTCCACCAGCGTCGCGTCGCGCGTGTCTGCAGGAGCTTTTATTCTATTGCGCAGCTTCGGCTTATCTTTGATAAAAAGTTTTTGCAAATTTTTGCTTTATTTTCAGACTGGGGGCACTGTTACAGAAGTAAGTAATACAATAATTATTATATGTTGCAGAAATAATGTTTGTGGATGCATAATCAGCTCATAATGTTCCCAATGTTGGGACACAGGCCTCCTCTTTTCGAGAGGCTGTAACCTACCACGCGGGCCCAGTGCGGGTTGGGAGATGTCACATGTCTTCTAATTTTTGGTTTTAGGACATGGCGGTTTCCTCACGATGTGTTCCTTCACCGTTTATTATCAGAAAGTAACATGAGATGTACTTTATTTTCAAAATTTTTTGAGATCCCTACGAAAATTACAATAATGTAACGTAAGGTACCAAAAACTTGCCTATAAAAGTCGCTATTTTGCGTGCGATGGGAAAACCTTTAATGATACATTAAAATAATGTACTACATGTTTAAAGTACTTATCGTTACCCGCAAAAAAAGTCTACGGGGTTATATATCTAACTATTATAGTTAAGTCACAATAACCATTTTTATTCAAATTAGTCTATCAAAGCACGGTTAAAATCGAAAGATCGTGTTGAACTCTGGAACCGCCAGTCGGATTTGAAAGATTCTTTTTGCATTTTATAGCCCAAATCTTGAGAAAGGTTGAAGGTTATTTAACATCACGCTACGACCCATGAGAAAAAAAGTCAGAAAGAACGCTAAGCGCGTAATAGCACGGGCGGGCGATGCGATGCGATGCGGTGGGTCGGGGGCTGAAATTTTACGCGGACGAAGTCGCGGCTAGCAGCTAGTTATTTATACAAAGGTATGCATCTGTCTTGTTTAAAACCTATAACTCGTAAGTCGTGGCCGTTACCACTGGGCCACCACTGCTCTTTAAGCAACAATGGTACCGATTCCCTTGTTCACAAACTAAAGTAAATTTAAGTTCAGTGCATCTTTTTCTTTCTATTTCATTAAGAAGAGGACAGAAGATAAATGTTAGTTTAGTCCTGTCAAATTAATCAGCGCCTGTCACCTCCAAACAAGTTTAGACGTGATTAAAAACTTGCCAACTAAAACTACGTCAAATGCTGATTAATTTGACAGGACTAAACTAAAATGTATCTTCTGTCCTTTTCTTAATGAAATAGAAAGAAAAAGATGCACTGAACTGAACTTAAGTTTAGTTTAGTTTGTGAACAAGGTAATCGCCACTAATAACTTAATAGATTATTATTTGGTGTGATAACCAAACAGTAAAGTCTGTCAATGCAAAATGCAAGTATGCAGGAAATGTCAATGTAATGCAAGGAATGTCAATGAATGCTCAACAGGTTTAAATTTAAATCAAAATGCAAGTTGTCCGACTCAAATCACGTCTAATTGAACACTAATTAAATTATGTACAAAAATTCATCATCTAGGCTCCGCCGTATGTCAATGCACTCCCATATCGTCGCCTTAGAGTGAAAACCTCGGGAATGTTATTTGGTCATTTTTATTTATTACATTTTTGGAAAGCTAAACCTCGCAACGCACGCCTAGTTCCCACAAAAAAAAGTTTAGTCACCTGTAGCGCCATCTATGGCGAGTTCGAAATTCTCGCAAAAGAACAGATGAGGTTTTCAATTTACCAACACTTAGAATTTAATAATTATTCCAGTAAAGTTGTATTTTTCACATATACGAGGTTTTCACTCTAAGACGACGATATGTGGGTCGCGATCAAAGTGCAAATACGCGAGCCTACGAACTAACTTATCGCATCAAAAATACATATTATTATTTCAAAATCATGTACGTACACCGTACAATTATATAGATCGGACTAATGTTGTCTAGTGATGTCCGATCCTTAATTATGTGAAGTAATCTCGTCCTCATTGTGTACTATGTAGTTTGCACTCGTGCACTACTTGTTGTCACATTATTTAAATAATGCGACAGCAAGTAGTACGAAGCATAATTAGACAGTAGACACGATATTTTCTTTATGAGAAAGACAGCTGGCATAATTAAGTTTATAATGGTCGAGCGAGCACCTGGGGCACGCGAGGGCCTCGTGGTTAAGTAATAACAGCCGTACGGGTCGATTGAAGGATAAACTTCGGTTGCCGAGGTTGGTCCGTGGATGGGCGAACATGCATTACATACTGAGATCCTCGGAAAGCACGTTAAGCCGTTGGTCCTGGCTGTCATTTGACAGTCGTTACGGGTAATCAGAAGCCAGAAAGTTCGACAACCAATCTTACAAAGAGGGTATTTTGTTACCCAGTAACTGGGTTGTGGTGGCCAGATAGGTAGTCGCTCCATGTAAAATACTAGAAGCCGACTCCAACATAGTTGGGAAAAGGCTATAAATAATAATAATAAAAGTTTATTTCATACAAGAAAAATACAGATTTAACATGTTATATATAAAGAACATTTAAATGAGCTTTGATAGTAACACAATGCAATACAAATGTAAGAACTGAAATCTGTACACAATATGGAAAACCTTGCCTCTCAAACTAGGTAATCTGTATCATGAGAGACAGTGATTCAGTTAAAAAATGTGGTTATTTATGTATAATAGTATCTAGACTGAGGGGCTTGTGGCTAAGTAATAACAGCCGCACGGGTCGATCGATCAGGTTAAGCTACGCTTGCCGCGGTTAGTCCTTGGATGTGCAACCATCTTTACATACCAAGACCCCTCCGTGCCTCGGAAAGCACGTTAAGCTCGCGGAAAGGTACCAAAGGGTTACCGAGTCCCCTGGTAGCACGGGCAACTGAAGGAATACGGGTGGGTTTTAGACAGTAGGAGTCTGACCCCTCCCGCTCCGCCCGGAGCGGGAGAAGTTATTTGAGGATTTCCCACCCAAAAAAAAAAAAAAACTACCTGAGCGATTGAAAATAATAAATCTTATTTAAATATAAATTTTATATGTGACGTGTGTTTGCGTGCGTGTGTGCGTGTGTGTGTGTGCGCGTATGTGTGTGTGTGTGTGTGTGTGTCTGGGTGTGATTGGAGATATGTAGGTAGTTAGGCGACGTAATTTAGTAAGGATTCTGTTTTTTGATAGTCCTGTTCCAGTAGCCATTCCGTTAATTTTGATTTTATTTCATATTTATTTAGATCGACAATGGCGCCGATTCCCTTGTTCACAAACTAAACTAAATTTAAGTTCAGTGCACCTTTTTCTTTCTATTTCATTAAGAAAAGGACAGAAGATAAATATTAGTTTAGTCCTGTCAAATTAATCAGCGCTTGACGTAAATTGACGTAATTTTAGTAGGCAAGTTTTTAATCACGTCTAAACTTGTATGGAGTAGTGACAGGTAGTGGTAGTTGGGGGAACGCTAGCGCGTTCTCTAACCGTAGACTGCTGTACAAAAAGCTGGCGTACTGAAAGTACTTTGGTATCAGCGTATAGTTGCGTAGTAGGATAGCGATAAGGTTTGCGCGACATCACCTTCAGTGCAGCTCTCTGCGCTCTTTCAATGCTCAGAAGTCTGGTAGGCAGGTGACTGTCGGAGGAGGATCTTCTTAAATTTACCAATAAAGACCTATTTGCCTCCGACTGAATGAGGTTGTTTATATGGAAATAGAAATAGGTCACTTTTTAATCATTATTTTTCTCGTATCGGAATTTTGTAATGCCACCTGGAGGGAAAGTACTCTTAATACTGCAGATAGAAAATTTTACTCAAAGGAAATATTCCTTTATTTTTGAATAGAAAGCAAACTGCATTCAAAGATTTTCGAAAATTCTCTTCTCCCACACCCGGGAATCGAACCGGCTAAAATCTGAAAAAATTATACCCTGTACTTTTATTGCATCGATCGTTAGGGTCAATTATAAGGATGAAATCTCTCTAACAAACATGATAAATTAAATGAAAGGAAAACCAGGAAATCTTAAATTAATTTAATTATTTACAAAAAATGGTAAACTAACTAATTAGTTGCTCGAAATGGGCTCCATTTTCTTGGATACACAAATTTATTCTTTTAACGAATTCATTTCTAGTAACCTTTAATAAAGTGTTGTGGTGAATATTATAAATCGTATTCTGAACTTCAACTCTCAACGCGTTGTCATTCGCATAAGATTTCATGTAATTTTTTTTAATTTTTTTACATTTCCCCACAAAAATAAATCTAATGGGGTGAGATCTGGCGATCTCGCAGGCCATCTGATTGTGCCGTTTGTACCAATCCAGGTATTAAAATGGTTATTAATGTAGGCAGTAGTGATTCTGCTGTTATGTGCTGGAGCACCATCTTGCTGTAGAATTATTTGGTTTCGCTCTTCCTCGGGGAAACCATTTAACTCGTTTCTTAAGAGATCCAGTATTTCAATATACTTGACAGTGTTTAAATACTCAAAGGAAACACCTTTGAGTAAAACTTTCTATCTGCAGTATTAAGAGTACTTTCCCTCCAGGTGGCATTACAAAATTCCACCCTGTATATTATAATAAATCATTATAGATCCTTAATGGTCATTCAAAATGAAAAATGATTAGAAAAACCTAAATGTCATTTTCAAAGACGTACCCCACTTGACATAGTTCGTCGACTTGATTTTTATTTTTCACAATATCGTGTCTGGTTGTCGCCATATTGAATTTTGATTATTGTCATGTCTGTGACACTCATAATATTAGGACAAATCGATTGACGTGTAAAAGTGTTTATACAAAATAAAATCATTTATCATTTGACGTAAGAATCGTTCAAATCGGCACATGCGTTTGGTTTCTAGAGTGCCACAAAAGAAAAAAGAAACATACATAATATTATCTCGTATAGGCAGATGAACACATTACCCTCCTTTTCGTCGCTCAATCAAATAACGTTAAGCTCCTTAAGTTCTGAGTTGAGTTACACGATAATTGACAAATTCATGCACTGATTTCACAGGTCCACTCATATATTTGTGGTTTTTTCCTCAAAAGACCATTTCAGGCACCAATCTACATAATCTTCACATGATCTTACCAAGGTTATATCTGGACTTTAAAAGAGACCGTTACCTCTAAGTTTGTTTCGATCTTCTCAGAGTAGTCGACTAGGAAACTATTTTTTATTAATACAATATATTTATAGATTAATTATCATTAAACTGTGTAAGGACTATCGTTAGCCGGTTTCGGTACCATCCACTTTGAATTTGCTCAATATTAATCCTAATTCTTATTATTTTCAGCCTGCAGTAAGTAATCAAATAAGTTTGAATGTTCATGCATGTTAATAATATTGAGACGCTGACAGTACAAGCAGTTTACCTACGAGTATGTTATGTATCTGTCGCAGACAGATTGTCATCCGCTGTTTTACATAACCGCTACCTGTTTCACAAAACAGCTCCGTTACGTAAAACAGCGATTTGCCATAATTTCCCGCAGAACTGCATAAACTTTTTGCATTTATCAATGCAATGAGTTAATGATTAGAGGTTATGTAAAATGGCGTGAAATGAAGCAGTCTTATTATAGATTTTAGTTCAAAATTTTGTCGCTTATGTCTGTGTGTCGTAACAACAATAAAGGCGTCCAAAACAGAAATAAATAAAACGAGTAATATGACTGAAAATGACTCAACTCAAGGAAAGGCATTGATTTTAAGGACAATTTTAATATTAAATTATCAGAGTTTTATGAAAGTCAGTCCTAAAAATACTTAATAGCTAATTAACTGCGACCAACTTGGAAATAGTGCTCGCTGGCCGCTGCTGCGAGTTTGTCAGTTTGGCAGTCATTACGGGTAGTCAGAAGTCTGAAAGTCTGACAACCAGTCTTACTAAGGGGTATCATATTACCCAGTAACTGGGTTGTGGAGGTCAGATAGGCAGTCACTCCATGTAAAATACTGGTTTTCAGCTGCGTCTGGCTATACTGGAAGCTGACCCCAACATGGTTGGGAAAAGACAGGCAGATGGTGACGTTAATCCAATTTTTCTTCATATTTTTAGGAGTATGTAAGTAACAAAAATTATAACATAAGTGACAGACGGTCATAGAAGTAAGGGTTATGGCTATCCAGAGACGGCTGGTATGATAAGGTTGAATAAAAACCGGTCGAGTGAGCACAATCTAGCGAAATGAGGGATTATTGACTCAACCGACTCCCAGTGCGAATGCGGTGATCCTGACCAAAACGTGTTCCATGTTATTATGCTGGATTGACCAAAGCTTCCATACACCTGCACTTCTGCGGAGCTAAAATCTCCATTGATGCCGCGATTGGCGTGGCCACCTAGGAGTAGGTACTCCTATAATAACTCCTATAATATTATGTTAGATGAGTTACTAATATTATAAATGCGAAAGTCAGTATGTTTGTTTGTAACGCTTTCACGCCAAAACGACTGAATGGATTTGAATGAAATATGACACATGGGTAGACCACGACCTGGAGAGGGACTTAGGCTACTTTTCATCCTGGAACGCAGACGGAGGCGCGGGCAACAGCTACATAGTAGTATAATATTTTTACCTCTGACATCGACTCGAAAAGAAGAAGAAGCATTTGTCCCCACGCATAATTGTTTTTCTTTTCTGGATATCAATTTTCCTATCACCGTGTTTTTGTTTCTAAAAAATATTTAATCCAATTTTTATAATTGTACCTAACAACTAGTTATAAAATAAGTGTAAAATGTATTTGCTTATGAAATCTAAGATAATTACGATAAAAATAAGTCCATTATGTTTTAAAGAAATCAGAGAACAAACCAAGTTTTTAGTCGATAAATGTTGATCTTATTTTACTGCTTATTTTCAGGAAGTAAGTAACTTCAGTAATTTAATCTTCTTCTTCTGGTCGCTGGTACGACAGTCTTTTAAATCATGTAGGTCCAAAACTTCGCCATTTCCGTGGTATCGCCGGTGACCGCACAGAGCTCAATTTGGCTGCATGTCTTCGGACACAGAGGGCAGAATGGGAGGTGGGGCAAGGTTTGCGACCCTGCCACCGTTCCGTCAAGGTACCCCCACTTTACCAGGTTGGAGTTACATCTTTCCACTTAGGTCCGGAGACGGTTTAGGGACTTCCAAGTGAACCACGACAGGTTACCTACGTTACGAAAGGTTCCTGCAGGAAGATAAGTAAGAAAGAAATAAGTGATGTGTTTGCGATAACTTTGAAATATGTTAATTACATTTTTTATAATTTTCGTGCGGTAAGTAACGACTATTGTGAATTATGAAAAGAAGATAGATAGAGAGATATAATACTCTTTATTATGGACACCATATGAGTTACAGATAAAAAAGTAGATGTTCTACATAGTGTGACACAATGTACTTATCGCTAAAAGAGATTGTAAAATACTGGTAATTAGCTACATCCGGTTAGACTGGATGCTGATCCCAACGTAGTTGAAAAAAGGCAGGCAGATGATGACGTTAATCCAATTTTTCTTCATATTTTTAGGAGGAAGTAAGTAACAAAAAATTATAAAAATAAGTGAAAGATGTTCATAAAAGTAAGGCTTATGGCAATCCAGGGATGGCTGGTATAATAAAGTTGAATAAAACCGGTCGAGTGAGCACAATCTAGCGAAATGGGCGATAATTGACCCAACCGACATCCGGTGCTAATGTGGTGATCCTGACCAAGCCATGTTCCATATTATTATGTTTGATTGACCAAAGCGTCCATACACCTGCACTTCTGAGGACTTCAATAACGCCACTGATGATTGGCATGGCCATCTAGGAGTACGCTTTCACGCCACAACGGCTCAATAGATTTGAATGAAATTTGACACATGAGTAGAGTATGATCTGGAGAAGGAGATAGAATACTTTTCATCCTGGATCGCAACAGAACCCGCGGGCAACAGCTACATAGTGCTCTAATATTTTTACCTTTGCCATCGACTCGAAAAGAAGAAGAAGCATTCGGGCCCCGCTAATAGTTGTTTTTTTTTTTCTTTCTGAATATCCATTTTCCCAACACCGAGTTTTCGTTTCTAAATTTAGTTATAAAATAAGGATGCTTATAAAATTAAGATAATGTACAAGTTAGTTAGGTTTCAAGGAAATCAGAGAACATGTTTTAGAAACCAATTTTTTGTCGATCAATGTTGATCTGATTTTACTGCTTATTTTCAGGAAGTAAGTAACTTCAGTTATTAAACCTTCTTCTTTGTGTCGCTGGTACGACAGTCTTTCATCTTTTAGGCCAAACACATCGACATTTCCACGGCGATGTCGATAGCAGTGCAGAGGGCACTTTGGCTGCAATTTTTGGGACACAGAGGGCAGAATAGGAGGTGAAGCCATGGTTTCCGACTTAGCTTCACATCCACACCCTGCCGCCGTTCCGTCAAGGTAGCCCCACTTTATCAGGTTGGAGTTATATTTTCCCACTTGGGTTCGGTGACGACGAAAGGTTACACCCTGCAGGAAGATAAGGAAGAAGTAATATTTGATCTGTTTGCGATAACGTTGAAATATGTTAATCCATTTTTTTATAATTTTCAGGCGGTAAGTAACAACTATTGCGAAATATGAAAAGAAGATAGATAGAGAGATAGAATACTATTTATTATGTACACCATATGAGTTACAGACATAAAAGTAGACATTTTACATAGGGTGACACAATGGACTTATCGCTAAAAGAGTTTTTTAAAGATAACCTTTGGATGAATTTAAAAGGAGAAGCAGAGACAATACTGCCAGTAGTCTGTGGTGTATAATTTACATATGTATATAACGGAGCACCGGGACCATTCGGATTTTTAGAAACCGTGACGTCAGCAGAGCCGACGTCACCATCTCTACCGCTAGGCTCACTCATTGCAAAAATGAATACACACAGTCTATTTAGTTTAGCTTTATTCTAATTACTGGGAAGAACAATTAAAAACAGCCTTAAAATCTAAAATAATAATTGTAATTGTACTCACAAGATATTTTAGTGAAAACACCTCTTGTCCTTACAAAATTCTCCTTCTGAATGTGTCCTCGCAGCGGCTCGCCATTTTTTACAAATCTTAATACCCATCTAAAAATGGCGTCGTCGTTGCGAAGTCATTACACTTATTTTTAAACAAATTGCAAGTAACATTGATTGAAGTAACAAATTATGATTTCTTAATTCGTTTTACTATTTTTAGCACTTGATTTTAACATTGAATTAATTCTCTGTTTTACTATTTTAAAACTATCCAAACATATTTAACTATTAAATTTGAACATAAAGTTAATATTATTACATTTTACGTTGGGCTTGCGTCGAGATATATAATAAATAAATACATAAAGTATAATATATACTAACATATGCATACCTACAAAATAATGATGAAACAAGAGCAAAAATGTCGATCCAAAAATTGCGTAGCTATTCATGTTCTTGGATGGATTTGTAATTCATTTTAAGATATCAAGGGGCTCGTTATTAAATGATAACAGCCGTACGGGTTGATCGAATGTTACGCTACGCTTACCACGGTCGGTTCGTGGATGGGTGACTATCCATTACATATGGAGACCCCTCCGTACAAAAATACACGTTAAGGCGTTGGTCCCGGCTGTCATTCGTAGATCTTTGACAGTCGTTACGGGTAGTCAGAAGCCCAACAGCCTGACGACCAGTCTGACGAAGGGGTATCGTGTTACCCAGTAGGTAACTGAGTTGAGAAGGTCAGATAGGCAGTCGCTCCATGTTAAATATCAGTATTCAACTGCTTCCAGTTAGACTAAAAACCCGACCTAAACATAGTTCCCTATACAGCACTCTGCTTAGCCAACTATGTTTAGGTCGCGTCTTACAATCAATCAATATTGATTGTAAGACCTTAAGATGCTTTGAAACTATCTAGACGAGTCTGACAGAAAAAGGTCTTTGAACAGAAAAAAGGTTTTGGGTTCATAGACTTTTTACAATTCATCCATGTAAGTACAACTACCCCGGCTACTTTTCATTGTTAAGATGTTAATGCAGTTTCTCTTATTATTTCCAGACCGTAAGTAACTATCATTGGAGGAAGATATTTAACTGATCCTCTAAAAACTTTTTCCGCTTCTAATGATGCACACTTTTTTATAATTAAGCCTCTTTTAGGTTTCTGCCCTTTTCTGAAATTGAACGGGTTAGGTTAGGTTAAAATTGAACTCGCTGCTAGCCGTGGTCGACTCCACGGTCAGCAACGAGCAGTCCTGGGACGCGGTGGTACCCTTCTGCGCAACAGTTATGTCGCAGAAGGAGGCTGCGGAAAGGGAGCGGGAGATTTCTTCTACTCACCCTGCCCGCAGCAGGCGCACCGGGTGTCGGCGGAGGTTGGACAACGCCCTCTTCCAGCCCCCCTAAATGGGTCCAGGGGCAACCGACTCTGGGACATCCATCGCCCCCCACATAGCAGGACCCGAGGTGGCGGCGCGTAGTGTTCCACGCGCGCCCCTATTAGACGTCGCGGGGGGAATTTTACACCTCATTCCCCCCGCGAGCCTGAGGTGGCCCGCAATGGCGGACCGGCACCAGCTGGAGATCGCGGAAGTCGCACTTGATCCAGAGAGCAGTGGTGGCCCAGTGGTAACGGCCGCGACTTACAAGTTGTAGGTCGTAGGTTCGAACCCAGACAGGCGCTTTACTTTGTGTAAATTAGTTCATCACCACTGCTCTCAAAACGGTGAAGGAAAACATCGTGAGGAAACCGGCATGTCCTAGAACCAAAAATTCGAAGACATGTGACATCTACCAATCCGCACTGGGCCCGCGTGGTGGATTACGGCCCACTCCCTCTCACCTAGAGGAGGCCAGTGTCCCAGCAGTGGGAACATTATAGGCTGATTATGCACTTGATCCCATGATCCCCGGTGCAAGTGTGGAAGGGGAACACCGGGGTGGTTTTTAGTCAGTAAGAGTCTGACAAACCCCTCCGCCCGCCCCAGGCCGGAGGAGGGCGCTACATCTAAGTTGGTCGCAGTTTCTTGACTATTTAGTATTTTTAGGACACCAAAATGGGAATTATTTGAGATTCACAAAAAGAAGCGCAATATAGAATTATATTAGAGTGTTCAATAATATTGTAGGAGCGCAAAATGGGGATTATTAGAGGTTCGATTAAATATACGCCATAATTATTCAAATTCAAAATAAATTCAAAACCACTAATTAAAAACCTATCTGAACTAGCACAATCAGTCTATAATGTTCTCACTGCTGGAACATAGGCCGCCTCTCGAGAAGGAGTGGGCTGTAATCTACCACGCAGGTCCAGTGCGGGTTGAAAGATGTCATATGTCTTCGAATTTTCGGTTCTAGGACATGCCGGCTTCCTCACGATGTTTTCCTTCACCGTTTTGAGAGCAGTGCTGATGAAATAATTTACAATCTGAACTAAGAAACACTAACTAACGATACTAAATTGAATTTTGAATAAGATATCTCAGAATAACTTTTTTCCTTAACGTAAATAAGATTAGGTCTCTTACCATATATTATTAGTACTTAATTATAAAAGCATTTTGTCGGGTTAATACTGTTTTAAAGATTTAATCCAATTTCTTTAATTATTTTCAGACCGTAAGTATTTATATAACAATTTATTATCTAATTTAATAACTGTGTGGTGTGACTACCTATAAATGATAGTCTGACAAATTATGTGATAAGGCAACGGTGCGGTTTAAAAGAATATGTAGAGACGAAAATTTATAAGAGTATGCTTAGATGGTTTGGCCATGTTGAGAGGATGAATGAAAGGCGACTAACAAGAGGTATTTACAAGGCAGATGTGAGTGGAAATGCCGGGAGGGGACGCACCAGGAAGACATATAGTGACCTCATTGGTGATGTTCTTCAGAAAGGTGAGATGCGTAGTACGCGCAACCGGCGTGCGTGTATGACCAGATGTATGAACGTACACGAAGCAAAAAGGTGTATATAATGTGGCGTTCTATAGTTTCTGCCTACCCCCATGGAAAGAGGGCGTGAGTTTTTGTTTGTGTGTTCTTGTTGAGAGTTGATAAGTTATTTATTAAAATAACTGTAGCTGAAGATTTTTTACGGCGCACTGGATTTTCAACTCTTGCGTACCAGAGCATTGAGAATCAAAGAGCGCATCCCAGGGCGTCCAAAAAACACTCTGTTGGATTTTCAACTCCCGTCAGTCAATGTGCTGTTTTGGCAACTGTGCATTGAAAATAGTGTGCGCAAAATAATTCGCCAACGACGACTTATGGTTCGGTTCAAAGCCGCTACAGGCGCTAATGTCTTGAGGTCTCTAGAAATGTAAACGGCCACTTGACTAACTGGTAACTATTTGCAGACTAAATTATCCATAATTGTTGTAAAGATTGCGCCATTCCTGATTATTTATGGCATTTAGATTTTAAGCAACAACTTAAGATCTAATTTGGTAGTAATTGAAGGTACAACTATATTTTTGCATTAAGATGTTTGGCAATTTTAGGAACATTATAACGTTATTTAATGTGTGTGTGTATAGTGTGTTCATTTAAAGTTTTAAAATGTAATAAAATGAAGATTTATTATTCTGATGTATTTAATAAGCTATATTACTGTAGTCAAATAAAAATCCGTTCAGTAGTTTTTTCTTGAAAGAGTAACAAACATCAGCCGTCCATTCTCACAAAATTTCGCGTTTACTATAGTAGTAGGAGTCGGATAGTACGATAATTATATAATATTGAAGGATGATCAATGACAATAAAACATATTTCGAAGTTTTTAGGAAGCAGAGCAATCTATATCGTATTTTTTTTCGATCGTTAATGTTAATCTGTTTACACTTATTATTTTCAGAAAGTAAGTATCAATTAAGTTATCCAGCTTGGTAGACAAAAGATTGAGAAAGAAGCCGACAGGAGGATCTGATTGGGTTGGGCAGCGTTTGGAAAACTTCGTCTAGTGTTCTCGTCACCAATCCCGCAGTGTTTGAAGACTAAGCTTCAACCAGTGCGTCCTGCCCGTTATGACATACGGTGCCGAAACGTGGACTACTGACAGTCGGGCTGGTTCACAAATTCAAGGTCACTCAGCGCGCCATGGAGCGGGCTATGCTCGGTGTTTCTTTGAAGGATAAGATCAGAAATGAAGTTATCCGGAAGAGAACCGGAGTTACCGACATAGCCTGCAGAGTCAGCAAGCTGAAGTGGGTTGCCCATGTAGCAGTGGGCTGGCCATATGTGTTGAAGAACCGTTGGCCGGTGGAGCAGACGGGTCTTGGAGTAGAGACCGCGTATCGGCAAGCGTAGTGTGGGACGCCCCCCAGCTAGATGGACCGACGACCTTAAAAAGGTGGCTGGGACAGACTGGATGCGGAAGGCGGAGGACAGGGTGTTGTGGCGCAGCCTGGGAGAGGCCTATGCCAGCAGTAACCTGTTATAGGCTGAGTTGTTGATTTTATTGAATAAAATAAGCGTCAGGTTTGTTTGTGAAATTGTTGAAGCTTGATCATACAATGACAGTAACTGATTTTTTACAGTAGGTTTTTTAAATTATTTTGGAAAGCACACCATTCTCACTATCTTTGTAAAAGTTTTAGTTCGATTTTTCGTTAACCATTGACTTAAACGAAAAAGAGGGATGGGGTAAGAAATTATAGAAAACTCCACAGAAATCTAAATACTCGTGTATTTAGATTTCTGTGGAGTTTTCTATAATTTCAACGTTATAATATACGGTCAAATTACATTAATTAGCGAAACTCCGCAGAGTCGACATGATGGGTAGGGTGGATAAACAAAATACAACAAAAAAAAAATGATAATTTTGGGTTCAACAACCGTGTTCGCTTGAAATATCAGTTAAAAATGTTTTTTTAATGAAAACTTCATAGAAGTAATGCTTAACACGACAAAACAAATCAAAACAAACAATTGTTTTCCTCAACTTATACGTACATCATGCTAGCTAGCAAGATACCTTGAAAACCTTTTGCATCGTAGTGTGCCTAAATTTAGTTGCTTATTTAGCTTTGAACATGTAACACCTCGCGATGTAATCAATGTTTTTAACTCACTTAAGTCTAAAAATATTAAGCAATATAATAGACATCGTAACCCCAGAATAAATAATAATATTTCCGCTGTACACTGAAATCGTGTTTATTTTTTTTTAGCACCTAAGGAGTGAAAGAGCATATTTAGACTTTAAAAGAAATAAAATGCGATATCTGAATAATCACAGATTTCACAAACCTTTGTCAATTTGAGTGAAAAAACGTTCAATACCTACATATCTAATGCCTCTATATTATGCATGACGGAAATAAAAATAAAAGTCAAGAACAAATAAATGTAAAATACGCGTAAAGATAAAATACAACATAACCTCGCTTCACAACGTCAAAACAAAATCGCGTCCATTTAAGTCAGCTGAGTGAAACCACGACCGGGCCCAAAGTTAGCCGAACGAAACCTGATATAGCTGACCTTTACTAAGTAGGCCGAATTACGCACGACAATTCAGGAATCTCTGATTTTCCTGCTAGGCCAAAGCTTCGATTGGTTTATGGCCGAAAACAAAAATATGCCCGAATCATGATTTTTCGGCTGAAAAAGGCCGAAAACGAAAAAAAAACTTGAGTTGGTCACTACTTTTAATAGTTGATTTAGGAACTTTTCCTGGCCTCATGAAGAGTAGTAAAGTCATACCATTATTTAAAGAGTTAAATCAGGTAATAACAATGACGTTCGCAATTTCAGGCCTATTTCAATCTTACTTGCATTTAGAAAAATATTTGAAAAGTTAATACTGGAGCAGTTGCTAAGACATTTTAATTTTAAACAGCCTCCTTCATAATTATCAATATGACTTGACAAAAGGTCGTTCGACTACAGATGCGGGTGTTGCACTGATGAAACACATATTTAACGCATTGAAAACATCGCAAAATGGTATTAAAGTTTTCTGTGATCTCTCAAACGCCATTCATTGCGGGACCACAACACGCTTTAACGTAAACTAAGTCATTAGGGTGTCCAAAGAGAAGCTCTCAAAGTAATAAATTCTTATTTGCATAATAGGTTCCAATGTATAGATGATAATGATCTGAAATTTTGCGGGCTACCAGATCAGTTAGGTGTACCTCAAGGTTCAATACTGGGTCAATTCCTATTCTTAGTGTATATTAATGACTTACCATTCTATATAAAATATCTGTGACGTACTGTTTGCAGATGATACCTATCTAATTTTTAAAGTAATAGACAATATTCTCAATGCCAAGAAAACTAAATATTTAAAGTTCGCCTTACCGAATCTTTGAAATCTAGGTTCCAACATCGTCTTAGATAAAGAGATGCTTGAAACTGTAGACTCTGCAGTTTTTCTGGATATAACAGTAGATGCCAAACTTCAGTGGGGCCCACATACATATATAATTCTCGATGTTTTTTTGTTGGTATAGTGGCGTGTGCTAGCTGACATATGGCAAATAATTGAGAGGGAAAATATTTATTTACATAACCAAATTACAAATTAACATTAACTAAATTAAATTAAAACTAAGTTAAGCTTAAAAAAGGCCCTCGGGGCATTGTACCGAGGATGCTGGCGGCATTTCCTCGCTGAATTGCAATGCTGATGCATTGCGCGAGAAAGCCGCCAGCTTTTCGGTCACCAGTTACATCAACTAGACGTTTCGCGATTTCCGCAAATAACTTAATTTAATATTTTGTGTTGCATATTGTAAATTATTTTGCATACGATATAGAATCATGTTCTTCTAACTGTTTGTTTGTTTGTTGCGCCACTTGTTCTTCCCAACTAAAGGACTAGGAAATGGTGAAGGGCGTCCGTTTTGGGGGACTGTCGTATGTAATTTTGATGATCGAAAAGTGCTGATTCTCAGCCTATTTTGAATAAATGACTTTTGATTTTGGTTATACCAGCGGTCGTTGATCCCAAAAATATTTTCATCAAATCATTTCTTTTTGTTTTATCGTTTTTAGATAACGATATCCATCACGTCTGCGCAGTTTTGCTAGCTAATTTAATTTAATCCTGTATTATGAAGAACCCTAATGACAATAATAAGTTATTGTAAGCATTGGTCAGGACTGTCTACTTTACCAAAAGTATGAGATGAAAATGCATTAAATTATTTCCAGTCCTTTAGTAGAAGGAAAATTTCGATGGAATTTTGCATATAATATTGTATTTTTAGTCATTTGAATCAATGGTACTTTCGTAGTTATGGAAACCCAAAACCATTTTTTACAAATATAGAAGAAAAAAATGGCCAAGACTAGGCAGAGGACTGTGGAGCGAGGCACTTGGTTACATTTTTTCTTAAACGATTTATTGATGACCAAATTATGGAAACATTATACACAAAGTAGGTAAAAGTATTTTGATCATTATGTCGTTGCTAAAATTTAAAATTGATTTCTCTTATCATTTTCAGGCTGTAAGTAACGAATGTTTGATAAATGATGACCCATGATGGGGGGTTGACAGTAGTATATTAAATATATTTAGTGAAAACTTTAAGTGTCTATCTTTTACGGTTCAAAAGATTCTGCTCTGTGACAGACGAACAGAGGAGCCTTAGAAATAGGATCACGTTGGTGCCCTGTGTTTACGGAACCCATAAAAGTATTGACTGTAGAACTCACTGAACACTTTTAATAAATTCAAGTACATTCATTTCATCGACTGTTTTATTGATGCAATGCTAATCGGATTATTGATGTTGTTTTTTTCAGGTCGAGAATATGGTAAGCATGTTCTTAGTTATTTTCAAAACTATAGAATAATATACAGTTATCTCTTTTATTTTATTAACATTTAAATTATATTTTTAAATAATAGAATATAAAAACATTTAAAAATATAAATATAGTAGCTCACCGGTATCGGGAACAGGGTCCAAGCTACCAGCGGTCAGGGTCCTGGAGAGAGGACCATCCTAATTATGTGAGCCGTATCCAGGAAGTACCGTTTTCTGAATCAAGTCCTTAATCCAGTTGCCCAACGAGAGCCTCCTCAGGTGTTGTTCGAGGCTCTTGTATAGCTTGAATATTAGATTATTATTATGTTACGTTTCATGGGAAGAAGATTTCTTATAAGCTAGGGACTGACTGGCATAATAAAGCCTGCAACAAACATGTTCGGGTCGGCAATAATCGGCACGACCAGCCAGCCGGGCGGTAAAATGAATATAGAAACATAATAGGCTAGTTGAGAGTATCTTCCATCTTTACATACCAAGACTCCTCCGTACCTGGGTAAGCACGTTAAGCTGTTGGTCGCGGCTGTCATTCGTGGATCTTTGACAGTTGTTACGGGCCGTCAGAAGCCCGAAAGTTTGACAATCAGTCTTACCAAGCGGTATCGAATTACCCAGTAACTAGGTTGTGGAAGTCAATAGGTAGTCGCTCTATATATAATACTGATATTCAGCTGCATCCGGTTAGTTGGGACCCAACACAGGAAAAGATTAGGCAGATGATGAGGCTAGTTGATAGTGCATAATACCTTATGAACTGAGTATGGCCATGAGTCCTCCCGCAAAATATGGCAGTGTTAATTATTCATCCAGTAAATCAGTCAAATTTTGTCATATTTTGTGTAGGCAAACACAAAATTAGAAAATGGAAATCGTCTACTGTCAAAGTAAACATTTACACAAATAATTATTTGTCTGCTTTAAATATTCGTTTTTAAATAAATATTTATTCCGACAGAAGCAGAAAATAAATTTGTGTGCGAGCAACACTATTAAAACTGTCAGATTTGACAGAATGAAAGTATAGAAGTCACTCGAGCCGCCATGACAGAATGCCCTGTTTTGACAATCAATATTAAATGACGGTATGAAGATGAAAAATTAGTTCTGTTAAGTTAATACTTCGGTGAAATATCATATGAGGTAAACAAACCACAAGGAACGTTACTAGGGCGGGCGCTGCATTGAAGCGGCTCCTGCCCAATCTAGGGGGTCCAAACGCCTCCTGCCGGAGGCTCTACGCGGGGGTCGTGCGGTCCATGGCCCTCTACGGGGCTCCTGTATGGGCGCGCTCTCTGGCGCTGCGGCCAGCCCGCCGGTTGAGCGCGGCCCAAAGGGTCATGGCCATCCGGATGGTCCGAGGATACCGCACGGTCTCCTGTGAGGCAGCGAGCCTCCTTGCCGGATTGCCGCCATGGGATCTGGAGGCAAAAGTCCTCGCGCACGTATGGGAGTGGCGCGAGGAGGCGAAACGCCGGGGCGTAAGTCCGCTGCCGCGAGAAATCGCGGCACAGCGGACGGAGCTCCGGCGGGATCTCATGGCGTCATGGAAAGTACGGTTGTCGCAACCCAGTGCTGGGCACGCCACAATTGCGGCGATAAGTCCCCTCTTTGAGGAGTGGCTGGAGAGGCGCCACGGCGTCCTCACCTTCCGCCTGACGCAGGTCCTCACCGGACACGGCAGTTTCGGGAGGTTCCTGTGTCGGATAAGGCGGGAGGAAACGTCCGGGTGTCACCACTGTGTGGATCGCCCGGAGGACACGGTGGAGCATACGGTGGAGATCTGCCCGGCTTGGGCAGAGCACCGCCGTGTCCTCGTGGAGGCGATCGGCGGCAGAGACCTCTCGCGTCCGGCCCTGGTTCAGGCCATGGTACGGAGCGAGAGGGCATGGGCAGCCGTCACCTCCTTCTGCGAAGCAGTAATGCTCGCAAAGGAGGAGGCGGGACGGTTGAGGGAAAGGCACGTTTCGCGCCCTCTCGCCCCTAGCCGCCGCAGGAGACGCCCAGGGCGTCGGGAATCCCGGGCGGATTTCCGGCCACCGTAGGCGCGGGCTTGCGGGCGGTGAGCAATGGGTAGCTCACCGTCCGGTAAGGACCAGGCCCGGGTCGACGGCGCGTCGTATTCCACGCGCGCCTCAAAGAGATGTCGTCAGCACAAAGTAGGGGTCCACTAGGGCCGATGCCTGCCGGGGTCGCGGGAAGCTACTTATGGGTCACCGAGGCTCCCGCAACACAGGCAACAGGAAGGAATACGGGTGGGTTTTAGTCAGTAAGAGTCTGACACACCCTCCCGCTCCACCCAGAGCGGGAGAAGTTACTTGATGATTTCCCACCCTCAAAAAAAAAAAAAAAAAGAACGTTACTAATTGTTTTCTAAGACTGTCAACTAGCCTATTATGCTCGGTAAAAAGGCCACTAGGCTTAGTCGCGCCGACTCACCGGGCGGTTAAGTCGAGCTGGACCGAACAGAATCAACTGCATCATGCCAATTCAGCAAACTTAGAAACGGAGTTTACCGATCGGCATGAGTCGATTGAAAGCCGAATATTTTTAATCAAAGATACAAATCGCTAGATTTGCCGTTTAGTCTCGCGAAAAAGTGTACATATCGACGGTTAAAAGGTAATAGGGCATAAGCGACATTTTGATCGAAAATAAGTTATGAATGCCATCTTACTTAAAAATAGAGATTAAGTTACCTTTTAACCGTCGATATGTACTGAGAAGAATGAGCTCACACATTATTAGCGTTTCCATGTCAATTCATTGCATCTATGTGTGTGTCAGAGGTGTCAAAACGAAACAGAAACGCGACTATCTTTTGTCGCGGTAGAGTTTAACAATCTAAAATTTTTTAATCTTGCTTGTAATTACTACGGGTCGGCTATGATGTTCAACAAATACTACCAAATCGAATGTCACCCAAACAAGTGTGTACCACGCCTAACGTTGACAATATTTTTTATAAAAGTTGTCCTCGGTCAGTACTTTAGACATAAGATTAATTTGCATTGATGTTTTCTCTTGGATAAAGCAAACATGTTGGTGTAATTTTCCTGGGGTCGAACCCCAGGTCGGGCAGTGGTATTGAATTTTTCTATCTGGAATTCGTCAGCCCAAAGTCTAGTTTTGTACCCGGTTGATGGAAATAGGCATAAATGTCACAATGTTAATCCGATTTTTCTAATTGTTTTCAGAATGTAAGTAATTAAATACGTTGAACATAATTATTATTTGCTATAATTTTCGTAGCTGGCAGAATTCATAATATTTTAATGTCGTCGAAGAACCTATTCTCCGACACATTAGCCGATCGATGAGTCGATGCGGACCAACAATAAGTTAGGCTGAGAATCAGCATAACACAGTCCCCCAAAAACGACCGCCTTTCACCACTTCCTAGTGCTTTACCTGGGAAGAAGAAGCGGCGCAACAAACTCCCCAGCAGCATAGCTACCTGTTTAATATAAACTTGATTCTATACAAATCGTATGCAAAGTAATTAACACTACGAAACACAAAACATTAAAATAAATTACTTGACTTATGTTAGCTAGCACACGCCAATATACCAACAAAATAATGAAAACTGTACTCATGCAGAAATAAAAATTACAACATAAAAACGTAAACAGAACTTAATACCTAAATAAATATTGCCTCCAGGCATAAAGGGCATGCCCCGTGCTTGCATAAGGTTATAGCTGTAACCTCTGCTTACCGTTCGTGGACGTACGTTCACGGGTAGTCCGAAGTCCGAAAGTCTGACAGCCAGTCTTACCAAGGAGTATCTTGTTATTCTACCCAGTAACTGGATTGTGGAGGTCAGATAGGCAGCCGCTCCATGAAAAATACTGGTATTCACCTGCATCCGGTTAGACTGTAAGCCAACCCCGACATGGTTGAGAAAAAGCTAGTCAGATTGATTGATTGATTGATTGATTGATTGAATATCGTAAAATGACAGTGACAGTAGGTATGTTATGGTATGTTTCATTGGAGGAAGGCTTTTGGAAAGTTCGGGCTAGCTAGTAAAATGACATTGACATTAATAAGTGTGTCATTGGGTTTTTGTATCTAGAATTTTTCAATAGCAGCCCGTAGTCTGAATTTGTTCCCGCTTGATGGTAATAGGCTCGCCCCCTATTACATGGGACTCACCCATAACTGGCGAAATATGCGTGTCATCATCATTATCATCATCATTTCAGCCGAGAGACGTCCACTGCTGGACATAGGCCTCCCCCAAGCACCGCCACTTCGACCGGTTTTGTGCTTTCCGCATCCAGCGGATCCCTGCGGCCTTCACAAGGTCATCGGTCCACCTTGTAGGAGGCCTTCTAACGCTACGTCTTCCGGTACGCGGTCGCCATTCCAGAACCTTTCGGCCCCACCGGCCATCTGTTCTGCGAGTAATGTGCCCTGCCCACTGCCACTTAAGTTTGGCAATTCTTCGGGCTATGTCGGTGACCTTGGTTCGCCTGCGGATCTCTAAATTTCTGATTGGCTATGCTTGGAGTTTCCCTAACTCCAAGCATAGCCCTCTCCATTGCCCTTTGAGTGACTTTTATCTTTTTGATATGGCCCATTGTAAGCGACCACGTTTCAGTGCCATAGGTCATCACTGGCAATACGCACTGGTCAAAGACTTTCGTCTTGAGACACTGTGGTATGTGGGACGAGAAGATATTGAACGCTGCCCAGCCGAGTCGGATTCGACGATTGACCTCTTTCTCGAAGTTGGACCTACCTAACTGGACAGTTTGTCCTAGATAAACATACTTGTCCACAACTTCGAGCGTAGCGTCTCCGATTTTCATGAGAGTGGGTGTAACATGGGTATTTGACATGATCTTTGTCTTGTCCATGTTCATTTTAAGACCCACTCTTTCGGAAGCTCTACTGAGGTCATCGAGCATTGTACTGAGGTCCTCCATAGTCTCAGCCAAGACAACTATATCGTCGGCAAACCGAAGGTGATTGATGTACTCGCCATTGATGTTGATGCCTGGCCCTTTCCAGACCAGAACCTTGAAGACATCTTCCAGTGCAGCGGTGAACAGTTTCGGAGAGATAACGTTTCCCTGCCTCACACCTCGCTGCAGAAGGATAGGTTTCGAGTTCTGGTCCTGGAGTCGGACTGACATAGTGGCGTTTTCGTACAGACACTTAAGCACCTCGATGTACCGATAGTCGATCTGGCACCGTTGAAGAGACTGCAGTACAGCCCATGTCTCGATCGAATCGAAGGCTTTTTCGTAGTCCACAAACGCTAAGCAGAGAGGCTGGTTATACTCCTTGGTATTTTGTATAAACTGCCGCACCGTATGTATGTGGTCTACAGTGCCTTTACGGAATCCGGCTTGTTCGGGAGGCTGGATGTCGTCAAACCTGCGCGCGAGACGGTTCGTGATGACTCTTGTAAACAGCTTGTAGACATGGCTCAGAAGTGAGATGGGCCTATAATTCTTAAGGAGGGTATTGTCGCCCTTCTTAAAGAACAGTATCACCACACCTCTGTCCCATGCCTGTGGCGTTTTGCCCTCGAGTATGACGGAACCAAACAGCTTCTGGAGGGCCTTGAGAACGGGTTTTCCACCGGCCCTCAGAAGTTCAGCCGTAATTCCGTCATCACCTTGGCGTCGCCGCCTTGTTGTTTTTGAGCTGCTTCAGAGCCATCCTAATCTCGTACAAGCTGACGTCCGGGATGTCTTTGGTGTAGTGTCGGGTCAATCTAGCTCTTGGGTCGTTTGCCAGGTTCATACCAGGGTTACCTGTTGACGTTTATAACAGTCCATAGAAACTCTCGATCTCTCTCAACAGCTCATATTTGACGGATACGATCCTGCCATCATTGGTCTTCAGTTTCACAAGCTGGCTCTGCCCAATAGACAGATCTCTTGTAAAGATCTTGGATCCTTTATTCCGCTCTATCGCGTCCTTAATGCGCTCTGTATTAAAGTGGCGAAGGTAACTTTTTAAGGACTTAGAGATCCGTCTATTGAGCTGGCGGTACTTGAGCGCATCAACTGAAGACTGCAGGATCATCTCGCACCTCTCCTCCATGAGCCGTATAGTAGGATCAGAGAGCTTCTTGTTTCTATTTGTACGACGGGTCTTGAAGATCTTAGACCCGACCGTATGGACAGTTTCCACGAACCCATCGTTATAATCGTCCACGGAGCTCCCTAGGCACTCGAAACGATTCTGAAGTTCGAACTGAAAGCTCTCGGGGTTTTGGACTTGGATCGGTGCTGGGCGGAGCGTAGACTTCATCAGTCGAGATCTTTCCAGCTTGATATTTAAATTCAATGTGCCTCTTACCATTCGGTGATCACTTCCGGTTTTCACCGCGTTGATCACAGAGACATCATTGAATATTTGCTTCTTCGTCGACATAATGAAGTCAATCTCATTTTTTGTTACACCATCAGGGCTCTGCCAGGTCCACTTTCTGTGCTCACGTTTTCTGAAGAAGGAGTTCATCATAAAGAGGCCTTCCTTCTCCATAAAACTGGCTAGTAGGTGGCCTCGGTGGTTCCGACGTCCAACTCCAAATTGCCCCACTCGCAGCTTATCACCGCGTGTACTATATGCAAATAAATATGCGTGTACTATAGTTAAACTTCTGCCCTACCCATCCCGGAAACAAGGCGTGATAGTTTTATTATGTGAGTACTATGTACCTACTACAAAGCTGCTATTTACTGGGTACGTCTTTCATTGACTTGAATGTGCCCTGGCGGCTGAGAGTATGTCATGCTCACTCAGATGTCTCGTTGATGGTGGCGCGTGTGTTGGATCTGCACAGCTGTCTGTTTAGTTAGAAAAACTTGATTCTATACAACAGTATGCAAAATAATTAATATTACGCAACTCACATTAAATTATTTTTTTTGCCATATGTCAGCTAGCACACTTCAATATACCAACAAATATGTTATGTTATGTAATTTTTGCTTTAAAAGTTGATTAATACTAAGTTTGCTTGTAACAATATTAATCCGATTGTTCTTATTATTTTCAGGATGTAAGTAATGAATGAATCTATAGTATCTGGGAAGATTTACAGGCTAACACGCGTAGGCGCGCTGTCGCAGAAATAAGCGACTTTCGTGTATTACACCGCGAGTTTATGCCTAAAAACATTGTGAAAGCGAACTTAAAACTGTGAGAAATTGTTTGTAACTGAAAATAATAAGTGATTCTAACAAAAATATTGGTGGAAACACATTAGTGACAATCAAATTTCCAAAGTCTTTGAGCCCACCCTCAATCAATGTAAAAATGCCACCTGAAGTTTGGAATTGTAGTGTTGCCATAATTAATTAATAATTACTACCATCATGAATTCGAACGCACCCAATAAGGTTCTTAATCAAAAAATATTTCATCCTGGTCTGTTTAACCAAATCGTCATCTCTGTCCAACGTTAACATCGACAATCGAAAATCAAACAATGCCCCAAACTCAACCGGGCCACCCCTCTGAAACTCAACCGCGTCATACAAGTCAAATGTCTACCGCCCATGATTCTATGCCAATGCCACCTTCCTGGAAGCCAGTGCCACCACCAAAGCGCAAGCGAATTACGGATTCCCCACCTAGTGTGATAACCCCAACTGCAAATAGGTTAAATGATCTACCACTAGATACAGAAGAACACTATTCTATAGTGACCAAACTTAAGCTGTCAAAACTACCGCCAATAGTCCTATACGGCATTGAAGATGTCAATGAAAACACAACACTCCTACTTACAGAGACCGGCAAAAGCAATTTTACGCTAAAAATGAACACACCCCCCACGCACTGTACGACCCCTCAAAGCAATCGTTAAATAAAAAGAAGCTACAGGCAATAAAGTGAGAGACAAAATTGTCCATACCTGAGGGCCCCAGAAGAAACCTACCTCGACATTATTTATTAATATAAAAACTGGCCCAAATAATAAAGCAGTCAAAGAAACTAAGTATATAGACCACCAACATGGTAAAATAGAAGATCCCGAAAATTTAAGGTGCCGAATATGGCCATTCAAAGAATAACTGTATGAGCTCATTTAGATGCGTCAAATGTACTGAAACCCACAGAACAGTTGATTGCCCGAAAAAAGACTGAAATACCCTAGCAAAATGTGCACTCTGCCTGCGAAGCCATCCTACCAATTATAAGGGATGTAAAGTCTAGCCTAGCCTAGCCCGAAAACAAACCACCAGGCGGGAAGCACCGACAAAACAACAGTCCCCAGAAAATGATAAAGGATTATTACTCAACGAATGGAAAAACAAGCAAGTTATATGACAATAATGTAAAGAATGTAACAGTCAACAAAAGACTTACATATAGAAAAACATTTAAAATGACTAACTTACTTAAAGAGACGTGGAACATTAATAGACTTGCGCCCAACAAATCCGAAGTGGAATTACTCCTGAAATGCCACAACATCGACATACTATGAATATCAGAAACCCACTTTACCAGCAGAACTGCACACGTCACAATACCTGGATATAATGTCTATACAACTGACTTTCCTGACAGCATTGCTCGCGGATGTACTGCTGTTGTCATTAAGTTCTCAGTGAAACACAGGTTCTCAAACAGAGCATATCTAGGCGACAATATTGACCATTGAAGACAAAAATATAGGATTCAACGTCTCGTCAATGTACTGCCCGCCAAAGCACAAAATCAAAGAACATTACATTGCTAACATTAATTTCTCTCATTACATTGTTACGCTCGGAAAAAGATTCATAGCTGGAAACGATTGGAATGATAAGCACGCATATTGGGGCTCAAGATTGGTTACCACAAGAGGAAGAGAGTTAAAATTGTGCATTGACAAATATTCCCTTCGTACCTTGTCTATAGCCGCCAACACATTGGCCAAGTGATCCGTATAGGCATCCAGACTTTTTTTTATAACAGGAGCACTCTTTTATTCATTTTCAAGGTAGAACCCTGCCTAAATGGCTCCTTGAACCAGGTCCCGGTACTACTAGCTATAAGTCCCACTATTCCTCATAATGAAACCAACCCGAAATTGTACAACTAACTGGGACTCTTTTAGAGAAGTAGTAGAAAATGGTATTTCTAAGTAGTAGCCTGAACTCTGGATTTATGCCACTATACCAACAAGTATGTTATGTTATGTAAAGTATTCAATTTTGCTTGATACAATATTAATCCGATTGTTCTTATTATTTTCAGGATGTAAGTATTAATTAATCTATTATATCTGGGAAGATTTACAGGTTAACACGCGTAGGCGCGCCGCGAGTTTATGCCTAAAAACATTTTGAAAGTGAACTATAAACCCTAAACAATTGTTTGTAGCTGAAAATAATAAGTGATTCTAACTAAAATAGTGGTGGAAACACATAAATAACAATCTAATTTCCAAATTTAGTGTTGCCATAATTCATTAATAATTACTACTCGTACTTTGGGTGGCGTTCGAATGTATGATCATTCGAACGCCACCCAAACCCAATAAAGTTCTTACTCAACAAATATTTCATCCTGTTCTGTAGACCCACATCGTCATCTCTGTCCAACTTTAGCAACAACAGCCAGAAAGCGAACAATGTCCCAAACCCGCCACGAAATCCCAACCAGGCCATACAAGCCAAATGTCTACCGCCCATGACCCTATGCCAGTGCCACCTTCAGTGATCTACCACTAGATACAGAACAGGTGTGACCAAACATAAGCTGTCAAAACTACCGCCCATAGTTAATGAACTCACAACACTCCTACTCACAGTGACGGACAAAAGCAGTAAATTTTGTGCCCGGGATTTGTGCCCGGTTGATGGCAACAGGCTTGCTCCTGACTACATGGGACTTACCCATAACTGGCGAAATGCGGATGTACTATAGTTAAACCACTTCCCAAACCTTCGGAGAAACAAGATGTGATATTATGTTATGTAATAATTGCTTTAAAAGTTATTCAGTACTATACAATTTAGCTTGTTACAATATTAATCCGATTGTTCTTATTATTTTCAGGGAGTAAGTAATGAATGTATATTCAGTATCTGTAATCTGTAATCTATCTGTAAGCTTGTCGTTAAAAATCCCCCACGCACTATACGACCCCGCATAGAGCAATCGTTAAGGAAATAGAAGCTACAGGCAAAAAATTGAGAGACAAAATTGTCAATAATTTATTAATATTGAAACTGGGCCAAAAAAATAAAGCAGTCAAAGAAACTAACCAACATGGTAAAATAGAAGATCCCCGAAAATAATAGGTGTTATGTAATAATTGCTTTAAATGTTATTCAGTACTATACAATTTAGCTTGTTACAATGTTAATCCGATTGTTCTTATTATTTTCAGGGAGTAAGTAATGAATGTATATTCAGTATCTAAGACGGTTTACAGAGTATTCGACTGGGATTTACTAAATTTCTCGACACTGTTAAGATAAAAAAAAACGACCAAGTACATGTCGGAACACGCACATTGAACTGTTGTACTTCTCTATTTTTATACAATATTTTCCGGTTATGGTCTACCCATGTGCCCAATTTCATCGAAATCCATTCAGCCTTTTGTTAGTGAAGTCAATGTGAATTGATTTTGTCTCATTCAGTTTGATCTTCCACTTTTGTGTCCAGTTATACTTTAGTCACAGCTAGTTGAAGTTTTCCTACTGCTTCTTTGTGGCTTGATCCGGTAGCCATAATAGCAGTGTCATCTGTAAAGGTCGCAATGGTGCTGTTTTCCAGCTCTGAGATATCACGTGTATAGCAAGTACAAGATTGGACCTAACACACTTCCTTTTGGTTCCCCAGCTTTTATTGTTTCCAGCTCGGAATATACATCCTCTAGCCTTATTCTGAACATTACGTTAGTTACATAAGAATCTGAAAATTCTGGAGGTAGCTTGCATCTGAGTTCGAATATTAGACCCTCATGCCAAACTTTATCAAAAGCTTGTGTGACATCTAGGAATACGGTGGACACATACACAGACTTGCTTACTTTTGACCGTTTTTTATTTCAATCTCTGTTATTCTGTGTACTTGGTCTATGGAAGAGTGTTTTTCTCTGAAGCCTTTATGGTTTTGTATTAGGTCTTGTTCTTCTATTATGAGTTTTCACCGTTTTAATAACAGTTTTTCAAGAAGTTTCGATAATATGGGCAACAGGGAAACGGGTCAAAATGATGATGCTCGCTAGGTGGTTTCTCAGACTTCGCAATCATAATGACTTCAGCAACCTTCTATGGCTCAGGTACGGCCAGTGCTCTGCATTACCTGACCCCTGTTACAAAGAAGAAGAGGGGAAAGGGGGTTGGTTTATGTAGAGCACTGACTATACATGTTTAGCAGAAATGCAGCATTAATTAGTCTGGACACCTTTGTAATGGCTTTGCGCGCGAGGTGTTTTAGAATTTCTCCTGTTATAAGATTGTAACCCGGGGATTTCTTCGAGCTAATGTCTTGAATTTCTCTCAGAACTTTTTTAGTTCTTTGATTTTGTGATAATTTTTCACTCTCAAATATTTGTATAAAGCTTTCATTGAGTTGAAAAGTGTCTTCTAAGTATTGGGCAAATCTTAACGTTTTTTGTTCATTACTTATTGCCCATTTTCACCGTTTCTGATGGTCGGTATTTGCATAACCAGCCTTTTTAGTTTTGTTGTCGCTCTCCAAAGAGAGAAATCCATCGATTGGTTGTTGGTTAGCGGCACAAGATGAGAATACAGACATTAATCTTCAAATTGTATAATTTTCCTCTTTAATCGTTTAGTTAGGTTATTTAATAATGTTTTATCTCGCGGGCACCTCGTTTTCTGCCACCGCTTTCTTTGCATTCTTTTCTCATATAGTAAATTCACAATTTCCTTGCGATTGATAATTATATATATGTATGTATTCACGTTTTAATTTTGGCGCGTTGTTTCACGCACATTGTTGGATATCAATGACATATTTGTATACTTCTGAGTCAAGCAGACCTTGGTTTTATAACGGTGTTTTTAGATCGATAATATTATCTAGATCAAGAAACTGTTCCAATTTATAGACTTATTAACCAGGGTTAAATGGCTTTCTTTTAGTTGGATTTTTTGACTGAGTCTTAGTATAATCGGGGAGTGGTCCCAATTCATATGAAAACCTTCCTCCAAACGAATGTAGTTGGTATATATTTTTGAATATAAAAAAATCTATAAGATCCGGTTTTTGGTGGTGGTCAATGAAATGAACTGAAATGATTTTATTTTCTGTATGAAGGTTTGTACAAACACTTTTACACGTCAATCATATTTTTTAAAAAACTAGACGAGCTCGGCGTTTCCTATTTGACTACTCTGAGAAGAATGGCCGAAACAAACTCAGAGGTCACAGTCTCTTTTAAAGTCCAGACGTAATCTTAGTCAGATCATGTGAAGACCATGTAGATTGGTGTCTGAAATGGTCTTTTGAGGAAAGAATTACACAGATTGAGTGGACCTATCCAGTCAGTGCACGCATTTGTCAGTGATAGTGCAGTTCAACTCAAAACTTAAGGAGCTCAACGATTCGACGAACAATACCAAAGAAAAGACATTTGGGTAGGCCGCTTAAATGACTCAAACTGCCAGACCATGATTAAAACTAACTGAGAGAAAAATAAAAACAACAACTCACATATTATTTACATTCAAAATAATTTAAAAAATATAATACTTTAAAAAATAAATATTTATGTCATTGTATATGTAGGATCAGGAGTGCCGAACGGTATATCGTCAGGATTTGGGGTCCCCATTATATTGGGATAAACAAGACTGTATAAACAATTACAGGGTTTTTATTACAGTAGTAATTACACATAAAAAGAAAATAATAAAAATGATAGTAAATAACAAAAATAAAAGAAGTTTAAAAAGTAACAATATAGTTACTCGAACAAAACTACCGGTCACAAATATCGAAATAAGATGCCAAAATCAATTAGTGTGAATACCGAGTAAATAATGTTACGATTTATGAGATAATAATTGATGGAAAAAAACACGTTAATTTTTAATAGCAAACAAAACATAACAAATTATGCGGCTACCCACAATTGTGATTGACAACTAACTCTGAAATATAGGTATATAAAAAATTCATCAATGTCAAAGAGTACATAAAAATCCAAAAATAAATAATCTTGGTCAGATACATAATGGACCAGTAACTGTTGGTTTGCCTGTGCTTATAACTTCACAATGCATCTTTAACTGCAATTAAGAGCTGCCTTCCTTTGTTGTAATAAGTCTTGTGATCATCAGTGCGTATGTATAGCATTGCAATCTCTGCCTAGGATGGATCTCTGGCCTAAAAGTCAAAAGAATTGTAAATATCGTTCTTTTCTTATCTTGTGCCTTTGCCTACTGCCTGTATACGGCTGTTATGGAAGCGTGACAAAATTTGGTGTTAACCGATACTACAACGGCTGAATGTCTCTGTTTCTTCATATTTACTCTGCTCGTAATGATTAATGTTTTGTTTGTTCATAACCGCGCTACCTCCTATGGCAGAGTTGTTAGAGTGGAGCGATCCTCTAAATCCTCTAAATTTGACAAAAGATTGTTAAGTGAAGTGCGTTTCGGAGATCACACACGTGTATATTTTTTATGTACAAAACTGCCTCTAACTCGTTCTGATGTTTGAGGAGCCCGTTGGTGTTCCACGCCATTATTTTTAGTGTGTTACTCATTTTTGATCATTAATAACAGCTGTTTTGGTGCTGGATTCTAGCTTCTCTAATGTTTCATCAAATGTTGTAATACACTTCGAGATCTGATTAATCTTGTCCTTTGGATTCGAAGGTCACGTTCCTTGTTTGCAGCTTGTGCATAGGAACTACTTTAGGTTGCTTGAGCAGGTTATGGAGTTGCCTGAACACTTTCTTTCCATGGCTGTTTGTCAGGATTCCTTGTGGAAGAAGACCGTTGGGCAGTTGGCAAAAATTGCTTATTTTAGATTTTTTTATTTTTATAATTTGCATGTTTTCGGCTACTTCACACTCTCTGTAGTTAGCTAGGTGGGGTGAGCCACAGTGGACGCATTTTGGTTTCTCTTGCGGAGATTTAGTATGTTGGCTGTAAGTTGGTTTTTTTTTTTGCCAGGGCCTCGGTATCCGTTTCGGACTTTCCCGCGACCCCGGTAGGCATCGGCCCTAGTGGACCCCTAACTTGCGCTGACGACATCTCTCGATGATGATGATCGACATCTCGAGGCGCGCGTGGAACACAACGCGCCGTCGACCCGGGCCTGGTCCTTATCGGACGGCGAGCTACCCATTGCTCACCGTCCGAAAGCCCGCGCCTACGGTGGCCGGAATTCCGCCTGGGATTTCCAACGGCCAGGGCGCCTCCTGCGGCAGCTAGGGGCGAGAGGGCGCGAAATTTGCCTTTTCCTCAACCGTCCCGCCTCCTCCTTCGCGAGCATTACTGCTTCGCAGAAGGAGGTGACGACATGCTTGCCAGTGCATTTTACACAACTTATATGTCCACTTGCCTGGCACCTCTTAAATTGAGGAATATGTTTCGGATTTTTAAGAGGGTGTATTTAAATTGTACACCCTGAAATGTGCTTTATGCCAGAGATTCTGTTGACATCTTTGTCATTATTAAAGGAATCGCTTTTTCGGCTTCGCCTGCGTGAATGTAGAAAATTATCTAGGCAGGAGTAGACTTTATGCTGTTTTATATTTTAAATAGAGAAGTTACACGATTTTAAAATTATTCTTCTATCCTTGTCACACAAAACGATAATTGTACTGAATGGCGCGAAGTTGCTATGGCTCTCCTGTGTGACGGCAGATGCTAGTAATGCTGTTTTTGTCTAGCATAGACATCATCATTTTTATAGATATTTAATTTTTTTTTTACTGAGCTTAATTTTACAAAAATAACTGTCAAATACCCTTGAATTGTTAAAGGCACATCTGCGAAATAAATGAGCACAGAAATCTCGATCAAAACTTTGTCCGTCTTTTTGTTGTTCACGTGCTAATCCGATTAATCTTAATATTTTCAGGTCGTAAGTAACAATTCGTGGTTAAATAAGTGTGGGAAGCGACTTTCTTACACCACGCTTCCATTCCCGTCAAATAAATATTTTCATTCATTCATCCCTTTGATATTCTGGGTCCATGTTTACATGAGGGATTTATTTCTGTTGCATTTTATTATGCACTGTATATTTATATCTTAGTAAAGGAAACGATGGCTAAAGATTTTTTTTTTAATAAGAATATACATGGATTTCACCTACTTGAGAACATTTTTAAAACATGAGTAGAACTTAACAGCGCAGCGCTTTGCGCTTACTACAAAACAGATTCAGATTTTTCAATATTACTATCCAAACCAAAAAACAGAATGTTAAAAATCAAAGACATCTTTTTTTGTGTTGTTTAATTATTAATCGGATTATAATTAATATTTTCAGGTTGTAAGTAACAAAAACCATTCAAATAAGAGTGAAATGCATGAATTTGCTAAAATGTTGCTGAATAATCGTAATTATAATATTGAGGGAGACTAAAAGAATCAGTCGGTTTTGGTTACAAAATGTGACTTGAAGACTTTTGGCAAGCGAAAACAAGCCGGCAAAATTACGTAAACAATTATAAGAAAATAACGAAAATAATTATTAGAATAATTATCAAAAGTGGGTTTTGGAACGGGCTCGTAATAACAGCCGCACGGGTCGATCGACCAGATTAAGCTATGCTTGTCACGGTCAGTTCGTGGAAGGGTGGGTGGGTGGTGGATGGGATCTTTACATACTAAGACCCACAATGCCTCAGAAAGCACGTTAAGTCGTTGAAAGTCTGACCACCAGTCTTACAATAAGGGGTATCGTGTTACCCAGTAACTGGGTTTTGGAGGTCAGATAGGCAGTCGCTCCATATAAAATACTGGTAGGTATTCAGTTGCATCCGGTTATATATGCAGCTGACCAACATAGTCGGGAAAAGGCAGGCAGATTGATTATCAGTTGTGGGTTATGTTTATGTTTAAGAGGCGACCTGCGCTTCGGATTTCTTCGGCTTCTGGAAATCCGAAGCGCAGGTCGCATAATTACGTTGAAAAAATATTATAAAAGTTGGTCACTACTAAAGCTGGATCCGGTTAGACTGGAAGCTGATCCCAACATAGTTGTGTAAAAGGCTAGGCAGATGATACTACCCACTTTTACATAAATATTTGATCAAGTTTTATTCCATTAGGGGTGTCCATTGTTATTATAGAAAATGCCAACAAAAATATTACTTACCTTTTTGACGTTTCGTCATTTGAGGCATTGAAGTTTTTGGTGTTGTAATACATTTGAGGTGCTTCAAAACTCTTCATATTTGAATAGAAAACAGGAGGCTTACTCCATCATCATCATTCATCATCATTTCAGCCGAAAGACCTCCACTGCTGGACATAGGCCTCCCCCAAGCACCGCCATTTCGACCAATTTTGTGCTTCGCGCATCCAGCGGATTCCTGCGGCCTTCACAAGGTCATCGGTCCACCTTGTAGGAGGCTTTCCAACGCTACGTCTTTCGGTACGCGGTCGCCACTCCAGCACCTTTCGACCCCATCGGCCATCTGTTCTGCAAGCAATGTGCCCTGCCCACTGCCACTTAAGTTTGGTAATTCTTCGGGCTATGTCGGTAACCTTGGTTCGCCTGCGGATATCTTCATTTCTGATTCGATCACGTAGGTTTCCCTACTCCCTAAGCACTAAATCCGTAGTTCCGATCGAAGTTACGGGCGTTTCCTGCTCCGTATCACCTACGGACATACGATTACTTCGGAGCCTGAACTAAGAATGAATGACAACACGATTTGACAGTTGTCCCTACTCGCAATGTGTTTTAGCCCGTTCGAAAAATTAAATTTGTCACTTGTTTTGACGAATCAACTACTTTCGGACGGCCTCTATCTTCGTTGACGGAATTAGAGTGTTGTCCCCATATTCCCTATCATTTACGGACGTAAGATTAGTCCGGGGCCCGAACTAAGAATGGATGACAACACGATTTGACAGTTGTCCCTACTCCCGGTGTTATTTGTCCGATTTGATACTTGTTTTTGTTTTGATCAATTACTTTTGGACGGGCCCGTATATTCGTTGACTGGCTTAGAGAGTAGACATCCAGGATCAATCTCAAAAATAATAGGACACTTTAAAAAATGAGTACTGGGTCCGTTCTTTGTCCGCATTTGAGTAAATCAGTTTTTTCTTATGTTTTCAGGAAGTAAGTAACCAATTGTAATTAAATAAGTGTGAGATGTATTCGCATATGTTGATGTGTGATCATTAAATAACATAATATAATAAGTTGTAGAGAGACTCGCGGCTACATAATAACTACCGCACGGGTTGATAGCAGATTAAGCTACGCTTGCCGTGGTCGGTTCGTGGATGGATGACCATCTATAACACATCGTTGGTCCCAGCTGTCATTCATCCGGGGTCATGGGAAAGTCCAAAAGGGATACCGAGGCCCCTGGCAACGGAAGGATCACGGATGGGTTTTAGTCAGTAAGTCTGACACACCCTCCCGCTCCGCCAAAAGCGGGAGAAATGACTGGATAATTTCCCACCCAAAAAAAAAAAGCTGACATTCGTAGATCTTTGACAGTGGTTCCGCGTAGACAGAAGCCCAAAAGTCTGGCAACCAGTCTTACCAAGGTGTATTGTGTTAGCCAGCAACTGGGTCGCTGGGTTGGGAAAAAGCAGGCAGATTGATTATTATCAGTTGTGGGTTATGTTATGTTTAAGAGGAGGAAGGCGTATGATTCCGTCTAAAAATATTATAAAAGTAGTATCCACTTTTGCATAAATATGGGATAAAGTTGCAATCAATTTTGCAGTCCGTTGTTCCAATAGGAAAATTTAAAAAAACATTGCAGATTACGCCCTTTAGGCGTTGGTCCTACCAAACTCTTTTTTCCGAGTTTATAAATATCATTCAAAATTATTTAAAAAAATATAAATTATATATTACAAAAAACTGCCTCGTTGGTATAGTCACTAGACCACTATACTCTAGTGGTTTCAAGCGCTACTGCTGCGCATGAGGTCCTGGGTTCGATTCCCAGGTGGGGCAAAGTGTTATTGGGTTATATCACCTGAAATTTCTCCATAGCAGCCCAGAGTCTGGATGTGTGCCTTGTTGATGGCAATAGGTGGGGCTTGTGACTAAGTAATAACAGCCGCACGGGTCAATCGATCAGGTTAAGCTACGCTTGCCGCGGTTGGTCCGTGGATGGGTGACCATCTTTACCTACCAAGACTCCTCCGTGCCTCGAAAAGCACGTTAAGCCGTTGGTCCCGGCTGTCATTTGTAGATCTTTGACAGTCGTTACGGGTCGTCAGAAGCCCGAAAGTCTGACAACCAGTCTTACCAAGGGGTATCGTGTTACCCAGTAACTGGGTTGTGGAGGTCAGATAGGCAGTCGCTCCATGTAAAATACTGGTATTCAGCTGTATCCGCTTAGACTGGAAGCCGACCCTAACATAGTTGGGAAAAGGCTAGGCAGATGATGAAAATGATGATGGCAATAGGTTCGCCCCCTATTACATGGGACTTCAACATAACTGGCGAAATGTGGGTGTGCTATAGGCACACCTCAGCTGATCCCTTCGGGGAAACAAGGTGTTATGTTGTGATATGTTATAAGAAAAAAAGGGTCGGTGTAAGAAATCATAATTCTTTTTGACGTGATAACGTCTTATAAATCGATGAACGCCGGCTGCACGCACGAAAAAGCATGACTCATTGTCGCGTTCCGCCTGAGCCGAGAGTGCGAGCGAGAGCACGGGACTAGCGATAGAGAGGCACGATCGGCCTAAGCGTTCGGCTTGTGGCGCATCTCTCTCTCGTTATCACGTAAAATTATCGTCCGTAAACCGACTTTACAGACCACTAATTATTTTTTCAGAAATTAATATAAAAATATTTCGCCCGTTTATTTATTGTTCAAGTGTAAAATTGTTCTTTTTTATATTTTCAGTGCGTAAGTTAAAAACACTAATTAATTATGAGTGACATTACTCGTATATTTTGTTATAGAAATGTTGAAGGATCAATAAATAGGTAGGGTGCAACAAGGATATTTTGGCGCCTGTCAAAAAAAAACTTTATTCAAAATCAAGATGGCGGGTTAGTTCCGATTTTAGCCACGCACCAAAATTACCTTGTAGCGCTGTAGGTATGTTTTGTTTCATAGAAGGAAGGCTTCTGGCAATCTTTGACCTTCAATATCTCCAGAAAAATGATCTCCATGATGAGTAGAATTTGTGGCTTTCGTTTTCGATTTTTTTACACCGTTATTGCCAACATTCTTCTTTCTTCTTCGTCGTCTGGATGATTCCATTTTGTTTTAAATAGCCTTGACCAGAATTCGGCCCCTTCAACAGCGTTATCGCTAGTCTCGCAAAGATCTTCCCATTGCCCAGAGAGCAAGATATGAAGTGGGGCATAGTTATTGATGCGGCTCCACAGTTGCATTGCGGCGGTTGATGAGCCGCAATGCAGGCACAAATTATGGTGCCTGCAGCATAATTGAAAATGTAGTGAAGAAAAAAATCCGAATTTTTGGTGTTTAAATAATATTAATTTTTATTTGGACGAATGGTATTGTTGCAAGACAGAAAGGTGCTTTGGAACTCTCATTTACGAGTTTGTTAACCTATTGAACGCCACGTCAAAAAAGCAAAGACGTGCCCTCGGCGCCAAGCTACGAATTATTCCTTAAAATCTGTCATGTAGTCGTGACGGTGGCGTGCTGGTCACATTTTGCTCTGTTATCTATGTGCTGTGGCGGTCAAAAGGTTAAAAATATAATGGCAAACATCCATTCCTACAGATAAAGGGTCGGAGCGTTAGAAATTATTGAACGCTTACACGAACAACTTAAAGTACACCTATTTCGAATTCTCAAATCTGCCTCGTTGGTCAAGTGTTCGCAGGCACTGGTAGAGCCGGGTAAAGTTTTACTGGGTTTTTCTATCTGAAATTTCTCAGTAGCAGACCGGAGTCTGGATTTGTGCCCGGTTGATGGCAATAGACTCGCCCCCTCTTACATGGGACTTGAACATAACTGGCGTAATGTGGGTGTACACCTCTTTATACCTAACCTAACCGTTCGGGGAATACAGGCGTGTTATTATTATTAATCCGCATTTATTTTAAAAATTACAGCCAGTAAGTGACGATTTGTAAACAAAATGAGAGATTATGTGTGATGTGAATGTTTGTTCATATCATATCCAGGGTCTCAAGTCTGCTATTACAACAGTGTCAGAATGGTCTATCATTGATTTTATAATTGTTGATTTTGACAAGTTTGGTAATCTACTAATATAATGGCGTCATTAATGAGGATCGGAACAGACCATTATGACACTATTGTAATAGCAGACTTGAGGTCCAGGAAGGCTGAATATTATGTTATAAGTTAAAAGGCTTCTGGCATGCAAGGGATAGCAGGCATTCTGGCAACCAGTTTCACATAAGTGGAGCTCGTGACTAAGTAATAATTGCACGGGTCGTTCTTCAAGGCTTAGCAACGTTTTCCGAGGTCGAGGTCTGTGAATGCCTGACCATCCATTTAATACCGAGATCCCTCCGTGCCTCGGTAACAAGTTTAGCTGGTGATCTTGGCTGTCATCTGTAGATCTTTGACAATAGTCAGACGCCTGACAGTCTGGCAACTAGTCTTACCAAGGAGTATCGTGTTACTCAGTAACTGGGTTGTACAGCTCAGATAGACAGTCATTCGATTGGATTAAAAACCGGTCCCAATATATTTGGGAAAGGCAGATGATGAAGGAATACAAAAAAGTCATTCCAATAGAAAAGAATCAGCGCGATTGAAATCATAAAAGACTTTAACAGATAAAAACAAAAAACACCCATTTCGGATTGTTTATTGTTGAAATGATAATCCAATGTTTATTATTTTTTTCAGACTGTAAGTATGTAGCATGAATAACCTTGAATTATTAGTTTTTTTTTCCATTCCCAAAGAAAACTATAAAACATACCGGGTGTAACCAGACATATACAGGGTGTAACCAGACTTATACTAGGTGTAACCAGACATATACAAGGTGTAACCAGACATATACAGGATGTAACCATACACATACAGGGTGTAACCAGACCCATCACGAAGCCGTCATCTACGTATTTTGTACATCAAACTCAGTAACTTTGTGCAAAAATAATTGCTGGGAAACGACTTTTATTTATGGAGTGAAAAGTCGCTGTTTACGGTATAGAGCGCAATGTAACGCACGCAAAACATTGTGCTTATGGATGTATGCAGCGGTACTGAGATCGTGAGAGTATTTAAAACTAAGTAGTAACAATGCAAACTTGTTGTCGTAAATAAACATCAAAAAATGGAACCTTCAAAATTTCGGTATCCAGAACGTTCCCAGGTATGGTCCAGTACCAAATAATGATCATAATTACGTGAAGAACAAGAAGTGTCTCTCGGCTTCGTTAGGGTATTTTTATAAACGTTATATTCCCGTTTTTATTACTGTTATAATATTTTCAAGTGGGTATCGTGATATAGGGAAAAAAAATGATCAAAAATTGATATGTTATTTTGCAAACATAAACTAGAATCGTCGTTAGAAATAATATAACATTTTTGACTTCAATTTACAAAAGTCTTTCATTACTTGTATTTAAATCCGATTTCTCTTACTATTTTCAGGAAGTAAGTAACAATTTATAGATATAAAAATATATTATCTTATTATTATAATATCTAGGGGCGCTGACAGTAACAGTATGTATATGAAGGGTGCTACACACATGGTCAGGTCGGCAAGCCTCGGCACAGCTGAGCTGAAAAACTGTATAGTAAATATGTTCGGGAAAAATCCGCCCGGCTTTGTGTGGAATTGTGCCGAGTGAATGTGAATTGTGTTTGAATTGTGCCGAGCCGACCCGAACATGACCAAGGATGATTTATGCTAGACCGTGTCGGGCGCGAGCCATGCCATGTACCTAAGAGGTGCGGGTGACCGACACACGGATCCAAAACTGCACGAACGTTTTACCGTTCGTGCAGTTTTGGATAGCTGTTCATGCTATGCAGTGTTCGCGTCCCGTCCGAGTCTTGCTCCCTACAAATTGAGCACACAAGGACGCGGAGCGCGCCCGTCTTGGTCTAGCATAAATCATACCTTTCGCAAGGTTACATGCCGAAAGAAGATTGCTGATCAGCACGAGCCGAATTAAAGCCGTGTATGTTTAGTAATTCCTTCGGGTCGGCTTTGTTGTTCATCAAGTACTGCCGAATCGAATGTGCCGACCCGAACATGCGGTGCGTGTAGCACCCCTTATGTTTCCAAGGAAAAGAAAAGGGGCAGATGGCGTTATTAAATTAATCATTGGATTAATCTGTACGCGGTATAAGTTCGTTCATGTTTTCGGTGTTAAAACGTTAATTTTATTTCTTCTTATATTTTCAGTCTGTAAGTAACATTAAGTATTTTTTATCATTGTCTTAGAGTTTTCTCTTGCAGTGAGCCCACAGGGCTCATTATACTCAGAAATCTTACAGCGCCCTTCGCGTTCAATACAATAATGCATTCAGGGTGCTGATGGGGTTGCCCCACGGAATAGAAAAACAGTGGAAGTGCAAAGTAGGCGTGGCACGCGTGCCACAAATAAGCGCTGTTACGCTTACTTGATCCAAGTCGTGTTCTAACATCGCGTCGAGTCGCTAGTCCCACGATAAATTTATTTTTCCGTAGCTATGCCATATTGTTTCATTTTGGAGTGCAAAAATGACAGTAAGAGAAAATATCTTAAAAATGGAGGTGTTTCGTACCGTCGGTAGGTACGATTTTATTTGTTTTCTAATAAAATCTAAGTTAATTTCAATTCACTAATAATTTAATAGAACGTCTAGTTAAAATACACCTTAAGATCATTAAAATAAAGTATATCTTGGTTTGAATGTATTCACTATTTCGTTCTCGAAAGTTCTTCGCTACTCAATTAGTGATGTAGTCTGGTCGGATGTTGATTTTATCGATTGATATCGATAAAAGAAAATAAGTAATTTAATATTTATTATAAACATTACAATACAAACATAAGGTCGAATAAAATTCATACACGAAATTTATTTTAAGAGGTGTATGTAAATGGATTGATGCAACGGGCAGAGTTAATTGGATGCCATCCAAATTAAGCACTATATGCTCAAATAAAGTATATAGATACACGAAACCTACAGTGCTTCCATCTATGAAAATCATTAAGTTTTTTAATGAAGTAAGTTACCATATTTTATTTTTATCACTTAAAAATAATGATTGAAAATACTTAATGAAGATAAAGATAAAGATTATTTATTTGTCAAAAACATGCGTTTACACACAAATTAAAGTATGCAAGATCTTAAAAGGTATCTGAAGTCCGAACATGTTTTACCTGTCAAGGCGTACAAATTTTAATTTTACATAACAGGTCATATTTAGTATAGGTGCTTATTTAAAATTACATTATTATCTTTAAAACAATGTCAGAATAAAAATTAAAAGTTAATTATTAAGTACAATGTCAAAATAAAAATTAAAAATTAATTATTAAGTACAATGTCAAAATGAAAAATAAAAACAATGTCAAAATAAAAGTTAAAAACAATTTCAGAAGGTATCCGTCAAGAAGTCATTGATATTATAGTAACACTTGTCCGTTAATAAATTTCGAATCTTTTTTTTAAATAAATAAATTTGCGGGTAAAGCTTTTAATGCCTGTGGTATTTTATTGTATAAGTCTAGGAGCCATACAGAAAAAACTTTTTCCCATAATAGCCGTTTTTGCAGAGTGTAGGCAGAGTTGGCTATTGTCACGTTTGTTACGCGGAAAGGTGTCAGATATTCGTGGAAACAGGTGAGGGTTAGATTTGACGAACGACACAGCTTCAAAAATATACAGGGATGGTAGACGACGTTAGTCATTTGTATCTTTTAATTAATGGCCTACAGCTTTCCGTCGACACAAAATTAAACATCGCCCTAATAAATTTATTTTGAGCTTAAGACGCAGATATATGATTTTAGTGACTTTTAAATATGTTATTATGCCTTCAATGAATGCAAGTAAGTTACGCAAAAAATGTATGTTAAACTAGACCGCATACACATCAATTCTATCTGTGAATATTTTAGTATTGTAGTAAAATACTTTATGAAATAAATTCAGGAAGTAATGTCTACCCAAATATAAAAATCGAAATTTCTTCCAAACTACTAAAGATATTTTCATGTTTTTTTTTGTATGAATAGACTATTTTGTTATCTATAATTCTATCTGTGAACTTTTTCAAATATTCATAGTTTTATTACTAAAAATAAATATTCCCTATAAAATCGAACGGAACGGCATGCGGCGCTCTGCGCGGGCGACGGGCGGCAGTGTAACGCTGACCACTGTCACGGGTAGACGCTGACACTTTACGCGACCGCTGAACTTACGTATTTTTTCGACAATATGGGTAAAACAACTAAAGTTCTGAAAGAGAAATGACGTATACATGAAAGAAACATGATACTGAGGTAAGTTTCTCATATATTATTATAATATAATGAGGTTAGCTAAATGTTATTTTGATAATAATTTGTGCGCGAGTATATCCATTATTTATTTACGAGTAAGTACAAACATAACTTCAGATCCGTATCAATTTTTTTTTTTTAGTACTATAGGAAATAATACAGATTCCCGAAACGAAAATGCGGAGAGCAAGTAAGTACCTAATAAATTGTAGATTACTATTTATTATGGTTTTTTGAGGACAATCCCGTTACAGCAAGTTTGAAACTTACCTAGCTTAAAAAAACAGGTGTAGTACATTAATACGATTATGTTTTAATATTTTAGTTGTTGCGACCCGACGGAAATAAATAATGATAAAAATAATGAAAGAACTGACAATGATTCCCAACATGAAAATGCGGAGACAAAGTGAGTATGAATTTGTAGATTGTAGGCATACCATTTATTATGGTTTTATGGGGACAATCCCGTTATAGTAGGTTAGAAACTTGTCTAGTTTAAATAAACAGGTGCAGCTCATTAGTAAAATTATGTTTTAATATTTTGGTTTTTGCGACCCGACGGAAATAAATATTGACGAAAATAGTGAAAGAACTGACAATGGTGCGTTCGTATTTATTATATAAAATGTAGATTTACAGGTTTTGTTTATATTTCCCGGACCATCAACTGGAATGGAATTAATTATTTTGGTTCAAGGCAAAATACAGACTAAGAAGAGACAGAGAAACAGGATGATCAAGACACTCGACAAGAGAAACATTTCGAAAAATGACTACATTTCTACGAAATGTAAAAAAGTAATTAGTACAAACATAAACACGTACATAATTCACTCCTTCTTCCCAAGGGGCAGGCAAATACTATAAAAAAAAAAAACAACCGACTTAAAAAAAAAACACTACAAAGTAAAAAATAACTTTAATTTTCGGAATTCGGTGGCAAAAAACCTAAAATACAAATCCAAAGGCACCGACTTCCAAAAAAGTTTTTTATTCAAACACCATGTCACCTTCCACATACCTTATTCACATTTCCTGCCACACACCACCTTCGTCTTATTCACATTTATATTCATTCCATTCATCTTATATGCGTCATCCATCACAGTCACTATGTCTTGCAGCTGTTCTGCTGACGCTGCAAGTAGAACTTGATCATCTGCGTAAAGAAGGCATTTGACAACCCACTCATTAATTCTCTATCCACACTCACCCTCTTCTAAATCTATCAGACAACTATCCATATACAAGTTGAACAGCCACGGTGACGCCACACAACACTGTCTAACACCCCTTAACATGCAGAACCAGTCTGTATATGCCCTATTTATCCTAACACAAGCATTGGAATCCTTGGATAAAGATATCAGTGCCCGTACCAAGCGCCAGTCCACACTATACATGGATAGTGTTGACCACAGTTCTTTTCTCCACACTGTCATAGGCATTTAAATCAACGAAAGTACAGTAGACTTTCTTGTGCGTTGCCAGATGTTTTTCAGCTATGCACCGGAGATCTGTCCATACAGCCCATTCCCTCTCTAAATCCTGCCTGCACATCTCATATTTTCTCATCTGTCACTAAAGAAATGAATTGTTTTATTTTGGAATTAAAGGTGAACGGCAGATTTCGTACCGCTTACTTTTTTCGTTGTTTTATTATAGAATTTGTACCACATATTAAGGCAACTAAGCCATTTATTTTCATGTAAGTGTATTTTTAGAAGTTCTGATTAATTAATAATATAAAAATAAAGATTTTAATAACTACACGTAATTTAGTCGTAAACTTAACTCAGTTATGTTGGTATTCAAGCTATGCTCGCCATGAGGGTATTACCCGACCTGCCCCCTTCTTAGATGAAGTAATATTAATAATTAATTATAAATAAATAATGTACTTATTAAAACTATTTAGGGTATTGTTTTAATTACCTACACTCAAAACCCCATCAGGACATCATCAAACTGTTGCAGTCAGCTGCTGGACATAGGTATCACCTAATGCAATCCGCTGAGTAGGTGCGATCCTCATCTCAATTTACCTACTTGATAGTAAGTAAAACATTACAAAAATAGCGAAGACCAATCTAGAACATATACTTTGTTACGGAAACAATGTTTATGTGCCTTTAAGTAACAATCTAAATTGGTACACTAGTACATAACCTTAAAAAATAAAACTGGTTATAACTTTTACGTCCCAAGTTCTAAAAATCCAAGAATTTAAAAAGGGCTTGTCTATAATATTAACTACCAATTAAAACAAAAAATATCCCAAAACATGAAATTTTATTAACGGTACGAAATTCTCATACATGCCTGCCGTTCGCCTTTGTTTATTTAGATTTTTGAAGAAACAATATAGAAGAAACAATATACAGATTTTTGGCTTTTTATTTCACATAAAAAGCCAAAAATCTGTATATTGTTTCTATAGCTAAGGAGCTCGTTAGTCGCATCACAGCCGCACGGGCCAGTCAATTAGGTTAAGCTGTTCTTGCCGCAGTTGTTCCGTGGATGGGTGACCATCTTTACGTACCGAGACTCCTCCGTGCCTCGTAAAGTTGCGAAAAAAAAATCTGCTGTTCCCTACACTTATGTTCGCTTAACTCGTCAAAATGTAGGGAACAGCTGTTTTTTTTTTCGCGATTTCATGTTTAGTTCCATAGTAAAAGTTGTTTATAATGATGAGTACAATGGGGTCATTGTACTCATCATTATAAACAACTTTTAACTTTTTTAAGAGGTTGATGGTGTTTATAATTACACCCTGTAAAAACAAACTTATTCAATGCAAAATATTAAAATAATATAATATATTACAATCTTATTTCATTATCTGAATATTACCTCATTTATTAACACTACATAAAAAAAAAATGGATGATGATAAAAAATTAGCCAGGACAGTCCTCACCAAATGAAACGTATGGTTACCCTACGTTACGTGCGTATGGTTACGGGGTCGCGGGGGGTGACGCAAGCTCCTCCCACCCGCTCAAGGTCGCTGGTATTTACCGTCCTCTTAAACGCTATTTCTTTATTCGTTGAGTTACCCCAAAATATAATGCCATAACGCAGTAGCGATGCAACCAGTCCATGATATGCCGTTACCAGGGCATCTGGGTTAAGTTCAGGGGCCAGTTTGTACAAAACATACGCGGATGAGCTTAGCTTTTAGTTAAAAATTCTATGTGAGTTTTCCAATTTAATTTTGCATCTATCATCACGCCAAGAAACTTTGTGTCGTCAACTATGTTCAATATTGTGTCATTGTACCGAGCTTTAATGACATTATCAGCCTGTAACCGTTGACTAAAATGCATTATCGTCGTCTTACCTAAGTTAATTTTCAGATTATTACTAGTCAGCCAAGATATTATCGAAGCCAACGTTTTATTAATATCATATTCATAAATGTCCTTATTATTACATGTTATCGTCATTGTGCTGTCATCTGCAAAGAGGGTCATGGGGTGGTCAATAGCTTTAGGCATATCGTTCACGTATATAATAAATAATAGCGACCCTACTTGGGTCGCTATTATTTTGCTGCCTTGTGGTACACCGTATATGGGCGTTCTTTCGCCAGATACGTAAATTTCCTCTTTCTTTGTCTTCGTATTTATCTTAGCTATTTCTGTGTACTGTTTTCTGTTAACTAAGTACGATTTTATGAGATTAAGTATATTTCCCCTTATGCCGTATGCCTCTAGTTTCTGAAGTAAACATTATGGTCCACATAGTCAAAGGCTTGCGTCATATCACAGTAGATAGCGCAAACCGGGATCCTCCTGTCCATATTTAACATTACTTTATGCAAAAAGTCATAAATTGCCATATTGGTTGTCCTATTTTTTCTAAATCCTTTTTGTTCATTGATTAAAATGTCCTTCTTTTCAAGATAAGAGTACAGTTCTTTATAAATAAATTTTTCAAAAATTTTAGACATGTTAGGAATGAGGGTAATGGGTCTATAATTAATCATTATGTTCTTTATTGTTTTTTTATATAATGGTTTCACTATAGACACTTTTAAGGCATCTGGATATATACCTGAGCAGATACACAGATTTATTAAAAAGCTTAATTGCGTACAAATAAGGTCAGAAACATACTTGATGATATTCGTAGAAATTCCGTCATATCCCGTACTATTTGTGGATTTTAATGATTTTATAATGTTTTCAATATCTGTAGGTATACTGGGGACAACATAAATTGAATGTTGCCGTGTTATAAGATTCGCTGTAACCTTATTTCGTGAACCTGGAATGGGTTGAATTTTGTCTACGAAATAGTTATTAAAGGCATTTGCTATTTCTTGAGGATCATTTATAATTTTATTATCTACGTTGATGTGGCTAATGGGTTGTTTGGGGAAAGAAGGTTTTGATTTATTTATTATATTCCATGTCGGTTTGGATTTATTGGTCGATGTTTTAATATAATAATAAATTGAATAATAAGTTTTAATATATTAATACGATACGATACTAATCAACGCACCTACATGTTGTATACTATATATTACTATATACTCTGACGTTGAGTCACAGCCAAAAAAGAAGACTCGAGTCGTGGACAGTCATAAAGTTGAATAAAATTTTATAAAGAAAGGCGATGACGTGATTCCTGTGCAATTTCATTCCGCAGACAGTTCAGTTCAGTTCGAATTAAAAAGTAAAAATAACGTGTTTTTTTTATTTTAACCCAAGTATCAGTAAAACACATTAATATATATAAAGCAAGTAATTTATATTAGTACTTAAATATTTTATTTTTGAATAATACGTACTACGTTATTTGTCCTACAGTTTTACTGAACTCCCAACGAGTCTTATTTTTTTCGAATTAAACAAGAAATCGATATCGATAAAGTAATTCAAAATTCAATATGTCCTGCACTGGTCGAGAAGCAGTAGATAACGACCTATGACGCGAATGTCAACCTTATATTTAAAAAATTACAGTTTATAATTGCGACCACTGAGAAAACCGCCATCTATAGTCGGGTAGCGGAATTTACTCGGCATTCGAATCTAGTTTGATTATAGATTACAAAACGTTTTAAATACTTTTTGCACTAAAGCAAAATAAATCCTATTTGTAGAGACTTTAGGTTTATTCCCAGATGAAGGATCTGTGACAAGCTAGTTTTGACTAAAATTAAAACGACAAATGAAACGAATTGTGTATTTGTAGTGCATTGTATGATTATCAGTTTATTTGTGTGAGTTTGGCGACAACGGTTCCTAGAGTGAGTTTGTTGCATTGCACTTCCACTGTTTTTTCTGTTCCGTGGGTTGCCCCGATACTGCAGCGCGTCAGGGATGTTTGCTGAAGCTCCCATTGACTGATTCTACACTGTGATGCGGAAGCGATGCGCATCCCTGATTATTAGTAGGGTGCGGGGCAGTACCAACAGCATCCTGTCTATGGTAGCAAGCAGGCTAGATTGTGCGTTTGTGAACCACTGCTGCAGGGTATCGGCTGGGCCTGTGACCTTGCAGCAGTGATGTCACTTATTGTTTGTATTAATGTTTTGCTAACATAGTTGTAAGTATTTTGTTACTAACACGTTGAGTCTTGTTACTTGAATTAAATTAATTATTATTATTATAAAACTTCGAAATACAATGTGTATCTGAATGAATGTACATTATGATATTAGTTTGTTCAAAATCGTTCACTAAATCGATATCTGTCATTTTTTATATACTTAGGTCATTTTTTATCCGAATAATAATTAAAACAACGTGAATTACAGTTACACTACAAAGTCAAATAAATTAAAATGGACGATGTTCCTACTACGCTAGACCCTTATACGTGTGCGACTGTGTGCGTGTGTACATTTGTAATGTGACCACAATTTTCTCCCACAATCAGTATAACTATTTTAAATAAACAATGTTTTGTACATAATAGTATAAATTCAATGTTTGTATTATGATTTTAACTAAATATTCTAATTGGGATGTTTGGTGTTGTGCATTGATTCCGGGACATGTTGTATAATAAAAAATAATATAAATATACATTTTTGTAACGTCTAACAAATCTAAGTACACATTTGATACTTTGACCGTCTTTCATTGCAAACGTTTAAATATTTTTTTTCTATTGAATTTCAGCCAGTAAGTACTTAAAATATCTGAGTGTGTACGTCTGAGCTGTTTGCAATTGTATAAATTTAATACCTTACTAATATTAAAATGTTTTTTTTGTAGATACTTTCTGCAACGGTACAGTATTTTTTATTAATTAATTTTAAATTTTTGCCAGTAAAATTGTTATCAGGTTTTTCTATCTGGAATTTCTCAGTATCAGCCCGGTTGATGGCAATAACCTCGCTCCCTATTACATGGGACTTAAACGTATCTGTTCTGGCGAAATGTGGGTGTATGAGTTCTATAGGTACACCTCTGCCTATCCCTTCGGGGATTACAGGTGTGAAGTTGTGTTATGAGGGAATTTCCTCTAAAATTGTTACATTTCAAAGTAGCACAATATTTTTTTTTTCTAAACGCTAGAATATTCTATCAATATCAAAATATGAATGTTTCAGCTGAGGGTAAGTAACACTGATACCCATTTAGACTAACACTTGCCAACATCTAAATGAATGCCAAAATAAAAAAATGGATAAATGGATAAAATGGATTTTCAACACTCGGCCAAGCGCGGAAACTTCAAAATCCAACAGCGCGCTTTTACTAGTACTACACGAAAAAAAAGGATGTCTTAAATTAAGACAATATCCTTTTGGTCAAGACAAATATTGATTCATAAATGGGGAAAACAATATAATCTTGAATGAAGTAAAATTTTGTCTTAGTTTTATTGTCTTCTTCGAAGACATTATACTTAAATGAAGAATTATTAAGTTTAATTTTAAGAATATTATTTCTCTCTTAGAATATTTTTTTTCAATTAAGATTATTATAGTCTTGAATCAACAATATTTGCTTAAGTCAAGAATAAAAACCAAGTATTTATTATTCTTAATTTGAGTAAACAGGTTTTTTTAGACTGAGTACATTTACTTACATTAAGAAAATATTTACTTGGATTGAAACAATTTTTCTGAGAATATTGATATTCTTCGCTGAAAAGATCCTTTTTTTCCGTGTAGCCTAGTGTTAGTGACAAAGCAATAATTTTATTGGGGTAGTTTTTTGGGAAGGAGCTCGTCCGGGGAAGTACTTGAAGGGTTTGAGTGCTGGTGTGGTTACAGGCACACGACACATTTCAGCATTGTCTCTGTGATGGCAACGCGTCTGGGATGCCCGTATTGCAGATGTCTCTAGGCGGCGGTGATCTCGTGCAAGACATAGGGAAATAATAGGAGCTGATGGCTAACCCACAATCTTTATGCTGAAGAAAAATGTAAATTTAAAATGCGATTAAAATAATAATATTGTGCCAACCATAAGTAATTTATCATCCTGTAGCCAGTAATAGTTTACTTACTTTAGGAAAAGCAAAACTTAAACTATTTAACACTATAATGACCTATGTTTTTAGATTCGAGTAAGTATGGCACCTCTTTTGTAACCTAAAAGAAAAAAACTGCTAAAATAATTATAATTTTACATTTGTTCGCGACGGGGTCAACGCCTTTGTGCTGCGCGAAGTGCGATGCTCACAGTCACACTCATTTATGATACTGCGCTGATCTGACACTGACATTGGTCGATACGTGTGCATCCACATTTGCCGACACATTTAAACATCACTTGTTACTATTACTCAATAGTAAAAAGTGATGTCAGTGTCGGCAGTTTAGTAACTAGTTTTGTTACTAGTACTACTAAGCAGCGTCTGTCCAATGACTTTTATTCTTTGAATGTTATGTACGCCTTTAATGTGTGTACGTAAATTCTGTTTTAAGCTAATGTTATATGTATAATTATGCTGTTAGTGTAGTTATTGAATCCTACTCATATAGATGGATGGATGGATGTTTGGATGTTTGTTACTCTTTCACGCAAAAATTACTGAAAGGATTTGGATGAAATTTGGCACACAGATAGTTTATAGCCAGGAATAACACATAGGATACTTTTTATCTCCATATACCCACGGGGTCAAAACTTATGTGGGTGAAACCGCGGGGCGCATTTAGTAAGTAAATAAATCAGTGGCATTCATCGATGCAAACCAAACAAGATGGACGCTGGACGCCATAAATTTGACTTATACTCGCGCGTCCGACACTCGAAAAACGTAAGCCGGTAAGACACGTTTTTCGAGTGTCGGTAGCGCGAGCTACCTAAAGTCGAATTATTAATTCATTGGCGTAATCCAACATGTGCTAGCTGTCACTTTGTGTAATAAAATGGTCATGTTTATTGTAATGGTGATCCTTTAGTTTAATCGATTAATATAATAGTGTATAAGTGAGTGATAAGGCAACGGTGCGGTTTAAAGGAAGATGTAGTGACAAAAATTTAAAAGAGATGCTTAGATGGTTTGGTCATGTTGAGAGGATGAATGAAAGGCGACTAATAAAAGGTATTTACAAGGCAGATGTGAGTGGAAATGCCGGGAGGGGACGCCCAAAAAAGACATATAGTGACCTCATTAATGATGTTCTTCAAAAAGGTCAGGTGCGTAGTACTCGCAACCGGCGTGCGTGTATGACCAGATGTATGAACGTAAACGAAGCAAAAGGAGTATGTTAGGAGCGTTGCAGGTGGCGTTCTATAGTTTCTGCCTACCCCCATGGGAAGAAGGCGTGAGTTTATTTATGTATGTAAGTGTACGACCATTTTGTTACAAAAAGTGACCGCTAGCACATGTCATATTACTTCAGTGAACTAATAATTCCACTTTAGGATCACTCGCATGTTGCTCGTCCACGCTCATGTACGTGTCTGCGTCAACACGTGAGAGCACATGCGGAATCCGATACTACGTCATAGGTCTCAAATGCTGCGACTCGCACGCTCGTGATAACCAAAGCGAGTGTGTGCATGTTATTTGTCTAATACTATGATGAAATCTTGAAAGATTCGTAACATTTTAAATTTTCTCTACATGCACATTGTACAGTCAGCGACACATACACGTCTATGGCAACAATTAGAATTTGACAACGCCATTAGCAGCAGACTTTTTCGTATTCGTATTACGTCTATTGACGTGCGGTTGACTGTACCGAATATGATCCATAATAAGCGTAATAAACTAATAAAAATGTCTTGTTCTTTTTTTTTAGAGTGAAGATGTAAGTTTTTTTTTGTGACATCTTACTGCCAGCTGGGCATAAAAATAGTCCCTTTAATTGGGTTTCTAAAACGATTATTATGTTTTCTTTTCACTACTCATTCAGTCTACAGTGTAGCGCTTAATAAATTTTATTAAATAAGCGTAATCAGCCTATAATGTCCGATCCCACTGCTGGGACACAGACCTCCTCTCAGTGCCAGGGAGTGGGCCATAATCCACCACACGGTCCCAGTGCGGGTTGATGGAAGTCACATGTCTTCGAAATTTTCGCCCTTGGACATGCCGTTTTCCTCACAATGTTTTCCTTCACCATTTTGAGAGCAGCGGTGATGAAATAATTTACACAAAGCAAAGCGCCTGTCCGAGTTCGAACCTACGACTTACAACTCTTAAGTATGTACCTGGTTTAAATAAACGACAGTACAATGAAGAATTTCTTGTTTTCAGATTCCTGTGAGTACCTAATTTAATATAATTAATATTTTTTAGAAAAATAATTATAATTTTCCGACCTACTATGCGCGGTCGCCGTTCAGCGCGCGGACTCGGCGCGCTGAACTTATCGGCTATGTGTGCCGGAATGCAATAAGAACAATCAAGGCCTGTTCAGATATAAGCGATATCGCTATCGCGCTTGGTAGCGATACCGAATCGGTACGCGACACCGAATCGGTTTGCGATACCGAATCGATTCGCGATACTGAATCGTTTCGCGATACCGAAACGGTACGCGATATCGCTGTCGCGCTCGGTAGCGATACTGGTCCACCTTCTGTTTAGTCAGTTTTGTGCCGCCCATTAGTAAACATGACTACACAGTAACTATGAATTCGCCACAATTTCAAACAAACCCGTCCATGCAAACATGGTTTAAATGGTTTAACTATTAGCGTTGCGTGCGCGTGCGATGCAATTCGCGGAGAGTGATGCTTATGCCACGCGCCGTCGCGTTCTCAGGCGATATCGCCTACTGAGCGCGACGGCGATATCGCATACCGAATTGGTATCGCACCGAGCGTGACAGCGATATCGCTTATATCTGCATGTCGATTCTGTAAACATCTCACCGTGAAAACTCGCGAGTGAGCTGTCAGTGTCATCCCACTGATGCTAGGGAGTGACCAAGCATTACATTTATAATCATAATCGAGATTTTAATAATATTTTAATGCTAATTCTATTGATAATTTTATATTATTTCAAAATTAGTATTTAAGCGCTGAAATCTTACTATTTAGGGTTTTTTTAAATAAGATAGCAAAACAGAAATTCAGTCAGAACCTCAATTTGGTTTTTTTATTCCAAAAGGATTGGTAATTTTCGCAGCCGCCATCATGCTTTTTAGATTTGACCTCACTATCGGCTTTAGCACCCCCGAAAACCATGAAAACGACACCCATGATGAAAAATCTGAACGTTTTCGCAGCCGCCACCTTGCTTTTTAATTTTGACCTCACTATCGGATTTAATACCCCCGAAAACCATTAAAACGATACCCATGATGAAAAATCTGAACATTTTCGCAGCCGCCATCTTGCATTTTAATTTTGACCTCACTATCGGATTGAACACCCCCGAAAACCATAAAAACGATACCCATGATGAAAAATCTGAATATTTTTGCAGCTGTCATCTTGGTTTTTAGATTTGACCTCGCTATCGGCTTTAACACCCCCGAAAACCATGAAAACGACACCTATGATGAAAAATCTGAACATTTTCGCAGCCGCCATCTTGCTTTTTAGATTTGACCTCAGTATCGGCTGTAACACCACCGAAAACCATGAAAACCATGAAAAATGTTTGTAGCCGTTATACGGATTTTGGTAAAACCAAATTTTTGCTTGTCGCGCATTTAAAAATAAAAAATGGCAAATTTAAAAAAAACAACTTATTATTAACAGCTCCTCACGCGCAAGCGCGGCGTGATCTTATCACTTCACCCGATTCTCGTAACCATAGTAACCACTTGCGCCGGCTAGGTGAAGTGAGTCGGTAAGCGCGACGCGCGAGTGTCGTGATCTTATCACTTCACTCGATTCTGGTTGCCAGAGCAACATCACTTCACTTGGGCTGGGTGAAGTGAGCCTAGCCGCCCGCCGGCCGGTGCGCGCGCTACGCGAGTGTCAGTTGGACTGTTGAATATTGTTACAGTATTGATGACGGTGATTTTATGAATATTATTTTATTATTGGCAACGCGTGGGTCGGTATAAATTTACCTACTTAAAATAAAATATTAGAAATGTACTTATTAAATAATCCGCACGTTTTTTATTAAAATGGCATGTATATGCAACTACACACACATCGTGTAGTTAGGTTTCCACATAGTTTGTGAGGGGATAAATTCTATGGTCCGTCAGCCAGGCACACTTTTAGCACTCGATCACTTGACACACTCTGTTATCTCTTCTTAGTGAAAAGATTTGGGTTAATAACAACGCTGAATAACGTCGCACAGGCTTTAGTCGACTCAATCCACTATCGCTTCTTCAAAACACATCGCAGTTGGGTCATGGGATTGCGTTTATTTAATCAGTTAAAACACATCGCGAGTGGGTCATGGAATTGCGTTTATTTAATCAGTTAACTGATTATGATCAATAGAATTAGCATAAAAATATTATTAAAATCTCGATTATGATTGTAAATGTAATCCTTGGTACATCCCTAGTATCCGGTGGAATGACACTGACAATTCACTCCACGTTCACTTCACTTAAGTTTTCACGGTGAGAAGGTTACAGAAAAGCACTGCTGAACAGGCCTTTACTGACGAGTGTCGTGTCAATCGATAGTCATGAATCGACATATTATCGATTATCGAATAAAGAAAAATTGATGCTAATGTATGATGTATTTTATTGTTGTATGAACTGGTGTGATTAGATTAAATGTATGATAATTGATTATTGTGTAATTAAAATAATTTGGTCTTGGTATGTGTATTGTGTAGTGTTATTAGATAAATAGATATTTTAGTGAATAATTAATTACTAATATGATAAATAGGTATTATTAGACTAGCCTACAAAACCAAAGACACCGACTTCCGAAATAATTTTTCGAAAAGTTATTTTTCACTTTGTAGTGTTTTATATGGATGTCAGTTGTTGTTTTTTTTTTTGTCTAAATATCTTTGAAAATCAAAATTTATTTCGGTTTTTAGTTTACGTAGTACCTATGTACACCCGGCTATATATCAAGCTATACATTTCCAGTATAACCTGATCTCGCGTTGTATAGGGTTTCCGTAGAATGAAAGGTCAGCATAGGTTGGAACTGTACAGCTTGATATGTAGCCGTGTGTACGTGACTTTGGCAAACCACCTACTACCATTAAAGTTACAATTTTGTAACGGTCCTCCTAAACGAACCTTAATAATGGAATTCGATAGCGTATCGAACGATTGTGAATAGCTGTGCTGAATCATAATATTTAAGTATTGTAGATAAATCGCCTATTAGCTTTATGAGGGTCGTTTATTTAAATTATTTCTATTATTTTTAGCCTGAGGTAATATTTTTCAATAACCTACGTTTTTCTACCTTCTCAACTCTCCCACCCCTCCTTCTTATCTTATGTCTCACTTCGAATATCTATGTTCTTCGCACGCTACAAGTCTGCGTTCTTCCAACAATCTTCTTCTACTCTGTCCTTCTCATACTTCTGACTTTGTTCATTCTTCCTTTCATATTCAGTCCATTCTTCTTTGGAATGCGGTTCCTCTTGATATCAGGACGGCCACCAGTCGGTATGCATTTAAGCGGAAATTGCAGAGTTATTTTCAAAACAAATAGCGTAGAGTCATATCAATTATGTATCTCTTTTTCTTGAATTTGTATGTATGTATATATATATATAATGTAGGTATATATTGTAGTAAATATGTATGTATTTGTATTATAAGTTTCTAACCTATTTATGTACTTCTGTACCTATTCTATTAATCTATTAAGTTATCTTTTAATATTTTTCATTATTATTATTTCCTCTCAGAGCACCTGCCTTCTTATCTCTTCACCACCCTTGTTTGACTGGTAGAGAATGTCTAAGGCATTAAGTCCGCCTTTGTACCTAATTGTGTGCGAGAAGTTTAAATAAATAAATATACGAGTATGCAGCATATTTTGAGATTTACTAATATATTCTGATTTACTTATTTAGAATGTGGTAAGCTATTGTTTTTTCTTGTTTAATGTAAAGAGTTTAGATTTGTGCCCGGTTGATGGCAATGGGGAAGGCAACTGTCAAAGTGGCGCTGTCGTAGCTAGCTCCCAAAATAAGCTAATAATGCAAGGCGAGGGGTGGTTTTTATTTATTTTTGCGAAAAAGACTTGTTGTTTTGTTCCTAAATGCTTGGAAATTGGATTCTATCATTCTCCGAAAGAATATAAAGTTAGGAGAAGATAAAATTAGGATATTGCAGCTTAAAGTTATTCTTAGAGAACTATTCTGATTACACAGAATTCGAAGTTACGTTGGAATAATTTTATACAAAGAGATTACGAGGAAATAAGCAATATTTAAGATTTTTAATTCTGACACTTTCCAAGTTGAATAAATATTTATTTAAAATATTGAAATCAACGAAAATAACGAAGACATCTGGTAGTTGACCTTCAGAGGTCGTGACTACTTAACCGGACTGTCCTGTGGCTGCCTTAAGCGAACTTAAAGCCTCCAGTCAGGGGCGAATATCTTACATTACTAAGCGACTGCACTCTAAGGCAACCCCTGTGGGGTACGAGTCTCAGCTTAGGGCATCGCTGGGGGAGGATAGTAAGGTGGAACAGGCTGGATCAGAACTGAATAATTATTATTATCGGGGGAATTTAAAGCTACAGGCTCAGCTACAGCGCCGGCGCTGGCACTTCGTTAAACAAGGGTTCAGGGTGATAATGTAATAAATTAACGAAATGTCAATTTTATTATAGGCCGAAGGGATCTAGCTACGGTCACGCCATCTACAGTTAGCTTTGATCGACCTTCCCCATAGGCTCGCCCCCATTACACGGGACTTAAACATAACTAGCGAATTGTTGGTTTCCTATAGGTACATAGGCCTAGCCCTTCGCGGGGCACAGGCACATGTTATGTTTATGTCAAAATGATCCATTTTTGAGTTAACTAAAAAACTAATGATTTTTGTGTTTTAATATTTTATTAACTGTCAATAAAATACCTTTTTTAACAGGTCACAGTAAGTTTTTGTAAAATCGTATATTTTTGTAACGAATTGTTTTTTTTTTACCTGACTGGAGAGAGGAGGGTAATGTATTTTTATTAATGATTACTACATCTAAGTGGGTTTATTAAATTCTTTCCTTTCTTATTTTTAGGATAATTATGTAAGAAAAATAAATATAATAAATATATTTTTTATGAAACTTTCTACTAGGTAACTAACGGATATTTTATTAATATATTTTATTTTTATTTTTTTCATGGCGGAATTACTTTTCACTCAACGAATCGGTGAGATTTTATAATTATATTATCATCATTATAACATCTGCTCCTTTTTTCCAACTTGTATGTTGGGTTTCAGCTTCCAGTCTAACCGGATGCAAATTAATACCAGTATTTTACATGAAGCGACTGTCTATCTGACCTTCATAACCCAGTTACTGGATGCTAGATTTCCGGGCGTCTGACTACCCACAACGACTGTCAAAAATCTACAAATGTCAGCCAAGACCATCGGGTTCACGTGGTTTCTGAGGCATGGAGGGATCTCGGTATATAATGCATGGTCACCCATCCACGGAGCAACCTCGGCAAGCGTTGCTTAACCTTGAAGATCGACCCCACACGGGTCGATCTTCAAGGTTAAGCTGTTATTATCTAGCCACGCGCTCCACTTACAAATACATATAGCTACATTTTTGTGGGTTGATGTAGTTTTTATATTAACTTGCCAAAGTTCTATCGAACAAAACTACATTTTTATTTATTTTTCCAGTCACAGGGCGTAAGTTTTGTTTTTTTTTTTAATTATCACACACTTACAAAAATTGTTTAAAGCCAACAGCACCTATCCTGCCTTTGATGTGTTTTTTTATTTTATTAAATCTACTTTTATTAAAATATGATATATTATTAAGATCTGCAATAGTGAATTTTTATTTTAATAATAAAATCGTATAAATTTCAGGCACTTGTGAGTACCGCAATTTATTCGTTTATATGTTTATTTAAGGCTCCTTCAAACAGGCGCGACACGCGACGCGACACAAAGGCACCGCTTGTAGTGCTACACGTGGTGCCTTTGTGTCGCGTCGCGTGTTGCCCCTGTATGTAAGAGTCTTTACACTTTGCGGGACACTGAACGAGATACAATAGAAGTTATATTACGTTTAGGGGCAAAATCAAAGTCAAAAGTCAAAACACATATTTCAACTAGATGCTGCGGCTTCAGCAGCGTGGCTTTTTCTAAAAAATAGCCTACGTTCCTCCTTATTACATCAGATATCTGGCAGTGAAAGTCCCGTCAAAATCGGTCCAGTCGTTTCGGAGATTGGCCGGAACAAACAGACAGACAGACAGACCGACAGACAAAAATTTTATAATTGTTTTTTTGTTATAAGTACCGTATATATATTCATACGCATCTAATAAAAAGTTGTTATTTTGGCATTACAAACAGACACTTCAATTTATTATTTTTTTTTATACATAGATAGATAGATATATATTAATAAAATTAAATAAAAAAATAAAATAAAAGCAGCCAAGTTACTCCTTATTATATCAGCCAGTAAAACTCCCGTCAAAATCGGTCCAGCCGTTTCAGAGATTAGACGGAACAAGCAGACAGACAGAAAAAAAATTGAAAAAATGTTATTTTGGTGTATGCACCGTGTATAAATCCATATGCATTTAGTAAAAAGAGGTTATTTTAATATTAAAATCAGACACTCCAATTTTATTTATCTGTATGTATGTATGTAGAAGATGTATAGATAGGCACTTTTGTACGCCAAAATTTACAGAAAAATAAAACTGATTCTAGTTTAGTGTCTCGCATATTGTTAATTCTATCTTTCTATCCATTTAACCTACAACGGCCCACTTCAGGGCAAAGGCATCCTCCTAAGGTTTATTACTTAATAACAACTTTATTAAAAGTTTATTTTTTAAATAACACTGACGTTTTTTCATTTCAGTTTACAGTAAGTATAGCGCTACAAGTTTATTTTGGCGCGTGGCCAAACTCGAAACGAATATATATATTGTTCTTTCAATACATTTCACAAAACAATTACACAAATATTTACCAACACCGCTGTTCAAGTGTCAAGATCATTCAGAGAGAGTGTATAGAACTCTATCCAACGAAAAACAAGATCTAATTTTTACCATAGAATTAGTATGTACTCTGTAGTACAATTACTGGAATGCTTAGAAGCTCCGAAAACTCAGTCTTGAAAGAGAAAACTGAACTGTAGTGTTGTCCTTTTCTAATAAGGTGACCATACATTTACTTGAAAATTAGGACACGATAGAAAAATTAAGAATATTACGCTATTGATGCAATGTATGTATTACCTAGTAGGTAAGGACTGATAAAAAAAACATTATCCAAGCAAGTTAATAGGAAATACAAGTAACTACATGGCTATGGATATACAGGATGGCAGGGACATCGACGAGCAACCTGTTACCGTGGAATCAGTACATGATTCCGGACTACCCATGCGTTGAAATTAATAGTTGGTTATTTTTAAAAAAATACCCTACCATACATTTTGACCGTGTGGGCACTGCACTTTTATAAATGCGAAAAAGCTGTTTTTTTTAACCTGTTAGGCCCCACGCGACACCGATTCGGAGTCAAACAATAGAAAATCAATTGTGTCTCATTAGCTGTCCTTGGCCAATTAAATAACCGAGAAAAACTTCAACGCAAATGTGTCCAGAATGAAATGAGAGCGGCGGTACGCAGGCTTAATGCCAAAAATACCGCCCCAGGACCCGACGGCTTACCTGGGAAGGCCTGGGTCCTGGCCTTGGAGGCTCTCGGGCCTCGACTTAGGGGGCTCCTTCCTAAGCGCATGGTTGGAGAGGGGCCAGTTCCCGCTTCATTGGAAGACGGGGAAACTGGTCCTCATATAGAAGGCAGGGCGCCCTGCGGACTCTCCGTCCGCTTATCGGCCCATCGTGCTGCTCGACGAGGTGGGCAAGCTCTTTGAAAGAGTCATTGCAGACCGCCTCGTCGGCCACCTGGTGCGGGTGGTGCCGGATTTGGCGGAGAGCCAGTTTGGTTTCCGCAGAGGGCGCTCTACGGTGGACGCCATCATGAGCGTGCGAGCCCTGACGACGGGGAATGCTGTTGCCCAGGGTGAGGTCGTCTTGGCGGTGTCTCTAGACATAGCAATGCTTTTAATACCCTGCCCTGGAGTTGCATCAGGGAGGCACTCCGGTACCACCGGATGCCGCCCTACCTCTGTCGTGTGGTCGAGGCCTATCTGACGGACAGGGCCGTCGTCTACCCCGGTCACCAGGGAGTGTGGAACTGACAAGATATGTCATGCGGTGTCCCACAGGGATCGGTCCTGGGGCCGCATCAGTGGGACATCGGATACGACTGGGTGCTGCGCGCCCACCTCCCTACCGGTGTCAGCGTAGTGTGCTACTCTGACGCCTGGTCTTGACGCCTGGTCTTGGCGCAGGGGAGGTCGCACCAGGCGGCGGCCGAAGTAGCGGCACGCGGGGTTGCGACAATCGTGCAAAGGATCCTTGTGGAAGGAATTGGGCCTCGAGGTGGCCCTGCACAAGTCACACAGGCCATGTGTTTTCGTGGTCCTCGGAACGCACCACCGTTGGCGTCCCAAAATAACGGTAGGAGGGGTTTCCATCGGCGTCGAGTCAACGATGAAGTACCTGGGACTCGTCCTCGACAGCCGGTGGAACTTCGTGGAGCATTTCCGACGTTTGGCTCCCAAACTGGAGCAGGCAGGCGCTGCATTGAAGCGGCTCCTGCCCAATCTAGGGGGTCCAAACGCCTCCTGCCTGAGGCTCTACGCGGGGGTCGTGCGGTCCATGTATGGGCGCGCTCTCTGGCGCTGCGACCAGCCCGCCGGTTGAGCTAAGCCCAAAGGGTCATAGCCATCCGGATGGTCCGGGGATACCGCACGGTCTCCTGTGAGGAGCAGCGATTGCCGGATTGCCACCATGGGATCTGGAGGCAAAAGTCCTCGCGCACGTATGGGAGTGGCGCGAGGTGGCGAAACGCCGGGGCGTAACTCCGCTGCCGCGAGAAATCGCGGCACAGCGGACGGAGCTCCGGCTCCCGTGAAAAATCACTGCCATATGAAGCCAATTTAAAATGATTTACGCCGCGACTGTACTGAAATTTAAGTTATTATCATAGTTGATGCCGTAGCAGATCTTTATTAATAATGAAAAGTTCAAAAATACCTAAAACTTTGGCAATCAAACATTTTATTTTTTTTAATGTTGAGAATACAAAAAAAAAATACTGAGCCTGATGTAAATTACTAGGAAAATATCTTTCTTTCTTATCAGCTATCCAAAAGAAATGAAAGTTAATACAAAGCCATGGACTACATTATAAAAATCGTTTTAGATTTAGTACAGGAAGGACTGCATTTCTTAAACGTCCTACAAGGAATACGTTGAGTTACCAGTAAGCCTGTATATGTCACCGTAAGATTGTGAGCACCGTTAGTTTATTATGTATCTAGCGAGAAAAACTATCGACAAATTGTGGACTGTTAGAATATTACAGATTCATTTTCGGTGGTTTATCTCTCAATGTAAAATTGCGAACGAACCTGCACTAATCGACAGGGTTATGAACCCTGTATGTATCATACGATGTTATGAGTCTTGGCGGTAGCCGAATTGGTCGCAGTAACTAAGTAACCTTGATTTTTACGCAGTACCTAGACCAAATGGGTTAGATTAGATTAGAACTATGAACCAACCGCGTCCGAGCCGAGCGAGCGAAGCGAGCGATGCCGCGGCAGCAGTCGGTGAGCGCTTCTTCCAAGTTATATATTCGACATATATACTGCAAAGTTATATATTCGTTAGGAAAATAGGCTCCTCTTCAAATCGAATATCGAGCTAAACGAAAACTATAACCGATGGAACAAGAACAGACTAAATACTACCCATCCCAAACTGAAAAGTGAGACCAACGAGGCAGTTGAAATCTCTGTTAATAAAGAAAGGATACCGAATTTAACGCTGTCAAAATATGAATCGATCGACCTTGACGCGATATGAAATAAATAATGACTATACTATACAATTATGCTAACCTTTATATCTAAAACGAATGAGGGAATTGATAAGAATAATTTATTTTTAAATTAAATGTAATAAATTATTAAATGAATCATTAGAATCAATATTATATTATGTATTAAACGTTCAAAAGTGCCTTTTGTGTGCTTATTTGAAATAAATAATTTGACTTTGACTTTGCAATTTAATAATTTGACATATAAAATTTGCAGTGCCCTTACATTCTTAATTATGTGTGATAAAATTTTACCAACCAGTGTTTTACATGTTAGAAAACAAATAAAATAATATTATTATTAATGTTTACTTTGACAATCGTAGATTGCCATTCCCAAATTTTTGTGGACCTTCATAAATTACTGGGAATACTACTAGTTCAGTAGATCAATGAACAGTAATATATTGTGCGAGAGGGACACACTACAGATCAGTCTCCTTTTCAAGACCATTCTTTGCGTCCATTGATTATTTATGCAAAAGAAACTTTACGTCAAACTTTTATAGTTTATTTTTATTTAGAATTTGGAAGACAGACAGGATTCATTTAAGGATTTATTTTAGCTCCTTGATTTTTACTTATTAAAAATCCTTATTTTTTTGTTTTAGGAGACCGTAAGTTTAATAATTTACTAAGAAATATTACGACGCGTCACGTTGAGGCACATGTTATCGTTACATGAGAAAGAAGAAAGATATAACTTTCTCTCTCTCTCTCTCTCAACCACAAAATCTCTTTTATTCTTTAGGAAGTTTCACATCTAAAACGCGCACGCAATTTTTCTACTCTCTTCTTTTTTTTTTGTTGAGGAAAGCCAAACTAAATTATGTTTTATGTTTTTAGGAAATAGTATGTATGGATTTGTTTTTACAGTTTGTTTAAATATTATAGAATAAGTACTTTTGGCACCTGTCCCACCGCCCGACGAGGAAGCGACTAGCTATCAATGATTGTGTAAGCAAAAGAGATACATATTGTATTAATAAGTTGATCGCTGTCTATTCACAACTACGGCGGTTAGTCGTTTGTCGCAGCGACGCTCGCCTGGCGGGCAGCACAGTTGCTAAGAAACTCACACTTGATACATAGTAATACCAGCGAGTAATCGCTCATCGCCGTTGCTCGCCAACCCATTTTTAGTTGCTAGCTCTACTCGCTTCTCGTTAATCGCCGGCGGTAGGCCAGGTGCCTTAACCTTTTGACCGCCACAGTTATGTGACCGACCAAAATGTGCCCAGAACGCCACGTCACGAGTTTAAGGAATAATTCGTAGCTTGGCGCCGAGGGCACGTTTTTGTTTTTTTGACGTGGCGGTCTATAGGTTAAGCTTGATTACACCGAAAACGCAAAATACGCGCTTTGACGTGGAGTAGCGGACACCAGCCCGTATTACCTAACCTAGATTACATACACGTAATTAAGGCGCTGATCAGAGGCAAATGACCAAACTAGGCTTGTTTTAAGAGAAAAATATGCCAAATCTGTATAGTTTGTGGTAGCGGAAAAAAGATATGTTAATTTTGAACATATTTCCCAGAACTTGGTTGTTTGGTAACAACCATATACAAATTAACGGTAAACTAACCTTTTACCTTGAGTTCCAATCCAAAATTTCTGTATTAAATATCAACGTACGTTACTTATTTAATTAATAACAAGAACGTCTTATTTGATTGGAGAACTTGGTTGTTTTTAATTTTATCAATCTCATATCAATTTTGAGCAAATACTTGCTTCATATTTTGCAATAAATTACAAGCGTCGTGTCATCACGCTTCTCTTTCCTTTCTATGCAGTCTGACAGTGACCGCGGTTTAGCTGTTGTAACGGGCTGGTGTCCGCAACTTCAAGACCAAGCTCTTATTTTGCGTACGGTAGATAGGTAGATAATGAGGGGCTAGTGGCTGAATAATAACAGTCGCCCGGGTCGATCGAAGGTTAAGCTACGCTTGCCACGGTCGGTTCGTTAATGGGCTACCATCCATTACATAATGAGACCCAGCCGTGCCCAAGAAAACACTGCGTAAACTGTTGGTCCCGCCTGTCATTCGTAAATCTTTGACAGTCGATAAGGGTAATCAGAAACCCCAAAGTCTGACAACCAAGTCTTACCAAGGGGTATCGTGTTACCCAGTAACTGGGTTGTGCAGGTCAGATAGGCAGTCGCTCCATGTAAAGTAGGTACTGGTATTCCGACCCAGAACAAAGTTGGAAAGGCTAGGCAGGCAGATTATTCTTTTTTTTATGTGTCATCGTATAATACTAACAAAAAAAACTTTGGTTTTTAACAGAAAGAAGTAAGTAATTTTAAACAATTCTTTTAAATCCCGTTTTTTTTTCTAAGATATAGCCTTAGGTGATTTGTAAAAACGACCACAGCATACATAATGACTTTAATAAATTATTTATTTTATAGTACTTGGTAAGTTTTTTTTTTACGTATTCTGTTTAATATTAATTGGAGAATAAAATTAGTAAATGGCATTTTCACGTGTTTTTATTAATCAATTCTTACAATTTTCCCTTCACAGCTGGTAAGTTTTATAATTTTTAATTGTCGTTGGTGTCAGCAAACATTTCAATGAAATTAAAATGAGTGTGATCTGCGGGGTAGTTGGTAACTCACTATAAGAAGCAATGACATTCATTTTGACAGTTCAACAACATTCCTTCCATTATTTACTATGTTGAGTGTTTAACAAACTTGGTTGCGACGTAACGCACCTTGCGCTAATACTAAATAGCCTGCATAGCCGCGGGCAACTTGCAAGTAGCACTCGCTGGCCACTGCCGTGGCACCGCTCGCTTCGCTCGCTCATCTCGCGCGCCGTTGGTCACAGTTCTAACGGAGGGGTCTGTCAGACTCTTACTGACTAAAAACCACCCCGGTGTTCCCCTCCCACACTTGCACCGGGAATTATGGAATGTAGTGGGACTTCCGCGATATCCGGCTGGTGCCGGCCCGCCATGAGCCATTGTGGGCTACCTCAGACTCGCGGGGAGAATAAGGTATAAAACTCCTACGCGACATTCAATAGGGGCGCGCGTGGAACACTACGCGCCGCGTATGATGTATTTTGTGTAAATCCTACTAATATTATAAATGCGAAAGTTTGTAAGAATGGATGGATGGATGTTTGTTACTCTTTCCCGCAAAAAGTACTGAACGGATTTGGATGAAATTTGGCACACAGATAGTTTATAACCAGGAATAACACATAGGTTATTTTTTTATCCCGAAATACCCACGGGATCAAAACGTATGCGGGTGAAACCGCGGGGCGCATCTAGTATTATAATAATTTAATATTGATATGAATTGTGTAGTGTTATTAGATATTGTAATTAGATATTTTAGTAAATAATTAATTACTAATCGGATACACTACAAAATAAAATTAATGATAATATTTTTTTCCTAACAGCCTAGAGTAAGTGGTGATACATACATACACACATACATACATACATACATAAACTCATGCCTTCTTCCCATGAGGGTAGGCAGAAACTACAGCACGCCACCTGCTACGCTCCTTACATACTCCTTTTGCTTCGTTTACGTTCATACATCTGGTCATACACGCACGCCGGTTGCGAGTACTACGCACCTGACTTTTTTGAAGAACATCATTAATGAGGTCACTATATGTCTTTCTGGGGGGTCCCATCCCGGGATTTCTACTCACATCTGCCTTGTTAGTCCTTTTGTTAGTCGCCTTTCATTCATCCTCTCAACATGACCAAACCATCTAAGCATACTCTTTTCTATTTTTGTCACTACATCTTCTTTTAAACCGCATCGTTGCCTTATCACATCAATTTTCAGCCTATCATTTAGCAACATGCTTCTCAAGGAACGCATTTCCACAGCATTTACTCTACTTTCATGCTTCTTTAAGTGGTGATCGTAATTAAAATGATTCTTCTTTGAAAAAAAACAGTATGCTTTTGCTTAGATAGTTTGGTCTTGTTGAGAGGATGAATGAAAGAAGACTAACAAAAGGTATACAAGACAGATGTGAGTGGAAACGCAGTGAAGGGACGCCCTAGGAGGACATTTGTGCTGACCTTATTAGTGATGTTCTTCAAAAAAGTCAGGTGCGTAGTACTCGCAACCGCCGTGCTTGTATGACCAGATGTATGGATGAAGGATGTGAGTGGAAACGCCGCGAAGGGACGCCCTAGGAGGACATTTGTGCTAACCTTATTGGTGATGTTCTTTAGAAAGATCAGGTTCGTGGTAGGTACCACACAGTAGCATTGGCTTCCATTTTAACAGTTCATCAACATTCATTGCGTTATTGACTTTGTTGAGCAGACAAATTTTTCGCACTTACGAAGCAATGGATTAGCAATATTTTTGAAAATCATTCAGTTTGTGATTTATAGTGGATTACGCAATTAGGGTGCTGATGTATGAACGTAAACTTGTGGGGCTTGTGGCTAAGTAATAACAGCCGCACGGGTCGATCAATCAGGTTAAGCTACGCTTGCCGCAGTTGGTCCGTGGATGGGTGACCATCTTTACATACCAAGATCCCTCTGTGCCTCGGAAAGCACGTTAAGCCGTTGGTCCCGGCTGTCATTTGTAGATCTTTGACAGTCGTTACGGGTAGTCAGAAGCTCGAAAGTCTGACAACCAGTTTTACCAAGGGGTATCGTGTTACCCAGTAACTGGGTTGTGGAGATCAGATAGGCAGTCGCTCCATGTAAAATACTGGATATTCAGCTGTATCCGGTAAGACCCTAACATAGTTGGGAAAAGGCTAGGCAGATGATGATGTATGAACGTAAATGAAGTAACGAGGAGTACGTAAGGATCGTAGCAGGTGGTGTTCTGTTGTTTTTGCATACCCTCATAAGAAAAACGGGTGACTTTATGTTTAAGTTTTTTTTTTTGTAATGTCTCAAATGATCGCAACTAAATATTTAACTTATTTAAACCTTTTATTTATGATTTGCAGAAGACAGTTGTAAGTAGACTTTGTTGATCGTTTCGTTGGCTTTATTTGATCACCCAAAAATCACGTTTTTTTAAGAACTCAGAAGTCGCGAGAATCCGCTGGATGCAAGAAGCACAAGACAGGTCGATGTGGTGACGTTTGAGGCACGCCTATGCTGGCTGGGAGACCTACTTCATAAGCATGAAATCCGTAGTTTCAGCGGAAGTTACGGGCGATTCCTACAGACATAACATTAGTTTGGGGTCCAACCTAAGAATTAATGACACCATGATTTGACTGTTGTCCCTACTCCCCATGTGTCCCACACCCGTCCGAAAAAGTTAAGAGTCCATAATACCTCAGCGCCACCTCACTCTAGACCTCGCTCGCACACTACTGCTCGCGATCACGCGAGCATGCGAGACCGAGAGGGGTGCTGGACGGCAGGGAGTAAGGCTCCAAGGCGCCGATAACGTACTTAGGTAATTTCTTTTTAGGGTGAAAATAACGGTAATTAAAAAAAAACGTAGTATCTGTTTTATATTTAGTTCAGTTATTGTGCAAAGTTTCATGATCTAATTTGAATTATTTTTTTAATACTAGAGGTTTATTATTCGGTTTGGAGGTAACATTGTAAAGATTTCATTATTTATTTATTTTTCAAAATTTCCCATACAACTATCATTACAGGTGTATACCTAATGCGTTAGCGTGGTCTTACAATTAATTTATTTACAATGTAAAATTATGAAAATAACTAAAAAAAAAACTAGTAGTAGTTATACATCTAAAAATAATAACGACCTCCCTAATAATAAAAAAAAACAATATTTAAAATATAAAACTATTGAAAGTTCGTGGGGATCACCCTGACTAGGATAGATTTATTGGTTGGAATCAAACACGGCAGATGACGGCTACATGGCGGGGCTTTTTTATTATTGACAGATGTCACAGATAGACCACAGATTACACAGTTCATTTTGACACGGAGTAGGTACACTTCTGTTATATTTTAATGAATATGCCACAGGCTGATTTATATATACATTAGATGATTACAGAGCAAATATTATGTTCCTTTACATTCGGACTTCGGGGAGGGAAAATATTCCAGTGCGATTTTTTCTGATAATGATTCTATCTCAATACGTCTAGCGCCACACACTTTTCTGTGTCAAAAACAGGAACTAATGAATGTTGCCACTTAATTTTTAACAAAAACAGCTTAAAGCCTACTCTAATGTACACTATGACATAAAAAAACAACAGTATTTTTGCGAATTCACTCAAATGACATGTAAACACATCGATCTTCACGTAAAGATTTTAGCGAGAAGGTTGGTCCTGGTAACCGGCACGGCCAGCAGCGGCGGGCGGCTTATGGAATCGTGTGTTCATCAAACACCTGAACTTTACCATAATATTTATTTTAACGCTGCATGCAATTTGAGGTATTGTAGACTCTTAATTAATCGGGTGTATGTAAGGTTTGCTCCGAAGTTTCAGTCTACTTTCGGACGGGCCCGTATCTCTGTTAACGGACTTAGAGAGCAGGCCCCTACAGTGGATTTATTTTGGTTGTAATTATGAAGGAAGGAAGATATTATGAAGATTTTTCTCAAGACTATTGGGAAAAAAGATGGTGGCTCCGTCATGAAAAATTGATGATAAGAACTATCGCGGGTGTGCATATCGGACCACTTTGAAAACAAAATCCTGTTACAATGATCACAGATTTACCCGTTTTTTACGGTATTTTTTTTTAATTTTCAAAAACAAGGAGCTCAGCAAAAATCTGATGCAGCCTTGCTATTGGTTGATGAGCGTAGGTCAGCGTTACTATAGCGGACGTGCGAGGAATAGTTCTTAAGGTAGTACAACTTGCACACCCGCGATAGTTTTTATACAAATATACACTGTAAAAAATACAGTAAGAGCCAGTTTCCCTATTGGTTCTATGGTGATCTTCCTAAAAAACAAAAATATTGTGAATTAATAATAACAATATCCTTATTAATTTCCAGCAAATTTACGTAAGATTTTTTTTTGTCTATAGTACTTTTAATAACTTTTAAAAAATCTTCAGTAAATGCAAGTTATTTTTCTTTATTAACTTTTTTTTCTACTTTTCAGACTGAGGTATGATATTATAATATTAAAAAAAAAACAAAAGTGCACGCCTCACAGACATAAACATGTTGACGACAAATCATCTAAGAAAATTCATAGACTTTTGTTAATATCTTTTGAACGGTTATGAGTTTGATGAAGAAAATCAATCGAGCACATCCGAAGGATGAAACAAAACTCATAGAAGAAGATTTACATCGATTAATCCATTGTGTGTGACGACGTCAACCGTGACGACAAACAGACACTTCCCAAGAAAGAAAGAAAGAAAGAAAGAAAAAGTTTTTATTGGGACTCGCACAGGAGCTCACAAATTAAACTATAAAACACAAAAAAAACACTCATAAAAACATAAAAACAAAAACCAAGGAAAAAGAAAATATAAACAAAAAGTCCTGTGAAAACAGAAAAAAAAAACAAAGCACTACACTTAATTTTTTTATTACATCTTTTGTTATCTACACAATGTGAAGATAACAAAAGTTGTAATGATTTATATGTCATCATTGATATACAAATATATCAATGTATGACATATAAAATGCTTTGTCCTGAATGAATGACTGACTGACGGATCAACGCACAGCCTAAATCGCTGATCGTAGAGACCTGAAACTTGGAGGGTGTGTTCTTTGTAAGGTGTAGGCATCCGATAAGAAAGGATTTTCCGAAATTCTACCCCAAGGGGAGGCAAAGTTTGTATGGGACAACGTGATTCCTTGGTCCAATCTACTTCAAATTTTGCTTGCCGCGGTTGGTTCGCAAATGGGTAACCATCTTTACATACCAAGACCCCTCCGTGCCTCGGAAAGCACGTCAAGCCGTTGGTCCCGGCTGTCATTCTTGGATCTTTGACAGTCGTTACGGGTCGTCAGAAGCCCGAAAGTCTGACATCCAGTCTTACCATGGAAGGTTAGACTGGAAGCCGACACCAACACTTGGGAAAAGGCTAGCAAGATTGAAATAAGTACCATCAACTCTAAAACCAAAAGAACATTATTTTTACTTTTTTAATGAAATGTTTATTTCTGTAAGTAGATAGTATAATACACTTTTACACGTCAATTTCGTCAATATCTTTAAACTAGATGGCGCTGTTTGTCTAAACCATTAGATCTAAAAGATTTTTTTTTGTTTTTACAGATTTGGGTAACGTTTTAGAATATTGTTTTATTTAATTTATTTTTTTCAACAATATATTAATAAAATGTTTTATTTTTCTTCTTTTCTCCAAACAGAAAACGGTTAGTTATTTTTAATTTAATTTAAAAAAAAATTCATAAAAAAAGTTTAATTTAAAAATCATATAAATTTTTCGCAATTTGCAGTATCGCGTAAGTAAATACTAATTATTATTCATGAAATATTAGATGAAAGGCCGCGTCCTTGAAGCGCAAGGTTCATAGTTTCATTTTTATACTTATTCTGTCTCATTATTGTTTTTTTTTTTCATGTCATTACAGACCATGGTAAGTAATCGCACTCATTAATTTATTTTTGTGTTATTATCTGTGAAAAGGTTGCAAAAAAATATTATATCAGAATTTTGTGATGCGATTATTTGTATATTATCGTATTAAATATGTTTCTTTGATTATTCACTAAATAATTGTTTTTATTTTGTCCCACAGCCTGCGACTGTAAGATTTACTTTTTATTTACCTATTTACTGAAATGTTTATGTGTTTATTTAATACCTACGGAATTATATTAATTCCTTTATTTTTATTTCTAGAAAGTAAGTACAAGGTTTCATGACTGATTCTTAGTTTTCTACTACCTTCATATTTCTAACTGACCGACTTCATGACAATTCAAAAGTGTCTGTAAATAGTTTAATTGAAATAAATGCTTTGTCCTAACCTAAATTATCGTTCGCGTTACATGTCACTTTGTTCGAAAATCTGGAAGGCGCACTGCGTCGGCGCGACCACGCGTTCTGGTTAGCCGAACAAAACGTGATACGAACGCGAAACTCAAAACTCAAAGCATTTATTTCAATTAAACCATTTACAGGCACTTTTGAATAGTCAAGGAGTCGGTCAGTTAGAAATATGAAGCTAGTTGCCCATTCCAAAGCGTAGTAGGTACCTATGGCGACCTTCGCCTACTCGCGCGACGATAATATTTGGTTAAGACGTCGTCAGCACGAAGGCGCGACATAAATGTAACGTAACTTCGAACGATATTTTTTCAAAGTTATAACTCTCTTCTTAATAAAAATCTTCACAAAATCAATCTTCTTAAATTCACTGACAGACGATGCATGCATAGCCTAAAACGTTGGATCTAGAAACATACATGGAAACATACTGTGGTTAAATAGAGGATAATAAGGAAAGGTTGTATGGAAGCTCGTCATTTTTGCCGATAGGGATGCCATTCATACGTCTTGTCTAATATAAATTTGTTAAAAAAATATTCGCAACCACAATAAAATTAAAGTAATTATTAATTCACTGCAGTAATCTGACTTGTGCTAGCTGTCACTTTGTGTGAAAAAATGGTCGTATTTATTGTATTGGTGATCGTTTGGTTCAATCATTTTTTATAATAACACGAACATCGAACACTTTGTTACATGTCAGATTACGAACATCGAACACTTTGTTCGCATGTGCGTACCAATAAAGATAATCAAGTACTGTGTACGTCAAAAATGTTCGTGGCGATCCAATTTCATTGTTTTGTGACGGTGAATGGTGTTCGTATTCGCTTTGCTAATTTACGTACACATGTACGAACCAAATGTTGGGTTTCGATGTTCATAATCTCACCGGGAGAACTTAGGTGAAGTGAGCGGCCAGTACTGCAGTGCTATTCTGTAACCTTCTCACCGTGAAAACTTAAGTGAAGTAAACGTGGAGTGAACTGTCAGTGTCATCCCACCTGATACTAGGAATGGACCAAGAATTACATTTACAATCATAATCGAGATTTTAATAATATTTGTATGCTTATTCTATTGATCATAATCAGTTAACTGATTAAATAAACGCAATCCCGTGACCCAACCGCGATGTGTTTTAAAGAAGCGATAGTGGATTGAGTCGACTAAAGACTGTGCGACGTTATTCAGCGTTGTTCAATAAGAAGAGAGAACCGAGTGTATCAAGTGATCGAGTGCTAAAAGTATGTCTGGCTGACGGACCATAGAATTTATCACCTCACAAACTATGTAGAAACCTAACTAAACGATGTGTGTGTCTGTGTATATGAGCCATTCGAATAAAAAACGTGCGGATTATTTAATAAGTACCTTTCTAATATTTTATTTTAGGTAGGTAAATTTATACCGACCTACGCATTGCCAATAATAAAATAATATTCATAAAATCACCGTCATCAATACTAAAACAAAATTCAACAGTTCAACTGACACTCACGCAGCGCGCGCACCGGCCGGCGGGCGGCTAGGCTCACTTCACCCAGCCCAAGTGAAGTGATGTTGCTATGGCAACGAGAATCGAGTGAAGTGATAAGATCACGACACTCGCGCGTCGCGCTTACCAATTCACTTCACCTAGCCGATTCACGTCGGCGCAGGTGGTTACTATGGTTACGAAAATCGGGTGAGACGCTGTTATTAATATCAATTTGAGCTTTTTTTGCCGTTTTTTATTTTTAAATGCGCGACAGACAAAAATTTGGTTTTACCACCTTTATATCAAAATCCAAATTGGCGGCTACAATCATTTTTCATCATGGGTGTCGTTTTCATGGTTTTTTTGGGTGTTAAAGCCGATAGTGAGGTCAAATCTAAAAGACAAGATGGCGGCTGCGAAAATATTCAGATTTTTCATCATGCGTATCGTTTTCATGGTTTTCGGAGGTGATAAATCCGATTGTGAGGTCAAAATTAAAAGCAAGATGGCGGCTGTGTAAATGTTCAGAATTTTCATCATGGGTGTCGTTTTCATGGTTTTCGGGGGTGTTAAAGCCGATAGTGTGGTCAAAAGTAAAAAGCAAGATGGCGGCTGCGAAAATGTTCAGATTTTTCATCATGGGTGTCGTTTTCATGGTTTTTGGGGGTGTTAAAGCCGATAGTGAGGTCAAATCTAAAAAAGCAAGTTGGCGGCTGCGAAAATATTCAGATTTTTTATCATGGGTATCGTTTTCATGGTTTTTTTGGGGTGTTAAATCCGATAGTGAGGTCAAATCTAAAAAGCAAGATGGCAGCTGCGAAAATGTTCAAATTTTTCATCATGGGTGTCGTTTTCGGGGGTGTTAAAGCCGATAGTGAGGTCAAATCTAAAAAGCTAGATGGCGGCTGCGAAAGTTACCAAACCTTTTGGAATAAAAAAACCAAATTGAAATTTCTGACTGAATTTCTGTTTTGCTATTTTATTTAGAAAACCCCTTAATACTAACGTTTCAACACTTAAATACTAGTTTCGAAATAATGTAAAATGATCAATAGAATTAGCATAAAAATATTATTAAAATCTCGATTATGATTATAAATGTCATGCTTGGTCACTCCCTGGCATCAGTGGGATGACACTGACAGCTCACTCCACGCGAGTTTTCACGGTAAGATTTTTACAGAATCGACATGCTGGTATTTTCGTATGAGTGATATTTTAAAAACACATATTTTTTATTGTAGGCTAACGTAAGTATTATTTTCTTGGAATTAAATAAAACATAAATGGATGAATTGCGTCTTGGACGTTACTACCAACTCTATTTTATTTGTGATTTATTTAATTTAACTACCTCGTGGTTGAAAGTGCGACTGCTGAGCATGAGATCCCGGGTTCGATTCCTAGGTCGGGGAAAGTGCTATTGGGTTTTACCATCCGGAATCAATTTCTCAGTAGCAGCCCGGAGTCAGGACTTGTGCCCGGTTGATAGTAATAGGCTCGCCTCCTACCTATTTTATGGAAGTTAAACCTAACTAGCCATATGGTGGTAGGCACATCTTTGCCTAACCCTTCGAGGGAAACAGTCGTAATGATATGTTAATTAATTTACGTTATATCAATGAAAATTGCTCAAGCATTTAGCAGCTCAGTTAGCGGTGACTCTAAAACCCCATTTACACGATGCAAGCTTTGTTGCAAAATTGAAGCAACCAATTACTAGAATTGTCTTAAGTTCTAAACACTGTGCCACATGCAATTGAAAATTGAATTATCATTGTTCCTATCAAACAGAGCACCTGCCATGAAATCTCTGAACCACCCTTAGTTGACTGGTTGAGAATGGCTAAGGCATTAAGTCCGCCTTTGTACTTTTTGACGTGATAAAAGACGTTATCACGTCAAAAAGTACAAAGGCGGATAAATCAATGAACGCCGGCTGCACGCACGAAAAAGCATGACTCATTGTCACGTTCCGCCTGAGCCGAGCGTGCAAGCGAGAGCGCGGAACTAGCGATAGAGAGGCACGATCGGCCTAAGCGTTCGCATGAATGCAATAACGCATCTCTCTCTCGTCATAACGTAAAATTATCGTACGTAAACCGACTTTACAGACATCCAATTTTTTTGTGTCTATAAAGTTTAAATAAATAATTAAATCGCGTGTTCATAATTATAACGTGTCGTATAACGTTTTTCCATTTCAGTGTTTGTGTCAAACTCGAGGCCCGATGTCACGCTTCAAGCTCATGGGAAATCTTCACTTCAAGAATATTAAGGTAATTTTTAAATTAATAATAATATATTACAAAATATTTTTTATCTGATTATTTTTTTTTTCAAACGTTTGTTTGGGTAACGACGCTGAAAATTGAAAAAAAATAAAAACCTAAATAAAATAAGAAAATTAATAATTTGTGAAAAATGCGCCATGGTGGCCCAGTGGTAACGGCCGTGACTTGTGAGTTGTAAGTCGTAGGTTCGAACCCATACAGGCACTTTACTTTTCCCATACCTATTAACACTGTAATTTGAAAACATTGTAAAAGCCAATAATTTTTGTAAGAGTAACAATGGAGTTTCTTGCCGGCTCTTCTCCATAGGAAACGACCAATTGGAACCGTGCACCTAGCTTCTGACGTTTCATAAGTGCCCATGTAGGTTTATGTGAAATAAAACATTTAAATTTTTTTTGAGTTACTTTTTTCATCACCACTGCTCTCAAAATGGTGAAGTAAAATATCGTGATGAAACCGACATGACCATGAATCAAAAAATCGAAAATATATGACATCTGCCAACCCGCACTGGTCCCGCGTGGTGGATTACGGCCCACTCCCTCTCACAGAGAGGAGGCCTGTGTCTCAGCAGTGGGAACATTATACAATGATTTTGTTTGACAAGATAAGTAAGAAAGAAAAAATAATTGTTTCAGGTTCCTGTAAGTATCTTAAATAATAAGTTTCATTTTTTTAAACAATTTTTAAAACAAGTTTAATAAAATTTGCATTTTAAAATGTACAGTGCGTCGCAATTCAAACAACAAATAAATAACTTTTCATCGCAGCACCTCAAACAAGCAGGTTTTGTTGTTTAACCTTTTGACCGCCACAGTCATGTATAGATGACGTGTGTGTGTGCCCAGCACGCCACGGTCACGACTACATGACAGATTTTAAGCAATAATTCGTAGCTTGGCGCCGAGGGCACATCTTTGCTTTTTTACGTGGCAGTCAATAGCTTAAAGACAGTGAGCAAAATTCGATTTTGCTGCGAGCGTGAGACCAAGTAACTTGTTAATTAATTTTTTTTAATTCCGGGTACAGTGCTGGGTCTACTCACAAAATACGACAGGTTTAAACTACAGTTTGTTCTGTCACTTTCACTTCGCTAAGAAAAAAGCGAAAGATAAAAACAAGTCGATTCGAAGTTCGCTATTCAAATTGCATACCCAAAAAAGAAACAAACAATAAAGCGTTCACATTCACATATTATAACCGTAAAATTATAAATCATCAGTTAACCAACAATATAGGTTCCAAACTTCAATTTAAATTAACTTCAAATCTTAGGTACTTTCAATTTGCAAAACGGCAATAAATAGACTTTTAACTTTGATTCTTTTGGTATTGTTTGTTTTACAAATAAACATGTGGTTTCATTTTTACCATGTTGTATTTTTTTACCTTTAGGTAATATGGTCTCGCTGCTGAGGTGAAAAGTTGTACTTGTTACACGAGACCAAAGTTATTTGCATCTCGTGTCTTTGAATCACTCGTTCCGCTCTAGATTCTACTAGAATCAGTTGCTACGCTCGTGATTCAATTATAGAATCCTGCGCTTACTCGGGATTCAAAATCAACACTGGCAGCAAAAACAAACTTTGCCCTCTTGTTGCACAAACAACTATTTCACATAGCTTTGAATAATCGCAAATTCTTTATGGTTTTCCCCTCACTTTTTTGCGGCTGAAAGCAGTGGCGATGACATAAATTGCACAAAGTAAGTGCATGACTGCGTTTGAAACCGCAACCTGAGCACCTGCCACCACCACATCACACCTCTGATAACAGTAGTATTTTAATCTTCGTTCAGTGTGAGAAGACATGAAGCTTCACAGGACCTCATTCTCTTTACCATACTGAAATAAGATTATTAAAATAATACTGATTTATGACACTTGCCCCACAGCCAGCGATTAACGAGAAGAGAGTAGAGCTAGTAACTAAAAACGAGTAGGCAAGCTTTGAGCAGTGACTGTATGTACCAAGCGTGAGTCTCTCAGCGAGCGTTCTGCCCGCCAAGCGAGCGTCGCTGGATAGTATTATCTTTGATAGCTCTTGCTGCTGCAACAAACGAGTCAGAGAGAGACTTCTGAGACAGTGAGAGAGGCATCTTTTTGTATGCTTCTTGAGCGAGAAAATCGTTGATAGCTAGGTCGCTTCCTTGTGTGAGGTGAGACAGGTGGTGGTGTGTGTTGATAACAGGTGGTGGTTCGATCGATCCGTGTGGCAGTTATTATTCAGCCACGAGTCCCAGTGGGTCAATAATACGCTAATATTATGACTTATTATTTAACAGGTACGCAGGCGTCACTTCTCGTCAACTGACTTCGCCATCACCGACTGTCCTCCGTGCAACTGTGCAGATTGTTTCTCCACTGCAGTTGTGACCCCTAGGCCCATGAAAAATTGTAATAAGTAATCTGTTCACGATAGAAAGGTTCTTATGTCACATGTCGTGGAAATATTGCACGACTTGGCAGATTTTTTATTAACATATGAATATAGTCATTTAAAGCAGGGTCGAATCGTATGACACATGTCATGTTCATTTCAGAACTGCACGAATAGTACAAAATCAAATTAAAAACAAAAAACGCTGATTTATTGCTGTATGTAAGAAAACTTGAATTTACTGTGGAATGTTTTTATGAAATAATATAGTACTAGCATCATTATAAATAACACTGTTCTCACAATTCGTATTTTAAACAAAATCGGTCATGCCATATCGTGTAAAATTTCCACGACCTGTGACAAAGGACCCTCTCCTTCTTTTCGTAAACAAAATATGTAAGAATTATTTCAACAAAACTTTTGAATAGTTAACCTTGACCATTCAAAGGTGCCTAAAATTGGCTGTTAAAATAATTATATAAAATAAATGTGTGTAAAAGAAAAACTGGTTTCAATTAATTGACCCAAAATGAACCAAAAAAGATGGTGTGTATTTATGACCACATGATAGAAGTGAAAACTTAGGAGCCGAGTATACGCGATTCAGCGTCACCGACTGACTAGAGCCGAGTAGGTATACCCTATTCAGCGTCACCGACCGACTAGAGCCAAGTATACCCTATTCAGCGTCACCGACCGACTAGAGCCAAGTATACCCTATTCAGCGTCACCGATCGACTAGAGCCAAGTATACCCTATTCAGCGTCACCGACCGACTAGAGCCGAGTATACCCTATTCAGCGTCACCGACCGACTAGAGCCAAGTATACCCTATTCAGCGTCACTGACCGACATGAGCCGAGTATACCCAATTCAGCGTCACCGAGCGACTAGAGCCGAGTATACCCTATTCAGCGTCACCGACCGACTAGAACCAAGTATTCAGCGTCATCGACCGACTAGAGCCAAGTATACGCTATTCAGCGTCACCAACCCAAGCGTGGCGGTAGGTAAATATTTGTCAGCTACTCGTATAAGTGACGTTGGAAACTTTTAAGCTCCCACCAGCTTTCTCACATGCCAGATCGCACCAAGCCAGGGAGACAGGACGTGGACACCATCGCATTCGATAAGGCCTCCAGTGACCTGTTGTCACCCGTCCGATCCGTCGGGAGTCGGTAAGTTCAAAGGCACGAAGCTAGAGCGCCTGTCGCAGCCTGTACGGGCACGTTTAGTCTGCTTTGTTTTTCAAAGCTATACGCTCCATGACATGTTAGAATAGCGGCCAACAGGCAGCACAAGACCGACACACACCGTGGGAATGATCGGCACAGGCCTCGACAGGCGTGGCAACGTCTGGTGCGGCCTGTCAGTTAACGGGCAGTGGAACTGCAGCTTTATTAGAATGCACGCTCTTAACTAACGTAACTAATTAGTTCATTACACAGGATCCTAAACTGCGCGTGGTCCGAATAGTGCCTTCTAGTTTTAAACTATATAAATAATAAGGTAATACATGCTGCCATATTTTTTTGTCTTATAAAGAACGGATGTGGGCTGCACAATTGCACATAGCAACACATTATCCTTATATAATTGTATCTACTTAACAAAAATCTTAAATTTACTGACAGACATGGCACAGCCTAAGCGGCTGGGTCTATAAACATAACATTTTACACAACAGTTCCTATTTAGGGTTCCGTAGTTATCAAGGAACCCTTATACATATGTAGTTTCGCCATATCCGTATGTCTGTCCCCAGCTTAGCTCAGAGACTCTTACTACTGGACTCGTACAAAGTGATAAAATAAAATCTTGAATTTTTTTTTGTGTACCTCCCTTACGCGTAAAATAGGGAAGATGTTTTTTTCTCGTCTATCCCATGGTGTGGGGTATCGTTGGATAGGAAAATATTGCGGGTCTGTGTACATCATTTTTCAATTCAGGTATTCGTTTGCGTAATATTAAGCTTTAAAGTGCTAATGTTAAGGTCATGTTAAGGCCATTTGGTGCAACCTTGAGACGCACACCGCACCTTGTTCGATAATTAATTGAAGTATGTCATAATGTCACTCTATTTCTTTATGTATGTTTTTCTTTTTTTTTTTTGTATATTGGCATTGTTTTTATATATATATTTCTGTAATTTGTTATCCATGAATTGTGCTATTGTGTGTCTTGCTATGTCTTTTGTGTGCACTGAATAAATGTTTTATCTATCTATCTATGAGATAACTTGAAGCTTAAAATGCCAATGAACTCCACAGATTTCTTTGACGACACCTTCACTGTCCAGTCCGCTCATTTGTGGATGCATTACCAGTTCCAATAAACGCGCGCAATCGTTGCCTGTGTTTAAAAGACCCGTGAAAGAACATTACTTGTCGTTGTGATTTTGTTCTCGTTGTTAGCTGTAATAAAGTATCTATGTCTAACTATTATATTATATTGTACTTATATACTTTTTATTCGCACCAAAGACAACCCCATTTTATTCTGGACATAAAATGGGATTGTCTTTGGTGCAAATAAAAAGTATATAAGTAATCTCTATAAATTCCATGGTTCCCTGGAAGAGATCGCAGTAAGGCCACCCATTGTATATTTTGTAGTGTATTTTTTTTTGTAATGTATAATCTGGTGTACAATAAAGTATATATAAATAAATAAATAATATTTTTATTAGAGTCAGGTGTGTCTCCCCCTGCTAAATGGTTGTATTTGGACATGTGAAAAAATCATGGCAGTAGTATATATAACAAAATTAAAAGGAAAACTACCACAGCTAATTAGGCTTTACAAGTTAACGAGTAATAGTCGACCAACTTACATTTGCAGTTGGAGAATTAACCGTGACGTATATCGATGTAAGGAAGAACATATTTTCAACTACAATGTAAGTTTGTTTTTGAGATAAATTCATTCCAACTACGGAACCCTTCATTGTGCGTGGTCCGACACGCACTTGGCCGGTTTTTTATAACGAAGGTGAGCACTAAAGACGTTGAAAACTCATCCCCTAAAGGGATTAAATAGAAAAAGAAAGTTTGTATGGAAGTTCGTTATTTTTGCCGATGGGAAATCCCATCAGGTATTGTTTCATAATAAAACAAGAAAAAAATTGAATATCATCGAATAAAGGCTCCTACATACAGGCGCGACTTGTCGCGCGACGCGACGCGACACAAAGACACCGCGTGTAGCGCTACAAGCGGTGCCTTTGTGTCGCGACGCGTCGCGCGACAAGTCGCGCCAGTATGTAGGAGCCTTAAACCCCAAAAGTAAAAGCACCTCTACCTTTCTTGAATCAACGCCATCTACCGTGATCGTGTGGAACTAAAGACAACTAGATCAATCTCTTGTGTTTCCTCTACTATAGGTTAGATGGCGCTAAGAGATTGTGAAAAAGAAAAGTTTATGACTGTAAGAACACAGAGAAATCAAGAGAACAGATGGATGGATTTTGTGCATATATTTATAACTATCTTCTGCCCGCGAATTGGTTTGCATGAAATACTGTAGCTTGCCTTTAGTGAAAGAATTATCGGAAACGGAACAGCAGTTTCGAAGATGACCCCCTACATACAATTATACCTATTTATAAAATAAATATTTATCTAAGAAGGAAGGAGGAATTCTGATAAAAATATCTTCCCGACCTAATTTCGGCCACGGCGCGGCGGCACATTTTAACGAAAACTATCAGACACAGGTGCACTCTCTTCCCTCACTGTCATAGTCCGATAGGACGGCAATCAGACACGACCAGTGGGAGATCAGGGGCCAGGGGCTTTACGTGCTCTCCGATGCAGGGGGTGTCACACGACCAACTTCCAAACTCCTGTCCTGCCGGGGTCGCGGGAAGGTACTAAAGGGTCACCGAGGCCCCTGGCAACACAGGCGACGGAAGGAATACGGGTGGGTTTTAGTCAGTAAGAGTCTGACAAACCCTTCCGCTCCACCCAGAGCGGAAGAAGTTATTTGATGATTTTCAACCAAAAAAAAAAAAAGGCTGCTTCTGATAAATTCCTGAATAACCTGGCAATCGAACCCAAAGACCACGGTTGGAAGTCATGGGACCAAACGGGGTATTTAATAAAATTGTAGGGAAGAAAAAAGAATTAAAGAATCAGCTGCAGTTCGTGGCTGTTATTTTAGTTCAATATCAGATTTGATGCCGCTAATTGCATTAGATTGCAAAAGTGATCTTATTTCGAAGTTTTAAGAATTTCAAGTTAGCCAAGACAATTCATGTCCAGGTGTTTCAGCAGGTCGAACGAATATGGGTTGGATAGGAAAGCACTGTCTCCCCACAACTTTAGTATTTCCTTAGACCGTTCGCCAGTGAGTTCGACGCAATTTACGAAGTTGGTGCGGATTTTCAGTCTTACACGAGGATGTTACCGTGCAAAGGGTGTCTTGTGTGCTCGTGGGTAAATGATAACAGCCACGCGGATGGATCGAAGTTTAAGCAAGGCTTGCCGCGGTTTGTTCGTGGATGAATGACCTGCATCTCCTCCGTGCCTTAGAAAGCAGGTCCCGACTGTCATTCGTAGATTATCGCTTAAAAAGTCTGACAACCAGTCTACTAAGGGGTATCGTGTTACCCAGTAACTGGGTTATGGAAGTCAGATAGACAGTCGCTCCATCGAAAATACTGGTATTCAGCTGCATCCAGTTAGACTGGCAGCTGACCTCATAGTTGAGATAAGGCTAGACAGGTTGATTGATTTGCTTGGTGTCGTGTGTGATGTACTAAGAAAAATCCCGAATTGACCAACCATGCTAGTTACAAACTCAGACACATGAACTATGCAAATAATCTTCCCAAGAATAACAACGTAAAAGTGAACCGTTTAAAAATTAAATAGGTATATTTAGTTAATTTATTTCTGAAAGTTTTGGGTTCTCGTCGTAAAAAACGCATGTTTGACATCGTAGCGTCTCGACCAATGAGGGGCGAGCGCGCCAAAAAACACAGTAATTAACCATTCAGGAATCAAGATGGAGGATGGGTGACGGTATCTCGGTGTTTACTTGCGAGTTTTTAGGACATGTTAAAGATTATGAAGAGAACTGCATAGTCCGCCTATGACACAATGTTATTGTCACCTTACTTTTCGTCTTAATGCCCTGGGGGGGCAACCACCGCCTCTTAGAGCAGTATTATTTTAATATTGCTTTACAGAGGGAAAGAGATGGAGCTGTACCCCCTGTATAGCTTCATCTCTTTCTCAGACTGATCTAATATTAAAATTATACTGCTATAAGAGGCCGTGGTTGCCCCCCAGGCATTTTCGTTTTCGTCCTTATGCCCTATGTGCTTTATGTGTGTAACACCTTTTTCCACAGTATTGTAAGAGTGCGCAGTGTTATGGAGCACACCCCATGGAACTTTAACATCACTATCTTAATATTATCGTACGGCTTAAAAGTTTTAATGAAAAAACAATGAATATTGGCAGTGTAGTGGAAATATGTATATTTTTGCCTGCAAACCAAATAAATAACTATTGCATATCGTTTGATTGAAATCCTATCCGCGTGCCCAATAACTCCCAATATCAATCCAATTGTCAAAATATCAAAGTTTTAGGTAAGATTTTTTAATCGTAGTTTTCAAAAAGTATGATCTACCCCTTAAATATTAAAAATTGCATACTCAATCTATGGATTGATTAAAAATCAACACACTTCGCCCAAAAACAAAATTGAATTAATTGAATTCTCAGTCTTAGACATTAAAAATTTGATCAGGATTGATGGTTAATTGCAGCAAGTGAATTTAATTGGAACTAAAGAAATTACTAAAAATTTGAGATTTTATGTTTACCGACAGCACCGGCGCGGTGCGGCGTGGCCTCACTGGGCCAGAATGTTGCACTATTTCAGACTTTAACCTCTAATGTCCATTTAGCCCGCCAGTAAAAGCGTTGCAACTAATTATTATGTACAGTGCCCCCTGCCGTCGGTTTTTGTGACTACAATTTGTGAGACGATTTGATATGTTCCTACTAAACGATTTTGACAGTTGAAGGATGTTGCAATAATACGTATTGCGAATCGCGGTGGTACTTGCTATTTCAATCATAATAAGCACCATTTCTCTCAAAACGGTGAAGGAAAACATCGTGAGGAAACCGGCATGTCTTACCAAATATTCAAAGTAGGTACTACTTCCAGATATTCCTACCCCCAAGCAGCTTTGCTGTGTCCCGATTAGAAGGGTATGGGTGGTGGTGTACAGAAACATGACACATTTCCGCTTGTCTGTCATGTCATGTGTCAACGCTACCAAGTGGTCAACGCTACCAATGGACATCTGGAATACCAGAGATTGCTGATGTCCATTGATAGTGTTGACCACTTATCACTAGGTGAGTCGTGTTTGCCATCATCAACATGTCAACATCGCACTTCGCGCAGCACTAGGGCGTTGACCCAGTCGCGGACAAATATAAAATTATAATTATTTTTGCAATTCGTTTTTTTTTTCTTTAGGTTACAAAAGAGGATAACTATATTTAAAATTAAAATATAGTAAATTAGGCTAATTTACTTATGGTTGGGAAAATATTAAATTTACATTTTCTTCTGCATAAAGATTGTGAAGTGCAACGTCCTTCTGGTTCCTCACCAGCTGAAGGTTAGCCATCAACTCCGATTACTTCCCTATGTCTTGCAGGAGATCATCTGAATGTGGCGGACGTTGAGACATCTGCAATACGGGCATTGCAGACGCGTTGTAACAGAGACAATGCTGAAATGTGTCATGTGTCTGTGCCTACACCTTTCAAACCGAAGAACAGCAACGCTGCTTGGCGTCAGAAATATGTTTGGTGGTAGTACTTCCCTGGACGAGCTCCTATACAAAGAGATCTACTACACTGGTCACTTAATTTATTCAACACTGTTTTTTATTTTTTTCTCTTCTTCTCTTTAACCTATTGACCGCCATGTTAAAAACTTGCCCTCGGCGCCAAGCTACGAAATATTCCTTAAAATTTGTCATGTAGTCGTGACCACGCCAAAATGTGCCCAGCACGCCACGTGCTGGGCACATTTTGGTCTGTCATCTATACATGACTGTGGCAGTCAAGAGGTTAATGCAATCTGTCCTGGGACATTCAGCAATAGGTTGAAGGTTGCTGAACTTGCACGGTATGAAGACACTGCCTCATTCGATCGATACTACAGCTTATTCATGCTGCAAGCTTAGCATGACATAACAAATTGCCATTTCGTTTCTCCATTTTTGACATCGCACCGTAGAAATCCTTCTACAATCTGTCATTTTACGAGTATCTTTCGTTTCTAACGATCTTTGTCTAGATCATTTTATAAGTAGAAGGATTTCTACGGTGCGATGTCAAAAATGGCGAAACGAAATATCACTTTGTATAGAAAGAGCTTTGTCTTTTCTTCATAGATATAGAAAGCGTCATGGTAAGCCTGCTGGTTGTAAGTAAGTCTTGGGGTGCCTTCTTATCGGTCTTGTTTAGGTATATAGGTTTGACATTAGTTCCAATGCCAATTGATTTGGGTGGACTTTTAATTTGGTGGAGTATATGGTAATATTAGCTTTGATTTCCTCTTTGTATTTTTTTTTCTGTAAATCCTTTTGGAATCCTCTCATTTGTGAGAATTTACTTATATGTCACAGTGTTTTTTTATTGAAATCTTTGAAGGATTTCATGACTTCGCTGCAGTTCCCCAAAACATAACATAACATAACATAACATTGCATAACATTGTATAACATCACGCCTGTATTCCCCGAAGGTTTAGGCAGAGGTGTACCTATAATATAACGCGACATTGCGCCAGTTATATTTAAGTCCCATATTATAGGGGACAAGCCCATGCTCATCAACAGGGCACAAATCCAGAATCCGAGCTATCGCTAATACAACATAAGGAAAAAAAATTGGCGGCATTCATCACACCAAATCCTTTATTGTCATCAGCAGAGAGAATCAATCAATATGCATTCTTCTATTGACACGTTTCTACTTCACAGGTAAATTTTAATAGTAATTCATTGAATAGGGACAGGGTTTGACAAAAGATGGAGGTGACAAAAAGAATTGCTACTTCCTGCGGTAGGGGACATTCTTTTCTTTGTATGAAACATACAAAGGAATGGACTACACAGCTTGCCATGTTATACGGAAGCGTAGCTTTTGAAAGTCTACGTCACGTCTGCTCGATAAAACCCCATTCAATTTATTTGAGGTCAGCGCAGCATGTCTCTTTCGCAGGTTGATTGGAAAAATAGAATCTTTGCGCGAAAATCCTAGGATTTTAGCAAAAGACCGGATCTTTTACTATGAAAGGTTTTTATAATAATACGAGTTAATATCAGGATAGATTCGAATGCTGATTGGGTAATGAGTCCATTCATAAAATAATTATATTTTGATTGGTTAGAACATGGCTCGAATGTAGCTGTTAACTAATCAGCGCATCCGTCAATGCAAAACGTTCATATCAGCCAATCAGCGTTTATATTCGCATGCTAATTGCGTAGCACACTATCGATCACAATCTGAATGATTTTGAAGTATATCGCTAATCCATTGCTTCATATGTTCTAAAAATTTAACTGCTTAATAACACAAATAAAGTAATGAATGTTGTTGAACTGTCAAAATGAAACCCCTTGCTACCTAAGTGTGTACGCAATTAACTCGCTGAAAAACCTAGACATCGAGAGAAACAACGAGTGTCTCTCGGTGTCTCGTGTTTTTTGATGTGCCATACCATTGGCCGGGTACTGTACAGTTTTACATTTTATAGTTTCCAATATTATAGCTTTCGCTATCAAAGAGCCCTAATTGGTGACTATTGGTGACTAATACTTAGATTTATGGCACTACTTTGTGACCCGGATACGCTTCTCTTGCACAACGTTTTTCAATCAATGGCCTTTTTTCCGAAAAGGATTTCGAACAAAAATGTGAATGATTCACAAAATCTTCTATACAACAATATGCTATATTGCAAAAAAATAAATATTAAACATTTGTGATCAACAATTTCACCGCCAATCACTGAATGCGCTAAACATAATTATTTATTTTCTATTTTATTTCTTATTATGGCAAGCAAAGCCGATGTTGACAATTCTGCTAATATTTAAAGTGAATTAGAAATAAAGTGTCTATAATAAAAAATAAAAAAAGAAGAAATAAATTGCAAGGAATAAAAACCTTCGATATTACAGTAAAACCTGTAAAGGACTGAAACTAATAAAAAAATGTATATATGAAGTATATACTAATATACTAAAATACTAGTAACATTTAAAGTGAATTAGAAAGTGTGCTTAATAAAAAATAAATAAAAATATTTCTGAAGAAGAGACTATATTATTATTATTGTCGTTTATGAATTTTCATTCTTACTTTATTGCATTTTTAAATATTTCTTAAAATAAATAGATAGGTACATTTAAAAATTAATTAACAATTATTGTTAATAATTAATTGTTAATTAATTTTTAAATATGTTAACGATAATAATATTAATAATAATTGCTAATTAATTTTTAAATGTATTTTTATGTCTATTTATTATACATCCACCCAGATATAATAGTAGTATGGAACTGTTATAATGAGGGTCATTAAAACACGTGTGTAATAAAGTATCACACGATTGTTTTCATACCTGGTTATGTGCAGTTTCATACATATTTTTGTATTCTCATACATTGGGATTGAACCTATTAAATAAAAGGTCAAAGTTAAAAGAGTAAGAAATAGTTTATTGCTAAAGCTATAATAATGGCGCGCCACGCATATGCCGTTCATTAGAAAAAAAAAGTATTATTGATGGAAACTTCTCGGCGATATTAGCTTCTTGGATTTGTCCTGTATCGTATTAGTAGAAAAAAAATATATAAAAAAAATCTTAGAGAAAAATCGTTATAGGTAGTATAATAATAAATAACAAATATTACCTTAAAAAAAAAAATTCAAAACGAGTTTATATTGATTTTATATTTGAGTTTATATTGTTTTTTACGATATGAGAGTAGATAAATATATTTTCATCCCATCTACTCGTATTCGAAAAGAGGCGAAGGGTTCCTCGATAAGTGCGAGCAAAATGGGTCATTCAGTCAGTGACGAAATGACTTTTAAATTTGGAACACTATTTAATTAAAAAGTTTGAACGCAATTCGCTTCGATAAAGTCCCAGCCGGTAATAACAAAAAACGCGCCTGCCGACGCGGCATTGAACAAACAATTAAAAACAATACACGGGAACTTTTTCATTACTTTTTTAAAAGTTTACAGACAATTTTAATTTGATATTAATATAAATTTGTAATTTGGTTATGTAAATATAAATATTCGTCACTACTAAAAGCATCTCTTATTTATTTTTCCCATAGAGGGGGATGAAAAGCAGAGTGTGCCACATGGTACCAAAATTATTTAAACTCGAACGACGTACTTTGAATCCCTCACTACGCTTAGGATTCTACAATAATAAACAATCGCTCTCGCCCTCAATACATTATTTTGGTCCCTTATGACACAATCTACTATTAAAACATCATTCTGTGCCGGTACTTCAAACCTTTCACAGAAGTAGGTTTTTAATGAATTCAGCACAAAACTTAGGTATTTCGTAATAATTGGTGCAACTGGACCAAGAATATTAAAATAAAAAAACTACATAGTTTTTCATAGCAGAAATTCTGCAGAAATTAATGTTCGCGTTTTTCCAAAATCTTAGTAAATTAAGACTACCACGCGAACGAAGTCACAGGCCAAACATAGTTCTTCATAAACCTAGTAATTCAATTATAATAATATTGAATGATCGCAGGAGGGACATACAAAATAGATGTGTTCACTTGTTTTTTTGTTTTCCAACATGGCGGCTCATTTAGTGAGTATTGTTGAGTCGGCCATGTTTTTTTAGGTGTTCACTAGCGGGTAACATGGACTTCATACAAAATGCAAAGGAGGGTTATTTTTTGGATTTTATGTTTAAAAATATATTTTATTTAATTGATTTTTTGTATGTTTATCCTTAAACATTTAGGAGTATTTTCAAATCATCAAATACATCAAATACAATCCAATCATGTTTTGTTTGTAATTGAAATAACTGAAATGCTTTTATCATTGCAATCATCATTATGAACCAGTTTTACTATGGGACTAAGACCGACATCGCGAAAACAAATCAGCATGCTACACTCCCGGAGTCCTAAATAGAGCCACCATTCATTTTTATATTTTTAGGCCTAAAACATCAAAACAATGATAAAGCAGAGAAAAAGTTTTTATCCCCATTTGAAGCTGACATACTGGCCATCGTTTCGGTATCATCATGAATTTGAAAAAGATAAGAAAATCGGAGCTTGGTCGCTCTTAAAGAAGCAACAACTTATGATTTTTGCATATATAAGTCAATAGTTACTTCGTTATTTGTTTTGGTTTGCACAAAAACAGTATTAAAATTGTTTTTCCTTATTTTTAACACACTTTGACGTTCAAATTATGGATACTGCACCTGAAGTAGCTGCGCAAGCTGTGGCCCTTGTTCAGTGTTATGTTTGTTGTTTTCATTGTGCGTGGTCCGACACGCACTTGGCCGGCATTTTGTTTTTTATTTCGATTTCACATTTGGAACAATAACAAATGACTTCAAATCAACATTTTTTTTTTCTTATTCTAGCATTATTTAAAAAGATAGAGAGACCTTTAATAAAAAAAATGCGGTTTGGCTCGATTCAGGTGTCCGAGAGTGTATTTATCTTTGCAAAACTCGACAAAAATGTAAGGATGAGCATATCTTGGTGATTCCTTCGATGTAGTCCGCAAAATTTCTTCCTTTTTTCCAAAATTCATTATAATTAATAAATTACTTAGAATCAATTAAATCATCAATATAGCTCTTGAATTTATATTTGCTTCAAATTTATAATTTGCATTTATAATTTTCTTCAAATTAGCATTTATAATTTCGAAAGCTTTTCAGGGGTTTTCATTTTTATTTATTTATTTTTCTTCTTAAATTATATTTCAATTAGCTACATCTTGTACCACAGGAATATAGGAATTGGATATAAGAGATTAATATTTAATATAATAGTATGTTAAATATTAATCTCTAATTCAATATACAATTCCTTTTTAGTCCACATTGCTCTCCTGCACTAGCCCGTGTATATTTATCCAGTCGCTACAATATCCTGACTGGAACAGGCGACAGTCTGCTGCCACGGCGCTTTAGATGGCTTCATACACCATGTAGGAGGCTCTAAGTAACATAACATCACGCCTTATTTTCCGGAGGTAGGCAGTAGAGTAGGTGTTTTTTAAGGTTCCATGGTCAACAAGGAACCCTTATAGTTTCGCAATGTCCGTCTGTCTGTCCCCGGCTTAGCTCAGAGAGTCTTAGTACTAGGAGCTGTAATTTGGCGTGGGTATATGTACATGTTAATCTCGCCGACAAAGTGGAAAAATAAAATCTTGCAAAACAATTTTTTTTTTAGGGTTCCTTACATGTAAAATGGGGATGATATATTTTCTCGTCTACCCCATGGTGTGGGGTATCGTTGGATAGGCCGTTCAAAAATATTCCGGGTCTGTGAAAACTATTTTTGGATTCAGAGATCCGTTTGCGTAATATTAAGCTTTAAAGTGCAAATGTTTGTTCGAGTCAAGTCGCATGCTTAGTAGAATACTGACCTACGAGTATTAGAGCTTGAGTCAAAGTTAGGATTTCTGCATTTTTTTTTTGCACATAATTAATCAATGGTTTTTGAAAAGTAGGCATTATATTTAACTGTAGGTAAATTACATATTTATAACATTGGCTAATAAGTCGACTAGACCCCACCCCAATTGCAAAACATTTAACGGCGATTTCCAGAAATCTACGTTTTTGAGTTAAGCCAGTATTCTATTAAGCATGCGAAGTGTCCAGTCAGCCTGCCAGCTAAATGGTTATTTTTGGATATCTGAAAACAATCGCGGCAGTAGTACATACAACTAAATTAATAGGAAAACTATCACAGCCAGGTAGGCTTTACAAGTTAACGAGTAATAGTCGACCAACTTACATTCGCAGTTAGAGAATTGACCGTGACGTATATCGATGTATGGGACAACATGTTTTTCATCTACAATGTTAATTGAGATAAATTCACCCCAACTACAGAAACCTTCATTGTGTGTGATTTTTTTAATTTTTTTATTTACTAGCCTTTTTTTTTTGGGGTAGGAAACTATCAAATAACTTCTTCCGCTCTGGGCGGAGCGGGAGGGTGTGTCAGACTCTTACTGACTAAAACCCACCCGTGTTCCTTCCGTTGCTTGTGATGCCAGGGGCCTCGGTATCCTTTTTAGACTTTTCCGCGACCCCGGCAAGCATCAGCTCTAGTGGACCCTTACACTTGTGCTGAATTCTCTTTGAGGCGCGCGTGGAACACGTTGCGCCGACGACTCGGGCCTGGTCCTTATCGAACGGCAAGCTACTCATTGCCAACCCAATAAATAATTTTGAACGTACTTCCCACCCGTAGTTACTATAGTATACACACAAACTCTCCAGGACTTACATGCACATACACACAACACCCTCACACATTCCCACACTACACTACTCACTAAATACTACAATAACATAAACTTACATTACACTTCACAAATATAACCATCTTTTATTATAATAAAATTTTACCTCTTTATCTAAACTGTTGGCTAATAGTAACATGCATAAACTGTATCAAGACGCCGCTAAATGTGATAAATGTTCAAAGGGGGTGAGCCTGGAGATCTGTCATACAGGTCCCGAACCTAGTTCAGACTCCAGCTCTCACGAAGGTTTAACTTAAGGCGCTGACAAGACCAAATTGACCAAAATAGGCTTCTCTTAAGAAAAAAAATTGCCAAATCTGTATAGTTTGTGGTAGCGGAAAAAATATATATTAATTTTGAACATATTTCCCGGAACTTGGTTGTTACCAAAACGTGTTTTGAAAGAAATATCTCGATACAAACTAACGTTAAACTAACCTCTTACCTTGAGTATTAATCCAAAATATCTGTATTAAATATCAACATACGTTACGTATTTAATTAATAACAAGAGAGTCTTATTTAAATGCAGAACTTGGTTGTTTTTTATTTTCGATTACTCAACTCAATTTTGAGTAAATAGATAATTGCTTCATATTTTGCAATAAATTACAAGCGTTGCGTCATCGCGCTTCTCTTTCTTTTCTATGCAAACAGACAGTGACCGCGGTTTAGGTGTTGTCAGCGTCTTAAGGCAAATTTGTAAATACAAACTACTGTAACAATGTACCTTGATAAGAGAAATAAACTGTGTTATTATTATATTATTCTTGACATTTCTCGGTACCCTGGGGTCCCGGACCTTTGGAAGGCTTACGAGGGGCCGAAGCCAACTCGCAGAGGTCCGTTAGACGTTTTTTAATGAAATGAGGCACCAACCGACGATTATCCCTGTTCACTTTATGCAAGTGCGCCCAAGGACAACCCCCGGTTGGTGCAGGAAAATTACTGAATATGAAAGCAAAACATATTGGGCTATGGGTTTGGGTGGCTATAGTGGATTGGTAACCTAAAACTATGGAAGGACTATGTCTATTATTGCTCACTGTCCGCAAGCCCGCGCCTATTATACGGTGGCCGGAAATCCGCCTGGGATTCCCGACGCCCAGGGCGTCTCCTGCGGCGGCTAGGGGCGTGAGAGGGATTGTATCAATTGTCACCTCGGTAGTCACCCTTTTTTTAGCCAAATTACCTTTCACACAATCCATCCATTTTTTTTTTCACCTGTGCAATAACAGGTGAAAAAAAAATGGATGGATTGTGTGAAAGGTAATTTCCCATTCATACTCGAAACTTTCCTCACGACGTGATCCTCAATCCTCTGCATCACATGCCCATACCATGACAACCGATTTCCACACAATTTTTCAGTCACCGGTACCACTTTCAGACTTCCTCTTAAATACTCAATTCTTACTCTATCCATTCCCGTAACACCGCAAACCACGCGCACTGGTTGACGTCATCACGTCCACGCCGCGCCGGCTCTATCTGAAAATCAACGCTGGGGCGCTATCTCGCATAGGGTGGCAGCATGCGGCAGAGACCTCTCGCGTCCGGCCCTGGTTCAGGCCATGGTACGGAGCGAGAGGGCATGGGCAGCCGTCACCTCCTTATGGGAAGCAGTAATGCTCGCGAAGGAGGAGGCGGGACGGTTGAGGGAAAGGCACGTTTCGCGCCCTCGCCCCTAGCCGCCGCAGGAGATGCCCAGCGCGTCGGGAATCTCGGGCGGATTTCCAGCCACCGTAGGCGCGGGCTAGCGGACGGTGAGCAATGGGTAGCTCACCGTCCGGTAAGGACCAGGCCCGGGTCGACGGCGCGTCGTATTCCACGCGCGCCGCAAAGAGATGTCGTCAGCACAAAAGTAGGGGTCCACTAGGGCCGATGCCTGCCGGGGTCGCGGGAAGGTACTTATGGGTCACCGAGGCCCCCGCAACACAGGCAACAGGAAGGAATACGGGTGGGTTTTAGTCAGTAAGAGTCTGACACACCCTCCCGCTCCGCCCAGAGCGGGAGAAGCTATTTGATGATTTCCCACCCTAAAAAAAAAAAAAAAAGGGGTGGCAGCATTATGCTGAGCGATGGCCGTTATGCGTGGATGTGACGCATATTTTCCCCAAGTTGTTTTTGTGTTTGTGGAAATAAACGTATTTTGTTTTTTTTTATTTACCACATGTAAACTTACAAACATACAGACTTTCACATTTGTAATATGTATTTGTAGGAAGTAGATGGAACAAGATGTGTGGCTCGTGGCTATGTAATAACAGCCGCACGGGTCGATCAAAGGTTAAGCTACGCTTGCCGAGTTCAGTCCCTGGATGGGTGACCATTTATTACATACCGAGACCCCTCCGTGCCTTAGAAAGCACGTTAAGCCGTTGGCCCCGCTGTCATTCGTAGATCTTTGACAGACGTTACGGGTCGTCAGAAAACCAAATCTTACCAAGGGGTATCGTGTTACTCAGTAACAGGGTTGTGGAGGTCAGATAGGCAGTCGCTCCTTGTAAAATACTGATATTCAGCTGCATCCTGTTAGACTGGTAGCCGACCCCAACTAAATAATGAGGTAGGACAGGATATGATAGAGTCGCGTTTGATGGATAGATAGATAAAACATTTATTCAGTGCACACAAAAGAAATAGCACAATACATGGATAACAAATTACAGGAATATATATAAAAACAAGGTGCCAATATACAAAAAAAAACATACTTAAAGAAATAGAGTGACATTATGGCATACTTCAATTAATTATAGAACAAGGTGCGGTGTCCGTCTCAAGGTTGCACCAAATGGGAGTCCAGCTAAGCATGTGCCAGGCGAATATACCTGACGTTGATGTTCTGCTGGATCCCTGCAGAGATCACTATTTCATCCGATGGTAAGCCATGATGTGGTCGACGATGGTGCATAATTGCCTAGAAGACATGACCCACATGACATACGCAATAAAGATTTGAATTGAATTGAATCGAAGTAACTTAGTGTCAAAGACTTCTTTGACAATAAATGTTAATATGCTTGTAAAAATTTGTACGCTTATAAACGTTAAGCAAAAAAACAAAAAACCCGACTGCAAAAACACATAACTGAAAAGGGAAAAACAAGCATTATAATCTATATAATTTTGGTATCGCAGGCGGGACAATCAAAAGTTACACCATATTTCAGGTTATTCGACTGTCCCCGCCTGCAAGACCAAAATTATATAGATTACTAGCTGACCCGGCAAACGTTGTTTTGAAAATGTTGTTTTTTTTTTTGTATGAAAAATAGATGTTAGCCGATTCTCAGACCTACTCAATATGCTCACAAAATTTCATGAGAATCGGTCAAGCCGTTTCGGAGGAGTACGGGAACGAACATTGTGATACGAGAATTTTATATATAAGATAATGCTTGTTTTTCCCTTTTCAGTTATGTGTTTTTGCAGTCGGGTTTTTTTGTTTTTTTAAATAATTTATTTTATTTCAAGCTTTTTAGTTTTATTAATATATATAATTGAAAATTACTCATTACTAGCTTTTATTTGATACCAATATTGTTACAATTCAATTAAAAAAAACTTCCCCTCCTTTTTTTGTATTTGCAGATGCAATTTATAAATTAACCTATTTTTAGCCTATGTCACTCCCACAATTAAGACGAATCTAAAGACGCCTCTTATGTTAAAATCCATCAAGCCGTTTAGGCTACAGAGCGTGTCAATGAAATAGTCATACATACATACATACATACATACATACTCTCGAAAAACATTACCCTCCTGAGGCAGTCGGGTAAAAACTGTATGCTCTTGTTATTTTTTGTATTTTACCATCTTTTTATACCATGTTTTTAAGCAAATAAATATTATTCTATTCTATTCTATTCTTATTCCATTCTATTTACTCGAGACTTGAAGACTCCAAGGTTATAGCTATGGGGAAACTCAGACTCCGTAGTCCACCCACATTTCACCAGCTATGTTGTAGTCCCATGTAACAGGGGCCGAGCCTATTGCCATCAACCGGGCATAAATCCAGACTCCGGGCTGCTTCTGAGAACACTTTGCTCAATCCGGGAATCGAACCCCAAGACCTCATGCTCGTGGATTGCCCTGAGGACACGGTGGAGCATACGGTGGAGGTCTGCCCGGCTTGGGCGGAGCACCGCCGTGTCCTCGTGGAGGCGATCGGCGGCAGAGACCTCTCGCGTCCGGCCCTGGTTCAGGCCATGGTACGGAGCGAGAGGGCATGGGCAGCCGTCACCTCCTTCTACGAAGCAGTAATGCTCGCGAAGGAGGAGGCGGGACGGTTGAGGGAAAGGCATGTTTCGCGCCCTCTCGCCCCTAGCAAACCCAGTAGCTCACCGTCCGGTAAGGACCACGCCCGGGTCGACGGCGCGTTGTATTCCACGCGCGCCTCAAAGAGATGTCGTCAGCGCATAGGTAGGGGTCCACTAGGGCCGATACCTGCCGGGGTCGCGGGAAGGTACTTATGGGTCACCGAGGCCCCTGCAACACAGGCAACAGGAAGGAATACGGGTGGGTTTTAGTCAGTAAGAGTCTGACACACCCTCCCGCTCCGCCCAGAGCGGGAGAAGTTATTTGATGATTTCCCACACTCAAAAAAAAAAAAAAAGTCCTTATACTCAGCGGTAGCGCTTGTGACCGCTAGATCAAAGAGGCAGTCGAAATAATATTGGCGTGCGCTAGCTGACTTAAGGCAAACAATTTTATTTAATGTTATGTGTTTCGTAATGTATAGAATCCAGTTTTTTCTAACTAAACAGACAGGTGTGCTGCTGGGGAGTTTCTTGCGCCAATTCTTCTCCCCAGCTAAAGCTCTAGGAAGTGGTGAAGGGCGGGCGTTTTTGGGGGACTGTCTTATGTAATTTTGACGTTCGAAAAGTGCTGATTCTCAGCCTAGTTTGAATAAATGACGTTTAATTTTGAAATTAAATAAAATATATTCTCTAGGTTTTGAACCCGAAAGCTGTTGCTGAAGAAACAAGTTATGCAACCGGTAGGCCACAGAGACCCTAAAAATAAATGATAGGCACTTAAGTTCTTACAGAAATTGACAAAAAATAAGCTTAAATAACAAAAATTGATCCCAAGAAAATACAATTAGCCGGTGAAAAATGAAAAGATCTGTGTAATTTTCCAAACTGACCGTCAAAAAACTTTGCTTTGCGATGACGATAAACATTTTTTTATAACTACAACTCAAAACATACCTTAAATCATAATCCCCAAAGTACATTTTCAATTGCTATGAAATGCTGAATGTGAAAATATTTCGCAGTACATGCACGATTTAAATTAAGCTCTATTTGGGGTAGATACGGTTGATTTTTTATTGATAAGGTTTGGTATGAACATAATTTTTGGGCCAGAAGGCCAATTAAAAAAATCCTGTGACTAAAAAGTCTGGATTCAGTTGAAACTACAATTGTTGTTCCAGGGTTTGTCTGCTCATTATATCAAATTAAAATTTGTAAGTGATACATAATTTCTTCACAATCTGGGAATAGATTATAAGAACCAATTGGGTAACTGAAAATAACGATATTCGAATAAAATTGTTCTTATAAGTGTTCACGGATGAAGTCTGTCTGTCTGTCACAAGGCTGTTTCTCAGTAATAAACAAATTAGGTTTTTTTTTTTAATCTTGGTGCAGTGCCTAATGAAATTATTCGGGACCCTCTGCGAGCATTTATGCTTCTCATTTGGCTGAATTTTAAACCATTTTTCATAACACAAAAAAGACACGTTGTGTGACATGGCCGACCCCAAATACATTGGGAAAAGAGCAGAATGATGATATTTACATAATCAGCCTATAATGTTCCCACTGCTGGGACACAGGCCTCCTCTCTGTGAGAGGGAGTGGGCCGTAATCCACCACGCGGGCCCAGTGCGGGTTGGTAGATGTCACAAGTCTTCGAATTTTTTTTGGTTCTAGGACATGCCGGTTTCCTCACGATGTTTTCCTTCACCGTTTTGAGAGCAGTGGTGATGAAATAATTTACACAAAGTAAAGCGCCTGTCCGGGTTCGAACCTACGACCTACAACTCGTAAGTCGCGGCCGTTACCACGGGACCACCACTGCTCTCTATGATGATGATATTTATAACGTCATAATTATATCTAACCATCTAACCGCTTCTTTTTTCAAAATTTTCTGCTCGCTTTGGTTGGTGATAGGACTTGTTCTAAGTCCGCCTGGCTAGCTACCACCAACTTATCTAAGTCTGTCGCCATAACAACAATGTTAACAGCATTGTTGCATTTCGGCAGTTAGAGGTAAGATAGGCAGTTCCTCTGTGGTTGATGATTCCGGGTGAAGCTCGCTTCCACCGTCAGCCTGGTCATCACTCACCATCAGATGAGATGAAGGCTTCCCGATGTGGTTAAACGAAAAAATCATAGGAAGTCATAGAGACTGCCGACATAAATTAAAACTCATCACTCAACGCTCCTAAAGAAGTTTTATCTTCAATAAAATAATGATTATCTAAAACACAATTTAAACAATGCCCAGTATACACAAATTACATTTTTCACGTGCTCAATTTAACTTTACTTACTGATACTACTATGGTCATCGGAAACGCTACGCTCGAAGTTGTGGACGAGTATGTTTACCTAAGACAAACTGTCCAGTTAGTTAGGTCCAACTTCGAGAAAGAGGTCAATCGTCGAATCCGACTCGGCTGGGCAGCGTTCCGGAAGCTACGCAATATCTTCTCGTCCCACATACTGCAGTGTCTCAAGACAAAATTGACCAGTGCGTGTTGCCAGCCTATGGCACTGAAACGGGGTCGTTTACAATGGGCCTTATTAAAAGGCTAAAAGTCACTCAAAGGGCAATGGAGAGGGCTATGCTTGGAGTTTCCCTACGTGACCGAATCAGAAACGAAGAGATCCGCAGGCGAACTAAGATTACCGACATAGCCCGAAGAATTGCCAAACTTAAGTGGCAGTGGGCAATTGCTCGCAGAACAGATGGCCGATGGGGCTGAAAGGTTCTGGAGTGGCGATCGCGTACCGAAAGATATAGCGTTGGAAGGCAAGGTCAAGGTAGACCGATGACCTTGTGAAGGCCGCAGGAATCCACTGGATGTGGGAAGCACATAACCGGTCGAAGTGGCGGTGCTTGGGGGAGGCCTATGTCCAGCAGTGGACGTCTTTCGACTGAAACGAACGAACGAACTGCTACTACAGCATGTCATGCGGGCACATCGATGACGCGAACCAATAAATTTTTCCCCTATCAAAAATCGCTCAACGCGCCTAAAGAAGTTTTCAATTCAAATAGGACATACAAGTTTATTTTGTGTTTCTTAGTTTTGTTTTACTGACCAGTTACTGATTAGATTTGCATGTTTTAATAATATGGCATTGTTAATACAGAAAAAGAAGAAAACGAAAAAATATACCTAAACTTAAGATCGGTTTAGGTAACGATCGGTTTTATAGGAACCGGACTAGGTCCGCCATTTTGCAACAGACAGAAATGCACATCAATTTCTTACAGCACCATCATTTGGGACAAACTGGAGGGTTCAGATTCCTCCGGCTTGTATTAAAACATTGTTTAAATATATCAAATAGTAAGATGAACGGACGGACTCGCTGGCAAATTATAATTATAGCGATACTTTTGAAGGGGCCACAGAGTGTTAAACAGAATCGATCCACAAATAATTCCCAATTTGATTTACAAATATTATGAAAAATACTAATTGATACGCTAATATACTCACTGATCGGTGAAATGTATGGATTTTTATGAAAAATCAAAGCATTGTAGGTATCTCAAATTAATTTGTTTCCGTTTTTATTAAATTTCTTTTTGAATATAGTTTTCGATGTTTTTTTTGTTATTCGTATAGTGGTGTGCTAGCTGACATAGTGCCTAATAATTTAACGTTTTAGCGTTGTGTAAATTATTTTGCATACTATTGTATAGAATCCAATTATTTTTTCTAATTGAACAGACAGCTGTGCTGCTGGGGAGTTTGTTTTTGATTTACGCTTAAACACTACTAAATCCTACTAAATTTTCAACTTCGGTAATCTCACTCCGGTTGTCTCGGAAAGCACGCAAAAACGTGCTTTCCAAGACAACCTGAGTGAGATCAGGCGTAGGAATCCTTGGAAAACCAAGGATTCCACTCCGGTTGCGTTAGATTGCAGTCCCATCGGACTATGAGAGCGAAGGGAGAGAGAGTGGAGTTTTGTCTCCGCACACACATAAGCACTATAATAAATAGCTTATGCGTACTAAGCTGCTGGTAGTCCTATTACCCAGTAATTGGGAGGTCAGTCAGGCAGTCGCTTCATGTAAAATACTAGTATCCAGCTGCATCCAGTTAGACTGGAGGCCGGACCTCAACATAGTTAGGAAAAGGGTATATCATTCCCCACTTTATACAAATATTCAAGATTTTATTTTACCACTTGTGGGATTGATTAATAATTATACCCATGCCAAATTACAGCCTTCTAGTACTTAGAGTCTCTCAGTTAAGCCACAGACAGATAGACAGACAGACGGACAGGGCGAAATTATAATGTTGACTAATGAACCCTAAAAAATGAAAGAACCTGACGAGACGGACGAATGGAAACAGATGACGCGCGCGCATGTTGCTTGATGCGAGTCGCGAAGCCGTGAAAACCCAAAGCCACATCTGTACACTATTCGTATATTCTGTGACATACAGACAGCAGTTTGACATAGTACGCGTTCCCTGCACGACTGCCATCAGCGAGAGGCAAACGAATGCGATGCGTGATTCACGATATACCTTATAAGAAAGATCCTGAACCTTACTCTTTACTAGATATTTTTTACGTTGTTAATTACATCATCTATCTATTGTAGTAGTCAGGGAAAATAAATGTCAAGGCGCTGACAAGACCCAATTGACCAAAATAGGCTTCTCTTAAGAAAAAAAATTGCCAAATCTGTATAGTTTGTGGTAGTGGAAAAATGATATGTGAATTTTGAACATATTTCCCAGAGCTTGGTCTCTGAGACTCGCTACAAACTAACGTTAAACTAACCTCTTACCTTGAGCTCTAATCCAAAATATCTGTATTAAAATATCAACGTACGTTACGTATTTAATTAATAACAAGAACGTCTTATTTGAATGCAGAACTTGGTTGTTTTTTATTTTCGATTACTCAACTCAATTTTGAGTAATTAGATAATTGCTTCATATTTTGCAATAAATTACAAGCGTTGTGTCATCGCGCTTCTCTTTCTTTTCTATGCAATCTTACAGTGACCGCAGTCTAAGTGTTGTCAGCTTCTTAAGCAAACTGACACCCTTCGTCAATTTGCCGTGTTATAGCCATTTCTTACAACTGTTAAAGAACGACAGTTGTGACTTGATTATACGGACGATTTAAGTTGGAAGTCAATTTGTAAAGGAATTCTGGCTAATCAAAAACAGTGGCATGGATCGATCGATCGGTCCCCCTCCGTGCCTTAGAAAGCACACTAAGCCGTTGGTCCTGGCTGATAATGATCTTTGACAGTCGTTACGGGTCGTCAGAAGCCCTAAAGTCTGACAACTAGTCTTACCAAGTTGTATCATATCCAGTAACTGGATTGTGAAGGTTTGAGAAGCAGTCGCTCCATGTAATATTCTGATATTCAGCTGCAACCGGTAAGACTGGAAACTGACCGCAACATAGTTGGGAAAAGGCTAATCAGACACTTTGCTTAGCAATGAGTATTCCTGAGTTTATCTAGTAGAGCTCTGTGTGGAGGATTTCTCCCGCCAAGCGATGCTGTGTTCCAGATAGATAGCTTTGTCTCTGGCAAGGATGGTGGTATAGCAGATATCCACGGTGTCCCTCACCATCATGTGAATTGCAGGCTTGCTTGCCATCCAATAACATAATGACAACTGATTGCTCCGATTGTCGTTGTCTTAAAGAGGCATGAAGAACAGGGTATTTATTAAAAAAAAATATTTTCTTTTAAGGTTAGCTTTTGCTTATATTAGCTGATTTTTAGTTAGGAAAAATACGTTACTGACACTAGGTCTTTTTCTAAAAATAGATTATTTTCAACATAATTTTTCCACTATTATTTTTCTTTAACTAATACGTATATTTATTTACATAACCAAATTACAAGATGATTATTAACATTAACTAAATTAAATTAAAACTAAGTTAAGCCTAAAAAAGGGCCTCGGGTCATTGTACTGAGGATGCCGGCGGCATTTCCGCGCTGAATTGCAATGCTGATGCGTTGCGCGAGAAAGCCGCCAGTTTTTCGGTCACCAGTTCTGTTACAACAACTTGACGTTTCACAATAGTTTATATCGAAGTCGAAAAAAGTGGTCCCAAGTAGACCATATGATATTGATGATATTTAAAATCAAATGTAGTTAGTTTCTCGTAAAGATATGTTCAAACGTCAGTCTTGCGTATTTTTTTTGGAAAAATTGTTGCGAATTTTAGTGTTTTGATTTTCCATGAATGCATAATTTATTTGAAACATCTCTTTCAGCCACATGCAAAAAAAAACTCGACTTTACGAATCACGAATAATTTCATTTAAATTATTTTTCCCTTTCTCACAAACATAACATTACATCACGCCTTGCTTCCCCGAAAGGTTAGACAGAAGTGTACACCTGTAGTACACCAACATTTCACCAGTTACGTTTAAGTCCCACGTAATAGGGGGCGAGCCCATCAACCGGGCACAGACTTCGGGCTGCTACTGAGAAATTCCAGATAGAAAAACCCAATAACACTTTGCCCGACCGGGAATCGTACCCAGGAACTCATGCTCAGCAGTAGCGCTTGCAACCACTGGACCAACGCGGCAGCTTTTTCATGAGCAAAAATCAAAATCTATCGATTTTCATTATAGAGTTTAATGTCGCACTTCTTCCCTGAACGAGCTCCTTCACAAAAAGCTCTGTGTACAATCACTAGACTATCAAAATATAATAAAGATTATATTAGATTAAATGGCTTTCAGCCTTTACTGGGAAGGATATGCGTATCTCGTATCTCTCAACATTAACCGAGCATGTGATAAAGTGTGATTAAATGATTATAATTATTTTATTTGAATACGTAGCCTCTCCTGTAGTAAAAGCACGAAAAAATAAACACAAGTAGCGTTGCAAGTTTTTCTACCTCATTGTTTTAGTGTTAAAGTCGCTTATTTCAAATAGGCACATAAAACTTTTGAACGTCAAAATGTACAAAAAAAATTGTTTCTAGGTGCCCATTCCAAAAGGTAGTTTCATATGGAGCTGAATGGGCAAGAAACTCCACCATTACTCTTTTAAAAGGCTAACAATATTTTGTATACATTAATTATATAAATTATATGTGAAGACGATGTACCTAGAATAAAATTACTTTACCACAATAGGTAACAAAAATCTTCAGAGGGACTTGTGGCTAAATAATAACAGCCCCACGGGTCATACGATCAGCTACGCTTGCCGCGGTTGGTCCGTAGATGGGTGACCATCTTTACATACCAAGACCCCTCCGTGCCTCGAAAAGCACGTTAAGCCGTTAGTCCCGGCTGTCATTCGTGAATCTTTGACAGTCGTTACGGGTCGTCAGTACCAGTCTTACCAAGGGGTATCGTATTACCCAATAACTGGGTTGTAGAGGTCAGATAGGCAGTCGCTCTATGTAAAATACTGGTATTCAGCTGCATCTAGCTAGACTGGCAGCCGACCCCAACGTAGTCGGGAAAAGGCTAGGCAGATGATGATTAGGTAAAAAGAAAAAAATGAAGCAATGACAGATAAATTAATTATGAGATCTAGAGTGATCGCAAGAGCAACTGCTCAGGATGGAGACCTAGCTTCGTTTTACAGGCCGGACAATGTTTGAGATTTTTCATTAAGAGACCGACAACACCTAAAGCGCGGTCACTATCGTACTGCATAGAGAAGAAAGAGAAGCGCGATGACACAACGCTAGTAATTTATTGCAAAATATGAAGCAATTATCGATTTACAAAAAAGCTATAGATTGTATAAAAAAAATAAAACATTATTATGCTAATATGTTGCTTGTAGAATAATCTGACAAAAAATCAGAATGATTGCATGTATATTAGTATGGTTTTTAATGGTCAAAAGAAATTTTTAGAGGTATCTTTGTGATTTTTTTCTATCGTATCTAATTAGTTATATTATGTTTTCAACACACTATCTACTTAGCATATATCCTGAAGAATATCATATATTTTTCTGATTTTGTTAACTGCAGTGGATCATATACTTTTAAGGCATTATAAAACTTATAAAAGTTGCGTTTAGGTCCTGTAGTCCCCTTAAGAATGTCTCAGTAGCAGCCTGATGTCTGATTTTGTGTCCGGTTGATAGCAAGAGATTCGCCTATTGCATGGAACTTACATATATCTGGCGAAATGTGGGTGTACTATACACCTCTGCGCTACTTCTTCGGGAATTACAGGCGTGATGTTATATTTTGTATGTATTTGTTTACAAAAAAAGTCCAGCACTAAACAGATAGCTATAATACGATGTTTTTTTTAGCCTATACCTACTCCCAAGTCCTTCCAGGAACTCTTTCCCGCGCCACCTATATCTTTTTGTGTTTATTATTATTTTTTTATTTGTTGATTAGTCACGACAATAGTAGCAAGATTCCGTCGCACAACTATTACGCTGCGTCTGTAGGATTTCTTTCAAGAAAACATTAAAATAATCTCTTAATTAAAGAAACACATGGATCGTCTACATCTACCTGTAATGTGTGCCACAGATTATAAAACGGAATGCGCAAAGACAACAGCCTGTAGATTATGATTGTAAAACAAAAAACCGACCACCAACACTCAGGTGATAGTTTATACAGGATGTGAAGAATTTGATTGGGTTGACATTTTAAAAACGTATGCTAAAAAAAGATTTTTAAATAAATATCAATTATCAATCATCATCTCCTGATCTTCATGCCCTTGTCAAAGTCAAAGTTAAAGTCAAATTATTTATTTCAAATAGGTCCCAATATTAAATATGGAGGCCTTGGCAGAGAGTACAACTTTGTGCCCTTTGACATCGAGACCCTCGGTCCGTGGGGTCCCAGTGCGCATAAGTTATTTGAGGAAATCGCGAAACGTCTAGTTGATGTAACTGGTGACCGAAAAGCTGGCGGCTTTCTCGCGCAACGCATCAGCATTGCAATTCAGCGAGGAAATGCCGCCAGCATCCTCGGTACAATGCCCCGAGGGCCATTTTTAAGCTTAACCTAGTTTTAATTTAATTTAGTTAATGTTAATAATCATCTTGTAATTTGGTTATGTAAATAAATATATTCACCCAATAGGTGCCTATTTGTAATAAATAGGTGCCTAATAGATAAATAAAATTGGAGTGACTGTTTGTAATATTGAAACAACCGCTTTTTACTAAATGCATATGGATGTATGACACGATACATATATCAAAATAACATTATTTTTAATTTTTGTCTGTCGGCCTGTGACTGGGCCGATTTTGACGGGACTTTCACTGGCAGATAGCTGATGTTATTAGGAGTAACGTAGGCTATTTTTAGAAAAAAAAAAACCACGCGGGCGAAGCCGCTGGCAACAGCTAGTTTGTAATAAATAATTTGAGTTTGACTAATAAGGCACTTTTGAACGTCAAACTTCGTCGCATGTTACTTGGGGGCGACGCGACACGTTGTCTTCATCCACTCTCCCATCAACCGTCACGCTATCATTCTCTCCCTTCTCTTCCATATCATTCCTCACACAATCCATCCATCAATATTTACAAAACATAATTATACAAAAATTTAAAAGTGTGAGTAGTTCTGTAAAGATTGCAGCACCGTAGCGCATATGGAGTAAATATGTTTATGTATACTTTGCTTTTAATATTGTTTAATGATAAGCAGTAGCGACAAGCGGAAGTGACGAATAAAATCTAGAATATTTTTTGACTTAAAATGGATCCGAAGTGGTAGCCCGCGAAATTCAAATGATCTTACGTTTTTTGAAATGTTCATGTCAGTGTCATGTTGTGTCTTGATCAAAATATGAATCGCAGCCATAACAAATGTGTATTTACACAATTGTAATCATTAATACATCTCTCTAAGTTAGATTTGTTCCATATGAACTTTTAGAACAGATCTAACTAAATATAAAACTTAGGTTTTGCCAAACCATAAACATACTTTTTAAATTATTATTATAAAAAGTTAAAACCTAACCTAAAAATACTGTCAATTTGGTATAGTGGTCGCAAGCGCAACTGCTAAGAATGAGGTCCTGGGCATGATTGAATTTCTCAGTAGCAGCCCGGGGTCTGGATCTGTGCCCAACTGATGGCAATAGGCTCGCCCCCTATTACATGGGACTTAAACATAACTGGCGAAATGTGGGTGTACATCTCTGCCTTATCCTTCAGGGAAAACAGGCATGATGTGAAGTTTTAAAATATTTTCAAAATACAAAAAAAAATTAGAATAAACAAAATAAAAATAAAACTAGATAAAAGTTGTACCACCCTATACATAAATAAGGCCTTGATTACACTGTCAACAGGCGACGTGCGACATTCAGTCTTCAAACAACGCGCCTAGCTGGAACCGACCTTACTAATTGGTACCAAAAACAAGGTACCAATCTGACACTATAGTGTCATAGTGTCAGTGTTAGTTCTCAATGAATAACTTTGAATGCTCTTACGAATTAAAAAACGCTTTGTATTGAAGTCATTGTTTTTAAAGATTTGTGTAGATTGTCAGTTCTGCAGTTGGTCCCGGCTGTCATTCGAAGATCTTTGACATCGTCATTACAGGTAGTCAGAAGCCCAAAAGTTTGACAACCAGTCTGACTGAGTATAGTACTTTTATTCTAGTACATCAGCTTCACATACCATCATGATTTCAGCTGAAAGACGTCCACTGCTGGACATAGGCCTCCCCCAAGCACTGCCACTTCAACCGGTTCTGTACTTACTTCCCGCATCCAGCGGATTCCTGCGGCCTTCACAAGGTCATCGGTCCGCCTTGTGAGAAGCCTTCCAACGCTACGTCTTCCCATCGGCCATCTGTTCTGCGAGCAATGTGCCCAGCCCACTGCCAGTTAAGATTCGCAATTCTTCGGGCTATGTCGGTTACCTTGATTCTCCTGCGGATCTCTTCATTTCTGATTCGATCACGTGGGGAAATTCCAAGCATAGCCGTCCCCATCGCTCTTTTCGAGACTTTTAGCCTTCTAATAATTATAATATTAATACACACAAAATATGTATTGTCATCATCTGCCTAACCTTTTCCCAACCATGTTGGTGTCGGCTTCCAGACATACAAAATATGTATTGTAATCATTTAAAAGAGCATGCTTCTCCATACGAAACTACCTTTTGAAGGGGCGCTTAGAATGAATCATATTTTTATCATTTTACGTTCAAAAGTGCCTTTTAAAATGCCTACTTGAAATAAATGTCAAATATTTTGTCTTTGACCTTGGGATATCATGTTACCCAGTAACTGGGTTGTGGAGATCAGATAGGCAGTCGCTCCATGTAAAATACTGCTATTCGACTGCATCCGGTCAGACTGGAAGCCGACCACAACATAGTTGGAAAAGGCAGGCAGCAAGTTACTACTCAGAGATTATGATATTAAATGATAAATGAAATGATTTTATTTCTGTTAGCTACGTTTGTACAAACGCTGTTACACGTCGACCATATTTTATTTAAAAACTAGATGAGGTCGGGGTTTCCTATCTGACTACTCTGAGAAAGTAATGGCTCCAGAACTTAAGACGCTGACAACACCTAAACGACGATCACTGGCAGATTGCATAGAAAAGAAAGAGAAGCGCTATGACACAACGCTTGTAATTTATAGCAAAATATGAAGCAATTATCTATTTACTCAAAATTGAGTTGAGTAATCGAAAATTAAAAACAACCAAGTTCTGCATTCAAATAAGACGTTCTTGTTATTAATTAAATTCGTAACGTATGCTGATATTTAATGCAGATATTTTGGATTAGAACTCAAGGTAAGAGGTTAGTTTAACGTTAGATTGTAACGACATTTTTTTTTCAAAACGTGTTTTGGTAACAACCAAGTTCTGGGAAACATGTTGAAAATTAACATATGTTTTTTCCGCTACCACAAACTATACAAATTTGGCAATTTTTTTTTCTTATGAGAATCCTATTTTGGTCAATTGGGTCTTGTCAGCGCCTTAATAACAAATTACCTGATCAAATCATGACAAGCAACATAAATGAGTTTAAACGTAAGCTTTATAAATTACTGAATGTCAAGGCGTACTATTCTGTTAATAAATATTTGAATGACAAATTAAACTAATATTTAGGTAATCATTTTATAAGAGAACCAAAACTTCGAAGACATGTGACTACCCACCCGCACTGGGCCCGCGTGGTGGATTACAGCCCCTCCCATAAAGAGGAGGCCTGTGTCCTAGCAGTGGAAACATTATAGGTTGATTATGCTTATATGATCTGTCTGTAAAATTAATATTCTGCTCCCTTCGGATTAATATTACATAAAGGCTTACTTGTAGACTCAATATTCTTTATCGACATTTTTATTTCTTTTATTATTGTATACAAAATTGTGACTTAATACTATTTATTTGTTTATGTGCCGCCTTAATTTATTGACTTATTATTATTGACTACATATTACTGTTTGGCATGCAATTGTGACATCTACCTACCTATTGCCGCTCAACTCAAATTAAGGAGCTCATTATATTACAGTAGCTTTTGCCCGCGGCTTTGTGTGGATGTCAGAATATATCCCACGGGAACGTACTACCGGGATTAAAGGTACCCAATGTGGAAATCCAGGTTACAAACTATCTGTGTGCCAAATTTCATCCAAATCCGTTCTGTCTAAAGATTACAAGCCTGTGTTGTTCCAGTGCCTCCCTTCCCTCTTTCTACTTTTCCCGGTCCACTACGATTGCGGGCCAATCCTTTGTCGGTCATCCCGCCGTGTGTTTTTGGGCCTGCCGCGTAGTAGTTTCCTGCTGTTTGAGATCCACTGAAACAATACATTAAATCAATATCCTGATATTGGGATACAGAAGCCATTTTGTATTCTTTTCTTCCCAATAAACCAAAAGTGCGAAAAGATTATTTTGCCAAAAACATCTGTTGTTTTTTTCTCTGACCTAATTCCAAATTCGAATCCCAAAAGTATAGAGTTACCATGGCATAAAGCACGCCGAATTACAAAAGATCTTTTTTGAAAAAGGAACCATTCTCTGGGGATTAAGATTGACGAAAGAACTGTTAGAACAAAGTTTTCAATACAGCTGTCAAAATATTTTTTAAATGAATGTAGATCTTATTTTAATCGTGATTAGGACTGAATTTTATTTACTGGATTGTTAAATTCAATTTGTTAAAAGCTGTTCTATAGAATTTTGGAATAGCACGAACATAGTCTTTTTTGCAGTTCTTTAAATGATTATCTATTCGATATTATACTTTATTTTAATCAGCATAAGTATGTCAGAACATTATCACATATAAAAGTTTATCAAAATTTGCGAAATCTAACAGATGACGTATTGTCGATATTCTAAATCCAAATTGGATTCAACGTAAAATAAGTAAATACAAATACGTAGAATTTTGAAATTCGAACCTCTGGCTTCCATCTTAGATTTTAAGCCCCTTTGAGGCGGCCATCGCTCTTCTAGGAAACCGTAGCTTAATATGTATGTATATGATTTATTTTGATTTGATTTGATTTTATTCGATTTATATTGATTTCGTTTAATTTGATTTTATTTTAATAGATTTGATTAATTTTACCTGATTTTCTTTGATCTTATTTGGTTTGATCTAATGATTTCTATTAATTTATGTTTGGCAATGGGTGTTATTTATCCGAAATAAATTTTTTATTTTAATTTTTTTCGTCTTTGATATTTCTCGGGACCCTGAGGTCCCGGACCTCTGTAAGGCGTACGAGGAGCCGAAGCCAACTCGCAGAGACCCGTTAAGACGCTTTTAATGAAATGAGGCACCAACTGACGAGTATCCCTGTTCGCACCATGCAAGTGCAACCAAAGACACCCCCCGGTTGGTGTATGATTATTGTAGGATATGGAAACAAAGATATTGGAGTATGGGTTTGGGTGGCTAAAAGGAACTGGCTATCTAGGACTATAGAAAGACCATGGCTTGCTTATCCAATGTTTTATTATATACACGGATAAAATGGCAGGGGGAGACTTGCACACTCGATAATGGGCCCCCGGAAACTGTCGCTAGCACTTAGTGACGTAGCAACAAGCGGGCAACATATCCTGAGGTGCTTAAGGAGTAGAGAGGTATTCCACGGCTATCAGATCAATCCCAGAGCCCGGAAGATGGTCAAGATTCCTACCACTACTTACCGGAATACTTCATTCCACCGAACACGTTTGCTCTTACGAATCTCCACTCAAGCCGGCCATAAAGGTAAAAATGAGGTTCCCAGCTTTGTTCCTCGTCAGTGTTCACTCCAGCCGGCCAATAAAGGCAAGCCAGAGATGAGGAACAAGACTTCTTCCAGAAGATTTGTTCTGGAAGAAGTCTTGTTCTTGTCTTCTTGAAGAACTTCGTTCTCGTCGGTACGAAATATTGCCATTTTAAATATTTGTATTTATGTAATTCTTTTTTTTTTTTAATATTTGTATTTATGTTATTCAAATTACAATCTCACTGTATGCTGCACCGGTCGACGTCTTAACGTCAACGCCGGCTATCGCTGAAAACCAGCGCTGGGGCTCTGTCTCGCATAGGGTCGCAGCATTATGCTGAGCGTTGGCCGTTTTGCGTGGACGTGACGCATATTCTCCCCCAAATTGTTTCTTTTTTGTATTTGTGTTCCTTCCTTGCGTCATGTTTACCGCAAATAAATGTATTTTCTTTCTTTCTTCTTTCTTTCAAGATAGGGTCCGTGGGGTCGCTACTGCCCAACAGCTCGCCACATGCGGCCCTGCGGGTTTCTGTACCTCTTGGTCTGGCTCCTTACCCTAGACCTGTTCCGGCAAAGTAAACTCTTCCGGCACAGACCTGGAGTTCGGAGCGCGCAAGCCCCACCACGACATCAATGATTGGCGGTAGGGTTGTTATTATAATTAAGGCCATTAGGCCTCTATTGCATTGTCAACCTATTACAGTAGGTACTCGGGTGTTAATATACCACATTGAACTTTATAAAGAGACGTGTCCCACAGGTATTAGTAACAGAGACGACTCGAGACAAACCCGAACTTTTTCTGAAACACGATGGAAATTTTTGAATTGAATCCTGAACCTTAAGTCCTGGGATCGATGCCAGGTCGGAGAAAGGGTTTTGGGTTTTTCCATTAGGAAATTGTCAGCAGCAGCTCGGAGTTTAGATTTGTGACCATGGGCTGCAGTCTGGACATAGATAGCGATCGCTTTACGACCGAATCTAACCGATTAGACAGTCAAAATTGCTTGACAAGCACGAAAAAATCACATTCTTGTCAAACAATTTTGACCGTCTAGGGACCCCATTAGGCCTCATCGTCTATCTAGCTTTTCCCAACTATGTTGGGGTCAGCTTCCAGTTAAGACCGGATACAGCTGAATACTAGTATTTTACATGGAGCGACTGCCTATCTGACCTTCACAACCCAGTTACTGGGTAACACGATACCCCTTAGTAAGACTGGTTGTCAGACTTTCGAGCTTCTGACGACCGGTAAGGACTGTCAGAAATCTACAAATGACAGCCGGGACCATCGGCTTAACGTGCTTTCCGAGGCACGGAGGGGTCTTGGTATGCAAAGATGGTCACCCATCCACGGACCAACCGCGGCAAGCGTAACTTAACCTGATCGGTCGACCCGTGCGGCTGTTATTACTTAGGCACAAGCCCCACCAGACCACATTAGGCCTATGCGACCGAATTCGGACGTAAAGCTATTGCTATCTATGTATGTCGAGACTGCAGCCCCAGTTGCCGAAATTGAGGTGTACTTTACAACTCTGCCTAACTCTTCGGGGAATACAGTTGATGTTATGTCAGCTAAATTCTGACAAGCTCGTTAACCCTTCTTTTATTCCCGACTACTTAGTAACACTACTGCCTACCCAATTTTGTTTAAATAGAGGAAATCGAGACCTCATGCGACGCAATTCATATTGATCATACCTTACTCTATCATTTTTTTTTTTTCAATCTATTATGAACACAAAACCAACACTACAAGACCTCTGAATAAAAATATTGTATACCAAAACCAAGGTCCGATAACAATGGCTGCTAAATAAAGTTATGAAATACAAGACCAAGTTAAAAAGGTTTTAAATCTATTCAATTTTATACGCACGAAAAGGTCTTTTTAAATTGGTCACCTTCCATATGACATGACCATTATAAAATGACGTATTCCTTTTTCAAATTTCCATCATTTCAGAGGTATTCTTACATTGGTTGTACTGACCAATTTAAATAGGTCATTTTTCCAGAGGAATTGTAAGGAATAAAAGGTCTTTTTAAACTGGTCGTATAACGTGGTATTTCATCTAAACAAGCCAGTTTTTGTGTACGTAAAATTTTGACAAAGGCGTTTTGAATTCGGTTAGTTAGGGCAGTCACAGTTATTTTTTTGGGTTCTTCTTGTTATTATTGAACTCTTGGTTCTCCCGGGAATGTTGTTAAATGCAGTTGAACTCGATATGGATAAAAGTTATGTTTTTATATAAATAATATGTGTTTCCAAGTTGTCTGACAACCAGTCTTACCAAGGAAGGGATATAGTCAATCAATCAATCAATCAATCAATCAACTCAGCCTATAACAGTCCACTGCTGGACATAGGCCTCTCCCAGACTGCGCCACAACACCCTGTCCTCCGCCTTCCGCATCCAGTCTGTCCCAGCAACTTTTTTAAGGTCGTCGGTCCATCTAGCTGGGGGGCGTCCCACACTACGCTTCCCGATACGCGGTCTCCGGGGGATACCGTGCTACCCAGCAACTGGCTTGTGAAGGTCAGATAGGCAGTCGCTCCGTGTAAAATACTGGTATTCAACTGCGTCCGGATAGACTGGAATCCGACCCCAACATAGTAAGGAAAAGGCAGACATATGATGATGTTTCTTAGTATTTTTGAACACCACTGACTAAACGACGAAAGTAAAACATCCGGAGGAAACATGGTATCTGGGTACTGTCAGCTTTCATCATGCCACTGTTGGGCAAAGACCTCAAGGAGAAGGAGGAAATAGACTCGATTGCCTTCAACTGGTCACAAATCCAGACTCTGCGCTATGTCTGAAACCACTAACACTTTTCCCAACCGCGGGGTAATTGCGTAACACAGAGTACAGTCGATTTTTTTATTCACTGGAGTGCTGGCATGCGCTAACTGTCACTTTGTATAATAAATTGTCATATTTATTGTATTTATTGTATTCTAGGCTTTTACAGCGTGCTAGCTAACATATGGCAAGTGTGTAATTTAATCCAATGTTTTGTGTTTCGTAATGTTAATTACTTTGCATACGATTTGTATAGAATCAAGTTTATATAACTAAACAGACAGATGTGCTGCTGGGGAGTTTGTTCCACCACTTCTTCTTCCCAGCTAAAGCACTAGGAAGTGGTGAAGGGCGGGCGTTTTTGGGGGACTGTCTTATGTAACTTTGACGTTCGAAAAGTGCTGATTTTCAGCCTAGTTTGAATAAATGACTTTTGATTTGATTGATTTTGATTTGATTTGACACTTATCATCATACATTTATTTATTTATTTATTATTTATTTAATACTTTAAGCACACAAATGTACAGAGGCGGACTTAATGCCGTAGGCATTTTCTACCAGTCAACCTTTTTTTGAAGGTGGGAAATCATCAAATAACTTCTCCCGCTCTGGGCGGAGCGGGAGGGTGTGTCAGACTCTTACTGACTAAAACCCACCCGTATTCCTTCCTGTTGCCTGTGTTGCGGGGCCTCGGTGACCCATAAGTACCTTCCCGCGACCCCGGCAGGATACCAGTCAATCTTTGGGTGATGCAGAGACAAACAGGAACAATACAACACAGGCAACAATACACACCCACACTACAGGTGCACAATGATGTTTTCGTTACAGGTGCAATAGCGAAAACTGTGCAATAAATATTTATTTAAATATAAGGATATACATACATACCTACATACATATACATTTTAAACTTATGTAAATCGATTAAACTAAACGATCACCATTACAATAATTATGACCATTTTATTACACAAAGTGCTAGCACATGCCAGATAACTCCAGTGAAGTAATAATTCGACTTTAGCAATGAGTTTCATTTTGACAGTTCAGCAACACTCATTGCGTGCATTATTTGCGTGGTTGAGCAGACACAGTTTTCGATGAAGCAATGGATTGTCAATAACCTTCAAAATCATTCAGATTGTGATTATTAGCCACGCCTTGTTTCCTCGAAGGGTTGTGCAGAGGTGTACCTCCCTGCCGGGGTCGCGGGAAGGTACTAAAGGGTTACCGAGGCCCCCTGGCAACACAGGCAACAGGAAGGAATACGGGTGGGTTTTAGTCAGTAAAAGTCTGACACAAGAGCGGGAGAAGTTATCTGGTGATTTCCCATCCAAAAAAAAGCTGTAGTAGGTACACCCACATTTCGCCAAATGTGTTTAAGTCCCATGTAATAGGGAACGACCCTATTGCCATCAACCGGGCACAAATCCAGACTCCGGGCTGCTACTGAGGAATTCCAGATACAAAAAAAATACTTTACCCGACCCGGGAATCGAACCCAGGACCTCATGCTCAGCAGTAGCGCTTGCAACCACTAGACCAACGAGGCAGTTAGTGATTGACAGTGTGTTACGCAATTAGGCTCCTGGGAATCGAATCCATGACCACTGCATGAATTAGTAGTAGCAGATTCATTGCGATCACTTTACTTAGATATACGAGTACCGACGAAATAGTTTTAAAATAAATTTCGATCCATATTATAAATTATAGAAATGTTTCATGTCTGTCTGTGTAACCACGTTCTAAACTACGCAAGGGATTTTAATATGGTTTTGTTAATAATTTAGAGAATTTATTGCGGAAGGTTTAACTTTATAATACATTAATATTAAATTTACATAATATAATAATCCTGATGTCTCGTCAAGTCGTAAAAACCATGCGAAGTAGAGGCGGTCGCTAGTGCCTAAAAAAATATGTAATTTCTATTATTTTATGCAAGAAACTGTACCTAATTTGGTCCCAAATATTCAAACTTTAAATCACATCAATAAAATAAAATATAAATATGAATGCAATAAAATTATTCAACAATATTATTTAAGTATTCAAATAATATCAATTTATGAGAAATATAATAAAACTTGATTTTGAATAGCTACATTAGACATTACTGTCATATTATTTTATTAAAATTATTGTTGAAAATATATCAAATTATTATATTTTACTAGAATCATGAAGAATTCAAATTAAATAGATTCTTCATAATAGAATTATGAACCTTTGGATTTGGACAGTCGGTCGTTATGGGTAGACAGAAGCCCGAAAGTCTGACAACCAGTCTTACCAAAAGTATCGATCATGTTACCCAGTAATTGGATTGTGTGTAATACTGGTATTCAGCTAGATCCGCTAAGACTGGAAGCCGACCCCAACGCAGTAGGGGAGAACTTATGTAGATGATACCGGTGGGGCCCTAAAATTCACTCTATCCTGTTCCACTAAATGTATTGAAGGAAAGTGTGCTAAGATATTTCTCATACAGTAAATGGTTACTTTAATATCACTGCGGCGGGTGACTAAGCTATATTGGCAAGTGAGACAGACGAGTCACTTTAAGACCTCGCAGAGCAGGTGTTGGGGAAGGTAGGCAGATGGCGATCAGGGCCGTCTTTAATCTATTGGAGGCACTTTAGGATGAGTTCGAAAATTTTAGCATCCCGTCTGAGATTTACGAAGCTTTTCTTTTGATAGCCTCTAGCTACGAGGCTGGCAGGAACTAGGGGCTCCTTGAATCATGTGGTCCTGGGCACATGCCTAGTGTGCACAATGGCAAAGACGGCCCTGATGATGATGTTGCAAGGTTACTATAAAGAAAGAAAAAAAAAAGAAAAAAATATTTATTTGGGACACGCACAGGAAATAAAACAATAAAAAAGGACATCAAACTAACAAAATCATGAAAACAATAAAAAACAACATACTCGTAATAGTGAAAACAAAAATATAAGTATTATGGATATTATAATTTTAGTTTCTTCTGATTTAACTTCATTTACTTAATTTAATTCATTGTCCAATTTATTTGAAGATTTGATTAGAAATTTATCTGCTACTCATATTGTTACGTCATATAATCAACTTTATTTATTTATGAATCACTCAACTTTTTATTACTTATTTAATTGCACAAGTGACACTTGTAAAATTGTCATAATTGTGAGAATTTGTATTTAATATGGGTCAAGGACCTGAAATAAACGAATTTTATTTTTATTAAAACAAAAATAAGACCTGTGAGAGGCCCAAAAGGTTCCTATCTCAGCATGAAGCTACGATATTTAATTTAAAAAAAATAAACAAATACCGCAGCGCTGGTATTCTGGTAATATAACATGCATTCAAACTCAAACCAATTGCCTAATATCATTCTCCTGCCCTTATCCCTATTTATTAGTGATCGGCGCAGCATGTCTTCTTCGTCCATATAATACATCTCTTCGTCATCTCAGTAGTCACCCACATTCTAGCCATATCATCTGATCCATTCATCGTTTCCCCAATCTTCCTCTGCTCCTAAAACCGAATGTCTATTCATCACAGCTGCGCACAGATAACTTTAAGCCGGCGCCGCGTAAGTCGTTGCCGATGAACCGGAATGGTTCCATTATTTTTTTTGTATAATCATTTACTATTAAATATGTGTATGTATTTTATTTCTTATTTATAACTCATTGTATGCTGTACCAGTTGACGTCATCACGACAACGCCGGCTGTCGCTGAAAACCAGAGCTGGGGCTCTGTCTCGCATAGGGTCGCAGTTAGAAAATGCAACCCCATGTTCAAAAAAAAGCTGACAGATTGGTTACTAGATAATTGCTTCTACGTATGACATTGCAAAAACCCAAGATGACATGTACTTAATTTTAACTAATAAATACATTTTATAATAATTCATACTGGACTTATTGTTGGACATTTATTAGACGAATCTTAATATTAATTTGTACTTAGTTAATAATGATGTTGTGTATTTGTACACCATATGTTGTGGTAGAATGTATAGAACTAAATAAATATTAACACCATACCACAATTCTAATTCTAATCTCGAGACGAGATCGCTAAGTCGAGATCTAAAGGGATACGAAATTCGATCTCGGCGAGATTTCGGCATTTTCGAGATCTTGAATGGATTTCGAAAAGTATTGTTTTAATTAGATAACTGAAACATAATTGAAACTGCTTCGTAGTTGTGATTATGATACAACATGAATTATTGAAAAAAAGTCTTTATTTTTATAATTTTTTATTTATGTTATGCTAATGAACACAAAAATTCAGACGTAAAATCTCTTCTAAAGAAAGTACTTATTTTTACAAAGATAATTATAGTGAAAACAAAAATGTTCAAAAATTGCTATTTCTAAATTAAGAGAGATTTTGGAAATAGCTTCTTATTAAACAAATAGTGCTTAGAGTGCTGTCGGATAAACGGCATCTTATGTCAGTCAGTATGTAGCCAGCGAGCGGCTGAAAAGGCCCTCCCAGATTCAACGCTATTTGGTATCAGCGCGACAGCGCGAGCAAGCTGTTGTATGCAAATTGCAAAAACATACCCCTCGATCCTCCACACTCATAGAGATCCATTTATATTTTAACCACGGACTCTAGCCTGTCTGTAATAGTAGCAACCTGCGAGAAAAGACTTTTACAGGCTTTCAACGTATCTTCGTCGTATATGCGTCGCTGACTACTGCCGCTCAATCTCGTCAATCTCGGCCGAGATCTCGTCATTTTATGCTTCGAGATTGATCTCGAAAAATGAGGCGAGATCTCGGATGATCGGGATCTCGCGAGATCGAGATTGCATTCCCTAGTCGCAATACTATTTATTTAATACAAATGTTGGTTTGCTGTTGAGTTACATTAATTAGTACAGTAATTGTGAAATTACCGTAAATTGTGTCCAAACTTATAATACACAATACAACAAAACTCAGAAGAATTATAAAAAATATAATATGTCTATAATATGTCTATTAGTACAGTAATTCTGAAATTAACATAAATTGTGTCCAAACTTATAATACACAATACAATAAAAATCAGAAGAATTATAAATAATATAATATGTCAATACTCCATTGGTTTAGGTAATTAAAGGTAAACAAAAAAAAAACACGTGACGAGAGAGCTGTCAAGTAACCGACTCAACATAATACCTGTCATTTCAGCTGTCATGCTACGTCACAGTTGTACTCTTCAATTTAGCAACGATATAATTCGTTGACGTTTAGAGAAACTGTCTTCTCGGGCTCTTTATAATAGACTCAAACTCAAACTTAAAGCATTTATTTCAATTAAACCATTTACAGACACTTTTGAATTGTCAAGAAGTCGGACAATTAGAAATATGAAGCTAGTTGCTTATTCCAAAGCGTAGTAGGTACCTATGGAGAAGAACGGAAACAAGAAAACAAGAAACTGCATGGGCGCTCTTTTAAATTATATTGTTACATAACGATTAGTATAAATAATATTGAATTTATAACTAACTATGAGGACGATGTAAAAAAACGCCTCCTTAATACAGCAAAACAAACATAAAAAAAAATTCCGAGGCAGCTAAGAGATGACCAGTCCCAACTGACGGCGCCCGTTCACGAACATGACGCATGGATCAGTACCATCAGCTCAACCATTTTGAAGGAAGCTAAATGATTCAACTCAGGCCCCATCGCCACCATCAGCGAGACATGTGCGTGAGCATGACAAACTGTCAGCCACGGGCACATTCAAGTCAATGAAAGACATACTCGTATTAACCGGTATATAGTAGGTTATACTTGCTCTCACCCAATTAGTACGGCTTTAGAAATGGTAAATGTACTGAACAAGCGGTAAACAATCTCGTAGGTTATATCAGTGATAATTTGGATAGGAAAAAGAAGTACCTGGCCATATTTTTAGATCTAGCAAAGGCCTTTGACACAATCTCTGTTTCAGTCCTCTTGGCCAAGCTAGAAAGGCTGGGAATCAGAGGCATGCAGTTGAAACTCTTCGAAAGCTATCTTACAAACCGCCGCCAGTGTGTTCGAGTGGGAAACTTTACCAGCACTGACCACCTACTCACACACGGAGTTACACAGGGTAGCATATTAGGGCCAACCTTATTTCTGTTATATCAAATGGCTAAATGACAATGTCTTAACGTTAAATACCGGCAAATCTAAATACGTTTGCTTTAGTATTCGATCAGACATGGAGATTAACCACAATCATGCCATTATTCCACATGAGTGTACACTGCATGATTTTTGCTCTTGTACTGAATTGGAGCGGGTGGATTCCATCAAATATTTAGGTGTAACTATTGATAAAAATCTTAACTTCAAGGAACACATAAGAATTTTATCGGGACGGGTTCGGAAACTCATATATCTTTAAAAATCTACGACACATCGCTGATCCTCATATCTTGAAACGAATATACTTTGCTCTTTGCCAGTCGCTCGTAACTTATTGTATATCATTTGGGGTGGTGCTCCGAAAACTACACTCAAGTCTATTGAGGTTGCCCAACGTGCAATTCTAAAGGTCAGCACCTTTAAACCAATACTTTTTTCTACCGCCTTACTTTACCAGTTTTGTGGAGTACTAACTGTTAGACAATTATTCATATTGAAAATAATCACTATGCAACACACCTGCACAAATTTTGACCCCTAGATTTTGAATACACGCAGAAATTATATGGTTTGTACACAACACAGGTCTTGCAGTACTAAATTCAGTACTACATTCTTTAATTTCCTCGGTCCCTACATCTACAATAAACTTAATAAAAATCTTAATATTTATCCACTCAACACAGATCGCTGCAGAAAAAAAGTATCAGATTACCTACAGTGTCTCACATATGATGAGATTGAGCAACTCTAACTGTCCCAAGATAGACATTACATATATGTTTTAATGTTAGCAAAAATTAATTAAATTTCTACAGACAAATATATATACATACATATTATATACAAATTCACTATATCCGTGTATCCCACTATTCATGTGTTCACTAATAAAAATCACAATCACACTCACAAATAGACACACCCTCTCACACTCACTCACTCACCATTTCACCCAACACAAAGAGAGGTGCAGATCATTAATAGACCTTAAATAGAACCTTAGACTATTATTATTCCTGTTTTGTAAAATGCTAGCATTTAAGAACTCTAATCTAATGTAACTCGAGGGATTTGGCGCTGTCAGCCGAAATACAGGTTCCTCCTAGTTCGGCTCCAGATGTTCAAACTTTTGTGTACCTTTGTTTTATCATAGCACATAACTGTGATGCAATCTAAGTACTATTTTTATGAAATAAAGCTTTTATTATTATTATTATTTTTAAACAAGAAAGTGTCATCTATAAAAAACATTTTTTTTACGATTTGTTTACCTTTATTTAATTACCTAAACCAATGAAGTATAAATGTTGTGTGTGTTTTCCAATAACACACAAAAACACAGATACAGTCATATTTAAGTCAGATAGTATTAGTTGGACGGTAGTCAAAAAGATAAGAGATAGGAAAACAAAAAAAAAAGGAAAAAGAGAAATAGGAAAAACAATCAGGTCATGTCAATTTATTCTTAGCTATTAAATTTAATTATGGTATGTAAATATACAAATATATAAATTACAAAATAAAATAAATTCAATGTCACTGGAATAAACAGTATTAGGTATATTACGTCTTCGATCAGACCGGATCTTACAAAAAAAACCGGCTAAGGGCGTGTCGAACCACGCACAATGAAGGGTTGCGTAGTTGGAATGAATTTATCCTAAAAACAAACTTAAAAAACTTACTAACTAACTAACTAAACTAACTGTTCTCAAGGGAGATAATGTTTTTTTTTATTTAAGAAAATCGACATACGCCATTTTCCAACTGCAAATGTAAGTTAGTCGACTATTACTCGTTAACTTAGCTGTGATATTGTCCCATTTAATTTCGTTATATATACAACCTACTGCAATGATTTTTTTCACATATCCAAAAACAACCATTTGGCAGGCGGGGGGGAGGACACTGGACTAACAAAAAATAGCATTTTAAAGCTAATATTACACAAATGGGTAAAAATGGGTAACTGGTAATAGAAAAATGATTTTCACAGACACACAAACACAGACCCGCAATATTTGAACGGCTTATCCAACGATAGTACACACCACACACACATCCACTTAGGATACACAAGAAAAAAAATATAATACTCACGTGTAAGGGAGGTAAACTAAAAAAATATATTTTTCAAGATTTAATTTTACCACTTTGTCGCCGTGATTAATATGTATATCCATGCCAAATTACAGCTCTCTAGTACTAAAAGTTTCTGAGCTAAGCCGGGGACAGACAGACAGACATGGCGAAACTTTAAGTGACGACGAGTCTAAAAGAAAAAGTAACGAATTAGTTTAGAACGATAAAGTTTTATCCGTCATGGTCTACTGTGTAATAACTTTTTTCTATTACAAGTTATCTTAGTTTGTTAAATGTATTTTTATTCTCGTTGTCTTTAACATAATTTGGTGATTTGTTACAAATGGTGGCGATTTGTCGTTATTTTTAATTTCGGTGTCGGTGTAATTGTCGTGTTGTCTTTGTTTTTAGTTTATAGTTTTGGTTTGATTCTATTTTTCATCGAAAGTACTGTGTGTAAATGCTTTTGTGTAATGGCAAATATGTCATGTAGTTTGACCCTTTGACCGCCACGTCAAAAATGCAAAAACGTGCTCTCGGCGATGAGCTACGCGTTATTCCATAGAAATCTGTCATGTAGTCGTGACCGTGGCGTGCTGGGCACATTTTTGTTTCACATCTATACATGACTGTGGCGGTCAAAAGGTTAAATATGTTTTTATTTTTATTATTTTATTAATATTTTACATGGATTCTATTTGTAGACCATTTATTTTTTGTTAAGTACCTGGTACTTTTTGACAGGCCTACACTGTCCTCCCATACCTATTAACACTGTAATTTTAAAACATTTTAAAAGCCAATTATTTTTAAAAGTTTCTTCTCTTTAGGAAACGACCAATTGGATTGTTTTTGCGCGAACGTAGTGAAGGGAGGGTAGCGAAAGTATTTTATGTTTTTTTTTATAAAATGTCGTTTACAACTGTCCCATGGCTTATGCTGAGCCATGGCCGTTTTGCGTGGATGTGACGCATATTTTCCCCCAACTTGTTCTTTTTTGTATTTGTGTTCTTTCTTTAACAATCTTTATTTACATAACCAAATTACAAGATGATTATTAACATTAACTAAATTAAATTAAAACTAAGTTAAGCTTAAAAAAGGCCCTCGGGGCATTGTACCGAGGATGCTGGCGGCATTTCCTCGCTGAATTGCAATGCTGATGCGTTGCGCGAGAAAGCCGCCAGCTTTCTTGGTGTCATGTTTACCGCAAAAAATCTAATAAGCATTTTCTTTGTTCTTTTCTTTTATCAACAGCACCAATTTAACTGAAAGATGCCCACTGCTGGACATAGGCCTACCCCAAGCAACTGCTGAGCATGATGCCCTGGGTCCAATTCCCAGGTCGAGCAAAGTGTTACTTGGTTTTTCCATCAGGAATTTCTCAGTAGCAGCCCGGAGTCTGAATTTGTGCCCGACTGATGGCAATAGGCTCGCCCCATATTACATGAGATTAAACATAAGTGATATTGTTTTAAACTTTTTAGATGTAGTCGGTTTTTTTTATTTTTTAGGTAGGTAGGCTCCATCTCTATCACTTCACTCTCTATCTCGCTCACATACTACGCCCTTTTTTTTTGATGGGATATCATCAAATAACTTCTCCCGCTCTTGGAGAAGCGGGAGGGTGTGTCAGACTCTTACTGACTAAAACCCACCCGTATTCCTTCCTGTTGCCTGTGTTTCCAGGGGCCTCGGTGACCCTTTAGTACATTCCCGCGACCCCGGCACATACTACGACCTAGGAGGACATATAGTGGCCTAATTGGTGTTATTCTTGGGAAAGGTAGAAATGTATGTACTAGGTACACCTCTGTCGAACCCATCAGGGATTACAGGTGTGATGTTACAATACAAATATTTACTTCAACGCGGGGAACTATCCCGCGACTCCCGTCAGGTCGAATAAGGCCAAATTGCCGCATTATTTTACAACATTATTTTATTTCAAGCACTGCTAAGCACAGCTTGTGTATTAAAGTTTTATTTTTACGTAATAAATAGGAAATACAGTAAAGCCCTTCACACACACACGTTTTTCTTACCGTGAAAAACGAGGGTATATTCGCCGTGGGTAGGCACGGTCGTCAGTGTTGTATGGATCACTAAAGTCGAATTAATTCACCAGAGTCATCCTGCTGCAGGCTTAGCATGACGCTTTTTATATCTAAGAAGAAAAGACAAAGCTCTTTCTATACAAAGTGACATTTCGTTTCTCCATTTTTGACATCGCACCGTAGAAATCCTTCTGCAATCTGTCATTTGTCTTTCGTTTCAACGATCTTTGTCTAGGTCCTTTTTTATGTAAAACTAAATAGCCAAATAACTGCGGCCAACTTAGATGTAGTGCTCGCTCGGCTTGCGCGTGGTTGGCCTCATTCCAACCTTTATTTTTTTAGTTCCGGGGTGGAATGTCCACATGGATGTCCTCCGCCCTAGGGCGGGAGGAATGGTCTGTCAGGCTCTTACTGACTAAAACCACCCCGGTGCTCCCTCGCATACTTTAGTCAGGCAGCTGCGGGTGCAGGATGCGTCTTCCAGTGCCCCGGACTGGTGATGGCCCTCGCACTGCGGGCCGCGACCGTAGTCATGAGTTGAACTTAATCCGTTACGTCTTATAAAGCGCGCGTCGAACACTACGCGCCCGCCATCTTGGATCCTGTATGATGGGGGATGACGGAAGTCCCTCGGGTCCGTCGCCCCTGACCTTTTTAGGGGGGGGGGGGGCTGGAATGGCAGAGGGCAGATAATGTCCTCTATCTGCCCTCCGCCGACGCCCAGCTGCGAGATAGGAGAGCACTTGTGATCAACTTTTCCCTTTCTGCAGCTTCCTTCAGCGCGGTAACTGTTTCGCAGAAGGATACCACAGCGTCCCAGGACGCACTGCCGCCCATTGAACGAATCATGGTAGGTAGCGACAGATCGTTTCCCACGTCTGAAACGTGGCCACGACGTGTCTCCTCCCATGCCACACATTCGGCCGGCGTATGCCACGCCGTGACTTCCAGACAATGGACGCAGTGATAGCACCGAGCGTCCGGCTCCCTGCTTATGTCTAAGAACCAGCCTTACCAAGGGTATCATGTTACCCAGTAACTGGGTTGTGGAGGTCAGATAGGCAGTCGCTCCATGTAAAATACTGGTATTCAGCTGTATCCGGTTAGACTGGTAACCGACCCTAACATAGTTTGGAAAAGGCAGGCAGATTAACTGTACCTAATAGCTAGTGAAATATAATAATACTAACCATTATTATTATTTATTATTTGAATTAAACAATAATAACATCAGGGAATCAATAACACGAATTCACAAATTATTATGAAATAAAAAATGAATATTTTTTGCATAATAAATGCATAAAATATATATGTTTGCATAAGTGAGAATAAATATTGATATAATAAAATATTGGTTTGTTTGTTTTTACCAAAAATTTTTTTGTAATTTTATTGTTTACTGTCAAAGATTTCCATTAAGATTCGAGTAAAGTGTTATTGGGTTTTTCCATCTGGAATTTCCTAATAGCAGCCGGCAGGAGTCTAGATTAGTGCACGGTTGCTGGCAATAGGCTCGCCCCTTGCTACACGGGACTCAAACTCAAACTCAAAGCATTTATTTCAAATAAACCAATTACAGGCACTTTTGAATTATTGTCAAGGGGTCAGTCAGTCAAAAACATGAAGCTAGTTGCCCATTGTAGGTTCTTATGCAGAAGAACGGGTAAGAAACTCCTACATAACTGGCGAAATGTGAGTGTACTCTACACCCAATTTCGCCATTTATGTTTAAGGGTTAAGAAGCATCCTTCGGGGAATATAGGCGTGTTTTCATCTTATGTGTTACTTTCAAATATTAAATTCAAATAAGTAAGTTGCTATACCATTTGCTGGTATTTTATTGGTATACAGGGTTATTTTGAATTGGCTAGCTAAGCTCCGCAGACGCGAGGTGGTCAAATACCGCTGGTTCCTTGAAGTATGAGTTGACAAAAACTGTTTTCTTATGCTTTATCGTGTTTAGATACCGGAGTAGTGGTGGCCCAGTGGTAACAGCCGCGACTTACGAGTTGTAGGTCGTACGTTCGAACCTAGACAGGCGCTTTACTTTATGTAAATTATTTCATCACCACTGCTCTCAAAACGGTGAAGGAAAATATCGTGAGGAAACGGGCATGTCCTAGAACCAAAAAATTCGAAAACATGTGACATCTACCAACCCGTACTGGGCCCACGTGGTGGACAGAGGCCTCCTCTTTGTGAGAGGGAGTGGCCATACCACTCCCTCTCACAAAGAGGATGCCTCTGTCCCAGTATTGGGAACATTATAGGCATTATGACACACCACATCCGTGAAGTTTACACAAAAAATAAAATGAATTTAAAACTGCGGTCGATGACCCACAAAAAATCATCAAATTTATTATTTTTTTGGTTTTATCATCGCGTCTGCGGAGTTGAGCTAGCCAGTTTAAAATAACCCTGTATGTATAAGTTTATGAGAAGAAGATCAATGGATGAATGGATTGTGTGAAAGATGATATGGCTTTTTTTTTGGGTGGGAAATTATCAAATGACTTCTCCCGCTCTGACTAAAACCCACCCGTATTCCTTCCGTTGCCTGTGTTGCCAGGGGCCTCGGTAACCCTTTTGTACCTTCCCGCGACCCCAAGGGGAGCTGCTGCTAAGATGACAAGTATGGAAGGAGAAGACTTGCTGCGACGACCACAAATAAATTATGATAACAGCAGGAGAATGATTATGGTCACAGAAGTAGCAAGCAAAGTCAGGTGACAATACCAGTGCTAATAAAAATACGAGTAAATTTTAACAACAGTCGTTTTTTTATTGCGGATCATAAAAAAGCTCTAGACGTTTTTATGTTCCTAAGGTCATAGGGGACAGACAGACATACGTCTTTTGAATACTATGTATTTATAGGTTTTAAGTATATGAGGATACATTTTTTTCAAGTTTTATTATATTGTTTGGCGTACAAAATGGCTGAATAATATCCTCATGGATTGTTCTGTGTTGTTAAAAGCACATTTTCAGATCTACGAGTACCTTTGGATTCATCTAAACATCATCTGTCTACGTGTTTCACAAGTATATTGGGGTCGGCATCCAGTCTACCCGGATGTAGCTGGATACGAGCATTTTACATGGAACGACTGCCTATCTGACCTCCACAACCCAGTCACTGGGTAACATGATATCTTTTGTTATGACTGGTTGTCAGGCTTTCGGGCTTCTAACAGCTGATACCTACCAACTGCTAACGTGATTTCTGTAGTAGGGAAGAAAAGTATTTGCGTCCTATCGTAGTCATTCCCGGGCAAGTGATGTGCCCCTGCACATCACTTGCCCAAGGTCAAGATGACAGTTGACAGTTGCACCGCAAATGCTACAATATCGCGTGAGACTTTTCGTCCAACATTGACCTGATACAAGAGTGTATGGTAACCCCTCTCAACTGTGTGTATGTGTGTACGCACACATTTACACAACTAGTTTGTCCATTGATTTGTATGACAAATAATTATCTTATTTAAATAATTCGGCAGTTACGGACTCACTCTACTAATAAATGGCTTTATACATGAAATAACATTAGTTTTGGAGAAGGTATATTAAGATGCTGACAACAGCTAAACCGCGGTCACTGTCAGACTGCATAGAAAAGAAAGAGAAACGCGATGACACAACGCTTGTAATTTATTGCAAAATACGAAGCAATTATTTATTTACTCAAAATTTAGTTTAGTAAGTGAAAATAAAAAGCAATACAATTCTGCATTCATATAAGACGTTCTTGTTATTAATTAAATACGTAACGGATGTTGATATTTAATACAGATATTTTGGATTGGAACTTAAGGTTAGGTTACCGTTAATTTGTATCGAGATTTTATTAAACGTGTTTTGGTAACAACCAAGTTCTGAGAAATATGTTCAAAATTAACATATATTTTTTTCGCTGCCACAAACAATACAATTTATTTTTTTTGGCGTGGTAAATTATCAAATAACTTCGGAGCGGGAGGGTGTGTCAGGTTCTTGAATAAAACCCACCAGTATTCCTTCCGTTGCCTATGTTGCCAGGGGCCTAGGTAACCCTATTGGACTTTCACGCAACCCTGGCATGAAGACTAGCCTAGTTTGGTCATTTGCCTCTTGTCAGCGCCTTAATAGATTTTGTAGTTCTAGCTCCTTGTGAAGAAGCTAGTCCGGGGAAGTACTACCACCACACATATTTCTGCCGCCAAGCAGCGTTGTTGTGTTGCGGTAAGAAGGGTGTGTGTGTCGGTATAGTTACATGTCAGCTTTGTCTCTGTCATGGCAACACGTCTGCGATGTCTCTGGTGTTGCAGATGTTCATAGGCGGCAGTGACCACTTACCTTCAGATGGATCGTCATGTTTGCCATTCTTGCATAACACAAACCTTTAAGTATCGCTGCCTCGTTGGTCTATTTGTCGCAAGCGCTACTATGCATCTACCAAACAACACTGGGCCCGCGTGGTGGATTACGGCCCACTCCCACTCACGGTGAGTGGGAGTGGGCCGTAATGTACTGCTGGGACACAGGCCTTCTCTCGGTGAGTGACTCACTGAGAGAAGGCCGTAATGTACTGCTGGGACACAGGCCTTCTCTCGGTGAGTGACTCACTGAGAGAAGGCCGTAATGTACTGCTGGGACACAGGCCTTCTTTCGGTGAGTGACTCACTGAGAGAAGGCCGTAATGTACTGCTGGGACACAGGCCTTCTCTCGGTGAGTGACTCATTGAGAGAAGGCCTGTGTCCCCATCTTCTTTTTTTGGGCGGGAAATCATCAAATAACTTCTCCCGCTCTGGGCGGAGAGGGAGGGTGTATCAGAGACTCTTACTGACTAAAACCCACCCGTGTTCCTTCCGTTTCCTGTGTTGCCAGGGGCCTCGGTAACCCTTTTGTACCTTCCGGCGACCCCGGCAGGAATCGGCCCTAGTGGACCCCTACATTGTGCTGACGACATCTCTTTCAGGCGCGAGCGCAACGCGCCGTCGACTCGGGCCTGGTCCTTACCGGACGGTGAGCTACCCTTTGCTCACCGTTCGCAAGCCCACAGTTGTATGATCTGGCGCTGATTTTCAGTGATCACCCATGTGGACGGGTGACCACTGAAAAGCACCGCATTATGCTGAGTGGGATCATTCTTATAACGGTCATGAGGTGCAGCTGCCGACTATTTGTGGTTGTGCTCGTGATTATATGTAGTATTTTTTTTCTGTTTATATACACGTGTTTCTGTGACAAATAAAGTTATTGTTCTTTCTTTCTTTTCTTTTTTTTATTTCTTAATTTTCTTTCTTGTTTTCTTTCTTTCTTTTTTTCCTTTCTTTTCTTTCTTTCTTTCTTTCTATTATTTCTTTCTATAACTACAAAAGATAAATTCTGTGATAGTAGAAAACTTAGCGTATCCATTTATTTCATTATAAATTATCTTCTTAACTCATTGACAAGCTATTTGTCAAAATAGAACATAGTGTCCGCCATTTTGGATTGAATAATGTGGCAAACGCGACTGTTTGACGGAATCATTTGTTATAACGCTATTATTACCTTAATAGTATAAGCAGAACTGTTATTGCAGGTGTTTGAAATATTTGGTAATTGATATTGACGTCATATTATATTTCTTTTGACGTCGTTTTAAGTAAAGTTATCAATTTCTACGAATATAAACTTTTCTTTTTGTAAATAATGTTTATATTCCCATCATCAAATGTGAATCAGAGTTTCATACTATTAAGAACCTTATTTTGATATTAATAATGTTGATATTAATATGAAACGCCTACTTAGCAAAAAAGTCAAAGTGCGGTCTGTGAACTTAGCCCTTAATGGTGTAATGGTCGAAAACTATTTGGCTGCTAAGCAACCTAGGTTTGATACCGGGTCGGGTCTCGAAAACCAAATAATACTTTGAAGTATTATTTGTTTTTCGAGCAATTGACAGAGAACTATCTAGCTTTGTGCCCAGTTAATGAGTCGCGACTTTCATTTGTAGATCTTGGACAGTCTTTACGGAAGTAGTTGACCCGAAAGTCTGACAACCAGACTTATCAAGGAGAATCGTGTTACGGCTCCCGCAGACAGGCGCGACGCGACGGTGTGACGTGATTCTGGTAGAAGAACTCCATGATTTTTTTTATAGAAATTATTCTACTAATCGCGTCGCGCCTGTCTGTGGGATAATTTACCCAGTAACTTGTATATGTATTTTTAGGACCCCAAAGTAGGAATTATTCAAGATTCACAAACAAAAGCGCAATCATTAAATTACAGTGTTCAATAATATATTTAGGATCGCAAAATGGGAATATTAGAAGTACGATTAAACACGTGCCTATTAGAAGGAGACACACAGGAAGACAGGAGGAGCTCGTGGCAAAGTAATAACAGCCGCACGAGTCGATCCATCAGGTTAAGCTACGCTTGCCAGGGTTGGTCCCTGGATGGGTGACCATCTTTACATACCGAGACCCCACCGTGCCTCGGAAATCACGTTAAACCGTTGGTCCCGGCTGTTATTCGTGGATCTTTCACAGTCGTTACGGGTCAGAAGCCCGAAAGTCTGACAAGCAGTCATACCAAGGGGTATCGTATTACCCAATTACTCTGTTGTCGAAGTCAAATAGGTAGTCGCTCCAAGTAAAATACTCGTATTCAGCGGCATCTGGTTAGCCTGGAAGCTGACACCGACATGGTTGGGGAAAACTTAGACAGATGATGACGGTGCGGCCCACAAAGTCACTCTATCCTGTTCCACTAAATGTATTGAAGGTATGTGAGCTAAGATATTTCTCATACAGTAAGTCGGTACTTTTAGTGTCACTGCGGCGGGTGGCACTAAGCTATAGTGGCAAGTGAGACAGACGTGTCACTTTGAGACCTCCCGGAGCAAGTGGGCTTTTGGCATAGACTAGAAACTGCAGATAGGTAAGTCGGTTTATAGGTTGTAGACGAGTTTTCTGCCTATTAATTTACGTTATGCCTGTGTTCCTGGCGAGAAGTTTGGCAGACTATATTACACACACATTTCGTTTCTTATTGGTTTATAGGTTAAAATATAATATTATTTATTGTGGTTACAGGCCATTGTTGTTACAAAAAAACTCGAGCGAGATAAAAGTCGTTCATACAAGTAAAAATGCAGCGGGGCTAAAGAAAAACAGGATGGGATCACATTTCGCGTGTAAGTAGCGCATTCAAATATCGTCTTATTTAATTACTGAATAAATTGTTCAGTTTGAGTTTCAGTTTTCATGGAGAATGATGCATCCATCTTGTTATTGTTGCCAATATAAGAGTTATGATTTCCCTTCTTTGTGTTACCTTCTGAGGGCTTTTATTCGATGTAGTATTAAATGAATATCTACTTATGTATGCATATGATTTTGTTAGAATTGCATAACATTCAATAAGTACTATGTTAGACTATTAGGATTTCTAGAGAGGAAGGAAAACCACCCCGGGTGTATGAATTTATGTATCTAAGTATCATTATAACTACCTCAAATTTTAGCTTCCCTGCTGATGAAGAAAGGAAAACGGAGTGGACAAAAATAATACAAAGATTACGGCTGGAACAGTTATGGAAACCTTCGAAGCGAAGTGTTTGCTCGATGCATTTTGAGGAGAAATATATTTATGAGGCAAAATATGGTTTGAAAAGACTTAGGTTTTTTTATCTAAACCTTGTTTTATTTAAAGAACTTCTGTATTTCTTGAGATTATCAGGTACATAAATATTGATACTTGTATATAAAAGGACAATTTTGATTTTATTATTATTTACCACCAATACCTACTCTCAACGTTTAACCCCAAAACGGGTTAATAATGTCTGAGCTAGCAACATTACGCAGGTGGGAAGTGAGGCGGGTGCGGGACGCTTGTCTTGTTTTTGGACACAGCGTGCGGCTTCCTATTACAGTTGAACGCGGATTCTGGTTCTTTCTATAAGCTAAGATATAACCTCAACTTTTGCACTATTTTATTGCTCTTGACGTAATTTTGTCAGAAAGTGTTGCTATTTTAGTGAATTTCTATTATGCGTTTTGATTTTGCAAATAATAAGTTAACGCGCATTTAATTTTTTTATTTTCTGAAAATTCACATTATGTTTCGTTATTTTATTTGGGTTTAACAATTTCACAGTGATTTGAGTTTTTTTTTTTTCTGCATAACTACGAAGTCCGCTGCGAGCAACAAGTAGTGCAAGTAAAGTGACGCGTGTTTTACTATTTCTTTAGATGAGAACTTCGGATGCAAGAGCGAGCGAAGCGAGCTCGGGACTTGGGCCACCCCGACTCGGACAGGTTGGGTAAGAAGGGGGTGGCGGGGTCGAGAGAGCGAGCGAAGTGTGCCAACAGACCCCACGATCCCATGTCAATGCGTCTGCGATGCCTCTGGTATTGCAGCTGTGTGACCTCTTAACATCAGATCGACCAATGAGCAAGTAACGTTCTGTAGTTACTACCCAGTCCCATGCATAGAAAAGGTGACTGTTTTGTGTATTATAAAATACTAGCTTCTGGCTGCAACTTTGCCCGCGTTTTAGTCAACTCTACTATAAATCATGCCATATGGCACTCGGCAATAGTGTAGCTTTCTGCCAGTGAGAGAATTTTCGAAATCGGATCAGTACTTCCAGAGATGACATCCACGTCGGGAATCCCGGGCGGATTTCCGGCCACCGTAGGCGCGGGCTTGCGGACAGTGAGCAATGGGTAGCTCGCCGTCCGGTAAGGACCAGGCTCGGGTCGACGGCGCGTTGTATTCCACGCGCGCCTCAGAGATGTCGTCAGCACAAGTGTAGGGGTCCACTAGGGCCGATGCCTGCCGGGGTCGCGGGAAGGTACTAAAGGGTTACCGAGGCCCCTGGCAACACAGGCAACAGGAAGGAAAACGGGTGGGTTTTAGTCAGTAAGAGTCTGACACACCCTCCCGCTCCGCCCAGAGCGGGAGGGTGGAGTTATTTGATAATTGCCCATCAAAAAAAAAAAAAGAGATGACATCCAACCTTACAAACTTTACCTCTTTACAATACAGAGTCATATTAAGTTAGCTAGCGGAACTCTGCAGAAGTGATGGGTATCGATATAATACCGAGAGATTAACTAACGAAGTTCATAATTATACGGAGACATAGACAAGCCGTGTGCTCGATGGGATTTCCCATCGGTAAAAATGACGAACTTCCATACTAACTTTCATCCCCTAATAGGGTCTTACACCCATTTTTGAAAAGTGTCTATAGTCTATAGTGCTAATTTTTATTCAATCGATAAGTGCCTTAAAAATGCATTTAAATTTTACATTTCAAATTTCGCGCGTAGTTTGACGAAAACGCTGGACGCAGTGGACGCCGATGTTGCTCTGCGGTCATGACGTCACTTGGCTAGTAAACAAATGCGCTGATCTATTATCTAACTATCAGTTGACAGTTGACACGTTTTAGTTTACACAGCGGTATGAAGTAATAACACGGCGGCTACTATTTCATGGTGTTTTTTAACAGATTAGAAAAACTGAAAACGTTGAATTGAATTTTAAAATTTATTTTGTTATTTTATGAACTAAAAGTAACATTTTCCGACTCCTTTTTGCCTAAACTATCTCAATAATATATTTATAGATTTTTTCTCGTATATAGTAAAACACCCTATTGATTATTTTGGGGGGAACAGACAGATGTGCTGCTGGGGAGTTTGTTCCGCCAATTTATCTTCCCAGCTAAAGCACTAGGAAGTGGTGAAGGGCGGGCATTTTTGGGGGACTGTCTTATGTAACTTTGACGTTAGAAAAGTGCTGATTTTCAGCCTACTTTGAATAAATGACTTTTGATTTGATTTCGATTCATTTTCAGATATTATTCCTTAGTGCTCCGCTACGATAGACAACGTGTTACGGAAAGGGTATCTATCCAAAAGGGCTGAATATTACATCAGGTATAAAATCTCTCGAGAGCAGTGTTGGCCCAGTGGTGACGACCCCGGCTTGTGAGTATGTCGTGGGTTCGAACTCAAGCAGGCACATTTGTTTGTGTAAACAATTTCATCACCACTACTCTCAAAACGGTGAAGGAAAACATCGTGAGGAAACCGGCATGTCCTAGAACCAAAAATTCGAAGACATGTGACATCTACCAACCCGCACTGGGTCCGCGTGGCACAACCCTTTCCCTCTCGACGAGAGGAGGCCTGTGTCCCAGCAGTGGGAACATTATAAGCCTATAATGTATATTTATGCATAAAATCTCTACGCAAAGTTTAAGCTCAAAATAAATTACTCAAACAATTCATAACATTTTCTTTTGGTTTCGTAAGTTTATTGAATTCGAATCACAACCAACGTGTCGCCGCACTATGAGGGTCAGTATATTTTCACGTCACTCGCCAAACGGAATCAAAACTGCCGACAATGCGGAGAAGCGAGCGGTTGGTTTCATGTAAGTATGGAAATTTCTCTTATGTTCCTAAGCTGGGTTTTTAAAGCCTATATCTCATATATCTTTAAATAGGAGATATAAGATTTAAAAACCCTTGCCGTATAGTTTTTTATCATCCAAAGACACCATGCACTTGATAAGTATGCATACCAATTCCGTTACGCGTTGTAAGAATTCTTGTTAAAAATGTCATGCTTCCAGACCCAACGGTTTAGACAATGTATTGTCTGTTAGTGAATGAATTAAACATTAATCCGTTCATTTACATAACCAAATTACAAGATGATAATTAACATTAACTTAATAAAATTAAAACTAAGTTTAACGCCCTCGAGGCATTGTACCGGGGATGCTGGCGGCATTTCCTCGCTGAATTGCTGATGCGTTGCGCGAGAAAGCCGCCAGCTTTTCGGTCACCAGTTACATCAATCAGACGTATCGCGATTTCCGCAAATAACTTATGCGCACTGGGACCCCACGGACCGAGGGTCTCGACGCCAAAGGGCACAAAGTTGTACTCACTGCCAAGGCCTCTATATTTAATAACTAAACATTTACATTAAGTAGATTATTAAATAGATGTAGGCACAAACTCAATAGCATAAAATCAAGTGTCGTTTCTCCACCACACCTCTGTGAGACGCCATTATCAAAAGTTTTAAGATGCAGATAGCGGATGATTCATAAGGAATCGTTTTTTATTTAATGTACTCGCCATTAGGCCGTGTCCTAGCAGTGAGCCTTTAGGGTTCAGTGGTGGGATTGAAAAACCCTTCACGATTTTTTAATTATAACTTTTAGTTGTAGCATTAAAAAAACATCTAACTGAGTAAAGGCTCGTGCAGACTGGGGCGACAACGTGGGCGCGACAGGCATATTGCTGCCCGCGATATCGCGATAGTCTGGACGAGCCTTAAGACTGCGTAAACTGATATACCATGATTAATATCTACGAAGTAATTTTCAAGAATTAAAAGATAAAACATTTTTTTTTTCCGAAGGAATACTACAGAATTTAAGCATGCTTCGTTTGACCACAAACTCATGATCTCTAATCAATCTCCCAAGCCTAGACTGTCTCATTGGTCTATAGTAGTCCCAAGCGCGACTGCTGAGCATGGGGTTCGATCCCCAAATCCGGGTAAGTGTTAATGGATTACGACATTTAAAAAAATAAGTAGTTGTCTAGATTAGTGCCGGCTGGTGACAAACCAAGATGGGACTTAAAGAACATAAATGCTAAATAACTATTGTTATATCTCTGCCTACCTTTTCGGAGAATACAAGCATGATATTATGTTTCCAAACCTATTAGATGCATTTACGCATTACGCTCAAATACGTTTATTTTTTGCTAAATAAACCAAAAACATTAACCTCATTCTGGGGCAGTCGAACAAAAAAAACATAAAGAACCCACTCTAAAAAAAACTCATCGTCCCTGCCACAAATACTGCGATAATCGGTCATTCATCCTCTTAAGTGCACGTAGTATATAACGTTTCGTCCGAAGAGACATTACTACCTACATGTTATCGGAAACGTCTGGCGAAATGTAGGTTTACTCCTCTGTCTACCCCGTCAGAAATACAGGCGTGATATTATGTTATATATATTCACTGTGTGCTTGAGAATCGGACCGCGCCTGTAAGTTTTTGTAAGCCATAAACAATTAACGTTAATTTTCATGTTTCATTGGGTGTTTACTCATTACAGCAGGCTTAGCACAAGAAAAGTAGAAGCGTTTTGGCGACGGAAGAGTAGACAATGATGTTTCCGTTTAATTTGACAGTTTTCTAACGAGAAATTTAGACAAGCGATTTCTTTTCTACAGTAGAGAAAGCATCATGCTAAGCGTTTTTTTTTTTTGTTAGGAAGTTATAAAATAACTTCTCCCGCTCTGGGCGGAGCGGGAGGGTGTGTCAGACTCTTACTGACTAAAACCCACCCGTATTCCTTCCGTTGCCTGTGTTGCCAGGGGCCGCGGTAACCCTTTTGGACTTTCCCGCGACCCCGGCAGGCATCTTCCCTAGTGGACACCTAGACTTGTGCTGACGACTTCTCTTTGAGGCGCGCGTGGAACACAACGCGCCGTCGACCGGACCTGGTACTTATCGGACGGCGAGCTACCCATTGCTCACCATCCGCAAGCCCGCGCCTACGGTGGCCGGAAATCCGCCTGGGATTCCCGACGCCCAGGACGTCTCCTGCGGTGGCTAGGGGCGAGAGGGCGCGAAATTTGCCTTTTCCTCAACCATCCCGCCTCCTCCTTCGTGAGAATTACTGCTTCGCAGAAGGAGGTGACCCATGTCCTCTCGCTCCGTACCATGGCCGGACGCGAGAGATCTCCGCCGCCGATCGCCTGCACAAGGACACGGGCGGTGCTCTGCCCAAGCCGGGCAGACCTCCACCGTGACACCCGGATCATGCTTAGCCTGCAGGCCTCTTATTTTAAGTTTTGGAAATTATTTTACGAATTTTTGCTCACACACGTCGCGTCGGGGGCCTCGTATCATTGATACGGCTAAAGGTTCGCGCAGACAGGCGCGTCGCGACTGCGCGATGCGACACTAGGAGCACAATTTGTATGAAAACTTCATGGAAAGTGTCGCGCTGACTGTCGCGCCCGCGATATCGCGCTAGTCTGCACGAGCCTTGATACGGCGGTATGGGGCATTACGTACGTTACGTAAGCAGAATTTTAGTAATTTTTAACCCCTTGTCAGCATTGGTAAGCAAAGCTCTAACGGGGGGTTAGAGCTTTACGTAAACATTGGTACTTATATATATTTTATCTGTTCAGGTTTCTTTATTGTTATTCATGAGTCTAGAAATAAGGAACTTATATGTCGTCAGCACAAGCGTAGGGTCCACTAGGGCTGATGCCTGCCGGGGTCGCGGGAACATACAAAAGGGGCATGGAGGCCCCTGGCATCACAGGCAACGGAAGGAACACTGGTGGGTTTTAGTCAGTAAGAGTCTGACACACCCTCCCGCTCCGGCCAGAGCGGGAGAAGTTATATGATGAATTCCCACCCAAAAACCAAAAAATGGTATAAAACTTTGCCTTATCCTTCGGAGAATAGGCAAACTTGTTCTAGCTAGAATGGTATCGCAATTTCGCCCAGCCAACAACACGTCTGGTAAAAATGTGACTTTGACAGCACCTTAATTCATAGCAGTAAGGACGGTTTTTGCAATTCAAACAGGTAGGTACCACTGACATGAAGTTGGCCGTATTATACCTACCTACGTCATCATCATCATCATTCTCCTGCCCTTATCTCATTTTATTTGAGGTCGGCGCAACATGACCCTTTTTTTCCATACTTCTCATTAGTTGTCATCTCGGTAGTCACCCCCTTTCTAGCCATATCATCTTTCACACAGTCGGGCCGATGCAAGGTACCTCAGGGTTACCAAGGCCCCTGGCAACACAGGCAACGGAAGGAATATAGTGTTGCCCAAATGCAAGAACAAGACGAGACTTAGCCAGTCTTGGTCTTGGTCTTGCGCCAATACACCTGGTCTTGGTCTTGGTCTTGGTCTTGCGCTCCCAGTCTTGGTCTTGGTCTTGGTCTTGCAGCAAGAGTCTTGCAAGTCTTGCAATTACCTATTAGTCTATTACTATTTATTAAAGTTTACTTTAAATCTTAGAAAAACGTATTAGAATTGGAACATTGTGAGCTTGAATTAACATAGCCATAGTAAAGATCAAGCAGATTAATAAATAACTGAAGATTTGATAAGAAATTCGAAAAATCAACTGACCTATATGTCGTTTTCCATGGAAGTAACTGTTTCTTAATAAACATTTATGATTTATAAGCTTACATTTGCTAAAACATGTAAAAAAACAAATTAATTACAATAACTTGACTGTATTTTAAAGAACAATACTTATCTGTCTAGAAAGAGATTGAACCCTCAACTTATAAGAAATTTAATAAAAGAGTTTTACGATTTATCATTTATTTGAATAAAAAATAAAATACAACACAAATCAACAGCTTTATCATTAGGTTATGATACTTTATATCAATTTTTTTGACCAAGAATTAATACAAAGTAACCATCTGGCTGACTCATCACTTAAACTATTTCTATGTTTTCTAATTACTAATGATGCTTTAGAAAATAACCTCTCAGCAGGTACTGAAGTTGCAGGTATTGAGAGAAAATCACGGGCCATTTTCGATAAAATCGGATACTCTGTCTCATGCGTCCTCCACCAATCTAAAATGTCTTCCGAGCTGGCAGTTCTTGGTTTTCTCAGGTACTCCTCCAACTCGTCTATCACTAAGCCTTGAAGACAAGATCCAGATGACGTCGAGGGACATTCATAGAGTTTATCAAAGTCTATTACGTCTTCATCTTCATCACATACTTTATTTTCTTTTTCTGGTAATTCCAGAGATTTGTTCAGTGAGTGTAGACTTTTATATTCTTCATAAAGTTCATTGAACTTGCGCAGACTTTCTGTTTTAAGTTGCTTCCCCCACATTGTCAGGTCAAAAGTCTGAGCCTTATGCCTTGGGTCTAAAATTAAAGAAGTACAATAAATCCAGTTGCTCTTCTTGTAATGTTTAAGCATTTTGTCTCGAGCTGCTTGGAAAGCTAGAATGAGCCTTTCATCCACTTCAGATCGATTAGGTTTCTCATCTAACTGTTTTACCATGGATTCAATTTTATCTAGCAAGAGATTGAATGATACAATGACTAGCGGTAATGTAACATATTTGTCTCCACCAAGTTTTGTACTTAAAAGTTTAAAGTTTATTAGAAATTTATGTAATTTTTCGAGTACCTGCCATTCATTAGCTGTGATTTGAAAATCATTTAATTCGGTGACAGAACTGCACAATATGTCAATGCCCGCTCTCACTTTTAAACCAAATCCAATCATATCATGTGTGGAATTCCATCTCGTTGGACAGTCAAGAATGGCATTTAGATTTGATGGCACGCCAGCTGCTTCACAAACAGACTGAAACTTCTTCTTCACTATCTCACTTCTTTTTATTTTACTGGAAATACTGCGTAACTTTGTTACAGATGTACGCGAGTCAGCAATATTTGGTGCAGATTCTTCATCTTCCTCATCCTCAGTTTCGTCTGCATAGTCTTCGTACTGCTGATCTTGCGCGTTAGTGTCAGACTCACAGTGTAATGCTAAGGTCTTTAATAAATCTTGTACACCAAGGTTTAAAATGTGAGCAAAGCACCGGAAATGTTGATTGTCTGAATCAAAGTGTGGCGGCAGCTGTTTGCCCAGTTCATAGATAAATTTGGTATTTGCAGTTGCGTTGTCGACCGTGATACCTTGTATTTTATCAATTATGCCATATTCCAATAAACATTCATGGAAAATCGTTGCAATATCTTCCCCAGTATGTCGACCGCGTGATGGTATAAAATCAAGAACTACAGATTGATACTTCCATTCGTTGTCTATATAATGAATAGTAACCCCGTAGTAACTCCTACCAGCAATTGACGTCCACCCATCAATGGTAAAAGACATTTTAGACGATAATTGTTGAAGTCGTTCCTTGAGATTCAATTGGAGCTCTTCAAATCGCTCTTTGACTTTCCTTCTAAGTGTAGACCTTTTAGGAAACACCATATTAGGGCAAATACGTCGAAAATATACTTGTGTAGCTTCGTCATCGAAAAATGAGAAGGGAAGATATTTTTTCACCACCCAATCAACTGTAGCTGTCGTGATGTTGTCACTGCTGTTTTCCGACTGAAACAAAACAATAAATCTTGTGTTATTATTTAAAACATACTAGGTTTGAGCGTATAAGAGGAGGAGGTTTGTTGTTGTTAAATCGAGAAAATCGTTAAATTGATATTTGTTATATTAAGGTTGCACTGTACTGTAATTTACCAAAATAAAGTACTTAGTTGTTACTGGCCGATTAAATGAAAATATGGGTGTTTATAAAAAATATTTAAGACGATAATTACATACTTAATATGTCGCACCCCTAGATGAAAACACCACTAACTCAAAAATACTTACGTAAGTTAATGGCGTTTTTGAAAGTATCGCATGAATAGCTACGCGGAGTTAAAATTCTTTTAACTGTTAAAAAAATATTCTTACCTGTCCACTTCTTCCAGCGGTTACTAAAAAGCTTGTGATATCTCCACTTAATTTTGGTTTAACAGGAAGAAATATTTCTGATTCCTTTTTGTGGAAAGATATTAGATGTTTCCTTAAGCCTGAAGTGTTTCTGTTTTTCATTTTTATTTCAATCTTTTTATGTTGGCACAATTTACAGAAGGCAGTTTGGGATGCATGAATTATTTCGAAAAACTCCTCAAATTTGCTTTTGGGTCTTTTAGATCTGTGACTCAAACTCTCGTTACTCGGACTAGAATAATTTGAATCTTCGTCACTCATATTAAATTGTACACGTGATACGTTTTTAGAAAACAACGAGAATTAGTAAAAACAATTATTAAGTTAGACTCGAAGCACAGCTCAATTGGAAATGACTGGAATTAAAATAATTCCTTTATTTATAGTACGTTTCCTTGCTTTCTACCGCGCCGCCTCGCCACGTGCCGGCTCTATGAAAAGGATGCCGCCGCAAATCAAACAATGCCGCGTGCGGCGTACAAACACACACTAAATATTACCTACTTGTACAGACGCGACGCGTGAATAAAATAGAATTAGAGCCAATCACTATTCTTTACATATAAGTGAATGTTTTGGCGTACATCTATACTAATATTATAAAGCTGAAGAGTTCGTTTGTATGTTTGATGACAGAAGTTTTAAAATAAATAAATAAGTCCTGAACGTCACTATACCTCCAAAGTTACTATTCCTCGTGGACGAAGTCGCGGGCACAGCTAGTAAATACTTACTCTCATCATCTCTCTCAGAGATATTCGGGCTGGTAAGTAATACAAAACTCTTATCGCAGGCTTTTTATTTTATTAGTAGGTAAGTACCTACGCTTTTTATATTATTTTATTAGTTTTGTAGAATTTTTTTACACGTTTCAAGTATATTTAAAAGTGGCTACAATATTTATTAAACGGGTGATATTTGAACACTTTTTTGCTATTTTTTCTTGTAAAAACTTAAGAAATATAATGACTAAATGTACAATAATAGTACCTAAGTAATTAGTTTAAAACCATATAAGTAATCAATATTATAATATATACTTAGGATTAATATGACATCTACTACCTATCCTTACCATTTTATCCTAATCATAATACTACTTGCGTGATCAGTATAATGTATTCATTTTCATTCTAAGCACTCTGAAACTTATTTATTCTTTGGAACACCTGTAGGTACTCTTAAAAAAATTCGAAATTATTTTGCATGAGTATACCTACGCCCTATGGCGGCAATCAAATAGTGTCACAAATGTTATGATTTCGGCGTGGCGGCAACGATTGTTTTAGATTTCAAAAGAAGCCGCCGCCGGCGCGTGTGTCATAACCATGTACTTCCGAAAAGCGGCAAATTTCTTTGAGAAGTAAGTACAAAACCTTTGATGCCGCATTATCAAAGTGCCGATGGTTAAAACATAACTATGCATGCACTCAGTTTGATTTTAATAGATATTTTTTTATTCGCTATGTTTATGGTATTAGTCGTAATGCGCATAGGTCCAGTTTTTCATATTCTTTGATACAGTTTTTTGCGTCTCATAGAATTCCTAAGCGTACCTACCTATACACCGAACTGTTACACCTAACTACTCAGTGAAATAGCGCTAAGTCCTAGCTGCAAGACGCAAGAGTCTTGCAGGCTATGTCTTGTTCTTGCTCAAGTCTTGCACGGTCAGTCTTGGTCTTGGTCTTGCTAAAAATACGCGGTCTTGTTCTTGGTCTTGGTCTTGCAAAAACGCAAGAACAAGACCAAGACTGAATTTGGGCAACACTAAAGGAATACGGGTGGGTTTTAGTCAGTAAGAGTCTGACACCGCTCCGCCCAGAGCGGGAGAAGTTATTTGATGATTTCCCACCAAAAAAAAAAAGGAACTTATAGATTATACAAGAATTGAATGCCCATTTAAGTAATTTCCTTATTTCGGTGCTTTATAAATTAACCATAAAACACCGCGTGAGAGCGAGTTAGCAATATAAAACACCGCGTGAGAGCGAGTTAGCAATATCAATTATTTTAGAACATGCTTTTCGCTTTCCAACATAGACAGTAGGATTGTCATATTTGTTCAAAACAGAATCTTCTAAATGTTGCAAAAAAATCAGAAAAAGTAAATAAATATTGCTGACGTAATCACCATCCAGACCCCCCGTCCCCCATGTCATCAAAAATAAGCACAGCAAGGACCCCCCGACCCCCCTTTGGTGCTTACGTAACACTTGAATGGACCCTACCTACGCCCCTAATATGTTATCATAAACTGTATGTCTGTTTTCACCTTTATATTACAAAAAGGCTGAGCAGTTTTAATATGTTTTAGTTTTATCTTAACAATGTGGGCCGAGCATTTTAATTTGGTAAGGGAGTGGTCGTAAATATTGCAAGAGTTTTTGAAAAAGTTCGACTTTGTAGAGCGTCGTCTCTGTCACTCATGTGTAACAGTCTCTTTCTAAAGCTACATTTCGCCAGTTATGTTTAACTGCCATGTTTTAGGGGGCGATGTTATTAGAGGATTCTCGACAGGCCTACACTGTCTTCGCATACCTATTAACACTGTAATTTTAAAACATTGTAAAAGCCAATTATTTTTAAAAGAGTAACCGTGGAGTTTCTTGCCGGCTCTTCTCCATAGGAAACGACCAATTGGAACCGTGCACCTAGCTTCTGACGTTTCATAAATACTTCTTCAAAAGTCAAAAGACCAAATCCCAATTTTATTTTATTGAACAAAATATCGGATTTTTCATAAAAACTGTTCTCCTCTATTTAAAGACATAATTCTCTGAAATCCTTTTTATTGAATACTTGTGCTTGTTTTTTTTATGTATGGCATCTCGTAGTTGACCTTCAGAGGTCGTGAGTACTTAACCGGACTATCCTGTGGCTGCCTTAAGCGAACTCAAAGCCTCCAGTCAGGGGGCTTGTGCTTGTGCTTGTGCTTGTGCTTGTGGCTAAATAATAACAGCCGCACGGGGTTGGTCCGTGGTGGGTGACCATCATTTCACACCAAACCCCTTAGTGCCTCGGAAAGCCACTTAAACCGTTGGTCCCGGCTGTCATTCGTGAATCTTTAATTAACCCTTTGACAGCCACGTCATAAAAACAAAAACGTGCCCACGGCGCCAAGCTACGAATTATTCCTTAAAATCTGTCATGTAGTCGTGACTGTGGCGTGCTGGGCACATTTTGGTTTGTCGTCTATACATGACTGTGGCGGTCGAAAAGGTTAATAGTCGTTACGGGTCGTCAGTAGCCCGAAAGTCTGACAACCAGTCTTACCAAGGGGTATCGTATTACCCAGCAACTGGGTTGTGGAGGTCAGATAGGCAGTTGCTCCATGTAAAAGGTTCAAGCTCCATGGTATTCAGCTGCTTCTGGTTAGACTGGAACCCAACGACTTACGTCACAAAAGGAACCTACACTTTCAGATTTCCGGTTTCAGTCGTTAATTAAGGGTCGGTTAAACCCCGTTGACCTTGGCAAGTAGGATAATAGGCTTTTTATGCTTTGGGTAGACTTCCTGAATTTATTTCATATATAATGAATGAAATATATTTAAAAATATATTTCACATAAATAATTGAAGCGTATGCGTTCTAGTTTAACATACATTTTTTGCATAACTTATTTGAAGGCGTAATTAAAAGATACCTGCTCTTTAAGGCTCTGCGTTACTGAAGCCATAGGCATACGCGTATGGCTTCATTAACGCAGAGCTTTAACCTTTAGACCGCCACAGTCATGTATAGATGACATACTAAAATGTGCCCAGCACGCCACGGTCACGACTACATGACAGTGAATGTCGGGTGTGATGAAAATGCGAAGCATTTGTGGTGTGACCATGAATGATAGGCTGAGGAACGATGTGATAAGGCAACGGTGCGGGTTAAAGGAAGACGTAGTGACAAAAATTTAAAAGAGTATGCTTAGATGGGTTGGTCATGTTGAGAGGATGAATGAAAGGCGACTAACAATCGGTATTAACAAGGCCAGGAGGGGGACGCCCTAGAAGAATATACAATAACCTTATTAGTGATGTTCTTCAAAAAGGTCAGGTGCGTAGTACTCGCAACCGGCGTGCGTGTATGACCAGATGTATGAACGTAAGACGAAGCAAAAGAGTATGTAAGGAGCATAGCAGGTGTCGTTCTGTAGTTGCTGTGTACGTCGCTTAGCAGACGTATTGTTTTTTATTGCGGGAAGGTCCTGTTTTTGACCTCTAAATCTTGACGGCCAATTCTCGTTATTAAAAACCCAACACTTTGTCCGACCTGGGGATCGAACCCACGACCTCTATGGATTAATCAGTCAGGACAGAATCGTAAAGGATCATAATTAATATCACCAAGTGACGCTTGGCAAACGAATTGTTTTTTTATTGCGGGACGGTCCTGTTTTTGACCTCTAAATCCTGAAGGCCAATTCCGTTATTAAAAACCCAACACTTTGCCCGACCTGGGAATCGAACCCACGACCTCATGCTTATCAGTAGCGCTTACGACCACTGGACCAATGAGGTAGTCATGTCCAGTGATCTCGCAGCATGTGAAGAGCAACTGTTAACTGCACCTTGACCTGCCCTGTCCGTCGCCTGCACAGGATTCCTCTAGGAAAACAGAAAAAAAACCAACAAAGATAATTTGAATTTCATTTATTTTTTTTATTTTAACATATATATTTACAATTTATTTACAATGTAGTTCTTTTAAAGCTTGTGATAAACAATCTTATCACTTTTATGAAAAGACAATACAATAGGCATATAGTTAACTTTAGTTGGCGATAAAATGGATGGCGATGGTGGTAGTACATCGGAAAGCACGATAAGCCGTTGGTCCCGGCTGTCATTCGTAGATCTTTGACAGTCGTTACGGGTCGTCAGAAGCCCAAAAAGTTTGACAACCAGTGTTACCACCTTATCGTATTACCCAGTAACTGGGTTGTGGAGGTCAGATAGGCAGTCGCTCTGGAAGACTGGAAGCTGACCCCGACATAGTGCCGCGGCAGCGGCCGGCGAGCCCTACATCCAAGTTGGTCACAATTACTTGGCTATGTAGTATTTTTAGGACACCAAAATAGGAATTATTTGTGGTTCACAAAAGGAGGTGCAATCATTATATTGTAGTGTTTAATAATATTTTTAGGAGCGCAAAATGGACATTAGACATTATTAGAGGTTCAATTAAACACATGCTTTTTAACATTAATCAGTGGCCACTGGCCGCGACAGTCGTAGGTACGAACCTAGACAGGTGCTTCACTTTGAGTAAATTATTTCATCACTACTGCTCTCAAAACGGTGAAAGAAAACTTCATGAGGAAACCAGCATGTCCTAGAAAAAAATTCGAACACATGTGACATCTACCAACCCGCACGGGGTCCGTGTGTGAAAGACATTCACATGTATTCGAATTTTTCTTCGGGCCCAGTAAGGTGGATTACGGCCCACTCCCTCTCACAGAGAGGAGGCCTGTTTCCCAGCAATAGGAACATTATAAGCTGATTATGAGTATACAAAACCATAAGAATTATTATGGAAAATAAGTGTGATGTGGGATGGTTCGTTCATACAGCCAATCATTTCTGTAAAAATCTCACCGTGAAACCTTAGTTGAAGTGAGCTAGCTTGTTAATAGTGTCAGCCCCTATCATCAGATGGAATAGCTCACTTTACCTCAGTTTTCACGTCGAGATTTTTACAGAATAAAGGTACAGTTTTACTCGATGGATTTTATTCAATAAATTACATTTAACATTTACAGTTTTTTTTTACAAAATTATAAAATTACCTATCTAAAAATATCACTTCATTTATTGGGAGATCGAAAAATAATATTATTTCAACATTTTCCTAGTATTTTTATTGGAAAATAGACAAACAACATTGTAGTATTTTGTAATCGAACAAGTTCCACAGCATTTTATAAAATTTTCGGAAATGTTGATAACAGAGCCTTGAAATCAAACATTTTCACACCAAGGTTTTCTGCAAAACACTTGTCAAGAGATAAATCCTTTTAGTATAGATGCCTAATGGAAGAAACCATTTGGCTAGAAACCCTAAAATGGAAAAAACCATTTGGCTAGAAACCCTAATTATATTCTTTCTAAGGGATCTTATCAAATGGAATGATAAGGCCTTTAGATAAGGTCCCTTAAAATAAACATCAGAATCAAGCCCTTGCTTTTAACCGATTTTTCGACCTCACAATGACAACTGGCACATATATTTATTTAGTATTCCTAGTCGTTTAGTTTTTACAATAAATAAAAAATATTATTTGGCATCAAAACACTACTATCATCAACAATATCATCACTTTTTTATTTCGCACTGTTCTAAAGAAAATCGAACAATATTTTTGAATAATATTGAATTTCATTAATATACAGTCAACAAAATAATTTTGACGCATCAAGCTTGCAAAAGAAACTGACACACAGGTATGAGTGTCACAGGCGACGTAAGACAAACCCTGCATTAGGATACTGCAAACTTGCTAAGAACGAAGTCGGGTTTATTGTCTGCATATCTGTATTTTTTGTTAACTGTACATACATTTATTAAAATTCTGCTAATTCATTTCAGCCGAAAGACATCCACTGCTGGACATAGGCCTCCCCCAATCTGTTCTGCGAGTAATGTGCCGCTGCCCACTGCCACTTAAGTTTGGTAAATTTTCGGGCTATGTCGCCTTCGGGTTACCTTGGTTCGCGTGCGAATCTCTTCATTTCTGATTCAATCACGTAGATAAACTCCAAGCATAGCCCTCTCCATTGCCCTTTGGGTGACTTTTAGCCTTTTAATAAGGCCCATTGTGAGCGACCACGTTTCAGTGCCATAGGTCATCACGCACCACGTAACACACACTGGTCAAAGACTTTTGTCTTGAGACACTGCGGTACGTTGGACGAGAAGATATTGCGTTTTGCTAGTTACTTGATATTAATTATACAATTCATCGCGGGCAAAAAAACCTGGATGAGGCTGGCACAGACGTAGGGATTAGCACAAGAAGAAGAGGCCTATGCGCAGCTGTGGTTGAAGTCAGGCTGTGGATGTTGATGATGATAAAAACAATTTTCAGTGCGAGATTACTAAAAGAGGATGCTATCTAAAACTCTGTTCACATTTCTCCACTTGGTTCAACACTTTACCTATCCTTTCAATTAAAATCTTCGCGTTCTTCTCCGGCAAAGAAGGCAAAATGTCCCTAATAACGACCGAATTCTTTTTATGAAACATATCACCTAATAACAACCCTACAGACTTAGATTTATAAAGTCTTTTTAGAGAGTCTATAGTCCTTTTTCTAAACACACACAAATTGTCCAACATTAAACTGTGATACACATTATATTTCTTTAAAAGTCTGTAGCCATGTAAAAGTCCCGATTCATTATCTAAGAAAATTAGAAGACCACTGTCCATTTTTTTTGCTAAATTATGTGCCGGGCCGTCCATAATGTTGACATTCCATTGGTAATTGAATAAATTGTTGACTATTCTGTCCAGATTTGCTGTCAAGAAATCAAATATGATTAAATCAGACCATTGTGCAAGCTCTAAAAATCTGTCAATCGTCTTTTTGTTGAGTTTCAAGTCTATATGAGTGAAATTTTGTAATTCTTGCTTTACCTTCAGTTCTTTGATTCTCAATTTGTCTATTAAGATTTGCTTATCTATCTCAGTACCGTTTTCTTTTAGAGACATTTTGAGAATGTCTATTTTATTTAAATGTCTATTCGTAGGTCTGAAAACATCTGGTATTGAAGCTGATTCTAAGCTGGGAATGTACTGTGTTAATACTACAGCTCTGTTACTGCTCCATTGGGCTGTTACAATATCATTAGCCACATTTTTCCAAAGCCTGTCCTTTAAATCGACAATTCTGACCACAGAAGGGGCCAGATTTGTCAGATTTAGTAGTCTTCCGACGTAAAAACTGAATATTTCTCCTTGAATTTGGTCTGTATTTTGTCTGTACCTCACACAGGCTTGCAAACCATCCTTGAATGTGACTAGACGATTCTGCATCCTTCCGCATCCTGCCTCCATCTTTATGACTTCAGTTTCATCAATATATTCCTCCCAGATCTGAGCTGAGCTTTCTCCATATCCTTGAGGCATTGCATCTTCTATCTGAGGTCCCCAGAATATATTATCATATAGAACTGTCGCAGCATCTGGTACAAAAGTCTTATTTAAAACAAAGGGATGTTTATCATTCTTAGTATCTTTTAAGATATCCTTCATGACTTCTGTAAGTCCTTTTGGATAAATATCTTTGTTGTACTTGTTTTCTTTTCCGGTAAAAGATACGGCGGAAAATCTATTGATTTCTGTTTTCGTTTCTGGTTTTAATGTGTTCATATTTCTCGGTATTATTTCTCTATCTTTTATTATTACTTTTTCTTCATATTGACCACTCATTAGGACTATTCCTATTGCTAGACCGAATACAAAACTTATAATAACACTTATAAAACAGTAGGTGACTCCTTCTCTTCTTGTTTTCATCTTATTGTTACTAAAATCGTTGTATATTACATAAGGCCTATGTCTAAAGTCTATGGTCATATTCATTTTGTCTATATTCTTTTCTTTTATATTAATATCTTTTAGAGTTGGTATTCTATCAGTAAAAGATAGAGTGGGAGGTTTATCTTCTCTTGCGTTATCCATTTTTATCATTCTTCTTTTTTTTTCGTTCTATTCTTTAACTGCAGTCATTTTTGCGGAATTTCTGTAACAAATGAAAATTACAATTAGAATCTAAAAATATAATTTAAGTTCAGATGGAGTGATTGACAGGAATGCTAGTAATATTAATCTGCCTAGCCTTTTCCCAACTATGTTGAAATCGGTTTCCAGTGTAACCGGATGCAGCTGAATACCAGTATTTTACATGGAGTGACTGCCTATCTGACCTCCATAATCCAGTTACTGGGTAGGATGATATCCTAGGCAGAAGCCCGAAAGACAACCAGTCTTACCAACTGCTTGTCTTTCGGGCTTCTGCCGGTCTATGAATGACAGCCGATACCAACTGCTAACGTGATTTCTGTAGTAGGGAAGAAAAGCATTTGTGTCCTATCGTAATCATTCTCGGGCAAGTGATGTGCAGGCAGCTGCAGGTCAAGATTACTTGACTTTGACTTTGAGAGTTGACAGTTGCACCGCAAATGCTACAATATCGCGTGAGACTTCACTTTTCGTCCAACATTGACCTGATACAAGAGTGTATGTGTGTAGCACGATACCCTGGTCAGACTGGTTATCAAAATGTTGGGCTTCTGACTATCCGCAACAATAGTAAAAGATTTACAAATTACAGCCGGGACCAATAGCTTAATATGCTTTCCGAGGCACGGAGGGGTCTCGATAAGTAATGGATGATCAATTTGATCACCCATCCATGAGCTGACCGCGTCAAGCGTAGTTTAAACTTCGACCTATGTGGCTATTGATATTAATTAGCCACGAGCCTCTCAGGAATGCCAGTACCAACTAAACCAAAATATTAAGAGAGTACAACTTTGTGCCTTTTGGCGTCGAGACCCTCGGTCCGTGGGGTCCCAGTGCGCATAAGTTATTTGCAGAAATCGCGAAACGTCTATTTGATGTAACTGGTGACCGAAAAGCTGGCGGCTTTCTCGCGCAACGCATCAGCATTGCAATTCAGCGAGGAAATGCCGCCAGCATCCTCGGTGCAATACCTGGAGGGCCTTTTTAGGGTCCCGTAGTAAACAAGGAACACTTATAGTTTCACCATGTCCGTCTGTCTGTCTGTCTATCTGACCCCACTGTTGCACAGAGACGCTGAGTACTAGAAAGCTGTAATTTGGCATAGGTGTACATATTAATCACGCCGACAAAGTGCTAAAAAAAATCATGAAATAAATAAATTTTGGGGTACCTCCATGGGGTGTCTACCCCATGGTGTGGGATATCGTTGGATAGGCCGTTCAAAAATATTGCGGGAACACCATTTTTGGATTCAAGGATCCACTTCCGTAATAATATATCGTCGGTGATATTCTGAAACCGCGGAACTAACAGTGTTTAAAACCGCGTCTTTACAAAAGTAGCTAAATCGAGATTTCGGATTTTCTAATTCATTAATATATATTTTACATAACTAATGCATACAATATTAAGAAGAATTTATCAATATATAAGTTTAAACAATAGAAAGTCAAGTGGTTTAGTAAATATTACGTTTTTCCTCGTTCCTGTAAAATTCACTGCACCTACCTTACGCGGTTTTAAACACAGTTAGTTCCGCGGTTTCAGAATATCACCGACGATATGACGCATTAAAGTGAAAATTTTTGTTAGAGTGTAGTGTCCCCCTCCCCTGCCAGCTAAATGGTTGTTTATGGAGATGTGAAAAAAATCATGGCAGTAGTACATATAATGAAATTAAACGGACAACTATCACGGCTAAGTAGGCTTTACAAGTTAACCAGTTATAGTCGACTACAACTTAAAATTTGCAGTTGGAGAATTGACCGTGACGTATATCGATGTATGGGAGAACATGTTTTTCAACTACAATGTTAAGTTTGTTTTTGGGATAAATTCATCCTAACTAAGGAAGTCTTCATTGTGCGTGGTCCGACACGCACTTCTTTAAGTTTAACTTAGTTTTAATTTAATTTAGTTAATGTTAATAACCATCTTGTAATTTGATTATGTAAATAAACGTTTAACCAAAATATTACAAAAGATGTCTTAAATATTTTGAGCTTTAGCCAAAAGTGGGATGGACAGGGAACCTAAAACATACAAAAAATAACAACAACAGTAAAAAATCATTGGGTAAACAAAGAATTAAATCCTTCGCTTTAATCTGTTGCTTACAGTGAGCTCAAACATTATTGCAGGTTTACTTTTAAACCCGCCCACAACACATTTCAACCGCCCCCAGTTAGTTGCCTAGCAATCATTCAATTAGTACAGCTTTTTGTATTTTAAGGAGCTGTTAAAACCACTTTTTTATTTAAATGTATTGTTAATACCGCCACGGGATATCTTCGTTATTAATAAAAACTATATTCAATGAGTTTTTGTAGTGTGAAATGTTTTGTTGAACACTACGTTTTGCCGTTTTATACCAATCCGTTTAATAATACTATTACAGAATGTCAGTTTCGTGATTCAAATATAGATATTTTTTAAATAACATATCTTAACATGTAATCCCTGAAGAGTTAAGCAGAGGTGATCTATAGTACACTTACATTTCGCCAGTTACCATCAACCGGGCACAAATCTAGACTCCGGGCTGCTACTAAGAAATTTCAGATGGAAAAACCCAAAACACTTTGCCCGACCCGGGAATCGGACCCAGGACCTCATGCTCAGCAGTAGCGCTTGCGACCACAAGACCAATCAGTCTTGTCATAACTTCAATCAATATTTATAACATTCATTTACAAAATCATCGACCATTTATCATTTTAAATTGTTACTTACAATATTTCAACCCAAAAATAGACTACTAGATACAACTGCATTCCGAAATCAGCAGGAACCAATACCAATATACATACGCTTAATATACATACAGCTTAACAAGACCTTTTTTGTGACCAGCGACCAACCTCGGCGACCATTTTTTTTGCCTTTTTTTCGACCGGTCGGAATTAGGGATCGTTCGAAATTACAGTGGCTTGATTAAATTTGTTACACCTTGTTTGAATGGTGAGTTTTTTAATGTTTGATTGTAACAAGGGGTGGGTCGAGCGAGATCTCAGTTACGTTACGAAACAGTTTTTTTTTTTTACAAAAGTTTTTGTGAATTCGTACTGTTTCGAATGGAGAAGGTGTTTGTCAATGAAGGGTTTTTTTCTTAGCAACCTCTTTAGCGGGGTTAAAAGTAATTAGAATTCCTCAATTATTTTTTAAATTATTATTAAAAGGCATATAATTAGCATTTATCCTTGGGTTGAACATGATTTGGATGACTGAAGAATAATTAGAAAAATTGTTAAATTAGATGAAATTCAATAGAGATAATGCAATGTATTCATTGAAAATAATAAGATTATATATTTTCATGTATTTAAATTCAATTCCCAATTCGAATAAATGAAATTCCCTATTTAATTTTAAATTCACATTACAATATTTTTTTATAAAAATAAATATTACAAATGAACAGTTCTTTTTTAAGCAGGTAATACAAATATCCTAAACAATATTAAACAAAAAACAGTACAGAACCCATTGCCTTAATTCCAACCACACTTGACAGACTGTATACTTTTTTTTCCTTTGCCAGTTTGTAAGAATTTTGTTAAACACAACGCTGGGACATCACAAAGCTTTTTTTTTTGTTTAAATAATTTGTAACTATACCGATTTGGAACTAAACAACTGTGTTTTGGCGCTTAACTTAATTTACAAGTTCGAAATTATTCTTACTAATATTATGAATGAAGGTATTTAAGGGGGCTCATGGCTTAATAATAACAGCCGCAAGGGTCGAACTTCAAGGTTAAGCAACGCTTGCCGAGGCCGGTCTGTGGATGGGTGACCATCCATAACAAGCCGTTGGTCCCGGCTGTATCGTGTAACCCGCAGTTTTTTCCCTTGAATACTTTTTTTTTTGGAAGGGAAATCATCAAATAACTTCTCCCGTTCTCGGCGGAGCGGGAGGGTGTGTCAGACTCTTACTGACTAAAACCCACCCGTATTCCTTCCTGTTGCCTGTGTTGCCAGGGGCCTCGGTGACCCTTTAGTACCTTCCCGCGACTTTCCTAGAATACTAGTAATGCCCCGAGCAAAGCCAATATATTAATCATATTATTATTATTAATATGGCCGGTTGGCTTTACGCAGTCTGCAGTCTTAACAAGCAAGTTTGACAACCGGTAGCCCGACTCAATAAGCTGATGTTTTAATAATTCTTAATGTCATAAAAATATTGATCGGCCGCCATTTTGTATGCAAAAAGAGACACAGGTTACCTGCCACTGTCACTCATTCTTATCGATACATCTAATGAACGGGTTTTTCATATAATTATTAAGGGGCCCAACACACGTACCATAAGCACACCACGCCACACGCGCTAAGGTTTATGAAAATGTATAGTTTATTCATACGGACCACACCGACCACATCAAGGCCACGTCGCGGCCACAATGCAACCACCAGCGAGACCGCGTACTAGCAGCCGGCCACATCGCAAACACAACGACCTGTCTGTCTGCAGACACTGCCACAACGTATCCACATCTCAACTACTACCGACAACAAGAACAGGAAGTTGCAGCGACACTATTTTTTCGCTGCGATGTGATGTGGTCGTGCTACGTATGCACGGAAAAAAAGTATGTCTTAAATTAAGACAATATCCTTTTGGTCAAGACAAATATTGATTCATATATGGGGAAAACAATATATTCTTGAATGAAGTAAAAATTTGTCTTAGTTTTATTGTCTTCTCTGAAGACATTAAACTTAAATGAAGAATTATTAAGTTTAATTTTAAGAATTCTTCAGTAAAAACTAGATATTTTCTTCAATTAAGATTATTGTAGTCTTGAATCAAAAATATTTGCTTAATTCAAGAATAAAAACCAAGTATTTATTATTCTTAATTTGAGTAAACAGGTTTACTTGGATTGAAACAATTTTTCTGAGAATATTGATATTCTTCGCTGAAGAGATCCTTTTTTTCCGTGCGAACGCGCCCTAAATATCGGTAAGGAATATAGCTATACGAGTAGAGGAAGACCAAAGAAACGATGGATGGACTGTGTGAAAGATGATATAGCTAGAAAGGGGGAGACTACCGAGATGACAACTAATAGAGAATTATGGAAAAAAAGGGTCATGTTGCGCCGACCTTAAATAAATTGAGATAAGGGCAGGAGAATGATGATGATGATGATGACGTAGGTAAGTAGGTATAATACGGCCAACTTCATGTCAGTGGTACCTACCTGTTTGAATTGCAAAAACCGTCCTTACTGCTATGAATTAAGGTGCTGTCAAAGTCACATTTTTACCATAGACGTGTTGTTGGCTGGGCGAAATTGCGATACCATTCTAGCTAGAACAAGTTTGCCTATTCTCCGAAGGATAAGGCAAAGTTTTATACAATTTTTTGATTTTTGGGTGTGAATTCATCATATAACTTCTCCCGCTCTGGGCGGAGCAGGAGGGTGTGTCAGACTCTTACTGACTAAAACCCACCAGTGTTCATTCCGTTGCCTGTGATGCCAGGGGCCTCGGTAACCCTTTTGTATGTTCCCGCGACCCCGGCAGGCATCAGCCCTAATGGACACCTACACTTGTGCTGACGACATCTCTTTGAGGCGCGCGTGGAATTCAACGCGCCGTCGACCCGGGCCTGGTCCTTACCGAACGGTGAGCTACCCATTGCTCACCGTCCGCGAAATTTGCCTTTCCCTCAACCGTCCCTCCTCCTTAAAGTTTTATACCTGCCGGTGTATTCACTAAAAATTTAACCGTAAAACTTAGGTGAAGTGAGCTTCTAGTGAACTGTCATCCTATCCGAAGCTAGGGATTGGCACTATTCACAGCTCACTTCAAAACTCACTTCACCTAAGATTTCACGGTGAGATGTCTTACGGAATAGCGCGGCTACAGGCTTAGCACGAGGACCATAGAGAGACGTTTTGTCGACGTAAGAGCAGACAAAAATGACGTTTCCGTGTAGACAGTTGACAGTTTTATAACGAGAAGTGTAGACAAGCGATTTCTATTCTATAGTAAGTAATGGATTTGGAAGCGAACCACTTAGGTACAAACTGAGAGCTTTGATTTCATTGTTTGAATACTTAAACCCGAAATTCTTATTTTAAATCACCTTGAAGATGTTTTTCATTTGACAATGAAGTTAATCTTATAACCTGAACCTTCATCGATGTTTTATAAATTACAATTTAATAATGATATTCAAACATTAATTGTCGAAAAAACTGGTGAGATAAAAAGTTGTAACCTTCTAAATACAGCCGAATGTGTTACTAATTCCCTTAAGACGCTTACAACACCTAAACCGCGGTCACTCAGACTGCATAGAAAAGAAAGAGAAGCGCGATGACACAGCGCTGGTAATTTTTTGCAATATATGAAGCAATTATCTATTTACTCAAAATTGAGTTGAGTAATCGAAAATAAAAAACAACCAAGTTCTGCATTCAAATAAGACGTTCTTGTTATTAATTAAATACGTAACGTATGTTGATATTTAATACAGATTAGAACTTAAGGTAAGAGGTTAGTTTAACGTTAGTTTGTATCGAGATTTTTTTTCAAAACGTGTTTTGGTCACAACCAAGTTCTGCGAAATATGTTCAAAATTAACATATATTTTCCGCTACCACAAAATATACAGATTAGGCAATTTTTTTTCTTAAGAGAAGCCAATTTTGGTCAATTGGGTCTTGTCAGCGCCTTAAGATGCTGACAACACCTAGACTGCGGTCACTGTTAGACTGCATAGAAAAGAAAGAGAAGCGCGATGACACAACGCTGGCGCTGGTAATTAATTGCAAAATATGAATCAATTATCTATTTACAAAAAATCTATTGATTGGATAAAAACATTAAAACACTTATGCTAACATATTGCTTGTAGAATAATCTGAGAAAAAATCAGAATGATTGCATGTATACTTAGTATTTGATTTTTTTCTATAGTATAAAATTAGGCGTATTATGTTTTGCAACACACTGGTGCCGATTCCCTTGTTCACAAACTAAACTAAATTTAAGTTCAGTGCATCTTTTTCTTTCTATTTCATTAAGAAAAGGACAGAAGATAAATTTTAGTTTAGTCCTGTCAAATTAATCAGCACTTGACGTAAATTGACGTAATTTTAGTAGGCAAGTTTTTTATCACGTCTAAACTTGTATGGAGTAGTGACAGGCGCTGATTAGTTTGACAGGACTAAACTAAAATTTATCCTTTGTCCTTTTCATAATGAAATAGAAAGAAAAAGATGCACTGAACTTAAATTTAGTTTAGTTTGTGAACAAGGGAATCGGCACCACTGTCTACCTAGCATATATCCTGAAGAATATCATTTATTGTTTTGTTTTGTTTTGCTACAGATCATACACCCACAATTCACCAGTTATGTTTAAGTCCCAGACTCCGGGCTACTACTCCTGATAGCAAAACCCAAAAACACCACAAATATTAACATTAACTGACTGCATCGTTGGTGTAGTGGTCGCAAGCACTACTGCTGAGCATGAGGTCCTTTTTTTTTTTTGGTTGGGAAATCATCAAATAACTTCTCCCGCTCTGGGTGGAGTGGGAGGGTGTGTCAGACTCTTACTGACTAAAACCCACCCGTATTCCTTCCGTTGCCTGTGTTGCGGGGGCCTCGGTGACCCATAAGTACCTTCCCGCGACCCCGGCAGGCATCGGCCCTAGTGGACCCCTACATTTGTGCTGACGACATCTCTTTGAGGCGCGCGCGGAGTACAACGCGCCGTCCACCCGGGCCTGGTCCTTACCGGACGGTGAGCTACCCATTGCTCACCGTCCGCAAGGCCGCAAGCATGAGGTCCTGGGTTCGATTTCCAGGTCGGTCAAAGTGTTATTGGATTTTCCACTAAGAATTTCTCAGTAGCAGCCCGGAGTCTGGATTTGTGCCCGGTTGATGGCAATAGGCTCGCCCCCTATTACATAGGACTTAACTGCGAAATGTGGGTGGACAACGTATGTACTCCTCTGCCTAACTCTTCGTGAAAAACAGGCGTGATCTTGTTATGCAATACTACAATAAATAGAAATCGGTAACATCAAAATCTGAGTCATTTCAACAAATAAAGATCAGAGTTGCAGACAAACTCGCTCGACACAGCGGATCACAATACTGATCAATTGATTACAACGACTCGATACTCGGGTAGATTCACAATCGATACTAAGTGGCACTGTGTAGGGAAACGCAGAAAACCAACTCCAATAGTAGCCGGTTGAATGAACAGCGAGTTGAAGAAAACGTTCGGCTTTGCAGAGAGTCGTCTCTGTCACTCATCAATCGATCTGCCTGCCTTTTCCCAACTACGTTGAGGTCAGCTTCTAGTCGACTGCCTGTCTGACATTCACAACCCAGTTACTGGGTAACATGATACCCCTGCGTACGAGCAAGACTGGTTGTCAGACTTTGGACTTCTGACTACCCGTAACGACTGTCAAAGATCTACGTATGACAGCCGAGACCAACGGCTTAACGTGTTTTCCGAGGCACGGAGGGGTCTCGATATGTAAAAGATAACCCATCCACGACCCGACCGCGGCAAGCGTAGCTCAAGGTGCGATCGAACCTTGCGGCTGTTATTATTTCGAGATACAATGACACTATTAATTTCTGGCGTGGAGATTTTGATTTGATCTGAATGTGAACCTTCTGTGTTCATACATACAGCGAAGCTATGAAAAAGATAGGTACTCCACGACTGCTTAGAACGTGCACTCAAAATCGTATTGTTTGCTTTAAAACTAATATCCGGGTACCAATAATCAGCCAGGTTAAGCGACAGTCGGCAACGCTTTGATTATGATTGGTGACCGTTTACCGAAACTGAATGGTTTCAATGACATTCTGATATTTATTTATTTATTTAATTTATTTAAATAACATGGGAGACTTACAGCTAAAACAAACAGATCAACGACAGTACTTATAAAATACAGAGGAAAAAAAAATTCTAAGGACATTCACACAAAGTTACTAAACAGTGTGTCTGTACACAATGTGGCGAAAATTAAGGCTTTGGTACAGACCATTAAATTGAACAACTTTCTGCCAACCAAAAAATATCAGTCGTCCCATACATTTGGTCGAGTAGGTATTGAAGTTTTGTATGGGACGACTGAAATTTTTTTCGCGAATACGACGTTGGTCCCCGGAAATTATCCCTAAAAAAACTCAACATTGTAGTTGAAAAACACCTTCTCCCATACAACGATATACGTCACGGTCAATGTAAGTTGGTCAAACATTCCTCGTTAACTTGTAAAGCCTGCTGTGAGAGTTTGTCTTTTAATTTTGTTATATTATTTATTGCACTTTAAAGCTTAATATTACGCAAACGGATCCCTGAATCGGAAAACGGTTTTCACAGACCCGCAATATTTTTTAACGGTCTATCCAACGATACCCTACACCATGGGATAGACGAGATAAAATATATAATCCCCACTTTACGTGGAAGGGAAGTGTACCCGAAAAAAAAAAAAAAAATTTTACTATTTTGTCGGCGTAATTAATATCAGCGTTCGAGTACTAACTGCCGCACTCAGAGGCGCCCATTGACGCTAATCTCTGATTTACTAATTTTGTCATTGAATAATAGTCTATATCTTTATGATGTTAAGTACCTTAGGTTTTGCTATAATTGTCATTAAAGTAAAATGACGTCTCTGTGTGCGGCAGTAAGAGTCTCTCAGCTAAGCCGGGGACAGACAGACGGACATGGCGAAACTATAAGGGTTCCTTGTTGATTACGGAACCCTAAAAAGTCAGAAAGAATGCTAAGCGAAAACAATAAAACAATAATTCAATAACGCGGGAGGGCGATGCGATGCAACGAGGTGGGTTGGAGCTCACGCGGCCGAAGTCCCGGGAAGAAGTCAGTGTTATTTTAAAATCCTTGGCCATGCCGTCCGCCAGTATGCACTGACTCTTATTCCAAAATCTATGTCAAGTACTATATACTTAACCACCTCAGTCAAAAAGAAGTGTTACGTGTTTGACAATAAAATTGTCTCGTCATTGCGATTAATAAGGTGAAAGCTTCATGAGTCAAAATATTCGTCCGTTCATTCTATTTACATGTCTTTAGATTTATAAAAACCGATAATTATTAATTAATTTAATTAACTGTACCTATTCAAAATCTTATGTATGCTTCCGGGTTAACCATGTGTTGAATTTGAAAACGTAACAATTAAGTGATATATGATTTTATTTTAGTAAGAAGTTTTGTACTACAAACTCTTTTAGACATAAATCATAATTTGAAAAACTGAGGTCGGCGTTTCTTATCTGACTACTCTGAGAAGAAAGGCCGAAACAAACTCAGAGGTCACAGTCTCTTTTAAAGCCCAGACATAATATTGGTCAGATCATGTGAAGACCATGTCGATTGGTGTCTGAAATGGTCTTTTGACGAGAGAACTACACAGATTTGAGTGGACCTGTCCAGTCAATGGACTCATTTGTCAGTAATCGTGCAACTTAACTAGGGGTTCCGTAGGTAGATTGTCGTAATTGCTTACCACCCTTTTTCAACTGCAAATTGCAAAAAACGTAAGAAAATTGGAATTTCGTGGGCTACCCTTTATTTTTTTTTTGGTGGGAAATCATCAAATAACTTTTCCCGCTCTGGGCGGAGCGGGAGGGTGTGTCAGACTCTTACTGACTAAAACCCACCCGTATTCCTTCCGTTGCCTGTGTTGCCAGGGGCCTCGGTAACCCTTTCGTACCTTTCCGCGACACCCTGAGGTTGAATATGACTTGCACATCTTAAAACGAAAAGGTATATTTGTCAATGTGACAATTAGATAGTTTCAACCTTAGTGAAGTTTTAATTTACCGGGATTTGTTCTCAAAGCTGGTAATAATAATCACACCCGTTTTCCCAAAATTTAAGTGTGTATATAAAGCGACGTACTCACTATGTAACATTTGACGTGTGAAATGTTGCTCAACATATGGCGCGACATGTTGTACAACATTTGCTGGGCAACTGCAACAAACAACATGGCGCGCGTCATGTTTCGCGCCATCTAGCAACGCTGCGCGCCATCTGGCAACGTCGTGCGACGTTGCCGAACATGCTACGCGTCACGTGTCGCGCGTCAAATTTTGCCTAGTGAGTACGTCGCTTTACACCCACATTTCACGACATTCCGGCCACCAAGACCATGCGTTCCTGAAACCTGTCAATTGCACACGAGTAGGAACTAATAAAGTTTAAATTCGTAAAACACATATTCTGTTTTACTCACATAAAGATAACTGTGATGCAAGAGGTCCTGGGTTCGATTCCCGGTTCGGGCAAAGTGTGATTGGGTTTTTCCATCTGGAATTCTCAGTAGCAGCCCGGAGTCTGGATTTGTGCCCATTTGTCTCCATAGATTTGTGCTCATACATAACTGTCGAAATATTAGTGTTATTATTGGTACACCTCTGTCTAACTCTTCGGAGACAACAGGCGTGATGTTGTATTATCAATGAAAAAATACACCATCACTTTTCTTAATTCAACACACAAATCCATACAATTGTCATTCAGATTATCAGTCATACACCAATATAGCATATCAAACAATGAAATTTCGTAAAGGCGGAAGCTCACCCGATACCTCCCATATATTTACGACTAAGCAGAGAGTGGGTGGACAGTGTAGTTACCTGAACACAATATTATATTGAGTAAGGAGCCGTTTTGTCTAAATTATTGACTGGATTTGCGTTAAGACTGAGTAAAGATAACCTATTATTATTGTTTACAATTGTGCTCGGGCGATCGGGGTGGGCTTACTTGTGAGGGGCTCGTGGCTAAGTAAAAAGCCGCACGGATAAGGACCATGAGCCCCTATACAACGTGTCATTCTATCACAGATAACGATAATGGAAACGTTGAAATGTATGGGACAGACATAACCCATCGAAAAGCTTACGCTGCTACAGGGATCCGTTTGGCGCTTGAATGACGTTCACGAGTGGTCGCTGTGGGTAAACAATAGTTGTGCAATATTTTTGTGAAATGTATTGAAAAACCGGTACCGGGTCGACCGATCAGGTTAAGCTACGCTTGCCGCGGTTAGTCCGTGGATGGGTGACCATCTTTTCAAAAATCAAAATCAAAATCAAAATATTTTTATTTCACATAAACCTACATGGGCACTTATGAAACGTCAGAAGCTAGGTGCACGGTTCCAATTGGTCGTTTCCTATGGAGAAGAGCCGGCAAGAAACTCCACGGTTACTCTTTTAAAAATAATTGGCTTTTACAATGTTTTCAAATTACACAAATTAGGTATGGGAGAACAGTGTAGGCCTGTCGAGAAGTACTTAACAAAAAAAAGATCTAGTCTATTAAGCCTACAACGTTCTCACATTCACAACGTACACAAGAATCCATGTAAAATAATATTAATAATATTAAGTCTGAAATATAAATTGTAGGTATATAATGTCAAATAGTGAAAATATAATGTCAAAAATGTATGTCTAAAAAATAATAATAATAAACATCGTAATTTGGGAGCAGTTAATAGATATTTCCATAGTTATGCCGTTTCTGATGTACCAGGGAAGCCACATGTGCGGAAGGAATTATTGCCAAACTTCCTTGTCTTCAACGTAGTCTTTAATCTTGTAATATGCGTTTTTGATAAGGACACGTTTAATGTGGGTTTTGAACTTTCCATCGCTAAGTTCAGTAACTGACTTTGGCAACTTGTTATAAAAGCGGATACTGTTGATAACAAATGATTTGCTTGTTTTTGTTAATCTAAATTTGGGTATCACAAGTTCATGTTTACTACGTGTATTTATATTATGGAAATCACTTCTTGTTTTGAAAAGACATAAGTTCTTGCGAACATACAAAATACTTTCTAAGATATAAAGAGAAGGCAGAGTTAGTACATTAATTTCTTTGAATTTGTTTCTAAGGGACTCACGAGGACCCATTCTATATACTGCGCGGATTGCCCTCTTTTGTAAGATAAAAATTGAATCTACATCAGCTGCCGATCCCCACAGCAGAACGCCATAAGACATAATACTGTGGAAATAAGCAAAGTATACTAACCTAGCTGTGGCTATATCAGTCAACTGTCTAATTTTTCTTACTGCATATGCAGCTGAACTTAATCTACCTGAAAGAGCTCTAATGTGGGCTCCCCATTGCAATTTTGAATCTAGAGTAATTCCTAGAAATATAGTTTCTGTAATAGCATCTAGTCTCTTGCCATCAAGTTTTAAATTTAGAGCCACTTGGGGTACATTTGGTAGTGAGAACTTTATACATTTTGTTTTGTTCGCATTAAGTAAGAGATTATTAGCTGCGAACCATTTCGAAAGAATATCCAGACTATCATTGACGTGTAAGACATCCGGGTTTTTTCTATCTATTTTAAAAATGAGAGAAGTATCATCAGCGAATAGAATTATATCCGATAAGTTTGCCATCATGTAAGGAAGATCATTAATATAAACTAGAAATAGGAAAGGGCCAAGAATTGAACCTTGGGGCACGCCCATCTTTACTAGAGACCCCGAAGACGTCACCCCGTTAACGTTTACTTTTTGCTGCCTGTTTGATAGATAGGACAGAACAAGATCAGCAGCTTGTCCACGAATTCCGTAGTGGTGTAATTTACAGGTCAGTGTATTGTGGTCAACGCAGTCAAACGCTTTTGACAGGTCACAGAAAATGCCAATGGCATCCTGGGATTTCTCCCAGGATTCCAAAATGTGACTGATGAGTTTTACTCCTGCGTCAGTCGTCGACCTACCTTTCGTGAAACCAAACTGGCGACTATGTAAAATCCCATTAGAATTGAAATGTGACAGCATCTGGTCTAGCATGATTTTTTCATATATTTTACTCAATGCTGGTAGCACAGATATAGGTCTATAATTAGAGGGATCACTCTTACTACCCGATTTGAAAATTGGTACTACTTTACTATGTTTCATTAAATCAGGAAACGTACCGCTGTCTAAACATTGATTAAATATGCCTGTTAGGACAGGGGCTATTGTGTCAATGATATCTCCAAGAACCTTAACGGAAATCCCCCATAAGTCTTCAGTTTTCTTTATGTTAAGACTTTTAAATGCCCTCTTAATAGTGACAATAGAAATGCGCTTGAATTCAAAACTTGGAATGTCCTTAGAGAAGTGTTGTTTGAGAAGAGATTCAGCTAAAATAGGTGATGAGGGAAGACATTTCGTAACCTCTATTGGGATTTCGGTAAAGAAATTTTCTAGTGTCTCAGCAACTTTTAACTTATCTGTAATGGTTTCATTATTAATTTTTAAAGACAATTCATTTTGATCTTGCTGTTTTGTGTTTCCAGTTTATTTGTTGATTACCTGCCACACAGCTTTTATTTTATTGTTCGACATACTAATTTTGTTACTTATTAATTTAGATTTAGCTTGAGCGCAGACTCTTTTGAATATCTTAGAATAATTTCTGACATAATTATGAAGGGCTTGATCAGAAGTCAATGATTTCTCGTAGTACAAATTATATAAAATATCTCTGCTTTTTCTAATGCGAGCAGTGGCCCATTCATTAAATTTTGGTTTAGTATTGATTGCGACTTTTTTCACAGGACAGGCTTTATTGAATTCTTGGCAAACTGAAGAAAATAATGTACCATAGTTTATATTGGGGTCTTGTGAATCAAAACTAGCTGTTGAAAGATTACTAAGAACATTATTATTAAACATTTTCAATTTATTTTTAGTGAGGTGTCTTAACTGAATGGTTTTATCTATGTGTAACTTTTTATCTAGGTCAAATGATACAAGTTGACCAGTATGGTCAGACCTGACGCCACTAATTAAGGAAGAGTCTTTTATTTTACAATTAGTATATACATTGTCTATGCACGAAGCTGAGGTTTCTGTTATTCTAGTTGCTTCTTTAAATATACACTTTAAATTGAATGATTTAAACAATGATATAAGCTTACTTTTATCCACTGAATTAACTAAAAGATCAATATTTAGGTCACCACAAACAAAAACGAACTTGTTATCTTTAAAAAGTTTGCCTAGTATTTCTTCCATAATTATTAAAAATGATGACAAGTTTGATGCCTGTGGTCTATAAACACATAAGAAAGTATGGCCTTCAACCTCCGCACATGCTACCTCACATAAGCGATCAACAGAGCAAGCAGTGATATCCTTCCTTTCCTTATGTCTGAAAATACTTTTACATAATATCAAGGTACCACCCCCTATTGAGGACCTGTTGTACGCACTGGCAACTGAAAAATTATTTACATTAAACAACATCCTATCCGGTCTTAACCAGGTTTCACAAAAACATAAGATATCCATATGATATTTATCTATTAACAATTCCACGTCTAGAATTTTGCCAGAGAAACGATTTATATTTTGGTGATACAGTAAAATATTCTTGTTATGCTTCTCTTTTGTCGAGTCTAAAAGTTTAAAGAATCTATCACAGTATCATTAGAAGTACTAGATAATACTGTTTCGTCACTTAACCTAGTCTCAGTTAAATTATTAATAACTGCGTGTATACTGTAAGCTAACAAAGTAGCCAATACATGTTGACTTTTCTTGGGAAGAAACATATGTTCCCGAGTTAAAACAAAATCTCTAACAAAATTGTTAGTATCAAAATACAATAAACGGTCACTATGACGACATGTCAAAATATGCATTAAGTTGTTTAAACTATAAATGTAATTGTTTTCTTCATCATGCAAATTATCTGAATACGGCAATGCACATAATATTAATTTACCTAATTTTAATTTAAGTAGGGTATCGACACCATTAACTATGTCCCTTTTATTTAAACTCAGACTATTTCCAATTAGAAGAACGACAGTAGTCTGCTCATTCATTTGTGTGTGTTTTATTTTATAAACAAGCTCATTAAAATGCAGGTAATGGTATGGCTTTAGATACCAAGACCCCTCCGTGCCTCGGAAAGCACGTTAAGCTCTTGGTCCGGGCTGTCATTTGTAGATATTTGACAGTCGTTACGGGTCGTCAGAAGCTCGAAAGTCTGACAACCACTCTTACCAAGGGGTATCGTGTTACCCAGTAACTGAGTTATGGAGGCCAGGTAGACAGTCGCTCCATGTAAAATACTGGTATTCAGCTGTATCCGGTAAGACTGGAAGCCGACCCCAACTTAGTTGGGAAAAGGCGATGTATTGAAAAACCGGCCAAATGCGTGTCGGACCCCGCACAATGAAGGGAAGAACAAACTTATAATAAAAATAATAGTTGAAAAACATATTATGGTCTCCCATACATTCCAACTGCAAATGTAAGTTGGTCGACCATTACTCGTTGACTTGTAAAGCCATCTCAAGTTTTCCTCTTAACTTCGTTATATATGCTATAGATGCGCCCCGCGGTTTCACCCGCATAAGTTTTGACCCCATGGGTATATCGGGATAAAAAGTATCCTATGTGTTATTCCTGGTTATAAACTATCTGTGTGGCAAATTTCATCCCAATCCGTTCAGTACTTTTTGCGTGAAAGAGTAACAAACATCCATCCATCCATCCTTACAAACTTTCGCATTTATAATATTATAGTAGGATTGCCGTGATTTTTTTCACATATCCAAAAATAACCATTTAGCTGGCAGGGGGCGGGGGAGGACACTTGACTCACAAAAAATTGCACTTTAAAGCCTAATATTACGCAAACGGAACCCCGAATCGAAAACTGGTTTTCACACACTCGTAATATTTTCTAAACGACCTTTTCTACGATACCCGACACAATGGAATGAAATACATTAAAAAAAATGTATTTTAACATTTAATTTGACCACTTTGTCTGCATGATTAATATGTATCCCTATGCCAAATTACAGCTTTCTAGTACTAAGAGTCTCAGAGCTAAGCCGCAGACAGACAGACAGACGGACATGGCGAAACTATAAGGGTTCCTTGTTGATTACGGAGCCCTAAAAACAAAATGGCGGTTTTGAGCTTTGTCAATCCTGATGTTGAAAGTCGTCCTAGATAAACAAATCACTTTGATAGCGATTATCACTTGTCTCAGCCTTCGGGAGGTTAAGCAATGCTAGCCGAGGTCCACGCGTGGATGGTGATCATCGTTCACATACCGAGACCCCTCCGTGCTTCGGAATGCACGTCAAACCGTCGGTCCCACCCGTCATACGTAGATCTTTCAAAATCGTTAGAGGTAGTCAAAAGCCAGACATTCTGTAAATAAACTTAATGATCTATCATTCATCCAAACATACATAAACTCAGTAAGGGACTGCACAAAAAAGATGGATTCCAACAAAAAGGTAGAACGAACAATGATATTATCTATGGTACGGCGATCCCGATCATTGACATTGTTGGCAATGATTAATGGTAACAGATGTGGCATTTGGTAGGAACGTATTCTTTATTTTATATTGTATAGATGCTTATCTTCCTCAAGAGTTACCAAACACTCGTATAGTCAATATAAGATCTACTTATGGGGGATGCGCTAAGGTAGCCCGCGAAATTCAAATTTTCTTTTATTTTGCAATTTGCAGGCCTGTGTCAGGTTTTATGTTGATTTAAATATGATTCGTGACTTTAACAAATATAGCTTTACAGAATTATAATCATTAGAATCAGCAATATAACTGCTTAGGTTAGAATTGGCCTCAAATGTCATGAAATAGGGTAATATGAACTTAGTGAGTTGTATTGATGATTTTTACGATTACAATTCTATAGATAAATATTTGATACGGCCGCGAATTATATTCATACAACCTGACTTTGAACTGCAAATTGCAAAAAACGTGAGTGGAATTTCGTGGGTTACCCTGACACTTTCACATTAGTAAAAATCCTAAGATTCCTTCACTCAGACAACACACAAGTTGTACAAGATTTGTTGACAGCGGCGCGCAAGCGGTTAAAAATGAAGGTAAGGACTAAGAACGGATGTTTGATAATTAAGTCCCTAAAAAGGTTAAATAGGAGATGAGAGTTTGTAAAGAAAGTTTCCATTTTTACCGACTGTTAATCCCATCGGGCGGCACACAGCTTGTATTCCATACATTTGTAACTTCCTCAATATTTACTATACAGTCTTATAGCAGGCAGAACAGTGGTGGCCCAGTGGTAACGACCGCGACTTACGAGTAGTAGGTCATAAGTTAGAACCCGGACAGGCGCTTTACTTTGTGTAAATTATTTCATCACCACTGCTCACAAAACGGTGAAGTAAAATATCGTGAGGAAACCGGCATGTCCTAGAACCAAAAATTCGAAGACATGTGACATCTACCAATCCGCACTGGGCCCGCTTGGTAGATTACGGCTAACTCCCTCTCACAGAGAGGAGGCCTATGTCCCAGCAGTTGGAAAATTATAGGCTGATTATGCTTATAGCAAGACAATATTAGACGAAAAGTGAAGTGTCACGCCATGTTGTATCATGTGCGGTACAACTGTTAACTGTCATCTTGACCTGCCCTGCACACAACCTGCACAAGAATAATTATGGTAGGGTCTTGTTGGTCTAGTGATCACAAGTACAAGTCCCGAGTAAGGGGTATTTTTTTTTTGGGTGGGAAATCATCAAATAACTTATTTGCCTTTCCCTCAACCGTCCCGCCTCCTCCTTCGCGAGCATTACTGCTTCGCAGAAGGAGGTGACGACTGCCCATGCCCTCTCGCTCCGTACCATGGCCTGAACCAGGGCCGGACGCGAGAGATCTCTGCCGCCGATCGCCTCCACGAGGACACGGCGGTGCTCTGCCTAAGCCGGGCAGACCTCCACCGTATGCTCCACCGTGTCCTCCGGGCTATCCACACAGTGGTGATGAACGCCCGGGCGTTTCCTCCCGCCGTATCCGACACAGGAACCTCCCGAAGCTGCCGTGTCCGGTAACGATCTGCGTCAGGCGGAAGGTGAGGACGCCGTGGCGCCTCTCTAAAGAGGGGACTTATCGCCGCAATCGTGGCGTGCCCAGAGTATGGGGTCTTTGGTTGAAGGCATTAGGCTCGCCCCCTATTACATGGGACTTAAACATAACTGGCGAAATGTGGCTAAACACCTCTTTTCGGGAAATACTCACTTTATAATACAAGAGCGTGTTAGTCTATGACTTGCCGATCTCTATCATTAATTAAAGTCATCGACTCTTGTCCTATCATCGTGATTTAACAAAAACACAATTTATTTTGAAAATCATTCCGAAAATCTTTAGCATCTGTCTCTTCGACCACCAAGCATATAAAGTATGTCAAATCCTTGTTTCTGACTGATGTTATTTCCAATTAAACAATTATCAACTGTATGCTAGTGTAAAATAATGTTGATTTTTTAATGACTATTGAAAAAGTCGCATTTGTTGAAGTTGTAGAGCAAATTGAATAAAGTATTTTTTTCCAAATACACATAATATTTGTTTACATTTTTGTAAACTAAATTGATAAAACAATAGCTCTTAGTGAATCCTTTAGTTATGATCTTATTTGAAAGTATTCCCGTTAGACGACGTATAATGACTACCACTAAAATCTAGAGATCATAAGACACAAATCAGAATGAGTTTCATTAATATACGCCACAATTTTTGCTGGGCCTAAACCCCGAAGAAAAAAATCTATCTCCTTGCACACAAAATAAAAATCCAACCTATTTAAAAATTGGCTCGCTATAACGGCCACTATCCTACATTGCATGCTACAAGATGCTATATGGATGTATATTAGCGCCTGTGCCTTCAGGCGGTCGGCAGGAAAATAAAAAAGTAGAACACAGGTATAAAGGCACGCATCAATGATATGGCTTGCTTGACGTTTTTTTGGTAGGGTTAGGAGAAAAAGCGGACGCTGTTTTATTAAATTAATATTTTTTGACAGTTTGCGTAAACATCACGCCTTGTTTCCGCGAAGGCTTGGACAGAGGTGTACCCCACGTTTCGTCAGTTATCTTTATATCCCATGTAATAGAAGGCGAGCATATTGCCATCAACCGGGCACAATTCCAGACCCCGGGCTAAATTCCCTACAAAAAACCCAATAACACTTTGCCCAACCTAGAAACCGAACACATGATCACTAGACCAACGAGGCAGTCGAGACCTGCTAATACATTTTCTGTACATTCAGATTATACATTTTCTGCGATTTGGTCGCAATTTCAAATTTTGTTCTCTATTTCACACCACCATAGAGGTTAAGAACTAGGCGCGTTTTTTTTTATGTAGTGGTCTCCCCTTTAGGCCTAATCCACTAAGGACTAATAAAATAAATAAATAAATAAGTAAAAATCACAATCACTACTGGCCACTGCACTGTTTTAATTTAATCACTGTCAAGGGTATCCACATTAACGTATGCAAAATTTTCGTATTCGTAATCATCAAATATTTCCGCTTGTTCAATTACTAATAAACTTTGTGCTTCTACTGACAAAGTTTTATGTTTTCGTTTTAGTTCTGAATATATTTTCTTTACGATAAGCGTTTTCCCATCTTCTATTTAAATTATAACAAAATTTTGCACAAAACAACTTTAACGTCTTTTCGTGATCATCACTTAATTCGACTAAAAATTTAGAACTTATCTCACTACACAAACTGTCATTATTTTTAATACTGCCACTGTTTTTTAAAATAACGAAAAGATCAAGGTTTGTCACTAAATTTTCAAACATTTTCACAAATACAAAATAACAAATACGAGTAAGTAAGTAATGAATGTGTGGGGGTAGTGCGTCTATTATGGTGGGTAATAGAACACTGAAGTACGTTTGAATGCAACCGAACATTCCGTAGATACCCTATCGTTGCACCAATCACGTTACGACACGTCATAACTTGTTGTTGCGCTCGCGCACTCTTATCCCTTGATTCCCGGAAATAAGTCTCAAAACAAATTACGTCATACCTACCTATGGTGGTGGAAAATGTCGAACATTGTTTTTTTTTTAAAGAACTAAGTAGGTATTGAGGTTTTCAGGCCGTTTAGTATACATTATTTTCAATTTCAATTTAATTGGAATAAATTGCTTAACTAAAATAACATGACTCTTCATACAAATTTGATATGGCTATATCTCCGAAAGTACTCGTTAAATTAAAAAAAGTCAAAGAATAAAAACGTTTTAAATTTATGCCTAGATACCAAAAAAATACATTTGACCTCTTAAGACCCAACCTTGTAATCCCAGCCCACTGTGCGCCGTTCCTCTTCATAGGAAATATTTATTTTTAGTTTATAACGAAAATATTTGAAAAAGTCACAGATACAAATATAGATAGTAAAATAGTCTGTTGATACAAAAAAAAAACATTAAAATATCATAAGTAGTTTCAAAGTAATATCGTTTTTTATGCTTTGAGGAGTCGATTTGAAGATCAGCGGCAGACAGCATCTGGCATTATTTCGGAAATGAACCTATTTGGCGCGGCCGCGAGGCACACATACATGATCCTGTTTTTGATTTTGTTCCTTGCGGTACTCTGCCAAATAAACATTACTTTTCTCCCTTCTATAACTTGGTACTTGAACATAATTGGCGAAACTTGGGAGTACTATAATACATATACACCTGTGACTTATATATAATACTTCAGGGAATACATGCGTTAAAACAAAGAAATATTATATCCTTGCCTCCTATGCTGACCCTACTCGGTATCTCAGTCAGAAATTTTTCGAATAACTCGCCGGGCGCGATGTTATCAGCACGTAACGTACCAGGTTCGATTCCCGACCGGTCTGTTAGATGTCTCTATAATACACGCTGTGACCAACCGAAATATTCAATTTTGATTTTTGTTGAGATTTTAAGTTGGTAAAGATATAATATTTGTTTTGAAAAACATGAGTGAACAAAACTTAGGTGAAGTGAGCTGTCAAGTGTCAGTAGTCAGCCCGGTTCAAACTTTACGGCGTCTCGGAACATGAGGCGAGTCGCTGCGCAGTAACGAATTCATGTGACAGCGGGGGTGAGGGGTGGGTACTGAGCGAGTAGCGCACTTCAGACCCTCCATTAAGTTTGATTCGTACTATACCAATACCTATCAGCCATTCTATTAAAAAAAAACCACCAAGTAAACTTAAGTGAAATGAGATTTCATTCCAACTCCGGCGAAATGAGCTTGAAGTGAACTGTTATTAATGTCAATCTCTAGCATAAATTGACATTAATATCAGTTCACTTTAAGCTCATTTCGCCTAAGTTTTCACGGTGAGATTTTTTTTATAGACCGTCTGGTCTTATAAATGAGAAAGTATCTAAGGAGGGACTTACATCTTATGTCATTTAGGTATGGCGTAAAAAAAAATGGCCTAAACTTCTCTGGTCTTATACTCGTAGGTATTTATTATCATTATAAGTATTTAGCAATAAGTGAGTAAGTCCTTAATCATCATCATTATATCAGCCGAAAGACGTCCACTGGACATAGGCCTCCCCAAGCACCGCCACTTCGACCGGTTCTGTGCTTCCCGCATCCAGCGGATTCCTGCGGCCTTCACAAGGTCATCGGTGCACCTTGTAGGAAGCCTTCCAACGCTACGTCCTCCGTTACGCGGTCGTCACTCCAGAACCTTTTGGCCCCATCGGCCATCTGTTCTGCAAGCAACCTGCCGCTGCCCACTGCCACTCAAGTTTGGCAATTCTTCCTTCCTATAGTCCTTATTACATTCGTATATCAGTCATTCCAAAATTCTGATAAGCTGTAATTCCTCCGTATCGAAAACTCCTAGACGCAAATGGTCCTATTAGCAAAACGACCCATAATCAAAACGACACTTTAGCTAAATGTCCTTTTAGCAAATCGTCCTATGAGCAGTTTGTCCTATGAGCAAATGGTCCTAAAAACCACACCATTAATATGGGATGTCTAAAGGAATAATTGTATGTATCATCTGCTCAAGACAATAAACTTTAAAATAAAATAAAATAAACTTTAAGAACTAAAACATACTTATGACGCTGACAACACCTACACCGCGGTCACTGTCAGACTGCATAGAAAAGAAAGACAAACGCGATGACACAACGCTTATAATTTATTGCAAAATATGAAGCGATTATCTATTTACTCAAAATTGAGTTGAGTAATCGAAAATAAAAAACAACTAAGTTCTGAATTCAAATAAGACGTTCTTGATATTACTTATTAAATACGTAACGTATGTTGATATTTAATACAGATATTTTGGATTGAAGGTAAGAGGTTAGTTTAACGTTAGTTTGTATCGATTCTTTTTTTAAAAACGTGTTTTAGTAACAACCAAGTTCTGAGAAATATGTTAAAAATTAACATATATTTTTTCCGTTACCACAAACTATACAGATTTGGCAATTTTTTTTCTTAAGACAAGCCTATTTTGGTCATTAGCCTCTTGTCAGTGCCTTAATAACATTTAGCTAAACGATTTTTTTTAAGTTGCAGTTTCAATAATCTAGTAGGCAATTGTTTCGGGATCTTATTATTAATGCCTAGCTTCTACCCCGTCTTTATCGGCGTGAAATTCCTTGTTGTTACATAAAATATATCCTATGACACTCTGAAGAGTTCGTGGCGAAGTAATAACAGCCACAAGGGTCTCGGAAAGGTGTCAAAATAAAAATATATATTTGCTTTTAGGCATCAATGTCTTGCTTGGTCTAACTAATCTCTTTATTAAGATACCTAAATCCTTCTTGTGCAAGTGATGTGCAGGGCAGGTCGAGTTGACAGTTAACAGTTGCACCGCCGATGATACAACATCGCGTGAGACTTCACTTTTCATCTAATGTTGACCTGCTATAAGAAAGTATGGTAACTCCCCAGTAGCTTTAAATAAGAGTTAAACCGCTTGAAACATAAAAATATAAAATTAACATATTATTTGAATCGTAAAGAACTTATTTTTATAACGTTACGGACATACTCGTAAATTATAATACTTGAATGAGTTTCCCACAGCGGGTAGGCGCAGTGACAAATGACATGCTTTGATGTCTAATATTTTATGATCATCGTCATCTGCCTGCCTTTTCCCAATTATGTTTGGGGTCGGCTTCCTGTCTGTATCCGGTTATGATGCAGCTGAATACCATGGATCGACTGCCTATCTGACCTCCACAACCCAGTTACGGGGTAACACGATAGCCTTTGGTAGGACTGGCTGTTAGACTTTCGAATATTGACGTGATAACGTCTTATAAATCGAAGAACGCCGGCTGCACGCACGAAAAAGTGTCACGTTCCGCCTGAGCCGAGCGTGCAAGCAAGAGCGCGGAACTAGTGATAGAGAGGCACGATCGGCCTAAGCGTTCGGCTTGTGACGCATCTCTCTCTCGTTATCACGTAAAATTATCGTCCGTAAACCGACTTTACAGACAATCATTTTTTTTTATGATAATGCTGACAATACCGTCGTATGTATAATCGAGGGCTACCATGACACTCCATAGCAGGTCGAAAATTAGACAAAAATTGAAGTGTCGTTCAATATTCTAACATGTTCGGTGCATGTCAAATTTGGATGGAACTTAGATTCAGCTCGGATGCAGTGCGCAAACGCCACATTTTTTTTATAACACAATACTTATTTTGGTTTACAAAAGTGCCTATGGAGGTTCTTGCCCGTTCTTCTCCTTAGGAACCTACTACGCTTTAGAATGGGCAACTAGCTTCACCCTTCTCTTGACAATCTTCTTATCATGTCGATAACAGTCTAAATTGAGTCAGCCCAGAATTTGTCTGCGAGTTGGCACATTCAGTAGCGTCCATCAAAATTAAAAGTCATTTTTCAAACTAGGCTGAGAATCAACACCTATTGAACGTCAAAATTACATAAGACAGTCCCCCAAAACGCCCGCCCTTCGCCACTTCCTAGTGCTTTAGCTGGGAAGAAGTGGTGCAACAAACTCCCGGCAGCACAGCTGTCAGGTCAGTTAGATCCTTAAACAAGTTCCTGTAACGTGCAGACTACAGGACACAGTGGACAAGTCCTTGACAATTTAGACGTGTAAATTTTTAAAACAAATGCAGTTCGAGACACAAAAAACGTTATAATACCAAAAAAAAGCCTATTTCATTTCATTAAACTCAACCAAAGATTTACTTCAATCAAACCAATTATCGAGTTGGACTCAGTCAGAAAGATGAAGTTGCCCATTCCAAAGCGTAATAGGTTCCTATGGAGAAGAACGGGCAAGAAACTCCATCAACTGTAAACCTAGCTCTACATAAAACACAAGAGCTCCCAAACTATCTAGTTCGTCTCAACCCTCGCATGCCAATATGTGCTCATGACAAAAACCACGGCTGTCCCTAATGACTCCGGAATCTCTTTGTGTCCTTCGTTCTCGGAAACCGATCGGCAACAATTATGCGTTTTGTTCATCCTGACCACGACTCTTGGACTGCGCAAAATTTTCATTGTTAGTTTTTAATTGTTCGGAATTGTTCTTTTTTCGTGGCAGACGGTTTTTTCTGATTTTTGGTACGGCTTTTGGTGGGTTGAGTTTGAGTCTATGATTCGGGTCGGGTTTAAGGTTAACTAGTGTCGTCATCTCAGTGACTTCACCACAAGGTGCAAGTTAGTCATCTAAAAAGTAGCCTATCTATATAATAAAATACAACCGACTTCCTAAAAAACACTACAAAGTGAAAAATAACTTAATAATTATAACTTTATAACTACTTTATAACTTAGTAATTTCGGGAGTCGGGGGTTTTAGATCTGTATTTAAGTTTTTTGAAGTAATTTTTCACTTTGTAGTGTTTTTGTTGTAAGTCGGTTGTTTTTCTTTTTGTATTTTTTATTTTTCATTTTTTAGTCGTGGTACATACCCCACACAAATTCGTATTCCATTACTTGCTATGGATAAGTGGATAAAATACGTATTATCGAAGCTAACTAAAAAACCACTCATCAGTAGTTCACCAAATGTATAGCGCATCACTTAAGAACAGGTGGACCGATTTGGTTAGGTTTTATGTTAAATTTTTGTAATAGGCCGAATAAGGTTTTTAGGGAAAGAAAAATTGGAAAAGTTGGCTGCAATATTGGAAAATTCTAGAAAAACTGTAGGTATATTTTTCTATAAATGATTGAAAATTGGACAGGATGACGTTTGTCGGGTCAGATAGTTATGAAAAGTGGAAATATTATGAAAAACAGTCGCTGAATTAGGATCCAATCAGGTGGAGCCGGCCATTTACAGTAATTTTTATAATATCGCCGATTAAAACTAAAGTTTTTAGACATACGGCCAACCTCGCTACCAGAGTAACAATTTGACATTCACAGTGCCTTTACTTCGTAGCAGTAAGGTCGAATTTCGTAGGTCAAATGTTACAACTGCCATATATATTTTAGAGTTGGTCTGTTCTCGTAAGTACGCACGCACGATGAGACATGAAGCTATGATCTGTTCCAAAAGTATCTGCCGAAAGTATAAACAAACCCTGTTCAGCAATTACGCAATCACTCGCTAAAGTGAATTAGTAACACATTTATCGGTAATTTGAAGGTTATATCTCACCAATTTTTCCAAAAAAAATTGTTTGAATGAACAGCCTATAATTTTTTTACTGCTGGGATACAGGCCTCCTTTCACAGAGAAGGAGTGGGCCTTGATCCAACACTTCGAATTTTTGGTTCTAGGACATGCCGGTTACCTCACGATGTCTTCCTTCAGCATTTTGAGAGCAGTAGTGATGAAATCATTTAAGCGCCTGCCAGGGTGCGAACCTACGACCTACAACTCGTTACCACTGGGCCACCACTGAATGAAATGCACCGACCCCAGCGTAGTTGACCAGGCTCGATTGCTCGAATGAACCCAAGGATTCGCACTAGTCCCTGGAGCCTCATGTTTCATGGGCCTACAGAGACTATTGCATATCAAAGAGTAGACTGGGCGTTACCACTAGGCCACCACGGAATAACATTATTAAATTGTAATTGATTTATGTTATAAAATTACCCTAAATTGTGAACTTCTATACTTAGGTGTTTTTTTTAACTATTAAATGTAATTTATTTACATAACCAAATTACAAGATGATTATTAACATTAACTAACTAACTAAACCTAAAAAAGGCTCTCGAGGCATTGTACCGAGAATGCTGGCGGAATTTCCTCGCTGAATTGCAATGCTAATGCGTTGCGCGAGAAAGCCGCCAGCTTTTCGGTCACCAGTTACATCGACGTTTCGAAATATGGTAGTAAATATATAATAAGGTGATTTAAAATTAGAATTTCGGTTTTCAAATAATCAAATCAAAGCACTCAATTTGTAAGTGGCACTAGAAATTGACATCCACAGGTACGTTTTGTGATCCATTTGTTTACATTTTAATCAAATAGTTTTGGAACAGACTATAGTTGGAAGTTAGCTGCCTGTATACCAAGTAACTTGTTCGACTGTACGTGTCATGGAACATCTAAAAGACTATAGTTTTTATGAGGCAGTACCTGTAACTAGGGGTCTAAGGCCACACGACATACCTGGGACAAACGACGGACATGGCCGTAAACAAGACACTATTTTGTTGTTTAAGTTTAGTATTAACTTACAGTAAGGGGCCATAAACATTGCTCTTTTACGGAAACATCGCACTTTGCTAAGTAAGCGTTACATGCGAATATGTCCCTTATAACAATGCTTATAAACGATCGTAAATAAAGAATATGTTTGGGATGTTGTGTTTATTCTCACATTGATAATGGCTCGTTGATAATAACATCCATCCGGGTCGATTGAAGGTTAAGCTACGACTGTCGCGGTCGGTTCGTGGATGGGTGACCATCCATTGCATATCGAGACTCCTCCAACTCCGTGCCTTGGGAAGCACGTCATTCGGAGATCTTTGACAGTCGTTACGGTTAAGTCAGTGGTCAGAAGCGCAAAATCAAGTCATTTATTCAAACTAGGCTGAGAATCAGCACTTTTCGAACGTCAAAATTACATAATAATAATAATAATCAATGTTACTGACATGAAGCAATCGTTGAAGCAGCGCTTTTTTGACCGCCTGAAGAAAGTATTTAATAGTCTTCTATCAGGCGGAAACAAGGTGCGCGCCTTCAACGGTTGGGTCATGCCCGTTTTGATGTACTCTTTTGGCATACTCAAATGGACTCAAACCGAACTCGACGCCTTGGATAGGAGGGTCCGTACGCTGTTGACTGCATATCGAATGCATCACCCACGGTCATCGGTAATGAGACTGTATATCCCGCGAAAGTGTGGAGGTCGAGGCTTTTTAAACGCTAAGACCCTCCACAATCGCGAGGTATGCAGTCTCAGGGAATATTTCCTAGAAGCCGACGTGGGGATGCATCGAGATGTGGTCGCGGTGGACAAGGGCCTCACCCCACTCTCCTTGGCTAAAGAGAACTGGCGCAAGCTTGTAGTGCTTGACACTAACGATCGCAGGGAGGTATGGCAGAGTAAGGAGCTTCACGGACGCTTTTTCCGGGCCCTACATGAACGCGATGTAGATTTCCAAGCGTCCGTAGCCTGGCTTCGTTTCGGTGACCTCTTTGGGGAAACCGAAGGTTTTGTCTGTGCAATTATGGACGAAGTTATCATGACGAAGAATTACCGGAGATTTATTGTGAAGGACGGCACGGTTGACATGTGTCGGGCATGCCACCGTCCGGGAGAATCAATCCGACACATTATCTCCGGGTGTTCTCGTCTAGCTAACGAAGAGTATTTGCATAGACACAATCTTGTAGCCAGGATTATCCATCAGCAACTTGCTCTTAAATACAGCCTTGTAGAATCTGAAGTGCGGTACTACAGGTATGTGCCCGACCCAGTTCTCGACAATGGAAATATCACCCTGTACTGGGATCGATCCATCATCACTGACAGGACTATTGTTGCCAATAAGCCTGACATAGTGGTGGTGGATCGAACAGAGCGGCGCGCAATGATTGTTGACATAACAGTCCCTCATGACGGGAACCTCGTGAAAGCCGAAAAAGATAAACAAATCAAGTATCTTGACTTGCCTCGCGAGGTTGTCGACATGTGGGATGTGAATTCAGCAATCATTGTGCCGATAGTCATATCAGCCAATGGCTTAATTGCCAAGAGCCTCGACCAACACCTAAGGAGGCTCTCGTTGGACGGCTGGATTAAGGGCTTGATTCAGAGAACGGTACTTCTGGACACGGCTCGCATTGTTAGGAGGTTCCTTTCTCTGGAGCCCTGACCGCCGGTAGCTTGGACCCTGTTCCCGATACCGGTGGGCTACCATTTTTTTATATTTTTAAATGTTTTATATTTTTTTTTAATATTTTAATATTTAAAATATTAAATTTAAATTAAATTATTTGTGTAAATAATGAAATTAAAAAAAAAAAATAATATTCTTTATTTTTCTCACAACAGTGATCCATTGTGTTAGCAAGCAAAACAAAAATAACTTATTTCTAGTGTTAGTAGCTGAGATACAATAGAGAAGAAAGAGTAAATAGTATTGTGAAGAGGACATCCCCGATTTAATGTTCAGTGATTGTCCTTCTCACAAAACTTTCAATAATCGGAGAGTCGATACTCTCCGCCATAGTTTTTAGGATGCTGTTGCCACTCGCCCGCAACCTTGACAACAGCGACGCGTTTTTTTTTACGAATGGCAATAAGACAGTACCTAAGAACGCCCGCCCTTCACACTTCCTAGTGCTTTAGCTGGGAAGAAGTGGCGCAACAAAGTCCCTAACAGCATCGTGTCGCCCAGTAAGTAACTGAGTTTTGGAGTTCAGATAGGCAGTCTCCATGTAACATACTAGTATTCAGCTGCATCCGATCGACCCAACATAATTAGAAAAAGACAGGCAGATTGACTGTTTATATTCAAATAAGCGAATGCGACCACGTGTTTCAATCAAATATGAGAAGTAATGTGAATAATGTTGAAATTCGTAAGTGATGCATATTAATTTTCTTAGCAAAGTAACGTCTGTAAAAAGTTCGGCTTTGTATCAAGTCGTCTCTGCCACATGTACGTGTATGACAGTTTCTTTCTAAAGCGTGATTGAGGCCTCGGCAGAGAGTACAACTTTGTGCCCTTTAGCGTCGAGACCCTCGGTCCGTGGGGTCCCAGTGCGCATAAGTTATTTGCGGAAATAGCGAAACGTCCGGTTGATGTAACTGGTGACCGAAAAGCTGGCGGCTTTCTCGTGCAACACATCTGCATTGCAATTCAGCGACGAAATGCCGCCAGCATCCTCGGTACAATGCCTCGAGGGCCTTTTTTAAGTTTAACTTCGTTTTAATTTAATTTAGTTAATGTTAATTATCATCTTGTAATTTGGTTGTGTAAATAAATAAAATTAGTTAATGTTAATTATCATCTTGTAATTTGGTTGTGTAAATAAATAAATTCAGTTAATGTTAACTATCATCTTGTAATTTGGTTATGTAAATAAATTTAAGCGTGATGTGTCATATTTTATAGTAAAAATCAACTTAATAAAAAATAAATATTCACTGAAAGACAAGTCACATCGTAAACAGCTGGTTTTAGAAGAATGAAATTTTGCACAGAGTTCCTTATAAGCGAAAGTGAGTGAATTTTTCAACTAAGGAAGGATTTCGAAGATTCACTACCCCACAGGAGTCAAATAGGGGATGAGAGTTGCATGGAAGTTCGTAATTTTAGCCGAAGTGAAATCCCATCTGGCACATGGCTTGTCTACTTAAGGGTCGGGTAAACACCGTTGACCTTGGCCATACAAATGCGCGTCGCGCTCACACGCCGCGCTGCCGTTCGGTTTCAAATTGAATATTTATTTTTAGTAACGAAAATATGAATACTTGAAAAAGTCATAGATATAATTCTAGATAATAAAAATAGTCTGTTCATACAAAAAAAATCAAATATCTGCGTCTTAATAAAAATCTTAAATTCACTGACAGACTGCACAACCTAAACCGCTGGGTCCTGAAACATGAAATTTTCACAAGAGTTCCTTGCAAATGCTTCCTTGGATTTTTGAAAATTCATCCCCTAAAGGGGTTAAGTTGGGGATGAAAGATTGTAAGTAAGTTCGACATGTCTCCGATAGCAACTTCCATCGGGACACAGCTTATTCTCAAATAAATTTCTAACTTATTCACTACAAAAATGTCTAACTTTATTAAACCCGTTTCTGTTCTTAACTACGATATTATCTATGATCAATAAAAAAAGAATTATTGCTGTGCAACGACGCCACAGAATGAGTATTAAATAAATAAGGCCAAAGACACATAATGCGACTATTTACCGCGACAAACGCGTCGCAATTACAACCATCATTAATATTTATAGTCTTATTTAAATAATTGTTTATTTCTTATTAATATATTACGGTGGTTTATTTATTTTAAGTATGGTCTTACATGATTATGAGAAATCTATTTGAGTGTTGGGTTTAAACTTGTTTTTGGTTGTCTGGTCTTGTCCAATTTGTCTATAATTAATATTATAACGAGGTAAAATTTGTGAGTTTGTATGTTAGGGTTAATCTTCGTAACTACTAATCCGATTATATACTATAATATTTTCTTGTTAAACAAGAAAGTTCACGCTGACGAAGTCGCGGGCAGAAGCCATTTTATTATAAATTGGTAAAATATTAGGACGTTATTTTTTTTACAATATCACATTCTTAATCCGTAGTGCTATTTTATGAATGAATGAATGAATGAATGAATGAATGAAATGCACCGACCTCAGCGTGGTTAAACCAGACTCGATTGCTCGAATGAACCCAAGGATTCGCACTAGTCCCTGGAGCCTCATGTTTCATGGGACTACAGAGACCATTGCATATCAAAGAGTAGACCGGGGGGCGCGGTAATGGTCAGGATCCGTAGTGCTATTTTATCGAGAGATTAATTATTATTTATTCATAGAGACGTGTTTATCGACAGCTTACCTTCGCAAAACTCGATACTTTACTGAAAAAAAGATTCTTAATTATACCAATTAAAACGACTGCGCGTTGGGTTCCACGGGTCCACTAGGGCCGATGCCTGCCGGTTTCATGGGAAAGTCCGAAAGGGATATCAAGGCCACACAGCAAGGCAGCACAGGCAAAGGAAGCAACACGGGTGGGTTTTAGTCAGTAAGAGTCTGACACATCCTCTTGCTCCACCCAGAGCGGGAGACGTTATTTAATAACGACCCACCCAAGAAAAAAAAAATGCCATTTTTTTTTCTCCCAATTACACACAGACGGCGCTGCTGTTAAAATTCCTATGCACAATTTGTCAATTTGGTGACATTTCTAATACCCACTAAAAATGCTAGCTAGGTACACTGGTACAAAGGTATTTTGGCGCTCAAATGATGTTGACATTGGCAATTCTCGTATTAAGGAGTCTACACACCAAACCCGCCGACACAGCCCGGCGGCTAGGTGTCGGCGACTTTGCTTCAAGAATCATGTCGGCGACTCGTACCCGCGCGTGCAAGTCGGCGGCATGGCCGGCGACTTGCGTACGCGCTCGCTCAGTTGCCCGCCGACACTCCAGCTTGGTCTAACCCAACACTGTCGTTTTCTCTTCAGGGACCCAGCTAAAATTATTCCACATGCTGCTATTATTAGATCAGCATCAGTATCCATGTTTATTGTAGGCTGCAATATTCGAGAAAAACAACACGTCACGTTCGTACACACTGCAATCACTAACTAAAAAAGTTGTACTGATTTCTTGCCGCCGACTAACTCACCGACACAGCCCCATGACACATGTTGGCGGGTTGGCGGGTTCGGGTCGCCGACACCAAGCCGCCGGGCTGTGTCGGCGGGTCGGCGGGTTTGGTGTGTAGACTCCTTTAGAAAACATTTGTAGTAAAACGAATACGAGAAGTTTTATTGCTAAAGAGGTAGTGACAGACAGCGATCTTACATACATACAATTAAGTTTGTACATCACAATGTTTTGGTTTGACCGCGTGCAATTGTATTTTGAAATGTCACTTGAAATTTATTTAAAAAAACAAGATGGCGACATTAGTTTCTTTTTTGGCCACGCGCCAAAATAACCTTGTTATAGCGCTACAAGGTTATTTTGGCGCGTGGCCAAAAAAGAAACTCCCGAGGATTAATAAGACACATCAAGCTTTAGAAAGAGACTATCTCACAGATATGAGTGACTGAGACGACGCTGTACAAAGCCGATTTTGTTATATAACTCGAAGTGCCATATTTACAGCTTAGTCTAAGCTTGTATTAGTCGATTAATCATCTATTTTAGTGTGCTAGTTTATCATTTCTCACTTCGAGTTACAGCTATAGCCTTATGTAAGCACGCCCTTTATGCCTGGAGGCTTTTATTTAGGTATTAAGGCGCTGACAAGACCCAATTGAACAAAATAGGCTTCTCTTAATAAAAGAAATTGCCAAATCTGTATAGTTTGGGGTAGCGGAAAAAATATATGTTAATTTTGAACATATTTCCCAGAACTTGGTTGTTACTAAAACACGTTTTGAAAAAAAATCTCGATACAAACTAACGTTAAACTAACCTCTTACCTTGAGTTCTAATCCAAAATATCTGTATTAAATATCAACATACGTTACGCAATTAATTAATAACAAGAACTTCTTTATTTGAATGCAGAACTTGGTTGTTTTTTATTTTCGATTACTCAACTCAATTTTGAGTAAATAGATAATTACTTCATATTTTGCAATACATTTCAAGCGTTGTGTCATCGCGCTTCTCTTTCTTTTCTATGCAATCTGACAGTGTCCGTGGTTTAGGTATTGTCAGCGTCTTTTTTTTTTTTTTTTTGAAGTTGGCAAATCATCAAATAACTTCTCCCGCTCTGAGCGGAGCGGGAGGGTGTCTCAGACTCTTACTGACTAAAACCCACCCGTATTCCTTCCTGTTGCCTGTGTTGCGGGGGCCTCGGTGACCCATAAGTACCTTCCCGCGACCCCGGCAGGATTGTCAGCGTCTTAAGTTCTGTTTACATTTTTATGTTGTAATTTTTATTTTTGCTTGAGAACAGTTTTCATTGTTTTGTTGGTATATTGGTGTGTGCTAGCTAACATATGACAAGTTATTTAATTTAATGTTTTGTGTTTCGGAGTGTTAATTACTTCGCATACAATTTGTATAGAATCAAGTTTAAATAACTAAACAGACAGGTGTGCTGATGGGGACTTTGTTGAGCCACTTCGTCGTCCCAGCTACAGCACTAGGAAGTCGTGAAGAGCGGGCTTTTTTGGGGGACTGTCCTATGTAATTTTCGTTCGAAAAGTGCTAATTCTGAGCCTAGTTTAAATAAACGACTTTTGATTTTTATTTTCCTGCCCTTGTCCCACGCTACTTGTGGTCGGCGCAGAACGTTTTCTCCCTCCGCTCTCCCCTGTCAACCGTCACGTTATCTTTCACTCCCTTCTCTTTCATATCATCCCTCACACAATCCATCCATCAACATTTATATTAATCGTGCTTTCAGTCTTGTATTAGTCGATTAGTATGAAAAAGTCCTTATATTATCAAAGCATACTTAAGATATTTTCTTATAATATATAATATGTTAATATATACATAAAAAACGTGTCCATCCGTGTAATTGTATTATAGAAACCATTAGTTTTTGTGCGAATCCTGATTTATTAAATGGCGATATTTATTATATTTGGACGTAATTTTCAATAATTTTTAATGTCAGTATTTTTATTGAAAAAGTTTCTTAATGTTTTTATTTAAATGTAGATTTTAAAAAAAATATGGAGATTAGAAGAAGGGGAAGCCCAAAGAAACGATGGATGGACTGTGTGAAAGATGATATGGCTAGAAAGGGGTGACTAACGAGATGACAACTAATAGAGAATTAAGGAAGAAAGAACATATTAAATTTACACACACACGATATTAAATTGGGATAAGGGCAGGAGAATAGAATATAATAGAATAGAATATTCTTTATTATGTACACCATAAAAATTACAGATATAAATGTAGAAATTTTTTAATAGGGTGACACAATGGGCGGTCTTATCGCTAAAGCGATTTTTTAAAGACAAACTTTAGATGGATTAGGGGGGAAAGGAGAGACAATACTGCAGGTAGTCTCTTGTGTACCATTTACATATACATATACAATTAAGATAATTTTCTTTAAGAATTTAATGTTGCGTTATCCGTGTTGATTAAGACGCTGACAACACCTAAACCCCACGGTTTCCTGATCTTTACATACTCTGTTTGCTTCGATTACATTAAGACACTGACAACACCTAAGCCGCGGTCACTGTCAGATTGCATAGAAAAGAAAGAGAAGCGCGATGACACAACGCTTGTAATTCATTGCAAAATATGAAGCAATTATCTATTTACTCAAAATTGAGTTGAGTAATCGAAAATAAAAAAGAACCAAGTTCTGCATTCAAATAAGACGTTCTTGTTATTAATTAAATACGTAACGTATGTTGATATTTAATGCAGATATTTTGGATTAGAACTCAAGGTAAAAGGTTAGTGTAACGTTAGTTCGTATCGAGATTTTTTTTCAAAACGTGTTTTGCTAACAACCAAGTTCTGGGAAATATGTTCAAAATTAACATATATTTTTTCCGCTACCACAAACTACACAGATTTGGCAATTTTTTTTCTTAAGAGAAGCCTATTTTGGTCAATTGGATCTTGTCAGCGCCTTAAATGAACATGTTAAAATATAATATAAGCCTGTAGCTATCCTACACATAACATATCATTACGCCTGTATTCCCCAAAGGGTTCAGCAGAGGTGTATTAATAGTACACCAACATTTCACCAGTTATGTTTAAATCGCATGTAATAGGGAGCGAGCTTATTGCCATCAACGGGGCACTAATCCAGACTCCGGGCTGCAACTGATAAATTCCTGATAGAAAACCCCAATAGACCTAAGAATGGAACCCAGCGAGGTAATTGCGTAGCCCACACATAATTGCGTAGCCCACACATAATGGCAATGTCTCTCATCTGACAATTGCGTAGCCCACACATAATGGCAATGTCTCTCATCTGACAATTCATCCGCGTTTATTGCGTTATTTACATTGTTGAGCCGACAAAGTTTTCAAACGTATGAAGCAATGGATTATGAATTTCCTCCAAAACCCATATGATTGTGATTGAAGCTACGCAATCATGGTTCTGGACCACATGCCCAGCATCCGCGTTTTTGTTTTTTTTGACTGTTAAATTATCAAATAACTTCTCCCGCTCTGCGGAGCGGGAGGGTGTGTCAGACTCTTACCGACTAAAACCCAAACGTGTTCCTTCCGTTGCCTGTGTTGCCAGAGGCCTCGGTATCCCTTTCGTACTTTCCCGCGACCCCGGCAGAAATCGGCCCTAGTGGACTCTTTGAGGCGCGCGTGGAACACAACGCACCGTTGACTCGGGCCTGGTCCTTACCGGAGGCGAGCTACCCATTGCTCACCGTCCGCAAGCCCGCGCCTACGGTGGCCGGAATCCGCCCGGGATTCCCGACGCCCAAGGCGTCTCCTGCGGCGGCTAGGGGCGAGAGGGCGCGAAATTAGCAGCCGCGTTTGCGACGTCGTCGTTTATCATCAAATAACTTCTCCCGCTCTGGGTGGAGCGGGAGGGTGTGTCAGACTCTTACTGACTAAAACCCACCCGTATTCCTTCCTGTTGCCTGTGTTGCGGGGGCCTCGGTGACCCATAAGTACCTTCCCACGACCCCGGCAGGCTCAGTAGCAGCCTGGAGTCTGGATTTGTGTCCAGTTGAGGGCAATAAGCTCGCCTCGTATTACATGGGACTTAAACAAAACTGGCGAAATGTGGGTGAACTATAGGTGCACCTCTGCCTAACTCTCCAGGGAAAGCAGGCATGATGTCGAAATGTGTAGAATCAATAACAATCGTGGTAGACGTATTCTTGAGTGAAGACCAAGAATCGGAAACGCAAGGTAGGACGCTCTCAGGGAGGTGGATCGACTATACTAGAAGGCTGGTAGCAGCTGGATGAGAGTGGCCGACAATCGAGTTGAATGGCGTGCAATAGGAGAGGCCTATGTTCAGCAGTGGATTGCTATAAGCTGATGATGATACAACGAAAACATTTTTTTATTTTTATTTCCATCTGCCTGCGGATTCGGCGACGTGTTTTTTTTATAAAATAAAGCCTACTTCTTATAACATTAGCTATCTGTCAGTGAAAGTCCTGTCAAAATCGGTCCAGTGGTTTCGGAGATTAGCCGGAACAAACAAACAAGTTTTTTAAATATTTTCTGTTATAGGTAAGTACCGTATATACTGTCACATGCATTAAGTAAAAAGCTGTCATTTTGACATTACAAACAGACACTACAATGTTATTTATTTGTCGATGTCCCAACACTATTCTCTCGAGGCCACAAACAAGTTCCGAAAGCAATGAATTTAATAATAAAATTCGATCGTTCGTATGACTTTTTTACTTTCAGACCTAAAATTAACACAAATTTTAATAAAAAGTTGTCGTTTTTGCTTGATCATAACATTATGCGTCGAATGTTGATTCAAAGTGTTTATAAAGAAACTTTTGAGTTGATGAACAAAACATTTCATAATTTTAATTCGCTTCTAATAAATAATAAAATTAAAAATAATAATTAATATTACTAAACATGAACTAAGAATAGCTCAAGGTACCCCCCTGCCCTTATTCCAATTTATTAGTGATCGGCGTCAAAGTCAAAGTCAAATTATCAATTTCAAATAGGCACGGAAAAGGCACTTTAAACGTTACTACAAAAAAAAAATGATTCTAGTTGCCCATTCCAAAAGGTAGTTTCGCATGGAGAAGAATGATCAAGAAACTCCACGTGACTCTTTTAAAATATTTTGTATAGGTACATTATATTAGGTCTTTTAATTATATATTATAATTATATGTAAAAACGATGCACCTAACATAAAATTAGTATAAAACAATAGGTATAAATAATTAAAAATGAAGCAATGACAGATAAATTAATTATTAGATACATTGTGCTCGCATATTTACAAATATAGTAAAAGTATACGTATTTCTAAAAAAAATAAAGTATGATAAATAATGAGATAAAGAATGTAAAATCAATGTCAAAAATAATAAATTATACAAATAAAATAGCAACCAGTTTGATTTTGTCTAGACTCTAGATTATCTTACGGAGCTGGACCAGCATGTTTCCAAGTATTCTTATCTTGGATATAGTCCTCTAAATATAGGTACTTGTTTTCAAAGTGTACATTTAATATGAGTTTTAAATTTTCTTTCATTTAATTGCATTATCACAAGTTGTAACATTTAACACAGTAGCCCATAAAAGATAACTTTAGATAATCTGAAAAATGGTTGATCTATTATATCTTTATTTCTAGTATTAAAATTATGTCTATCACTTATTTTAATAAAAAGATGTAGATTTTTTCTTACATACATAATATTTTCATAAATGAATTGGCGCAACCTGTCTGTCTCTTCCATACTTATCAATCAGCCTTCATCTCAGTAGTCACCCCCTTTCTAGCCATATCATCTTTCACACAGTCCATCCATCGTTTCTTTAGCCTTCCCCTACTCTTATAGCCATCGATATTACTCAAAGCTTTCCTCACTTCATTTTCCTCATTCCTCATGGAAGTTAGCCAGTCAGCAAGGTGGTAGAGAGCAGTGGTGGCCCAGTGGTACCGGCCCCGGCTTACGAGTTGTAGGTCACAGGTTCAAACTCAAACAGGTGCTTTACTTTGTGTAAATTATTTCATCCCCACTGCTCTCAAAACGGCAAAGGAAAACATCGTGTGGAAACGGGCATGTCCTAGAACCAAAAATTCGAAGACATGTGACATCTACCAACCCGCACTGGGCCCGCGTAGTGGATACGGCCCACTCCCTCTCACAGAGAGAAGGCAGTCCCAGCAGTGGAAGCATTATTGACTGATTATGCTAAGGTGGTAGCAGGACTGACTGTTGACCATGGCAAACCACACGCAGAGAACCAGAGGCATCGCAGATCCTTTGCCATTCCAGAGACCCTTTAAACCGCAACACAGCAACGCTGCTTGGCGGTTGAAATATGTGTGGTGGTAGCACTTCCCCGGACGAGCTGCTTCACAGAGAGCTCTTCAGCTGAAAACTATCATATTTGCTTTTCACTTCTCATTGTTTCCAAAATTTCATCTGTTTTAACAAAATACGTTGGTTTTAACAACTTTTGAGCCCAGTTCATGACCAGAATCCCAGGTCACTTTTTTATCAATAACTCTCAAAAAAGTAATCATTGAGAAGAACTTTTTTCCAAATTCTTTCACCCGACCGTGTCAATGTCAATGTGGCCAAAAAAATACGTTTAAGAGTCACTGTGGCACGACTAGATATTTTTCGTGACCTCAAATTTGAAGGTGTTAAGGTCAAAAGTCACGACTTTACTTTGTTATAGTTTATAAGGGTAGCCGAGTCACAGTAATTGATTTATATGTCGTACAGTTCATGAGAACAAACGTTAAAAGAACATTGTTGGGTAGAAATATGATTGTAGAGTTCACCGTTTTCGGGTCAGTGATCAGTATTTAGTAAAAACTGTGAATAAAATTATTACATCTCACCTTGCCCTTAAATAACAGACAGCTATGCTGCTGGAGAGTTTGTTGCGCCAGCCACTTCTTCCCAGCTAAAGCACTAGGAAGTGGTGATGGGTGGGCGTTTTAGGGGACTGTGTTATAATAATAATAATAATAATAATAAAGAATTTATTGCATAAAACAAAATCACATTGCACTGCATACATTCAGTTGACGCTATTCAATACAACTTTAGCTTAGGAGTACAATAAATTCAACTCTATCCCTTAAACTAGGTCTGGCCTGTATCTTAAGAGATAGGGTTCAGCCATTATGTGGACTAAATTTTTATATTTATTAAAAGACAACAACAAGTTAAACCAGTGACGATGTGGGACCTAAAAACGTACATTAACAAAAAAATAAAAAATAAGGTATGAAGGAATGAATCGGTTGCGTATATTTGGGTGTGTGATTGTGTGGTGTTGAGTGTGGTGTATGTGTATAGTATGATGTGATGGTAGGGGAGATGTTAGGTATGTTTGAGTTTAAGAGATGTATGTCAGTAAATTTTCAGTTGTGATGTAGTCTTGCTGAAGTAGCCACTGAGTGATCTTGTGTTTTAGCGCGTATCTGTTAGAATCCAGTAAGTTAAGTTTACGGTGTAGTTGTTTGTACAGATGTGTACCTATAACGTAGTATTGGTGCCTTGCAAAGGATGTTTTATGTCCAACCCCGGAGGGGATGTTTGTGCGCTTTTCTGGGTTGGACCTGGGCATGGTTCTGTGGGTTCTGAGGACCACTTGCAGGATAAAGAGCTGCCTAACCGTTAAAACTTTGCAATCCTCATATAAATGCACTGTGGGAAATCTATATGGTTTACGAGTCATTGTCTTGAGGACTGCTCTTTGAGCTCTCTCTACCTTCAAGAAATTTGTTTTCATTGCACCACCCCAGGCAGTTATACAGTAGCCGATGATCGACTGGCATAGCGCATAGTACACCATTTTTAATATATTGACGTCAGCAGAATCTCTCAGGGATTTGAAGATGTAGACGAGACGCATTGTTCGGCTTGTTACCGCTTCGAGTTGCCTGTCCCACCTTAACCCACTATCAATTTGAAGACCCAGGTATTTCACACAGTCGGCTCTTGCCAACGAGGGGCAGGAGCACGAAGTTGGGTACCAACAGGAATGAGCATATATTGAATAATTAGACGACGGCCGTGTACTGCGCTTAATTGCGAAAGGAATGTAACTGGATTTATCGAGATTCAGTGTAAGTAAATTCTTGTTGAACCAGTTCATAACACTTTTCAAGGCAGCTTCCGCCCTATCTTTGACCACGTCCCATGTTGGTCCGTGCACTAGAATCGCGGTGTCGTCGGCATATGTAAAAATCTTGCAATTTGGAAGGATCATCTTACAGAGGTCATTAATATAGATTTGGAACAATGTGGGGCCTAAAATACTCCCTTGGGGCACACCGTAAGTAAGGGACTCTTCTTGGCTGAGGTACGTATCTACTTTGACCTGCTGATACCGATTCCTGAGGTAATCCTTGAACATATCCAGCGTTTTGCCACGTACACCCAGTTTTTCAATCTTCGAGATAAGTTTAGGAACAGAAACTGTGTCAAAAGCTTTAGACAGGTCCAGAAAGATGCCCATGCACTTTGTTCCACCATCCAGTTTCCTTGCTATGAATTGCGTAAGGTCCAAAACAGCATCTTCCGTCGAGACACCAGACCTAAAGCCATACTGGTTTTCAGCAATAATATTATGTTTGTCGAGAAAGCTTTTAAGACGTACGTTAAGGACCTTTTCTAAAATTTTTGAAAGTGATGGCAGAACAGAGATAGGTCTGTAATTGTTGACACAGCCTCTGCTCCCACCCTTATAAATAGGGTGAACTATGGCTTTTTTAAGGCCATCTGGGAATATCCCTAATTGTATGCTAAGATTGCAGATATAGGTAATTGGTGGAACCAAGATGTGACGGCAAATTCTAAGCAGGACCGACGACACACCGTCCCAGCCCACGGCACAATCGCTACGGAGCTGTAGGATTATTGTTTCCACTTCACTGTCATCTGTGTCAAGTAACACAAAGGAATTGGTCGGTGACGGACTCAAAGGTTCGCTTATCGTTGATCGTTCATGGCCCAAAGGTGGAAATGTTTGACCATGATGAGTCAAAATATTTGCTGCTAATTTTTTCCCAATCTCACTAAAGAAAGAGCACACCTGATTAACCGACGATTGAGGATCATCACTTATTTTTAGCAGTTCGACAGGACTAATACGTGTTTTAGTGGTATTAGTAATTGTTTGAATTGTTTTCCAGAGGGCTTTGGGATTATTTTTAGATTTTTCTAATTCACTAGATTCATAGGCTATCCTAAGTTTACGGAGTAGATCATTACAAAAATTCCTGTAACGCGTGTATGTGACTTTTAGTATTAAATTGTCTGGGGAACTGTTTGATTTCATGTGAAGCATGTCCTTATTTCGGATACATTTCAGTAAACCTGGTGTAATCCAAGGTTTAGTGATTCTTTGTTTCCTTGGAATAGTTACTTTAGAAGTATGATTATTTATTATAGTAGTTAATATTGATGTAAAAGAATTTAGGGCTTCGTTTGCGTCATTTATTTCATAAATTTGGGAGAAATTCGTGTTTTCAAGTTCTGATTTTATTGCATCAAGATTAGGACGAGAAACTGTGTACATCTTTTTATAACTGGGGTTCGCGTTTTTTATTGATAGTATAATGGGTTTATGGTCGGTTATGGAAGATTCAAGAATCAATGACATGACAGGTAGCTTAGACTTAACCAAAATATGATCAAGGCAGTTTTCCTGTCTCGTAGGTATTAGGTGAGTTGGCAGAAGTCCATGGGACGCATTCAAGACAAGATAATCAAGGCTATGAGGGCTATTGTTTCCCGGTTTTATATCGATGTTTATGTCGCCGACCAGCACAATATTTGGAATGGAAGAGAGGCCAACATAGACGTCATTTAAGCTGGACAAGAACGTATCCATTTGACTATTAGTGTTATAGGATGGTGGGCGATAAATGCCTACGAAAGCAAATTTACTATCTACTTGACATATAAGGCAGTTAGCATTTGTTATATTTGGTTCCCAAACCGTAGCATTTAATCCAATTTTAGTGTAGATGATTACGCCTTCATTCTGACTGCTTGTTTTATTTGTGGAACGCGCAAGGAATCCATTCAGTTTTGGTGGGTCATTGACTTTGCTTAGCCAGCACTCCGTTAACACAATGATGTCATAATTGATATCTGTTGAACATATCAGTGTCTGGAGACTATCAAAGTTCTTATTCACACTACGTATATTAATATGTAACAATTTGATGTTATTCTCGGACACATTAATATACTTTTTACAGTCTTGTGGATTGCATCTAAAAGCGCTCTCTAAATTAAGATTCTCCAGATCATCAATAACATCAATAACATTGTTTAAAGTAGCCATTTGTGATAAAAACCGACACTAAATGGGGGCACAAAAAGCAGAGTAATTTCCTGTTATTATGATATAGAAAAACACAACTTATTAAAGTGAATGAAAATGAGTTTGTTTGTGTATTAGTATTTGTATGAGTTTGTGGATTATCTGGTGGGCTTATGAATGATACGTCGTTGTAGTTGTTATGTGTGTTATTTGTTTTGTATGACATACGCATGAAAATATGGAAATAGAAATGGGTGCTATGCATTAATACTAACAATAGGCAAACCAGGTAGTATGGATATACCTTATATGTACGAAAAAGAAAAAATATACGAACAGGAAATAGGTTACATATGGGCGGAAGTAGTCATTTGCCCTTATCATACATATTCTGAAGACATTTTTCGGAGTTTATGAGTAGTTGTTTATCACCAGATTTCTTACGAAGAAAGATGTTCCCATTTTTAATCCAGCAGAAAGCATATGTATTCTTCTTTGCAAATTCACGTGTCATGTAGAAGAGCTTTTTGGAACTACCGGGTAGCTGTTCCGCGACATAGACTGGCTGCCGTTTCCCGGGGATGCCGATTAGTTCAGTGTTCAGTTTATTGTCCCTTATTGGTATATTCTTGTTATAGTTTCGAACAGCTGATATTAGATCTTGTTGTTTTTGTACACTTTTAAACTCTGCTATGATGGGGCGTATGGTAGTAGTCGCAGTGGATTTTCCTGGTTGGCGATAAATATCTCTGAACTCTGCATCAGCAATAGAAACTCCTGCCAGCTTCCCGATGTTACAAACAGTTTTTATTAAATCGCCAGCGTTCTCCTCGTCGGTCGGCGGAATATTACGTATTTCGATGCTAGCCGAGCGTGATTTCAGCTGTAAATCAATAATCTTTCTCTCAAGAGTTTCAATGTAGCATCGTTGTTCCCGTCTTTCCTTCTTCAGTTCCTCTACCTCCCTTTTCAAGTCTTCAAAATTTTCATTCAAAAATTTCATAGATCTTTCGATACCGGCATTAGCCTTACATATTTCCGTACTAGACTTCTGTATCTTAATATTTTGCGACTTGATCTCTTTTATATCTGCTGCTAGTTCCGTTATAATAGTTGACTGTTCTGTTAGCATCTTGTAAAGGTTGTTAGTATTTTGGTCAGTTGTCACGCTAACCAGTGTGTCTTGCAGTTCCTCTCGATTTGGGCTGGCCCCACTTTGTGGCGAGTTTTTTTGTTGTTTTGATCGTCTATTCCTGGTGTTGACAAATTCACTCGTCGTGATGGGTGAGTTTAAATCCGGTTCGAAGCGCGTCTGACTCAGTATGTTAGGTTGAGACTTAGGCGGAGTACGTTGTACGCTTGCCATTGTAAAACAACTCGACAATTATAATACAGTCTCGCTACCACTTTCGTAGCCGATGTACAGTTCGTAGCAGTCGTAGCAGCAGGTTCGTCGCGGATGGTTCGTAGCGCGTAGATCGTAGCAAATAGGCGGATGACGTCAGGCGCGCGTAGACGTTGTACCGGTAATTAGAGGTCCACCGCTACTTGCACGGTGGCGCAGTGGCTAGCGCCTGAGTCTCCCACGCACACGGTCCGGGTTCGCGTCAGCAAATCACAAACACTTTTTCTCAAGCACAATTCAATCGTCAATAATAGAACTAGTTCTGTCTCACTTTAGGACCGCCCACTGGGAGGACACCAAAGGTATAAGTGTCACAAGAGTGACAAGGAATCGAAAGTCTTAGAATGCCACCAATCACGTAATTTACAAATAAAAAGCGCAGGGACAACCGACACACGTCCACCCGTCAACTCGTATATCGGCCGAATGATGTAATTTTGACGTACAAAAAGTGATGATTCTCAGCCTCGTTTAATTGAATAAACAACTTTTTGATTTTGTTGTTATAAGCATTTTGTTAATTGAGAAGAAAAAAAAAAGTTTGGGTCTGTGCTCGTTTAAAGCAATGGCTCTTGTTAGACACATGGGCACACCTCTGCCTGACCATTCTAGGAATACAGGCGTAATGTTATGTTTACTTAAACTTAATAAATTTGACACCATAATAACCGATCTTAAAGACACCCACATTTCAATACAAATAAAACTCAAACAAATCGACTCAAACTTCAGATGTCGAGATAATATCGCGGTCATTACTAAACCCGTAATTATCATGTTTTCCAAACGACTTATTTTACAAAAAATTTGTTCAACTAAATTAAGATTTTAAGATGGAACTGATTACCTACTGGTCTTATGGTGGGTATACGTTTAAGTGAAACGTTACATGAAATGAAACTTGAAATGATACAAAACAACTAGGCGAATTTGTTTTGACGCGAGTTCATGTTATTCACTTAATATGTCTACCCACCATTAAGATTACTGGTGAAGCCCGCGTATCCTATTCGGAGCCAAACAATGTAAAATCAATTGTGTCTCATTAGCTGTCCTTGACCGATTAAAAGGCGCTCCCTCACCTCAAATTCGATGGTAATGTCACCTTTACCCGCGAGTTTAAATATTTCTATTGCACATAGTGCGTTTACAACTAAATCGTTTATTGAAACTAGACTGAAAATCAGTTTTTAAATGTTTTCTATTGAAATTAGACTGAGAATCAGTTTTTAAATGTGAACTTTACATTAAGACAGTCCCTTAAAACGCCCGCCCTTCACCACTTCCTAGTGATTTAACTGGGAAAAAGAAGTGGCGAAACAAACTGTCCAGCAGCACTCCTGTCTGCTACTACATCGACAACAAGTTCTATTGGTTTATTATCAAAAGGAACTTTTACTCAAAATCAGATCCCAAAAACCGCCAGCTGTTAATCTATACCTACTAATGATACAAAGAGGTACAATTTGTTTGTGTGTATGTAGGGAGTAATCTCTGAAACTACCATCGGATTTGTAAAATTCTTTTTGCATTTGATAGCCCTAGTCTTGAGGAAGGCTATAGGTTATTTAACATCACGCTACAACCCTTAGGTGCCGAGCAAAATGAAAAAAACGAGCGAACTGTAAGGCCCGCTCGTTTTTTTTTTCTTTTGCATATGGTGTGTAACATCTGACATCTCACCTTGGTAATAAGCAATTGAGCAGCGACAAAAATTAACCTCAAAATTTAAAAAGCTAAATACATATTCGAATAATTTTTAATTACAAGTGGTCGCCCACTGGTCGAAATTCGAGCCCCTTTACTTACAATCTATATATAATACTTACTAATTACATGCTATTAAAAAGTACATACTTATTCCATGCTCAAGCTCTCCCTTCCTGTTACACATTTCCGCGAGAGGAAAGATATTACACATCAAAAATCAGTAAGAACGCTGAGCGAAAACGAAGTCATAGCGCGGGCGGGCGATGCGATACGACGCAGTGTTATTTTTGTTAATTCACATTTTTTTCTATACCTATGATATGTCTGGAAAGGGTCACCCCCTTACCAGCCATATCATCTCCCACACAAAACTCCGTTTCTTTGGCCTTCCCCTACTCTTATCCAATAAATGCCTCGTTGGTCTGGTGGACGCAAGCGCTACTGCTGAGCATGAGGTCCTGGGTTTGATTTCGGGGTCGGGCAAAGTGTTATTGGGTTTTTCTTTCTGAAATTTCTCAGTAGCAGCCCGGAGTCTGAATTTGTGCCCGGTTGATCGCAATAGGCTCGCCCCCTATTACATGGGACTTAAACATAAATGGTAAAATGTGGGTGTACTATAGGTACACCTCTGCCAACCCCTTCGGAAACAAGACGTGATGGTATGTTATGTGTATTAAAAATACAAAAGTAACCCGAGTCAGTCAGTCTGTAACCTTCTATGTTTTAACGACTGAACGGATTTGGATGAAATTTGGCATACAGGTAGAGTGGTAGGTAGCACCCTAGGTTAGGACAATGGACTTTTTATCCCAGTAATGCCTTCCAGCGGGATAATTGCCGTATTACACGAGGGCCACGCCGCGGGTAATAGCGAGTGGCCAATAAATATAAGAACCCAATATCAGATACGATTATAAATTGACTAGTTTCATGAGTCGCCTACGACAAACCATAAGTCAGGCATATTTTGAAAGTCTAGACTTAGTTATGTAACAGTGTGCCTAGATTCCGATTGGATTACTCACAGAACAATGGTTACACAATAGTTTTCACTAATAACTATCACCCAGCTTGAATTGAGAAATAAGATTAGAGAGTTTTTGAGATAGCGGGATAATTTATTTGCTTCAAAACATCAGCATTGCATAATACATATAGTTCCTTGCTCTTGTTTCATGTTTATTATTATATACATACTTATATAGATAAGTATGTGCTTTATGTATGTAGGTATTTATTGTAAATGTAAATGGTACTCCACTGACTACCTGCAGTATTGTCTCTCCTTCCCCCTTTAATCCATCCAAAGGTTATAAAAGATCGCTTTTAGCGATAAGACCGCCCATTGTGTCACCCTATGTAAAATTTCTACATTTATATCAGTAATTTTGATAGTGTAAATAATAAAGAATATTCGATTCTGTTCTATATTTATTGTTATGTGTTAACCTGCCATAATCTTTAGAGCCTTGGACAAATAAGCCTAATTTTAAGAAGGATTTGTTAAGAAATAAACATTGTCAAAAATCAAAATCAAAAGTCATTTATTCAAACTAGGCCGAGAATCAGCACTTTCCGAACGTCAAAGTTACATAAGACAGTCCCCCAAAAACGCCCGCCCTTCGCCACTTCCTATAAGCTTTCTGTGCTATCTGCCTCTGACAAACATTAAGCACAACATAATGCTTTGAACCAAGACGGTAAACTAAACAGCTGATTTGTGTTATATTTGAAAGAATGATAGCTTGATAACTGAAGAAGAACATGTCATACTTTTATCTGAAGTATTAAATAATATATTTAAAATGTGAACGAAGCCGCGGGACGTACCTCGTAAGTTATAGATCAAGCTCAGGGCAAATCACGGGAGGTCCTACCATTGATTCTAAACAATTCTTAGCTTATAAGGACTCGTTATTATAAGACTGTGTTTGTAAGGATTTGTAAAATATGGATGTTGTACTGCATCCGTTTAAACAAGAAGCTAGCCTCAATAAAATAGTATTTTAAGATGCATTGCTAGTTTTAAGTATGAATGTGGATGGATTGTGTGAAAGATGATATGGCTCGAAAGGGTGTGACTACCGAGATGACCACTATTAAAGAAGTATTTTATTTTATTATATTCGGGAAACTTACAGCTAACTTAGTGTTCATAACCTATTGACCGCCACGTAAGCAAACGCCACGAAAAGCAAAGACGTGCCCTCGGCGCCAAGCTACGAATTATCCCTTAAAATCTGTCATGCAGTCGTGACCGTGGCGTGCTGGGCACATTTTGGTCTGTCATCTATACATGACTGTGGCGGTCAAAAGGTTGAACAATATGAAATTGAAGGCCATTTACAAATTTCCACAGATAAGAAGCACTAAAACAAAAACGAAAAAAAGATCGGTACAGAATACTTATAACATAAATTAGGAAATAAATAGTACTCGATCGACTAATACAAACAATCGAATAGACGCAATCCGCTAATCCCAAAACGCTTTTCCGTAAATAAACTTATCATCAACAAATGCTTAAATTTTTATTAAAACTTCTGCTCACACGAATTGGAAATGAATTCTGTGTAGGCAGGGGAATGAAGATGTTGGTTTTTACAAAGCCTATTCAAGATCAATGACAGTCGCTCGCTCCATAGATAATCTTGGTTTATATTAAGCTGACCACTACAAAGCTGGTGAAATTCATTTGTAAATTATATACAACGTCATTTTTATGTCCTTACATATTTCGGTACCCTGGGGTCCCGGACCTATGGTACGTAAGGCGTACGAGGGGCCGGAGCCAATTCGCAGAGACCCTTAGACGTTTTTTAATGAAATGACGAAAACCAACCGACGATTATCCTTGTTCACACTGTGCAAGTGCGCCCAAGAACAACCCCCGGTTGGTGTAAGACTATTGCGGAATATGGAAACAAAGATATTGGATTATGGGCTTGGGTGGCTAAAGTGAACTGGTTATCTAGAACTATGGAAAGACTATGGCCCCTGCCTGACCAATGTTTTATATAAAATACACCGATAAAATGGTGACTTGCACACTCAATAATGGGCCCCCGAAAACGGTCGCTAGCACATAGTGTCGTAGTGACAAGGGGGCAACATATCCTGAGGTGCTTGTGAGGAGTGGAGAGGTCATTATTATTGTTAATATATTAATAATTGTTTCTATGTTAATTAATGTAATTAGTGCTGTACCATTTCAATTAACTATAAATAAATAAAATAAATAAATGACTGAGATCGGTGAAGGAATAGCATCGTGGAGAAACCTAGACTTACGAGTACATATAGTTAATATAAGTCTGAACTCGCCAACCCGTATGGAGCAAGCGTAGTGATCAATGCTCGTGCCTTCTCTCTATGAGAAGAGCACTTTGCCCATTGCACTTTGCTAATGCATTGGGACAGTGCCTCTGGTGGCTGGTATTAAAAACAATGGACTAAAATACATACATATTTTAAACGCAAAGCCAACATTCTCACGTAATATCGTTAACTTTTTTGGACGTTTCAAACAAAATATGCTTCCGGGCCCTCGGCCTATAGAAATGCTAATTCTTAATATTATAGTTGTATCTTTAGAATCTCTTGGAAGTACTGTTATCTGACTGCAGTGAGATGTGTCGTTATTATGGATGAAGAATAGTTTGGTTGAACAAAATAGGTCATGGATTCTCATGCGATACGTTTCAAAATGTTTCCTATTTTCAAGGTTTATTTAATTTATTTTTGGTTTTATTTGAAACTAGCCTTTGCGTACTACCAGTATAAAAAGTAACCTATTCAGGTTATAAACTATTTGTGTGCCAAATTTTTATCCAAATCCGTTCAGCCGTTTTTGCGTGATTGAGTAACAAACTTCCAAACATACAAACTTTCACATTTATAATATTAGTAGCAAAGCATGACACCTGTATTCTCCGAAGGGCAAGGCAGAGGGGTACCTATAGTACACCCATATTTCGTCAACTATTTTTAAGTCCCATGTACTTAATAGGGCTTTATTTCGTAATAAGACTTTTCTTTTAGCTTTTTGCCACCAACCGGACACAAATCAGAAGCAAGTTAATCATAAGGTTAAGAATAACTTGGTATAGCAAATAGATCACAGAATCTTTTGCAGGTAAGTTTCGAAGTCAGTAGTCTTTTTTTCTGGTACTAATTACATACTCATCATCACCTGTCTACCCTTTTTACCCGACTGCCCCAGAAGGAGGGTAATGTTTTTCGAGAGTATGTAAGTATGTATGTATATATGTATGTATGTCTATTTCTTTGACACGCTCTGTAGCCTAAACGGCTGGATGGATTTTAACATAAGAGGTGTCGTTAGATTCGTCTTCGTTGTGGTAGTGACATAGGCCTTATAATTTTTATATATTGCATCTGCAAATACAAAAAAAAGGTAAGGAAACGTTTTTTTTTTAATAAATTACAACAATATTGATATCAAATTAAAGCTAGTAATCAGTCAATTCCATATATATATATTAATAAAACTAAAAAGCTTGAAATAAAACAAATTATTTAAAAAACAAAAAACCCGACTGCAAAAACACATACCTAACTGAAAAGAGATAACCCAAAATATGGTGTTACTTTTGTTTGTCCCGCCTGCGATACCAAAATTCTATAGATTATACTTCTTGTTTTTCTCTTTTCAGTTAGGTATGTGTTTTTGCTGTCGGGTTTTTTTTTTAATAATTTGTTTTTTCCAACTATGTTGTGATCGGCTTCCAGTCTAATTGGATGCAGTTAAATACCAGTATGTTACATGGAGCGACTGCCTATCCGACCTCCACAACCCAGTTGCTACAGTCGTCAATGGTGCCGATTCCCTTGTTCACCAACTAAACTAAATTTAAGTTCAGTGCATCTTTTTCTTTCTATTTCATTAAGAAAAGGACAGAAGACAAATTTTAGTTTAGTCCTGTCAAATTAATCAGCGCTTGACGTAATTTTAGTAGGCAAGTTTTTAATCACGTCTAAACTTGTATGGAGTAGTGACAGGCGCTGATTAATTTGACAGGACTAAACTAAAATTTGTCTTCTGTCCTTTTCTTAATGAAATAGAAAGAAAAAGATGCACTGAACTTAAATTTAGTTTAGTTTGTGAACAAGGGAATCGGCACCAATGTGTTAGCCATGTATGGTGATCCCCTTATCCCAATTTATTTGGGGTATTTCTCTTCCATACATCACGTGTTCGTCGCCGTGTCTCGGAAAACACGTTAAGCCATTGTTCCCGGCTGTCATTTGTAGATCTTTGACAGTTGTTACGGGTCGTCAGAAGCCCGAAAGTCTGACAACCAATCTAACCAAGGGGTATTGTGTTTCCCAGTAACTGGGTTGTGGAGGTCAGATAGGCAGTCTCTCTATGTAAAATATTGGTATTCAGTTGCATCCTGACTGGAAGCCGACCCCAACATAGTTGGAAAAGGCTAGACAGATGATGAAATCTCGTGTTCGTCATTCATTTATTTATTAAATACTTTAAGCACACAAATAGGTATATAGACGAGGGATTAATGTCATACGAATTATCTACCATCACCAAGAGATAAGCAATGGTAGGTGCAATAACGTCATCATTGACGTCAACATGTCAAATTCATTTGTTTTTTTTTCCAATAATAAAGCGTGTTACTTATAGGCAAGATAAAGAGTAGTCGTGGCCCAGTGGTAACGGCCGCTACTTACGAGTTGTAGGTCGTAGGTTCGAACTCAGACAGGCACTTTACTTTGTGTAAACTATTTCATCACCACTGCTCTCAAAACGGTTAAGGAAAACATCGTGAGGAAACCGGCATGTCCTAGAACCGTTCGAAGACATGTGACATCCACCAACCCACATTGGGCCCGCGTGGTGGATTATGGCCTACTCCCTCTCACAGAGAGGAGGCCTGTGTCCCAGCAGTGGGAACATATGAGTCATATATTAAGCATTTGAGGATTACATCCCTTAGAAGCGTATATATGCAAAATTGCTTTCAGTAAAAAAGGACCAATTCATAAAGCCATAGCCGAAATTGCTCCTTTGAAGACTCTTAGACAATTTTCTTTTACAGACAGACACGTGTTTTGGGGAGTTTGTACCGACACTTCTTTTTTCCAGCTACAACACTAGGAAGCGATGAAAGGCGGGCGTTTTGGAGACTGACTTTTGTAACTTTTGAAGTTCAAAATGTGCAACATAATTGACAAGAATAATTCATGCAGTAATCACAGTTATTGCCTTAAACATAACCAATACGCTTGTCAAACGAATTAGTGATCGCAATTTGTCACACGACCAAAACTAGTTATACCAACTGCGGAGCATGGGGTCCGGGGTTAGATCCCCAGTTCTGGCAAAATGTTTTTAGGATTTTCCATCAGGAATTTGATCTGGATTTCATCCCGGTTGGTGGCAATAGACTCGCCCCCTGTTACATGGGACTTAAACATAACTGGCGAAATGTGGGTGTACTAGAGGTACACCTCTGCCAAACCCTTCGGGGAATACAGGCTTAATGTCATGGTATGTGTTTGAATGGTGGTATTTATAGGTAACGGAGAAATGTCTATGAAAGCGAGTTGAGCAGATTCTGAGGTCAACGAGGACATAAGTTAATAGTTTTTAGGTTTTTGACACACTTTTAGTTTCTTTTCAATAATGTGTTTATAACAAGTTAATTTATTGTGCTTAGAACATTTTGTGGTGGTGCATTTTTGCTCTTAAAAAATTTAGTTTTAGACTAAAAACTCGGTTTTGTTGTATTTGAATGCAGACATTATGTTTATTAGATAAATTGTAGACTGTTTATAAGAAAACTGTGATTAATTCCCAAATTATTTGACAAAAAACATTAATGTTTCTGTAAATTCATGCTTATAACTAAAACATTTTATAAAATATAAACATTTCAACCAACCTTTAAGAAAATTAATTCCAAAATATCTCCAGAAAAGTCAAATATAATCGTAATGTCACTTCTCACAACCACAGACACATCAGTTATCAAGATAACTACTAAAAGTACCAAAAACTAAAACCCAAAATATCGTATCAGTATTTCAAACAAAAAATCAAAATTTAAAATTCGAACACACATCTGCTCACTACAGCAACTTGTTTCAAACTGAGAATGCCTGTACATTACACCGTGGATAAAGACGTATACCTGACCCTCTCTTACTTTCGTGGAAGTCGAAGTTAGAGCGAGATAGCAACAATGGCATGCATTATGGTAGACTAAGTGGACGTTTTTTTTTTAATTTCTTTGAAAAATCTATAGATCTTTAGAGCGGCCGTGAGTTATGCCTCCACGTTTGGATCCATTGAGTATGGACTATAATATCGGCAGACTAGAGACCCAGCCCTGCTTCACCCGGTTTAAACCTTGACAGAATATCGAGATTTCTTTATATGTAAGTTTAATATTATCTATGTATTATACACATAAAGCTTCCGAAATAAATTTCCTAAATGATGGTGGAACCCGCATCAAAATCAGATGCATAGTTTAGAAGAACAACGTGGTCACAAAGACAGACACGAAAAGCGACTTTAATTAATAATACGTCATAGATTATTATTGTTTGTTTTTTTTTATATTTGTTTTACGGGCGATGGATGGGCGTTTTTAAATCTATGGTTATAGAGCATAGCTGATAGGTTTGATCAATTAATGAATGCTAGTAGTAATATCAATTAGTCGCGGTTGTAAATTAATGGTTTTATGCCGATATTTCGTAATAGTGGTTTCTTTTTTGTAGTTTTAAGAGAAGTTGAGATGTTTCATTATTGCTAAGATGACCTACTTTATATATTAACTACTTTTAATCATTTTAAGATTGGTAGGTATTACTGAAAACGAGTTTTTATAGATGAAGGCTCGTGCAGACTAGCGCGATATCGCGGGCGCAACAGGCAGCAATATGCGTGTCGCGCCCGCGATATCACCCCAGTCTGCACGAGCTTTGAATCTTTTTTTATAGATGTATTTTGGGTTCAATACCTGGGGTTTATTCTGTAAAAATCTCACCGTGAAGTGAGCTGACACTCCACCTACTACGGACATAGCTATGTATATTATTTTTAAAATAGTTTCCACACAATATTTGAAACTGTTAGGCACTATTTTTTGAATTTCTTGGAATGCTAATTAATAATTCATAGTTTTTATATTTATGTAAATTGCATGTATGTATATTCAACACAATGTAATTTGTTCACGAATAAATGAAATGACAGCTTACGTTACCTAAATTTTCACGTTAAGATTTTTACAGAATAGGGTGAGGTGTCTGACTTCTGCAATGTGTCTGTAAGTACTTTGTGATTTCTATCAAAAGAAATAAAGAATGAAAAATGCGTTTATTGGAATTACAGACAAAAAAATACACCTTAAAACTAACACAAACAGAAAACAATGATTATAATGCCAATAGGCCCTCAGCTCAGCATAATGTCAGATGACAACACAAGGTGTACTACCTTTTTTTTTGGGTGGGAAATTATCAAATAATTTCTCCCGCTCTGGGCGAAGCGGGAGGGTGTGTCAGACTCTTACTGACTAAAACCCACCCATGTTGCTTCCATTGCCTGTGTTGCCAGGGGCCGCGGTAACCTTTTCGAACTTTGCCGCGACCCCGGCAGGCATCGGCTCTAGTGGACCCCTACACTTGTGCTGACGACATCTCAATGAGGCGCGCGTGGAACACACCGCGCCGTTGACCCAGGCCTGGTCCTTATCGGACGGTGAGCTATCCATTTCTCACCGTCCTCCGCAAGCCCGCGCCTACGGTGGCTGGAAATCCGCCCGGGATTCCCGACGCCCAAGGCGTCTCCTGCGGCGGCTAGGGGCGAGAGGGCGCGAAATTTGCCTTTCCCTCAACCGTCCCGCCTCCTCCTTCGCGAGCATTACTGCTTCGCAGAAGGAGGTGACGGCTGCCCATGAGATGTACCACCTCACGCTGATTTTCAGCTGCAACCCACGAGTGCCATACGCTGGAATAATAAATAGATAGGTAAGTGTGTGTCCGTTTTTAATGAATTAAGAGGTGATAATATAAATAAGCTCATCTATACTATATATACTCTATACATACAGATAAATAAAATTGGAGTGTCTGTTTGTAATATCAAAATAACCGTTTTTTACTAAATGCATACACGGTACCTATACCAAACTAACATTTTTTACAATTTTTGTCTGTCTGTCTGGCTGTTTGTTCCGGCTAATCTCCGTAACGACTAGACTGCTTTTGACGGGACTTTCACTAGCAGATAGCTGATGTTATAAGGAGTAACGTAGTATTTTTAGAAAAATCCACGCGGTAAAGTCACAGGCAACAGCTAGTATAAAATAAATAAAATGTTGTGTCATACATGTGTGTGTGTGTTGTGTACCTTGAAACTGCCTATAATGTCCCCACTGCCGGGACACAGGCCTCCTCTATGTGAGAGGGAGAGGAGTGGGAGTGGTATCCACGACGCGGGCCCAGTGCGGGTTGGTAGATGTCACATGTCTTAGAATTTTTGGTTCTAGGACATGCCGGTTTCCTCACGATGTTTTCCTTCACCGTTTTGAGAGCAGTGGTGATGAAATAATTTACACGAAGTAAAATGCCTGCCTGGGTTCGAACCTATGACCTACAATCTCGTTAGTCGCTGCCGATACCACTGGGCCACCACTGCTCTGCAACAGTACATATTATAGTAGGTACAAATGTATATTTTTTGTCACTCTATGATCTACTTATTTCAATATTTTGTCTTGGAGTCGGTTAACACAGTTAAGTGATTTAAAATCGTACTTTATTATAATAATATCTAGCTTACAATTAATAATAATAATATGTACAATTATATAAAAAGGTAGGGCAAAATATCACAGGGCGTCAAAAAATTCGTCCGCATCGTTGTCAACAGGAAAAGTGCCCAAAAGGCTGGCAGCATTACCACGTTGTATGGCAATGCTGATTCTTTGGTCAAAAAAGAGACCAGCCCTCTGGTCACGTGAGGAGTCGACCAACAGCTTTGCGATGTCTCTAAAAACTAAGTGATTGTGTTACTAATTGAAAATCATGACCTTTTTTGTGTCCTTTTGTATTTTCTCAGGCAAGTCACAAAAATCTGACTGTAATAACAAAAAATATTAAGATCACTTAAGAACTTTAGATCATTTATTTGTCCAAAATATGAGTATACATATGGCATGCAAAATATCAACCACCAACCAGTGGTTGGTTGGTGGTTGGGTTGGTGTAAATTACCAACTTACGTTCCCGGTCGGGATGTTCCATGAAGGTAGTGGTTATAGGCTCGTCCTTATTACTATAGGATTTAAGGGGGATCCGCAGTGGTAGCTTGCGAAATTAAAATTTGGAATTTGAATTGTTTGAATTTTGAATTTTGAATCGTTTGGCAGGGGGCTAGAGGGGGATGTCCCCTCTCCCCTGGCACCACGCCCATGAAAAGGTAACGCACCGTTCATAAGAATAACAAATTATTGTAAGCTAACCTCAAAACACTTTAAAGTTGCTTAAAACGCGTAGAGAGAGCCCCGCTTCGCGGGGCTTAGTGGTTCAAAAATAACCGAGTCGGTCTTGCATCCTAAGTTGTCCTAGTAACAGTAGTAACATTGCCTTTTGTACACACATACGATCAGTGGGAGAACAAATACAGAGAACAAATTCACGCAACTCGAGGAGAAACGGAATCAACGGAATGATCGAAAACGAATGACAGTGACACATGACTCAAATGACATACCTGTTTTTTTTTTACGTTCCGTTTTAACGATTTTGCCCGACATTTTACACCACGGACTGACTACATATACTAGGATAGATTTGGTTGTCAATCGCCCGTTTGGTTGTCAATCGAGCAATAACGTTACGTTTTCGCTTCTTATCTGATTTGAGGTTAGAAATATTTTTTATTAATTTCTCTAAAAATATGCATTAACTTAAAGAGTGGTAGCATTATAATCGGGAACCCACCCTCTACCAGCTTTTTTTTTTTTTGGGTGGGAAATCATCAAATAACTTCTCCCGCTCTGGGCCGAGCGGGAGGGTGTGTCAGACTCTTACTGACTAAGACCCCGACAGGAGATCTGGTAGCTTATGAACCTAAATTGTCTTCTCGCCACTGCTGCTTTACAGGTGACAGGTTAAAATCATAATTTTGCAGGATTAATCGATTCGTTATGATTTACTTTCTAACAGTGTCAGAAACTAGAAAAGGGGCTGTTAGAAGCCAATATAGGTAGGCACCTATATTGGCTTCTAATAGCCTAACAGTAATAGGCATTACAGAATGGTATTTACAATACAGCTTTACTTAGGAAAAGTGTATTCGGCAGGGATCCCGCCATATTTAATAAAATACCAGACAGCATAAAAAATGCTTCAATTCTAATGTTTAAAAAGACTAACACTTTAGATTTATTATTTGACATTGTGTATTTCCTGATTATTATTATGCTCGCTTTAAATTTATTTTATCTTTTATATCATTTTTAATTAACCCTTTTGCCAATTTTAATTTGATTGACGAGTTTTGTGTTTTTAATAAAAAATATTTTCAATGTTTGCATGCCTAATTTAAGTTAGATTGTACAGGGATCACAAATTTTGTAAACACCTTTATTTTATGTACCTACTTTCTAAGCAAATATACGATTATTATTATTATTATTATTGATATTATAACTACATCAAATTGTATATGTACAGTGAATCGCAACTCCAAAACAATAGTTTGACAGTGGTGCCGATTCCCTTGTTCACAACCTAAACTAAATGTAAGTTCAGTGCATCTTTTTCTTTCTATTTCATTAAGAAAAGGACAGAAGATACATTTTAGTTTAGTCCTGTCAAATTAATCGGCGCTTGACGTAAATTGACGTAATATTAGTAGGCAAGTTTTTATTCACGTCTAAACTTGTATGAAGTAGTGACAGGCGCTGATTAATTTGACAGGACTAAACTAAAATTTATCTTCTGTCCTCTTCTTAATGAAATAGAAAGAAAAAGATGCAGTGAACTTAAATTTAGTTTAGTTTGTGAACAAGGGAATCGGCACCAGTGCCTTTATTGCGTAGGAGTAAGAGTGGTTTTCCCCCTCTCACAGAGAGGAGGCCTGTGTCCCAGTAGTGGGAATATTATAGGCTGATTATGATGAAGAACGGTTTTTGTAATTCAAGTGTTACTGTACTATATAGTATTTTTATCTCATAAAGCGACGCGCGCTTTACTTGTGCTAACCAAGTCAACAAACACAAAGTGAATGTGTGCGAGAAGACGAGTAGCGTTAGCACATAACACACACACGCACACACACATGCTTCCGAGTTCGCCATTGTCTCGACCGGTACCGAGAGCTCCTGCGCACACATTCACAGCGTGTTTGTACACTTGGTAACCACGAGTAAAGCGCGCGTCGTTTCGTGAGATAAAATTATTGTACTGACGTATGGATTGACCGTACATAAATATAACTACATCATGTTTGTTTAAATAATAGACTTGAATCTCTGTAAGTGTTATTTCAATCGAAGAAATAAAAATGAGTTAGTAGGGTGTACTGGTGAGTACAAAACTGTTACGATTGTATATTCAGTTTTTTAACTCGGATAATTGCGTAGAACACATAAAATAACAATTGATCGCAAGCAGACGAATTTTTTAAACCTATGAAGCAATGTCTTTAGCCTTCAATACTCTTGAAATGTGATTCATAGGATCGGACAATGGGTTATTAGGTGTTACTTGTAACCAAACTGGAGTCTAGATTAGATTAGTGCCCGGTTGATGGCAATAGTCTCGCCCGCTAAAACGTGGGAGTCAAACATTATTAGCGAAAGGAGGGCAAGCAGGTATACGCCAACCTATACACCTCAGCCTACCCCCTTCGGGGAATACAGGCGTAATTTTATGTTAATGTTAAATTCTCAATTAGGGTGCAAATAAGGCAAGAACCTGGTCTGAAAATTAGGTGCAGTAGGGTGTCCAAAACATGTTCAAACATGTTCCATTTTACAACCAACAACACACAAAACTCGTCATAGGTCATTTTTTGCGTAAAAAGGGACCAAAAACAAATGACAAACGGACTAAAAATCCCCCAAAAGAAAAGGTTTATGTCCAACTAATCAAGATTAACATCAGAGACTACCTTTTGTGTTTTTTTTTTAGTTTAAATACTTAAGGACATGGTTCTACAATGAAACATGGGGAAGGAATGTCGGTAAAGATATGAAGCGCATGTTTTAAGACTATGTAGATTTGTTCGTTGGTTTTAAATTGTTTAGAATTTAATTTTAGTCGTTATTTGAGCTGGGTTTTAAACTTGCGTGTTTTAAAAGTGCTTCCACAAGTTATACAAACAAAACTTTTTGGGATAGGTACGTTAATTGTGCGTACAGCTTGACGAACTTTCGGACTGATTTTGTGTTTCTAATAGCTATATAACCTGGGAGGTTTTTTTTTTTGGGTGGGAAATCATCAAATAACTTCTCCCGCTCTGGGCGGAGCGGCAAGGGTGTGTCAGACTCTTGCTGACTTTGCCTGTGTTGCCAGGGGCCTCGGTGACCCTTTAGTACCTTCCCGCGACCCCGGCAGGAACCTGGGAGTCTTGTGAATAGGTTACTTCTAGGCAAGCGTGCACCATCGTCGCTTACGATCTGGTGAGATAGTAGCCAAATTATGAAAAAAAGTTGCATATTTTAACACCCACGGTAAGGGAATTGGCTTATTTTGACAAGAACATTCATCATTTAGGCAATTCATTTTCGTTCATACGAAAGGCAACACCGGTCTTTGTGGCCAAAAATATAATGTAAAATGTATGACTAATTATTATTAAATCAGACTTCACTCCTTTCTTCATAATTAGCGTAAAGACACCCAATATTGTACTGAAAGTAATTAATCAAACACTCTTAAGACCGATTTTTATTAAAGTCCGTCAAAAATATCATTAATATTGCTCGAACAGTACAATGCGGCCGCCATCTTGGATTTACTTTTTTTATTTTCGCCAAATCTAATTATATCAATGAATCGGGGATTCTGGATAATGATTGATGAGCAAAGGCGTTTCTACAGTGGACTTGACCAAGAATTTTGGGAGTCTGAATCTTTTCTGGAGGTTCGGTAAGTCAACGAGCTGTATGTAAAGGACATCGTCCTGGGAAGTTCTTTCACCAATATTTCTGTCGCCAAGCAACATTGCTGTGTTGTGGTGTGAAGGGTATGGGTGCCAGTGTATTTACAGGGTCACGATGGTTGACCTTTGCCTCTGTGATGGCAACGCACCTGCACTGCTTCGTTGGCGGTGACCACTTACCATCGACCACGGCCTGTTTGCCATCCAATCACATGAAAAAATGGTTAGACAATTCTCTGGCTTCATATTACTTTCCAATCCTTACCATAGAACTTCATCTAAGCTTTCCAAACATTGCTGTCTGTCTTCTCCTGGTAAAAGGACTAGAAATGATAAAATTCGTGGTTCTTATTCCCAAACTCAAACGCATTATGCACATATCTCAAGTCCCACAGGTGTAAGATTCATCACGCCTGCTATGTTAATTTGACACCGACAGACTCCGGGCTCCCCAAGATTGGGAGAATAATGAGCATTGAGGAGTTAATGACATTCCCTCGTAATAATGTTGTATTAATTCTTTATTAACAGTGTTGTACTGTTGTAGTGGAATTTGCATGATTCTGTATTTATTGGTAGCTACATAACATTGCGCTAGTAATCCTCGAAGGGTTAGGCAGATACACCCCCATAGGTAGCTATAATACACCATTACAGCATTTCGCCAGTTGTGTTTAATTCCCATGTGATGGCCGGCGAGCCTATTACCGTCCACCGGGCTCAACTCCAAACTCCAGGCTGCTACTGAAAAACGCAATAACACATTGCTCGACCTGGGAATCGAAGCCAGGACCTCATGCTACGTAGAAGCACTTGCGACTAAACCAACAAAGCAGTTAGCCAATGTAGTTATAACGTGGAAATTTTCAAATCTAATTGCGAGGGAATTGGTTGTATATATTATTTAATTACGACTGCTCTCAAAACGGTGAAGGAAAACAGCGTGAGGAAACCGGCATTTCTTAGAACCAAAAATTCGAAGACATGTGACATCTACCAACCCGCACTGGCCCGCGTGGTGGATTACGGCCCACTCCCTCTCACAGAGAGGAGGCCTGTATCCCAGCAGCGGGAACATAAGCTGGTTATGCTAAGTGGTCATATAGACAGACACAAAAAGCGACTTTGTATTATAAGTATGTATGTATGATTGTATTATGTAGAATAGATAATTATAATCTTTTGTAAAACTTGTGTCGGCGACTGTAATGAATTTACTTTTATTTATTCAGTGTGTCAATGCCTCTTCGAATGCCAGTACTTGTAAAAATAATAAGAAATTTAACTATGACGCTATTTCCCTCAGAAAGTAGGCAGAGATTTATGATCTATAAATAAACCATGTTTACTTAAATTAGCCGTTAATCCCGGCTGTCATTCGTGGATCTTTGACAGTCGTTACGAGTCGTCAGAAGCCCGAAAGTCTGACAACCAGTCTTACCAAGGGGTATCGTGTTACCCAGTTATTGGGTTGTGGAGGTCAGATAGGTTGTCGCTCCAAATAATGCACTGAAAAAAATGAAACGATACTTTTACTGTGTACAGTAAAAAAAAACGGTTCAGGAAACTTATTTTTAAGTTAAAATAATTGATTACTGACGGTGCACTGAAATGGGCAAAAACAGTAAAGAGCTAAACAGTTATTTCAATTGGACGAACATTAAAGTTTACTGAAACAAACAGTTTCTTTTAAGTATTGCTTATTTAGAGCTTAAGAGATGCACAGTAAAATCTACTGTTATAACTCAACTGTTTTATTTTCAGTTAATTTTACTTCTTTGGACAATAGGCTCTATTTTTACTGACCAAAGCGGTGAATATTACCGAAAAATCGATTGGGTTTACCGATTTTTTTTTCAGTGTGGTATTCAGATGCATCCAGTAAGACTGGAATCCGACCCCAACGAAATCGGGAAAAGGTTAGGCAGATTGATTGATTGACTAATATTATTAATGCGAAAGTAACTTGGACTGTCTGTGACTCTTTCGCGCCTAACCCACAAAATCGATTGTTATGAAAATAGGTAGCTAGGCTTTTTTTTTGGTACATACTTACAGTAACAGGATGTAAACTCGGCACAACTTTTTCGTTTTTTGGTTGGGTGCAAATAACTTCTCCCGCTTTGGGCGGAGCGGGAGGGCGTGTCAGACTCTTATTGACTAAAACCTACCCGTGTTCCTTCCGTTGCCTGTGTGTTGCCAGGGGCCACGGTATCCCTTTCAGACTTTCCCGCGATAGGTAGGTAGCCTGTGACCTGCTGATACCCTCAAAAAAAAAAACCTCACCGTTAAAACTTAGGTGAAATGTCAATAGCCAATAGTCCCTAACATCAGGTGGGATGACATCCCACTTCACGCTAACTTCACCTAAGCTAATGAAACATGAAATGAACGCATACGAAGTCGCGGTCTACAGCGAGTCACAAATAAATCAAATCAAAAATATTTTTATTTCACACAACATGGGCACTTATGAAACGTCAGAAGCTAGGTGCACGGTTCCAATTGGTCGTTTCCTATGGAGAAGAGCCGGCAAGAAACTCCACGGTTACTCTTTTAAAAATAATTAGGTTTTACAATGTTTTCAAATTACAGTGTTAATAGGTATGGGAGGCCTGTCATGAAGTACCAGGTACTTAACAAAAAAAAAGAAAAAGTTCTACAAAATATCTAGTCTATTAAGCCACATTCACAAGTTACACAAGAATCTATGTAAAATATTAATAAAATAATAAAAACCTATTTAAACCAAATGACATGTTTGCAGCAAATCTAATAATAGATACGCGTGAAGAAAATAACCCTGTGTGTCTTTGCTCTCGCGCAGTTAGGTAAAAAGGATTAGTCTTGGATAATAGGAACCCACAAAACTAAATAGAAGCCTGTGAAAGCGACCATTAAAGTAATCATTCATAATTAGCCTATAATGTTCCGACTGCTGGAACACAGGCCTCCTCTCGGTGAGAGGGAGTGGACCGTATTCTACCACGCGGACCCAGTGCGGGTTGGTAGATGTCACATTTCTTCGAATTTTTAGTTCTAGGACATGCCGTTTCCTCACGATGTTTTCCTTCACCGTTTTGAGAGCAGTGGTGATGAAATAATAGTTATTTATTTAACAGTTTATGTACACACATATAAACAGACAAGAAGAAAGGAACAGAAAAATACGTACAAAGGTGATGCTTATTTCTAAAGAAATCTCTTCCAGCATACCTGCGATAGGACAGTAGACAAAGAGATGTAGACACGAGTGTAAGAGTAGAAGAGAAAACAAAATACATAAAAACAACAAAAAAAAAACTAGTAACTAATTTAAACATACAATAAGAGAATATACTTACATAAATACATACTTCTAAAATAAATATCATTAAAATACTTATATATAATATACGTATACTTATATATATTTATACAAAGTAAAGTGCCTGTCTTGGTTCGAACCTACGATCTACAACGCGTTAGTCGAGGCCGTTACCACTGAGCCATCCCGGCTCTCACTAAAGTAATAAAATCTTTCAAATACAAAAGTATTTCTAAGCATTTGTTTACACACACAACAAAGCTTGTAGAAATAACTGTGAAACAAAAGAATAAATCTCAGAATGACTCATTTAAGATTACTGCTATTTAAAGTCCTTTTACACCACTCAGGAATCGAACGCTGACCGTTAACGTCGTAAAACCCTAGTCCCTAACGGGCACACTATTGTAGTAGGATAGTTGGATACGTTTTTGAGCTTTATTTATGATTTGGGGCCATACAATAGAAAACAATTGTTTACATTAAGAATTACAAAAAAATAAACTGCTACGAGTATGTTTCCTATTGACGTCCTCTATTCCATAAATTCAGGCAAAATACTATATTTTTTAATTTTATAGAAAACTAGCTGCACCCCGCGGTTTAGCCCGCATAAGTGTCGATCCCGTGGGAATATCGGGATTACTAGACTTTACTGATCAGTTGGAGCACGGAACCTTATAGGTCCCCTACTTCACCCACGTGGAGAACCTGAAGCACGGATCCGGATCCATAAAAGGTATTCTATGTCCTAATCTAAATTTCATCCAAAACCGTTCCGCTGTTTTAGCGTGAAAGCGAAATAAACAAAAAAACTCACTTTCTTATTTATAATATTAGTTAGGACTAGCTTCTGCCCGCGATTTTGCCCGCTTGCTAGTCAACTATACTATAAAACAACACTACAGGAACTCGGAAATAGCGTAGCATTCTGCCCGTGAAAGAATTTTCGAAATCGGATCAGTACTTCTGGAGATTACCTCCTACATCCAAACTTACAAAGTTTATATCTTTATAATATCAGTGAAGACAAGCCGACACGACCGACTTGATGGTAAGTGGCCATAAGTCAAATCAAAATCAATAAAAGTCATTTATTCAAGCTGGGCTGAGAATCAGCAGTTTTCGAACGTCAAAATTACATAAGACAGTCCCCCAAACCTTCACCAATTCCTAGTGCTTTAGCTGGGAAGAAGAAGTGGCACAACGAACACCCCAGCAGCACAGCTGTCTGTTCAGTTAGAAAATAAATGGACTCTATACAACAGTATGCAAAATAATTTACACTACGCGCAACACAAAACATTAAATTATTACCCATGGCGTGCCCGCTTACATATATAGCTATAGCTGTAACTCCACAAATGATAAACAAGGACCATCAAAGTAAAATAAATAAACAGTTAATTACTAATAACAAAACAAAACCATGGTCAGCAAGACGACCAGTCACCACAAGCAGCACCCGTTCACGAGCATAACGCAAAGATCAGCCATTACCACATTAATGACATTATCTGCAACACCAGAGGCATCGCAGACGCGTTGTCATCACAGAGACTAAGCTGAAATGTATCGTTTTCCATCACACAGGCAAAGCTCCAACGTCTCGTGTGACTGTAAATACACCGGCACCCACACCCTTCTAACCGCAACACAGCAACGCTGCTTGGTGTCAGAAATACGTGTGGTGGTAGAACTTCCCCGGACCAGCAGCTTCACGAAGAGGTCTACCACTGCTAAAGATGTCAAATCAAAAGTCATTTATACAAATTAGACTAGAGAATCAGCCGTTTCTGAACGTCATAATTACATAAGATGGACTGTCTTATTTTTTTATGACGTTCAATTTCAAATCAATTTCTGTAAGTACTTAAGTGCCTATCGTTTATTTTTAGGGTCTCTGTGGCCTACGAGTTGAAGAAGTTGCTGCTTAAGCAACAGATTTCGGGTTCAAAACCCAGCGAATTATTTTTCATTGTATTTCAAAATTAAAAGTCATTTATTCAAACTAGGCTGAGAATCAGCACTTTTCGAACGTCAAAATTACATACGACAGTCCCCCTAAAACGCCCGCTCTTCACCACTTCCTAGTGCTTTAGCTGGGAAGAAGAAGTAGCGCAGCAAACTCCGCAGCAGCACAGTTGTCTGTTAAGTTAGAAGAACTTGTCCTACTAAGAAACCTGCTTACCTACTAAAAATAAAGAGCTCAAATATTTCAACCTTCCGACATTGTTACCCACGGGACATATTATGTCCAAAAGAAAAAAAGAGCTGTTTTGTCAAACAAAAGTTTTATCGTAAACTGACCTGCCCTAATCTTTGATGTTAAAAAATGTTTGTGAAGCGTGAAGCGCAGTTGTTTTAGTGGGTTCCGTAGAGCCCTACCATTTAATCATTAACAGGGCAGGTGATGTGCGGGGTAGGTCAACAGTTGCACCTGACATGCTACAACATCGCTCAATACTTCACTTAAACCCTTATATAGAAACAAATGTTTATGCATTCTGACCTGCTGTAAAAGTGTATGGTAATTCCCAGTAGTTTACTTCTTTTTTAGTTTAACGCACGATGTGGTTAAGTGGTCGTGAGACCGTGAGTTTGATTCCCTGGATCCGATCCGGTCAGTATAAAATCGGGTTTTTCATTAAGAATTTAAGAATGTCTGTTTTAAAGTGGCAATAGGCTCGCCCTCTTGCATAGGACTTGTAAAGACACCATGTCGATGACCTAAAGAGGACCAAAACAAAGTGAAATTATATCAGCAATAGCGATGATGGAAACGAACTCAACACAATTTAAATTGTTTGATGAATAAATAAAAATTAAAAAATGTCAAAAATGTATGGGATTGTCATAAGCTACCGAAAAATTTTATTGCAATCCTGTTGAAAATCGATGTAGAAATAAAAGCAACTGCCATCCACCTTTGCATTGCTTTTGCACCCAGATCTATATAATAATATATATATATGTTGACGTCATGGTGGGGCTTACGAACTCCAAACTCTAGATCTGTGCCGGCAGAGTTTAGTTTGCTGGAACAGGTCTCTAGGGTAAGGAGCTAGACCAAGAGGAAAACAGAAGCCCGCAGGGCAGCATGTGGCGAGCTGTTGGGCAGGAGCGAACCCACGGACCCTATCTCCTGGGAAAAGTCTTGTTCGCCATCTCTGGGTTGCCTTTATGAACCGGCTGGTGTGAACACTGACGAGGAACAGAGCTCCCACCTCAATCTTACCTTTATTGGCCGGCTTGAGTGGGGATTCGCAAGAGCAAACGTGCTCGTGCAGGAAGTAAGTATTCCAGTAAGTGATGGTAGGGATCTTGGCCATCGTCGGGTATTGTTCTGATAGCCGTGGAATACTTCGCCACTCCTCAAGCACCTCAGGAAGTGTTGCCCCCTTGTCGCTACGTCACTATATGCTAGCAACCGTTTTCAGGGGCCCATTATTGAGTGTGCAAGTCATCCCCTGCCATTTTATTCGTGTATTACATACATTGATCAGGCAGGGGACATAGTCCTTCCATAGTTTTAGGTTATCAACCCACTATAGCCACCCAAACCAATATGCTCAATATGTTTTTGTTCCATGTTCTGCAATAGTCCTGCACCAACTGGGGGTTGTCCTTGGGTGCACTTGCATAGTGCAAACAGGGATAAGCATCGGTTGGTGCCTTATTCCATTTTAAAATTGTCTAAGGGGCCTCTGCGAGTTGGCTTCGGCCCCTCGTACGCCCTCCAAATATCCGGGACCATGGTTATGGTCCCGAGATATGTTAAATATATAAAAAATAACAATACTATGGAATTGAATACTCTATATTATGTACACCATAAAATTACAGATATAAATGTAGAAAGTTTACATAGGGTGACAAAATGGGTGGTAATAATAATAATATAATAATAATCATTTTATTTCGGAAGAAACATCGATACTTAATTAATAAAAAAAAAATGCTAGTAAACAATATAACCTTAATATACGTTAGCAAACATGCAGGTTGGATGAAATTAAATAACGGACGAGCGGGCAATCAAGTTTTCTCGCAATGACATTCAGGAGAGCTGTTCGAGTTGCCCCCCGAGCCCTCTCTGTTATAGCCGACCTTAATAAATAAGATGATTTTGAGGTTTGAAAATCCTTACTTGTTATTTGTTTATGTTTTAAACTGTATTGGAATATTTAAGGTTCTAGATTTCTTAATTTAGTCTAGAAATCTAGAACCTTAAATATTCCAATACAGTTTAAAACATAAACAATAACAAGTAAGGATTTTCAAACGCCAAAATCATCATAAAGAACTCTAAAAGATGAGTCACATGAAATGGAGGGGTTCCGAATACATTACTACTTATTATGATAAACGATTGTCAGAAAAAAACATTCTGAAGGGTCTACCACTTCTTGTTTAGGTAGTGTGCTTGGGGCATGAGCGGAGCGATTTGCGGGAGCTAGATTCAGAGGAGCGGAAGCAATTTTGACATCGAGGGCTTTGGCTACTTTGCATTAGTGTGTGTATTTTATGTCTGTCTTTTGTTGTTATGATCCAGCCTGTCCCACCTTGCTGTCCTCCCCCCAGCGACGCCCTAAGCCAAGGTTCGTACCCCCCAGGGGGTGCCCTTAGCGTGCAGTCACTTAGTAATTTAAGAAATTCGCCCCTGGCTGGAGGCTTTGAGTTATCCTAAGCTAGCCACAGGATAGTCCGATTAAGTAGTCATGACTTCTCAAGGTCAACTACGAGAACTTTTTTATAATGTGCGTCTTGTTTGTGCTGAATAAACCTTTTGTTTTTTTTTTCTTTCTACATCAAAATCAAAAGTCATTTATTTCAAACTAGGCTGAGATCCGCACTTTTCGAACGTCAAAATTACATAAGACAGTTCCCCAAAAACGCCCGCCCTTCACCACCTTCTAGTTCTTTAGCTGGGAAGAAGAAGTGGCGCAACAAACTCCCCAGCAGCACGCTATTTTATTTATTTTTCTATTTTATATTTTAGTTAGTTATTGTTATTGAAAAGGACTTGCCCACAATGGCTGAGGACAGACGTGTGTGGAAAAGGAAGGCCTTTACCGAGTAATACAGGCTAGACTAGTAACTAGTGAGTAGTGACTAAATAAAAACAGCCACACGGGACGATCGAAGGTTAGGCTACGCTTGCCGCGGTCGGTTTGTAGATCCATTACATATCGAGACCCCTCCGTGCTTCGGAAAGGACACTAAGCCATTGTCCCGGCTGTCATTCGTAGATCTTTGACAGTCATCACGGTTAGTCAGAAGCCAAAAGTCTGACAATCAGTCTTGCCAAAGTGTACCGTGTTACCCAGTAACTGGGTTGTGGAGGTCTGATAGAAATTCGCTCTAATAAAATCAATGATGAATGAATGAAAGATGTGATGTGTTCAACTGCATCCAGTTATACTGGAAGCCGGCCCCAACATATGTAGTTGGGAAAAGGTAGGCAGATTGATTTCATAGGCTAGACTAGATAGATAGATGTTACTGATGTCAAACAAGCCGACGGCCCTCGATAGTAGAACTCGATCGAAGTGGATCTATGTATATAATAATAATATTCCCACCGCCGTATGTCTACGTTGACGTCAGGGTGGGGCTTACGAACTCCAAACTCTAAATCTGTGCCGGCAGAGTTTCCTTTGCCGGAACAGGTCTAGGGTAAGTAGGAGCTAGACCAAGAGAGATACAGAAGCCCGCAGGGTAGCATGTGGCGAGCTGTTGAACAGTAGCGACCCCACGGACCCTATCTCCTGGGAGAAGTCTTGTTCCTCATCTCTGACTTGCCTTTATTGGCCGGCTGGAGTGAACACTGACAAAGAACAGAGCCCCCACCTCATTCTTACCTTTATTGGCCGGCTTGAGTGGAGATTCGCAAGAGCAAACGTGCTCGTGCAGGAAGGAAGTACTTCAGTAAATGATAATCTTGGCCATCTTCCGGGATTGTTCTGATAGCGGTGGAATACCTCGCCACTCCTCAAGTACCTCAGGAAGTGTTGCCCCCCTGTCGCTACGTCACTATGTGCTAGCAACCGTTTTCAGGGGCCCATTATTAAGTGTGCCATGCCATGTCTCTCCAACACCAGAGGCATCGCAGATGCGTTGCACAGACACGATGCTAGAATGTGTCATGTAACTACACCGGCACCCACACCCTTCTAATCAGAACACATCAACGCTGTTTGGCGGCAGAAATATGTATGGTCTACTTCCCCGGACGAGCTGCTTCACAGAGAGATCTACCACAAAAAAAAACATAATTTTAAAACAAAAAGATGTACAGTAATTTTACTTCTTAATTGTTTTACACCACTCAGGAATCGAATACTGACCGTTACGATCGTAAAACCTAACCTAACGGGTATTTTATAATACTGTTGCAGAGTAGTTTTTATAATAATGAGCTTTTGTTATGCTTAGTGCCGTTAAGGGGACTACAGGACCTAAACGCAACTTTTATAAGTTTTATAATGCCTTAAAGTATATGATCCACTGCAGTAAACAAAATCAGAAAAATATATGATATTCTTCAGGATATATGCTAGGTAGATAGTGTGTTGAAAACATAATATAAGTAATTTGATACGATAGAAAAAAATCATGAAAATACCTCTAAAAAATTATTTTAACATGCAATAATTCTGATTTTTTGTCAAATTATTACAAGCGACATATTAGCATAGTAGTGTTTTATTTTTTTATATAATATATAGCTGTTTTGTAAATCGATAATTGCAATAAATTAATTAAGAAATTAATTTATAATTTTGCAATAAATTACCAGCGTTGTGTCATCGCGCTTCTCTTTCTTTTCAATGCAGTCCGATAGTGACCGCGCTTTAGGTGTTGTCGGCCTCTTAAATATCAAAAACTATTGTATAATCAGCCTATAATGTTCCCACTGCTGAGATACAGGCCTTCTCACTATGAGAGGGAGTGGACCGTAATTCTCCACGCAGGCACAACAATGACGTCACATCAACTCACATATCTGTCTTTGAGAGCAGTGGTGATGAAATACTAACTAATATGCGACAGTGAGTTTGTTTGTTATGCTTTCATGCTAAAACGGCTGAACGGATTTGGATGAAATTTGGCAAATGAGTAGACTATGACCAGGATTAGGACCTAAGATATTTACCCCGATATTCCCACGGGGTCGAGACTTATGCGAGTGAAACCGCGGGGAGCAGCTAGTAGTAAATAAGCAATAAAATACTCTGCTGCATTTCCTATGACCCGTGATCCTCTAATTTTGTTGCCCGCGAATTTTGTTTTTGCAAAATTGAAGCTCTGTATTAAGTAGTATGTTGATTTGTTGTTATACGTATTATAAAGTGTGATTTACTAAAGTAATGTAATTAAAACTAACTAGGTGCGCCCGCTGTATCACCCGCATAAGTCTCGATTCCGTAGAAATATCGGGATAAAAAGTATTCTATGTCCTAATACAGGTCATGGTCTACCCATGTGCCAAATTTCATACAAATCCGTTCAGCCGTTTTAGCGTGACAAACAAATAAGTAAACAAACTCACTTTCGCATTTATTTACATAACCAAATTACAAGATGATTATTAACATTAACTAAATTAAAACTAAGTTAACCCTAAAAATGGCCCTCCGGGCATTGTACCGAGGATGCTGGCGGCATTTCCTTTCGTATTTCTAATATTAGTAAGGTTTTATTACCAGTATTTTACATGGAGCGACTGTCTATCTGACCTCGACAACTCAGTTACTGGGTAATACGACACCCCTTGGTAAGACTGGTTGTCAGACTTTAGAGATTTTGTCTACCCGTTAAGACAGAAATAAGAAATCGTCAATTAAATATTCGTAGCTCCTTACAAAAGACATAAACGCGCGCGCCGTGTGTGTGTTTTTAACTTTTCAAAGATTTAAAGAAAAACTTTTTAATTTTTATTGATGTGGGGTTATTGGCGTTAACTGTTACTTTTACTTGTGTTTGGAGTTATTATTTATATATAGACATTTGAGGGTGCATGGGTATAGCAGTTTACCCACATTTTGTCAGTTACTTTTAGGGCGCTGACAAGACCCAATTGGCCAAAATGGGCTTCTCTTAAGAAAACAAATTGGCAAATCTGTATAGTTTGTGGTAGCGGAAAAAGTATTATATATAATAACTTTGAACAACAATATAATAATTTAGAACATATTTCCCAGAACTTGGTTGTTAAAAAAAAACACGTTTTGAAAAAAAATCTCGATACAAACTAACGTTAAAGTAACCTCTTACCTTGAGTTCTAATCCAATATATCTGCATTAAATATCAACATACGTTACGTATTTAATTAATAACGTCTTATTTGAATGCAGAACTTGGTTGTTTTTTATTTTCGATTACTCAACTCAATTTTGAGTAAATTTATAATAGCTTCATATTTTGCAATAAATTACAAGCGTTGTGTCATTGCGCTTCTCTTTTTTTCTATGCAATCTGACAGTGACCGCGGTTTAGGTGTTGTCAGCGTCTTAAGTTCATTGTGATATGAAGCGAGCGTGTTACAAAGTCATGTTAGTTAGTTGGTTGTTGGCTTGACTTGACATAAATGACTCCCATTTACCATCTGCCTAGCCATTTACCATCTGCCTAGCCATTTACCATCTGCCTAGCCATTTACCATCTGCCTAGCCATTTACCATCTGCCTAGCCATTTACCATCTGCCTAGCCATTTACCAACTACGTTGGGGGCGGCATCCAGTCGAACCGTATGCAACTGAATAGCAGTATTTTACATGGAGCGCCTGTCTATGTAACCTCGACAATCCAGTAACTGGATAATACTATACCCCTTGGTAAGACTGGTTGTCAGACATTCGCGCTTCTGACTGTAACGACAGTCAAAATTTTTTAAATGACAACCGGGACCAACGGTTTAAGAAGCTGACAACAGCAAAAGTGCGGTCACTGTCGGGCTGCATAGAAAAGAAAGCGAAGCGCGATGACACAACGCTGGTAATTTATTGCAAAATATAAAGCAATTATCTATTTTCAAAAAATCTATTGATTGGATAAAAAAATTAACACTATTATGCTAATATGTTGCTTGAAGAATAATCTGACAAAAAAACAGAATTATTTCATGTATATTAGTGTGGTTTTTAATCGTTAAAATATTTTTTTAGAGGTATTTTTTATTTTTTTCTATCGTATCAAATTAGTTGTATTATATTTTTAACACAATATCTACATAGCATATATCCTGAAGAATATCATATATTTTTCTGATTTTGTTTACTGTAGTGAATTATATACTTTTAGGCATTATAAAACTTACAACATTTGCGTTTAGGTCCCGTAGTCCCCTAACGGATCCCCACGCACGGAGGGGTCTCGATATGCTATGGATGGTCACCCATCCACGGGTCAATTCTCAATTCTTTATTGCGTACCATAATTTATATAGTTGGTAGGAAAATAATTATATTTCCCTTTGACCCTGTCGGGCACAGCATAGATCAAGTAGGAGAGAGGAAGAAGTCTGGCTGTTTAATGTGTTAACTGATACATTTTATTATTAGTTAAGTATTTCCTAGGTTATATATACCGTTTTATTAATACAGAATAGAATTAAAGAATTATAATTATTGTTTTATAAATTATATACACTTCGACAAGCGTAACTTAACCTTCGATCGACCCGCACGGTCGTTATTATTTAGCCACGAATCCCTCCTTCTCCCAATTGCCATTGAGTATTCCCTATAAATCCAATATCACTTTTCCCAATTCGAGGATCGACCTTAGGACAAGCACAGCAGTTGCCTTTATGATCACAGAGCACGTTACGACGTTCCGGTCGCAGGAATGCGTAGCTGCGTTTAGTCGTACAAATTATCTTCGTATGTGTATATGTTGTAAACGTATATAAATAATATAAAAATAAAATAAAATAACCTTTATTTCGGACAAGTAACATCCATAGCGGGTTAGTAAGCAGAAATCTTATGACTATGTTAGTAAAGCTCAATATTATTACCTTGTGATAAGATTATTCCGAGAGATACATGTCTTAATCAAGCCGTGCATTATCGATGACTCGTATCTCCCAGCTATGATTTTCAGGATGGAGTTGGGGCTCGCCCGCACTCTGCAGAGCAATGAGGCAGATTTCTGTCTAATGATGGCATGTAAGCCATCAACGTGACTCTGCGCGGACATAGCAGATGCTCTGCAGAAACGAGGCAACCCCAATAGTATCCTGAAACCATTATTATATTGCACTCGTAGGGCGCTGATGGCCCGCTGGGTATAATTAGTCCACAGGCTGCACGTGTAGAACACTTGGCAGTAAGCTTTAAAAAGAGTTTCTTAAACTTGTTGACTTCACCGTGCAAACCTGCGCGCCAACATGTTACATCGGACCGCTAGCGCCCTGCGCTCGCGCTCAATATCCACCCGGTCATCAAGGCCGTCAGTTACGTAATGCCCCAGGTACTTAAATTGATGGACCCGTTTAAGTTCAGTACCGTTCAGGGTTATTGTGGGCTCGGATTCTGGGCATTTGCCACCGTCAGCCTTGAAGACAAGGAACTCGCTTTTTGCGACATTGTACAATAGACCATGCGCCAGAGCATAGGACTCACAACACGTGAGTAGTTTTCTGAGCGCCCTGACCGTTGGGCTCAGCAGCACCATATCGTCAGCGTAACTGATATTATTGACGCTGACGTCATCAATGCGACATCCGATTTTCTTACTGCTAAGCTCAACGATCAGGTCGTTGATGTAGAGGTTTAAGAGCTTTGGTGACGTTATCCCCCTGTCTCACCCCACACTCCAGAGTATACGGCTCAGAGAACTTATCGACCCACCTCAAACTGTTTATCTGGTTGTAGCACCAAAACTGGAGGATGCGCAACAGTTCAGCCGGCACTTTTCTCTCCCGTAGCTTCTCCCACATGATATCATACGAGACCACGTCGAAGGTACGGGAGAGATCTAGAAAACAAGTATACCTGGTGTACGACGTTTTGTGTAATATTGCAGCGTATGCTTGAGGCCCAGAATCGCAGTTTCAGCATCTTAGTTCATTTGGGCACACCACGATTGCGGCGATAATTCCCCTCTTTGAGGAGTGGCTAGAGAGGCGCCACGGAGTCCTCACCTTCCGCCTGACGCAGGTCCTCACCGGACACGGCAGCTTCGGGAGGTTCCTGTGTCGGATAAGGCGGGAGGAAACGCCCGGGTGACACGACTGTGTGGATCGCCCGGAGGACACAGTGGAGCATACGGTGGAGGTCTGTCCGGCTTGGGCAGAGCACTAACGTGTCCTCGTGGAGGCGATCGGTGGCAGAGATCTCTCGCGTCCAGCCCTGGTTCAGGCCATGGTACGGAGCGAGAGGGCATGGGCAGCCGTCACCTCCTTCTGCGAAGCAGTAATGCTCGCGAAAGAGGAGGCGGGTCGGTTGAGGGAAGGGCAAATTTCGCGCCCTCTCGCCCGTAGCCGTCGCAGGAGACGCCCTGGGTGTCGGGAATCCCGGGCGGATTTCCGGCCACCGTAGGCGCGGGCTTGCGGACGGTGAGCAATGGGTAGCTCACCGTCCGGTAAGGAACAGGCCCGGGTCGACGGCGCGTTGTATTCCACGCGCGCCTCAAAGAGATGTCGTCAGCACAAATGTAGGGGTCCACTAGGGCCGATGCCTGCCGGGATCGCGGGACGAAGGTACTAAAGGGTTACCCCTGGCAACACCTGGGTAAGGCCCCTGGCAACACAGGCACTGCAAGTGCTCAATGCTTAGACCGTCGTGACCCGGGGACTAGGTCCTATGGTCATTTTGTGAATTGTGTTGGACACTTGTCTGGCAGAAAAACGTACAAGATCAGTATCACGACAGCTTCCGTCATCGAGCACTCGCGGCGGTGAGCCCCACGGTGAGTCCACATTAAAATGGTTAACAAACATATTGGCAATGCTTTCAGGCTGATCAGCACCCCCAACACTCACGGGAAGACCAGGCTTAGCCTTAGGTTGGTTTATTATGCCATAACCACAGCTGATATTTAAGCCAGGCCCTCGCGTGGGTATCTCGGACGTGCCGATTCCGTTACAACTTGACTCGGAATAACGGCTTCTGACAAAATTGACACAATATTGGCATGCATATTGTCAAGAATATGATGACTGATGAGTGTCAATGCGCAATCTCTCGCTAAAGATAAATAGTAACAATTATTGTTTGAATAACATTATTAAATTGTAATTGTAAAATCATCGACGAAAATTGAATTCATAAAATAACCTCAATTATCGAATGGAAAACCTCTTTAAAGTGAATTAAATTTATAAAAAACTTTTAACTATTATAAACCGCCGTATTCCAAAAAAAAAAACCATTTTTCTCTTTTTCGTTGTGGTACCTACCCTACACCAATTCATATACCTACTTGCTATGTCAACAACAGTTACAGGAAGATTTATAACATCATCAACACACACCAAGAGGATTAAATAAGTATTATTGAAACTAACTCAAAAACTACCAAAGCAAAATTAATAAAATTTATATGAGACCACTCCGCAAGCTTCATCCACCAAATGAAAAGAATTTTCAAAATTGGTCCACAATTAAAGAAAATATCGATGAACATACACAAAAAAATACATATAGTCGAACATAGAACCTCCGCCTTTTTTGAAGTCGAAGAAGATTTAAGTATTCAAGTAATCAAATCAAACCACTCAATTTGTAAGTGACAATATCAATCAGCATCGCCGGGTACGTTTTCTGATCCATTTGTATACATCTTCATTACATTTTTTTGGAACAGACTATACATCGCCTGTTCCACACACTCGTCATTCAACTCCCACCTCGGCCATTCTCATCCAGCTGCTACCAGCCATTCTGCAAAGATCGTCGCTCCATCTGCCGGAGGGCATCCTATCTTACGTTTGCAGATTCGCGGTCTCTACTCAAGAAGTCGTCTTCCTAGGGTTACCTACAATTTTGATATCAAACTATCTATTAGTGGTTTTTGTGGACAAGATATTAATTATGACTTGTTACAGTTGTAATGGCAAACATTGTCATTTGGTTTAAATAGGTTTTTATTATTTTATTAATATTTTACATAGATTCTTTTATATTTTGTGAATCTGAGAACGTTGTAGGCTTAAGAGACTAGATTTTTAGACCATTTATTTTTTTAAGTACCTGGTACTTCTTGGCAGGTCTACACTGTCCTCCCATACCTATTAACACTGTGATTTGAAATCAATGTAAAAGCCAATTATTTTTAAAAGAGCAACCGTGGAGTTTCTTGCCGGCTCTTCTCCATAGGAAACGACCAATTGGAACCGTGCACCTAGCTTCTGACGTTTCATAAGTGCCCATGTAGGTTTATGTGAAATAAAATATTTTGATTGATTGATTTGTCTGACTTTTTGGCCCCTCCCATCTGGACTATGGCCGGCCTTGTCATTTGTCCGGTGTCGCAACTTACAAAATTTTAAGAAAAAGAAACACATTTTCTTAAATGTTCGGTTTTTTAGCAAGATTGTTTAAATCTCGAAATGATATCCCTAAATCCTCAACAATGTCCTTTGTTAAACGAAATTAAGATAATTTCATCTTTCTGTAACCCAAAGCTGCATATTCTTTACTTTTCATCAATACGCCTCAAGCAGTTTAGTCTTAAAAACTTGCCAACCATACAGAAACACACATTTTATTACATAACTTTAACAGCTTTTTAGTACTTACATATATGTACAGATATCCCAACAAAATTATGCGCTTCGGTAATCTACGTGTATCCAAATTAGTACGAACATCGTGCCACAGAGTCAATCCTTCAGTTTTGAACTGCTTTGTAGTAGTGCACCTACCATTACGCGTTTATATGAAGCTTTTTCTCTGTTTGGTTATCTACTCCAGTCGCACCTCGTCATCGCGCACTCAAAAGTTTTTTGGAATTGCATCTAGTTGTTATTCAATTTTAAAACTATTTACAACTTCCATGTTTTTAAATATTGTAAAAGATTTACTGCCTCGTTTGTCTAGTGGCCGCAAGCGCTACTGCTGAACATGAGGTCCTGGGTTCGATTCCGGGGTCGGACAAAGTGTTATTGGGTTTTTCTATCTGGAATTTCTCAGTAGCAGCCCGGAGTCTGGATTTGTGCCCGGTTGATGGCAATAGACTCGCCTCCTATTACATGGGATTTAAACATAACTGGCGAAACGTGGGTGTACTACAGCTACACCTCTGCCCAACCCTTCAAACTCAAACTCAAAGTATTTATTTCAATTACAGCCACTTTGGAATTGTCAAAGGGTCGGTCGGTCAGTCAGAAAGATGAAGCTAGTTGCCCATTCCAAAGCGTAGTAGGTACCTATGGAGAAGAACGGGCAAGAAACTCCACGGACACTCTTTTAAATCAACGTATTATGGTTACAAAATATTGTTTACATCATTCATTTTGAAATTATACATGTGAGAACGATGCAAAACGTAAAAGCGTCCGTAATAAAAAGAATAACAAAAAAAGCAATTCAAAAATTTAAATAAGCTGTGGCAGCTAAGAGATGACCAGTCTCTACTAACGGCGCCTGTTCACGAACATGACTTAGCACCATTCAGCTCAACCATTTTGAAGGGAGCTAAATGATCCAACACACGCGCTACCATCAGCGAGACATTAGAGTGAGCACGACATACTCCCAGCCGCCTGGGCACATTCAAGTCAATGAAAGACGTATCCAGTAAATGGCAGCTTTATAGAACATAGTACTCACATAACAATGTACTTTGCAACTATACGTCGGGGAAACAAGGCGTGATGATAAGTTATTCTATTATTAGATTTCATCATCGCGCGTTCATATTTCCGGAGATAGACGACGACTGCCGAAGCGCATACCTGTTCTGGTTTACCTGTACATGCCTATAACCGCAAACGTTGACCACATAACATTGACAGTATTTTAGCTCACTCGTATCCGTATGGGTCCCGCATTGAAAACACATTTTTACGATTTCAGAAAAAAAAGACCATTTTAATGCATTTTTTCTCCCCTTGCACACTCCATTGGAAAATAAACCTTATGCAAAATACCTGAGAGTGATAACAGGATCTGTGTTTTCGGCGTTATTTTTATCATGAATATAAAATCTTGGTTACACATTGGATTAGTGAGGATAAGACTTTTGATAGCAACGCAAGTGAATGTTTTTCGTGTGCTTAAAACGGGTTTAGGTAAGCGCATCCATTGAATGCTGAGCCTGCAGAGCGCTAGTTTTGCAGATGTCCTGTGGCGGCCATCTACATCGCCACATGCGAACTACGCAGCACACTGAGGTCACGCAAAATCTTGCATCGCGCAAGCAGAGTTTACCGCGCAACTAGTTTATACAACATCCCGACATCAACCGTCGGGCAGATGCCCATCAGACCCGACTCCCGTCTGGTCGGAGGATCCTCCTTTTTCTATGGAGGATGAATGAACTTGGCAGTGTCCACTTACCATCAAAGAAAAAGTGTTTATTAAGACTCACGCAGGATGATCACAAATGCAGGTGGGCCGATTCTAGGAATACACGCGTGATCTAATGTTACCTCTAGATCGGCAGGATTTTTCATCCCCCATGATGAAACTCCAGGGTTTCTCTTAACTAAGACATACAATTTCATACTAAACATACTTTTTAAATGTAAGAAAAACAATATGGCGATGCTAGTCGCCATATTGTTTCATAAAAGAGACTGTGGCCTCTGAGTTTGTTTCGGCCTTTCTTCTCTGAGTAGTCTGAAGTGTTGGGGGTAGATTAAATAATAAACTATTATTTAGTAAAACGACTTGTATTACTGCCTACCACGGCACTTCTTTAAAACAATTACAGGTACAAAAACAACAATAAGGACTATGGACAATTTGCACAAGTAAAACAGAAAATATAAAATAGTTGGAGCTGACTGGGCGGGACTAGCGTTCTCAAAAGTTCTGGAAGCTATGCGTGTCGCTATACCGAGCGCGCATTCGCCTTGAGGCAAGGTCGAACACTCGGGGTCGTTGACCTCTCCCAGTGGGTTCAAAATAATGCACATCACGGTCCGGCCACGATCGGTTCCGAAGATTTCCGACCGTGCCCGAATGTGTGTTTCGTTCCCCAATCTGGACGTGCATTCGTTTTACATATATAAAGTTGTGGAGTGTAAATAACTGTGTGTAATAATAATTGTAATATATATAGAAATATGTCCATAGATATTTTGTGTGTTATAAATATAGTAAATAAGTAATTGTTGTGAATAATATATAATGTGCTAACCATGGTATAGACAATAATTCCTCGTTTGTTGTCTATGACGAACAAAACGTAAATATGACAGCTGACATGTCGAACGAGGAATTATGTTAGGTTATGTAATGTGTTGTGTGTAGTGTTTACAATTAGCTTTTAAGAGATATAATTAAGAAACTAATCGTTCTAACCACTACACTACTCCCCCCCTGAGACCGTGGTTACTAATTACGGGCGATAGTAATCAGGAAATCGTACAGTGCGACCGGTGCGGGTTTTTCTCTCGACGATGTTGTTTGGCGGCGGAGGCGTGTTTGCCCCCGTTGATGTTGTCGTCGAGCTGGGAGTGCTGTTGATGTCGTTGTTGAGGTAAGCGGGCTTCAACCTATCTACAGTGACTGTTGTCTCTCTCCCCTTAAACTCAATTTTAAACGTTTTGTCGCCCCTTTTTAGCACCTTGAATGGCCCGGTGTAAGGTGGGTCGAGTGGTCGGCGCACGGCGTCATGACGAAGGAAGACGTGGGATGCCGCAGCTAGACTGCTGGGCACGTAGAATGGCTTCTCGCCGTGTCGACTCGCCGGTTCTGGTGACAGCTTCGCCATCAGAAGTCGGAGTCGCGCCGCGAAGTCGGTGTAGTCTACGGTGCCGGTGAGTGAAGGGCTTATGAACTCCCCTGGGAGTCTGAGGGGCTCCCCGTAAACTAACTCGGCTGCTGACCCCTTTATGTCCTCCTTCCAGGCGCTGCGGATGCCCAGCAGCACCAGAGGAAGAGCCTCGGACCAGTTGGTGTCCGTATGGCATCGGATTGCCGCCTTCATCTGGCGGTGTAGGCGTTCGACCATGCCATTGCAGGCTGGGTGGTACGCAGTGGTTGGCCGATGCTGGCTACCGAGGAGTGCTGCGATGGAGCTGAACAGCTTGCTCTCAAACTGCTTGCCCCTGTCGGTAGTGATGCGATGTGGGCAGCCGAAGCGAGACACCCAGCCAGCGATGAAGGTGCGGGCGCATGTCTCAGCCGTGATGTCGGTGATAGGATATGCCTCAGGCCAGCGAGTAAAGCGGTCGATGACGGTGAGGCAATACCTGAAATTATTAGATACTGTTAGTGGCCCTACTATGTCCATGTGGACATGGGAAAAACGTTGGGAAGGAACAGGGAAAGGAGAGGTGGGAGAGGATATGTGCCGCGTGATCTTGTTTCTCTGGCACTCTATACACTCTCTGGTCCAGGCCCTGCAGTCCTTCTTCAGGCCAGGCCAAACGAAGCGTGCGGAAATCAATTTGACCGTGGCCTGCCTGCCAGGGTGGCTCAGCTGATGAAGCTTCTGGAACACCTGCCTTCTGAAGGGTTCTGTAACATAAGGGCGGGTGTTACTGGTGGAGACATCGCAGTGCAGCTCCGCCCCTGAGTCGGGGAAGCGCACTCTTTCCATCTTGAGCGATGTGCTGTTGCTTGCCAGGAGGCCTTGAAGCTCAGGATCGCTTTCCTGGGAATGTGCCAGAGCCGTGTAATCAAGTGTTGGAAGTGTTATCGCCTCTACTCGTGACAGTGCATCCGCCACAACATTGTCCTTGCCTGCAACAAACTGGATGTCTGTGGTGAATTGGGCTATGTAATCCAGGTAACGAAATTGCCTTGGTGAGCAATTCTCCCTACTATGCGCGTACGCGTATGACAGGGGTTTGTGATCCGTGTAAATGGTGAAGTGTCTACCTTCAACCATGTGCCGGAAGTATCGGACTGCGTCGTAGATGGCTAAGAGCTCCCTGTCATACGGGCTGTACTTTTTCTGTGATGCTGATAAACGCCTGGAGAAAAATGCCAGCGGTCGCCATGAATGACCTGCCTTCTGCTGCAGTACTGCGCCTATTGAGGTATCTGATGCGTCTGTAAATATAGCAAGCTCAGCATTGGGGTCTGGGTGTGCTAGCAAGGCAGCCTGGGACAAACCATGTTTGCAAGCATTAAAAGCATGTAGCATTTCCTCTGACAAGCTAATTGGCTGATTTCCTTTGGTTTTAGGCCCTGAGAGGACAATGTTTAGTGGTGACTGCAAGCGAGCGGCTTCTGGTACAAAGCGGCGATAAAAATTGAACATACCCAGGAAGCGACGCATCTCCTTGACGGTCTTGGGAGCTGGATAGTCCTGGATCGCCTGCACCTTCTCCGGCAAGGGACGAACACCTTCTGCGGACAACTCATGCCCTAGAAAGGTGATGGAAGTCTGGCCAAACTCACACTTTGCAGAGTTAACTAGGATGCCGTAGTCAGATAACCGCTTCAGGAGCTGGTGCAGATGCTCGGTGTGCTGGGCTGCCGTCTCTGAGAACAGGAGAATGTCATCTAAATAACAGTAGCAGAACGGCAGTCCACGGAGCACCTCGTCCATGAAACGCTGGAATGTCTGCGCTGCGTTCCTGAGACCAAACGTCATATACGGGAACTCATACAGCCCGAACGGTGTGGTGATTGCTGTCTTGTGGATATCAGCTGACTGGACAGGTATTTGGTTGTACGCTTTAATTAGGTCAATTTTACTGTATATTCTGCTGCCAGCCAGCTGATGTGAGAAGTCCTGTATGTGCGGGATGGGGTACCTGTCCGGGACAGTGCGGGCATTCAGTGCTCTGTAGTCTCCACAAGGCCGCCAGCTGTTGTCCTTCTTGGGAGCGAGGTGAAGTGGTGAGGACCATGAACTCTCAGACGGTCGTGCCGTGCCGCTCGCTAGCATCGCCTCGAACTCCTTCTGAGCGACCTTGAGCTTGTCTGGTGCGAGACGGCGAGGGCGACTGAAAATGGGCGGCCCTGGTGTGGTGCGGATGTGGTGCACAGTACCGTGACTAACCTGCCTTTGTTTTCCCGCAGGCCGTGTGATCTCCGGGTACTGCCGAAGAAGCTCATGGTACTTCGTGTTGCCACCAACCGACTTCACTGAGGCAATGTCAGCTGCCGAACCGGTTGCTAGAGACGCCGTGGAGGACAGCTGGGTTAGCCCGTCGATGAGGCGGTAATGATTTAAATCGACCAATATGTTATAATGCGCCAGAAAATCGGCGCCTATGATGGGCTTTGTGACGTCAGCGACCACGAACTTCCATGTGTACACACGGCGGAGCCCTAAGTTCAAATGGAGCTCGACCCAACCGTATGTGTTGATGGCGGTTCCATTGGCCGCGTAAAGCTGGTACGTCGTCTTGCTGCGCCGCTGCTGTAGTGCTGTACGTGGGTACACACAAAGATCGGACCCTGTGTCCACTAGAAATGTGGTTTTAGTGGACCGATCTGTGACAAATAGGCGGCGTGGTTTGTTGGGGCAGCCATTTGCCGCTACTTCCGGCTGCCGGTGGCATTTCCCGCGAACGTACACGGCGTTGTGCACCGCGTGGCCTTTTCACCAAAACTGTTGTGGTACCAGCAGTGGTCGTCGTTCCACGGGCCTCTGGAGCGCGAGCGGCCGCGCCGACTAGGGGTCCGTTGTCTGCCACCACGCCTGAACCTGTCAGAGGATCGCGAGTGGTGATGTACCTGACCACGTGTTTGTAGCGCCGCTACCTGTTTCGTTAACTCAGCTATGCATTGTTTCAGCTCGCTGATCTCGCTGCAGGCGCTCGTGCTTGCCACGGCGGGAGGTGATGTGAGCGCCGGGGCGGGCGCAGGCGCGATCTCGTGCACGCGGTCGGCTAAATCTGCGACAGACTGGAGGGCAAGATTAGGCTGTGACGCGATAACCGTCTGGATGTTGGTTGGCAGCCTACTCGCCCACAACGTGGACAGAAACGCCTCTGGCACATTTGGTCCAGCCAGGGTTTGAAGGTGCCGTAAAAAATGAGAGGGTTTACGGTCGCCTAGCTCCTCGTGGGTGAGGATCTGTTGCACCCTTTTTTCCCGTGAGTCAGAGAGCCTACGTATTAGCTCGGCCTTCAGCTTTACGTACTTGTCTTGGGCTGGCGGGTTTTCGATAATGTCCCTCGCCTCGACCATATATCGGTGATCAAGCTGGCCCACGACGGTATAAAATTTGGTGCTGTCGGCGGTAATACCGGCGATCGTGAACTGACCTTCAACCTGGGCGAACCAAAGTGCTGGCTCCTCTGGCCAGAATGGCGGCAATCTGACGCTCACTCTGCAGACGTCCTGTTTCTCTGCCGACGCTCCTCCAGTCGTCGCTTCTGCTGCTCCGGTTGACATGATGATTGTATCGTCAGGCTTCTGTGTTCTTCTCGGGGTCACCAATGAAGTGTTGGGGGTAGATTAAATAATAAACTATTATTTAGTAAAACGACTTGTATTACTGCCTACCACGGCACTTCTTTAAAACAATTACAGGTACAAAAACAACAATAAGGACTATGGACAATTTGCACAAGTAAAACAGAAAATATAAAATAGTTGGAGCTGACTGGGCGGGACTAGCGTTCTCAAAAGTTCTGGAAGCTATGCGTGTCGCTATACCGAGCGCGCATTCGCCTTGAGGCAAGGTCGAACACTCGGGGTCGTTGACCTCTCCCAGTGGGTTCAAAATAATGCACATCACGGTCCGGCCACGATCGGTTCCGAAGATTTCCGACCGTGCCCGAATGTGTGTTTCGTTCCCCAATCTGGACGTGCATTCGTTTTACATATATAAAGTTGTGGAGTGTAAATAACTGTGTGTAATAATAATTGTAATATATATAGAAATATGTCCATAGATATTTTGTGTGTTATAAATATAGTAAATAAGTAATTGTTGTGAATAATATATAATGTGCTAACCATGGTATAGACAATAATTCCTCGTTTGTTGTCTATGACGAACAAAACGTAAATATGACAGCTGACATGTCGAACGAGGAATTATGTTAGGTTATGTAATGTGTTGTGTGTAGTGTTTACAATTAGCTTTTAAGAGATATAATTAAGAAACTAATCGTTCTAACCACTACAAGTCCATGAATAGTCAGATAAGAAACACCACCTCATCTAGTTTTTAAAATATGATTGTCGTGTAAAAGTGTTTGTACAAACCTACTTATAGAAATAAAATCATTTATCCTTAATCTTACTTCTTTGTTCAATACAGAATATAATATGAAGCCAAGAATTAATGTGGGCGAAAAAAGAAGCAACTTTAGCCACCTCGCAATTGCTTTAACTCTTTCGATAACATTCCTAGAACACTGCTACAAGAATATTTTGAAGGTCGAATGTTGTTGACGGGGGCGCTGTTGGTAAATATTAGTGCAATTGTTTAGCCCACTAGGGCTGATGCCTGCCGGGGTCGCGGGAAGGTACAAAAGGGTTACCGAGGCCTCTGGCAACACAGGCAACGGAAGGGACACGGGTGGGTTTTAGTCAGTAAGAGTCTGACACACCCTCCCGCTCCGCCCAGAGCGGGAGAAGTTATTTGATCATTTCCCACCCAAAAAAAAAGTGTGATCAAGTAATTACAAAGTCGACTAAATACAGGAAGAAACGTTAACCATTGCACAAATTTTGACAAATTAAACTTAAGCGAGTTTTATCTAACACATTTTTTTTTTATTTTAGTATGATTTAGTACAAAAAAATTAAGTTATCGTTAACAAAATTTGTTTTTTTTTTTTTTTTTTAATTTTGAACTTTTATGTATATTTTTATGGTAACTTCCCGGCCGGCGCGGGAGCGTGGTGTAGCGGAACGCGCGAAGGTACCTACACAGCGTTGCACTCGCTCGATTTGCCGGTGTAGATTTTTTAGGCATTTTACTAGGATTTCAAGTCGGGAAAAAAACTCCATGGAGTTTCTTGCCCGTTCTTCTCCATAGGTACCTACTACGCTTTGGAATGGGCAACTAGCTTCATATTTCTGACTGACCGACTCCTTGACAATTCAAAAGTGCCTGTAAATGGTTTAATTGAAATAAATGCTTTGAGTTTGAGTTTGGAAAAAAAGTATAGAACACCTACTGGAAATGTGTTCTATTACTAATACTAAACCAACCAAAAAAGTTTGCGCACTGGTTTTTTGTTTTCCTTTATACATACTATGACTACATAAGCCCTTTTATATTCGCAAAGGAAGCGAACAGTAAGTACTTTCTAAGTATGTACGTTGAAGAAAAATGCGGACATGCTCCCAAGACTAATATAGTAATATGTATGTTCTTAGAGGCATAAACAGGGACGGCTTAGGATCCATATTTTGTTTTTAAATGTTTGAAAAAAAAAACGAGCGAGCCTTACAGTAGTACCTTGGTAATAAGCAACTGAGCAGCGACAAAAACTAACCTCAATACTTAAAAAATCTAAATACTGAAATATTTATTCGAATAATTTCATTACTAGTGGTCGCCCACTGGTACAAATTCCCCTTTACTTAAAATCTATATAGTACTTACTAATTCCAGGAGCACACTAATTGCATGCTATTATAAAGTACTTAGTAATTCCATGCTATTAAAAATTACTTACTTATTCCGTTAAGCCGTTGGTCGCGGCTGTCATTTGTAGATCTTTGACAGTCATTACGGGTCGTCAGAAGCTCGAAAGTCTGACAACCAGTCTTACCAAGGGGTATCGTGTTACCCAATAACTGGATTGTGGAGGTCAGATAGGCAGTCGCTCCATGTAAAATATTGGTATTCAGCTGTATCCGGTAAGACTTGAAGCCGACCCCAACATAGTTGGGAAAAAGGCTAGGCAGATTATGATTCCATGTCCAACCTGCCGGGGTCGCGGGAAGGTACTAAAGGGTTATCGAGGCCCCTGGCAACACAGGCAACGGAAGGAATACGGGTGGGTTTTAGTCAGTAAGAGTCTGACACACCCTCCCACTCCGCCCAAAGCGGGAGGGTGAGTGGGAGGAAAGCGAGAGGAACGATGTTCCACATCAAAAAATCAGAAAGACGCTAAACGAACATGAAGTAATAGCGCGGGCGGGCGATGTGATACGACGCAGTGGGTCGGGGAACAAGACATTTCACGCGGACAGAACTTTGAAAAAAAAATAGTAGGGTGCGGGGCAGCACCAACAGCATCCTGTCTATGGTAGCAAGCAGGCTAGATTGTGCGTTTGTGAACCACTGCTGCAGGGTATCGGCTGAGCCTGGGACCTTGCAGCAGTGACGTCACATATTGTTTGTGGTAATGTTTTGCTAACATAGTTTGTACCGTGTACTTAGAACTATGATTATTCTGTATCATTTTCGAAATATAACAGTCTTAATCACTAGGCAAAGTTGGGCCACAAAACTGTAACATTGCCTGCTTCAATTTTGACCGTCTAAACGACTTAAGTACATCATTCCCCTTATTAGTAGGACTTAGGGATAAGAATTGCAAAACAGCCACTTTTTGCTTATACCACTAGAAACAATGCTAGGCAATGTTGTGTTCTTTTTAGGCAATGTTGTGTTCGGCTATCACTCATTGCGTTTGACAACTCACTGTCATGTGGTTTCAAAGAAAACAAACATGGCGGTGGGTTTTTCGTATTGCCAGGTAATGATTTAAATAACTACCAACAATTTGAAGTTGCTACAACCAATATTTAAAAAGATATTGGTAAATTCATATAGTAAAAGTTGTGTCTGCTAGGCAATGTTGCAGCGTTTGACGTAAGTATTTTGTTACTAACACGTCGAGTCTTGTTACTTGATTAAATGAATTATTATTATTATTATGTCCTTACATATCTCGGGACCATTTTTGGGTTCACGGACCTTTGGAAGGCGTACGAGGGGCCGAAGCTAACTCGCAGAGGCCCCTTGGACAATTGTAATGGAATGAGGCTCCAACCGACGATTATCCCTGTTTGCGTTAAGAAGGTGCACCCAAGTACAATCCCCAGTTGATGCAGGACTATTGCAGAACATGGTAACAAAACATATTGGGCTATGGGTTTGGGAAGCTATAGTCGATCGGTTTCCTAAGACTATAGAAAGGCTATGGCCTCTACCTGACCAATGCTTTATATAAAATACACCGATAAAATGGCAGGGGGTGACTTGCACACTCAATAATGGGCCCCCAAAAACGGCCGCTAGCACATAGTGACGTAAGGACAAGGGGGCAACACTTCCTGAGGTGCTTGAGGAGTGGAGAGGTATTCCACGGCTATCAGGGCAATCCCGGAAGGACGGTCAAGATCCCTACCTGGAATACTTCCTTCCTCCGAGCACGTTTGCTCTTGCGAATCTCCACTCAGGCCGGCCAATAAAGGCATGAATGAGGTAAGAGCTCTGTTCCTCGTCAGTGTTCACTCCAGCCGGTCAATAAGGGCAAGCCAGAGATGAGGAACAAGACTTCTCCCAGGAGATAGGGTCCGTGGGGCCGTTACTGCCCAACAGCTCGCCACATGCTGCCCTGCTGGTTTCTGTATCTCTCTTGGTTTGGCTCCTTACCCTAGACCCGTTCCGATTATTATTATAGAACCTAGTCTTAAATATATCTACCCAAAATCGTTCATCTCCTGCCGCGGCTAGGGGCGAGAGGGCGCGAAATTTGCCTTTCCCTCAACCGACCCGCCTCCTCTTTCGCGAGCATTACTGCTTCGCAGAAGGAGGTGACGGCTGCCCATGCCCTCCCACTCTGTACCATGGCCTCTGGTCCAAGCCAGCCAGGGACGCGAGAGATCTCTGCCGCTGATGGCCTCCACGAGGTCACGGCGTTGCTCTGCCCAAGCCGGGCAGACCTCCACCGTATGCTCCACCGTGTCCTCCGGGCGATCCACACAGTGGTGACACCCGGGCGTTACCTCCCGCCTTATTCGACACAGGAACCTCCCGAAGTTGCCGTGTCCGGTGAGGACCTGCGTCAGGCGGAAGGTGAGGACGCCGTGGCGCCTCTCCAGCCACTCCTCAAAGAGGGGACTTATCACCGCAATCGTGGCGTGCCCAGCACTGGGTTGCGACAACCGTACTTTCCATGACGCCATGAGATCCCGCCGGAGCTCCGTCCGCTGTGCCGCGATTTCTCGCGGCAGCGGACTTACGCCCCGGCGTTTCGCCTCCTCGCGCCACTCCCATACGTGCGCGAGGACTTTTGCCTCCAGATCCCATGGCGCCAATCCGGCAAGGAGGCTCGCTGCCTCACAGGAGACCGTGCGGTATCCTCGGAAAAGAGGGGACTTATCGCCGCAATTGAGGCGTGCCCAGCACTGGGTTGCGACAACCGTACTCTCAATGTCGCCATGAGATCCCGCCGGAGCTCCATCCGCTGTGGCGCAATTTCTCGCGGTAGCGGAGTTACGCCCTGGCGCGGCGATTCGCCTCCTTGCAGCGCGGAGTCTGGATTTGTGCCCGGTTGATAGCAATAGGCTCCGTAACATCTGAATTAAACTGAATTTGTTGTAGTTTTTATGTTGTTTAATACATAAACAGGTCTAACCATCAATTCAATTCAATTCAATTTATTCAGTAACAATTTACATTGCGTTAGAATATAATCCAGCATGAAACAGTATTGGATATACAAATATATATGAAAACAATTCAATTAAAATTAGAAAATCATTGGGGAATTATATAAATAAAATGTAAAATACCATGCAAAATAAATCATTAAACCATTATGTCAATAAATTAATTGCAATTTAAACGAATTGCAATCATCCAGGAAGAAAAGTGACCTTTGTCCTTTTTTAGGTTCTTGGCTACCTTTTTTCATACCATATTTCATAAGGCTCGATTTAGTGATTTAGACGAGAACAGGTAACAGAGAGACAGACAGACCGAGTTACTTTCGCATTTATAATACTAACATGGATTATAAAACAGACAGGCACATAACGAAGTTTACCTTAAATAAAATGCTTAAAATTAAAACACCTAACTCCATCCCTGCCTATAAAGAACGCAAAAACAAAACCGCTCACCACCATACTTGGCAACACTGAGAACCAACGACTGTTAACTAGCTTCGATAATAATGTTTCTTTCGAAAAATGTTGCTAGCACAAAAAATATTGACTACGTATGCTAAATGGACATTTAAAATGCTGATCCAAGAGTTGGGAAAGTATTTTCTGGGTACATGATTTCCTAGGTTAGGAAAATGGTAATTAGTTGCTTAAGAACTTGATTGTGGGGCATCTAGCGAACGTCTTATGCAGTTTTCATTGCAAAAAAAAACCGGATAAGTACAAGCCCATGGCTGATGGCTATTACCTATTATTATTTGATATTTTGTATACAGAGCTGTTGGTGTACCTACCTGTATAAACAAAAAAATAAAATTAAATTAAAAGTAATTTTTTCAAACTAGTCTGAAATCAGCACTTTTCGGTACGTCAAAATTATATAAAGACAGTCCCCCGAAAACCTTCACCACTTCCTAGTGTTTTAGCTGGGAAGAAGTGCCGCAACAAACTCGCCAGCAGTACAGCTGTCTGTTTCATCTGTTCTATCTGTATTATTAGCCAGTATAGTGCTTAGTAATACCCTTATACGTAGTAATACCCCATACCATTGGGTAGGGAACCCTAAAAAATAAATAATAATATGATATTTTTATATTCATTCATTCATTCAGATATTCTTGTACCGGCGACGCCCTACGGCGTAATGCAAATAAAGTTAAAAAGAATTCTATGGTAACTTTGAGGAAAAAAAAACTCCTGAAATATTAATTAATCTTAATTCGACGCTTAATTTTTCTATCCTGAAGATGAGCATGGGTGCCAGAGTTTGATTCCCAGCTCGTGCAGAGAGATTTTCCATCAAGAATGTCTCGGCAACGCGAAATGTCTGCCTGCCTGGATGGAATGGACTGCCTAATTCTTCAGATAAGATAGGAGCGATGTTATATTACATACCAAATAAACACACAACCTAATATTTTACCTTCCACAGTCGGTCAAAAGCTAAAACTAAAAAAATCCACACAATGCTTTCGTAATCTTCAGAAGACTAAAATAAAGGGTCAAAATGATATAATTGAATATATTTCTTGAATATATATAAATTATTATTTTGTATGTGTTGTCTCAAATTATGACGGTTTCTCGGAAACTTTGGTCAAATTTTGCGTATATATTCACGCATGTTTTGTTATGGGTGGCAAGCAGTAATATTAGGGGTACCAAAATGTAAGCTTATTTTTAAATTACTTGTCTTTTTGTTGTATGGCTTCCGGCAATGTATACATACAACCCAATGTATCTTTTTTCGATATATTTTTTATTATTGTATGTAAATATCAACCTGTGTGGCATGAAATGGGCTATCAAACAACTGTTTAATAAAAGTGTTATAATATCATCACGCCTGTACATATTTCCCGAAGGGTTAAGCAGGGGTGTAAAGTACACCCACATTTCGCCAGTTATTTTGAAGTCCCATGTAATAGATGGTGTACCTTAGGCCCCACGTCAGTGGTAAAACTTTTACCTTGAGCTGGCCTAGCGTATTACAGGGTTTCAGAGATTAAGAGGGAGGGGAGGGAGGGGGGGGGGGGGGGGGGGGGGGTGGGTGGGGTGTAGGGATTAAGAGGCCAGCTTATACTTGTTTGTTTGTCACTCACGGGCTTCTTACCGTACTTATTGACATCAACGGGACACAAAGTCAGACTACGAGGTGCTACTGAGAATTATCATATTCTATTTTATTAAAATTAGTCTATTTAACATACATCATGAATGTTTACTAGAACACCCGCATTTCGCCAGTTATGTTAAAGTCTCATTACAGGGGGCGAGCCTATTGCCATCAACGGAGCACAAATCCAGACTCTGGGCTGCTACTGAGAAATTCTTAATACTATAACAATACTATACATATTATACATTGAAGTGGCTTTTCGTGTCTGTCTGTGTGACCGATTAGATCTTTTAAACATTGTGTAGTTTATACAGATTTTGATGCACTTCTCAACATAATTTAGGCATTACAGGCTATTTCATAGCCTAGCAAGGAGAACAGCACGTCACCCACTTAATTGTCAGAGATTTCATACTACCTACTTTGTGAAAACTGTTACATATACTACAATCTGTTTTTTATAAAAAAAAGATTAATATTATTTTCTTTTATTTCATTATATACACATTATAATTATATTTTTAAATATTAGAATATAGAAACATTTAAAAATATTAAAAATGGTGGCCCACCGGTATCGGGAACAGGGTCCAAGCTACCGGCGGTCAGGGCTCCAGACAGAGGAACCTCCTAATAATTATTTTTATTATTATTTTTAAAAAATATTCCGGAATGTTTATGTGTCATCATCCTCAGCTACCTGCCTTTTTCCCAACTATGTTGAATGCAGCTGAATACCAGTACTTTACATAGAGCGACTGCCTATTTGACCTCCACAACCCAGTTACTGGGTGATTAGATACACCTTGGTAAGACAGGTTGTCAGACTTTCGGGCTTCTGACTACCCGTAACGACTGTCAAAGATCCACGAATGTCAGTCGGGACCAAAGGTTAACGTGCTTTCCGAGGCACGGAGGGGTCTTGGTATGTAAAGATGGTCACCCATCCACGGACCAACCGCGGCAAGCATAGCTTAACCTGTTCGATCAACCCGTGTGGCTGTTATTACTTAGCCCCAAGTGGTTTATGTGTATAATACATTAATATTTAACTTAGATAATATAATAATATTTGTGCCCTTTGGCGTCGAGACCCTCGGTCCGTGTGGACCCAGTGCGCATAAGTTATTTGGGGAAATCGCGAAACGTTTAGTTGATGTAACTGGTGACCGAAAAGCTGGCGGCTTTCTCGCGCAACGCATCAGCATTGCAATTCAGCGAGGAAATGCCGCCAGCATCCTCGGTACAATGCCTCGAGGGCCTTTTTTAGGTTTAACTTAGTTTTAATTTCATTTAGTTAATGATAATTTGATTATGTAAATAAACGATAAAATAGTCATATAATAAGGAAATCTCCGTTTTTTCCAGTTGTCTGCTTATCGTTTTGTTTTCAGTATTATAGTTTTTGCGTATGGACACACGGCTACATATTAACCTATACATTTCCAGTTTATGCTGTTCTCGCATTGTTTAGGATTTCCGTACAATATGAGGTCAGCTAATACTGGAAATGTATAGCTTGATATTTAGCCTTGTGTAACACTACTACTAGACGTAATACTGGGGAAACTAAACGTTATTCTATTCTATTTTTTTTTATTCTAAAAATCTGGAAATAAAGGGGCGCGTCGCCAGTCTATTAAAAAAAAAAACCTTAAACATTAAAAGCAATGTTCGTCCAATTACGTCCTTATCCCAATTTATTTGGGGTCGGCACAACATGTACCTTTCTTCCATACTTCTCTATTAGTCGTCATCTCGGTAGTCACCCCCTTTCTAGCCATATCATCTTTCACACAGTCCATCCATCGTTTCTTTGGTCTTCCCCTACTCTTATAGCCATCGATATTCATACTCAAGACTTTCCTCACGACATTTTCCTCATTCCTCCGCATCACATACCATGCCAACCGATTTCCGCACAACTTTTCAGTCACCGGTGCCACTTTCAAACTTCCTCTTATGTACTGATTTCATATTCTATCCATTCGTGTCACACCACACATCCTTCTTAGCATTCTCATCTCAGCTGCATGCAATTGCCTTTCATTCATACCTTTTGTAGCCCAACTTTCTGATCCATACAAGACAGCAGGTCTTATCATTGTTTTATATAACTTCCCCTTAAGTTTAAGGGGAATGCGGGAGTCACAAGTACAAATATACCAAAACAAATTAAAAGAGTTCAGTATTTATAATATTAGCAAGATTCTCGCCTTAACCACAGGGGTTTTAAAAACAATGTATGTATTTGAACGAGCGTCCTAAACAGTTTGTCAGATAAATATTAGCGTGTACGTGGTTACATACCACATGTAACCCACACATGCACACAAAAACATGTGAACTCAAGTACCCATGACGTTCCACGTCTGAGTTCGAATAGGGTAATCCACAGTCCGTCACCAATATAAGTTCTATATTGGTGACGGACTGTCGATTACCCTATTCAGCATTCAGCATGCAGTGATGTCGCGGGAAGGTACTAAAGGGTCACCGAGGCCCCAGGCAATACAGGCAACAGGAAGGAATATGAGTGGGTTTTAGTCAGTAAGAGTCTGAAACAGGTTCCCGCTCCGCCCAGAGCGGGAGAAGTTATTTGATGATTTCCCATCCAAAAGAAAAGCATGCAGTGATTATAACAGACAGGAGGTCGCTGCTGCACATCTTCTTGACGAAGTTTCCCATTATTTGCCCAAAGAACTTTTTTTTTCAACCTGTGTTCTCATGATGCTCGCTTGTTCTAGAGCGGCTGGTGGCTAAGAAGTAACAGCAGTAAGGCTCGATCAAGGTTAAGCTTTGACGTTCGAAAAGTGCTGATTCTCAGGCCAGTTTTGATTTTGCTAACGTTTATGGAAGTTGGTCCGTGGGGTGACCATCCACTACATAGGTACCGAGAACCCTCCGTGCCAGAGAAGCTCGTAAAGCCGTTGGTCCTGGCTGCCATTCGAAGATCTTTGATAGTCGTTACGGATAGTCAGAAGCGCGCAAGTCTGACAACCAGTCTTAACACGGGGTATCGTGTTGCCCAGTAACTGGGTTGTGGAGGTCAGATAGGCAGACGCTCCATGTAAAATACTGGTATTCAGCTGCGTCCGGCAAGACTGGAAGCCGACCCCAACATGTTTTGAAAATGGCTACGCAGATGAATCTTCCCATGATAAAATTAATTTTGACAAGCTCAAACTCCCGGGGGTCGGTTTCAATCAATAAATAATATCTAAACTATTTCGTTCGCCATATTATTTATTTTAAATACAGATACGATCAGTAGTTTGTTTTTTAAAGGGACACAGATGTCAAAAAGGATTTTGTTTTTTTTTTTAACTATGTCTGTGAATGAGGTTTTATTAGAGTTCGTAGTGAGTTTGTGTGGGTTCCGTTGGTTTAACATAACAAAACTTAACAACGCGCCTGTATTCCCCGAAGGGTTGGGCAGAGATGTACCTTTAGTCCCTACACCCACATTTCGCCAATTATGTTTAAGTCCCATGTAACAGGGGGCAAGCCTATTGCCAACAGCCGGGCACAAATCCAGACTCCAGGCTGCTACTGAGAAATTTCTGATAGAAAACCCAATAATGCTTTACACGACCTTGGAAAACACGTTGCAGACTGTCATTCGTCATGGCGATTATGGCGATGGAGCGCTGGCGACCATTAAACCAACGAAGAAGTCAAAGTGCGTTGGTTTAGAATGTATTTATTTTATAACGGTGTTTAAAATACGACAGTTATACCAACTCCGGTTCCTGAAAGTTAAAATTTCAGCATGCTAATATACACTCTTAAAACAGGTCAATATTAGACGAATAGTGGTGTCTAGCGTTACGTCATGTGCGGTGCAACTCTCAACTGTCAGCTTGACCTGCCCTGTTAATAATTATGGTAGAGCCTTTGAACTGTCATATTATTATTTCAGTTGTGATTGTTTGACCGAAATAAAAACAACGAATTTTACAAGTTGGCATCATATTTGATCATCTTTTATAACCCACATATCGAGAACCAGTGTCCAATTTGCCAAACAACATTCTTTCACTTCAAAACTCAAAAAAAAAAACATTTATTGCCAAGGAACCCTAAATTTTAATATCGAAAGGTATCAAAGTAAACATCCTAAATATTTAAGTAATATTCATTTTTACATTTTTACGACGGTCAGGACATGGTTTAAAAAGAGATATCGCTGCCTCGCTCGGTTGTTTAACGAGGGAAAGGGAAGCAGCATCGTCGCAGGCGCAAGGGACAGAAACAAAACAGTGCGCGGTTGTTTTATTGTTAGAGTTCCGTGAGATAATCTTGGAACGGGTCGGTCTTGTTAAGGATAGATGTTTGTTAAAAAAGATATTTTATGTATAATGTTAGTTGGCTGGTTTTTTAGCAGTCTCACCAAGGGGTATCGTGTTACCCAGTAACTGGGTTGTGGAGGTCAGATAGGCAGTCGCTCCATGTAAAATACTGGTATTCAGCTGTATCCGGTAAGACTGGTAGCCGACCCCAACATAGTTGGGTAAAGGCTAAGCAGATGATGATGTTAGTTGGCTGGTTTGCTGATTTAGTATTTGCAATGGCAGTTGCTAAACGTGGCACCCTCAATCCTTATGTCACACAAATCAGCTTATAGCAGTTCACGGCTGAACATAATCCTCTCATCATTTACCTCAATTCTCAGCTACTCTCATCCAGCTGCTGCCAGCCACCCTGCAAAGATCATTGCTAATATTAGTCACCTAGGTTGAGGGCGTCCTACCTTACGTTTGCCGATTCTCTCCAGTCCAATGTGTCTGCGTTGAATATGCCCAACCCACTGCCAGTTTGACTTTCTTATTATATAACTTAGACTTCGGTTATCACAGGCGATAAGATTATGAAAATCTACTTGGAAGGAATAATATTCTCATCGATTCTGGGTACTCAAATTCAGCCTTCACACTTTTCAATAAGGCATTTTACAATAACTTGGCATAGCATAATCAGCCCATAATGTTCCCACTGCTGGGACATAACCCTCCTCGCTGTGAAAGGAAGTAGGCCGTAATCCACCACGCGGGCCCAGTGCGGGTTGGTAGATGTCACATGTCTTGGAATTTTTGGTTCTAGGACATGCCGGTTTCCTCACGATGTTTTGCTTCACCGTTTTGAGAGCAGTGATGATGAAATTAATTACACAAAGTAAATCACCTGTCTGGGTTTGAATCTACGACCTACAACTCCGTAAGTCGGCAGCGTTACCCCTGGGCCTCCACTGCTCTTAACAATAAAACAACCGAAGGAAACATAAGGAACCACAACCTCAATTTAAAATCGTAACATACCCTTTATTTTTTTTTCTTCTGTATAAACAAAGTTGGTACGCCACAGAGAGATTAATGCGCCTGAGTATATCACCCGCCTTCAGATTGTAGAATATCACTTATTTTACATAACATAAGCATCCATCACGCTTGAATTCTCCTAAGGCTCAGGCAGAGGTGTGTAGTACATCCATATTTCGCTAGTTATGTTTTAGTATTAAGACGCTGACAACACCTAAACCGCGGTCACTGTCAGACCGCATAGAAAAGAAAGAGAAGCGCGATGACACAACGCTTGTAATTTATTGCAAAATATGAAGCAATTATCTATTTACACAAAATTGAGTTGAGTAAACGAAAATAAAAAACAACCAAGTTCTGCATTCAAATAAATACGTAACGTATGTTGATATGTAATGCAGATATTTTGGTTTAGAACTCAAGGTAAGAGGTAAGTTTAACGTTAGTTATCGAGATTTTTTTCAAAACGTGTTTTGGTAACAACTAGGTTCTGGGATATATGTTCAAAATTAACATACGAGTATATTTTTTCCGCTACCACAAACTATACAGATTTGGCAATTTTTTTTCTTAAGAAAAGCCTATTTTCATCAATTGGGTCTTGTCAGCGCCTTAAATAGGCAAGCCTAGTGCCTTGAACAGGACATAAAAGTCAGCACTGCTACTGATAAATTAAATATGTAAATGAAAAGGTGAACACAAGGTTTTCCGAGCATCGAATCCTGGGTTAAGCATAATCAGCCTATAAGGTTCCCACTGCTGATACTCAGGCGTCCTCTCTATGAGCGGGAGGAGTGTGCTGTAATCAACCGCGCGTGGGATCGGTAAGCACATGTCTTCAAATTTATGGTTCTAGGATATGCCAGTTTCCTCACGATGTTTTCCTTCGCCGTTTTTAGAGCAGTGATAATCAAATGAATTACGCAAAGTAAAGTGCCTACTTGGGTTTCAACTCACGACTTACCGCTCGTAACTCGGAGCCGAGACCACTGGGCCACCAGTACTCCCAGGTCAGAAGGTACTCGGGGTCGTGGGAAGGTACTAAAGGGTCACCGAGGCCCCTGGCAACACAGGCAACAGGATGGAATACGGGTGGATTTTAGTCAGTAAGAGTCTGACACACCCTCCCGCTCCGCCCAGAGCGGGAGAAGTTATTTAATGATTTCCCATCATTAAAAAAAAAAAAGGTCAGGCAAAATGTTTATAACTAATGAAAATTCCAAAAAAATACTGGATTATAGTCCCTTTTTCTTGTTTAAACAATCATTAAAGACTCCCAAAGTTAATAATGCCGTCGTTTTAATGCCAACGAATTATGTTATAAAAACAAATATAATTAATATTTCTTGATCATCATAATTTTTGACGCCATTAGATTTTGAGAGTGAATCTTATTGCTCGTTATCGGACGCAGTTCCAAACTCCGGGCTGTTACCGAGAATTTTATAACAGGCTTATCTGAAATCCCATTTACCAGATTTGGGGCCCAGCCATTATCATTAGCAGGGGAGGTGATGTGCAGGGCAGATGACAGTTAACAGTTGCACCGAATAAGATACAACATCGCGTGACACTTCAATTTTCGTCATATAACTCTAGGTCTTACCTGATGTAAGAGTGTATGGTACACTCTGAGGGGCTTGTGGCTAAGTAATAACAGCCGCACGGGTCGATCGATCAGGTTAAGCTACGCTTGCCGCGGTTGGTCCGTGGATGGGTAACCATCTTTACATAGCAAGACCCCTCCGTGCCTCGGAAAGCACGTTAAGCCGGCTGTCATTTGTAGATCTTTGACAGTTACCAAGGGGTATCGTGTTACCCAGTAACTGGGTTGTGGAGGTCAGATAGGCAGTCGCTCCATGTAAAATACTGGTATTCAGATGTATCCGGAAAGACTGGAAGCCAACCCCAACATGGGAAAAGGCAGGCAGATGATGATAAGAGTGTATGGTACCCATCATCATTTGCCTGCCTTTTTCCAACTATGTTGGGCCGGCTTCTGACTACCCGTAACAACTCTCAAAGATCTACAAAAAACAGCCGGGACCAACGGTTTAACGTGTTTTCTAAGGCACGGATGGGTCTTGATATTTATGGGATGGTCACCCATCCACGGACTGACCTCGGCAAGCGTAGCTTAAAACCTTCGATCGACCCGTGAGGCTGTTATTATCTAGCCACGAGCCCCTCAAGATTGTATGGTAACTATACCCAGAAATTCGAAGATTTAATCAAGCAGTAATTGTACTTTCTTTGCCTCGTTGAGGTCCAAGTTCGATTAGCAGATAAGGCCAAGGTTCATCTTGATATTTTTAGGAGCCTGGATTTCTGGTCAATGGCAATAGGCTCACCCACTATTAAAATACCAGCCTATTATTTCTCACTGCAGGGCAAGTCCAAAACCTCTTCTCATACAGGGAAGACACGAGCATTCATGAATTCATTGAAGGGAATTATTACGGTAGGTAGGTAGGTAGGGTACGTTGGTAGGGGTGGGTAATGTGTACGTCATAACTATGTAAATGTCTAACTGCTCCCAAATTACGATGTTTTTTTTTTATACATTCTTTTTTGATATAATATTTTCATTATTTGACATTAGGTATATACCTACAATTTTGATATCGAACTATTTACTAGTGGCTTTTGTGTTGTCTGAATTAATATCTTGATATTAATTCAGAATTCTTGTAAAGGCAAACATGTCATTTGGTATAAATATGTATTTATCTTTTTTATTTTATTAAGACTTTACATAGATTCTTGTGTATTTTGTGAATTTGAAAACGTTGTAGGCTTAATAGACTCAATTTGTAGACCATTTATTTTTTATTAAGTACCTGGTACTTCTTGCAAGGCCTACATCACATACCTATTAACACTGTAATTTGAAAACATTGTAAAAGCCAATTATTTCTATAAGAGTAACCATGGAGTTTCTTGCCGGCTCTTCTCCATAGGAAACGACCAATTGGAACCGTGCACCTAGCTTCTGACGTTTCATAAGTGCCCATGTAGGTTTATGTGAAATAAAAATATTTTGATTTTGATTTGATTTTTTATATTATGTGTAGTTAAACAAACTTACGACTGAAGTCGATTAGGTATACGCGATTTGTCACCAACCGACTAGACCCGAGTATACCCGATTCAGCGTCACCGACACGAGCGTGATGGTTCAGTTTCGTTAACTCTTCAAAGATAACCGTTGTTTGCCTAAAGAAGTTTACACTTCAAAAAAATCTTTGAGGTAAATTCCTTTGGAGTGATTACGTCACCTTTAGCCAAGAATTCAATTTACATTTATAAAATATGACAAAATGTCAAAAACAATAAGAAAACAAGGATAACCGCAATATAAATAAAAAATCGACTTCAACGAAAATAAATAACTTGATACAAGTTTAATTTAGAACGAGGGTGTTAGATACAAGAATATAAGCAGTAGAGCTCTTGTGAAGCAGCACTACCACCATACTTATTTCTGCCGCCCAGCAGCGTGGATGTGTTTATTTATTTCAACTTTTTACACACAAAAATGGTACAAAGGTGGACTTAATAATTAGTATTAGCCTTAAGCATTCTCTACCAGTCAACCAAGGGTGGTGAAGACATCATATGGCAGGTGCTCTGTTTGAGAGGAACAATGAGATTTTTTTATTAATGATAAAATGATTTTATTTCTGTAAGTAGGTTTGTACAAACACGTTTATACGTCAATCATATTTTTTAAGACTAGATGAGGTCGGCGTTTTCTATCTGACTACTCTGAGAAGAAGGACGAAACAAACTCACAGCCTCTTTTAAAGTCCAGACATGATCTGGTCAGATCATGTGAAGACCATGTAGATTGATGACTGAAATGGTCTTTTGATGAAAGAACCACACAGATTGAGTGGACCTGTCCAGTCAGTGCACGCATTTGTCAGTAGTCGTGCAGCTCAACTCAGAACTTAAGGAGCTCAACGACTCAATACCATAGATAGGACATTTGGTTAGGTCGCAAAAATTACTCAAACTGCCAGACTATGTTAAAAACTAACCGATAAAAGTCGTCAGATCAAGTGAAGACCATGCAGATTGGTGTCTGAAATGGTCAATTAAATCATACCGACATATGATCGCAGTATGTTTTTATTAGCAGACGATTAGTGCAGCAGCAGCAGAAATGGTCAGATCAACTTACCATCAGATGGGTCGTCATCGTCAGCTTGTTTGCAATCCCATAAACATACATAAAAATTTATATCATATTCTAAGCAGTGGTGGCCCAGTGGTAACGGCCGCGACTTACAAGTTGTACGTTCTAGGTTCGAACCCTGACAGGCGCTTTACTTTGTGTAAATTATTTCACCACCACTGCTCTCAAATCGTTGAAGGAAAACATCGTAAGGAAAAAGTCCAGAACCAAAAAATCGAAGACATGTGACATCTACCAACCCGCTCGGGGTCCGCGTGGTGCAATACGGCTCACTCCCTCTCACAGAGAGGAGGCCTGTGTCCCAGCAGTGGGAACATTATAAGCTGATTATGTAAACGTACATAAACACGTGCAATTTCTCATGCGGGTAGGCAGAAAGTACAGAACGCCTGCACCTATGGCGAGCTTTTACTTTTTTTTACTATTTCAGGTAAGTTCTTGGCCTTCATCTCACCTGATGGTAAGCGATGATCAAGCCGAAGGTGGAAGCGAGCTTCACCCGGAATCCTCAATCACAGAGGAACTGGCCATCTTACCTCTAACTGCCGAAACACGATAATGCTGTTAACATTGTTGTTATGGCGACAGACTTAGATTAGTTAGTGGTAGCTAGCCAGGCGGACTTAGAACAAGCCCTACCAACAACCAAACTAAGCAGAAAATTTTGCCCCTATTGGAAACCGGGACCACGGGGTCTGAGACATGTGATCTTAAACACAGACGCGGTTAAAAACAAAACATACTCCTTTTGCTTCGTTTATGTTCATACATCTGGTCATACACGCACGCCGGTTGCGAGTACTACGCACCTGACCTTACTGAAGAACATCACCAATAAGGTCACTATATCTTTAGGGCATCTCGTCCATTATCCTATAAAAAATAAAATAAAAACAGCATTATTTAGTTAAGAGGAGGGCAAAGTTAAACAACGATATCACGGAAACTGAACCTACACCTACATACCACAAAACCAGCGGTTTAACCACTCACTGCACATACAACCACAAACTAATCGAAATAAATTACTAACAAAAAGAGGTAAAAACAACAACCTCAAAAAAAACATTTGTATGGCAACATTGAAATATAAATAATTTTACAAAATTAAATGACACAGCGCCGCCCCGCGGTGTTCCCTGCGATTTCTTTTAAATGACATACATGGTATTCGTGATACTTGTTAAGAATTTATTATGATATTAGTAGTATCGTCTTGTGGATATTAGTAGTATCGTCTTGTGGATATTAGTAGTATCGTCTTGTGGATATTAGTAGTATCGTCTTGTGGATATTAGTAGTATCGTCTTGTGGATATTAGTAGTATCGTCTTGTGGATATTAGTAGTATCGTCTTGTGGATATTAGTAGTATCGTCTTGTGGATATTAGTAGTATCGTCTTGTGGATATTAGTAGTATCGTCTTGTGGATATTAGTAGTATCGTCTTGTGGATATTAGTAGTATCGTCTTGTGGATTTTCTTGTATGTACTACAGAACTTGGCACATTGTAGGTTAAAAATAGTTCGGCTTTGTAGAGCCGCGTCTCAGTCACTCATAAAGTCATAACTGTGTGATTTTGACGAAGCTAGTGCGACAGTTTCACGTTCTTTCTAAAGCTCGATGAGTCATACCGGTGCTGATTCCCTGTTTCACAAACTAAACTAAATTTAAGTTCAGTGCATCTTTTTCTTTTTATTTCATTAAGAAAAGGACAAAAGATAAATTTTAGTTTAGTCCTGTCAAATTAATCAGCGCTTGACGTAAATTGACGTAATTTTAGTAGGCAAGTTTTTAATCACGTCTAAACTTGTATGGAGTAGTGACAGGCGCTGAATTTGACAGGACTAAACTAAAATGTATCTCCTGTCCTCTTCTTAATTAAATAGAAAGAAGAAGATGCACGGAACTTCCACATCACATACCTAATCGTCTTCTTCAATGTCCCACTCACCGCACTGACTTTATTCACTCTTCCTTCTTTGTTCAGTCTATCTCTCTGTGGAATGCGCTCCCCCAGGAAATCAGGATGGCAACCAACCGATTATCCTTTAAAGTTAAAGTTCGCGAGCACATTCGTAAGAAGCTGGCAGTATCATCACAACGGTAATGTTTTCCCATTGTTTGTCTTACTGTTTAGTATATTCGTGTATTTATATGGTCTTATATTTATGTATAATTAGGTATATGTATTATATATAATGTTTTTAATAGGTATATGTATGTATATACTTATATTTTAATAAATATTTACTCCACAGTTTTCGTTATTGCACCTACCGCTGTCTGTCTCTGCATCACCCAAAGGTTGACTGGTAGAAAATGCCAACGGCATTAAGTCCGCCTCTGTACATTTGTGTGCGTAAAGTATTAAATAAATAAATAAATAAATAAATAAACTTAAATTAAGTTTAGTTTGTGAACAAGGGAATCGGCACCATTGTCATACTGGGTGGGCAACTGACCTACTGTATAGTATTTTTGTCTCACGAAACGTCGCGCGCTTTACTTGTGGTCACCAAGTGTACAAACACGCTGTGAATGTGTCGCTCCGTGAGATAAAAATACTGTGCATATTATAGGTACCTAGATAACGTGTGAAACTACTTATATGCAAAAACTAGCGCAGACTAGCGCGATATCGCGGGCGCGACAGGCAGCAACATGCCTGTCGCTCCCGCGATATCGCCCCTGTCTGTACGAGCCTTTATATTCCAATTTCCCAATTTTAACTAATATTATAAATGCGAAAGTGAGTTTTTTTGTTTGTTACGCCTTTACGCTAAAACGGCTGAACGGATTTGGATGAAATTTGGCACACGTGTAGACCATGCCTTGGGTTAGGACATAGAATACTTTTTATCCCGATATTCCCAGGGGATCGAGACTTATGCGAGCGATGAAACCGCATGGCGCAGTTATAAATTACTTAGTTCGCTACTCTCGTTGGTCTAGCTTGTGATCTGAGTCTGGCCACAAATCTAGACTCCGGTCTGATATTGGTATGACCTCATCGTAAGATTCGCCCCCTATTACATGACGAAATGTTGGTTTATTATTCAGGTCAATTATTTCTAAAAGAGTAACCGTGGAGTTTCTTGCCGGCTCTTCTCCATAGGAAACGACCAATTGGAACCGTGCACCTAGCTTCTGACGTTTCATAAGTGCCCATGTAGGTTTATGTGAAACAAAAATATTATGATTTTGATTTTGATTTAGCTGCTGTGCTTATCCTTTCGAGGAATACAAGCGTGATGTTATATCACGTTAAAAAGAACAGCGTTCTATCGAAAACGTTATGATCTCTTATAAAAATCGCTTTCTATTCTTCTAAACACACAATCCCTACACTTTGAACTCCAAATGATAAAAACACATAATAAGTCTGCCTACCCTGTTTGTGAGACGTCTCTATGATAAAAAGAGCCGCTCTTAACTCGGCTTGTATTTAAGAAATGTTCCACGTCGTAAGATTTATAGGGGACGACACGACCGGCTCACGACTTGTAGACTTTTTTTTTTTTTGTGTGGGAAATCATCAAATAACTACTCCCGCTCTAGGCGGAGCGGGAGGGTGTGTCAGACTCTTACTGAGTAAAACCCACCCGTATTCCTTCCTGTTGCCTGTGTTGCCAGGGGCCTCGGTGACCCATAAGTACCTTCCAGCGACGCCGGCAGGACGACTTGTAGACTAATGGCTCAGTTTAACATAAGGGGACTACAGGACCTAAACGCAAATTTTATAAGTTTTATAATGCCTTAAAGTATATGATCTACTGCAGTAAACAAAATCAGAAAAATATATGATATTCTTAAGGATATATGCTAGGTAGATAGTGTGTTGAAAACATAATATAACTAATTTGATACGATAGAAAAAAATATACATGCAATCATTCTGATTTTTTGTCAGATTATTCTACAAGCAACATGTTAGCATAATAGTGTTTTATGTTTTTTATACAATCTATAGCTTTTTTGTAAATCGATAATTGCTTCATATTTTGCAATAAATTACCAGCGTTGTGTCATCGCGCTTCTCTTTCTTTTATATGCAGTCCGACAGTGACCGCGCTTTAAGTGTTGTCGGCCACTTAATATCACGTCTGTATTTTCCGGGGAAGTTGGCAGTTATGTAATACACACCCCTACCGATGCCTGATGGTCTCTTGGGTGACCTATACACATTTCACCAGTTATTATTAAGTCCTATTAGGGGAGAGTCTTTCGCAGTGGAGGAAATATCATACAATTAAAACAACTATAAATAATTTTCGTCAGAAAACTGAAATATTTTGCATTATTTTCTTGAAATTTACAATTCTCTTTGGATGACAAACTACCTAGTCGACGGCCCATTTTGATGTTATGTGATCTCCGCCGCCTATGGACATTTAGAGACCAAGCTGAAATGCGTCATGCCAGTAACTGCACCGACACATATACCCTTCAAACTGGAACACAGCAACGCTGCTTGGCGACAGAAATATGTGTGGTGGTAGAACTTACTCGAACGAGCTGCTTCAAAAGAAGCTCAACTCTTTTAAGAATCGGGTATTGCCGTTGACCTTGGTCATACAAATGCGAGTCTCGCTCACGCCGCGCCGCCGCCATTCGGTTTCATAGAGAATATTTATTTTTTGTAACCAAAATATTAATAATTTAAACATATAGAATTATATATAATAAAATAGTCTGTTCATAAAAAAAAAAAAACATGATAATATCTTAAGTAGTTTGAAAGTAATATCGTTTTTATGCAGGGTAGACATTACGTACATAAGTATTTTACTATAATACTTAAATATTCTGATATAGAATTGATGTGTATGCGTTCTAGTTTAACATACATTTTAGCATAACTTACTTGCATTATATATAAAAGACAATAAATTAATATATAGACTCAGGGAGGCCTATGCTGAAAAGCAAGACTATCAAGGAACCGGTGTCGCATAAGAAAATATATATATATATTTATTTTAATCGAAACATTCCTGTAGTATTACGTACAAACAAGATGAAATGTAACTTGTAAGATTGTTAATAAAGGCTATTATTATTATATTATTATTAAAATCATATACCTGTGCCTTAATTAAAATGAACATCGTATCGTGTCCGTCCCGTACCATCTAAACCACAAATAGCTCATATTATTGATGAGTCTAGGGTAGCATGCACGGAATATCTTAACCGACTCCAACAAAAAAAGTCAAGATATGTATTATCAATGTCCGCCGTTTTGTGAGCCCGTATCTCAAAAACGGAATCTTTGTGAATCGTTTTGTATTTTTTTTCTTGAGTAAGTTCTGTTGATAATAATCAGATCTTTTTCAAATCGTTTCTGGATGTTCATATTTTGTGGGTTTGTAAAGGGTTTTAGTGTTATAAATCATTCAGGAGCATCACGACTATGTGCACGAAAGGGGTAAGTAAAGATGTATATTCTACAACAGCGATAAATAGGCATAATATATTTTCATACATTTTTGCATAGGCACTTCCGCACAATCCCTCCTGTATTCTTATTAATCGCTATAACTAAGCAAAATATGCTTGTGCTTGGAGTAGGGTCGCAAGTGGCAGACACGACAGCTGCTCCCCTGACTTCCAAGTCTCGAGTACCCATGTTTCTTTAATTATGGAGAGAGAGGAGGGTAATGGCTGATTTTTACGTTATGCTCGTGAACGAGTGCTGCTTGTGGTGACCGGTCGTCTTGCTGACCATTGTTTTGTTTTGTTATTAGTAATTAACTGTTTATTTATTTTACTTTGATGGTTCTAGTTCATCATTTGTGACTGAGTTACAGCTATAGCTGTATGTAAGCGGGCACGCACTTTATGCCTGGAGGCTTTTATTTGGGTATTAAGTTCTGTTTACGTTTTTATCTCGGCTTGAGAATAGTTTTCAGTATTTTTCTTTTTTTGTTGGTATAGTGGTGTGCTAGCTGGCATATGGCTAATAATTTAATGTATTGTGTTGCACGTAGTGTAAATTATTTTGCATACTGTTGTATAGAATCCATTTTTTTTTCTCTAACTGAACAGACAGCTGAAAATATAAAAGCAAAAATTCTCGTAAGTTATGCAAAAAAACTCAACAGAAGTATCGATAACTAAACATACAATACAACAGAAATTAATTTGATGTGGTTTTTTTTGGGGTCATAAACCGCAGGTAGTGTAGTTATTTGAAATATCAGTTTATTTTTTTATGTAAACTTCACAGAGGCGATGGGCTTCGATATTTAAACACGATAACATATAAAGAGCGGGAATCTAGGCATGTGGTCATGCACACTAAGGATGTTGCGGATGCAGATTTTTTAACAGCGGATGCGGATGGCGAATTTGGTGGCTCACAGTCGCGGATGCGGATGCGGATCTCAAGTCTTTTTAAGGGATCCGTCAAAGCGTTTTTATTGTTTCTCTTAAAATTGTTATACAACTCAGAATTGAGGCAGCCCCGGTAAGTTATAAGTATACTTGTGATGGGGTTACCTCGCAACTTCCCTTGCGTTACTAGCTACAATGTTGAGACATAATTAAAAATACAAAACAAAAATCAAATTAAGGAACAGTAACAAAAGAACAAAAATAAAAAGTTTAGGTACCTAGTAGGATGTTACAAAAATTGTTGAATGAGGTAGGTGTAGTGTTTGTGTGTGTGTGTGTGTGTATATGTGGTGTGCGGGTGTGAGTGGATGTGTGTGTGTGTGTGTTCTTAGTTTTTTTGCAAATTGCAGCGCTGTTTCGTTGTAAGTTGATCACAAATCAATTTGCGGCAATTATCCTACTAATAATTATTGTTACTACTAAATATCGTTACTAATTGCTACTAATATAGTTTGTAAGGATGGATGGATCGATGTTTGTTACTCTTTCACGCAAAAAGTACTGAATGGATTTGGATGAAATTTGGCACACAGATAGTTTATAACCAGGTATAACACATAGGATACTTTTCATCCCGATATACCTACGGGGTCGAAACTTATGCGGTGAAACCGCGGGGCGCATCTAGTGATAAAATAATTACTAAATAGTAGGTGGCGTTCTATAGTTTCTGCCTACCCCCATGCGAAGAAGGCGTGAGTTTATGTATGTATGTAATTACTAAATTATAATAATTTAAAAGTCAATATAGCTCTCTAAATTATATGTTTGTTGAGTATAAGACTACAATAGCTCTAAATCGGCACATCGTCACTAAATCGTGACGAAGTAACAATTTCGAGCTATCTTAATGATTAATGTCCATTGTGTTGATTATGATTTTATTTAACTGCCTCGTTGGTATAGCGGTCGCAAGCGCTACTGCTGAGCATGAGATCCTGGGTTCGATTCCCGGGTCGGGAAAGTTTAATTGGGTTTTTCTATCGGGAATTTCTCAATAGTAGCCCGGAGTTTGGATTTGTGCCCCGTTAATGGCAATAGACTCGCCCCCTACTACATGGGACTTAAAACATAACTGGTGAAATGTGGGTGTACTACAGGCACGCCTGTAATCCCTGAGGGGTTGGGCAGAGGTGTACCTGAAGTACACCCACATTTCGCCAGTTATGTTTAAGTCCCATGTTATAGGGGGCGAGCCTACTGCCATTAATACAAATCCAGACTCCGGGCTGCTACTGAGAAATAATGGAAAAACCCAATAACACTTTGCCCGACCTGGGAATCGAACCCAGGACCTTATGCTCAGCAGTAGAGCTTGCGACCACTAGACCAACGAGGCATGTTGGGGCTGACTTCCTATCTTAACTCCACGACCCAGTTATTGGGAAACATGATACCCTTGGTAAGCCTGATGCTCAGACTTTTGGGCTTCTGACTACCCGTAACGACTGTCAAAGATCTACAAATGACAACCGGGACCTATGGCTTTACGTGCTTTCCGAGCTATGTAGGTCTGGATATGTAATGGATGGGCACCCATCCATGAACCGACCGCAGCAAGCGTTGCTTTTCATCGACTCGTGCCGCGAGTTATGGTTTAGCCACAAGCTCCTCTGCACTGCAGCTTACAACAATGCTGTTTAAAATCGTCAACAGTCCTCCACGCCTTGTTATGCCATAATCATCAACAGACTGGTGATCGCAGTATGGTGGTACTGAAAGTCGGTGTGTCCCAAAAAATACCATGTTCTTGCATTTCACAAGAAAAATGTCTGAAACGAGTTCTGAATGACAGTTATGTTTGTTTCCGATGGAGCTACGAATTTATTTGGAGTTGGTATTTTATTTGAGACTATCTTCTGCCCGCGACTTCATCCGCATGAAATTTCTTATTAATCCTATGACACTCCGCAATATTATAGCTTCCCTTTAGGTTTTACTATTGTTATAAGTAATTGTTTATTTATTTTACTTCGATAGTGCTAGTTTGTCATTTCTCACTTCGAGTTACAGCAATAGCCTTATGTAACCGGGCACGCTCTTTATACCTGGAGGCTTTTATTTAGGTATTAAGTTTTGTTTACGTTTTTATGTTGTACTTTTTATCTGCTGGAGTACAGTTTTCATTGTTTTGTTGGTATATTGGCGTGTGCTAACTGACATATGGCAAGTAATTTAATTCAATGTGTATTTCGTAATGTGCTTTGCATACGATTTGTATAGAATCAAGTCTATATAACTAAACAGACAGGTGTGCTGCTGGGGAGTTTGTTGCGCCACTTCTTCCCAGCTAAAGCACTAGGAAGTGGTGAAGGGCGGGCGTTTTTGGGGGACTGTCTTATGTAACTTTGGCGTTCGAAAAGTGCTGATTCTCAGCCTAGTTTGAATAAATGACTTTTGATTTTTGATTGATTTGAGTGAATTAATTTTCGGAATCGGATCAGTAGTTCCGAAGATTATCCCCTACTTACAAATTCACAAATTATACCATACCATACCATATTAAGTATAGACTAGCTTTTACCCGGCTTAGCTGCCGTGGTCTATCCCACAGTCCCTTACTGTGAATTTATTTTCTCCGGCCCATGAACTATCTCTATGGTCTGTTTTTTAATCTCGTAGACTAAATTGACAGGTGCAAATGTCAAACTCCATATTGAAAAACCAAACAACAATAATTTGAAATGTCACATTAGTCTCTGGGATTAAAAAACGAACTTTAGATAAGTACAAATGTATTGTCTGTTGCTACATGAACCGTGTGCGTTAAAAACGGACAAACCAACAAAACTGACTGAGCGTCTGGGTCCTGTATCCTCCAGGGTTTGATCTACGGGTAAAATAATAATGGCTTTTCCAGTACAAACGCAATAGTTTTTTTTTTTGAGAGAGTGTGTTAGACTCTTGCTAACTAAAACCCACCCGTGTTCCTTCCCTGCCGGGGTCGCGGGAAGGTACTTATGGGTCACCGAGGCCCCCGCAACACAGGCAACGGAAGGAATACGGGTGGGTTTTAGTCAGTAAGAGTCTGACATACCCTCCCGCTCGGGCCAGAGCGGGAGAAGTTATTTGAGGATTTCGCACCCAAAAAAAAAAAAAACCTGTGTTCCTTCCATTGCCTGTGTTGCCAGGGGCCTCGGTATCCCTTTCGGACTTTCCTGCGACTGCGGCAGGCATCAGCCCTAGTAGACCCCTACACTTGTGCTGACATCTCTTTGAGGCGCGCGTGGAACGCAACGCGCCGTCGACCCGGGCCTGGTCCTTATCGGACGGCGAGCTACCCATTGTTCACCGTGCGCAAACCCGCGCCTACGGTAGCCGGAAATCCGCCTGGGACCCAGTAGCAATCTGGCTTATTGCTACCAACCGGGCACATCTAAACGGATATGTGCCCGGTTGGTGGCAATAAGCTCGCCCCTATTACATATGGGGTAATAAGTACCTACATACATAACTGCCGAAACCCCGACTAAAATCGTCCTCTACCGCTTTGTGTGTTAATAAAACTGAGCACCAAGTCTCGCAAAACTCAATCGTGGAGTTTCTTGCCGGCTCTTCTCCATAGGAAACGACCAATTTGAACTGTCAGAAGCTAGGTGAGCTTCTGACATTTCATAAGTGCCCATGTAGGTTTATGTGAAATAAAATATTTTGATTTGAATAATTTAACAAAGTTGCTTGTAAGGGAGCTCATTTGGGGAATTACAACAGCCGTCTAGCTTATTTGGGGCTGTTTAAAAAAAAACTATAACCATAATTTACAAAATACACTGTTCAAAACGAACTCCATAACCCTTCGTAGCTTCAAAACCCGAAATATTTGCACTCAAAAAATACCGAACCGAACTGCACGAAATAATCCACGGAAAAACACTTAAACGTTACACTGAACAAGAAACCCTACCTTAATTACTCGACAATTGCTTCTGGCAACACCAAACTAAGTTAGACCCTTACTACCTTTAACAACTATTCAAATATAAACCTAATCTCAAAGTAACAAGGTTGTTTTTGAAAGTTATGTGTGGCTCAAGTTAAGTTGGTTTAGGGGCAAGGCCAAAATATTGTTTTTTGTGAAGGAATTACTTTTGAAGGTGGAGCAATGGTGGCCACTCCCAAATAATGATATAGTAAAATATTGGTGGGCTGTAGTTTTAAATTGGGGTGGGTAAGAGTAATTAGGCATTTATATGAGAAGATAAGCTGCGGTTGCCGCGACCTGTGACTGGATGGGTGACCGATTATCTATACATGCGATACTTATTACGCAGAGTTATTCCACACTCGTAAAGCTCGGGTATCCTAAGAGTGCGGTGCGGTCACAGGTAATGGTCGCAAACTGACGGCCGTCGATTATAGACTTCGAGCAGACTTTAACACCGGTTTCAATTTCGTGGCGGCGATTATTTAGCGTGTATTAGGTAAAATGGCGATGATAGTGGTGTCGCAGCGAAGATCTCACCAATTGGAAGAATAGAAAAATAGTTTTCACAGACCCGCAATATTTTTGAACGGCCTCTCCAACGATACCTACCCCACACCATTGGATAGACAAAAAAATAATATACGTGCAAGGGAGGTACCCTACAATTATTTTTCTTCAAGGTCTTATTTGACCACTTTGTCGGCGTGATTAATATGTATGTATACCCATGCCAAATTACAGCTTTCTAGTACTAAGAGTATCTGAGCTAAACCGCGGTGGCAGACATTAAGGGTGTCGCGGGAAGGTACCTACTAAAGGGTTAACGAGGACCCTGGCAACACAGGCAACGGAAGGCACACGGGTGGGTTTTAGTCAGTAAGAGTCTGACACACTCTCCCGCACCGCCCGGAGCGGGAGAAGTTATTTGACGAATGCCCAACCGACCATAAGGGTTCCTTGTTGACTATGAAACTCTAAAAACGAGTTGCGAGCAACGAGCTAAAACAACAACGACAATACACGACGATTTACACGACGAAAGCGTAATACACGACGATTTTAGCGATTACTCGCTAGTATGCGTGTATGTATCAAGCATGAGTCTCTCAGCGACCGAGCGTCGGTCGCTGAACGACTATTCTCTTTGATAGCCCTTGTCGCTGCGTTTGAACATAGTCAGCCTATAATGTTCCCACTGCTGGGACACAGGCCTCCTCTCTGTGAGAGTGAGTGGGCGGTAATCTACCACGCGGGCCCAATGCGGGTTGGTAGATGTCACATGTCTTTTTTGTTCTAGAACATGCCGGCTTCCTCACGATGTTTTACTTCACCATTTTGAGAGCAGAGGTGATGACATAAGTTACACAAAATAAAGCGCCTGTCTGGGTTCGAACCTACGACCTACAACTCGTAAGTCACGGCCGTTTCTACTGGGCCACTACTGCTCTCAGGCAACACATTTAGGTATACAATATAATTGAACAAAGTTTGTAGGTACACAAAGTTTTTCCGCACCTAGTCGGATGGCATCCCAAGCGGTGTAGGAAACTTCACCGTTTTGAGAGCAGTGGTGATGAAATAATTTACACAAAGTAAAGCACCTGTCTGGGTTCGAACCTACGACCTACAACTCGTAAGTCACAGCCGTTACCACAGGGCCACCACTGCTCTCAGCGGTGTGAACAGCCAGCGATAAATATATATATATGACGGAGAAGGTACGTCTCTCTCGTTATCATCAGCCATATTTTAACTACTGTGGGCGTACAATGGGAAGTGTTGGTTATTGCACGATAGAAAAACCGTTTGCAATTTACATCAAATTATAATTTACGATCAAATAATCACACTAGCTATTCACACACTGTAGGTACACGACACAACTATACGGAACGCACGACAGTTTCTAAACGTGTTCACTGCTTGAACGCCTCCGATAAACTGTGCCTTAACTCCGGTCAAGCGTTATGTTGTAGACTCTGTCAAGCGCCGCTTGGTGGCGCTGGCGTCCCGATTAGTAAAACGAGTGACTAACGTATTTCCGACATATACAAAGATGTAGGTTCCGTGTAAGTAAAAGAGATATATATCTCTTTTACTTACACGGAACCTACATCTTTTGTACGTTTCATGAGCGAGAAAATCGTTGATAGGTAGTCGCTGCCTCGTCGTGGTGGGACAGGTGCCTAAGGCAGGTTAGGTATGGACCACTGCCTACACAATAACGCGCCAAGAAGCGTGCGTGCCACGGCAACCATCAGCGAAGTCCTGGGACTGAAAAGAAGAAAGGTGCCTTTGTCGACAGTTAACAATCCTCATGTCCTCGTTAAATCGGTTAAAGACAAAGTAATTCATTTGCCAGTAACACGTTACCTACTTGCACCATAGGACGTTTCTAGGTACATGTTTTTAGAATATGTCTGCATCATTCTGCCTGCCTTTTCCTATGTTGAGGTCGACTACTAGTCTAACCGAATGCATCTAAGCTACAGGACACGCGTGTAGGCAAAAGTTTGCAAATTACTGTCCAAAACCACAAATTCTCATTGATAAGAGAAGGAATACCTACCTAATAAAAAATAACGTAATTTGTGTATGGCTCCAAGCTTCAGGTGCGATCCAATTCTCTTGCATTCGTTTAATAAAATCACACAAAATCTATCCTATCCGAGTCAGGAGGCTACAATTGTCGAGCTCGCTTCGCTCGCTCTTACTTTCTCATAATGAAACAATTAAAACGCTAGCTTAACCTATCCGAACCAGGATACTCCAATTTTCTAACTTGCATCACTCACTCTTGCATTATCTTACCGACGTCATAATGACAGCTTTAACTCCCGACTCGAGATGTTATTTATTAATTTTATAAAAAACAATAATGTCCAATTTTTCAGTTTCGTCGCAGCCGGGTAAAAAGGGCCCCAACAAAGCGCTACAACCATTAAACTAAAACCATTTATTTCAATTAAACCATTAAGAGGCACTTTTGAATTGTGAGTCAGTCAGGTCAGTAAGTCAGAAAGTTGAAGCCCATTCCAAAACGTATATGTGTATGGGGAAGAACGGGCAAGAACCTCGCTATGACACTTTCAAATCAAGCTATTCCAAAATCCTGGATACATATATTATTATTATATTTTAGGTTATAACAAACATCTATGGGTTAGAACTGCGCCCAACTGATAAGACTATTTAGTTTTTGTGGAAGTCTTGTTTTGCTAAAGAAGCGCATGTAAAAACAGGCAACACAGAAATAAACCCGACCAAGTGCGAGTCGGACTTGCGCACGAAGGCTTCCGTACCATTATCTATAAAAACGGCAAAAAAAAAAAAAACATGTCTGTTGTATGGGAGCTCCCTTAAATATTTATTTCATTGTTTTGTTGTATTTGTTGTTATAGCGGCAACAGAAATACTCGTACATCTGTGAAAATTTCAACTGTCCAACTATCACGGTTCATCAGATACAGCCTGGTAACAGACGGACAGCGGAACCTTAGTAATAGGGTCCCGTTCAGGCACGTATACAGAGGGGGGGATAGTTGGGATTTATCCCCCCCCGAAATCTGACTGAAAAAAAAAACGTTTTAAGCCATCTGTTTATTTATTCGCTTGCGTGTTCTTTCAATAAGTAGGTAAAATAAAAATATAGATAGATCTTGATCTGATTATGTAAGCGACGTTACTAGTAGCGGTAGCGCCATCTAACCTATTTAGAGAGAAACCGAGAACGAAAACAGTAATGAACGACATCTATCGTCGAGTAGAAAAACTAATAGTAGAAAGATCGTCGCGTTGAGTAGCGAAATATCGAGAAGCTTCCATAACTTTCTGCTACCAGGTAGTAGATGGCGCAATATTCCACAGTGTTCCAGAATACGAAAACGTAGTATAAATACGGCGGGGGCGGGAGTCCGGGAACCTGCATGTCAGTTTATTTCGAGAGCGATTCAAGTGAGAATCGAGAGCGACAAGCGAGAAGAAAAGTGAAATACCTCTGCAATAGTGACAGTATAGTGCAATAGACCAGTTTATTTTGATATTGGTTTCAGTTTCATAGAGAGTAGAGTAAATTCCTTCCGACTTGGTTCACCTGATACTTTGCCCGTGCCGTGAAATAAAGGAAAAAAACTTCAAAACCACTGTTTTCATTGGATTCGCCAAATCGCCAGTCCGTTACGTACGTGAGATAGTGTTGGACAATTTTGGACCTGCAGACGTCATAATTTGTTGGACCGTTCGCCCTATCCATCACAGATTACTTAAATAAAGTAAAGTAATGTGTGAAATGTGAGTGCTTCTTGATTTGTGCTTGTTTGAACGTATATAAATTGCTGCTGCTAAAATGAAGAGAATTGACAACTTTTTCAAGCCAGTGGCAAAAAAAATTGTTACTACTAGCGAGGAAAAAACTACTCCAAGCATGGCTTCTGCTGTTGATAGTAGACAACTAGAAACAACTTCGTCAAAATTTACAGAAAAAAATGTGATTTCAGCCGAACCGGCTGGAAGATGTAGAGATGAAGGAGAATGTTCAACTTCAAAAACGTGCAGTTTAGATACAATGATTATAAGTGAAACTTTTCCTGATATCGGCGTGGTTTCTAATGCCATATATAACACACAGTATCCTCCTCTTGTACTCACAGATGAACAGAAAAAAAAATATTATTACACAGCCGTTTGTCCCAGATGCGTCATTTTCGTTTCCGGCTAGTAGCTTTGGAAAGAGGAAACTTAGATTTCGAAGAGAATGGATGGGATCATGGGAATGGTTAACATATTCACCGAGGAGGAATGGTGTGTTCTGCAAATATTGCGTTGTCTTTTCATCAGGCACCGCTGGAAAAGGTTCCCACCAAACACTTGGAAGTTTTGTCAGCAAACCATTTGATAATTGGAAAGATGCAACAGAGAGATTTCGCGAACATTCTGCTGCTAAATATCACCAGTTTTCTAAGTTATGCGCAGAAAATTTCTTACGCGTAATGGATTCAGCAGCTATAGACGTTGCATCGCTGCTTAATGATCAAAGGCTCAAAGAAAAGGAAAGAAATAGAACAGCACTAAAACCTATAATCGAAACTATCATCTTCTGTGGAGAGCAAGAGTTGCCGCTTCGTGGAGACAAAGACAGTGGACCATTGACTTTAGAAAAGCCACTTGGTAAAGATGGAAAATTCAGGGCTCTGCTATGATACCGAGCAAGCTATGATAATATCCTGAAAGATCATATCATTACAACCCCTAAAAATGCAACGTATTTTAGCCCTATTATTCAAAATGAAATAATAGATACTTGCGGAAAGATAATTCAGAAAAAAGTTGTGACACAAATAAATAGTTCAGAGTGTTTCGCGATTCTTGGCGATGAAACTTTAGATGTGAGTGGAACTGAGCAATTGTCTTTATGTGCGAGATACGTTTATAAAGGTATTTTGAGGGAGGACTTTCTCAGTTTCATTGAAATACACGACCTAAGTGCCGAAAATATAAGTGCAGAAATTTTAAAGAAATGTCATGAGATTGGTTTGAATCTCGATAAACTAGTTAGTCAGGGGTATGACGGAGCTGCTACCATGGGAGGACACATCAGTGGTGTGCAGACGAGAATCAGAAAAGAATTTCCTAAGGCCACATACGTACATTGCTCAGCACATCGTCTGAACCTAGTTCTTTCAAAAGCTCTTTCAGTTCCCGAGGTGAGAAATTCAATAGGCGTTGTGAAGGAAGTCTGCAATTTACTTCGCAACAATGCAATGGCCGGGAAACAGTTCAAGGAAAATGTGGAAAAGCTCACACCAGAAAGTAAGAAAAAAAGACTGGTGTGACACTAGATTTATAGAACGTCACGACTCTATAAATGTATTTGGTGAGTTACTCGAACCTATTGTCATTACATTAAGAGAACTATCCTACACAAACAGAACTGTCGCCCAAACTGCCTCTACACTCATAGCTGCGATGGAAAAGAGTAGTTTCTTGATTTCTCTAAAAACCTGCGAAAGATTTTTCAGTTATACTCTCCCACTGTCAGCATATTTGCAGAACCCTACACACGACCTGGCCTCTGCTATGAAATTTTCCGATGACATTATCGGAAAACTAAAAGAGATATGTCTTGCAAATAGAAATTCAGCGTCCTCGAGTTACTGCCCACCAAACTGCACGAAGCAACCCTCCCAGCGATACTGCTGAAGAATACTTCAGAAGAACTATTTTTATACCGTGCTTGGACGATTTGATATCTGGCATGAATGATAGATTTGCGAATCAAAGAGAGCTGCTTTCTTCTTTAGAAATTATTCTTCCGAAAAATGTGGACGAGAGGAAAATAAGTGAATTAGAAAATATGAAAATTTATTGGGAAGAAAGTGTTGGAGAATCACTAATAAAAGCAGAGTACAGTATGTGGTGTGCCAAGTGGAAAAACACAGATAAGAAACCAGTCGAAATTATGGAAATTCCCCTTCCGGTTTCAACGGCATCTGTGGAGCGGTCATTTTCATGCCTAAAGAGAATAAAATCCTTCCTAAGGAATAGAATGGCGGGCGAGAGGCTTACTGGTCTCGCTCTATTGTCTATTCATTCCGCTTTGGCGCCAGATCCTGATATGGTACTAGACGTAATGGCTGCCAGCGGAAACAGAAAAATACTTATATAATTATAGTATAGTACAGTGAAAATTATAGTACAGTGATTACAGCGATATTCACACAGTTCACATGGTTGTTTCAATGTTTGTCCCCCCCCGAACCAAAAGTCTGGATACGTGCCTGAGTCCCGTTTTACCCGTTGGGTACGGAACCCTAAAATCAAGCTTTAGCAAAGTACCGAGTTGGCTTGGCTAAATTTATATTTAAAAAGTATTGGACTTGTTCAATTCTAGCAACAAACTTTGCAGGCTCCCTCCGAACCAAGTCGCTCGGTTGTTTTTCCGTGAATTCTTTCACGAACAGGGTGTAAAAAATAAATAAACATATTTTGTGTAAAAGCATACTTTATTCTTAATCTTACTCAACTTTTTTACATTATTTCACAGCTTTGGTCTATGTAGAGCGCGTATTCAAAAATATAACATTTTAACTCTGCCATAAATATCCGAATATTTCGACCGAAAAAAATATTAAAAAAAACACAAAAAAAAAACATATTTTTCGCGCTCTTTTCTTCCTTACACCTACTTTCCCACATTCCTTACTTATCTTAATTTCTAGAGTAAATAAAAGATTTTTTTGTCAACTTGTAATCTAAAAAAAGATAATAAAAATCTAGCGATCTTCCTACTGTGCGTTAGAAAATTCAATATTGTACTCATAAAGAAAATTCGTAGAAAAGAAATGCAATTTGGATATATTTTAACGAGCACCAAAATTAATTAAAAATAAAAGTTAAAGTCATGTCTGACGCGCCCACACCCATAACTTTAATCTTATAAACTACATAATTTCTTAAAAAAAATGACTATTGATCACCTATTTTTTATTAACAATCAAAAAACGAAAAATACACAAAAAAAATAAACAAAACTTTGGCAAGATTTCTTCTCAACGAAATTCAAATTTGTTGTGACCAAAAATATTTTTTCTTAAAAACTATAATTCTTACAATTTTTTTTCTCCCCGTTTATTTTTAATTGCCATCTAAATTCGATAAATTATCACTTTTTAAAAAATAATTTATTTTCTTTCACAATATAATTTCTTTTAGAAAGCTTTTTGCAAGCATAATTTTTCTGTTGACCAATAGTAAAAAATATTAAAAAAAAAACTGGATATCTCACGAATGACATTTGCATTTTTTCCATGCTTTTGTGAACCAACAGTTTGGACTCTTGACTAAACAAAATTGATAAATTGTTAATGATTTCTTACGAAATCGCCAACACGCAGTGAGCAAGCTTCTCTTATACAGTATGTATCAATAATTATCAACACAAAACTTCAACACCTACTCGACCCAAATGACAGTTTTTTCGCGGTTACGTAGGTCCCATGGAAAAAAGTTGTGCAGTTTGATTGATGGTCTGTACCACATCCTTAAATATGACCAGATCTTTCTGATACACGCTGTAGAGACAAAAATAGCATTGATCACCATAAACACTCATTTCTTCTCAGTATCGGAAGAGGCTTTGCACAATTACTACAAAAACTGCAAATATCACCCGTAAAGGCACACAGTACTAAAACGACGGAACTTAATGGAATCCAAGTTGCCCCACAGTCGCTCAACAATCGTCCGACTTAACCCAAAGCTGTAACTTACAGTTATAATCGCAGGCGATGTTTTGACTGACTGGCTAAACGACTGGGCCTGCCCACTGGCGGCACGGCCCGGCAAGTGATTTTTATGTGACGATTAGGAATACAACTTAATAGTATGACAATAAAATTGAAATTTCAATGATAATGTCTACGGACGTCGCGGCATCCCTGCGCATACCGCGGCCGGCCGTCAGTGTGCGCGTGCGCATGGACTGGTGCAGAAGAAGTCGTGCCGTCCCGCCAGTGGGCGCGAGCCCTTCATTTTCTATTACGGTTATTGGTAACGAAACAGGAATAAACGATTATAATTGATATAACACATACAAAATCAAAGTCAAGGGCAAAAATAGACGTAATAACAAAAAAAACTTCTGTTGTGTCTCATTCAGTGTCTTAAAACCAATTAATTTAAGGTGGATCCGCAGAGGTCGCCCACGAAATTCAAAATTTCTAACGTTTTTTTTTTTGCAATTTGCAGGTCAGTGCCTTTTGTATCATGAGCGACCTTAACAAATATGTAATGACAGAATTAAAATCATTTATACATCTCTCTACGTTAGATTTGTCTCATAAGAACGTTCGCAAAAAAACATAAGAAAATTTGGATTCCGCGAGATACCACGTATCTGCCTTAAACGAAATTTTCAAAAAAGTTGTATCTACATTCTGAGATATTATTCATATTCGCACGATTATAATGTGCTTTAGGGAAAATTATAAATTAAAAAGTGTTTAAAACATTATCATAAGTTTAGTTGACTATAAGTTGGTAACGAAAACGAACTAAACTATTTATACTAATAACATAATATAATATCCATACTAATAATGGACCTGAAGCTTGTTTTTTTTTTTGTTTGTTTGAACGCGCTAATCTCTGAAACTACCAGTCGGGTTTTTTTTTTGCATTTCATAGCTTAACTCTTGAGGAAGGTTGTTATAGGCTATTTAATATCACGCTACGACCCGAGCAAAAAAAAAAGACAAAGAACGCTTAGCAAAAACGAAGTAATAGCGCGGGGGGCAACATGGGCAGTTATTTTAGCATTCTATTGTGGTGTCTTACGACTCAGAAGCTAGTGTATACTATTTCAAGATGACTTATCGAATCTATAAACGTTATTAACTATACGGTTATTTAGTACACCCATTTTAAATCTTCCTTTTCCTTAATATTTATTTAAAAAATATTTCTAACTACAGTCAAAACATCGCCTGTAACCATAAACAATAATAAAAAATACAAAAGAGCATTAAAATGGCAAAAGACATGTACGGTTCTGGTAACTATTTGTCGTTAATTATAAACTATTTTTTTTTCTTTACAAAATAATATCAAAGAAAAAGAGTAAAACTGACCTAACTTGATATAATTTTTAATATTTTTTTAATGGCTTTTTTTTAAACATCCTGTATTTCAAAATGAAATGTAAAAAGGCGTATGTTGATTTTAAAGGGAAATATTTAACTGATCTTTTAAAAATTTCCTTCTAATGAGGTACGTTTTTTTTTTTAATAAATTTGCCTCTTTTTAACTGACTGTACAGTTGATCGCAGTAACTAAGCTAACCCGACCAAACAGGTTAGGTTAGACCTGTGACTAACCGCGGTACATTCAAGTTGGCCACAGTTACTATATTATAGCTAACACACAACATCACGCCTTGTTTCCCCGAAGGGTTGGGCAGAGGTGTACCTGTGGTACACCCACATTTAACCAGTTATGTTTAAGTCCCATGTAATAGGGGGCGAGCCTATTGCCATCAACCGGGCACAAATACAGACTCCGGGCTGCTACTGAGAAATTCCAGATAGAAAAACACAATAACAATTTTCCCGACCCGGAAATCGAACCCAGGACCTCATGCTCAGCAGTAGCGCTTGTGACCACTAGACCAACGAGGCAGTCACAAAGAGAAGGTTTATGTCAAACTTTCTAAGGAAATTTTAAATACAGAACTAATTAAATATCAAAACAGTTGATTTAAATGTTGGTGAACACAAAGTTTAATATTTTAAGGACCCCAAATCGGAATAATTCGAGTTTCACAAAAAGAGACGCAATCATTATATTAGAGTGTAAAATATTTTTAGGAAAGTAAAATGGGAATTATTAGAGACTCGATTAATATACATGCCTTTTTTAAATCGCAGTGAGGTTTAAAAAAATTAAAAAAGTACAGTAAACAAAATTTGTTTACAAAAAGGATATTTTTCTTAAAAAAATATTAGCATTATCAAAAACTATACTAAGTTAGGTAATTTTCACTCAAACGGCCTAAAATTAAAAATCCATGTGTGAAATTGCTAGGTTTATTTAAAAGGATAGTGGTAAATAGGACCAGCCTATTGCATATTGACATCCTATACGCTGGAAATAGGTACTTGTGAGAAGTTAGGCGTACTGCAATCAGTAATCCCCCAATTTTGGTGATAATTGAAAGAGCCTAATTCCAGTCATAGGACATAACTATACAAAGTGTAAGTATTTCATATTCTTTTTTAAACCATCGAAATCCCACACACGAACATATTAAAAATTCACATTAAAAAATGCTATCAATATATATTTTAAAGTATAACAAACAAAGAAACTAAAATACTAAAAAAACAATGTGAAAAATAATCAGATTTAGAGTTTTTTTTTAAGGAAGTTTTAAATAAAATATATGTTTTTATAAAAAAAAAACTTTTTTTTTTGACTTACGTGAACAAGAAAATGGCATCAATTTAGTATTTATAAATGGTCCACAACCACCCTTTTAGATGCCTATGTACAATCGGCGTATGAAAACCTTGAAAAAAAGGCGTGATTTGTATACATGATTTAAAAAAAATCGTGGATATATATTATAGTCTGTACATGTCGGGTAACTGCTATTTTCTATAGCATTTACTCTACATATAAAAAAAAATCGAAAAACGGTTCAGTTAACAAAACACTGGCAGTAAGAAATACGAATGCAACATGTGCCAGTTAAGTGTCGTCATAATATTTAAGAGTGTGATACAGACCACCAAAACTTTCAAAATCAAAATCAAAATATTATCAACTGTCCCTTACAAAACTACTCAACCCAAATGTACGGGACGACACGGGATGTATTTTTGACGTGATAACGTCTTATAAATCGATGAACGCCGGCTGCACGCACGAAAAAGTGTCACGTTCCGCCTGAGCCGTGCGTGCAAGCGAGAGCGCGGGACTAGCGATAAAGAGGCACGATCGGTCTAAGCGTTCGACTTGTGACGCATCTCTCTCTCGTTATCACGTAAAATTATCGTCGTAAACCGACTTTACAGACAACCAATTTTTTTGTTGATTTAGTGGCGTGTGCTAGCTGACACAAGGAAAATAATTTAATTTAATGTTTTGTTGCGTAATGTCAATTATGTTGCATACTATCGTATAGAATTAAGTTTATATAACTAAACAGACAGGTGTGCTGCTGGGGAGTTTGTTGCGCCACTTCTTCTTCCCAGCTAAAGCACTAGGAAGTGGTGAAGGGCGGGCGTTTTTGGGGGACTGTAATTTTAACGATAGTAGTTTTAATAAATGACTTTTGATTTCGATTATTTTTTTCACGATGTTGGTTCCATAAAGAGAGTTGTTTGATGAACTGTACCAGATCCTTAAATATGAGCACACCGTTGATGTCACATTGACTGCCGCCGCAATACTCTCGTCCGTATATACAGGCGTGCTGTCGCGTAAGAGATAAGTTTTGCATACAATACACAGACTATTCTTTAAAAAAAATAACACTCATTAAAAAATGAAAATTTTAGAACAAGCGAATTTTTTTTATAAATAAATCTGAAAATTTGTACAATTTCTTGTTTAATTTTTTTAATCATATTTTAAATATAAGATATTATTTATATTACTATGTTATTATTTGCGTTTAGTATAAAACAGGCTGACTATTAATTTATGTATGTTCACATCGTGAAAGAATATTATTTAAAAATATTATAATTTTTATTTAAAAAACTTAAGAAGTTATTAAAACTGCTACTAAATTAGGCCAGTATTTTGTCGTAAAAGGCGACTAAGGTATCATGTGAAGAGAATAGTCAGAAGCGTCCTCCTGTCCGCCAATAACAACATACTGCGATCACCAATCCTTGCAAACCATGATAATTATAAAAATAATATTAGTAAGTAAATAATTCCTTCACGATGGAAAAACAAAATATAAAAACACCTAAATACCTTTTGTATACTAAACTCAAAGATATATCACAAGTGGCATAGTAATCTAACGACTGGTCCCTTCAAAAAATCTAAATAAAAAAATAAATTTAAATAAATAAATAAAAAGAATAGCTATAATTTCTCGACAAGGGACCTAGCGCTTCTTTTTATTAATAATTAATAATAAAAAATATATTATCATCATTACTATTCATAATTATTACAATATAAAAAAAATTAAAATAACCATCTAGAGATTATCGTCGTAAAGAGAATTATTTTTTACAATAAACCTTCATTTTTTTAAGTTTATTTTTATGTTGCGAAACTTTGGAATGTTTCTCACTGGAGAATTCTTGAGATATCCTGAAAATAAAACAGCAATGGTAAATAAATTAAATTAACATCTCTCTTAGCGGTACAAAGTATTTTATAAATTATCCTCGTCATCTGCCCACCTTTTCCCCACTTTTATAGTGGTCAGCTTCCAGTCTAAGCGGAAGTAGCTGAATACCAGTATTTTACATGGAGCGACTGCCTATCGGACCTCCACAACATGAGAATATGAGAGACAATCTATAGTCTGTTCCAAAAGCAACTGTTAAAAGTGTAAACAAATCCATGCAGGTAATTGCGTCACAACACACTAGCAGTGGCTTTCATATTGACAGTTCAACAACATTCATTGCGATATTTAAGTAGTTGAGCTCACAAAGTTTCGAACATATGAAGCAATGGATTATCAATATACTTTAGAATCATTCAGATTGCGATCAATACTGTGTTACAAAATAAGGATGCTGTTTACAAACTATATTAAGATGATAGTTAAATCTGTGGTAACAAAAACCAGTAGTTCACTGGTTTTCTTTAACCAAGGGGTATCGTATTACCCAGTAAGTGTTGAGGTGGTCAGAAAGGCAGTCGCTTGATATAAAATACTAGTATTGAACTGATCTGGTTAGACTGGAAGATTTTTTTTTTTTTGCTCCGGGTTGGAAAATCCTCGTGGATGTCCTCCGCCCTGGGGCAGGCGGAGGGGTCTGTCAGACTCTTACTGACTAAAAACCACCCCGGTGTTCCCCTCCCACACTTGCACCGGGGATCACGGGATCTAATGCGACTTCCGCGTCCAGCAGGCTTAACACAAGAACCTTAGAGAAGCGTTTTGTCGACAGAAGAGTAGACAAAAATGACGTTTCCGTGTAGACAGTTGACAGTTTTCTAACGAGAAATGTAGACAAGCGATTTCTAGTCGTGCTAAGCCTGCAGGATTAGTAGCAGGGCTGACTGTCCAAACCTAGGATAGTTAGAGGAAACGTTACGGACATTTTAAGATTTTTCGACTAACATTTTCAATGCAAATGGTAGTTTGAAAAGTTAATGTATGCCCGGTATGAGGGAAAGAAAAGTTAAAAAAAAAGTGTTTAAGGGGGACGCGCAAAGGTAGCCCGCTAACTTCAAAAATTTCATACGTTTTTTGCTTTTTGCGTGTCAGTGTTAGATTGTATGTTGATCAAAATATAATTCGCGAATATTCGTAAATTAGTTGTGAAAAGTAGACGAAATTTAAAAAAAAATAAATATAATATTTTAATTTAAAAATTTATATTTAAAATTTTTAATAAAATAAAAATTTAAGTAAAAGACTGTACTCACCTCTGTATATCGATGCAGTAACGGGGTACTATTGTAGTGCGGGCTTTCACTATAAAAGAAAGGCCGCTTCATTGTGTTTTGCCCTGCAAGAGAAATAATGTAATTATTTTATTAGATTGCCTCGTTCGTCTAGAGGTCGCAAGCACCTATGAGGTCCTGGATTAGATGCCCCAAGTCGGACAAAAAAATCCAATTCTTGACAGGCCTACACTGTCCTCCCATACCTATAAACACTGTGATTTAAAAACATTGTAAAAGCCAATTATTTTTAAAAGAGTAACCGTGGAGTTTCTTGCCGGCTCTTCTTTATAGGAAACGACCAATTGGACCGTGCACCTAGCTTCTGACGTTTCATTAGTGCCCGTGTAGGTTTATGTGAATATATATACATATTATGTATATCAAATAAGGGTTTTACAACCGAAATTTTGTCAGTAGCAGCCTGGAGTTCGGATTTGTGCCCATTTTATGGCAATGGGCTCGTCCCCTGTTACATGGGACTAACTGACGAAATCGTGTGAGAATTATTATGCCGCCCATGGGCCTCTGACTTGGCTTCACATGCCGTCGAGATATATAACTCATGTTCCCTAGATTTATGTTCATTTATTTATTAATTGCATGCAGTTGAGATGAGAATGCTAAGAGGGATGTGTGTGACACGAATGGATAAAATAAGAAATGAGTACATAAGAGGAAGTTTGAAAGTGGCACCGGTGACTGAAAAGTTGTGCGGAAATCGGTTGGCATGTGATGCGGAGGAATGAGGAAAATGTCGTGAGGAAAGTCTTGAGTATGAATGTCGATGGTTATAAGAGTAGGGGAAGACCAAAGAAACGATGGATGGACTGTGTGAAAGATGATATGGCTAGAAAGGGGTGACTACCGAGATGACAACTAATAGAGAAGTATGGAAGAAAGGGACATGTTGCGCCGACCACTAATAAATTGAGATAAAGGCAGGAGGATGATGATGATGTTCCCTAGATTTATGTTCGCATAACTCGTCAAAATGTACGACGTTATGGAATGTGCAACAAACTTCATATTTCTGACTGACCGACTCCTTGGCAATTCAAAAGTGCCTGTATTTGCTTTATTTGAAATAAATGCTTTAGAATTTGAGTAGGGGACAGCAGATTTTTTGTCGAAGATGTCCATAATGATGCGTACAATGAGAGGATCTAAGAGATCTAAGAGGATTTGCGTTATTTAAGTTACATCAGAGAGCAAGGAGAGCAATGGTGGCCCCGTGGTAACGGTCGCGACTTACGACCTGTACGTCGTAGGTTCGAATCCAAAAAGGCGCTTTACTTTGTGTAACTTATTTCATCACTACTGCTCACAAAAGGTAACCGGCATTTCCTAGAATCAAAAATTCAAAGACATGTGACATCTACCAACCCGCACCAAAAATCAAAATCAAAATATTTTATTTCACATAAACCTACATGGGCACTTATGAAACGTCAAAAGCTAGGTGCACGGTTCCAATTGGCCGTTTCTTATGGAGAGGAACCAGCATGAAACTCCAGTTACTCTTATAAAAAATAATTGGCTTTTACAATGTTTTCAAATTACAGTGTTAATAGGTATGGCAGGACAGTGTAGGCTTGTCAAGAAGTACCAGGTACTTAACAAAAGATAAAAGGTCTACAAATCTAGTCTATGAAGCTCACAACGTTCGCACATTCATAAAATATAAAAGAATCTATGAATAATAAAAACCTATTTAAACCAAATTACATGTTTGCCATTACAACTGTAACAAGTCTTAATTGGTATCCTGTCCACAAAACCCGCCAATAAATAGTTAAAATAATAATAATAATGAAAATATTATGTCAATGAAGTATTTATAAAAAAAGATAAGAAAATAAAAATCGTAATTTGGGAGCAGTTAATAGACATTTATACTGGGCCCGCGTGCTGAATTATGGCCCACACCCTCTCACAGAGAGGATGCTTGTGTCCCAGCAGTGGGAACATTATATATTATTATTACCACATACATTTGTTTTTACAGGTGGGAACCCAATAACACAATGTAGTCCCAACTTAACTTAAAATAGGCTCTGAGAAGACAAGCCATACAGAGGACAATATGTTAAATGTCACCCTCTGGAATTCCGCTGAAGAGCAAGTACAGATATCCAATCGCAGAGAGACGCTCTTGAGTATCTTTATCGCCTGCCCCACGGGTGCAAACTGTACTAAGTTTGTACGGGCCACCGTTATAGGCAGATTATGTAAGTAGCATCAAGTGCGGTACTAGAATAGAATACTCTTTAATATGTACATCATAAAAATTACAGATACAAATGTTGAAATTTTACAAGGTTGACACAACGGGCGGTCTTATCGCTAAAAGCGATCTTTTACAGACAACCTTTGGATGGATTAAAGGGGGAGGAGAGACAATACTGAAGGTGCTACAATAAATACATACATACATAAAGTATATACTTATCTACATAACATATATTACACACATACATATATATATACGAGCCCCGATACAAAATAGTTCGTCTAGTGTGAAATTTTTCTCTGTGAGATTTTTTCTAACTTCATTATTTTTGTATATCTATATAAAATATTAAGCTGTTCTACTATCACATGTCGCGTTACTTATGCCATTTTTTAATTATGAACCAATAAACTATTTTAGCTTTTTAAATTCCTGTTTTAAATTCGAAGAAGTTATAAGCAAAATAGTTCATCTAAGTGATTCGGAACAAAAATGAGGCATTTCATACTGATTATCTCAAACGCAAAGTGAAGTTTCCGGCGTCTCTTATGATATGGGGCTGCATGTCTGCACAAGGTGTTGGTGGTATGCAGTTTGTGGATGATTCTATCAATGCTGCAAGGTATCAAAACCTTTTGGAAGAGAATTTACTGCCCTCTATTCCGTCACTTAAGCATCAAGATTCCTTCATTTTTCAACAGGATGGTGCTTCATGCCATACTGCAAGGACAACAAAGACGTGGTTACTGGTGAAAAGCATCCCTACAATCGAATGGCCATCTAACAGCCCGGACTTGTCGCCGATCGAAACCCTATGGTGGAAAATGAAAAAAGTTCTCTCAAGATCGAAGAGCGACTTAAAGGCTAAACTCTTGGCTGTCAGGGAGTAAATTACGCCTGAGGAGTGTGCAGCGTTGGTTGCAACCATGCCTCTTCGCATTAAAGCTGTCATTGAGAGCAAAGGCGACACAACTAAGTGGTAGACGAACTATTTTGCGTGAGTGACAAAGGTAGGCGAATACTTCTGCGTTGTTTTTTAAAATATTTTTTTTAATTTTTTATGTTATGTAAAGTCATGAAAGAATTTCAGTTATGTTAAAATAAACTTTAAAATGTTCCTCAAATTGTGGTTCACTTTTTAATTAAACGTTCTTAATTATTTTACCAATATTTACTTTCTATATTTTACGCATTGCAATACTTTCCATACTAGACGAACTATTTTGCATCGGGGCTCGTATACATATGCCATAAACATGAAACAAGATCAAGAACTATAATAAGTAATGATGATGTTTAACCCTTTGACCGCCACGTCAAAAATGCAAAAACGTGCCCTCGGCGCCGAGCTACGCATTATTCCATAGAAATATGTCATGTAGTCGTGACCGTGGCGTGCTGGGCACATTTTGGTTTGACATCTATACATGACTGTGGCGGTCAAAAGGTTAAGGAGAGATAGTGCACTCACAGAGCTGCGTGTGCGCCGCCAGCGCGTTCTGCTTGGCGATGAGCAGCTCGGGGCCCGGCCGCGCCAGCTGCTCGTAGTAGCCGCCTGCGGGGGGAGCTTCTTATACACGAAATAATTTAACCACTGCGTAATATTACAAATTAAACTTAAGACGCTGACAACATCTAAACCGCGGTCACTGTCAGACTGCATAGAAAAGAAAGAGAATTGCGACGACACAACGCTTGTAATTTATTGCAAAACATGAAGCAATTATCTATTTACTCAAAATTGAATTGAGTATTCGAAACTTAAAAACAACCAAGTTCTGCATTCAAATAAGACGTTCTTGTTATTAATTAAATACGTAACGTATATTGATATTTAATACAGATATTTTGGATTGGAACTCAAGTCAAGAGGTTAGTTTAAAGTTAGTTTTGTATCGATTTTTTTTTTCAAAACGTGTTTTGTTAACAACCGCAAGTTCTGAGAAATTTGTTAAAAATTAACATATATTTTTTCTAAAGACAAGCCTATTATGGTAATTTGCCTGTTATATTAGCGCCTTAAGCGAATTTTATTAACCTATTGACCACCTCATCAAAAAAGCAAAAACGTGCTCTCAGCACCAAGCTACGAATTATTCCTTAAAATCTGTCATGTGACCGTGGCGTGCTGGGCACATTTTGGGCTTTCATCTATACATAACTGTGGCGGTCAAAAGGTTAAACTTATATTTTTTATTTTAATATGTCTTAGTACAAAAAAAATAAAGTTATCGTTAAGGAAAGATGTTTACTTTGGAACTGGTTGTATGGTAACTTGCCGGCCGGCGCGGGGCGCGGAGTAGCGGAGCGCACCAAGGTACCTACGCAGCTGTGCGCGCGATTTGTAGGTCTTTTTAGGTATTTAATTAAGATTTCAAGTCAGGAAAAAGAAGTATTGAACAAATAATGGAAATTTGTTCTATTACTGATACTGAACCACCAAAATAACTTTGCGCACTGGTTTATTTTTCTCTTATTTTATAATACAAACTGACAAATGCAATTAGTAGGTATTAATCGTCTAATTTATAAGCCAAGTCATAGGTCTCGAGTTCAAACTCACGCACCTCTGAATATCCACATTTATATACGTATTGTATAATTATCACTTGCTTAAAAAACGGTGAAGGAAAACATCGTAGAAAAACCCACATGACTAAGAGTTATTTCTCGGCGACATGTGAAGCTAAGTCAGAGGTCCATAAAAATTGACGCCAGGTTAGTTTAGTCACTAACCACGCGAAAAATCTAAAAGTCTAATTTGAAATCCCTCACTGCGTCTGCGCACGCATTCAAAGTATTTCTTTACCGAGTGTTCCATTGAGATGGGTCAGTAACAAAGCAAATCACGATTCAAGAATAAGTTCATTCATCCTCCATAGAATAGGGAGCATCCTCCGACCAGACGGGTGTCGTGTCTGGTGGGCAACTGCCCGACGGTTGATGTCGGGATGTTGTATATATGCTAGTTGCGCGGTAAACTCTGCTTGCGCGATGCAGGATTTTGCGTGACGTCAGTGTGATGCGCAGTTCTTATATGGCGATATAGATGCCACCACAGTATCACCCGTAGATGTGAATGAAGTCTCAAAACGAACTAAACGTTATTTTCAATTTTAAAATCGTTCAAATATCTGTTATGTTTACTCCGCGTGTTCCACGGAAGGCGTAGCCTGATTTTGTACCATAACTTTTTTAACTAACAACTTAACTTTTTGGAGCTTCTGGGACTTGCGTTTCAGAGTGCTTAAGTATCCCCGTAGTCCCCGGTGCAAGTGTGTGAGGGGGAACACGGGGAGGTTTTAGTCAGTAGAAGGCTGATAAACCCCTCCGTCCGCCCCAGGGTGGAGGACATCCATGAGGATTTCCAAACCGTTACAAAAAAAAAGGCTTTGGGACTTGGGCCCCAACATCGGGCTAAGTAACAGCCGTACGGGTCGATCGATCAGGTTAAACTACGCTTATGGCGGCTGGTCTGAGGATGGGTGACCATATTTACATACCAATACCCTTCCGTGCCTCAGGAGCACGTCAAGCCGTAGGTCCCGGATGTTATTTATAGATCTTTGACAGTCGCCCGAAAGTCTGACAACCAGTCTTACCAAAGGATATAGTATTACCCAGTAACTGGGTTGTGGAGGCCAGGTAGGCAGTCGCTCCACGTAAAATACTGGTATTCAGATGCCTCTGGTTACACTGGAGGCCGACCCCAACATGTTGGAAAAAGGCTAGGGAAATAATGAACTTGGGAGAGAACAATGTCCAACAGTGGACATTGTTATATATAGGCAGAGTTGCTTGATGTCATGTAAGGATTATTTATTTATCTAGCTGTTGCCCGCGGCTTCGCACACGTGGCTTTTTCTAAAATAAATCTAAGTTACTTTTTATAATATTAGCTATCTGCCAGTGAAAGTCCCGTCAAAATCGGTCCAGCTGTTTCGTTCGTTTAGCCGGAACAAACAGACGGACAAAAATTGTTTTTTTGTTATTAATACCGTATACTTTCGTCTAGTAAACTAGCATTTAGTAAAAAGCTGTTATTTTGACATTACAGACAGACACTTCAATTTTATTTATTTTTGTAGTCTCATCAACAATTATTATGATTATGACACTTATAATAACTCTGTGGCGCCATCTACATCGCCACATGCGAACTGCGCAACACACTGACGTCACGCAAAATCCTGCATCGCGCAAGCAGAGTTTACCGCGCAACCGTCGGGCAGTAGCCCACCACACACGACACGTCTGCGCGGGGGATCCTCCCTTTTCTATGGAGGATGAGTGAACTTGACACCCTGTTCCTCATGCCTCTATAATTCAATTAATTATTATGATAATGGATAATGTTGTAGACTCGTACCTGTTACATTATTATGGTTGTTTGACTGGTAATAAGGGCTGCCTTGCGGCTGCATCACGTTCTCACACCCTGGAACAAACACCACATTTATTTATTTACACGAAATATCCTCGTTGGTCTAGTGGTCGCAAGCGCTACTGCTGAGCATGAGGTCTTGGGTTCGATTCCCGGGTCGGGCAGTGTTTTTTTCTATTTGGAATTTCTCAGTAGCAGCCCCGTGTCTGAATCTATGCCCGGTTGATGGCAATAGGCTCGCCCCCTGTTACGTGGGACTTAAACGTAACTGGCGAAATGTGGGTGTACTACAGGTACACCTCTTCCCAACCCTTCGGGGAAAGAAGGCGTGATATGTGTGTGTGTACACATACAGGACCTCAGGTATGTGTACACACACACTTGTGACCATTTTTATAAACCAAGACCCCTCCGTGCCTCGGAAAGCATGTTAAGCCGTTGGTCCCGCGGCTGTCATTCGTGGATCTTTGAAAGTCGTTACGGGTCGTCAGAAGCCCGAAAGTCTGACAACCTGTCTTACCAAGGTGTAACGTGTTACCTAATAACAGGATTGTCGAGGTTAGATAGACAGTCGCTCCAAGTAAAATACTGGTATTCAGCTGCAACCAGTGAGACTGGAAGTCGACCCCAAAATAGTTGGGAATAGGCAGGCAGATCATGATACAGAAGGTACTTAACTTAAGTTGTTATTTTAAATAATATTGTTAAAGTTACTTCGCAGATATTGTAAAAATAAATATTTAATAAAATTTTCAGTGTTTATTCACTCCCAAAGATTGGCATAAAATACGGGAAGTTTTTTTTTTTTCATTTTCATTGTTCCGATTTCCAGAACTAGCAAATTTAAAAAAGTGTCCATCCAGTCAGCACTTTGAGAGTGGGAAGGGTGAACAAAAAAAACAAGCCGCGTTGACAGAATCAAAGTGAATCACGAAAAGTTGAACGCGGTCATAGTCCACTTTGATTGGACGCCGCCATTCAAGTTCCGCTTTGATCAGTGTTGCCACAATAAAAAAATCGTCCAAGTATAGTCGTCAAATCTACTATGTCCAAGCGTACTTTGCTTGGGTCAACGCGGCTTGTTTTTTTTTTTTTACCCTCCCCACCCATACCCTTCTGCTCCTTGAGATGTTTTATTTTCCAGATAGAACGTTCAAATAAAAACTGTCCGGCCCCAAAAATAAAATGGCAGTGTAGTCAAACTGAATGTCCTTCTTAATGTCATTCAAATAAGGTTCAAATTCATATTCGAAAGGATACATTTTCACTACGCTGTCATTGATGGGCAGCATATTCTATCTGGAAAATTATACATCAAATCTTCTACCCATTCCTTCGAGGAAATCAGGCAAGATATTATATTATAATGTTAGTTATAACGTCGTGAGAAAACCGGCATGTCCTAGAACCAAAAAATCGAAGACATGTGACATCTACCAACCCGCACTGGGAACGCGTGGTAGGCCACAGCCCACTCCCTCTTGAAGAGAGAAGGCTTGTGTCCCAGCAGAGGGAACATTATAGGCTGATTCTGCTGTACGCTAGTTATAACTCACCATTAGGTGTACCAGGCTCCTGTTTGACCTCATGTTGTATTGATTCCAGCAAACGTTGCTGCTCCATCAGTCGCCTGCTACCGTACATATCTGCGTCTGAAACGTTAGTACAGAAAGTTTAGTTTCGACGAGCAGAGCTTGGAGTGGATGGATGCGAGGCATAAAAGGCACTAAACTAAGTGGTTCATTCAATTCAATTCTATATACAGGGTGGATTTTTGAGACGGGGAAGTAAGGGCAGCAACCTTAACCGTTGTAACTACAGGAAAACGGTCTTAAGAGACCGTCCTTAACTTTTTGAGACATTTAGATCTGCATTCAGATTTTGAAAAAATTGTACAGTCAGCAGGAAAATGGGCAATTTTCACAAAATCTTTTTTGGTGCCAGTCGATCCTATTTCTTACAGCGATGAAAAATCTCTGTTAGACCAACAGAGGTTTGAATACAGTCAGCGGCAAAAATATCGGAACGAACCGACTGTTCAAAATGATCTCAACAACTAAGAAAATTAAACTATCTCGATTTGAAAAAACTCTTGTCAGAATGACAGTTATCGTGTACTTTCTTCATTTTGAAACAGTTCTTGTGTTGAGTTAATATTTAATGTTCATAGTTGTTGAGATCATTGAGGGGCTTGTGGCTAAGTAATAACAGCCGCACGGGTCGATCGATCATGTTAAGCTACGCTTGCCGCGGTTGGTCCGTGGATGGGTGACCATATTTACATAACTTGGTATGTAAAGATGCCCTCCGTGCCTCGGAAAGCACGTTAAGCCGTTAGTCCCGGCTGTCATTTGTAGATCTTTGACAGTCGTTACGGGTCGTCAGAAGCTCGACAGTCTGACAACCAGTCTTACCAAGGGGTATCGTGTTACCCAGTAACTGGGTTGTGGAGGTTAGATAGGCAGTCGCTCCATGTAAAATACTGGTATTCAGCCGTATCCGGTAAGACTGGAAGCCGACCCCAACATAGTTGGGAAAAGGCTAGGCAGATGATGAGTTGTTGAGATCATTTTGAACAGTCTGTTCGTCCCGATATTATTAACGCTGACTGTACTAGAAAAGTCAGAAATCGCAAAAACTACACCATCTCAAAAATCAACCCTGTATATTCGTCGAAAATAACATAATATCGCGCCTGTAATCCCCGAAAGGTTATGCAGAGGTGACTTATAGTACACTCACGTCGCCAGTTATGTTTAAGTCCCATGTAACACGAGGCGAGCCTATTGCCATCAACCCGGCACAAATCCAGACTCCGGGCTGCTACTGAGAAATTCCTGATGGTAAAACCCAATAACACTTCAACATAAAAACCTATTACGAACTTATTAATACAAAAATAATTTGCCAAATCGGTTCAGTCGTTGTCAAGTGATGCACTTACATTTCCATTTTCATACAGGAATTTCTCAATTCAGAAACACAGCATTTCATTTTTTAGGGTTCGTTTACCCCACGGCATGGGGTATCGTTGGATAGGCCGTTCAAAAATATTGCAGGTCTGTTGACACCACTCGATTCAAGGATCCGCTTGCATAATATTAAGCATTAAAATGCTATTTCTTTTTTGAGTCCAGTGTCCCCTCCCCCTGCCTGCTAAATGGCTATTTATGGAGATGTGAGAAAATTCATGGCAGTAGTACATGTAATGAAATTAAAAGGAAAGCTATCACAGCTAAGTAGGCTTTACAAGTTAACGAGTAATAGTCGACCAACTTAAATTTTCAGTTGGAGAATTGACAGTGGCATAAATCGATGTATGGGAGAACATATTTTCAACTACAATGTTAAGTTTGTTTTTGGGATAAATTCATCCCAAATTCCCAACGACGGAATGCCCCTTCATTGTGCGTGGTCCGACACGCACTTGGCCGGTTTTATTTATATAGATGTACTGCTATCTGCCCGACACAACTAAATAATAATAATTATAGTGAACTAACAACATCATACGGTTATCGCGGTTTAAGATTTCGGGATTCCCGTAATTCATATGTACCTACGACTCACTCTGGATCAAAAATCGCGTTTTGAATATTTGAGAAAATGGTGGACTCCAATTTCGGAGCATTTAGGAACACAAAAATGAATCAATTTCCCAAAAAATAAAATAAAACCACATCTCGCCATGTATTATTACATTAGCTTATTTTGGGAACTAGCTACGACAGCGCCATTTTGACAGTTGCCAGATGCACACATTTTTAATTAAAACTTTTACCATCATGGGGACATTATGGTCAAAAAGTTGTCATTAATAATGTCTAATGGGTCTTATTTACAACTGTTACAATTTAAGGCCCTGACAAGAGGCAAATAACCAAGGTAGGCTTGTCTTAAGAAAAAAAATGCCAAATCTGTATAATAGGTTGGGGAAAAAGTATTTGCGCATTATAGTATGTATGAATTTGTAATAAAATCTCTTTGCGTATACTATTTGTATCTGGCTGGTTTTGGTATCATTGAAAGTTTAAATTTTAAAGAACATAATTCCAAATTCAAATTACGAAAAATGTGTGATTTTCATTTGTTTTTGGTACCGTCAAGATGAGTGAATCTAATGAAGAAACGATAAATTTTAAAATTTTACTACAAAAAAGGTAAGAATGCAACGCAAGCCGCGAAAAAAATTTGCGATGTTTATGGACCTAGTGCAGTGTCTGTGAGTGTAGCACAAATTTGGCTTAAGCGTTTTCAATCCGGAAATTTTGATGTCAAAGATCCACGTCGCTCTGGTCGCCCTTTTACGGATAAAATGGATGCCATATTTGAAAAAGTGGAGCAAGATCGGCATATCAGTAGTTACGACGTAGCTGAAGAACTGGGAATTGACCACAAAACAGTTTTGGCGCATTTGAAAAAAACTGGGTACACAAAAAAGCTCGATATTTGGGTACCTCACGAGATCACTGAAAGAAACCTAATGAACCGTGTACTCATTTGTGATTCTTTATTACGACGTAATGAAACCGAACCATTTTTGAAGAAGCTGATAACTGGTGATGAAAAGTGGATCACGTACGACAAGAACGTGCGAAAAAGGTCGTGGTCAAAGGCCGGTCAGGCTTCACAGACTGTGGCGAAACCCGGGTTAACTCGCAACAGGGTGATGCTGTGTGTGTGGTGGGATTGGAAGGGCATTATTCATTATGAGCTGTTACCTCCAGGCAGGACCATCGATTCTGAACTCTACTGCGAACAACTGATGAGATTAAAGCAAGAAGTTGAGAGAAAGCGGCCGGAATTAATCAACAGAAGGGGTGTGGTTTTTCATCATGATAACGCTAGACCTCACACATCTTTAGCCACTCAGCAAAAATTAAGAGAGTTTGGATGGGAGGTGTTAATGCATCCGCCGTATAGTCCTGACCTTGCACCTTCAGATTTCTACCTGTTTTGGTCGCTTCAGAATTCTTTAGGCAGTGTCAGGTTAACATCACGAGAGGACTGCCAAAACCACTTGTCGCGGTATTTTGATCAGAAGTCCCAAAATTTCTATAGCAATGGGATCATGTCCCTACCTACAAGATGGCAAAAAGTTATCGAACAAAATGGTACCTACATACTTTAGTTAAATGTAAATAAACTATATGAAAAAATGTTTTGAATTTTCTTAAAAAATGCGAAGAAACTTTTTCCCCAACCTAATAGTTTGTGGGAGCGGAAAAAATATATGTTGATATTGAACATATTTCTCAGAACTTGGTTGTTACCAAAACAAGTTTTAAAAACAATCTCAATACAAATTATAGGTAAACTAACCTTTTACCTTGAGTTCCAATCCAAAATATCTGTATTAAATATCAACGTACGTTACGTATTTAATTAATAGCAAGAACGTCTTATTTGAATGCAGAACTTGGTTGTTTTTTATTTTCGATTACTCAACTCAAGTTTGAGTGAATAGATAATTGCTTAAAATTTTGCAATAAATTACAAGGGTTGTGTCATAGCGCTTCTCTTCCTTTTCGGCTACTAAATGTAAGTGCCGTTTTTGGGCTTGAAACGGTTTGTATTAAGTATTACTATGGTCAAGTATACTGAGGACTTATGACTTTTTTACGAAAAATATGTATGGAGCGGGTATGAAAAATCAGAATGTCTCTGGAACGGCGAAATTTCCCGTTCATAGCTTTCAGAAGGTTATAGAAATGATTTTTGACACACTTCATATTCCTCGAAAACCTGCACATTTTTTTTAATCTTCCGATATTTTTTTTTATCTTAGCTTTAACAATGGTTTTAATATGAAACACAGAAATACATTTATTATGCATAAAAAGTTTCAAAGTAAACCTCTCGTTAACGATAACTTTATTTTTTTGTACTAAGACATATCAAAATAAAAAAAAATAAGTTTAATTTGTGGAAATTGGCGCACTGGTAATTTTTTTTTCCTGTAGTTTATAATTGTTTTCAACTGACAAGGATTCTCAAATTATTCATGATGTTGTCATAAGTGTTAAAGTAATTACGAAGGCGACAATACAGTCAACACGTCCATAGTAACAATCTGAGTTTGACAGCGCATTTATGTCGTAGCATTAAGGTCCATTTTCGTAGTTCAAGTTTTACTACTTATGTACTTTCCTCCTCTGCCTACCCATTCAGGATATACAAACCTGATGTTATATTATCTTGCGTTCGTTTAAATAAGATTCTCGTCACAACAATCATTGTTTTTACTAATATTTTTTTTTTTTTTAAACCATGAGGTCATCACTCATTTCTTTTGTCATAATATTAGTACTAGCAAAGAAAACGTATCTGTGTTATTGTAAATTTTACTACAATTGTAACATAGTGGGGTCCCATGTGAAATATTACAATTATACCTATTTGTGTGTTATCTCTTTATTAAATCTGTTTTAATAATACTGGGTGTGTTTGAACTCATAATATAACATCACGCCTGTGAGGTAAGCTCACTCAGAGAGTTAAGCTGAGGTGTTTAGTACACACAGCAAAAACGTTCCTGTCTCACACAGGGGGGTAACCATCCCCTCTTATAGCAGTATTATTATAATATTACTTCACAGTGGGAAAGTGATGGAGCTATACAGGACTTATAGTTCCATCTTTTTCTCACGCTGAAGTAATATTGAAATAATACTGCTATATGAGGTGATGGTTACCCCCCAGGACTACTAGACTAGCCTTGTAAACCAACATATTTAATCACACTCTGACCCCAGAGGTAATCACTTTCAAAAGAAAATAGCTGACCACATCTGTTTCCCGTTTCTTATTGTTGACGATCAATAAATTTCTCAGGCTCTGTTACAATGATCACAGATGTCTGATCACCCTTTACCAGGTGTATTACGGTCTTTTTTTCAGTCAAAAACAAACGATGCTTCGTTGATGAGCGTAGGTAAGCGTTACTATAGCGGCCGAACACTGCAAGCAGGAACAGTCCTTACGGTGGTACGATTTGCACATCCGCAATAGTATAACCCCTGCTTAGTTTGGGAAACAACGGTCAAACCAAAACATTGTGATGTACAAACTTAATTGCATTTATGTAAGATCACTGTCTGTCATCAGAGGCTTGTGGCTAACTACTAACAGCCGCACAGGTCGATCGACTAGGTTAATCTACTCTTGCCATGGCTGGTCCGTGGATGGGTGACCATCTTTACATACCAAGACCCCTCTGTGCCTCGGAAAGCACGTTAAGCCGTTGGCCGTATATTGGCGTGCGCTAGCTAACATATGGCAAGTAATTTAAAGTTTTGTGTTTCATAGTGTTAATTACTTTGCATACGATTTGTATAGAATCAAGTTTATATAACTAAACAGACAGGTGTGCTGCTGAGGAGTTTGTTGAGCCACTTCTTCTTTCCAGCTAAAGTACTGGGAAGTGGTGAATTAAGGCGTTTTTGGGGGTCTGTCTTACGTAATTTTGACGTTCACAAAGTGCTGATTCTCAACCTAGTTTGAATAAATGACTTTTGATTTTGGTCCCGGCTGTCATTCGTGGATCTTTGACAGTCTAGATCTAGACTGGAGGCCAACCCTAACTTAGTTGGGAAAAGGCAGGCAGATGATGACTTTCTGTCATCCTTTTCTTTTTGCCAACAAAACTTTTTGTATTAGTATTTCGCAAGTTATGTTTAGGTCCCATTTAATAGGGGGCGATCCTATCGCCATTAACTGGGCACAAATCCAGACTCCGGGCTGCTACCTAAGAATTTTATAATAGATAGGATATGAACATGTGATGCGGAGAAATGAGGAAAATGTCGTGAGGAAAGTTTTGAATATGAATGTAGATTGTTATAAGAATTGGGAATACCAAAAAAAGACGATGGCTGTACTGTGTGAAAGATGATATGATTAGAAACGGGGAAATTACCGAGATGACGACTAAAAGAGAAGTATGGAAGAAAGAGACATGTTGCGCCGACACCAAATAAATTGGGATGAGGGCAAAATAATGATGAATAACTCTACAACACAGTATTTGAGTGGGGATCGAACCCAGGGTGAACTCAGAATTTCGCGCCCTTAGCCGCCGCAGGAGACGCCCTGGGCGTCGGGAATCCCGGGCGGGGGTCCGGCCACCGTAGGCGCGGGCTTGCGGACGGTGAGCAATGGGTAGCTCACCGTCCGGTAAGGACCAGGCCCGGGGTGACGGCGCGTTGTATTCCACGCGCGCCTCAAAGAGATGTCGTCAGTACAAGTCAAGGGGTCCACTAGGGCCGATGCCTGCCGGGGTCGCGGTAAGGTACTAAAGGGTCACCGAGGCCCCTGGCAACGCAGGCAACAGGAAGGAATACGGGTGGGTTTTAGTCAGTAAGAGTCTGACACACCCTCCCGCTCCGCCCTGAGCGGGAGAAGTCATTTGATGATACCCAATCAAAAAAAAAAACGGTCAACTCAGAATTCGTGCTAGCGACCACTAACCCACGAGGCAGTTATTCTAATCCAAAAAATCTATACAGTACCTGACATTGAGGAATTTCATAAAATTACACGCCATCAGTTAGCGCCACTTTGACAAGAGGTCTTCCATTCCGAAAATGAATATAACATCAATTGTTTCATGCATTCGTTCATCATTCAGTCATGACTAGAGATCGGATATTCGGATGCATGTTCACCTAAAGTTGAGATGTTGGCTAATATGGAATACGCTTTAGTATCGAAAAGATCCCGTGGTTCTGGGAATACAAATTTAGGTTTCTCAGTATAGAATCGAAAGTATGTTAACGTACTTTCAAATGTTGGCTTATATGGAATGCACTTTTTTTTTTTTTATTATTTGTGATGGGTTTGCTCTTGACTTTTGTATCGATCGTAAAAATCCCGCCTGCCATTCCGCAATTGACAATTTTTTTTCTGTCTATAGAATTGTATGCATATCAACCTACCTAATATTGTTAGGTAGGTTGAATCATTTATTTTAAATAAATATGCATCCAAGAATCCCGCGGGTTTTTCTTTTTTTTAAGTCTTTTCCATATTATACATACGATTAGTTATGCATTTCTGATGTTCCTGGCATCCCGGGATTTTTTTTGCAAAACAAAATATTTTATGAAGCCGTCTCCATACTTTCACAGCTAAATATTAACTTTAGGTAAATATGCATCCAAATATCCGATCTCTGGTCATGACTAAAATAAACATACACAGACACTTTTGACAGGCCCGGACCTGACGTCTCAGTGCTGCTACCTAGAGAACGCCATTTCAGAAAACCCTCATTGTAATATGGCACATCGTGTTTAAGAAAAAAAATGCCTTCGTAGAGCGTCGTCTCTGTCACTCATACTCGTGACAGTCTCCTGAAGCTCATCGTCTGTTCGCCTAGAGTCTTAAACCCATTTTTGAAAAGTGTCTTAATTAAATTCTATAGTGCTAATATGCCCCAAAAAAAAATCACAAAATTTTTATTCAATCGATAAGTGCCATAAAAATGCATTTAAATTTTACATTTCCAAATTTCGCGCGTAGTTTGACGAAAACGCTGGACGCAGTGGATGCCATGTTGCTCTATGGTCATGACGTCACTGGGCTATGAAAACAAATGCGCTGATCTTTGTATGATAATTGACACGTTTTTGTTAACATAGCCGTATGACGTAATAACATGGCGGCTACTATTTCATAGGCTTTTTAACAGATTAGAAAAACTGAAAACGATTAATTGAATTTTAAAATTTATTTTGTTATTTTATGAACTAAAACTAACATTTTCCGACTCCTTTTTGCCTAAACGATCTCAATAATATTTTTATAGATTTTTTCTCGTATATAGTAAAATACCCTATGTAAAGTTCGGCTTCCACTTGAATACCAGTATGTATTTTACATAGAGCGACTGCCTATCTGATCTTCACAACCCAGTTACTGGGTAACACGATACCACGCGGTAAGACTGGTTGTAAGACTTTCGGGCTTCTGACGACTTGTAACGACTGTCAAAGATCCACGAAGGGCAGCCCGGTCTCGGTATGAAATAGTTGGTCACCCGTCCACGGGCCGACCTCGACAAGCGTAGCTTGATTGATCGACCCGTGCGGCTGTGTCCTGTGATCAGAATAGGTAGAGCAATTTTTTGTACTTGCGCTACATTGTCTTAATATGGACAGTCCCGGAATCCCGGGATTTGAAATATATATTATTAATTAAGTTAGAAATTACTTTGTAAAAAGCTATTCACGTCTTAAGGAATTATTAACGGACATATTTCCACTGCACCCCTCAGTTCGTTCGGACACGTTTCAGGTTAATGGTTGCATGCCCGTAATGAGGGTGAAATATGTCCTGTGCTATAATTTAATTTAACATCTCGTGTAACCATATTTCATGCAAATAAATGATTTATTATTATTATTTATTATTAATGAAATTAAAAACTAATATTTTTTTCTGTAATAACGGTATTCTTTTGTTTCCACGAGTCAAGTCGCGTGTTACACCGGAGCGGCACACCGCGCGCGTGCGCACTGGAAATTAGCAACCTGCGCAGATATTAGTTTGACAACGTCGTACGCTCACTGCCCAATACATGAGACAAGTTTTTTTTTAATCCTTATTAATAAAAAAATCAATTTATTTTTTCGAATCCCGGAGTTTCTGTTAGAATCCCGGAGAATGTCCATATTAACATCAACATTTGCGATCATTGAACCAAAATATCTCGTATATCTAGTAATTACTTAGCCACGAGCCCCTCGCTTTGAAAACATATAGATTTTAAAGACTTACCTTGATGGTCCTTATTCCTGTCATAAGTAAACTTGTCATCTTCAACATTAATATCAATCTCTTGCTTTATATGATTTTCATTGAAAAAATTTTGATTTTCAGTAATCCTATGTTGTTCTTGCAGCATCTGCAGATTATGCTGTTGATTCCTTAACAGCTCCACACTATCCGGGTAATTCTGAAAACCGTAGTCCGGACGAAACGGTTTTTCAAAGCCCGAGTACAAATCATTTTTCTGGTAACTTTCGATCGTTTTCGGGAAACTGTCGACCGGCTTTTCGTAACCGTTCAGAGATTTCCCGTTTCTTTCTAAAGCATATTTCTCAGCTTCTTTATTATATTCCTCATTGGTCTGTGGGAGATAATCGTCAGGTTTAGTTGTATAGTCTTTAGCTTCAGAATATTTTTTATCAAAATCCGGGTCTTTTTGATAGGTCTGGCTGTATTCTGCTGGGTATTTGTCTGAGGCTTCAGCATAGCTGTTGTTTGGTTGGGAATCGTCTTCCTCTGATTGAACGGGGTCCGTCTGCATAAAAGCATCTTGTTTTTTAGGCTTGATAACTGCTGGTGCTAAGTGAGTGTTCGGCATTTGTGGTGACAGATTCATTGTGTTCAGACTTGAGTAGCGGTATGCTAGCTGGGGAGTTGAAAAGAAGGGAGAATGTTAGAAATTGGTTAATAAAATGGCGATACAATGTAGACTTTATACAATACACAAAAAACTATAAATAAATACACAAATACATATTTCAGTGGGAGCTCGAAAACAAAATGTAGTCGGTAGAGTCATCCGCGTATCACTGGTAACACTTGAACTACGAAATCCGCCCTTACAGTTATGACATAAAGGGGCTTTCAATGTCTAATTGTAACCATGAACGTAAGGGTTGACTGTACGTATTTGGCTTCATGCTGTCACTGTAATGTGCATCTTTTAATTGTTTATTAACCTATTGACCACCACGTCAAAAAAGCAAAATCGTGCCCTCGGCGCCAAGCTACGAATTATTCCTTAACATCTGTCATGTACTCGTGACCGTGGCGTGCTGGGCACATTTTAGTCTGTCGTCTATACATGACTGGCAGTCAAAAGGTTAAACAAAAGATGCAAAAATCTGTACCTATTTTGTATTTTAATAGAATAAAATAAAGAAATTTAGGACATAGTGAAAACCCTGAATTTCATCTAATTTTGTTTGTATCTAAAGTAATTGAGCAATGGTAATTTTATTTTAAAATAAAACCAATTAATCTCTAAATTGTATAACATGCATTTTCCCTATGAAAGTATAATTAAAGTGTTATTCCACTCACATTATTGTCCTGGGGATCACAAGCCATGTGTTGGTCACTGTTGATAGGTAATGCGCTGTGTGCTGCTAGGTTCAAAGACCATTTATCTACCTTCTCACTGAAAAAATAAACGAAAACAAAATCAAAATCGGTCCATGCATTCGGGAGCTACGATGCCACAGATACACACATACACACACACAGACAGACACGTCAAACTTATAACACCCCGTCGTTTTTGCGTCGGGGGTTAAAAATATAACATCAAATATAATGAACCAGCTCTTAACCGCAGTTTCCCACGTGGAGGTCGGAAATTACTAACAGAATAAAAGTATCTTATGCCCTAACACAGGTCAAGGTCTACCTGTGAGCCAAAATTCATCCAATTCTACTCATAACCACGCCTGAATTCCCTGATGGGTTAGGCAGAGGTGTTACTTGTTGTACCTATATTTTGCCAGTTATGTGTAAGTAATAGGAGGCGAGCTTATTGGGCACAAATCCAGACTCCAGGTCGCAACTGAGAAAATCCTGATAAAAAAATTCAATAACACTTTGCCCGACCCTTTTTTTTGGGTGGGAAATTATCAAATTACTTCTTCCGCTCTGGGTGGAGCAGGAGAGTGTGTCAGACTCTTACTAACTAAATCCCACCCGTGTTCCTTCTGATGCCTGTGTTGCCAGGGGCCTCGGTAAACCTTTTGGACTTTCCCGCGACCTCGGCAGGCATCGGACCTAGTGGAACCCTAACTTGTGCTGACATCTCTTTGAGGCGCGCGTGGTACACAACGCGCCGTCGACCTACTTTTCCCGACCTGGGGACTGAACCCACTAGACCACCAAGGTCGATTTCAATTCCAAGTGTACAATATGCAGTCGTTTTTATATCACACACGAGCTTTAGAAAGAGACTCACACTGGAATGAGTAACAAAGATGACGCTCTACGAAGCTGCGAGGCAATTAATTGCTAACACACTTTGTGCAAATTTCACCAATTAAACTGAACGCGCTCAGCCTTCTAAAGCGCGTTCAAGATCTGTCAGTGTCAATATTCCATAACAATTTTTGACAGCTCATGAACGCGGTTAAGATGTTCACACTAAGGCCTCTGAGGCCTTAGTGTGAGTTTTTTTGACTCACGTTCGAACGCGTTCGATTGCGAGCGCGTTAGAATTTGTGAGTCAGAAAAACTCACACTAAGGCCTCTGAGGCCTTAATGTGAGTTTTTTTGACTCACGTTCGAACGCGTTCGATTGCGAGCGCGTTAGAATTTAGTATGGGAATTTAGTCATAGTGCCACCTGGTGGTCACTCGTAGAACCTAATTTCCCATACTAAATTCTAACGCGCTCGCAATCGAACGCGTTCGAACGTGAGTCAAAAAAACTCACACTAAGGCCTCAGAGGCCTTAGTGTGAGTTTTTTTGACTCACGTTCGAACGCGTTCGATTGCGAGCACGTAGAATTTAGTATGGGAATTTAGTCATAGTGCCACCTGGTGGTCACTCGTAGAACCTAATTTCCCATACTAAATTCTAACGCGCTCGCAATCGAACGCGTTCGAACGTGAGTCAAAAAAACTCACACTAAGGCCTCTGAACACGTTCACGTTCATTGGTGAAGTTCGCCCTTATTGGCAATACCATTCATTTTGACAGTTCAACAACATTTATTGCGTTATTTCCGTTGTAGAGCAGACGAATTTTTCAAACATATGAAGCAATGGATTAGGAATTTCTCTCAAAATCTTTCGGATTTTATGTTACGCCATTTTTATGCTGAACTTTTTCCTAAAACTCGATGGGGCTTTATTATCGTTTGGTATCTGTACTTTTTGTCTAAATAATAACAGCCGCACAGGTCGATCTAAGGTTAAGCTACTCTTACCGCGATCAGTTCATGGATAGGTGACCATTCATAACATATCTAGACCCCTCCGTCCCTCGGAAAGTCCGTTGGTCCGGCTGACATTCGTAGGTCTTTGACAGTCGTTACGGTTAGTCAGAAGCCCGATAGTCTAACAACCAGTCTTCGAAAGGGTATCGTGATACCCAGTAACTGGGTTGTGGATGTCAGATAGGCAGTCACTCCATGTAAAATACTGGTATTCAGCTGCGTCCGTTTAGACTGGAAGCCAACCCAACCAAGTGACTGTACTTTCTCCACATTAAACCAAAACATTGTAAGGAATTGTCTGAAATTGCCATGACGCAGTGAGTTATCACGGTGAGACATGTTGCTCCCTTCCCTGTAAGCTATTTATCTATATTTTATAACTTAATCCATCTTTCCTCAAACTATTTTCCTTCTAAGTAATAGTTTCCCTATAACTATGAATTTAAATCAATAATATTCAAATTAAATCAGTCATGTCCGTTTAATTTAATGCACCAATGCAACTTGCATAATACAGACATATAAATCATCATCTAGCTAGCCTTTTGCCGACTATGTTAGTGTCGGTTTGACCCCTCCGAGCCTAAAGAAAACACGTTAAGCCGTTGGTCCCGGCTGTCATTCATAGACTTTTAACAGTCGTTACGGGTAGTCTGAAGCCCAAGTCTGACAATCAGTCTTACCAAGGGGTATCGTGTTACCCAGTAACTGGGTTGTGGAGATCAGATAGACAGTCGCTCCATGTAAAATACTGGTATTCAGCTGCATTCGGGTACCTCAACATAGTTGGGAGAAAGCTTGGCAGATCGATTTGGTATAGTATCATTTTCGACGTCGTTCTTACTGGCGCGTGGCGCAGAAACGTCGCCGGCGGCATTTCGAGGTTCTGTTTCACTCACCCATGGATCTCCTCCTTCTTGCCCTCCCTGTACTTAACAGTGCGGCTCTTCCTGATGACCATGACGGTACCATCGGGGTTCAGCTTGGGAAGGTTCTGTGAGGGCACGGCGTCCTTGCTTAAGGTCTTCCATTGGCCTGGAAAGATGGAAACTTTATGTTTACGGACGAAGGTATAAAAATAAACAGATAAATCTGTGCATATACAGTGCTACATAGATCTTTTGGCGCCCGAATAACGTTGATAGGGGCTGCTATTCGTAGACATTTGTGATATTGTGTCGTGAAATGTATTGAATAACAAGATGGTTTGGGGTTAGTTTAGATTATTGCCACGCGCCAAAAGTTCCTTGTGTAAGCCATACACGAAACGAACAGACAGTTTAGTTCTAACGATTTGCTTCTAATAGTAACTGTTTCGGTCTTTGAATCAACAGCCACTTACTGTACATGGATTTTGTTCAGATCAGACGTATCTGAAGGTAGAACCAACCGTGAATGGTCGTTTTAATGGAACAACACGCCTCTATTGCCCTCATAGGTGGGCAGAGGTCTATCAAGGGAGCAAGCACATTTTTACAAACGTTACCAGACTTGTCTAGCGAGAAGTGCGGTTGGAAATAGTGGAAACGCTCGTGAGACAACATGTCTAGCGAGGTCGCCACATCAACATTTTGTCCATTTCAAACAAAACACTAATTAACACACACAAACACATACATCACGCTTGTAATCCCGAAGGGTTAAACAGAGTTGTACGCAAAACTTAAAACAAAACATTAAGTCATCTCAAAAATCGTTTAATAAACTCACAAATTGACAGTCAATTGCAATAACAATAAAATTGTTACTTTTGCTACCTTATCATTATGCCAAGTGAATCATTGAACAAAGTTCACGTATGTATGTATGTATGTATGTATGTATGTGTGTGCCGATATAGTAAATTACTGCATTAATATTTATGTTTTACCCACGCTGACAACATTTTAGAGGATAGTTGACGTAATTATATTACAATATGAATTAAAATTGTATTTTTATGGGTAATTAATCAGTAGCTCTACAGTTGATAATTAAAATTAAGTGAAGTTTGTATTTAAATAATCTCACGCTTGTATTTTCCCTTAAGGGTTAGGCACAGGTGATAATTTTAGAAGCGATAAATTATAGTGATAGTCAAAGAATATAAAAATGAATTTGTTATCATCCGTCAGATTTGTTATTAAATTCAAGTTAACTGGAGCTTATCCAAACTTTTTCGAGTGGTTTTTCCGTCAATATTAAGACTGAACCAGTTAATTATTTTGCATTTTTTCCTTAACGGATTTTTTATTTGTTTTTTTTTTTTTTGCAGAATAATGTTGCGTGCCTTTTATTAAATGTATTTTCTTTCATTCACCATCTGTGGCAGTTACCCGACGGTCGCAGGTTCTCATTTGTAGGGTGAGTCCCGTCACACTCTGTGACAGTCACCCTATGGTCGCAGTGCCTTATTTGTAGGGTGAGCCCCGTCACTCTGTGGCAGTCACCCTACGGTCGCAGTGCCTCATTTGTAGGGTGAGCCCCGTCACTCTATGGCAGTCACCCTACGGTCACAGTGCCTCATTTGTAGGGTGAGCCCTGTCACTCTGTGGCAGTCACCCTACGGTCGCAGTGCCTCATTTGTAGGGTGAGCCCCATCACTCTCTTTAGCAGAGACCATACGGTCGCAGTTCCTATTGTAGGGTGGGCCTGTCATCCTCTGTGACAGCCACAGTTTCTGCCGCCGCCGTTGCACCGTCTCGGGCCTGAACAAGAATGCACACGAACGCTTTTTCTCTTCTTGACAACGATTATTGTATGACCCATTTTGGTGCAACATGTTAAGTATGAATGTGGATGGCTATAAGAGTAGAAGAAGACCAAAGAAACGATGGATGGACTGTGTGAAAGATGATATGGCTAGAAAGGGGTGACTACTGAGATGAAAGCTGATAGAGAAGTATGGACGAAGACATGCCGCGCCGACCACAAATAAATTGGGTAGGGCAGGTGAATGCTGATGATTTTGACGCCATTTTCCCTCAACCTGTTCTGTTTCGTTTGTTTTTTCTTTGCATCAATGTTTTACCGCCGCTAAAACGTATTTTCGTTATTTTTACAGTCATTTGCGTTCTCCCTGAACGTCATAAAATCATAACTCACAAACTATTATGTACAGCAGTAACCAAATCAAATGACGATTTTGACAACTTTATCACCTGAATTGACCTTTTTATCTTGTTACACATCCCGATAATACTTTATTATTGCATAATATCGCGCCGGAAATCCCCGAAGCGGTCAGCAAAGTGTAAAGTAGACACACTTTTCGCTATTAAGACGCTGACAACACCTAAACCGTGGTCACTGTCAGATTGCATAGAAAAAAAAGCGCGATGACACAACGCTTGTAATTTATTGCAAAATATGAAGCAATTATCTATTTACTCAAAATAGAGTAGAGTAATCGAAAATAAAAACAACCAAGTTCTGCATTCAAATAAGACGTTCTTGTTATTAATTAAATACGTAACGTATGTTGATATTTAATACAGATATTTTGGATTAAAGCTCAAGGTAAGAGGTTAGTTTAAGGTTAGTTTGTATCGAGATTTTTTTTTAAACATATTTTGGTAACAACCAAGTTCTGGGAAATATGTTCAAAATAAACATATTTTTTCCGCTACTACAAACTATACAGATTTGGCATTTTTTTTTCTTAAGACCAGCCTATTTTGGTCAATTGGGTCTTGTCAGCGCCTTAACGTTCCTAGTAATGGAGGGCAAGCCAAATCGAGACTCCAGAGCTGCTACTTGGGTCGCGTGGAAGTTCGAAAGGGTGTCCGAGGCCCCGGGCAACACAGGCAACGGAAGGAATACGGGTGGGTGTTAGTCAGTAAGAGTCTGACATACCCTACCGCTCCGCCCAGAGCAGGAGAAGTTATTTGTTAATTTCCCAATAAAAAAAAAAAATAAAGAGGTGCTACTTAGACGCCCAATAACACTATTCCCAACCTGGGAATCGAAACAATACCCCAACTCAGCAGTATTTAATCAGATGTTTTTAAAATAGTATCTTCATTATTATTTCAGCTGGGATCACCCACTGGTGGGTATACATAGGTGTCCCCTTTCGTTTATACCAATATTATAAAGACGCAAAATTTGCGACTTTGTGCGTAGGGTAATCTTCGGAACTACTGATCCGATTTCTAAAATAGGGATGATGAAATTTTTTTTTTTTTGTCAGGGTCCAAGATTATTAAAAAATATTGGACATGTGTTTTTTCTTTTTTTACGTAATCAAATGATTACGGCGATACATTGAGTTATAAAGTGACATGACGTCACGCCTTGCTAGATCTTATACTGAATTGTGACGTAGCTAACCCCCACTCCCCAACTTTAATGCGTTTTATCTAAGTTATTTTTTACTTATATGATAACGCAAAAAATACGTGTCTAATATTTTTTTATTATCTGACTTTCGGACTACATAGGTTTTTTTTTACCCAGGCGTCATCCCTATTCTTTCAATAATGGGAAGCTACATACTGAGCTGAGCTGAGCTGAGCGCCAGAGGATATGTTTTTCGTTAAAACAAGAACTTCACGTGAACGAGGTCACGGGCGGAAGCTAGTAGCCAATAACCGGGCACAAATCCGAACTCCGGGCTGCTACTGAATGGAAACGGGCCGTTCGTTGTGCCATTTTGCGTGGTTAAGACGCATATTTTCCTCCCAACTTGTAATTTTTTGTTTGTTTTTTTTTTCTTTGCGTCATGTTTTACCGCAATTGAACGTGTTTTCTTTCTTTTTTACCTGAATAAGGTTTTTAATGTTATTACATAATAACCGATTTCACAATATAATAATTGAACTCCCAAGGTCGGTTAAAACAAAGAACTGTGTTCATTTTATCACTGACGTCAAGGGCCTTTCCCGTGGCAACCACATGCCATACGACCACAGAATGACCATATTTAAACGATAATAAGTTGTCCTCAATGAAACTCTTTGGACGAAATTGAAGTTTTATAATAGGTCATTTTTTATTTTTAAATAATATTCCATCCTCCTGACCGAATTTACGGCGGTCAATCTCAACGGATCTTTAATAGAATAACTGAAAGTCCACCAGTCTTACCAAGGGGTATCGTATTACCCAGTAACTGGGTTGTGGAGGTCAGACTGGCAGTCGCTCCATGTAAAATACTAGTATAGCTGCATCTGGTTAGACTACCCTTTTTTTTTTGGGTGGGAAATCATCAAATAACTTCTCCTTCTCTGGGCGGAGCGGGAGGGTGTGTCAGACTCTTACTGACTAAAACCCACCCGTATTCCTTCCGTTGCCTGTGTTGCCAGGGGACTCGGTAACCCTTTGGTACCTTCCCGCGACCCCGGGAAGCCCACCCTAACACAGTTGGAAAAAGGTAGGCAGATGATGAATCTCAACGGAGATAAGCCAGTTACGCAGATGCACAATTGTGTGTGCGTAAACACAGGAGCTGTCTCTATTCCCTCACTCTTATAATCCAATGGGACGGCAATCCAACTCGATCAGGAAAAGATCAGGCGCAGAACTGACGGCTTTACGAGCTCTCCCAAGCTCTGGAGCATCACTCCGTCAATTTGTTAAGGGGACTACAGGACCTAAACGCAACTTCTATAAGTATTATAATGCCTTAAAGTATATGATCCACTGCAGTAAACAAAATCTTAATATATATTCTGCGATATTCTTAAGGATATATGCTATGTAGATAGTGTGTTGAAAACATAATATGACTAATTTGATATGATAGAAAAAATCACGAAGATACCTCTAAAATTTTCTTTTAACGATTAAAAACCATACTAATATACATGCAATCATTCTGATTTTTTGTCAGATTATTCTACTAGCAACATATTAGCATAATAGTGTTTTATTTTTTTATACAATCTATAGCTTTTTTGTAAATCGAAAATTGCTTCATATTTTGCAATAAATTACCAGCGTTGTGTCATCGCGCTTCTCTTTCTTTTCTATGCAGTCCGACAGTGACCGCGCTTTACTGAGCTATACTGAGTATGAATTGAAAGAAACGCTTTATTTCGCCCAACTAGTGATTCGAACCAAGGACTCCATGATCGACAGTCACGCTTGCGTCCAGCAGGCTTAGCACGAGAATAGTAAAGACGCGTTTTGTCGATTGAAGAGAAGACAAAAATGACGTTTCCGTGTAGACAGTTGACAGTTTTCTACCGAGAAATATAGACATGAGTAGACATACAAAGCGTCATGCTAAGCCTGCAGGAGACCAACGGGGTAGTCGGACAATGAGAGTGAGGGAAGATAGAGTGCACCTGTTTGCGCAAACACTTGTGGACTAGCCACTAACTTAGGAGATTTTGTAGTGTACTCTATAATATCTCCTATGTTAGTAGATAATCAACTAAGATTGGCTCCAGAAACGAAGTTGTCAGGAGGACAATACTTAAGGAGAAAATCCTCTCAATTCAAAATTTATAATGATATGATTCGCGACCTAAACAAATACGTATTTATATAATTGCTAAGTAATACCATCCGCACGGGTCGATCGATCAGGTTAAGCTACGTTTGCAGCGGTTGGTCCGTGGATCAACATGGACAATCTTGAAGCCGTTGGTCCCGACTGTCATTCGTTGATCTTTGACGGTCGTTACGGGTAGTCAGAAGCCAGCCAGTCTGACTACCAGTGTTACCCGGGGGGTATTACCCAGATTCTCAGCCAAGTTTGAATAAAATGACGTTTGATTTTGGTCCCGGCTGTCATTCGTGGATCTTTGACAGTCCGAAGACAGTCAGAAGCCAGAAAATCTGACAACCTGTCTTACCAAGCAGTATCGTATTACCCAGTAACTGGGTTGTGGAGGTCAGATAGGCAGTCGCTCCATGTAAAATACTGGTAATCTGCTACTAAAGCTACATCCGGTTACACTGGAAGCCCATCCAACGTACGTTGGGAAATGGCAGGCAGACGATGAGAATTATAATGATTAAAATCATCAATACAACTACAAGTTCAAATTACCCCATTGAATGACTACTTCGTGAAATAATGACATTTGAGGTCGATTCTAACTTAGACGGTTATTACTTCCTATATCCATATTTATCACTTTTTTTAAATTTTGCGGTCTACCTTAGAGATTACTTGAGGGGCTTGTGGCTAAGTGATAACAGCCGCACGGGTCGATCGATCAGGTTAAGCTACTCTTGCCGCGGTTGGTCCGTGGATGGGTGACCATCTTTACATACCAAGACTTCTCCGTGCCTCGGAAAGCACGTTAAGCCGTTGGTCGCGGCTGTCATTTGTAGATCTTTGACAGTCGTTACGGGTCGTCAGAAACTCGAAAGTCTGACAACCAGTCTTACCAAGGGGTATCGTGTTACCCAGTGACTGGGTTGTGGAGGTCAGATAGGCAGTCGCTCCATGTAAAATACTAGTATTCAGCTGTATCCGGTAAGACTGGAAGCCGAACCCAATATAGTTGGGCAAAGGCTAGGCAAATGATGACCAAAGATTCCCTCTTAAATAGTGCTAGAGTTTGACAAGTTCTCAACTTCTTCTCAATTCCAAAACCGGGTATACCCGGTTTTGGAATTGAATTCGCAGAAGATGAGATAATCTCATCTTCTGCGAAAAATGATTTGTGAAAAATTCGATTGTAGATTTTAACTCGAAGCTTCCCCATTCGTTTGTGTACGACAATACTCTACTAACATTTCCTTATATCGTACATCAATAACTTATTATTTCTCCTGGAACCCTAGTCAGTGTTGGAAATCGAATCATCTGCTGTGGCTACAATTTTACTGGCACTAAAAAGTTCCAAATTAATTTAAATTGTACGAAAATGAGGTGTTGATTCCTGAAATGCGTTGCGCTGCGTAAATATAGTTAGTTTATAAGGCAGCGCAGGTTCAGAACCTTCATATGGATGGCTATAAGGAAAGTCATAACACTAACTAAAGTCATTTCAATCTTAATACTACGTAGATTCCTGTGCCCTTACGGGGTTCATTTTAGGTGCTGGATATCTACTTAAGTTAACACCACGCCTGCATATTCCCCGAAGGGTTAGGCAGAGTTGTATCTATAGTATACACACATTTCGCCAGTTATGTTTAAGTCCCATGTAAGGTTGCGAGCCAATTACCATCAACCGGGCACGAATCCAGACTCCGGGCTCCTACTGAGAAATTGCTGGTTGAAAACGCAAGAAAACGATGGATATTTCGATGAATTCATGCTTAATATTATAAATGCGAAAGTAACTCTGTCTGACTGTTCCCTTTTTACGATTTAACAGCTGAACGGATGTCGATGATACTTGGCACACTGGTAGATCATGACATGGGACTAGTATTTATACCGGTAGTAGGTAGGTTCCCGTGGGATATTTTCCAACTTTCTTGTGCGCGAAGCCGTGGCCTAAGGCTAGTCACTTATAAAAGCTAGCTCGCATTTACGGGCCAGCTGCACCGCAAAAGCAACGCATTTGAAAAATCCTCCTACATCCCTTGTGCACAGATTGTACGTGCCGCACTGGGCTATTTTGTTTTACAATGCGATACGATGCGGCCCGATGCAGCTGTAATATGTATTGGCCTTATAATAACATTAACAAAATTAAAGGCACAAAGAGTATTGGACATATTTAACCTTTTGACGGCCACAGTCATGTATAGATGACAGACCAAAATGTGCCCAGCACGCCACGGTCACGACTACATGACAGATTTTAAGGAATAATTCGTAGCTTGGCGCCGAGTGCACGTCTTTGCTCTTTTGACGTGGCGGTCAATAGGTTAATCAAGGACAACAAATAGAGTATGGAAGCAAAAGACATGCTGACCCGATCCCTTGGGATTACTGTCAGAAAGATGATGAATGAGTGTTCAAAACCGAAAATTCATACTTATATAAACGCACGCTTTTTGCTTTTTGCTGGGGTAAGCAAAAACTACAGTGCGTACCTGCTACGACCTTTACAGATGTATGAACGCTACTACGCACCTGACCTTTCTGAAGAATATCACCAATATGTCCTTCTAGAGTGGCGGCTTTTTTTTTTTTGATGGGAATACATCAAGTAACTTCTCCCGCTGTGGGCGAAGCGGGAGGGTGTGTCACACTCTTACTGACTAAAAACTATGTTGCCAGGGGCCTCGGTGACCCTTTAGTACCTTCCCGAGACCCCGGCAGGCATCGGCCCTAGTGGACCCCTACATTTGTACTGACGAAATCTCTTTGAGGCGCGCGTGGAATACAACGCGCCGTCGACCCGGGCGTGGTCCTTACCGGACGGTGAGCTGCCCATTGCTCACCGTCCGCAAGCCCGCGCCTACGGTGGCCGGAAATCCGCCCGTAGAGTGGCGGCTACCGGTGTTTCCACTCATCAAATCAAATCAAATCATTTATTTTTGCCAACATGGGTAGGGGTACCTACAGGTGATATATTATACAAGTTTTGATAGTGTCATGTCTGTATTGTAATACAGTTTTTGTTAGTCATCAAAATCAATCAATCAAAATCAAAATATTTTATTTCACATAAACCTTCATGGGCACTTATGAAACGTCAGAAGCTAGGTGGTAAACATAGAAAAGAAAAACACTACAAAATTTATTGGACTACACAAAGACTCAGAGATGGAGGACACATATTGAACAAGTATGTGCAAAACTAAGTCGGGATTCATATGCCATGCTTCGTAAAGTGGTAAATCAAAGTGCACTTTTATCTGCTTACGACGCTTACGTTGGTTCAACACTAATATCACCATCTGCCTAGTCTTTTCCTAACTATGTTGGGGTCGGCTTCCAGTCTTAGCCTGCCTGACCGCGCGACTGCCTATCTGACCTCCACAACCCAGTTACTGGGTAACACGATACCCCTTGGTAATACTAGTTGCCAGACTTTCGAGCTTCTGACGACCCGTAGTGACTGTCAAAGATCTACAAATAACAGCCGGGACCAACGGCTTAACGTGCTTTCCGAGACACGGAGGGTTCTTGTTATGTAAAGATGGGCACCCATCCACGGACCAACCGCGGCAAGCGTAGCTTAACCTGGTCGATCGACCCGTGCGGTTGTTATTACTTAACCACAAGCCCCTAACTACTGATTCGACACTTAAGATATGGTATATTTTTTAGGGGAATGCCATTGAGAAAGAAACTCTTCAAAGCCCAAAAGAAATGTATGCGGGCAATATATGCATTAAACCCTAAAGATACTGTGGTATTTTGCTACACAAAACCATATTTATATATTTACGATTTAAAGGGCTGCTGTGTCCAACAATTCTTGTTATATCTCTATACTATTTGTTTCTTGTTTCAATTATGACATGCCGGTTTCCTCACGATGTTTTCCTTCACCGTTTTGAGAGCAGTGGTGATTAAGTAAATTACACGAAGAAAAGTGTCGGTCTAGGTTCGAACATACGACTAATTGTTTACCTAATGTTTTGGTGTTGTTGGAATTTCTTGCGCGTTCTTCTCCCTCCATTGAAACCTACTACGCTTTGGAATGGGCAACTACGTTCATGTTTGTGACCAACTCTTTGTCAGTTCAAAAGTGCCTGTAATTGGGTTAGTTAAAAAAATGATCGAAGAACTTTAAAGTGACCTGGTGAGTGGTGATGGTCTTCAGAAAGGTCAGGTGTGTGGTACTCACAAACGGCGTGTGTGTATCAAAATCAAAAGTCATTTATTCAAATTAGGCTGAGAATCAGTACTTTTCGAACGTCAAAATTACATAAGACAGTCCCCCAAAACGCCCACCCTTCACCACTTTCTAGTGCTTTAGCTGCGAAGAAGAAGTGGCGCAACAAACTCCCCAGAAATATGATCTGGAGGTATACTTCCTAAGCACGAAATTCGTAGTTTCGGGCGAAGTTACGGGCGATTCCGATCGATCGATCACCTACGGACATACATAAGTTGGGGGCCCGACCTAATAATGAATGACATGGTCAGGTTTTTATTTTTATTATTTTAATATTATTTTACATGGATTCTTGTGTACGTTGTAAATGTGAGTCTTTTCTTTTTTTTTTTTTTGTTAAGTACTTCTCGACAGGCCTACCCTGTCCTCTCATACCTCTTAACACTGTAATTTAAAAACATTGTAAAAGCCAATTATTTTAAAAGAGTAACCATGGAGTTTCTTGCCGGCTCTTCTCCATAGGAAACGACCAATTGGAACCGTGCACCTAGCTTCTGACGTTTCATAAGTGCCCAAGTAGGTTTATGTGAAATAAAAAGATTTTGATTTGATTTGATTTGACAGTTATCCCTACTTCCGACGTGTTTTTACCTCTCAGAAAAAGCTAAAAAGCTAATGAGATACAATTGATTTTCTATTGTTTGACTCCGAATCGGTGTCGCGCGGGGCTTAACAGGTTAATCGAGTGTAGGGTACACTCCAAAGTTTCAAATTTCTTTTAGACGGGCCGTATCTTTGTTGACAGATTTAGAGAGTAGGCCCCCAGATGTATGAACGTAGACGAAGCAAAAGGAGTATGTAAGGATCGTAGCGGGTGGCGTTCTGAAGTTTCTTCCTATTTCCTTGGGAGGAAGGCGTGACTTTATGTATAATTTTACTGTTTTGGATGATAAAGACATAACAATGCTTTGACAAATTTCCTTTTGCTTTTAGATCAATAACAAAAATAACCCAATTTTAATGAGTTCAGCTTCATTTGAAGTTTATCAGTAAATATCACATTATATTTTGTTTGTTTATGCATTACATATATTGATGCAATAAAATCGAGAATAACATTCATTGACGTCCATCAAAACATGGGTCTTTCCCATAGATAATGCAATAAAGGCTAATAATAATTAGGAGGATAACTTAATTCATTGCTTTACAAAATATTATCACATTAACTTCTGCCCGCGACTTAGGCCCGTATTACAGAATGTCACTCAATACTCAAGTATTACTTAAAACTAGATTCAAGCCATTTGATTGGTTGAAACTAGTTTTAATTAACCTATTGACCGCCACGTCAAAAAAGAAAAGATGTGCCCTCGGCGCCAAGCTACGAATTATTCCTTGAAATCTGTCATGCAGTCGTGACCGTGGCGTGCTGGGCACATTTTGCGCTGTCATCTATACATGACTGTGGCGGTCAAAGGTTAATGCTTGAGTATTGAGTGATGTTCTGTAACACGGGACTTAGTACCCTACAATGCGTGAATTTTCTTGTATTATTTTTAGTGTGTACTGGAATGTTGCGTTTCGAAATATTACGTATATTTACATAATATAACATCACGCCTTGTTTCCCCGAAGGGTTGGGCAGAGGTGTACCTGTATTACACCCACATTTCGCCAATTATGTTTCTTTGTTGTTTTTTAAGTCCCATGTACGAGGGTCATTCAATAAATACTTAGCCTACAAAAAGTAAACGAAAATTTTGGAAAAGTGGCAATTTATTTTTCAACAGTCTCCTTTTAGTTCGATACACTTAGCCCAGCGATGCTCCAACTTTTTTAACCCGTCCGAAAAATAGTTTTTGTCAAACTCTGCAAAATAGGCCTCCGTGGCGGCGATGACCTCCTCATTCGATCCATATCTATTCTCGGCGATTGATTTTTTCAGATTAGGAAACAGAAAGAAGTCACAAGGGGCCAAATCTGGAGAATACGGTGAATGGGGCAACAATTCGTAGCGTAATTCGACCAATTTGGCCATGGCAACGGCAGACGTGTGAACCGGTGCGTTGTCGTGGTGAAACAGCACTTTTTTCTTCGCCAGATGGGGTCGTTTTTTCTTTAATTCGGCGTCGAATCGGCCCAATAAATCGGCATCGTAAAGCCCTGTAATTGTTTTACCCTTCTCGAGGTAATCGATGTAGATCACACCTTGTGAATCCCAGAAAACGGTGGCCATAACTTTTCCGGCCGATTTTACAGTTTTCGCCTTCTTTGGAGCACGTTCCCCGGTCTGGATCCATTGTTTTGATTGCTTCTTGGTCTCTGGTGTGTACCAGTGGATCCAGGTTTCATCGACGGTCACAAAACGACGCAAAAACTCCGCTGTATTCCGCTTAAACAGCGCCAAACACGTCTCCGATGTGGTCTCACGGTTGCGCTTGTTTTCTGGTGTGAGTAAACGCGGCACCCATCGCGCCGACAGCTTTCTCATGCCGAGTTCCTTGTGAAGAATATGATGCACTGTTCCTTCTGAAATGCCTACAGTCTCAGCTAGCTCCCGAACCTTCAATCGGCGATCTGCCAATACGAAATCATGGATTTTTTTAATGTTTTCCTCCGTAGCAGCTGTTTTCGGTGCACCTGGACGTGGTTCATCAAAAACCGACGTACGGCCACGTGCAAACTCGTTGAACCAATTCTTGACGGTGGCCATCGATGGAGAAGAGTCACCGTACACAGCATCCAAGCGCTCTTTGATTTCGATGCGCGTTTTCCCTTCCAAAAATAGGAATCGAATCACCGAACGATATTGCTCTTTTTCCATTTTTGTAAAACCGATCGACAAGTTCGCTTCCATAAGTTGTCAAATTAAAACAAATGAAGGGATTGGAATGAAAATTTGAAAAAGAATTAAAAAAGAATGTGCTACACTGTGGTAAAATTCTTTTGAAACTACAGCGCCCTCTGGCGATGAGGCTAGGTACTTATTGAATGCACCTCGTAATAGGGGGCGAGCCTATTGCCATCAACCGGGCACAAATCCAGACTCCGGGCTGCTACTGAGAAAACCAGATAGAAAAACCCAATAACACTTTGCCCGACCCAGGAATCGAATCCGGGACCTCATGCTCAGCAGTAGCGCTTGCGACCACTAGACAAACGGCAGGTATGTATGAAAAGTTCATGTCATCTCGTCAAAGCCGGCTGTCGCTGAAAACCAGCGCTGGGGCTCTGTCTTGCATATGGTCATATTTTCCCCCAACTTATTCTTTTTATGGTTCCGTAATCAACAAGGAACCTTAAATATTGTACGGTGGTACGGAACAGTTCGTGTCTAAGCCGACTCGCTCTTGGCCGCTTTTCTTTTTAGAACTATTCGTAATGTATTTGAACATCCTACACCGTGTTTCTGGCTAAAAAATTACTGTGATTTCAGAAATTCGGAAATATTAAAAAACAAAAACGGTGAAAGAAAACATCGTGAGGAAACCGGCATGTCCTAGAACCAATAATTCGATGTGACATCTACCAACCCGAACTGGGCCCGCGTGGTAGATTACAGCCCATTCCCACTCACAGAGAGGAGGCCTGTTTCCCAGCAGTGGGAACATTATAGGCTGATTATGTAAACATACATAAACACGTGCAATTTCCCATGGGGGTAGGCAGAAATTACAGAACGCCTGCACCTGCGACGAGCTTTAATTTTTTTTAACCATTTCGGGTAAGTTCTTGGCCTTCATCTCACCTGATGATAAGTGATGATTAAGCCGAAGGTGGAAGCGAGCTTCACCCGGAATCCTCAACCACAGAGGAACTGGCTATCTTACCTCTAACTGCAGAAACACGACAATGCTGTTAACATTGTTGTTATGGCTACACACTTAGATAACATGGTGGTAACTAGCCAGGCGGACTTAGAACAAGCCCTACTACCAACCAAACCAAGCAGAATAGGCTGATTATGCTACAAAACAAAAACCTTAGACAACAAACATTGATAGTAGGCTAGAATCTGTGGTGGGAGAAAGATCTCCATAATAAAGCATTAAAAAATACTTTTACGATTTACAATTGCGTATATGACCAGTCCTATTAACGTAATCGAAGCAAACAGAGTATGTAAGGATCGTAGCAGGTGGCGTTTCTGCTTACCCCATGGCAAAAAATGCGTGAGTCTATGTATGTATATTTGTATGTAATTAGGACAGAATTACCCTCGAGTAGACGGTGCGCTAGTTATAATAAAAGCAGCCGGTTTGTGACGCAAAGGTTACCCCAAAGAATCCATGTTATGATCGGCCTGTAATATCAGAGATAAACAGGGACTTTCCCACTTCCAGAGAAAAAATAAACTTAAATCAAAGAACTGAATATAAAATTGTAAATATTCACATGGGTTACAGTAAGATGAATCATACGAATTACCTCATAATTGTCCTAGCTCACTATAACTGAAGCGATACTGGAGTAAAAACAATGTTATCATCGTCTTCATGGAGGCTATTCTAGTCATAATCAATGAATACTCTACATAGACCAGAAAGAAGACAATAGGGTATTTTACTATATACGAGAAAAAATCTGTAAATATATTATTGAGATAGTTTAGGCAAAAAGGAGTCGGAAAATGTTAGTTTTAGTTCATAAAATAACAAAATTAAATTTAAAATTAAATTCAACGTTTTCAGTTTTTCTAATCTGTTAAAAAATACCATGAAATTTTAGCCGCCATGTTATTACGTCATACGGCTGTGTAAACTAAAACGGGTCAACTGTCAACTGATAGTTAGATAATAGATTGATAGATAATAGATCAGCGGATTTGTTTACATATCCAAGTGACGTCATGACCACAGAGCAACATGGCATCCACTGCGTCCAGCGTTTTCGTCAAACTACGCGCGAAATTTGAAAATGTAAAATTTAAATGCATTTTTATGGCACTTATTGATTGAATAAAAATTTTGTGATTTTTTTTTTTTGGGCATTTTAGCACTATAGAATTGAATTAAGACACTTTTCAAAAATGGGTGTAAGATCCTATTAGACCAACAGCCAGACAGCTAAACATATTTATGAGGAACTAAGCCGTATACGGATAGACTAAGAAATTTGTACATAAGAGGAAGTTTAAAAGAAGTACCGGTGACTGAAAGTTGTGTGGTAATCGGTTGTCAAGATATCGGCATGTGATGCGGAGGAATGAGGAAAACGTCGTGAGGAAAGTTTCTAGTAAAAATTTGGATGGCTATAAAAGTAGGGGAATACCAAAGAAACAGAGGATGGACTGTGTGAAAGATGATATGGCTAGAAACATACCGAGATGACTGATAGAGAAGTATGGATGGAAGCAAGACATGTCGCGCCGACACCAAATAAATTGGGTACATACATTTAGAATTTAGACAGTTCTGTTTAAGTCCCAGGTTTAAAAAAGGCAGTCTGTTGCCATCAACCGGGCATGAATCCAGACTTCGGACTGCCATTGAAAAATTCCTGATGGATACACCCAATCACACTTCGGACAATCTGGTAGACAAAATCAGGAGCGTTTAGCAGTCACGCGTTCGACTTTTTCACCAATGTGGACTGAGTAGCAATGCCAATGCAAGTACTTTGTATATTTATATAGAATCAAGTACTTCTAACACAACATATAGCTGTGCTGCTGGGGAGTATGTTGCGCCAGTTCTTATTCCCAGCTAAAGCACTAGGAATAGGTTAAGGGCGGGCGTTTTGGGGGACTGTATTATGTAATTTTGACGTTCAAAATGTGCTTGAGTCTCAGCCAAGTTTGAATAAATGAGTTTTGTGTTTTTTTTTTGTTTGCTTATACTCAACTAAAGCACTAGGAAGACAAAGGGGTACTTTTCATCCCGAAAATGAAATCCGTCTCACGCTTAAAGATTACGCAGGTGCAGTACGACTCTCTCGAGTTTCGACTATGACTCGAGCCAACCAATCACATACAATTAAGAGTTATTTAAACGGGGGTTTCACTGTTAGCAAGAACGGATAAGGAAAACGGAATACGAAGTAGAGAAATGATATTTTACTTACGTGAATACATTTTAATATTATAATAACTGCTGTAAAAAGACGCTTAATGAAGAAGAGAGTCACTTATACTATACTTCTCGTCGTTGTGATATATTTTTTGTACTGGACCATACCTGGGAGAGATATTGAAAGTTAAATTTTTTTTTTACTTCGTATCACGAATTGACGTTTTAAATGTTATAACTGGAAGTCGAAAGATCTCCATGATGTGAACGGAGGCATAATAGCAACAAAAACTATATCCACGTCAACTTATGTCCGTGGGGCATACTGAAAGTTTCTGGGACTGGCCAATTATAAAAAAAATAAAAAGCAATTGCGGAATTCGAAAATGGAACTCTCTGGGAACATGTTACTTTCTAATTTGCGAGACTGTCATTTGTTTTTTTTCCTTGTGGCGTCCTTTAGAAAATTGTATGCCGCTATTACAATGAATTCTCTCTTTTGAAAATTTTCGCTCAATTATTTTTTAAGATTATCACTGTGGCTTACAAGAGAGTTGCCAATGTTGCCAGAGACTTTATACACAATTAGCATCTGGTGATGAAGCCCCATGTCGCAGCTCTGTGTATTCGAGGTTCAGAGAATTTAGAAGTGGATGTGATCATCTCCATGACGACGTACGTGAAGGTCGGCCGGCGACGGTGGTTACAAAATCCAATATACAACAGTAGGTACGTCAACTGATTGAAACTGACAAAAAAATGACTTGTCAGCAAATTCGTACTGTATTAGGCATTGTAATGAGCCAAGTGCAAAACATTTTGCATGTGCATCTGAAGGTTCGGAGGCTTTGCACTAGATGGATACCGCATGATCTAACGGAAGACCAGAAATGACTGCGTGTCGAGTGGTGCCGTAAAATGATAAAAACGTTCAATGGAGGACAGTCATCGGCTGTCTATAATATCGTGACAGCTGACGAAACCTGGGTGTACTGCTTTGAACCGGAAAGAAAAAGCCAGTCGGCAGAATGGGTCTTTTCTTTTGAAGACTTGCCGACGAAAGTTAAGTCGAAGCGTTGGTAAGAAAATATTTACTTCTTTTTTCGGCAAATCAGGACATTACACAACACTGTCGCTTGAAGACCAAAGGACAGTGACCGCAGATTGGTACGTCAACACTTGCTTGCCCAGTCTTAGAAAAAGTTCGCGAAAAGCGTCCTCGAAGCAATGTCGTCCTTCACCACGATAACGCGTCCTCACATTCCGATAAGGTAACGGTTGCGTATTTGAAGGCTTCAAATGTAGAACTGATGACACATCCGTCATACAGCCCCTTCATCAGCACAAGTGTAGGGCCCACTAGGGCCGATGCCTGCCGAGGTCGCGGGAAGGTACTAAAGGGTTACCGAGGCCCCTGGCAACACAGGCAACGGAAGGAATACGGGTGGGTTTTAGTCAGTAAGAGTCTGACACACCCTCCCGCTCCGCCCAGAACGGGAGAAGTTACTTGATGATTTCCCACCCAAAAAAAAAAAGACCTCGCGCCTTGCGACTTCTTTTTGTTTCCTAAAATTAAAGACAAACTTAGAGGCACACGTTGTACGAGCCCTGAATCGGCGGTGAATGAAGCCACGAAGCCATTGAAGCGGCCCCTAAGAAAAACTAGTCCAACTGCTTTTTACAATGGTTCCAGCGAATGCAAAAATGTATAAATTGTAAGGGCAGTTTGAAAAACAAATAAATGTATCCTATGTCTAACATCTGGTCTTATTTATCAGAATCCAGAAACTTTCAGTATGACCTAAGTACTACTGCGCGAAATGATAAGAACGCATGTTACTATTATTTTTACAAACAATCATTTGACATAAATGTCGTAATTCCTACGTAATATGCAAGATAACGGGCAGATTATTAAAGATTTTTTATTTATTGTAATTATCAACGTGCTAGGCTATTTCCGATTGCGTTGAGGTCGGCTCGCTATCAAGACTGATGTGGCTGAATATTAATATGTTTGAAGTGAATTAATACTTCTTTACGCGTACTTGGCTCTCTTTCTGAACAGCGAACGAAACTGAACCGTCACGCTCGGGTCGGTGACGCTGAATCGCATAAGCTCGACTCCAGTCGTAAGTTGTGTTGGATCATTTAGCTCCCTTCAAAATGGTTGGGCTGAATGGTGCTGATCCATGCGTCATGTTCGTGATGCGCCGTCAGTTGGGACTGGTCATCTCTTAGGTGCCTCGGCAAATTTTAAATTATTTTATTTTTATTTTCTTTTTCTTTTTTGTTTATTTCGCTTCGTTTTTTACATCGTCCTCACATTTAGTTACACATTCAACATTATTTATACCAATCTTTATGTAACATATATTGTTTATTTAAAATAGTGTCCATGGGTACCTACTGCGCTTTGGAATGAGCAACTAGCTTCATATTTCTAACTGACCGACTCCTTGACAATTCAAAAGTGCCTGTAAATGGTTTAATTGAAATAAATGTTGAGTTTGAGTTTGAATCACTTCTATCGTGTGGTCGTGAACTCACCTTTTTTTACATGGAGCGACTTGATGTCGTTAGATGGCAAGTAAAGAAAGAAAAGATAGATAGACTGTGGGAAAGATGATATGGTTAGAAAGGGGGTGACTACTTTTTTTTTTGAGTGGGTAATCATCAAATAACTTCTCCCGCTCTGGGCGGAGCGGGAGGGTGTGTCAGACTCTTACTGACTAAAACCCACACGTATTCCTTCCTGTTGCCTGTGTTGCCAGGGGCCTCGGTGACCCATAAGTACCTTCCCGCGACCCCGGCAGGCATCGGCCCTAGTGGACCCCTACTTTTGTGCTGACGACATCTCTTTGAGGCGCGCGTGGAATACGACGCGCCGTCGACCCGGGCCTGGTCCTTACCGGACGGTGAGCTACCCATTGCTCACCGTCCGTAAGCCCGCGCCTACGGTGGCTGGAAATCCGCCCGAGGGGGATGACTACTGAGATGACGACTGATAAAGATATAGGAAATGAAGACAAGCTGCCCAGGGCAAAGTCAATTGTGATAATGGTAAAAGAATGATGATCTGATAGCAACCAAGCCAACGGCCCATCTGCTGGTAAATGGTCATCGCCGCCTTTGAACATCTGCAATATCAAAGGGATCGCAGATGCGTTGTCATGCCAGAGACAAAGCTGAATGTGTCGTGCCTGTGACCACACCGGCACCCATACCTTTCAAACCGGCACCAAGCAACGCTGCTTGGCGACAGAAATAGGTGTGGTGATAGTTCGTCCCAGGACGAGCTCCTTCACAAAGAGCCAAGGACCAACGTCCCATGAACAAAGTTATTCAGTTTAATAGTTTGTACCACACACTAAAATATGATCACATCTTTCTGATACACGCTGTATCACAAAAGTTACGTCAAAAATATTATAATATATTTTTTCTCTCAATAGCGTTATCAGAAACAATTCTGTTTTGCAAAACGAGGGCACAAGATAAGGTTTTACAAAAAATGAAAACGTATTACACAAGATCAGTCCATCTCTTCCTAACTCAAACAGCTGAGCCGTTGTCTATGCAAATTGTTCGATAAAAAAAGATAATTTTGTGACTAAGCGTGATATGAAATATGAATGATTTGATATGACATAAGTAATGTTTTGGATGGATTATAGGTAAGTCAGAATTTATGAGGTTACTAGTTAAAAACCGATTTAATAAAGATCTATATACAAGAGCTATAAAACAGTTTTATAAGTTGACGCCAATTTTTTTTTTTTTGTTACTAAATCAAATCATTTTTATTTTTAAGTGAAAAATCCTTCAGGCACTTTGGGGATGGGGAAAAAGCACTGAACTCGCGTAACCGTCACGCTCAGATACATTATACAAGGTGTCGTTTTGAATACTCGTTAAATTCAAGGAGGTAACTATGCTAATGATTCTCGACCCGAATCAATAATAAAATAAGTAGATCTTTTTCTGGTTATCGGAAATCGGCGTGTGTGGGACACGCATGTTAAAACGCGGCCCGTGTGATACCGCACTGTAACTGCCCTTTTACACACACACTACCGCATACGCAACGGGGTGATTCTGTTCTGTGAAAGTGGTGTATTCTAGTATACTGTCAAACATAAATAACTAAAAAAACAAGTACGTATTAATTATTGAGCAGGTATCGTAATTTTATTTGATTATATATGTCTTTCATAGCAGCCTCCTGAAATTTGACGAGGATGCAAAACGACACCTTGTATACAGATGTTTACAAGTTTGTGAAGCTAAGGAGTTTTCACTTCTGACGTGCAGTCCTGCGACTGACAGTTTTTTTTTCAATCTTTATACTCCATCAACTGACGTCGGTGCAGCATGTATTCATCTTCCGACATCTCAGTAATCACCAGCTTTCTAGCCATATCATCTTTCACACGATCCATCGTTTCTTTGATGTTCCTCAACTTGTATAACCATTCACATTCATACTTAAATTCGTTGCACAAAATCGTCATGGGTCATCCAAAATCGTCGTCAAAACGAGAAATCCTTCGTCTGTGATCTCGTCCAGCATGTCTACTCCCTAAGCACTAGATATCCGTAGTTTCGGCCTAAGTTTCCTAATCCGTATCACCTAAAGACATAAGATTAGTTTGGGGCCCGAACTAAGAAAGAATAACAACAAATGCCAAATGTCCTTTCTTTGGTATTGTTCGTTGAATCGTTGAGCTCCTTTAGTTCTGAGTTGAGCTGCACAACTACTGACAAATACGTGCACTGACTGGACAGGTCCACTCAATCTGTGTGGTTCTTTCATCAAAAGACCATTTCAGACACCAATCTACATGGTCTTCACATGATCTGACCAAGATTATGTCTGGACTTTAAAGGAGACTGTGACCTCAGAGTTTGTTTCGGCCTTTCTTCTCAGAGTAGTCAGATAGGAAACGCTGATCTCATCTAATTTTAAAAAATATGTTTGACGTGTAAAAGTGTTTGTAAAAACCTACTTACAGAAATAAAATCATTTATCATTTAACACAATTTGATATTTGTCCTTACAACCGATGTGTTTTGCCGGTTCTGTGCGGTTCACTCCGAAGTTTCGAACTACTTTCTGACGGGCCCGTATCTTCGTTGACGGACTTAGAGAGAAAGCTCCCAGCTTATCATCTTTCACACAGTCCCATCCATCGTTTCTTTGGTCTTCCTACTCTTAGCCACCCACATTCATACTCAAAACCTTTTCTAACGACATGTTCCTCATTCCTCTGCGTCACATGCCCATACCATGACAATCGGTCCATAGATATTATCTCCACTAACCTAAACTTGTAAGAGTAGGCCTCAGCTTCGAGACAGCGCGGCGACATTTCTAGCTATATCACCTTCAACACAGTCGCATCCATCGTTTCTTTGGTCTTCCTCTACTCTTATAACCATCGACATTCATACTCAAAACCTTTTCTAGCATGTTCTTCATTCCTCTGCGTCACATGCCCTTGAAAGAGTAGGTCCCAGCTTCGAGACATCGCGGCCTCATTTCTAGCCAAATCGCCTTTAACACAGTCGCATCCGCCGTTTCTTTGGACTTCCTCTACTCTTATAACCATCAATATCCATATTCAAAACCTTTTCTAACGACATGTTCCTCATTTCTCTGTGTCACATGCCCTTGTAAGAGTAGGCCCCAGCTTCGAGACATCGCGGCGACATTTCTAGCCAAATCACTTTCAACACAGTCGCATCCACCGTTTCTTTGGTCTTCCCCTACTCTTATAACCATCGACATTCATACTCAAAACCTTTTCTAACGGCATATTCTTCATTCCTCTGCGTCACATGCCCATACTATGACAATCGGTCCATAGCTGTTATTGTCACTAATCTAAACATGTAATTACCTACAGTTTTGTTTCCCTAATTTTTGTAAACAATTTATTAGTTATTTTTTCCTTGTTTATTAGGATAGAATCCAACTTTTGGGACTTACCAATGTGGTCAGTTATTTTTCTAAATAATTTACCTGGATGCTAGTGATATCATTGGGCGAAAAAAGCTAATTTAAAATATGTACCTAAAATAGAAAAATAAACTGGCCAAGTGCGTGTCGGACCACGCACAATGAATGGATATTGAGTGATTTATCATGTAATTTTAAGACCATAGAGTTCTTATTGGTTTTCCTGTAATCTATAGAACTATTCTCTGTATGTTTTTCATAATTTTAAGCGCAGCTGTTTCGGAGATAGGGGGAGGATGGCGAATGGTCAATTACCATATATTTTCTTTAATCCTTATTAATATTATAAAACACAGCCCCCCCACCGCGTCTGTTTGTCTGAACGCGATAAAATGTACGAAGTGATTCATGGCTTAGGTATATAATTTATTAAGGTTTTGTGTAAATTGGCTGAAATATGACGATGATTGTTGAAGATATCGGAAAAATCAGGCGTGCGCCGCGTAAACCGTATAAGATATAAAATGTATGTTCTGCAGGATTGTACATCTTAAAAAGTTCAACAAAAAGTTACATTTAAAATTTAAAAAACCCCTGACACACAAAAACATCTAAAAGTAACAAAATAATACGTATTGGGCCCTTTCAGTTTAATATAAATTTAGGTAATATTTTCAGCCAAGCGTCGTCGAGTCGGGGGACGGCTAATGAAAATAGGAAGTTAAGGCTCCTACATACTGGCGCGACTTGTCGCGCGACGCGTCGCGACACAAAGGCACCGCTTGTAGCGCTACATGCGGAGTCTTTGTGTCGCGTCGCGTCGCGCGACAAGTCGCGCCAGTATGTAGGAGCCTTTAACAGCGGCTATTCTTTCTACAATAGCATACATTCATTATTGCTAGGTATAAGTATCGTCAGTTTGACGTTTTCTTTCAGTGACGGCCCGCCTGTGGCTGTGGGTTGACGGCCACTGGGTGATGGGGCCCGCCTGAATTAAAACTGCCGGGTGTGAGTGTAAAAATCCCCGGCTAGTTAGATTACCGAGTGGTTTTAGTCAATTTGACAGACCTAAAAACATGGATAATAAAACACCACAAAAAAATAATGGGCCACAGGTGTAAGCATGGACAAAGTAAAGAAGTGTATAAGGAGGGTAGCATGTACCGTTCTGTAGTTTCTACATCAGGCGAAAAGACACGAAATTGAATGAAATGGTTTATCCTGTAAATAGGATATCAGAATCACTTTCATACGTCATAAAAAAATAAGCTAGATGGAGTCGACATTTCCTATCTGACTACCCCTGAGAAGAAATTGCGAAACCAACTCAAGGGTCAGTCTCTTTTAAGTCCAGACATAATCTTGGTCAGATCATGTGAAGACCATGTTGATTAGTGTCTAAAATGGACACCATGATACATTTAGTTCAATTGGCGGAAAGAATAATGTTATTTTGATAATAATAAATAAAAATCACATGCTGTAAAGGAATACTAAAAGGTAAATGACAGGAAACTAGATATTTTTTTCCTTGATTTACGACTCATTAAATTTCTACCTAATTACCTGCGCTATTGTATTGAATGCAATAATATATAGTCTAAAACCTAAATTATCTGTAGTTGGAAATAATATGATCATTATAAAATTCAAAATCATTAGGTATGATCATTCTCGTTTATCTAACTTCTCCCGCTCTGGGCGGAGCGGGAGGGTATGTCAGACTCAAACTGACTAAAACCCACCCGTGTTCCTTCGTTGCCTGTGTTGTCAGAGGCCTCGGTAACCCTTTCGTACTTTCCCGCGACCCCGGCAGGCATCGGCCCTAGGCACACTCTTTGAGGTGCGCGTTGAACACAACGCGGTGTCGACCCGGGCCTGGTTCTTATCGGGCGGCGAGCTACCCATTGCTCACCATCCGCAAGCCTGCGCCTACGGTGGCCGGAAATCCGCCTGGGATTCCCGACGCCTCCTCCTTCGCGAGCATTACTGCTTCGCAGGAGGTGACGGCTGCCCATGCCCTCTCGCTCTATACCGTGGCCTGGAGAGGAGTGGGCTATAATCCACCACGCGGACCCAGTGCGGGTTGGTAGATGTCACATAACTTCGAATTTTTGACTCTAGAACATGCCGGTTTCCTCACGGTGTTTTCCTTTACCGTTTTGAGCAGTGATGAAATTATTTACACAAAGTAAAGCGCCTGTCTGGGTTCGAACCTACGACGTACAACTCGTAAGTCGAGGCCGTTACCACTGACTGGGCCACCACTGCTCCATTTTCCTGCCCTCATCTTAATTCATCAGTGGTCAATTCATTAGGCATACTAGTTGGGTTAAGTAATCATCAGAAGCTCTACAGTCTGACTGCTTCTCAGTCTTCAAAGGGGTATCACGCTACCCAGCAACAGCGTTGTGGGAAGTCAGATAGGCAGTCGCTCCATGTAACATACTGGTATTCAGTTAGACTGGAAGCGACCTCAACTTAGTTGAGAAAAGGCAGGCAGATGATGAAGAATTGGGAAAAATAATGGTCAGCCCAGGTCGAGCATATGCCCGATCTATAGAACCTAGGACACCAGGGACAAAATTGCGCTTTGAACCACAAGAAAGCTATTTTAATGCGGAATAATCTTTGAAATCATGTTTATTAAACACTAGCTTCGTCTGCTTGAAATTTCTTGTTTTAAAATAAAGTATATCCTAAATCACTCGGTTAAGGCACACTGCTCAGACTCTTAGTGCTGGAAAGCTGTAATTTGGCATTGGGGTACTACATATTAATCACGCCGACAGTGATAAAATAAAAACTTGGAAAAAAAAAATTGTAGGGCGCACCTTGCACGTAATGTGGGGATAATATTTTTGTTTTTCTCGTCTATCCCATGGTGTGGGGTATCGTAGGATAGGCCGTTCAAATATTGCGGGTCTGTAAAACCCTTTTTAGATTTAGGGATCCGTTTGCGTAATATTAAGCTTTAAAGTGCTAATTTTTGTTAGAGTCGAGTGTGTCCCTGCTAGCTAAATGGTTATTTTTGGATATGAGATAAAATTCACGGCAGTACTTTATATGACGAAGTTAAAAGGAAAACTATCACAGCTAAGTAGGCTTTACAAGTTAACGAGTAATAGTCGACACACTTAAATTTACAGTTGAAATGTATGGGAGAATGTTATTTGTTCTTGAGATAAATTCATCCCAATCACGGAACCCTTAATAGTGCGGGTTCCGTCACGCACTTTGTCGGTTTTTTCCTTTTAAAGTCGGAACCCCAAAAATTGATATAGATTCTTCACATTATTTAAAATTCAGAAACTTCAATCCCAACCATTCTTGGCTTGCTAAAAACAATGTGATCAATAACATACCTATTTTCCTACTAAAAATATTTTAAAATAAAGTTAAATACTTCACAGTAATTATTATTAATCCTCCATTGTGTGTAATGGACTGGACAATTTAAGGGGAGTCCCCTACAATCCATTGATCTAACAGGAAATATAAGCGTAATAAACAACAGAAAAACAAGCGTAATAAAAGCAAAAAGGGTATTAATAGAATACTCTTTATTAAATAACATCACACCAACCCCAAAGGGTTAGACACCTATAGTACACCCACATTTTGCCGGTTATGTTTAAGTCCTATGTAAAAAGACAGCGAGCCTATTGCCATCAGCCGGGCACAAACTGATTGTTTTCTGGTGGAAAACCAAGAAAAAGATGGATATTCCGATGGATTCATGCTTAAGGCGCTGACAAGACCCAATTGACCAAAATGAGACTTCTCTTTAGAAAAAAAATTGCCAAATCTGTATAATTTGTGGTAGCGGAAAAAATATATGTTAATTTTGAACATATTTCCCAGAACTTGGTTGAATTCTAATCCAAAATATCTGTATTAAATATCAACATACGTTACTTATTTAATTAAAAACAAGACGTCGTATTTGAAAGCAGAACTTGGTTGTTTTTATTTTCGATAACTCAACTCAATTTTGAGTAAATAGATAATTGCTTCATATTTTGCAATAAATTGATGAGGGGCTTGTGGTTAAGTAATAACAGCCGCACGGGTCGATCGATCATGTTAAAATACGCTTGCCGCGGTTGGTCCGTGGATGGGTGACCATCTTTACATATCAAGACCTCTCCGTACCTCGGAAGGCACGTTAAGCCGTTGCACTATGGGACCAAACAGTATTTTCCATCTCAAAAATGGTTTTATCGAAAGTCGTAAATCCATAGATTGTTTTATGGTTTTATACTCTCAAAAGATGGAACTTACGAATAAATTACAAAATATAAAAAAATATAAAGTTTCACGTTTATAAAATGAACCTCAAACATTGGGCATAAATATTTTCATGCCAATTAAATTACCGTTAAGGCGCTGACAAGACCCAATTGACCAAAATAGGCTTCGCTTAAGAAAAAAAAATGTCAAATCTGTATAGTTTGTGGTAACGGAAAAAATATATATTAATTTTGTACATATTTCCCAGAACTTGGTTGTTACCAAAACACGTTTTGAAAACAAAATCTCGATTCAAACTAACGTTAAACTAACCTCTTACTTTGAGTTCCAATCCAAAATATCTGTATCAAATATCAACATACGTTACGTATTTAATTAATAACAAGAACGTCTTATTTGAATGCAGAACTTGGTTGTTTTTTATTTTCGATTACTCAACTCAGTTTTGAGTAAATAGATAATTACTTCATATTTTGCAATAAATTACAAGCGTTGTGTCATCGCGCTTCTCTTTCTTTTCTATGGAATTTGACAGTGACCGCCGTTTAGGTGTTGTCAGCGTCTTAAGGGAGTTCAACACATAATTATTCGGAAGTTTTCCAAGGAAACATATTAGTGTTATACATCATTAGATAGCTTAGAATATACACTTTGCAACCACGTTCAGTTTTTGTAAAAAAAAATATTTTTATTTAATTTTTTAATATTTTTTTAGTGAAGTAAAGAAAATTTAGTTTTTGTTAATTTCAATTGGAGTTTTCGTTGTTGCCGAAAGCAGCCGGTGTCAAGTTAATTACTCTATTAGAGACCTTATCTACTCAGTAATATGAGGATTTAAAAAAAACTTGCGCTTTTTTGCGCCAGAGGTGATTTTGAAGCAATAATGTCAATCGGGGAAAAATCCTCGAAAATTACGGTTCTTCTTTTTTATTATGAAATATTATATTTAGTTATTATCCTTTGATGTCTATATTGTTTTTTTCTATTTCTATGATAAAAACATACATTTGCAAATTAAAAAACTGCTATTATATTTGAAAGAATCTTCCCATGGCAATTTTGTTTGGGGTGGTCACCTTAACCACAAGTATGATAAACTATATTGCTGCGGAAGTTCTATTTATCTGTTGTGGTAAATAATTACAATCAGTACTGATTACACTATTTCGATGAGAACTGTTATAATCAATTGTCCCATGGTTTTTGCACAAGGCACTAAAATATTAGTCCTTTAAATACCCGTGTATGTTCAGCATACGATTCATCAGTGTTCAGAAACTTCTTTTCAATAACAATTAACGCATAAAAAACATTATTATCTAACAATGAGTGAATTCGTTTGTGTTCGACGCGATCTTTGTGATCATAATAAAAGGGAAAAGTACTTCAGACCACAAAAAATATTTATTGGAAAATTTTCAACTATCGGAAACTGACGTTAATATTGTAATAGAGAGTATTCAAAAAAATCTAACATCGAGTTGCAACCAGAAATGGACCAAAGCTCAAAGAAAGCCGGACCGGTTCGAGAGCCTATACTCAAATTGATTAAATGGTGAGTTTAAAGTATCATTGAATTCTTGCAGTACCTCAACCACTGTAAATTCTGGTTTGAATACTTCTGGTGAACGTGGAAGACCAACAAAACAATATGACGAGTGCTCGGAAAACACAAAGAAACGAAAAAATATGGAGCTGGTCCAGGAGTATGGAATGGGACATGTCCGTAACGCTTATGTGCAAGGTTTAAGATCCATGGGGGAAAATGACGAAGCGTCGATTGTGACTATTATCAGAAATAAGGAAAAAGAAGAGAAAAAAGTTATTCTACAAAACATACTCAATCCAGATAACGCACTTTCCTTTACAAAAGAGGAAGCATTGAGTATATGCATTGAAACTGATTTAACCAAAGCACAATATGCGTACCTAAGAAAAAGGCTCGTTGATAAGAATTTAAGTTCTGTATTGCCTTCGTATCAAACACTAAGTGAAGCAAAAAAGGCTTGCTATCCGCCTGCATCTAGCATTACGGTGACAAATATAAGCGCAAAAATCAACCTGCAAGATCTCTTAGACCATACAGTCTGCCGTATTATAAGGATAAAGTCAGGATCGACTTACAATCGTCTCAAGCTTTTCACTAAATGGGGATGTGATGGATCCTCCGGGCAAAGTGAGTATAAACAAACTCTACCGGAAGAAAACGAACAAATATCTGACGCTAATTTGTTTATAGTGTCCCTTGTACCACTGCGACTAGTAGACGAAGAAACTTCTACGGTCATATGGAAAAACCCTACTTGCTCATCTGTTAGATATTGCAGACCAATTTCATTAGAATTTGCAAAAGAAACTCCCGAAAAAACTACAGCGGTTGTCAGTGAAATTGAAGCCAAAATTAATCAATTGATTCCAACTCTTGTGTCAATAGAAGACAAAGTCATCGAAGTTAAACATCAACTGTTTATGACAATGATTGATGGGAAAGTTGCTCAAGTGTTGACAAACACATCATCCAGTGCTACCTGCACTGTTTGTGGAGCAACTCCCAGACAAATGAATGATCTTTTAAAAGTTACAACGAGAGTTGAAAATGAAAATGCGTTTAAATACAGATTGTCGACGCTACACGCATGGATAATATTTATGGAAATGATCCTCCATATTTCTTACAATTTAGGTTTTGAGAAGTGGTCTGCAACAACTCCAGAAAACAAGCAACTTAAAGAAGACAAGAAAAAATTTGTCCAAAAACGTTTCCGAGAAGTGCTTGGCTTGCATATTGATAAACCACGTCAAGGTTCCGGTAATAGCAATGACGGTAATACGGCAAGGAGATTTTTCCAAAATTACCAATGTTCTGCAGAGATAACCGGAATTGATGAAGAATTAATCAAGAGACTATATGTAATTCTTCAAACTATGTCATCGGGATTTCCTATAAACGCAGAAAAATTTGGTCAGTATACATTGGTAACCGCGCAATTATATGTAAGCAAATATAACTGGTACTACATGCCATCTTCGGTCCATAAAGTACTTATACTTGGTGCTAAAATAATAGAGCATTATGCAGTTTTGTCTATAGGACAATTATCCGAAGATGCCCAGGAAGCTCGAAATAAAGATTATAAGAAATATAGGTTACATCACGCTAGGAAGTGTTCCAGATCAGCAACAAACGAAGACGTTCTGCATATTTTGTTATATACATCTGATCCTTATATATCTAGCTTAAATAAACCAAGTTTTCTAATATCCAAAGAATTATTTGACGAAGCTAAAGAATTGTTGGAAATAGAAAGTGATGAGTAGGATAAGTTTAAGTAATATTTTTTTTTTGTCATGTAACTGTTTGTTTAATAATAATAATTTAGTTTTAAACTTATTTTAAGCATAAGTGTAACTTTTATTGCTATTTTAATATAACTGTATGATTTTTTGTATGAAATTTCGTATAACTTTATCTTTGTCATTTTTTTTCGGAAAAAATATTTTTTTTAGAATGATGATGTTTGATTTCTTTTATTGCCTAGATATTCACAAATACGTGAAAAAAAAATGAAGGAGATAAATCACAAAACAACAGAGTTATCGATTTTTGAGATGGAAAATACCGGTTGGTCCCGGCTGTCATTTGTAGATCTTTGACAGTCGTTACGGGTCGTTAGAAGCTCGAAAGTCTGACAACCAGTCTTACCAAGGGGTATCGTGTTACCCAGTAACTAGGTTGTGAAGGTCAGATAGGCATTCGCTCCATGTAAAATACTGGTATTCAGCTGTATCCGGTAAGACTGGAAGCCGACCCCTACATACTTGGGAAAAGGCTAGGCAGATGATGATTTTGCAATAAATTACAAGCGTTGTGTCATCGCGCTTTTCTTTCTTTTCTATGCAATCTGACAGTGACCGCGGTTTAGGTGTTGTCAGCCTCTTAATATTATAAATGCGAAAGTAACTGTCTGTCTGTTCCCTTTTGACCATGACCATGGAGACCAAGACCATGACATAACCCAATAAACAACAGAAAAACTTTTCTAGTGTAAATGCGATACTACAATGTGCCCACATTGTTTTATGATTCCTAACATGACGATATTATCGTAGACGTCCTCGTCCACGTTCATAAAATATACGGAAATACGTGCAAGATATAACGTCATCGTGGACTGTATGGAAACACGTGCACGTACGGATCTCAGTATGTAAAGACGGTCACCCACCTACGAACCAATCAACCTGATTGTTTGACCCGGGTGGGAAATCATCAAATAACTCCTCCCGGAGCGGGAGGGTGTCAGACTCTTACCGACTAAATCCCACACGTATTTCTTCCGATGCCTGTGTTGTGTACATATGTACCCGCGACCCTGGCAGGCAGCGACCCCCTTCCCTTACCGGACGGTGAGCTACCCAATGCTCACCGTTCGCAAGCCCGCGCCTACGGTGGCCGGAAATCCGCCCGGGATTCCCGACGCCCAGGGCGTCTCCTGCTTGCCTTTGAAATTTGCCTTTTCCTCAACCGTCCCGCCTCCTCCTTCGGGAGCATTACTGCTTCGCAGAAGGAGGTGGCGGCTGCCCATGACCTCTCGCTCCGATCGTTTGACCCTTGCGGCTGTTACGTAGCCACGAGCCCAGTGCGTTCAGCATCTGCCCTCGCTTACATCATATTCGGGTCGGCTCATATAATATTCAATTTTGTCGTCCGGCTTTGCCGAATCATGACCCGAACGTGTGCAGCACTCCTAAAAATGCTACATTAGAGCTTTAGAAGTTAGGACGTAATTTCGATAACTCTAAAGCTAAAATCTATATAAACTGGACTTGACTTGTTCAAATACTGCAAACAGCTTTGCATACGAAAATGAACCTTATTCGTATGCAGGTAAAGTTCATATTCATATGAAACGCTTGATCACAGACGCTTATAGGATTTATGCACATTATTATAATTAATAATTTTATTTCTGAATAAACATTCCCTACATTGTTGTCAGTAAATAATACTTATAATATTAATTATTTATTCATTATTATTTATAATTGCGCTACTTAATATTGTCAAGGGCACCTACAAATCCGTGGACGTTATTAACTTTAACTTCATACAAATAAGGTTCATTTTCGTATAAAACGCTACCATACTTAGCTTGAGTAAGTCAAAGTTCGCTCTGTAAGTCTAGCCGGAATGAGTCAAAGAATTTATGCAGCTCAAAGTCTAGCAAACATATTTATCTATGGAAAACAATGTTAACAGAAACATAACAATTTTCTTACCAAAAAGGATAAATACTCACGAAACCAAAAAATAAATTAGAAACCAATTGTTTTTTATTTGGTAAGATCTGTATCATCACCACTGGTGTTAATTGAACGGAAATAAGACTGTTTTATAAAAATAACTTGTTTTCTATCCATATTAATGTGTGTCTGTTTCATTCCAGCCGAAAGACGTCCACTGCTGGACATAGGCCTCCCCCAATATTGGGGGGGTTTGCCATAATCGCCACGCTTGGCAGGCGGGTTGGTGATCGCAGTATGGTGTTAAAATGCATAGAGAACGCTGCTGCCCATTCTCTAGTAAGTCCCTTAGTCGCCTTTTACGACACCCACGGGAAGAAATGGGATGGTGCTATTCTATACGTCCGACACCACACGGAACTCCGACACCACACGGAACGGTGTCTGTTTGTAATGTCAAAATAACAGCTTTTTACTAAACATGCATAAAAATGTAATATACGGTACTTATAACTTTTTATTTTGGTGTCTGTCTAACTGTTTGCTCTGGCTAATCTCTGAAACAGATGGACTGATTTTGACGGAACTTTTACTGGCAGATAGCTGATGTTTATAAGAAGTAACTTAGGCTAAACTTAGACTCTTATTTTAGAAAAAGTTAGGTGGGCAAAGCCGCGAGCAGCAGCTAGTCCATACTAATAATAAAATGCAAAGTAACTCTGTCTGTCTGTTACCTATTCACTCCTAAAGGGCTAAACGGATTAGGATGAAATTTGGCTCAAAGATAGACCATGACCTGGGTCACAACATAGGTTATTTTTAACCCCGGTAGTCCGCTCCCATGGGAAAAATTCCGGACCCACCCGGGAATACGCGGGTAAAAGCTAATTAAATATAATTTCAAGAGCTATATTGATGTTTTAAATAATTACAATTTAGTAATAATTTTATCATAATTACCACTTATTGAGTTTTGAATGCAACATAAAAACGGAGCTGAAAAAAACAAGAAATTTTGAATTTCACAGGCTTCATTCAAGGGACCCTGAATCACACTTTTTGACATTGATTAACACTGACACAGATCAAGACATTTTGAATATTTTTAAACAAACTGGTAGGAAAATCTAATAAGAAAATGAATAGCTTAACTTCACACTAGAGGGGCAATCCCTGTATTTATTAGAACATATGCATTCTATGCCAGCACTTCAATTGGGGTATTTCTCAAAACATTCGCGTCACTTGCGTATTACAAAACATATCATATTCATAATGGAATAAAGTACATTTTGTATTAACAAAATAACGCCAATATTTTCGCAAATACGTCAAATGGAGTGCCAGCATAATCTCAAGTCTCAATCTGACAAAAATACATCTAATCTACACTAATATAATAAAGCTGACGAGTTTGTTTGTTTGTTTGAACGCAATAATCTCTGTAACTACCAGTTGGATTTGAAAAAATATTTTTGCATTCCTTAGACTTATTTTAGAGGAAGGTTATGCTACACATCATGTAGCATGAGAAGCCGAGCAAAAAAAATAACATGCAGATGAAGTTGCAGGCAGAACCTAGTTTACCCATATTTGTCACTAAGATGGGATTTCTACTAGATTTCATATGCTTTTGACTATGGGAATTATTAGCCTTCCCAGTTCCCCAAAGAGTTAAATAGAAGTGTAGAATCCACCCACTATTCTCCAGTTTTGTTTAAGTCCCATGTAACAGGGGGCGAGCCTATTGTCATTAACCAGGCAGTAATCCAGACTCAGGGGTGCTACTGAGAAATTCCTGATGGAAAATCCTTATCCCAATTCTTACGACTCTAAGCAGCCATGCTTGCGACGAGTCACAACAAAAATAAATATTATTTAAAAATAGCATAATCCTTAATTACTGTGATATGATTACTTAGATGATTCGTAAAGAGCTGAAATAAATCATGTTAATAAAACTTAAAGTATGGTAGTAAAGTTATTTACAACAATTTTAAACATTAAGTCCTGTTTTCATAAAATAAAACATACAATGTTGCGTACATCATCAGCCTATAATGTTCCCACTGCTGGGACACAGGCCTCCTCTTTGTGAGAGGGAGTGGGCCGTAATCCACCACGCGGGCCCAGTGCGGGTTGGTAGATGTCACATGTCTTCAAATTTTTGGTTCTAGGACATGCCGGTTTCCTCACGATGTTTTCCTTCACCGTTTTGAGAGCAGTTGTGATGAAATAATTTACACAAAGTAAAGCGCCTGTCCGGGTCCGAGCCTACAACTCGTAAGTCGCGGCCGTTACCACTGGGCCACCACTGCTCTCAACAATGTTGCATAGTCAAATCAAAATCAAAAGTCATTTATTCAAACTAGGCTGAGAATATGCATTTTTGAATATCAATATTAGATGTGATAGTCTCCAAAACGCCTACCCTTTGCCACTTCCTAGTGCTTTCGCAGGGAAGTAGTGCAGCACACTCCCCAGCAGCGCAGCTCTGTTCAGTTAGGTGTTTACGAAACAATATTATTAGATGGATTTCACAAATAAAAAGTAGTGCATTTTGTTATTTTTTAAGTGCATCTTCTGTGACCTTTAATTGACTAAAGAGGATTCTCTCTAATGAGAATAGTGTTGAGAGAATGATGCAATGACCAATCTTTGTCTTTTAAACTTTATAATGCAAATTATTAGTCATAAATATTGTGTGTATCTATAGAAGCTTTATCATTATGCATTTACACAGATTTTTAGGTTACATTCATCATCCCATCCCAACAAGATTGCTGTTAGAATATTTGCAATTTTTATTATCATTGCATTTTGTAACTTCCTGCAATTTTTACCAAAGACAAAGCTATGTTTGAGCAAATGACCACATCATTTCTCACTGTCTGCCAAAATTATGCAAAAAAAAAAAGCAATTGTGATTATGATCATGAACAACAGAGTTCAAAATACAAAAAGTATGGTTAATCACAAAATGAAATGCATTCGACCCTTGCATGAGTTACAAGAGGCAAAACAAATAGACTGGTGAAACTTTTATGAGTCATCGCCGAAGGAAATATTATTAATGTTGTTAGCAGAGATGGAAAAACCCGAAATACCTTTATTCTTACCCATAGTAGTGACGTTATAATCTGCCTGAGTGAAATGAAGACTGCAAACTTTTGAATACTTCGTATACGGCTTGCCTCGCTTCAAAATCAGGTTCCACTTGTCTGCCATAGTCACGTCACGAGGAAACCGATGAAATTTCACGTTTTTCGTTTTGCCGGCGAGCGACGTGCATTGTGGGACAGTGCAATAATATCCCATCTTCCTTTCTTATTTGGTTTCCCAAACTTACGAATGTTTACAGTCGGCGAAACGAACACAACACATCGATCAAGATTGAAACCTCTAGTCCCGGACACAAAAATGTTATTTAATTTATTTGTTGAAAACGTTATCACGTTGGTTTGGAAAAAAATGGAATCATCACACTGTAGCCTTGAAATATTTGACATCTATTTTTCCCTTCCCACTTTTTTTTTTCGAAAAAAAATGGCCTCTCTTATGAACCATAGACTTTGCTTGACAGACTCTATCTAAGTTCACAGACTATGCATTGCTTTGACGTCGTTTCATCTAATGACCATGCATTAATAATTCGGTTGCTAAGCCATCAAAGAATCGACTAAAAATTGTCATCCATATAAAAAAAGACCGCTGAACCTGTATCTGTAACATATAATAAAATAGTAACAAAGTCAAAACTGTACATAGAATACATATTTTGAAAACAAAGTAATGAGGATAATAACTGCCACTGGCTCCAGTGTCCAGATGTCACTACTATCCAACGAATTTGGCAGCAGGGATGCCAAATTAGCCCGCTCGGGGCTAGATATAGCCTTTTTTCTTCTTGTTCAGCCTCAAATATAATGATTTAGCCCCTAGCCCGAATCTAGCCCAAAACTATCCCCTGTCAAAACTATAGACATACATTGAAAACCATCTTTGTCTAAGCTCTGTGCTAAAAACGAAACAAAGTTTTTAAACAAAAGCTACAGAATCACAAAGGATCTCATTATAAAAATTGGATCTAAAAAAATATGAATTTATATTGAACAAGGTTGCACGCAATGTGGACTAAGCCCAATCATCAACATCGTCAGTGCAAAGTGAAGCCCTTCGAAAGGAATTCGACGCAGACTCGATGAGGGCTGCGACTTTTAAACTGCTTAAATAAGCAAAGAGTTTTCTAAATAATCTTGTAATTTTATGAACAATATATCCAAAAGTATGTATTTTTTTTAATAATCTACACGGTAGGGAACAATGCAATCAATTATAATCAAGAATCAACGACTGACACCCAGGGCGTCTCTTGCGGCGGCTAGGGGCGAGAGGGTGCGAAATTTTCCTTTCCCGCAACCGTCCCGCCTCCTCCTTCGCGAGCATTACTCCTTCACGAGCATTACTGCTTCGCAGAAGGAGGTGGCGGCTGCCCATGCCCTCTCGCTCCGTACCATGACTTGGACCAGGGCCGGACGCGACGCAAGAGATCTCCTACGGTGATCGTGTCTATGAGGACATTGCGGTGCTCTGCCCAAGCCGGGCAGAACTCCACCGTATGCTTCACCGCGTCCTCCGGGCGATCCACACAGTGGTGACACCCGGGCGTTTCCTCCCGCCTTATCCAACACAGGAACCTCCCGAAGCTGCCGTAACCGGTGAGGACCTGTTTCGGGTGGAAGGTGAGGACGCCGTGGCGCCTCTGTAGCCACTCCTCAAAGAGGGGACTTATCGCCGCAATTTTGGCGAGCCCAGCACTGGGTTGCGATAACCGTACTCTCCATGGCACCATGAGATCCCGCCGGAGCTCTGTCCGCTGTGCCGTGATTTCTCACGGCAGCGGAGTTACACCTCGGCGTTTCGCGTCCTCGCGCTACTACCATACGTGCGCGAGGACGTTTGCCTCCAGATCCCAAATCCGAATCCGGCAAGAAGGCTCGCCGCCTCGCCGGAGACCGTGCGGTATCCCCGGAACAGCCGGATGACCATGACCCGTTGGACCGCATTCAGCCGGTGGGCTGGCCACCACACCAGGGAACGCGCCCACACCGGTGCCCCGTATGGATCGCACGACCCCCGCGTAGAGCCTCCGACAGGAAGTGTTTGACCCCATAGATTGGGCAGGAGCCGTTTCAAGGCAGCCCCGGCCCGCTCTAGTTTGGGAGCCAGACGTCGGAAATGCTCCACGAACATCCACCGGCTGTCGAGGACGAGTCCCAGGTACTTCATCGTCGACTCGACGCCGATGTGAACCCCTACTACCGCTATTTGGGACCCCGACGGTGGCACGTTCCGAGGACCATGAATTGGTTCTAGGGCATGCCAGTTTCCTCACGATGTTTACCTTCATCGTTGTGAGAGCAGTAGTAATGAAATAATTTACACAAAGTAAAGCGCTTGCCTGGATTCGAACCCAGAACCTAGAACTTGTAAGTCGGGACTGTTACCACCTGGGCCACCACTGCTCCGTATTATATTACTTATACTTTATTCGCGGACTGAAATAAAATGGACTGAGGTATATAATTAAGTACACCTTTTATAATTAAGAATTTCATATTGACAGCATTTTAGACATATGCACTTTTACTAAATGTTTGCGTACCTAATTTAAGGTACATTGTATAAGGATCTCTAATTATATAACATTTGCATTTTTTTGTACCTACTTTCTATGCAAATAAATAATTATTCTATTTCTATTCTATTCTATTCTAATAGTATTTCTAAAATCGACTAAATGAAAATATAAATACGATGTAGCCGATCAAAGACACTCCAACACATCTTCAAAACTGGCAACACAATTTTTTTTCTCAACTTTGATTAATGTCGGAGCTTGGTGTTTATGCGCGAAGTTTTGTTTGTTTTTCTATAGAAAATACAACTGTTTTAATAACAGTATCATTGCTTAGACATGTTAATTTGTGTGTTTGAACTAGTTTCGCACTAACAAGATGCCTTACTACTGCACCGTGCCGCGTTGCACGTCAATGGCTGGTAAAGCAAAGAATGTATCATTTCACCAATTTCCGAGGGACGAGGAGCTTGCTAAACTCTGGAATGATATTCTGAAGCGAGGGAAACCGTACACAAAGTATTCAAAAGTATGCAGCCTTCATTTCAAAGCCGAGGATTACACAATAACAAGTGCCGGAAAAAATAAGGGTAGGTACTTATACGCACGTTTGATTTTCTCAATTATAGTTACCTACCTTTTGATTATGATACCTATTTGTTCGTGTCAATTTTGTTGTTGTTTGAAAGTTTTTTTTATGTAAATAATGTTATGTTTACGTAAAGTTATTTGATGGTTGTATGTTTTCTGTGTAGATAGCTATGTTTGTATCTAGTTGGGCAATAATTTACACAGATTCAGCTGTCTAAAGGTGTGGTGACACAAGCAAGCGTTAAACCCAAGTTGGTAACAGTAACTAGATTAATAAGTGCCATAAATCCTTGTAAAACCTTTTATAAACTGACCCAAATCTCTCTGTCACAATTTTACTGGCAGAGATTTCTTTACACATACCTAGATACTTCCATTCATCACATGGAACTGTCTATTTCATAGGCCATCTGCATTTTTGATACTCTTATAAATGCTATTGGGACAGAAATTGGTGCAGCATTTATAATGTTCTTACATTATAAATGCTATGTGCTATCTAGTCTAGACTACGCTAGCTAGCTAGACGCAGTTGAGTTTAATACTCACAGTAATATTTTAAGCTTTAGATGAAGCACACAGGTATGAGTGAGACAGACAATGCGCTATAGTAACATAAACATAACATAACCTCCCACCTTGTTTTCCCGAAGGGTTGGGCAGAGGTGTACCTGTAGTACACCCACATTTCGCCAGTTATGTTTTAAGTCCCATGTAATAGGGGCGAGCCTATTGCCATCAACTGGGCACAAATCCAGACTCCGAGCTGCTACTGAGAAATTCCAGATAGAAAAACCCAGTAATACTTTGCCCGACCCAGGAATTGAACCCAGGACCTCGTGCTCGGCAGTAGCACTTGCGACCACTAGACCAACGAGGCGGGCGCTATAGTGCAATACCAAATAAGTGTATATTGTATACTCTCTGACAGTTGCCTCTGTTCTGCAATCCATATTCATTCATCAGTTCTGCAATTACTAAAAAAAAGTAATTTAAAAAGAATCTCCATGAACTGTTAGTAAACAAATGTTATTACTCTGTGAAGGACTTCTATGCCCACAAATCACTGTTAGAATACAATCTGCCTAGGTCATGATGCATTTTGTGGGTTTTGTTTTTAATATTTAATGGTCTAAAATTTGTAAACTTCCTGTATGTACCTACATTTATTGTACGCCTTAAGGGCAGGACATAGCTGTTTGCAAAGCACTAAATTAGCACCAGTTGTATTATGTACACTTTCCTATGATCCACAATAAAGATGAATTGAATTGAATTGAAGGAAAAAGTACTAGAACTAACACTAGAACATCACAATCTTAAGACCTATTAGCAGTATCTAACTGCAGCACTGACACTCCAATGGATAAAAGGACACTGGATCACTATGTAACAACGCAGCTGATGAACTAACTAGGAGAGCATCCGGCACGTTCAGTCTGTGGGCCTGAACCTAACGTACCCATCCCCTCCAACCAGCTATGCAGGTGGCTACAGGAGTTCACCCACACACAAGCAGAGAGCGGGTAGACCACAACACCGGCTGCAGGCAGTCCAGTTAAGCTATGCTATCCTTGGATGGCAGGAAACCAGGTGTCTGTTAAGCCTGGACAGGAACGGCCTGTGTCTGTGAAGGGGACCATCACAGGAAACTGCTTGCTAAACAAACACTTCCACACAATAGGCATAATGGAGGCTGAGGAAATTGTTGCACATGTACTCTTTGAATGCACAGGCATCACCCAGATTAGAACAATAACCCTCGGGTCACCCAGATCTTTTACAGATGCTCTAAACAGATCAGAAGACGTATTCAACTTCTGGAGGGATGTGGGCTGGTTGGAATAACCACCGATGGCTGCCACGGCCCACGCACAATGGAAAGACTAAGTGCGGAATCCAAACCCTTTAACATAGAAGTATTTTAAATATGTAACATTATTTTTATTCTTAATTTATTAAATGATCCTTCTTGAAAAGACTACGCCATAAAAGATACGGTAATATCTTAGGGCAAGTATTTAACGCGGCGACAAACTAATCTGTTAGGGTTTTAAAAATAATTAAAATGGGTAGAAAAAATAATAGGTTGGCAGCTACAGTGAAGAGTTTTTGTTTTGATAACTGAGAGTCACCAACAACCGAGGGGACCTGACGCTTGGCGGCCGCTGCCCCGGCACGCTCGGTTCGCTCGCTCGCCTTCGCGCGTTAGTGGTCACTGTTCTAACCTAACCCAAATGATTTTATACTTACGAATAAAATGCTACTTCATTGTAGTTGCCATCCTATTATTTTTACTACCCATTTTATTTTTTTAGTAGCAAATAGTTAGTCGCCCTTTGTTGTTAGTCGCTTGGAAAATAATCTATAAAGTAATTATATTGTATGTTTACTGACTACATTCAAATATTGTGCAGTTCTGTGCATTGCACTGAATATTTTGAAGAAACAAAAATGATAGAATTTTGCTTCCTTTTTCACTTCATATTACCTAATTAGTTCTCGTGCATAGTTTAGTTTTATGTTAAATTGTCTTTATTATTTTATATATTTTTTTTCTTTAATAAAACTAATAGGTATAACGTAGATAATATACAATATTGATGCTACTAACTATTTACACTAGGTACTAAATTAAATAACTAACTAAATATACAAATAAATAAAAATAACACTTGGGCGTCGAAGTATTCGTCCGCATCGTTGTCATCCGGAAACATGCCCAAAAGACTGGCAGCATTGCCATGTTGAGTGGCAATGCTGGCTCGTTCTTTGGCCAAAGAATGAGTGGCAGCATTGCCATGTTGAGTGGCAATGCTGGTTCGTTCTTTGGCCAAAGAATGAGCCAGCCCTCTGGTCACGTGAAGTGTCGATCGGTTGGCGACAAATTTCCTTAAAAAGGAGACGTGCACTCGGGCCCCATGACCCGAGCTTTCGACCCCAAACTGTAGTTACCCATAAGGTTACAGTATTTGCGCCGCTTGAGGGTCTCACAGCAGCTGCAGCAGCGACGCCAGCACATCCAACCGTGCTTGGAACATGAGATGGCGCAAGGGTGTCGACACAGGTTGCGTCCCACACCAGAGGCCTACCCACCTTCCAAGGCAACAACGTCATGTTTTGTTTTTTTTTTTTTGTACACCCAACGTACGCAGCTGCGCAGTTTTTACTAATTTTAGCAACTTAAAAGGTACTTTTTATTACTCAATTGTTGTCGTTATTGAGAGTGAGTGTGATGCTATGTAGAGTGTATCATTGTATGGTAGACAAGCTAAACCAACCAAAGTCGATTGATTTCAACGCTTTAGAGAGTTTGTCGTTAAATCGAGTGACGTTACGTGTGTTACGCATCGGTGTAACAGGAGGATTGCTAGATACGCTTCGGTATAATAGAAGGAATGCTGATGTTAGCTGACACCATTCCTGCGCATCGCGACCGCGGCCGGCACGAGGCGCCGACTCAGCAAGTGCGTCACTACATCGCGCCACCTTTGATTCCGCAAACTCGTAATTAATTATGCATGTAAAATTATATTCATTCTTGGTACATACTTCGACCAATTATCATTACTTTTAAATTGTAATTTTTTTAATTAAATTTGTCCTAAGTAAATTGGTTTTTTTTGCATCCTCCGGCTCCAGTTCACATAATTGGCGCAGTCGGTAGGATACTCGCGGGCCGGTTCGCGAGCGCGATAACTTTAAGTCATCTTAAGAAACGCGATTCGCGAGTCACCCGGGTGACTTTCAAGCACCAGCAACGAGTATCCGGATCTACAGGAACCTGCAGCCAGAGGTGTATCCAGACATCGATACCGCAGAGGGGACCAATGATGTACATGTGAGTACTCTAGAATTGTTCTTGAGTTGCTTCCTTTCTATTTTGTTACTTTTAAACTTCCAAGATTTTCCATCCCAGGCAATCGCGGAACCCTAGGTTAGATAGAGAGTCGAGGTTAGAGTTATTAGATTCGGTTAGAAGTCTAGATTTTGGTGACGTAGGAAGTTCAGATCAGTTAGAAACTATGTCGAGAGTAGATGAAATATTTAAGGCCTTGCGCATGGTGCCCGAATTCGACGGAAACACAAACGTGCTTACTAGATTCATTAAGTTATGTGATCAATTAGTTGCAACTTACGTATCGCAAGAGCCAGGAAGTGAGTTTACGAATTTAGCTTTAATAAACGGCATTCTTAATAAAGTCACGGGTCCCGCCGCCAGGTTAATTAACACTAACGGTATCCCTGAAAACTGGGCAGGCATTCGTAACGCTCTAGTAAATAACTTTTCGGACCAACGCGATGAGACCTCGCTTTATAACGACATGGCCCTCTTGACCCAAGGGTCCTCCACACCCCAGGAGTATTACGAAACTTGTCAAAGTTTATTCGGAACCATTATGACGTATGTAAGCTTGCACGAAACAGTGCAGACTACAATAGAATCCAAACGCACACTGTACCAAAAGTTAACCCTCCAATCTTATCTAAGGGGCCTTCGCGACCCACTTGGTTGTCGTATTAGATGTATGCGTCCGGAAACAATAGAAAAGGCCTTAGAGTTTGTTCAGGAAGAAATGAACACACTTTACCTGCAACAACGTAATGATCGTATAACGCCAGATAAAAAATCCCATTTACAGTTAACTAACGGTTCATCAAACATGGGTATTCCTGGGTTGCAGCCCGTACCCATGCCTACACCTAGGCCATTTAATCTTCATATACCCGGTCAATCTCGACCAGGTTTTGCAATGCATCCCCAACGCCCCCCACTGCCATGGAGACCTACTATGAATCAGTCTCAACATCTTCAAGGCCCGTCGCGTACGCAGCAAACGTTCGGTGCTCGACCACCGAATTATAACCCACAGAATAACGCATTCAGGTTTCAACCACCCAGAGCGCAAAGTTCAAATGATACACCGAAACCGATGAGCGGCGTGTCACATTTCGTACCGAAACCAATGCCATTCCGTGGTCACGATTGGTCCAGGGGAGGAAATCCACCCCCGTCGAACTATTTCAGAACTAGGGAGATGAATTTTAATGAATGTTACGATTATTTCTATCAGCACGAGCCTTATGATAATCTTGAAGTATACCAGTATGATTACGACGGATACCCCGACTACTATAGCTATCATTACGACCCATCTTTGTTCCAACAGCCAACGCCCTATTTAGATTCAGGTGTAGCCCCCCTAGCACCACCGGTGGAGGCGCCTGCTGCTGCTGAAGCTAATCCCTGTAAAACTGAAAATTTTCAGAAGGATCAAAGTACAAACGAGCGAAAATAGAAGTCAACCTACAGACACAGCGTTATCTGCCTTATATACAAATTTCCGATCCACCGCTAAAATTACTCATTGACACTGGAGCAAATCAATCGTTTATTAACCCTGAAACCATAAAGAGATACTATCCACATTTACCTTGGAGTTACGATCCCTTTGAGGTAACTAATGTGCATGCGACTAGCCGCAACGATTACTCTATTAACTTGCCATGCTTTCAGGAATTCAACGATCAAAACTACTTAACATTTTTCATTTACAAGTTTCATGATTTCTTTGATGGGCTCATTGGGTTAGATCTTTTAAATAAATGGGAATCTACAATTGATCTTAAAAATAACAAATTAGTTACAAAAAATGCAGTTAACCCTATAGCCATGTATAACTCACGTAACTGCAACTTATACGAAGACATGATTCCAGCAAAATCCTCCAAATTAGTAAGAGTTCCAGTTAATATAGCAAACGGTGACGCGATAATCCCTGCACAGATTGTTTCAAACTGTAACGTAAACGAATGTATTACTACCGTTCAAAATAATCGCGGTTACTTAGAAGTTTTTAATACAACATCAAATGACTTAATTTTCTCTATGAACGAACCAGTTAAAGCAGAAGTTTTTAATATGGAATGCACGGTTACTAAACCGCCATCGTGCCGCGTTAGAGAGGTTTTGTCCCGGTTACGTACAGAGCACTTAAATGAGGAAGAGCGAATCAACTTAACATCCTTAGTCTCTCAATACGCTGATGTATTTTATATCGAGGGAGAAGCACTTACCTTCACCAATAAAATAAAACACAGCATTCATACCACAGATGAAGTTCCGGTATACACTAAAACTTACCGGTATCCGTTTATACACCGTCAGGAAGTCCGCAGTCAAATATCAAAGATGCTAGAGCAAGGTATCATCCGTCCTTCAGAATCCGCTTGGAGTTCGCCTATTTGGGTGGTTCCAAAAAAACCTGACGCGTCCGGAAAAGTTAAATGGCGAATTGTTGTAGACTTTAGGAAACTAAATGAGAAAACTATAAATGATAAATATCCTATACCCAACATAGCTGATGTTTTAGACAAATTAGGAAACTGCAACTACTTTACAACTCTCGATTTGGCGAGTGGATTTTACCAAGTCGAGATGAACCCCAGCGACATCCCAAAAACCGCTTTCAACGTAGAGCACGGTCACTTTGAGTTCCTACGCATGCCAATGGGACTTAAAAACTCTCCGTCCACGTTCCAGCGAGTCATGGACAATGTCCTTAGGGATCTTCAAAATTCTATTTGCCTGGTCTACCTCGACGATATTATTGTCTTTAGCACCTCATTGCAGGAGCATATTGTTAATCTTGAAAGGGTATTTAAAAGACTAAGAGAATCCAACTTTAAGATACAGATGGATAAGTCTGAATTCTTAAAGTTGGAAACTGCTTATCTTGGTCACATTATTAGCAAAGACGGCATCAAGCCAAATCCCGACAAAATCACAGCCATACAGAAATTCCCTATTCCCAAAACAAGTACGGAAATAAAACGATTTCTAGGACTTATAGGCTATTATCGGAAATTTATTCCAGATTTTGCCAAAATTACCAAACCAATGACGCAGTGCTTAAAAAAGGGTTCTAAGATAAATTATAACGATAGTAACTATATAAATTGTTTTGAAGAATGTAAAACACTATTGGCTAATGACCCGATACTGCAATATCCAAACTTCGATAAGGAATTCTTACTCACTACAGATGCATCTAACTTTGCCAAGGAGCCATACTTTCACAGGGACCGATAGGATCGGACAAGCCTATAGCTTATGCTTCGCGTACCTTAAACAGCAGCGAGATAAATTACAGTACAATCGAGAAAGAGCTCTTAGCAATAGTTTGGGCAACAAAGTACTTTAGGCCCTATCTGTTCGGTAGAGTATTCAAAATAATTACGGATCATAAACCTCTCCAATGGATAATGAACCTAAAAGAGCCTAATTCAAGGTTAACTCGTTGGAGGCTTAAACTAAGCGAGTATAACTATTCGGTCATCTATAAGCAAGGCAAAAGCAACACGAACGCTGACGCTTTGTCACGTATAGAAATTAATAATGAGGAAGCCAGTTCCATTGTAGTAAATGTGTCCGAAAAACCGAACTCCTCAGCTGACTCAACCACACTGACAGCCCATACTAGTGCTGAACATCCAATACTAGAAATACCCATTTCAGAAGAACCTTTAAATAGATTTAATAGACAGATCTGTTTTACTGTAGTTGGTGATATAAAGAAACGACCAACTGTTTCTAAACCATTCGAGTCCCACACTCGTACGTCTATTCAATTATCAGAAAGTAACCTCGAGGAAGACGTTGTAAACTCAGTAAAAGAATTCATAAACCCCAAAGTCAAAACCGGCATCATAATTCATCCCGCATTGGCTATGTACAGAATAATTCCCATCATCCAAGAAAAGTTCAAAAGCTCCGCGATGAATCTGGTCTTAGTTAAAACCGAACTTGAAAATGTCAAGGAATACCTTCGTCAGCAAGAAATCATTCAAAAATACCACGAAGGTAAAACCAACCACAGAGGTATTGGTGAGTGCCATCTTGCATTGTCACATAAGTACTATTGGCCTAAAATGAAGGACCATATCGCAAAATACATAAACGAATGTAATATTTGTGGCCAGGCCAAATATGACAGAAACCCTATTAGACAAAGACTCTGCGTAGTCCCGCCGCCGACAAAACCTTTCGAGGTCGTTCATTTAGATTTACTAACAATTCAAAGTGAAAAATATCTAACAATTATCGATTCATTTTCTAAATATGCCCAAGCATACCATCTTAGAGATGGTACCGCAGTCAGTGTCATCCAAGCCGTTTTAAAATTTTGCACACATCACGGTGTCCCTTTATCTTTAGTCACAGACCAAGGACCCGAATTTAATAATCAATTATTTAACGAATTTACGCGAGTCCACAAAATGCAGCACCATAAAACTTTGGCCTACACCCCCAACGATAATGGAATGATTGAACGGTTACATAACACCTTATTAGAACATCTTAGAATACTTAAACTAGAAAATCGCAATGAACCAGTCGTTAATCTTATGTCATACGCTATAATAGCATATAATAGCAGTATACATAGTTTTACAAAGTGCAGACCACTAGATTTAATCACAGGTCATACAGATCCTCGAGATCCTTTAGATTTAGATTTATCTGTGCATTTGCTCCAGCAATATGTGCAAGAGCATAAGAATAAAATGACTAAAGTTTACGAGATTATCAACGAAACATCCCTGCACAAACGAACTGAGTTAATTGAAAGTAGAAATAAAGATAGAGAGCCTGAGAAGGAGTATGAGCCAAACCAGCAGGTATTTGTTAAGAATCCTCTCGCGGGCCGTCAAAAACTTGCCCCGCGTTATACTCATGACACAGTACTCGCCGATCTACCCATACATATATACACGAGAAAGAAGCGCGGTCCTGTCGCCAAATCACGCCTTAAGAGGACACCTAACACTGGCAATTTGTTGCAGGACACTACCATCACTGATGTTCCTGGTCCATCTGACCCGAGCGGAGGACATATCACTTGACCCACTGGATAACGGCTCTGGACTACTACCCTTTAAGCTGGGATCAACGAAAATAATATCACACTATCACTCATTCCTCCTTAACATTAACCTTGCAGACATACAATCAAAAATCGACTTAGTGAAACTACAGTTAACAGAATTCAGTCCCTTAGTTAACAATAAAACATCCACGCTCTTTGAACCCCACCTTAACTACCTTGAAAGCAAACTAGAAAAGATATCCTCACAGTTAGAAAGCTTCGAGCCAAGTCGTAATAAACGTGGTCTCATAGACGGACTAGGTTCAGTCATCAAAAGCATCTCAGGAAATCTAGATTACACAGACGCGTTAAAATATAACGATGCCATCCGAGTTTTACAAGGAAACGAAGATAAACTAAAATCAGAATTTCTAAATCGCGTAAGTCTAACTAAGGAGTGGATGCTTGAATACACTAATGTACTAAACAGGATAGATGACAATCAAAAACTTATCTCCAGCAAAATAAACGCCCTAATAAACCAAGATAATACTAGGCAAGCAGACTTAGTTAGTTATGCTCATTTTGCCCAATACCTTCTTATTTTAAATGATAACGTTGAAACGTTATCTGACGAATTATATAGAATAGAACTTATGTTAGCTTTTATACGTGCATCAAGTACGATGCACTCTATGGTTAGTCTAATTAATCTTAAAACTATGTTAAGTAAATTAAAGTTAATATATTCGAGAGATGAAATTATAGACCTCGACCTTAGAGATTATTATAACGTTCTAAAAGTTGGATCATATTATAGCGATAAAAAAATAGTTATAGTCATAAAGTTTCCGATTGCCTTACCTAGAACCTACACCTTATACAAACTTTCCATAGTACCTAATAAATATAACCTAGCCCTAATGCCTACCTTACCATACATAGCAATTCAGGGACCATATTCTATGTACATAGAGACAGAATGTCCGAAGATTGATCCATGGTACCTCTGCGAGGAGAAGGTCAACTACAAGATTCAAGACAAGCCGGATTGCGTTCAACAACTAATCACGCAACAGAACACTAGCTCATGTACACTAACACCGGTCAGCTTGAACAAAGAAGCCATGGAGAAACTAGATGAGATGCATTACACTCTCAGCTTCCCGATCCCGACAAAAATCCAGACATCCTGCGGACAGGAAGAATTTATGATCGCCCAAGGAAGTTACCTAGCTACCATACCACAAAATTGCTTTATAAAAACTCCCGAATTCACAATCTCAAACATTAACAATCGAATTAAAGGGCACACATTGAAGATAGCACAACTACCCCTCAACCAGAGCGGCAAACCGAGAAATGAAGAATCGCTAGTAAAACTGAACTCGATAAATCTCGAAAATCTGCATAGCAGCTACCAGAAGATCTCAGTACAACCTCCAATAAAACTTACCCATACTAACGTTGAGAGTATCTATCATACCACTATACCCGTATACTCACTACTGTTAGGTGCAGGCGTACTCGGAATTATATTCATGTATCGACAATATGCGAGAAAGAAGGCTGGAAAAGCTTGCCCTACACAACCAGAAACCGCCCAAGAAATCTATGCTCAAGTGGAACCTAGAAGAAACATCCGACCAGAGGAAGTTATAATCGACACCAACCATCTAGCAGCAACATTGTCAACCTCGTTCAACAAGTAGCTGCTGTACTTCGGGGGGAGGTGTTACGCATCGGTGTAACAGGAGGATTGCTAGATACGCTTCGGTATAATAGAAGGAATGCTGATGTTAGCTGACACCATTCCTGCGCATCGCGACCGCGGCCGGCACGAGGCGCCGACTCAGCAAGTGCGTCACTACATCGCGCCACCTTTGATTCCGCAAACTCGTAATTAATTATGCATGTAAAATTATATTCATTCTTGGTACATACTTCGACCAATTATCATTACTTTTAAATTGTAATTTTTTTAATTAAATTTGTCCTAAGTAAATTGGTTTTTTTTGCATCCTCCGGCTCCAGTTCACATAATTCGTGGAGTTTACACTGTATATGTTATTGTACACCACAAAAATACATAACAAAAAATAAATCAAATACTACAAAATATACAATGGGAGGCTGCCCATTGTATATTTTGCTGTGGCTTCTGCGATCTCTTCTAAGGCAACCATTATAAACCACTTAAATTATAATCTTGCAAATTTTCAGGACAATGGCGAACTCTACGTAAAGATGCGATACCGTCTCAGAACCTACCTTCAGACACACCAGCACCATACACAAGACGACAGTCAGGGGCCTGGCCACCCAGCAATGTACCAGCGTTAGACCCACAGGTAAATATCGAACTAATTTAGAGTCAAACAAGTTATTTGGTATAAACTTGCGATACCGTCTCAGAATCTAGACGATAGTATACTAAAGATGATGGTGGTGACTAAAACAAGCTATTATACCAACTCAGAACTTACCATCGGACATACCAGCACTATATACAAAAAGACACTTAGGTCCACGGCGGCCTCACCTTCCGCCTGACGCAGGTCCTCACGGGACACAGCTGCTTCCTGTGTCGGATAAGGCGGGTGGAAACGTCCGGGTGTCATCACTGTGTGGATCGCCTAGAGGACACGGTGGAGCATACGGTGGAGGTCTGCCCAGCGTGGGCAGAGCACCGCCGCGTCCTCGTGGAGGCGATCGGCGGCAGAGATCTCTCGCGTCCGGCCCTGGTTCAGGCCATGGTACGGAGCGAGAGGGCATGGGCAGCCGTCACCTCCTGCGAAGCAGTAATGCTCGCGAAGGAGGAGGCGGGACGGTTGAGGGAAAGGCAAATTTCGCGCCCTCTCGCCCCTAGCCGCCGCAGGAGACGCCCTGGGCGTCGGGAATCCCGGGCGGATTTCCGGCCACCGTAGGCGCGGGCTTGCGAACGGTTAGCAATGGGTAGCTCACCGTCCAGTAAGGACCAGGCCGGGTCGACGGCGCGTTGTATTCCACGCGCGCCTCAAAGATATGTCGTCAGCACAAGTGTAGGGGACCACAAGGGCCGATGCCCTCCGGGGTCGCGGGAAGGTACAAAAGGGTTACCGAGGCCCCTGGAAACATAGGCAACGGAAGGAATAAGGATTTTAGTCAGTAAGAGTCTGACACACCCTCGCGCTCCGCCCAGAGCGGGAGAAGTTATTTGATAACGTATTTTACTACAATGCTTAAATATTTACATATACAATATGTAACAAAAACCATGTTGTTCCTTCTACCTACGAGTTCGTGTCCCACTGAGCGTGTACTTCGCGTTGGATCGTGCTCAAACAAGTCCGAGACTTCTCGAGTCCTCGGTCTGCCTGCGTCAGCTCGTTGTTGGTCTCGCCCGTGCACACTGCCGGTATTGTACGTACGTATGTGCAAACGTTGGAATACCATCGCCGACGGTAATGGTAGACTCGCAAAACGTTCTTGGTAGAGTCTGCGTGCTTCTGCATAATTGCAGTTACATTTCCGAAGACACATCAACATATTAAAATATTCTACGTTAGAATAAGATATGGTCAACGTTTACGCAAACAAAACACAATTCACTCACTACGTAGGTCAACAATAACATCCATTCGAAAGCAAGCTGCGCGGGAGACTGACTAAGTGATTCGCAGGGAGACGGGTGGCGGGGCGGCGCACTATGGGACCAACCGGTATTTTCCATCTCAAAAATCGATAACTCTGTTGTTTTGTGATTTATCTCCTTGATTTTTTTTTCACGTATTTGTGAATATCTAGGCAATAAAAGAAATCAAACATCATCATTCTAAAAAAAATGACAAAGATAAAGTTATACGAAATTTCATACAAAAAATCATACAGTTATATTAAAATAGCAATAAAAGTTACACTTATGCTTAAAATAAGTTTAAAACTAAATTATTATTATTAAACAAACAGTTACATGACAAAAAAAAAATATTACTTAAACTTATCCTACTCATCACTTTCTATTTCCAACAATTCTTTAGCTTCGTCAAATAATTCTTTGGATATTAGAAAACTTGGTTTATTTAAGCTAGATATATAAGGATCAGATGTATATAACAAAATATGCAGAACGTCTTCGTTTGTTGCTGATCTGGAACACTTCCTAGCGTGATGTAACCTATATTTCTTATAATCTTTATTTCGAGCTTCCTGGGCATCTTCGGATAATTGTCCTATAGGCAAAACTGCATAATGCTCTATTATTTTAGCACCATGTATAAGTACTTTATGGACCGAAGATGGCATGTAGTACCAGTTATATTTGCTTACATATAATTGCGCGGTTACCAATGTATACTGACCATATTTTTCTGCGTTTATAGGAAATCCCGATGACATAGTTTGAAGAATTACATATAGTCTCGTGATTAATTCTTCATCAATTCCGGTTATCTCTGCAGAACATTGGTAATTTTGGAAAAATCTCCTTGCCGTATTACCGTCATTGCTATTACCGGAACCTTGACGTGGTTTATCAATATGCAAGCCAAGCACTTCTCGGAAACGTTTTTGGACAAATTTTTTCTTGTCTTCTTTAAGTTGCTTGTTTTCTGGAGTTGTTGCAGACCACTTCTCAAAACCTAAATTGTAAGAAATATGGAGGATCATTTCCATAAATATTATCCATGCGTGTAGCGTCGACAATCTGTATTTAAACGCATTTTCATTTTCAACTCTCGTTGTAACTTTTAAAAGATCATTCATTTGTCTGGGAGTTGCTCCACAAACAGTGCAGGTAGCACTGGATGATGTGTTTGTCAACACTTGAGCAACTTTCCCATCAATCATTGTCATAAACAGTTGATGTTTAACTTCGATGACTTTGTCTTCTATTGACACAAGAGTTGGAATCAATTGATTAATTTTGGCTTCAATTTCACTGACAACCGCTGTAGTTTTTTCGGGAGTTTCTTTTGCAAATTCTCATGAAATTGGTCTGCAATATCTAACAGATGAGCAAGTAGGGTTTTTCCATATGACCGTAGAAGTTTCTTCGTCTACTAGTCGCAGTGGTACAAGGGACACTATAAACAAATTAGCGTCCGATATTTGTTCGTTTTCTTCCGGTAGAGTTTGTTTATACTCACTTTGCCCGGAGGATCCATCACATCCCCATTTAGTGAAAAGCTTGAGACGATTGTAAGTCGATCCTGACTTTATCCTTATAATACGGCAGACTGTATGGTCTAAGAGATCTTGCAGGTTGATTTTTGCGCTTATATTTGTCACCGTAATGCTGGATGCAGGCGGATAGCAAGCCTTTTTTGCTTCACTTAGTGTTTGATACGAAGGCAATACAGAACTTAAATTCTTATCAACGAGCCTTTTTCTTAGGTACGCATATTGTGCTTTGGTTAAATCAGTTTCAATGCATATACTCAATGTTTCCTCTTTTGTAAAGGAAAGTGCGTTATCTGGATTGAGTATGTTTTGTAGAATAACTTTTTTCTCTTCTTTTTCCTTATTTCTGATAATAGTCACAATCGACGCTTCGTCATTTTCCCCCATGGATCTTAAACCTTGCACATAAGCGTTACGGACATGTCCCATTCCATACTCCTGGACCAGCTCCATATTTTTTCGTTTCTTTGTGTTTTCCGAGCACTCGTCATATTGTTTTGTTGGTCTTCCACTTCACCAGAAGTATTCAAACCAGAATTTACAGTGGTTGAGGTACTGCAAGAATTCAATGATACTTTAAACTCACCATTTAACCAATTTGAGTATAGGCTCTCGAACCGGTCCGGCTTTCTTTGAGCTTTGGTCCATTTCTGGTTGCAACTCGATGTTAGATTTTTTTGAATACTCTCTATTACAGTATTAACGTCAGTTTCCGATAGTTGAAAATTTTCCAATAAATATTTTTTGAGGTCTGAAGTACTTTTCCCTTTTATTATTTGATCACAAAGATCGCGTCGAACACAAACGAATTCACTCATTGTTAGATAATAATGTTTTTTATGCGTTAATTGTTATTGAAAAGAAGTATCTGAACACTTTGATGAATCGTATGCTGAACATACACGGGTATTTAAAGGACTAATATTTTAGTGCCTTGTGCAAAAACCATGGGACAATTGATTATAACAGTTCTCATCGAAATAGTGTAATCAGTACTGATTGTAATTATTTACCACAACAGATAAATAGAACTTCCGCAGCAATATAGTTTATCATACTTGTGGTTAAGGTGACCACCCCAAACAAAATTGCCATGGGAAGATTCTTTCAAATATAATAGCAGTTTTTTAATTTGCAAATGTATGTTTTTATCATAGAAATAGAAAAAAACAATATAGACATCAAAGGATAATAACTAAATATAATATTTCATAATAAAAAAGAAGAACCGTAATTTTCGAGGATTTTTCCCCGATTGACATTATTGCTTCAAAATCACCTCTGGCGCAAAAAACGCGCAAGTTTTTTTTAAATCCTCATATTACTGAGTAGATAAGGTCTCTAATAGAGTAATTAACTTGACACCGGCTGCTTTCGGCAACAACGAAAACTCCAATTGAAATTAACAAAAACTAAATTTTCTTTACTTCACTAAAAAAATATTAAAAAATTAAATAAAAATATTTTTTTTACAAAAACTGAACGTGGTTGCAAAGTGTATATTCTAAGCTATCTAATGATGTATAACACTAATATGTTTCCTTGGAAAACTTCCGAATAATTATGTGTTGAACTCCCTTAACGGTAATTTAATTGGCATGAAAATATTTATGCCCAATGTTTGAGGTTCATTTTATAAACGTAAAACTTTATATTTTTTTATATTTTGTAATTTATTCGTAAGTTCCATCTTTTGAGAGTATACAACCATAAAACAATCTATGGATTTACGACTTTCGACAAAACCATTTTTGAGATGGAAAATACTGTTTGGTCCCATAGTGCGGCGGGGTAGGTAGGCACGTGGTACCGACCCGCCGACATGCGCGGCGGGTGTTTTTGGCGGCACCTTTTGTCGCATTCAAAGAAAGCCGCCGGCAGCTAGTAGGCTATTTAGCGAAATAAAGATGTACTTGTAAAATCAGGTACTCTAAACATTTTTTGGAATGTGTCGATTTTAATAGTTATTTGATTTTGACCTCTCGACTAGCCAATGCTTAATTTTTTTAAATTATAATTTCATCAATGTTCTGCTTATAGGTAAATGTATACGTTCCTAAAAGGAACAACAGGGTTTTTGTTACATATTGTATATAGAATTGATGTGTACGCGTTCTAGTTGAACATACATTGTTTGCATAACTTACTTGCATTATATAAAGGCGTAATAACAGATTTAAAAGTCACTAAAATCATATATCTGCGTATCGAAAATCAAATCAAATCGTCAAATCTTTTATTTCAATTTGGTACTTATAAAGCACTTTGGATTGCCAAAATTCACTAGAAAATAGAATTAATTCTAGTTGCCCCTGCGGAAAGGTTGTTTCGTATGGAGAAAAATCTTTGTCTGTGAATGACAACACGTCCACGATGCCTTCGGCGTTGGAATGACCAAACACTTGTCGAACATAAAAACAATTGCGCGTGCTGCACCGTAGACATGATAAAAGTGAAACTTTAAAAATAAAGAACAGAGACAGAGAGAGAGTTATATATTTCTTCTCTCATGTAACGAAATGTGTCAAAACGTGACGCGTCCTTGAAATTTCACTCTCAATTCTCGTTTGACTATCGAATCGGTGCCTTAGAAATGTGACTTCAAAAATCTGTAGAGCTTTTTATTAACGGCTCAAAAGTTCGACAGCCGACGCGGGGCTGCTTACGCAGCAGGAATCCGTCAGCTAAGCAGCTGACAAGTTCTTTTGAGATTATGTTACTAACACTATGGATTCTTTGTTCCAAAAAAAAAACATTTATTATTAAACCTATACAGAAGCTAAGTAGAATCCATAGAGTGTTAGTAACATAATATCAAAAGAACTTGTTTCTAGTGTTAGTACCAGTACCCGTTCGCACAAACTGATAAACTGAAACTTTACGATTGGAGAGCTGAATCTCTCCGCTACAGTTCTCAGGATGCTGGTTAATAGCTGACTTGCTTTCATTACTTATTCAAACTCAAACTCAAAGCATACCTATATTTCAAATAAACCAAATACAGGCACTTTTGAATTGTCAAGGGATCGGTCAGTCAGAAAGATGAAGCTAGTTGCCCATTCCAAAGCATAGTAGATTCTTATGGAGAATAACGTGCAAGAAACTCCACGGACACTCTTGTAAATTAAAATATTGTGTAATAATATTGGTTACATCATTCATGTTGAAATTATACATGTGAGAACAATGTAGAAAGACGTGCACGTTAAAAGTGTCCGTAATAAAAAGATAAAAACAATTGAAAAATTAAAATACCTAAGCCGTGGCAGCTAAGAAATAACCAGTTCCTACTGACGGCGCCCGTTCACGAACATGTCGCATGAACCAGCCCCATTCAGCTCAACCATTTTGAAGGGAGTTTAATGATAGAACACACGCGCCGTGTTACAAAGCATTGTAGGCAACGCGTTGTAATGGGCAACTAGCTTCATATTTCTAACTGACCGACTCCTTGGCAATTCAAAAGTGCCTGTAAATGGTTTAATAGAAATAAATGTTTTTAGTTTGAGTTTACGGCTGCGCCAAAAAGTTTTACAATGATTTATTATAAAAACCCACTCATTTACACTCCAATTTCGGAACTACACCAAAACAGCACGCCACGGTCACGACTACATAACAGATTTTAAGTAATAATTTGTGGCTTGGCGCCGAGGGCACGTCTTATTTATTTGACGTGGCGCTCAATAGGTTAAATCTGTATTTTTTTTTATGGTGTACTTAATAAAGAGTATTCTATTCTAAACCATATAACTCCTTCATTTCAGCTTCGCCATCAAGCACAACATCTGGCCCAGGCTATCTACATGCAAACTATGTTAGCAATGCAAGCGGCTGGAGTACAAGACCCTATGGCACTCACCTCCATGTGCAATGGTAAGTTATCTTCCTCTCCTGCCCTTCCATGGCATATAATCAGCCTATAATGTTCAACCGCCCTCCGACGCGACGACGCTTGGATAAAAATATTACCTACAACTTATATTAAACTTAAAGGGACATTGGTGCCGATTCCCTTGTCCACAAACTAAACTAAATTTAAGTTCAGTGCATCTTTTTCTTTCTATTTCATTAAGAAAAGGACAGAAGATAAATTTTAGTTTAGTCCTGTCAAATTTATCAGCGCCTGTCACTACTCCATACAAGTTTAGACGTGATTAAAAACTTGCCTACTAAAATTACGTCAATTTACGTCAAGCGCTGATTAATTTGACAGGACTAAACTAAAATTTATCGTTTGTCCTTTTCATAATGAAATAGAAAGAAAAAGATGCACTGAACTTAAATTTAGTTTAGTTTGTGAACAAGGGAATCGGCACCAATACCTACATATATTTTGTTACTTTTTAAGGTTCCGTACCCAAAGGGTACAACGGGACCCTATTACTAAGTCTCCGTTGTCCGTTTGTCTGTCTGTCTGACCGTCTGTTTCATAATAATATTATAATGAAATTAACATATTATGTACTACTGCAACAACCATTTAGCTGGCAAGGGGGGGGGGCACTTTTTTGTTTTGGATGGGAAATCATCAAATAACTTCTCCCGCTTTGGGCGGAGCGGGAGGGTGTGTCAGACTCTTACGGAGTTAAACCCACCCGTAGTCCTTCCTGTTGCCTGTGTTGCCAGGGGCCTCGGTGACCCTTTAGTTCCTTCCCGCGACCCCGGCAGGCATCGGCCCTAGTGGACCCCTACACTTGTGCTGACGACATCTCTTTGAGGCGCGCGTGGAATACAACACGTCGTCGACCCGGGCCTGGTCCTTACCGGACAGTGAGCTACCCATTGCTCAACGTCCGTAAGCCCGCGCCTACGGTGGTCGGAACTCCGCCCGGGATTCCCGACGCCCTGGGCGTCTTCTGCGGCGGCTAGGGGTGAGAGTGCGCGAAATTTGCACGGCACTTGGCTCTAACAAAAATTTTTACTTTAAATTGTAATATTACGCAAACGAATCTTTGAATCAAAAAATGGTGTTCACAGACCCGCAATATTTTTGAATGGCGCATCCAATGATACCCCACAACATCGGATAGACGAGAAAAATAAATATCATCCCCACATTACGTGCAAACCCAACCTAAAAAAAACCCTTTTTTTAGGATTTTATTGCACCACTTTTTCGGCGTGATTAATATGTATACCTATGCCAAATTACAGCGTCTCTAAGCTACAGCGGGGACAGACAGACAGACGGAAATAGCAATTATAAGGGTCAATCCTTGTTTGCGACGGAACCCTAAAAAGCAAAAAATAATAATAAATAAACAGTCAAAAATAATTATTGTGTGTCTTCCACAGGTCTACCACAACCTTCCACAGACGAACCACCACCACCTCACACTTCAACAACCCCAGAACAAGAAACCCACGACGACCAGGTCCACACCACGAACCAAGAACTGCACAGAACGAACCACGATAACCAGGACACAGAAAATAAAACCTCATTCCAATGCGAAGAGTGTTCAAAATGCTTTAAAGATCCCGACGTATTCGTCTTACATCAGCGGACACACCAGAATCCGGAAGTCAACGGTAAAGAGAATTTTGATCTAAATACTTTGAAACCGGAAATGTTAAAATCAAATCCTATACTAGCGAATTTGCTGAAAAATACTATGGAGAGAAATTTCACGAAGAATCTTTTTGAGAAACAGCTCATGGTGAGTTTTTCTAATATGGAGAATTACTTGCGAAGTGTTGCTAAGTATGAGGATGAATGTGATAATAGTGATTTAAGTGAATCCTTAGATGATAGTAATTTAGTTATTGATGAAAATGTAGCTTAAATTACTTAATTTACTTAGCTTTGTTTTTCTGATACTGCTGAAAAATTGTTTTGAAGTTTTGGTGTGGATTGGAGGCCTAACTCGAGGTGTTTTGAGGTTTTCGAACTCGAAAGATCTCGATCTCTATTCAGCCCAAAAATCTGTTTATCTTTTTTGCGATTGTTGCCCTTAACGACAAAAAGAATCCAAGTTTTGTTGTTCTCCGATTAGTTTCGGACTGGATCGGAGCCCTTACATGAGGAATTTCGATTTCGAAACTATTCTGGCCTTAAAATAAGTTCATTTTTTTGTGATATTGTTTACGCTTGTGCATTAATCATGAAAAAATCAAGAAAAATGTCCTTGTATTTGACTAAATAATTCCAAAATGATTTAGAACTATTTTTTTATAAACTCATACTCCATTTCACAGTCATTTTGAAATTTATTTAGTCAAGTCTTGTACTAAATTAAAATAAAGGGATAAATGAACATTAATAATAAAAGTAATTTTTCAGCAGAATTTGAATTTGATAATAAGACTGTATTTTTAATAATAATAATAATACACTTATGAAATGGCAGACTTTGTAATAACTAATAATAATATTGGTAGTATTTCTTGTTGTGTTTTTAGTTAGTACTTTATAAAATGCTAGACATATTGTATAAATATCTACTTTGCTTTTTTCGGACGGAGGTGTTAATAACAATAAGTACAAAAATAATTGTTGGTAAAATCATTTTATTTCGGAACAGAAATCTTTTAATTCCAGATTTATGCAAGAAAATTCAGCAGCCATACAAAATTCGTATCAACGAAAGAATCCATAAATAAATAAATAAAACATCTGTTCGAAAATGGCTTATAAATAAATCGTGAACTAAAAACATTATGTTAAATACTACCACACTACTTAATCTACTAAAACTAATATCCATTTGCACCACAAATAACTAAATAAATTTAGCGATAAACGAATCTAAAACATCGTTCTATTGTTCGAAGTTGACAGAGACAGAATCTTATAAATAAATAAAAATGTCTTTTACACAAATTATGCTGAGAATCAGCAATTTTAGAACGTCAGAATTACATAAGACAGTCCCCGCAAACGCCACTTCATAGTGCTTTAGCTGGGAAGAAGTGGCGCAAAAAACTCCCCAGCATTTACTGATCCTACCTGATTTTGTCAAAATTGTGGTGTCTCTTCCACAAAAGTCATTAAGACGCTGACAACAGCTAAAGCGCGGTCACTGTCGGATTGTATAGAAAAGAAAGAGAAGCGCAATGACACAACGCTTGTAATTTATTGCAAATTATGAGGCAATTATCTGTTTACTCAAAAATTTTTTGAGTATTCGAAAATAAAATAATAATAATATAGTTATGTCGTAGTATTTTACTAGTACATAAATAATAAAAAAAAACAAGTTCTGCATTCAAGTAAGACGTTCTTATTTTTTTAATTAAATACCAACGCACGTTGATATTTAATACAGATATTTTGGATTGGAACTGAAAGTAAAAGGTTAGTTTACCGTTAATTTGCATCAAGTAATTATTTTTTTTACAATGTGTTTTTGTAACAACCTAGTTCTGAGAAATATGTTCAAGATTAACATAATTATATTTTTTTTTCGCTACCAAACCTACTTAAAAAATTGCCAAATCTATATAGTTTGCTATATAGATTTAGCAAATTTTTAAGACATTAAGTACTTAGTTAATTTGTCTCTTGTCAGCGCCTTAATGAAGAGATGAACTTCAATTATGTTTAGCGCTAAATTTATTAGTGGTAACTGGTCCAAGCGGGCGAAATCTGTCATTATAATAATTGTAGCTACCCACCTCTAGCATTTAAGGTGATGTATATTTTTTGTATTAAATTTTCCACACATAAATGTAGAAATCACTGAAGATTTGCTATTTATATGATCTTATAAGTGTTTCATACAGTTTCTTAACACAATATGTTAATTTTAGTAAAAACAAGGAAAAATAAGTAAAACGTTATGAACCAAATTGTAGTTTGGATCTACATAAGGTTTTCTTTTCCTACGGAAACTATTATAAGATTCAATATGTGTACTGATCTCAAAATATTGGATCGAATTTCATACAGAATATAAATGAAAATTCAGTTTAAAACTTAATAATTATAATAATATTATACAATGTGGAGACAATACGACAATAAAACACTGGCTATAGTAATGCATAGAAGTATTTTGTTACAATCAAATAAATCCTAACGAAAAAATACACTTTTTTATTTTATTTCGATAAAATAAAAAAGTGTATTAAACTAATTAAATTGTAGATGGGGCCGACTATGGGTTTTAATGAGAGTGACTAAATTATTACTATATTTGATTGAATTTTCGTACGCAGACTGGGAATTACTAATGTTCCCACTGCTGGGACACAAACCTCTTCTCTGTGAGAGAGACGTAATCCGCCACGTAGGTCCCCAGTGCGGGTTGGTAGATGTCTTTGAATTTTTGGTCCTAGGACATGCCGGTCAAACAATGGTGATGAAATAATTTACACAAAGTAAAGCGCCTGTCTGGGTTCGAACCTACTTACAACTCGTAGGTTGCAGTCGTTACCACTGGCTCACCACCGCTCCTAAATTATGTATTTATACGCATTAGAAATACAAAGTTTAATTTATTGTCGTATTATTTTCTCCACCTTGTATTGTCGATCTTTTAAAACTATTTGATCTTATATGTATGCAAATGCTTGTTTTATGTTTCAATACAAAATTCGGTGAATAGAAATTATGATTATTCTGTGAATAGGAAGGATATTGGAATCACTTTTACCCGTTGTATTTAAAAATAAGCTTGAGTCAACATTTCAATTTAATTCAATTTTTAGAAAAATATTTTTATTTCGCAACAAACATTGCTTATATTAATTTCGTCCAAATATGAGTATTACACTTAGAATAATTTAACTATGGATAAAAATCGAACAAAACTAAAAATAATATTTATGTTTTTTGCAATAATTTTAATTACAATTTTTTTTACCTTTTATATTCATACATGATCAATCTGGGGTTGGGGTCGCCTTCCAGTCTAATCGGAAGCAGCTGAATACCAGTATTATACATGGAGCGACTGCCTATCTGACCTCCACAAACCAGTTACTGGGTAATACGATAAGACTAAGTAGGTAATTCATAAATTATCGTGATGCAAATAAAATCCACCGATAAAAAAAAGTTAATTGAAATGCGAATTTTGATTGAAAAGACTGTTCACCACCGATTTTGCAGAAAAGTTTTACCATTTTTGGTAAAACTCGAATAATATAATGTAACTAAAAAATAACTAGACTTTAGATTTAGTTTTCGATTTTAGTGCCTTAGATTTTAGCTTTTATAATAATATTGATAAGCAGAATAAAACATTGATTTTGTATAAAGTATTTTACAAAACATAGGTTTTAGATAACTTAGGAGTTTGGAAATTTTTTAACTTTTCTAAAATATTTTGTATGGGAAGACATTTTTTTTTATCAAACTTACTATTTATGTGTCTTAAAAAAATAATTCATTCGTATAGAAGTTAATACATAATCAGCCTATAATGTTCCCACTGAGAGGGAGTGGGCCGTGACCCACCACGCGGGCCCAGTGTGGGTTGTAGAAGCAAATCTCAGCGCCACCGCACTATTTATCTCGCTCGCACACTATTCGCGGTCACTCGAGCATACGAGACAGACAGAAGGCTCCAAGGCGCCGATAGTTTAGGTAACTTCTATTTACGATGAAAATAATGGTAATTAAAAAAAGAAGCTATATTCTGCTTTATATTTAGTTCAGTTATTGCGCAAAGTTGAATGATCTTATTTGAAGTATTTTTTTTAATACTGCCGGTTTATTGTTCGGTTTGGAGGTAACTTTGTATTTTTTTTGTCGAGAACATTCTATGGAATCGTGTTTTCGTCATGATATAAGAGTGTATGTAAACCCCATAATCAGCCTATAATGTGCCCACAGCTGGGACACAGGCCTCTTGTCTGAGAGAAGGACTGGGACGTAATCCACCACGCTGGCCCAGTGCGGGTTGGTAGATGTCACATGTCTTAAAAATTCCAAACCCCGCTGATGTCTTATTAAGAAGAATACATGTGTTTTTATTATAGTTATAACTTCTATACGAATTCATTATTCTTATACTATAATACTTTTATATATAAAGGGGATGACAGAGCTTCAAGAATTACAATTTTGAAAAAACATAGCCCGTCATAGGGACTGCCGACAGAATTGAAAAGTTATCGCTCAATGTGCCTAAAGAAGTTTTTATTTCAATAAAATAATGATTATCTAAAACACAATTTAAACAATGCACAGTATACACAAATTAAACATTTCACGTGGTCAATTTAACTTCACTTACTGCTACTACAGCACGTCGGCGCGGGCATGTCGGTGACGCGACACCCATAGGTTTTTCCCCTAGCAAAAATCGCTCAATGCGTCTAAAGAAATTTCACTTCAAAAATCATAAATGATAAATTGTATTTATTTCTGTAAGTTGGTTTATACAAGGTGTCGTTTTGCATCCTCGTCAAATTTCAGGAGGCTGCTATGAAAGATCTAGAGAATCAAATAAAATTACGATACCTGCTCAATAATTAATACATACTTGTTTTTTTAGTTATTAAAGTTTGACAGTATTTTAGAATACACCACTTTCACAGAACAGAATCACCCCGTTGCGTATGCGGTAGTGTGTGTGTAAAAGGGCAGTTATAGTGCGGTAGCACACGGGCCGCGTTTTAACATGCGTGTCCCACACATGCCGATTTCCGACAATAAAAAAAAAGACTTAGTTTATTATTGATTATGTCGAGAATCATTAGCATAGTTACCTCCTTGAATTTGACGAGGATGCAAAACGACACCTTGTATATACACTTTTACACGTCAACAATGTTTTAAAAACTAGATGAGGTCGGCGTTTCCTATCTGACTACTCTGAGAAGAAAGGCCAAAACAAACTCAGAGGTCTCACAGTCTCTTTTAAAGTCCAGACATAATCTTGGTCAGATCATGTGAAGACCATTTATATTAGGGTCTGAAAGGGTATTTTGAGGAAAGAACAACTTGAGTTTTTAAAATAAAAATAACTGATTTCCACGATGTTTACGCCCATTTTGATAAATGGTCTTATTTTATAACTGTTAATACGATAATCCCAGTGCGTTATTTCTTTACTTACAAAGTAAGTCACCATCTTTATCTGCCTGCCTTTACCCAACTATTTATTTAGTGGTCGGCTTCCAGTCTATTTTACATGGAGCGACTGACTTTCACAAACCAGACATGGTACCCCTTGTGACTACCCGTGACGCCGTTGGTCCTGGGTGTCATTCTTAGATCTTTGACAGTCCAAATATGAATGACAGCCGGGACCAACTGCTTAACGTGCTTTCCGAGGCCCGGTATCTTACGAATGGTCACCCATCCACGGATCAACCTCGGCAGGCCTCAACCCATGTGGCTGTTATTATATTAGCCATGAACCCCTTAGACAGTTCTTAGAAAATAGGTACCTATAACAATAAAAAAGACACATCAGCGTTTCAGAACAATGTTCCCATAATAAAAACATTAGGTAATTCCTGTTTCAGATTATCAAGCACATTTACCGCTTTAGTTATGAAATGGTTATTCCCCTTAAAATAAAAATCTATACATTAAAATGTGACGCCATATTGCATGACGCATGTAATAATAAAACATACGAGACTTTCTCTTTTATTAACTAAATAAGTACCTACGCTGATAAATATACGTTATTATCATCTGCGTCGCTTTTTCTCAGAATGATAAGAGGGATGTGTGGTGTGACACGAATGGATAGAAATTAGTACATTTAAAGAGGAAGTCTGAAAGTGGCACCGGTGACTGAAAAGTTGTACGGAAATCGGTTGTCATGGTATGAGCATGTGATGCGGAGGAATGAGGAAAATGTCGTGAGGAAAGTTTTGAGTATGAATGTCGATGGTTATACGAGTAGGGGAAGACCAAAGAAACGATGGATGGACTGTGTAAAAGATGATTTGGCTACAAAGGGGGTGACTACCGAGATGACAACTGAAAGAGAAGTATGGAAGAAAGGGATATGATTGCGCCGACCTCAAATAATTTGGGGTACGTGCAGGAGAATGATGAATGATATTGGGGTCGGCTTCCAGACTAACCAAAGTTAGCTGTTTTTCCTTTTAAGTTTAAATTATCATTGTGGGTATTCCCTGAACGGTTAGCAAGAGGTGTCTTAGTACCCACACATTTGGCCAGTTATGTTTAAGTTCCAAGTTATAGGGCTTCTCAACTAATATTAAGCATAAATGCTAAAGTGAGTTGTTTGTTTTTTACACTTTCACGCTAAAATGGCTGAACTGATTTGGATGAAATTTGGCACATGGGTAGACCATGACCGTATTAGGCCATAGGATACTTTTTATCCCAATATTCCCACGGGATCGAGAGTTATGTGGGTGAAACCGCGGGGCGCAGCTGGTTGATAATAACTGCGAAAAACTCCAGACTTCAGGCAGAGGCTTTTGCGCGAGGCTGTTATTTCCTGAACTAAAAACCCAAAAACACTTTGCCCGACGAAGGTATCGGAATTAGGATTCTATGCTCCTATGCTGAACAATCCACCTTGCTCACTGGCTTATTTTTTACTAACTTTTGCCCGCGACTTCGCCCGGGTGGATGTCGGAAAATACACCACGGGTACGTAAGTGATAATCAACAAAAAACCAAATGTGTAGGTAACTAATAGACTAAGCGTTCGCTGTTCGCTCACACCGCGGCATTTTTCTTACTTTTAGCATTTTTATACCCGTCGTAACTTCTAAACGAAAGGTCCGATTCGTATAATTTAAAGAGGAGTTTACGTGTTCATAATCAACCTGGATTTTGAAACTATTTCGTTGCATAAGGATTAATATCATGATACGAATGTCGATTCTACCCGTGTTTTGATCGAATAATTTGGACAAAAAACGGTTATTGTGACTAAACTATAATAGTTAGGCATATAGCCACGCGGACTTTTTTGTGGGTAATGATGAGTACTAAAAACACGTAATACATTATTCTATGTATCATCAATAGTTTTCGCAGCGCACGCCATATAAATTGTAGGCAAATTTTTGATACTTTGGGTTACATTATTGTAATTTTCATAGCGATAAAATACAGCTCATATTACTCGCTAGGTTACCATCAGGTGGGCCGTCAGCTTGCTTGCCATCCAATATCATAATATACTTTTGATCATTTCACTTGAAGCTCTGACTACCTCAATAGTATTGTTTCGTTTACATTTATAAAACAATATTTTTCTATACTGTTACTCTTGAATTTGAAACTAATATAGCCTACGGAATTTCTGCTTTTGTTGGGAATTCTAAAAGCCTGATCAGTTCCCACTGGTGGGACACAGGCCTCCTCTCTGTGGGAGGGAGTGGGTCGTGGACCACCACGCGGGCCCAGTGCGGGTTGGTGGAAGTCACATGTCTTTGAATTTTGTTAAATGCCATGCTAAGTGCTTTCATTGGCTTTTGTTATTTCGATGAACCAATCACAGCAGTTTACATTAGCTATGACAGAATATTTAGGGCGAGATTAACAGACCGCACTTTGATTTTGCTGAGTTAGGCAAGGTCAGTGTCAAATCATTTTATTTTTCTAGTAAAATTTAATTGGTTTTAAATCCCCCTTCGAAAAGGTAATTTTGTATGGAGAAGAATTGGAAACAAACTCCATAGTTACTCTTTTAAAACGTTTTACAATGTTTTGTACTGACTCCAATTTCATTTGTTGTTTTTTCATCAATTGTGACAAGCATCGCATACGAATGTGAACATTATTCTTATAGAATTAATGTTACTATTCGAATAAAATGCTTGCTCACATTCGCTTATACCAATATGAACATTGGTATTGTGCATTATATATATACATTTAAATAAGGTTCTTATTCGTGGGAGACGCTTACTTAGCAAAGTAAAATCAAAGTACGGTCTGTGAATCTCGCCCTAAGACTTGATCAGGCTTTTAGAATTTGTAAGTTTCAAATATTTTTATAGATAAAAATCAATGCATAGTAACTTAAATTGTATTTTTATAGTACCTACCATATCCTTAAGTACAGTCAAGGAAATTAATTGCTAAGCAAATTGACAGTCTACGTCAATTTGCCGTTTTATAGCCATTTCATAAAACTGCAGAAAAATTACTGTTGGGATTTGAATATACGGATATTTTTAGTCGAGAGTCAATTTGTTTAACAATTAATTTCCCTAACGTCACTATACTGTGTTTGTTTTATGATGAGTAATATGACAAACGATGGTTATTCGATTTTTGATTATTTTTAAGAAAGAATTGTTGTCGATCTCGCTTAAAAGTAAAGACAACCGGCCAAGTGCAGACAGACTCAAAATCAAAAAACAAATTTATTTATTCAAACTAGGCTGAGAATCAGCACTTTGTTGAACGTCAAAAATACATAAGACAGTCCCCCGGCACGCCGCCCTTCACCACTTCCTAGTGCTTTAGCTGGGAAGAAAAAATGGCGCAACAAACTCTCCAGCAGCACAGCTGTCTGTTCAGTTTCAAGAAATTCTCACGCCTTAATCATTCCGCACCACTTACATTGTTTTTTTAAGCCCCGATAGCAGGCATACATACACATAGCATGAACAGCCTATAAATGTTCCCACTGCTGGGACACAGGCCTCCCCTCAAGACAGGCCTCACTTCAAGAGGGAGTGGGCTGTAATCCACCACGCGGGCCCAGTGCGGGTTGGTAGATGTCACATGTTATCGAATTTTTGTTTCTAGGACATGCCGGTTTCCTCACGATGTTTTCCTTCACCGTTTTGAGAGCAGTGGTGATAAAATATTTGCACAAAGTAAAGCGCTTGTCTGGGTTCTAACCCACGACCTATAACCTGGGCCACCACTTCTTCACATATTCAGTGAAAATGTCAACGGACTAGCTATTACGTTTGAGACCTACATACGGAAGGCTTCACCCTTTGGATACGGAACCCTAAAAACCGTAAACTGTTGCTTTTGTATCATCATCTATCTGCCTGCCTTTTTCCAACTATGTCGGTGTCGACTTCAAGTCTCACCGCATGCAGCTGAATACCAGTATTCTACATGGAGCGACTGCCTATCTGAACTCCACAACCCAGTTAGTGGGTAACACGATACCGTATTTGTATGTGTCATATTAATCAATATAAAATGGACTTAGTATAAAAACTGTGTAAGAGTTCTGTTTACCCACAATTGTAATAATTGAATATATGACTGATTTAACTTAACAGTATTTTTAAAAAGACTTAATTTTTTACTCTTTTGATCTCTTTTAAAATAAAAAGCTGATAAAATTACGTTTGTATTAAATAAAAAGTATTATTAATACCTTACTTTTTGTTTTAATTGGTATAAACCCACCTTTATCTAATTACACTGCTACTTTAAGTCGAATTATTAATTCACTGGAGGTAATCTGCCATGTGCTAACTGTTACTTTGTGTAATAAAATGGTCATATTTATTGTAAGGGTGATCGTTTAGTTTAATTGATTTATGTAAGTGTAGGTATAATAATATGTAAAAGTCTAGAATACAGTAAATATGACCATTTTATTACACAAAATGACAGCTGTCAGATTAACTCGGTGAATTCATAATTCGACTAGATCATAAGGCGCTTGGATGACGTGGACAGTACACAGTACACATTAGTAAAATGGTGTCAAAAAAACCAGGAGCAGATCAAGATGGATATTATAGCAAAAGCAAGAGCAACAAATAATTTCGCTAAGTTTTGGAAGTCCACGAGTAAGCTTGATATTAAGCCTGGCCTATCGGTGATTGTCGGCGGGAGGAGTGCTCCGGGGGAGATTGCGAATATGTACAAAGAACATTTTACAGTACAATCTCCTCTGGGTCCCTCAGTAGATGTGATCAATGCTGGGCCTGAATTTCAGGGGGATAAGTCATTAATGTTCTTCTCGGCCAGACAAGTTGCAAAAGTAATTAAGAATATGAGCAGAGGCAAGTCTCCCGGACATGACGGGCTCAGTATTGGGTTCCCATAATTAAGAATAGGACTGGCGACATATCAGATAAGTCAAACTATCGACCTATATCTCTCGCAACCACATTGGCAAAAGTGCTGGACGGTATGATTGATTCCACTTTGAAAGAATCTGTTTCCGTGCATGACTCGCAGTTCGGGTTTCAACCTGGACTGTCAACGGAAAGCGCCATAGTAAGTCTCAAACATACCGTCCAATATTACACTGATCGGAAAACGCCGGTATACGCCTGTTTTCTGGTTCTCTCCAGAGCCTTCCATCTGGTAAATTATAATGTACTCTGGAGAGAGCTTGAGGATAGGGTGTACCGGCCGGAGTGCTCAGGATCCTACGGTATTGGTATGGGAATCAAGAAAATGTTGTAAGGTGGTCCAATGCACTCTCTGATACATACAGGTTGGAATGCGGTGTGAGGCAGGGTGGTCTGACATCTCCGAGGCTTTTTAGCACATATATAGATGGCCTAATCGTGAACCTCAGCAATATGAGGGTGGGATGCAGCGTCCATGGTATAAAAATAAACAGTATCAGCTACGCTGATGACATGGCGTTGCTGGCGCCGACGGCAGGTGCGATAAATGAAATGCTTCGGGTCTGGACTTGTGTATAACGTTAAGAAGTATGAATACATTGTCTTTAAGGCCGGCGGTGAATGCCCAGATACTATACCTGACATTACCCTAAACGGCTTGAACGTCAAAAGAGTGATAACAGTCAAATATCTAGGGCATCTTCTCGCTGACGACCTTAAGGACAATGCTGATATTGAAAGAGAGCGTAGGGCATTGGCGGTCCGATGTAACATGTTGGCCCGAAGATTCGCTCGGTGTAGCAGTTTAGTAAAAGTAACACTGTTTAAGGCATATTGCCTGTGTTTTTACACGGGGAATCTTTGGGTCAACTATACTAAAAGAACGTTAGATGACCTACGCGTACAATATAACAATATTTTTAGGATGATGTTGGGACTGCCGGGATGGTGCAGCGCTTCTGCTATGTTTGCGTAAAACCAAACTGACGGCTTCCATTCCATCATTCGTAAGAAAACCGCGTCGCTGTTGTCAAAGTTGCGGGCGAGTGGCAACAGCATCCTAAAAACTATGGCGGAGAGTATCGACTCTCCGATTGTTAAAAGTTTTGTGAGAAGGACAATCACTGGACATTAAACCGGAGGTAACCTTTTCACAATACTATTTTTATCTTTATTTTTCTCTATTGTATCTCAGCTACTAACACTAGAAATAAGTTATTTTGTTTTGCTTACTAACACGATGGATCACTGTGGTCCGAAAAATAAAGAATATTATTATTATTTTCTTTTATTTCATTATTTACACAATATAATTATATTTTTAAATATTAGAATATACAAAAATATATAAAAACATTTAAAAATATAAAAAAATGGTGGCCCACCGGTATCGGGAACAGGGTCCAAGCTACCGGCGGTCAGGGCTCCAGAGAGAGGAACCTCCTAACAATGCGGGCCGTGTCCAGAAGTACCGCTTTCTGAATCAAGCCCTTAATCCAGCCGTCCAACGTGAGCCTCCTTAGGTGTTGGTCGAGGCTCTTGGCAATTAAGCCATTGGCTGATACGACTATCGGCACAATGATTGCTGAATCCACATCCCACATGTCGACAACCTCGCGAGCCAAGTCAAGATACTTGATCTGTTTATCTTTCTCGGCTTTCACGAGATTCCCGTCATGGGGGACTGTTATGTCAACAATCATTGCGCGCCGCTCTGTTCGATCCACCACCACTATGTCAGGCTTATTGGCAACAATATTCCTGTCAGTAATGATGGATCGATCCCAGTACAAAGTGATATTTCCATTGTCGAGAACTGGGTCGGGCACATACCTGTAGTACGGCACTTCAGATTCTACAAGGCTGTATTTAAGAGCAAGTTGCTGATGGATAATCCTGGCTACAAGGTTGTGTCTATGCAAATACTCTTCGTTAGCTAGACGAGAACACCCGGAGATAATGTGTCGGATTGATTCTCCCGGACGGTGGCATGCCCGACACATGTCAACCGTGCCGTCCTTCACAATAAATCTCCGGTAATTCTTCGTCATGATAACTTCGTCCATAATTGCACAGACAAAACCTTCGGTTTTCCCAAAGAGGTCACCGAAACGAAGCCAGGCTACGGACGCTTGGAAATCTACATCGGGTTCATGTAGGGCCCGGAAAAAGCGTCCGTGAAGCTCCTTACTCTGCCATACCTCCCTGCGATCGTTAGTGTCAAGCACTACAAGCTTGCGCCAGTTCTCTTTAGCCAAGGAGAGTGGGGTGAGGCCCTTGTCCACCGCGACCACATCTCGATGCATCCCCCCCCACGTCGGCTTCTAGGAAATATTCCCTGAGACTGCATACCTCGCGATTGTGGAGGGTCTTAGCGTTTAAAAAGCCTATTTTATTATTATTATTATTAGTCCAATAAAATTGTTTCGTGAAATGTATTGAAAAAATGGCAGTGAGCTGGCCATGTCTGTCGAAGGACCGATAGCCGGTGGAGCAGATGAGTCCCGGACTGGGGTCAGCGTATCGGCAAGCGTAGCGTGGACGTCACCAGCTACAGGACCACAGTAGACTAGGACTTTTAATTAGCTGCAGTAAAATGACACTTCATAGTGTATGTGAGGCTTGTGGCTAAATAATAACAGCCGCACGAGTCAATCGATCAGGTTAAGCTACGCTTGCCGCGTTTGGTCCGTGGATGGGTGACCATCTTTACATACCAAGACCCCTCCGTGCCTCGGAAAGCGCGTTAAGCCGTTGGTCCCTCGGCGGCAGAGATCTCTCGCGTCCGGCCCTGGTTCAGGCCATGGTACGGAGTGAGAGGGCATGGGCAGCCGTCACCTCCTGCGAAGCAGTAATGCTCGCGAAGGAGGCGGGACGGTTGAGGGAAAGGCAAGTTTCGCGCCCTCTCGCCCCTAGCCGCCGCAGGAGACGCCCTGGGCGTCGGGAATCCCGGGCGGATTTCCGGCCATCGTAGCACAGTGGGTCGAAACGATGATTTTAGTGACTTAGGGATGAACTTTTACGGTTGTCGCAACCCAGTGCTGGGCACGCCACAATTGCGGCGATAAGTCCCCTCTTTGAGGAGTGGCTGGAGAGGCGCCACGGCGTCCTCACCTTCCGCCTGACGCAGGTCCTCACCGGACACGGCAGTTTCGGGAGGTTCCTGTGTCGGATAAGGCGGGAGGAAACGTCTGGGTGTCACCACTGTGTGGATCGCCCGGAGGACACGGTGGAGCATACGGTGGAGATCTGCCCGGCTTGGGCAGAGCACCGCCGTGTCCTCGTGGAGGCGATCGGCGGCAGAGACCTCTCGCGTCCGGCCCTGGTTCAGGCCATGGTACGGAGCGAGAGGGCATGGGCAGCCGTCACCTCCTTCTGCGAAGCAGTAATGCTCGCGAAGGAGGAGGCGGGACGGTTGAGGGAAAGGCAAGTTTCGCGCCCTCTCGCCCCTAGCCGCCGCAGGAGACGCCCAGGGCGTCGGGAATCCCGGGCGGATTTCCGGCCACCGTAGGCGCGGGCTTGCGGACGGTGGGCAATGGGTAGCTCACCGTCCGGTAAGGACCAGGCCCGGGTCGACGGCGCGTCGTATTCCACGCGCGCCTCAAAGAGATGTCGTCAGCACAAAGTAGGTAGTAGGTCCACTAGGGCCGATGCCTGCCGGGGTCGCGGGAAGGTACTTATGGGTCACCGAGGCCCCCGCAACACAGGCAACAGGAAGGAATACGGGTGGGTTTTAGTCAGTAAGAGTCTGACACACCCTCCCGCTCCGCCCAGAGCGGGAGAAGTTATTTGATGATTTCCCACCCTCAAAAAAAAAAAAAAGGGATGAACTTTGTTTTTTTACTTTTTTCTTTATGCGGGTCGATAGAACTCATTAACCTCAATAGTAATTGTTCTGATGCTTTTTTCCTAAACATGCTCCTTTAGGTGGAAAAATGCATTTTGTGATATTTTTGTATGGAGCGGATCAAATTAAATTAAATTCCTGCTAAGTGGCGAGTGATCCCGCTTTGAAACTATATTTTTCTTAAAGCTTGCCCAGTCTACTATCATTTGATGCTATGGACATTTGCATAAAGTTGCAACACTGCCAATTAATGAATCGAAAAAATACATTGAATAATTTTTATTTTCTCAAGTTCTTTTAAGTTAAAATTGATGTGGAATAGTAAGTAAAAGCACTTAATAATTCACATAATTAATTAACAATTAACGACAATATATTAAGGTTCGTTATTAGCTTAAATTTACTCATTACGTATTACTTAAAAATGTGGATAACATTTATCTATAAATTTCTATTGACTGTAATTAGCTTGACTTTTTACTTTATAAAAAACAATGTTTTTCACTTTTAGTCATTAATGTTAATGAGGGTAGTAGAAATATTAGTAAACATTTGATTGTAACTGGAAGTATAAAATTACCATATTTATTATATATTTACTAATGTTCGTTTATTCGTACTACTATTAACATCTATTGTGATTGTGATCGTCCCTTATCGTTATAATGGAAAATTTAGTTAACAATTTAGATTTATTTATGATTTTAAGAGATTAGCTTAGTCGCTGTCAGATAGTAAAAAACTCTTCCAATACCTACAAAATAAAATAAACGTGACGCAAGAGAACAGTGCTAAGCTCCAAAAATTCTGTACGCGCTTTTGTTCAAATTTAAGTGCAAGATGGGAACGAAGTAGTCGCACGTTAGCACCGTTTTTAAGAAGAAATGGTCATTGGTTAGAAAGTGCGATAAACTGGCCCGAAGGAGTAATACCTGAAACTGTGAACACTGAACAGGAAAGCTCGAGATTTGTGATATTGAAGATGTTGAAAATCTACCACCATTTGCTACAGAAGCTTCAACATCTACATTTACACCTCGAATACCTTTCGAAGAATTGGGCTCCAGGCAAAAACGAAGACGCGTTGATCAAATAAACCAATCGCTTTCGTTATCTCCGGATGAATTGAAAGCTACTACAATTGCTAGTTTAAGAAACACTGGAAATGAGGATGTAGTAAAAATTTGCTAAATTTGCTAAACCATTTGCTAAATCACGCCGAAAATCTAGAAAAAGTTAAGCAGTGTTTAAGTGCTAATAAAGCAAACAGTAGTACATATTCACCCGATAAGGCACTGGCTTTATTAGTTTCATTTAAATTAAGTAAGTGGCAATATATAAGCCTAAGAGAAGCAGCCAGTGAAAATGGGTCTGATTTATACCCTTCTTATTATAAAATTAAGCAAGCAAAGTCAAAATGTTATCCAGGGAAAGAAGACATAACCATAACTGAAGAAGGAGCTGCTATTAAACTGCAAGCATTACTCAACTTGACTGTTTCTAGGCTTTTAGATGTAATTGCTTTGGATTTGGACTCGGCAACAGAGTTACTACTTATATGCAAATGGGGCTTTGATGGAGCCTCAGGTCAAAGCAATTACAAACAAAAGACTGAGAAAGAGTTTGATGATTCTACTATATTGATGGCCAGTCTAGTTCCTATAAGGCTTCAACAATCTGATGGAACAATTGTTTGGGAAAACGACCGACCATCATCGACTTTCTATTGTCGTCCGATAATGTTTAAATTTACCAAAGAAACCCAGACAACAGTGGCAACTATAAAGGGTAACATAACAGAAGAAATAGAAAGACGTCTGCCAACAAGAATCCACCAAGTAGAAGTTACGCATCAATTGTACCTGACGATGATAGACGGCAAAATAACATCATATTTGTCGGATACATCTGCAGCTGTCTGTGATATTTGCAAGGCAAAACCGTCAGAGATGAACAATTTAGAGGCATTTTCTCAAAGAGAAAAAAACGAGGAAATGTACCAGTATGGTATGTCATCCTTACATGCCTGGATAAGATGCATGGAGTGCTTACTTCATATCGGTAAATATAATTTTATTACTTCATATTTTTTCATGTTTGTAGTTTCCTGTGAGATTATTTTTAAGTGAAATTTCTTTTTTTTTTGCAGCTTATCGTTTGGACTTCAAAAAATGGAGTTGCAGAAGCGACGACAAAGAAAAACTGTCCCTTAGAAAGAGTGCTATACAGCAAGCATTTAAGAGGGAATGCGGTTTACTCATCGACATAGTCAAACAAGGAGTAGGCACAACCATTGATGGCAATACTGCCAGAAGATTTTTCAGGGATGCAGCAACAACAGCCCGCATAACTGGGATTCGTGAAGATTTGATAGAAAGGTTTCACGAGATTCTTCAAACCGTTGCATCTGGAGAGCGCGTGGACCTTTCTAAATTTTCCGAATTTTGTAAAGATACGGCAGAATTGTATGTTACCTTGTATCCCTGGTATTATATGCCTTCCAGTGTACATAAATTGTTGGTACATGGGAGTGACATAATAAAGTACTTTGGTGTCATACCTATAGAAAACTGTCGGAAAAGGCAGCGGAAGCTCGTAATAAAGATTTTAGGAAATATAGAGAGAGTCATTCTAGAAAGGTAAGTAGAACGGCGACAAATGAGGATGTTTTACACAATCTTCTTTTGTCGTCTGATCCAAAGATCACAAGTCTACGGCCTCGATTGGCGAAACAAAATAGAATGGTTCTCTCTCCAAAAGTCAAAGAGCTTCTGCTGAGTTTTCCTTCAGAATCCGATTTAGATTTTATTGATGTAGATAATTTACAAGATAGTGAATAACATTATTGATAGATTGTAAGTTTCTTGATTTTTTTTTATTAGTTTTTATGTCATTACTGAAAGGAAATAGTAAACTTGTTGTTGTATATAGTTAGTTTTAAGTTTTTACCTTTAGTAAATTTGTATTTGCATGTATCTTTACTTACTATTCAGTATTAAATCTAATTTAAAAGATTTTATAAGTTCATTAAATAAACAAATAGAAATGAATAGATCCACATTTTTAAATAATACGTACTTAGTAAATTCAAGCAAATCAGGGACCTTTAAATGTGTTGTCGTTAGTCTTTAAGTAATTATGTGAATTATTAAGTGCTTTTACTTACTATCCCATATCAATTATAACTTAAAAGAACATCCGAAAATAAAAAATGAAGCTTTTTATTCAAAGTATTTTTTTCATTTTTTTCGATCCATTTATTTAGCAGTGTTGCAACTTTATGCAAATGTTCAAATCATCAAATGACTGGACAAACCCTAAGAAAAATATAGTTTCAAAGCGGGATCACATGCCACTTGGCAGAAATTTAATTTAATTTGGTCCGCTCCATACAAAGAAATATCAAAATGCATTTTTCCACCCAAAGGAGCAAGTTTAGGAAAAAAATTATCAAAACAATTATTATTGAGGTTAATGAGCTCTATCGATCCGCATAAAGAAAAAAATAAAAAAACAAAGTTGAGCCCTAAGTCACTAAAATCATCGTTTCGACCCACTGTGCGTAGGCGCGGGCTTGCGGACGGTGAGCAATAGGTAGCTCACCGTCCGGTAAGGATCAGGCCCGGGGTGACGGCGCGTTGTATTCCACGCGCGCCTCAAAGAGATGTCGTCAGCGCAATGTAGGGGTCCACTAGGACCGATGCCTGCCGGGGTTGCGGGAAGGTACTAATGGGTCACCGAGGCCCCCGCAATACAGGCAACGGAAGGAATACGGGTGGGTTTTAGTCAGTAAGAGTCTGACACACCCTCCCGCTCCACCCAGAGCGGGAGAAGTTATTTGATGATTTCCCATCAAAAAAAAAAAATTGTGTAATTTCGTCAATAACTTAGATTTTTTTTAACGCAATTACAGAAGTGTCATCGTACTGCAGATTATAAATTTAAAGTCCGACTATAGCTCCGAGTAGCTCTGACATTCGCCTTGTTCAAATCCTGAAAGGTGCAGGTTGGTTGTGCATGATAGGAATGATATTCTATGAAGGGGTCCGGCACTGTAATTAATGTTGTTTGCTGCAAATTTTGTTAGAAATTATGGAGCCCTTAAATTGTAGACTTAAAAGGGCTCCATAATTTCTAACTAAATTTATTATCAACAATTTAGGCTATATATTATTTAGTAACAAATTTAAGTACCTACATAAATGTATGTGTATGTTAGTATATTCCCGTATTATTTGTTTTGTGAATTGTTTCTATTTTATATATTCTATTTTCTCTTCTACTCTAACACACGGTGTCTGCATCTCTTTATATAGTTTTCTATCGCAGCAGGCTTAGCATGACGCTTTGTATTTCTTCGAAGAATAGACACGGCTCTTTCTATACAAAGTGACATTTCGTATCTCCATTTTTGACATCTCATCGTAGAAATCCTTCTACAATCTGTTATCTTGTCTTTCGTTTCAAACTTTGTCTAGGTCCTTTTTTATTACCCGACTGCCTCAGGAGGGTAATGTTTTTCGAGAGTATGTATGTATGTATGTATATTTCTTTGGCACGCTCTGTAGCCTAAACGGCTTGATGGATTTTAACATATGAGGTGTCCTTAGATTCGTCTTAATTGTGGAAGTGACAAAGGCTATATAATATTTATAAATTGCATCTGCAAATACAAAAAAAAAGGAAGGGAAGGTTTTTTTTTAAATTAATTGCAACAATATTGGTATCAAATAAAATATAATAATGAGTAATTTTCAAATATATATATTAATATAACTAAAAAGCTTGAAATAAAATAGATTATTTAAAAAACAAAAAACCCAACCGCAATAACACATAACTGAAAAGGGAAAAACAAGCATTATAATCTATATAATTTTGGTCTTGCAGGCGGGGACAGTCGAATAGCCTGAAATATGGTGTAACTTTTGATTGTCCCCGCCTGCGATACCACAATTATATAGATTATAATGCTTGTTTTTCCCTTTTCAGATATGTGTTTTTGCGGTCGGGTTTTTTGTTTTTAAATAATCTATTTTATGTAGAATGATTTCTACGGTGGGATGTCAAAAAAGGAGAAACGAAATGTCACTTTGCATAGAAAGAGCCGTGTCTATTCTTCGAAGAAATAGAAAGCGTCATGCTAAGCCTGCAGGTATGCTGGAAGAGATTTCTTTAGAGATTTCTTGTCTGTTTATATATATTTGTGTAAAAATAAAATGATAGTTTTAAGTATTGCACGTGTTATTTATTAAAGCCGTTGTAGATAATGTAGTTTTGTCTGAAATATAGGTAGTTTTATTTTGGTATTTTTTTCTCTCATAACGGCCTATGGGTCACAATGAATCATTTCAGTTTGGGTCACAGTGGACTGAATCTGACAAAATACCAAATATATATTTATTTTTTTTTTTTTATTCATTTATTTGTATAAACATGGTACCTATACACATACAAGAGCATGCAAGATGTTACCTATTCAGTTACATTAAAGTCCAATCATTTTTAATTTTAGCAAATGTGAACTCTTTATCCAAAAATCTTCTTACGGTTTGGATAATTTAAAATCCAAATTAAATTTTCTGGCACCCAATATCAAAATAGTAGACAGAAAGTCACTTCGCCTCCTAGGTTCTCCAATCTTTGAAGAATCTTTTCCTGATTATATTACTAACACTATTTCTAAATTCCAAAGTCACGCAAATTGTTTACTCGAAATCAGTCCTCATTAATTATGCTCTTATAATTCTAAAGTTTGGTTTTTTGTCCCTAAATTTACTTATGTGCTTCGCTGTAGCCCTTTTTGGAAACATCCAAATTTGCTTTCACCAATAGACGATTTAGTCAAATCTAGTTTAGAAATGATTTTAAATATTCAGCTCAATGAGCCATCTTGGTTACAAGCATCCCTCCCTATTCGGTTTGGCGGTTTAGGAATCCGCAAAATTTCGAGTGTTGCTTCCCCAGCCTTTTTGTCGTCCACCCATAGCACGTCTCATAGGTAATGTCCTAAGGGCTTTGCCCACAAACTATGAGACTGCGGGCTTGGAGGATGCCAAGAATGCTTTTCAAATTGCTTGCCCGGGTAAAGAATTTCCAGACAACCTAAAATCTCAAAGGAGCTGGGACGATATTTATTGCGATTTAACATACAAATCAATTCTGAGCCGCAGTTCAGGTCCGGATCGCGCAAGACTTTTGGCGGTCGGAACCAGAGAGGCCGGTCATTGGCTACATGCCCATCCTTCTCCATATACCGGTACCTTCATGGATCCGACCTCGCTTCGTCTAGCGACTGGTCTGCGACTTGGGGTCACGGTATGCACTCCACACACATGCCCTTGTGGCACGGACGTGGACCGACTGGGTCACCACGGACTTTGTTGTCAAAAAAGTGCAGGCCGCTTTTCAAGACATGCGACACTTAATGACATAATCCGCCGGTCTCTTGCCAGCATCAATGTGCCTGCTCTTCTTGAGCCGACTGGCATTGTCAGAGATGATGGCAAAAGACCTGATGGTGTGTCTTTGGTCCCGTGGAGTTTGGGACGGATGCTTGTATGGGACGCTACCTGTGTAGACACACTGGCACCGTCCCACCTCCAACGGACTACTTCTAAAGCAGGTGCAGCGGCAGAAAATGCCAAAATCTGAAAGTTATTAAATAAATATAATAAAAGGCCTTGGCAGAGAGTACAACTTTGTGTCCTTTAGCGTCGAGACCCTCGGTCCGTGGGGTCCCAGTGCGCATAAGTTATTTGCGGAAATCGCGAAACGTCTAGTTGATGTAACTGGTGACCGAAAAGCTGGCGGCTTTCTCGCGCAACGCATCAGCATTGCAATTCAGCGAGGAAATGCCGCCAGCATCCTCGGTATAATGCCCCGATGGCCTTTTTTAGGCTTAACTTAGTTTTAATTTAATTTAGTTAAGTTAATAATCATCTTGTAATTTGGTTATGTAAATAGAGAATTGAATTTTGAAAAAAAAAATCATGTTTAGCCTTATAATATATTGGCGTACAAATATTTTAGTCACATTACTTCTTATAATCAATAGATAAAATTAATGTCAAACAAGTTTTTCGGCAAAAAGTTCAAACACACTATAGTAAGCCTTTTGCGATAAAAACACTACCAACTGACGTTTGAACGCATTAGTACTTAGCTCCTTCCAACGCTTAGGTAGCTTGTTAAATATAGTTGGGAGCCATCCAGATGACACTTTTGCGCATGAGCCAAATGTGCCAGATATTGCCACGGTCGCACTGTGTGTTATTAAGATGATTAAATAAATTAACTTACAAGTAGGTAACTAACGTAGTAGGTAAAAGAAAGGACATTTGAGTAGGTTGCATATATAAAAATATGACTATGACTACCTATATCCCGTGTAGGTCTCCACAATTAAAATGTCAAATGATGAAATAGGTTACATAGTGAGGAAAAAAATATCAGAACAGCAATATATTAGGTACCTAACCACTTTATTATAGGCTATAACAATTCGTTACATCACGCTTAAATTCCCCGATTGTAAAGGCAGAGATGAATAGTAGGCACACACCCATATTTTTTTCAAACGGTTATTTTTTCCTTTTAAAACTAACAGTTGGTGATAATTCATTTTTCTTAAAAAGTAGTCTTTTATAAAATAAGTAATTTAAATATAACTTGCACTGCTAAGCAACGGTAAAAGTGATATTTATTTCTGTAGTTTTAAGTTCAAAATAAAAACAAAACATCTTAAAACTAGATGAGGTCGGTGCTGCCTGTCCGATTACTCTGAGAAGAAACACTGAAACAAACTATTTTTTTTTGTGAATGGCATACCGTAGTTGACCTTCCTAACCTAACCGGACCCCCTATGGGATACAAACCTCGGCTTAGGGCGTCGCTGGGGGGAGGACAGCAAGGTGGGACAGGCTGGATCATAACTGGATAACTAAGATTATCTGGGGAATTTAAAGGTACGGGCTCAGCTACGGCGCGGGCTGGCACGTCGTCGAGCAAGGGCCGGGGGGGACAATTACGTCGGAGTCTTCGCGAGGGACCTCGGCGGCGAGGTCGGAAGGTCGGTCTGTGTGATTTGTGCACTGTACTCGTGGCTTCGTGCTTTCCTGGAGATGGGTAATGGGGTCATCTGGGTCGGTGAGAGCATGCCTTGGACGGCGATAAGAGCTAATAGTGGAGGGCCTATAACTGGCGGCCTTCACAACCAGAGGGTTGTGTTGGGTGACGGCAGAGTTAAAGAACCGCTTGGTGATGCGTTGCGTGAAGGGAGTGAAAATGAGAGGGGCTAGCACGGAGCCCTGACGGACGCCTGCGCGGATAGGATGAGGGGAGGATAGCGCTCCTTCGATGCGATAGCGGAAGGTGCGGTTTGACAAAAAGTCTCGTAAGATGAGCTTGAGACGATCAGGCACACCAAGTTTGTAGAGCTTATATAATAAGCCGTTGTGCCAGACCTTGTCGAGCGCTTTCGCTATGTCGAAGAATACAGCACCGGTCGTAAGACCACGTTCGAAACCAATGGCTTATGTGTTTTACGATGCGGTGGACCTGTTGGACGCAAGAGTGTTGTGAATCTTGTGGAAAGATATCATTGCTAAGGGCATTGAAGATGGTGGCCATGAGCATTATCAAGTGAGCAGCGAACAGTTGGAGCACCCTATTGGTGATACCGTCTGAGCCGTGGCTTTACGAGGTTTTAGACCCTTGATGATATCGTGCACTTCGTCTGGAGTGACGGGAGGCAGATGATGATCAGGGTTTTCAACAGGTGGGAAACAAACTCAGAGGTCACAGTCTCTTTTAAAGTCCAGATATTATCTTGGTCAGACCAAGCAGATTAGTGTTTGAAATGGTCTTTTGAAGAAAGAATCATACAGATTTGAGTGGATCAGAGCCGGCAACTTAATGACAAAAGGAAGCAAATTTGTGTGGGCTAAAATTACATGTTACATAATTATGCATTTGCCTTACCCAAATGTCCTTTATTTGGTATTGTTCGTCGAGTCGTTGAACTCCTTATGTTCTGACTTGAGCTACACGATTACTGACAAATGCAAATGTTGTCACCTACTTACATAAACATAGTCTGAAATTAAAATCGAATACTTATAGGCAAAAAGATAATATTTAAGTAACAGCTCTTGTCATCATATCAACAAGGTGGAGATTTATAGACGAGATGTGACACTTGGGATTAGGTATGTCCTGCGTGCCCTGATACCTGAATTTTACAGGATCTAATGGTCGCAGCATGCGTCATCTGCCTGCATTTTCTTCCAGTCTAACTGGATGTACTTAAATATTATTTTTTAGTATTGTACATGGAGCGACTGCCTATCTGACCTTCGTACCCCAGTTACTACGTAACACGATACTCCTTGGTAAGCTTGGTTGGAATTGAACGCTTGTGAAGTGACAGTATACGAAACACTACGCTGCTCTCCAAAACGGGGATCCCATTTTAGACTTGCAGTCTTTTCGCCTAAAAATGCTGCCAGTCTGAAATGGGATTGCGTGGTTCGGGTCAGCCGCATGCATGGGGACCGCTGGGCAAGTATCCATACCCGAAAACCTGGTGCATGAAAATAGATGGCGTCGCTGAGGCCGGCCCTGGAAGTGATGGCAAGATGACTTGAATACGTATACCAAGGGCTGGTTTGAGGTGGCTTAGGTAAAAGATACCGGGAAGATTTTGGAGGAGGTCTTTGCCCAAAAGTGGGATAGTGTCATCATCATCTGCTGTCCCATGTTACTTGGGGTTGGCACAACAACTCGTTCCATTCTCTCCTGTCAGCCGTCACCCTATCATTGACTTCTTTTTAGAGGAACCCTTTCGCCATGTCCGTCTCTCTGACTGCCCGCGGCTTAACTCTAAGTACTAGAAAGCTGTAATTTGGAATGGGTATACATATTAAACAGGCCGACAAAGTGGTAAAACAAAATTGTGAAAAAAAAAATTGTACTGCCCTGGCATGTAAAGTGAGAATGATTTTTTTTTTTTTGTAAATTTTGTGAGTCTGATAATTTTTCGATCGGATCCGTTTGTGTAATATTAAGCTTTAAAGTGCTAATTTTTGTAAGAGTCAAGTGTGTCCCTCCCCCTAAATGGTAGTTTCTGTGTGAAAAAAACATGGGAATAGTAAATATAACAAAATTAGAAGGAAAACTATCACAGGTAAGTAGCTAAGGCTTTAGTCGACCAACTTACATTTGCAGTTGGAGAATTGACCGTGACATATAGGTGGTATCGATGTATGGGAGAATTTATGTTTTCCAACTACAATGTTAAGTTTGATTTTGGGATAAATTCACGGTTTTTTCTTTCATGCAAGCTGATGGGATTTCTAATCGGAAAAATGACAAACTTTCATCCCCCTTTTCACTTCTTTAGAGGATGAATTTTTAAAAATCCTTGCTTAGTACACACATTTGTTGTTTAACTGGAACTCTTGTACGTATACACATAATGGCATGCTTCTAGAAGTTCTATAGACGTGGATAGACCCAGCAGTTTAAAAGCTTTGCGTTGTCTATCAATGAGTTTAAGATTTTTATTGAGTAGATCACCCCGCACACAATCCATCCATCTTTTCTTTGGTCGTCGGTGTCCTCTCCCTCTCATTCATCAATATTTAAACCAATATTAATTATTTTTTTTTTACCAGATTTTAATTGAAGCTATTGATAACGCTAAACTTGTTATTATGTTCTGTGCCGAATCAATTTAGATTACCATTGATACGAAGAAGACGTTATTTCAGGATATCCTTGGAATATCAAATACCTAGCAGCTGTTTTGTAATTAATTATCAAATAAATCTATTCACAAATACCTATCTTATTGCGTAGTAAAACAAGGATAAAGCTGTCTCTTTCATTATTTGGCAGAATGTGGATAGTTCTGGCCTTGTCGTTCCCAAAATATACGTCAGGGATTCCCCGCAGCATAGAGCTGTAAAACCTTTTTTTGTACAGGCAGCATTCATTATGTTGCTGTATGTTCATTTATATGTTTAAAATACACGATTTTTATGTTTTAAGTAATAGCAATGAGGCAAGTTGACTTATTTGTAAGTTTTAGGTATTGGTATTTAAATCTCGCAATAAATCGACTTGCTGAGAGGTTTTGCTTCTAGTTTTAGGTAAGTCAGCGATACGAGACGCTGTAATTTCGGAATATTTGTTAAGAGTCTACAATACCTCAAGTTGCTTAGCATGATCCTCCGTTTTATTTGGAAATTCTGAAGCATTCATTTTGAAATAAATATATGGGAAGTTTGACGAAAACACGATTCCATATTTCCTCGACAGAAAAAATTACAAAGCCAAATCGAACAACAAACCGCTAGTATTCAATAAAATACTTCAAATGAGATCATGAAACTTTGCATAATAACATTAATAACTGAACTAAATATAAAGCAGATACTACGTTTTTCTAATTTCTATTAAGCACCATTATTTTTAATGTAATAAAAAGTTACCTAACTATCGGCACCTTGGAGCCTTCTCTCTGCTGCTCTGTCTCGCTTGCTCGCGTGATCGCGAGCTGTAGTGTAAAGGCGAGACAGGTATAAAGAGTGAGGTGGCGCTGAGGTATTATGGACTCTTATATTGAGTAACATCTATTGATCGAAGAGTAACATAGAATTTAGATTTTTTCAAACTATTCTTTACTTTTCATTTCTACAGTTACAATGAAGTGCTTTTTTACTTTTTTTTTTTGGGTGGGAAATCATCATATTGGTAACTTATCCCGCTCTGGGCGGAGCGGGAGGGTGTGTCAGACTCTTACTGGCTAAAACCCACCCGTATTCCTTCCGTTGCCTGTGTTGCCAGGAGCCTCGGTGACCCTTTAGTACCTTCCCGCGACAGGCATCGGCCCTAGTGGACCCCTACATTTGTGCTGACGACATCTCTTTGAGGCGCGCGTGCCTGGGCGTCGACCCGGGCCTGGTCCTTACCGGACGATGAGCTACCCATTGCTCACCATCCGCAAGCCCGCGACAATTAAGTACTTGGGTCATTAATTTCCATTTAAATGTCGAGTTAACGCAACTGTGTAATCGGTAAAACTGACCAATCAACGAACTGACTAATCAACGAAACTGGCGAATTAAAAAAACTGACGACTGACGGAAACTGACCAGTGATACGCGATCTCATAAATACCACCACCTTTGGGTATTATCGCTGAGTTTTATCATTGTCGTAGGCGCCGGGAGCGGGGTGCAAGAGGGTGCACTTGCACCTCCCTGGCTGCAAAATAAAATATAGGTGTACAAACATTCAACCCTACAAAAATACCCAAAAACGTCTAATACAATGACATAGAACATAACCAATTCGCAGTCCAAGCCGGGGCCCGTGCCCCGGGCGCATACTTTAGGGGGCGGTAAATGCAAGCGTCAGACAAGTGCACCACCCAGCGCTCCACAACTTGGCAATAAATGAGACGCGCCGCACTTAGGAATCAGCTACGTGATTAGCGTAAGCATAGGTCGTCAAACGGTGAGAGCGGGTTGCGGCCGGGCGCAATTGAATTCTGCCAGGAACCTTCCGTTTTTAAAGGACATGCTCCACTTTTATTTGGCGACATAAAAATGGCTAGCTTTCTATCTGGTGCAACAGACCTATGCCGCGGCAAACCAGTAAAAGATTTTAGGAATAAATGCGGGCGTGCCCTTTTCGACGCCAAAAGCTACACGATTTCCTTTATTTTACCACAGCGCTAGCGCCCCTGCTGTTTTTGCCCCGCCTCGAAAAAAATCTAGATCCGGGGCTGCCTATTCGAGAGATCCTTAAATGTTCCTCTCAATTCTAAAGCTTCTGTGCATGAATTGATAATGTATGGAACTTCTATTTCCGAAAATCGAATCGATCCTAGGCCATTACCACGGCCGCGACTTACGAATTGAAGGTTCGAACCCAGGCAAGCACTTTCCTTTATGTAAACTATTTCATCACCACTGCTCTAAAAAATGTAAAGGAAAACATCGTGAGGAAACCGGCATGTCCTAGAACCAAAAATTCGAAGAGCTGTGCAACCCGCACTGGGCCTGCATGGTGGATACGGCCCAATCCCTCTCACAGAGAAGTGGCCTGTGTCCTAGCAATGGGAACATTACAGGATGATTGTATAATGGACCCTAGACGGGTTGCTAACATTATCGGAGCCTGCTTCGCTCGCTCTTTCATCCTACATTCTCTTAATTGTTAAGCTTTCCTGCATAAGTCCACAATGTTACTCCTTGTATTAATGGACAAACGATAACCTAACATGTCCGAGGTGAACTCCAAAAAGAATTGAGTTCCCCTGAAAATAAACTTGCCGGCGCCAATGGTCAAGGGCACTAATATAATTGTTCAATGGAAATCGAACCCATGAACCTATAACTGAGAGCAAGATTCACAGAACGCACTTTGATTTTAGATACTTTGCTAAGTAAGCGATTATTTCATAGAATATGAACCTTACTCTTATCTCGTTAGGCAGAGTTGAACCTGTAGTAGGTACTCTGCTCAAGTCAGTCGCAAAGTGCACTACATGTTCCATTTGTTGAATGTCTCCAGAGCTTTTTGTCCTTGCACGCCATAATCTCCCTTGCTCAAACTCTTGTTCAGCCTATTATTATAGATTACGCCAATGTCTGTTATTTGGATGCCACCGAGGAGCTTTTAAACAAACTTGAGCGTTTGCAAAATATCTGTATTCGTTTTGTTTTTAACATTAAAAGTATGATCACGTTTCTAATTTTCGCAAGATACTCAAATGGCTCCCTATTCGACTTCGCAGGAACTCTAGGATATTGAGTCTGCTATTTAACTTCCTTCACAATCCTAAAACTCCATCTTATTTGCGGGAACGTTTTTCCTCCGCCCGTCCTTCAGATCATGCGCCTTGCAGGTTGCATCTTAGAAACCTTAAGTCCCCTCCCCACTCCACCGATTTCTACTCCTACTCCTTCACTGTGCACGTGATGCGGTTGTGGAATGCACTTTTCGCCGGACAGTAGGGACTGCCAAACTGTTGCAGTATTTAAAAGAAGAGTGAAAGAACACTATCTTTCAACTTCGTCATAGTTGCGTATGTATTTATTATTTGAAATTACACTAAATTATTTTAATATTCTAGTGATATTTATTTTAGAAGTAAGTATGTTGGTATATTCCCATATTATTTGTTTTGTAAATTGTTTCTATTTTATATATTCTATTTTCTCTTCTACTCTTACACACGTCTTTATCTACTGTCCTATCGCAGGTATGCTGGAAGAGATTTCTTTAGCAATAAGCATCACCTTTGTACGTATTTTTCTGTTCTGTTCTTCTTTTCTGTTTTTATATGTGCCGGGGTCGCGGGAAGGTACTTATGGGTCACCGAGGCCCCCGCAACACAGGCAACAGGAAGGAATACGGGCGGGTTTTAGTCAGTAAGAGTCTGACACACCCTCCCGCTCCGCCCAGAGCGGGAGAAGTTATGTGATGATTTCCTAGCCTAAAAAAAAAAAAAAATACTCCGGGCTGCTCCCGAGAAATCCCTGACGGAAAAACCAAGACCTTATACTTTAGGCGATCTGAGGAACCGAACGCAGGATGTCATGGTCAGCAGTAGCGCTGGCGACCACTAGCCCAACGAAGCAGACCTGGGGTATACCCTGATTGAGTCATCATCATCAACCTAGCCGTTTTCCAACTACGTTGGGGTCGGCTTCCAGTCTAATCGGAGGCAGTTGAATACCAGTATGTTACATGGAGCGACAGCCTGGTAAGACTGGTTGTCAGACTTTCGGGCTTCTGACGATCAAACAACAACAACAACCAACAAACAACTAACAACTGTCAAAGAGTTACAAATGACAGCCGGGACCAACGGCCAAACGTGCTTTCCGAGGTAGGGCGGGGTCTTTATACCCTGATTGGGTAACTTTATCAATTAATATCTCAATACCTACCAGTCTTTTTTTTGGGTGGGAAATCATCAAATAACTTCTCCCGCTCTGGGCGGAGCGGGAGGGTGTGTCAGACTCTTAGTGACTAAAACCCACCCGTATTCCTTCCTGTTGCCTTTGTTGCGGGGGCCTCGGTGACCCATAAGTACCTTCCCGCGACCCCGGAATACCTACCAGTCTGAGGTGTAATTGACCCTTGGTTGATGACAATATGGTTTGCCCCCTATTATGTAGGATAAGTTGCAGCTAGTTACCGGAATGCAAGTGTAGTTAGGTACAGGTATCTACATCACTGCCTAACCCCTCTGAGAATGCAGGCGAGATTTTATGCTGTTTGTTACCAAAACCAAACCAGCACTTACGTATACCACATCACTCAATTTCATCTATCTATAAGGACGTTTAAGCTGTGTCCGAAAATTCAATCGCGAGATTTTCGGAATTCCCCGTACACACTTCAACACCCCTGACATCACACGGTTACTTCCTCATAATAATAACATTAGTCATTTGTTACAAATTATTTACAGTAGGTTTTTAACTTAGTAAAAGTCTAGGGGAATTACCTACAACGATTTAAAAACTTTCCCTTGATATGGCTATCGAGCACAACGCACATACACAGCGTAATTCAATGCCGATTTAACAAAACTGTGCCTACCTGCCTACCTCATCAACTGCCTAGCCTTGTACATGGAGCGACCGTCTATCTGACCTCCACAGCCCAGTTACTGCTGGGTAACACGATACCTCTTGGTGAGACTAATTGTCACCAGTGCTGGATTAAGCAAGCGTGGCGGTGGGGCCCGTAGCAAATTCTATCGAGGGGCCTTTGATCTGCTATGGGTTCGATTCAAATTATATGCATTTATACGAGCGACTTATTGTAGAACTTGTGTGTTTACCGTATGAAATTCTGTGTTTTATTTTCAGCAACAAAATAATCAATCGGTTACCGATAGTCACGTGGATTGTCTTAGTCGGAAACAGTTTTTGTGACAACAAATAAATTCAATATACCACGTCATAATAAGTTTCACTCAAAAAAATACGCTCAGGCGTTGGCAGGTTTGGATACGCGGGGCCCGTAGCAATTGCTACTCTTTGTAGGTACGTGGTTAATCCGGTACTCGTCAGATTTTGGGCTTTTCTGAATACCTGTAAAAATAGCCTCCAGACTATATTTCAGTCACGGCGACCACTCTCGGAGACCAGCCAACTATGCTGAAGCTATTATAGCAATGGTATAAATGTGTGCGTAAGTAGCTTTGGAAACGGTGAAGGAAAATATCGTGAGGAAACCGGCATGTCCTAGAACTAAAAAATCGTAGACATTTGACATCTGCCAACCCGCACTGTGCCCGCGTTGTGGATTACGACCCACTCCTCACAGACAGAAGGCCTACGACATTCGCCACCGAGGCACGGAGGTGTCACAGCACCAACTCTAGGCTTCTACTGAGAATTCTTGTCAGAAAAATCAAATAGGCTTTTTGCCCAATCCAGGGGGCCCATAAACGCCTCATAGAGCAGTACCTATTATTTTAATATTACATCAGTGTGAGAACGAGATGAAGCTATACAGGGTAGCTCCATCTCTTTCCCACTGTGAAGCAAGATTAGAAATGAAGTTATCCGGAAGAGAACAGGAGTTACCGACATAGCCTGCAGAGTCAGCAAGCTGAAGTGGCAGTGGGCTGGCCATGTTTTTCGAAGGACCGATGGCCGGTGGAGCAGACGAGTCCTGGAGTGGAGACCGCGTATCGGCAAGCGTTAGTGTGGGACGCCCCCACCTAGATGGACCGACGACCTTAAAAGGTGGCTGGGACAGACTGGATGCGGAAGGCGGAGGACAGGGTGTTGTGGCGCAGCCTGGGAGAGGCCTATGTCCAGCAGTGGACTGTTATAGGCTGAGTTGATTGATTGATTGAGCACAAGTCCAGATTCTGGGCTAACACTGAGAAATTTACGATGAAAAACCCAATAACATTTCGTCCGACCGACGATTCGAACCCACGATCTCACGCTCAGCAGTAGCACTTGCGACCGCTAGACCAACGAGGCAGTGTGTAGCTATCTATATGTACACAGTACTTAAACTGAAATTCATAATCTTAAAAAATCATGATTTGGAACCACAACCTCAATATCATACAAAATAACGTTCTAATTCCATTGCAACCATAATTTATTCAGGTTTTTTTTACAACAAAATCATCAACATAGATTAAATAACACAATTTTTAATATTCGGAATTCAAATATAGGAACATAATAGCAGGACTATAGAATTTATGCACAGCTTGCAATATTTCATAAGATTTATGCCTATACCTCTTCTATCTTTGATCAATAATTACATTATTATGTTTGTGTATTTAAGTGGCAAATAATTGTTAGAAAGGAATATTTAATGTACTTGGGCCATTGAGAATTATAAGCAGGTACACAAGTGTCAAACAGGACCTTTCATTTCATAAATTATAAGTAATTTATTATTTTATATATATTTGCATTATAGTCCTTAGACCCTAATCCCAATTTCTTTAGTCAGTGCAGCATGTATTTTTCTACCCACAATTAAAAATAAACGCCATTTTTTTTTGTCCTCAAAACAGTTATATTACCTATTCTACCCATTTCATTTTTAAAATCTGTTTAAAAATCTTGTCTGTGACTCTATGGAGGGAATTCCCCTGAGTTTTTATTTGGTTTGACGTCAGATGTTTGTGTCGGAAACCTACTAGAAAATGCTAACCGTACCAATACAGTGTAACTTTTGTCTGATTTGTATTTTAAATAGAAAATTAGAAAGATCTAAATAATTCCAGTGTTCATATTATCAGTAGGATTGATAACGGAGTTGGTGAAAGTGGTAAATAATAAGTATTTATTGTGATAAGTAATTAAATTATTAATGATTTCTTGTAATTATTCTGAAAGAATGTTCTGATGGCTGCTGCTACTAATCGGTTGTGATACGCAAAGTGGTGTAGTGTCGCGCTAAATTTGAATTGTAGACTTGGTTTTCACTTTTAGTTAGCTATGTTATTTTGACTAATTTCTGTAGTGTATCAATTCAATTTCCACCAAATTTGATAGCAGGTTTATTTATTTATCCGTTTATTTGCTTACAATATCGAATTAAGAGCAGTTTCATTAAGAATAACACTATCTTTATAAAGAAAACAGCCTGTCTATCAACACGATTTACATAAGTTTCATTTGTATATTAAATTATGAAAACTCCAATATTACTAACTTCTTGTCGTGTTATTGAAAGAGAAACATAAGAATACTGCCTCACTATCATAGTTCCATAAATATTCATTCAAAAAACATGATTAAACAAACAAAAAATAGTGACAAATAAAATTCGTAAAATGTTTTGTTTTTAGGTTACGTCAGGTCAAAAACCAAGTTTTATTACTTTTTCTGAATAAAATCAAGCTAGATTTAGAAATTCAAAATCGAGAAACCTGTACCTAAATAAAAGGCTTTTTTGTAGCCATAAATAAAAATATATACGGCAATTCATTACAGGCAGATCTTGCTGCAAATGTTATATTTTTACTGATTACTTAAACTCTAGTCTGTGCTGATTAGGCACCTATTCTACTGAACGCTCACACTGTGTTGCCAACCATACCAAACTTAAAAGCAGCTCAGCAAAATAATAGAAAACAGCAAAACATGATTACATTTGTATGACAAATTAAATTATTTACTTGAAGTATGAGTTTAAAAAATTGTATTTATATTTGTTTAATCGTGTTTAGATGTCGATTACAGACCTATTTAACCTACAAACCGATTTTTTAAAACTGATATTTCAAGTTTATGATAATCTAATTTGACCTAAAAGAAACGATTTTTAGGTATCGACAGCCATGTACCTACGCCTGTGGAGTTTCACTTGAACAAGCGTTTTTTTAGTATACAGATTATCAATTTACGCGCTTTCAAAATAACGTCAAAAATGTATCCTTTTGAAATGTTGAAAACATCGAAATATTGAAAAATATACGACTTCGATGTTTTGATTTTTTATTTTGTCGCATATCGTTCGCTACGTTACCCCAATAGTTACTTCTAGTTTTAGTATACCAAGGTGGGTCTGGGTACCAATATTATTTTGCTTTCTGCACTTCACGTGACCAGAGGACTGCCCTATTTTTAGGCCACAAAATCTGCATTGCCTTCCAACGTGGCAACGCTGCCAGCCTTTTGGGCAGTTTTCCCACTGACTGCGATGCGGACGAATGATTTGTGGCCAATGATCTCTTCCCTTTTCTCCTCGATATACTTGTACGCAATACCTATATATATTTTAGTGTCAGATCGTAGGTAAAGATTGTAATAGGAGTAATTGCGTAACAAATTTTAAATGACATTCATTTTGACAATTTTATTAATTCATGCTGTTGCCTGAATGAATAAATATTCATTGCGTTATTTACATTATCCAGCAGTCGAATTTTTCAAACATATTTAAACCAGCCAAGGATTATGAATTCCCTTCAAAATCCATCAGATTGTAATAGAAGGTGTGTTGCGCAGTTGGGTGCTGCATTTTATTATTTATTATTATAAAAAGACCCTTTGAATGAAAACGAATACGGGCTAAATGTTGTTCTCTATTCTCAACAAACCCACTTCTCCTTCTTACCTGACTTCCCATATTCAATACTTGTGCTCTGCCCATAGTAAAAATCATCGTTCCACCAACAATCGTCTTCTTCGATGTCCTTCTCACCGCTCAGGTTTCATTCGCTCTTCTTTTTTTGTCCAGGCTGTCTTTCTTTGGAATGCGCTCCCTCTGAACATCAGGACGGCGACCAGTCGGTTGTCTTTTAAACTGAAGGCACGTGAACATATACGTAAGAAGTTGGCAGAAACATCCCAGGGCTGATATTTTACTGGATTCGTTTTCTCCTCTACTGATCGTTATTTCTTCACTACCGATCGTTATTTCTCCTGACAAAGTTTATTCGTTTATATGTATGTATCTATGTATCTATGCTTGTATTGTATAGTTATTTTCGTATTATCTATCCCTTAAGTTGCACCTGCCATGTGTCTTCTCTGCATTACCCTAAGGTTGACTGGTAGAAAATGCCTCAGGCATTAAGCCTTTGTACGGTATTATTTTTTTTACTTGTGCATAAAGTTTTAATAAATAAATTAAATAAATAAATGGCTAAAACAGAACGTTGAAAAAGCGCTAAGTCTACTGCGTAAACAGTAGGTAGGTCTGGCAACACTGCACTCATGGCTCGAGGCCGCTAGGGGAATGCCTCATGGGCAGCTCTAAAAGCATTTTACACCTCACGACTTTTTTTATGAAGCTCATATAAAAAAAATACAATTTAAACAAAACCAGCGTCAAGATTATGCTTTCATACATGCTTGCATATCTGATTGCAGATACAACACAGGGGAAAGTAATTGTTTTTTTCGAAGCCGAGATCTTAATTGTGTCTACTGAGACTTTTCACAATTGAAACAGAACGCGATCAGCTTAGCTAAAATGCTTTCAAGAGCTGTCATTGTCAATATTCAACAATGTTGACATTGACGGCTCCTGAACGCGGCTTAAATTTACTGATGATGGCGGTCAGTTTCACGGATGAAATTCGCCCTAATGGTACATTGTCGCGATCTGTTTTCGCGCGCTTTCTCTCGCACATAGCTCGACGTCTCGCTGTACAACATGGGGCAACCATCACCTCGTAGAGCAGTATTAATTCAATATTACTTCAACGTGAGAAAGAGATGGTGGTATACGGCATATACAGCTCCATCACTTCCCACTATGAAGTAATAAATTATAATAATACTGCTATAAGAGGTGATGGTTGGCCCCCTGAGAGCGCCCGAACCGACCGTAGTTCGTGTTATCGCAACAATGAAGCCGTAGCATTAGTGTCTGTAGAACCAGTTTATTATAGTTAAAGAATGTTTTAAAATAATGAAAATGCAAGGTAATAATGTGCAGTGCTCTCCAGTTTCCGCATACAGTAGATAATAGAACAGACACCTATGTGCATCAAACAAAACCGTGAATGATGAATGTATGTATATATTTTGAGACAGTAAAATACAACGTTACGACGCGACGGGCGTTACAAAGTCTCACTCTGACTAGCCTTAGCCGTGAAAGATATAAATTATCGTTTCAGTGCTCGTCACATTTTAGCAGCAAAAAATTGAACCTATTTTTTTTTAATGTTTATGTTTCATGTAATAAAGAGGAGTAAGTTAATATTTATTCCTTGGATGATTATAAAAATACAAACAAACATAAGTTCGAGCAAAAATTGTGTACCTACCTTTGTTTGAATGACTTTGTCACTGCTGACATGAAATGTATTTGCATTTGCACGCCATATCATGGCAGGTTAAACTGAAACCAATGTTACTATGATATCTATTTTACCATATTCTGGCCATGACGTTCAGAGCAATTCATGATTCTGGCAAATAAATATTGTCGCATCGGATCGTATGTCAGTCGTAATCGTAATCGTACAGTGTAAAACTAAAAGACAGGATTACAAGTTCGTTGTTCCGTAATGTCAGTCCAACGGGGGATACCCAAAAGAAGTCTTGTGTTATTTATTAAAAAAACATGAATTTAGCTCGCATTTGTGGCTATTACGCACGCGCACTATCTGCTGAAAGGGTCAATATACAGTGACGACATAAAACTTAGTGCAAAACAGTTCAAACAGTGTTGAAAATGTCATCAGAAGAAGTGAAACCAATCACAGTGAAAAGATTTCCACTAATATTAAAAAGAAAAATGATTATAAAGAAGCCTATGAACAGGAATATCAATGCAGTGAAATCGTTACAGACTTCTGTGCAAGAGGATATTATTTACACATCGAAATTAGGTGACTTTACTTCAGGGGAAGTCCGTAAAATGACGATTGTGAATCGTCTGAATGTATTGACGAAGGCTAGCAAAACGGTCGCGAATTGCCAGAGTCACTCCGGTCATATCTTCGAGAAGACCTCCGACGAAATAACGAACCTAATAGGCCAGGATAATTACGATATTCTGTTCAGTTCTTTGTGTTCTATTATAAGTCAGGAGTTAAAAATTCGTAGCATCAGTGCGCTCTTGACAGTTCCCAAGAAATTTCAGAGTGTTGCCTGCCAGACTGAAACCAACCTAATGAGTTTTAGTGTGTTAAGAAATGTGGCAGAATCTTCTTGTCAGACTAATGAAATGTTGGCAGAGAGTGGTTTAACAAGCATAGAGGGATTCAAAAAGTACACAAAGCCACGTAGGCGTACTAGAAGACCACAGCAAGCCCCATACGTAGTGAGGGATGCTCCAGAAAAGAAACAGCCTAGAAGAATTGTGATATCACCGACAAAATTTGACTCATTCTCTGTTAATGAAGAAGGTGTCCAAAAAGAATCTCCAACAAATTCTGCGTTACCAGAACTAGGGTCCTTATTTGACGACGATTCCAACAACAGTGTGAACAGCGGTCGGTTTTCTGCATTATCAGTGATGACAACACGAGACTTGTTAGTGAACCCTCTTAATATTCTAACAAACGTTGATAAACATACCAGGGATATAAGTAGTGAGGTGAACCAACATGAAATTGATGCTCGGGAATGGTTTCATAATTTGGATTCTCCGGGAGATTTGAGCCCTTCAAATGAGGCATTACCATTTGGTATGCAAGATGTTTTACGTAGGACACCACCTGAGCAGAGAATTAAGCTGCTTCTAAGACAAGGATTTACAGATTTAAAGGATTGCTTAATCAGGGATTGTAACGGTCATTTGTGAGTATTTCAATTTTGTATTATTTGCTACTTTTTTTTTTAAATAACTCATGACATGTGTGTTTTATAGGTACCCTTCTGCCTTACCTTTCTGGGATTACAGGTGTAATGTTGTTAGGATAAGAAGGGGATTCCTTCAGATGGAGTCATATAAAAGGATTAGACCTATAGTTTGCACAATATTTAAAGGCATCTGATCTCTGATCCCATAGAGCAACGAGTGGTTATGCAACTGAATACCAGTATCTTAGGAGCAACTGCCTATCTGACCTCCACAACCCAGTTACTGGGTAACATGATAGCGCTACATGTTAAATATAAACATAGGATGCATTTTGATTTTGTAAAAATGTTTTATGATTCTTAAAACCAGTGTTAAGACTTTGATATACATTTTTAGTGACTTTTAAATCAGTTATTGTGCCGTCATTTAATGCAAATAAGTTATGCAAAGAATTTATGTTCAACCCGAATGCATACACATCAATTGTATATGTGAATATTTAAGTATTGTAGTAAAATACTTTATGAAATAAATTCAGGAAGTAAAGTCTACCCAAAGCATAAAACACTATATTACTTTCAAACTATTTAAAAGATATTTTCATGATTTTTTTTTGTATGAATAGACTATTTTATTATTTATAATTATATCTGTTTTTTCAAATATTCATATTTTAGTTACTAAAAATAAATATTCCCTATGAAACCGAACGGAGGCGCGGGCGTTAGCGCGACGTTGTATGCCCAAGGTCATCGGCGATTACCCGAACCTTAAGTAAATATTACAAAATATAAATAGAATAGCTCTTTTGAGTAGGTAAATAAATTTACTTTGTCACCTCTAATGTTAATATTGATAAAAATAATCACAAGATTAATTTATGAATTATTACTATGAATGACATCTGTTTATCTTAATATTACTTAAGGGGACTACAGGACCTAAACGCAACTTTTGTAAGTTTTATAATGCCATATAGTATATGATCCACTGCAGTAAACAAAATCAGAAAAATATATGATATTCTTAAGGATATATGCTAGGTAGATAGTGTGTTGAAAACATAATATAACTAATTTGATACAATAGAAAAAAATCACGAAGATACCTCTAAAATTCTCTTTTGACAATTAAAAACCATACTATATGCAATCATTCTGAGTTTTTGTCAGATTATTCTACAAGCAACATATTAGCATAACTGTTTTATTTTTTTTATACAATGTATAGCTTTTTGTAAATCGATAATTGCTTCATATTTTGCAATAAATTACCAGCATTGTGTCATCGCGCTTCTCTTTCTTTTCTATGCAGTCCGACAGTGACCGCACTCTAGGTGTTGTCGGCCTCTTAAAGATAATAAATGGCAGATTCAAAACATAATGAAGTGTAAAAAACACCACTTATAAATTAAGTGGTGTTTTTTACACTTATAACTCACTGTTACCCTTGACTTTGTTCATGTGGATTTCGTATTTTCCCTTAAGATTTTCAACACCCCCTTTCCCGCTAACTGCTATCTAAGTGTTGCATCAAGTTGCATGCAACTTCGCCTGCATATCTTTTGTGTTTTATCAGTTTGTAATCTCAGACCTAATAAAAAGGTACCGTAAAAGGTACGATAGATAATGAGTAATAATCTACTTTAAATATAAACACTTAAAAAAAACTCAGGGGTCATTGATTGCCGGGATTTCCACAGGCCATTTTCAAAGCCTTATTTTAAAACGTCTGTCTATCTGGCCGTTAATGTGATTACTTACACAATTTAAGGTACTTTTTTGGCCCAGGAATAGCCTTTTGAGAGAAGCTAAACTATTATTCGGATCTGTATTCAAGGGGGACCCAGTCTTACGTTTTCTGGCCGGTTCATTAATTCCACCAAGCCCTTTCCATCATCTTTTTCTTCATCTTTTCATTTCGAAGAAATGTGATATCCGCTAACCCGTTCTGAGCCCGCGTGGTGGCCCACTCCCTCTCACTGAGAGGCCTGTGTTGTAGCAGTATGAACTAGCAGAATTCAGCAGTGTAATTGCCTATGTTCCTACTTCTGGGACTCTGATTATGCTATGCTGCCGCGTATTCTTTCCATCATTAGAAAATACGTCAATGTGAAGCCAAGTAAGGAAGTCCCAGTCCTATTTCCCGACCTGGGAGTCTTCAAGTCTCGAGCGAAGAGGTTACTACTGGGCAAGCGTACAAAAACTCATGATCCTTATACCAATTTTATTTGTGGTTTGCGCGGTATGTCTTCCATAGCTCTGTCAGCCGTCATTTCAATAGTCATCTCCTTTCTAACCATATCATCTTTCACAGAGTCCATCCATCGTTTTTTTGGTCTTCCTCTACTCTTATCTTCTTATATCTTATCTCCATACCTTCTCTAGATTCTATCATCCTGGTTAAAACTTTTAACACCGACGGATCCACAAGCAATTCTCATAATCATCAGCCTACAGAAGCCCGTCCAGCATTGGGCTTCATAACCCTCTTCAATCGCAAGCCATTTAACTCGATACTCTGCTACCCTCATCCAGCTGCTACCAGCCACCCTGTCACGACTATTGTTCTGTTTTTCATGACGGAATTGAATCAGAGTTTGTCATACGACTATTATTGACTGTTGTATTGATAAACCTCATTGTTTAAGAGTTGATACCTAAATATTTTTATCAAGAACTTTATTAACGTTTTTACTAGCTACGTAATACTCGTGATTTATTTTTCGCGTATAGATCAAAAGTCATTCTTTCAAATTAGGCTGAGAATCAGCACTGGATGTCAAAATTACATAAGACAGTCCCCCAAAAAGGCCCACCCTTCACAGCCTCTTAGTGCTTTAGCTGGGCAGAAGAAGTGGCGCAAATTGTTCTTTGATCTTTGTAGACTTATCATCTGCCACCAACTATGTTGGGGTCGGCTTCCTGTCCAAACGGCTGTAGCTGAATACCAGTATTTTACATGGAGTATTTTATTGTAGCAGTAAGGCGTAGTTGGAAAAGGCAGGCAGATGATGAGATAGTAGAGTTTCGTTACTTAAGCAATTAATGACGTTGTGTATGTGCGTTTTGCTCTATAACTGTGTGCATGGATTGACATTCCATGCACACATGTCTGCCCTAGCTTCGGAATCTTACGGGCGCCTAGGTTTTGTCCTACGCAATGCCTGTGATTTCAATAATCCTCTTGTCATCAAATTATTATTTAACTGTCTAGTTAGAATTTGCAGCAGCCGTCTGGAATCCCCACGAATCCACATATGTATTAATGATTGAAAAGGTTCAGAAAGCGTTCCTGCGTTTTCTATATTAAAAAAAATTCGGATATTATCCATTTATGTATCCTAATCATTTCCTGCTGGGAATGTTAGTATATAATTCCCTGTCAGTGCGTAGTCAGAGATCAGATTGTGATAGCTATCAAATTTTTGAGGAGCGTGGTAGATTCCCCAGAGCTACACAATACTTTGTGTACACTTTATGTGCCAGACAACTACCTCCGTCATAAGCCTACTCGACGACACCGACTGTTCGCCACATCCCTTTGCCGCACTGTGTCGCGCGCGCAATCCCCGTTGTGTCGCATGCAAGGTGCAATAAACTCCTTAAGGCGCTGACAAGACCCAATTGACTAAAATAGGCTTTACTTAAGAAAAAATATTGCCAAAACTGTATAGCTTGTGGTAACGGAAAAAATATATGTTAATTTTGAACATATTTCCCAGAACTTGGTTGATACCGAAACACGTTTTGAAAAAAAAATCTCGATTCAAACTAACGTTAAACTAACCTCTTACCTTGAGTTCTAATCCAAAATATCTGCATTAAATATCAACATACGTTACGTATATAATTAATAACAAGAACTTCTTATTTGAATGCAGAACTTGGTTGTTTTTTATTTTCGATTACTCAACTCAATTTTGAGTAAATAGAGAATCGCTTCATATTTTGCAATAAATTACAAGCGTTGTGTCATCGCGCTTCTCCTACTTTTCTATGCAATCTGACAATGACCGCGGTTTAGGTGTTGTCAGCGTCTTAATGGAGACAGTCCCGGAATGTGACATCTTTAATGACACAATCAGGATGATCATGTTAAATTGTCTCATGTTTTGTGAAAGCTATGTCTGTTAGTAAATAAGTTGTATGTTGTTATCATTTTATTCGATTTTATTTTATTGTCTATTTTTTAATTTATTGTTTAGTATGTTTGATCTCTGACTTGTTATTTGTTTTTGAATTATGTTTTGTTTATGTAATATGTTTAGTTTTACTTATTAATTACTGTCATTGGCGCAAGCCATTGTAATTAATTATAACTAAATAACCAATAACAAGAACCACCACCAATATCGAGAAAATATTTAACTCTTATACTTAATAAATTATTTTTTTTTCTTTAAATAATATTATACATACGAAAGTGAGGTTGTTTGTTTTTTACGCTCTCACGCTAAAACGGCTGAACGGATTTGGATGAAGTTAGGCACATAGGTAGAACTTGACCAGCACTCTATTCGCTTAACCACAGTTTGAATCACAATCCGAGACTTTCTCATTAGCTGTCCTTGACCAATTACAGTAAAAGTTTACACGTCAAAAATAAATTATGTTTTAAATAAAACTGGATGAGTTCGGTGTTTCCTATCTTCTGGTACTCTGAGAAGAAAGACCGCAACAATCTCACAGTATCTTTTAAAGTCCAGACATGATCTTGGTCAGATCATGTGAGGACCATGTAGTTTAGGGTCAGAAATGGGCTTTTGAGGAAAGAACCACACAGATTTGAGTGGACCTATCCAGTCAGTGGACGCATTTTTCGTAATATTTCATGGTTATTCCCCTAGACTTTCACAAAGGTGTACCTACAAGCCTACTGAACATTGTCCCATAGCAAGGCAAATACCTCTTTTTATTGATACAGAAAAGGCGAGTATTGATCGATGACTCACAATCACAACTATGTATGTATTGTTTTATTAAATACTAGCGACCCGTCTCGGCTTCGCACGTATGCAATTTACATGTAAAGATCGTATTCTGTTCACGGCACGTTGTGCTCAAGTTCTGAGCAGTAACCTAACAAAAAGTACAAGGCTTGCATGAATTCAAGATAGTGTTTCAATAGTATTATTAGGTACTTCTTTCTCTATATATTTATATAAAATACAGTGTGCCCCTGGATAAAGTGCACACACGAAAATGGGTGAAACTAGACCATAACTAATAGACAAAAAAAAAATAGAAAAAAAATCTTAAAAAATCGTAATAATTATTATCGTTTTTTTTTTTTACTTTTTTATTGCCTATTAAAGACGCCTGTATTGAAAATGTAATAACTTTTTATTAGTTGAGGGAATTTCGTTAAAATAAAAACAATAATGTCGTCTGATAATTGATGCTGCATATTAAATACAAAGAAACCCCTTAAAATACAGCCATCAAGTAAGAAAATACGTTTCCTTGAATTTTTTTTTTGAAAATTCTGTCTAGTTTTCAATACATTTCGAAAACTATTTAAAAAAAAAAAAATTTTTTTGGCGATGAATTATGGTCTAGTTTCACCCATTTTCGTTTGTGCACTTTATCCAGGGACACACTGTAGAGCCTATGTCCATCTGGAACAATGTACCTTTCAAATGGTGAAAGAATTTTTCAAATAGGAGCTGTGGTTCCGGAGATTTCCCTTCATAATATTTAAACACAAACTCACGAAATTCGCTCTCTCTCTTTATAATATTGATGTAGATTATATTATAGAGAGATTATATTATTTATTTTTAGTATAGACTGCCCGCAGCATCGCCCGCTGCCTTTGTCCAAAATAAAAGTCTGCCAGTGAAAGTCCCGTCAAAATCGGTCCAGCCGTTTCGGAGATTAGCCGGAACAAACTCGCCGACAAAAATTTTAAAAATTGTTTTTTGTTATAAGTACTTACAGTATATGCTTTTATATGCATTAAGTAAACAGCTGTTATTCGGAGATTACAAACAGACATTCAATTTGCTTTATTTGTGTTGATAGATGGCTCATAATCCTAAATGCGAAAGTTTGTAAGGATAGATGGATGGATGGATGTTTGTTACTCTTTCACGCAAAAAGTACTGAACGGATTTGGATGAAATTTGGCACAAAGATAGTTTATAACCAGGAATAACACCTAGGATACTTTTTATCCCGATATACCCACGGGGTCAAAACTTATGCGCGTGAAACCGCGGGGCGCATCTAGTTAGTCATAATACACTTGCACAAAAACCTTCTTGAATGTATATAGATTAGTGAAAAAAGTATCAAAACTGATTCATTCGTTTCTCTTGATGCAGGGACGTTAATTGTGAAGAGCATAAATGGCTTAGCAACCATATTGAAGTACCTAATCGAATCGCAAGTCGTTATTAAATACTTCTTATTAAGTAGTTCCGGTGGCCATCTGTGGTCTGCATCATCAATTCCACTCCACCAAATAGTGCTTTCCGAGATCAAATGCACAAGTTACTATAAAAAATACCTAAATCGCTATAGGTGTGCCTTTAAAATTTAAGGAATTCCGTCGATTTCCATGGGATCCCCACATTAGATTATGACTTGGTGACAATGGGACCACCTCGGGAGCATACCCTTTCAAACAAAAAAAGTATTTTTAAAATCGGTCGACAATTGACGGAGAAATCGACGAACACACAAAAAAAAAACAAATAAACATGTCGAATTGATAACCCCTCCTTTTGTAACGTACAAAACATGATACGAGCTTTTAACTGCGGGAGTTACCGAGAATGCGCGAGAAGTCTCCAGAAAACGCGCGACCTTTTAGTTGCCTCGTATCTAGTTTGTACCTTACAGTATTGTCATAAAGTTCATTATGCTTTGTACAAAAAAAATCACTTCCATTCCGTTTCGCGGCAATGTAAATTGAGCCTTAAACTCGTTGTGCCATAATTCATTATCATCACCGGGTCTGTGGTGATGATAATGAAATTATGGGTGGTATCTGGGTGGTTTTTTTATCGCCTGTTATCAATATTCAATACGTATTGTTATCGAACCAGTGCCGAATTAAGGAAGCGTGGGGCCCGTAGCGAATTCTATCGAGGGGCCCTTGATCTGCAATGGGTTCTTAAGTATAAAGTGATAAAAAAAATGGGTAAAAAATACATTTTTGGTATATGATAAATTGATTACTAAACCATTATAAAAATAATGTAGTAATGTAGACTGTAAGTCTTACAAATAAATAGACCATTCCAACATTTTGAATTGACCTGTTTCAATTGTGCTACGCATCCACACTGAGTGTCGAGTAAGGGTGCTCGCACACGTCAGACTTTTTGTAGAGCCGATTATCGGGCCGATTCAAATTATATAGGTACATACGAGAATTTTTTGTAGAACTTTTGCGTTTACCGTATTAAAATCTGTTTTATTTTCGCCAACGGAATAATCGATTACCGATTGACTGAGGTGGATTGTCTTAGTCGTAAAAGGTCTTAATCGTTTCACGTTTTTGTTACATCAAATTCAATATACTACGTAACATACGTCTTAATAAAGGCGCCTCAGTATGCAGGAGCCTTAAGTTTCACTCTAAAAGGATAGGATATAGGATACGAGGCGAGCGGGTTTGGATACGCGGGGCCTCTTGCGCGGGCCCGTAGCAATTGCTACGTGAATAATCCGGCACTGTATCGAACACACAAGTAATTTGATCTTATCGTGTACTGTCAACCACGTCAGTGGTAACACTAACTACGAAAACAGCCTTTATTGCTGAGACTTAAAGGGACTGTCAATATCAAATTAATATCATGTACGTGCGGTTGGATGTACTTTTTTGTACTATATGAGTATATGACAACGCAGAAAGTATTGACCCATCATTTGCTAGGAATCACATTATGTAATCCGCAGGTCTCTTGCCAACATCAATCATCATCAGCTGCTCTTCTTGAGCCGACTGGCATTATCAGAGATGATGGCAAAAGACTCGATGGTGTATCTTTGGTCCTATGGATTTTGGGACGGATGCTTGTGTGGGACGATACCTGTGTAGACACACTGGCACCGTCCCACCTCCAACGGACTACTTCTAAAGCGGGTGCAGCGGCAGAAAATGCCAAAAATCTGAAAGTTATTAAATATGGAGGCCTTGGCAGAGAGTACAACTTTGTGCCCTTTGGCGTCGAGACCCTCGGTCCGTGGGGTCCCAGTTGCGGAAATCGCGAAACGTCTAGTTGATGTAACTGGTGACCGAAAAGCTGGCGGCTTTCTTTCAGCGAGGAAATGCCGCCAGCACCCTCGGTACAATGCCCCGAGGGCCTTTTTTAGGCTTAACTTAGTTTTAATTTAATTTAGTTAATATTAATAATCATCTTGTAATTTGGTTATGTAAATAAATAATTTTAATCTCTACATTATAAAAAAAAATCATGATCGTAGGTAATCCCTGAACGGTTTGCAAGAAGTGTCATAGACACACACATATTGCCAGTTATGTTTCAAGGGTCTGGTAATCGCCGATGACCTTGGCCATATAAATGTGCGTCGCACACACGCCGCGCGGCCTCCGTAATAATGGTACCTACAGATGTACCATTATTGGAGGCTTGTGGCTAAGTAACACCAGCAAAACGGGTCGATCGATCAGGTTAAGCTACACTCGCTGCGGTTGGCCCGTGGATGGGTGACCATCTTTACATACCAAGAACCCTCCGTGCCTCGGAAAGCACGTTAAGCCGTTGGTCCCGGCTGTTATTTGTAGATCTTGGACAGTCGTTACGGGTCGTCAGAAATCCGAAAGTCTGACAACCAGTCTTACCAACCGTGTTATCCAGGAACTGGGTTGTAGAGGTCAGGTAGGCAGTCGCTCCATGTAAAATACTGGTATTCACGACTCCAACATAGTTGGGAAAAGGCACGCAGATGATGATACAGATGTAAATATTATTACACGAACTAGGAACAGAACTATTAATCTATTTGATTTTTTTTTCAGACCAATTCATGTAGCTGTACTTACGAATGACGTGGACCTGTTAAGACGCCAGTGCCTCGTTCTGAAGATGAGAGGATCCTCCGTCGATGTTCCAGCTGATGGACTTGTGAGTACAATAATATTTACATACATACACCTACGCCTTTTCTCCATGGGGGTAGGCAGACACTACAGATTTTAGTGACTTTTAAATCTGTTGTTACGCCTTCATATACTGAATATAGTTATGAAAAAAAAATGTAAGTTAAACTGGAACGCATACACATCAATTGTATATGTGAATATTTAAGTATTGTAGTAAAAAACTTAATAAAATAAATTTAGGAAGTAATGTCTACCCAAACCAGGGAGAGGGAGCCAACGAGTAGTTTTACTTTTAATTTCATTATATGTACTACTGCCATGAAATTTTCATATTTCCATAAACAACCGTTTAGCTGGCAGGGACACACTTAACTCTAACAAAAATTAGCACTTTAATGCTTAATATTATGCAAATGGGTCCTTGCATCGAAAAGTGGTGTTCACAGACCTGCCATATGCACTGCACTTTGAACGGCCTATCCAACGATACCCCACACCATGGGGTAGAAGAGAAAAAAAAACATCCCCACATTACGTGCAAGTACTCGTATGCAGTATTTTAACAGGTTGTCGGCGTGGTTAATATGTATACCTATGCCAAATCACAGCTTTCTAGTACGAAGCGTCTCTGAGCTACAGTGGGGACAAACAGACAGACGGACATGGCGAAACCATAACGGTTCTTTGTTTATTACGGAACCCTAAAAAGTGCCCAAAAAAGGAGTATAATGTTTTCAGGGTTCATGTATGTATGTATGTATGAATTATTATTCCACCTTAACTTTTAAATGCCTGAACAAATTTGGATGTACGGGGTATCGTTATAATCCTTAGTTAGAAACAAAAAACAATATGGCGGCAGTACAGCACTATTTTCAAATGAGAAAAAAAAATACTTAATTAATCTGTGTATACAACGGAAAAGGTCACTCATAAAATCGCTGCCTAAAAAAAACAAAGTAGAATGTAGATTAAAAAGTTTTCCACAGAACGGTCCCCCGACAGCAATGACAATTTTATTTATCTGTTTAGTTAGCGAGTAAATGAGTGACCTTTCGCTTTGTACATACAGATTAACTAATACAATTTGTTTTTATACTTTTTAGTTCGTTTTTTTTTGGCAGGGCAGTGGTGTTTTTAATGTTTTTTTATTTAAATATTTATGAAAATTGATGAGACTTTGTAGGTAATTCATCAACTTCATTCTCCCATTTTATTTAAGGTCGGCGCAACATGACTGTTTCTTCCATATTTCTTCCCTATTGACAACCAGTCATAAGAGGTATCGTATTACCTAGTAACTGGATTGTGGAGGTCAGATAGGCAGTTGCCCCGTGTAAATACTGGTATTCAGCTGCATCCTGTTGGACAGGAACTGGAGACATGGTTGAGGAAAGGTTAGGCAGATGTTATCTCTCTCTATTAGTCGTCATCTCGGTGTGAAAAATTATATGGCTGTTTTTTAATTAATTAATTAATTAATTAATTATATGAAAAAATTATTACCCATATAATTTTTCACACAGTCCATCCATCGTTTCTATGGACTTCCCCGCGTTGATGTATTAATGTATGATGAATAATGTATTTCAATTATGGTAGGTACTTACGCTACTTTAATAAGGAACAATAGTTAAATTAAATGAATAATTTACGAGGAAAAAATGGTGACCTACAATTTTTCTTACATTTGGGTTTTTTTTATCCGACTGCCCCAGTAGGGTAATTTTTTTCGAGAGTATGTAGGTATGTCTGTTTCTTTGGCACGCTCTGTAGCCTAAAGGGCTTGATGAATTTCAACATAATTGAAGTGTCGTTAGATTCGTCTTAATTGTGGAAATGACATTATACAAAAAAGGGAGGGGACGATTTAAAAAAAATGAATCACCACAGCTGTTATTGGTGTCAAATAAAAGCTAGTAATGGGTCAATTCCAAATATATATTAATAAATCTAAAAAGCTTGAAACAAAAATTATTAAAAAAGAAACAAAAAACCCGACTGCAAAAACACAACTGAAAAGAGAAAAACAAGCGTTATAGTCTACAGAATTTTGGTATTGCAAGCGGGGACAAACCAATAACCTGAAATATGATGAACTTTTGTTTGTCGCCCGCCTGTGATACCAAAATTCTATAGATTATATAATGCTTGCTTTTCTCTTCCAGTTATTAAAGTAAGTAATTCTTTTACGTTACAGGTTTCAAATTTTTGTGAGAGTATGTGAGATTGTGAAGGTGAGAGTAATGAAATTAAATGCATGTGATTAAAGGTATGTATGTATGTATGTATGTGTGTGAGTGGGGATAAGTAGGTGATGTGGTGTTGATGTGTAAGAGAGTGGGGGAGTTGTATGTGCGAGTGTGTATGAATGCAAGGATAGAGGTAATTAGTGCGAGCATGAAGTTGAGTGTGTTTATTATTAGGCGATGTAGGTCAGTAGAGTCTCCGTTGCGGCATAGTCCTGTTTAAGTAGCCAATCTATCACTTTTAATTTTAGGTTGTTTGTTCAGGTCTTTTTTTTTTTTTGAGGGTGGGAAATCATCAAATAATCTCCCGCTCTGGGCGGAGCGGGAGGGTGTGTCAGACTCTTACTGACTAAAACCCACCCGTATTCCTTCCTGTTGCCTGTGTTGCCAGGGGACTCGGTGACCCATAAGTACCTTCCCGCGACCCCGGCAGGCATCGACCCTAGTGGACCCCTACATTTGTGCTGACATCTCTTTGAGGCGCGCGTGAAATACGACGCGCCGTCGACCCGGGCCTGGTCCTTACCGGACGGTGAGCTACCCATTGCTCACCGTCCGCAAGCCCGCGCCTACGGTGGCTGGAAATCCGCCCGAGATTCCAGACGCCCAGGGCGTCTCCTGCGGCGGCTAGGGGCGAGAGGGCGCGAAACGTGCCTTTCCCTCAACCGTCCCGCCTCCTCCTTCGCGAGCATTACTGCTTCGCAGAAGGAGGTGACGGCTGCCCATGCCCTCTCGCTCCGTACCATGGCCTGAACCAGGGCCGGACGCGAGAGGTCTCTGCCGCCGATCGCCTCCACGAGGACACGGCGGTGCTCTGCCCAAGCCGGGCAGACCTCCACCGTATGCTCCACCGTGTCCTCCGGGCGATCCACACAGTGGTGGCACCCGGACGTTTCCTCCCGCCTTATCCGACACAGGAACCTCCCGAAGCTGCCGTGTCCGGTGAGGACCTGCGTCAGGCGGAAGGTGAGGACGCCGTGGCGCCTCTCCAGCCACTCCTCAAAGAGGGGACTTATCGCCGCAATCGTGGCGTGCCCAGCACTGGGTTGCGACAACCGTACTTTCCATGACGCCATGAGATCCCGCCGGAGCTCCGTCCGCTGTGCCGCGATTTCTCGCGGCAGCGGACTTACGCCCCGGCGTTTCGCCTCCTCGCGCCACTCCCATACGTGCGCGAGGACTTTTGCCTCCAGATCCCATGGCGGCAATCCGGCAAGGAGGCTCGCTGCCTCACAGGAGACCGTGCGGTATCCTCGGACCATCCGGATGGCCATGACCCTTAGATAGAGTTTTATATGAACCAAAAAAAATGGGCAGTTTTCACAAAAATCTTTTTTGTTGCCATTCGATCCTGTTTCTTACAGGGATCAAAACACTATTAGACCAACAGAGGTTTGAGTACTAGAAAAGTCAGAAATCGCAAAAAACTTTTTCCATACATTTCGTAGGAAAGAAACTCAAACTTACTTTTTTATGATGGACAGGGGGGTAACCATCACCTCTTATAGCAGTATTATTTCAATATTACTTTAGCGTGAGAAAGAGATGGAGCTATAAGTACTGTATAGCTCCATCACTTTCCCACTGTAAAGTAATATTATAATAATACTGCTATAAGAGGTGATGGTTACCCCCCCGATTAGCCGAAAGTAAACAAAAAATTTAAACTTCTAACGAATACGCGTTATACATGTTATTTGCGAGCAAGATAGTTTGTTGGTTGTGATTTCCAAAAAGAAAATGACCTCAAATAATTATTTTTTAATTTATTTATATGTATTATAGGTATATATTAATAAAAATAAATACATTTTCTAAAATAAAAGTAGCCTAAGTTACTCCTTATTACATCAGCTATCTGCCACTGCAAGTCTCGTCAATCGGTCCAGCCGTTTCAGAGATTAGCCGAAACAAACAGACAGACAAAAAAAAATGTTATTTTGGTATATGTACCGTGTATACATCCATATGCATTTAGCAGTGGCGTGCAGTGGTTCTCCGCGGAGGGTAGGCCACGCATATTGACACCGAAAAAAAAACTAATTCGCGCAACATTACAGCGTCGATCTACATATGATGATCCTCAAAGTAGTCATTATTGATTTATAATATTTGAAAAAAAAAACATTGAAAATAAAAAATAATCCTGTAAAAACAAAAATTATAAATACAAAGCTCACCACATTATTCAAGGTTCATGCTTTTTTGCCGAGGAATGAAAATTATGCAAATCAATATATCCCTCACTTCACTTAAGTACTGGAAGTATTAAACAAAATGCACGGATAACAAAATAATTAATTTGTGTGTTCCCCACACAGCCAGTCATATGTTGTATAATTTTGAGGATTGAAATGACGAGTACGAGATGAATTATCATATTTTTGGATTAATTATCGTAATTCGGGCACACATCTACCTTTATACACAACTTGAATCTTATCATTAAACGACAATTGCGAAAACTTACTGCTTTAAACTTCTAACAAATACACATTATCGGCGCAAACTTCTTAATAAACAAATAATAACACAACAAATAATATTTACACTACTTTACGTTTCAAAACGAATTACTTATAACTTAATAAGATATAAAAAAGCAAAACATTCAAGATAGGATATAAATATAAATTGCGTGTCACATGAAACAAGATGGTTGGCGATAAAAAAACACTGCCAATTAAAATTGTAGCACTGTCATACCGTGTTCTTCCACAAAAGGGACTACCATATTACGCCGGATTATACATTCCAGGGTTGCCGAAACTTATTTTTCTAACTCCCAAAAACCAAGCGAAATTTCCCAAATATGAGAAAAAAATAAAAAATTATGAAGATTTTAATTATTTTTATAGGGCTTTTGTTATTCCTTACAATTTATATTTTTTTGGAAGGTATAAATTCGACAATACCACCCTGTTTTTTTAATTGTCTCTAGTAGTCATGAAGGAAACTTCCCCGCAATACGGGGAATTGTCCAAAAATTGGGAACCCTGGTCTTCAATACTTTTCATTCATTAAATCTTGACTTTGCACTCAGGCAATGGGTGGCGAGCTCCTGCCGCAGGAGTTACGCCCATAATTTAAACCATGCCACTATTGTGTGCCGTCGTTCATACACACGAAAATATACACCAGTGTGCGTAAATTTATGAATGGGATTTAGGCCAGCCGAGTGCCTGCCTAATATTCCTAATAAATAGTCCGTCGAACTGTGAGTTACGTCACATGGCGGTTGCGACAAGTTGCTTTTAGTGTTATAACAGGAGTGTTACTTCTTTTTTAATATTTTGTATTATTGTATTACATAGTTAAAATGAATGCATTTGGCGTTGTTGTTGATTGCCTCTATTGACGGCACGCCCCTGGCATTTAGTAAAAAGCGGTTATTTTAATATTACAAACAGACACTCCAATTTTATAAAACTGGAGTGTCTGTGAACCCTATCTTTATAGGGTTCGGGGCGAAAATAATGTTTTGTAAATCGTATCAAAGATTGCCTTGGTGCGCCGCCCAGTTGACGGATGTCAGATAACTTAGGTACGTCAAAAAGAAGGCCGCGCGTCGTGTATTTTTAAGGAAGCTTCCAGAGTATTCTAGAAGCTTCGACGATTGTGGCGGGAGCGGTTGGGAATACTTTCGTGTTATCACAATTCCAAAATTAAATGACACTATAAAAGAAGGTACACACGGCTACTCATCAAGCTATACATTTCCAGTAAGCTGTTCTTTCATTGTATAGGATTTCCATACAATGCGAGGTCAGCGTAAACTCGAAATGTATAGCTTGATGAGTAGCTGCGTGTACTTATGTAGGGGATTCCCCTTCTGATGACTACGTTAGCATTCTATGTATACATACTTAGCGCATGTTACATATTTTGCTTATCAGCAACTTTTGTCAGCAAGTTTATATGCAATGAAAATGTTTATTATTATTTTAAGTAAGATGCAGCGATGCAGCTGTATACCAGTATTTTTAATGGAGCGACTGCCTATCTGATCTCCACAACCCAGTTAATGGGTAACACGATACCCCTAAGTATGAATGTTTGTCCGAATTCCAGGCTTCCGATTACTCGTTCTGTCAAAGATCTAGAAGAAAATTGCCACTGAAACTATGCTTACCATAAATGACTACATGATTTGAAGGATGGTTGGACTGTGTGAAAGATGAAAGATCATCATCATCATCATTTCAGCCGAAAGACGTCCACTGCTGGACATAGGCCTTCCCTAAGCACCGCCACTTCGACCGGTTCTGTGCTTCCCGCATCCAGCGGATTCCTGCGGCCTTCACAAGGTCATCGGTCCACCTTGTAGGAGTCCTTCCAACGCTACGTCTTCCGGTACGCAGTCACCACTCCAGAACCTTTCAGCCTCATTTGTTCTGCGAACAAAGTTCCTGCCCTCTGCCACTTTGGCAATTCTTCGGGCTATGTCTGTTACCTTGGTTCGCCTGCGGATCTCTTCGTTTCTGATTCGATCACGTAGGGAAACTCCAAGCATAGCCCATAAAGATGAACGGTACTTCAACTGAATGAGGCGAAATTCAAATCTTGTATAAAACGCACACTATGCAGGTAGGCATATTATTTGTCCCAGGGGATTACCTCGCTGATAAAAATGCATGGTTCAATGCTTTTCCTGCTCCACAACCACAGAAACATAATAACAACAATAATTGATTAACATTTGAAAATACTGTTGGAGAAACTCAATCTCCTTTGTGTTATATAATTGCATAGCACAGGTGTGAGTACTATGTACAATAGCCACCATTTTCCGGGTAATATGTCTTTCAGTGACTTGAATGGGCCTTAGCGGCTGAGAGTATGTCATGCTCATTCAGATGTCTCGCTGATGTGGCGCGTGTATTGGATCATTTAGCTCCCTCCAACTGATTGAGCTGAATTGTACAGATCCTTGCGACATATGACATCTATCAACCCGCACTGGGCCGGCGTGGTGGATTACGGCTCACTCTCTCTCTCACACAGACATGAGGCCTGTGTCTCCGCAGTGGGAACATTACGGGATGATTATGCTAAGGGCAGGAGAATGATGAGGAATGGGTGCTGGTGTAGTTACAGGCACATGAAACATTTCAGCTTTGTCTCTGTGATGACAACGCATCTGTGATGTCTCTGATATTGCAATGTCCATAGGCGCCACAGATCCTACTGTGTTTATATGATCTGTGCTAGGCGCTTACCATCACTACTGCAACATTACCTTCAAAAACCATTTCAGACACTAATCTGCATGGTCGTCACATGATCTGACCAAGATTATGTCTGGAATTTAAAAGAGACTGTGACCTCTGAGTTTGTTTCGGCCTTTCTTCTCACAGTAGTCAGATAGTAATCACCGAACTCGTTTTAAAGCATAATATTTATCTTTGAAGTATTTCTTTGTACAAACGTACTTACAGAAATTGACATCTGGTGGGCCGTCGGCATGTTTGTAATTGACTTATAAAACATCAATACATACAGTATTCAAAAGAATTTGACTATTAAGAAATATTCCGAAAACTACTTGTAAATACTTAGATAATTTAATATTCTTTGTCATTTCGCCGTTTTCTTAACGATAGTGTCAATACTTACATTATAGTTAACTACTCAAAAGAATTTGACTATTAAGAAATATTCCGAAAACTAATTATAAATAATTAGATAACTAATTATTCTTTTTGATGTCACCATTTTCTTAGTGACAGGGTAATAGCTTATTTAAATATATCATTAACATACACCGATATTTAGTTAGGAATTCTTTTGAGACAACCGCATTTATATTTTACTATGAGCACCGACATTTAATATGTTAATAGCCGTTTCTCGGGAATTGATAAATTACTTTCTATGTAATTATGGTCTAATACTTTGTAAATTGTTGTAATGTTATCGGGAAAGACGTCTTCTTCATACAAAAGAAGTAAGGGGATAATTTATTTATAAAACTAACCGGAATATCCCGTCGAACTTGCATACAAACTGTCATCCCCTAAACCCTTTGGGAGTTAAGACCCTGACAACACCTAAACCGCGGTCACTGTCAGATTGCATAGAAAAGAAAGAGAAGCGCGATGACACAACGCTTGTAATTTATTGCAAAATAAGAAGCAATTGTCTATTTACTCAAAATTGAGTTCGAATCGAAAATAAAAAACAACCAAGTTCTGCATTCAAATAAGACGTTCTTGTTATTAATTAAATACATAACGTATGTTGATATTTAATACAGATATTTTTGATTAGAACTCAAGGTAAGAGGTTAGTTTAACGTTACTTTGTATCGAGATTTTTTTTTTCAAAACGTGTTTAGGTAACAGCTTGGTTGTTCTGAGAAATATGTTCAACAAAGACATATATTTTTTCCGTTACCACAAACTATACAGATTTGGCAATTTTTTTCTTAAGAGAAGCCAATTTTGGTCAATTGGGTCTTGTCAGCGCCTTAAGTATCATACTGAGAGAATATTTATGTGGCAATTTTCGGGAAAAAAGAAAAAAACAACATACTTATCAACATATAATAATTTAATTTTGATTGATTGAGGTAATCTCTGGAACTGTCAGAAGGATTTTAAAAATTCCTTTTGCTTTTGATAGATCAATTCTTGAGGAAGACTATATAGGTTACTTAACATCACGCTACGACCCTTAGGAGCCGAGCAAAGAGAAAAAAGTCAGAAAGAATGCTAGCCGAAAACGAGTTCATAACGCGGGCGGGCGATGCGATGCGATGAGACGGGGTTGGTCGGGGGAACAAGAAATTTCAAGAAGTAGTCAGCAAATAAATTCGCTGGTAGGAAGTCCGCACAATATAGGATGAGATGGTCTCTTGAAGACACAAACTCAAAGAATTTATTTCAATTCAACCATTTACATGTACAGGCCGTTCCATGTGGTGCCGCGCATAAAGAATAGCACCATCCTATTTCTTCTCTTGGGTGTTGTAAGGGACTTACTAGAGAATGGGCAGCGGCGTTCTCTATGCATTTAAACCATACTGCGATCGCTAACCCGCCTGCAGGTGTGGCGATTATGCCCCCCCCCCCCCCCCCCCCCCCTCAAAGTAGGACGTATGTTCGTAGTGCAGCAAGCACTAAGAAAATACAGTCCCTAGTACCCGGCGCGACCTGCCTACCCTTGGCTACGATGAGGCAAGGGTCGAAGTGGCGGTGCTTGGGGGAGGCCTATGTCCAGCAGTGGACGTCTTTCGGCTGAAATTATGATTTACAGGCACTTTTGATTCCTTAAAGGAGTCGGTCCCATTCCAAAACCAAGTAGGTTCTTATGGAGAAGAACGGGCTTGAAACTCCACGGACACTCTTTTAAATTATATAATTAAAAAATATAAAGAATAATTCATACACATTTGACATCATTTAGATTATACGACATTATTACGCCATAGATTTCTATCGCGTATTATTGTCGTATACAAATGTTTTTATGACAGTTTATTTTTACCTATCGCGTAATAATGTCGTCTACAAATATTTTTATAACAGTTTATTTTTACCTATGGCGTAATAATGTCTTCTACAAATATTTTTTGACAGTTTATTTTTACCCAATCATCTGCCTGCCTTTTCCTATGTTGGGGTCGGCTACCAGTCTAACCGGATGCAGCTGAATACCAGTATTTTACATAGAATAAATGCCTATCTGACCTCCACAACCCGTGTACCTTTAGACGGTTGTCCTAAAGAGCAGTGTTATGTTTCTATGGTTCATTGTTTGTGTATGGAAATTTATTGTCATGTTACGGACATGTGATCCGTTCAAATGAAGAACATATCGCGAGGAAAGTTTTGTATCTGACCATACAACGTCAAATAAATTAGCTAACGAACGACTTCACAGCCACGATAGGTTTCAATATCTAATGAATATAAATCAGAAAAGATTATTTTCTTAACTCATTATTTGAAATTTTGAAGTAATTACACGGGTTGGATCTAGTATCGTTTGGCAGGAGTTAGGGGGTAAAAGGGGCTAAAGTTGGTAGGGGTTGGGTCCCTGATTATAACGCTACCACTCTTATTAAAAGGTAATGCATATTTTTCGAGAAATTAATAAAAAATGGTTAACCTCAAATCCGATAAGAAGCAAAAACGAAACGTTTAAAATGGGCGATTGACAACCAAATCTGCCCCAGTATCTGTAGTCAGTATCCAGTATCAGTATTTGTAGTCAGTCCGTGGTATAAAATGTCGGGCAAAATCGATAACACGGAACGTAAACACTAAAACAGGGCCTCAAGTCTGCTATTACAATAGTGTCAGAATGGTCGTATTATTGATTTCATAATTGTTGATTTTGACAAGTTTGGTAATCTACTAATATAATGGCGTCATTAATGAGGATCGGAACAGACCATTATGACACAATTGTAATTGCAGACTTGAGGCCCAGGTATGCCATTTGCGTCATGTGTCACTGTCATTTGTTTTCGATCGTTCCGTTTCTCCTTTAGTTGTGTGAATTTTTTCTGTGCTTGTACTTCCACTGATCGTATGTGTGTACAAAAGCCAATGTTACTACTGTTACTAGGAGAATTTAGGATGCAAGAGCGAGCGAAGCGAGCTCGGGACTTGGGGCACCCCGACTCGGACAGGTTAGGTCCGAAGGGGATGGCGGGGTCTAGTGAGCGAGCGAACTCAGACCCCGCCATCCCCTTCGAGGTTATTTTTTTTTAAACCCTAGAGGACCGCGAAGCGGGCCTCGTACTACGCCTTTTAATCGACAAGTGTTTTGAGGTTAGGTTACAATAATTTGTTTTTCTCAAGAACGGTGCGTTACCTTTTCATGGGAGTGGTGCCAGGGAGCAGGAGACACCCCCCCCCCAATCTCCCCCGCGAAGCTGGGCTCATACTACGACTTTTTAAGCGACTAAGAGTTTTGAGGTTAGGTTATAATAATTTGTTTTTCTCAAGAACGGTGCGTTACCTTTTCATGGGAGTGGTGCCAGGGGGCAAGGGGCACCACAACCCAACCTCCCCCCCCCCACTCTCACCCCCCTTCTCCTGCCAAACGATACTAGATTTTTACCAATTACACTTCCAACGGCAGTTGACCCCGTAATCAGCTGTATTTATGTGGTGCACATCGGACGGAAGATACGTCAGGCGTAATTTTTTAACTCCCAGTTAGTACGCTCGACGCACTAACGCATCATCGGTTCATCACAATCATCGGTTGAATGTTTTATTATCTACTTGTCGGTCGAGTACATCTGAGATGTGAGTCCATCCTTAGGGCCCTCGCCCACGGCGACTTTTTGTAGCGATGCTGTCGCGTGTTTCGTAAACGCGCAACAGCATCGCTAGTAATGCGTGTTAGTCGCATTTGCAACGCGCTACAGAAGCGATGCCAACGCGCTACTAACGCGCTACAGCAACGACAAGACAACGTGACTAATGTTGCCTCAAGGGAGTCCATCTTGCAACTGTAGCGATCGCAGTTATTTTTGTGCCGTTACTGAATCGAGTTTGCATCGCGATAGAAGCGTGACAGTATCGGGTTTGCATCGCGACTGAATCTGGGCCCGTGGGCGAGGGCACACAGCTAGCGACCGCTTCGCGACTGTATCGTTGCGGACGCGCGACAGCATCGCTACAAAAAGTCGCCGTGGGCGAGGGGCCTTAAACAGCTGATTACAAAAAAAAAAAAAACTTACGTTAGTGATAAGTATGCGGATATTGCGGAGGGCGAAGGCCTAAGACTTAAGAAGGAGCAATGAAGAAACGAATAGCTGGTAGCACACTGAACGTTTATTTTTACAAGTCAAGATGGCATATTATCAAAACCATAGATCACACATAAAAGTATATAACATTCATTCCCCTAGCTTTTTTTTGTTTTTTTGGGTGGGTAATCTTCAAATAACTTTTCCCGCTCTGGGCGGAGCGGGAGGGAGTGGACTCTTACTGACTAAAACCCACCCGTATTCTTGCCTTTGTTGCCAGGGACCTCGGTGACCTTTAGTACCTTCCCGTGACCCCGGCAGGCATCGGCCCCAGTGGACCTCTACACTTGTGCTGACGACATCTCTTTGAGGCGCGCGTGGAATACAACGCGCCGTCGACCCGGGCCTGAACTTACCGGACGGTGAGCTACCCATTGCTCACCGTCCGCAAGCCCGCGCCTACGGTCCTTCCTCTAGCTTGAAAATAAACATAAATACTACGCTTATAATCTACTCGAGGCACAGTTCGAAGTTTTTCCCATCAACCGTTTGTCGTATTGGCTGTGGTGTCGACTTGATTGCATAGGAGCATTCCCATGAGTCGCATCTGTTGCATCGTAGAATACTTCGGACTTTCTCTATTTCCCTCCCCTGGCGGTGCCAGGTTCGGTTCGGACTGTTTCGAGGTTACTTGTAGAGTAACATCTTCTAATTCAATGGAGCATTCAGTCACGGCTGGTGAAAATTGTTTGCTGTGCCGTGGTTAATAAATATACTATATTATATAAGAGTTAGTTAATGTTTCATTATTGTTTTGGGTGCCTTTGTACCTGTCCTTTGTACCCAAATGTGTTACAAAAAAATCAATTAATCAATCAACTCAGCCTATTGCAGTCCTCTGCTGGACATAGGTCTCTCCCAGGCTGCGCCACAACACTCTGTCCACCGCCTTCTGCATCCAGCCTGTCCCTCTGTGCCACCTTCTTAAGGTTCTCGGTCCTTTATAGCGTCCCACACTACGTTTTCCGATACGCGGTCTCCACTCCAGGACTTCCTTCGACAGACATGGCCAGCCCACTGCCACATCTACTTGCTTACGTTGCAAGCTAATATTTTTTTTGTAATCATCTTCCAATAATTTATTATTTGTTAATTTACAGACACCCTTTGGGATGTCGCTGTTTAAAGAAAACGCCCAAATGACATCAGTTCTGCTGCACTTTGGAGCCGATCCTTTGGACTCAGATGAAGAAGATAGGACCGCTTTCCATATCGCTGCAGAAATGGCCACCGACCACCTTCAAATATTAATTAATCATTGCCAACAGAATGCTAGGTGAGTAGATGATAGATAAGATAACTAAATTATTTATATTGTTGAGCTCCTTAAGTTCTGGAGTTGAGCTGCACAACTACTGACAAATGGGTGCACCGACTGGACAGGTTCACTCAATCTGTGTGGTTATTTCATCAAAAAAACATTTCAGACACCAATCGACATGGTCTTCACATGATCTGACCAAGATTATGTCTGGACTTTAAAAGAGACTGTGACCTTTGAGTTTGTTTCGGCCTTTCTTCTCAGAGTAGTCTGATGAGGAAACGCCGACCTCATCTAATCTTAAAAAAAAAATTGATTGGCTTGTAAAAGTGTTTGTACAAACCTACTTACAGAAATAAAGTCATTTATCATTTATTTAGTGCACACAAAAGAACTGTCAAAACACACATGATAACTTATTTAAGTAATTTTATCTGACGAAGCGACGCGCGCTTAGCTTGTGTGACCAAGTATACAAACATACTGTGAATGTGTGTGTAAGAGTTCTCGGTACCGGCCGAGACAATGGCGAAGTCGGAAGTGTGTGTGTTGTTATGTGCTGACGCTACTCGTCTTCACAGCGCAGTGAAGACGAGCAGCGTCAGCACATCACACACACACTTCCAACTTCGCCATTGTCTCAGCGCACATTCACAGCGTGTTTGTCCACTTGGTAACCACAAGTAAAGCGCGCGTCGCTTCGTGAAATAAAAATACTGTTACATACAGTTGGCATGACTACGGGTGGCTAATGGCTAATATGAAAATTTCCATAGAAAAAAGTTTGAACCCCGTTCAGGCTGATATATTTAGTTACTATCAGCGTATGGTATAGTCCAATCATCCATGCAAATATTATAAATGCGAAAGAAACTCTGTCTATCTGTTACCATTTTACGCCTTGACGGCTGAATGGATTTCGATAGGGTTGGGAAATAAGATATAGGATTTTTATCCCATGGGATAATTTCCGACCAACACGCGGGCGAAGCAAAAGCTATTCTCTATAAAAAAAATATGTGTATTTTTTTTCAGAAAAATACTACAAGAAAATGAACATATATGGAGTCCAACCTATGAGTGTAAGTCCAACGAGGAGTTGGCACAAATACTACTGAAGCATATCAACAAGTTATTTAACAATCAAGGTAAGTTGGGACAGTTTAGAATCTTAGTTTAAGTCCCATTTAACAAGGGCCGAGCCTATAGCCATCAACTGGGCACAAATCCATACTCCGGGCTGCTACTGAGAAATTCCTGATGGAAAATCCCAATAACACTACCCAACCTGGGAATACAACCCAGGACCTTATGCTCAGCAGTAGTGCTTTCGACCACCAGAGCAACGAGGCATTAAAAAAAACGAGCTAGGCTTACAGTAGTCGTATATGATGACATCTGACATCTCACCTTGGTAATAAGCAACTGAACAGCGACATAAATTATCCTCAGAATTTAAAAAAGCTATATACTGAAATATTTATTCGAATAATTATTCATTACTAGTGGTCGCCCACTGGTCGACCCCCTCTATTTATAATCTATATAGTGTTTTTTTTTTTTGGGTGGGAATTTATTAAATAACGGAGCGGGAGGGTGTGTCAGACTCTTACTGACTAAAACCCACCCGTGTTCCTTCCGTTGCCTGTGTTGCCAGGGGCCTCGGTAACCCTTTCTTACTTACCCGCAATCCCGGCAGTAATCTATATAGTACTTAATAATTCTACGAGTACACTAATTCCATGCTATTATAAAGTACTAATTAATTCCATGCTCAAGCTGTCACTTCCTGTTTAAGTGAACACTTCCTTCCCTTTTCACAAAATCACTCACAGAAACGGCAGGAAAGATGTTACACATCAAAACAAACAATAATTAACTCTATAGGAGGAGAAGCTCGTGACTAAGTAATAAAAGCCGCATGGGTCGATCTATCAGGTTAAGCTACGCTTGCCGGGGTTAGTTCGTGGATGGGTGACCGAGACTCCTCCGTACCTCGGAAAGCACGTTAAGACGCTGAAAACACCTAAACCGCGGTCACTGTCAGATTGCATAGAAAAGAAAGAGAAGCGCGATGACACAACGCTTGTAATTTATTGCAAAATATGAAGCAATTATCTATTTCCTCAAAATTGAGTTGAGTGATCGAAAATAAAAAACAACCAAGTTCTGCATTCTATTAAGACGTTCTTGTTATTAATTAAATACGTAACGTTCTGGGAAATATGTTCAAAATTAACATATATTTTTTCCGCTACCACAAACTATACAGATTTGGCAATTTTTTTTCTTAAGAGAAGCCAATTTTGGTCAATTGGGTCTTGTCAGCGCCTTAAGCCGTTGGTCCCGGCTGTCATTGGTAGATCTTTGAGAGTCGTTACAGGTCGTTAGAAGCCCAAAAGTCTGACAACCAGTCTTACCAAGGAGTATCGTATTACCCAGTAACTGGGTTGTAGAGTTCAGGTAGGCAGTCGCTCCATGTAAAATACTGATATTCGGGTGCATCCGGTTACTGGAAGCCGACCCAGCGACCGAGCTAGTTGGGAAAAGGCAGGCAGATTGATTTGAACTAAACTCTTCCGTTCCAGGTTACACCCCCCTAATGCTGGCCAGTAAAATGGGGAAGTACAATAATGTAATGATGTTAGTTGAGAGCTGTCGGGAGACCGTGAACCTGACTATGCCCAACAGTGGGAACACAGCACTGTACCTGGCTGTGGGCGCCGCTTGCATGGATGCTGCTGGTAAATATTGTCTTTGTATTTGTATCTTAGATAAGATAATATTTATTTGCTTAAATATGTATCATACATACAAACAATACAAACGTGCAAATGTCAAGAAATATTATTAATTACAACTTTCTCTTAAAATAACAATGAATTAATTAATTAATTAAATAGATAATAATATTGTAATAAATTTAAATAACAAAAAATCAAACAGAATATTAAAAAAAAAAATAAGTTATTGAGACTTTTATACAATAATCAATTTTCAAAATAAAAAATCATTTATTCAAACTAGGCTGAGAATCAGCACTTTTTGAACGTCAAAGTTACATAAGACAGTCCCCCAAAAATGCCCGCCCTTCACCACTTCCTAGTGCTTTAGCTGGGAAGAAGAAGTGGCGGAACAAACTCCCCAGCAGTTCAAGTCAATTTTAGTCAATGATAAAAATAAAATAATTAAAAGATCCAAATGTAATTAAACTATGTCATTGTTTGGTTTGAGTTTTCTAGGAAAGCGGTGCCGTCATGTCGTGACGATCGCACACAGGGTGCATGCATCGCCGTACAAACGGTTCATGAACCAAATAAAAATCTGCTGTTCTATACATTTTGTTCGTGTGGGTTGTTGTTTTTGTATGAAAAAGCTGTTTTTTTTTTAATAGCTGATAAAATGTATCCGCTGGTGTCTAGAAAACGCTAACTAAACAGTTTGCGTAATTTTAAAACACCGGTGAAAAAGTCAGGTTTTTGGAACAGCTTGCGCTAGTTAAATGACGGCCGCAATATGGCGGTGTTTAACAAAAGTAAAAAAAAAAAGTTTCTAATTTATGTGATGTTCGAAAAGTAACTTTAATACCTATAAATAATTTATAATTTCCATTGCAGCTTTAATATTTTATTACCTACTTAAAAGTACAATCAACCGCTTTGTCAATGGTAACAGTTAAATAGTGACACCTTTATTTTGTAGCAAGAGTTTCTTAGTTCAAGTAGACATGATAAACATGACATGACGTGCGATTGACAGTACTAGAATCGAACAACAATCTCGGGCTCGGGATCTACATGTACTAGAATCAAACAACAACCTCGGGCTCGGGATCTACATGTACTAGAATCAAACAACAACCTCGGGCTCGGGATCTACATGTACTAGAATCAAACAACAACCTCGGGCTCGGGATCTACATTTGCACGATATTATCGTGAACGTCCACGGTGTTACGATAACGCAGGGAAGTAACATGGATATACAGGGTGGCTATTGAGGCACCTGCATCCGTCAAAGGGGTGATTCTATCCGTCATACTCAAAACCTTTCACCGTGAAACTCATATCCGATGAGTGTAAAAATAAACCTGTACAACAGTAGACAGACTAATTCGATCCACGTATGTTTTTTTTTATGAATCATCGACATGTATGTTTTTCATAGCGTAAGTATGACGGGTATCCTGTATATATGAAGAGGCTTTTAAATATCCGTCCCCAATAACGTTTTATCGTGCACGTATTTCTATACATTTTATGGACGTGTACGTCCACGATAATATCGTCACGTTAGAATTTATAAAAGCGTACAATAGCACAAGACAATGAAATGTATATTTTTTCATTTACATTTTCAGAGCGAGGCAACAAAGCGAAAATAGTGGATCATTTCAGTAAAACCGTCGAAATCCTAGTTGAAAATGGCGCAGACCCCGGAATCGACAACTTTACGGGCTCCAGTGTTAATGACCTATTAACAGAATTCAACATCGCCGAGCTATCAATGTTAATAGCTAACAAGCTTACGTCAATAAAATATTTTAACGGACAGTTACCAAACGGTGTGAAAGGCAGTGATTTCATGCTTGTCAAAGACGATCAGGGGAAAGTTAACTTAAAAGATATGAAAAAGGAAAAAGGGAGGAGATATCTTCCAAAAGATACTTCGGTAAAAACTCCTCCAGTAAAAAGTAATGTTACTAAACCAACAGTTACCAATACTAAAACTTCCCCTATTATTATTGAAAATATTGAATATAAACCGCCTGTCACAGTAAATAATTCTACAACTACTGCCTCTGAACATCTACTAAAGCACACGGTCAAAATTGGTCCGGTTAATGTTGAAAATAGCCAGAAAAAACAAGAGCTTATTAGAGTAACACAAATGAACACGCCACTGGTAAAGAATTTCAGATTAAACAAACCACTAGTAATTAAATCTGAAATAACAAATAATAAACGAAAACTGGATATTGTTCTTGATTCGAGTAAAATTAAGAAACCCAATAAAAATGACTAACAATAATTTGGAATTCGAGAAATGACATCTGTCATTTTTTGACACATGGACGTGAATTATAACAGAACAAGAGAAAATAAAGATTTCTTTGGTTTATAGAAGATAAACAAGAAGTCACTGAACATTTTAATATGAGGAGTAGGAACGGCAAATCAAAACATCATCTGCCTATCCTTCCCCGATGTGGTACCAGCTTCCAGTTTGACCGAATGCAGCTGCATACCAATATTTTACATGGAGCGACTGCCTATCTGACCGCCACAACCCAGTTACTGGGTAACATGGTACCACGCGGTAAGACTGGTTGTCAGAACATCTAATTATAAGTTCACAGTAAGATCATTATGCATAGCCAATAATTACAACTAGTTTTCATATTTTCGACTGTAAAAAACAAGTTGAAATTGTAAAATGCGTAAAATCGATATCGATAAAAATCAAAAACCTACCTTAGGGTGTCGATAAAAGCATTTCCCTTCACTCCATTAGGCCAAAATGCCTTATAAGTGGAGAAAACAATATACGTTGTCTCAAATTGTGCTAACCCGAATGATAAAAGTCGCTTACACCTAAAATGTGCTTTGATGAAGTCGTAAATTTCTTAAGTAACTAACAACTACTGCTAATAACAAATCAGTGTAGAAAATAGTAACAAAAAAATATGCAGAGAACAATAGACAAAAAATAATGAACTGAACGAAAAAAGGTTGAGCTCCCTAAATTTAAGCTGTTGAGCTACACGATTACTCGTGCTCTGCTAGGACAGGTCCACTAAAATCAATGTTGCTCTTTCCTCAAGAGACCATCTCAGATATTAACCTAAATTATTCCCATATGATCTGACCGTTATAAGAATCAAACAGAAAAACGTCACCACAACGCTTAAAAAAACATAGCCTTTCTTTGCAGTCCGGTAGCGCGTAGTAAACACAATGAATTGATTCTGAAATAGTTCCTGTTCGTTTTACATTGTTAAGGTTTACAATTAAATGAAATATACTTAGGTTGTGAAGGTAAATCTTAAACACGTTTATGTTCTGTAATACTTAAGGCGTTGGCAAGAGGCAAATGACCAAAATAAGCTTGTCTTAAGAAAAAAAAATTGCCAAATATGTATAGTTTGTGGTAGTGAAAAAAATATATGTTAATTTTGAACATATTTCTAAGAACTAGGTTGTTACCAAAACACGATTTGAAAAAAAATCTCGATACAAACTAACGTTAAACTAACCTCTTACTTTGAGTTTCTAACCATAATATCTGTATTAAATATCAACGTGCGTTACGTATTTAATTAATAACAAGAACGTCTTATTTGAATGCAGAACTTGGTTGTTTTTTATTTTCGATTACCTACTCATCTCAATTTTGAGGAAATAGATATTTGCTTCATATTTTGCAATAAATTACAAGCGTTGTGTCATCGCGCTTCTCTTTGTTTTCCATGCAGTCTGACAGTGACCGCGGTTTAGGTGTTGTCAGCGTCTTAATGTTATGTTATGCACATAACATAGATACGGTGTAACTTGTAAACGCTAAAATAATCCATGTTTACACACTGTTTCTAAAATGGCAGAATATGTATTTTATTCAAAAACACGAAATGAAATGAAATGAAATTGTTTATTCTGTAAATAGGATATGAGAATCACTTTTACACGTCATATTAAAAAATAAGCTAGATGGAGTCGACATTTCCTATCTGACTACCCCTGAGAAGAAATGGCGAAACAAACTCAAGGGTCAAAGTCTCTTTTAAAGTCCAGACATAATCTTGGTCAGATCATGTGAGGACCATGTAGATCCATGTCTGAAATGGTCTTTTGAGGAAAGAACCACACAAATTTGAGTGGACCTGTCCAGTCAGTGCAAGTATTTGTCAGTAATCGTGTAGCTCAACGACTCGACGAACAATACCAAGGAAAGGACAATTGGGTTGGCCGCATAAAGTACTCAAAATGCCAGACCATAATTAAAACTAAGAGAAAAAAAAAAACAATAAATAAATAAAAATGACCCACATAGTGCTCACATTCAGAATAATTAACGACCATTCAAGATAATAAATAGAACGAATAACACGTTGAATTTTTAAGCGTTTTTAAGAGGCCGAAAAATAAGAAAGATGGAAAACGAAATACGACTAAAGCCTGTAATTTTAGGGTTATCATATTAAGCTAACAAGATGGGATTACTCGACTATGCCCCACCAGTGGGACAAATTATATGCAAGTATAATGTTCTCGAGTTCTCGAGTTCACTTTTTCCTCCTGGTTAGCACTGTTAGATTTAATAAGCTTATAATAAATGTATAAAATCAATTATACGAATTGACCGCCGAATAACGAAAATTGCGCGAATAGACTGGAGATAAAATAAAACGGGTATTATGAGAAAATTAGGACAATTATTTTGTGTCGATAAGTTTAGTGTGTAAAAGGCGAAGATTTAAATCGTTAGATTCACTCTACTGCGTCAAAAGATCTTCTTTTGGTTGTCATGGAAACGCGGATTAATAATGTGTGAGCATACGCTTCTCAGTATGAACACTTTCGCGTGACTATATTCCAGCCACTGTTCCTGGCACCTTTCAGTTGGACACGATTAGGAACTAATAGTTTAAATTCGTAAAACACGTTTTCTTTTGTACTCCGCTGGCAGGTGTCTCTCATCTGGCGGAGTTTAAATACGGTGAGGGCAAATCGAGCGATTTAAATCTTTCGTAAAAAGTTATTTTAAATTAAACAATGTGTTCTTTTTTTGGATTGGCGTTTAGGTACCTTTTATTTGAAAGCCTCTAAATATTAAGTATTGTATGGACTAGCGAATGAAACACTTAAAATTATTTAAAAAACAATTATTCCAGGAAAGTTATTTTTTTAATATTTTTAAATTGTGACTGATGAGTTTCGCAGTTAATTTTAAATTGTATAATTTATTTAATTTACTTATTAATTTATATTTTATAACACACCATACACATAATATTAGACACCATCGGCCCTTTCGCATTATGTCCACGGAATATGTTAAATATACAAGGTCAAATTATAATTAGACAGCGAAACTTCACACACGATAAAAAAAAAACACCGTGGTAATAAAAAATAATCCCAGATTTAGTGTGAGACAGAGAGAGTATATTTCTTCTCTCTCATGTAGATATCGATATAAATCACGTCTGTGCAGCTTTGCTAGAAATTTTTATTTGACCCCGTATATTGTTTTTATTTTAATACATACTTATTTGTTTTTACATTGAGTGATGATATATTTAGCTATTTTTGTATTTCTTTATCTGTATAGCTTGGACAATTTTAGGTTTATGAAATTAATATGTGAATCGGGGTTATTCCGTTTATCTACCCTAGGGTGAAAAAAAGTGTGGATAAAATTTCACCCAAAAAAAAGGGTGGATCCTCATGGATACTCGGACACGCGTGTTTATCTATCCACCCCAGACAGGGTGGATAAATTGAATTCGTAAGTAATTTTTTTCTTCCGATTTTCTCAATCGGCTGTGTCATTTAGTCATTTCGAGAAACATGATAGAAACTGGCCCAAGGTAGTGGACATTAATTAACTTTACGAAAATTATGTGGCTGTTTGGAATTTGTTCAGAGTGCCTCACGGGACTACAAATACGTCTGTTGTAGCAAAGAAATTTAGCAAAACGATTGCAAATGTACATTAAAGGAGGCGATTTTATCCAGAATACACAATCACGTCTATTCAATAATGAAATTAGTGTTGGTCATTTACTGGACATCTTGCAGAATTTATAAATTACATAGGATGTTATTTAAAACGAGGTTTAATATGATTTAAATGCAATACGTAATATTTGATTTTATTTTAATAAGGGCAACAAACAGCACTATATTATATAATACACATGATTGAAGTACTAAAATAATAGAATTAACAAATACACTACTCTCGACGTTATCCACAGATTACCATATAAAATACTTAGCATAGGTACTGTTGATAATAACAATAAGGGCAAGCTAAAAGGTACTCAATACAAAGTTTAAAATATTACTCGGTTTGTTATTAAAATGTATCTCAGAGAACATAAAATAAAGTGAAAAGATTAATAAAATCTGCATCTTAATACTAGGGACAAATTTAAAGGGGGAAAAAAAGGACAAACAAATATGATTTTATATGTGTATGAGTATATTTTGGTGTTGTAGGTTGTTTAGGATGGATTAACGGAATAACCGGTAAATCTTGGAATTTAGGTGGATCCGCAGTGGTAGCCCGGGAAATACAAGTTTTCTTACATGTTTTTTTCAACTTGCAGGTCAATGCCAGGTTGTATCTTGATCAAAATATGATTCGTGACCATAACAAATGTGTATTTACAGAATTAGAATCAGCAATACGTCTCCCTTAGTTAGATGTGTTCTATCTGAACAAATCTCTTAAGGAATTGTATAAGAAAATATATTTGTTACGGTCGCGAATCATATTTTGCTTAAAATACAAGCAGAAACTTGAAAAAAATTGCAAAAAGCGTAAGAAAATTTGAATTTTGCGAGCTACCACTTATCCACCTTAAGTCAAAATTATAACAATATTAAGGGTGTGTCTTCACAGTCCTCGAAATCTCCACTCCGAAATTTCGAGCTCTGTGATAAGCCAATTCACGGTCCGCTCCTCTCCACTCCACCCAGCTCCGCATCAGTGGAAACGCACCCTTATACTTACTTCAATTTAGTTAGTTACTTATAATAGTATATAGTTAATATTTATTTTAAGAATTTGGGAATAATGTCCACTTTTTGTTCAACGTTGCTTTTTAGTTTTACCCCTAAAGCTCTGGCCAAAATGAGGTGAACCCCGCGCGGGATGCGGAACAAAAAGCTCTCGCGCCGATTATGTCAAATAACTTGTATGGAGGTGTTCAGACTGGCGCGAATAGTCTCATGACTTCAATTGTTCTGTAATGTATCAGAAAGGTGTCATATTTAAGTTGCGGTACAGACCATCAAGCAGAACAACTCTCCGTGGGAGCAACATCGTAAATAATCAACTGTCCCATACATTTGGGTCCAACGTCAAAGTCAAATTATTTATTTCAAAAAGGCACTTTGAACGTCAAAATTTACAAAAAAATAGAATTGATTCTAGTTGATGTTTCCAAAGAGTGTTTGAGTTGAGATTTCCAAAAGGTAGTTTTGTATGGAGAAGAATAGGCAAGAAACTCCACCGTTAGGTACTCTTTTAAAATGTACATTATATAATTATATGTATGTGAAGACGATGCACCTAGAACAAAATTACTATACCAAAATAGGTAAAAAAATAATTAAAAATGAAGACAGACTGATAGATTAATTGTGGGATAGGTACATGATGCTCACATATTTACAAAAATTGTAAAAGTATACGTTTTCCTAAAAATAATAAATAAAGTAATATTGAAGTTTTGTATGGAACAGCTGTTGATAATTTTTTCGCGATTACGATGTTGGCCCCATGGCGAAATAAGAAAGAAACTGAAACAAGTGCATACAACAGATCCAGAGTAGGTAAACAGAAAAATAAAACAAAATAGATCGAATTATAATCACAAAACACAAATAGTCGGCAGCTGCACGTCATGACTGTGACCGGAAGGCTTCCACTAAGCATGATGCTGTACTATGGGGGCCCACAGCACAGCGCTGATTTTCAGCTGTTCAGTTTGATGGTCTTACCGTAAGTCAGGTTAATGTTGACATAGCCAGTTACTGTTTGCACAGTTTTATGTTATTTTTTATTCGTTTAATTACTTAAAGTATGTATTTTTTGTATACTTACCTAAAGAAAAAGGTATTTTCTTTTAATTTAAGCAAACTGATGAAGTTTTTTTAAATACATAGTGTTAGAGCATTATAATCATATTATGTTATTCCACGCAGCTATGTTATTATAATAATATACTTTTAACACTTAATTACAAGCTTTTATTTAAATTGCAATATTTTTTTGATAATAAGTTTGTTTAGGTAAAATCTTGCAAGCTGAATTAAAAGCACTTCCTCTTATCCTAGAGAGTTGATATTTTACATGTTGGTTCCAATTCGAAGACAATGCATTTTTACGATAAGCATGACCTGATTCTACACCCAGGATTGGCTCCAGACAAAGGAACTCAACGGTCAACAGTCATCTGCCTGCCTTTTCCCAACTATGTTGGGGTCGGCTTCCAGTCTTACCGAATACAGCTGGATACCAGTATTTTACATGGAGCGACTGCCTATCTGACCTCCACAACCCAGTTACTGGGTAACACGATACCCCCTGGTTGTCCGACTTTCGAGCTTCTGACGACCCGTAACGACTGTCAAAGATCTACAACTGACAGCCGGGACCAACGGCTTAATGTGCTTTCCGAGGCACGGAGGGGTCTTGGTATGTAAAGATGGTCACCCATCCACGGACCAACCGCGGCAAGCGTAGCTTAACCTGATCGATCGACCCGTGCGGCTGTTATTACTTAGCCACAAGCCCCTCCACCCAACGGTCAACAGTACAGACATGAAATTTTATATACGTATTAATATATTAAAACCATCATGAGCTGGCTGCTGCAGACGAGGGAACTCCTCAGCGGTCAACAGTACAGACACATTTTTTTTATACGCATTTAATTATGATAGTCCGTTCTAAAGTCTACCATGACCTGGGGTCCAATCATCACCTCTTATAGTGAGAGTCAAAATGGCGGGTGTACCATAGCGAATTAAACTATACCAATTACCAAACAAATGTACCTAAAACGTACTATTTAGTACCTAGCTCTAAAAAATCTGTACCTCTTTCAGAACGAAATTATTTCGAAATTAAGGTACACCCGCCATATTGACATCAAGATGGCGGGTGTTCTATAATATTTTATTATTTAACCATTACTCATAAAATGTAATTACACTAAAAAATTGTACCTAAAAAGTACCTTAAGTAAATAGAAACACAGACTTGATCAGTGGGATAGTTCCTGAGAAATAAAACAACCGTGTCTCGTTTACTTATGTTTATTATTATTATGAATATTATTGATCTAGGTACATATTTATATATATTTTAGGGATAATTATTAAATTATAAATCATGAATTTAATAACGCGTCAAAGTTATTAAGTACCTCTTTATTTTCGTCCATACATAATGCAATTAGCGATAAGTGAATTCGGAGTTTTGGTTATAAAATTATTAAGATCATCAAAACATTTCCATTCAGCATTACGACGACAATGAGCCCGATAGTGACCAATATTGTTTATGTCTGTAACATCGCCGCCGGACGGTAAAAACTCAATTAATCCAAGAACTTCGTATTTTGTATTATTGAATGTTATTTCCATAGGTATGTCTTTAAGACAAATTACATCTGTTTGATTCAGCTCAAAAGCTATTGTATTACTTAGTTCGTGATTTAATGTTCGTATGCCGTTGCAGTCATTACGTCTACATTGTACAATATTATTTTCTTCACATAACATAGACTCTGCCGATTGATTGAGCATTGATATATTTGGCATGTTAAAATTAAGTGGCAAAAAAGCAATTTTTCTTTGTACTTTGTTAATGCCACATTCAGTATTCGTACATGATTCTTGTACAGAGGCACTGTAAATTGCGTCGATCAAAATATTCTCAAAAATATAAGCTATATTGCATTCGCAAGAAATGAAAACTTTATGATTAATATCAGTTTTTTTTTTAAATATGGCTGAAGAAGGTGAGCACGGTACTTGTATAAATCTGTTCTGGTAGTTTTGACATTAATCATTTTTTTATGAACTGACAAAATTCATTTTGATGATTGAGTACATGAGTATTTAAATAAAACCCTTCAACACACCCTACTGCAATTAGTTGTGCAACCGAGTCGAATGCGCAAGTATTCGATACGTGTAAATCCTTCATGACAGTTCGTAGTCTTGTTCCATTTAACAATAGTGGCACAGGTTTATGCATTTTCACTCTTTTTTTCTTCGTGGCCTTTCGAGCGTCACCTTTGCCCTTCCAATTTTCAGAAAACGATGGAGTTTTAGAAAAAAATGAGCCTGTTGGGAAATCATCTTCTGTTTTATTTACCTTTGCTTTCGTATTTTTCTTCTTTTCAAGTCACCCTTCTCTGTAGTTTCTACTTTACCTATAGCTTCTTTTAATTCCCCATCTATAAAATCTGCATGTTTGACGATAAATTGGTCCAATCTCAATCTATTGGATTTCACGTCAATATGACATAAGTATCTCTTGAGCGTTTTAAAATAACTTTCCACGTTGGATGAAGACGCAGTTTGGTTTTCTGAATTATATATTGGAATCATCACATTTGACCACAACGGTAGTTGCTGTACTAACCGGGTTAGTGTTGGTATAAAAGTAGGCATGTAAAATAAGTTTTCGTGTGATAAGGAGTCACTGTCATCATCTGTTAATGTAACTAACAAATTTTCGCAATCTAATTTGTCCTGATACCATTTGGGAAATGTAAGTTCCTCTTCTTTAATTTCTTTCAATATAAATTGTTCTGGCAAACTATAATGTTCCAAGTCTTTATAATCTGGAAGATTCATGGTTTTGCCGAATATTTTTAACCTTCTTTTAGCTTCATCGCATGGAGATCCAATACTATCGTATTTATTGAGAGCTACGGTTATTATATCTAAAATTGTTTGTTTTGCAGTTCCGTAGTCATTTAGATTTTTAAGATACAAAATACATTTACAATAAAACGCTTTAGTTCTTTGGTCCACATTCACAAAACAGTTAAGGTTGTATATCGTTTTTACAAAGTGGCTTGTGTCGATGCGAACATATAAGGCGTCGGGTGATGTCTCATCAGCGTCAAGTTTCCTGAACGATTCTAAAAGATAATCATTAGTACACTTATGCTCAGTAAAAGCTTTGATCGTGGCTCCTATTAGCGCTGAAGATTGGTCCAAAATCACTTCGTTAGGAATTGATTTTTGATTTCTCCAAGTTTTTAACCAGTTTAATATAGTATCCATCGTCTGAGAACTAGAAATCATTTGAGCAACCGGAACACTTCTTTTATTTTCTTCGCTGTACATTATAGCAACGTACAGCAAAGAGTAATTTTTCACAATTAAATCAGTTTCCTTAAAAATGCTACCAGTTGCGTCGATGCTCAGTATAATTCTGTGGTTTTTATGATATTGATTGTAGTATATTTCTTGTAACGTAGACCAATAGTAAATATAAAAATGTGGATGAATTGTTATGTGTTTAATATAATCGTTATAGGGTTTTACGTTTTGAGCCATGTACAATAAAGCCAAAATTGGATCTTTATGGTAATACTCACTAAGATTACTTTCATGTTTTATCTGTCGTAAAGTTCCATGTGAAGGTAGATGGGGTGGCTGTGGATCCCCAACTTCCATTGCGTAACTAATTAATTGTTTATGAACTGTTATAGGAGACTCATGTTTCATTTCTTCCATCAATTCTTTGCGCTTTATGGGTGACAATTTGATTTTTTTTCTTATATTATGTTTAACATTTTTATCAAAATCTGTAATTAAACTGTTGCAAGAAGCAATATTTTCTGTAGGATATGTAATCACTATTTTTATTTTAGCTTTGCATTCTTTACATGCACCGAGAAAAGTCACTCTTTCATTGCATTTAACATAATAGGTTTTAAAGCACCAACTGCAACGAGATTTGGTTATTTCCCAAATTTTTTCCCTTAACAAGTCTGCCCACTCATATTTAGGTAATATCCACTTTTTTTGTTTAACTGGATTATTGGCTCTCATACGAACAGAGCATTTTGAGATTGGCCGAATTCTCCTCCATTGATATAAATCAAGTGAAAAATTAAAAGATTTACCTTCTTCAGTACATGTAGTTTTATCCACGACGTAAAAATTTTCTTCGTTATTTTCTTCTTCAATCTCTTTTTCTGCATCAACATCTTTCGTAATTAATATATCTTCGTCTTCCGTTTTATTCTCTGATCCTACATAATTTTTATCTTCACTGTTTTCATCCTCCACGGGAAAAAGGTATTCAAAATTTCTTTTAATCTATCGATTAAAAGAAATTTTAAAAAATAAAGTGCTTTAGGTGATATTTGTCGTTGAAGTTCACTGGACATTTTTGAAAATATTTCACTACACGGTGAAGGTAAATCATGAATCGATGGGAAATGATGTTTGTATTTACACAACACTTTTTTCTGTTCGTTTAAATCAACAACATTTTTTTTTCCGCGTTTCATAGTGTTAATTCTATATGATCGCAATGAAAATTATATTAATGAAAATAAAGTTATCTGCGTATTGTAAACTATGAAGCTCGTATGATGAATCAGGAAACAGAGGGCAAATTGCAAATTGTTTATCAACTACCCGCAACATACTTTATCATGAATTTGCATTTACGAAGCTAGTTGCGGACGGTTGGTAGTAACTTATTAATATAATAATTATTCGTATGCATTTAATTCGTAATTAATAAATATCTGTAAGTTTAATCTTCTTTGAGTAAGAATAAATGAATAAATAGACAATACACTTAATCACTTTTTAATTCACGACCAATTAATAAATTACAATAAGTATGCGACAATGCAATTTACAATGCAAGTGTTGTTTCTACGACAAAACGCGGGTAGCAAGTGAGTCCGCCCACTTTTTTTTTGATGCGGGCTTTTATGCAGTGGTCCCGCGGGGGACCTCGACTGCTTTACCGGGTGTCGGTAGGGCCAGAAGGGCCTCTCACCTATTTAACTTAAAATTAGGCAGCACAGCTAAGGGCATCCCATAGTGGGATTCGAACCTCGGCTTAGGGCGCTACCGGTTACTGAGCAAGCGGGGACTTGTCGTGTTATGTTATTATTATTGGGGAAATTATTTGAATTAACTTGCTCCGCGCGGGCGGGCGGGTTCAAGGGTCGGGGGGAGTGACTTATAACTCTTTTTAATCTAGCTCGCGGAGGTACTCGCCGTCGAGTACGGGAGGTCGGTGTGGTGTGTTTTTGTTTTTGGTTGGCTAACTTCATACTCTCTTGGTAGAGAGTGATGTCGTCATCCATGTCGGTTAGTGCGTGTTTTGGTCGTCGTGTGCGTGATATGCGTGAGGGAGTGTAACTGGCAGCTGCTGCCACTAGTGGATTAGTGTGCGTGGTAGCAGAATCGAAAAAGCGTTTGCTTGATTTTTTGAGGAATTGCCGGATGGTGGGCAATTTTAGATCGACATGTAGTTGATCATTGCGTACGAACCAGGGGCTGTCCGTGGCTCTACGCATGAATTTGTTTTGAAGGACTTGCATTTTTTTTAACAGGGATGGCATGACGTGTGCGAACACGACGCCCGCATATGTCATAATGGGTCGAATACACGTGGTGTATATTCGCACCTTGGACTTAAGGGCTAGTTTGCTACGTGCATTTATAAGAAAGTGGAGGCGACCGAGCGCAAAGGCAGCACGGTTACGTACTGTCTTTATGTGCTCGTTGAAGCGGAGGTAGTGGTCGAGAGTTACCCCTAGATATTTGGCCTTTAGGTCCCAGGGGATCTGTTGGCCTGACATAGTGATGGGTCGGGTAAGGGTGCGTAAGTGGCGGTTTTTCTGTTTGCCTTGTTTGACAAACAGTACAGCTGCACTTTTAGATGGATTGATTTCAATCCTCCATTTCTTGAACCATTGCTCTAGAGCGCTGGCTGCTGATTGGAGGTGAGTATGGATGCACTCAGTGCTGCGACTTGAGTGGTAAATTGCTGTGTCGTCAGCGAATAGGGCCAACTGACACTTGTTGTGTCTGGGTATGTCGCTTGTGTAGAGCGAGAAGAGGGAGGGGGAGAGCACGGAGCCTTGTGGAACACCAGCTCGAATCGGGTGGGGGGATGAAAGGGCCTCTCCTATTCGGTAGCGGAAAGTGCGATTTGACAAATAGTCCCGTATGATGAGCACGAGACGGTCTGGCACATTAAGTGTGTATAGCTTATATATTAAGCCATTGTGCCAGACTTTATCAAATGCTTTCGCTACATCAAAGAAGAGTGCGCCAGTCTTATTGCCCTTTTGAAATCCTTCGCTTATGTGTTCGATTATGCGATGGACTTGGCGGACACAGCAGTGTTTGGGTCGAAATCCAAACTGCTCATTGGGTAAGAGTTTATTGGATTCGGCAAAATCCATTAATCTTTTAACGATTATTCGTTCATATAGTTTCCCCATTGTGTTGAGGAGACTGATGGGACGGTAACTGGACGGTTCAGCTTTAGGTTTGCCGGGTTTGTGAAAGCCTATAACTACGGCTTCTTTCCATATTTGGGGAAAGAGATTGTTGTTCAACAGAGTGTTAAAGATAGCTGTCATAAGGACAATTAATTGGGCCGGGAAGAGTTTAACTACTCGGTTGTTGATACCGTCTGCGCCAGGTGCTTTCCTGGGTTTTAGGTTCCTAACAAGTGTTAGCTTGTTTCAAATTCATGTTTTAATTACAAATAAATATTGCGCATTTTCTAAATACATTTGCCTCATAAATTGAAAATAAATTGTGAATTCTACTAAAACTTATTGAAAGATTGAATTTAAATTGTAAAAGGTATTATTGTAATACCGTATTATAATATCCACTGTGGCAACACTGCTACAAAAACAAATAATTGATAAAACCTTTAAATGTATTTTTATTATGGCAATCGACTGTATTATTTTTACTTTGGCAACACTTAGAAATGACGGCTATGACATTCTCGTTATCTCTGGGTGGGGAAAAAGTTATTAAGAATTGTAAAAGGCTGTGCAGAGACAGTGATCGTGGGGCTACGAAGCAAGTCGGTTGACATTGTAATCAGGATTCCGTGTGTGTAATAAAGTTATTTTATACAAAGAACAGTGTTTGAATTTAAAAAAAATATAGAAGTATTTAACAAATCAGAAGCAGGGATAACACCAGGAAATTCTAGTGCAGCTATTGCTACCACCCTGGTGTGATCATACGTCCACAGTAAGGTACGTTAATAATTAATTAATTACTAAAATATGGTTGTTGATTGTGTAATTTTTATTGAAAGTGTTATACCATAGTAGAAATTTATCCGTATTAATTTTACAATACTGCAGGTTGGTTTATTAACCACTGATACGTTGATTATAATATCCTATGGCAATGATACTGGTTTTCGTGATATTTAAAACGCCAAATAACTGTTAATATTTGCATTTGTATAGGTAGTGTTTTGCGCAGGGTTTATAAAAATCCTATACTTATTTATAATAAATATCAAAGTGTATTCAATATAATATATCAAAAAAAAAAAACAGGGAATGCCAGATAGCAACATAACCTACAATAAACTCTGTTATTGATATAAGGATTGAATTTCAATAAAAATCTATCCGTGATTGCACGTTACTTGGTGAATCCCCGAAACATGATTGGATTACTATTTTAGGAAAGGTAATCCAAATAATAGTATATGTCAAGGGTTGCTAGGGTAAGCTTTGACTCTGCACAATTTTTAGTTTGGACAATAGACATTAATCTATACGTCATGTATAACGTGATGTGTATCCACTGATAAATGTTAAGGAACACTGGTTTTGCGTTTGTGTGCTGTCCTTTTTAAAGGATAGTTTGAAATTAAATTTATTCCATGGATAGGTATTGAACAAACATGATTAGATGTGTATGATATTATTCTTTCTACCCTTTAGGAGGCAAATCATAATTTCATATATCACGTTATTTACATACTTTTTTATCATGTTAAATTAAATGAAATAGGTACTCGTTGTGTTTAAAAATTTTAGAACATTGGACAGTGTACATTGTACAAATTGAGTGAAGATGTCGAGTGACCGGTCAGAAAATTCGATCGGAAGTCATCACAGCATTGTGCTGGGAGGACCCTCGAGACGCAGCCGATCTCGGATACGTGTTGGAGACTTGAGGCAAAGTCGTCGCTTGTCAGCAGCGCCCAGGCGAAGTCGTCGCTCACCAGCATCGCCCGGCACCGATAGTCGTCGCTCCGAGCAGCGCAGATTCAGAAGATCACCTCCAAGGGTTGAGACGCAGGCAAGAAGTCGAAGCAGGTCAGTCGTAATACCTCCATTGCAGCGTCGCACATCGCGTACGCCATCAACGGATACGCAAATATATGAACCAACAAATAGATTTATAGATCATCATAGTCGTAGTTGGCAGAGGCGTCACAGATTGCAAACTCCTCGTAGAGAAAGCGTTAATAGATCACGAAGTCCAGTCCGCTCTGGTATAAATGAAAGATTAACATCTGTTACGCTGCAGCCTCCATCTGTCGATGTTAATAATGAATTGCTAAAATGTATCAAAGAGTCCTTACAGTCCATCTTAGCCGTAAATCCACAGAGTAAAGAAAGATTTTCTAATAATAATGTAGTTCCAGAATTTGATCCTAAATCGAAAAACCAAACAATAATTACTTGGTTGAATAAAATCAAAGAATGCTCTGAGATCTATGGCTGGGATAGTCAACAGACCGCTCACTATGCTCTTCCAAAGTTAGTTGGTACTGCAAAAAAGTGGTACGAAGGACAGTCATCAGTATTGCTTTCATGGGACGAATGGGTCGAAAAACTTAAATCTGCTTTTCCGTCATATGAAAATTATGGTAATTTGCTTACGGAAATGTTAGCTATAAGGGCAAAGTTTGGAGATGATTTAGAAGGTACTACTTTGAAAAGTTAATAGCTTTAAATCGGTGTAATATAGAGGGTAAGAATGCTGTTGACTGCATTGTTTACGGAATAGATGACAGATCAATTCGGTTTGGAGCAGAGGCAGTAGGTTTTAAGGATGCTGATAAACTACTGGGCTATCTGAGGGGTGTCAAACATGAGCGATTAGACAGGTTCAATAAGAAACCGGTTCGTTCTGTAAACGAAACTCGTAAACCTGTAAAACATAATTTGGGTAGATTATTGACATGTTATAATTGTCATGAAACGGGCCATTACGTATCGGGATGTAAAAGACCTATTGTTAAGTGCCAAAATTGTAAACGCATTGGTCATGATGATCCTAAGTGCAGTAGGAGCGTTTGGGTAGATAGAGCCGAAGTTAAGACATTATGACTAAATAAGAGTATCGATTTAGGAGTAGACAAAAAATTTATTAAGTGTGTTCACGTTAATAATGTACAGTTGACAGGGTACGTAGATTTTGGTAGTCAGTGTACTTTGATCAAAGAATCCGTCATGGAAGTAATTGTACCACGTGAAACATGGCAAGTGAATAATTTGCCGTCTCTTAAAGGTTTTGGAAATACATACGTGATTGCTTTAGGTAAAACTAAGATTACATTAATAATTGACAATGCTAAAATGTACGTTGAGGCAGTTGTCGTTCCTGATAGTTATTTAAACTATGATCTACTTATTGGACAGACTGCTACAGAGCAACCCCACATATGGGTATTTAAATCTGATAAAAATTTGGTGATTACCGATAAACGAATGAAAAATGATATGCGAATGACTTTAAAATCTATCAAAACTGTCATGGCTGAAGGTTGTATTTCTGTAAAGGTGTTTACCAAAACAAGTTTTAGTGGAACTGTCTTCGTTGAAAATGGTTATCGTTTAAACTATCGTGTAGAAATGGGTACTTATTATATCAAAAACGGTAGTGGTCATTTAACTATTCTAAACTATGATAATAGGCTAATTAAATTTAAAGAGGGCGAAGTTTTGGCTCGTGCTATTCAAATTAATAATAACGTTAAAAGCATTAATAGAATTGAAAAGGTTCCTAACCACGGCGGTAAACATCCGTTTGCATGGGATGACCTCAATATTGATAAAAATTTAGACAACAATCAGAAACTTCAATTATTCAATATTTTGAACCAGTACCGCGATTGTTTTGCCAAAGATTTATCTGAACTAGGTCAAACCACAGTTGCGGAAATGGATATTCTGTTAGGAGATACAGAGCCAGTAGTTTATCGACCGTACCTGACCGGACCGGACCGTTCTGAATGACTCAACTTTCATTCAGAACGGGAAGAAGTTAGGATTATGGTTGAAGAACTCTTAAAATATGACATCATAAGAGAGTCTCATTCTCCATACGCGAGTCCTGTTTTGTTAGTGAAAAAGAAAACTGGTGATAAACGGCTCTGTGTGGACTATCGCGCCCTGAATAGGAAAACGATTAAGCAACATTACCCGTTGCCTCGTATCGAGGACCAAATTGATCGTTTGGCAGGGAATAAGTATTTTTGTGCTTTAGACTTGGCTTCTGGCTATTATCAGATTTCACTGACTGAAGAGAGTAGAAGTAAAAGCTCGTTCGTAACACCCGACGGACAATTTGAGTTTAATAGAATGCCATTCGGGCTGGCTAACGCACCAGCTGTTTTCCAGCGAACTATCAATTTGGTCTTAGGAAATTTACGCTACAATATTGCATTAGCTTACATGGATGACGTCTTAGTACCCAGTAGTTCATTTGAAGAAGGTGTAAAAAGATTAGAACTCGTACTTCAAAGGTTTAGGGAGGCGGGATTAACATTAAAACCACAAAAATGTTACTTTTTTCAAAATCACGTTGACTACCTAGGTTTTGAAATTTCCAGCGAAGGTGTAAGACCGGGTATTAAAAAAATTGATTGTGTCAAAAACTTTCCTAAGCCTAAAGACGTACACAATGTCCGACAGTTTATTGGCCTAGCTAGTTTTTTCCGACGTTTTATCAGAGGTTTCGGTGAAATAGCTCGTCCCCTTACAAAATTGCTTAAGAAAAACTCTGTTTGGGTTTGGTCACAAGCACAAGAAGAAGCGTTTGATAAATTGAAAAGTGCACTTGTTTCAAGGCCCGTACTAGCGTTATATAACCCCAAACTTGAAACGCAAATACATACAGATGCAAGCAAACATGGCATAGGGAGCGTTTTACTACAAAAGCAAATCGATGGAATTTTTAAACCGGTAGCTTATTACAGTAGACAGACTTCCCCTGAGGAGTCCCATTTTTCTTCGTATGAGTTAGAAACTCTTGCAGTAATTGCAGCGCTAGTGAAGTTTAGGACGTACGTGCTTGGGTTAAGCTTCACCATTGTAACAGACTGTAACTCGCTTAGGGCAACGTTTTTAAAACGAGACATGATACCAAGAGTTGCGCGATGGTGGAGTTTGATTCAGGAGTATGATTGTAACGTAGTATATAAATCTGGCAAAGGCATGATTCACGTTGACGCATTGAGTAGGAATCCCACCACGGAAAATGCAGGGATAATTCAGGCTATTGACAGTTTCGACATTATGACGATAACCGACGACTGGTTAACGACAGTACAGTTGGATGACTCTAAAATACAACGCATTAAGAACATCCTTTCTGATAAAGAATTTGATGACATGGTAGAGATACGTAAGAATTTCGTCCTTAAGCGCGATAGAGTGTATAAAGTCACTGAGGACGGATTAAGATGGGTGGTGCCAAAGGGCTGTAGGTGGCAAATACTCCAGAAAAATCACGATGAAATAGGCCATTTTGCGTTTGATAAGACGTTGGATAAAATAAAACAACATTTTTGGTTTCCTCGTATGCGTAAATTTATCAAAAAGTATGTGAATGCTTGTTTAGAGTGTGCTCATAATAAATTGCCAGCGGGGAAAAAGCAAGGTTTCTTGTATCCTATTCCTAAGGAAATTGCGCCCTTTCACACCATTCATGTTGATCATGTTGGTCCATTTGTAAAGTCAAAAAGGAAAAATTGTTACATTTTGGTGGTTGTAGAATCGTTCACAAAATTTATTGTTTTGAAGGCGGTTAAAAATACGAAGTCCTCTTCCACCATCACTGTTCTTAGGGACTATTTCGGGACGTTTGGTTTGCCAAAACGACTAATTAGTGATAGAGGTACATCATTTACGAGTTCAAAATTTAAAAGTTTTCTTATTGAAGTAGGAGTTCATCATATAAAGAATGCAGTTGCTTCACCAAGAGCAAATGGCCAGGTAGAGCGATATAATAGAACAATTTTGGACTCTTTAGCTTCGCAAAATCATGGTAATGACGAAAGACTTTGGGATGACCGACTATTACAGGTCCAATGGGGATTAAACAATACTGTAAACAAAGGTACGGGTAAAACCCCCTCTGAGGTTTTGTTTGGGTTAAGGCTTACTGGGATCAATGAAGGTAGACTAGTTTCGGAAATAAATGATGATATAGTTGAAAACACGCCTAACGAAATTAGCACCGGTTATGAAAGATTACGTAAGATTAGGGATGAAGTAGATGAACATACGAAAAAGTCGCAAGAAAAACAAAAGAATAGATATGATAAAAAAAGAAAAAAACCATTAGAGTTCAAAGTTGGGGACTTGGTTAGAGTGGAAAGAGTAGCACATACTGTAGGTAAAAGTAGAAAATTATTATCGAAGTGTTCAGGTCCATACAAAGTAACTAACGTTTTAGATCACGATAGGTATGAGGTAGAAGATACTCCTATTACAAAAAAAAAAGGGGCATCAAAGTATAAGGGTATATTCTCCATCGATAAAATACATCCTTGGCTTTGTTTTAATAATAATGGTAGTGAATCGTCTACTAGCGATAGTACAGATGGTTAATACAATATTGTATATGTTAATATTTAAATGAACCTATTTAAATGTAAATATTTATTGTGTGTATTAATTAGTATAGTAATGAAGTTCCTTGGTGTAAAGGATAGCACATACATTTTTAAATAAAAATGTAATTAAACAATGTATAGGAAATGATTGGAGTTTATAAGATATATTTTTGTTAAGAACAATGATTGAATTTATATACTTTTCCTAAAATTAAAAGTGTGAAGTGAACATTGTACACCTACATTGCTATGTGCGTGAGTATAATTAACCGTGAATATTTATTGTGTGTAGTAATTAGTATATCAATGAAGTTCCTTGTTATGAATGATACAACAGAGGTACTTTTTAAGTAAAAATGTAATGAATCAATGTATGAGAACTGATTTGAGTATATTAGATATATTTTTGTTTAAAACAATGATTGAGTTTATATAATTTGTGTTGTGTTTTTTTTATAATGTTCATGTTAATGTTTTAAACTGCTATGTGCGTTAGTGTAGAGACATAACTACTTGAAGTGATATGTGCACGTAGTTATGTTAATTCCATACACTGCTATGTGCGTGAGTGTAGAGGACTACTTGAAGTGCTATATGCACGTAGTCATGTTAATCAAAATACTGCTATGTGCGTGAGTGTAGAGACAGAACTACTTGAAGTGCTATGTGCACGTAGTTATGTTAATCCATACACTGCTATGTGCGTGAGTGTAGAGGAGGACTACTTGAAGTGCTATGTGCACGTAGTTATGTTAATCCATACACTACTATGTGCGTGAGTGTAGACAGAACTACTTGAAGTGCTATGTAAACGTAGTCGTGTTAATCTTTAAATTGCTATGTGCGTTACTGTAGAGACAGAACTACTAGAAGTGCTATGTGCACGTAGTCATGTTAATTTACACAATGCTGTAAGCGTGAATATAGAGAGAACTCCTTTGAAGTGCAATGTGTACATAACTTTATAAGCTGCTATGAGTAAACGCTACTTTAGGAGCGCAAAGTGCATAATAGCTGAAATAGCATTATGTAAATCTAGAAAATTAAATATTATCTATGAAATGATTTTATTGTTTGTATAATTCTTATACTAACTTTTTACTAAATTGTGTAATTTGCGGGGACGCGAAAACTATCAGGATGGACGAATTGTTAGCTTGTTTCAAATTCATGTTTTAATTACAAATAAATATTGCGCATTTTCTAAATACATTTGCCTCATAAATTGAAAATAAATTGTGAATTCTACTAAAACTTATTGAAAGATTGAATTTAAATTGTAAAAGGTATTATTGTAATACCGTATTATAATATCCACTGTGGCAACACTGCTACAAAAACAAATAATTGATAAAACCTTTAAATGTATTTTTATTATGGCAATCGACTGTATTATTTTTACTTTGGCAACACTTAGAAATGACGGCTATGACATTCTCGTTATTTCTGGGTGGGGAAAAAGTTATTAAGAATTGTAAAAGGCTGTGCAGAGACAGTGATCGTGGGGCTACGAAGCAAGTCGGTTGACATTGTAATCAGGATTCCGTGTGTGTAATAAAGTTATTTTATACAAAGAACAGTGTTTGAATTTAAAAAAAATATAGAAGTATTTAACACAAGGGAGAGTACTTCGTCGGGGGTTACTGGGGGTAGAGGGTTTTCGGGGTCCTCGATGGGGGGGAGGGCTGACCTGCGTTCGACCTCTGCGTTCACTATGTCGCAGTGTGATTGGTCGACTGGCAGTGAGCTTGGCGAGCATTGGGCTTCTAGGCTGTCCGCTAGGCATTCGGCCTTCTCGTCGTCCTCAAAGGCTAAGCTTTGATCGGGACGGAGGAGAGGGGGGATGTCTGTAACAGTATCGGACTTGAGCTTTTTGGTTAATTGCCAGAAAGCTTGATGGGAGGGCTTAATGGTGCTCATTAGCTCGTCCCAGCGTTCTTCCCGCATTTCTTTCATGCGTGACTTTACAGTACGCTGTAAGCCACGCATGAGAACGCGGTTGTCGGCATTTGGGAAGGAGTCATAAGCACGGATGGCTGCATTCTTCTCTGTCAGCAGAGCACGTACATCGGCTGGCAGTTTCCAGCGATGGTCGTCCATCGCTGCACATACGTCGATTTGGCCGATTTAGGCGGCCAAAAGTGAATTTGCAATGTATACCCGATAGCAAAATAAGTTATTACCTGCCCTAGTAGACAGTTCCAGGAACAATACCCTACCCTCTCCCTTTCATTGTATTGCGCGCAAGACCGAATTCAGGTAGTCGGAATTTGATCGTCGCTAGTGGTGTACGTATCTAATCTCGGTGCTCTCTGTTTAAAAAGCATTTTCAAAGTGAATATTTTAATGTTAGAATCTGGATTTCAAAACAATATTTATGGATTCTAGTACTTCAGGTAAGCAACTAACCTATTATTATATACTTTTTACATTTTTCTTTCAATTTGACATATATATAGATCCTTAAAAATAATCTTGTTACCGTATTATTTTTTGCAGTAATTTTAGTTTTAAAATGGCATTTTGTTGTGTATCCCTGTTCGTCCCGATCGTAAATTTATTACGATAAATTTATTTGAACCCTTAGCTAATATCAGTCTAAAATTTGGACTCCGATTTGCACCGTATTTCAAAATAACAGCCCTCCAAAAACTTTGTTACCTAATTAAATAATTTGTTTTTTTTTTCTTTCTTTTCTAATATTGACTTTTAAATGTTTTAGGCTCACCGGACACATCGTGTGTAAAAGTAGTGACTCGTAGACGTCTATTTGAGCAGTTGTATGAGCAAAATCTCCCATCGATTAATGAAAAACTCGAAGTTTTAGAAAATAATCTCCTTTCGAGTTATGGTGACACAGAAGAGATTAAAAAGCTTCTGAAGCATAGATTTTCATATTTTAAAACCAACATAAAACAAAGATGGTCAAAAGCGCATAACAAAAAAGAGCCGTTTTTAAAAAACAACAACTCTTGGTTAGATGGGACATTTGAAATACCTATATCGACGCAAAATCGCCCAGGTCGACCATGCAAATCATTTAGTGAATCGAGCGAGAGAAGTAAGAGAAGGAAGACGGAAGAAGTTCGTTCTGTCATAGAAGATGGAGTAATAATCCATGCTGCCCAAGTGATTTTACAAAAAGGTGGAAATAGAAATGCGTCACAAGTCCTAAAAGACATTACGAATTCTCCAGCAAGTGCAAATGAATATAAAAAAAAGGACTTCCGATACAAAGAAAGATGTTGCTCCCCTGACCCCTCAGCAAGCGCTTTTAATGTTTGTAGAAGCAGATTTGACAAAACGTCAGTATGAAATAATAAGAGCGACTAATAAAAGTTTTTACCCGTGCTACGATCTCTTGTTAAAAGCGAAACAGGAATGTTATCCTCCCAAGGAAACAATACGTGTTACTGCTACCTCTGTTGAAAGTGACTTTCAGTGCCTAATAGATCTCACTGTTAGGCGCTTATCACTTTACCTAGAAGAAGTGTTAGTAAAACTTAACGAAGCTGAACGAAATACTCTGCAGATAATTTGCAAATGGGGTTGTGATGGTTCACAACAAGCACGGTTTAAGCAGAGATTTAGCAACGATGAGGAATCAGACGCAAATATATTTATAAGTTCCTTTGTGCCTTTAAAAATTGTGTGTGGAGAAGAAAAGAAAAAAGTTGTTTGGCAAAACCCCACACCGTCTTCGCCGCGATATTGTCGCCCGATAAGATTTAGATTCGTAAAAGAATCTAAAGATGGCACCAAAGAGGAAATAAGTTACGTTAAAGACAGCGCACAGTCACTGTCCACCACAGAAGTTGACCTAAAGGGTAAAATATTCTATTTTAAGCACATCTTTAAAATTACCATGGTTGACGGTAAAGTCTGCAATGCAGCAACTGACACAACATCAACGAGTAAGTGTTACATATGTAGTGCTACATCAAAAGATTTTAATGATTTGTCCAAAAAAAATGAAGTCAGCTTACAAACTTTAGAGTTTGGTATTTCCGTGCTACATGCACGAATCAGGATATTTGAAAGTATCCTTCATTTGGCTTATAAATTACCGATAAAAAAATATCGCGAAAGGAAGACACAAAATGAAAAAAATATAGAAGCCAATAGAAAACGAGAAATTCAAGAAAGGTTTCGCCTCGAAACAGGCCTCTTAGTGGATATGCCAAAATCAAATTTTGGTAACACCAATGATGGTAACACCAGTAGACGTTTTTTTGAAAATCCGCAATTGGCTGCTGACATCACTGGAATTAGCTTTGACCTGATATACAGGCTGAAAATAATATTGGAAACTATATCAAGTGGACATAATATAAATGTTTTAAAGTACGATGAATACGCTTTAGAGACGGCAAAGCTATATGTTGAATTGTATGGGTGGCATCCAATGACTCCAACCATGCATAAAGTCCTAATCCATGGTGGGGCCATCATAGAAAATGCCCTCCTGCCCATAGGGCAACTCTCAGAAGAGGCAGCTGAAGCCCGAAATAAACATTTTCGGTCTTACCGCCAGAATTATGCTAGAAAATTTTCTAGAGAAGAATGCAATGCGGATATATATAGTAGATTACTATTAAGCTCAGATCCGCTAATGAGTAGTATGAAGGCCCAGAAAACCATCAATTATGTCATTTTCTCCCGAGACAATTGATCTTTTGACAACTGCCCAGCCAAATGAGGATGATCAAGAATGATTAATTTTTTTTTTCATATATATGTCTTGTCAATGACAAAAAACTATGTATTTTTATTTAAAATCTACTACCGAACCTTTATAGACCGTCAAATAATTTTGGCCGCCTAAATCGGCCAAATCGACCTATGTGCGCTGGTTCCCGCCGTGAACTTTCGTTCACTGCCGCTTGCACGTGACCGGTGAGTGAGTCGATCGCGCCTAGTGCGTCTGTGACTGAATCTATTTGTTCGGGGATTTTGTCTAGGTGGGCTGACGTAGTGGATTTGAGGTGTTTTTCAACCTTTGACCAATCGGTGACGAGTTTCATTAGAGGGGGCTGGCCAGTATCATGGGGTCCTGTACGGGATGATAACATTAAGATGACTGGCCTGTGATCGGAATCTAATTCTTGTAGCGTTTCTATTGAGCACAAACGTAAGTTTATGTTCTTTAGTAGCGCTATGTCGAGAATATCGGGCTTATGATTGACGTTGGCGGGAAAGTGAGTGTGCGTCATTGGTGCTATAACGTCGAAGTTGTATTTGGTGGATAAGCGTGATAGCTCACTACCTCTCGGGTTGGTAATTCGAGAGTTCCAAATAGGACTTTTAGCATTTAAGTCGCCTGCTAAGATGACTGAGTTGTCCAGATTCATTAAAATATTGATATCAGAATCGATCGGGTTTAGTGGTGAGATTGCTGGGGGTAAGTATGCCGATACTATTGTGATAGTAGGATGACCGGTCATACCTAGTGGACAGATTGATGCCTCTACTTGCGAAAGGGGGGGGGGTGTTGATGGGAATGCAGTGGAGGGAATTTTTGTAATATATGAGGGTTCCTCCCCCTTGCTTACCGGGCCTATCATTGCGAACTAAACGGTAGTTCGCCATTTTAGGTGTTCGGTGTGAAGGTTTGAGGAAGGTTTCTTGTATTAGGAAAAGGTCAAGTTGATGGTCACGGACGAATGTCGTAATCTCATCGCGTTGACCTGAAATGCTGTTAGCATTAAAATACCCTATTTTGAGGGAACGGGGTTTGATTCTGCTACTTGTGTTTTGTGTATCCATTAAGGAGTGAAATTGATATAGAAAGCTGACAAGTCGGAGTACTCCGACATAAGGGCCATATTGGCCTGTATGTTGCCTCTAGCTGCGATGAGCTTGGCGTGTAATTCATTGCTACGGGCAATGATGGTGGGGTTAAAAAAGCGCGCTAGCACGTCGAATGTGCTAGGGCTGTAAGGGGCCTGTGTGGGCGCGTATGATGGTGCAGTTGTGGCTGGCATGGGGGCCAGTTTTTTGGTGGGCGCGGGGGCGCGAATTGGGGTTGGTTGCTGGGTCATAATGGGGGAGGGGGTCGCTAACCAACCCTTTGGGGGTTGGATGGAGTAGGGTATCCGCTGAGGGATGAATGGAGGCGGTACGGGGTGAGCCATCAGTTGAGGGATGGTTGGGGGGGATGCCTGTGTGGGCTTCAAGGCGGGGAACGCTTCCTCATGGTTGAGTTTGTTCCACGGCGAAGGTCGCTGAGGTCTCAGGCTATCGGGGAGTGTATTGCCCTGGGGGAGTCTGGGGCGCTGTTGTGGTTTGGGGCGCGGGGCTCGGGGGCACCCTCGATAGCTCGCAGGGTGTCCGATCTCGCCGCATAATACACAGCTTGGAGGCTCTGTGCACAAGGACACGTCCTTTGGGCGGGCGCAGTCCACCGTTGCGTGGTCGCCTAGGCACTTGACGCACCTGGCTCGCGCGAAGCAGTTTCTCTGCGCATGCCCGTAGAGTTGGCAATTGTGACATTGCCCGGGGAGTCTATTTTTGAAAGGTTTTTCAACCTTGAAGCCGGTCAGTCTGCATATCGACTTAATGTCGACAATTGCCTTGCCGGCCTCTGTATTTTCGAGGACCACTATGATCATGTCATAGGGTGCTCCGTTGCGACCGCGGTGCATGCGGTGCACCTCGATTAGGGGGAAATTTTGGGCACGTATGTCCTCTGAAATTTCGTCAATATTGACCTCTTTAGGGATGCGTTTTATTACGCATCGGAATTGGCGCTCCTCGGCGAGAGCGTATGTGTGGAATGCCACTTTACGCTCTTTTAGGAGTTTGGTTAGCGACCTGAAGTCGGCTGAAGATGACACTTGCACTTTAATGCCTACCGCTGTGGGGCGGGCATGGGTATAATTTATGCGCTCGATGGCGCAGGCTTTGGACACTGTAGTCCATAGGTCCTTATCATGAATGTAAAGAGGGGGCGGTGATGGGGTCTTAATGGTCATGGGGGCTGCGGGGGGGGAAGGCTTAGTGCCTGTTGCGGGGGAGATGGGGCGGCTACTTGGCACAGGGGCCGCAGCGGGGGTTGCTGGGGTAAGGGCCAGCTTTTTGGCGGCCTTCTTTGCCCTGCGGGCGGCGGTACTGCGCTTCCTTTTTCCTTCGACTACTATATAGTCGTCGGACGAGGATTGCGCGGCATCAGGGGATGTACGGTCCGGGACGGTGAGTTCGTCATCGGATGGGTCTGAGTCCTCGAGGTGGCCCATTTCCGTGTCACATATGAGTGGTGACAGGGATGGGGACCGGGAACGATTAGCGATGGGGGGGCTAGGGCTATCGGGGGAGTCTGAGTCCGCGGGCAGTTTGCAGGCGGCGATCTCGTCCCCATACTTCGCTAGGAAGTTGGGATCTTGACGGAGTATGATTTTAATTAGGCGCATCACGGCTATTTCGTCCATGATGCGATTTATGAGCTTATAGGTGGGCTATGTTAGCGACGGCACCTTTCTCGTCCCCAGGCTGAGGGCCTGGGGGTGTGAGTGTTGTACAACCCTCCCTGTCTATTCGACAGGGAGGTGGGTGAGTGGTCGTAAGTCTGTCAGTAATGAGGGATTAAGTAACCCTAAGGGCTATGGATCGGGTGGCACTTGGTCGAGTATTGAACCCCCTACTCACGCGTCTACTCAATCCCTGAGCGGCGGTTTTCCGGAACAATACACAATCACTTATTTTTAACACGTAAGGTCTCTGCTTACAAAGTCAGAAATTACACTTCTTTGTTTCACTGCACAATGTCACTAAACAATGTCACTGGTCAATGTCTACAAACGAGCAATCACTGTATTAATAACGCGCACAAGTAATTATTTGCGCGGGCGCGAACCGGTTTCGCGCCTTTTCCTAACGGTCACGCTTCGATGCGTGGACACTAAGCTAACTAAACCGACGTCGACGAAAGCGCGGGAAAGGCGGTGATTCCTGGCGTCGCTCTGCAGTCCTGGATGGTGTGGTTCAGGTTCTGCTTCTTCTCGGCTGGCTTGAGGCTAGTTTTTGTTTTAGAATCTTGATTTTATTATAATTATCTGGGTTAGTTGTTAGTATTCGGGCGTACGTGCGTGCGAGCTGGCGTTCACAAGTCGTATAAGAGTCCGCCCACTGAGCTCGGGGTTTTTAAATACTAGGTGTACCCCCCACCCGAATGACGTCAGCCGATGCAAACAGCCAATCCCTCGCCAGCAACGTTCTAACGTCCGGTCCGGCACAGATGGCAGCACTGGACCCCACAGTGCGTCGCTTGACTCGTCATACTGGCGCTATTTTTAGTCACCGGAAATAGTGGCGCCAACATATCCGTAAAACATAGATGTATAAATAACTATATCAATATATCATGATAATTATCGTGTTTCCTTATACACAAGACACTGTTGTTTTATTTCTCAGGAACTATCCAACAGATCAAGTGAGTGTTTTTTTTTACTTAAGGTATTTTTTAGGTACAATTTTTTGGTATAATTATATTTTATGAGTAATGGTTAAATAATAAAATATTATAGAACACCCGCCATCTTGATGTCAATATGGCGGGTGTACATTAATTTCGAAATAATTTCGTTCTGAAAGAGGTACAGATTTTTTAGAGCTAGGTACTAAATAGTACGTTTTAGGTACATTTGTTTGGTAATTGGTATAAATTAATTCGCTATGGTACACCCGCCATTTTGACTCTCACCTCTTATAGCAGTATTATTTCAATAATACTTCAGCGTGAGAAAGAGATGGAGCTATAAGTCCTGTACAGCTCCATCACTTTCCCACTGTGAAGTAATATTATAATAATACTGCTATAAGAGGTGATGGGTGATGTTTGGCCCCTAGACCGCTGCACTCAGGATTGGCTTTAAACGAACCGTGTTTGGTTTCATTGGATATGTATGTACAAGTGCTATTACACAAGGTGGTGTTCAGGGTCTGATAATGGAGGCGGAAGGTAGCTATAGAAAATCTTTAAAAAAAATCAAGAGCGCCACCGAGTTTGGACTCATTGGCTTTATACTGACAAGTACTATAGCCCAAAATAGTATCCTAGGTTTAATGATGGAGCTGGAAGGTGGCCATAAGAATTCCTCAAATACACAAGATAGCCCTGTTGTGTTTGGAGTCGTTGGTTTTGTGTTGCACAAGGTGTAGTCTAGGGCCTCATGACGGATCCGGAAGGTCACCATAGGATCTCCTCAACTAGACAAGATAACCGCGTTGTGTTCCGGCCATTTGTTTTGACAAGTAGGTACGTTATCTTAAGGTGTTGTCCAGGACCTGATGATGGCGCCGGAAGCACGCTATAGGAACTCTTCACAGAAACAATATAGCCCCGTTGTCTTTCGGCTATTTTAATTTGTCTTGACATTCTATAGCCCTGGTTGAAGTCAAGAGTGATGGTGGAGCCAGAGTGTACGTTACTTCAACAGGAAAGTGGCTCCTAGAGTGATATGAGTGGAACGTATAATTAGTGCGTAATCTGCTGTAAATGTGCGCCACATATAAAATTTGTGCGCTTTGTCGTTTTGGAAAAAGACGATTCCTGCTGGAGTAACATTGTTCCAGCAAGAAAATTCTAAACCAATGATCGGAGAGAGAAATATAGCGCATGGGCAGAGAGCTTATATTTGTGCAAAAATGTGTGCCGAAAATATAATTTGTGCGTCTTCAGATTTTCGAGATATTGCGTTTTCTGCTGGAGTAACGTTTTGCAGAATCGTGTATCTCTAAAACCATTGTATGTGCGCCTGTAGAAGTATATTTATAATTTTCAAGTAATAGCGCTTTTTTGAAAACCCGCAAAATATCGCAGCGCCTAAATGAGAAAACGTATAAGCTCGCTGCAAACTGTATTCGGTCCTTCTTGATGCTTTTAACCATAAAAAGTTTCAAAGTGTACACGCATGCGTTATTGAATAATATTGCTAAAATTCAAAACGATGGTGTCATAACTTTGACGGCAAAATACAAGAAACCGGCTCAACTCAAGATGAGTAGGTGTAAACCAATATGTACTTACGTAAATATTTCTTTTTGGCTTTAAAATAAATTGAAGGTACAAAAACATACGAAAACACCTAATTTAAAAATAGAGAACCTATCTACAAAAATCGGGTTGGATCTAGTATCGTTTGGCAGGAGTTGGGGGGTAAAAGGGGCTAAAGTTAGTAGGGTTTGGGTCCCCGATTATAACGTTACCACTCTTATTAAAAGGTAATGCATATTTTTCGAGAAATTAATAAAAAATGTTTCTAACCTCAATACCGATAAGAAGCGAAAAACGAAACGTTTAAAATGGGCGATTGACAACCAAATCTGCCCCAGCATCTGTAGTCAGTATCCAGTATCAGTATTTAAAGTCAGTCCATGGTATAAAATGTCGGGCAAATTCGATAACACGGAACGTAAACAATAAAACAGGTATGCCATTTGCGTCATGTGTCACTGTCATTTGTTTTCGATCTTTCCGTTTCTCCTTGAGTTGCGTGAATTTTTTCTCTGTGTTTGTACTTCCACTGATCGTATATGTGTACAAAAGGCAATGTTTCTACTGTTACTAGGAGAACTTAGGATGCAAGAGCGAGCGAAGCGAGCTCGGGACTTGGGGCACCCCGACTCGCGAACTCAGACCCCGCTATCCCCTTCGAGGTTATTTTTTTTTAAACCCTAGAGGCCCGCAAAGCGGGCCTCATACTACGCCTTTTAATCGACTTTTAAGTGTTTTGAGGTTAGGTTACAATAATTTGTTTTTCTCAAGAACGGTGCGTTACCTTTTCATGAGAGTGGTGCCAGGGGGCAGGGAGCACCCCTCCCCCAATCTCCCCCGCGAAGCTGGGCTCATACTACGGCTTTTTAAGCGACTAAGAGTTTTGAAATTAGGTTACAATAATTTGTTTTTCTCAAGAACGGTGCGTCACCTTTTCATGGGAGTGGTGCCACGTTGCAAGGTGCACCACCCCCCAACCTCCTCCCCCTCCTCTAAAAATCTAGTATCGTTTGGCAGAAGGGGAGTGGGAGTACTCCCCTTCTGCCAAACGATACTAGATTTTTACCCAAAAATCTTCGAGCTCGTTTCAATCGCTCTTCATATTAAAATTGTTAAACTAATCTGCTTTGTCGACAAATTTACTCCTTTTATGAATGGACAAACGAATCCTAACTTAACGGAGGTGAAGTGCAAAAAATTTCGGGCTCCCTTCGTGGAGCTGAAAATAATCCTGCCCATGTAGGTTTATAGTTATAGTAAACGTGGAGTTACCCCGCAAAACCCTGATTTTTTTATCGAGCCATCAGAAAGCCTTTCACATGGACACACACACGTTGCCGTGGCCGGAGAACTTTAAAGACTCCCCACCCAGGTCAGCCGCAATCACCACAGGTGGGGTTTCTCGGAAGGTTCCGATTCTCAATGTACCTATATGCGGCGTCTCCCCACAGACCATGGCCCTCCTTTCATCTTGCGCCGCATGCCCTGTCACCTGTACACATGAGGTCCTAATGTCTGCACCGGCGAATGGTGTGAGCGTTTCTGAGTGCTGGGCCAAACAAAGTAAATTTAACTTAATATTTGGCATCGACACGCTAAGAAGCAGAAAGGGGCGCAGGTACGGCTACTCATAAACGGCCTAGGGCCGCCGAGACGGCTAGTCCGCCTCTGTCGTCAACTAATTTACATAATTTAACCCTGTACTGCATGAAGCACTTCTTCCACTTGAGTTTTGTCGTCTATGAATTCAAAAAGGGTAATCGTAAGTTGCGTCCTGAAATGGATAACTTGGAATCCCATTTTTAGTTTATCGTAATAACTAGACGTCGTAGGTCAAAAATAATGAAGTTTTCATCTCTTCCTTGTGATAATGCATCAAATTACTCCGAACACCGTCCACGCAGAAAAACTAAATTGGATCACCTCGAACATTTTGTCGAATATAATGTTTAATGTTCGTTTGTGATACGCACATGCGAACAAAGTGTTAGATTTAGTTTAGATTATCGTGTTCAACATGTTCTTGTGCGCACGTCTTAAGACACCCACATTTCGCCAGTTAGGTATATTTAATTAAGTCCCATGTAATAGGATGCGAGCCATCAACCGGGCACAAATCTTCTACTTTATAATTCATTAATTGACTCATAGATAACGGACAGCCTAAACTGTCGAAGCATGAAATCTTGCATCGAGTTCCTTATACTCGTACAGGGTGGCGATTTAGTTACCCGCATCCGTCAAGAGGTGATTCTACCCGTCATACTGAACCACTGCTATGAAACTCATATGCCAGGGTAAGATTATTTTTTTCAAAATCTAAAGTTTATTGTATCCCTTTAATTTTTTACTTTATTCAATTTATATTATTTGTTGTTACAGCGGCAATAGATACACAATCTGGGAAAATTTCAACTGTCTACCTATTTCGGTTCATGAGATACAGCCCGCTGACGGACGGACAGCCGAGGCTTAGTAATATGGTTCCGATTGGTTTCCTTCGGGTATGGAACCCTCCTATTAAAAATAAAATAAAAAACTGGCTATCGCTGATACCACCATAGATAGATATTTATTTATTTATTTCCCCAGGTAATTTCCTTCGCAAAGAGCTCTACATCTACTGCTAGCTTACATATTCAGATTCCGGAACTTCTTTGACAGTAACTTCTAGGTATTTTTCAGGGAGGACTTTTTTCATGTCCTCCGATTCAGAACCTCTTTTATAGTAACTTTCACATATTGTTTAGGGCCGACCTCTTCCACCTCGTCCTTGATTGGAATACGTTAAGGGCCGACCTCTTTCACCTCGTCCTTGATTGGAATAAATTCAGGGCCGACCTCTTTCACCTCGTCCTTGATTGGAATACGTTCAGGGCCGACCTCTTTCACCTCGTCCTTGATTGGAATAAGTTCAGGGCCGACCTCTTTCACCTCGTCCTTGATTGGAATACGTTCAGGGCCGACCTCTTTCACCTCGTCCTTGATTGGAATAAGTTCAGGGCCGACCTCTTTCACCTCGTCCTTGATTGGAATACGTTCAGGGCCGACCTCTTTCACCTTGTCCTTGATTGGAATAAGTTCAGGGCCGACCTCTTTCACCTCGTCCTTGATTGGAATACGTTCAGGGCCGACGTCTTTCACCTCGTCCTTGATTGGAATAAGTTCAGGGCTGACCTCTTTCCCCTTTTCCTTGACTGGAATAAGTTCAGGGCCGACCTCTTTCACTTCGTCCTTGACTGGAATAAGTTCAGGGCCAACCTCTGTCACCTCGTCCTTGATTGGAATAAGTTCCGTGTATTCCCGTTCGTCCCATCGACTTCGTCCCCCTCGTGGGACGAACGGGAATTCCTTATTTTTTTTCCCGATCGTCCCACTAATTTTGCTGATGGGACGAACGAGAATAATTTATTAATTATTTTTTTAGTCCTATTGGTCTCACCAAATAATTTCAGACTGGTTGTTTTAATGGTAGAAAAAAACAAATTTTAAAATAATTTTCAGTCATTTATCAAGGAATAAAAATCACAGCTAAAATCACAGAATCAACTTTACGTACCTAGTTATCAAAATACACATACACTTAAACATCAAAACAAAATAAAATTCTCCATAAAACTAAAAATTATGATTGAAAAAGCAGTCAGCTTCTTCAAACAGCTTCTTTTTATAAAAAGATACCGTCCTAATTGTTACACAACAAGTCACACTTGCTTAAGTAGCTTAAGTGATCAGGACAGTGAAATCGTTAATTTTGCACATAAATAGCAACAATAAACTATAACAAAATCAAAATAAAAATACACTTTATATCACAAGATGAACATAAAACATCGTAAAGTAACAATAATAAAAAATTTACATGTATTTAAAGGCTTTTACATACTGGCGCGACTTGTCGCGCGACGCGACGCGACACAAAGACACCGCGTGTAGCGCTACAAGCGGTGCCTTTGTGTCGCAACGCGTCGCGCGACAAGTCGCGCCAGTATGTAGAAGCCTTAAGAAAGTAATTGAGAACAAAAAATAGGGCTATAATAATTATTGCACACAAAGCCCTAAGAGATTAAATCAACGTACAACAATCGAGCACTTTGCCTATGATTAATATTTACGTAAGTTTTTCTAGAAAATGTCCTACAGTTGTTTCTGAATTAAGAAGTTGCACTTGGCAATTCATAACATATTGGACTGTCAAAATTGAATATACCTAACTTACGTCGTTTTGGACTTTGTTTTGCTTTCATGCTGTATAAGTTGGAGTCTTGATGTAACACCGTAAGCAATTTTAAAATTTTGGCTTTTTTTATCTTTGTTATTGGTTCGGTGTCGTTTACTAAAACTGCACCACACTTTTACGAAATTCGGTTGAAGCCACTGCGATAGCATGTTTTGCCGAAATTATTCACTTGGGCTATCATCGGGGCTTTCACCAGCGACATAAAACCAGCCTTCAAAAATACGGTCCTCGGGTAATAATGGAAGCACCGCGCTTAGGGCTACTTGACGTCTTAAAACTTTATTTTTTGTTAGATTTAATTCACGACTTTTCCTCCAAACAGCGTTATAAAAATGGTAATAACAGCCGTGGATACTTACTTCTGGAAAAATTGTACGCATAGCAGACATAATTGCTTCTTCAAAATCACCGGTAAATGCTGTAGGATTCCAATCGTTGATTTGAGATTTAACAAGTTTGAAAAGTATCTCGTATGTTTCTTTTTTACGGTTTGACATTAAAGCGTACATAAAGGCGACATCGCTGTGCTTTGATCATCACTTCCTAAATCACCATGAACCGTGTAAAGTTGAAGGAACGGCGATGGACAACTCCTAAAGTACGCAGAAGCACAATTCCACCTATTCTTTGTTTATATTGTAAACAGCTTCCTGTAGTACAAGAGGGACCAAGATGCGCTTCTTGTGACATTATTGAGCCTTAAAAAACAGAAGTCAATAATTACACACTCAGTAATATAATTTAGAATTATATTTAATAATATGTGTATAATAAAATAGAATACAAACATGATACCGACATAATTAGCATAAATTAATAAGACATGAGACCAAATAGTATCTGTTAATTAAGTAGGCTATCTAAAGATATTTATTAAAAAAATGTACTTACTCCAGTAGTTTTCCACAGAATTCGTGTAAAATATATACACGAAAAAAAAGGATGTCTTAAATTAAGACAATATCCTTTTGGTTAAGACAAATATTGATTCATATAGGGGGAAAACAATATATTCTTGAATTAAGTAAAATTTTGTCTTAGTATTATTGTCTTCTTCGAAGACATTATACTTAAATGAAGAATTATTAAGTTTAATTTTAAGAATATTATTACTAAAACTAGATAAAAAAACTAGAAATTTTCTTCAATTAAGATTATTATAGTCTTGAATCAAAAATATTTGCATAAGTCAAGAATAAAAACCAAGTATTTATTATTCTTAATTTGAGTAAACAGGTTTTCTTGGACTGAGTACATTTACTTACGTTAAGAAAATATTTACTTGGATTGAACATTTTTTCTGAGAATATTGATATTCTTCGCTGAAGAGATCCTTTTTTTCCGTGTATTATTACATTAACACCCGTGCAGTTCCATTGTTTTGTCAACACTAACCCGACCGGTCTAATTTAAGGATACTAAAGGGAGAGAATGTCCGGTAAACCAACAGGGTTTACGCAAATAACACAATGTTATCGGCACTCTTTTGTTAACTAGCGGCATCACCAACGCATCCCACCAGAGTCATGTAATATCACGACAAATTTGAAAGTAAACTACGAAACAACGATTAAACATTTTACGTACAAAATGATTTAGTGGGACGAATGGCACTTATCTAAGAACATATTCCCATTCGTCCCTCTAAAATCCCGAATGGGACGATCGGGAACAAATTTAATATTATTTTTGTAAATCCCGTTCGTCCCACGACGGGGACGAAAGTCGGTGGGACGAACGGGAATACACGATAAGTTCAGGGCCGACCCCTTTCCCCTTTTCCTTGACTGGAATAAGTTCAGGGCCGACCTCTTTCACCTCGTCCTTGATTGGAATAAGTTCAGGACCGACCTCTGTCACCTCGTCCTTGATTGGAATAAGTTCAGGGCCGACCTCTTTCCCCTTTTCCTTGACTGGAATAAGTTCAGGGCCGATCTCTTTCCCCTTTTCCTTGACTGGAATAAGTTTAGGGCCGACCTCTTTCCCCTTTTCCTTGACTGGAATAAGTTCAGGGCCGACCTCTTTCATCCCGTCCTTGATTGGAATAAGCCCGGTGTCGTTGAGGCGTCCGTTGAGCGCGGCGAAGGGTCTATTAATTCCGTCTGTATTCTGAAAAAATCAAGAAAACGTAGGGTAAAAAGTCGAGAGGTGTCGAGGGATGTTGGAAGGAGGAAGAGGGGGTTGGAACGAAGTTCCTTTCGCTGTAAAAACAAATAAAAACCAGCCAAGTGCGTGTCGGACCACACACAATGAAGGGTTCCGTAAACAAACTTAACATTATAGTTGAAAAATGTGTTCACCCATACATCGATATATGCCACGGTCAATTCTCCAACTGCAAAATTAAGTTGGTCGACTATTACTCGTTAACTTATAAAGCCCACGTTGCTGTGATTATAATTATGTACTACTGCCATGAATTTTTACACATCTCCATTAACAACCATTTAGCTGGCAGAGGGGGGGGACACTTGACTCTAACAAAAAATAGCAGTTTAATGCTTAATATTACGCAAGCAGATCCTTGAATGGAAAAGTGGTGTTCACAGACCCACAATATTTGAACGGCCTATCCAACGATACCTCACACCATGGGGTAGACGAGAAAAAAAATATGTAATGTCCCCCACATTACATATTTTTTTTCTCGTCTAAACGTTTTTTTTTTTTTTTCAATACTTTATTTTAGTACTTTGTTGGCGTGATTAATATGTATACCTATGCCAAATTACAGCTTTTTAGTAATAAGCGTCTCTGAGCTACAGCGGGGACAGACAGACAGACGGACATGGCGAAACTACAAGGGTTCCTTGTTTACTAAGGAACCCTAAAAAAGAGAGAGCGAAATTTGACCACACCTTTCCCATCCCATACACGCTGTATACAGCGAAAAGAAAAAGGGGGAAAGGCATGGTCATATTTAAGGATGTGGTACAGACCATCAAAATAAACAACTTTCTCTATGGTACCAACATCGTAATCGCGAAAAAAATATCAACTGTCCCATACAAAACCTAAATACCTACTCGACCCAAATGTATGGGACGGCTGATTATTTATATGTTTTGTTTTTTGGAGTAATTATAAGTGTCTAGGGATCAAGGTACTCGTATTTTGTAAATAATTATATTTTATTGCCCTATTGACATTGAATAAAAATGTCTATATAAATTGATTAAATTTAAAACATTTTGTTAAACTTTTTGCTTTTGCATTAATAAAGACTTCGCGTTTATTGCTCATGCTGGATTTTTCACATTAGTTAATACTGACATTAGAATGTGATAAAAAGTAAAAAATAAAAGTTTTTAAAGGTATTTATTGCGTTAAATAAACAATTAGTAGTCTGTATTGCCACTTTTAACGCGTATAACACAATCGCAGCGATTTAGTCAGTATGAGTTCATCCAAACCACGTTGCGGAATGGCCGTCCACATCCCTTGTAACAGGTGAAAAAGATTTTCTGATGTGTGTGATATCCGTATTAAGCAGAGCTCTTCTTTCCCATTGTGCTCAATGGTATTCAAGTCTGGCGATTGGGCAGGCCATAATAATAATAATAATAATAAAGTCCTTTATTCCGAAATACTAACAGTTCCACTTAAACTTCGAAAATATTGAAAAACTATAAAAATTAAAAACTAAAAAATGTCTCTTAATTCGGCGTGCCTATTGGCCTCCTCCAACGATTTCCACTGTTGCCTGTCTTCAGCAACCCTTCTCCAGTTTGGTCCTGCTGTCAAGTTTATTTCGTCTTTCCACCTTGTGCGTTGTCTTCCTCGTCTTCTTTTGCCGTCCCTTGGTTATACCATTCAGTGACTCTCTTGCTCCACTTCACCATTTACCGCGCATCATATGTCCTGCCCACCTGCACTTCTGTTGATCGATTCTCAAGAGTATGTCGGGGAGTTCTGTCAATGTCCTTAGATCAATGTTTCTAATCTTATCCTGACGTTTATAACCGGTCATACTCCTCTCCATTGCCAGTTTTTCTCTCAGTGCTTTTGTGAGGATCCAGGTTTCGCATCAATATGTTAGGCAAGGTAATATGCAGGTGTTAAATGTTTTTCCTTTTATTGACATACTTAAGTCTTTGGCTGCACATCTCCTTTAAAGACCAGTATTTTTTCAAACCTTTTGCGATCCTGAGGTTGATTTCTTCCGTCATTTGATCTTCTATGGAAATGTCTTGACCCAAGTATATGTAATCTTCCACGTATTGTAGAGAATCGCCTTTAATTTCGTTGCTGAATTTTGTGGTGTTTGTCATTATTTTGATCTTGCTGGTATTCATTTTAAGCCCGACTTTGATGCTCTCTTCGTTTATATTATTCATCATATATTCAAGATTTTCAGGGCGTTCTTCAAGTAGTACAAGGTCATCGGCGAATCTTAGATGGTGCAGTTTTGACCCAGGGCAATTTGGGCAAACAATAGAAAATCAATTGTGTCTCATTAGACACAATTGATTTTCTATTGTTTGACACCGAATCGGAGTCGCGCGGGGCTTTACAGGTTAATATTATCTGCAGAAAGCGTGTTTGCAACGAGTCTGGCAGTGTGTGGACGTGCATTATCATGCATAAGCAGAAATGAAGGGTCTGCAAAGGCATTCCTTTACGATTATACTTCCTTAACCTTTACTATTCCGATACGATTTACGCTTAAACGTTTATATCAGATGTTGTCATAACAACATCTGAGCTGTAACTAGCATAAAATGTGCTTGACCCCTAGACATTTTTGATGTGTGTACATATATTTTTTTAAATAAATATGAAAAAGAGTGGGACCCAATATACTGCTTTGCGGCACCCCAAATTTTAACTTCAACGGAAAGTTTGTCACTAATGTGTTCTCTAGTTTTTATTACAGATTGGGGTCTGTTTTTTAAATAATCTTATAATAATGCTAGTGAAATGCCTCTAATACCATCGACTTCAAGATTTTGCACAAAGCAGGGAACAGAGACAGTGTCAAAGGCTTTTGATAGATCATGAAATATAGTATATATAATAACATTTATTTTTAATTTAATAACTAAAACTTAAAAAGATCAAGTACTGCGTTATGTTGAGAAGCCTGCTCTAAAACCACATTGCATACTAGAAAATAAATGATATTCTTCTACGTATTTTGTCAGCCTGTTGTTTATTATACATTCAAATGTAATAACAAAATATATGGAAAAAAGTTTTAGGTTAGTACTACCATACCTTCACAAGGTAAGTTTTGATGCCTGAAAATCACTTTGAGAATTTGACTTTTTGGATTCTCTTTCATTTTGGTTTTGCTGCAGCACATCACCCGTTTTCTTTTGTTTCCTAAAAGAAAAGATAGAGAATGTTAATAATAATAAAATAAAATATTTAAAAAACAAAAAACCCAACTGCTAAAACACATAACTGAAAAGGGAAAAACAAGCGTTATAATCTATAGAATGTTGGTCTTGCAGGTGGGGACAATCGAAAGTTACACCATATTTCAGGTTATTCGACTGAAAAATTACTTTTTTCTACATACATACGTACATACTCTCGAAAAACATTACCCTCCTGAGGCAGTCGGGTAAAAATAGATTTATAATTGTAATAAAATGTCACATAAATGGCCGTATTTTTTTATTGTGTTGAATTAGAAGCTTGATTTTTTAAGACCTCTAAGGGACATAGTCCTACGTATTTGATGTTTATTTCACCTTAATACCTCCACGCGAGACAGACAGACAGACGGACAACTAAGAGATCCTTTAAGGGTTCCATTTTTTATTTTTGAGGTATGGAACCCCAAAAAACAAAAAAAAATAAAGAATGAAACATAGAAAAAGACTATACACTAGAACACTAAATAAATTACTTACACATCCAAATGATATTCTGCTGGCAAGCCATTTAGTTTAATAATTAGATTTTTTAATTTCACTTTCCGTCTATATTCTCTCATATATTCAGCACGAGTCATAGTTGGTTTTCTACTAAAAGAAAATATGTCATAATGATCATAATGAGTTCTATACTTAGCATTATAAAGAGAGCAAATTATTGTGAGTTTGTAGATATCTGGAAGGTAATCTCTGGAACCTCAGGTCCTATTTGAAAACTTCTTTCACCATTTGAAAGGTACATTATTCCAGATAGTCATAGGCTATATATTACGTAAATATATAAAAAAATAAGTACGTAATAATATTAATAAAACATTATCTTTAATTCATGCAAGGCTTGTAGTTTTTGTTAGGTTACTGCTCAGAACTTGTGCACAGTGTGTTGTGAACAGAATACCGACTTCACATGAGAAATTGCACCCGTGTGAAGCTAGGGCGGGTCGATAACTGTAATATTGTTAATAATTTTGTTAAGTGTTATCTTACCTTTGAAGATGGTCAGTATTATTCTGCTGTAATTCAATAAGTTTCTTTATTTTCTGTCTCTCACGATATTGTTTGGATCTTTCTCCGTCGGTTTTAGGTTTTTTTGTTTCTTGTTGAATACTGTTTTTTGGTACTCTTACATCCTCAATTTTTTTTCTCTCGCGATATTCTTTACATTTTTGCGCATTGGTTTTTTTTTCTGATCTTCTACCATGTATCTCACAATTCATTCTTTTTTAATAATAATAATAACATCTGTGACGTTGTATTTGTATCGTTACTTTCTAAAATATTGTAACAATTAATTCCTAGCAAAAATCAAAAGTTTTAACAAAAATGACAACAAATAGACGTCAACACAAACCACAGATATTTAATTTATATTTACTATGGACAGCTGTATGCACAGTGTTGCAAAACTCAGATTTAGAAAAACATGAGACTTGCCAGCTAGAAAACGTGAAAAATCATGAGTTTTTTATTTACACGAAATGATACTTGTGGAAAAAAATCTAATAAACACAATCACAATCAGTATAATTTATGTTTATTAGTATAATTAAATCCTAATAATTTTATTTAACTTCTTCAAATAATCTAATCAATCATTTAAAAGCCTTATTCTAAAAACCAAAGTATGTATCTATGTATTCATGCAATAATCATGTAAATAAATATTTTGCATGACATGAATTTGGTAACTAACAAACTGTAATATATCGTTTTAAGGGTTCGATGCCAGAAGAAATGTGAATGTCCTTGTCACAGCTTTGACAAATTGCTAGTTTGGATTTTTGCTGCTTCGCTTCAACCAGCCTGAAAATTCAGGCCGTAGCTCTCATTCCATTTTGTATTGTTGAGCATATCTCTTTCGTTTTATAGCCACCGTGCTAGTAGACGTGTAAGATTCGGAACTATCAGACATGACTCTAAGTTTGAAAGTTTCCCTAAAAACCAAATCAAACACCATCGCAGTCATCGCAGATGATGCAGTGTTACTGACTAGGACGCATAGTTGATAAAATAAAATAACTATTATCATTTTCATTCTGAAACAAAAATCATTCATAACATTTAGAAATAATTATGTTTGTCCCCTAGCTACAGGCTACAGCTACTTCGTTCTCCTTGTAGCTACATTATTTTGAACTCTATTCTTAATTCTGACAGTTCATTTCCTGTTGAATAGATGAGGTGTGGAAAGTTGTAAGTATTCTGGGGAATCCCTGCATGACTGTGATGTGTTGCCACTTTTTATATATTTGTTAATGTTGCCCTATCAATACACTATTTAAGAAAGTACAACATTTGCGTATTTTTTCATACATGATATTGTGAGATGATAGCCCAAATCGTGAGATCTCACATTAAAACGTGAACTTTTGCTATACTATTAGCACAGTTTGCTAAACTTAGCAATAAACAAATATGCCGTCGAATGCACGGGCGACAAAGGGGAAAGGGACGAGAAGTGGTTGTCACATTGGGACTTTAGGCTTAGTAATCTGTGCTTTAGACCCCATACACAAAACACAAAACTACTATGTTCTGAGATTTCCTGCCGATTTTATGAAAGTTTGACATGTCGCCCAGCCGAAAGCTAAGCAACACAAACTATAAAGGTGCTACTAAATGGGCTATACTTTCACGGAAATATGTGGCCGCAATATTATCGCTGGCAACATTTCCAGCATCATTAGTCTGTGCAGCCCATTCAGCCATACTATATACTAGAGATGGACTGAGTGATGATTTTATTGTATCAATTACTGCATGACAATGACAAAAAAATATCGTTGACGGGAACAATGACAAAATCATCAATGATTTTTATTTGAGTATTAGATCTCGTCACTTCAATTGTGAGTAGATACTGAAATGATCGCGGAACGGCTTAGTGACATTATCATTAGTCATGTATGTAGGCATGGATCGAGTTTGTCAGTTAGCCCGCGTAATTCAAATTTTCTTAGTTTGTGACATTCATGGCAGGGTATTATTTAGGCATTGATTAATAATCATGGAAATCATCAATATGATTCCATTAGTGATATTTGCTGCAAGATATGACTATTTAGTAGGTATATCATGGCAATCTGGCGTTCTTGAAGACTTTGGGTGTTTTTCTTACAGTTGAAGCCATTTTGGAATATTTAGGTACAAACTGAGAACCTACCACAAAACGTTTCTTGCCTATAAGATAGAAAAATATAGTAAGTAAGTACATCCACTGTAGAACTTCCCGTTGTCTACGTATCAAAACGTATTTTTTTTTATTAGCAAACTGCACGAAGTACTAAGTACCTTAGAAACAAATGTCTTAACTTGGTTTTAAAATCTATGGTACACTTCACCAAACTAAATTCACTAAAACGTATCAAAAATCCAATTATAGTGAGTCAACACACTACACTACGTATTTCGTATGCGTAAAATTAAATTAGGTAAGGGTGGTTGGTCGTCCTCGTCTAACCAAAACAATGATTCGCGAAATACTAAATGAAATACTAAATAAATAGCATTCGTGATTTGCCGCGCATATTGTAAACAACGCAAGTGAAAGCATTGTTGCCATTCCGTGCGCCCGCGCCCAGCCCCGGTCATTTTATCGCCGATCGCGCAGCTTCGCAACGTCGCAAATCACACCGCAGCGCCCGAGACGGCCCGAGCCCATCCGATCCGAATCACCGAATTCCGCGTTCATTCAAGTAATGATTTATAAGCATTGATGATTTTGTCGTTGTCATTGCATGCTAAAATGATTTTAAAATATCGATGATTTTAACATGTGACATGATATCGGACTCATCTCTACTATATACTATGCATGCACGATACACGACAATATTATGTGGCTATAGCCACATATTTTTGGTACTTCTGTTCAAATCATTTTCATGTTGCCGAACGATCGCTTCACATTCGATAATACTTACTGAAATATTGCCGGGTCAGGTATATATTGTTATTTCGTTTTCTGGTTTAAGCTCATCCCTTTTTGACGCAAAGGGAATTTTGCCATGCGACATCGCAAGCCAATTAGTTGCTATATTCTGTGCTTTCTTTGTTGTTTGTTTTCAATCTATATGAACTTTCTTTTATATTTAGTCCATTTTTGTTTAAATAGAAGTTTTGTGGTAAATGACGTCACACCATACCAGCTACAGAAACGGTCTATTGAACTTTAGTAGAAAATTGTTGGTGTTTCATAATTTTTTTGAGCAACAAGCAGTAGTTGAATTTAATTTTTAATACTTTTCTTGGGTTTATATTCGTGTGTATTATTGAAAGAGTGAACAAAAAAAATATATAAGTACATAAATATTCCCTATTCGAAAACACAGTCATTCTTGTAAAGTTTTTAAATAAATATTATCAAATATTCATACTTTTTTCTGTATTATTAATTCTAGTTTCACAGCTATTGAAGTAAGGTCGAAAATCGCTACTTTTAGTTTTGGTTTAGATTTTCGTTTAATACAAGGTAAGCAGCTGCGACTAGTGTGGCATCATCAGTCATTGTTGCCCGATTGTGTAGCTTGTTTACGAGTGTGAATCATGGGCCATACAATTGCAGATATATTTACAACACATGGCCCAGCCATAGATTGCTCAGCCATAAGCTGTAATAAAATGTTTTTGTGATGGCCGAGCAATAGTTGCCAATAGTACAGCTACACATTGTCGTTTAGAAGCACTTTAAAAAAAAGTAAAGTGGGGTCTATGAATCTCGGCCTTAGTGATAATTTTGAAAAGAAAAAATAAAACACTTTCTTATTATATCTTACACCTTCATTTATTTACAAATTACGAACAATTTTAATATTAAAAATATAATTAAGTGATGTTCTAAATTACTGAATTTGAGCAACAATCGTTTAGTTCTGTTTATTTGGCCCATGACAAAAACTTGGCCAAGTTACATAGTCAAGTTTACAATGTTCACACTTGGTCATAATATGTGGCCAAGAATATATTGATGGAAACGTTCTTTAATTTAATTAGAAAAAAATGTATAGATAAGAATTTTTATTATTACAAAAAGATAAGAACCGACTTCAAATATAATTAAACACTTAGTTCGTGGAACAATTTAGTATAATCTCATGTTCGTACAAAAATATTTTATTTTTTGAAATGACCAATGAAGTGTGAAAATATTTATGTAATTAAAATTAAAAATGAATTGGCTTTCAATGAACATTCATAATTATTCTATTGGAAGAACATTAGTCAATTTGGTCGGGAAAAGGTCGGTGTTTAGTCAAACTGACAATATTTTTTCTATCAAAAATATAAGTTGCTGTAGGATTTTTTACAGGATACATTCATCTTATTTTTAAGAAATAAGTAGAAGTCTGGAAAGCACCAGTAGTATTTTCAGATTTTTATAACGAGTCTTCTATTAGATAACAGCATTTTTTTTTGTAATTTGTGTCTGTTTAGGCATCGTATTATTACAACAGAATGGTGGGATCCTTGACTTCTGCTTACGCCGTAGGAACAAAAGTATTTTCAACATTTTCATTGTAAAATCCGAGTAAACGCAATCTCTCTGTCTCTCGCCTTTTTAGCACCGATTTTGATGCAACAAATCATATCATGGAATTCATCAAAGTTCTCAAAGCCCAAAAGTCCGACAACCTGTCTTACCGCGTGGTATCGTGTTCCTCCACAACCGAGGTACTGGGTGTAACTTGGTTGTGGAGGTCAGATAGGCAGTCGATCCATGTAAAATATTGGTATTCAGCTTTATCCGGTTAGACTGGAACCCGACCCCAACATAATTGGGAAAGGCAGGCAGATTGATCGCCATAGTTTAGATATAAGGGCGAGTACGTCTGTCAAATTCAAAATTTGCAGTGGCAGGCGTTAATATGACACATCGAACTTTAGAAAGAGACTGTCTCACAGGTATGAGCGACAGAGACGACGCACTACAAAGCCGGACTTTTTCTAAACTCGATGCCCCATATTCGCGGCCCCGTACTATAAAAGTTATAGTAAAGTCAAATCATATTTAGCGCCAGTTTTAAATAGCACCTTTATCTAGCTGCATTTAAAACATAAGTTAGTCACCTTCAGTATGGTTGTAATACCATAACAATTGTCATTTTTAAATTCCTAAGTACGTATTCCGAAATAGTTTTTGATATTTTCTAATTGATTAACTATTCAAGTCTGAACGTGCAAATGTTTACTTGGTCAAAACTTGTTTGGGGATATTGCTAACGTTATAATATGAAATTCTAAAATACTATATGTTCTTGTAAAATGGGCTGCCAAGTTAATTCAATATAACCTTCCCCTGGGCCTCACCAACTCACTTGGCCTCTTATTGAATGATTTTATCTCCCGCGTCGATGGCTAGTCTAGTATGACGGCCATAGCTGAAATTCGGTCTGGAGGACTATTTGTTTATTTTACACCTGCCCAAGAGTGCCCATTTAATTATTTTTCTACGAGGCCAAGTTACATTGGGCCAAGTTTTTTACAAAATGGCTTAGTTCAACATTTGCACGCCCAGAAAACTATAAACATACATAGTAACCGCTCCTTTTATAAAACTACGAACATTTGATAATTGGTAAAAATATATTAAGCTAAGAAATCTAATGGACGGACCCACAAGTAATAGACTAGCAACTATCGGTAAATTAGTTTTTTTTTATAAAAAATAATATTTATCTAACCGCTACAATTTTATCGATACATCGACTAAACCTTTTAGTCGAATTTTAGAGTAGTCAAGAGTCAAGATTTTAAAAAGTGTTTTTAGTGAAAGATAGTATAAGTAATTTAGTCGATAAAATAGGTATCGATATTCTCGCAGTCCCAACAATAACACCTTTCTTATTTTTATAACAGATACAATAAGATTTAATGGCAACCCGAAGCCCAGAGAATTAAAAATAAAGTAATGATGCCCTACTACTGGCTATGATTACGGCTATAAATGTTTTATAGCCAAATGCAACTATTTTGATACTAACGTCATAAAAAAAAACATTTTTTTGTTCTTATTCTTTAAAATCTACTATAATTATGGTGTATTTTAACTTTTAATACCTATATGGAGACGTAAAAGTCTATAAACGATGTATAGCCTTAATCATAGCCGCAGCGAGCCCCACCAATGAATATTTACAGATTAAAAAATACAGTCAAAGTGATATGTTAACGTGTGTCTAAAAAATATTTCCTCATTTATAAAATGTCAAATCGTAAATAACGTTTTACAATATTTTGTTCATTTCTACTAATTTAATACAAAAACATGGAAAATTTCTTATCACATTCGAAGTTATAAAAAGGCTTTAGAGCTTTTTGAACTGAAGGCGATATTATCTTTAATATTATTTGAATTAACGGACTATTGAATTTAGGCTTACGAGTCCATTTTTTTTTTGCTTCATTTATCGGCCGTCATGATAATCTGACATCTTTATCAGGGTTTGACATTAAGGTGTCAAAAAAAGCTCTGTATTTGAACAGCCGTTAATATTTGACCATTCACCGCTTTCGCTAACGATCTTGAGGCCCTAACAGCCACACACAGTACCAATACCGTTCTGACCGTTCTGAAGGCAGAAATTATCATACGTATGGAAGTTATAAAGAGACCGCCTTCAGTACATAAGTTCTAACTTAAAAAGTAAGGTGGTATAAAAATAATTGCAAATGCAATAATCGCAATACGTTCATAAAATGTCAAACTATGAAATATTGTCTCTTTGAATGCTGCTTACACACTTTTACGATTTAGAAACGCGATTAGTCAAAGGGAGAGTCTCCTGTAAAAGAGATTAGGTAAATATAATGTGATGTATATAAACACGTGCTTACGCCACGTGTGTAGTTTTTTCGAAATAAATAAAATAAATTGTTTGAAATTTCAGCAATAGCATAAAAAATATTTACAGCAAAATATAAAAATCCTTCTTAAAAATTAAATAAGTCACAAAATCGCGCGACTAAATCGCAAATGCATGACAGCCTTAACAGTGTTACAAACTGGAAAAACCGTATCATGGTAATTTAATAATAAAAATGATCTTTTTCTATTCGATGTCTTGATCTTGTCCCTTTACTGATATTTTCTTTAGGATATTGAGTACATTTTTTATTAATAATGCAAAGAATTGTATCTTTGATAGGCATTGTAGGTAGTAAATTAAAGCCTTTTCACAACTGAAAAGCCTATAATAGTCAAGCACTTCTTTTGACACATCGGTTATTCACAATATCACTAATGTCAAATTAAAATATCAACCAATAGTAATTGTAAAAAAATCACTGCCTTAAGACTTTAGTCGCCATATTGGAAATATTTTTTGGTCTGGCAACACAACTGTGATATAGATTAAAAATACTTTGTGACTACAGATTATAATTCTAAAAATAAAACTAGGTAAAAAGGTATTTCAGCTATATTTTTTATAATCGTTTAAAAAAATCACTTAAAAACAGATCTTTTTAAAATCGCCTCTACACAGGTCTGAGATTCGACTCCAAGGCAAGTGATTTCTCTAAATACGAATATAAAAATAATCGTAGTCTTAAGACAGTTTGCTTTTAGATCGAATTTCTGAAAAGCTGATATTTAGACTATAGAGTTGAAAGGCCTAATGATATTTTACAGTGTCACATATAAGTCACGCCCAAATGCCGCATGTCAAAATATTTTATATTTTTATGTGTGTATGTGTGATACTTAAATGGATTAAGCTGACACTTGGCACACAGCTAAACTATGATCTGGATTAAAATATAGGATACTTTTAACCCGGGTACATGCTTTTCGGATGGCTTTCCAAAAGGACTGAAAATCTGAGTCTTTAGAATTTAAATGATCTCAAACAAGCTTCTGTATCAGTGATAGTTAGATAAAACAATTCTCATAAACATTTAACAACCAACAAATACTATCTTTTAACTCAAATCAACGATTTACAAAACCACCTTTTAACATTAACCAAATTTACAAAACCTCCTTTCACATCAACCAAAGTTTACAAAATGACCTTTCAACATCAACCAAAGTTTACAAAATGACCTTTGACCAGCTGACCAGAAATTCGCGATGAACATAACATTACGATTGATGAGAGTATACTTAGATTATCTTCGGCTGTTCAGCTCGTAGCCGTTCGTGTCTTTGCTCGGGGTTTTGGCTGGCGGAGGCTTCGCGACCACGTGACCTTCTAGTCTTAATGTGCTTTGACGGTGGGATGACCTGGAAATGTAAGCATTGAAATATGAATAGGTAGGCACTATAGTATAAGTGCAAACTGTATTCTTCGGGGGTTGTGCAGAAGTGTAGTTTAGTATACAACCCCATTTCGCCAGTTATGTATAAGTCTCATCAAACAACCCGAGCTTATTGTCATCAGGCATAAATCCGAGTTGTATTTCGGTCGGTTTTTTTGACAAGGAATTTCTTAGTAGTAACTTAAAAAATTCTTCGGCGAAAGAACCCAATAACACCCAGATCTCAAAGGAACCTAGGCCTAGGACCTCATGGCTAGCAGTCCAATGAAGCAGTGCTTTTAATAACATTTATGTAGCGGGCCTTAATGATAAGATCAGGGACGAAATCAAAATGAATCATCCGGCTGGTGATGTGCAGGGCAGGTCAAGGTGACAGTTAACAGTTGCACCGCACATAGGTTCTACAACATCGCGTGACACTTCACTTGTCGTCCAATATTCACCTGATGTAAGAGTGAATGGACTTGACGGTTACTCCAAGTCTTGTTTTTGGTAGTGTGGGTACTAAGCGGAATTCGTATGAATTTTTGACTATGTTATAATATCTTATAACATAGTCAAAAATTCAAACGAATTCCGATATGATAAGATAAGATAATTATTTATTTTCTCCCCACAATATATAAGTACATTTTTAAATGATCAAGACATAATAGTTTTAATTATACTGTGGGAGACTGGTGCCGAGATAAAGATAATTTATTTGTCAAACATGCGTTTACGTAAACTGACTAATCAGACATGCAAGGTTGTGTGCGTCCATGTTTTGCCAATAACGGCGTACAGATTTTGTAGGTATAAAAAATTACATTTAATTGCATTTTACATAGTAATTCTATATTTCATTACAGAATTTAAAACAAATTAATTAATAATTGTTGTCGAGATATTATTGTATAAGTATATTATAGATAAAAAAGATTAAATTGTGTCCAGAATATTAATTATTATGCAGTCAAATACAATCATTCAAAAGCCAATTGATTTAGGATTCAAAGTTGTTCAAATTGTTTAGATTAAATTATACTTAACTATGTATGTTAAAAGTCGGAATAGAAAAGTCCTTTTCATTTAAAAAATCTATAACATTGTAATACAATTTACTAACTAAAAACATTCTCAGATTCTTTTTGAAAATTGACAAGGGTAGAACTCTCCAACTTTTAGGTAATTTATTAAATATGATAGGAGCCTTATAGAAGACACTTTGGCGCATGAGGGTTGTTCTTGCAGTATGAGAGCATATCCTGCTGTTGTCGCGCCTATTACGTGGGACTACTTCATCTAATCGTTTAAATCGGTGTGGATTTGTTTTGACAAAAACAGCTACTCCTAAAATGTACAGACATGGCAAAGTAAGTATTTTATATTTTTTAAAGGACGGCACGCAATTATCAGTAGGTTTAATTTTAAATATTGAACGAACGCATCTCTTTTGAGCCTTGAACACCGTGTCTTTTTCTGTTGAGTTGCCCCAAAAAATGACACCATAGCGTTAAGGCTCCTACATACTGGCGCGACTTGTCGCGCGACGCGACGCGACACAAAGACACCGCGTGTAGCGCTACAAGCGGTGCCTTTGTGTCGCGTCGCGTCGCGCGACAAGTCGCGCCAGTATGTAGGAGCCTATGGATGAGATTCTGTTAAACCATAGTAGGCTGTAAGTAATGCCTCCACACTTATTGTAGACACTTATTAGTATGCAGAGCATAGGCAGATTTAATGATTTTCTTACACAAGATTTCGATATGGGTTTTCCAATTCAGTTTTTGGTCAATGTGAAGCCCTAAAAATGTTGTTGTTTCTACCTCTTCTATAGTCTGGTCATCGTAGTGTATATTTAAATTGCTCTTACTATTGATCCGTCAAGTTGACTAAAATGTATTAATTTAGTTTTTGTCAGGTTAATTTTTAAGTTGTTGTCATGTAGCCACTTTACCATTAGATTTATAGAATCATTTATGTCACTTAAGCTAGGCGTAAGGCCTGTATTACAGGACACCAGGTCTCCACTCCTTCGGAAGCAGTTACATTTATTTAAATTGTGCACTCGTAGACAAATGCAGTAAGTTAAATAAAATCAGAAAAAAAATAACACTATAGATTATTACTTTTCTAGGGTTAGTATGTATGTGTGGTGTTAGGGGTGTGTGTATGTGTGAGCGTGGTGTGTTTGGGTGTGTGCGTGAAGGGCTGAATGCACAGGATGGTAATATGTATATATCAATATATCAACACCTATATATCGTCCATTTGCGAGAAGCTGGATATAATTCAAAAAGAGTAGTTTTGGGTATGACGAATTAGACGTTTTGAAACAGCGGTAAGAATGCGACGAAGTATAAAGTCACACCTCTCTAGCTCTCTCATTTTTAGTGTTCATCTCATATACACCAACGGCAGTCGACGGCGGCAGAGGCAACTGCAGCCAACTCAAAAATGCAGATTTTTTTGTTATGTTACCCTTTTTGCCAATGAGCGATATATGTATAATGTATTTTTTTTTCTCACTTAGATTTTTGTTGTCTACGCTACTTTTTGGTTATACATATATCAATCGCATATGGTTAGTAGCTAAGCAATATCAAAAAGTAATAATAATGTATTTACAAACATGCAAGTTATATCGTGGAAGATAGAAGTTTTTCCGTAGCTTCATAACTTAATTCCTGGAGCCAGGTCCCAACCATCATCTTACACTTAGTTTTGGTAAGATCATAAATTGAGAGCGTCCTATCTATTTTGTTGTAGAGAAAGCGACCAAGGTAACAAAAGAATCGCTTGGAGAACATAAGTCGTTTACCATGGCGTTCTACTGGGTCAAAAAGTCTTTTACTACGTAACAGCGAGGGGTTGTAGGTAAGGAGTCCATGCTGTTTTAGGACCGTTTGTAGAACGAAGAGCTGACGTACAGTTAGGACTTTAGCGTCTTTATATAAGAGTGCTGTGGGATGTCGAAAAGGCAGAAAGGAAGATATCTTTAAAATAGCTCTCTGCGCTCTTTCCAACTGTATGATTTTGTATTTAGGTGCACCGGCCTAAGACGTTATACAGTAGGGTAATAGGGACTAGGCGAGGGCAAAGTAAATTGATTTCATCAGCCTGACGTTAGTCACATGTCTAAGGGTCTTAAAGATAAATATTAGTTTACGCAACCTATTGCTGAGGGCGTTGATGTGTTCACGAAATATCAAGTTGAAATCTATTATAATTCCTAGGTACTTTGCACTATTTTCTTTTTAGGCGGGTGCAGCCACATGTGTTGTAATTTTGGTTAGAGCAGGAGTGGGCAGTTATAGAATACAATAGAGTTGTTTGAGTTGTGTGTGTGTAGGACTTTAGGGAAAAAGCAATGGACTTTGTTTTTTCCGCGTTTAGTGTGAGAACATTACAATGCAACCACCTCATTAAAGCGTTAAAGCCTGTCTGAGCATGTGCGTAAACTTCATGCCATAAGTCTGCGCTAAAGAGAAGGGCAGTGTCGTCTGCAAAAGTTATAACTTTACCCTTGGGGACGGTGAGCATACCCAGCTCGTTAATGTATATGAGAAAGAGAGTCGGACCGAGTACACTACCTTGTGGCACACCATAGGTGACGGTGCGCTCTTCGCTGACGATATCATCGATCTTAACGAATTGGGTACGCTCACTCAGGTTGTCCTCAAAAAGCTTGAGTTGAACCCCCCTTATGCCTATTTTTTCCATCTTGTGAATAAGAATGGATACAGAAACAGTGTCAAAAGCTTTGGCAAGGTCTAAAAAGATACCCAAAACCTTCTGCCCCCATCCATGTTTGTGACAACATAGTTAGTCAGATCATGGACGGCATCGGACGTTGAAATGCCAGCTCCTAAACCATATTGTGAGGGTTACAATATGTTAAACTTTTCTTAGTAGTCTCGTGTATAGGTTCGTGCCCATTGTTCATGATCTTCTCTAGAATTTTGTATAGGGCAGGAAGCACGGCAATAGGTCTATAGTTGTTGACACTGTTTCTATCCCCACTCTTAAACATGGGATGTATAATGGATTTTTTAAATGGTTTGGGAAATAGACCTGATTTGAGAGCGAGGTTGCAGATGTATATGAGTGGCGGTACAACTATGGCCATATATTTTTTAAAAGGCCATTAGAAATTTTATCCCATTCCATCGCACATTCGTTACGTAGGGATGTTATCAGATTAGCAACTTCATTTTCATCCGTCGGTAATAGTAGCATTGACTGTAAGGAGTCGCTAGTTTGGGATGTTTCATCAGTTGACCTAGTAACTTTGTTCTGCGAGATTTTTACATTGATTTCAGCAAAAAATTTTTGGTCAGGTTAACGGATTGCAGTGGAGTAACTGACATATGTAAAGAGTGTGATGTAGTGTCTTTCTTATGAGTTCTATTAGATATTGTGTTTATGGCTGCCCAGATTTGTTTGGTGTTGTTGCCTGCATTGTTAATTTTTTTTTCTCTAATTCTAGTTTAGTCTTCTTCAGTAGCTTGTTGCAGTAGTTTCTGTATCTAGTGAATGTTGTTTTTAAAATTTCGTTGTTAGATGACTTTTTTTGTGTAAGTTGTCTCTATGCCGGATACATCGGAGAGGGCCTGGTGTGAGCCACTTTAGAATATTTTCCCGATTTGGTATTATAATGATTTTTGTATTTGAATCAATCGCCTGTGTTATAAGGCTGATTATTAGTTTTGCAGCTATATGAGGATTTTCAGTGCGATAAACTGGTTCAAAGTCGATTTTCTTTAATGCAGCGTCTAGTATATTGTGGTTAATTTGGACAGTTGTTTTTTGCAGATATTTTCGGCATTTTTTTTGTAATATTAATAAGGTAGTGTCATGGTCAGTCAGTTATATTACTGGTCAATTCAAGGTAACACTGAAAGTGTAAATTTGAAGCAAATCAGTGAGTTTATGTTAAACTAGCGTCTGCCCGCGACTTTCGTTCGTATACGAAAAACATCTATGGCACTTGGCAATAGTATTTATTGCTTTCGATCAGTGAAACATTTTTGTAATCGGATGTACACTATCACAGAAGATTCAGATTTGAGATGTTATGACTTACCTAATAAGACAAGTGACCGCCAGCAGTATGAGCAGCGCGCCCAGCGCCGACAGCCCCCAGCCCAGCGCCGCGCGCGCCACGGGCGGCGCCCGCGTGGCCAGGCGCAGCAGCGACGTCACCTGCTCCGGCAGCTCGTCGATGCCCTGCGACATGCTCAGTGTGTGATCACAGTGCGGGCTGGTGGAAGTCACATGACTTGGAACCAAGGGCGAATAAAAAATATCACCTGTTACTACCAAAATTGCAGGGGCATTCGCACAAAATTGCACCATTTACTCACTAATATTCTTATGAATATATACGATATCATTATCTTAACGGAAACCTGGCTAACACCTGAAATTTATGACAGTGAGTTCATAGACCAGCGTTATAGTGTGTACCGTTGTGATCGTGATCGCATTGCTACTAATAAACAGGACGGTAGAGGGGTACTGATTGCTATTTTACGTACTTTAAAACCTTCTGAATTAGGTCTCTCATTATCACAGTGTAGTGATCTCTCACACACTCACATTGAACACATTATGGTTGAGTTTCCCAGCACTGTCAACAATAAAATACACATTGTGAGTGCTGCCTAGATACCACCAAAGACTTCTACTTTAGTGTATGAAAAGCACTTTAAATTGCTACAGGAAGTGTTGGGCCATCCTAGTGTTGATAGTTTCTTTTTGTTATAGGAGACTATAATCTCCCTGAAGCTAATTGGGTAGTATCCTCTGCACCAGATATCTCGAACATTGCTACCTCGTATGCCGGAGGATCCTCGACCTGCGCAAGTTTAGAGATCTTGATTTCACTTCTGGGTGCTTCTCAATTTAATAACATAGTGAATGACAAAGGTAAAATTCTTGACCTAGTAATTTCCAATAACCCTTGTAATGTTTCTCATATTTTAACAACATTACTTCCAATTGACACCTACCATCCTGTCCTGACGTGTTTAAACGTCAAAATCACCCCGATGTCTAAAACTCCTATTCACAAATATTGTTTTCATAAGGCCAACTTTGAAAATATTAATTTTAACATACAGCAACTGAACTGGTCTGAACTGCTTTCCCCTATGACTTCTGAAGAGGCTCTGACTAAATTCTATACTGAAATAGATAATATTATTAAACAAGACACTCCGCTGGCCCGACCTAGATCAGTTAGTTATCCCATATGGTTCTCTCGTACTCTCATAACTATTTCTAAAAAGAAACATAAGGCATGGATTAAGTGGAAGAAATATAATAACTTATCTGATTATGAATCATTTTCAAACTATAGAAAACAGTTTAAAGATACATGTCTTAAGTGTTTCAGTTCGTACATCAGTTCTGTTGAGGACAATCTAAGTAAAAAAATAAAACACTTCTGGACCTATATTTCGAATCGAAAAGATAAACCAGGTTTATCTTTTCGATTCGATATAGATTTCGATATAGGTCCAGAAGTGTTTTATTTTTTTACTTAGATTCCCATACAAAAATGCTAAAACAAATGATCCAGATATGGTATGCAATATGTTCTCTGACTTTTTTTACTCGGTATATGAACCGACATCTCCTTCGTTGCCTCATTGGAAACTTCCGCAGGACAATAGCGCACAACACGATGTCTCTATTTGCGACCTTTCTTTCAGTGAAGAGAACATATTGAAGGAGCTTAAATCCCTAGATCCAGCGAAAGGCCCTGGGCCTGACGGACTTTCACCTTACTTCCTTAGGAATACTGCGAATTCCATCTGCAAGCCTCTATTTGTTATATATAATAAATGTATCTATGAGGGAGTTGTACCTAGAATGTGGAAGCATGCATATATTGTGCCTGTTCACAAAAGTGGATCCAAACGCAACGTAGAACATTATCGTCCCATTTCCATCCTGTCTGCCTTGTCGAAACTATTTGAAAGGTTAGTCCATAACGAAATATATCCTGTACTCCACAATATCATAATTCAACAACAGCACGGCTTTGTCAAACGGCGGTCGACAAATACTAATTTACTATTATTTTCTAGCTTTTTGTTGGTTGTGTTGATAGCCGTGTACAAGTGGATGCAGTGTATACGGACTTCTGTAAGGCTTTCGACAAGATAGACCATGAAATGCTACTAAATAATATAGCGTTCAACGGAATCCGTGGTAATCTTTTGAGGTGGTTTACCTCTTATATAACCAATCGCAGTCAGAGGGTTGTAATCAATGGTCACCAATCTAACATAGCACAGGTGACCTCTGGTGTGCCTCAAGGCTCTATACTTGGTCCCCTCTTGTTTATCTTGTATATCAATGATATCAGCCAATGCTTTCATAATACCAAGTTTTTACTATATGCTGACGACCTCAAGGTATACAGAGCCATACGACAAACAAACAACTGCCTTCTGCTGCAACAAGATTTGGACCGACTATCCTGTTATTGCCAGGAAAATAAATTGCAACTAAGTTTACCCAAATGTAACTTCTTAAACTTCACAAAAAATAAATCTAAAATAAACTTTACATACACGTTGTGCAATGTCCCTCTCCTTAAAGTGGACTTTATTCGAGATCTCGGGGTCATCCTTGATTCTAAGCTTTGCTTAGACCCACACATAGGAAATATTGTTAATAAAGCATATCAACTATACGGATTTGTAATGAGATCAACAATTGATTTTAAAAAACCTTCTTCTTACATTTACTTATATAAGTCTCTGATACGCTCTCAACTGGAGTATGCCGTGTCCGTCTGGAGTCCATACTACAAAAAATACGTTGAAATGATTGAGTGTGTTCAATATAAATTCCTGCGTACCATACATTATAGATGCTATGGATATTATTTGCCATACCAAGATCTGCTTGCGAAATATAAGCTCGCAACACTTGAAAATAGACGTAAGTACTTAGAAGCCATGAATTAATATAATATTGTTAAAAATAACTTTGACTGCATTGAACTGTCCAACATGTTATGCTATGCGGTTCCTAGGACAGTTCACAAGCGAAAGGTGCGCGCTGGTAAATTATTTTCAGTGGGCATTTGCAAGTCCAACTCTGGCTTGCCTTCGCCTGTTCGCAGAATGGTCGATTCCTACAATGCGACTTTTGAACATATTGACATTTTTGCATGTCCTCCCTGTAGGTTCAAAGGTCTTATACTGAAGGAGCTTACTTGAATATTTTAATATTTTTTTCTTTTTTTGTTCCATTTCATGTTTATTGTATACATATATACTTATTTAACTTAAACACGATAGTTAATATAAGTTAGAATAAAATTATATCTTGTATCTGTAACCCTAGCGATTATTTTCACTGTATTGTATCCTATAGTTAATCTGTGAACAGCGTTGTGGGCTGCAATATTGTCTATTATGTTTTGTGTATTTCTTGTTTCTATGTTTTATATTGTAGCTGTTTGTTGTTCCTTTTGAAAAAAATAAAAAAAGGGCGTCACCAAGGGGGGGGGGGGGAGGGGTAGCTGCCCCCCCTAGAGATAAAAAGTACCCAAATGCAAAGCAACCAAAGCACCCGCTCACTTGAATTCGTCTAATTTTATAATTTACCAAACATAACAAATTAAATCGAAATTTGGCAGCAATTGTATATAAATCCAACCGCTGTTGATGTCCTAAAAGGGGCAAACACCTTTCTGGAAACGGGAAAAACGTTGAAAATTTTGATCGCTCTACCGTGCACAACATGTACAATTCATACTTTTCCCATCCTCTATATATTTTGCCCTCCCCTGGTTCATCGGCTGGCGACGCCCTTGCTTGGAACCATTGACTCTAGGGCATTCTTTCTAATGGATGGCAAACAAAGCTGATGGTAAGTACTCAGCATCACCTATGGACATCTGCAATACCCAAACTAACCAAAATGACACCATCACCCATGGACAGTTCCAAATGGCGACGCAGGATTCAGGAACGCTGTTTGGCGGCGGAAATAGGTTACATACTGGTTGTATTTTTCCAGACGAGGTTCTTCACAAGAGCTCGACTACTATTTTTATAGCATCATACAGAACACAATCCACCAAACCTTGCTCCCAAGGTGCTCAAATAAAAAATTAAAACACAATAACGTAGGTACAGTCAGCGTCAAAAATATCGGGACGAACCTACTGTTCAAAATGATCTCAACAACTAAGAAAATTAAACTTTATCTCAATTAGATAAAATTCTTGTCAAAATGACAGTAGTCGTGTACTTTCTTCATTTTGAAACAATTCTTGTGTCATTGAGTTAAAATTTAATTTTCATAGTTGTTTAGATCATTTTGAACAGACTGTTCATCCCGATATTATTGACGCTGGCTGTATAATCCGTAAACATGGCTCATCGAGTTTTAGGAACACTTTGTTAGCGTCTCTGTGCCTTATCTGCGCCTGGATACCGTAAAGGACATTGCTTTTTTTGTAAGTTGGTTAAAAATAACACATTTATACATCTTTTTAAAAGCTAGATGACATTAATGTATGTCTGCTTACCTCCTCAAACCAGAGAATAGGGAACACGATATCGGGGAAGTTGGCGACTTGTTTGATGTCGACAACTTGCGACACAGCCAAGTTGATCTGAATACGAGCGCGGGCGCGCATCGCTATTCCCATCTCCTGGAAACGAAACATGAAAGTACTGTTTAGAGTATAAATTATGATCCCGAATTCGTGTTGAAATGTAAAAAACCGGAAAACGTTATAATATAGTAAAAATATTAGGAAATGTTGTTGAAATGTAATAAAAAACGGGAAAAATTATTGGGAAAAGTATATAAAGGCGGAATTAATTTGAGAAGTTCTTTGATGTGCTGTGCAAACGCCGTGAACTTGATTAAATTCAAATGTAAAAAAAATAACCGGGAATTTTATCGTAGAATATTTGTCAACAGCCGACAATTTTGTTTTTTACCCGACTCCAGAAAAGGATATACATTTCACTAGAATTACACCTAGATGTGGTTTTCAAAGAGCATAACGTTTTTAGAGTTTAATTGGTAATATCGATACTTATACATACAGTATTGAAAATTTTGTGACTGATACTCCCGGTATTTCGGTAATACTGGGAATTTTATTCGAAAAAAGAACCGAAAAAAAAGTAATATCAGTAGACAGAAAGAAGCTTCCTTACCGGTTGAACATCGATGAAGAGTCTGTGTTTCTCTGGGACGGGCGGGGAGATACCTTCCACTTGCTCTCTCAGGCTAGGGTCAGCCAAGTAGAAGTGAGGAAACGATAGCATTACCGGAGAGTCTGGAAATAAATAATTACATTTATAATATCATTATTGTATACTAAAGCAGAGATGTAAAAGGGGGTCGTGGTTAAATAATAACAGTCGCAGGGGTCCATCGGAGGTTAAAAGCTACACTTGCCGGTCCGTGGATGGATGACCATTCATAATATATCGAGACTCCTCGTTGCCTCGGAAATCAATCTAAGCAGTTGTCCCGGCCACCGGCTGTCATTCCTAGATCTTTGACAGCCGTTACGAGTAGTCAGAAGCCCGAAAGTCTGACAACCAGTCTTACCAAGGGGTATCGTGTTACCCAGTAACTGAATTGTAGAGCTACAGAGGCAGTCGCTCCATGTAAAATACTGGTATTCAGCTGCATCCGCTTGATAATAATAATTCAATTATTTATTCAAGTGACATAACTCATAGTGTTAGTAACAAGTTGGCTTATAACTATATTAGTAAACTAAATTATATACAAATAATAAAATTAACACAATAACGGGCACATCGTTACTATGCTGCAGGTCCAGCAGAAATTCTGCAGCACTGGTTAATGATCGCGCAATCCAGTCGGCTTGCGATCATTTTAGGATGCTGTTGGTGCTGCCCCGCACCCTGCGTACCAGGAATGCGCATCTCTTACGCATAACTGTATAGAAGCAATCTACGCGGGCTTCTGCAAACTTCTGCTTAGACTGGAAGCCGACCACAACAGTTGGAGCAAGGCAGGCAGACGATGATCATACCGCCTTCTTGTCACATTAACGAGGTACAGCTGCCGACTTTCTCTGTTATGTGCCCGAGATTATAGATCTTCTTGTTTTGTTTTCTTATCCATGATAACTTATCTTTTTTATTTGCACGTGTTTTTGAGTCAAATAAACCTATTATTCTTTCTTTCTCACCGTATTGGCACAGAGACACGTTGAAGAGTCCGTTAGGTGCGCACGGCGGGCCGGCAGGGCAGAAGCACCGGTTATGTTCGTCGTTCGCGAACACATCCTCTGGGGGAGTGAAACGGTAACCTTGGATGCCGCCTACTTCTACTTCTTCCAAGAACCTGGAAATAAAGAAGTAATACGTTAAATATCACGCCTGATCAAAGCAACGATGGATGGACCGTGTGAAAGATGATATGGCTAAAAAGGGGTGAGCGACTACTGAGATGACGACTGATAGAGACGTAATTTGGGATAAGGGCAGGAGGATGATGACTGCGGCTGAATTCCTCGTAGGGTTAGAGCATGGTGTGTAGCATGTATATACATGTATGTGTGTGTGTGTGTGTGTGTGTGTGTGTGTGTGTGTGTGTGTGCGTGTGTGTGTGCGTGTGTGTGTGTGTGTGTGTGTGTGTGTGTGTGTGTGTGGTGTGTGTATGTCGGTGGGAGAAAATGCGTTAATCATTAAGTCTGCCTTTCTTCAGCAGTTTTTACTTGCGCATAAAGTTCTTAATAATTAAATGTGTGTTAATAATTAAAGTGATGGGCAGAGGTGTACCTATAGTATAGCCACAGTTCGCCTGTTATGTTTAAGTCCCATGTAATAGGGTGCGAGCCTATTGCCATCAACCGGGCTCAAATCCAGGCTCCGGGCTGCTGTTGAGAAATTCCTGGTGAACATAATACTCTGCCCAACTAAACGAACCCGTCTTGGGTTCCTTCGGTCAGGCCCATTTAGCAGCAGCGCTTGCAACCACAAAAATGCAACACGTAGTAGGAATGGAATTTCACTCAATTAACTATAAACTAGCGAATTCCTAGGTAACGCAATGAGTCATTAGTGCATTACAAATAATAATGTGCGCAATATGACAATACGTTCAATTGTTGATGCATAATGATGCATCAAGCTAATGAGGAACGCGATTCTAAACAGCCGCTCTTTATACTGTAAGCAAAACTTCATATTGTAAACACGACTGCTACACTGCACAAAGCTGCATAGTTCCATAATTGGTGGTTATTAGAACAGATGAATTTTACTCACAATAGGTATCTACTCTACCTACATTACAGAACGATTTCCGTTAGCGACGTATTAAGTCGGCCTATGAAAACCTTGACCATGTTTAGAACCTTGCCAAGTTGACGTATTATAATATATGAATACGCATAATAATATATTTTATTTAGGGTACAAATCCTGGTAGCAATGTCTACGACCAGCTTTTCGATGGGCAGGAAGACAATAAATTAAATAGAGGCTTGTCTTTTTTTTTTTGTTGGAAATCAACAAATAACTGCTCCCCCTCTGAGCGGAGCGGGAGGGTGTGTCAGACACTTACTGACTAAAACCCGCCCATATACCTTCCGTTGCCTGTGATGCCAGGGGGCTCGGTAACCCTTTAGTACCTTCCCGCGACCCCGGCAGGCATATAGGGGAGTTGTCTGTGATGTTACTATCACCACCACCATTGCTGGGTATCTAAGCCAAACTTCCTTTCTGTCATACTTCCCGGGTCCGTGTCTATCATCCAGGTCTTTCTCGGCTACTTTGACAATAGCAGTCCAACGCGCCATTGGATTGAACGTTCGAGCTTATTAATATTATAAAAAAAAAACCCAGCTGTTCCTCACATTTCGTCGAGTTACGCGAACATAAATGTATAAAGAATGATTTTTTGTGATTTCCGGGTGATTAGTACAATGACTCCAGGTTTTCAGTTATTTCAATTACCTTCACCTGGTATAACTAATAATTCAACTCACTTGAGCGGCAACAGCCTGCACAGATCCTTATCATACACAGCCAGTGTATCGTTAGCACTGATATGCGGAGGGAAGATGGAGCCATCAGAACCGGCGATACTGTTGCACTGTTCAGTGGTCCAGTGCTGCAGCTTGTCCCTCATGTTGTAGCGGCTGATGATGCCGTATTTTGACATGTCCGTGGCTCCAGTGAACATTGTGACCACGTCTGGACTTGTGCCGTTTTTCTGGGGATGAGAATTAAGCAACTATTAAAAAATATTCAAAGAAAAATTAATTGACAATTCAAAGACCTTTTTTTTCTGTATAAAGTATTGTCCTTTTCTAGCAAATAATTACCCATGTGATAATCAATTGTAGTTTATGAAACTGTACATAACAAGCAAACTTTCTGACTCTGAGCGGCTACTGAAGACTCTTTATTTTAGGGGCCGACCCGGGAAGCGAACCCAGGACCTCATGACCCGCAGCAGTAGCCACTAGACAAACAAGACAATAAAAACCAACTAATACACCACTACATAAATAACTGGAGAATTACGTATTACCTGAAGTACTTATAATCGAAAGCGACTTTTGTATCTATCGGGTGCCAAAAACAAAACGCAGTAAGGATAACGGTGGATTTAACTGAATAACCTGGGAGCAAATCAAAACTCACCCCATAAAACAGCCCAAACTCTTCATACGGCAGTTTCTGCTCCTTGGGCACCACATCCTTAGCTAACTTGAGGAGAGGATCCTCGTACCCCCAAAGGAGTTGTCCCACAGACACCTCGACAAACGGCTTGATCTTTAGGATGTCCATGATGGAAGCCATCGCGAGCCGGAGGAAACGTGCTGCATGCTTCGATTGTGAGGTCGCGCTCTGGAAGAGAAGAGAATTTGTGTGTTAGAATGGAATCAGGATCAACCAAATTATTTAAAAATCATTTTTAAACGCCAAAATTACATAATACGGGCTGTATTATGTAATTTTGTCCAAAACACCCGCCATTCAGCGCTTCCTAGAATTCCTAGCGTTTCAGCAGGAATTTGGAATTTAGAATATAATTGAAAATTCAGTAATGAGCCTATAATGTTTCCACAGCTGGAACACAGGCCTCCTCTCTGTGAGAGGGAGTGGGCGTAATCCACCACGCGGGCCCAGTGTGGGATGGTGATGTTGCATGTCTTCGATTTTTTGGCTTCCGGACATGCCGATTTTTGTCACGATCCGGGTCCTAACTGTTTTGAGCAATATTATTGGATATAGGTAATTGTTTTCAGAACCGGCACGAGTCTATGATTGTGGATGAAGCTTAAGAAGTACCCATGTATCGTAGCAGGTGACGTTCTATAGTTTCTACCTACGCCCATTGGGAAAAGGCGTGAGTTCATGTAACAATATTTTCATGCCAAATTATCAATAATAATAACCTTTGACCAACACGTATTAATTTATAGACTAAAATTACCACAGAGATTTGTTAGTACAAAAATATTGGATTGATCAACTTTTTACAAAGGTCATTTGAAACACGAAAGACCTGTAAAAAGTCCCCGTGCAAAACCATGTCGAAATAAATCTTTGAAGTGAATTAATTATTTAGCAATTTGAAGCAAACTTGTTTGACAACAAATTAATAAAATGATTATAATCGCAAAAAATCATAATACGCCATGGTCGTGTTTCAGACGCCATTTTTTTTTTTGTAAAAATGTTTTTCTTCCTTTTTGTCCTCAAATATTGCGGTAGAACCTATTCAAATTACAGATTTAACATCACACCCTCCAATCCCCGAAGGGTTAGGCAGAAATACACTTCTCGCAATACCGGTATAAATCCGATGATACTATTAAAAATACCGGTAACAAATTACCGGAAATTATCGAGAGAACAAATCCTACAAACTTATAACGTAATAAACTAAATTATTATTTAATATTAAACCTTGCCCTATGAACTCAATTAAAAATACAAAAAAATAATCTTGAGCTGTCTTATTAAGCTCAGTTTTAAGTGCGAAATCTTAAGTTAAAATTGAGGAAGTAACTAAGTACAGTACTTTATATACCTACTTGGTATATGACCATTAAAATAAAGAGTAAATCATGGCTTCTCGACAGGTAGAATTTTTAAACAATATGTCATTATATGAGGAAAAACGCTGATCTTTTAACATAGCCCTGTTACCTTTATAGCGAGCAATAAGACATTCATCGTCAACCTTTAAGGAAAAAACATCAACAGCAACTCCTGAAATTTGACGAAGATGCAAAACGACACCTTGTATTAGAAGATTAAATAAATGATGCTATATTTATTTAATCTTCTAATACAAGGTGTCGTTTTGCATCCTCGTCAAATTTCAGGAGGCTGCTATGAAAGACATATATAATCAAATAAAATTATGATACCTGCCCAATAATTAATACATACTTGTTTTTTTTAGTTATTTAAGTTTGACATTGTAACTGGTGACCGAAAAGCTGGCGGCATTCTCGCGCAACGCATCAGCATTGCAATTCAGCGAGGAAATGCCGCCAGCATCCTCGGTACAATGCCCCGAGGGCCTTTTTTAAGCTTAACTTAGTTTTAATTTAATTTAGTTAATGTTAATAATCATCTTGTAATTTGGTTATGTAAATAAATATAGTTTGACATTATTTTAGAATACACCACTTTCACAGAACAGAATCACCCCGTTGCGTATGCCGTAGTTTGTGCAAAAGGGCAGTTTCAGTGTTGTATCACACGGGCCGCGTTTTAACATGCGTGATTGTCGATTGCACGTTGATTGTCGAAAATTACAAAAAAAAAGGGAAGGTTTAAGTACTTATTTTATTATTGATTCGTGTCGAGAATCATTAGCATAGTTACCTCCTTGAATTTGAAGAGGATGCAAAATGACACCTTGTATACATAAATCTCGTGTCATGGTGTTTGTGGTCGCACTCCTCCGAAACGGCTCGACCAATTTTTATGAATTTTTTTATGTATATTTGGTAGGAATGAGAATAGGCCATAAAGTATATTTCATCCCGATATTCCCACGGGATCGAGACTTATGCTGGTGAATCCGCGGGGCGCAGCTACTAACCTATATATGTATATCAATCTGTCTGCCTTTTCCCAACTATGTCGGGGTCGGCTTCCAGTCTAAGCGCATGCAGTTGAATACCAGTAAATATTTTACATGGAGTGACTGCCTATCTGACCTCCACAAGCCAGTAGGTAACATGATACCACTTGTTAAGACTGGCTGTCTGACTTTCGGGCTACTGACTACCCGTAACGACTTTCAAAGATCTACGAATGACAGCCGGCACCAACGGCTTAACGTGCTTGATGGTCACCCATCCACGAACCGACCGCGGGAAGCGTAGCTTAACCTTCGATCGACCCGTGCGGCTGTTATTATTTAGCCACGAAAATAGGAGTTAATTTAAACATCATTCATGAATGAAAATATTTATAGGTTAGGTATTGCATAGATGTATTTGTCGACGCTGGTAAATATATATAAATACTGGTATTCAGCTATATCCGGTTGGACTGGAAGCAAGGAAAGGCAGGCAGATGATGAGGTGATTGGGTTTTTCCATTAGAAATTTCTCAGTAGCAACCCGGAGTGTGGATTTGTGCCCGGTTGATGGCAATAGACTCGCCCCCTGTTACTTAGGACTTAAACATAACTGGCGAAATGTGGGTGTACTATCTGCCAATCCCTTCGGGGAAACAAAGTATTATGTTATGTTTAAAATAACACGCGGCAAACATAATTCCACAATATTATTGTAATATACCATGATTAATAACCGAAAAAACGACGATGTAATGGCATTATCATTTAAATATTAAACAGCTGTCATGTCGGTAAAAAATCTTAAAATAAATTATAGGATTATCTACGGTTTCAAAGTTATTACGGCAATATGTTATTTCAGCAAAGACATAGAAAAACTATGGACAAGCAAGAGTGTATCTATATTTTTCTAAACAGGTAACAATTTTGTAACTCGTTTTTAACGTTATTTCATACCAGAGTAATTGCTAACAGTAGCAATGGGGGTCAAATTGACAGTTTAACAACATTCATTGCGGTTTTTACGTTTTTGATCAAGTTTTCAAACTTAAAAAGCAATGGATTAGCAATATTCAAAATCATTCAGATTGTGTATTACGACAACGTCAATTTTTGTTTTGCCCTTCAAGTACCAAGATAATTAAAACATATTGGACACGTACCTTTTCTTTTTTTACCGTAATCAAGAGATTATGGGATACATTGAGATAAAATTTGACATGACGTCACGCCTTGCTAGATTTTATACTAAGTTGTGACGTAGCGAGCCCCCACTCCCCAACTTTAATGCGTTTTATCTAAGTCATTTTTGATTAATATGATAAAGCAAAAAATACGTGTCTAATATTTTTTTATTGTCTGACTGATGGACTAAATAGGTTTTTTTTTACCCAGGCATCATCCCTGTTAGGGTGCAGGTTGCATAGCGCAACGATAACAATATAGTATAGTATAGACAAGTACCTAGTATCTACAACATATGACTTCACACCTGTAATCCTCGAAGGGTTAGCCAGAGCTGCACCTCTAGTACTAACCCTGCTGTTTTTTTTTTTTTTTTTTATTTTATCTCGTAGTTGACCTTGAGAGGTCGTGACTACTCAACCGGACTATCCTGTGGCTGCCTTAAGCGGACTCAAAGCCTCCAGCCAGGGGCGGATTACTTACATTTCTAAGCGACTGCACGCTAAGGGCAGTGGGGTACGGACCTCAGCTTAGCGCTCTCGCTGGAGGGCAGCAAGGTGGGACAGGCTGGATCTGAACTATGGGTCCCTGCTGGCAGCGCTCGGCCGCTTTAGTAACGCTTACCTACGCTCATCAACCAATAGCAACGCCGCGTCAGATATTTGCTGAGCTCCTTGTTTTTGTAAATGAAAACAAGAGCGTAAAAAAACGGGTAAAGGTGATCAGACATCTGTGATCATTGTAACAGAGCCAGAGAAATGTATTTAAACAAAATAAATTATTTTGGTGTGGTCATCGTGAGCACGGGATTTTGTTTTCAAAGTGGTCCGATTTGCACACCCGGGATAGTACACCCACATTACGCCAGTTATGTTTACATCACGTGTAATAGGGAGAGAGTCTATTGCTATCAACCACAAAGCAGAAATCCAGACTCCGGGTTGCTACTGAGAAATTCCAGGTAGAAAAACCCAATAACACTTCGCCCGACCTCAAAATCAAAATCAAAATCAAAATATTTTTATTTCACATACACGAGCACTTATGAAACGTCAGAAGCTAGGTGCACGGTTCCAATTGGTCGTTTCCTATGAAGAAGAGCCGGCAAGAAACTCCATGGTTACTCTTTTAAAAATTATTGGCTTTTACAATGTTCTCAAATTACAGTGTTAATAGGTATCGGAGGACAGTGTAGGCCTGTCGAGAAGTACTTAACAAAAAAAAAGAAAAGAAAAAGGTCTACAAAACATCTAGTCTATTAAGCCTACAACGTTCTCACATTCACAACGTACACAAGAATCCATGTAAATTAATATTAAAATAATAAAAATAAAAACCTATTTAAACCAAATGACACTAGATTAACGAGGCAGTAATAACAAAAATATCTAAATAAAACAATTACTAGCGAGCCGCCCCCGGGGGGCTACTCTCTAAGTCTGTCATCGAAGATACGGGCCGTACGAAATGAGTTGATCCGTCAAAAGAAGTGACAAATTCAATTTTTCGAACGGACACAGACACAACATTGCCCGATGACAACACGATTTGACAGTTGTCCCTAACAACTGTCAAATCGTGTTGTCATTCACTCTCAGTTCGGGCTCCGAAGTAATCTTACGTCTTAAATTTTATGTTGATATTGTTTTTGTTTATTTTGCTACTATGGACGCGTTTTTTTTTACATCGTCCTCACATTTAGTTATAAATTCAACATTATTTTTGTACTAATCTTTATGTATCAATGGTGCCGATTCCCTTGTTCACAAACTAAACTAAATTTAATATCAGTGCATCTTTTTCTTTCTATTTCATTAAGAAAAGGACAGAAGATAAATTTTAGTTTAGTCCTGTCAAATTAATCAGCGCCTGTCACTACTCCATACAAGTTTAGACGTGATTAAAAACTTGCCTACTAAAATTACGTCAATTTACGTCAAGCGCTGATTAATTTGACAGGACTGAACTAAAATTTATCTTCTGTCCTACTCTAATGAAATAGAAAGAAAAAGATGTACTGAACTTAAATTTAATTTAGTTTGTGAACAAGGGAATCGGCGCCATTATAATTTAAAAGAGTGTCCATGGACTTTCTTGTCCGTTCTTCTCCATAGGTCCGTTCTATTACGCTTTGGAATGGGCAACTAGGTTCATATTTCTAACTGACCGACTCCTTGACAATTCAAAAGTGCCTGTAAATGGTTTAATTGAAATAAATGCTTTGAGTTTGAGTTTGTCCGTAGGTGACACGGTGAAGGAAACTCCCGTAATTTCGGCCGAAACTACGGATTTGGTGCTAAGGGAGTAGGCCCGACCTTCGCAAGGTTTTTACGACTTGACGAAACATTGGGATTTCTTTATTATACCCATTTAAGTTTCATATAAACATAGATAAACCTTCTGGAATAAATTCTCTAATTGATGGTGAAAACTTCGGTATAATCCATTGCGTGGTTTAGAAGACCTCAGCGGTCATACAGACAGACACGAAAATCGACTTAAAAATATGTATAAATTTAGATGCAACACTTTACCAGTACAATACGCGCCACGAAAGATGAGACTTGACGAACGTCAGTAGTGGAGAGCCTGCGCAGGTGCAGTCGTGTACCACAATCAGCCTATAATGTTCGCAATGCTGGGACACAGGCCTCCTCTCTGTGAGAGGGAGTGGGCCGTAATCCACCACGCGGGCCCAGTGCGGTTTAGTAGTTAGATGACACGTCTTCGAATTTTTGGTTCTAAGAGATGCCGGTTTCCTCACGATGTTTTCCTTCTCCGTTTTCAGAGCAGCGGTGATGAAATAATTTGCACTAAGTAAAGCGCCTGTCCGGGTTCGAACCTACGACCTACAACTCGTAAGACGCGGCCGTTTCCACTGGGCCACCACTGCTATTGACACAGTCGACACTGCCACAGTCGTGTACGAAATAGTTATTATATGACATAATTATACGAAATAGTTACAATAGTATTATATTTTTTTAGTTCCAAATAGTTATTAATATCGTTACTTCGCAAGTCAAACCACGTGGTGTGTCAAGTCTCATCTTTAGTGGCACGTATTGTATCTAGTCTTCAAAAGTTTCATTTATAATTTTGCACCAAAACACAACCGTTTTATTATTCCACTCATGCAACGGAACCCTAAATCTGTAGCATCAAGTAAGGTCGACGGGTTTACAGACCTTCCTGTATACTGAACCTTGATGGTGTCATGTGTGCGAGGTAACTATAAACTGAAGGTTACTCATGTAACTATCCGATTAAAATAACTGTTACTACAGTCAAGGAATTAAAATGTTAACCAAGTTATGGTTCATTTTTAAGGCTTCTACATACTGGCGCGACTTGTCGCGCGACGCGTCGCGACACAAAGGCACCGCTTGTAGCGCTACACGCGGTGTCTTTGTGTCGCGTCGCGTCGCGCGACAAGTCGCGCCAGTATGTAGGAGCCTTTACTTGCACCTAATTATTTTTCCAGTTAGCGAAAATTCAACTGTCCCGTGGGTGTAGTGATCGCAAGAGATACTGCTGAGCTTGAGGTCCTTGCGATTCCCAGGTCAGGCAAAGTGTTATAAGGGTTTTTCTTTGGAATTTGTGCCCGGTTAATGAAGTAAAGAAAGAAAAAATAACGTTCATTTGCAGTAAACATGACCCAAAGAAAGAACACAAACATAAAATAGAACAAGTTGGTAGAAAGTTTTCGTCACATCTACGCAAAACAGCCATCGCTCAGCATAATGCTGCGAGACAGAGCCCCAAGCGTTGACGTGATGACGTCGATTGGTGCAGCATACAATGAGGTATAAATAATAAATAAAATAACACAATCGTAATCCTTTGATGAACTGCCACTTCAGCATGCTTAGTCTGCAAGCTACGTCGGTATAACTCCGGTACTTTTTCGGATAACTTCATTTCTGATTTGAATTAATGTAAATAATGAATTAATAATAACAAGCAAATAATGAAGGCATTGTCGTTGTGTTACGCAACTACCTCACAGGACGCCAACATTTGAGTATAGCCACTTGTAGCTCAGGCTAAAGTCGAATTATCGATTCGCTGGAGTAATAGCTAGCTGTGACTTTGTGTAATAAAATGGTCATAATTATTGTATTCTAGACTTTTACCCTCATCATTATGCATTTATTTTACATTCACACATAAGTCGATTAAACTACACGATCACGATTACAATAAATATGACCATTTTATTACACAAAGTGCCAACTATTACATGTCAGATTATTATTATTAGAGATTACTCCAGTGAATTAATAATTCGACTTTAAATGAACGTGATCATAATTATTTAGTCTTACATAACTACACATAGTAAGTATCTATGTATAACTTCGCTGACGTCGTTGTATTACGTCTGAATGTGTCAATAAAAAACGTGTTGTACATTTGAAGTAGCTTATGATGGCCAGTACGGATAGGCACGTGACGAAATATTATGGCATACTTCTTCTTCGTGATGTCGATGACACGACAGGGTAATAAATTTTGTTGGCCGACAACTTCGCCACTTCCTCGGCGTCTTAGGTTGCGGAGATGCATACGGTGGAGGTCTGATCTTTCGCGTCCGGTCCTGGTTCAAGCCATGGTACGGAGCGAGAGGGCATGGGCAGCCGTCACCTCCTTCTGCGAAGCAGTAGTGTTCGCAAAGGAGGAGGCAGGACGGTTGAGGGAAAGGCAAATTTCGCGCCCTCTCGCCCCTAGACGCCGCAGGAGACGCCCTGGGAGTCGGGAGCCCCGGGCGGTATTCCGGCCACCGTAGGCGCGGGCTTGCGGACGGTGAGCAACGGATATCTCACCGTCCGGTAAGAACCAGGCCCGGGTCGACGACGCGTTGTATTCCACGCGCGCCTCAAAGAGATGTCGTCAGCACAAGTGTAGGGGTCCACTAGGGCCGATGCCTGCCGGGGTCGCGGGGGTTACCGAGGCCCCTGGCAACACAGGCAACGGAAGGAATACGGGTGGGTTTTAGTCAGTAAGAGTCTGACACACCCTCCCGCTCCAACCAGAGTGGGAGAAGTTATTTAATGATTTCACACTCAAAAAAAAAGGTTGCGGAGGTCGCTATGGCTGTATTTTTGGGGCACAGATGGCACGACAGGAGGTGGGGCATAGTTTGCGTCACGGCTCCACCGTGCTGCTGAATCGTCGAGGTAACCCCACTTTGCGAGGTTGTATGGCATACTCGTAACATAATAGCACGCTTGTATTTCCCGAAGCCTTAGGCGGAGGTGAAAAGTACCTACACCCTATGTAGTCGGGGGACCCCAAGATAGTGGGGAAAAGGCAGGTAAAAGATGATAATAGGGGACGAACGTATTGTCAGTAACCTGGCAGAGATCCAATTTCCTGGTTGAGACTGAGAAATTCCAGATACGAAAATCCAATAAATCTGCTTTACCTGACCTGGGAATTAGATCTAATACCTCAAACTCAAAGCATTTATTAAAAAAAAAAACAATTACAGGCACTTTCGAATTGTCAAGGGCCGAACCCTTGACAATTCGAAAGTGCCTGTAATTGTTTTTTTTCGGTCAGTCAGAAGGATGAAGCTAGTTGCCCATTCCAAAGCGAAGTAGGTACCTAGAACGATGAGAACGATGCATGTGACCCATGGTCAACGTCTCGCTTAGGACAATTAGACCAACGAAGTATTTCCTTTGGATGGTTCAAGGTCTGCCTGAACTAAGCCTGCTTCTAGGCAATGTCATCATAATTATTATGTATAAACAGTTTTGATCATAGGAGTCCTAACGAGGAACTAATGACAATTGAATTGACCAGATTACAGATCTTATAATGGGCAAAATTGATCAACCTTTTTTTGATCAATTTTTAGGGGTTCATAGTCAACAAGGAACCCTTATAGTTCCGCCATGTCCGCCTGTCTGTCTGTCCGCGGCTTAGCTCAGAGACTGTTAGTACTAGAAAGCTGTAATTTGGCATGAGTATACATATTAATCACGACGACAAAGTGGTAAAATACAATTTTGTCGGGTACCTCCCTTGCACGTAAAGTAGGGATGATATATTTTTTCTCGTCTATCCCATGGTGTGGGATATCGTTGGATAGGCCGTTCAAAATATTGAGGGTCTGTGGAAACGGTTTCGATTTAGGTATCCGTTTGCATAATATTTTTTGTTAAAGTCCCCCCAGCGAAATGGCTGTTTTTGGATATGTGAAAAAAATCATGGCAGCAGCAAAATATAACAAAGTTATAAGCGAGGACATGCCGCCAGCATCCTCGGTCCTCCCCGAGGGCCTTTTTTGGCTTAACTTTGTTTTCATTAATTTTAGTTAATGTTAATAATCATCTTGTAATTTGGTTATGTAAATAAATAGTTATAAAGAAAACTATCACACCTATGCAGGTTAACGAGTAATAGTCGACCAGCAAGCAGTTGGAATGTATGGGAGAACATGTTTTTCAACTACAATGTTGAGTTTGTTCTTGGGATAAATTATTCATCACAACCCACTACGGAACCGTTCATTGTGCGAGGTCCGACACGCTCTTGGCCAGTTTTTAAATTATGAGTAGGTGGATACTGAACAAACAAGTCTGATTTGAGGTTAATCGCTTAAAATTATGAAAATACAATCATCAGCCTTGCTTGGCAGACGAATTATTATTGTCGATCGAAGTTTTTCTTAATGTTATTGGTTGACAAACAAGCCGACGGCCGACCTGATGGTAAGTAACATAACATCACACCCGTAAACCGATAACCCAAGCGACCTCAAGGCGGTATATTATCTCCTCTTTTGTTCTCCATTTTTATTAATCTCATTACCACCGAGCTTCGGGCTGCGTATCATCTCTATGCCGACGATTTGCAGCTTACTGCCATGGAAGTGTTGATAACATTTCTGATGCGATTGACGAGCTAAACCGGGATTTAGGTGAGGTCAAAAACTGGTCTGATCGATTTGGAATGGCGGTTAACCCTACCAAGTGTCAGGCTATCATAATAGGGAGCCCCCACAGCATAAGGAAGCTGAAAGGCTTATCTTTGCCGCCAGTAATCTTTGACAACTCCGTCATTCCGTTTAGCTCCGATGTTAAAGATCTTGGTCTGCATGTCGACATTTGTCTTGACTGGCAAAAGCAGGTGACGACTGTTAGTAAAAAGTCACCGGAACGTTGCGGTCGCTCTATCGGTTGAGAAATCTTCTCCCATCACACATAAAGGCAATGCTTGTACAGTCCTTAATCTTTCCCATAATTGACTATGGTGATGTATGTTACTATGACCTGAATGCAGATCTCCTCAATAAACTTGACCGGATTCTCAATAATTGCATTCGTTTTCAATCTTCGTAAGTATGACCATGTATCCGCACACCGTGTGCTTCTAAAATGGTTACCCATTCGTCAGCGCAGAGAGGTGAGGGCTCTGTCTATGTTGTTCTCTATTCTCAACAAACCCACTTCTCCTTCTTACCTGACTTCCCATATTCAATACTAGTGCTCTGCCCATAGTAAAAATCTTCGTTCCACCAACAATCGTCTTCTTCGATGTCCTTCTCACCGCTCTGGTTTCATTCGCTCTTCTTTCTTTGTCCAGGCTGTCTTTTTTTGGAATGCGCTCCCTCTGAACATCAGGACGGCGACCAGTCGGTTGTCTTTTAAACTGAAGGCACGTGAACATATACGTAAGAAGTTGGCAGAAACATCCCAGCGCTGATATTTTACTGGATTCGTTTTCTCCTCTACTGATCGTTATTACTTCACTACCGATCGTTATTTCTCCTGACAAAGTTTATTCGTTTATATGTATGTATCTACGTATCTATTCTTGTATTGTATAGTTATTTTCGTGTTATCTATCCCTGAAGTTGCATATGCCATGTGTCTTCTCTGCATCACCCTAAGGTTGACTGGTAGAAAATGCCTCTGGCATTAAGTTCGCCTTTGTACGGTATTATTTTTTTTTACTTGTGCATAAAGTTTTAATAAATAAATAAACCCCGAAGGGTTAAGCAGAGAAGTACATGTAGTAAATATTACACACTCATTTCGCCAGTTATGTCTAAGTCTTATGTTATAGGGGGCGAGCCTATTGCTTTTTTCATAATGTTAAGTACTTTGCATACGATTTGTATAGAATCAAGTTTTTCTAACTAAACAGACAGGTGTGCTGCTGAGGAGTTTGTTGCGCCACTTCTTCTTCCCAGCTAAAGCACTGGGAAGTAGTGAAGGCCGGGCGTTTTTGGTGGAGTGTCTTATGTAATTTTGACGTGCGAAAAGTACTGATTCTAGCCTAGTTTGAATAAATGACTTTTGATTTTTATTTTGTTTTGCCATAATCCGGGATCTGATAATGATCTGATGATGATCTGAACGGATTTTCATACATCATAGACTTCTTGTTGGTTTTCCTGTAGTCTATAAGTATAGAACTATTCTCTGTATGTTTTTCATAATTATAAGCTCAGCAGTTTCGGAGATAGGGGGAGGAGGGCGAATGGTCAATTATGAATACCAGTATTTTATATGGAGCGACTGCCTATCTGACCTCCACAACCCAGTTACTGGGCAACACTATACCCCTTGGTACTGGACTGGTCGTCAGACTTTCGGGCTTCTGACGACCCGTAACGACTGTTTTTTTAATTTTTTTTAATCTTACATACTATAAAACAAAGTCCCCCCGCAGATCTGTCTGTCTGTCTGAACGCGATAAAATGGACGGAGTGATTCATAAGGAAGGTTTAGGTGTATAATTTATTGAGGTTTTGTGTAAATTAGCTGAAATATGACGATTATTCTTGAAGATTTCGGCGGAAATCACGGCGACTGGGAGTTTTATTGACGTGCGTCGCGTAAACCGTACGAGATACATAAAATTATGTCCTACGGGATTAAACATCTTAAAAAGTTCAAGAAAAAAGTCTGCGATAGCATATGTCTATCTTCTAAGGATGACCCACAGTAACCATTTTTATTTTTCAGAATTGACTAGAAAAATATTGTATTTCCGAAGCTATTTTGACCGTTATTATATTAATCCTCACCCAATAAAATATGTTATTTAAATTGTGCATTTAATTTAGATAAAAATATGCCTTGACATTATATCATTTAAATGAAATACTTTAGAAGATATCACGGATTCAAAATTACGCGTAACAAAATAATTATGGTTGACGGCGGCGCGGGAGTCAATGACCTTTTCCTCTGCTATTACTACGACAGAAAAAACGGCTGAACGGATTTGGGTGAAATTAAAAAAATAGCGCACAGATAGCTAATAACCTGGATTAACAGATAGGATAAATTAATCCCAGTAGTACATTTACGTTGGATAATTTTTGACTTCCACTCGGGCGAAGCCGCGGTCAACTTCTTCCCACGGGGGTAGGCAGAAACTACAGAACGCCACCTGCTACGATCCTTACATACTCTTCTTGCTTCATTTACGTTCATACACGTAGTCATACACCCACGCCGGTTGCGAGTACTACGCACCTGACCTTTCTGGAGAACATCACCAATGAGGTCACTATATGTCCTCCTATGGCATCCCCTCCCGGCGTTGTCACTCACATCTGCCTTGTAAATAGCTTGTGTCGCCTTTCATCCATGCTCTCAACGTGACTAAATCTAAAATGCCTGTTATGTGCCGTGTTTATATTCGTTAACGGTAATATATGTAAATTTTTACCGTTACGCGAATTCAAGTGGGTGTCACTATATTGACCAATGGGTTAATGACCATACCTTATTAGAAATATCATTATCTGACTAATATGACCTATTAATCAGGGGATCACCATACCATATATAGCAGGTCAATATACAGCGTACAGGCAGAATTATTTTTAATCTGTGTGAATGGAAGTTTTAATAAACTTTCTAGTGCACATGATTTGGCTAAATTCAATACCCCTGTTTCTCAGCTTAAGGCGCAGATACTCGGATTATTTTTAAAATGTCTTTGAAATATCTCCTTTTGAAATGTGTGCGAGGCGTCGAAGCCAACACACAGAAGCCCGTTAGACACTTGATTATAATTTAATTTTTCACTTGTGCACTATAATATTTCCTGCGCACTTGGAGAACTCCGTTGAGATTGGTCACTGTGCCCTAAATTCAATCGGGATGTTATTATTTACTTATAAGGCCACGGGCCTTTTTTTTGTGGTGATAAATTATCAGATAACTTCTCCCGCTCTTTTTTTTTTGAGGGTGGTATATCATCAAATAACTTCTCCCGCTCTGGGCGGAGCGGGAGGGTGTGTCAGACTCTTGCTGACTAAAATCCACCCGTATTCCTTCCTGTTACCTGTGTTGCGGGGGCCTCGGTGACCCATAAGTACCTTCCCGCGACAACTTCTCCCGCTCTGGGAGGAGCGGAGGGTGTGTCAGACTCTTACTGACTAAAACCCACCCGTCTTCCTTCCTTCGGTTGCATGTGTTGCCAGGGTCCTCGGAAACCCTTTCGGAGTTTCCCGCGACACCGGCAGGAGGCCACGGACCTAAGAAGATATTCGTAGAAAGCCGAAACTCGACGATGTGTGACGGCAGTTGACCGGGCATCACAAATTGACACATTTCTATTTAATGCTGTAGCCGATACGCTTTTAGCACATGTGGGGTAGATAGAGGCGTAGGTTTCATTCATTAGCATACATAACATCACGCTTGTGTACACCGAAGGGATAAGCAGACGAGTTTAGTGCGCCTATACCGCTACGTATGTTTTAAGGCTACCGCTGACTGGTGAGACGCGACACTCGTAGTACAATTACTATGAAAACCTTATGGAAATTGTTCTACCAGAATCGCGTCGCACAGGCGCGTCGCGGCTGTCTGCGGGAGTCCGGTAAGTCCCCGTTGTCTCCGAATACGAGTCGCACTCCTTCGTCCCTTCAGTCCCCGCTGACACCGAATAGGAGTCTTGGGCCACGCGGTTTGCAACTCTATTATAACGCAATAAGGTGCTCATCCGCGGAACGAGGTCGGGGCGGGAGGGATCTTGACTTCATGCGACAGCGGCGCGCAAGCAGTTAAAAGTCCCATGTAATATGGGGCGAGCCTATTGCACAAATCCAGACTCCGGGCTGCTACTGGGAAATTTTTCTGGCCTAATTGAAAAACCCAAAAACACAATAGTCATTGTTTCATCTGCTAAATAATTCATTTTCTTGACCGTACCCAGTACCCAAAATACAAAAACTTAACTGGCGAAATGTGGGTACACTTCTGCCCAACCCTCCTTCGGGGATTACAGTAAAATAAAAATAAATCCGTTTCCCTTCCCTTCTCTTCCTCCTTTCCTCTGCGTGTCCCATCACGAGATGATTCAGGGCAATATCTTGCATTGAAAACCCTGGTGTAACATCATCATCACCTGCCTGCCTATTCCCAACTATGTTGGGGTCGCCTTCCAGTTTAAGTGGACGCAGCTGAATACCAGTTTTTTACATGGAGCGACTGCCTATCTGACCTCCAGAACCCATTACTGGGTAACACGATACCCCTTGATAAGACTGGTTGTCAGATTTTCGGGCTTTTGACTACCCATAATGACGTAAAAGGTCTACAAAATGATAGCCGGGTCCAACGGCTTAAGGCTTCTGCAGATTGGGGCGATATCGCGGGCGCGACAGGCAGCAATATGCCTGTCTTAACGTGCTTTCTGAGGCACGGAGGGGTCTCGATATATGTAGATGGTCAAGCGTTTTGTTATTTAGCCCCGATACCTAATGGAAACAAAAAAAACGCTTCTCTTTCCTTGTCTTCCTTCTTAAGGTAAATTCACAATAAAATTTGATAACATGATGTAGAGCAATATTTTGCAATGAAAACCAAGGTGCAACTATGCCTCATCATCTGACCCAACTACCCAATCCAACCAAACCAACCCAATTATGCCTGCCTGCCTTTCCCAACTATGCCGGGGTCGCTTGTGTATTTTATATGAAGCGACTGGATTTTGTTGCGCCACTTCTTCTTCCCAGCAAAAACACTAGGAAGTGGTGAAGGGCGGGCGTGCCGGGGGACTGTCTCATGTAATTTGTTCAAAAGGTGCTGATATTCAGCCAAATTTGAATAAATGACTTTTGACAGCCCATCTGACCTCCGCATCCCAGTTACTGGGTAACACGATACCTCTTGGTACAGATAGAATCCACGAAGAAGCGTCCCACTCCTTTTCCTAATCGCTTACAGTGCAAGTGTGCATCCTTTCGCTAGTGTTGTAGTGCTGTCGATACGTACGAATTGCCTATGAGTGCGCACGCACACTACGATCAATACATCAGATCGGATCAAACATCCCGCGGCCCCCTTGACCAAAAAATGTGGAGCGCATCTTCGTGGATGGCACTATCTTACAAGACCGTACGATTTAACTATTCCTACTTAAGTAATAACATATAATATAAAGCGTGTGTCAGAAATTTGTGGTCATATTTAAGGGTCTATTACGGACCATCAAACTGAACTACTTTCCCCAGGGGACCAACATGGTTGAGAGAAAGGCAAATTTCGCGCCCTTAGCCGCCGCAGGAGACGCCTTGGGCGTCGGGAATCCCGGGCGGATTTTCGGCCACCGTAGGCGCGGGCTTGCGGACGGTAAGCAATGGGTAGCTCACCGTCCCGTATGGACCAGGACGGCCGACCCGGGACGACGGCGCGTTGTATTCCACGCGCGCCTCAAAGAGATGTCGTCAGCATAAGTGTAGGGGTCCACTAGGGCCGATGCCTGCCAGGTTCGCGGGAAGGTACTAAAGGGTTACCGAGGCCCCTGGCAACACAGGCAACGGAAGGAATACGGGTGGGTTTTAGTCAGTAAGAGTCTGACACACCCTCCCGCTCCGCCCAGAGCGGAAGAAGTTACTTGATGATTTCACACCCAAAAAAGAGTTTATCAGCTGTCCCATACAACTTCAATACTTACACAACCCAAATGTATGGGACGACTGGTTAGTGTCCACACCTTACTGACACACGCTGTATTTAACCATGCGTTAACTCCAACAGTAAGCTAACTGTTCTGTTCCAACACAATGAGTTCTTTTCATTCGACTGCACAATGCATATTGCTGATAATGCTATAATATATGGATTTTTAAGTCTATGTGGTAAGCGGTAAGTGTGCTTATTAATTATTAAGTATTTAACATGAAAATAACAAAGACACAAAGTATTTATAGATTAAATAATAAATAAGTCGTTTTGTAAATAAAATAAATTATTTAAAAAACAAAAAACCCGACTACAAAAAAACATAACGGAAAAGGGAAAACAAGCATTATAATCTATATAATTTTGGTCTTGCAGGCGGGGACAGTCGAATAACTCGAAATATGGTGTAACTTTTGATTGTCCTCGCCTGCGATACCAAAATTATATAGAATATAATGCTTGTTTTTCCCTTTTCCGTTATGTTTTTTTGCAGTCGGGTTTTTTGTTTTTTTAAATAATTTATTTTATTTCAAGCTTTTTATATTTATTAATATATATATTTGAAAATTACTCATTACTAGCTTTTATTTGATACCAATATTGCAGCAATTTAATTTAAAAAAAAACTTAAACTTTTTTTTTATATTTGCAGATGCAATTTATAAATATTATATAGCCTATGTCACTTCCACAATTAAGACGAATCTAACGACACCTCACGTTAAAATCCATCAAGCCGTTTAGGCTACAGAGCGTGCCAAAGAAATAGACATACATACATACATACATACATACATACATACATACATACATACTTTATATATATATTTGGGTACCTATACACAAATATTATTATTTATTTATTTAATACTTTAAGCACACAAATGTACAGAGGCGGACTTAATGCCGTAGGCATTTTCTACCAGTCAACCTTTGGGTGATGCACAATTGCACACACAAACAGTGGTAGGTGCAATAGCGAAAATTGAGAAATAAATTTATTTAAATATAAGGATATACATACATATACCTAATTATACATAAATATAAGACATAATCGCTACACATAAATACACGAATATACTAAAACAGATAAGACAAACAATGGGAAAACATTACCGTTGTGATGATACTGCCAGCTTCTTACAAAGGTGCTCGCGAACTTTAACTTTAAAGGATAATCGGTTGGTTGCCATCCTGATTTACTGGGGGAGCGCATTCCACAGAGAGATAGACTGAACGAAGAAGGGAGTGAATGAAGTCGCAATACATAATGCGTTGAATACATAATGTTTTGCAATAAATTCAAATAACAAAACAAAAAAATAGGTGTATTTTGAGGTATTCTGTCTGCATAAACAATAGACTTGTCATTTTGACAGCTGTCAAAATAATCTAAAAGTATGAGAAGTTCACTAAATTATTTAGTTAGTTGCAAAATATACACTATGAGTCTATGAATCAAGTTACAAAAATTACGCCATAATATGTAAATAATACCACGATATGAATTTAGATAACATTATTTAGAAACTATACAGGGTCAAATGAAATTAGTTAGTTAAACTCCGCAGACGAGATGGATATCGTTAACTAAACACGATAAAATAAAAATAAAGAAGATTAGATGTTTTTTCAGGGGGGTCTACGACCGCTGGTAGTGTTGTTGGGAAGGAAACCGTTCTCCTTTTTTTTTTTTTTTTTTTTTTTTAGGGTGGGAAATCATCAAATAACTTCTCCCGCTCTGGGCGGAGCGGGAGGGTGTGTCAGACTCTTACTGACTAAAACCCACCCGTATTCCTTCCTGTTGCCTGTGTTGCGGGGGCCTCGGTGACCCATAAGTACCTTCCCGCGACCCCGGCAGGCATCGGCCCTAGTGGACCCCTACTTAAACCGTTCTCCTAAGACCGATTCGCCATTGGACTGTTCGTGGACAGGATGATTAATTTATTCCCGTTTCCCCAGCAGGGTCTTTCACCTAAGGCCATTTCGCAGACAGAACCTTTCATATGCGCACTTTCGACGACAGCCATTTCCAGCTACAAAAAACATGAATATTTGAAAAAAAACCAATAGAATTAGGCTAATTATTTTCCAGGCGACTGACAACTTAAAGGGCGACAAACTATTTGTTATTCAAAACATAACTTGGCAGGGATTAAATATTATTAGGCATGTATTTAACGCGGCGACAAATTAATCTGAATATGAGATTAAAAATAATTAAAGACGGTAGCAAATATAGTAGTAGTATATTGGTTGGCAGTTACAGCGAAGGATTATTGAATCATTTGGGTTAGGTTAGGTTAGAACAGTGACCATTCTCCTCTATTGTTGGTGACTCTCAATTACCAAAACAAAAACTCGATGCCAGTTTAAATTAAAACAAAGCTAACAACTGATTAATAAGCTGCTACTTTTTACTTTATCCTTCGCTGTAGCTGCCAACCTACTATATTTGCTACCAAGGGCTGTCGTCGAAAGTGACGCATATGAAAGGTTCTGTCGGCGAAATGTCCTTAGGTGAAAGACCCTGCTGGAGAAACGGAAATAAATGAATCATCCTGACGACGAAAAGTCCAATGGCGAATCGGTCTTAGGAGAACGGTTGCCGAATCAGTGTTATTACGTAACTTGAAGTATAAATTGAGAAAATCTGTTTTCTTTTGTTTTATCGTGTTAACGAGTAGATATCGACACCCATCTCATATGTTCGCTAGTTAATACGAGTATACTTTGACTCCGTATTTTATTACTTAAATATCTGTTCAAGTTATAGATGCTAAACTCAGTGCTCAAATATACTAGAGGTGGGGTATACGACAGAAATTCAAGTACAGTACGACCACGAACAGTTCCAATCGGTTCCATCATCTGCCTAGCCTTTTCCCAAATACGTTGGGAAAAGTTACTGTTTTTCCTATCGGGTCAGCTAAAGGTGTACTCCCACATTTCGCCATTTATGTTTTAATCCAATCAACACAAATCCAGACTACGGGCTGCTACTGAGAAATTCCAGGTAGAAAAACCCAATAAATAACACAAGCTTTAAGAAGAAATTATCACTTTTTCTAATGCATAAATGTTAATACTGTAGATCAGGGATTCCCAAAGTGGTCGATATCGACCCCTTGGGGTCGAAATCGAGGGGTCGATATAAACGAAAACTGATTTAGGGGGTCGACGAGATCTAAAACTCGACCCCTATTAATTAACACACACACAAGTTCTTATTTGATACTTTCTAGATACTGTATAAGTTGTGTTACGAGTACCAACTTGTTATAAGAATGACTAATATTTTAGTAGGAAGTATCATTGTTGTACTTTTAAAAACTCAACAAGTCAATAAGTGTGCACAAGTTCGTACAAGATGCAAAACAATTAGCTATGGGGGTCTGAGGCATCAGTTCATTTTGGATGAATGAATGAATGAATGCTATAGATGAATTTCTTAATGACAATAATATTAATATAAACTAGATGCGCCCCGCGGTTTTACCCGCATAAGTTTTAACCTCATGGGTATATCGGGATAAAAAGTATCCTATGTGTTATTCCAGGTTATAAACTATCTGTGTGCCAAATTTCATCCAAATCCGTTCAGTACTTTTTGCGTGAAAGAGTAACAAACATCCATCCATCCATCCATCCATCCATCCATCCATCCATCCTTACAAACTTTCGCATTTATAATTTTAGTACGATTGACTAAGCAATGAATGTTTGTGTATTTGTTGTATATTGTGTAATTTGCTTATTGCATTTAATATTACCTTACTGAATTTGTAAATACTTAATTTATTCATATAAAAAGTTTATGAATTTAATTTTAATATTATACCTAATGTAACTATACAATTTATACGCCGCTGGCATTGTTACTGAAGACCAAATGTATGTATGTACCTGTGTTTAACAAATAAATATTCATTCTACACTTTGCCCAACTCGGGAATCGAACCCAGGACCTCATGCTCAACAGTAGCGCTTGCGACCACTGTACCTACGAGGGAGTCGTATGTAATTCACTACTTAGCACTATGTTTTGCGTGCACTGACTGGACAGGTCCACTCAATCAGTGTGGTTCTTTCATCAAAAAACCAATTCAGACACCAATCGACATGGTCTTCACATGATCTGACCAAGGTTATGTCTGGACTTTAAAAGAGACTATGACCTCTAAGTTTGTTTCGGCCTTTCTTCTCAGAGTAGTCAGATAGAAAACGCCGACCTCATCTAGTTTTAAAAAATATGATTGACGTGTAAAAGTGTTTGTAAAAACTTACTTACAGAAATAAAATCATTTATTAATCATGAAATCGTTTATGTTATATTCTATTAAATACCTTCCACCATTAATTCTCTGACTAAAACTCTAAAGATACCTCAAAAACAGTCGTCGTCACTGTGGCACAAGTGAAAGTGGGCCACACAACGACTACATTCGTTGGCTCATGGCCTGTTAGTGCTTTGTGATTATAAGTACCGCCGCCGGGGCGTTAAGAAACTGCCGAGTGGCATAATTGAAACTGATTCAAAATCAAAAAATCAAAATCAAAAGTCATTTATTCAAAAATGTAACTGGGTTGTGGAGGTCAGATAGGCAGTCGCTCCGGTTAGACAGGAAGCCGGAGAACACTTGACTCTAACAAAATTTAGCACTTTAAAGCTTAATATTACGCAAACGGATACCTGAATCCAAAAAATAGTTTGGTTTTCACAGATCCGAAATTGTTTTGAACGGCCTATCCAACGAGGTATCGTTGGATGCACACCATTGGATAAACAACAAAAAATAATCATCCACATTCAACGTGCGTGGGAGGTTGCAACTAAAAAAAAAACACTCACGGCGGAAATAATATGTATACCTATGCCAAATTACAGCTTTCTAGTACTAAGCGTCTCTGAGCTACAGCGGGGACAGACAGACAGACAGACGAACATGGCGAAACTATAAGGGTTCCTTGTTTACTACGGAACCCTAAAAACATCTTGATGGTGGTTTAAAATTAGAATTTTAGATTTTAGTATTCAAATAATCAAATCAAAGCACTCAATATGCAAGTGGCACTTCAAATTAGCATCTGCAGGTACGTGTCATCGTCCTGCTGCCCTTACCCCAATTTATTGGTGGTCAACGCAACATGTCTTCTCCCGTCTCTTCAACATGTCTTTTCCCCCTATCAGCCGTCACCTCAGTAGACCCCTCCCCCCCTCTTTTCAGCCGTATCAACATCCCCACAACCCATCGTTTCTTTGGTCTTCCCCTACTCATAGTACTGTACCCCAAACTATTTCATACTTAATTTCATCTACTAGAATTGGACTTGAAACTCTACTCATCCTCCATATAAATAACAGTCGTAAACATACTTACTAGTACAACATGAACGCTTAATGAATTAGCCAAGAACATTACACTTGAGTTTACATAACAAACCTGAAATCAACTCTATTCTTTTCCTATTACACTTGAATTTCCATTAAGCAAAAACTCCTGATAGAACCGAGCACCTACTCTTAGAAAAATTAACTTTATAATGTGAGAAGTAAGGTGTATTTTCCCTTGTTATGGTGTTTCTCTGGAGTTGAACGCCCGGTCATGGTAGATATTGTATGTTTGCATATTTCATTATGTGTTTATATTAGATCGTGATCAGGGAATGAAGACGTGGGTTGTCATTCTAAGTGAGTTGCATAACTTTGGGCTTAGCAGTTTTGTAGGATGAGTAAGCCTGATCACAAAGAACGTTAAGCCTTTGGTCCCGACTGTCATTGGTAGATCTTAGACAGTCGTTACGGGTCAGAAGCCCCAAAGTTTGACAACCAGTCTTACCAAGGTGTATCGTGTTACTCTGTAACTGGGTTGTAAAGGTCAGATAGGCAGTCCTTCCGTGTAAAAATACTGGTATTCAGCTGCTTATTTGGGAAAAGGCAGGCAGATGATGAGATGATTCGTGAAATTAATCAATAACTATACATTTATAGGTATATCATCTGCCTGACTTTTCCCAACTAATTTGAGGTCAGCGTCCAGTCTAACTGGGAGCAGCTGAATACCAGTATCTTACATGGAGCGTCTGAAAGTAACGTTGAAATACCCGTTTCTAAAGCCCAAGGTTATAGGTTTAAAACCGGAAACTGTACCTAATAGTATGACTTATAGATACCCGGTTAGTCAGTATTATTGAGTTTCTCCATCAGACTATTCCTAATCAGGAAAGAGATAGGTATATCTAAAACTCCTCAGTAGCAGCCTGGAGTCTGGATTCGTGCCTGGTTGATGGCAATAAGTTCGCCCCCTATTACGTTGGATTAAAACATAAATGGCGAAATGTGGGTGTACACATTTAGCTGACCCAATAGGAAGAACATTAACTATTCTTAATACCAGCTCAGACTCTGAATTTAACCCTGGCCAATGCCATCAGGCTTTTTTACATGGGCCTTCAAACAGAAGTTCTACCACCACACATATTCCTGTCGCCAAGCAGCATTGCTGTGTTCCGTTTTGAAGGGTGCTGGTATAACAGGAATTTTGTTTCTGGGATGGCAACACACCCACGATGCCTCTGCAGACTATTAGGTAGGCCGTCAGCTTCTTAGCCATTCAGTCTATCATAACAATGCTCGATAAAAACCGAAAATGTACTTGAAAACAAATGACTGAAATCGCTCATTGAGCCGTCGCGCTTGGTCTCCCCATCACGCTCTGTTAATAGCCAGAGAGAATAGAATTTAGCCGTATATCACGTCTTAGTGCATTTTTGTGTTAACGCGCCAATTACTCAGGCATTATACGCATAAATGGTATTTGCTTTTAGTTATTAAGGCACCTATTAAACAGTGACGTCTGTAAACGTCATTGCTTTTTTTTATCATCATCATCTTTCTGACCTCATCCCATGTCACTTGGTGGTGGTGGTCAGCGCAACACGTCGTCTTCTTCCACTCTCCCGTTAACCGTCACGCTATCATTCACTATCTTCTCATTCATATCATTCCTCACACAATCCATCCATCTTTTCTTTAGTCTTCCTCTCTCTCTGCATCTATCAACATTTATATTAATCACTCTTTTAGTCACATGAGGGGCTTTTGGCTAAGTGATAACAGCCGATCGGGGCGATCGATCAGGTTAAGCTACGATTGCCGCGGTTGGTCTGCGGATGGATGACCATCATTACATACCAAGATCCCGGCTGTCATTTGTGAATCTTTGACAGTCGTTACGGGTCGTCAGAAGACCGAAAGGCTGACAACCAGTCTTTCAAGGGGTATCGCATTAACCAGTAACTGGGTTGTGGAGGTCAGATAGGCTGTCGCTCCATTTAAAATATTGGTATTCAGGTGCTTCCAGTTAGACTGAAAACCGACCCCAACTTAGTTACTGATGGTAAGTGGTTACGCTACCTATGGACGTCTGCAATATTAGAGGTATCGTAGATGCGTTGTCATGCCAGAGACACAGCTGAAATGTGTGATGTGCCTGTTTGTACACCGGCCGGCAGTTCCCTTTAAAATTTCAGATTTGTCGAGCGTCGTGTCATATTGCGAGGTTCCGGGGTAAATCTTTGCGAGGCTCCGGGGGAAATCTTTGCGAGGCTCCGGGGGAAATCTTTGCGAGGCTCCGGGGAAAATCTTTGCGAGGCTCCGGGGTAAATCTTTGCGAGGCTCCGGGGGAAATCTTTGCGAGGCTCATGTATCAGTATTTTCAATTGAGAGAATGGCAAGAATTGAAAGCCGATCTCGTGCCATCGAATTCCTCAAATATGTTATAATAGCTTTTAATTTCGAATATCTCCTTTCTGCAGAACTGTCCCAGGTATGGCGTTTTTTATCTGTAATACATATATTTAAGTACCGAGATAATTTCGACGTTTCCTTTATAAATATTCATCATTCTTTATTTATATTTCTGTGAATAAACACAATTGGGTAAACATATTCAGTTCTTAATAAAATTCATATCCATCAGAGCAACATCTGATATTGACATATCAGATGTTGCTCTTAGTGTCAGAGAAATTTTACAAGTCGCTGCATCTTCTCCTCATCTTTGAAATACTTCATCAAAGTTAGAAGGGCCATCTACCCCGGACCCTATTCACTGATGAAGTTACTAGAAATCTGTAATCGTTAATTTTGATACCGTTAATATAATTTTTATACCAAACTTATTGTTTTAACTAATATCTAAGGATAAAATAAAGTTTTAATATATGTCAACTTTTTTGTACTCGGGTTGCTGCGCGAGGCCTCTGCAAGAGCGAAGTCCTGGGCGGTTACCCTGCTCGCCAACCCTTTTTTTTTGGGTGGGAAGTTACCAAATAATTTCTCCCGCTCTGGGCGGAGCGGGAGGGCTCGCCACACTCTAAGACAGTCACTGTTGTCACTCATAGTTATCTGTGTGTCAGTCTCTTTCTAAAGCTCGATGTATCATATTAATGGCCGCGTAGGTAAGTTAATTTGCACCTTTCTATCACACTACATATACCCTGCCTACCTCCCCAGTAATAACAAGTGTGATGTTACATTAATGCAGTAGAATCAGAGCGCAACGATTTCTCTGTTCGCGCCTATAAGCAACTCGATTACGAACTTATTCAGTTTTTGTTACTTACTTATGAGTACTATGGTATCTTAGAAATATCAGACAAGGATGCTGGGTTGTAAAGACTGCTAGGTTGGTACATTTTGACATACTACACAAAATTATAATCAATAGTGGTCGCCTATTGGTCGAAATTCGACCCCCTCTACTTACAATCTATATACTTAGTACTTACTAATCTCATGCTCAAGCTGTCACTTCTGTCATCTATCTATCTTCAAGTCATGAGGCCCTGGTACCATGTGTGTGTCAAATGGTAGTATATGTAATGTTTTTTTTTATTAATTTAAATTATTTCTAATGCATATTATATAGAAATATTTGCTTTCTCCACTCCTCCTCTATATAAACTTTAACTGTGCCAAATTTCAGACTCCTCCGTCCGCGTAATTTTATTAAAAAGGGGTACAAGTACAAAGTTTTCGCTTTATGTATTATTATAATGATTACAATCATCAATACAAACTCTCTAAGTTCAAATTACCATATTGAATGACTTTTTCATGAAATCATGGCATTTGAGACCAATTTTTACTACAGTTGTATTGGCTATACGAAAACTAATTAAAATTATATAAACATATTTGTTACGGCCGCTAATCATAATTTGATCAACAGACATCTTGACAATGGTGCCGATTCCCTTGTTAACAAACTAAACAAAATTTTAGTTCAGTGCATCTTTTTCTTTCTATTTCGTTATGAAAAGGACAGAAGATAAATTTTAGTTTAGTCCTGTCAAATTAATCAGCGCTTGACGTAAATTGACGTAATTTTAGTAGGCAAGTTTTTAATCACGTCTAAACTTGTATGGCGTAGTGACAGGCGCTGATTAACTTGACAGGACTAAACTAAAATCTATCTTCTGTCCTTTTCTTAATGAAATTGAAAGAAAAAGATGCACTGAACTTAAATTTAGTTTAGTTTGTGAACAAGGGAATCGGCACCAATGACGTGCAAAAATAAAAAATAAATAAATTGCAAAAATATAAAGAAAATTTGAATTTACGTTACCTTGGCGCCGATTTCTTTTCTAAGTACAAAGTTTTGAATGCAATATAAATTATATTTATTTCTGTAAATTGGTTAATTCAAAAAACACAATTACACGTCAAAAAAACTTATATTTTAAAACTAGATGAGATCGGTGTATCCTAACTGACTACCCTGAGAAGAAAGACCGATACAAACTCAGAGGTCATAGTCTCTTAAAGTCCAGACATAATCTTGATCAGGTCATATGAGGACCATACAGATTAGCGTCTGAGATGGTCTTTTCAGAAAAGAACCATACAGATTTGAGTGGTCCAGTGAGTGAGTCCATATACTATAAACATCCAAATTATACAGTTACCACATAAAGGACATTAAGAGTCGACACACCTCAAATTGCTTATCATGATCTTCCATTATATCGAAAATAGCATTGATTTTGAACTAAATATATGGTTAAGTTGAGGATTAATGTTATCTATTTGTTATGTTATGTAGTTATTAAATGTTGAGGATTAGTGGCGATACCACTAATCCTTTCGTCAAAAACAGTAACTACTTACGTTACTGTTTTTGACGAAACTCGATTCCAAAAGAAATCTCTACAGCAAAAATGACAAAATAAATACTTCAAATTAGATCATGAAACTTTGCATAATTAACTTAACTAAATATTATATACAAAAGATTTTTGAGTTTTTTGTTTTTAGCTATCGGTGTCTCGCATGAGCGCGAGGAGTAGTGTGCGAGCTAGATAAAGAGGAATTATGGACTCTTACATTAGTTTGACGAAATCATTTTTTCCAGTCTCAGTTGGCCACTTAGTTACTCAGTACTAAAACTATCTTGTTTACTTTCAAGGCCTACTTTGCATATTTTGCGTAATCTCGCCAGTAGCTACTGATTAGGTCATAAAATTTAAGCAACGCGCGTCGCGGCCGCGAATTAGAAGGTGGCCGCGAGGTAATTACTTTGGCAAGTTGTTAGTACTACAATGAATGTTTTAACATAGGCTTGCGTATTACATGGGACTTAAACATAACTGGCGAAATGTAGGTGTACTATAGGTATGGTACACCTCTGCCCAATCCTTCAGGGAAACAAGGCGTATTGACATAATCTTCTCATTACAATGTTTTTGTTGAGTTGTATTGCAATATCTGGTTAGCTAGCGACGTCGATAACTGATTATATTATTCTTACAACCGGCAGCAAGTTCGTCATGCTCCCTTAGATGTCACTGCTTGCGGTAGCGTCGGGGGTTGGGTTGCCTCCTTCCCTCAAATATGGCGAGGGGGGTAGTGGCTGATTTTTGCGTTATGCTCGTGAACGGGTGCTGCTTGTGGTGACTGGTCATCTTGCTGACCATTGTTTTGTTTTGTTATTAGTAGTTAACTGTTTATTTATTTTACTTTGATGGTCCTAGTTCATCATTTGTGACTGTTACAGCTATAGCTATATGTAAGCGGGCACGCCCTTTATGCTTGGAGGCTTTTATTTGGGTATTAAGTTCTGTTTACGTTTTTATCTCTGCTTGAGAATAGTTTTCGGTGTTTTTCTTTTTTTTTTTGTTGGTATAGTGGTGTGCTAGCTGACATATGGCTAATAATTTAATGTTTTGTGTTGCACGTAATGTAATTTGTTTTGTATACTGTTGTATAGAATCCATTTTTTTTTTCTCTAACTGAACAGAGAGCTGTGCTGCTGGGGAGTTTGTTGGCCACTTTTTTTCTTCCCAGCTAAAGCACTAGGAAGTGGTAAAGGGTGGGCGTTTTGGAGGACTGTCTTATGTAATTTTGACGTTCGAAAAGTGCTGATTCTCAGCCTAGTTTGAATAAATGACTTTTGATTTGATTTGATTATATTATTGGTATGTATGTACAAACCAGATGCATAAATTACCTCATGTTAAATCTTGCATGCAAATAATTCTAGATAATATTACTAAAGACGTTTTTAATTGCGTCGCATTAAATATAATCTCTCGTTTAAATTCACTGACTTTGCAAAACTTAGGTTAATGGTGATAATTTTAAATAAGTATTTCTTAATTATTGTCTGGTAGATTTTGTAACATCATACTAATACACTATGCCATGAATTAAGTTTTTCTCTCTATATATTCCAGTTGTCGAGACCCCAAAGCACATTAAGCCGGTGGTGCTTTGTTTTTAGTGGGAAATTATCAAATAACTTCTCCCGCTCTGGGTGGAGGGGGAGCATGTGTCAGACTCTTACTGACTAAAACCCACCCGAGTTCCTTCCGTTGCCTGTGTTGCCAGGGGCCACAGTATCCCTTTCGGACTTTCCCGCGGCAGACCTTGTTGGTCCCGGCAGTAATTCATAGACCTTTGACAGCCGTTACGGGTAGTCAGAAGTCCGAAAGTCTGACTACCAGTTTTACCACGTGGTATCGTATTACCCAGTAACTGGGTTGTGGAGGTCAGATACGCAGTCGCTCCATGTTATATACAGGTATTCAGATGTGTCGGGTTAGACACGAAGTCGACTCCAACATAGTTGGGAAAAGGCAGGCAGATGATGACGGCTCCTGCATACTGAGGCGATATCGCGGACGCGACAGGCAGCAATATGCGTGTCGCGGCCGCGATATCGCCTCATTATGCAGGAGCCTTGACTCGGTATGCAAAGATTTTTCCTGAAGGGCATGGGTGTCGGCGTAGTTACAGGCACACGACACATTTAGGATTTGTCTCTGTGTTGACAACGCGTCTGCAATGTTTCTGATAATGCAGTGTTCATAAACAGCGGCGAGGAGTCTACTCTCTAAGTCGCACCGGGACGGACGTGTCTGCGCTACCATACCAATGTTTTTGTGAACGATTAGCGTTGAAGTGCCATAACAAATAAAAAAATACTAAAAATTTTCCTCACGACATCTTCCTCGACACCACGACATGTCACGTAAACTAAACATGTTTTAACCTTAACTTAAAGTTAATTATCTAACAAATTGTCACTTTAATGGCGTCACTTAACAAAAGTGACGTGTTTTGTAGAGAAAATTTTTGTTTTCCGTACACTTACATATTTTAAAACAAAGTCCACCCGTCGCGTCATTCTGTATGTCTGTCTCAACGCGATAAACTGAAAAAATACTGAACGGATTTTTAAACGGTTTCCACCAATGGACGTAGTGATTCTCGAGGAAGGTTTATTTTTATAATTCATTAAGGTTTTGTGTAAACTGGCTGATTTATGACGATTGTTGTTGAAGATGTCGGAAAAAATCATGCCGAGTGGGAGCTTTAGTGGTGTGTGCGCCGCGAAAACCGTACCATATACATACAATTTTATGTTCTACAAGATTGTACAGCTCAAAAAGTTCAATAGAAAAGTCCGCTATAGCATATGTCTATCTTCTAAGGATGACCCACAGTAACCATTTTTATCTTTCAGAATTTGATAAAAATTTCATTGTTATTTCCGAAGCTATTTTTACCGGTATTATATTAATCACTATCCAATAAAATATAATAGTTAAATTGGGCATTTAATTGAATACTTAAAAAGATTAAAAATTACGCGTAACGAAATAATTATGGTTGACGGCGCCGGCGGCGGGCGCACTGCTAGGTCAATGACCTTTTCCTCGACCATTTCGTGTCCTTGTAATCCCGGTAGTACGTTCCCGTGAGATATTTTCCGACAAACACGCGGGCGAAGCCGCGGGCAATAGCTAGTCAAAGATAAGATGGTCTCCCGATGTATGGATGGAATACACAAAAATATACAAATAAAATATTTTTCTTTCTTTCTTTTTTTTTTGAATATTTCAATCAATCTGCGTAGCCTTTTCCCAACTACGTTGGTGACGGCTTCCAGTCTAACCGGACGCAGCTGAATACCAGTATTTTACATGGAGCGACTGCCTATCTGACCTCCACAACCCAGTCACTGGGTAACACGATACCACGCGGTATGAGACGCATATGACCTACCAATGACACCCTGAGAGAGATGAGACCAACGGCTTAACGTGCTTTCCTAGACACGGAGGGGTCTCGATATATTATGGATGGTCACCCATCCACAAACCACCCGCGGTAAGCGTAGCTTAACCTTCGATCGACCCGTGCGGCCGTTATCATTTAGCCACTAGTGTGAACCGCCAATGAATGGAATTTTAGTGGCACAGAATTAATCTTTGACTCTTTGAGAAACACTTAAACGTACTTAAAAATCCAGGCGTAAAATATATCTCATAATATTGAACTTTAGAAAGAGACTATCACACATGTATGAGTGACAGAGACGACGCTCTAAAGCCGACTTTTGAATTACCTGTCAATTAATTGCGGAAATCGCGAAACGTCTAGTTGATGTAACCGGTGACCGAAAAGCTGGCGGCTTTCTCGCGCAACGCATCGGCATTACAATTCAGCGAGGAAATGCCGCCAGCATCCTCGGTGCAATGCCACGAGCGCCGTTTTTAAGCTTAACTTAGTTTTAATTTAATTTAGTTAATGTTACTAATCATCTTGTAATTTGGTTATGTAAATAAATATTCCTGTCAACTTATATTATCGGTGTATTCAAATCACAACTGTCATTCTTTGATAACGGCCTAACTATTAATTTCCCTGACTGTACATTCACTATTTTGTGTTGTTAATGACACCAATACTTTAGGAAGACAATACAACCATTTGCTCTTAAAACACAACTTCACACCCACACATGACGCCTGTAAGTCCCATGTAAAAGGGGCGATCGTAATGCCATCAAACCAAGCAAAAATCCAGACTCCGGGATGCTACTGAGAAATTCCCGACGGAAACTCTGTATAACACTTTGCCCAACTCAATCAATTTATACAATCACATTATATACCTACAATTTCGATATCAAACTATTTATTAGTGGCTTTTGTGGACAAGATATTAATTATGACTTGTTACAGTTGTAATGGCAAACATTGTCATTTGGTTTAAATAGGTTTTTATTATTTTATTAATATTTTACATAGATTCTTTTATATTTTGTGAATGTGAGAACGTTGTGGGCTTAATAGACTAGATTTGTAGACCATTTATTTTTTGTTAAGTACCTGGTACTAGTTGACAGGCCTACACTGTCCTCCCATACCTATTAACACTGTAATTTGAAAACACTGTAAAAACCAATTATTTTTAAAAGAGTAACCATGGAGTTTCTTGCCGGCTCTTCTCCATAGGCAACGACCAATTGGAACCGTGCACCTAGCTTCTGAGATTTCATAAGTGCCCATGTAGGTTTATGTAAAATAAAATATTTTGATTTTGATTTTGAATCATACTACTCTACTCGTACCTTAAGATACCTTAAGATTATAATTTTCCTTTTAATGTTAAATTGTTAAAGGTACTTCCTCGAATTAACTTGACGACCTTCTCATACAACATTTTTTGAAAATTCCGATGTTTTTACTTATTTACGGTTTTCGTTTAAAACTTAAATGGTGGTGAAGAAGCAAAGCTACTTCAAAAGGTCTTTCTTGAAAGTTTAAGCGCTCATTGTTGTATTATTTAAATTAAATAAACAGTTTCGTCGTAAAGATCATGGCAGATGAGAGATAAGTAGACCTTCTGAAGTGATTGATTTACAACTTATACGATGTCTTTTTCCGAAGTGGCTAAAAAGAAACTACAAAAATTGGTTGTCTGTAAAGTCGGTATACGGACGATAATTTTACGTGATAACGAGAGAGAGATGCGTCACAAGCCGAACGCTTAGGCCGATCGTGCCTCTTTATCTCTAGTTCCGCGCTCTCGCTTGCACGCTCGGCTCTGGCCGAACGTGACAGTGAGTTATGCTTTTCGTGCGTGCAGCTGGCGTTCATCGATTTATAAGACGTTATCACGTCAAAACGTCACGTGAAACGATCTTTAGGTAGATACTCTTTTTGCTATTTGCCTAACGAAATCGGTATACACTTTAAGGCTCCTTCAAACAGGCGCGACACGCGACGCGACAGAAAGGCACCGCGTGTAGCAATCAGCGCCTGTCACTACTCCATACAAGTTTAGACGAGACTAAAAACTTGCCTACTAAAATTACGACAATTTACGTCAAGCGCAGATTAATTTGACAGGACTAAACTAAAATTTATCTTCTGTCCTTTGCTTAACGAAATAGAAAGAAAAAGATGCACTGAACTTAAATTTAGTTTAGTTTGTGAACAAGGGAATCGGCACCATTGTCGCTGAAATAGGATTGTGACTAGATTTTGATCGTTATTTAACCGACTTCAAAAGGAAGGAGGTTATCAATTCGACATATAATTTTTTTTTTATGTTAGTTCGTTGATTTTCCGTAAATTGTAGACCGATTTAAAAAAAAAAATTTTTTTGTTTGAAACCTCCAACTTCGGGAGCATACCCTTTCAGGGTCCCATTTTCACCAAGTCATAATCTGATGAGGGGATCCCATAGAAATCGAGGGAAATCCTCAAATTTTAAAGGCACACCTATAGCTATTTAGGTATTTTTATAGTAACATGTGCATTTGCTCTCGGAAAGCACCATTTGGTGGAGTGGAATTGATGATGAAGATCACAGATGGCCATCGGAACAAGAAGTATTTAACGAGTTGGGATTCGATTAGGTACTTTAATATGGTTGCTATGCCATTTATGCTCTTCACAATGCATATGGTGAGTGGCAGTTCTCCTGGTAAGAACCAGGAGAACTCCTCAACAATTAACGTCCCTGCATCAAGAAAAGCATTATTTTGTAAAAGGTGATGAGCAGTTGACATTAGGCTTATTGTAACTCAGATAGATTACAAACTGACCCCCTAAATAGTGAAAAATAAAAAAAAATCGTTAAGTCGATGGCAAACAACTAAAATACAGACAATGTTTTTTTGGAAGACGGTTTTTTTTTAAATTTGGATTGGTCGTCACGTCTTTTCCTTGAATGAATAATAATTGAGCATCACTCACCAACATAGGTATATTCGGTACCACGACGGCGGCACCATCGTCGAGCCCGTTGCTCATGTTTGGCTGGAACGTGTACGTCCGCTTGTAATGGAACGATAACGTGCCATTTTCGTTGTCTGTGATGTTCACCTTCTCCCATTCTTCGCTGTGGAGGAAATATTGAAAATGAGAAAGCTTGGTAAAGCAAAATTATTTGGTGTTTGGGTTAGGTACAACTTTTTATTAATATTGGTGCCTGTGACAGAAAACCTGAACAATCCCTTCCAGGAGAGTAGTAGGGCCACCAGCACTGATCACAAACTTAAAATCCGACTTCGCACCGAGGCTCGCTCCAGTCCATGAGCCTCAAACTCCAAATAATCCTAATCCGATCAAGCCTGTCCCTTGCTGCCCTCTCCCAGCGACGCCCAAAACCAAGGTCCGTACCCCACTTGGGGGTGCCCTTAGCAAGTATTCGCTTAGTTTTATGCCTTGGCTGGAGGCCTTACTTCATGAGGCACCCACAGGCAAGCTCAAGCAGACAACTTCCTAGTCTGGCCTGCAAGATGCCATAAAATAAAACGAAAAGCTGAGAAATCGACTATCGTGGAAAAGATATATGTGATGCGGTCCTCCGCATCTGTCCAGTCATTCCTATGACAGCATATCTACTAATATTATAAAGAGGTAAACTTTGTAAAGTCGAATTATTCATTCACTGGACCAATCTGATATGTGCTAGCTGTCACTTCCTGTAATAAAATTGTCATATTTATTGTATTCTAGACTTTTACACTTATTATTATACATTTATTTTACACTTATATAAATCACTGTTACAATTTATTTATTTCAAATAGGCACATAAAGGGCACTTATGAACGTCAAAATTTACAAAAAAATAGAATTTATTCTAGTCGCCCCTTCCAAAAGGTAGTTTCGTATGGAGAAGAATGGGCAAGAAACTCCACCGATACTCTTTTAAAAATATGTTACAATACTTTGTATATAGATACATTGATTATACACTTATGTGAAGACGATGAATCTAGAATACAATTACTATACTACAATAGGTAAAAAGAAGTAAAAATGAAGCAATGACAGATAAATAGTACCTGGACGAACTCCTTCACAAAGAACTCAATAACCTCATAATTCTAGGTGTCAATTTTATTTGGCTAATTATTTTCCAGGCGACTAACAACTTATAGGGCGACTAACTATTTGCTACTAAAAAAATAAAATGGGTAGCAAAAATAATAGGTTGGCAGCTACAGGGAAGTAGCATTTTAAGTATAACATCATTTGGGTTAGGTTAGGTTAGAACAGTGACCACTAACGCGCGAAGACGAGCGTGCCCCGCCAGCGGCCGCCGAGAGATCCCCCTCGGTTGTTGGTGACTCTCAGTTACCAAAACAAAAACTCGATGCTAGTTTAACTTAAAACAAAGCTAACAATTGATTATTAAGCTGCTACTTTATACTTAAAATACTACTTCACTGCCAACCTATTATTTTTGTTACCCATTTTAATTATTTTTAAAAACCTAAATCAGATTAGTTTGTCGCCGCGTTAAATACATGCCATTTTATTTCGAATGCAGTTTAAAACATATTTTAATTAATTAGAATTATCGTTTTCTGCTGCCAATCCAGTTTGGAAGGAAGTGATACAAGACTTGCAACTTGTAATGAGCGATTTCCCTTATAAGGAGCAACGAGGTCATGATTCGATTTTAATTTTATTAATCTTAGTTATAGGTTAGGTTAGGTTGGTAAAATTAAAGCCTAAATCAAGTTTCTCATCAGAAAATCTGCTACCAAATCTAATCATTAGACTGTATAGCCTTGTTTTCCTAAGAGAGCGGTGAACGGTATCACAATGCTAGCTGTCCAAATACAGAGTGTTCTTGACACTATTTTTTTTTTTTGTATGGGAATTCATCAAATACCTTCTCCCGCTCTGGGCGGAGCGGGAGGGTGTGTGAGACTCTTACTGACTAAAACCCACCCGTATTCCTTCCTGTTGCCTGTGTTGCCAGGGGCCTCGGTGACCCATTAGTACCTTCCCGCGACCCCGGGTTCTTGACACGTTAATGTCAAATACTGGTGAAAATGAAAGTATAATATGACGGAGCCGTTTTCCTAGGAAAACCAACCTTTAGGTACTGTGATCAGTAATAGGTATATTATAGTATTGCGTCGAAATATCGTATAAGTTTTAACGCTATTACTGCGAGACAGCAAAGACAGGATTCACAAACTCACTTTTCAAGCAGTATCAGACTGTTTAAAAAGTGAGCAGCAGTACGTATTAATCTTGCCGACAAAGTGGCAAAACTAAATATTGGAAAAATATGAAAATGGGTTCTCTTAAGAGACAGTGTTTGGCCAGATGCTTGCTTAAATTCAGTTGTACCCTTTAAGAGTGAATTAGTGTCGATCTGTCTATCATTACATGGTTAGCAAATTTATCTGTAAATTTAACATTTCATGTGAACACTTCCTGCAGTTATGATTGAATTAAATCTGTTTGTAGTGTGCTGTTTGTGTGGAGGCGATCGGCGGCAGAGATCTCTCGCGTCCGGCCCTGGTTCAGGCCATGGTACGGAGCGAGAGGGCATGGGCAGCCGTTACCTTCTTTTGCGAAGTAATGCTCGCTAAGGAGGAGGCGGGACGGTTGAGGGAAAGGGAAATTTCGCGCCCTCTCGCCCCTAGTCGCCGCAGGAGACGCCCTGGGCGTCGGGAATCCCGGGCGGATTTCTGGCAACCGTAGGCGCGCGTGGGGTCCCAGTGCGCATAACTTATTTGCGGAAATGTCTAGTTGATGTACCTAACTGGTGACCGAAAAGCTGGCGGCTTTCTCGCGCAACGCATCAGCATTGCAATTCAGCGAGAAAATGCCGCCACCATCCTCGGTACAATGCCCCGAGGGCCTTTTGTAGGCTTAACTTAGTTTTAATTTAATTTAGTTAATGTTAATAATCTTCTTGTAATTTGATGTAAATAAATAAAATCATACTCTAAAAAAAAAAATTGATTATAACATATACTAACTGGGTGTTTGGTGGTGTGTGTTGATTTCGGGACATGTTGTATATTAAAAACGCTCGCATTAAAAAATATGCCGACGGAAAAATGTAAAGCTCGCGCGTGGTTGGTCACAGTTCGAACCTAACCCATTTGGTCGGAGTGCCCTGGATGTTGAAATTATAACAATTGAACGAGTTGCCAATTTGCCTTCGGCATTTTTCATAACTGCGAGCGTTTTTAAACGGACAGCGCCCCGTATGTATAATGACGAATCATACAACCTGCCTGCGACATATACATTGTAAAAAATATAAGTTACTCACGAATAAACATAAGGCCCGAGTTCATCCAACACAGGCTTGGAGCCATTGTTGAGGAACTCGTCAGCGTTGGTGACATTGTACACATAGACCTTCACGAAGGGCTGCACAGGGGGCCGCGCCCACCACTCGAACGTCATCGAGCCTTGTCTGAGGACCAGCTCCTGTGGGTGAGAAGAATGTTGAGTTAGTTGATGGTATTTGACTACCTACGTGATGGAATATCATTATCTGCATAGCTATTCAAAACCATTCGACAGGCTATCGTGTCCTGTCGATTACCTGATTTGCCTTATCCACGGCCGACAGCTGTAAGAAGAATAGCGGTCGTCTATTTGACTTCAACTGACACATTTTTCGGGTTTTGAATTTGTGAACACTCATTTGATAACATTTGTTGATGTTGATCGATTCGGTACGGAAGTGCAACAGAGTGCAGCAGTGGATTGGTTGTGAATAGAGACCTGCTTTTTATCCTGTGGGTGTTGGGAAATACCAATATAATAACAAGGATGATGACAATATTTTTTTACCCGTTAGGTGCCAATATTGCTAAAAACTATTGGACGTGTTTTTTCTTTTTTTATGTAATCAAAAGATTACAGCGATACATCGAGTTTAAATACGACATGACGTCATGCCTTGCTAGATTTTATACTGAATTGTGCCGTAGCCAGCCCTCACTGCGCAACTTTAATGCATTTTATCTAAGTATTTTTTTTATTAATATGATATAGCAAAAAATATGTGTCGAATATTTTTTTTTATCTGACTAATTGGCTAAATAGGAATATTTTTTTTTTACCCAGGCATAATCCCTATTCTAACAAAAAATAAAAATGATTCCGCCATCTGACTGTTTCATTGGTCTGGCTCCGGTTCCACTATTGAGCGTGAGGTCCCAAGTTCAATCCTCAAAAATCCAGACTCCTGGCTCCTAATGACAAATGCCTGATGTAACAACACAAAAAACCTTTGCCCGACCTAAGAATCGATCGGATTACCACTAGCGTGGGCTCAGCAGTCGTGATGTGGAAGCGAACCCAACATCTAATGATATTATTATTAAGGAGGTCTGAGATTTAACTAGTTAAAGACGAACATGGCCGATGTACGAAGCCCTTGGGTACGGTGGGAATGCATCTAAGAGCTTCAACGTAAAAAAAAATTACTGGGCAACACGATACCCCTTGGTAAGACTGGTTGTAAGACTTTCGGGCTTCTGCCTACCCGTAACGACTGCTAAAAATCTACGAATGACAGCCGGGACCAATCTGTGGCACGGTGGGGTCTCGATATGTAATGGATGGTCACCCATCCACAAACCACCCGCGTTAAGCATAGCTTAACCTTCGACCCGACCGGCCGTACGGCTGTTATTATTTAGCCACGGGCCCCTTTGTCCAACCTTGACATATCTACACCTAAAAATGCCACAAAGTTCAATTACAAAAACTCGTGAAGACATATATTTACTTGGCAATAATACAGTATATCATATTTTACGACACTCAAATTATCTGAAAACACTACTTGATGGCATTGATCGACCGTTGTGACGGGCTATAATGGATTGCCTTCACTTAGGGTGAATTCAAACTTTGAAATACGCGGTTAAAACATTCTTGGTTTTTCGGTCGACAACATCATTAAACATATACATGCATGCCACTATTTCGTTAAAGAGATGGTATAAAGTAATTCATAATGGAAAATTATAGGTGAAAATACACGGTGTAAGATAGATTGACAGCTAGGTCGTTTATTTGGTGCACACAAACGACATAGCTCAATTTACAAAAGCACGATTAAATAATAACTAATTACATGAATATTAGGAAACAGCTACAAGGTGCTTAGGATGAATGAAAGGCGACTAACAAAAGGTACAAAGGTATTTACAAGGCAGATGTGAGTGGAAATGCCGGGAGGGGACGCCCCAGAAAGACATATAGTGACCTCATTAATGATGTTTTCAAAAAGGTCAGGTGCGGAGTACTTCAGGAGATTGAACGTAAACGAAGCTGAAGGAGTATGTAAGGAGCGTAGCAGGTGGCGTCCTATAATTTCTGCCTACCCCCATGGGAAGGTGTGAGTTTATGTATGTATGCTACAAGGTGCCAATATAAAAAAAAAAACACATTGTGATGGCACAATTTAAAATAATTAATTAACGAACATACAAAGTACGTTGTGCGTCTCAAGGTTGCATCAAATGGGAGTCCAGCTCAGCATGTGTCAGGCAAATATACCTGACGCTGATATTCTGCTGTAAGGGACCATGAATTCGGCACATTCTACACCAGCAGATATTCGCCGTTATTAAAAAAAAATCGTTCATACAAAATTGCAATACACAGTCAAAATGTATAAACCAGCAGATTTTTTTTTGATGTATGAATTCGTGTTAACTGTTTGTCGCATCGATGTCCCATCACACCCTGTAGAGTAACAGAGTTTATTTTGATAGGGCTTGTTGTTCAGACAAAGTTATACAACTGTCAATGTATTTCTTTCGCCAAATTATACAATAAAGCTGTATCTAAATTAGAAAGAATTTAAATTTGAACGGTGAAATTACAGGCATGATATTTTAATTCTGTCTTTAATGTTAGCAACGCTTCTTCGTGATCTGCAAAAGATGTGATTTGCAGCAGGCATGACCATCAATCGGGCAGTCGATTGGCCAAAAGAAACAAAGAAACTATGTAACTATTACGATTACACAACACTTTAGTTATCTGTATTATTCTGCTTTACATGCATCTCTATAAATAAAATTTAAATTACAGTCAGCCATGCAAAAACCACGTATAACAAATCGCGTGTCGCGTGCGTTAACAATCGTTACTGGTCGTCAGAAGCCCAAAATTCTGACCACCGGTATTACCAAGGAGCATCGTGTTATCCAGTAACTGGGTTGTGGCGGTCAGATAGGCAGTCGCTCCATGTAAAATACTGGTATTCAGGTGGATCCAGTAAGACTGGACGGAACGGAAAAAGTTTATAGGTGATGAACAAAATCGCATGTCTACAAATCTGTATGAAGCCTTAAGCTTACTGTATTCATACTGTACATCACACGCCTAATTATAATAATATTCGCGTGGGAACGTGTGCGCATGTATGATTAATTTACATCAAACAATTTGCATGAAATTATTCGTCTTGAGCAACAAAAGAATAACTGCAGTCTTTAGTCATGAGTGTTTTAAACGGTAAGTCAAGGGGATGGGTCAAAAGTATCAGATGATCGTGTAAACAACCCTTTATTTACAGTTTCATCTTTGTTAATGATAAATTCTTACGCAATCACTCAATTAAGGGAAATAGTAACACCACAGAACAGAAATAACACATTCATCTCAGAAGATTTCGACTTATTCCAAAAATTATTATTGTTTGAATAACATTACTAAGTGTAATTGAAAAATCATCGACGAAAATTGAAGTTATAAAATATAACTCAATTGTCAGATGAAAATGATTTAAAATTAGAATTTCTGTCACATAAAAAAAAAACGCCCAATTTGTAATTGGTGGAGACCAATTACAAATTGGTGGATACCAATTAAAAATTGAGGGTTTATTTTTTTGTTTTGTTTACATTTTCATCAGAAACTTTTCGGAACAGGCCATATTACAATCATTCTCAGGCAAATGTAGCAGTAAATTTATTATAATATTACTTCACAGTGGTGGAGCTATACAGGACTTATAGCTCCATCTCTTTCTCACGCTGAAGTAATATTGAAATAATACTGATATAAGAGGTGATGGTTACCCCCCAGGACAGGTCAAGGTGACAGCTAGCAGTGGCACCGAATTTGCTGCAACATCGTTTGAAACTTCACTTTTTGACTAATATTGTCTGTTAATAAAAACATACTGTGATCATCCACCCATCTGGCATGTGATGCCAATGCATTATTTTATATTATTATATGGCAAACTAGCTGACAGCCAACATGGTAAGTGGTCACCGCTCCAATACCAGAGGCGTCGCAGATGCGTGGTCATCTCAGAGTTTAAGGCGCTGACAAGACCCAATTGACCAAAATCGGCTTCTCTTAAGAAAAAAAATTGCCAAATCTGTATAGTTTGTGATAGCGGAAAAAATATATGTTAATTTTGAACATATTTCCCAGAACTTGGTTGTTACCAAAACACGTTTCGAAAAAAAAATCTCGATACAAACTAACGTTAAACTAACCTCTTACCTTGAGTTCTAATCCAAAATATCTGCATTAAATATCAATATACGTTACGTATTTAATTAATAACAAGAAAGTCTTATTTGAATGCAGAACTTGGTTGTTTTTTATTTTCGATTACTCAACTCAATTTTCAGTAAATAGATAATTGCTTCATATTTTGCAATAAATTACAAGCTTTGTGTCATCGCGCTTCTCTTTCTTTTCTATGCAATCTGACAGTGACCGCGGTTTAGGTGTTGTCAGCGTCTTAAGCTGATATATTATATCATGCGCATGTAACCACACCGGTACGCACAACCTTCAAACCGGGACACAGCAACGCTACTGGGCGGCAGAAATATGTGTGGTGCTACTTCCCCGGACGAGCTGCTTTACAGAGAGTTCTACTGCTGTTCTTTACCTTGCTTCCCCCTCTTTCTTGTTGACCGAGCGAGCGAAGCGTCTTTGCTTCTAGTCTGGCCAAATTTGCTTTCCTCTGTCAGTTTGTCGGTACAGGTCGTATTTTACAACCGATCTGGACGAAACTTGGTATACAGGTTTTACGACTGTATATAATTTTTTGTCGTTGCGGATTTTTGATTGGAGGAGATACTTCCTCAAAAAATGGGCAAAAAGGGGGCTACTGGATATATCCGTCTTATGATCCGATTTCGATGGTTTTTTTTTTTATTTGAAAGGTAGTAACTTTAAGTTGTCTCATAGAAATTTGGTGAAGAGCTGATGAGGATCTTCGGTGTGATGAGCAGAATAGCTCCTTAAAATGCAGTAAATTGCTCACTTTTAGATTTCTACCAGTGGAATTGGCCCTTTAACTATCATTACTATCGATGAAGTACCTGGAAAAACTAGGTGTTACCTCTGCCAATTAAAACTTATTACATAGTTGATTTTTCTAGCTAGCCTACACATTTTTATCCATAATTTTTCTGGGTTTTAGAATTTGACTTATGAACGTTGTCATTTTTTTATAGAAAAAAAAGTAGGTCAGTCGCCGTCAAATCATAGAAGAGCGTTGGTAGAATACATATTTTCGGAGCCAAACGGAAAATTACAAAGAACAAACGTTATGGTTCTGCAAACAGTAAATATGGTAAATATTCTATTTTATATAAGTTTGGTCTACTGTTCGTAGAACTACTAGTTTTATAGATAGTCTTAGTTTGGTGGTCAATAAAATCTGTGCCAATGACGATATCTGGGATATATATCGTCATTGGCATCTTCAAACCTATGAACCGGACAGACTACATGTGTCATCTTGTCTTCTTCTTTCATAATCTCTATCAGCCGTGATCTCAGTAGTCACCCCTTTCTAGCCATATCATCTTTCACACAGTCCATCCATCGTGTAGAGAGCAACATATTCCGTGTTATGTGTAAATATCGTGTGTGTGTCATATCCTTTGACGTAAGTTCCTCAGTTCGACTATTTGAAAGAGTACGTGTTTCCGCGATGTTGTAAGTCACACTTGTAACATACAGACGTGTTAAATTATTAGTTACATTATGGTTTAAACCACAGAGCACGGAATCGCCGCGGCGACAGCGACTACAGACTTTTAATAAGACTTATAATATTCATTCAATCAGCCTGCCTTTTCCCAACTATGTTGGGGTCGGCTTTCTACCCGGATGCAGCTGAATACCAGGATTTTACTCGGAGCCTATGTGACCTCCACAATCCAGTTACTGGGTCAACAAACTGACAGTAAATTCTGACAACCAGTCTTACCAGGGGGATACCCCTTTGTAAGAGTATTGAAAAAACAAGATGGCGGCGTTACTTCTGAGTTTGGCCGCGCGCCGAAAGATCCGTGTTCTTCTATTAAACGAAATTAAAGATCCATGTTCTTTTATTAAACGAAGTTAAAGATCCATGTTCTTTTATTAAACGAAGTTAAAGATCCATGTTCTTCTATTAAACGAAGTTAAAGATCCATGTTCTTCTATTAAACGAAGTTAAAGACGTATCTATTCGTAATAAGCCGTGTGACGTTGTCAGTCTTATTTCAAAAAAATGTCAAATTCACATTTTTACTTGGTTTAAAGACAGCTTGGCTGTAAAAGACATTTCTAATGACAAATAGTTTTTATTTTGGAAGTTCCACTAGTAGACAGTAACACATATATCTATTATAAAGTTATCCCTGTTCCAATTTTTAACCCTACCACAAAAAAACCCTATGTCATTATTCCGAAATATCCTTACCTACTGGTGAAAAAGTCGAAATACAGGCCCGTAGTCGACAGCTGCGAAGAAATAGATGACCTCACATACCTTTGCTCCGAGGACAACGTTCTTCAGTACACAGAGGAAACATGCGTCGAGCAACTTATGTTACTAAAACATAATTTCACGGAGTGTAAGTATAGATGTTCTGGGACAAAAGATAACTTACTTCGTTTTGGTAAAATATTTTTTACCTTTAGGTGAATACAATTTTATGGAACAAAGGTTGTTGACAATAAAATAGTTCCTTGCCCGTGTCTACATCTTTTTGGGGATGACTGGACAAGTATAGTTTAAACCTCTTACTTACATAACTTTTTACAGTTAAAACCTGCGTTCCTATAAGGTTACCTAATGACCGTTCGACACAATGCCGGTATTTCGGTCAAGGCGCCGATCCAGTCACACGCTGGTGTCGACACCACATCTGAGAAAGACAATGCTGAGTACGCCAATATTTGTGGCTCACTGTTAGGAGTACTTACGGGCTTTTAGAATTGTTGTAATAACTTATAACCGTAGTTTTGAGGGTAATTTGTCATGGGTAATTTTTCTACTGGTCTAGTGGTCGCAAGAGTTACTGTAGAGCATGATGTCTTGGGTTCGATTCAAAGGTCGGGCAAAGTGTTATTGGAATTTCTCTGTAGCATCTCCCTCATCAGAAGCTGGCATAATAAATAAGTAGTGTCGTGTTTTCTCCTAATTTTGATACATGTGAAATATATAATATGATTAGGATTGTGTATTATTGCTGTATATGTATTTATTTGGTAAGCCTTTCTATTATTACATTTATTATAAAAGAAAGTTCCCCCGTGGCGTATATCTGTCTGTCTGAACGCGATAAACTCAAAGCCTACCAAACGGTTTTCACCAATGGACAGACTGATTCATGAGGAAGGTTTAGGTGGTATTCATGAAGGTTTTGTGGAAATTGGCTGAAAAAATGACGATGATTGTTGAAGATGGCGCAAAACGAACGGATTTGGATGAAATTTGGCACACAGGTAGTTTATAGTCATCATAATCAGCCTATAATGTTCCCACTGCTGGGACACAGGCCTCCTCTCTGTGAGACAGAGTGGGCCGTAATCTACGACGCGGGCCCAGTGGGGGTTGGTAGATGTCACATGTCTTCGAATTTTTGGTTCTAGGACATGCCGGTTTCCTCACGATGTTTTCCTTCACCGTTTTGAGAGCAGCGGTGATGAAATAATTTACACATAGTAAAGCGCCTGTCTGGGTTCGAGCCTACGACCTACAACTCGTAAGTCACTGGGCCACCAGAGTTACCTACTGAATATAAATTGTAGGTACGTTCAAGGAGTGATCATCATCATCTGCCTGCCTTTTCCCCACTATGTTGGGGTTGGCTTCCAGTCTTACCCGCACTGGGCCCGCGTGGTGGATTACGGCCCACTCCGTCTCACAGAGAGGAGGCCTGTGTCCCAGCAGTGGGAACATTATAGGCTGATTGTAGATAGATAGATAGATTACTCTTTATTATGTACACCATAAAAATTACAGATATAAATGTAGAAATTTTACATAGGGTGACACGATGGGCGGTGTTATGGTGGGCATCTTGATCACGTAAAGTAGGTAACAGCTGAGAGAAAAACAAACATATAATAAAGTTTATATTCTGTTCTCAACATCCACAAATTGTTTCCAATCACGATATGACATTGTTTTTGCGAAATCATGTAACCGGATGGGAATAAATATAATTTACTTAATACATACAACTCACGCTTACGTAAACCTGCATTTAGGCATGCAAAATCGGCCTATACAGTTCCCACTGCCGCGACGCAGGCCTCCTCTCTGTGAGAGGGAGTGGGCCGTAATCCACCACGCGGGCCCAGTGCGGGTTGGTATATGTCACAAGACTTTTTATTTCTAGGGACATGCCATGTGTCAAAATACAGATAATTATGTTACGACTTGCTTCCGCCCGTGTCTTCATTCGCGTGAAAATCGTAAGACACCACAATGAATGTACTAAAATTGGAGCCACATTTCTCGCCCTCACTATTGCTTCGTTTTCGGTTAGCGTTCTGTCTGGATTCTTTCTTTTTGTTCGACACGTAACGCTCGTAGAGTGATGATAAATAGCATATAACCTTCCTCAAGAATTGGGCTTCAAATCCGACTGGTAATTCCAGAGATTAGCGCATTCCATCAAACATATAAACAAACTCTTCATCCAGCTTTATTATATTTAGTACATACGAGTATATAGATAACAGAGATATATTTCCCTTCACATATAAATCAGCCTATAATGTTCGCACTTCTGGGACACAGGCCTCCTCTCTGTGAGAGGGAGTGGGCCTTAATCCACTACGCGGGCCCAGTGCGGGTTGCAAGATGTCACATGTCTTTGAATTTTCGGTTCTAGGACATGCCGGTTTCCTCACGATGTTTTCCTTCACCGTTTTGAGAGCAGTGATGATGAAATAATTTACACAAAGCAAAGTGCCTGCCTGGGTTCGAACCTACGACCTACAACTCGTAAGTCGCGGACGTTACCACTGGGCCACCACGACTCTCCAGATATATTTCCCTTCATTGTGTTAGAATGTTAACAAAACTAGTTTGTTTACATTTTTATCAAATTGCATTGAAACACAGTTTACTGGCTTCTGTATCGGTGGCGATGGCGGTGAAAAGCGATGCGTTTGAGTGCGCTCGAGCGCAACCATCCTTGGACACCGACACACATACATACAGACATAGTTCTTATGATGCCTGTATCACTGTCTTCCGCCCGTAATGGACCGAAAACGTTATTAGTGGCATACAATCACTATCATCATTATACGCTGATTATATTAAGCTAATTACATTTTATTTTGTGTTGTATTTATTATGTTATGCCAGACATAAAACTTTCAATAATGAGTTGGCAACATTTTGGTTTTTATGCGTGTAATCTTTTCAATCTGTAGACGAGGCCAGGTTTTTGAGGTATGTCATAATCAGTAGGTACCAATGTTTACAGATGAATATACGTACCTACCTAAATATTGTTCGTCTATCGCAAAGTACGCTAGGGTGGCCAAATCTTGTTAAGGCGCTGACAAGACCCAATTGACCAAAATAGGCTTCTCTTAAGAAAGAAAATTGCCAAATCTGTATAGTTTGTGGTAGCGGAAAAAATATATGTTAATTTTGAACATATTTCCTAGAACTTGGTTGTCACCAAAACACGTTTTGAAAAAAAAATCTCGATACAAACTAACGTTAAACTAACCTCTTACCTTGAGTTCTAATCCAAAATATCTGTATTAAATATCAACATAAATTACATATTTAATTAATAACAAGTACGTCTTATTCTAATGCAGAACTTGGTTGTTTTTTATTTTCGATTACTCAACTCAATTCTGAGTAAATAGATAATTACTTCATATTTTGCAATAAATTACAAGCGTTTTGTCGTCGCGCTTCTCTTTCTTTTCTATGCAATCTGACAGTGACCGCGATTTAGGTGTTGTCAGCGTCTTAATAATAAACGGAGAGTCCGTTTGATGTTAAATCCTTTCATTTTGGAAATTCAACAATATCCAGTGCTATATTACGAGTACGTTATATTTGTATACGCACGTATCTCAGTGGCAATCAAATATGTTTTCTTTATTTCTAAATCATAATTCACAATAAAACAAAAAACAAAACGATAGATTTTTTTTCGGCCAGTTTGTCTTAGGAAAGACAAGAAAGCAAGAAAAAATGTATATTCTGCACAAAAAAAACTGCACATAAAAAAAAATTACATAAAATACACACATACAAAATAGCCAAAAGCCTCGTATTCAAGTCATAAAAGTTTGATAATCTTGTCCATTGCTTGATGTCAGGGCCAGGGACCGAAGACAATTTACATTGCGTAATATTAACTGTGTTGCGACACTGGCAAATGACAACATCAAAACAATCAAAACAAAAACAAAATGCTGATTGCAGAGTGGAAAATAACTACTTTTGTAACAAACAACTCTAATAAGAACAATTAAACAGTGCGTGGCATCTGTGCAAGAACAGGTCGTTGCTCAGCTAAATTCTGTCTTGCTACTTCGGACGAACCTGTCGTCAACAGCGCTGAATTTCAGTAATTAACTTATCGAATGACTTAATGACGTCTCCCTGTATGACATAATAAATCGTGTAATATATAAGTGAAAATTCTTTAGTCTTGAGACTCAAGACTATGACTGGTCTGCGCACAGCCTTATAAAATAATAAAAAATATACTCACGTGGTCTATGAACATCCGCACCCATGACCCGAAGAAGATGGCACAGATGATGCCTGCGAGCAGTAACACAACTGCTGACGCCAGCACAAACCCTGGAAAAGAAGAAGAACGTTAGAGAAAAGTGGCGCTTTGCGACGTCGCGCGTCGTTGTGAGTTTGATTTTGCGACGTTGACATTTTGCGAAACTGTCATATTGTGAAGTTAACGTTTTGCGAAGTTGTGATTTTGCGAAGTTGTCACTTTGCAAAGATTTCGTTTTGGAAAGTTTGTATTTTGCGTTGTGTGTTGGCGTTTTCAGAAATGGCGACATCATTAGGATAGTAGGATAATTGGGTCCTGAGAATATTAGTTTACGAAGGACTTTTTAATTGCTTCTGTTTATTTTTATAAACTAATAAACTTGATAAGTAAAGTTAAAAATACTGAAGTGCCTAATATTATTCTTGACTTAGGTACTAGTTTTTATGAATGAGCCAAAGTCTAATGTTCAAATATGACGTCTGTTAAATAAAAAGAGACTGCATTAAAATAAAAAAATCCATGATATATGAATTTAATTTATCATGATTAGCGAGTTCTTATAAATTCAGGATCGAAGGTTGATTTAAGACTGTTGTCATAAACCCTATGCTACGAAGAAAGCGGAAAGCGTGTTCTGATTCTTTTGCCCTGCCTTTCACTCATTTTGGCCATGACTTATTTGAGAGAGAATATAAGCTAATCTTGAGATAAGAGCCGTGGTGATAAATCCTAACTTATTAGTTATAAATGCGAAAGTGCGTTTGTTTGTTACGCTTGTGTACGCTTGTAAGTGCGCTTGTTACTAAAACGGCTGAATGGATATGGATGAAATTTGGCGCACAGGACATAGGCTACTCATCCTGGATCGCAGACGAAGTCACGGGCAACAGCTAGTTGTCAATAATGAATAATAATGATCAATAGCAAGGTTGTTTGGGTAATGTACGATTCCGGCGGTCGGTCGTAATAAGTATATAAGATATGAAGGCATGGTAGTAATAAGTTGCACTGACTGGACAGATCCACTCAAATTTGTGTGGTTCTTTCCTCAAAAGACCATTTCAGACATGGATCTACATGGTCCTCACATGATCTGACCCAGATTATGTCTGGACTTTAAAAGACACTTTGACCCTTGAGTTTGTTTCGCCATTTCTTCTTAGGGGTAGTCAGATAGGACATGTCGACTCCATCTAGCTTATTTTTTTTTTAATATGACGTTTAAAAGTAATTCTGATATCCTATTTACAGAATAAACAATTTCATTTCATTTCATTTCATAAGTATCGTGACTTTTCCAGAATGTTGTTGATATTACAATAATTTTGTAATTTACATATCTTTATTTAAAAGAGTGTCCATTAAGTTACTTTCTTTTTGGAACGGGCGACTAGCTTCAACTTTCTGACTAACTGACCGACTCCTTGACAATTCAAAAGGGCCTATAAATGGTTTAAGTTTGACTGGAGGACACTGTTGACCATAATGTATCCTCTTGATGTAATCCCTAAACGTCGTCTTTTACGAAACCCTAGGGACAGATTATTACATACAACTCACGCCTTCTCCCCATGGGTCTAGGCAGAAACTACAAAACGCCACCTGCTAAGATCATTACATACTCCTTTTGCTTCGTTTCCGTTCGGACAGAATATTCATTACCTAAATCGCTGTCTAAGTTACAAAAGCCTTACCTATGTCAAAAGAAAACAAGTTGCTTACATTCGATCAATATTGATAGAAGTTGCTTACCGAATAGTATGTGAAGTTAATAAATTATAAGTAATAGTGGTTTTTAATTAAATAGTCAAGTTAGATAACACACTGACCTTGATGGTTTGCTTAGCAGATGCCATAGAAATTTATGTTTAATTCATTACAGGTTATAAACACGAAAGTGTGTGTTACTATGCAACGTTTTTATTGCGAAACTACTGAATAGATTTTGATGAGATTTGGCATAGATATAACATAGCTTTATTGTAGTGTAGAAATAATATTTGCTAACTTTAAAATGGGAAACGCATGTCCGATTCTTGAAAATTACCCAACCAACTCTTGAGATCTGCATTCGCGACTTTACATTTCTCATCTCCGGGCAATGTTGGTCAAATATGACGTCAAGACAACATGAAGCTATTTACTTCGATGCCAATATGTAATAATTAATACGTTTTACTTGCTACTGATACCGCCACACCATATTGAGCTACATGGAGCAATTTAATAAACTAGCTAGACAATACATTTTATTCCAAATAAAAATTTATAGAATAAGGAGCAAAATTGCCGAGACCGGCGAAGCAATTGTTAGGAATTACTAAGAAATAATTTGCTAAAGCTACCGGGTAATAATTTGCTAAGAAAAATTTCCCATAAAAGTTTCATACTCGTCTTCATAAAATCGACTTTGAATACACACACGACTTAATAGTTTTGACATCTTATACAATATGACATTTAAAGTAAGCGTTATGAAATGTTGTAAGCGGGTCACTTTCGAATGGCGGCTAGCAGTTTTCGAGATTAACCGTGATAGACACGCCGACAGATTATGATTCCGTGCGTACAAGCGTGAGAATACATTTTTTGTGTTTTTTTTTCCTTGTTAACATAAAACATATAACATTATCACGGCTGTATTTCCTGAAGGGGTTGGCAGAGGTGTAAAGCTGGCTTCCCACGCACCATGGGTGGAGTATCGTCCGTGGTACCTAGCGCAGGCACGCCCGCCACGGTGCGTTGGTAACTTTAAAGGTGCGGTGCGAACTGTCTTTACGAGTTCTCTTACACTTTGATTTTGGAATGAAAATAACTTCGAATCTCAAGACCCATACATACTGAAACGCACCGTTGGAAGAGCCTTGTGCAGTGCGTGGCTGTACGTGGTCGTCGGCCGTGCGGGCTGGTTCGCGTCCGTCCGCAATATTACACACCGTGGGAAACCCCCTTAAGGGACATCCACATTTCGCCTGTTAAGTCCTACCTCATACTCCACTGGGCCTAAGCTTTTCACGAAATCACTCGTGCGAGAGAGCTCAAAGCGAGAGAAAAGATTAAGTATACACGTCACAAAAAATAATAACCTAACAAAATTGATACAACACGCCATTACATAGAATCTGAAGGAAACGTCAAATGGAACACGAGACTATTTTGAAAACATCGGCCATCTTGTTTGAAGAACATATACGCTTGTTGTGACTTAATGTTGATATTAGATTGTTATTGGAGACTGCTCGAGTTGATGGATAAGCGAAACAAACAGTTAACTTGGTTCAAATGGTGTAAGCTGAGTTCCTCGTTGGTCTATAGTGGTCGCCATCACAACTACTGAACTAGGAATTTCTTAGAAGCAGGCCGGAGTCTAGTTGTACCCGGTTGATGGCAAAAAGCTCGTCCCCTGTTATAAGGAACTGGCGAAATGTAGATGTTCATTATTGCGAAAAATACAGACTTCATGGTTTGATATAACATCGTGGGAATAACAGACAATGTTTATCTTTTTCTGTGATAATGGATGACTTCATAACAATTTCAAAAATCACCTAAGTAGTCGTTGCCGCATAGAATTAAATTTGCTACTAAACCCTGCAGACGTGATGGATATCTAAAGATGATGATCTAACGAAAAGTAAATTATTCTGATGAGTTTTTGAAGCGAAAACTTCTTTTGGCGCGTTGAGCGATTTTTGGTAGGGGAAAAACTTATCGGTTCGCGTCACCGACGCGACGTGCTGATGTTATCTGAAGCTATATCGTTGTGTGCCGATGTGCTCGGAATACCGATAGATGTGAAAACCAGACAAATGTTAATAATTTTAGTTTACTAATAATTCAATTTTTTTTTTTATAAAAGCTGTTTTATGTGTAAACTTCACAGACATGATGGGTAACAATAAAAATAGTTTCCTTAACTCATATTTCCAGTAAATTTACTATCAGACCCCAAAAACATTGATCAAATCTTTTTATTTATTTTTTTGCTGCTTTTTTAAGCTGGAATGTCCCATGTGCATGTCCATTACACTGGCACCCATACCCTCCAAACAGCAACACAGCAACGCTGCTTGGCGTCAGAAATAAGGTATTGTGTTAGTACTTCTCCGGACCGGCTCCATCCAAAGAGCGTTACTACTCGTACATAAATCATGGGAATCACAGACAATGTTTGTCTTGTATTTAACTGGAGTACAATCAAGTCTGCTGACCCACTGAGTGATAACCAGCGTGAAGGTAAGCGAGCGTTTACGCAAACTCCTTGTAAGGTATGTAGCTTCTAGCTAGGGCTGGCTCACAAGAAAAACAAAAAAAAAACATTTGACACTAGAAAATCTGTTGAAAATATATATTTTTCCAAAGTACGTAGATACAGGCCAGGGAAAACGATGATTATGTTTATTTGCTTGCAGCAGACTATGTGAGAGATTATGTGTTTAGTTGTCAAACATATTTTTCTTAGTTTTATTTGAGGAGAACATACCTATTTGGCAAATTTTCTCCTCAAATATATAAATGATAATGATAAATGATAAATGATTTTATTTCTGTAAGTCGATTTGTACAAACACTTTTACACATCATCATATTTTTTTAAACTAGATGAGGTCGGCGTTTCCTGTCTGACTACTCTGAGAAGAAAGGTCGAAACAAACTCAGAGGTCACACTCTCTTTTAAAGTCTAGACATAATCTTAGTCAGATCATGTAAAGACCATGTAGAATAACTGACTGACTGTGTATAACTTTGAGACATAGGTAACGTTAATGCTTTTTTATACATAAGTAATTGTTTATAATCAATATTTTTACGGATCACATTTTGATTATCACCAACATAATAATACGATGAGTTATATATGATGCAGAGGGTAATATGGGTAATAAGTAAAAAAAGTCAGAAAAAATAATTTAGAGGGTAGCGTTTATAGTCTAGTCACAATTTGTGTAGTAGTTTTTTATGCGTAAAAAAGATCTAAGATTTTCTTTTAATTATCTATACTAACATAATAAAGCTGAAGAGTTTGTTTGTTTGAACGCACTAATCTCTAGATCTAGCAGTCGGATAAAAAAAAATATTTTTGGTTTTGGTAACCCAATTCTTGAGGAAAGTTATAGGCTATTTATTATCACGCTAAGACCGAGCAAAAAGATAAAAAGTCAGAAAGAACGCTAAACAACAAAAAAAGAAAAACCGCGGCCGGTGATGCGATGTGACGCGGTGGGTCGGGGGCCATAATGATCTAATTCAGAAGCTCGTTGAGCTCCTTTAGTTATGAGTTGAGCTGCACAACGACTGACAAATGCGTGCACTGACTGGACAGGTCCACTCAATCTGTGTGGTTCTTTCATCAAAAGACCATTTCAGACACCAATCGACATGGTCTTCACATGATCTGACCAAGATTATGTCTGGACTTTAAAAGAGACTGTGACCTCTGAGTTTGTTTCGGCCTTTCTTCTCAGAGTAGTCAGATAGGAAACGCCGGCCTCATCTAGTTTAAAAAAATATGTTTTGACGTGTAAAAGTGTTTGTAAAAACCTACTTACAGAAATAAAATCATTTATCATTTATTTATCAGTTCAGTATAAAAATATTAAATTACACTCGTGGGTGACAACTGACACCCCTGCCCTCACTCCCAGTGAATGGGACCTAATGAATGCCCTAGATTTCCAAGTAACGAAGTTAGAACTTAGTCCGTACTAAGTCTAGACCGCTTTATATTAGCATAATTATATTCACGGTATTACCGAAGGAGACTAGGTTGTTCTATTTTTCCACGAATACTGTCATACATCATTAGGAAAGTCCACACAGGCCGAACAGCTGTAATGTTGCAGTGACGAAACAAAGAGAAATTGACAATTATTTTTTTATACATAATTATGGCAACATTATCATTTAAGTCTAATTTTATTATGTCACAAATGTGTCATTCAAATGGTCAAGTGCGAGTTGTGATAGCTATTTTTGGAAAGATCTCTTGGCTCTTTATATAAGGCCTCAAAAACTAGGTCGGTTCCATTACTCTGAATAATATGGTACTTGCAAATCCATTAAGTAGTTGCTGATGGATAAACATAGCTACAAAAAAAATCGAAGACATGTGACATCCACCAACCCGCACTGTGCCCGCGTGGTGGATTACGGCCCACTCCCTCGAAATCAAATCAAAATCAAAAGTCATATATTGAAACTAGGCTGAGAATGAGCACTTTTCGAACGTCAAAATTACATAAGACAGTCCCCCAAAAACGCCCGCGCTTCACCACTTCCTAGGAAGAGAAGGCACTTGCTGGGAAGAAGAAGTGGCGCAACAAACTCCCCAGCAGCACACCTGTATGTTTGGGAACATTATAGGCCGATTATGCAATACTAGGTACCAGATTACTTCTGAATTGGTATTGAACGAAAGAAAATACATTTATTCAGCACGAACTAAAAGACACACAACATAATACTTTTTACTAATAAACAAAGTCAAATAAAAAGTGTAAAGTGCGATGTAAGAAATCAGAAGGAATGTGTGCAGGAATGGGCCGTTAGCAAGACGAGCACAACCAGAAATAATCCCAGAATCATACCCCTGCCCTTATCTCAATTTATTGGTGGTCGCAGTAGCTTGATGTCTTCTTCCACACTTCTCTATCAGCAGTCACCCCCTATCTAGCCATATCATCTTTTACACAATCTACCCATCATATTTTTGGTCTTCCCCTAATCTTATAGCAATCAACATTCATACTCCAAACTGACCAGACCAGAGGCAATATGAAGGTCAATTTGAACTTAAAAACAATAGGTTTTTATCGAGAGATCTAATTATATCATGGACCGTCAATTTGGTGTCACTGGTTTTAAAAACATTGACATTGTTTTTATGTAGCCTTGGTGAGAAGTAGCGAGTACTTTTCATTCAATAACCAGCGTATAATGTTTCCATGGTTGGGACACAGGCCTCCTCTCTGTGAGAGAGAGTGGGCCGTAATCCACCACGCGGGCCCAGTGCGGGTTGGTAGATGTCACAAGTCTTCAAATTTTTGGTTCTAGGAAATTACGGTTTCCGTGATTTGTAATCCTACGATTGAGCAGTTTCCTCAAGATGTTTTGCTTTAGTGGGATACCTTCAAAAGGCGCCCGGGCTTTGGGGATAAGAACTGTGGGATTTTTACCTCACTATCTCATCTCATCTGAACAAGTGCACATGGAAGGGGCACCGAAGGGGCACCATTACCTCTTAAAATACCGATCCGAAACCCCTTCTGCGAAATGCCTGCTAAGGCACCTACTTCTTGCTTTCACTCAACTGACTGTGTTGGTTTGTGGTTCATCAATGTACTGCAATTCGATAGCAACAGTAGTAGCCGAGCTCTTAGTGAAGCAGCTCATCCGGGGAAGTACTATCACAATAATTATTTTTTTTATTTATTAATACTTTATACACAAATACAAAAAAAAAAATACCGTACAAAGGCGGACTTAATTGAAGGGGTCCACTAGGGCCAATGCCTGCCGGGGTCGTGGGAAAGTCCGAAAGGGTTACCGAGGCCCCTGGCAACACAGGCAACGGAAGGAACACGGGTGGGTTTTAGTCAGTAAGAGTCTGACAAACCCTCCCGCTCCGCCCAGAGCGGGAGAAGTTATTTGATAGCATGAGGCATTTTCTACCAGTCAACCTTAGGGTGATGCAAATAAGAAACATGGCAGGTGCAACATATGGGATACATAATACGAAAATAACTATACAGTACAAGAATAAATACATAGATATATTATATACATAAACAGAATAAACTTTGTCAGGAAAAATAACGATCGGTAGTGGGGAAATAACGATCAGAGCAAATCAGCGCTGGGATGTTTCTGCCAACTTCTTACGTATATGTTCATGTGCCTTCACTTTAAAAGAAAACCTACTGGTTGCCGTCCTGAATAGTCCTGATGTTCAGAGAGAGCCCATTCCAAAGAAAAACCGCCTGGACAAAGAAAAAAGAGTGAATGAAACCAGAGCGGTGAGAAGGACATCGAAGAAGATGATTGTTGGTGGAACGAAGATTTTTACTATGTGCAGAGCACAACTATTGAATACGAGTATGGTAAGTCGGGTAAGAAGGAGAAGTGGGTTTGTCAAGAATAGAGAACAACATAGACAGAGCCCTCACCTCTCTTGCTGAGTAATGGGTAACCATTTTAAAAGCAAACGGTGCGCGAATACATGACATACTTACGAAGATTGAAAACGAATCAAATGCAATCATTGAGAAGCCGGTCAAGTTTATTGAAAAGATCTGCATTCAGGTCAAAGTAACACATATCACCATAGTCAATTATGGGAAAGTTTAGAGACTGTAAAAGCATTGCCTTTTTGTGTGATGGGAGAAGATTTTTCATATTTTAGTCGCCAAGCAGCGTTGCTGTGTTCTGAAAAGGACCGGTGTAATAACAGGCCCACGACACATTTCAGCTTTGTTTCTGGCATGGCAACACATCGTGATGTCTCTGATATTGCAGATGTCCATAGACGGAGGTGACCATTTACCATCAGCTGGACTGTCGTCGGCTTGTTTGCCATACAATAACATACAAATATTGTGGTTGTAATGTCGTTGATTGCTGTGGTAGTCAGCTTTTCTACAATTGCCGGCAATTAGCACAAACAATAATTCTGAAGATTTTAGAATATTTTCGGTTACAAGAAATAACTTAAATACTGAAATACAAACATTTTTATGCGAACGATGAAATCAATACTGTACATGCCGTAAACATTAATTTCATCGCTACTAGGGAACTCTTCACTGTGCATGGTCCGACACGCTCTTGACACTTTATTTTTCACGATTTTTGCTACCTAATATTCTAAGTTTTATTTGTAGTGGTTCAAATGTTGTTGGAAAGTGATACGAGAGAGTCGAGCTTAATTCATACCTTGTGTGAAATCTTAATATCTTCACTAACACTTACGCAATAAATAATGACGTGCTTAGCTTAATTTAGCTAATTTATGAAACAATTACAAATACACCAATTGCCTTAATATTGTATAACTAATTAAGGAAGTGTAGTAACTTTTTTGGTAATTTTTACTAACTTTTTATTCAACTGTGGATTTTGAAAGCCATAGCCAATATATTTTATTTATTTACGGACTAGTTTTTAATTTGTCTGATGCCTGTATTTCCCGAAGGGCTGAGGTGTACCTATATAACTCTCACCTTTCACCAGTTTTGTTTAAATCCCATGTAATAGGGGCGAGCCTATTGCCATCAACTGGGCTCAAACCTGAAATCCGAGCTGCTACCGTTAAATTCCTGATGATAAACTTTTTGTGGCAAAACAAAACAACAAAAATAATTTTCGTTTTGTTCCATATTCGCCTCACAAAGTTTCGCCCCACACAAATTCCTTGTTCGCCCCACATTTTCTTGACTTTGTAGAACAAAGTTTTTCGGGTAGAAAGTGTTTTGAAGACAATTTTTAAATATTTTTTTTTTAGTTAATTTATCGAATTATTTTTATAGTTATAAAATTGTGAATGCTTGATATTATTCAAAATAGACATCAAAGTTTACTTCAAAAACATGTTTAACAAACTCATCACGTGTTGACATAAAACGTAGTCAACATGTCATGAGCGGTCGATATTCTCAGAAAATTACATTTTTCCGTTTATGTTATATTTGTAGTTATGCAATGTTGACATAACTTATTGATATATCACGAGTTTCCTTTGCAGGTGGAACACAGATCTTGAGTTTTTTGTGTTCATACTCACTCGTTTTATACATTTTATTGAACACGATTGATAATATGGCCGATTTAGCAATCGTCTTTTTTAATAATTTTATTTATATTTTAAACCTTATAATTCAAACCTACGCTAAATGAATATAAAATAATTATGACGTTCATCATTCATTTCATTCATACGAATGAATAATTTGTAAAGCAATTATTTTCTTTGACTTTACAATAGGTTGGTCTTATATCATGAAGCGACTTCTAACAGCTAATCTTTTGATGGAGTGAAAGAAAGGAGAGAGATATTGTGCAGCCGTAGGTAAACTACGCGTCAAACTTTATGGCGTCTCTGAAGTGCGCTACACACTGCGCAGTACCCCACCCCTCACCCCGCTGACACGTGAATTAATTACTGCGGCACGACTCGCCTCATGTTCAGAGCAGCCATAAAGTTTGAATCGGGCTGTAAGTATATCATAACATCACGCAAGTATTTACCGAAGAGATAGACAGAGGTGTAACAACCACATTTCGCCAGTTCAATAAGTGTTTACTAATCTGATCACTACTCAAGATAAAATAATATTCACAATGATTAGGTATCTTATCAATGTTTAATTTTCTAAGAAATTATTTTCTTATTCTTGTCGAAGATAATGTATGGACCTAATAATATTAAGATCACCGTAATGTCTTATTATTGGGGACTGGGGAACCTTAAAAACGCATCCACTAATGGTGATGATAATGGTGCCGATTCCCTTGTTCACAAACTAAACTACATTTAAGTTCAGTGCATCTTTTTCTTTCTATTTTGTTAAGAAAAGGACAGAAGATAAATTTTAGTTTAGTCCTGTCAAATGAATCAGCGCTTGACGTAAATTGACGTAATTTTAGTAGGCAAGTTTTTAATCACGTCTAAACTTGTATGGAGTAGTGACAGGCGCTGATTAATTTGACAGGACTAAACTAAAATTTATCTTCCGTCCTTTTCTTAATGAAATAGAAAGAAAAAGATGCACTGAACTTAAATTTAGTTTAGTTTGTGAACAAGGGAATCGGCACCAATATCTAATTACTTAAGGGGAATGTGATTGAAAACCACATTTCCTTACGTTTCCTGCAAATTGGAGCTGTGTATTCTTCTCATGGGGGACCTCCTGAGAAGAAATGGAGAAACAAACTCAGGGGTCAAATGCTCTTTTAAAGACCAGACATGATCTTAGTCAGATCATTTAGGACCATGTAGATCCGTGTCTGAAATGGTCTTTTGAGACACAACCACACACATTTGAATAGACTTGTTCAGTCAGTGCAAGCATTTGTTTTTAAGAAGCTCAACGACTCGACGAACAATGCCAAAGAAAAGACATTTGGGGAGGCCACATACAGTACTCAAACTGCCAGACCACCATTAAAATTAAGAGGAAAAAAAGCAATGATCCAATACTTTTCTAAGTTAATATTTTTGTAATTTTGTATATAATATTCAGCAATGTCAATATGGATATAAAATTGTTTATAATGAATGAGTGCTGGTATGGTTAATCCCAATAATGCATGCTTGCTATAGGTGCCAGTACGACTACTGTACAAAAACACATTAACTAACTGTATATTTTTATCTAAACATAACTACACTGTATTATTACTATGATTGCAGTCTCAGACAAATATTTCAGTAATCATTTCTTTAGATTTTTTGTTACTTTTAAGCTTAGGATTCACGGTTGGTTGCGGATCAGCGTCTTGTGTGCCTTTTACTTTCCCGTGCGAGTTTGAGCAGAAATTATCAAGAACTGGGTCATTGGTAGTCTGTTCTGTGGTCATGCAGCTAAATCTAAATGCTGGACGTGAAATATTTATAAAAATATTACCTAACATTAATATTAATATTATATTAATAATTATTATATTAATATTATTATTTTTTTATATTTTTGTTGATTTTTGACAAGGTGTTCTTTTATGTTCGATCAGTTTAAGCTACGCTTGCCGCGGTCAGTCCGTGGATTGGTAACCATCTTTACACATCGAGACCTCTTCGTGCCTCGGAAAGCACGTTAAGCCGTTGTCCCGGCTGTCATTGGTTGATCTTTGACAGTCGTTACGGATAGTCGGAAGCCCGAAAGTCTGACAACCAGGCTTATCGGGGTATCGTGTTACCCAGACACTGGGTTGTGGAGGTCAGGTAGGCAGTCGCTCCATGTAAAATACTGGTATTCAGCTAGATCCGGTGAGCCTGGAAGCCGACCCCAACATAGTTGGGGAAAGGCTAGACCGATTGATATTTTAGAAGTTGTTCTTGTAAGCATTTCTCATAGTTATTTATTTATGAAGTAATGGATTTTTTTTTGGACAATACTAATGCTTATTTCAATGAGATAAAGCTCCTGTTCTTGCCATCCTATAACAGGTACCAGAACCAGACTAACACAAAATTAACCGTAAGAAGTGGTCTGTGCTCGATTCGGACCTGTTTTCTTAAAATAAACTTGCTGATAATCAAAAACTTTGCCATAAAGAAATTTTAAGAAACAGAAATTCGCAGTTTTGTACCGTTGTACACACTAATCTGAATTCTTCTTTTATTACTAAGAAAGTCTATAGTTTCATACAAATGAGACAGTGAATGTGAATTTGAAAAGATAGAAATTAATTAAAACTCAAACTCAATGTATTTATTTCAAATAAACAAATTACAGGCACTTTTGAATTGTTAAGGGGTCGGTCAGTCAGAAAGATCAAGGTAGTTGCACATTCCAAAGCGTAGTAGGTTCCTATGGATTAGAAAGGGCAAGAAACTCCATGGACACTGCAAAACTGCTAGTTAATATTTCCACAGTTGGAAAGCTAACTAAATTGTTGTATATATAGATTAAACGCTTAACCCAAAAACGCTGTATTAGTCACAGAAAACTAAACTATGTCAAAATCCAATAAAAAACCTGCTGTTGCAGCAAAGCAATGACACTTAATTGCAAATCAAATCGGCAAATGAAGAAAAAACCAATGATTTCTTAATCCGATTACTTCTGAAGGTTGAACATAAAATCGTGTAATTTCACTCCAAAACTTCGTTAGAACGTGGACCCCACATTAAACTATTACCAAAGGTCACGAGTTACTCAACAACCAACAATTCACGCAACACAGCAAAATTAAACAAAGAAAAAATTCGCACATTCAAAAAAAGAACACTCACTTATTTTTCTATTAGCTTTCACATAATCGATCATACGTCCTAACGAGCGGATAGCCATTGTGAAAATGAGCGAAAATTTTGTAAACTTTTCAAATTTGGAATTATCCGCGATTGGTTTAGCGCGGCATCACGCGGCCCGAATGCGCGAGAGTGACTGGCCGCTGCCACTCGAAACGTTACATTTTACGTTATTCTGTTGTATTTTTTTTTTTTAGAGTTCCGTTTAGTACGGTTTTAACGCGGAAACTTGTGTTTTGTGTTTACGTTTCGAACGCGTTAAAATGTGGATATATTTTGCTGATCGAGTAAGGTGTCATATTAATTAGAAGGTCAGTACTCATACGCAAGTACTTGGTACGTCATACATAGATCATGAACGGGTTAAATATAGTTAAAATACAGTATTACGTATAATAATTACTTCGGCTTGCACTGCGAACTTATATAATTACATGGCTAATTCATGTGTAGAAATAAACACCATTCATTAAATCTTGAAGTGTGCAATTAAGTTCAAAGCGAGAAAAATGTAAAGTGGAGACGATGCGGATGTCAAAGTCAAAGTCAAAGTCAAATTATTTATTTCAAATAAGCACATAAAAGGCACATTTTATCCGCGGGGGCTTGTAAGTAGCAACTTGGTTATACGAGTATATCATTACTGTGTGGATCGCCCGGAGGACACGGTGGAGCATAAGGTGGAGGTCTGCCCGGCTTGGGCAGAGCACCGCCGTGTCCTTGTGGAAGCGATTTGCGGCGGAGATCTCTCGCGTCGGGCCCTGGTTCAGCCCATGGTACGCAGCGAGAGGGCATGGGCAGCCGTCACCTCCTTCTGCGAAGCAGTAATGCTCGTGAAGGAGGCGGGACGGTTGAGGGAAAGGCAAATTTCGCGCCCTCTCGCCCCTAGCCGCCGCAGAAGACGCCCTGGGCGTCGGGAATCCCGGGCGGATTTCCGGCCACCGTAGGCGCGGTCTTGCGGACGGTGAGCAATGGGTAGCTCGCCGTCCGGTAAGGACCAGGCCCGGGTCGACGGCGCGTTGTGTTCCACGCGCGCCTCAAAGAGATGTTGTCAGCACAAGTGTAGAGGTCCACTAGGGCCGATGCCTGTCGGGGTCGTGGGAAACGACCCCGGCAGGCATCGGCCCTAGTGTCTGTAGCTAGTCCGGAAGGAATACCGAGGCCTCTGGCAACACAGGCAACGGAAGGACACGGGTGGGTTTTAGTCAGTAAGATTCTGACACTACCTCCCGATCCGCCCAGAGCGGGAGAAGTTATTTGATAATTACCCACCCAAAAAAAAGAGACAAATATTATATATTATTGTTGTTATAAGTCGTATGAAAGAAAGAAAGAAATAATTGTTCAGTGGCTTTGATAAAACAAAATAACACGCTTTATAACACGGAAAATTGACGTATGTCAATTGTCTAAAAAAAATATTTCTCCGGCTGACCGTATAGGCTCGTGCAGACTGGGGCGATATCGCAGGCGCGACAGGCATATTGCTGCCGGTCGCGCTAGTCTGCACGAGCCTTTACTCTTTCTATTGTAGACCACAATATATCAACACGCCTGTATTCTGCCAAGGGTTAGGCAGGGGCAACTAAACGGCAACTAAACGTACTAACTACACCTACATTTCGAACATGTCCCACTTAACTAGGGGTAAGCTTGCTACATTTCCCAGTCACAAACCCGACTTCAGACTGCTACCGAAAAATCCTAATAGATAAACACATTGCCCAACCAGGAGAGATCATATCTGTAAATTATATGGTGAATATAATCAATAGTGAATCAATCAATAGAGAATATACATGTATCGAACCCAGGATGCACTCAGCAGGCCTTTGCAATTGCGACCACTACACCAGCGAGGTAGTCTAGATAAAGATTTTTATCATCATCACTGGAGCGACTGCATATCTGACCTCCACAGCCCAGTTACTGGGTAACATGATACTTGGTAAGACTGGTTGTCAGACTTTCGGGCTTCTGACGACCCGTAACGACTATCAAAGATCCACGAATGACAGCCGGGACCAACGCCTTTACGTGCTTTCCGAGGCACGGAGGGATCTCAGTAAGCAATGCTCACCCATCCATTACATACCCAGTACATCTAGTCCCATATAGTGTACCTACACAGGGTTGCCAGGCCCAAAACTAGAAAAGCCGAATACTGATTCATATTTAGCCAGACATTTTACCCTGAAACATTGGTTTAAAAAAAAAATGATATTTTGTTTGTGTACTCATTACTGTTATTCATTTGAGACTTCCTCTAATCTTAATTAATATATTATGTTATTATGAATCACATTTTGTTCTTCCTAAGTTAATTTGTACTTTCGTTCGGCAGCTTTTAGCGGGGCGGGGTTGACCAAAAGCTAATAAAAGCCGGAGAGGCCGGACACCTAGGTGTTCATAATGATGAGCGTACCCATATTTATTGAACCCAGGATGCTCAGTCCACTAGACCAGCGAGGTAGTCTAAAGATTTTTATATTCAAGCAAAAAACGGAAACACAATGTAGGATTTGCAGCAACAATATTTCTGTAGCCAGTTCACATTTCCGCTGGAGCTACAGTCACTTCATTTCTTAGAACTGCCGTAACGTTTTCAAAACAATACCTATATGAATATAGTATTGTCTTCATTCTACGCCTGTTGTGATTTCAAGAATTAATACAACAATAGGGAGTTTTATCTGACATACGTGGTTTCCTAACGATGGCTGTAAGAAAAAAGGAAGACCTAAGAAACGATGGATAGATTGTGTGAAAGATGATATGGCTAGAAAGGACCCCCTGCAGAAATGGCAGCTGATAGAGATGCATGGAAAAGGACGATATGCTGCGAGAAACACAATCAATTGGAGTACGTGGAGGAGGATGACGGTAAAGATATTGTTCGTGGTGATATTCTACATAATGAAAATCTTAAATTCACTGATAGACAATGCGCAGCCAAACTGAGTCTAGAAGTATGAAATTTTGCGGAAGAGTTCCTTATATAGCGCCTAACTAAGGCTGCATACCGACGTACGCGTTTTAAGAGGCTTACAACAGGTACAGCGCGGTCACTGTAAGACTGCAAAGAAAAGAAAGAGAAGCGCGATGACACAACGCTGATAATTTATTGCAAATTATCTATTTACAAAAATCTATTGATTGGATAAAAAAGTTAAAACACTAATATGCTAATAAATTGCTTGTAGAATAATCTGTCAAAAAATCAGAATAATTGCATGTATAATAATATGGTTTAAATCTTAAAAGAAATTTTTAAAGGTATCTTCGTGATTTTTTTTATCGTATCATATTAGTTGTATTATGTTTTCAACACACTATCTACCTAGCATTTATCCATCATATATTTTTCTGATTTTGTTTACTGCAGTAGATACTACTTAGGCACCTACTAGGAGTACTTTTAGGCATTACAAAACTTACGAAACTTGCGTTTAGGTCCTGTAGTCCCCTTAATTGGGCGCGGATTCCGCGCGGGTCGCGTGTATTCCCAAAGGTTATTGCAATTTTGAGTCTTATGCTAATTACATACCTAAAGCTTATTTTGAAATCCTCCTACAAACACCACGTACGCGCAGCCACCGAGCGGCAACCGCGCAGTCACCGAACAGCGACCGCGCAATCTCCGCTAAGTATACGCTCAGCACCCGCGCCACGCCACCCCCACGGGACTAGTGTGTCCTTCCACTTCGTTTGAAGCCACGCTGCGACACGGACGAGACAGATGCGCATTACCTTGAGGTACGATGTCCGCAGAAGAATTATTTCGTAAATAGAAGAGAGGAATGTCTGTGGGACAAGACTCGCGACGAGCTAAAATAAGATGCAACCAAAGTTTTCTTTAATTTTCTTCATTTCTCAATTTTTTGTAAAAATTATACGCAAATAGGAGTTTCTTTTTTTATTCACGGAGTACAGATGAAATGCGGATTATAGAATGGAAACCGTAGCAGCTGAGTGAGTGCTGCGTGGTAGCTACGCGCCAGCTTCTCGGTGGCTTGTTCGTGGTGAGAAGGCAGTTGCTGAGTATTATAATTATTCATTATCATCATTACAGCTATAGCCTTATGTAAGCGGGCACGCCCTTTATGCCTGGAGGCTTTTATTTAGGTATTAAGTTCTGTTTACGATTTTATGTTGTAATTTTTATTTCTGCTTGAGTACAGTTTTCATTGATTTGTTGGTATATTGGCGTGTGTGTGTTTCGTAGTGTTAATTACTTTGCATACGATTTGTATAGAATCAAATTTATATAACAAAGCAGACAGTTGTGCTGCTGGGGAGTTTGTTGCGCCACTTCTTCCCAGCTAAAGCACTAGGAAGTGGGCGGGTGGAGGGCGAGTGTTTTTGGAGGACTGTCTTATTTAATTTTGACGTTCAAAAGGTTCTGATTCTCACCCAAGTTTGAATAAATGATTTTATTGATTCATCAAAACGCGCCCTTAGGAAGGTTGTTGGAAATTTCATCCCCTACAGCAGTTAAAAACGGGATGAAAATTTGTATGGAAATCCGTTATTTTTGCCGATGAGAAATCTCATCGGGCGCACGGCTTGTGACAGAAGAAGTCCGCTATTTATTATCTAAGCATGATGTTCATTCATCAATATTTTAATTAATCAGCTTGACAGCTCACGACCTTTCTCACATTTTTTACCAATCATCGAAGTTTCTTTAACATTGTCTTAAATATTTTTTTCTGCAACGTTGGCAAAGATCTATAAATCGGATTGACCTGTCATTTTTTGTAGTCAAGATAAATAATTTATTCACGATGTCAAAACTTGCTCTGTACATCTCAGAGTGGCCTTAGCGTGGAGAATAGTAGGTAATTGGGACAGGAGCAAATTGAATTTTGAGCAGAATTATTCAAACCCTTCGTTGCTCAAGAGTACAGTGGCTTCGTACCCACGACCTTTAGACAGCAGTGAATTATTTGAACCGCTACGCCATTAAGGCGCATAGAGGCCTCAATTAGTTGAGTCACTGAATTACCTTTTGCTGGAGCTACTAGAATCAATTCTATTTTCTTGTAAATGTTGACGTTTAAAAGTGCCTTTTAACGCCTAGATATATAATTTTAGTGACTTTAAAATTTGTTATTACGTCTTCATATAATTCAAGTAAGTTATGCAAAAAATGTAATTATGTTAAACTTAAACGGATACTCATCAATTCTTAATATGAATATTTTATTGTAAAATAAAAATAAAAAATCAGAGAGTAATGTCTACTTAAAGCAAAAAAAACGACATTACTTCCTAACTACTTTTTTTTTTGGGTGGGAAATTATCAAATAACTTCTCCCGCTCTGAGCGGAGCGGGAGGGTGTGTCAGACTCTTACTGACTAAAACCCACCCGTATTCTTTCCGTTGCCTGTGTTGCCAGGGGCCTCGGTAACCCTTTCGAACTTCCACGCGACCCCGGCAGTCCACGCGAGGCAGACTTTCTAACTTCTTAAGATTTTTTTCGAATGAACAGACTATTTTATTGTCTATGATTGTATCTGTGATTTTTTCAAATATTCATAATGTCGTTACTAAAAATAAATATTCCATTTGAAACCGAACGACGCGACGCGGCCGTGGCGCGGCGGGCGTGAGCGCGACGCGGATTCATATCGCCAAGGTCAACAGCGATTATCCGACCCTTAAACTGGTTGATCGACGATCTATTGACAACCTTGTGCTAGTGTATTACTGCGCTATACCTACATATATAATGAAAATACGTATCTAAACAGATGTCTGTAATGATTAGGTAATCATTTGCCTAATCGGCAGATTTGGATGACAATACGAATCTATTTTAGTCAAGGTTAAGCTATTTATATACTCAGTTTACTTCTTTAGTTTATTTCTTAGAATAGCATTAGTTATGTGTTAAGGAAAAATTAAAGTCAAGGCTGGGGTCCCCTATTAAGGCGCTGACAAGACCCAATTGACAAAAATAGGCTTCTCTTAAGAAAAAAAATGGTTATTTATGGAGATGTGAAAACATTCATGTCAGTAGTACATATCATGAAATTAAAAGGAAAACTATCACAGCTAAATGGGCTTTACAAGTTAACGAGTTATAGTTGACCAACTTAAATTTGCAGTTGGAGAATTGACCGTGGCATATATCGATGTATGGGAGAACAAGGTTTTCAACTACAATGTCAAGTTTGTTTTTGGAATAAATTCGTTCCAAGTAATCCCATTTACGGAACCCTTCATTATGCGTGGTCCGACACGCACTTGGCCGGTTTTTATACTTTAAGTAGACATTACTTCCTGAATTTATTTCATAAAGTATTTTACTACAATACTTAAATATTCACATATAGAATTGATGTGTATGTGTTCTAGCTTAACATACATTTCTTTGCAAAATTTACTTGCATTATATGAAGGCGTAATAACAGATTTAAAAGTTACTAAAATCATATATCTGCGCCTTAAAGGCTCCTGCAGACAGGCACGATGCAACAGCATGACGCGACTCTAGTAGAACAATTTCTAAGAAAACTTCATGGAAATCTACCAGAATCGCGTCGCATCGTCGTCGCGTCGCGCGCCTGCCTGCGGGAGCCTTTACAAACCACAATAATTGGTTGTTCTAAGCCTGAGCTATTACATCTATCGACCAAGGCAATGAAACGTCGATCGTAATGTGTACTAGAACTATTTAACAAACAAGTTCCAAAGGCCTCGTTGGTAAAGAGGTCGCAAGCGCTAAAAAAAAATCAACGGTGAGATTATTGCACTGTTTCTTCCCATTTCGTCCTATTTTGAATTAATATTAATTTCCTAATGATTGCCTACTTGAAAATTCTTTGAAGTTAAAACGATTAACATATTATAATAATCCTGTAACAAGCACAATCAAGTACGACACAAGAAATATTTGAACACCTGTTCAATATTGTACACAGAAGCTATTTTTAAATTATTGATACTATGTCTAAAGTAAATGTATCGATATAAATCGATATGTTATTGTACTGAACTTCCATAAATTGTACATAGATGGAAAACTTTTACTTATCCAATTTTAGTCTGTAATTTTAAGGATATCAAAAGTCACGTCTCTGTAAAACTACAGGATACGAACCTATGTCTGCCTACCCTTTTCGAGAAAAAGCGTTGTGTTATATGTATAGATACATAACGGTATCAAACTAAATAGATATTTGGTAACAAAATACATGGACACATCCGTCGGAAATTGTCTTAAATACGGTCTTCAAATATCAATTTAAGATTACGAATCTTACAAGTGACATTTGAAGACCATATTATTTATCTTATTTTATTATTGTATTTTTTTTCGTGTTGTATTATCCTTTGTGTGTTGTCTGTATTTGTGTGTACTCCACATAATGAGTTAATGTTGCTCGAAATAAATGTATTTTATTTTATTTTATTTATTTTTATAAAAATATAACTTAAAAAAACAAGAACTTTAATATTTTCTTAAAAGCTTGAGGCTCTATCTTTAATTGTAAGAAGGACGTTCACGCCTCAAGCTTTTAAAAGAATATTACATTTCTTGTTTTCGTAAGTTTTATTTAGTACTTTTTTGTTCATTAACAGTTTAAAACAAATAATTACTTATATTTTATTTTGTCAAGTAGTTACTTCAGCATACGAATTTGTTCAAATATCTATCTACGTGTAAGGTAGTTTATTCTTCTCAGCAAACTCTTTCATTTGATACCCATATCATGGGAGTGCGACAAAAATAACTAGACCGCTATCTTGGGCCGTCCGCCATATTGGATTTAGAATGACGCCACTTAGCTAACCATGCAATGTCATCCAAACTAAACGTGTATGCAAAAGTTCATCTCAATCGATTGAGGATAAAAGGCTTTAAACTTCAGTTGCAAGATTTGACCCGAACATACATACATACTTACGTACAATCATTGCAAGTTAAATAAAAGCTTGTAAATAGAAAATATACATACAGACGAACATATAACCTCCTCCTTTTTTAAAGTCGTTTAAAAAGAAGAACAGTGTATCAAACACTCGACCTCGAGTTCGACAACCGACGACTTAATCAATGGTCTATTGCCGCTCAAGCTTGCAATGTTTTGTTAACCGACTGCGCGTAGAGAGGTGCTGCTTTCATCACCTGCCATTACTATACAAGGTCGTTCTAAATTGACTAACATTAGGATATAGTATTTGCTTGCTAAATATTGAAATAGTAGTTCTCTGATTCTTGTGATTAGAGTTTAGAGTCAGGAGAGGGCTCGTGGCTAAGTACCTGATAACAGCCACATGGGACAATCGAAGGATAAGGTTACGTTTGCCGAGGTCGGACTGACCATCGATACTGAGACCCCTACGAGCCTCGGAAAGGCTCACCCCTATTAAATAGGACTTAAACATAACCGGCTGGACGGCCTCGTTGATCTAATTGTCGCAAGCGCTACTGCTGAGCATGAGGTCCTGGGTTCAACTCTCGGGTCTGGCAACAGTGTTATTGGATTTTTATTTATTTATTTATTTATTGAAACTTTATGCACAAGTAAAAAAAAATACCGTACAAAGACGGACTTAATGCCTGAGGCATTTTCTACCAGTCAACCTTAGGGTGATGCAGAGAAGACATGGCAGGTGCAACTTAAGGGATAGATAACACGAATACAAGAATAGATACATAGATACATACATATAAACAGAATAAACTTTGTCAGGAGAAATAACGATCGGTAGTGGGGAAATAACGATCAGTAGAGGAGAAAACGAATCCCGCAAAATATCAGCGCTGAGATGTTTCTGCCAACTTCTTACGTATAATGTTCACGTGCCTTCAGTTTAAAAGACAACCGACTGATTTTTCCATCTGGAAATTCTCAGTAGCAGACCGGAGTGGATTTGAGCCATGTTGGTGGCAATAAGCTCGCCCCCTATTACATGGGACTTACAACATAACTGGCGAAATGTGGGTGTTACTATAGTTACCTACTATAGGTATACTATAGTTAGTCGTGATGTTACAACTGGCGAAATGAGGGTGTACGAGTCATACCTCTTCAGGGAGAAGGTGTGAGCGTTATAATGAAGGTAACCTACCTATAACTTTTTATTTCCTTGATTTTGGGGCATATTAGTCCTTTGCTGTTTTAAGCCGTATCAGTAACACTACGAAAAAGGCTCGACTGGCTGTTCATAATGGTGTGCTGGTGCCTACACTTATGTATGGAAGTGAATGTTGGGTGTGGCAAAAGAAGCATGAAAGTAGAGTAAATGCTGTGGAAATGCGTTCCTTGAGAAGCATGTTGCTAAATGATAGGCTGAAAAATGATGTGAATAGGCAACGGTGTGGTTTAAAGGAAGATGTAGTGACGAAAATTGAAAAGAGTATGCTTAGATGGTTTGGTCATGTTGAGAAGATGAATGAAAGGCGACTAACAAGAGATATTTACAAGGCAGATGTGAGTGGAAATGCCGGGAGGGGACGCCCCAGAAAGACATATAGTGACCTCACTGGTGATGTTCTTCAAAAGGTCAGGTGCGTAGTACTCACAGCCGGCGTGCGTGTAAGACCAGATGTATGAACGTAAACGAAGCAAAAGGAGTATGTAAGGAGCGTAGCAGGAGGCGTTCTATGGTTTCTGCCGACCCCCATGGGAATTGTATGTAGTAACACTATTTCTGGTTATTACCGGGACCTGGGGCCCTCGTGATCCGCAGCTGATAAGCGAGCCACCAGACTAAAGAGGCAGTCTACCAAATGCACGTCAGTGCTCCTGTGGTGGGACAAAGGGGTAGAACCTTATTGGTGTAGAAGTTTATTTATAAAAAAGTTACTAAACGGCTGAACGGATATTGATGTTTGGTACACAGGTAGACCAAGCGCTGGGTTACGACATAGGATACTTTCATCCCGGTACTACGTTCCTGTGGGATAATTTCCGACCTATACGCAGGCGAATCGTTAAGAAACGTTGTTCTAGAACCAAAATATTCAAAAACATGTGACATCTACCAACCCGCACTGGGCCCGCGTCGTGGATACGGCCCACTCCCTCTCACAGAGAGGAGGCCTGTGTCCCAGCAGTGAGAACATTATAGGCTGATTATGGACGCAGGCGAATCCGCGGGCAAATACTAGTATGGTATACAGGACCGTCAAGCGACAATTATTTACAAAATATATTATGCTTCACGTAGGTACTTATTGGTGACGTTGCAATCATTTCGAATGCCAAATATAACACGTGATGGACGAGGCATGTTAATTTACAAACATTCAGATCCTTGCTTACAATAAGGACTCTAATAATTTATCTCATTGTGAAAGATCTCGGCCGGGGAAGTAGGTACTGAAATGAAATGAAAACATGTGATTGAAATGAAATGATTTTATTTTCTGTTAGTAGGTTTGTACAAACACTTTTACACGTCAATCACATTTAAAAGAAAAACTATATGAGGTCGGTACTATCACGGGTGCTCACATTGAACCCGGCAAGGACGTGGTAGACTATTCCTGCTAGCAGCGCTCGGCCGCTCGCGCTATAGTAACGCTTACTTACGCTCATCATATAATAGAATGTTTTTACTAATTTCTTATTCACACACAGTACATAAGTAATATCAAACGCCTACACAAAAAATAATAGCTTCAAAATTGATAAATATAATAAATTGCTCTTATTAAAATACATGCCAGTGATGAACTATGGCACTGAAACGTGGTCGCTTACAATGGGCCTTATTAAAAGGCTAAAAGTCACACAAAGGGCAATGGAGAGGGCTATGCTTGGAGTTTCCCTACATGATCGAATCAGAAATGAAGAGATCCGCAGGCGAACCAAGGTTACCGACATAGCCCGAAGAATTGTCAAACTTAAGTGGCAGTGGGCAGGGCACATTGCTCGCAGAACAGATGGCCGATGGGGTCGAAAGGTTCTGGAATGGCGACCGCGTACCGGAAGACGTAGCGTTGGAAGGCCTCCTACAAGGTGGACCGATGACCTTGTGAAGGCCGCAGGAATCCGCTGGATGCGGGAAGCACAAAACCGGTCGAAGTGACGGTGCTTGGCGGAGGCCTATGTCCAGCAGTGGACGTCTTTCAGCTGAAATGATGATGATGAAAGAAAATGGCGGCTCTCACAGCGCGTGAGTGATGTATTTTTTTTTATAAACGATGACTGAGGAATGCTCGCGTGAAGACTATTGTTTTATCAGGACAACGTATGGTCTACATAACGCTATATTACGCCTGTATCCCCAGAAAGGGTAGGCAGAGGTGTATGACAACACTTTCCCAGTTATATTTAAGCCCCTGTATTACAAAGGGAGCTTCTGGCTAAGTAAAAACAGCCGCACGGGTCGATCAATCAGGTTAAGCTACGCTTGGCGGATTGTCCGTGGATGGGTGGCCAACTTTACATACCGAGACTCCTCCGTGCCTTGAAAAGCAACGTTAAGCCGTTGGTCCTGTCATTCGTGGATCTTTGACAGTCGTTAGGGGTTGTCAGAAGCCCGAAAATCTGACAACCAGTCTTACTAAGGGGTATCGTATTGCCTAGTGTGGGTTTTGGAGGTCAGATAGGCAGTCGCTCCATGTAAAATACTGGTTTTCAGCTGCATCCGGCTAGACTCGAAGCCGATCCTGACATTTAGTTGCGAAAAGGCGCCTAGGCATATGATGATGATGAGTGATGCCTTGTCTTGTAATCTAAACACCTATCTTAAACACTTTTTTCTGTATATTTTCTACTGGCTTCTGCTCACAACTTCGTTTGCGTGGAAGTGGTATTAAGGCGCTGACAAGACCCAATTGACCAAAATAGGCTTCGCTTAAGAAAAAAAATTGCCAAACCTGTATAGTTTGTGATAGCGGAAAAAATATATGTTAATTTTGAACATATTTCCCAGAACTTGGTTGTTACCAAAACACGTTTTGAAAACAAAATCTCGATACAAACTAACGTTAAACTAACCTCTTACTTTGAGTTCTAATCCAAAATATCTGTATCAAATATCAACATACGTTACGTACTTATTTATAACAAGAACGTCTTATTTGAATGCAGAACTTGGTTGTTTTTTATTTTCGATTACTTAATTCTATTTTGAGTAAATAGATAATTGCTTCATATTTTGCAATAAATTACAAGCGTTGTGTCATTGTGCTTCTCTTTCTTTTCTATGCAATCTGACAGTGGCCGCGGTTTAGGTGTTGTCAGCGTCTTAAGATACACAATATACTAAAATAACAGCCATATTTTTATCCTTCGGCCCTAGATCGAGATAGAAATCAGTACATATTATAAAACAAAGCTTACTAACCGCCGCGTCTGTCTGTCTGTCTGTACGCTATAAACTCAAAAACTGCCGAACGGATTTTCATACGGTTTCACCAATGGATGGAGTTATTCATGAGAAAGGTTTAAATGTATAATTAGTAAATTGGCTGAAATATGCGAACTAGCACGTCGCAGCGCATCGCCCGCCCACGCTATCACTTCGTTTTGCTCGGCCCCTGAAGGTAGTAGCGTGATGCTGAATAGGTATCTCACCTACCTCCGCTACCTTCCTCGAGAATCGGGCTATCAAATGCAAAAATAATTTTTCAAATCCGACTGGCAGTTCCAGAGATTAGCGCGTTCAAACAAACAAACTCTTCAGTTTTAAGGCTCCTACATACTGGCGCGACTTGTCGTGCGACGCGTCGCGACACAAAGGCGCCGCTTGTAGCGCTACACGCGGTGTCTTTGTGTCGCGTCGCGTCGCGCAACAAGTCGCGCCAGTATGTAGGAGCCTTTATTGTTTAGTATAGATTCTAGACTTATACACGAGTTAATACGTATAATTATTATTCTTATATTTGTGAGGTGCTCTTTCAAGGATTAATACATATATTTTATTTATTGGTAATATCTACATCATTTAAAAACTAACAAACTTAAAATAATAATAATTATATGTACAATTATAAAAAAGGGAGGGCAAAATATCAAAGGGCGTCAAAAAATTCGTCCGCATCGCTGTCAACAGGAAAAGTACCCAAAAGGCTGGCATATGATTAATTAAGTTTGTAAAAAAACACAATTTTAAAGTTTCATGTCCAAATAAGTAGTGAAACTGGTTTCTCATAGTAGACTGTTGTTGCTAAGTGGTTTCGTCGGTTCAAAGTTCGTTTACGTAATGTGTAGAAGGCAAATGTTGTGAGTTTTTCGTTTAAAACTCAGGGTTTTAAACTATTACGGTACATAAAAGGCATAACCTTCCATACGAAAATAGTCTTGAAATAGTCACGACGTCAACATCACGACTGTAGTTCCTAGGGGATATATAGTGGGCTTGCGGACGGTGAGCAATGGGGAGCCAGGCCCGGGTCGACGGCGCGTTGTGTTCGACGCGCGCCTTAAAGAGAAGTCGTCAGCACAAGTGTAGGGGTCCACTAGGGCCGATGCCTGCCAGGGTCGCGGGAAAGTTAGAAAGGGTTACCGAGGCTACTGGACACACAGGCAACGGAAGGAACATTGGTGGGTTTTAATCAGTAAGAGTCTGACACACCCTCCCGCTCCGCCCAGAGCGGGAGAAGTTATTTGATAATTTTCCATGCAAAAAAACAAAAAAGGGGATATATAGTAAGCCCTTATTTTTAGCCAGATAAGTTTAAGTCGGCGGCGAGCTCCTATAATGCCATCAAAAAGGCACAAATCTGATCTCCGGGCTAGAACTGATTCCTGATGTAAACGCATATCGCATTAAGTCCGCCTCTGCTGTACATTTGTTTGTATTTGTAAAGTTTCTGTTTATTGCTTTAATACTTTATATTAAATAAATAAAACGCGCTACTGCTGAGCATGAGGTCCTGGGTTCGATTCCCGGGTCGGGATAAGTGTTATTGGGTTTTTCTATCTGAAATTTCTCAGCAGAGTCTGGATTTGTGCCCGGTTGATGGTAATAGGCTCGCCATCTATTACATGGGACTTAAACATAACTGGCGAAATGTGGGTGTACTACAGGTACACCTCTGCCCAACCCTTCGGGGAAACAAGGCGTGATGTTATGTTATGTGTGTGTGTAAATAAATAAAAAACTTAATAACACTTTTTCCGACTTAGTCCTAAGTCGGAAAAAGTGTTATTACGTTTTTGACTGACTTGTTTTTCACAAAAAACATACGGCACGCAATACTCGTAGAACTGCGCCTCCCTACTCAAGTTTCGCTCTTTAGTTTGACCATGAAGGCTCTTACAGACTGGAGCGATAAGCCGACGAAGAAAGAATCAACGATTGTCTCGCTTAAGAAACGTACAAAAAATTGTGGGTCCCTTGTAAGTAAAAGAAATACATGTTAATAGTTGATCGCTGACTGGTCACACCGCCGCCCCGGCGAATTCTCGGTTGTAACAGTAACAAGAGCAGGCTATCAAAATGAGTAATCGCTTGGCGGGCAGAACACTAGCTGAGAGACTCAGGCTTGGCATGTCAGCAAGCCACACACGCATGCCAGCGAGTAATTGTGTGTCTCGCGCTGCCGCGCTCTCGTTGTTCGTTTCTCGCCGACTCGTTTTGTTGCTAGCTCTCCTGGCTTCTTGTTAATCTCCGGAGGTGCGACAGGTGCCCAAAGGTCTCTCTGCATAAGCTTAGCATATCAAAATCAGCCTATAACGTTCCCACTGCTGGGACACAAACCTCCTCTCTGTGAGATGAAGTAAGCCGAAATCCACCACGCGAGCCCAGTGCGGGTTGGTAGATGTAACATGTCTTTGAATTATTGTTTCTAGAATATGCCAGTTTCCTCAAGATGTTTGCCTTAACCGTTTTGAGGTGTCTCTGCCTTCTAAGAAAACACCAGCTAGACATGAATTTAATTTAAATGACGCATCACAGACTTGTTTAATTATTATTTAACGAGTTAACAATTCTAATTCGTTCAAGTGCCCAATTTTAAAGCAATTAGTTAATCGGTCGATTAACATTTTATCGTTTTAAGGCGAATTGTTTAATTAGTTAAAAGCTGGTTTTAGTGTCGAGTATTATAGGGAATTTTGTTTTTTTACCTTGAAGTTTGTTGAAGTTTTGACACATTTTCTTACAGCTAAAATAAACATTTATGATGTCATCATATATATCTCATATATATATATTTTAGTTACACTAAATTAGGAAAATACCATTAATTCTGCCTATATAAGATTATTACTGGCCCTAATGCGATACTCCGCCATTTTGTGTTGAAATAAAAATATTGCAGTTTCGCTAAGTTATATTTCGCGAAAATATAGTATTTAGGCCTCTAATGGCACGCCACAATTGCGGCCTAAGTCCCCTCTTTGAGGAGTGGCTACAGAGGCGCCATGGCGTCATCACCTTCCGCCTGACGCGGGTCCTCACCGGACACGGCAGCTTCGGAAGGTTCCTGTGTCGGATAAGACGGGAGGAAACGCGCGGGTGTCACCACTGCGTGGATCGCCCGGACGATACGGTGGATAATACGGTGGAGGTCTACCCGGCTTGGGCAGAGTATTGCAGTGTCCTCGTGGAAGCGATCGGCGGCGGAGATCTCTCGCATCCGGCCCTGGTCCAGCCCATGGTACGGAGCGAGAGGGCATGGGCAGCCGTTACTTCCTTCTGCGAAGCAGTAATGCTCGTGAAGGGGAGGCGGCACGGTTGAGGGAAAGGCAAATTTCGCGCCCTCTCGCCCCTAGCCGCCGCAGGAGACGCCTTGGGCGTCGGGAATCCCAGGCGGATTTCCGGCCACCGTAGGCACGGGCTTACGGACGGTGAGCAATGGGTAGCTCGCCGTCCGATAAGGGTAAACGGCGCGTTGTGTTCTACGCGCACCTCAAAGAGATGTTGTCAGCACAAGAGTAGGGGTCCACTAGGGCCGATGCCTGCCGGGGTCGCGGGAAAGTCCGAAAGTACCGAGGCCCCTGGCAACACAAGCAACGGGAAGAACACTGGTGGGTTTTAGTCAGTAAGACTCTGACACACCCTCCCGCTCTGCCCAAAGCGGGAGAAGTTATTTGATAATTTCCCAACAAAAAAACAAGCCTCTAATATAGCAGGATATTATATTATATAGTAGGGTTGGCAACCCTACACCGGTCACCATTACGTGTCGCCTTTGAAACATTTCTATTATATCAATAATTGTACCATCTAACAGAACACGTATGTCGTAATTGAGACCAAACAGGTATTTGGCATCAAGGACATGTTATGGTGTTATCGAAAACACGTTACTTTAAATGCCACAAGAGCACGCCTGTGTTTCTCGAAGAGGTAACAGAGGCGTATAGTACATGCATTTTCTGATTTGTTAAGGCGCTGACAAGACCCAATTGACCAAAATAGGCTACTCTTAAGAAAAAAAATGGCCAAATATGTATAGTTTGTGATAGCAGAAGAAAAATATGTTAATTTTGAACATATTTCCCAGAACTTGGTTGTTACCAAAACACGTTTTGAAAAAAAATCTCGATACAAACTAACGTTAAACTAACCTCTTACCTTGAGTTCTAATCCAAAATATCTGCATTAAATATTAACATACGTTACGTATTTAATTAATAACAAGAACGTCTTATTTTAATGCAGAACTTGGTTGTTTTTTATTTTCGATTACTCAACTCAATTTTGAGTAAATAGAGAATTGCTTCATATTTTGCAATAAATTACAAGCGTTGTGTCATCGCGCTTCTCTTTCTTTTCTATGCAATCTGACAGTGACCGCGGTTTAGGTGTTGTCAGCGTCTTAAGTATCTGGTTGACAGGCTTACCACTGTCCTCTCATACCCATCCTAGAAATGTCTAGGATAGGTATGAGAGGAGCTATTTAGGGACAAAAATAGAACCAAATACTGCAATTAAATTTCTTGTTATTAATATAGACAACAATTTGACTTAGACACATCTCAGACAGACGAAATATGTAAAAAAAAAATGCCTGTGTGCTCTATAAACTATCAAAACTAGTGAACCTAGAATCCGTACTAACAGCCTATCACGGCTATGTTGCATCAACACTCAGATATGGCGTAATATACTGGGGCAATTCAGTAGATAGAGAACTCGGTATGTAGGGTCCAAAAAGATGTGTCAGAGCTAAGTGTGGCCTAAAAAAAATGATTTTGATTTCACCAGTTATGGATAAGTGCCCTGTAATAGGGGGCAAGCCTATTGACAACAAATGGAGCACAAATCCAGACTCTAAACTGCCACAGAGAAATCCCTAAATTAAACTACTTCCAAATTCCTTATTAAGTACCCAGTTGTCATGTTAAGGCTCGTGCAGACGAACGCGATATATGTATACGTACGCACCGTAGAAATCCTTCTAAATAAAAAGGACTGAGACAAAGATCATTAGAAACGAAAGACAAAATAACAGATTGCAGAAGGATTTCTACGGTGAGATGTCAAAAATCGAGAAACGAAATGTCACTTTGTATAGAAAGAGCCGTGTCTATTCTTGGTAGAAATAGAAAGCGTCATGCTAAGCCTGCAGGTCGGCCGGGTGCCTCCACTGTGTGGATCGCCCGGAGGACACGGTGGAGCATACGGTGGAGGTCTGCCCGGCTTGGGCAGAGCACCACCGTGTCCTCGTGGAGGCGATCGGCGGCAGAGACCTTTCGCGTCCGGCCCTGGTTCAGGCCATGGTACGGAGCGAGAGGGCATGGGCAGCCGTCACCTTCTTCTGCGAAGCAGTAATGCTCGCGAAGGAGGAGGCGGGACGGTTGATGGAAAGGCAAGTTTCGCGCCCTCTCGCCCCTAGCCGCCGCAGGAGACGCCCAGGGCGTCGGGAATCTTGGGCGGATTTCCGGCCACCGTAGGCGCGGGCTTGCGGACGGTGAGCAATGGGTAGCTCACCGTCCGGTAAGGACCAGGCCCGGGTCGACGGCGCGTTGTATTCCACGCGCGCCTCAAAAAGATGTCGTCAGCGCATGGGTAGGGGTCCACTAGGGCCGATGCCTGCCGGGGTCGCGGGAAGGTACTTATGGGTCACCGAGGCCCCCGCACCACAGGCAACAGGAAGGAATACGGGTGGGTTTTAGTAAGTAAGAGTCTGACACACCCTCCTGCTCCGCCCAGAGCGGGAGAAGTTATTTGATGATTTCCCAACCTCAAAAAAAAAAAAAAGGCTGCAGGTCGGGCAAAGAGTTTTTGAGTTTTTTAATCAAGAATTCGTAAGTAGCAGCCCGGAGCCTAGATTTGTACTTATTTGATGGCAACAGGCTCGCCCCTATTACATGGGACTTAAACATAACTGGTGAAACGTGGTTGTACTACTATAGGTAGTAACCTGCCTAACCTTTCGGGGACTACAGGCGTGATGTTTTGTGTGTTATGTACTAGCCAAGAACTAATCCATGGATTAGCAAAATATGGGTGTATGTACTACCGCGGTCACAGTCAGATTGCATAGAAAAGAAAGAGAAGCGCGATGACACAACGCTTGTAATTTATTGCAAAATATGAAGCAATTATCTATTTACTCAAAATTGAGTTGAGTAATCGAAAATAAAAAACAACCAAGTTCTACATTCAAATAAGATGTTCTTGTTATTAATTAAATACGTATATTGATATTTAATGCAGATATTTTGGATTAGAGCTCAAGGTAAGAGGTTAGTTTAACGTTAGTTTGTATCGAGATTTTTTTTCAAAACGTGTTTTAGTAACAAACAAGTTCTGGGAAATATGTTCAAAATTAACATATATTTTTTCCGCTAGCAAAAACTATACAGATTTGGCAATTTTTTTTCTTAAGTCAAGCCTGTTTTGGTCATTTGCCTCTTGTCAGCGCCTTAATGCCATTTCATTTTGTTTTATCTAAGCCACTAAGCAATTTTATTTTCTTTCTTTATTTCATACTAGCTTCAGCCTGCGATTTCTTCCGCGTGAAATTTCGGCCCCGACACGCCGCGTCGCATCGCATCGCCCGCCCGCGCTATTACTTTTTCGCTTAACGTTCTTTCCTCCTTTTTTTCTTTTTGCTCGGCTCCCAAAGGTCGTAGCGTAATGTTAAATAGCCTTTAACCTTTCTCAAGCTGTAAAATGCAAAAAGAATCTTTCAAATCCTGGCTGGTCCAGATATCATCGCGCATCATCTTTCGATTTTACCCGTGTTTTGATTGACTAATTTAAACAAAAAAAAATTTCTTAAGAAAACCCTATTTTGGTCAATTGGGTCTTGTCAGCGTCTTAACGGTTCTGCCTATCCTCTTCGGGGTTACAAGCGTGATGTTAAATTACGATAATCTAATGGTAAATAAAAGTGCCATATTTATACACTGCGGCTAACGCTTGCATCATAATATGTAACGTTTTATACTCAGCCTATTGTGTGAAATGAATGATGAGAAGAAGCGATGGAATGCAGTGTTACATCTTAACACGAGGAACTTACGACATCGAGCAAAAAAGACCTTAATGTGATAGAAAACCTATGAACGGAAATTGAAAAAATTAAAACAAAAACTTTACCGACGCACATTCCAACAGTTTCTGAAATTCTGGTCAAGTCTCTGCACAAGCATAAGTATAATCAGCCTATAATGTTCACTGCTGGGACACAGGAGTGAGGAGACAGAAGGACAGACAACGAAGTGATCCTAGAAGGGTTCCGTTTTTTCCTTTTGAGGTACGGAACCCTAAAAATGAAAAAAAGGGGAATGAAGAAAATGACAGTAGGTGTATGAGTGTGTTCAGTAAACTATAATTCTCAAACAGCGAGCCTAAAGTCGAATTATTAATTCACGGGAGGATTCTGACATGTGCTAGCTGTCACTATGTGTAATAAAATGGTCATATTTATTGTATTCTACGCTTTTACACTTATTATTATACATTTATTTTACACTCATATAAATCGATTAAACTAAACGATCACCATTACAATAAATATGAACATTTTATTATACAAAGCGACAGCTAGCACATGTCAGATTACCAACTACAGTGAATTAATAATTCGACTTTATAACCTATTTGTTCATTTTGACACTGGAATGAATTGAGTTGAGTCAATGCTTGAATTATTGGCACGCGGATATGAATCTTTCGAAGCAGTAGATGATTCGGGATCAAGATTAGACAGGAGATATAGGAGAGCCTATTGCCTTATGTTGCTTTTAATATTATTTTCTCTTCTTTGGCAACTGAGACGATGTCGAGTATTCTGCCAGCGTCATATGGTGACGGCAACGCAGCAACGTGAGCCGCCGAACTTTGCACTTTGTGGTAGTGTCATGAAGGAAAATTAAGATATTTATATACATGCGAGCGGCATCAAACACAGCTATTTCAAAAAAATAACACATATTCACGATTATGAATAACAAATCAACTATTAATATCTCAGGCTATAAAAATATAAATCACGTTACAGTAAAAAAAAACAATAGAAAACAATTCGATTGTTAGCTACAAAAAAAAGTTGCAAAAACGCGCCTCCTCATAAGCAAGAGACAAAAAATTAACAATGTAAAGATGAGTATCGAAAACAAGGCAGCATCCTTCTGAGAAAACTGACATACTGTTTAAGGTATTTGTTATTTATTTTATCGTGGCTTCGTATGGGCATGTGATGAGGAAGGAGTTAAACGCATGTGACTTAAATATCAATATTGATGGATGGAGAGGTAGAGGAAGGCCAAAGAAAAGATGGATGGCTTGTATGAGGAATGATATGAAAGAGAAGGGAGTGAATGACAGCGTGACGGTTGACAGGGGAGGATGGAAGAAGACAACGTGTTGGGCCGACCACAAGTAACATGGGGCTAGGGGAGGAAGATGATGATGATGATGCATCGTTATTATATTATATAGATACCATTGGTAGCTTAAGCAAATACCTATTTTGGTTAACGCAATTACCAAGAATTGGTCGAGGGAGAAGGAATGATGAGGTAACTGTCGAATGGATGACGGAATGGTCACCAACTTATAAGAACTTCTGATTTTGTTTATTTGACTGAGCTACAAACAGTTCGAGATAATAATTATAAGACAAGTGCAACTGATCTTGAACTTTACAAGTTGAGGTCAGGTGTATAATAAGCGTAATAATTTACAAGATGCAAGATACGGATATCTTAAGAGAGGTCATCTCAGGTATGAGGAAGTAGGTCCCAAGCTTGCCTAGACAAACCAAAACAGTTTTAAAAAAATCACCCATTTCATAATACAAATTAATTAATAAAAAATGGCAGTGGAAATCAATGTCAATAAAAAGACCAATAAATAAAACACAAATAAAAAATAACGTTTCAATACAGTACCTACATCTCAACGCACGGACTGAAAATAAATAATTGACTACGTCAATGTACAATACTAATGTCAATATACGATACTGATGTCAATATATAACACGAATGTCAATATACAAAATGTATGTCAAGGAAAACAATACATGTATTTTATTAGTATGTCAACATTCTGTCATTAGATTTTTATCTGTTATAAATATTATTAGATAGAATGACAGCTTTCGGTGAGTGGGTCGTCTAAGGGGCGGAGTTACTTCACCTAAGTTGAGAGATTTTTGACAGAATATACCGGCAAAGCAACCGTTCTCTTAGGACCGATTCGTCATTGGACTGTTCGTCGACAGGATGATTCATTTATTTCCGTTTCCCCAGCAGGGTCTTTCACCTAAGGACATTTCGCCAACAGAACCTTTCATATGCGTCACTTTCGACGACAGCCCTTGGTAGCAAATATAGTAGGTTGGCAGCTACAGCGAAGAATAATTTTAAGTAAAAAGTAGCAGCTTAATAATCAGTTGTTGGGTTAGGTTAGGTTAGAACAGTGACCATTAACGCGCGAAGGCGAGCGAGCGAAGCGAGCGTGTCACGGCAGTGACCGCCGAACGCCATATCCCCTCTATTGTTGGTGACTCTCAGTTACCAAAACAAAAACTTGATGCCAGTTTAAATCAAAACAAAGCTAACAACTGATTATTAAGCTGCTACTTTTTACTTTAAATTATCCTTCGCTGTAGCGGCTAACCTACTATATTTGCTACCAAGGGCTGTCGTCGAAAGTGACGCATATGAAAGGTTCTGTTGGTGAAATGTCCACAGGTGAAAGACCCTGCTGGGGAAACGGAAATAAATGAATCATCCTGTCGACGAACAGTCCAATGGCGATTCGGTCTCAGGAGAACGGTTGCTGAATCGAATATACCGGTCAATATTAGACGAAAAGTGACATATCATGCGATGTTGTAACTTGTGCGGTGCAAATGTTAATCTTAACCAGCCCTGCAAATAACTATGGTAGGATCCCCTGTATTTTATTAGAAGATTGTTTTACTACTATAAATCTTACTTATTGTATTCATTTAGCACACTACAATCATTGACGTAGGTATTCAATTTAATAATTATGTCTTATATTAAATCGAAAGAATTCGTTACTCAATGAAGTCTCTTCATCTTAACTGAGCAACTGATCATATTAACATTTACTTGTGTAAACTATTATAAAACATACGAAACTAATGTATACGTCATTCCATAGGAGCAGGTCATCTCTAATCACTGCGTCTGAGTTTTGCTTATCATTTCGAGCGAAAGACGTCCACTGCTGGGTAGATAGATTCCCAAAGGTTGTCTTTAAAAGATCGCTTGTAGCTATAAGTCATTGTGTCACCCCATGTAAAATTTCTCGATTATATCTGTAATTTATCGTCATCTGCCTAGCCTTTTCCCAACTACGTTGGGGTCGGCTTCCAGGCTAATCGGACGCAGCTGAATACCAGTATTTTACATGGAGCGACTGCCTATCTGACCTCCACAACCCAGTTACTGGGTAACACGATACCCCCTTGGTAATACTGGTTGTCACTTTCGGGCTTCTGACCACCCGTAACGACTGTAAAGATCTACAAATAACAGACGGGACCAACGGCTTAACGTGCTTTCCGAGGCACGAAGGGGTCTTGGTGTGTAAAGATGGTCACCCATCCACGGACCACCGCGGCAAGCGTAGCTTAACCGATCGATTGACCCGTGCGGCTGTTATAACGTAGCCACAAGCCCCTCTATCTGTAATTTATATGGTGTACATAATAAAGAGTATTCTAATCTATTCTATCTAACTCAGTTATCCCAATCTTTAAATGTCAAAGTGAGCAAATAGGGATTCTAGCATGCGCAAATTTACATTTTGATTTTAAAGATTACAAAGTTAAAGCATATTTTGGGATATTGGCGCCGATAAGAGGGTGTTCAAATTGATTCAACTAAGTTTGACATTTCAGTCCAAATTTTAGGCGAAGTATGACAATGGTGCCGATTCCCTTATTCACAAACTAAACTAAATTTAAGTTCAGTGCATCTTTTTCTTTCTATTTTATTCTTAATGAAATAGAAAGAAAAAGATGCACTGAACTTAAATTCAATTTGGAAGATTTTTCTTAAAAGGACAGAAGATACATTTTAGGACGTAATTTTAGTAGGCCAGTTTTTAATCACGTCTAAACATGTATGGAGTAGTGACAGGCGCTGATTAATTTGACAGAACTAAACTAAAATTTATCTTCTGTCCTTTTCTTAATGAAATAGAAAGAAAAAGATGCACTGAACTTAAATTCAGTTTAGTTTGTGAACAAGGGAATCGGCACTATTGTCATACTTCGCCTAAAATTTGGACTGAAATGTCAAACTTAGTTGAATCAATTTGAACACCCTCTTAATCACAATTTAAAGGATTTTGAAGGATATTGCAAATCCAATGCTTCACATGTTCGAAAAATTTGTCTGCTCAGCAAAGCAGATAACGAAATGAATGTTGTTGAACTGCCAAAATGAAAGCCATTGCTACTTTAAGTGCTTTACGCAATCACCCCGCTGAATTGGTTATTAATTTAGCAGCCGTAGCCGACTTTAACGATAGCTAAGGAAAGTATTTTCTTATCTAAGGTTTGCGAATTCCTTGCCACGCAGAACGCAAATGGGCCACGTTTCATGGACACTAACGCCGCCTAAAATCGCAGTTCTCACCGTGCTGCAGCGGGGGTTTCTATAAGATATTCCATGAGTACAAAAGAGGCAAATATATAAACGTGGATATATTTTGAAACTGAACGCTTTTTGTTTAAAAAAAAATATGGCACTATAATATTCATGACGCACAGAAGTATAATATTTTGCGTTGTGTGCGGCATGAGAAGTATATTGACACGGACAAGCACCTCATGACTGTGTGTTGCTTAGTGCTGTATAATCTCGACGCGTGTGCGCACGTTTTTATCGATATAAGTTACGAAAATGAAAAGATCGAGAATGAAATTGAAGCTTTCATCTTCTTAAGAAGATGTAAAGTGTAATAATGCTATCAGAGCCAACGGAATATTAATTAAAAAGAATTATATTATTTGTAGAAAACAGCCCAGGGACACGAAAGCTTCAGTTTATTTCCTATTCATTAAAATTTAAAAAGTCAGAGGCAAAGCGCAAATTTATTTTTTTATTTTTTTGATATCGATTTTTAAATTTAATATAATTTCCATCATTGTTACCCATCATTAATTAATAAATATGTATTAATTAATTAATTAAATAATTAATTAATAAATAACATCATTTTTAATAAATATGCTATATCAATGTAGTGCGGGAAGGCAAAATGTTTTTAATGAAATTAGGAGGACGTCACGTTTGTCTATTTATTTCTAAAAATATTTAATTTTAAAATCTGAATGCTGTTTAGGTGGCATACAATACAATACAATACACGTTTATTAGCAACGTTAAAAAATAAAAAACTGTATTTATCAAAAAAAAAAAAAATAACTCAATCAACCTTAAAGTTGCTCATGACGCACCTTGGTACAGTTGCGTATGAGAAACATGGAGATCATGCCGCACCCGTGGCAAACTTGGTATATTTGGTGCCACATTAAACATTTTAAACTTACGCATAATATGACTATAATATTCCGTTGTGTAATATAACTGCTGGAACTCAGGCCTTCTCTCTGTGAGAGAGAGTGGGCCGTAATCCACCACGCGGATCCAGTGCGAGTGGAAAATTATCTTCCAAATTGGATGTTCCTCTTATCTCCAATAGTATGTGCATTGCTTGTTACAGAACTTTTCTATGAATATGTATTCTCAACACGCATGTACATACCTACTTATATGTAAATGTTGGACATTCCAAGTACCTACGTACAAGAGTTATACACACAGTTGGAAGTACCGTCAAACGTACAGATTCCAAAGTATAAGTGTGTCTGTCACTTTTATCACGCGGAAATGGCTGATCGGTTTTAGGTGTAATTTTGTTTGGGTATGGTGAAGATGTATTAAATAGAATATTAGGTAATTATCTGGAATTTTGGTGATGCATTTAATTTATAATTAAGAAATTAATGACATATGGATTCATTAAGTTAACTTGTGTAATTAATTGTAGGTGAATGTACATTTAAACGAGTATTAATATAATAATCTCTTAGTCTAAATGTGTTGTTTTTTTAAGTTTCACAACACATTTAGACTAATAGGTCTAAATGTGTTGTGAAACTTAAAATTAAAAAAAGAAAAAAATTCATGAAATACTTACACCACTTCCTCAAAAACGCGCTGGTGAGCTTAGCACACAACTTATCACGACCTTGCATTTTGAATGAATTAAAAAAACTTGAAAAAAAATATTTTTACAAAAAAAAAATCACTGCCACTCAACACTCTCGCATTGCTTCACTACACTGCACTATTTTTTATCCATTTATTGTTATTTGTGTTAGCGACCGGCACGTCCCACTCGCGAGGCGTCCTGATTTCGACTGACGCTCGACGTGTGTAGAGCGTCGCGATTCGTGCGTACGCGCAACCTGTGAATAAGATAATGTTATTGAGAAAAATGTTATAGTATAGTAGTGTGACGCGGCTTCGCTTGCGTGGATAAGGTCGTCAAAACAATTAGTTGAAAGGTGGTGTTAAACAAATTATACTTTAGTTTCCTGTATGACCTTTATGCTTCCTTGACATTTTCTGTCTTTTCCTTGCACTTTACCATCGTATACCTTTTTAGGTGGTTCGAGAAAATGCCTACATCTACATCATTATAATTAAAACAATTCATATAAAAGCCACGAAGGACATTATCATCATTCTGAGTTTTTTTCGCCATTTCGAGAAATGTCGACTCTAAAGTGGAATTATTCATTCACTGAAGTAATTTGACATGTGCTAGCTGTTACTTTGTGTAATAAAATGGTCATATTTATTGTATTGGTGATCGTTTATTTTAATCGATTTATGAAGTGTAAAATAAATGTATACTTTAATAATAAGTGTAAAAGTCTAGAATAAATGATAAATGATTTATTTTCTGTAAGTAGGTTTGTACAAACACTTTTACACGTCAATCATATTTTTAAAATAAAGCTAGATGAAGTCGGCTTTTCTTATCTGACTACTCTGAGAAGAAAGGCCGAAACAAACTCAGAGGTCACAGTTTCCTTTAGAGTCCAGACATAATCTTGGTCAGATCATGTGAAGGCCATGTAGATTGGTGTCTGAAATGGTCCTTTTGAGTAAAGAACCACACAGATTGGGTGGACCTGTCCAGTCAGTACCAGCACTGACTGGATATGTCCACTCAATCTGTGTGAGATTGAGTGGACCTATCCAGTCAGTGCACGCATTTGTCAGTAATCAATACAATAAATATGTCAATAATATTGCACAAAGTGACAACTAGCACACGATTACTCCAGTGAATTAATAATTCGACTTTAGCTTATTTTTTTTTTATATAACGTAAAAATGATACCGATATCCTATTTACAGAATGAACAATTCATTTCTGCCAATAGACGTCGACTCCTGCCAATTTATTATAGATATTTAGGTGAAGTGAAATTGAAGTGACCTGTCAATAGTTTCAATCCCTAGAATCCGGTGAAATTACCGCTCACTATAATAATATAATAAAATAAGCTCACTTCACCTAAGTGTTCATTTTTACAGACTATTCTGTAGTGCTATTCTGTAACAATCCCACCGTGAAAATTTCGGTGAAGTGAGCGTGGAGTGAGCTGTTAGTGTCATCCCATCTGCCAATCTATTCTGTTAAAATCTCGCCGTGTAAACTTAGGTTAAATGAGCTGTAAATAGTGTAAGTCAAGTCAAGTGGAATGCTAGTTCACTTTAAGCTCACTTCACCTAACTTTTCACAGTTAGATTTTTACAGAATCGACTGGCAGGTTGGTGGTGGTATGACAGCTCACTTCACTTAAGTTTTTACAAAGAGGTTTTGCAGAACGCACGCTTATTAGAATACTGACCTATTAGAGTTTCAGTCAAAGTTAGTACTTCTGAATTTTTTTGAAAAGCCAGGTAATTTATATATATTTAACTGTTTATTACATATTTATTATATTGGCTAATAAGCCGACTATACTAGATTGCAAAAAAATGTAACGGCGAGATTCTAGAAATCGACTAAAGGCTCCTACATACTGGCGCGACTTGTCGCGCGACGCGTCGCGACACAAAGGCACCGCTTGTAGCGCTACACGCGGTGTCATTGTGTCGCGTCGCGTCGCGCGACAAGTCGCGCCAGTATGTAGGAGCCTTTATTCTATTATACGTGCGAGAATAGACCATAGGCCTCACACCGGTCGGTCGTGTACTTCTCGTACCTAACCAGCGGATTCCTGCGACCATCACCAGCGGGGCAATTGCTAAACACACATAAAATGACAATTGATCGTAATCGGTTTCATTTTGACAGTTCACCCACGTACGTTACGTTGTTGTTGTTGTTGAGTAGACGAATTTTTCAAACCTATGAAGCAATGGATGCTTCAAACTCTCGGATTGTGATTCACGCAATTAGGATGCTAGTCATCCGTCCACATTGTGAGAGGTAGGAACACAGGATGGGAAATAAGGAAATAAACAACGTGTTTGGGTTGAAGTTGAAAAACCGCCAATTAATATTTTTGTAAGTAAACGCAAATTGGTATTGCTTGCAATCGTAATAAGAAATAGTCCAATTTTTTATCTTCTCTAAATGTAGAAATAAATAGTTTTTTTTAAAAACGTTCGCATTCAAATCTGTCAAAAATACCTCTAATTAAAAATACATTTTTGACATTGATTGTCACTCAGATTGTGACTAGGTTTGGAACGTTTTTAAATACGGAAACTGACATTCAGTTCTGCTGCCCACAACAGCGTGAAAGCTATTTATCATGACAAAAACCACGCTTGCTCTCTGCGTGACACCGTGACTTCTGAAAGACCCCATCATCATCTGCCTGCCTTTTCCCAACTATGTAGGGGTCGGCTTCCAGACTACCCTGATGCAGTTGCATACCAGCATATTCCATGGAGCGAGTGCCTATCTGACCTGCACAACCCACTGGGTTAAAACCCTTTGGTAAGACTGGTTGTCTAGTAAGCTGAGAGATTGTCAAATTCATGTTAGCTGCTTAGATTGGCCGTGTTTGTTTTACCCAGTCAATCACTCCAGTTAACCCAAGTTTGATAATCTGTAGGGAGAATTCGAGTGCGTCGGCAGAGGGCAGATAGCGCCTGCTTCCAGCCCCCCTAAATGGGTCGCCCCCTATCATATAAGATCCGAAGTGTTGGCACGTAATGTTCCACTCGCGCCCCTCTTAGACGTCGCTGGGGAGTCAAACACCTCACACCCTCGCTTGACCAGACGGAGCCCGCAGAGGCGGGCCAGTACCAGTCGGGGCCTGCGTTGCAGAGTATTTAAGTGTCCCCGTAGCCCCCGGTGCAAGTGTGCGAGGGAACACGGGGTGGTTATGGTCACGAATCATATTTCGATCAAGGCACAGCACACTGACCTGCAAATTGCAAAAACCGTAAGAAATTTTGAATTTCGCGGGCTGTCACTGGCGATCCACCCTAAATAACAGTTTTATTCAGCGTGTCTTAACAATCTGTGTATTGATAAGCACTATTACTCATAAGAATGGCTGCTTTGCCTCCTACGTGACTAAGCTTGGAGTGAATTAACTTATTGTATCTACGTAAAGTTTTGCAAGGCTTGGAATTATAAAAATTAAATAAATACATAATCAGCCTATAATGTTCCCACTGCTGGGACACAGGCCTCCTCTCTGTTTTATTCTATTTTTCTCTACGGCAATTGTGCCGATGTCGACAATTCTGCCAATGTCAATGTTGTGTTGAGAAAACGTGCGAAGGAAGAGAAAAAGTAAACCTAAATCCGTTAATTTGTTAATGATTGAATTTACTGTGAACGAGTATTAGTACACTGAAACAAACAGATAAAAGTCCCCTCTGTGAGAGGGAGTGGGCCGTAATCCACCACGCGGGCCCAGTGCGGGTTGGTAGATGTCACTTTTCTTCGAATTTTTGGTTTCCTCACGATGTTTTCCTTCACCGTTTTGAGAGCAGTGGTGATGAAATAATTTGCACAAAGTAAAGCGACTGTCTGGGTTTGAACCTACTATCTACAACTCGTAAGTCATGGCCGTTACCAGTGGGCCACCACTGCTCTGCTGCATAGTTTATCCTACACTGCATAGTTTATAGTCTACTCGGGACAAATTTATTCAAAAAACAAACTAACATTGTAGTTGAGAAATCACATCTCCATTTAAACAACCATTTAGCTGGCAGGGGGGCTCTAGCAAAGATTTGCACTTTAAAGCTTAATATTACGCAAACAGATCTTGGGTGTGTGATCCTCAAATCTGTGTGGTCTTTCCTCAAAAGACCATTTCGGACACCAACCTACATGGTCATCAAATGATCTGACCAACATTATGTCCGAATACACACATTGACATTGATGAATTTTATTTATGCAATGACATGAATATTTACTCTGTGTAGTATTATATTGTTTTAATTATTGTAAATGTGAAGACTATGTGGATCATTGTTTAATTTTGTCAGTTAGTTTTTAACATGGTCTGGCAGTTTTGAGTATTTTTTGCGGCCTAGCCAAATGTCCTTTCTTTGGTATTGTTCGTTGAATCGTTGAGCTCCTTTAGTTATGAGTTGAGCAGCTGCACAACAACTGACAAATACGTGCACTGACTGGACAGGTCCACTCAATCTGTGTGGTTCTTTCATCAAAAGACCATTTCAGACACCAATGGACATGGTCTTCACATGATCTGACCAAGATTATGTCTGGGCTTTAAAAGAGACTGTGACCTCTGAGTTTGTTTCGGCCTTTCTTCTCAGAGTAGTCAGATAGGAAACGCCGGCCTCATCTAGTTTAAAAAAATATGTTTTGACGTGTAAAAGTGTTTGTAAAAACCTACTTACAGAAATAAAATCATTTATCATTTATCATTGAATCGAAAAATGGTGTTCACAGACCCGCAATGTGTGCGGCCTATCCAACGATACCCTACACCATGGGATACCTGCTCGCTCTGATAAGCTTTGTGCTAAAACCATAAAATTTGATATTTAAATTATGCAAAATCATCATTATATACAACTATATGTACATATTGACATTGATGAATATTAAAATAAAATATATATAATTAAATATATATTTCAAGATTCGTTTTTACTACTTTATCGGCGTGATTAATATGTATACCCATGCTAAAATAACAGCTTTCTAGCTCTAAGCGTCTCTGAGCTAAAGTGGGGACAGACAGACAGACAGATGGACATGGTGAAACTATGAGGGTTCCTTGTTAACTAGGACACCCTAAAAATAGAAAGGAGAAAAAATACCCCGGTTTTTAAAACATCAAAATTAGCTGACAGATTGACAAACTTATGCCAAATGTTAAGTGATTTAATTGGCTGTTGTTAAATCAGTCATCCAATCAAACAAGCTACACGAGTTTGTAAACCTGTCAGCTTATTTTTGTCTTGATGGGCCTCCCAGAAACCGGATGCTACTCGCTTCTATTTTTGGAGTCAAAAGAAGTTGTATGGAGCCAATAGGTATTTAGCAGAAATAAATTGGGACTGATAATGATTATAAGATATGGCCTTGCAACAAACATGAAAGACAAAAATCAATCTGTCTGCCTTTTCCCAACTACGTTGGGATCGGCTTCCAGTGTAACTGGATGGCAGTTGCTCCATGTGAAATACTGGTATTCAGCTGATTCCAGTATTTTACATGGAGCGACTGCCTATCTGACCTCCTGTAAGTCTGGCCGGCTGACTTTTGGGCTTCTGACTACCCGTAACAACTGTCAAAGATCTACGATTGACAGCCAAGACCGCGCTTAGGGTGCGTTTCCACTGATGACGCGGAGTTAGGCGGGGTGGAGAGGAGCGGACCGTGAATTGTCCAATCACAGTGCTCGAAATCTCCACTCCGCATCAGTGGAAACAGTGTAAGTGGAGCGGACTTTCAAATAAAATATAGACGCAGCCCCGAGCCGGACAGAACGGAATCGAGCAGGCTGTGGTGCCGAGCGGAGGGCACGAAACGGAGGGTAGCGACTTCCGAATCTTTATCTTCTAGTAGAGAAAGATGTAAAAGCGGTGCTTTCCGGGGCACAAAAATAAAGGACAAACGTACATAAATTAACATGATCTATACAGGGTCAAATTAGATTAGCTAGAGAAACTCTAAAGACGACTATCGATATCTACACGACAAAATAAAAATAAAAGATTTTAGTTGTTGAAGTTTTTTTTTGGGGAGGTTTTGGGAGAAGTTTTGTAGTGTCGCAGGTAGTGTTGTTACTTGAAGTATGGAGTTGAGAAAATCTGTTTTCTTTTGTTTTATCCTGTTTATGTGTGGATACCAATCACGTCTGTGAAAGTTACAAAAAAAAACCTGATTTTTTAAACTGATATTTCAAGTGTCTATACTAACTGCGGTCGACAACGCCACAAAAAAAACATCAAATTAATTTATTTTTGTTTTAAGGGGACTACAGGACCTAAACGCAAATTTTATAAGTTTTATAATGCCTTAAAGTATATGATCCACTGCAGTAATCAAAATCAGAAAAATATATGATATTCTTCAGGATATAATATGCTAGGTAGATAGTGTGTTGAAAACATAATAATAACTAATTTGATACGATAGAAAAAAATCACGAAGATACTTCTAAAAATTTCTTTTAACGATTAAAAACTATACTAATATACATGCAATCATTCTGATTTTTTGTCAGATTATTCTACAAGCAACATATTAGCATAATAGTGTTTTGTTTTTTTTTTTATACAATCTATAGCTTTATTGTAAATCGATAATAGGGTATTTTACTATATACGAGAAAAAATCTATAAATAGATTATAACATTTATTTTGTTATTTTATGAACTAAAAGTAACAAAATTAATTTTAAAATTCAATTCAACGTTTCCAGTTTTTCTAATCTGTTAAAAAACTCCATGAAATAGTAGCCGCCATGTTATTACGTCATACCGCTAGTAAACTAAAACGTTTCAACTGTCAACTGATAGTAAGTAATAGATCAGCGCATAGTCAAGTGACGTCATGACCACAGAGCAACATGGCGTCCACTGCGTCCAGCGTTTTCATTAAACTACGCGCGAAATTTGAAATAGTAAAATTTAAATGATTTTTATGGCTCTTATCGATTGAATAAAAATTTTGTGATTTTTTTGGGGCATTATTAGTACTATAGAATTTAATTAAGACACTTTTCAAAAATGGGTGTAAGGCCCTTCTCTTTCTTTTTTATGCAGCCCGACAGTGACCGCGCTTTAGGTGTTGTCGGCCTCATAACATGTTTAGATTATATCGATATCCATCACGTCTGCGGAGATCCGCTATCTAATGTAATTTGACCCTGTATACTTATTAATAAGTAATATGGTCAATCTAACAATCTATTTTTAATAACTATCGAAAGTATTAGCTCTATCAAGGTAATCTTAAAACTAACAAGTTGTGTTTTTTTTTATCCAAGATGGCTGACGTGATTTTTTTACTGTATTTATAAAGGTTATACTTAATTATTCATAATGAATTGGTTGATTATGTTTCCTCAATTAATAAAAAGAATAATAAGTTGTGGGATCTAAGTCTAAAATTTGGTTACACTTTTGTAGATCTAGATCTATAAAAGTGTAACTAAATATTAGACTTAGATCGGGTTCTGTACCCGAAGAGCGCCAAACGAAAAAACGACTGCCGGGACCGACGGTTTAACAGGTGTTCCCGATGCAAGGATGGGTCTCTATATATAATGGATGGTCAGTTGGTCACCTATACACGGACCTCGGCAAGCGTAGCTTAACTTTCGATCGACTCGTGCGGCTGTTATATTTAGCCACGATGTTAAAAATTGGATCTGGATTGAATATTGATATCGAGCATTTGATTAACATAGAATCTGTTTCTATAATTAGGTGACATTGAAAGTCACGTTGATACTTTGCTAACCAGTTTCTTACTTAAAACCAGCTTGTTAAGGGTCGGATAATTGCCGTTGACCTTGGCAATACAAATGAGCGCCGCGCTCACTGCGTTCGGTTTCATAGGGAATATTTATTTATAGTAACAAAAACATGAATATTTAAAGAAAAAAATCACAGATAGAATAGATAATAGTCTGTTTATACAAAAAAAAACATGAGAATATCTTATGTAGTTTGTAAGAAATATCGTTTTTTATGCTTCGGGTAGACATTACTTCCTAAATTTGTTTCATAAAGTATTTTACTACAATACTTAAATATTAACATATAGAATTGATGTGTATGCGTTCTAGTTTAACATGCATTTTTTGCATAACTTACTTGCAATACATGAAGGTGTAATAACAGATTTAAAAATGACATAAATCATATATCTGCGCCTTAAGCAACAAATAATATTATATTTATTTAAATAAATTATGTAGGAACAGTCAAGGGCAGAAATATATTACATAAGTAGTTTTAGCAGAATTTAATAGCGAGTTTTTCGTATCGTATTTTTCTGGTTTTGTTTTTTTCAATACATTTTTAGGGCCAAAAATAGGCATTTTTAGGGTTCCGTAGTAAACAAGGAACCCTTATAGTTTCGCCATGTCCGTCTGTCTGTCTGTCCGCGGCTTAGCTCAGAGACTCTTAGTACTAGAAAGCTGTAATTTGGCATGGGTGTACATATTAATCCGCCAACAAAGTAACAAAATAAAAAAGAAATGTGTACCTGCCTTGCACCGTTGCACGTAAAGGGAGGATGATATTTTTTCCAAAAATGCAGTTAAAAAATATTGATGGTCTGTGAAAACCATTTTTCGACTCAGGGACGATACCCCACATCATGAAATAGACGAGAAAAACAAAATTAGCACTTAAACCCCCACGTGCCAATTAAATGGATGTTTTGGATATGTAAAAAAAATCATGGCAGTATTAAGTACATACGAGGTGCATTCAATAAGTACCTAGCCTCATCGCCAGAGGGCGCTGTAGTTTCAAAAGAGTTTTACCACAGTGTAGCACATTCTTTTTTAATTCTTTTTTCAAATTTTCATTCCAATCCCTTCATTTGTTTTAATTTGACAACTTATGGAAGCGAACGTGTCGATCGGTTTTACAAAAATGGAAAAAGAGCAATATCGTTCGGTGATTCGATTCCTATTTTTGGAAGGGAAAACGCGCATCGAAATCAAAGAGCGCTTGGATGCTGTGTACGGTGACTCTTCTCCATCGATGGCCACCGTCAAGAATTGGTTCAACGAGTTTGCACGCGGCCGTGGTTTTTGATGAACCACGTCCAGGTGCACCGAAAACAGCTGCTACGGAGGAAAACATTAAAAAAATCCATGATTTCGTATTGGCAGATCGCCGATTGAAGGTTCGGGAGCTAGCTGAGACTGTAGGCATTTCAGAAGGAACAGTGCATCATATTCTTCACGAGGAACTCGGCATGAGAAAGCTGTCGGCGCGATGGGTGCCGCGTTTACTCACACCAGAAAACAAGCGCAACCGTGAGACCACATCGGAGACGTGTTTGGCGCTGTTTAAGCGGAATCCAGCGGAGTTTTTGCGTCGTTTTGTGACCGTCGATGAAACCTGGATCCACTGGTACACACCAGAGACCAAGGAGCAATTAAAACAATGGATCCAGACCGGGGAACGTTCTCCAAAGAAGGCGAAAACTGTAAAATCGGCCGGAAAAGTTATGGCCACCGTTTTCTGGGATTCACAAGGTGTGATCTACATCGATTACCTCGAGAAGGGTAAAACAATTACAGGGCTTTACTATGCTGATTTATTGGGCCGATTCGACGCCGAATTAAAGAAAAAACGACCCCATCTGGCGAAGAAAAAAGTGCTGTTTCACCACGACAACGCACCGGTTCACACGTCTGCCGTTGCCATGGCCAAATTGGTCGAATTACGCTACGAATTGTTGCCCCATCCACCGTATTCTCCAGATTTGGCCCCTTGTGACTTCTTTCTGTTTCCTAATCTGAAAAAATCACTCGCCGGGAATAGATATGGATCGAATGAGGAGGTCATCGCCGCCACGGAGGCCTATTTTGCAGAGTTTGACAAAAACTATTTTTCGGACGGGTTAAAAAAGTTGGAGCATCGCTGGGCTAAGTGTATCGAACTAAAAGGAGACTTTGTTGAAAAATAAATTGCCACTTTTCCAAAATTTTCGTGAACTTTTTGTAGGCTAAGTATTTATTGACTGACCCTCGTATATCGTAATTAATAGGAAAACTATCACAGCTAAGTAGACTTTACAAGTTAACGAGTAATAGTCGACCAACTCACATTTGCAGTTGGAGAATCAACCGTTACGTATATCGATGTATGGGAGAACATGTTTTTCACCTACAATGTTAAGTTTGTTTTTGGGATAAATTCATCCCAACTAGGGAACCCTTCATTGTGAGTGGTTCGACACGCACTTGGCCGGTTTTTTTTTCATTTGATTGTACCTCGCTACTTACAAATATTATTTTTATAATTTTATCATATTGAGCCTAGAAAACACCGCCTTCAATATTAAATATATACGTTTCGGCTTTACTAGCTTATTCAAATATTAAATACACAACACAACTGTCTTTTTGGATTGTTTCCATCTGGAATTTCTCAGTAGCACCGGAGTCTGGATTTGTACCCGATTGATGGCAATAGGCTCGCCCCGTTAATGGGACTTACACCTTATCTGGCGAAATGTATGTGTACTACACGGAAAAAAAAATCTCTTCAGCGAAAAATATCAATATTCTCAGAAAAATTGTTTCGACCCAAGTAAATATTTTCTTAACGTAAGTAAATGTACTCAGTCCAAGAAAACCTGTTTACTCAAATTAAGAATAATAAATACTTGGTTTTTATTCTTGACTTAAGCAAATATTTTTGATTAAAAACTATGATAATCTTAATTGAAGAAAATATTCTAAGAGAGAAATAATATTCTTAATATTAAACTTAATAATTCTTCATTTAATCAATCAATCAATCAATCAATCAGTTTATTTGCATAATATGGGTTTAGAAAGATGTTACACAGGTACGGTTTCACCATATTCAGCTTGTTAGCATGCAAATTATAATATAGTGTCATAATATGTAAACAATTAGATCATATCCTTAAAAATATAAATTATACGTTGATAGTCAATCCATTACAAATAGTCATAATGATATTAAAATAAAAGGTCAAATTCAGTAAGAGTAAAATTACTTAGATTAATTTAGGAATTATGCTGGGTATATTATAATTATTTCAAGCGACAATTAAATTTTGGATTACTATTGATTAATTATTAACAATGATTGCATTACATTTTATCTTCTAAGTATTCCTTAACTGAATAATAAGCCTTATCTATAAGTAAAGCTTGAAGTTTCTTTTTAAATAGATTTACATTTCTTACATTACATTCTTTACATTAAGGGTAGTTTATTATATATTTTAGGGCCCATGCAAACAAAGCTTTTAGAAAGGAGGGCGGTTTTCCCTGGTGGAACGCATAGTTTATCTGCGTGATGCGCTCTTGTGCGATACTCAAACAGTTCTAGATTGCAATGAATAAATAGTGCTGTCTCATAGATGTAGATGCTGGGCAGTGTCAATATTTTTAATCGTTTGAAATGAGGCTCACATGAATCCGTTTGGGTTAAGTTACATATAGCTCTTAAGCATCTTTTTTGCGCCCTGAACGCACTTTCCATATCAGTGGAATTGCCCCAAAAAATGACACCGTAACGAAGAGTAGACGATACGAGTACATAACCATGGTAAGCAGTTATTGAGGTTGTAATATCAACGATTTTGCTGAGATTGCGTAAAGCGAAGGAGTAACTGTTTAGTTTATTACTTATGTGTTCTATTTGTTTCTTCCATGTCATTTTGTTATCTATGTACAATCCTAAAAACTTTGTTGATTCTACTACTTCTATTATGTGGTCATCACAATTAATGTTTAAATCCTCTATTGCTGGTCTTTGTCTGAAATTAATGGCTTTTGTTTTACTAATATTAATTTTTAAATTATTACTTATTAACCAATTAATTGTATTTTTTAGAGTCAAATTTATATTTTTAAGAATGTCATTTTTGTCATGCGAGTCAAAAAGAATGGTACTGTCATCAGCAAATAGAGTCATGGGATTATCGGTTACAGTTGGTATGTCATTAATATATATTAGGAAAAGCAAAGGCCCCAGCACACTACCTTGTGGTACGCCATATTTAACTTTCCTCAGGTTAGATTTATATACTGTCATAGTTTTAGTTTTTGGGCAAATGTATGATATTTCAGTTTGTTGTAGTCTGTCAGTCAAATAGGATTAAGTATAATGTCTTCGAAGACGACAATAAAACTAAGACAAAATTTTACTTCATTCAAGAATATATTGTTTTCCCCTTATATGAATCAATATTTGTCTTGACCAAAAGGATGTTGTCTTAATTTAAGCCATCCTTTTTTTTCGTGTATAGATACAGCTCTATTTTTTTTGGATGGGAAATTATCAAATAACTTCTCCCGCTCTCACTCTTACTAACTAAAACCCACCCGTGTTCCTTCCGTTGCCTGTGTTGCCAGGGGCCTCGGTAACCCTTTTAGACTTTCCCGCGACCCCGGCAGGCATTGGCCCTAGTGGACCCCTACACTTGTGCTGACATCTTTTTGAGGTGCGCGTAGTTCACAACGCGCCGTCGACCTGGGCCCTGGTCCTTATCGGACGGCGAGCTACCCATTGCTCACCGTCCGCAACCCCGATAGATACACCTCTGAGTAATACAGTCGTGTTGAATGTTATGTGTTGTTATCCTTTTGTACTTTGCAGTCGGTTAAAAAGAACTAAACAGCTTATTATCGTGCTTTGCATGTCCCCATTAATGTAATGATCTTCTAAGGAAAAACACTGTTCGAGCTCTGTCCGCTGTCTTGTTATGTTGTTATGCTATCACAATGAAAATAAATGTCTCAGTCTGTTTGTAGCATTTTTCTACTAAATTTGGTTCTAAGTAGATTTAAAGTCAAAGCATTTTTACAAGGTGTCGTTTGGCATCCTCGTCAAATTCAAGGCGATAACTATGCTAATGATTTAAATAATTAATTGTCATCTGCCTGCCTTTTCCCAACTATAGTCGGGTCGGCTTCCAGTCTTACCGGATACAGCTGAATACCAGGATTTAACATGGAGCGACTGCCTATCTGACCTCCACAAACCAGTTACTGGGTAACACGATACCCCTTGGAAAGACTGGTTGTCAGACTTTCGAGCTTCTGACGACCCGTAAAAAATGTTAAAGATCTACAAATGACAGCCGGGACCAACGGCTTAACCTGCTTACCGAGGCACGTAGGGGTCTTGGTATGTAAAGATGACCCATCCACGGACCAACCGCGGCAATCGTAGCTTAACCTGATCGATCGGTTGCTGTTTCCTAGCAACAGCAACCTTCAATTAAGATAATAATGTGAGTCTAGTTTATAAATCATTATATTATTAAATGAAGCGAAAACTGTGTACTTACGAGAATTACGTGGATGGAGGAGTATGAAATTTGGCACAGTTAAAGTTTATATGGAGGAGGAGTGCAGAAAGCTTAATATTTTTATATAATATGCATTAGAAATAAATTAAATTAATAAAAAAAAACATTACACACACTACCATGTGTTTGACACACACACATAGTACCAGGTCCTCAAGACTTGAAGATTTTTTCAAATTTTTTCGTTTCTAGAACACAACCTATTTCAATTTGGTTTTAGCCTCACAACGAAAACCTCTCAGGGTTTATCTGTGTGTGGCGAGCCGTTCAAATAAATTTTACAATAAACTTACTTACAAACTACAATGATACAATAATTTTAAAATGATAATAAAAAAATAATGGATACATTAATACATACATACATACATACAGATCATATGATCTGTGCACCTATCTATCTTCAAGGCATAAGCATGGAATAAGTACCTAACTACTTTTAAATAGCATGGAATTAGTAAGTACTATATAGATTGCAAGTAGTCGATTTTCGACCAGTGGGTAACCACCAGTCTATATAAATACTTTGTTTATGATCTCAAATAATGTAAATAATTATATTACATAGATTATGTAATTTATTAATATAAGAGTAGTATAATGTTTATTTGCTTTTCCGCGAACATTTTAAAGCTAAAACTTCATAATAAATTGAGATAAAAATTATTTTCTAGGTCAGCAAGGTAGCTGATTATGTTTCTATTTTCAATTTTATTTAGCTTAGAGTAACATCAATTCATCAGAATCAAGTTCTTCTAACTGAACAGACAGGTGTGCTGCAGGGGAGTTAGTTGTGCCACTTCTTCTTCGCAGCTAAAGCACTAGGAAGTGGTGAAGGGCGGGCGTTTTGCGGGACTGTCTTATGTAATTTTTGACTTTCAAAAATTGCTGATTCTCAGCCTAATTTGAATAGTTTTTTTTTGGGTGGAAAATTATCAAATAACTTCTCCCGCTCTGGGCGGAGCGGGAGGGTGTGTCAAACTCTTACTGACTAAAACCCACCCGTATTCCTTTCGTTGCCTGTGTTGCCAGGGACCTCGATAACCCTTGGGTACCTTCCCGCGACCCCGGCAGGCATCGGCCCTAGTGGACCACTACACATGTGCTGACGACATCTCTTTGAGGCGCGCGTGGAATACAATGCGCCGTCGACCCGGGTCTGGTCCTTACCGGACGGCGAGCTACCCATTGCTCACCATCCGCAAGCCCGCGCCTACGGTGGCCGGAAATCAACCTGGGATTCGCGACGCCCAGGGCGTCTCCTGCGGCGGCTAGGGGCGAGAGGGTGCGAAATTTGCATACTTGAATACTTGATGACTTGATTTTGATTGATCTCTTGAAAAATATCAATTGGTGATTATTGAATGTTATATAATAACAAAATAGGAACTGATACTGACTGAGTCGGATATTGCAAGACTAGAAGACGTCCATAACAAAGTTTAGAGAAGGCTAGGTACATACAAATATATCGGAAAATTTTAAGTAACAAACGCAAGTAAAACCGAGGGCTAAAGCAGTTGTGTAATCACGTTTTCATACTATTCATAACAATAAAAATCAAGTCAGAAGTAGTTTTAAAAACAAGTTTTTTATAAGTTTTTTTTTGTTAAGGCAAAAAACTGGCCGATTTACATAGTAACCTCTTGGTCGCCTGCGAATTATAGAAATACCCACAAATAATAATAGGTATTCCATACTAATATTAAAGCTCATGCAGACAGGCGCGACGCGACTACGCGTATCTGCTCTAGTAGATCAATTTTTATGAAATCTTTTTGGAAATGGTTTAACAGAATCGCGTCGCGCCTGTCTGCGGGAGCCTTTATAATTAAATATGAAAGCTACTCTGTCTGTCCGTCTGCCACCTTTTCAAGCCTTAACCACTGAATCGATAGTTATTATGAAATTCAACAGACAGGTACAGGTAGCCTGGATGAGGACATAGGCTTCTTTTCATCTTGCAATGATGATACTTGCAAAATACACGCAGGTGAAGTCGCGGGCAACAGCTAGTAATAAGTACAATAATATGTGGTTTTGACTAAGACTTAAAAAAAAATCAGATTCCGAATATAACCGGCGTGTGTATTGACGCTAGCTGACATAATTATGACAAATAATTTATTTTTCACTTCTCATGCTCTAAAAGTTCGTCTTTATGTTGTGCGTAGGCGACATAAAGTCGCTTTTTATGCTCTAGTGCATAAAGTATTTTTTCTAAGACTAATATAATCAGGCCCAACAGCTACACGCACAATAAAACGTCACAGAAGTTAAAGTTGTTATTTTATTTCATTTGCTTTAATTTACGAGTATATCACTTCCGTGTTCTATCGTTAATTTAATTAAATCAGATAAAATAGTTGTCAATTATTATTTAATAACACAAAGAAACGTTTTTATGATTGGGCAGTATGGAGTACCCAAGTCGACTGACAAATGTTGAAAATTATAAAAAAAAAACAAAAAGTTCGATGGCGGGAATTAGCTATCCTCTTCTTAAATTTTTGAATAAACTAAAACAATGGAATACTGTGACATACTCGTACTTTATGCCTGTTTCATTTTCTCGCAATCGAAGGGAAAAGCAGAGTGCATAACCCGGGCATAAACGAGCCTTTTTACCTACCAATATGGCTTCTTTTATGCACTAGTTGTACAATCTACTATTAATGTTTTGTGTTTCATAATGTTAATTACTTTGCATACTATTGTATAGAATCAAGTTCTTCTCACTGAACAGACAGCAGTGCTGCTGGGGAGTTTGTTGCGCCACTTCTTCCCAGCACTAGGACGTGGTGAAGGGCGGGCGTGCCGGGAGACTGTCTTATGTAATTTAGACGTTTAAAAAGTGAAAAAGAAAGAAAATAACTCAAGAAAAGAATACAAACACGAAATGACAAGTTGGGGGAAATATGCGCCACATCCACGGAAAACGGTCATCGCTCAGCATAATGCTGCGATGACCCTATGCGTTACAGAGCCCGAGCGTTGTTTTTTACCGATAACCGGCTTTGACGTGATGACGTCAACCGCTGCAGCATTTAGTGAGTTAAAAATAACAAAATAGGATATAAAATAAAAACAATATTTAGTTCTAAATGTTTAAATAAATATAATATTTAAAATGGCAACATCCGTACCGTCGGCAGCTGCTCAAGTGCTGATGCTCAGCCTAATTTGAATAAATGACAGCCTATTTTGATTTTGATTGATTCTTGAACCATTTCGGAAAAAACATAAACCTAGTCAAAACTATCGAAAAAGTAAATACAGCCTACGATTATATCTGCTCGGTAATCAGCCTATAATGTTCCCACAGCTGGGACACAGGCCTCCTCTCTGTGAGAAGGAGTGGGCCGTAATCCACCACGCGGGCCCAGTGCGGGTTGGTAGATGTCACATGTCTTCGAATTTTTGGTTCTAGAACATGCCGGTTTCCTCACGATGTTTTCCTTCACCGTTTTGAGAGCAGTGGTGATGAAATAATTTACACAAAGTAAAGCGCCTGCCTGGGTTCGAATCTACGACCTACAACTCGTAAGTCGCGGCCGTTACCACTGGGCCACCACTGCTCTCAAAAAAGTAAAAAGCGTGAAGGTAATATGTCTCATAAAGTCATAATCATACACATCACATAAGACCATTATGCCTTACGCATAAAGGTGATATTTGAGTGGCAAATAAAAGAAACCGGTACTGCCAACTTTCACATCGGTTATGTGGTAATGTGACATAAGTCGTAAGTCAGGTTTTATATCACTAAGTATTAAAGTGGGACATGTTCAATTTGACTTACATTCTTAGGCCATCATTTCGTTTACATTGAGGGCTAACTAATAACAGCCACACGGCTCGGTTCTCTCCCTAAATATCATCATTACTTATAGTTATATAGTTCTTGATTTTGTTTCATGTTTATGGCATATATATATATATATATATATATGTATGTATGTATGTATGTATGATATATGTTATGTATAGTATATGCTTTATGTATTTATTGTATATGTAACTGGTACACCACTGACTACCTGCAGTATTGTCTCTCCTCCCCCTTTAATCCATCCAAAGGTTGTCTGTAAAAGATCGCTTTTAGCGATAAGACCGCCCATTGTGTCACCCCTTGTAAAATTTCAACGTTTGTATCTGTAATTTTTATGGTGTACATAATAAAGAGTATTCTATCTATTCTATCTCGGTTGAGGTTAAGCTACGCTTGCCGCAATCGGTTCGTGGATGGGTGCTACGGAAAGCACGTCAAAAAAGCCGTTGGGAGGTATCGTGGTCAATTATGAGCACTAAAAGCAGAAAGTTTTGTGACTCTGATAGTGTTAACTTATACAGTACTTCCGCGAAAATTTTGTGAAAAACACAATGAAAAGCAATCGCATTTGACCAGCAAAAAGTTTGGAGATTTCTCGGTTTTTTATTAAATCAAATTATTGGAAAATTTCTTGACATTTTCGTTTGTAATAAAAATAATCTTAATTGTAAAGTTTATTGCCACCGTCTTCCGAAAGGTTATTTTTCACTTTGCAGTGCTTTTCTTGGAAGTCGGTCGTACCTATTTATTTGAAAAAAAAAGTTTTTTTTTAAGTTAGTTAAAAATATGAACGCATTGTGTGTGATATACTGAACTTATATAAAGCACACAGCAAAGGTTTTTTTTTAAATAAGTTAGAAGATAAACGATAAGACCTCATCTCTACCTCCTATGTTTGTTTTGCTGTGCCCGATAGGGTTCACGATTGGTCTAAACCCAACGTGGTAAACATTGACTTTAGAACAATCGTGTGTGACTCGTAACAAAAATACGGCCTACCCAGCGATACATATGATAAAAAATATGTCATTCCCCCTTTACGAGCAAGAGAGGTAGGTACCTTACAAATTTACCACTTTGTGTGTTTAATATATGCCAAATTACAGCTTTCTAGTACTAAGAGTCTCTGAGCTAAGCCACGGACAGACAGACGGTCCTGGCGAAACTATATGAGGGAAAGTGATTTTTAGGGTTCCTTAGTCAACAAGGAATACGAATACGACTAGGGCACCCTAAAAATAACTTTTTTAATTTCTATGTCAAGATTTATTTATTTTATTTTATTTATTCAAACTCTAAGCACAAGTATAAAAAAAAAAAACCGTACAAAGGCGGACTTAATGCCTGAGGCATTTTCTACCAGTCAACCTTAGGGTGATGCAGAGAAGACACATGGCAGGTGCAACTTAAGGGATAGATAACACGAAAATAACTTTACAATACAAGAATAGATACGTAGATACATACATATAAACAGAATAAACTTTTTCAGGAGAAATAACGATCGGTAGTGGGGAAATAACGATCAGTAGAGGAGAAAACGAATCCAGCAAAATATCAGCGCTGAGATGTTTCTGCCAACTTCTTACTTCTAGGTTCACGTGCCTTTAGTTTAAAAGACAACCGACAGGTCACCGTTCTGATGTTCAGAGGGAGCGCATTCCAAAGAAAGACAGCCTGGACAAAGAAAGAAGAGCGAATGAAACCAGAGCGGTGAGAAGGACATCGAAGAAGACGATTGTTGGTGGAACGAAGATTTCCTAAATACTCTATGCATGAGTATTGCTGTGTCTTCATTTATTGTGTGGTCATCTCCACATTGTATACTTACATACGCTCCATTTAAATCCTTAACGAGCTGAACTATTTAATATAATCTAATAATTGATTTAATTACCGCAATGACGTAAATGATTGTCATTAATAAGTGGTGACGTCATTGAAACAAGTGAATGAGCGAGTTGAGAATGTGAAAGTTTTGCTTAAAAAGCGATCGGTTTTAGAATATGAATAATTGTGGGAGATTGGAGAAAGTATTTAAAATACCGGGTTGTTGATATATGGCAACTCGAATTTCAGAAAGAATCTGTCACACCGGTATGAGTGACAAAGACGACACTCTACCAAGCCCAAATATTGAGAAATATTTCATTTATTCTCTAAAAACTTACTGGTCTTCTAATGACGGTCGGTTTTTTTTTTATAAATGAGCCTCATTTTAGCTTTCTGGCCTTTTCTTACAAGTTGGTCGCAGTAACTAAGCTAGGGCACCCCGAACAAGCAGACAGGCACGACACGACACCGGGAGAACAACTTCCAACTGAACTTTTCATAGATATTGTTCCGCCAGAGTTGCGTCGTGCCGTCGCGTCGCGCCTGTCTGCGGAGGCCTTCAGGCTAGAACTGTGTGAGCGAGAGAGCGGTGCCGGGGCAGTGGCCGGCCCAGCGAGCTTTGTATCTAAGTTGGTCGCATTTAGTGGCCATTTAGTATTTGTATTTTTTTTTTCATCAAAAACTGCTGCTACTTAAGCTACTTGCTTGTTTACTTAAGTAAACAACAGTGACAGGAAGTTTCATTACATCATCAATATACATAATACATTGAGTGGATTAAATATGTATTATTGGGGCTAACTCAAAAACTACCCAAGCAAAGTTAAAATAATGTTTCTGTGATGAGCTGATTACAGTTAAAACAGAGATTGAAAGTCTTCATCAAAACTTTTGGTGAAGGGAACCACAGACCAAACGTCATCTGTGTATATTTTTTATTGTTCTTGTTGATTTATTCAAAAAGTGCTGAATCAATTTCGATAAATATTCCAAACTAAACAAAAAAATAATCATCAAAATCTATTCATAATTGGCGGAGTAATCGCGTAACAAAGATACGAAAAAAACCATACAGTCAAATTTCTAACTCCTTTTTTTGAAGTCTGTTAAAAGCGCCGCCATAATAGAGGGTCCAATGTTTTAGGAGCGCAAAATGAGAATTATTAGAAGTTCGATGAAATACATGGCTTTAATATATGTATACTGTAGGTATCTACGTCAGCTCATTTCAACACAAGGAAACATGTATTCCTTCAGCCCGGACGACGAAGCAATTACTCTTTAATTATTACCAGCGTTAGGAAATACGCATTCGTTGCGTTATTCCTGAACGCACAAGGTTGGCTTTCGTAAGTACGCGTCCAAAATGGAGGAAAAAGGCGTTAAATGATACTGGCATATCAAATTGCCATCAATCAGGTATAAATTCAGACTACGGGCTCATCATCTGCCTAACCTTTTCTGAACAATGTTCCCCAACATTGTTCAGAAAAGCTGCGGCTTCGGCTTCTAGTCTAACTGGATGCAGCTGAATACCAGTATTTTACGTGGAGCGACTGCCTATCTGACCTCCACAACTTAGTTGCTGGGTAACGCGATACCCCGGTACGACTGGGTCTCAGACTTACAGAGTCCTTTAACGACTGATATGGCTAGAAAGGGAGTGACTACTGAGATGACGACTGATAGAGAATTATAGAAGGAGAAGTCAACATGTAAATGTCGATAACTTGAGTAAAGGACCAAAACAAGAAATGAGGAAGACTGTGTGGAAGATGATATGGCTAGAAAGGGAGTAACTACTGAGATGACGACTGATAGAGAAATAAATAAGGAGAATACCACATGTAAATGTCGATACCTTGAGTAAAGGAGCAACACAAGAAACGAGGAAGACTGTGTGAAATATGATATGGCTAGAAAGGGAGTGACTACTGCTATGACGACTGATAGAGAAGTATGGAAGGAGAAGACAACATGTAAATAACGATACCTTGAGTAAAGAACCAAAACAAGAAACGAGGAAGACTGTGTGGAAGATGATATGGCTAGAAATGGAGTAACTACTGCGATGACGACTGATAGAGAAGTATGAGGAGGAAGATATGCTGCGCCGATGACTAAGAAATTGGGATGAGGGCAGCAGACTTAGCACAAGAACCGTAGAGAAGCGTTTTCTCGACGGAAGAGTAGACAAAAATGACGTTTCCGTGTAGACAGTTGACAGTTTTCTACCGAGAAATGTAGACAAACGATTTCTATTCTACAGTAGCGTAGTCATAGAAAGCTTCATGCTAAACCTGCTGGAAGATGATGATGATGATGTAACGAATTGCTATTCTTAGGTTGAGATATTTAGCACCGTTGCTTTTGACACAACATAACATATAGATGTTATTATTACAAGCGACTGAATGGGTGTTATAAGTTCGTCAGGCTAAAGAGAACCACAATAAGTTATTGTCAAAGAATAATGGACCTTACCTTATCATAATAATCAGAAGCGAATGGCCTGTGTATAAGAGTCAGGCGCAAAAATAATAAACAACTGTCCATTTTGAGTTTTAATATTGACAAATAATAATGTTCAATAGCTTTTCTGAACGTTGAAGGTAACTTAAATAAGGAAGAAGGTCATTTAAGTATACCTACTGGTTTATGTAAAAAAAACGTTTTGCCCCCGTGGAGGTCGGAAATCATCCCACTAGAACGTACTGCTAAAGCTTGGGATTGAGCTGCTCGCTCTGCTAAGCCTTGTGATAAAACTGTAAAACTTGACATTTTAATTATTATGCAAAATCATCATTATATACAATTTCATATACATATTGACATTGATGAATATTATATTTACCTTGAAAAGTATTATACTACTTTAATTATTGTGAATGTGAGCACTATGTCGCCTACCCAAATGTCCTTTCCTTGGTATTGTTCGTCGAGTCGTTGAGCTTCTTAAGTTCTGAGTTGAGCTACACGATTCCTGACAAATGCTTGCACTGACTGGACGGGTCCACTCAAATTTGTTCTTTCCTCAAAATACCATTTCAGACATGGATCTAGTATGGGCGCGCTCTCTGGCGCTGCGGCCAGCCCGCCGGTTGAGCGCGGCCCAAAGGGTCATGGCCATCCGGATGGTCCGAGGATACCGCACGGTCTCCTGTGAGGCAGCGAGCCTCCTTGCCGGATTGCCGCCATGGGATCTGGAGGCAAAAGTGCTCGCGCACGTATGGGAGTGGCGCGAGGAGGCGAAACACCGGGGCGTATATCCGCCGCCGCGAGAAATCGCGGCACAGCGGACGGAGCTCCGGCGGGATCTCATGGCGTCATGGAAAGTACGGTTGTCGCAACCCAGTGCTGGGCACGCCACGATTGCGGCGATAAGTCCCCTCTTTGAGGAGTGGCTGGAGAGGCGCCACGGCGTCCTCACCTTCCGCCTGACGCAGGTCCTCACCGGACACGGCAGCTTCGGGAGGTTCCTGTGTCGGATAAGGCGGGAGGAAACGTCCGGGTGTCACCACTGTGTGGATCGACCAGAGGACACGGTGGAGCATACGGTGGAGGTCTGCCCGGCTTGGGCAGAGCACCGCCGTGTCCTCGTGGAGGCGATCGGCGGCAGAGACCTCTCGCGTCCGGCCCTGGTTCAGGCCATGGTACGGAGCGAGAGGGCATGGGCAGCCGTCACCTCCTTCTGCGAAGCAGTAATGCTCGCGAAGGAGGAGGCGGGACGGTTGAGGGAAAGGCACGTTTCGCGCCCTCTCGCCCCTAGCCGCCGCAGGAGACGCCCAGGGCGTCGGGAATTCCGGGCGGATTTCCGGCCACCGTAGGCGCGGGCTTGCGGACGGTGAGCAATGGGTAGCTCACCGTCGTTTCCGAAATCCGTTCAGCCGTTAAGGAGTCAAAAGGTAACAAACAGACAGACAGACATAGTTACTTTTGCATTTATAATATATAAGGGTGGCAAACCAATTACGAGGTCTACTATAGGTACCTACTTTACTACTGAAACGACCATTTCACACACTAACCTAGATGGTACTCACCTGATCTATCTATACCCAGATTATGTCTGGAATTTAAAAGACTGTAACCTCTGAGTTTGTTTCGGCATTTTTTCTCAGAGTAGTCGGATAGGTAACTCTAAAAACTAGATGAGGTCAGCAAGTTTTTAAGATTTGATCGACGTGTAAAGTGTTCGTACAAACCTAGTTACAGAAATAAAACCTGTCGTCATTTATAACTTTTCGTATAGAAACGCCCTTCCATTGTTCAGGGGTTTTCCAATACGTACCTACCTGTTCATGACAAACGCACTGACTTCTTTTGTTCGTCTTTAGTCATTCGTCAAGGCCTTAGGGGTCAAAGTTTGGTCCTTGACTCGGTGTAAGACAAAGAAAATGTGCGTCAGAATTGAGATGTTCGATTCAGAAATATTTGACAGACAAAAAGCCAATGACCGAAGTGCATGGAGCAAAGGCGCCTGTTTTTTGGTCGCCATTAATGACATTTTGGAAATTAGGTACAATATAATATTACTATCAACTGAACGGAGGGCTCGTCGCGCTAGATAATAACAGCCGCACGGGTCGATACTACGCTTGCTGCGGTCGGTTCGTGGATCTGGTTCGACCATCCATTACAAATAGATAAGATAGATAAAAAAATAAGCAGTGCACACAAAAGACATAGCACAACACACAATAGCACAATTAATAGATAACAAATTACAGGAATATATATAAAAACAAGATGCTAATGTACAAAAAAAGAAAAACATACATAAAGAAAAACGAGTGAGATTATGGCATACTTCAATTAAGACGCTGACAACACCTAAACCGCGGTCACTGTCAGATTGCATAGAAAAGAAAGAGAAGCGCGACGACACAACGCTTGTAATTTATTGCAAAATATGAAGCAATTATCTATTTACTCAAAATTGAGTTGAGTAATCGAAAATAAAAAACAACCAAGTTCTGCATTAAAATAAGACGTTCTTGTTATTAATTAAATACGTAACGTATGTTGATATTTAATACAGATATTTTGGATTAGAACCCAAGGTAAGAGGTTAGTTTAACGTTAGTTTATATCGAGATTTTTTTTTCAAAACGTGTTTTGGTAACAACCAAGTTCTGGGAAGTATGTTCAAAATTAACATATGTTTTTTCCACTACCACAAACTATACACATTTGGCAATTTTTTTTCTTAAGAGAGGCCTATTTTGGCCAATTGGGTCTTGTCAGCGCCTTAATTATCGAACGAGTCTAGCTCAGCATGTATTGTGTTCCCACTGCCGGGACACAGGCCTCCTCTCTGTGAGAGGGAGTGGGCCGCAATCCTCCACGCGGGCCCAGTGCGGGTTGGTAGATGTCACATGTCTTCGAATTTTTGGTTCTAGGACATGCCGGTTTATTCACGATGTGTTCCTTCACCGTTTTTGAGAGCAGTGATGATGAAATAATTTACACAAAGTAAAGCGCCTGTCCGGGTTCGAACCTACGACCTACAACTCGTAAGTCGCGGCCGTTACTACTGGGCCACCACTGCTCACATAGCTGCTCTCAAGTATCATATACTGCAAAAGATATTGCAATTTTTTAATTTCTTTTATTTCGTAATAAAAAAAAATCCTGGATCTGGATTTGTGCTCGGTTAGTGACAATTGGCACAACTCTGCCTAACCCTTCGGACGATGCGTGATGTTCTTTTTATTTTTTAAACGAAAATTTAAAAAAAGAATAGCTTTTCCATTGATTTTTAGTACAGCGGTTTTCGTTCTAAAGTCTTCCTGCTAACGTGCGTTTGACCGTACTAAGTTAGCAACATATCAGTACCTACCTTTTACTTAACTAAACAAGTACGCATCTATGCGCTCGCGCCGCTCGACTGGCCGCGTTCCAGATCGGAGCTTACGCGCCATTGGTCCACTTGTTTTGGGGTTCCGTAAGCATAAGTTACGAAACGGTGAACTTGTGTGCTTGCTTATTGGGCTAATTATCTGGTTCTTTGTAATTGTGTAACTGAATTGTTTCGAATGAGTGGTAGGTAGTATATTATTTCATATAGTCCGAGACGTAAAGTTGAGCAGTTTTTGAGGGAGCTTCAATAATATGTATTAATTCACTTTTTAAAGTTGATGATGTTATTGTTCGTGTCACTGTTATTTACATATCAAGTAATTGTATATGAATTTGACCTACTCAAATCCACCACAAAAATAATTTTAATTTCGGAAGTCGCTGTTAGTAAAGTTGTGTAAGATTCTTATTTCTAAGCAATGGTAGAGGCATATTATTTCGTATAAGCATAGATGTAATAGGATATAGTAGGTTTCATGTCAGTTACGTACAGTTTCCTCAAGTCAACCAAACCACTAATATCGAAATCAAAATCAAAAGTCATTTATTCAAACTAGGCTGAGAATCAGCACTTTTCGAACGTCAAAATTACATAAGACAGTCCCCCAAAACGCCCACCCTTCACCACTTCCTAGTGCTTCACTTCCTAGTGAAGAAGAAGTGGTCAACAAACTCCCCAGCAGCACAGCTGTCTGTTCAGTTAGAGGGAAAAAAAAAAGGATTCTATACAGCAGTATGCAAAACAATTTAAATTACGTGCAACATAAAACATTAAATTATTAGCCTTATGTCAGCTAGCACACCACTATACCAACAAAAAAAAAAGAAAAGGAAAACACCGAAAACTATTAATTCTCAAGCAGAGATAAAAACGTAAACAGAACTTAATGCCCAAATAAAAGCCTCCAAGCATAAAAGGCGTGCCCGCTTACATATAGCTATAGCTGTAACAGTCACAAATGATGAACTAGGACCATCAAAGTAAAATAAATAAACAATTAATTACTAATAACAACACAAAACCATGGTCAGCAAGACGACTAGTCACCACAAGCAGCACCCGTTCACGAGCATAACGCAAAAATCAGCCATTACCCCCCTCGCCATATTAGAGGGAAGGAGGTAACCCGAGCCTGCTGAAGAGCTCCTAGCGAGCCACCAACTGCAATGAGTCCATGACGCTACCATAATAATTCTTGGGTAGGTGATCACCTTGACCCTCACGGTCAAGGTGACAGTTAACAGTTGTAACGGAACCACATGTGCCACAGCATTGTGTGACACTTTTATGAGTGTATTGTGTAACCGAGTAAAACTACTATAAAACATAAAAATAGCATTGGAAATTATCTACGGAACCATCTTGAAAATAGAGCTCCCTGCCCCACATAAAGTTATAACGCTCATAATATTATACAGAAGGTGGTCGGTCGTCTCATTTGATTGCAACTGGACGCCCAAGACGACTCTTTATGTAAAGTAATTTTTATTACATTGCTTCTAAGAAGCCTTGGAAGTTACCATACAGTCTTATAGCAGGTCAATATTAGACTAAAAGTGAAGTATCAAGCTATGTTGTACCATGTGCGGTACAACTGTTAACTGCCACCTTGACCTGTCCTGCACAAATTGCAACAGCTTAGTTTGAACGTACAGTGAGTTATCGAAGGAAATGTTAATTAGGTTTTCTTTAATTACTCCTTCCATGTTGCCATGTTGGTCTATTTCACATTGCATATGATCAGCCTATAATGTTCCCACTGCTGGGACACTGGCCTGGCTCTGTGAGAGGGAGTCGGCTGTAATCCACTTCGATGGCCGATTGCGGGTTGGTGGATGCCACAAGTCTTTGAATTTTTTGTTCTAGGATATGGTGGTTTCCACACAATGTTTTCCTTCACGGCCTATTTATTAATGTTATACTTAACTGGTATAAAGCTCGTCGAAGGACAATATTGATCTTTGAATGTCTTCGAAAGAGTCAAGCCATCAAATGAAAATTTAATTGCCACTTTGTACAGCGTATACAGAAATGTGGGGACATATTCAAGGATATGGTACAGACCATCAAACTGAACAACATTCTGCATGGGACCAACATCGTAATCGCAAAATAAATATCAACTGTTCCATACATTTATTTGGGTCGAGCAGGTATTGAAGTTTTGTAGCACTTTATGAAACATAGTTGATATTTTTTTCACGATTACGTTATAAATGGCGAAAATCTCAAAACGGCGAAGGAAAAAATCGTGAGGAAACTGGCATGTCCTAGAACCAAAAAAAGGGAAACATGTGACATCTACCAACCCGCACGGGGCCCGCGTAGTGGATAACGGCCCACTCCCTCTCAGCGGGAGGAGGCCTGTGTCCCAGCACTGCATGTGTCATGGCACCACAAGTGTGAGTGTCCACCGCAGCCGTCACCGACACATCACCAAAAACGAGGTAACGGCGCCGAAGTATCGATACATACGTTTACTGCATGTCCACGGCATGTCCGTCAGCCGAGAGCTGTCATCTCGGCCGCCGAAGTTACGAGTATTTCGGCACCCGAGTAGATTTGGGGGGGCCCCAATAGTAGAAAAATTATAGACTGATTAATTATGTTTGTTTTGTATATATGTGTCGGAAATACGTTAGTCACTCGTTTGACTAATCGGGACGCCAGCGCCACCAAGCGGCGCTCGACAGAGTCTACAACATAACGCTCGACCCGAGTTAGTAGAGGCAGTCTTATAGGAGGCGGTCAAGGAAAGAAGGAAGGAAGTAGAAACTGTCGCGCGTTCTGTATAGTTGTGTCGTGTACCTACAGTGTGTGAATAGCTAGTGTGATTATTTGATCGTAAATTATAATTTGATTTAAACTGCAAACGGTTTTTCTATTGTGCAATAACCAACACTTCCCATTGTACGCCCATAGTAGTTAAAATATGGCTGATGATAACGAGAGAGACGTACCTTCTCCGTCATATGTATGTCACGATACCTCGGATCTCCTGCGGATCTCTTCATTTCTGATTCGATCACCACGATTGGTGCAATCGAATAATTATCACAGTCCTGTACAGAGTGTTTGACCTTCCAAATTCACACTTACTCTCACCCAACAACCACATCGGCTTTGCAACGGTTGCTTAACGCAGATCGCTAAAACTTTTGAATTGATTACAGGCAGCGTGTGATCTTATATTGTTTTCTTAATTACCAGCAACTATTGTTTCTGAGCACATTTGTCTGATACCAAAATAACGTGGGAAACGTGGCGTTATTTTGTAGTTTTATTAGCGTACTAGATTTTCAGGAAGATGTTTTGTACAACTATATGCGCGAAAAAAAATTGTTGATGAAACTTTTTAGCTAGGTTTTCCGGACAAGGTTTTGCAGAATAATCAGTGGCACGAGTTATATGTATAGAAAAAGTTAACCAAATTTGTCTATGTTTTTCTGATCTATACTATAATCAGGTCGGCTTCCTGAACATCCATTATTTTACATGAAGCGAATGCTCATCTGACCTCCACAACCCAGTTACTGGGTAACACAATACTCCTTGGTAAGACTGATTGAAGTATATCTCATGCCATGCTGTTAGTAGTATTAGAAGAAATTTGAGCGCCAGTACCAGTTGAAAGATGGGATGCGATGAGGAAGGATGAAACGGATGTGGCTAAGAGAGGAATTAATATAAATCTTGATGTATAGAAAGGTAGAGGAAGACCAAAGAAAAGATGGATGGATTGTGTAAGGAATTAATGAAAAGGGACTTACTGATAATTTGACGGCTGACATGCGGCAGAATGGAAGAGAAATCATTTTGCGCCAACCCCAAGTAACATGCGACAAGGGCAAGCAGAAAAAGAAGTGATAGAACCTGGACATAACATCCTCTTAATTTAAGCAGACACATTGATCGATGCTCATTCAGCTGTGGAGATAGGCAGATAGGCAGTCGCTCCATGTGAAATACTGATATTTAGCTGAATCCTGTCAGATTGGAAGCCGACCCCAACATATCTGGCAGGGTTACGCAGATGATGATGACTGAGCAAAGCTCCTTTACTGTATGAGAAGCCTGCATACGCAGGCTGTAATTTTAACAACGAAATCACTGTCATTTTTTGAAAGAAACTAGCGCCATCTAAGATACAATGGTTAGTCACAATGGCTAGGCATTGGCTGTAATAACCCTATTGTCTGATTCAAGGTAACAGTTGTTATTAAATTTACATATTATATGCATTCAGGTCTTCTCGTTCCTGTACGTACAAAATATGTTTTGATGAGTTTTTTTTCAAATTTTTTGTTGGATACAAGTTATATGGTCACAATCGTCATCCGCCTGTGCCCAGTTGGCTATAGGCTTGATGAATCTTTATGTGCTGGCTAGTCATGGATGGATGGATCCATTGCCTACTAGGCAGCGAATGCCTTCTCAGGGCTATCTTTTGTATAATTTTACTTTCGAAATGTCCTGACTGGCTCCAACCTGGAGTCATTGACAAAATACACGTTTATTTACATAATCAAATTACAAGATGGTTATTATCATTAACTAAATTAAATGAAAACTAAGTTAAACCTAAAAAAGGCCCTCGAGGCATTGCACCGAGGATGCTGGCAGCATTTCCTCGCTGAATTGCAATGCTGGTGCGTTGCGCGAGAAAGCCGCTAGCTTTTCGGGCACCAGTTACATCAATAACTTACGCGCACTGGAATCCGACGGACCGAGGGTCTCGACGCCAAAGGACACAAAGCTGTACTCTCTGCCAAGGCCTCTTCTATATTTAATAATTTTCAGATTTTTAGGCATTTTCTGCCGCTGCACCCGCTTTAGAAATAGTCCGTTGGAGGTGGGACGGTGCCAGTGTATCTACACAGCGACCCACACAAGCATCCGTCCCAAACTCCACGGAACCAAAGACACACCATCAGGTCTTTTGCCATCATCTCTGACAATGCCAGTCGGCTAAAGAAGAGCAGGCACATTGATGCTGGGATCCGATCCGGATAAGAGACCGGCGGATTATGTCATCATCATCTGCCTAGCCTTTTCCCAACTATGTTGGGGTCGGCTTCCAGTCTGGAATACTGTCTGAATACCAGCATTTTACATGGAGCGACTGCCTATCTGACCTCCACAACCCAGTCACTGGGCAACACGATACCCCTTGGTAAGACTGCTTGGTAAGACTTTCGGGCTTCTGAAGACCCGTAACGATTGTCAAAGATCTACAAATGACAGCCGGGAACAACGGCTTAACGTGCTTTCCGAGGCACGAAGGGGTCTTGGTATGTAAAGGTGGTCACCCATCCACGGACCAACCGCGGCAAGCGTAGCTTAGCCTGATCGATCGACCCGTGCGGCTGTTATTACTTAGCTACAAGCCTCCTTTAGGCGGATTATGTCATTAATATTAATTATTGATAAAATACGTTCTGATTTTAACCACAAAACGTCTTAACAAGAGGTATGTGTTACCCAGTAACTGGGTTGTGGAGGTCAGATAGGGAGTCCATGTAAAATAATGGTATGCCTCTGCATCGGGTTACACTGGAGCCTACGAGGGCCTAGTCTATTCCCAATTATGTTGTGCCTAGTCACTAAGCAGAAGATGATGTAGTAGTTCCCTAGAATCCGAGTAAAACTGCGAACAGCCAGCTTAAGTATAAGGAAAAACATTTTGTATTAAAATCTTGGAAGCAATGAAATTAATGAATCATCAACACTACCATGTTATGACTTCTAACAGATATAGCCAAACTAGATGCGCCCCGCGGTTTCACCCGCATAAGTTTTGACCCCGTGGGTATATCGGGATAAAAATTTCATCCAAATCCGTTCAGTACTTTTTGCGTGAAAGAGTAACAAACATCCATCCATCCATCCATTCATTCTTACAAACTTTCGCATTTATAATATTAGCAGGATAGGATAGTAGGATAACCGGCAACACTCGTCAAACCGAAAGTGTTACAATCGAATCGAAAGAACAGATTCGACCCCGAAGCTCGTACAGGCAGAGGTGTACCTATAGTACATCCCCATTTCGGCAGTTATGTTTAATTCTCATGTATTAGGGGGCGAGCCTATTGCCATCTACCGGGCGCAAATCCAGACTCCAGGCTTTTTTTTTTGTTTTTTGGGTTGGAAATCATCAAATAACTTCTCCCGCTCTGGGCGGAGCGAGAGGGTGTGTCAGACTCTTACTGACAAAAACCCACCCGTATTCCTTTCGTTGCATGTGTTGCCAGGGGCCTCGGTGACCCTTTAGTACCTTCCCGCGACTCCGGCAGGCATCAGCCCTAGTGGACCCCTACATTTGTGCTGACGACATGACGACAGATTCGACCCCGAAGCTCGTACAGGCAGAGGTGTACCTATAGTACATCCCCATTTCGGCAGTTATGTTTAATTCTCATGTAATAGGGGGCGAGCCTATTGCCATCAACCGGACGCAAATCCAGAGTCCGGGTGCTACTGAGAAATTCCTGATAGAAAAACTCAATAACACTTTGTCCGATCTAGAAATCGACTACACACCATTCCTTACGACCATCAGACCAACAAGACAGTTTTTGCCTCTCCCAGGTATCGAATCCAGGACGTCTAGCACCAAATCCTACCCAGCAACTACCCAACCAATAAAGCAGTTAAAACCAGAAATATCTGGTTTATCAACTTACTTGCGAATTAATGGGGTCAACTCGAAAATTTGTAAAAATTTATATCAATTGCGAAACGCATCGGTTGCGATTAAATTCACGCTAGTCTTCCGTATTGGCTTAGCAGAGGTCATTGACGATTTTAATTATATTATAAGTTTATAACATTTATATTGAAAAGAGTGTCCACGGAGTTTCTTGCCAGTTCTCCTCCTACACCTGGCTAACTACTGCTACTGTGTTTTGGAATACGCAACTATCATCATATTTCTAATTGACCGGCTCCTTGGCAATTCAATAGTGTCTTTTTTTTTTTGAGTGGGAATTCATCAAATAACTTCTCCCGCTCTGAATTCAATAGTGCCTGTAGATGGTTTAAGAAACGTTGTAGGCTTAATAGACTGTAGATTTGTAGACTATTTATTTTTTGTTAAATACGAGTACCTGGTACTTGTTGACAGGTTTAGGCGATCGGCGGCGGAGATCTCTCGCGTCCGGCCCTGGTCCAGGCCTTGTACTGTACTGTACGGAGCGAGAGGGCATGGGCAGCCGTCACCTCCTTCTGCGGAGCAGTAATGCTCGTGAAGGAGGAGGCGGGTTCTATCCTAATCCAGGTCATGGTCTATGCATGTGCCAAATTTCATCCAAATCCGTTCAGCCGTTTTAGCGTGGAAGCGTAACAAACAACCAAACAAATAAACAAACAAACTCACTTTCTCATCTAAAATATTAGTTAGGAAAAAACATTTTAAAAGATTAACTCTGGAATTTCTTGCCCATCCTTCTTCATACGAAACTACCTTTTGGAAGAAGCACCTAGAATCAGCGTCAGGTATATTTGCCTTGCACATGCTGAGCTGGACTCCCATTTGGTGCAACCTTGAGACGAATACTGCACCCTGTTCGATAATTAATTGAAGTATGCCATAATGTTACTCTATTTCTTTAAGCATGTTTAACTTTTTTTTTTGTATATTGGCACCTTGTTTTTATATTATATTCCTGTAATTTGTTATCCATGAAATGTGCTATTGTGTATTGTGCTATGTCTTTTGTGTGCATAATGAATAAATGTTTTATCTATCTATCTATCTATCTAATCAATTCTATTTTCTTGTAAATGTTGGTGTTTAAAAGTGCCTTTTCATGGCCCACTTGAAATAAATTATTTGACTTTTGACTTAATATTGTAGTTGTCCTTATGTGGCGGTGACCACTTACGATCAGCTGGACCTTTGGCTTGTTTGCCACCAAATGGCAAAAAAAGCTACGCACTGTCAAGCAAACCGATAAAAAAAGGTTTGGAAAGTTACTTAAAAATCGATGTCATAATAATTATGAAATCAGATGAAAGTAGGTACTTTTGAGTACAGTCAACCGCATGGCAGTTGCACTTGAATGAAAATCGCTCATACTGCTATGAATTAAAGTGAGATTTTTAAATGTGCTTGTCTGTACCCTAGATTGTCATGGTAAAGATTGACAAAAAGTTTAAATGTTATTTTTTGTACAAAAGGGAAGTAAATTCTCAATTCCGGACCAAATTAAACTGAATCAATATGTAAAATTAACAAAATACTTAGTTTTGATTGTTTGTCAAAGTAAGTAACATAACATAACATAACATCACGCCTTGTTTCTCCGAAGGGTTGGGCAGAGGTGTACCTGTAGTACACCCACATTTCGCCAGTTATGTTTAAGTCCAAACTAATATGAGGCGAGCCTATTGCCATCAACTTACTGGGCAAAAATCCAGACACGGAGCTGCTACTGAGAAATTCCAGATGAAAACCCAATAGCACTTGCCCGACCCGGGAATCGAACCTAGACCAACGCGGCGGGCAAACTAAGTAATTGAATAGAAAAAAAACCACTACGAATGTTTTATAAAAAAATGCTTTATGACTCTAGACATTTCATCATATTTATATCCCAATTAAAAATAACATAATCCATTAAAAACAGAACAACCACATCAAAGATACAAAAAAATCAAATGATATCAATCAAATATAGATACTAAAGTCTGTTTTTTAATCTCGGAGACTAAATTGACACATGCAAATGTCAAACTCCAAATTGAAAAAACGAACAAAAATCATTTGAAATGTCGAATTAGTCTCTGAGATTAAAAAACGAACTATAGTTTTAACACCACAAAAAAGCATTTTACCTACCAACCTACTTACAAACCTTTTTTTTACTTAAAGTAGTAACAAGTGTTTTAGAATAAAGACAAAATGAAATGTAGTTCACTGGAGACAAGCAGTTTAAGTTCAAAACAAACGAGGTGAGAATAACAATAGTTGGAGAGACGGTCAATGTGTGGTACAGGGATAAGCGGTAGCGATGAACGATAATAGCGTTCCTCTATAACCCTATTTTTCTTTCTTTCTTTCTTTTTAACCTAATTCAAAAAACCATTCAAGTGTGTGTCGGACTGCGCACAATGAAAGGTTCCGTAGTTGGGATGAATTTATCTCAAAACTAAACTTAATATTGTAGTTGAAAAACATATTCCCGATACATCGATATACGTCACAGTCAATTCTCTAACTGCAAAAGTAAGTTGGTCGACTCATCATCATCATCATCATTCCAGCCGAAAGACGTCCACTGCTGGACATAGGCCTCTCCCAATAGGGAGGGTTTGCCATAATCGCCACGCTTGGCAGGCGGGTTGGCGATCGCAGTATGGTGTTAAAATGCATAGAGAACGCTGCTGCCCATTCTCTAGTAGTCTAGGCCCTTAGTCGCCTTTTACGACACCCACGGTAAGAAATGGGATGGTGCTGTTCTTTACGTCCGGCACCGCACGGAACGTTGTTCGACTATTACTCGTTAACTTGCAAAGCCTACATAGCTGTGATAGTTTTCCTTTTAATTTCGTTATATATACAGGGTGGAATTTTGTAATGCCACCTGGAGGGAAAGTACTCTTAATACTGCAGATAGAAAATTTTACTCAAAGGAAAAATTCCTTTATTTTTGAATAGAAAGCAAACTGCATTCAAAGATTTTCGAAAATTCTCTTCTCCCACACCCGGGAATCGAACCGGCTAAAATCTGTTAAAATTATACCCTGTACTTTTATTGCATCGATCGTTAGGGTCAATTATAAGGATAAAATCTCTCTAACAAACATGATAAATTAAATGAAAGGAAAACCAGGAAATCTGAAGTTACAAATTCAATGAGTCAAGTTAAAGATCTTTAACTAACATCCACCTTTTGTAATGCAGACTCCTTTGCGACATACTCGTAGCTGCGTGTATGAGGTAATTTAAATATGGAATGTTAGATTAAAATTTGAAAATTAGATTGTCATAGTTGTTATTCACATTTGATTGTTTTTACAACTCATTTCACATTTTGTCTCACGGTGAAAATGGCTTATCAAGAACAGTTTGATTTAATGAAAGCTTATTTTTTAAATAACAAAAACGTGAATCTAACTCTGCGGTAGTATGGAGAGAGATATCAAGACCGACCGGAACCAACTCGGTTCGTATTGAAAAGAATGGTAGAAAATTTAAAGAATACGAGTGGTTTCAAGAAGAGACGGCAAACTATTCAGCAAAACTATTTCGATTTTGAACTAGATGTTTTAACATACTTTGAATCATTTCCAAAGGCTTCAAGTAGAGATGCTGTCGATGAATTAGGAACAACCCACACTCGCGTACTTAAAGTGCTGAAAAAGTATAAATATAAATGCTATCGTGAAGGTCGGTTGGTGCAAAAATTGCATTTTGGGGATCGTGACAGACGATTACAATTTTGTGAAAACATGCTTGGAGAAATTGACCGAAACCCTAATTTTTTGAGTAACATTGTATGGTCTGACGAAACCAACTTCAGCAATAATGGCATGTACAATCGCCGCAATAACCATTAATGGTCTCGAGTGAATCCTGTTCGTGTTCATGAAACTAACAATCAAGTAAGATTTTCTTTCAACGTTTGGTGCGGAATTATGAGAAATAATGTAGTGTTAGTCCACGTGTACGAAGGTCATTTAAACACTGTCAAATATATTGAAATACTGAATCTCTTAAGAAACGAGTTAAATGGTTTCCCCGAGGAAGAGCGAAACCAAATAATTCTACAGCAAGATGGTGCTCCAGCACATAACAGCAGAATCACTACTGCCTACATTATTAACCATTTTAATACCTGGATTGGTACAAACGGCACAATCAGATGGCCTGCGAGATCGCCAGATCTCACCCCATTAGATTTTTTTTTTTGTGGGGATATGTAAAAAATCAAATTTACATGAAATCTTATGCGAATGACAACGAGTTGAGAGTTGAAGTTCAGAATACGATTTATAATATTCACCACAACACTTTATTAAAGGTTACTAGAAATGAATTCGTTAAAATAATAAATTTGTGTATCCAAGAGAACCCATTTCGAGCAACTAATTAGTTAGTTTACCATTTTTTGTAAATAATTAAATTAATTTAAGATTTCTTGGTTTTCCTTTCATTTAATTTATGTTTATTAGAGAGATTTCATTCTTATAATTGACCCTAACGATCGATGCAATAAAAGTACAGGGTATATTTCTTTCAGATTTTAGCCGGTTCGATTCCCGGGTGTGGGAGAAGAGAATTTTCGAAAATCTTTGAATGCAGTTTGCTTTCTATTCAAAAATAAAGGAATGTTTCCTTTGAGTAAAACTTTCTATCTGCAGTGTTAAGAGTACTTTCCCTCCTGGTGGCATTACAAAATTTCACCCTGTATACTACTGACATGATTTTTTTTTTCAAGATTTTGTTTTAACACTCTGTTGGCGAGATTAACATGTATGCCAAATTACAGTTTTCTAGTACTAAGAGTATCTGAGCAGTGAGCGAAGTCGCGGACAGACAGACAGATGGACATGGCGAAACTATAAGGGTTCCTTGTTGAATTTAGAACCCTGAAAAGGAGGAGGTTTTGCATTCGGCGAGTTTTTTTCTTAGACTGGAGTATGAAACGCTATCGCCTATCGGTGACATCTGCCGTCCGAAAAGAGACGCAAAGTAAAAAAAGAAACAAAAATAATGAAAATTGTTTGGCTTGGTATGGGCATGTGATGAGGAGGGATAAAACGCATGTGACTAAAATAATGTTGATGTATGGATAGAAAGATGAAGACCAAAGAAAAGATTCGTGAATGATTACGTGACGGCTGTCAGATTGGCGGAAAAAATCGTGTTGTAACATCAAGAAGATGATGGTAACATCTGGCGTCAGCGCAAACGTCACAGAGTAGCATAAAGCTGCCGTGAGGGTTTCAAAAAGAACACATCAGTACACAGTGGCGTGCAGTGGTTCTCCACAGAGGGTAGGCCACGCATACAGACACCAAAAAAAAAAAACCACGGGCACACATCTACCTTTAGACACAACTTGAATCTTATCATTAAACGATAGTTGCGAAAACTTACTGCTTTTAACTTCTAACAAACACACTTTATCGGCGCAAACTTCACAACAGAACACCATTCTTAGGTAAATAAATAAATGATAAACACAACAAATAATATTTTCGGATATAAACTGCGTGTCACTGCCACATGAAACAAAATGGCATCCCTAAGATCATCATTGTCATACCGTGTTCTTCCACAAAAGGGACTACCAAATTTTGCCGGATACTACAGTCCAGGGTTGCCAAACTTATTTTCCTGACTCCCCAAAAATCAAAGCAAAATTTCCCAATTATGAGGAGAAAAATAAAAAATTATGAAGTTTTTAATTATTTTTATAGGGCTTTTGCTATTCCTTACAATTTATAATTTTTTTGGAAGGTATAAATTCGACAATACCACCCTGTTTTTGTTCCTTCACCCTGTTGTCTCTAGTAGTCATTAAGGAAACTATCGTGTATGTGTGTAGTCTGATTCTCAAATTCCCGCAATTCGGGGAATTGTCCAAAAATTGGGAACCCTGGTCTTCAATACTTTTCATTCATTAAATCTTGACTTTACACACAGCCAATCAAAGCACAGAATTGCCAGCTCCAGTCACTGTAGTAACGCCCATAATTTAAACCATTTCAATAGTATGTGCCGTTCATTCATACACACGAAAATATACACCAGTGTGCGTAAATTTATGAAAGGGATTTAGGCCAGCCGAGTGCCTGCCCAATAAATAGTGTGTGCTCCGTCGAACTGTGAGTTACGTCACACGGCCGGTTGCGACAAGTTGCTATAAGTGTTAACAGGAGGTTAATTTCTTTTTTAATATTTTGTATTATTTTATTATATAGTTAAAATAAATGAATTTGGCGTTGTTGGTAGGGTAGGCTAGGCCTAATTGCCTCTATGGACGGCACGCCCCTGTCAGTACATACTCATTGCAAGCATTTTGACACAGCGAAGACAATACACTATGCATGCGACCGATGATGTTTATAGGAGACCCCACTTCGCCAGCCATATATTGATGGTTAATGATCGAATCAGAAAAGAGGTCAATTATTTTTTTAGAAAGAGCAACCGTGCTGACGACATCTCTTTGAGGCGCGCGTGGAATACGACGCGCCGTCGACCCGGGTTTGGTCCTTACCGGACGGTGAGCTACCCATTGCTCACCGTCCGCAAGCCCGCGCCTACGGTGGCCGGAAATCCGCCCGGGATTCCCGACGCCCAGGGCGTCTCCTGCGGCGGCTAGGGGCGAGAGGGCGCAAAACATGCCTTTCCCTCAACCGTCCCGCCTCCACCTTCGCGAGCATTACTGCTTCGCAGAAGGAGGTGACGGCTGCCCATGCCCTCTCGCTCCGTACCATGGCCTGAACCAGGGCCGGACGCGAGAGATCTTTGCCGCCGATCGCCTCCACGAGGATACGACGGTGCTCTGCCCATGCCGGGCAGACCTCCACCGTATGCTCCACCGTGTCCTCCGGGCGATCCACACTGTGGTGACACCCGGACGTTTCCTCCCGCCTTATCCGACACAGGAACCTCCCGAAGCTGCCGTGTCCGGTAAGGACCTGCGTCAGGCGGAAGGTGAGGACGCCGTGGCGCCTCTCTAGCCACTCCTCAAAGAGGGGACTTATCGCCGCAATCGTGGCGTGCCCATGACCGACCCCTTGACAATATAAAAATGCCTGTAATTGGTATAATTGAAATATTTTTTTTGAGAATTGGAACCGTGCATCTAGCTTCTGACGTTTCTTACGTGCCCATGTAGGTTTATGTGAAACAAAATAGTTGAATTTGATTTTTTTACTTTGATAGAAGGAAAGACTTTTTGGCCTCGCACAGGTCTTTTTTGTATTGTTTTAATTTATCGCTTCCTACTGTAGTGTTTGTATTTCAGGTGCGTGTCCCGAATATTTTTTTTTCTTTAAAACCTTTAAAGTTTGACACCACATTTAAAAAAAAAACTAGTTCAAACCAAAAACTAACCAACAACCGTTCGTAATTCATTCATAGTAAGTAGATAAACCACGTCAAAGCCGTCACAAAAAAAAAAACATTAGTTTTATTATAAATTTATGTATTTATGTTTGTATAACACATTGGTACACGTACGGAATTTGAAATAACATTTATGTATATTCATAATCATAATAATATGAATGGTATGATATATGTACTTGACATCTTTACATAATACTCGTAACTACTTAACACAACTAAACATGGATTAGAGGAAACAAACAGAATGTCGGGTCCATTTTAAAATTTCTTGCCGTTTTGAACTAATTGCACAAATGGGCAGTGGTGGCCCAGTGGAAACGACCGCGTCTGACAAGTTGTAGGTAGTAGTTTCAAACCCAGCCAGGCACTTTACTTTGTTTAAATTATTTCATCACCACTGCTCTAAAAACGGTGAAGGAAAACATCATGAGGAAACCGGCATGTCCTAGAACCAAAAGTTCAAAGACATGTGACATCTACCAACCCGCACCGGGCCCGCGTTTTGGATTACTGCCCACTCCCTCTCACCGAGAGGAGGCCTATGTCCCAGCAGTGGGAACATTATAGGCTGATTATGCATGCACACCTTAAATTAACATTTTAGTATCGGAAAAATGCATGATTTTATTTAAATGTATCTTTATAAGTTTTACATTTTACCAAAACACATTCACATTTACCAATTTTGTTGGGTTATACTTCCGTCCCTACGCAAAGGTTTCCAACGGGGTCCAATTATCCATCTGTCACAGGAGGGCTTTATACCATTTATAGTTTCAATTGACACTATTACAAATATTATTCGTCCAGGGACTTTAGATGATCGATTAACTGCAAATATAATTGCAGGACATCTATTAATAACCTTTTTGAGAGAGAGAAGAGGCACTGGACCTAGAATAAGCTCTTATTTTATTTTAGTGTTATTATTCAAAGTTTATTATTAATTTTAGAATCTGCAGTAGCTATTATTCAATCTTATGTAATTGGGCATCTTTAAAACAATAAAGATTTTTAACTTTGTCTTTCTATGACCTATCTCACTGCGAACATAAACAGAAAACCTTTATCAGGAAAGCCTGATTGATAAAAGCTTAAAATTACAGTACCGAGCCGAGAATACGGCACATCAAAGTTTAGAGAAAGGGCTCAAGCTTTCTAGAGCGTGCGCGGGCTTGCGGACGGTGAGCAATGGGTAGCTCGCCGTCCGGTAAGGACCAGGCCCGTGTCGACGGCGCGTTGTATTCCACGCGCGCCTCAAAGAGATGTCGTCAGTACAAGTGTGGGGGTCCACTAGGGCCGATGCCTGCCGGGGTCGCGGGAAGGTACTAAAGGGTTACCGAGGCCCCTGGCAACAAAGGCAACGGAAGGAATACGGGTGGGTTTTAGTCAGTAAGAGTCTGACACACCCTACCGCTCCAACCAGAGCGGGAGAAGTTATTTGATGATTTCCCATCCAAAAAAAAAAAGCTTTCTAGAGCGTCGTCTCTGTAACTCATACCTGTCAACTCTTTCTAAAATAGAGTTTCCGTCAGGTATTTGAACCAAATCTCCTATAACTTAGACCACACTAGAAACAGCTTTCACCGATAGCGGCATATTTGTCCGGCGCATGCGCATCACTTTCTGATAAATATTTAGTAATCATGTCAAGTACACGCCGAAGACAATTGTTGCGGGTTCTGTTCTAGATTCTAGAAATTACGTTTTTTAAGTTATTGGTCGTGATGGCCCAGTGGTTAAGGACCCGCCTCTTATGCACGAGGTTGTGAGTTCAAATTCGGGCAAGTACCAATATGACTGTAATAAAATTTAAAAGGGCACTAAACCAAATATTAATTGAGAAAAGCTATAACACAATTGACGACTTCCTTATCGATAAATCTCTGTACTGATTGATAGTAAGATTGACATACATCGTCGATTAAATGGAAAAATGTTATTACAGAATAAGATTATTACAGAAAACGAGTAGTAGACTCGTTTTCTGTAAAAATCTTATTTTCCAAAAATTTTGAAAAATATGTTTATTAATTTTTGGAAAATAAGATTATTAAGTACAGAAAACGAGTCTACTATTCGTTTTCTGTATTAATCTTATTTTCCAAAAATTTTGAAAAATGACGTTTTTCCATTTAATCGACGACATGTTCCTATTCTGACACTTTTTATTCTGATTGACACTTTGACATACTTTATTATTTTTTTTTTTTTGACATTAATGTAAAAATGTTACTACCGTTATTGGTCTGTTTTTTGATTATTTTGTAATTCTAATGGTTTGACATTTATATTAGTTCGATATCATAGAATTTCTGTTTAATTTTGGAATTGAATATTATTTGCATGCCCATGAGACGGTAGAATATGGAGGACTACTTTTTTAAGACAACATCTATGTACCAATTACCTATGTTTGCAAAAATAAATGATTTGATTTGACTTTTACATTCTTATGACAGATTCTCAGTTTATCTTCGACATTACTGTGAAGGAAAAACATTGAGAGGAAACGTGCAATGTTATTTTTCACAATTTCAATCATAATCCTAGGGTTTTAAAGGAAATTCCTAATCCAATGCTTCATAGGTTTGAAAAAATCGTCTCAACAGTGTAAATAAATGAACGTGGCAAAAAATACGTAGCGTGGTTGGAAATAGCCGAGGCGTGGGTTTATGTTTACGCTATCTTATTGTATTTTTTTAGTATTAAAAATTTTCTTTACAATAAAAATTAGAAGTCATTTATTCAAACTAGGCTGAGAATCAGCACTTTTCGAACGTCAAAATTACATAAGACAGTCCCCCAAAACGCCCACCCTTCACCACTTCCTAGTGCTTTAGCTGGGAAGAAGAAGGGGCGCAACAAACTCCCCAGCAGCACAGCTGACTGTTCATTTTAAAAAAAATAGAGTCTATGCAATAGCGCAACGCAAAACATTAAATTGTTAGCCATATCACCATAAGTCAGCTCACACCACTAACTATACCAAAAAAGAAAAAAAAAACACCTGAAACCATACTCAAGCAGAAATAAAAACGTAAACAGAACTTTAATGAAATAAGCTAACAAAACTCCACCGACGTGATTGGTATCAAATATCTAAACACAACAAAATAAAATAAAATATTGTTTTTTTTGGGGTTAACGACCGCTGGTGGCGTTGTTACTTGAAGTATGAGTTGACAAAATCTTTTATTTTTTGTTTTATCGTGTTATTTATAGATATCGATAACAGTCACTTCTGTGAAGTTTACACGAAGAAAACTGATATTTTAAGTGACTACTCTACCTGGAGAGGCAATGGAGAGGGCTAAGCTTGGAGTTTCCCTACGTGATCGAATCAGAAATGAAGAGATCCGCATGCGAACCAAGGTCACCGACATAGCCCGAAGAACTGCCAAACTTAAGTGGCAGAGGGCAGGGCACATTGCTCGCAGAACAGATGGCCGATGGGGCCGAAAGGTTCTGGAATGGCGACCGCGTACCGGAAGACGTAGCGTTGGAAGGCCTCCTACAAGGTGGACCGATGACCTTGTGAAGGCCGCATGAATCCGCTGGATGCGGGAAGCACAAAACCGGGCGAAGTGGCGGTGCTTGGGGGAGGCCTATGTCCAGCAGTGGACGTCTTTCGGCTGAAATGATGATGATGATGATGACTCTACCTGCGGTTTATGACCCAAAAACCTTACAATTTTTTTTTTGATCATGTTTAGATCGATTCCCATCTCGTCTGCGGAGTTACCTACGCTAGCTAATTTATTTTGACAAGAGGCATTGCGGATGCGTTGCTTTGTCTCTGAAAGCTGCAGAATGGCTGATTCATAATTATATTTTACTAGCTAGCCCGCGACTCGTCTACGTGGACTTCAGAATAGGGTCTTACACCCATTTTTGTAAAAGTGTCTTAATAAAATTCTATAGTGCTATTAAGCCCCAAAAAAAAAAATCACAAAATTTTTATTCAATCGATAAGTGCCATAAAAATGCATTATTTTACATTTTCAAATTTCGCGCGTAGTTTGACGAAAATGCTGGACGCAGGGAAGATACTAATGGGTCACCGAGGCCCCCGCAACACAGGCAACGGAAGGAATACGGGTGGGTTTTAGTCAGTAAGAGTCTGACACACCCTCCCGCTCCGCCCAGAGCGGAAGAAGTTATTTGATGAATTCCCACCCAAAAAAAAAAGTGGACGCCATGTTGCTCTCTGATCATTACGTCACTTGGCTATGTAAACAAATGCGCTGATCTATTATCTATCAGTTGACAGTTGACACGTTTTAGTTTACACAGCGGTATGACGTAATAACACGGCGGGTACTATTTCATGGTGTTTTTTAACAGATTAGAAAAACTGAAAACGTTGGATATTGATATTGGTTAAACGTTGTTATTTTATGAACTAAAACTAACATTTTCCGACTCCTTTTTGCCTAAACCATCTTAAATAATAATCAATTTATAGATTTTTTTCTCGTATATAGTAAAATACCCTATTGGGTCCAGAGAAAAATAAAAATACAAATAGACTTAAAGCGTTGCTACAGCTTATTAGATCTTTTCAATAGGAATAATTCCTTAATTTAGAATACAACTTGGTTTACGCGGCACACGGTTTACGCGGTAAAGCTAAGTCGGCATGATTTTTTCCGACATCTTCAACAATCATCGTCATATTTCAGCCAATTTACATAAAACCTTAATGAACCTTAAACCTGCCTGTATCACTCCGTCCATTGGTGAAAACCGTATGAAAATCCATTTGGTAGTTTTTGAGTTTACCGCGTTCAGACAGACAGACAGACGCGGCGGAGGGCATTTTATATTGTTTTTTCTTACTGTATGTACTGTGTAGGTACCTATTTGACGCATCTTGCATTATGAACAGATAATGAATCATTTTTATTAATCATATTGTTGTTTATGTAAATGATTTATTCGTTAAAGTGATGAAGAGGAAGCGATGGAAAATTATTAATTAATCATTGTTTTTGTTTTTACAGGGATGAGTAATCTTCTTTTTAACTGACTTCTAAAAAGGAGGAGGTTTGTCTGTATGTTTATTTTTTATGTATGTTCTGTAAAATTCTTTTTTTGTTTGAAAGAAGGTCTCTCGAGGTGGTTCCATTGTCACCAAGTCAAAATCTGATGAGGGATCCCATGGAAATTGAGGAAACTCCTCAAATTGTATAGGCCATCTGTGGTCTTTATCAGTAGTGTGTAGGTACACACTAATGATGAACTATAGATGGGCACCGGAACTACTTAATAATAGACTTATTTCACGAGTTGCGATTCAATTAGGTACTTTAATATGGTTGCTATTCAATTCAAAACTAAGTTCAAAACTGTTAAGTGCTTCAAAACCATTGAGAGAGAAAAATAACTTATAATTTATGCTCTTCATAATGCATATGGTGATGTGGAGCAGATGGTGAAGTAGCATGAGAACTCCTCAACAATTAACGTCCCTGCATCGGGAAAAGGATATTTTGTAAAAGGTGATGAGCATCATGAGCGGAGGACAGGGTGTTGTGGCGCAGCCTGGGAGAGGCCTATGTCCAGCAGTGGACTGTTATAGGCTGAGTTGATTGATTGATTGATTGATGAGCATTTCACTGGCTGGCTATTGGAACTCAGATACATTACAAAAATACCTACTAAATAGTGAAAAATAAAAAACTTTTTACATTAATAGAAACAACCGACTTCCAAAAAAAACAAACTAAAAAATAACTTTCAATTTCGGAAGTCGGTGGCAAAAAACTAAAATACTGAGCCAATGACACCGACATCCGAACGACAACGACTTCTTTCTTTTTCTTCTATTTCACAATAGGGTCTTACACCTATTTTTGAAGAGTGTCTTAATTAAATTCTATAGTGTTGATATGCCAAAAAAATCACAAAATTTTTATTCAATCGATAAGTGCCATAAAAATGCATTTAAATTTTACATTTTCAAATTTCGCGCGTAGTTTGACGAAAACGCTGGACGCAGTGGATGCCATGTTGCTCTGTGGTCATGACGTCACTTGGCTATGTAAGCAAATGCGCTGATCTATTATCTAACTATCAATTGACAGTTGACACGTTTTAGTTTACATAGCCGTATGACGTAATAACATGGTGGCTACTATTTCATGGTGTTTTTTAACAGATTAGAAAAACTGAAAACGTTGAATTAAATTTTAAAATTTATTTTGTTATTTTATGAACTAAAACTAACATTTTCCGACTCCTTTTTGCCTAAACCATCATAAATAATAATCTGTTTATAGATTTTTTCTCGTATACAGTAAAATACCCTATTATCTCAGTCTCATCTTGATACCCCTGATGGTAACCATTGATGTGGTCGATAATGGTACTCATTTGATATAATCTAGCTACAATGGTTTGCTAATCAATGTAGTATCCGTTTTCAAAAATTCAAATCAAAAGTAATGTATTCAAACTAGGCTGAGAAACGCTCGCCCTTCACCACTTCCTAGTGCTTTAGCTGGGAAGAAGAAGTGGCGCAATAAACTGTCCAGCAGCACAACTGTCTGTTCAGTTTGAAGAATTTGATTCTATACAATAGCATGCAAAGTAATACACGAATAAAACGGTAGGGGTGGCTTGCATACTCAATAATGGGCCCCCAGAAACGGTCGCTAGCACATAGTGACGCTACAAGGAGGCAACATATCCTTTTTTTTTCGGTGGGAAATTATCAAATAAATTCTCCCGCTCTGGGCGGAGCGGAAGTGTGTGTCAGAGTCATACTGACTAAAACCCACTCGTGTTCCTTCCGTTGCCTGTGTTGCCAAAGGCCACGGTATCTCTTTCGGACTTTCCCGCGACCCCGGCAGGCATCGGCCCTAGTGAACCCCTACACTTGTGCTGACATCTCTTTGAGGCGCGCGTGGAACACAACGCGCCGTCGACCCGGGCCTGGTCCTTGTCGGACGACAAGCTACCCATTGCTCACCGTCCGCAAGCCCGCGCCTGCGGTGGCCGGGAATCGGCCTGAGATTAGGCAACATATCCGGAGATGAGGTGCTTGAGGAGTGGGGAGGTAATTATCATTACAAAACATAAAACATTAAATTATTTGTTATTATGTGAGCTAGCACACGCCTATATACCAACAAAAGCATTAAAAACTTCATAATGGCACAACGATCTTAATAAATAGAAAGAGACTGTTACACAGAGACGACGCTCTACACAACCTAAACTCGATGTACCCATGAAATTATAGATAAAAATTATCTATTATTTTATCTATAACTTCATGGATGTACCATACGACCAGTGCTGCCAACTTTACCAAACTAAAAAACAGCAAATTAAGCATAAAAAACAGTAAATAGTGATTTCAGACTAATAGTTCTACTATTTAACATAAGATAAAAAAATAAAAAAAAGTTTGATAATCCGAAAATGCATACCTTCAGCACTTACTTTTTTATTTAAAAAAATATATAAAATATTATAACTAGTTGAATAAATGATAAATTATTATTCTATAGTACAGAGTTTTTAAAGTTAACTATGGATTTTTTTTAATTTTTGTTTACTCACACGAAAATCATTTTGGGCTTTTTCTAGAACTATGGACTTAAACAGAAAACAGACATGCCATTGAAAAATTAAAAAGCAGTAGATTTACTGTTTAAACAGTAGGGTTGGCAACACTGATACGACGTACGTAATTAAGCCCTTGACCCGATCGAACGAGAGCCTCCTTAATGAGACTCTTGGCCCTCAAGCCTGTCACGTCATAGACTCACGATTTGACACAATAAGGTACAGTCAAAACGTAACTCTGCCAAGTAAAGTTATTTAAAGTCGAATTATTATATTCAATGGAGTTATCTGATATGTTGCCACTTTGTGTAATAAAATGGTAATATTTATTGTAATGGTGATTTATATAAGTGTAAAATAAATGTATAATTATAAATGTAAAAGTCTAGAATACAATAAATATGACCATTTTATTACACAAAGTGACAGCAGTAATAATTCGACTTTAATTACAAATAGGAGATGCAACGTGGCTGCAACATATATTCATCACTCTGATAAATATTTGTTGACGGATGGAGAGGTAAAATAAAAACAGCAAATACTGGTATTAAGCTGCATCCGGTAAGACTGGCAGCCGACCCCAAAATAGTTGGTAAAAGGTAGGCAGATGATGATGGATGGAGAGGAAGAGGAAGGCCATATTATGAAAGAGAAGGGAGTGAATGATAGCGTGACGGTTGACAGGGGAATGGAAGAAAAAAAAGCGCTGCTCAGACCACAAGTAACATGGGACCACGTCAGGAAGATGATGAGGAGGTGCAGCTGGGAATTGGCATTATACTTACTTACTTTAACTCACACACTGACTTTATTTATTATTTTTAGGAAAACGTATACTTTTACAATGTTTGTAAATATGTAAGCATCATGTACCTATCACAGAATTAATTTATCTGCCATTGCTTTATTTTTCATTCTTTTTTTACCTATTTTGGTATAGTAATTTTATTCTAGGTGCCTCGTCTTCACATATAATTTTAAAATGTACCTATCCTCGTAAGGCCCAACGACCTAATTTAATGACAAAAAAATTTTGACACTCCGGCCCGAGACACTATTTAAAATCATTTAAATTATATATCTAATCATAAAAATATATATCGACCTAAATTTGGGTTGGGCCTTACGAGGCTATACAAAATTTTATAAAACATTTTAAAAGAGTAACTGTGGACGTTCTTGCCCATTCTTCTCCATACGAAACTACCTTTTGGAAGGGGCAACTAGAATCAATTCTATTTTTTTTTTGTTAATTTTGACGTTCAAAAGTGCCTTTTATGTGCCTATTTGAAATAAATAATTTGACTTTGACTTTATAATAAAGTTTATAAGCTAAGATATATAACGTTTCATAAGTTCTAAAAATCTAAACTACGAGTACCTGTATGTCCTTTTCACGACAATTTTAAGATATTTTAAAAAGGAAAATTAATCTTAATTATCTGTCTAGCCTTTTTCCAACAATATCGGGTCGACTTCCAGTCAGACCAGATGCAACTGAGTACCAGTATTTTAAAGTGTGAGTGACTGCCTATCTGACCTCCACAACCCAGTTACTGGGTTACATGATACCCCTTGATTAAACTGGTTATCAGACTTTTGGGCTTCTGAATACCCTACAACTGTCAAATATCTACGAATAACAGCCGGGACCAACGGCTTTAACCTATTGACCGCCACGTCAAAAAAACAAAAACGTACTCTCAGCGTCAAGCTAAGAATTATTCCATGTTTCATGTAGTCGTGACCGTGGCGTGCTGGGCACATTTTGGTATGTCATCTATACATGACTGTGGCGGTCAAAAGGTTAAGATACTTCCACAACTATCTTCCGAACTCACCAATTACACTTCGGGACACGTACAAAATTATCTCTACCAGTATTTTCCCGTGTGCGCGTCATATGTTTCTCATGCCCGTCACGTCCTCGTGTCACCGAGGTGATTTCACGCAATAGTTCTGACCGTGCCGACCCTCAGATAGCCTTTATTGGTGTGTTGCGACATGTGCTCAAGGCTTGAGGAGACAGGAGCCAAAGGGGACAGGACTTTGTTGGTTGAGGCTGTTGCAAAACTTTTACAAAGGTTATCGATGGGTTGGGGTTTTCCATTATGATTTTTTCAGTAGCTTTGAACTGGAATTTGTATCCGGGAGATGGCAATAGACTCGATTTCTATTACCTAAGACTTTAGAAGAACATTATCCTCACATGATTTTTAACCGCCTCTGTCGTCTAGTGGTAAGACCACCTGTCTCAACAACAAAATTTTCTGCTCGGTTTTGTTGGCGGGCTAGTTCTAAGTCCGCCTGGCTAGTTACCACCATCTCATCTCAGTCTGTCGCCATAACAACAATGTTAACAACATTGTTGTGTTTCGGCAGTTAGAGGTAAGATAGCCAGTTCCGCTGTGGTTGAGGATTCTGGGTGAAGCTCGCTTCCACCTTCGGCCTTATCATCATTTACCATCAGGTGAGATGAAGGTCAAGAGATTCAAAGTTGTGGATAAAAAAAGAAAAAAAAAGGTTGCCTGTAAAGTCGGTTTAAGGGTGATAATTTTACGTGATAACGAGAGAGAGATGCGTCACAAGCCGAACGTTTAGACCGATCGTGCCTCTCTATCGCTGGTTCCACGCTCTCGCTTGCACGCTCGGCTCAGGCGGAACGTGACACTTTTTCGTGCGTGCAGCCGGCGTTCATCGATTTATAAGACGTTGTCACTAGGGCATGCAAACCGGATACCCGGATAACCGTAAAAACCGGATAACCGACTGATTTGAAACCCGGGTTTTTTAGGATAACAAAACCGTTTTTTTCGGTTTTTTCGGTTATGTTTCTCCTATGTTATTGATTGAATAATACTTCAGTATTCAAACAAAATATTAAATTTATCACTGACTAGACAGGACGGCGAGGCGGCGTTAGTTTAGTTCCTATTTCAGCCACGTTCATTTAGATCCTTGTTGCACTACCATGCCACGCTGCCGCCATTTTGTTTTTCGGTCAGTCTATGTTATAGTGACATGAGTGAGTGAGACGAGTGCACGTGTTGTGTTTGACGGTAGTTACATTGCAGATATTATTTTTATCAAGGTAAGTTTGATCATACTCTTTTATATCACTCGTATATTGTGCATTGCTAATATTACATGAAGTGTATGACCAAATACTGAAATGTAATCACAGCGGAGATGTTTTGCATATTTAAGTAATAGCTTTAATTAATTAATTAGGTTATGGCAGCCGGCACGTTCTTATTTTTTGTAAATATGTAACCTATAAATGAGAGCCTGATTTTGTTTGAAGTAGTTTGAGCTGATCACAGTACATTGTTACATTTAAACTTTAATGTTTTGAATTTTTTGATGACGTATATTAATAACGAAGTAAATTTTAATGGTTTTTGGATAGTGTGAATGTTATAAATATAAAATTAAGACATAGCTGAGTAGACAATTAGACATACAAAGAGTGTGTTTTTTTAGTAAGAAGTAGTTAGTAAGTTTTTACAGTAGGTAATATGGTACAAATGTGGCATATTGTTTGCTTACTTGTCTTCAATTTAGAATTTCGTCGTTTAGTTTCTGCACCTAAAGTGCATTTAACTAGACTACGTCGCCTAAAACTTCCTTCCAGTTGTCCGTTATTACTTTTTTCAAGATTATGATCATGAACGTTTGCTACGATGGCACTTAATATTTACAGAAAGAAAAATCATGAAGAGGGCTGGCGAAGTAGACGATGCCGATACAGTGAAGACCAAATATGTGGAAAATAAAAAATCAGCCGGTGATAAATCATCAGTATGGTTTTATTTTTTGCGTGCCACGGACGGAAGCACTGCCAAATGCAAAGAATGCAATAGAATATTAAAAGCGGCAGGCAGTTCTACATCAAGCTTACGAAACCACTTGCGCAGTAAACACTCAATAGATTTAAAAGAAAATGCCAAATCTACAACAGAACCAACACCAAGCACAAGTGCAGTAGACCCATATGTTTTCACAGATAATCAAGATACACAAACAGATCCTTCAAAGCCAAAAAAACAAAAAATTACACATTTTTTCACAAAATTACCTTCTGTTGAATACGTCGTATCAAAGATGGCTGCTTTGGATGGCCTGCCCTTCAAAACATTTTGTTCTTCCGAGGAGCTTAGAAAACTGTTTATCAAAAGTGGATACAAATTGCCAAGCTCACCAAATAGTATCAAAAATATGGTCATAAAAGCACATGACGAATTAAGAAATTTAATTATAAAAGAATTAGAGGAATTGAAGTCCGATGGAGTGAGATTTGCCATGACTTTAGACGAGTGGACGTCTAACAGAAACCGGCGTTACATAAATATGAATTTATTTTCACCGCATTTTAGTGACAATGCTGGCTACAAAAACTTAGGGCTTATGAGAATCAATGCAAAAGGGACCGCGCAACATTGTTTAGACATTTTAAAAAATAAACTTTCAAATTTTAGACTTTCGTTGGATGAAGACATCGTTTGTTTAACCACTGATGGGGCCAGCGTTATGTTAGCCTTAGGCCGGGCTGCTAGGGCTAACCAGCAACTTTGTCTGGCTCATGGGATTCAATTAGGCATAATTGATGTGCTATACAAAAAAACTACTGAAGTGACCAGAGAACCTGGAGAACTGAGTGAAAATGAAGAAGAAGATAGCGATAACCCTGAAAACAGTGATGACGAAGATGGTGGTTTTGAGTTCGATGTCAGTGTTGATCGATGTAATTTAGTGCAAACATTATTTTATAATGACATTATAGACAAAGTAAGAAGTGTTGCAAAAATGTTTAGAAAATCACCAACGAAAAATGACATTTTAAGTAAATATGTCATGGCAGACCATGACAATAAAGATCTGAAACTTATACTGGATTGCAAGACTCGGTGGAGTTCGATGGCGGACATGATTACGCGTTTTTTAAAAATAAAAGACGCTGTATCGAAGGCTTTAATAGATCTTAAGTCTAATATTCATTTTACTGATGCCGAGTTACTGATTCTTGCTGAATTAGCTAATTCTTTAGCTGTCATAAAAGCTACTGTAGAAGCTTTATGCCAGCGTGATGCTAATTTAATTACAGCAGTAGCAGCAATAAAATTTATGCTTAAAAAATTGCAAGAAGATTCCTCTTCCATCAGCACTCAATTGGCAAATTCATTAGAGTCAAGAATAGAACAAAGATTGACAAATCTTACTGGAATACTTCTATATTTGCACAGCCCAGCTACATACTACAAAAATCTATTGGATGGCGTAAATAACGCGATTGCCCTCGATAACGAACAAATCCGAAGTTTCATAGTAAACATTATAAATAAGCATTTTTCGACTACTACACCGTCGGCGACGACATCACAGGAAAGCGAAGACCATACTGTAGTAAATGTTTCACGGAACATCAAGGACCAACTCGGACAAGAAATAAAGAAGGCGCTCAAACAACATACCTCTGGTGCAAGCCCAACTACAGAACTTGATTTAGAAACTAAAATCAGGGTGGAAATGGCACTTTACGACGGTGGAGGAAAAATGGGAGAGCACTTAACAAAAGTATATAAAGCTTTGAAATCTATACCTCCAACAAGTGTGGAATCAGAGAGAGCCTTTTCATCAGCGGGTCTCATGTGTAATAAAATCCGTAGTACTCTAAATGATGACTCCCTTGATGCACTTGTATCCTTACGGTCTTTCTATCAAAGTAAAAAATTGTAATTTGGGTTAGCAGGTGTGTAACTTTAATTTTTAATCTATATCTATAAGAATGACTGATTTATTTTGTTTTGGTAAATTAGGAATAAGACTTCTATTTTATGTGAAATTAAAATAATTATTTTGATCGCATTTTACGTACTGTTGATTTTGCCTGTTTGTATTTTATGACAGTTAAATTGTTATTTAATATTCTGTAATTTTTTAGACCTTTATGTACCTACCAAATGTTCCTAATTTTGTATGTTAAGTGTTAAGTGTTGTACCTAAGTTTTGAAGAATATGTTATTTTCCTAAATCATATTCTTTATTCTATGTTATGTATAAAGAAAATAAACTTTTTGTATTGTGACTTAGTAGTTGTAGCTTATTTCAGTCCAAACAAGTGCACATTATTATAAAAATAAGTGAGACAAACTTAAAAAAAATACATATTTTGATTAGACTTCAGCATTTTCATTTCTTTACACACATATTTCTTATTTCTTTAATAAAAATTGAAAAAAAAAACCGAAAAAACCGATTTAACCGGTTTCAGCGGTTTTGTAAACAAAAAACCCGAAAAAAACGGTTTTTTAAAACAACCCGGTTTTTGCATGCCCTAGTTGTCACGTCAAAAACATCTATCCAAGATATTATGTCTGGACTTTAAAAGAAACTGTGACCTCTGAGTTTGTTTTAATGTTTCTTCTCAGAGTAGTCGGATAGGAAACATCGACATCAACTAGTTTTTATAGACGTGTAAAAGTGTTTGTACAAACCTACTTACAGAAATTAAATCATTTATCATTTAACTTACTGGCGAACGTGGGTGTACAATAGGTACATCTATTAGATATTAGCTAGTTCTGGGTAGCAGCTCGGAGTTTGTATTTGTGTACACTTTTTTTTTCTTTTGGTGGGAAATTACCAAATAACTTCTCCCACTCTGGGCGGAGCGGGAGGGTGTGTCAGACTCTTACTGACTGACCGGTGTTCCTTCCGTTGCCTGTGTTGCCAGGGGCCTTGGTGACCCTTTCGTACTGTCCCGCGACCCCGGCAGGATTTGTGTACACTTGATAACAATACCTAATAGCGAATCTATAACATGGAACTTTAACATTATTGGTGAAATGTGGTTGTACTGTTATTAAACTCCGGCCGATGAGAGAATGCGTTCCTGAAACTTGTCAGGTGAGTACAAAAGAAAACGTGTTTTACGAATTTAAACTTTATTTGTTCCTAATCGTGTCCAACTGTAAGGTGTCAAAAACGCATTCTCTCGGTGGCCGGAATATAATTATGTGTTCACCTCTGCCTTTCCTACCGGGGATTCATCATCATCTGCCTAGCCTTTTCCCAACTATGTTGGGGTCGGCTTCCAGTCTTACCGGATACAGCTGAATACCAGTATTTTACATGGAGCGACTGCCTATCTGACCTCCACAACCCAGTTACTGGGTAACACGATATCCCTTGGTAAGACTGGTTGTCAGACTTTCGAGCTTCTGACGACCCGTAACGACTGTCAAAGATCTACAAATGACAGCCGGGACCAACGGCTTAACGTGCTTTCCGAGGCACGGAGGGGTCTTGGTATGTAAAGATGGTCACCCATCCACGGACCAACCGCGGCAAGCGTAGCTTAACCTGATCGATCGACCCGTGCGGCTGTTATTACTTTCCTATCGGGGATTACGATAAGGTTTTATGGTTATTTTACTTTGTCTGAGTCTTCACAAGGAGCTCTTCATCAAGGCTTCTATTCCAGCCTACCCACTGATCACTTAACATAACGTCACAACTGTATCATGTTGAATCTAATAAAACAATGTAACAATAATGCACAAAATCAAAATCGAAAGTCATTTATTCAAACTAGGCTGAGAATCAGCACTTTTCGAACGTCAAAATTACATAAGACAGTTCCCCAAAAATGCCCACCCTTCACCACTTCCTAGTGCTTTAGCTGGAGAGAAGTAGCGCAACAAACTCCCCAGCAGCACACCTGTCTGTTTAGTTATATAGACTTGATTCTATACAAATCGTATGCAAAGTAATTAACACTACGAAACACATAACATTAAAATAAATTACTTGCCATATGTTAGCTAGCACACGCCAATATACCAACAAAACAATGAAAACTGTACTCATGCAGAAATAAAATAAATAAAGCCTCCAGGCATAAAAGGCGACGCGGGAAGGTACTTATGGGTCACCGAGGCCTCCGCAACACAGGCAACAAGAAGGAATACGGGTGGGTTTTAGTCAGTAAGAGTCTTGACACACCCTCCCGCTCCGCCCAAAGCGGGAGAACTTATTTGATGATTTCCAACCCTCAAAAAAAAAGGGCATAAAAGGCATGCCCGCTTAAATAAGGCTATAGCTGTAACTCGCAGTGAGAAATGATAAACTAGCACCATCGAAGTAAAATAAATAAACAGTTAATTACTAATAACAATAACAAAACCATGGTCAGCAAGACGACCAGTCACCACAAGCGCACCCGTTCACGAGCATAACGCAAAGATCAGCCACTACCTCGCCATTTTGGAGGGAAGGAAGCAACCCCACATGTGCTTTTATTTGTGTTACATTATCCACATAACCAGCAGGCTTAGCATGACACTCTCTATTTCTTCGAAGAATAGACATGGCTCTTTCTATACAAAGTGACATTTCGTTTCTCCATTTTTGACATCGCACTGTAGAAATCCTTCTGCAATCTGTCACTTTGTCTTTCGTTTCTAACGATGCTTGTCTAGGTCCTTTTTTATGTAGACTATTTCAGAAGAAAGTTTCTATACCCAACTGTCAAAATCACACTGACAACTGACAGTTGTCTAAGGCAGTGAAGACAATTTGCACTTTTCTAGTCGACGGCCACAAGGTATATATGGTTATCTACAAAATCATGATTTCACAGGAGAGCGTTTTAAACGCAAAACTATGGTAATTAATAGAAGAACAAGGCTATCTTCTCCTATTTTACATCATTTTGTTAATAGGGCATTACCAAGGCAATGGTGAAGGCCAATATTACTATTATAATTTTTTGTTCCAAAATAAGGTGTTCGACACTTTGAGAAAAAAAATCTAGTTGTCTTTATATACGTGACTTAATATCAGTAAAAATTGAGAATCAAACAGAAAAAAAATCTTATGACAAAACTAAGAATTCTGAGTCGAATTATGTAAAAGAGTGAATTTCGTAAAAAGTGCAGTTGACTCTTTCGATTTTGCTGCCGTCGTACTTTCTACACGGAACGTCATTTTTGTCTATTCTTCCGTAGACAAAACAGGGCTCGTGCTAAGCCTGCAGAGGTCGCTATCCGACGCCAATACCGTCTCCTCCTAGCTAGTGTTGCCATCCATCATCTACTATTTGGTAGTGATGTTTCTTGTTAATAAACATACATACTACAACGCCTATATTCTCTGACGAAGGGGTAGGCAGAGGTGTACATAGTAGTATTAATAGTACCTACATACATTAGTTAAATAATAAGTTATTGTTGTTGTTGCATGTGTTGTTTGTTGTTAGTTTAATTTGTGATCTTCCTAGGCGAGTCCCAATAAATAGATTTTATTTCTTTCTTTTATACATTTTGCCAGTTAATTGAAATCCTAATTAATAGGGGGCATGCCATAGATATAAGAAAGAAGGAGATATGCGATTTGTTGTTTTTCATGATTTTAAACACAAATATAGTAAAATACTTGAACTTACATATTATTATACGTAATATGGTAAGTGATTCCATGATTTACAAAGTCTTTGTTTTGGCTTCGGTATTTACAAGAAACCACTGAACAACACGGCATTCTTATATGTTGTCACGATCACGGTCGAAAGCGCACTAGTTCGCGGAAACAACAAATTGCCTACGATATGAGCATTTTGATCATGTCGTGCGGACACAGGCACGCCCCTTGCCACTTCTCCTGTTTTTTATATTTGTATGGGGCATGCCTATTGCCATCAACGGGGCACAAATGTCCGGACTGGCCACTAGTCATAAAGAAAACATACCCACGCACACATAAAATGGAAATGCGTCTATAGTTATGCTCTAATAACTGGTATAATGAAAACATTGCGTGTTAGTCACAGCGGTATTCTCTGCCGTTTGATAGTTGGGACACTTGTATCTCTGCCGCGCATGTTGTGGTGTCAGCGTGATATTTGAGAAAGGACGTTGTCATTGGTTGTAAAGACTAATTTACTAATTATATTTTATTTACATAGTATACATAATCAGTCTATAATATTCCCACTGCTGGGACACAGGCCTCCTCTTTGTGAGAGGGAGTGGGCCGTAATCCACCACGCGGGCACAGTGCGGGTTGGTAGATGTCACATGTCTTCGAATTTTTGGTTCTCGGACATGCCGGTTTCCTCACGATGTTTTCCTTCACCGTTTTGAGAGCAGTGGTGATGAAATAATTTACACAAAGTAAAGCGCCTGTCTGGGTTCGAAATGTTTTATTTATACGTGTTGAATTTGACATAATACGTAATATATCAATTTTATTTATTTCCGTAGCATCACAGCGGGCCCCATCAGAATACCAACGCCGCGACATTCATTTTTAAATATTGCAACACCATGCTGACATTTTGGCCTCGTACCCACAGGACTTTTTATTTTATTTTAACTTTTATTGTTACACAAAAAAAACACGTTTTTTTTTTGTGTTTATGTCATAAATGTATAATATTTAGTTTGTGTAATTATCTACCTTTGCAAGTCCCAATAAATACGTTTTCTTTTTTTCTTATTGATACGTACATAATTTTGGCCCAACACGGTATGAGAAACTGAGTCAATGTAAATAAGTTTTTAAGTAAAGGATCTTAGGATAATACCACGTGACGTCACGCCTGCGGTCCCCAAAAGGGGTAGGCAGAGGTGTTTACATGCATATTTTGACAGTGTACCGAAGCAGTGTACAGATTCCGGGCTGGTACTGACCAATTTCTGCTGAAAAACCCACAGTTTCACACCAAACCAACTGAGTAACCTTGAATCAATTATTTGTAATACTAAGTAAAGAATTTGTACTTCAACAAAAAATGCCAAAGCCTATGTTATCCGCTTACAAGTTACCTCATCTTCGATAGTAAAAAATGGCTTACAATGGGCTTACAAATTGTGAAGGTTACACTTAAATTACAGATTTGTGACCAAGTAAACGTTACACCTTTCTGGTTGCTAGCTAGAAGTAATTATAGTCTGATAGTAAAACTATTTTAAAATAGTCAGGAAAATTTACTACCCTAAGCTGTGCCCTAAGAAAGTGCTACGGAATTGTGTAAAAGTGCAAATTGACACTAAAGTCTGTTTTTTAATCACGGAGACTAATTTGACGGGTGCAAATGTCAAAAACCATATTGAAAAACCAAACTACAATAATTTGAAATGTCAAATTAGTCTCTGGGATTAAAAAACGAACTTTATCTTTAATTATAACATGTATGAACGTAAACGAAGCAAAAGGAGTATGTAAGGAGCGGAGCAGGTGGCGTTCTATAGTTTCTGCATACCCCCATGGGAAGAAGGCGTGAGTGTATGTATATATGCTTAAGGCGCTGACAAGACCAAATTGACTAAAATAGGCTTCGCTTATGAAAAAAAATTACCAAATCTGTATAGTTTGTGGTAGCGGAAAAAAAATATGTTAATTTTGAACATATTTCCCAGAACTTGGTTGTTACCAAAACACGTTTTGAAAACAAAATCTCAAAACAAACTAACGTTAAACTTACTTTGAGTTCTAATCCAAAATATATCTATCAAATATCAACATATGTTACGTATTTAATTAATAACAAGAACGTCTTATTTGAATGCAGAACTTGGTTGTTTTTATTTTTGATTACTCAACTCAACTTTGAGTAAATAGATAATTACTTCATATTTTGCAATAAATTACAAGCATTGTGTCATCGACTCATCGTGCTTCTCTTTTTTTCTATGGAATTTGACAGTGACCGCGGTTTAGGTGTTGTCAGCGTCTTAATTATAACGTACATAATCTATGACGTAAAATAATAAATTGTTTATTAAGCTATTAGGCTAGTTTGAACGAAGTTCTTAATTATTTAATTAAGAACTTCGTTAATTAAAGGGGAAAAAGGCAAATCATTTGTTAAGCAAATTGACAATAGGTACGTTAATTTGCCGTGCCAAAGAATGACAATTGTAATTTGAATAAACGGACAATTTAAATGGGCAGTCTTAATTTAAGTGTGGGCGTAATAATCTTTATTTTTTTCTTCACAAAGGTTCACATAGTTATAATTATAAACATAGAGAAAAAATTATAGCATTTTGACAAAAAAATCATAAATTATGATCCTAGTGAGACACTGGCGTCCAGACTAGGATATCCCGCGTGACGGATCACCAGGCTCTCACTCCGAATTTAAGGCACTGACAAAAAAAAAGTCGCGCTTCTCTTTCTTTTCTATACAATCTGACAGTGACCGTGGTTTAGATGTTGTCGTTCTTAATCTAATTAACATTACAATGGTAAATTTTCAAACTCTGGACAAATTATTTATTAATGAAGGGAAAAATCAGACATGTTTAAATTAACTAACCAAAAAAAAAATAGAATAATAAAAAATAGATACAGTGTGATGCGTTTCTATACAATAGCATAGATATAATAACGAAATTTCTCACATAGCATCTCATACGTTTTGACCCCATGGGTATATCGGGATAAAAAGTATCCTATGTGTTATTCCTGGTTATAAACTATCTGTGTGCCAAATTTCATCCAAATCCGTTCGGTACTTTTTGCGTGAAAGAGTAACAAACATCCATCCATCCATCCATCCTTACAAACTTTCGCATTTATATGTTATCAGATTTTTTTATTATTGCTGTCGCAACTTTTGCAACTGCAATAAAAATAAGTTCATTATCTAAGCACCATTGTTATTCAGTGGGAACGTCAGAACATCTGGTTAAACAATAGATCGGCTTTATAGAACGGCCATAAAATACGGTCGCAAAAAATTACGAAATATTTCTTCAACACACTTGCTTGTAAAGTGACTCAGAAATTCAGCTTATTATATAGAAGTATTTTTACTTTATATTTCTTTTTTCAATATACGCAGTTTTTGTCCAAAAACAATGAATATTTTTGAGAAAAAAAAATTCGTTACATCAGATAAATCAATCATCAAAATTATCATCATTTCATAAAATTATATATTTTTCACTACATATTAACCTTAATTTGCTTATTCAAAACATTATTTTGTTTATTATATTTTGTATATAGGCTGTTTAGCGGTTTTTCCAGCGCCTTTATTTACACCTGCGGCGCGCGGGATAAACAAAACAAGCGCGGTATTTTCCAGAAATACTTGTTAACGTTTTCATTGTGTGGTTAATTATTATCAAAAATGTTGACTTCAATTAGGAAAGAAGAGCGAAGAGCAACGCGTAGATTTAACCCCCCGGAAATACTAATCTAGGCACGAAACGCTAGTGACAGCCTGTTGCCTGCAAAATCTAGAGAGAAATACCTAGCGGCGTACGAAACTAATAACAATACCAGTCTCTTTTTTTCCTCTCAAGTTGAAAACCGTCGTATGAAACGCGCACACACTCGACTCCCTTATCGCGCTCGCTCGCCCTCGGCTCGCGCGAATAATACCGGCTCGTGCAGTGAGTAACCAACATACCACACATATTTATATTTTTTGTTACACGCCCTATACTCACACAAATTCATATTGTCTCTAATTGGACGAAACCAGGAAGGGGTGTGGTTTGTCACTAGCTGCGCTTGCCGCAGAAATATTTTCTAAAGTGAGCATGCTTAAGTTTTGCCAATAGTACGTTACGTATTTAATTAATAACAAGAACGTCTTATTTTAATGCAGAACTTGGTTGTTTTTTTATTTTCGATTAGTCAACTTAATTTTGAATAAATAGATAATTGCTTCATTTTTCAATAAATTAAAAGCGTTGTGTCATCGCGCTTCTCTGTCTTTTCTTTGCAATCTGACAGTGACCGTGGTTAAGGTGTTGTCAGCGTCTTAAGCTTAAATCCACTGATAGTTGCATGTCATACCTACTTTAAACGGCACATAGTCTGTACATAATGGAGGTAGCTGTTTGTGAAGTCGAGCCCAAATCGTTTTAAACGCCTGGCTGACGTCGTCCCACGTAACAGAAGCGACAATAACGAAGTGTGTTCCCATCGAAACGGGACTAAATATGCGCAAGAGTGTGTACTGCATGGCTCCGGTCATTCATGTTAAATTACCTCATTGAAAGAATTGCCGCTATCATTGTTCAAAAACAGGCTCCGGAAAGCATACTATAATGTCAGCGAATTCCTTACTGAGAAAGAATTTTAAATATAAGAATTGTGTAGTGTTGTTTGTTAAGAATTTTGAATATATTAATTGTGTGGTAGCGATCTATATAAGTTGTGATTTACAACTCTTCAATGTATCTTATAATTCCCTTTATTGTTTTAGCGTCAAACTATAACTTTTGCATGCTTATTGATAAAATATGGCAGACCCTATCTGTTATCAATTTATCACCATGTACTGTACCCATATTTGCAAAATAAATGACTTACTTAATGAATAAATGAAATGCACCGATCCCAGCGTGGTTAAAACAGACTCGATTGCTCGAATGAACCCAAGGATTCGCACTAGTCCCTGGAGCCTCATGTTTCATGGGACTACAGAGACCATTGCATATCAAAGAGTAGTCCGGGGGGCGCGGTAATGGTAGAGAAGACGCAAAATAAATGACTTACTTAAGTATAAAAAAAAGCTGGTAAAATTACACATACATCTACTTCGTATCCATAAAACAGGAAACTAAAGGAGGACAGAGGCGTTTTAAACGATATTATTACGTGACGCTTACGTTGCGTTACGTACGTTGCGGGTGGCGCAACACTAGTAAGTAGGACTCGTTTACATCACTAGTGGTGGGGCACATTAATTTGTGGAGCATCTTTCAGAATCGAATATCGATTTAATTGTTATAAATTAGGTAACACATTTCAACAGTGGAGCAGTGATAACGGCCGCGACTTACGACTTCTAAGTCGTAGTTTCGAACCCAGACAGGCGCTTTACTTTGTGTAAATTATTTCATCATCACTGCTCTCAAAACGGTGAAGGAAAACATCGTGAGGAAACTGGCATGTCCTAGAACCAAAAATTCGAAGACTTGTGACATCTACCAACCCGCACTGGGCCCGCGTGGTAGATTACGGCCCACTCCCCCTCACAGAGAAGAGGCCTGTGTCCCAGCAGTGGGAACATTATAGACTGATTATGATGAACTTAGCCTTACAGGTCTAGCAGTCGCAAGCGCTACTGCTGAGCATGAGGTCCTGAGTTCAATTCCCGGGTCGAGCAAAAGTGTTATTGGATTTTCCATCTGGAATTTTTCAGTAACAGCCTGGAGTCTGGATTTGTGCCCGGTTGATGGCAAAAGACTCGCCCCCTAGTACATGGGACTTAAAACATAACCAGCGTATTGTGGGTGTACTATAGGTACTCCTCTGCCTAACCCTTCGGGGAATACAGGCGTCATGTTATGTAGGTATGTATGTACTTAGCATTATTATCTGCGTAGCCTTTTCTCAATTATGCTGGGGTTGGCTTCCAGTCCAAAAGGATGCTTCTGAATACCAGTATTTTACATAGAGCGACTCGTGTATTTCCGTTCGTCCCCCCGACTTCGTCCACCTAGTGGGACGAACGGGAATTTACAAAAATAATACTCAATTTGTTGCCGATCGTCCCACTCGGGATTTTAAAGGGACGTATGGGAATATGTTCTTAGATTAGTGCCATTCGTCCCACTACATAATATTGTGCATGAAATGTTAGTGGTATTGTTTTACAGTTTACTTTTCAAATTACTTAGGTAGGTACTTGGTTGGAAAAAACAAAATATTTTTTTCTGTATAAATATTACATGGCTCGGGCGAGATGCACCGGCGATGCCGCTACTCAACGAAAAAGTGCCGATTACATTATTTCATTTGCGTGAACCCTATTGAACAACGAACGGGACGAACGGGAATACACGGACCGACTGACAGGTTTATATGGGTACAGCAGGCTTAGCATGACGCTTTCTATTTCTTCGAAGAATAGACACAGCTCTTTCTATACAAAGTGACATTTCGTTTCTCCATTTTTGACATCTCACCGTAGAAATCCTTCTGCAATCTGTCATTTGTCTTTCGTTTCTAACGATCTTTGTGTAGGTCCTTTTTTATGTAGAAGGATTTCTACGGTGGGATGTCAAAAAAGGAGAAACGAAATGTCACTTTTTATAGAAAGAGCCGTGTCTATTCTTCGAAGAAATAGAAAGCGTCATGCTAAGCCTTCAGTTCACAAAATTACGTGTGCGAACAAAAATAAATCATGCATTTTCAATTAAAACCTTCTTATTTTTTTTCCTATTTTTTATAAATAATGTACTTTATCATACATATTTTGTAAGTAAATTGCTAACTCCTTGAGTCAATGTTACTAGAAATAATATTTATTTATACTAGTTGCTGCCAGGGGGCTTCACCACGTCGCCTTTTCTAAAATACAACATCAGCTATCTGCCAGTGAAAGTCCCGTCAAAATCGGTCGAGCCGTTGGTCTTCCCCTACTCTTATAGCCATCCACAACCATACTCAAAACTTTCCTCACGACATTTCCCTCAATCCTGCATGTAGGTGCAAATGAAACCAAATGGCTCCACAAATTCCGTACTTATCAGAAACTAAATGAGTGTCTTTGAACAGCAACATGAGGTCCTTGACACTAACATGCATGACATTATCCTTAACTTAACGACAAAGTTAATCCCATGTACAGTCAAGCACAGGAATATGATGGTATTATTTACCTTTTAGTCTCATCATCTGCCTAGCCTTTTCCCAACTACGTTAGGGTCGGCTTCCAGTCTATATACCAGTATGGATGCAGCTGAATACCAGTATTTTACATGGAGCGACTGCCTATCTGACCTCCACATCCCACTTACTGGGTAACACGAAACACGATGCCCCTTGATAAGATTGGTTGTCAGACTTAGGATTTTGACTACCCGTAACGACTGTCAAAGATCTGACAGCTGACCTCGATCGACTGCCTATCTGACCAAATTATACATTTGTAGGTATATAAAATGAATAAACGAAATTCATGTGAGTAAATTCTTTTAGAATTTCAATCAGGCAGGCATCAATGAGCAATAACATAAGTTCATAGCTCTGGACTGGGGTTGGTGCCCTAGCCGGGCTATTTATAGCCTGGGTAGGTACTACGAGTCCTTGGGACAATCTTTATTAACTACTTTAGTCGTCAAGTAAGTTTGTGGTAAGAATGTGGAAAAAATATCAACTTAGAGTTAAAGATTGTAAGGTATAAAACCAGCTTGTCAAGGCTCGTGCAGAATAGCGCTATATCGCGTGCGTGAAAGGCAGCAATATGCCTGTCGCGCCCACGATATCGCCCCAGTCTGCAGGAGCCTTCATTGGCCCTGACCTCTTCTCGTACAGAGAAGACACGTGAATTGATCACCACCCTTGCCTTGTGCAAGGGTGGTGACCAAAAGCACGTGCCTTCACGTGCGGATTAGCGATTTCAAACTTATATTTATTGTAAGTGCAAGTTTTTTGTTACGTAAGAAATAACATAACAATCACGCCTGTGTTCCCAAAGAGCTAGGCAGAGGTGTAATATTACACACATATTTCGACAGTCATGTTTCAGTCCGTCATCGACCGGGCACAAATCCAGGCTCCGAGCAGCTAGGTAATTACTGAGAAACTCCGAATGAAAAACGCAATCCAACCCCTTATTCGTCATTTAAACGACTCTTAACTCTTAACATCTAGGAGAAAGACTTTTCAAGTCTTTCTCCAAATCCCAGGCTACCTGACTGTCAAATTTCATACAAATCCGTGCAGCCGTTTAGCGAGAAAGCGTAACATACAAACAAACGCACTTTCGCACTTATAATATTAGTTAGAATAAATATAACTATTTGCTTGTATAAATAAAGAGGATTATGTTCACTGGCTAGGTTATATGAGCTGTAGCCATTAATAGAAAACGAAATAACAAAAAAAACAACATTTCAACTCCAATTACCGCATTCATAAGTTAAAAAAAATCTGTAGTCGGGATGAATTTATCTCAAGAACAAACAACATCTTAGTTAATAAACATGTTCTCCCATAAATTCCAACTGCAAATGTAAGTTGGTCGACTATTACTCGTTAACTTGTAAAGCCTACTTAGCTGTTTAGTTTTCCTTTTAACTATGTTATATATTCTATTGCATGATTTTTTTTCACATAACCAAATAACAACCATTTAGCTTGCAGGAGCGACACTTGACTCGTAACAATAATTTGTACTTTAAAGCTTATTATTTCGCAAACGGATTCCAGAATCAAAAATGCTTTTTCAGACCCGCAATATTTTTGAACGATCTTTTCAACGACACAACAGGATAGACGAGAAAAAAATCACCCCCACTACGTCTGGAGTGGTACCCTAATTATTTTTTTTATTTTGAGATTTTATTATACCACTTTTCGGCGTGATTAATATGTATACCCATGCCAAATTACAGATGGACATGGCGAAACTATTAGGGTTCCTTGTTGACCACGGAACCCTAAAAACAGAAATATCTACAACGACATGTAAAGTGCAAACGTAACCAGTCTACGACCGACAAGTCAAGGTAACATGGATTTAAAACAAAAGCTTGTGAGACTGTGAACTACTTACATTCTGGTAAAAGTTTCAATGATTTTCGTCGTATTGTTTTCGAGATTTGAAAGGACATGCGACTATAAGCCGCTTGAAATTGAGAACTTTAGTGTTGAAACTGCTGAAGATTATGCTACGCTTGCCGCGGTCGTTTCGTAGAGATGGGTGACCATCCGTTACATAGCGAGACCTCTCCGTGTCTCGGAAAGCACGTTAAGCCGTGAGGCTCTTGTTCGTACATTTTTGACAGTCGTCACGGATAGTCAGACGCCCAAACGTCTGATAACCAGTCTTACCAAGGGATATCGTGTTACCCAGTAACTGGATTGTGGAGATCAGATAGGTAGTCGCTCCATGTAAAATATAGTTAGTACAAAGCTAGGCAGATAAAAATACAGTGTTGGGTTTTATTAAGTTTCAATTGCTATATGATAAAACGGATTCGTTGAAGTTAATTTTGCATCACGCTGATCCTTGTCTCAATAGGGAATATGAGTGTACTTTCTTTTTTCACTAGATCAATAAAATAGACAGTAATTAAATTTAACTTTGAATACTTTTCAAAGTTAAATTCAATCAACTACTGAATCAAGCTCAAAAAAAATATGAAACTCCAACAATTTTCTACTACAGTTCAAATGTCCGTTTCTGTCGCGGGCATGATGTGACGTTACCACGAATCTTCTTTGTTTAAATCTGTTTTTTAGCCTCAAATCATATAAATTAAATTCTTTCGTGTGTTTTATTCAAGCAGAAATCGCACTTAACGTTGTGAGATTTCAAGCACTTTGCAGAGATAGATTTTTGTTCACATGTACCTATCATTTGTTACTTCCGGCCCTGTCGGAGACTTCGCGTTTTGAGTTTGCGTTCCGTTCCACCAAAAAAAAACGCAACATAAAATAATGAATTATAAAATAAGTAATGCATTAAAAAATGTAAAAAGAATAGGAATTTGTTTCTTGACTCCTATACAATGTATATTATATGAGATTTGAGAGCAGTGGTGGCCCAGTGGTAATGGCTGCGACTTGAAAGCTGTACGTCGCGTCGTTAGGTTCGAACCCTGACAGGAGCTTTACTTTGTGTAAATTTCATCGCCACTGCTCTCAAAACGGTGAAGGAAAATTTCGTGAGGAAACCGATCATGTCCTAGAATCAAAAATTCGAAGACATGTGACATCTACCAACCCGCACTGGGCCCGCGTGGTAGATTACGGCCCTCTCCCTCTCACAGAGAGGAGGCCTGTGTCCCAGCAGTGGGAACATTATAGGCTGATTATGTATGTATACAATGTATATTTAAATAATGGATACGTTTAGAATAACTTGCATATTCCCTAATGTTGTCTTCGTCACCCCCTTTCTAGCCATATCATCTTTCACACAATTCATCCATCGCTTCTTTGGTTTTAATTTTCTCTTGGCTTATCAAGTTGAAACTTTCTTAAGTCCTTACGTTCCGATGACAATACATTTAGGTTTTGGTAAGATGCAGACTTGATATAGCAGCCAGAATCGACGAAACTCTTTAACTGAGCCTGGATCAAATATAGGTCATGTTCGATTCTCAGTTCGCGCAAGTATTGTTTTCCATGAGGAATTTCTCAGCAGCAGCTTGGATTTATGCCCGGTTTTATGAAGGTCCCTATTATATGGGACAGTGTAAAATACACCTGGGCCCAGCCAACGCCTTCGTGGAATACAGGTGTGTGCATGTTGGCATGTTCTGTATTTTTTTTTAGCGATTTCATAACAAAATTGTAATTGATTATAATACATTTGCATGAAATTCTTATTTCGTTATAGGCACTTATGTCACGATATGAAAGTCTGTTTATTTTGCATGCTTTCTCCAGTTAAATGATTTAATAAGAATAAATAAAAGAACCTGCTCGGACGACGGCAGTATTCCAGTAAGATGCTGGTACGGATCTTGACCGTACTTCCAAGATTGTCTTGATAGCCGTGGAATACCTCTCCAATCCTCAAGCAACTCAGGATTTGTTGCCCCTTGTCGCTTCGTCACTATGTGCTAACGACCGTTTCCGGGGGCCCATTATTGAGTGTGCAAATCACCCCTGCCATTTTACCCGTGTATTGTATGTATAAAACATTGGTCAGGCAGGGGCCATAGTCCTTCCATAGTTTTAGGAGACCAGTCCACTTTAGCTACCCAAATCCATAGTTAAATTTCTTTGGTTCCATTTCCATATCCTGCAATAGTCCTGCACCAACCGGGGGTTGTCCTTGAGTGCATTTGCATAGTGCGTACAGGGATAATCGTCGGTTGGTGCCTCATTCAATGGAAATCGCCAAACGGGGCTCTGCGGGGCTTTGGTCTATCGTACGCCTTCCAAAAGTCGGGGACCCCAGAATCCCGAGATATGTCAAAGACACAATAAAATAATACTAATAGTGCTTTCATGTACACACCTATATTAATTTCAGTTTGTTTCAGTGTTTCTTCTCAAAGTAGTCGGATAGGAAACACCGACCTCATCTGGATTTTAAAATATTATTGACGTGTGTTTGTTTAAACATATTCAGGTACAGGAAAGGCACACACTCAGACCTTGTACCTGTGTGTAAAAATAAATGTGTTTGATCTTCTAAACTCCACAATGGATTCTAATGCGGCTTCACCACCTCTTACAAGAATTTATTCCGGATGTAGATCTTTGACAGGTGTTACGGGGTTGTCGTCAGAAGCCCAAGTCTGAACCAGTCTTACCAAGGGGTATCATGTTACCCAGTAAATGAGTTGTGGAGGTCAGATAAGCAGTCGCTCCATGTAAAATACTGGTATTCAGCTGCATCCTGTTACACTGGAAGCCGGCCCCGACATAGTTGGAAAAAGGCAGGCAGATGATGATTCCGGAAGGTTTATGTGTAGAATTCATAAATATTAAACTTGCATGTATTAAACAAATCTCGATGATTTGTCAATTTTAAAAACCATGTGAAGCTGGGGCAGGTCGCTAGTTTTCATACAAAGCGAAGATAAGTACTATCGCGGGAGTGCATGTCGTAGCACCTTAAGGACTATTCCTGCAGGCTTAGCATGAAACTCTCTATTTCTTAGAAGAATAGACACGGCTCTTTCTATACAAAGTGACATTTCGTTTCTCAGTTTTTGACATCTCACCGTAGAAATCCTTCTACAATCTGTCATCTTGTCTTTCGTTTCTACCGGTGGGATGTCAAAAAAGGAGAAACGAAATGTCACTTTGTATGGAAAGAGCCGTGTCTATTCTTCGAAGAAATAGAGTGTCGTGCTAAGCCTGCTGCTTGCAGCGCTTGGCCGCTATAGTAACGCTTACCTACGCTCATCAACCAATAGCATCACATTTTTGCTGAGCCCCTTGTTTTTGTAAATGAAAATACAACCTACCAAGTGCGAGTCGGACTGGCGCACGAAGAGTTCCGTACCATAATCTATAAAAACGGCAAAAAAATCATGTCTGTTGTATGGGAGCCCCCTTGAGCATGGAATAAGTAGGTACTTTTTAATAGCGTGGAATTAGTAGGTACTTTTTAATAGCATGGAATTACTGTACTCATGGAATTAGGGGCGGCTGCTGCAGGAGCAGAAAACCTCAAATGACGCAAATATAACAACCTTATTGGGAGCTATATGTTTGAGCCGTTTGGGGTTGAAACACTAGGGCCTTGGGTCCGAGTGCTCTCGAGTATTTCGGGACATCGGCAACGGTTGGTAGAGTCTTCACGTGACCAGAGGGCTGGCCTTTTTTTAGCCCAAAGAATCAGCATTGCAATCCAACGTGCAATGCTGCCAGCCTTTTGGGCACTTTTCCCATTGACAGCAATGCGGACGAATTTTTTGATGCCCAATGAGCTCTTCCGCCTTTTTGTTATTTTTATTATATTCTCGTACATCTTGGAACTAATAAGCACTATATAGATTGTAAGTAGAGGGGGTCGGATTTCGACCAGTGGGCGACCGTAATGAATAAATATTCGAATAAATATTTCCGTATTTAGCTTTATTTTTAATTTTGAAGTTATTTTTTGCCGCTGCTCAGTTGCTTATTACCAAGGTGAGATGTCAGATATTACACATCATATGCGACTACTGGACGGCTCGCTTGTTTTTTAATCGTCGGCGCAAAAACCACGTTTGTTTACGGGCGGTAAACAAACGTGGTCATCTTGAGCACGGGATTTTGTTTTCAAAGTGGTCCGATGTGCTCAAACGGGATAGTACGCGTGCGTAGCATAGCCGTGTGCTGCTGTGGAGCGGCGCCATTAACATTTTGTGGTAACTGAGTGCTCTCAACTGACAACATGTTTAATGGTTGTGGGAACATCCGCTTTCTGCGTTCTAAAGTTACGTGTCTGATTCTCGCGTTGACACAGAACATACATAACATATCATCCATGCCTGAATTCCCTGAAAGGTAGCCAGTGGTGTTTCTTGCCGGCTCTTCTCCATAGGAAACGACCAATTGGAACCGTGCACCTAGCGTGTGTCGTTTCATAAGTGCCCATGTAGGTTTATGTGAAATAAAATATTTTGATTTTGATTTTAATTTTACGCCTAAACGCCATCTATGTTTAAGTTTACTTCCCTTCTCTCTTCTCTGTTATCACACTCTTGGCAGAGTTGTCGTGGTCGTCAGGACAGGGGTGGTGGCAAGCTTCACAATTCGTCGCCATTCCTCTTGTAGTAAGTTACTTACATAGTTTTTAAGTCGTTGTAACTTATATATGGATTGTGTGCACTTGTATGTGTGGTCCGAAATAAAGAATATATTATTGTCAAAACCGTTTATAACGACTTCGAAGGGACCGGATTACGGTTGTTATAGCCGATAGTCATTTTAACCAAAAACTGTGTTAAGTAAACAGAAATGCTGAAGACTTAAAAATTTCGTCGTAATAACCGGTACGTCGGCGTCGTTTTAAACGATGTCTTTATAAACGGTTTTGACATTATTATTAAGTCCCATGTATTAGGAAGGGAAGGGCCCAAGAGTTTGTCTGTCGCATTCTTATACTTTAGCTGTTGCCCGCGACTTCGTCTGCGTGTAGTTTTAACTTATTTCATAATTTTTTCATACAAATATCCATGATGAAAAGTCGAGGAATGAGGAAAATGTCGTGAGGAAAGTCTTGAGTATGAATGTCGATGGCTATAAGAGTAGAGGAAGACCAAAGAAACGATGGATGGACTGTGTGAAAGATGATATGGCTAGAAAGGGGTGACTACTGAGATTACAACTAATAGAGAAGTATGCAAGAAAGGGACACGCGCTGACCTCAAGTAAATTGGAATACGGACAGGAGAATGGTGATGATCAATTATGAAAAGTAGACTATATGGCTACCTAGGTATTTGTGTTTCATAACGATCGGGTCAATGATTTAGGCGAAAAGGTAACGGTAAAGGTTATTTTTATAATATTATCTATACAAATAAATAAAATTAAAGTCCGTTAAAATCTGTTTGTAGTGCAAAATAACAGCTTTTTACTAAATTCATATTAAATTATAGACGGTAGGTACTTATAACAAAAAAACATTTTTTTTAAATTTTTGTTTGTCTGTCTGTTTGTTCCGGCTAATCTCCGAAACGGCTGGACAGATTTTGACGGGACTTTCACAGGCATATAGCTGATGTTATAAGGAGTAACTTAGGCTTATTTATTTTATAAAAAAGCCACGCGGGCGAAGACGCGGGCAGCAGCTAGTATGAAATAAGTAGACTTTAAGACTGCCTCGTAGGTCGAGTGGTCGCAAGCGCTACTGCTGAGCATGAGGTCCTGGGGCCGATTCCCAGGTGTTACAGTGTTATTGAGTTTTGCCATCTGGAATTTCTCAGTAGCAGCCCGGAGTCTGGATTTGTGCCCGGTTGATGGCAATAGGCTCGCCCCCTGTTACATGGGACTTAAACATAAATGTGGGTGTACTTAGGTACGCCTCTGCCCAACCCTTCGGGGAATACAGGCGTATTATTTATGAATTAAATAAGTAAATAGGTAGTATGGATATGGAAGTATAGGTGTGTATATTTGGTTGTTAGTCTCACTAGTTTGTTATATGTCCCACAGCTGGGCAAAGGCGTCTTCTCAAAGGTCTCATCTTATCACGCTTGCTCACTGCGTGTTGGCGATTTCAGATATATATTATTAAACCCTTGAGACATTTTCGTCCATCGTAATTCAGCAGTGTCTTTCAGGATAGACTTAGAAAGTAACTTTTTAATATAAAATAGGACAATTTTATGATATATTTGCCAGGCTTCAAACCCGCATCCTCGTGCTTCAAAAGCCGGCTGCCTAACAACGGGGCCATTACGATATCACATTTTAATACTTAGCAATATTCAAATTAGGTACAATTTATTGTTGTTTTTATTTAATTTAATTGCAGTTTGTGGGTAGTTTAAAATTTGCCGTGTAATACACAGTAGGTAAATAACAACCCTACCTACCCCGAGTTTTAAAAGAAAGTATGTGCAAGATTGGTAAACTGGGTTTTAAATCATATTTTACGCCGACATTTCAACTAATAATAATTAAACTTTAACCATACAAGTAGTAATAAATATAAAACGCAAGGTAACTTACAAAATGCAAGCGAAACCGGTCGAATAGCTTATAATAGTAAGTACCTACTACAAATATTCTAGTCACAATAAGTACATACGCAAATTGTTAGTCATACAACACTAAGTCATCGACTTACCTCCGCGATCCAGCCGGTATTTAAAAGACAAACATTTAAAATCCAAATACAACGAACACTATAAATATTTTGTTAATTTTTCGTACACAAGCTAACACTGGAAGACAAACACAATGAAATTTTGACAGCTGTCAAATGCACCACTGAGAAAAAGTTTTTTTTTTCGAATAGAGGCAGCGACGCGTCTTCGCCGTTCGGCCAAGCAGCCGGACTAAAGTCTCGTGTCCACTTTCGAATCTTGCGCTGCGGTGTGCTACAAACTTGTAGTGCAACTTAGAAAATACTTTCCCTATCTTATTTCAACGTAGGAACGTTTACAATCGCATGTTGACTTCAATGTTTAACGGCATAGATAACATTGTATGGTTTTAATAACAACTTTCATTGTGTAATACGAATTGGACTTAGTTTTATACCACGTAGGGTTAGTTATTGTTTAAATAAGTATGTAGGTAGTACATCCGTGAAGGTTTTGTGGTGCCATCGTTAACACAGTTATTTTTATGTAAAATTATGTGAAACCTATGATATAAGAACCATGGATCCCCTGAAGGTGAACCGAATTATAGAGAAACAATATCACGCCTGTATTCCCCAAAGGGATAGGCAGGGAAGTGTGTTGGACATCTCAACCAATACCAATAAAATGAACTCCACTTTAAAAATAATCCCTCTTAAATAAAACAAAGTGCAAGCAAGTTCTCTCCACGTATTTACTGAACCTAGATTACGATAGCGCTGAAAGCCTCCTAATTGTTTCAAGATAAATGTGCTTTCAGCCTGCCCGTCAGACCACACTACAACACACCGCACCACACCACACTACACACGACAATTCTCTGGCACCCAATAACAACTTCCAGTTTTGTATCTGTTTCTCCCTTTATTTTTATTTACTGTGCTTTCCTACCAAAGGTTAATATAATTTGTTAAATATAACTTCCAAGATTCATACACGCATAGGTAATGTTTGCGGGGGGAGGCTGGCAATCTGTGTGACAAGTTTTCCTAGTGCAGATACCAGTCTTCACATTTTTTAAGTCGCCTTTGTGAAAGAGAAATATTTTTTATTGTATTGTATTGTATTACATTTTGCCACGTCCACGACGTCCACTGCTGGACATAGGCTCCCCCAAACGTCACCACATCGACCGGCCACAGGACCGGTCGATGTGGCAACGTTTGAGGGAGCACAGGCTCCTAGCATCCAGCGGATTCCCGCGACCTTCACCAGGTCATCGGTCCACCGTGTGGGAGGCCTTCCAACGCTGCGCCTTCGTCAGTTATGTTCCCATTTTAATAGGGGACTAGCTTATTGCCATCAACCGGGCACAACTCCTGACTCCGAGAATCCTAATGGAAAACTTAATAATACTGCCCAGCCTGGGAATCGAACTCAGGACCCCATAGTCAGCATTCGCTCCGAAATCCACTAGACCAATGAGCCAGTCTGTCGGTGGATTGTAGTGAAAAGGTTTTATATCGTCAAGAATGAAAAACCATAGACAGACGTCAATCAGCCTATAATGTTCCCACTGCTGGGACACAGGCCTCCTCTCTGTGAGAAGGAGCGGGCCGTAATCCACCACGCGTGCCCAGTGCGGGGTGGTGGATGTCCATCACGTCTTTGAAGTGTTGGTGAAAAGAAAATTAAAAGTAAAAACAATGTTGTAATGTAAATTGAGCTTTATTTAAATATAAAATTAAGTTCTTAATTATTAGTTATTCGTACATTTATGGTTTTTTTTTCACAGAATCAGCGCTTGACGTAATTTTAGTAGGCAAGATTTTAATCACGTCTAACCTTGTGGATTTGTGACATGGAGTAGTGACAGGCGCTGATTAATTTGACAGAACTAAACTAAAATGTATCTTCTGTCCTCTTCTTAGTGAAATAGAAAGAAAAAGATGCACGGAACTTAAATTTAGTTAGTTTGTGAACAAGGGAATCGGCACCATTATATCTGTAAGATAAATTGACCATTGATTTGAGTCTGGATTTGTGCCCCCTATTACATGGGACTTAAACATAACTGGCGAAATGTGGGTGTACTTAGTTACACCTCTGCCCAACCTTTAGGGGAAACAAGGAGTGATGTTATGTGTATGTAAATTGACCAGAACTTATCTGGAGGTGGGAAAGCAGGCCAACAAAGTAGCTTATATATAACCTTTCGGGATTAAGGGTGCCAACTGGATCCTATTACTACGGCGCCGCTGTCCGTCCATCCATACATTTGCCACAAGGCTGTATCTTTGAACCGTAAAGGCGCTCCCTCACCGGGAGCTTTCGCCTGTAATGTAACAGTTCAGATGCGAGCAAATACATCAGTGAGTGAGGAGAACCGAGCATTACAATGCACAACCAGTAATGATATAGTCTGGCCACGCTAACTCTGCAGAAGTAAAAAAATGGTGAAATTTGAAAATCTATAGATAGAAACACCGTTAAAAAATTTGATACAGTCCCCGGCACGTAAGTTGGCAAGAGTCGTTAGATGCGCAGAAGTCATATTTTAGGTCCCTTTGGTACGCGCGGGACGCGGAGTGTGAGGCAGCGCGCCGAGCCGAGCGCGCGATTGTTGCATCAGTAGACCCTTGCGCCTCGCATTGTATCTACGTCCCGTTCGCTCCCGAATGCCACTAAGTGTACGATGCGCGAACTTACCCCCACTATGCCAAATCCTTGCCAAGTTACGTGCTGTAGGTACTAGTTTTGTTTTTGATAGGTTTTTTTTTTGTTTATATTCTGATTCTTTCCTGGTAAAGAATAGTCATTGTAGCACGATGCAGTTTGGATTTGATACAATTTTGTCATCGTATGGAGATAGAGCATCTGCTTTACCTACCGAGGATCCTTGTAATTTTTTTTATAAAATCTACTGCTGACGCTAAAGTTTACCAACATACAGAACACTCATTCAGAATCTGGATCTGTTTTTATCTTTTAATTCTTCACTTATTCCACCTGCAATTTACAAATAATAATATGTACTTGTTATGAATTCACTGTGTATAGCAGTTTCACAGTGAGTGATTACCGCATGACCACAAAGTTTTTTGGTTTAATCCATTACGTTGTAACTTAACACGATCTTCTTCACGCGTCTAGTTAAGGCGCTGACAAGACCCAATTGACCAAAATAGGATTCTCTTAAGAAAAAAAATTGCCAAATCTGTACAGTTTGTGGTAGCGGAAAAAATATATGTTAATTTTGAACATATTTCCCAGAACTTGGTTGTTACCAAAAAAACGTTTTGAAAAAGAATCTCGATACCAACTAACGTTAAACTAACCTCTTATCTTGAGTTCTAATCCAAAATATCTGTATTAAATATCAATATACGTTACGTATTTAATTAATAACAAGAACGTCATAATCGAATTCAGAACTTGGTTGTTTTTTTATTTTCGATTACTCAACTCAATTTTGAGTAAATAAATAATTGCTTCATATTTTGCAATAAATTACAAGCGTTGTATCAGCGCGCTTCTCTTTCTTTTCTATGCAATCTGACAGCAGTGGCGGTACCTTCATATAAGCCGAAATGCATTACTAAAATGCTCGATAGAGAATTTATTGTACCTAACCAGTAGTTTATGAGAAAATTGCGATGATACATACGTAGATACGTAGGTACCTACATACTCAGTCGAAAACTGAACTTTCTTTTTTTGAAATCGGTTAAAATTTTATTGGGCTTGCGTTATTTTGAAACCCTAGGCACGCCACTGTCTGACAGTGACCGCGGTTTAGGCGTGTCAGCGTCTTAAAGTGAACGCACTATACCACGAAAGTGAAAGATTTAAAAGTATACCATATATAAAAAACTTTTTGGAGTTGCCCATGTATTCTAATGCAGAGTTAGTGTGGCTAAACGGGTTTTTTTTTTTTTGGGTGGGAAATCATCAAATAACTTCTCCCGCTCTGGGCCGAGCGGGAGGGTGTGTCAGACTCTTACTGACTAAAACCCACCCGTATTCCTTCCTGTTGCCTGTGTTGCCAGGGTCCTGGGTGACCCTTTAGTACCTTCCCGCGATCCCGGCAGGCATTGGCCCTAGTGGACCCCTACATACATATGTGCTGACGACATCTCTTTGAGGCGCGCGTGGAATACAACGCGCCGTCGACCCGGGCCTGGTCCTTACCGGACGGTGAGCTACCCATTGCTCACCGTCCGCAAGCCCGCGCCTGCGGTGGCCGGAAATCCGCCCAGGATTCCCGACGCCCAGGGCGTCTCCTGCGGCGGCTAGGGGCAAGAGGGCGCGAAATTTGCCTTTCCCTCAACCGTCCCGCCTCCTCCTTCACGAGCATTACTGCTTCGCAGAAGGAGGTGACGGCTGCCCATGACCTCTCGCTCCGTACCATGGCCAGAGCCAGGGCTGGACGCGAGAGGTCTCTGCCGCCGATCGCCTCCACGAGGACACGGCGGTGCTCCGCCCAAGCCGGGCAGTCCTCCACCGTATGCTCCACCGTGTCTTCCGGGCGATCCACACAGTGGTGACACCCGGGGCTAAAGGGGGCCAAAAGTCGGTTTTTTAATCTCTGAGACTAAATTGACACATGCAAATGTCAAACTCCAAATTGAAAAAACGAACAACAATCATTTGAAATGTGTCAAATGTGTCTCTGGGATTAAAAAACGAACTCTAGACTCTAATTTGTAACATTAAACAGTAGTAAGTGTACCTACCGTGATAAAATTTGTAACATGAATGCGAATGTTACATTACAGACGAATGCTGGTCAGTCAGTGAGGTGAGGCAGTATTGTAACGTAATGTTTAAAATCGAATCTTGGATTTTTACGTTACAGGCGAACGCCCGGAGCGTTCGCCTGTAACGTAAAAATCCAAGATTCGATTTTAAGGGAGCGCCTTAAGTAGAGACTTGATTTTTTTACAGAGTGTGTACTATGATCGCTTTAACAATAATAATTAATATTGTTATAGCGACCATAGTACACACATTCTGTAAAAATAATTAAGTGTCTACCTATTAAGTTGTAGGTCGTAGGTTCGAACCCAGACACGCGCTTTACTTTGTGTAAATTATTTCATCACCACTGCTCTCGAAACGGTGAAGGAAAACATCGTGAGGAAACTGGCATGTCCGAGAACCAAAAATTCGAAGACATGTGACATCTACCAACCCGCACTGGGCCCGCGTGGTGGATTACGGCCCACTCCCTCTCACAGAGAGGAGACCTGTGTCCCAGCAGTGGGAACATTATAGGCTATGGGATTATGTGAGACGTCCGTGGCGGTCAAAAGGTTAACCTTTTGGCCGCCACGGACGTCTATGGACGTCAAATCAAAACGTGCTTACGACGCCACCGACAGCATGGCACGTCGAAAATACCACTTTTTTACAGTTCAAAATAAACATACAAAAATATGTTTGTAACGTTGCACGTGCGTCCGCGCCGTCGCGCCAAAGTTACACCGCGCGCTATCCGCACGACAAGGTTACCCCGCTCGCTCCCACCGCAACATCGACGCTCGCTCGCGTAGCCAGTCGGCAGCGGCACCCGCGAGGCGAAATGATAGGCTGTGCACGCTACGATCGTGCGACCGACGCCACATGTGTAGCCCTAAGCTAACTATATTGTCAATACCCGTGTGTGTGTTCCAATTATATACTTTATTATACTATAACCGTGCATTCATTGAAACTCCCGAAGAATCGCCCTTATAAATTGCGCCCAACTAGTGGCACGTGCTCCGTACGGCAAATACCTACAAAACGGAAAAATAACCGTCGCGAGTGCGGAAGAAATCCACACCAAAAACATTGCATCGTCCCGGTTCGAGTAATAAGTGTACCTACAGGACTATAGTGCCGTTATTTACCGTTTGCGCTAACTACCTACCGCGAGTTTCGTCGAGAAAATGCCGCCGAAAACACGTCGCGCGCGCGCAAACGAGGGGGAAGCGGATGGTTCCAGTAGTGATGAAGACACCCACGCAGTAGCTAATCCCGTGAGCATGGACACCACGGCGACATCTACACCGATCCCGGCAACGACAGGAGCCAACATGATCTCCATGTCAGAGGAACAGCTCACACGATTGCTATCCAACGTCATGAGAAGCGTCGCGACATTGACGCCGACGACGTCGACGAGTTGCGACCCGACGGGACCGACTCAACCCCCCGCCGCACACACCGGCGCGACCGTGCAGGGCATGCACGGCATGCACAGCAACTTCACCCGGTGTACGGCCCGCTTCGACGGAGCCGCCCGAAGTACCGAAGCCCTAGAAGCATTCGTCGAGAGCGTGCTTATCTATAAAGAGTGCGCTAGCGTTTCCGACGAACACGCTCTTCGAGGATTACCAATGTTGCTGACCGGAGACGCCGCAGTGTGGTGGCAAGGAGTAAGATCTACCGTGGAGACCTGGGACGACGCGATACGCCGCCTGCGATTCATGTACGGCGCCCCGCGCCCCGCCCACCGGATCCTTCGAGAAATATTTGCGCGGGAACAAAGTGACAACGATAGTGTCGATTCGTTTATATCGCGAGTGCGAGCAGAAATGTCGCGTATACCATATGAGTTGCCTAATGTTATGCAAGTAGATATAGTTTACGGCCTTTTACACCGCAAGTTCCGAAAAAGAGTGTCACGCGATAGTGTAAGTAGTGTCGACTGTCTACTCGAGCGAGCAAGGTATGTAGAGGAGACGCTGAGCGAGGTGAGTAGAACAAAACCACTAATTCCGTCTCATAACGCGAACACATCGACAAATAACGATAATAACGTTCCGAGTACCGCGAAATCTCGAAATGTAAACATTAACCCTCCACCGGCCACGGTTAATCAAAGTAACCCTTCACGCGCTGTGTCCGACTCTAGTTCGAATATTTGTTCCGATACGAATTCGAATACGAAACGTGTACGACCGCGCTGCGCTTTCTGTAAACGGTTTGGTCATTCGATAGACGATTGTAAAATTAAAATAAAATCGAGTGATAATGATAACAATGCGCCGCTGTCTTGTTACGGTTGTGGTCGAGAAGGAGTGATACGGTCGAAGTGCCCGACGTGTAAAGGCACGCCCTCCGCCGCCAAGGTGAGTTTTCAGAGTGCTACCATCCATGAGTCTGAGTTATCGCACCCTACGGTCAAGATAGAGGTTTCGTCTTTAGTAGGTGTAGCGGTGTTGGACACGGGTGCTACTGAGAGCCTTGCCAGTCCCGGACTGTACAAAATATTATTGCACAGTGGGACGGCTTTCAAGGAAACACGTCGCAACCTCGGCCTCGCCGACGGTACACAGCAGGTACGTGCGATGTTGTCATGTGACACGAACGTCACCATTCAGGGACGCGTTATCCCCACCACATTCTTGGTGATACCAGAAGCGGATAATAGGACCCTTCTAGGACAGGATTTTATCACTAAAGCAGGTATATGTGTGGACCTACAACATAACTGTTGGCATTTTAGTTGTTCCCCTGAACGGAAGTTTGCTTTTGTGCAGTCATATAGTCTTCCATCCACCAGCGATGCAGAGCTGATGCAGGTCGATACCACCGGCTTAGCGCTGAGAGAGGATGAAGGGACAAGACTGTCACCTGCACAAAGGACGCAGCTCAACCAACTCATTAGCAAAAGAGTTGAGCGCTTCGCCACCGAAGGACCCCCTACAACTTACGCCACTCATCACATCCGGGTTGACGAGAAGCAGGAGCCGACCGCTTCACCACCTTATAGGATGTCGCAAGGTAAGAGAGAGTTGTTGGACGGTGAGCTTGAGAAGCTGCTGCGCGCAGATGTTATAGAGGAGTGCGAGTCGCCGTGGGCGGCCAACGTCGTTTTAGTCGCAAAGAAGGACGGCGGAGTCCGACTATGTGTGGACTATCGTAGGCTTAACGCCGTGACTGAGCCGGATAGATATCCCCTCCCGCGCATGGAAGATGCGCTTCATGCAGCGAAGACGACCAGCTATATGACGACGTTGGACCTCCACTCCGGCTATTTTCAGGTTGGTGTCGCAGAAGAGGACCGCGACAAAGCCGCTTTTGTTACACCCTCCGGCACCTATAGGTTCAAGAGGATGCCGATGGGCCTTCGCAACTCTGGAGCCACGTTTCAAAGACTGATAGATCGATTTAAGGCAAACCTGAGTGTGCCTAATCGGGGGCACGAGGTAAGTGACTGCTCCGATATCCCACCAGACCACCAAGGAAGTAGGCCTGTGAGCATTCTTGGATATCTAGATGATCTGATCATCTTATCACCGAGTTTCCAAGGTCACATCGAAGATCTCGAAGCGGTCTTCGACAGGCTCGAGAAGTTTAGTCTCCGAGTCAATCGAAAGAAAAGCTGCTTCGCCCGTGACTCTGTGAAATTCCTTGGTCACATAATTGTTCCTGGGGGTCTACAGGTAGACCCAGAGAAAACTTCAGCTATTGCTGACATGCCCGCTCCAAAGAACGAGGACAGCTCAGAGGTTTCCTGGCTACATCCAGCTGGTTTCGAAGGTTCGTACCGAACTATGCTGCAATCGCCAAACCTTTGACTGACCTGCTCAAGAAGAACAGCAGCTGGAAATGGCGCGATGAGCAGCAAGCTGCTTTCGAGTCCATCAAGGAACTTCTGGTCACTGCGCCCATTCTTCGCCAGGCTGACGAGACCATGCCTTTCTCCCTTCGGACGGATAGCAGTGGCTACTGTCTCGGGGCAGTTTTGATGCAGGGGGAGGGTCCCGACGAGCGGCCCGTGGAATACGCCAGTCGCCTGCTCTCGCCAGCCGAGCGTAATTACACCACCACCGAGCGCGAAGCCCTTGCCGTCGTCTGGGCGGTCACAAAGTTCAGGGGTTACGTAGAAGGCTCGGAAGTAGTGGTGAAGTCCGACCATCAGCCGTTACGTTGGCTGATGAGCCTTAAGTCCCCCAGTGGCCGTCTCGCCAGATGGGCATTGACCTTGCAGGCCTATAACCTGCAGATACAGTACACTCCCGGAAAGGTGAATGTGATTGCTGACGCACTAAGCCGCCCAGCTTGTTGCGGGGATACCCCAGCTGGTTGCGAGGTATGCTTAGTGACGGTAGATATGCCGCATAGGACACCTGAGGAGGTGCGCTCTAACCAACTCAAGGACCCGGAGCTGAAGAGGATTGTTGAGGATCTGGAAACAACCGACGATCCCTTCAGGGGGAGAGGGTGGTCAGAAAGAGGATACCTGATGTCTGACGGTGTGTTGTACAGGTGCGCTCCCGAATCGGAGGATGCCGATTCCGCCTGCCTCGTGGTCCCTAATCACGAGAGAGGAGCCGTCCTCGTAGAATTCCACGATGCCCCTACAGCAGGTCACCTTGGTGCTGAGCGCACTCTACAACGCATCAGATCTCGGTACTTCTGGCCAGGTATGAAGCCCTTCGTCATGGATTATATTAAACGCTGTGCCGCTTGCCAGCGATACAAGGTGGATAACAGGAAGCCTGCAGGACTGCTCCAGACACCTGCACCCACCAGGCGATTTGAAGTGGTGTCCGTCGATTTATTCGGACCCCTACCGAAAACTTCAAAGGGTAACCGGTGGATTTTAATTTTAGAGGACACGTGCTCCCATTGGGTTGAGCTTTTTGCATTAGAGAAGGCCACCAGCATGGAATGTGCTGAGATTTTGGTATCCGAGGTCTTCTTGAGGTATGGAGTCCCGCGCAGGATGATCAGCGACAACGGGGTTCAGTTCGTTGCTGAGGTGATGCAGCAGGTCTGTCATGTGATGGGTATCAAACAGTCTCTGACACCGCTGTACCACCCAGAAGCAAACCCCGTTGAGCGGAAGAATCGTGATCTCAAACCGCAGTTAGCGATACTGGTAGGAAAGGATCACGCAACGTGGGATACTCACCTCGCGGCCATAAGGTTCGCGATGAACTCCGCTGTTACAGCGAGCACTGGATTTTCACCAGCTTTCCTTACCTTCGGGAGAGAGCTGCGCGCGCCATCGGACGTCGTAGCTGACATGAAGACCATTGTGGACAGCGACAATTTCGTCCACAACATTACTCCTTATCTTCGAAAGTTGTCGTCAGTACTGCTCGACGCCCGAGATGTCCACGAACGTAACCAATCTCTGCAGAAGAAATACGCAGATGAAGGCAGACGCGCCCCCCCAGATTATAAGGTAGGTGATCTCGTTTTGTTGAAAACGCAAGGATTGAACGATGTCGGCCCTGGTCAGTCCGCGAAGTTTATACCCCGGAGGGATGGCCCTTATCGCATCCGCGAAGTAGTAAGCCCTACTACTTACCTGGTGGAAGGAGTTGTTAGAAGCGAGCACGTAGGACGTTACCACGTCTCAGACCTGACTCCATTCGTCGGTGGTATCGAGGCTCCGGTTAGGGAGAAGCGCAGACGCGGTCGGCCACGTAGATTTGATTGCTAGCCCGAACGCGAGGGCGCTATGTTCGAACTAGAGGGGGAGTGTGTAACGTTGCACGTGCGTCCGCGCCGTCGCGCCAAAGTTACACCGCGCGCTATCCGCACGACAAGGTTACCCCGCTCGCTCCCACCGCAACATCGACGCTCGCTCGCGTAGCCAGTCGGCACCCGCGAGGCGAAATGATAGGCTGTGCACGCTACGATCGTGCGACCGACGCCACATGTGTAGCCCTAAACTAACTATATTGTCAATACCCGTGTGTGTGTTCCAATTATATACTTTATTATACTATAACCGTGCATTCATTGAAACTCCCGAAGAATCGCCCTTATATGTTTTTTAACATAAAGCCTTATTATAATCTAAGTATATAATTTTGGTCTTGCAGGCGGGGACAATCAAAAGTTACACCATATTTCAGGTTATTCGACTGTCCCCGCCTGCAAGACCAAAATTATATACTTAGATTATAATGCTTGTTTTTCCCTTTTCAGTTGTGTTTTTGCAGTCGGGTTTTTTGTTTTTTTAAATAATTTATTTTATTTCAAGCTTTTTAGTTTTATTAACATATATTTGAAAATTACTCATTACTAGCTTTTATTTGATACCAATATTGTACAATTAATTAAAAAAAAAACCCTTCCCCTCCTTTTTTTGTATTTGCAGATGCAATCATTTAACTATTGCAGATGCAATCATTTAATGCTCAATCATTTTAACTCGAATAAAATCCTTCACGATCAACAGTATGGTTTCACTAAAGGACGGTGTACGACCGACGCCGGTGTAACCTTGCTAAGACACATTTTTAACGCGTGGGAAGAAGCGCAAGACGCCATAGGAATCTTTTGTGACCTCTCCAAGGCATTTGATTGCGTCGACCACGAAACCTTACTCTTGAAACTTGAGCATTACGGACTTGGAAAACATGCGCTCAGCTTAGTAAAATCTTATTTAAATGATAGACAACAGCAAGTACAAATTAATGGTATCAATTCACTGGGTTTAAAAGTAAAAATGGGTGTTCCACAAGGCTCGATATTGGGACCTTTCCTCTTTTTAGTGTATATTAACGATCTACTCCATTTATTAAATAATCAACCACAAATGGTGTTATTTGCTGATGATACTTCTTTAATTTTTAAGGTAGATAGACGAGCTACGAATGTTGACGACGTAAATAACGCCCTATTGCAGGTACAGAACTGGTTCACTGCCAATAATTTAGTATTAAATGGGAAAAAAACTAAGTGCATTCGATTTTCTTTACCAAATGTCAAAAGTGGTGATTATGAGATAGTATTGAATCAAGAAAAACTAGAATTCGTCGATAAAACTGTTTTCCTGGGGATCACGCTCGACTCAAGGCTACAATGGGGTCCTCATTTAACATCTCTTGCAGGACGGCTAAGTTCAGCGGCATATGCTGTCAGAAAAATCCGTCAATTTACTGATGTAGATACCGCGAGGCTAGTCTATTTTAGTTACTTTCATAGTATCATGTCTTACGGTATTTTGCTTTGGGGACGGGCTGCAGACATCGAGTCAATTTTTATTCTGCAGAAAAGAGCTATCAGAGCCATTTATAATCTCCGCAGGCGCGATTCTCTAAGGGACCGGTTTAAGGACATTAACATCATGACGGTACCTTGTCAATATATCTACGAAAACATCATGTACGTAAGAAAAAATTTACATCATTTTAGTAAAAGAGGTGAAAGACATAATTATAGTACTAGAAATAGGGACCTATTATCTCAGCCAGGTTTCAGACTGGCTAAAGTAGACTCATCTTTCATGGGGTACTGTTTAAAATGTTACAATAAAATTCCACCCCACATACTTCAACTGAATGGAATGAAATTCAAATCTTGTATCAAACGCACACTATGCAGGCAGGCATATTATAAGTTGGGTGATTACATCGCTGATAAAAATGCTTGGCTCATTGCTGGTCCCGCTCCACAACCACAACCAATTGAATAATTAACATTTGAAAATACTGTTGGAGCAGCTGAACATTGTAAGACTATCTTTGCATTGTATAAATTCAACCTACGTTGTATTGTATAATTGCATTGCACAGGTGTGAGTACTATGTATAATAGAGCTACCATTTGCCGGTTATGTAATTGACTTGAATGGGTCCTGGCGGCTGAGAGTATGTCATGCTCACTCAGATGTCTCGCTGATGGTGGCGCGTGTGTTGGATCATTTAGCTCCCTTCAAAATGGTTGAGCTGAATGGTGCTAATCCATGCGTCATGCTCGTGAACGGGCGCCGTTAGTTGGGACTGGTCACCTCTTGGCGTCCTCGGCTTATTTGTAATTATTTTATTTAGAAATTGTTTTTTTTTTTCTCTTTTTACTATGGGCGCGTTTTTTTTATTTTACATCGTCCTCACATTTAGTTATAATTTCAACATTATTTTTGTACTAATCTTTATGTATCAATTTAATTTAAAAGAGTGTCCATGGAGTTTCTTGCCCGTTCTTCTCCATAGGTACCTACTACGCTTTGGAATGGGCAACTAGCTTCATATTTCTAACTGACCGACTCCTTGACAATTCAAAAGTGCCTGTAAATGGTTTAATTGAAATAAATGCTTTGAGTTTGAGTTTGAGTTTTTGCAATTTATAAATATTATATAGCCTATGTCACTCCCACAATTAAGACGAATCTAAAGACACCTCATATGTTAAAATCCATCAAGCCGTTTAGGCTACAGAGCGTACCAAAGAAATAGACATACATACATAGATACTCTCGAAAAACATTACCCTTCTGAAGCAGTCGGGTAAAAACGAACATAGGTTCACAGTCGTATAAATACAACTGAGGCGTCACGGGCACGAAAACATTTGTCGTACGTATTTATCCGATTGGGGCGGTCAATAGGTTAAACAATGATGATTTATAGGATTATAGATTTAGTTTTCTCTATTTTCACTCGAGCAGAGCTTGGTTGATCAGGTACCTACTATAACTTAATTCAGATGAATTATTATAGGCTATGAACACAATGAACTCTTAAGTAATTAAAAAAAATATTATTCATATATTTAACACTTCATTATACTAATCTTGTAATATAATAATCAGGTTTGTATAATATTACATATCATTTAATGATATCGTTAATTAAAAACATGTCACACTGGTACATCTCTAACTCAAATGAAATGAAATGAAATTGTTTATTCTGTAAAACAATTTCATTTCATTTGAGTTGACGACGTTCTGGAGTGACTCAGAGGAGGCAAACTAGCTCAGAGGGTTTTTAGGCCTAGTGCTGGCCACGCCAGTGACGGCTTTTAACGGCGATGTCGTCATAAACGAGACTAGTGTTGTGACTTTGTTATTTAAACTATTTGATTTACCTTTTTATTATAAAATCTGCTCTTTAACTAACGTTGTAACTTCTGGGTAATAACTAGGTACTCAGTCGGGAAAAAAGGTGAAACATGAGTGAAATAATACAATTCAACGGTACTTATAAGCACTTTTTATTCGTAAACCATACACAAGTAAAATGTATCGATGTTTTATGGATATATATTTTTGACGTGACTATTATTTTGTAGGTATAAAAGAAGGAATTTGTAGCTTGGCGGAGAGAACACAGATTTTTGTTATTGACGTGGCGGTCAAAAGGTTATAGGGGGTCCCAATACAAGAAACGCGTTTTTTATACTAAGGTATTAAAAAAATGTAGTGCTAATAGTACGGTGGTACGGAACCCTTCGTATGCGAGTTCGCACTATGTCGCTTTTTTTTAAGTACTCTCATCACGACCTTTTTCAATTTTAATCTTATGTACATTCATTGTATGCGTATTTAACGTACATTTCTTTAAATATTTTTTATCGCATAACCCACAGTCGAAAGTCCTGCCAAAATGCTTTGAAGCCTTGTGCCTGTTTAAAGTACTACTATCTCGGTAAGTTTTCCCACATAGTTCACAAGCACATACATTATTATGCTTATCCATATGCACAACAATATTCTTAAAACTACGCTGACAGATATCACATTTTGTTTTACCAATATCAACATCTGCTTCGGGGTTATGTTTTCGAAAAACATGACGATTTAAAACTACTTTTTGGGAGAATTTTAACCCACAGACATCGCAAGGAAACTTTTTGATGCCTTTATGCTCATCGATGTGACGGTTAAGAGAAAATTTGCCCGAAATAACCTTCCCACATAATGGACATGACATCCATTGCAGGTCGTTGTTATGGACAGCCTTAACGTGCTCTATTCTCAAACTTGCATCATCAAATATCTTAGAACAATACCTACACATGAATTTGTTGTCATGTTTTAGTCTATGGATCTTCATTGTCTTTGGACAAGATCGTCTCTGGTCACAAACGTCACATTTATAAACTTTTTCGTCACCGTTATGTAGTTTTAAATGGTCTCTGAGATGTCGTATAGTTGAGTATGATTTTTGACATATTTTACAATTAAAAGGGCGTAGCTTTTCATGAACCGTTCTTATGTGAGCGTTCAAATTTGATTGGTCGTTAAAAGACCTACCACAGAGATCACATAATATTTTTTTATTAGTACCAGCATGTACTTTCAAATGTCTTATTAACGTTTGGTTATACTTAAATTCTTTTTCACACAGATGGCATTTGTAGATTTTTTCCTTAGTGTGAGAATTTTGATGATCTTTCAAAGAGTTTTTAGAAGCGAATTTTTTTGGGCAGAAACTGCATTTAAATTCTTTTCCTGTGTGCAATTTTAGATGGTTTTTTAAAGTTTCAAATGATTTTAATTGTTTTGGGCAGTATTCACATTTGAGTAAGACAGCATGGACCTCGTCAATGTGTTTGTTGATATCTTTTTCTGTTTGGTACAATCCCCCACAATCTTTGCAAGACAATTGGATGCCTGTGTCTGTATCCACTTGAATTATCAGAGAACGGTCGAGGTTTATGCGTCTTTTACCTGAAAAGTAAAAAATAATACATTTAGGAGACATAGCATCACGCGTGAGAGGTTCGTAGCTAAATAACAATAACAGCCGCACGGGTCGATCGAAGGTTACACTTGTCACGGTCGGTTCGTTGATGGGTGATCATACATTAGGTTCATATCGAGACCCCTCCGTTCCTCGGAAAACACGTTAAGTCGTTGGTGACGGCTGTCATTTATAATGATATGATTTCATTTTCTGTAAGTTGGTTTTTACAAACACTTTTACACGTTAATCATATAAAAAAAAGAACTAGATGAGCTCGGTATAGACCTTGACAGTCGTTACGGATAGTCAGGAGCCCAAGTCTGACAACCAGTCCTACCAAAGGGTAACGTGTTACTCAGTAGGTACCTGGGTTGTAGAAGACAGTCATCATCATCATCATCATTTCAACCGAAATACTTCCACTGCTGGACATAGGCCTCCCCCAAGCACCGCCACTGCGACCGGTTCTGTGCTTCTCGCATCTAGCGTATTCCCGCGACCTTCACAAGATCATCGGTCCACCTTGTGGGAGGCCCTCCAACGCTGTCGGTCGCCACTCCAGAACCTTTCGGCCCCATCGGTCCACCTTTTTGGGAGGCCTTCCAATGCGGCGCCTTCGCCAATTTTGTTCCCATTTAAATAGGGGACGAGCCTATTGCCATCAACCTAGCACAAATCTAGACTCCGGGCTGCTGTTGAAAAAATCCTAATGCAAAGCTTAATAACACTGCCCGACCTGGAAATCGAACTCAGGACCCTATACTCACCAGTCGCTCTTATGTCCACTAGACTAATGAGGCAGTCGGTTGGTCGATTTAGAGGAAAGAGGTATTATATGGTCATGAATGAAAAAACATGGGATAGATATTAAAACCAGCCTGACTGCTGAGACACAGGCCTCATCTCTTAAGAGGGAGCGGGCCGTAATAAGATCATCCACAAACCCGCACTGCGCCCGCGTGGTGGCGCGGGCATAGTGCGGGTTGGTGGATGATTTTTGAATTATTGAGAAATTGGGTAAAGGGATTGTTGGGGAAAGTTCAGGTGTACAAAATTAAAAATCAAAACAATTTTGCAATGTAAATTGAGCTTTATTTAAATATTAAATAAGTTCTTAATCCTAGATCGTACATTTAGGGCTTTTTTTCACAGTATCCAGACAAGCACTATCATCCAGAGAAACTCAATAATATTGTACAGCAGTCCACTGCAGGACATAGGCCTCTCCAATTACACGCCATTAAGCTCGATTCTCAGCAACTCTCATCCAGCTAACTAACATAATAGAATATGTATATAAAATTGTGTATGTGCAAGTTAAATTGTGCGGAACTTAACCGGAGATTATAAAACAGAGCAACTCACGATAAATAGATATATTTAGAAAAAAAACATATATTTAAAATATAACAGAATTTATGTGAAATTATATCTAAGATAAATTTATATGAAATTATATCTAAGATAAATGGACCATAACTTAACTCGATCGTAAAACAGGCTAATAAAGTTGCTTATAAATAACCTTTCAAAAACAAAGTTCATTCATTTGCGTAAATAAGGTACAGAAAGTTCTAACGATAATGACATCGATCTCTTAACTTCTCTCATGTCTAGGACCGGTGACTGGGCGGTTGTCACGTGCCTTTAATTTCGGCGTGCAAAGGAGAATGCCCATATAGGGTATCCTGTACCAAACGAAAAGTCCGCTGTCACAACCAAACTTAGTGTATTTGGTGGAGAGTTCAATGGTCTTCCTATATTGCAAACTACTTTTTACATTGATTACTGAGAATTAGTATTTTTGTGTCATTTACATACTTTAATATTTTGCGGTTAGGTTTGCGAAAAAGCCGCGACGCCCCGTTATTAAACATAGGTAAATGGTTAAAGTTTTTTTTTTTTTAAATTAACCTTTTGACCGCCACACCATGTACAGACGATAAACCAAAATGTGACCAGCACACCACGGTCACGACTACATGACTGATTTTAAGGAATAATTCGTAGCTTGGCGCCGTGGGCACGTTTTTGCTTTTTTGACGTGGCAATCAGGTTTAAAAACGTTGATAAATGGTTGTGACCCGCTCACCCGCAAATCGGTACGGTTCAAGGGCATTCTCCTTTACATAATTTCATTTTTTAAGTACCAACGCAGCCTTTTTCAATTTTAATCTTATGTACATTCATTGTATGTGTATGTAACGTACATATCTTCAAATTTTTTTTTGTCGCATAAACCACAATCGAAATTTCGTCCAAAATGCTTTGAAGACGTATGCCTGTTTAAAATACTAGTATCTGGGTATATCTTCCCACATAATTCAAGCACATAACCTATTATTATGCCTATCCATATCCACAACAACATTCTTAAAACTACGCTTACCGATATCACATTTTGTTTTACTATTATCAATATTTGCTTTGGGGAAAAAAATTGTTTTAAATCGTCATGTTTTCGAAAACATATTTCGAAAAACATGACGATTTAAAACAACTTTTTGGGAGAATTTTAAACCACACATAATGCAATGAAAGTTTTTATGCCTTTATGCTCATCGATGTGACGGTTAAAAGAAAGTTTGCCCGAAATAACCTTCCCGCATAATGGGCATGACATCCATGGGAGGTCTTTGTTACGGACAGCCTTAACGTGCTCTATTCTTAAAACTGCATCATCAAACTAATATCTTACAACAATACCTACACATGAATTTGTTGTCATGTTTCAGTCTATGGATCTTCATTGTCTTTGGACAAGAAAGTCTCTGGTCACTTACGTCACATTTTTAAACTTTTTCGTCACCGTTATGCAGTTTTAAATGGTCTCGACGATGTCTTTTAGTTGAATATGATTTTTGACATATTTGAAAATCACAAAGGCTTAATTTTTCATAAACCGCTCTTATGTGAGCGTTCTTTGATTGGTCGTTAAAAGATCTACGTTAAGTTCAAAATCGAATGAGAAAATTTGACAGCTTGTGATAACTTGATGTGCTGGCTACCGTATTTTTAAATGTCTAATTAACGCTCGGTTGTATTTAAATTCTTTTTTACACAAATGGCATTTGTAGATTTTTTCCTTAGTGTGAGAATTTTGAATGAGTAGAAGCGATTTTTTCGGGCATAAAATGCATTATAATTATTTTCATGTGTGCAATTTTAGATGTTTTTTTAAAGTGTCCAATGATTTTTATTGATTTGGGCAGTATTCACATTTGAATAATACAGCATGGACCTTGCAAATGTATTTGTTGATGATATATTTTTCGGTTTGGTACAATCCCCACAATCTTTACAAGATTTTGCTTGTGTCTGTATCCACTTAAATTATCAGAGTACGGTCAGGGTTTATTCATCTTTTACCTGAAAAGTAAACTCGTCAACATAAACTGTATGTGACTCTGGGACGTAGGGTTCATTCCGTGTAGATAGGTCAGGAGTTTCTAAGGATTGATCTGTGTGTAAATTAATCAAACTAGTAGCTCTTTTCTTGTCTCTGTACCGCTTACTTTTTTGTTTGTCATATTCTTTACGACGTTTAATTTTTTCTTCCTCCTCAACTGTGATTGTTCGATGTTTATTAGTTTTTTTCTTATTCTCTCTATATCGCCGACATCTAATTTTATTTTGAATTTTCCTTCTTTTTATAATTTCATCAATGTCATTTTGACTCGTGCCATCATCACAGAAATGCGCTCCTTCATCATTGACCTGTCTTTTTATTTTACCACTGCCTGAATACACCTTCAATTGAGTATTATTTTGGACATCACGTGGAAGTATATTTTGAGCATTTGGTACATAGATTGTTATTATTGGTTCATGTAATTGTGGAACATAATTAACTTGTGAAGGAGTATCATTGTGAATATCATCAACATAATCAGAATTTGACTCTGGAATGTATGGTTCGTGCCCTGTTGATAGGTCAGCAGTATTAATTGGAGGGACATATGGCACATTTATTGTTGATGGGCCTGCAATTTGTGAGTTATGGAAATTTGGACAATCAAAATTATGCCTTGCAACTATTTTGGAGGATTGATCTGTATGTAAATTAATCAGATTATTAGCTCTTTGCTTATCTCTATATCGCTGACATTTAATTATATTTTGGATTTTCCTTCTTTTTTTAATTTCATCAATATCATTTTGACTCGTGCCATCATCACAGAAATCCGCTCCTTCATCACCGTCCTGTCTTTTTCTTATACCAGCGTCTGAAGACATCTTCAATTTTTTTTTCACGTAGGTTTGAAGATCTACACAAAATTTAGAAAATTGATATTTAAAAACACTAATTATATTACATTACTTTTTTGTAAAGTTCTAATGGTGAACAATATACGGTTATAAATAAACATTTTACAAAAAAATACAAAACACGGTAGGTATTTTATTTCAGACAAATTAAACCAATAAACAATCATTTTGAGAAATTAAATTAATTATAAAATGAATCCGCGACAAAAATACTATCGAACAACTAGAAATCTGTTTTACCACGCTAGTAAAAAAACTCCTAAACTGCTATGAAATATTACTGATTGAATATTGTATTGGAGAGATCAAATATTAGAAAACCAAATTATATAAAATTTTTCAACACCAATATTGGAAATATTCGAAAATAAATGCTTTGTTTTTATTAATTATAAATATTAGCATATTAAGTACTCACTCTTGTACCCACACACACACACACACACACAGTGATTCTATTAAACAATTAAAATAATGATTATATCTTTACACAATTTAAACAATGCACAGTATACAAAAATTAATCTTTGCACGTGGTCAATTTAACTTCACTTATTGCTACTCCAGCATGTCGGTGACGTGCGGTCCATGGCCCTCTACGGGGCTCCTGTATGGGCGCGCTCTCTGGCGCTGCGGCCAGCCCACCGGTTGAGCGCGGCCCAAAGGGTCATGGCCATCCGGATGGTCCGAGGATACCGCACGGTCTCCTGTGAGGCAGCGAGCCTCCTTGCCGGATTGCCGCCATGGGATCTGGAGGCAAAAGTCCTCGCGCACGTATGGGAGTGGCGCGAGGAGGCGAAACGCCGGGGCGTAAGTCCGTTGCCGCGAGAAATCGCGGCTCAGCGGACGGAGCTCCGGCGGGATCTCATGGCGTCATGGAAAGTACGGTTGTCGCAACCCAGTGCTGGGCACGCCACGATTTCGGCGATAAGTCCCCTCTTTGAGGAGTGGCTGGAGAGGCGCCACGGCGTCCTCACCTTCCGCCTGACGCAGGTCCTCACCGGACACGGCAGCTTCGGGAGGTTCCTGTGTCGGATAAGGCGGGAGGAAACGTCCGGGTGTCACCACTGTGTGGATCGCCCGGAGGACACGGTGGAGCATACGGTGGAGGTCTGCCCGGCTTGGGCAGAGCACCGCCGTGTCCTCGTGGAGGCGATCGGCGGCAGAGACCTCTCGCGTCCGGCCCTGGTTCAGGCCATGGTACGGAGCGAGAGGGCATGGGCAGCCGTCACCTCCTTCTGCGAAGCAGTAATGCTCGCTAAGGAGGAGGCGGGACGGTTGAGGGAAAGGCAAGTTTCGCGCCCTCTCGCCCCTAGCCGCCGCAGGAGACGCCCAGGGCGTCGGGAATCCCTGGCGGATTTCCGGCCACCGTAGGCGCGGGCTTGCGGACGGTGAGCAATGGGTAGCTCACCGTCCGGTAAGGACCAGGCCCGGGTCGACGGCGCGTCGTATTCCACGCGCGCCTCAAAGAGATGTCATCAGCACAAAGTAGGGGTCCACTAGGGCCGATGCCTGCCGGGGTCGCGGGAAGGTACTTATGGGTCACCGAGGCCCCCGCAACACAGGCAACAGGAAGGAATACGGGTGGGTTTTAGTCAGTAAGAGTCTGACACACCCTCCCGCTCCGCCCAGAGCGGGAGAAGTTATTTGATGATTTCCCACCCTCAAAAAAAAAAAAAAAAGCATGTCGGTGACGCGAACTCACAATTTTAACCATCCAAAAAGAGTTCAACACGCACATGACACAGTCAAGTATATATATGTACAATGTATTAGTGCATTTATGTGTATACTGTACACAAGCCGCTGCGCGTCGCCAGTCTACAACACGTCACATTAGCATGTCGGTGACGCGAACCCACAAGTTTTGCCCCTGCCTGGTTCTGAGGTTCCTGCATCCAGCGGATTCCTGTGGCCTTCACAAGGTCATCGGTCCACCTTGCGGGAGGCCTTCCAACGCTACGTGTTCTGGCACTCGGTCGCCACTCCAGAACCTTTAGGCCCAATCTGCCATCTGTTCTACGAGCAATGTGCCCGCCCACTGCAACTTATGTTTGGCAATTCGTCGGGCTGTGTCGGATACCTTGGTTCTCCTGCGGATCTCTTCATTTCTGATTCGATCACGTAGGGAACCCCTAGCATAGCCCCCTCGATTGCGCTTTGGGTGACTTTTAGTCTTCTAATAAGGCCTATTGTGAGCCACCACGTTTCAATGCCATTAGTCATCACTGGCAACACGCATTGGTCACAGACTTTCGTCTTGAGACACTGCGATATGTGGGATGAGAAGATATTACAAAGTTTCCCGAACGCTGCCCAGCCGAGTCGGATTCCACGATTGACCGCTTTCTCGAAGTTGGACCTACCTAACTAGATAGTTTGTCGTAGGTAAACAACTTCGAGTGTAGCGTCCCCGATCTTCATGAGAGTTACATGACATTTGACATGACCATTGTCTTGTCTATGTTCATTTTAAAACCCACTGTTTCGGAAGCTCTACTGAGGTCATCGAGCATTGTTCCGAGGTCCTCCATAGTCTCTGCCATGACAACTATATCGTCGGTAAACCGAAGGTGAGTAATGTACTCGCCATTGATGTTGATACCTAGCTTTCCAGTCCAGAACCTTGAAGACATCCTCTAGTGCAGCGGTGAATAGTTTCGGAGAGATAACGTCTCCCACCTCCACTGTCCACGTTAGCACTGTTTTTCCAAGTTCTGATGTAAAATTGACGATTTTCAATTGACTTACAGTTTGCTTTGACTTTTTTTTTTTTTTTTGAGGGTGGGAAGTCATCAAATAACTTCTCCCGCTCTGGGCAGAGCGGGAGGGTGTGTCAGACTCTTACTGACTAAAACCCACCCGTATTCCTTCCTGTTGCCTGTGTTGCGTGGGCCTCGGTGACCTATAAGTACCTTCCCGCGACCCCGGCAGGCATCGGCCCTAGTGGACCCCTACTATATATGCTGACGACATCTCTTTGAGGCGCGCTTGGAATACAACGCGCCGTCGACCCGGGCCTGGTCCTTAACGGACGGTGAGCTACCCATTGCTCACCGTCCGCAAGCCCGCGCCTACGGTGGCCGGAAATCCGCCCGGGATTCCCGACGCCCTGGGCGTCTCCTGCGGCGGCTAGGGGCGAGAGGGCGCGAAACTTGCCTTTCCCTCAACCGTCCCGCCTCCTCCTTCGCGAGCATTACTGCTTTGCAGAAGGAGGTGACGGCTGCCCATGCCCTCTCGCTCCGTACCATGGCCTGAACCAGGGCCGGACGCGAGAGGACTCTGCCGCCGATCGCCTCCACGAGGACACGGCGGTGCTCTGCCCAAGCCGGGCAGACCTCCACCGTATGCTCCACCGTGTCCTCCGGGCGATCCACACAGTGGTGACACCCGGACGCGTCCTCCCGCCTTATCCGACACAGGAACCTCCCGAAGCTGTCCGGTGAGGACCTGCGTCAGGCGGAAGGTGAGGAAACCGTGGCGCCTCTCCAGCCACTCCTCAAAGAGGGGACTTACCGCCGCAATCGTGGCGTGCCCAGCACTGGGTTGCGACAACCGTACTTTCCATGACGCCATGAGATCCCGCCGGAGCTCCGTCCGCTGTGCCGCGATTTCTCGCGGCAGCGGACTAACGCCCCAGCGTTTCGCCTCCTCGCGCCACTCCCATACGTGCGCGAGGACTTTTGCCTCCAGATCCCATGGCGGCAATCCGGCAAGGAGGCTCGCTGCCTCACAGGAGACCGTGCGGTATCCCCGGACCATCCGGATGGCCATGACCCTTTGGGCCGCGCTCAACCGGCGGGCTGGCCGCAGCACCAGAGCGCGCGCCCATACAGGAGCCCCGTAGAGGGCCATGGACCGCACGACCCCCGCGTAGAGCCTCCGGCAGGAGGCGTTTGGACCCCCTAGATTGGGCAGGAGCCGCTTCAATGCAGCGCCCGCCCGCTCCAGTTTGGGAGCCAAACGTCGGAAATGCTCCACGAAGTTCCACCGGCTGTCGAGGACGAGTCCCAGGTACTTCATCGTCGACTCGACGCCGATAGAAACCCCTCCTACCGTTATTTGGGACCCCAACGGTGGCGCGTTCCGAGGACCATGAAAACACATGGCCTCGGACTTGTGCAGGGCCACCTCGAGTCCCAATTGCCGGATCCTTTCGACCATTGTTGCAACCCCGCGTGCCGCTAATTCGGCCGCCGCCTGGTGCGACCTCCCCTGCGCCAGGACCAACGTGTCGTCAGCGTAGCACACTACACTGACGCCGCTAGGGAGGTCGGCTCGCAGCACCCAGTCGTATCCGATGTCCCACAGATGCGGCCCCAGGACCGATCCCTGTGGGACACCGCACGACATCTCTTGCCGGTTCCACACTCCCTGGTGACCGGGGTAGATGACGGCCCTGTCCGTCAAATAGGCCTCGACCACACGACAGAGGTAGGTCCGGCATCCGGTGGTACCGGAGTGCCACCCTGATGCAACTCCAGGGAAGGGTATTGAAGGCATTGGCGATGTCTAGAGACACCGCCAAGACGACCCCACCCTGGGCAACAGCATTCCCCGTCGCCAGGGCTCGCACGCGCATGATGGCGTCCACCGTAGAGCGCCCTCTGCGGAAACCAAACTGGCTCTCCGCCAAATCCGGCCCCACCCGCACCAGCTGGCCGACGAGGCGGTCTGCAATGACTCTTTCAAAGAGCTTGCCCACCTCGTCGAGCAGCACGATGGGCCAATAAGCGGACGGAGAGTCCGCAGGGCGCCCTGCCTTCTTTATGAGGACCAGTTTCCCCGTCTTCCAACGAAGCGGGAACTGGCCCCTCTCCAAGCATGCGCTTAGGAGCCCCCTAAGTCGAGGCCCGAGAGCCTCCAAGGCCAGGACCCAGGCCTTCCCAGGTAAGCCGTCGGGTCCTGGGGCGGTATTTTTGGCATTAAGCCTGCGTACCGCCGCTCTCATTTCTCCCTCGGTCACCTCCGGAGCAACGTCGTCGTCAGCGGTGTGGTCCACATCGGGCACCGCAGTAGGCGGAGCCATAGGCGGGGAGGAGTGTTCCCCTCGCGAAGGGAACAGAGCGCTCACCACGTCCTCCACAAGCTGGGGCCGGAGACTCTGCGTCAGCGGGGGAGCCCATGGGCGGAGTTTATCCCGCACCACTTTGTACGGGCGTCCCCACGGGTCTCTGTCCAGAGTCCCCAGCGACTCCTCGCGGGCCAAACCCCTGGCCCGCAGGATCTCCGCTTGGAGGGCGGTCTTCGCTGCTCTGTACCCCTCGTACAGCTCCGCCTGAATGGCTTCCGTATCCGGAGGTTTGATACGGAGCCTGCGGTGCCTGGTATACCGGCGTCGCGCAGCCACGCACGCAGTGCGCAGAGCCGTCAGCTCCTGCGACCACCAGTACACCTGGCGCGAGGCACGTCCAGGCTGGACCCGGGGCATTGCCACGTCACATATGTCGGACATGGCCTCCCGGAACCACTCCGCCTCGTCGTTGATGTCGGCAGGCCTGTCCGGTGGTGACACCCAGGCCTGCACGATCGAGGCTTCCAGGAGCTCCCGGTCCAGCTGCTTCAGCGCCCACCGCGGACCACTCGGGGCCCGTCGGACCGGCGCGTCCGAGGTCTGGGCGGAGACGTCGAACCGGATATATCGGTGATCGGAATAGGTCTCCACCCCCTCCATGACACGCCAGTCAACTACACGCGGCGACAGAGCGGGGCTGGCGAACGAGATGTCCACCACTGATTCACCCCGCATCCGCACACACGTGGGGACAGAACCCCGGTTTAGGACGACCAGGCCTGTCTCCAGAGCCCAGTCCTCCACCATCCTGCCCCGTGTGTCCGTTAACCGGGAACCCCAAGCCAAATTCAAGTTTGCTTTGACTTAAGATCATTATGTACTCGCGATCTCTGTATGCAAAGTGACTTATGATTGAATTAATATCGAACTATGTGGACGATAGCGATACGCATTAACCAGAAATTAAGTGTTAATGTGGTTTATGTGTTAAGGCAAAACGGGCCCAGACAAATCGTTTGACAGCTTTTTTTTACGCGAGTCCATATTGCCTTCCTATGTGGTCCGTTGTGCTTCGCTTATGATGGTAAAACGAACCAATTTATGCTTGGAAATCATCTAATACCGTAATTATCTATGAATATAATTTGAGTCTAATAAGGAGCGTAGAGTAAATTTAGTTGATTAGTTTTACTCTCGAAAATGTTGAATAAAACAGTTTTTTTTCACCAGTAATTCTTGCTTAAGTGGTCCAGTCTGCCTTCCCATCCCCTACTTCCATGGTTGTAGATTAGATCTCATCATCGCGCGTTCGTATTTCCGAAGATAGACGATAATTTCTGAGGCGCATATTGAAAAGGACATAAAATATAATAGTTGAAGCGGAAACTAAACTATGTATTAAAGCTACTTTTCCAGAATCACATTTTTTAAAGTGAAAACTTCTTTAGGCTCTTTGAACGATTTTTGGTAGGGATTCGCGTCACCGACATGGCTAATGTTAACAGTATATCTGTAGCTATAAATACATATATATTTAAATTAAATAAATATAATTGATCTTTTTAATTTACAAATGATGAAATTTTAATTTATGATACAACAATTTTTTACAAAAATTAAAAAAAAAAACACTGTAATTTTATAGTTTTAAGTTTTCAATTCTGTCGGCAGTCCCTATGACTGTCTTATGTTGTTTTTTTAATGCTTTATTATAAAGAACCAGGTTCTTAATAATTAATTACAATCTAGCTTTTAAGACTAATAAGCCATTTGAATCTAACTTAATTTTTTACCTGATCGTTATTTTAAAACTTAGAATAGTGATGATTGCACTTTACACAAGTCCGTTCCACTGTCTTACAGCCTGATAATAACAACACTTTGTTCATGTGTTATATATGTGTGTCATTGTCACTGTTATTTCTACACTTTATACACTATAGTAATTCAAAGGGTTTTGTTCGTTTTAGTCTTCACACGATATTTGTGTTGTCTACCAGCTGAATTGCCTCGACGTTCGCATGTCGGTGAAGTCGGTGTTCATGGGCTTTGGCAAATTTTTGAATCATGTTGGTGACGGGTTTCATTTTTAGGTCACGATGGAGATCGACATTTCTTATGTACCAGGGCGCGTTAACAATACTCCGAGTACCTTATTTTGGAATATCTGTATCATTTTGATATTTGTCGGTTTAGTATAGCTCCACAGTCGGAAGCCATAAGTCCTTATGAGAATATGCTGAATATAAAAACATTTTGTTATGTATCGATAGGCAGGAATTCCGTCCAATCAACCAATACGTGTTTTAAAAACGCATGTCTAGTTCTTGTCTTTTCTTTTTAACTTGCGCTTTCTAGCGCAGTTTCGCGTCAATAGTTATGCCATAATATTTTTTTATTTGCGTATGACAGTTGTTAGCCATTTATGAACATAATCACAGATGGTAATCACAATTCTGTTGGTGAAATCAATGTGAAGTGATTTTGATTCATTGAATTTTATTCTCCATTTTTTGCCCAGCTATGAACTTTATTTACAGCGATTTGCACCTTTTTGACAGCTTCCTTGTGGCATGACCCTATAGCCATAGCAGCAGTGTCGTCTGCAAAGATCGCAATAGTAATATTTTCTAGCTCTGGTATATCATACGTGTACAACAGGTAGAGGACTGGACCCAGCACACTACCTTGAGGTACGCCAGCTTTAATATTTATAAATCGGAATAGGCCACCTCGTGCCTAACTCGAAACACGTGCTCTTACTCATGTCTTATCTGTAATATATGATTTCTAGATAGCGACAAAATCTCGCTAAAAAAAATAGCTTGTATATCAAACCCTTATGCCAAATTCTGTCAAAAGCTTGTGCTACGTCTAAAAATACGGTGGAGCAGACTTTTTTATCTTATGTCAATGATGTTGGTAATTCTATGTACTTGGTCTATTGTGGAGTGTTTCTCGCTGAAACATACCTGATGGTTAGAGATCAGGGTTCTCTCGCTTATAATAGGTTTAAGGCGTTTTGAAAACAATTTTTCGAACAGCTTTGATGGTATAGGCAACAGGAAAATCGGTTTGTATGATGATGCTTCACGAGGTGGTTTACCCGGCTTTGCAATCATAATCACTTCGGCAACTTTCCACGGTTCAGGTCAATGCTTTAACACGAATGTAGCATTGATGAGTCTAGTAAGTTTGACGATGGCTTTACGCGGGAGATGTTTCAGGATTACTCCCGTAAGGTCATAACCTGGGGTTTTTTCAGGTTATGAATTTCTTTTGAAAGGTCTTTCGGGGTCCCAAGCTTAATAGTTTGGTTTTGCAGAATATTGGCAAACTGTATGTTTTCTACAGAGCCGTCATTTGGCTGAAAGGTTCCTCTTCTAAGTAATGTGCGGCTTTTTGAGTGACTTTGTCGCTTTCCAAAGAGAGTATTGTGTTGTATGGTCGCTGTTTGACCGACGTAGGTTAGTATTGAAAGCCTCATCTTGAAAGGCTTGTACATTTTTCTTTAATCTTTATGTAAGATTATTTAATAAAGTTTATTTTACGGAAATCTAATTAGCTGCCTTTTTCTTAGAGTCCTTTTTTTAGATAATAGGTATATTATCTCATCTGGGCATGTATTTCCCCGAATTTTTTATTAGCTGTGGTGTGTTGTGCCATTCATATTGATGGATACTATTGCTAAACTTGTTTCAGAATCGAGCTGATCTTCGCTTTAGTTTCTAGTTCGATAATATTTTGTAGGTCTAAGCTAAAATTTTTGTAATCTGTAAACTTTTTAACTAATGTCAAGAGGTTTTCTCAGAGTAATATTTTGTGATTTAATCGTAATAATATCGGAGAGTGATCGGAGCCCCACCCCTCTTTCACACTGAGATAATTTGGCTAATATATTCCTCATTATGAAATAATCGATTACGTCTGGTAGTTTCTGGATAATCGCATAAAATGGAAACAACATTTTGAACGCAGCTTATACACAAAAAGGTGTAGGCAGAGGCATATAGTACACCCACATTTCGCCAGTTATGTCTAAGTTCCATGTAATAGGGGGCGAGCCTTTTGATAATAACGGAATTTCTTAATGAAAAAAAAAACCATGAGGAAAAAAATAATAAAAACTTACGTTGTTCCTTAGATTTAATAAATGTCTGCCTATTTTCATGTCCCTTATTTTGACAATTTTTCTTTGTTAATTCTGACTGTTTATCCGCTTCATTTTCGCACGCATTTACTATCTCAGTCATTGGTAGGTTTTCTAAAAAATAATGGAAATTGTTAAGAATTAATGGGCCTATCATATTCCCGCTGTTCAGGAACACAGGCCTCTGTGAGAGGGAGTGGGCCGTTGACGTAATCCACCACGTGGGCACAGTACTCGGTGGATGTCACATTTCTTAAATTTAATAGTTTTAAGAATAAAGTTCATCATCAGCCTATAGCAGTCCCCTGCTACACATGGGCCTCTCCTATTTCACGCCATTCAACTCGATTCTCGGCATTTCTCATCCAGCTGCTACCAGCCACCACGCAAAGATCGTCGTCCCACCTAACCTGAGGGCGTCCTACCTTACGTTTGCCCAACATTCATCGGTTCTACGGTTAATATGGCCAGCCCATTGCCACTCCAGCTTGATAATTCTTGAGGTATGTCCACCAATTCGAAAATAGACCTAATGAATCTTTGTCCTATTTTCTATATGCTTTGAAGGGACACTGGATTCTAAGATACAGATACATAAACCTAGTTTATAATTCAGGGTTTTTCACTCTGGAACACTAGCTTAAGCCATTTTTCTTAGATCTAAATAATTTAAATGCATTTTTGGAGAAATAAACACACATAACATAACATCACGCCAAGTTTCCCCGAAGGGTTGGGCAGAGGTGTGTCCATGTAATAGGGGGCGAGCCTACTGCCATCAACTGGGCACAAATCCAGACTCCGGGCTGCTACTGAGAAATTCCAGATAGAAAAACCCAATAACACTTTGCCCGACCCTGGAATCGAACCCAGGACCTCGTGACCGCTAGATCAACTACGCAGTCAAACGAGGGAGAAATAAAGATTTATTTATGTAATTTGGTTCTCTAGTCGGATCACCTCGTTTCGTCAAAAGATACAAAAGTTAAGCAGATACTATTAAAACATTTATAAATAGCAAACCTTTTTTAACTTCTCTGATGGGGTGTTGTATATCAAGTTCGATATCGTGTTCTGAAAAAGAAATGATATATAAAGATATTTCTCACAATTCAAAGTACTCCTTTATAAAAAAAAAAGTTATTGAATTAGCGTAATTATGTGTATGGTGTGTAGTACCCAGGCTTTAGGGGCCGTGCACGAAAAAAACCCTCTTCTGTCAATTTCTTATCTAATTTTAAGAAAGCTTGGAAAAATTGAAATATTAAGTCTGTGTGACTCTAAAATTACAGTTTTCGTGGCGCTAAACCATTCGTGTCAGTTACAGCACCTGTTAATAGTTCCATCTCTTTTGCGGTCTCGAAAATATTGTTCATTTCGCTTAAGGCACTGACATGACCCAATTGACCAAAATAGGCTGCTCTTAAGAAATAAATTGCCAAATCTATATAGTTTGTGGTAGCGGAAAAAATATATGTTAATATTGAATATATTACCCAGAACTTGGTTGTTATCAAAACACGTTTTGAAAAAAAAATCTCGATACAAATTATAACGTTAAACTAACCTCTTACTTACCTTAAGTTTTAACCAAAATATTTTGTATCAAATATCAACATACGTTACGTATTTAATTAATAACAAGAACGACTTATTTGAATGCAGAACTTGGTTGTTTTTTATTTTCGATTACTCAACTCTATTTTGAGTAAATAGATAATTGCTTCATACTTTGCAATAAATAACAAGCAATGTCACCGCGCTTCTCTTTCTTTTCTATGCAATCTGACAGTGACCGCGGTTTAGGTGTTGTCAGTCATAAAATAAAATTCCATTCTATTTCAAGGATAGTGAAAAATAATGTGTAATTTTAAAATTTCTTGAAGGTTTCGATAAATAATAGGAGAAATACATTATTGACAGGGGTTTAAAAATAAATAGGTTTTTCAACATATTTTTCCGCTATTTTTTGTATCAAAGTTGCAAAAGTGATCAAACCATCTGCCACACACTAGAGACAGACCGACCGACTTTATAATGATGTAGATGACATTTTTTTATGCTCAAAATCAAAAGTAAAAAGATGATCAAAAGTCAGCGTCGCGTCAGTTTTAGGATAACTTGTTGCGTATATCAGTAACTTTTTATTAATATTTAATTTATTTGAAAAATCGCTTCAAGCCACCACTAAAACGAATTAAAAAAGAAACAATTTTGTTTAAATTATCTTCCCTTTCTCACAAACAATGAACAAAATTAGTGCACGGCCCCTTCATCACATCGGGCTTTAGAGAGAGACAATGCTCTACATAACCGAACTTTTACTAATACTCGATGTACATACACCTATATATATATGTATATAACCTTACATACCACATACATGTATATAACCTTAACGCCTGTATTCCCCGAAGGGTTAAGTTCCATGTAATAGAGGGCGAGCCATTTGCCATCAACCGTGCACAAATCCAAACTCCACTGCTGCTGAGAAATTCCTGATAGATAAACCCAATAACACTTTGATCGACCTAGGAATCGAACCCAGGACCTCAGGCTCATCAGTAACGCTTAACTAGACCAACGAGGCAGTTAATAGAAATGATTGATGTGCTATATTAACGCCTGAACACTGTATTTGAATGATTATAAGTGTGGGTACTTTAAGTCACTTTTCTCCTGACAATCCTACTATCCTACTAATATTATAAATGCGAAAGTTTGTAAGGATGGATGGATGTATGTTTGTTACTCTTTCACGCAAAAAGTACTGAACGGATTTGGATGAAATTTGGCACACAGATAATTTATAACCAGGAATAACACATAGTATACTTTTATCCCGATACACCCACGGGGTCAAAACTTATGCGGGTGAAACCGCGGGGCGCATCTAGTGTCCTAATATATTAGTGTTCAGTGCAGCTTCTTCAGCTCTTCTCCTTCCATACTTCTCTATCAGTGTTCTTCTCAGTAGTCATGCCCTCTTCAGCCATGACATCTTCCACACAGTAAATTCATCGTTTCTTTGGGCTTATTTTGTAATATCTTTACCTTTTTTGACGTCCAGTGTCAGATTTTCATCCAGTTGTATTTCATGATCTGCAAAGCCAATGATGTATCTATATCTAAATAATAAAACGGGCCAAGTGCGTGTCGAACCACGTACAATGAAGGGTTCCATTATTGGGATGAATTTATCCCAAGGACAAACTAAACATTGTAGTTGAAAAACATGTTCTCCCATACATTCCAACTGCAAATGTAAGTTGGTCGACTATTAGTCGTTAACTTGTAAAGCGTACAGTTTAGCTGTGATAGTTTTCCTTTTAACTTCGTTATACATATATATACAGGGTGGGTAGAAAATCGTGGAAAAAAAAAACCATTTAGCTGGCAGAGGGACACTTGACTCTAACAAAAATGAGCACTTTAAAGCTTAATATTTCGCAAACAGACCCAGAATTGGAAAATAGGTTTTACAGACCCGTAATATTTTTGAACGGCCTATCCAACGATACCCATGGGATACATAAAACAACATACAACATGGAATAGACGAGAAAAATAATATCATCCCCACTTTAGTAACCGTCACTGTAAAGTTTACAAAATTATTTTTTTCAAGATTTTATTCTACCACTTTGTTTACACTATATTAATCATGCCGATGATTAATACCTATGTATACCCATGCCAAATTACAGCTTTCTAAATAAGAGTCTAGTACTAAAAGTTTCTGAGCTAAGCCGCGGACAGACAGACGGACATGGCGAAACTATATACAGAATGATTGGAAGCTGGGTGTATTTTTATATTAATCCTTATCCAATAATAAGTTATTCAAATTGGTTTGTAGGTCCTAATTTAAATAATTTGTAAGATCTCCGCATAAATAATACCTCAAAAGAAAGAGCGATTATCAAGAATGTTTTCAAAAAGGTATGAACAAAAAAAAAAATCATTCAAAAACCTTATTAAAAAAAAAAACTAGGGTAAAGCACCCTCGTTTTTTTTTAAAATAAGGTTTACAAAAAGTATTTATGAATTTTTAATTTTTTTATGAACTTTAAATGTCTGTAAACAAAATTTCTAACAAGTTCAAAATCAAAAGTTTGAAAATGTAATTGCAATGCTAAATGCTAAATGTTCGTTGGTAAGCGCATCTCTTCAGAACGGCTGGGCCGATTTAGTTTTAAAATTTGAAAAGTTGCCGTAAAATTGTAAAATTCGGGTAAACTGAACGTCCCTTTTTCTATGGGATTTTGGCAAGACAACGTCTGTTTAGCGCTAAATGAATTAGTGATTTTTGGTGCCAGTGGGCCTTAGAGCGAGATTCGAGGGTAAGAGTTTCGTACGAATATGAACCTTATTCATATGCATATTATGTTCATATTCGTATAAGCGAATGTGAGCAAGCGTTTCGTACGAATGCGAACATTAGTGCTATACAAATAATGTTAATATTCGTATGAAACACTACGAACTAGAATAACTTAATTCATTGAGCTTTTCATTTAAGACGAAAGCGCCAGAGTGGCCCGCGACATTCATGTTGCCTCGCGTTTTTTTGTAATTTGCAGGTTAGTATGAGGTGGTATGTTTATTAAAATATAATCTGCGACCGTAACAAATATGTAGTTAGTAGAATTATAATAATTAAAATCATCGATGCCGCTCTCTAAGTTCATAATTAGGTATTACCACATTGAAAGACACTTTCTTGAAATCATGACATTTGAGGTCAATTCTAACTTATGGAGATGTATTGCTGATTCGAATGATTATATTTCTGTAAATACGTGTTTGTTCCGATTGCAAATAGGGTTGCCAGGTGTCTGTCCATTGATTTATTATTTATATGATGTCATAAAACTAATATATCAAAATTGATTTTACATTCTGTGATTAACTTAACTTACACCTACTACTACCTATTACCGACCGAAAGTTTGGAAATAAATTATATTTTATAGGAAAACGTATACTTTTACAATGTTTGTAAACATGTGAGCACCATGTATCTATCACATTATTAATTTATCTGTCATTGCTTCATTTTTAATTATTTTTACCTATTGTGGTATAGTAATTTTATTCTAGGTGCATCGGCTTCACATATAATTATATTATAATTAATGTACCTATACAAAATATTGTAAAACATTTTAAGAGTTACGGTGGAGTTTCTTGCCCATTGTTCTCCATACGAAACTACCTTTTGGAAGGGGCGACTAGATTTTTTTGTAAATTTTGACGTTCAAATGTTTAATTATTTTCAATACGTTTTGGTCAACCCCACCCCGTCAAAGGACGCCGAACGAAAGCGACTCACGCGGACTCGCATGACTCGAGATCTCGCAGGAGTCGCAGGCGGCGTGGGGTGGGCGGAGATCGGCGGCTCAGACGAAATGAACGAATGAGTGAGAATTAATAACAGTAATTAAAAACACAAATAAAAGTATCAACATTTTTTCTTTAAAAAACCCAGCTTTCAGGGCAAAATGTCCGGCTAAATATGATAATGTCATAGTATAAAGAGAGGGGAAGTAATTTATCTTCATACAAACGCACCGCGCGCGGTGTGTGTGTGCGCCAAAGTATCTATGCGTCCCCGCACGCACACTTAAACAAAATCTCGATCCGTTTCTCAGTGCGCCACTAACACCGCACGAGGTATGCGCGTCACGACTTTTCGGCACCGCTCAATGAATGAAAAATGTGTGATAATCGCAGGAGAACGTATTGCTGTGTTTGTGTGTCTTAATAATAGGGTCTGACACCCATTTTTGAAAAGTGTCTTAATTATATTCTATAGTGCTAATATGCGCCGAAAAAAAAAACCCAAAATTGTATCCCTTAATCAATCGATAAGTGCCATAAAAATGCATTTAAATTTTACATTTTCAAATTTCACGCGTAGTTTGACGAAAACGCTGGACGCAGTGGACGCCATGTTGCTCATGACGTCACTTGGCTATGTAAACAAATGCGCTGATCTTTTGTTTGATAATTTTGATAATTTAAAATGAGTTATTATTCTACATATCGTTGGTGTGCTGTTCCTGAATGCAAGAATACTCGTGTAAAATCACCGGGCAAATTGTGGATTCAAGTGACAACTGATATAAATATGAGAATAACTTGGTTCAAAGTTGCGAAAAGGGATCCCGCACTGTTATTTGAAAAAACTAGTTTGTACTTTTTTTTTTGTCCGTCTTCCATTGTATTATTTCAATACAAATTACGTTGGATTTGAAATAATAAAGTACAAAGCCTACTTTATTATTTTCGTAACTATCTATTATCTAACTATCAGTTGACAGTTGACACGTTTTAGTTTACATAGCCGTATGACGTAATAACGTGGCGGCTACTATTTCATGGTGTTTTTTAACAGATTAGAAAAACTGAAAATGTTGAATTGAATTTTAAAATTTATTTTGTTATTTTATGCACTAAAAACTAACATTTTCGGACTCCTTTTTGCCTAAACTATCTCAATAATATATTTATAGATTTTTTATCGTATATAGTAAATACCCTATTTACCTACTTACTTATTTTTAACAAGACAGAGGAAGTAGGTAGGCCTACTTTCCCACTAGAATGTAATGTATTAGGTACTTTGATCTATCAATTGATTTGCCGCTATTGCTTTGTTTACGTTTAGTCAAGCCGATTTCTCAGTATTGTAGGTATAGTAACTAAGTACTACCTACCTACTTACAGTTATAAAATCGTAATTAAAAATAAGTAATTGACTAATTGTATATTGGTGACAGTACTATCAGTAACCTACCGTTTACTCGTGCTCATCACCGCCCCGCGCCGCCCGTCTGCTGGCCCGTCGAAAAGGTTTCATCATCGTTTAGGTAAAACCGACCTCCCAAACCCTGTACCCAGACAATACAAGTAAAAAATACAACTTCCCGAGCCTTGCCAATTTATAGGCACTGAATTAAAATTTAGCTAAAATTGACAACCCTGAGAGAGTAGGCAATTATATCGCGGATTGGGCCGGAGATAGCCTACTTCTCCTCTTTATACTATGATAATGTGTTCGGCTTCTCTATTTTTGGGCCTGGCAACCCTAGTCGCAAATCATATTTTAATCAACCTACAAACTGACCTACACTGACCTAAAAACCGCAAATAAAGTAAAAAAAAAATGTATTTCGGGACTACCTTAGCGCATCCGCTTTGATGCTTACCATTACATAAATCACTTTCATCATCATCCCCTTCTGACTTTATATCACATGTTTTATCGAATTGTTCATCTGAAAATAAAACAAACACAAAATTATTAGTCAACAAACCGTGCGCCCGATGGGATATCCCTTCGGCAAAACGTCGAACTTTCATACAAACTTTCCGCCCCTATTTAACCCCTTTAGGAATCAATATTTCCTCCCCTTTGTGTTAAAAATTAAGTGGCAACATTCATTAGTTCCTGTTTTTGACACAGTAAAGTGTGTGGCGCTAGACGTATTGAGATGAGATGATAAGAATCATTATCAGAAAAAATCGCATTTGAATATTTTCCCTCCCCGAAGTCCGAATGTAAAGGAACATAATATTTGCTCCGTAATCATCTAATGTATATATAAGTCAGCCTGTGGCATATTCATAAAAATGTACCAGTAATGCTGTGTCAAAATGCACTGTGTAGTCTGTGGTCTATCTGTGATATCTGTCAATAATAAAAAGTTCCCGTCATGTCGGATCTGCCGTGTTTGATTCCATCCAATAAAATATAAATCTATCCTAATCAGGGTGATCCCCACGAACTTTCAATACTTTGTTACAAAAGGAACTCTTGTGCAAAAATTCTTACTTCCAGACTCAGGGGCTTACTCTGTGTGTCAGTGAATGAATGAATTTAAGATTTCTATTAGGTAAAAGATAGTTCCATGGTGATTTAAGAAGAAAATATATAGTTGACTCATCATCTGCCTGCCTTTTCCCAACTATGTTGGGAAAAGTCCAGTCTAACCGTATGCAGCTGAATACCAGTATTTTACATGGAGCAACTGCCTATCTGACCTCCACAACCCAGTTACTGGGCAACACGATACCCCTTGGTAAGACTGGTTGTCAGACTTTCGGGCTTCTGACGACCCGTAACGACTGTCAAAGATCTACAAATGACAGCCGGGACCAACGGCTTAACGTGCTTTCCGAGGCACGAAGGGGTCTGGGTATGTAAAGATGGTCACCCATCCACGGACCAACCGCGGCAGGCGTAGCTTAACCTGATCGATCGACCCGTGTGGCTGTTATTAGTTAGCCACAAGCCCCTCGAAATATATATATAGTTGACTACTATTATTAATTGTGCAAAGAAATATTGTCATTTTAAACATGTAATAGCAAAAAAGGAAATAAATAAACATATGTATTATTAAATCTGAGAAAGTTGAAAAATGTATAGTCTGTTCCAAAAGTATCTGATGAAATTGTAAACAAACCCTGTTCAATTAACCTGATGGTGGTTTGAAGATCGCAATCACTCAGTAAAGCGAATTCATAACACATTCATCTCTATTGAGAATTTTAACTTTATCTCGCCACTTTTTCTAAGCATCTTTGTTTGAATGAATGAATGGATGGATGAATGAATGAATGGATGACTGAATGAATGAATGAATGAATGGATGGATGAATGAATGAATGAAATGCACCGATGCCAGCGTGGTTTGACCAGACTCGATTACTTGAATGAATCCAAATATTCACACTAGCCCCTGGAGCCTCATGTTTCATGGGACTACGGAGACCATTGCATATCAAAGAGTAGACCGGGGGGCGCGGTAATGGTCAGGAAGACGTGCCCTTAGGATAGGAATCATAGGAAGGATTATTAGAGCCTACCGGATATGCATCATAGAGTAGGCTTTGGAATTGTGGAGGGACGGGTTATATTTATAACTATGAGAGGTCTTTTAACGACGCCGGCGCCAGGTTGGTTCAGGCCCCGCTTCATCAAATCTTAAATGGTGAATCTTTTGACGGGGTTAGACTGCTTTCTCGACTCTTTTCTTCTTCGTTCCGATGAGTATAATTGTAGCAGCAGTGTCCAGTGCCCAGATCAGACTTTGTCTGCTCTGGTATGCTGACCAAATACGCGGCATTTTGAATCACTCGACTTTGTAATCTGTTTATCGATTTAGCAAAATATAATGACGTCTTAATCGGAATTCACCGAGAAATGTCTCGCTTTTGTTCTATCCTCACGACCCTTTTTTTACGGAGTACCAGAGGGCTTGAAGCTCGTCTATGTCAATGTCTAAAAATATAATGCACATTCACAAAAAACAAACGATGCTGGGACACTATAGCACTGCAAACTGCACAATTATCACACACTTATCCTAGAACGACTTGTCCACAATCAGCTTAGTGATTTTCTTTGTAAGAATAGCCTGCTGAATCCGTTCCAATCCGGTTTTCGTCCTGGTCATAGCACCACTACAGCCTTTATGACAAATCTTTTACAGTTCAAGCAGTACGGTTATGGAATGCCTTACCCGTGTCGATAAGGCGTGCACAATCTTTGTCCACTTTTAAAATTCAGGTAAAAAAACACTTTCTCTCTCCCTAAACATCATCATTACTTATAGTTATATAGTTCTTGATCTTGTTTCATGTTTATGGCATATATATATATATATATATGTATGTATGTATGTATGTATGGTATATGTTATATATAGTATATGCTTTATGTATTATAAGTATTTATTGTATATGTAACTGGTACACCACTGACTACCTGCAGTATTGTCTCTCCTCCCCCTTTAATCCATCCAAAGGTTGTCTGTAAAAGATCGCTTTTAGCGATAAGACCGCCCATTGTGTCACCCCTTGTAAAATTTCAACATTTGTATCTGTAATTTTTATGGTGTACATAATAAAGAGTATTCTATTCTTTACGGTTACAGTTAGGTACACTATTTGTTTAGCACATATAACTAATTAAACTAGTAGGGACAAAATAACATAATGACTTAAAATTAAAAAAGGTTATCAGAATATCACTGAAAGCTTATGGAAATGTCTCACCAGGTTAGCTTGCACGAGGTCACGCTATGTCGCACGGGGCACAGGGTCCTTCGGCAGGCTATTAGTCTCTCGTACATATTTTCGTAACATAAAAATAATCCCTGGCACACACAACACACGGAATAAACACGACAGCAGCGGTTCGAACGGTTCACCGCAGTGCACGTGCGTGTCTCAGCCCGCCACTTTGTCCAACCATTTTTGTTTGAATAACATTATTAACCCTTTATAAGGCACAGAAAACTGCTAATAATAATAATAATATTCTTTATTTTTCGGACAACAGTGATCCATCGTGTTAGTAAGCAAAACAAAAATAACTTATTTCTAGTGTTAGTAGCTGAGATACAATAGAGAATAATAAAAAAAAAAAAAATGGCTAAGGGTATGGAAATAAAAAATTGATAAATATGATAACTAGGACCTCTTTATTAAGAATATGAGTTTTTTTTTTAATGTTTTTTTTAAACATGGTGTCCATTATTTGGCCAGAGCCTTACTAGGGCTTATGGAATTCGGCAAAGCATGGAACCACACACAAGGTTATTGCTAACAAACTGTCAAATCACAGAGTACAAAAACTGAATTTGACTGACGTTTCATTCAGCCGCAAAAATTTAAAAAGTATGGTGTCCAAAATATGGACAGAGCCTTATAAAGGGTTAAGAGGCCGACAAGACCTAAAGCGCGGTCACTGTCGGACTACATAGAAAAGAAAGAGAAGCGCGATGACACAACGCTGGTAATTTATTGCAAATTAAGAAGCAATTATTGATTTACAAAAAAGCTATAGGTTGTATAAAAAAAATAAAACACTATTATGCTATTATGTTGCTATAAAAAATAATAGAATAATCTGACAAAAAATCAGAATGATTGCATGTATGCATGCATTAGTATGGTTTTTAATCGTTAAAAGAATTTTTTAGAGGTACCTTCGTGATTTTTTTCTATAGTATCAAATTAGTTATATTTTCAACACACTATCTACCTAGCATATATCCTTAAGAATATCATATATTTTTCTGATTTTGTTTACTGCAGTGGATCATATACTTTAAGGCATTATAAAACTTATAAAAGTTGCGTTTTGGTCCTGTAGTCCCCTTAAAAATGGTTATTGAAAATCATCGACATAAATTGGTGTTACAAAATTAACCTCAATTGTCAAAAGAAAAACATTTTTAAGGTGATTTAAAATTAGAATTTCAGGTTTAAGGGTCGGGTAATCGCAGTTGACCTGGGCCATACAAATGCCTTCGCTCGGTTTCATAGGTTATATTAATTTTTAGTAACGAAAATATGAATATTTGAAAAAAATCACAGATAGAATTATACAACGTGTTGTTTTGCATCCTCATCAAATTCAAGGAGGTAACTATGCTAATGTTTCTCGACACGAATCAATAATAAAATAAGTAGGGCTTTTATTTCTAGTTTTCGGAAATAGGCATGTGTGGGACACGCAAGTTAAAACGCGGTCCGTGTGATACCGCACTGTTACTGCCCTTTTACACACTATCGTATACGCAACGAACCACTTTCACAGAACGGAATCACCCGATTCCGTTCTGTGAAAGTGGTGTATTCTAAAATACCGCCAAACTTAAATAACTAAAAAAGCAAGTATGTATTAATTATTGAGCAGGTATCGTAATTTTATTTTATTATATATGTCGTTTATAGCATCGCCTTCTGAAATTTGACGAGGATGCAAAACGACATCTTGTAGATAGTAAAATAGTCTGTTCATACAAAAAAAAAACCATAAAAATATCTTAAATAGTTTGAAAGTAAAATCGTTTTTTTATGATTTACATTACTTCCTGAATTTATTTCATAAAGTATTTTACTACAATACTTAAAAAGTCACATATAGAATTGATGCAATTATATGAAAGCATAATAACTGATTTAAAAGTCACTTAAATCATATATTTCATCTTAAGTATTCAAATAATCAAATGATAAAAAAGTTGTAAGTGGCACATTTTCATCAGATACTTATCGAACAGACAATGCACGCTTTAGAAGAATTTAAAACCTTGGGGCCTATTTGTAGCGGGCAAAAGTAAAATAACATTTTATTTTATTATTTTGTATGGAGTAATACAGGTTTAGAATGATTAAGTGCTAAGTTAAAAACACCTTTAAAAAATCAAATATACAAGGTGTAGTTTAAATAACTGAAATTATACTAAACTTACTATTACAATAGAACTTGAACTTCTGTTCACACATGAGCACTTGTTTCTTGAATTCAGTTGCATCTCTCAGCTTAAAGATACAGCTTTCACATATTGTGTAGCTTGCTTCCAGTGGCACTGGTTGAGTTGAAATCTGAAACATTCAGGTGATCAAGATGAAGATATATTTTGGTAGATGTTCTGAGTTTTTAATTTTTAATTCAGAATCTCGGATAATTGTCATGATTTGGAACAGTAAACTCAAAAGCAGAAGACCCTGTGCCTCAAAACTAAGGAATAGCTGCTGTAATATAGCCAATTATCATGACATTACTCCTGTGTTCCTCAAAGCATTAGGCAGAGGTGTACCTATAGTACACCAACATTTCGCCAGTTATGTTTAATGGAGGCAAGCCCATTGCCATCAACCGGTAACAAATCCAGACACCGGGCTGCTACTGCTAAATATCTGATGGAAAACCTAATAAAACTTTGCCCAACCTGGGAATTGGACCCGGGACCTCATCACAAATTATAGAAGAGATATGAAATGAAATACAGTATATAAACCAAATAAGAAGTGTAAGTAAGAAATTAGCAGGAATGTGTGCCAAAATGCCCTTATAATCAACAAGCTCTTGCATTTTTGCTGTGACTTTGTCTGCATGCAATTTGTGTTTCTAAAAACAACATCCAGGATGAAAGTAGCCTATGTCCTTCCCCGGGGCTCAAGCTACCACCTCTCTGTCATATTTTATAATAATAGGTTCAATGGATTAGACTTGAAAAGCTAACAGACAGACAGTAATTTTGCATTTAAAATATTATAATGGATAGTTAGATGGCTCTATGAGCAAGGAGTAGACCAAAGAAACTATGAAAGATATGGCTAGGATGATGGCTGATAGATGTGGAAGATATGCTGCGCCGAACACAAATACTTTGGGTTATGGACAGAGATATGAGTAGGCTTGCCTGTCTCTCACTGACTATGTTTACTTATTAAACATTTGTTATAGAAGTAATTAGACAAAATAATACTTACAAAGATCCCCAAAGTTTCATGTAACATAGTCTCGTATATTTCGACATCATCATTTTTACCTTGATACGATAAATTGAGCCTCTTGAAGTGGCCATCGGCGTGACAACAACGACATAATGTACTTAAGTTCCATATTTCAGACATTATTAATTGAAAAAATGTAATAAGCACTAAGCAGTCGGCTGGACTAGGCAGGACTGCCGACAGAAGGGAAAACTTAAAACTTTGGAATAACTTAAATATATATGCGTATACATGTACACAGACCGCTGCGCGTCGCCAGTCTGGCGCAACACGTCACATTAGCATGTCCCGATTAGCATATCGGTAACGCGAACCCATAAGTTTTTGCCTTATTTGCGCTCAACGCGCTAGAAGTTTTCACGCAGTTTCACTTCCAAATTAGAATTTTCATATTTTTCTGTACCCAGGTACGGCTTTTGTAAACAAATTGACAGCTGTCGCACTGACACAGACACTGGTCACTGATAGACATCTTAGGTATGTAGTCATGTTATCTTTGTTTTTAGTTTTAGTCGTTAATAAATCTACTATTTTTAAACTCGATGTTTCACGTGTCTAAGACGTGTATTTTAAAAATGTATAATTAACTAATTCATTTTCTTACATTAATAAAATGTTCCTTTAGAGATTCTCAGATTTTTTGGTAATAACCTACTCGCTACATCATAAACGAGCGATGAGCTCGACGTCTTCAAAATGAGGCATCTCTACGTTTCTTTCACAGTAATTACTATTTTACCTCTGTTAGCAGCAACCTAATAGCCCGTCAGGGTATATGTGTTCTGTGCCTAATAGTAACCTTATTGTAAAGAAACTAAAGATCCCTGTGATTTTGACAATGATGCAAAAGCAGAGGTAAAATAACTACTAATGGGACTGTCGTGGTAGTGGTGAAGCCTTAATACGTGCTTTATTTGTGTTACGAATTTTTTAGATCTTAGTTGATATTAATTCAATCGAGATTATTCTTTCTGTTTTAACGTAAGGTTGGTTTTGACATACGTAGTCTATTTTTAAAGATGTGTGGGCGTCCACCATGGATACCAAAAAATCCGCTGATCCCCCTGATACCTTTGATTACACTCCGATGTTAACAATCACTAACAAGACATAATGGACTCCGAACCTGCAAACAGGAAAAGATCGGCCGCTTCCCCCCCGGCTACTTTAATCAACCCTCCTAAGCTAGCTAAAAAGACAGTTGGAATACAGATATATATAATGTACCTAAATCCACCCCCGTTAAAAGTACATGTATCTTTAAAAGATGGTCAGACCCCAGTTACTGTCCTGCACCCTGTCAAATTTGGTATCTTGACACAAAAAAAAAATTGCAACTTACTCCTATCTGTGTCAAACGCTTAGGAAGAAACCGGGTTTCAGTCGAGTTCAAGTCTCACCGGGATGATAACAGATTTTTAATTAGTCCCATTTTAATTAAAAAATATTTCGTTCCCACGGAATTCCCCAATCCCCAAAATCCCCAAATTTAATATCACTCGCTTAGGTCTCGTCAGACATGTTCCCACAGAATGGACTGAGGAAGAAGTCATTCAGAACATCCCACTGGATGCGGCCCTATTATTAAGGCTAAGAGAATGAGCCGTAAGGTGACTTCTCTGGGTGTTACTGAATGGAAACCCACTCAAACGGTTGTTCTAACCTTTGACGGCTAAATTATACCTAAGCGTGTTTTGTTCTTATTCTGCGCTTTTGGTAGAGAGATAAATGTACCTACCCAACTATGCAATGCTTTAATTATTGTCGTTATGGCTACACACGTACAGTATGTCACTCGAAACCCCACTGTTTAAATGTGGTGAAGGCCACCCAGGAGATGGATGCCAAGTTTGTGCTGTGGCGGCATCTACATCGCCACATGCGAACTACGCAACACACTGACGTTACGCAAAATCCTGCATCGTGCAAGCAGAGTTTACCGCACAATTAGAATGAATACAAAATCCCGACATCAACCGTCGGGCAGTTGCCCACCAGACACGACACCCGTCTGGTCGGAGGATCCTCCCTTTTCTATGGAGGATAAGTGAACTTTACATCCTGTTCCTCACGCCTCTATAGGGCCTTTTGTATTTCCTTTTATGGCAACCATTATGCCAACGATTAGGCTTGTCCGGAACTGGGCCGGCAGAAGGCATAAGCTCTTATGACAGAAAAGTCGGTCTCATATACGGAAGCAAGTCAGGTCTCTTCTCCGGTTTCAAGATCATACGCTGAAGTGTCGAGTTATCTCCAAAGACTAAACTAGTAGCCAGTCCATCTCGTTCTACCAATCCACTTCCCCAAAATCCAAAATCTTACCTTAAAACAGTCTTTCTTAAACCAAAATCCCACGCTCCACTTTAACCTAGCTATGATAAGCAGGCTTATTATTCTGTAAATACATATTTGTTATGGTTACGTATCATATTTTGATCAAGATACAACTTTTTTTTTTGGGTGGGAAATCATCAAATATCTTCGGAGCGGGAGGGTGTGTCAGACTCTTACTAACTAAAACCCACCCGTATTCCTTCCGTTGCCTGTGTCGCCAGGGGCCTCGGTGACACTTTAGTACCTTCCCGCGACCCCGGCGGGATCAAGATACAACTTGACCTGCAAATTGCAAAAAACATAAGAAAATTTGAATTACGCGGGCTACCACTGCGGATCCACCTTAAACAGATCCATGTTCAGAATTTGATGTTATAGGACCTCTGTTCATAGGACTCATGATGGCAGGCAATTTTTCCTTCGTATTTGCACGAGCTTTGTGAGAATAAAAGTACCGGCTCTGAAATGGAGGTTGGCCGGACACGTGGCTAGGTGTGGTGATAGCAGGTCGAACAGAGCCCTAACAGAATAGTTGTCGAGAATCGGAAAGGAGCGTTGGCAGAGCAATAGGAAGGTGTGGGTGGACAAGCCACAAAAGATCGCAGGGAAGACCTGAATGAGACTCGCACAGACAAGGGAAGCATGGCACAAAAGGGGTTGGGGGGTATACTCAGCAGAGAGTGGAACAAAGCTGCCAATGATCAACATCATCTTCGTGTGAGAATATGAGAACTGCTTGGCTAATATTTTAACAAACGAACTACTTCCTCGTTTGTTAAAATATTAGCCAAGCAGTTAAGTTGAAACCAATAAAAAAAACACCGTTTTGTTCAAAACTTGTTTTATTACATTTTAACTATTCGCAAAAGCGATATACATTCTGCTATGGACTTCGTAGTATTATAATGCAGTATTTAGTGGCATATAATTAAAGGCAAACTTAACCTAATAAAAAGTATATTTTACATAACGATCATAATATTTACAAGACATACACTCGATTCAACTTTAAAATTTCGAAAATCTACTAAAATTCAGGCTTATTCGATTTTCGAAATCCCATTGAGATTGTTTACAATACAATACCCGGTTTAATTCGACATTATAACATTTAACAAACTAGATAAAATTGTATTTAAAAATTATTTAAAGAAAACACCTTAGATATACCACTAAAGACAACAGTTTAAAAATCTTCGTTTTGCAGCGTAAATGCAAAATAATGCCATTCATTACAGCTGCGTACTCACTATGGTTAATTACCACAGAACAAGAAAAAACAGAAGTCACAAATAGCCGCGGCCCGCGTACCCCGAGTTTTGCAGAGTTTCGCATATCTCTGCTTCGCGCACACACCACGCGCATCAGTCTTGTCGCAACCGTCATGGAGAACAAAACTTGAAAAAATTACAAAAATGCCCTATTGTGCTGTTTTAGAATGTAAACATGATAGTACAACTAAAAAATTATCAATATCATATCATCGGTAAGTCCTAATTTATTTTCTTTCGATTAAAATTTGAAAAATAATATTTCACGGAACGTTGCGGATACATTACGGAAATATCAATATTATTGGGCACGAGAAACAGCTTTAAATTGAATGCATTTATTATAGTGATATCTAGCGGCGGGTAGCCTAACTAATCCGTGTGCGCTTTATACGGAAAAGTAATAAATACTTAAAAAGAGTAGACAATAATCAACTCTATCGACATTATAACTGTGGTTTATTTTCAAATAAGCGGGAACTGTCCATATTTCCTACTTTCATTCAATATTGAGTTTCCAATCACACCAAGGATTTCTTAGTGTTACGAAATACAATTAACCTACAATATGTGTGAGTTTGGGTACGCTATGACGCTGGTTCCTATACTAATGAAGCGTTATGTGATTTCTGCTGCTTTTTCTGTCCTGTGTTAATTACAGTACGGCCGATGAATCACGGCCGGTCTGAACATAGGCTTTCCGTACTTTCACGCGCGTCCTCTCGCTCACACTCGCCTCATGACACCATTTGGTTCCTAAAAAATGTTTTTGCGCAGCCTTCTGCGCAAAGTTCGGACTGGCCATGATTCATCGGTCGTATTTTATTATTACAGCGTTTGTTTATTCTATTTTTAAATACATAAAGGCATACTGAAGTGTGCTTGCCATTTATTTGACGAATTAAAATGGAGCAGGTCCTGCAGTGGACTTTTTAAAGTTGCTAGCTTGTCTTATTGATTTTATAATCTGGCAACATCGACTTAATACAATCGGGACTTTTAAAATTGACGTTTTACTTTATTATTTTAAAATCGCTAGCACACTTTCACACTCGAAAATTACAATAATAATAATTTTATTGTACTTAGTTTCGAGAATATAATTTTATTGTTATTATTTTATTTATTTTATTGTAAAATATTAACATAATAGACATTATTTACACTTACTTTTGGCAGTACTTTACTTTATCTATGTTAAGCTACGGTTTCTTAGAAGAGCGTTTCCGTTATATTCTAACGGCCGTCATGAAATTCAAAATCTGACATTTTCAATATTAAAGGTGTCAATCAAAAACGCTCAGTATTTGGACAGCCATTATTGTGTGACCGTTCACCGCTTTCTTAGGAAACCAAAGCGCTTTAGGTTGCGTTCTGAGACATACGCGGTAGCAGGGCGGCTAGCGAAGCGGTTCTATTGATACTAAATAATGTTCGTATCGATAACTTTGCAACCACCCCAACAGTCGCCCTGTTTTCGTGCTATATGAGGACGCAGCACAAACATTTATTATTAATATTTAAAAAGTTTCTAGGTCAGGAAAATGTTCTATTTAGCAGATTGACACACAACGTTAATTTGCCGTGTTATAATACAGCTATACTACACACAATTATTATACTTGGGATTTGAATATACGGACAAATTATGTTGAAAGGCAATTTGTTAAAAAAAATATTTTCCGGACTGTACATCAAGATATATTGGACATCAATTTAGCTAAAGATTTAAATCGTTACGATTTGCCCTCACCGTACTAAGTTGCTCGAAAGTGTGCATACTGAGAATAGTAAGCTCGCACAATAATAATGGCGTTTTCATGAAAATCAGTCAAGTCTTTGGCAGTGTATGTCAGAGGTGTCAAAATAAAACGCGATAATCTTCAGTCGCAGCAGGGCGAATCTACGATTGAAATCTTTGAATTTAGCTAGCTAATTTCCCTTTAGACTAAATATTCGGATCATTCCAGAGAGAAACACTTTTGATTTGTAGCTTCTAATCGCAGACTACTTGCGCCATTTATCTTTAACCCTTTGACCGCCACGTCAAAAAAGCAAAAACTTGCCCCTTGGCGCCAAACTACGAATTTTTTTCTTAAAATCTGTCATGTAGTCGTGACCGTGGCGTGCTGGGCACATTTTGGTATGTAATCTATACACGACTGTGGCGGTCAAAAGGTTAAATAGATAAAATATTGACATTTTACATTGGAAGTGTCTAGACTCCTATACAGCTGTATATATAAGGCATCTACATATTATTTCTTCTACTTATGTATATTCAACTATAAAAAACTGGTGTTCTTTTAATTTGTATAGAAGAATTCTTGAAAGGACTTCATAAGAAATTTTTGTATTGTTAAAATACATTTTGACAGGTTTCAGCCAAAAATAGGAGACTTATAAAACTTGTTTGAATCGATGTTAATGAATACTCTCTTGTTGATCGAAAATATTTCTGATATTGTATATTAGCTGTTGTCCGCGGCTTCGCCCGCTTTATTAAAAATGCCCTCTATGTTAATCCATAGTATTGACTATTTGTGTGCCAAATTATTTAAGTGATGTTTCAAATATTCATAACGCACATAACATCGTTGTTTATTAATTAAAATATCATCGATGTTATTACAATCATTGCTGAGATTCGTTGGTAGGTACAAAGAAATGAATTGTATTTCTTACACATTTTCGTATTTTTGACTAATATTCACTTTTATTTTTGTTGTCAGCTACATAAAAATTAAAACCCATGTTTAATTGAGATTAGAATGTTATTATATTGTATCGTTGACCTCGTAATTGCATACCGCCATAGGGTTCAATGCCACTTGCACGTCATAAAACGAAAAGCTCTATTTGTCTACGTGAGAGATAAATAGTTTAACTTTAAGGGAATTGTTGTCAAAAGCAGGGTCGTCTTTGATCTATTGGAGGCCCTGGGCACTTCAGGATATGGAGAATGCAGGATGCAAGCGTGAGCTCGAAATTTACAGCATCCCGCCTCGGATATGATCGTTCATACATAAATAGTAGTTACCTTATTGACTTATGCAGAAAAGTTTGGGAACTACAAAAAACGAGAGAAAATTCTTGCACCCCGTCTAAGATTTACTTAGCTTTTCTTATGACGACGCTGGCAGAAACTAGGGAGCCCCATGGATCTCGGGGTCCTGGGTACTTGCCTAGAGTGGCCAATGGCAAAGATGGCCTTGGTCAAAAGTGGTAAATCAATTACGAAGTTGACTACACATGCAGAGCACATGTGAATATGCAATTTAAATATAACATAATCAGCATATAATGTTCCCACAGGTGGGACACAGGCCTCCTCTCTGTGAGAGGAACTGGGCCGTGGGCGTGGTGGGAACCACACAGACACAGTGCGGGTTGGTAAGCTCAACTTATAATCTTCTTTATCTATGCACATACATCGTTTAAAAAGATGTCGCTTTTCGTTTATGTCAGAATGACCACTTAATTCTTCTAAACTACACAATGGATTTTAATGTGGTTTTTAACATTAGTTAGAGCATTTATTCATGAAGGTTTATGGGATTAATATTTGACTTAGATATAGCTAGAGATCGGATATTCGGATGCATATTTACCTAAAGTGAATTTATAGCTATGAAAGTATGGAAGCGGCTTCTTAAAATATTTTTCTTGTAAAAAAAGTCCCCGGATGCCAGGAATACCGGGAATGCATAATTAGTCGGATGTATAGTATAGAAGCGACTTCTAAAAAAATATTTATTAAAATAACCCGGGGTTTTTTTGTGTTGTTGTTATGCAATCCACGATTCACGAGGATTGCATAACTGTTTAGATAAAATTACTCTAAATATATGTGGTCCGTTATCTGATCTTGACGTTGTTTGCTATTGCAGTTTAGTATCTACCTACCTCCTTTACAATATTAGGTAGGTAGATATGCATCCGATTCTGTAGTCAGTAAAAACACTAAATTCCGGAATCGCGGGATTTTTACGATCGATACAAAAGTGCATTCCATACAAGCCAACATTTAAAATTAAGTAAATGTACATTCGATTCTATAATCAGAAACCTAAATCAATCCCGGAACTGCGGGATTTCGTCGATACAAAAGCGCATTCCATATTAGGCAACATCTCAACTTTAGGTGAATATGCATCCGAATATCCGATCTTTAGATATAGCACTGAAATCTCAATGCGCAGGAGCTCCACGACCTGATCCCACCATCTCCCTTTCACTACCGTACTACCAGACGTACTGCTGGAGTTTGCGCAGGAGCTCCACGACCTGATCCCACCAGGATTTCACTACCGGACTACCTGACTTACTGCAGGGTACCGTCCTCACTCGGTCGATATACCGACTCCTCGTGCTCAGCGCTTGTCCTCCACGTTTATTATGCACGCGGGTCAAAGTCCCTTCCACGTATAACCCATCAACCTTCAAAGCAAGAGTGAACCATGCATCTTCTGGTCTTGCTCGCTTGATTATAAACCTCATCCATCGCTTTCCATCAGGCGAGATCGAGGTCAAGAGTTGGCCCAAATCGGATTTTTTTTTTAATGTTGCCGCATTCGTTGCAATGCGTGCGAAGCAAAGGCGGGTTGTAGCAACCCGCCTTTGCTTTAACTAGGTTAAAGAAGTATCAAATCAAATAAGGGTCATATCTTTTTGCAGCTGACTGTAGCGATGCTATATAAATATTTCTTAAGTAATAGACATTTAAAATCATCTACTTATACTCATTAACTCTTCATAAATTACCATATTTGGTGACGGTGATTAACAGTCTGCCAAGCGTGGTGATTATCACAAATATACATTGTGATAATAGTACCCGAGAGTTGGTATGGCACGTCGAGCTTTAGAGAGAGGGAGAGAAACTGACACACTGGTATTAGACAAAGACGACGACGACGTGAGACAAAGCCGAACTTTTTCTGAGTTTGTTTCGCCATTTCTTCTCAGGGGTAGTCAGATAGGAAATTTCGACTCCGTCTATACCCGAATCGCTTTAGCTTGGCAATATCGGTCATTGACCCACCTACATATTTTTGCATTCTTTATTTAAAAAACTGCAATAAAGTGCGTTAACGTCCTGAATCAATATCTATCTTGATCTTCAACATTTGGCAATAACGAAAAATCATACATAGTTTATTGTTTGGGTTCCTACGGAGAGATATTGGGGAAAGGGCAATGACCGCTATTGCTACGATAAAACGATTCGGGTATAGCTTATTTTTTTTAATATTTTACGCGTAAAAGTGATTCCAATATCCTATCTATACTAATATAATACAGCTGAAGAGTTTGTTTGTTTGTTTGTTTGAACGAGCTAATCTCTGAAACTACCAGTCTAATTTGAACATTTCTTTTAGCATTTGATATTCTAATTTGTATGGAAGGTTATAGGCTATTTAACATTACGCTACGACCTTCAGGAGCCGAGCAAAAGAAAAAGACGTATACTAAGCGAAAACAAAGTAATAGCGCGGGCGAGCGATACGATGCGACGCGGTGGGTCGGGGGCCGAGGGAGTTTAAACAAATGTGGCTATTATTTTAGTATATTGTGTATCTTAAGACTTCCACATAAACTAAGACGCGGGCAGAAGCTAGTTTACAGAACAAACAATTTCATTTCTGAAACTTATAATCAGCCTATAATGTTCCCACTGCTGGGCTCAGGCCTCGTCTTTGTGAGATGGAGTGAGACGTAATCCACCACCAGAGCGGGTTGGTAGGTGTCACATGACTTCGAATTTTTAGTTCTAGGACATGCCGGTTTCCTCACGATTTTTTCCATCACCGTTTTGAGAGCATTGGTGATTAAATAATTTATACAAAGTGCCTGCCTGGGTTCGAACCTACAACTCCTAAGTCGGGGCCGTTACGACTGGGTCTTCTGAAACTCGATGTGCCATATTTACGGTCACGAACTATGCTTACCGTTTGGCGGGACAGCAATCACGAATCATCAATTGGTTATTATTATTAAAGTCTTATTGGTGTTAAATACAGTCCACTTTATACTTGAGTTGTTTTTCATTAATCACCATTCCACTTTACAATATTGTGGTGATTAAAAAAAAATGCCACTTATGGAAGCACCATGGTCTGTTCCAAAAGTATACGATAAAAGTGTAAACAAACCCTGTTCAAGTTCAATTCTGAAGCAATTACTCGCTAAAGGGAATTAGTAACACATATTTAAAAGCTTTACGTATTTCGCGTATTTAAAAGGTTTCAGCTTTATGTCTCACCACTTTTTTCAACAATTATTGTTTGAATAACGTACAGTACGACACAACTTAGATGTAGCATCGGCAAAATTCGTAAAACCGATCACATCCGAACCGAGTGCACTTTGAAAATCACCAATTATTCGTTCATTTGCGAGAAGCTTGACATAATTCAAAAAGAGTAGTTTTTGGGTATGATGAATTAAAAGTTTTAAAGCAGCAATAAAAATGCGACGAAATACAAAGGTCACACCTCTCTAGCTCCCTCCACGGTGGAGGCAAATGCAGCCGTCGACTCGTCGACGGCAGAGGCAACTGCAGCCAACTCAAAATGGCTTATTTTTTTGTTATGTCACGATTCTTGCCAATGAGCGATTTTTTAAGTACTGCTTTATGCGAAAATTATATTTACGTAAACGCAATAACTTGGTAAAGTTATATAACCAAATACATTCGTAAAATTGATGCGTAAATTTTGCCGATGCTACATATAAGTTGTGTCGTACTGTAAATGAAAAATCATCGGCGCAAATTGAGGTTATAAAATTAATCTCACTTGTCACCTTCTTCATCTTTGGGGTGATTTAAAATTAGGATTTTGGGTTTAAGTATTCGAATAATCAAATAAAAGCACTCAATTTGCAAGTGGCACTATAAATCCACAGGTACGTTCTTCATTTGTTTACATTTTCATCAGACAGTTTTGAAACTGACATTACATATAAATATAATAATAATTTATTGTTGTTTATTCTTAACCAACTCGCACAATATTATCAGTCCTGTTCACTGCAATCACAGTGAACAATTAATCAATAATCCATATACACCTGGTCTTTAAACACTGTTATAAGATAATTATGCTTTGAAACCATAATAATATGATGATTATCACTTGTAGATCTTTCACTGTTAGACAGTCGTTACGGGCAGTCAGAAACCTGAAAGTCTGACAGCCAGTCTTACCAAGGAGCATCGGGTAACCCAGTACCTGTGATGTCGAGGTCAGATAGGCGCAACTCTCCATGTAAAACACTGGTATTCAGCTACATCCGGTTAGTTTGGAAGCTAACCCCAACGTAGTTGAAAGAAGGCTAGGCAGATGATGATTATCACTCTAAGGGCTCATAATCCATGTCGCCACAGTATTCGGCTAAGAAGTCTAGGAATAAAGTGAACTTGCCCGTTGAGGATCTGGACCAGCGTGATGAGACTGACTTCATGCAGGTAGATAGACTTTCTAATACGTTCTGCGGAAAGAAAGAAATATTATTTCAGAGAAAGATAGCGAGTGAGTTGGACGAGTGGACGTTATAGGTAACATTTGACCTACGAAAACTAACTTGAATCTATGGAATAAAAGTGGTTTATATGTATTGACTTTATGTATAAAAGGAACCGGGGCCACCACAATATATTTATAGCAGTAATATTTCTATCTTCCTTCAGTTTGGGACAGAGATGGAGCTACACAGGACCCATAACTCCATCTCTTTCCTTCAAGATGTTGTGGTAGGCCCCCTAATAATAAGTAGATAGATTCAATAAGGACACACTTCGTTGAGAGAGCAACCTAGTTGCTGGTTCCAAACCTGGGAAATAAATGTGATTTGGTAAAAATTATTTTAATAAAAATAAATCTAGACCTTAATTAATTAAAATCAGATAAAAGCAAGTTTGGTAACCAATGCTAGATCCTTTTCTCCGTATAAGAAGCTTTTTCCTTGGTTTGTGGGGTATTTCAGGAACTTACAGGCTGATATTAATAAAGTATGTTCAATAATTTTGTATTATATAGAAGTGTATTCAAGGCGTAAATGTGGTCCAACGTTAAGGGGTTGATACAGAGTATATTCAGCTAAGTATCACAATTTGAACAATTTAATTTTTATTTCGCTACAATAGCTACTAATGCTGATTCGTTGCCATTCTTGAAGGGACTGCCTCTAGAATACCCCTTAGGCCTTTTAGCTAACTCCTATGATGTGGCCCACTGTGACTATTACATGGGGCTTAAACATAACTGGCGAAATGTGGGTGTACTATATAGGTACACCTCTGCCTACCCTCACCCTTCGGGGAATACAGCGCGATGTAACGCGCGCGAAAACGTATACTTTTACAATGTTTGTAAATATGTGAGCATCATGTACCTATCACATAATTCATTTATCTGTCATTGCTTTATTTTTCATTGTTTTTTTTTTTACCTATTTTGGTATAGTAATTTTATTCTAGGTGCATCGTCTTCACATAATATTTTTGTTAATTTTGACGTTCAAAAGTGCCTTTTATGTGCCTATTTGAAATAAATAATTTGACTTTGACTTTGATGTTATGTTTTGTATGATGTCGTAATAAAAAGTATAAATCTACACATACCTGATTCCAATCCTGCCTATAAACAGCCAAACATTGTTCCGTCAGCGAATCCTCACTCAAATAGTCATGTTTCAGCAAAAACACCAATACGGTAGCCATTGCCTCCCACACATCAACACTTTTCCCATCACTAAGCAACATTATATTACGTGGGCACAAAATACGATCGAAAAACTCCAAGTTCTCATCACTATCTTCACTTTCAAGAACACTTTTTTCCGTCACTTCCGTGGTTTGAGCACTTTTGCCCGTCACTTCCGTGGATTGAGTACTATTTTCCGTGGGTTCGGGGACTTGATTTACTATGATAATTTTGGTTGGTATTTCGTCATCGCTGACTGGTGTGGGTTCTCTTTCATCATCTTCAAAGTTCCTGAAAGTTGGTGATAGCTCTGCCCTTCTTTCTGGTAAAGTTAATTCTTGGGGCGGTGACCGCTTTCGGTCAGGACAGCATATGTTCCAAATTGCGTGAAGTTTTAAAAGGAATGATTCGTTTACTTCTTTCGGTTTTCGACTTGCTGTGGACAAGGGATGTTGGTTATCTTTTGGTCTTGTATTTTTTATTGTAATGGTCCTGTAACTCATAAAATCATTTGTCATCAGTTTCCCGAACAAAAACCTTTTTAAGTGCCATATTATAAATGGTAAGTTGTTTTTTCTGTAAATAGGTTTAAAAAAATCATTTACGCGTCAAAAATTGTTTTTAAACTAGATGAGGTGCGTTTCTTATCAGATTACTCTCAAAGAAACACCGAAACAAACGATTGTCTTTTAAAGGATTTCCTAAGACAGCGTTTTTAACTTTAAATTAACCTTTAAAAATGACCCAACGTAACCCACGTTGGGTCATTTTTAGAGGTTAATTTTGGGTAATTTTAGGTTACATTGGGTCATTTTAGAGGGTCCTGTTGGGTCATTTTAGAGTCAATTCTAAGGTATACAGATACACTTACCGAACACAACACACAGATCGACGCTAAGCTGCAGTATAGCCCTCTGTGTGGGCGGGCGCAGGAACATATTGTGAGTGGAACATGCCACCGCGCATGTTGATAGCACGCGGGTCAATGTGGGAGTTTCTGAGCCGTCAAGGAGGAGGCATACTTGTTCCTGTGATAAAATCAAATCAAATTATTTATTTTCTTTACAAAGTATTTGGTAATTTACTTTACTTTGTTTAACTTGTAAAAAAAGTTAGTTAGTAACTAACTACTTAACCTTTTGACCGCCACAGTCATGTATAGATGACAAACCAAAATGTGCCCAGCACGCCAAGGTCATAGTATAAAGAGAGGAAGTAGGCTAACTCCGGCCCAATCCGCGATATAATTGCCTACTGTCTCAGGGCTGTCACTTTTAGCAAAATTTTAATTCAGTGCCTATAAATTGGCAAAGGTCTGGAAGTTGTATTTTTTAATTGTATTGTCTGGGTACAGGGTTTGGGAGGTCGGTTTTACCTAAACTATTCTATAATAACTATATTACAGAGACAATTCTGGAATCGATGAATTATCAAGACATCCAAACACACAGCAATACGTTCTCCTGCGATTATCACACATTTTTCATTCATTTAGCGGTGCCGAAAAGCCGTGACGCGCATACCTCGTGCGGTGTTAGCCCCGACTGGCGCACTGAGAAACGGCTCGACATTTTTTTAAGTGTTCGTGCGGCGACGCACAGATACTTTGGCGCACACATACAAGCCGCGCACGGTGCGTTTGTATGACGATAACGTACTTCCCCTCTTTATACTATGCCACGGTCACGACTACATGACGGTCTTTTTTTTTTTTTTTTTTGAGGGTTGGAAATCATCAAATAACTTCTCCCGCTCTGGGCGGAGCGGGAGGGTGTGTCAGACTCTTACTGACTAAAACCCACCCGTATTCCTTCCTGTTGCCTGTGTTGCGGGGGCCTCGGTGACCCATAAGTACCTTCCCGCGACCCCGGCAGGCATCGGCCCAAGTGGACCCCTACTTTTGTGCTGACGACATCTCTTTGAGGCGCGCGTGGAATACGACGCGCCGTCGCCCCGGGCCTGGTCCTTACCGGACGGTGAGCTACCCATTGCTCACCGTCCGCAAGCCCGCGCCTACGGTGGCTGGAAATCCGCCCGAGATTCCCGACGCCCTGGGCGTCTCCTGCGGCGGCTAGGGGCGAGAGGGCGCGAAACGTGCCTTTCCCTCAATCGTCCCGCCTCCTCCTTCGCGAGCATTACTGCTTCGCAGAAGGAGGTGACGGCTGCCCATGCCCTCTCGCTCCGTACCCATGGCCTGAACCAGGGCCGGACGCGAGAGGTCTCTGCCGCCGATCGCCTCCACGAGGACACGGCGGTGCTCTGCCCAAGCCGGGCAGACAGGACAGGCAGACATGACTAAGGAATAATTTGTAGCTTGGCGCCCAGGGCTTGTTTTTGCTTTTTGACGTGGCGGTCACTAGGTTAATAGTTAGTTTTCTTTTCTAAATAATTTCTTTATCCATCATCTCCTTACCTTCAAATTAATAACACAAGCGGCCGCGCTAATATGTTGAGCTGCGAATACTGGCGCTGCTGATGTCATCGCAGTGACGTCGACGACGGTGTTGTGACACGATGACGTCGCTAGCTCGCCTAGAGCGATAAGAGTCTTCATCTCACCTTCTATGTCTTTGCAGAGTACAGCTGTATGAGAAAAAATCATTTAAATTTAGTAGTTAGCCGTAAATGTTGTACTTGGGGTAAAAGCTTTGTAGAGAGCTTCGTCTTTCGACAGTGATTGTATTAAAGTAAATAATTATCACGAACTTTTGTTAAGAGTCCATAATACCTCAGCGCCACCTCACTCACACACCTATCTCGCTCGCACACGACTGCTTGCGGTCACGCGAGCAAGCGAGGCAGGGCGGCAGAGAGAAGGCCCCAAAGCGTAGATAGTTTAGGTAATTTATTTTTGGGTTTTTATCTAAACAGATATGTCAACCCAAAAAAATAAAAACACAGTGTCTGCTTTATATTTAGTTCAGTTATTATGCAGTGTTATGATCTAATTTGAAACATTTTTTGAATACTAGCAGTTTATTGTTCACTTTGGAGGTAATATTTTTCTGCCGAGAAAAAAATATGGAATCATGTTTTCTAAATGAAAAAATGTAATAAATTCAAATCATTTATTAAAAGTAAGTTGTGCCAGAAAGCCTTTTATACCGTTAAAGATTATATTGAGGACAAAAAGGCTTGGGATTAAGCTGCTCCAATTATTGCATACTGACACTTTTATTTTATTTATATACACTTTTCACATTTAATGATTATTCAAAACACAATGACATATTTACTTTGTGGAGTTCAATATATTGTGTGGAATTTAATATTTACTTGTAAAGTATTATTATTATTTTTTTTCTCATTTAGTATTAATCATGGTCTGGCAGTTTGAGTAATTTATAAGGCCTACCCAAATGTTTTTCCTTGGTATTGTTCGTCGAATCGTTGAGCTCCTTAAGTTCTGAGTTGAGCTGCACGATATTTCAGACACCAATCTACATGGCCTTCACATGATCTGACCAAGATTATGTTTGGACTTTAAAGGAGACTGTGACCTCTGAGTTTGTTTCTGCCTTTCTTCTCAGAGTAGTCAGATAGGAAACGCCGACCTCATCTAGCTTTATTTTAAAAATATGATTGACGTGTAAAAGTGTTTGTACAAACTTACTTAAAGAAAATAAATCATTTACCATCATTTAAAAATTCATTTGTTTTCAAATTATTTTAGCAGCTATGTCGCTAAACTTAGGTGTATGGAAGAAGAAGACATGGTGCGTCAAACACTAAGGCTGCGGTCTATTTGACCACACGCCGACTGTCATAAAGTACGGCTGAATGCTATGTTCATAACCACACGGGCGCGGTCTCGCTCGCACGTCACACGCCGTCCGTGACGCACAGCTGCGACGGCGACAACGAACATTTTGGCAACCGGGCGTCGTGACGTCACCGCACGCTGTCGGTAGCGTCTGACGTTTTAAGACGCTGACAACACCTAAACCGCGGTCACTGTCATATTGCATAGAAAAGAAAGAGAAGCGCGACGACAAAACGCTTGTAATTTATTGCAAAATAAGAAGTAATTATCTATTTACTCAGAATTGAGTTGAGTAATCGAAAATAAAAAACAACCAAGTTCTGCATTAGAATAAGACGTACTTCTTATTAATTAAATACGTAATTTATGTTGATATTTAATATAGATATTTTGTATTAGAACTCAAGGTAAGAGGTTAGTTTAACGTTAGTTTGTATCGAGATTTTTTTTTCAAAACGTGTTTTGGTGACAACCAAGTTCTGGGAAATATGTTCAAAATTAACATATATTTTTTCCGCTCCCACAAACTATACAGATTTGGCAATTTTCTTTCTTAAGAGAAGCCTATTTTGGTCAATTGGGTCTTGTCAGCGCCTTAAAGAGAACGTAGCTTTATACATTGGGATAAGGCCAGGAGTATGATGATTTTCCATACATATTTTCATTCTAAGAAGAAAAGTTATAGAATACGTAAATTGATATTGTGATGGTACTATCGGCAAAACTTAAGCATGCTCACTTAAGAAAATATTTCTGCGGCAAGCGCAGCTAGTGACAGACCACACCTCTTCCTGGTTTCGTCCAATTAGAGGCAATATGCATTTGTGTGAGTATTGGGCGGGTAACAAAAAATAACAACAGACATACTAGTACATTATGATACAAGTGTGTGATGTTGGTTACTAACTACACTTGAACCGGTATTGTTCGCGCGAGCCGAAGACGAGCGCGATAAGGGCGCCGAGTGAGTAATTATCAATACACACGCGTTTCATACGATGGTTTTCAACTTGAGAGGAAAAAACAGACTTGTATTGTTATTATAGTTTCGTAGGCCGCTAGGTATTTCTCTCTAGATTTTGGTGGCAAAAGGCGTGTCACTCGCGTTTCGTGCCTCGATTTAATTTCCGGGGGTGGTCAAATCTACGTGTTGCTCTTCGCTCTTCTTCCCTACTTGAAGTCAACATTTTTGATAATAATTAACCACACAACGAAAACGTTAACGAGTATTTATAGAAAATGGCGTGCTGGTTTCTTTTCTTCCGCGCGCCACGCTAGCGATGCGCGTCCAGGTGTAAATAAAGGCACGGCAAAACCGCTGAACAGCCCATGTAAAAATATAATAAAAACAAAATAAAGTTTTGAATACGCAAATTAAGGTAAATTCGTAGTGAAAAATATATCATTTGAAGAAATGATAATAATTTTGATGATTGATTTATCATAAATGTATCCTAAAATAGTTTATTTATTCTCAAAAATATTCATTGTATTTAGATATAAAAACTCTTTGCGGAGATTGAGAAAAATAACTGTAAAGTAAAAATACTAGTGTAATAAACGCTGAATTATGAACCTAAATGCGTTGCTATAAGAGTCACTTTACAAGCAAGTGTGTTGAAGAAATATTTTGTCATTTTTTATGACCGTATTTTATGGCCCTTCTATTAAGCCGTCCTATTGTTTAACCGGTTGTCGACCAATAACAATGGTACTTAGATAATGAACTTATTTTTATTGCAGTTGCAAAAGTTGCGACAGCAATAAACAAAAATCTCTGAAAAACTGCGTCAACTATTGGTTCAAACACTACTGTAATTTTGCTATTTCAATCAAAACAGAGCAATAAAAGAAAAATATACCAAATGTTGTCAATTTCTAACAAAACTACGTAACTTGCTCCTTTTTAGGGTTCCGTAGTCAACAAGGAACCCTTAAAGTTTCGCATTGTCCGTCTGTCTGTCTGTCCCTGGCTTAGCTCACAGACTCTTACTACTAGAATACTGTAATTTGGCATGGGTATACATATTAATCACGCCAACAAAGTAGTAAACTAAAATCTTGAAAAACATTTTTTTAGGGTACGTCCTTTGCACGTAAAGTGGCGATGATAACTTTTTTCTCCTATCCCATAGGTGTATCATTCGATTGGCCGTTCAAGAATATTGCTGATTTTCAAAGCAATTTTTCGATTCAGGGATCGATATGCGTGATATTAAGCTTTAAGTTCCCAAGTTTAAACACATTTAAATGCAGTTATTTACTTTCCAATAGCACTGCACAAGTAACAAGTCGCACGCTGATAAAACACAAAAATGTCAATATAAACATTTTATACCTTTATGCAGTGTCGGTTAACGCACCTAGCGCGTTCGCTGCGATTTGTTTGCCGGCATCGCATAGGACATCGCGAAAATTGGAGAGGCAGTGAAAGTAATGATAAATAACTAAATTTATATACCCGACAGAGCATAGCCATGTGTCGGAGAGAGGTAAATATCAAAGTGTATAGAATAGACATAATTTGTTGTTTGACATTCCTTATTCCAAATTATTATATTTTTTATGGAAATATTTTATTATTGATACTAATTAAATATAGCAATACTACATCATATACAGCATATTACATTTTCTAAACCAAACGGAAGATATGAGTACGAAATTACTTCTTGTCAACAATAATAATTCATAAAGAGCTCTCGCTGGCCGAGACCATTAAAAATGATCTCACAACAAGTGAGCATAACACGCGCCTAGTATGAGTGTCACACTTCTATACATAATTACGTTATAACGAACACGACTAAAATACGTTTCGTTCATCCTATTGGTCAAAACGCTTGCATCGGGCGATCGAGTCGTAAGCCGTGCTGTACGATTATCGCCTTAGAGGTGAGCATGCGGAAGTTTGGCCGATAGTACATACATCTTTTATGGGGTACTGTGTCAAATGTTACAACAAAATACTTTATGATATATTGCAATTAAATGAAAGAAAATTTAAAACTCATGTTAAAGTACACTTTGTACACAAGCATATTACAAATTAGAGGATTATATCTAAGATAAGAATGCTTGGAAACATGCTGGTGCAGCTCCATAGGAGTTTAGACAAAATCAAACTGGTTGCTATTTTAATTGTACAATTTATTATTTGATATAAATAATAAATCAATGTTGAATTTAAATTCTGTAATTACTTTAACTTATACACTGACTTATTATTTTGTTTATTATTTTTAGGAAAATGTATACTTTTAAAATGTTTGTAAATATGTGAGCATCATATACCTATCACATAATTAATCTATGTGTCAATGTTTCATTTTAAATTATTTTTTTACTTATTTTGGCATAGTAACTTTATTCTAGGTGCATCGTCTTCACATATAATTTGAAAATGTACCTATACAAAATTGTAAAACATTTTAAAGGAGTAACGGTGGAGTTTCTTGCCCATTCTTCTCCATACGAAACTACCTTTGGGAAGGGGCAACTAGAATCAATAATTCTGAAATCAATAATTCTGAATTGAATTATGAATTTTTATTGTAAATATAGACGTCTAAAAGTGCCTTTTATGTGCTTATTTGAAATAAATAATTTGACGTTGACTTTATGAACTCACCCGTACTGTTCCAGTTATCGTCGAGCCACTTGCCGAGCCTGGCCACGGCGGCGCGCACCACCAGCGCCACGAGCGGCGCGGGCGCGGCCGCCAGCAGCGCGCACACGGCGGCGGCGGCGCGCGCGGCGATGGCGGCGCGGCCGCCCGCCAGCGCCGCGCCGCGCAGCTGCTGCAGCTGCTCCGCGTACAGCTGCCGCACGGCCGCCAGCAGCGCGGCCTGCGGGACAGCTCAGTCCAGTACCGTACAACCCCGCTCGTCCGAACGATGGCGGTTCATTCGAACGTCTTGAATTGCAAACCCCATAAAGCCCAAATCCAATTATAAGGATAACACTTTAGACTGGATTAGCCTTGTTTTTCTGGTAACCGACATATTCAAACCTCTTATTGGTTAACCAATTCTCGGTTCCATTTTTAGGAAACACTGGGTAATTTCAGACGGTGATGTTAGGTAGTTTTTAGGTTCACATTGAGTATTTGTTGAGAGAACACTAGATCACTTCTGAGGTTCAAGTTAGGTAATTTTTTATTGTCGTTTTGGGTAATTTTTGAGGTTCACGTTGGCTCTGGGGTCAATTTCGGTAATTTCTAAGAATCATGTTGGGTCATTTCTGAGGGTCAAGTTTTGTCATTTCTACGAGTGAAGTAAGTCATCTCTGATGTCGTATTGGATCATTTCCTACCATGTCTAGTTACGTGGTAGTGAGCAGCCTGGCCACATGACTGCGGTCTTGCTCGCTACAAACCGAGCGCACACATGCTGACGTCACGTGTTCTATGTAAGTAATACATAGAGTTCTAATACTCGTCGAGTGGATGATATCATTTATGATATTCTCGTAAGGTAATTTTTAGGTTCGACAGTCTGTACTCGTAGTGACTCGGAATCAATTTAGGTAATTTGTTCATGTAGGATTATTATTTTTGTAAAACACATTGAGTCATTTCCGGAGGTCAAATTGAGTAATTATTGTGAAATTGCTGAGTCAACTTTAGGAACATTCTGGGTACAAATTGAGTCATTTTTGGGAAATTGTGGGTCATTTCTGTAATGTCAATTTCGCTCTCGTTAGCTCCAAGCTGTGCGTGTAAACGCTCACCTCGAGGACATATGCCTCGCGCGTTCTATTATTAACTCGAATACGCGGCAAGTGCAAAATGGATGACATTGGGAAATTTGTGGAAATAATCTGGGTCTTTTCTGGGATCAATCTGGGAACTTACTGGGTAATTTCTAGGGGTCAATTGGGGTCAGAGTATTTTTTTACCTGATCTAGTTGTGTTGTAGTAAGCAGCCTGGCCACTTGGCTGCACGCTCTCGCTCGCTGCAAGCTGAGCGTGTGACCGCTTAGCTCGCGGACACATGCCGACGTCACGCGTTCTATTACCAACTCTTATACGCGGCAAGTGAAAGATGGCTGACAGTGGGTAATTTTTGGGGGTCAATTTGGGAACTTCCTGGGTCATTTCCGGAGGTCAATTTGGGAACATACTGGGTCATTTCTAGGGGTCAATTGGGGTCAAACAGAGTATATTTTTACCTGATCTAGTTGTGTGGTAGTGAGCAGCCTGGCCACTTGACTGCGCGCTCTCGCTCGCTGCAAGCTGAGCGTGTGACCACTTAGCTCGCGGACACAGGCCGACGTCACGCGTTCTATTACTAACTCTAGTACTCTTCGAGTGGATGATGGTTGACTTTTTAGGAGTTCTTCTTCGAGACGAGCCTGGGGATGAGAGAAAGATTACATTTGGGAAAAATATGAGGATCCTTGTGGACTCTGTATTATAAAAATCATTAATTACATAGTTGCTAATACAATGCGGCCTAAAATTTACTACCGTATTAAAAATGCACAGGCAACACTTGTAAATAAAAACATGGAAAAGCTGTTATACTATGGTTTCATCGATAAAACCTGTCTATCCTAAGTTCTTTCGGAGTACTTTTAATTTTCCTGTTTGACTACTTTTTTACTCTTTTGATTATTTGTGAAATCTTGCTTCCATTAACTATCCTAGCTGTAAGTTTTCTGAAGATATAAAAATATAATACTGTGATCGCTAATGCTTCTGAAAAGCGAAATTACTAAAGCAATTTCCCCGGTGGAATTCGTAGCTAAGCTCTGGGCTACATAGATTGCCATCGACACGCTAAGAACGAATGAAAGTTGTTTACATGAGTTTGTTTGACCTCAAAATTATAATTAAAATAATTAAACAAACCTGCAATTCTTTCTCCTTATTCTTAATCCGATCCTCAGGGTTCAAAGTCAAACTAACAGGCGTAATATGTCTGTAACTGCCCATATCTTTCTGTTCCTGAGAAACTCGACAAGTCGACAGCAACACGTTCAAATCCCTCAAATGGGGACACAACTCTATTATCACAGACTCATCGACTAACTCACAACTATCGATATGTAAGTCGCTCCCAACACTAACGTGTAATCGATTCTCGTAGAATAGATCTTGTGGGAAGTGAGGTAAATCGAATAGCCAGCCGAGAATCGATTTTAGATAGATTATTGTATTTTTCTTCATTGTATTGTTATCGATTTTTAGTTGATTCGTATAAATATCGAATAGTATTTTTAGTAGGTTCTGGTAGTATTTTATTCTGAGGGATGTGTAGTCTAACATTGATAGGTAGTGAACTATCCATGGTATTGTGAATGATAGTCGCCCATTCTCTTGTGCATTGGTTAAGATGCCTTTAAAATCGATGGTTGGTTGACTCTGAAAAAAAAAATCTTAACATAACATAGCACAATAATAATAATAATAATAAAAGTTCCCGATAGCAGGGCTACCATTTTTTATATTTTTAAATGTTTTTATATTTTTATATTCTAATATTTAAAAATATAATTGGAAGTGTAAATAGTGAAATAAAAGAAAATAATAATAATAAATTCTTTATTGGCATAAATAATTTTACACAAAAGTAGTGAGGCCCTGACTCCAGCGCTAGGTATACGAGTAGTACCTGTGTTACAGGAGCCAGTGTCTTCTCCCAATTACATGAATCGAATTTTATGCAATAAGAATTCACGCTTTGTTTCCCCGAAGGGTGTGGGCAGAGGTGAACCTATAGTACACCTCCATTTCGCCAGTTATGTTTAAGTCCCATGTAATAGGGGACGAGTCTATTGCCATCAACCGGGCACAAATCCAGGCCCCGGGCTGCTACTGAGAAACTGAGTTTTCCAGGTAGAAAAACCCAATAACACTTTGCCCGACCAAGGAATCGAACCCAGCCATGCTCAGCAGTAGCGCTTGCGACCACAAGACCAATGAGGATGATTCTTTATTGCAAAAAAACAGGAAAAAACACACAAGTACCCCATCCCTTTCTGCTCAGCCTTTTCCCAACTATGTTAAGGTCGTCTTCCAGACTAATCGGATGCAGTTAATACCAGTATTTTACACGGCACGACTGTCTATTTGACCTCCACAACCCAGTTACTGGCTAACACGATATCTCTTGGAAAGACTGAGTGTCAAACTTGGGTTTGTGACTGTAACGACTGTCAAAGATCTACGAATGCCAGCCTGGATCCCAAGCACGGCGGGGTCTAGATATGTAATGGATTGTCACACATCCACGAATCGACCGCGACTAGCATATCTTAACCTTCGATCGACCCGTGAACAACAACCTGTCCCATTGATAGGATTTCAAATTTCGAATCGATCAGAACTGTGGAAGTTGTTTATATCTCTTCATCAACTAGAAAAGAGGTTATGATTTTCAAACAGCTGAGCAGATTTTCTTGAAACATAGCTAAGAACACTCTAGCTAGATTAAGACAACTTTCAAACAAAAAAATAATAATCAAAATCGGTTCATCCGTTCAGGAGCTATGATGCCACAGACAGATACACACTACAGACTTATAACAACACCCCTCATTTTCGTGGGGGTTAAAAATATAAGGAGGAAAAGGGTACTCACATAATTCCTTAAAACAAGATCATTCTCCAACACCTTTTCCTTCGGCGCGGCATAAGAAACCTCTTTTTGTAACACCTTAGTAATTGCGTTCTTGTTACTAGAATCTATGGCCACTTGGGTGTATGGCAGAGAGGCTAGTAATCCTAGGAATTTGGCTAGGAGTGCTAGCTTTTTTGATAGGGCTAGGTATTCTTTTGTAATGTCTGGGTTTGCTGGAATTAAAATATATTTAATTATAATTAAAGTCAAACAAAACCTCTCAAGGGGTCTTTGTATTCATCATTATGAACAAAGTTTACTATGAGACCAACCCTAAAATCGCGAATAAAATATCAGCTGCTCCTTACGAATATTTGTGTTCACATAACTCGACAAAATGTTACGTGATTTCTTGGTGGGTTCCTTAGTAAATCCTAACTCTATATAATCATCATTCATCATTTCAGCCGAAAGACGTCCCCTGCTGGACATAGGGCTCCCTCAAGCACCGCCACTTCGACTGGTTCTGAGCTTCCCGCATCCAGCGGATTCCTGCGTCCTTCACAAGGTCATCGGTCCACCTTGGGGAGACCTTCCAACGCTACGTCTACCGATACTCGGTCGCCACCATAGAACCTTTCGACCCCATCGGCCATCTGTTCTGCGAGCAATGTGCTCTAACTCTTTAAATAATATTATTAACATAAATATATACAGGATGGATTTTTGAGACGGGGCAGTAAGGGCGGCTACCTTAACCGTTGTAGCTACAGGAAAACGGTCTTAGGAGACCCTCCTTAACTTTTTAGCAGTTTACACACAAAACTTTTTTTGGTGCCAATCGATCCTGTTTCTTACAGGGATCAAAACACTCAATTAGACCAACAAACTAGAAAAGTTAGAAATCGCAAAAAACTTTTTCCATACATTTCGTAGGAAAGAAACTCACTTATTTTTTTTACGATGAAAACTGCCCATTTTCATGCTGACTGTATTTTTTTTTTCATAATCTGTGTATGCAGATATAAATGTCTCAAAAAAATTAAGGACGTTCTCCAAAGACCGTTTTCCTGTAGCTTATTTATAGTTTTCACGCTGAAACGGCTGAACGGATTTGGATGAAATTTGGCACATGGGTAGACCATGACCTGGGTTAGGACATAGAATACTTTAATTTCGATATTCCCACGGGATCGAGACTTATGCGGGTGAAAACACGGGGCGCAGCAGTAGTTCTTAACTATTACAATGATCCCTTTTCGGTTAAATGTAATTACAACTTTTATATGTTAGTACTTACAATTTCCTCGTTCATCTAACGCTATATGCGTTGCGTCTAAAGTAACTATTTCTGAAGCGATGGCGTCCCTTAAATGTACTCGAAATGATTCGTTTTCGGCATTTATTATAAATTCTCTGTAACAAATATTATTTAAATCATAATTCATAAAAGTGGCCATTCAAGTATTACGTAAGCACCAAAGGGGGGTGGGGGTCTTTGCTTTGCTTATTTATGATGACAAGGGGGACGGGGGGTCTGGATAGTTAATTACGTCAGCAATATTTATTTACTTTTTCTGCAACATTTAAAAGATTATGTTTTGAACAAATAAATGACAACCCTACTTGTCTATGCTCGAAAGCGAAAAGCATTTTCAGGGATTAGGAATTAAGGTATTGTAAAAATACAAATTATAAAAATATTTTAAGCGATTACCTACCTACTTAATAATGTTTCAATAACAAGAATGAGAATATCTGGTTATAAATTTTGTAATTTGTTTTAGTTTCAAGATTAAAGATTATTTATTTGTGTTTCATTTCATTTCAGCCGAAAGACGTCATCTGCTGGACATAGGCCTCCCCCAAGCACCGCCACTTCGACCGGCTTTGTGCTTCCCACATCCAGCGGCCTTCACGAGGTCATCGGTCCACCTTGTTGGAGGCCTTCCAACGCTACGTCTTCCGGTACGCAATCGCCACTCCAGAACCTTTCGGCCCCATCGGCCATCTGTTCTGCGAGCAATGTGCCCTGCCTACTGCCACTTAAGTTTGGCAATTCTTCGGGCTATGTCGGTAACCTTGGTTCGCCTGCGGATCTCTTTATTTCTGATTCGATCACGTAGGGGTTTGAGTTTAAACAATGCTATTTATTCGTCGCACCACACTCATTGAAGGGTTCCGTATTTGAGATGAATTTATCCCAAAAACAAAGTTAACATTGTAGTTGAAAAACATGTCTCTCCCATATATCGATATACGTAACGGTTGGGGAATTTTACGTACGTAACGTAAAATTCCCCAACTGCATAACTAAATGTGTTTCTAATGGCAAAATTAAAATATTTTTTTGTGATAAAACTACAAATTAACGATTTTCGGACTTTTTCCTTTACTTGTGCTGTAAGACCTTGCTCCTTGCCAAATTTAATAATTCTAGGTCATTTGCGAGTATTAAAATGTCGCATAAATGGCCATATTTTTTTATTGCGTGGACTTAGAAGCTTAATTTTTTTACAAATTCTCTAAATGTCAAAGATGTACGTATTTGATATTTATTTTAATAAACCGGCCAAGTGCCTGTCGGACCACGCACAATGAAGAGTTCCGTAGGGACGAATTTATTCCAAAAACAAACTTAACATTGTAGTTGAAAAGCCTGTTCTCCCATACATCGATACATGCCACGGTAAATTCTCCAACTGCAAATTTAAGTTGGTCAACTATTACTCGTTAACTTGTAAAGCCTATGTTATATGTACTACTGCCATGCATTTTTTCATATCTCCATAAACAACCGTTTAGCTGGCATTACTCTAACACAAATTAGCACTTTAATGCTTAATATTACGCAAGTGGGTCCTTGAATCGAAAAGTGGTGTTTAAAGACCTGCAATATTTTTGAACGGCCTATCCAACGATAACCCACACCATGGGGTAAACGAGAAATAAAAAATCATTACGTGCAAGGGAGGTATGCTAAAAAAAGATTTCAAGATTTTATTTTAGCACTTTGTCGGCGTGATTAATATGTATACCTATGCCAAATTACAGTTTTCTAGTACTAAGCGTCTCTGAGCTACAGTGGGGTCAGACAGACAGACAGACGGACATGGCGAAACTATAAGGGTTCCTTGTTTACTACGGAACCCTAAAAAGAGTCTTGACAGACTGAGACAGAATCCTATAAGTGTTCCGTTTTTTTCTTTTGATGTATGGAACCCCTAAAACGTTATTTTAAATTGCATATAATCCATTATCTAATACACATAATACATACACACGCACAATGGTCCACCTGAAGGACTAAGTGCGGAAACCAAACCCTCTAACATAGAACATAGAACACATAATACATACTTGTAAAACATTTCTTGCGATGTGAACTGCGGTAGTCGATTCGACTCGGGCGCGTTGGGACACGTCAGACGACGCTGTAGTTTACTTAGCTTCGATTCCTGTAATCATTCGATTGAAATGGAAAAGGAGATTTGTTTGCGCTAGTTTTTTTTGGAAAAAGTAGTTACTACAAGATCGCTTATATCATTACAACTCAAAAAGGTTTGTTATGATACACAGTCTGCGTCAAAAACATAGGGACAATTACACAGTTCAAAATGATCTGGACAACTGAAAATTAAACTTTATCTGAAAATAGAAGGATAAAAAGATATTTAAACTTTATTAGGCCATAAAAATACAATACTCGGATAGGAATCCTGAGATCGGATGCAAAATCCGTTGGTTTGACCTAAAGATGATCAGATGGAGCTGATTGCTCGCATTTTTATATGGGATCGATTGAAATGTTAATAAATATACACTGTTCAGGGGGAACTGGTCCTGCCGGGGCGCGGGCGGCCTGCCGAGGTCGTGGGGAGGTACAAAAGGGTTACCGAGGCCCCTATACACTGTTCAGGGGGAACTGGTACTGCCGAGGTCGCGGGAAGGCCTGCCGAGGTCGCGGATAGGTACAAAAGGGTTACCGAGGCCCCTGTACACTGTTCAGGGGGAACTGGTCCTGCCGGGGCGCGGGAAGGCCTGCCGAGGTCGCGGATAGGTACAAAAGGGTTACCGAGGCCCCTATACACTGTTCAGGGGGAACTGGTACTGCCGGGGTCGCGGGAAGGTACTAAGGGGTTTTCGAGGCCCCTGGCAACACAGGCAACGGAAGGAATACGGGTGGGTTTTAGTTAGTAAGAGTCTGACACACCCTCCCGCTCCACCCAGAGCGGGAGTTATTTGATAATTTCCCACTCAAAAAATAAATAAAGGGGAACTGGTAATCTGTGTGACACAGTTTCCTAGTGCACATATCAAACTCCTATAAAAGAAACTGGTTTATCAAATGTTTTAATCGTGTATTGTGTTGTTAACGTGTGTACTGTTGTAAACTTGTGTATTGAGTTGTAAACGTGTGTATTGTGTTGTAAACGTGTGTATTGTGTTGTAAACATGTGTATTGTGTTGTAAACGTGTGTATTGTGTTGTTGAATTTGAGCAGAAATAAACAATTTTCTTCTTTCTTTCTTTCTTTTCTTTTTAGCCTTAGTGAATAAAAAAATTATAAATTACCTGCTTCGTGGTAGGCAGACAATGCTGGTGCATGTGGCTAGTAAACAAGGCAGCCAAATGAGCGTGATTAGAAGGACACGCGCCGCTACAGATGAGCGCTTTGACTCGCGCGCGGAAAGACGAGCGAGACGAGCCGCCTGACTGAGAGTCTTGGTACCACCTGCAAGTAATGTAACATACGTAACATCACGCCTGTCGAAGGCTTCGGCAGAGATCTACCCGTAGAACGCCGTGATGTACACCATGTTCAAAGCTTTAAGTTAACTAAAAGTTGAGAAAGTTGCTATTGTTTCCCGCACTAAACAAATTTTGCGCACATTTGTTTAATGCGGAGCTTTTTAAGGTGCATCCACACCGAAGTTATTTTTTGTGGAACAAAGTTTGCAAGTGAGCAGCAATGGACAACAAAAAAAGTTATTAAGTAAATTTACTCAAAGTTACAGAGTTACTTGATGTTGTCAATGGTTACCATGTTGCAAAATGTTGCCCTACAAAAAGTAACTTTGGTGTGGATGCACCTTTAGTTCCATGCATTAGGGGGTGAACTTCTTACCATCAACTGGGTACAAATTCCATATAAGAAATTCTGTAATTGCAACAAAAACTCAGTGACATTCACATTAAATACATTTCAATTTTTTTTAATTCACACATGACATAGTCATGTCTATGACTGGGTTTTCGTATGTATACATTTTGTTATGTTTGTCCTAAAACAGGTGACTACCTATGTGCAAAATTTCATCCTTATCCATTCAGCCGTTAAGGGCGCGTTTGCAAATCAGACAAAATTGTGCTGTTTTTCGGTACATATCGTGACAAAATTAAACCAAATCAAATATAACTAATCACTACCACATATAAATTGGTTCTTCATCTTCAAATACTAGTAACCATTTTGTTAAAAATTATACATTTTTATAATGTAAAAACGATTTTTTGTTCCCATTTTTCACAAAATTAACGATACCGGGTAGAGTTTAGGTACATTTTTTTTTTATAATCAACATATTTTAAGGTTTTTAAAAATACTAGAAGTAGGCAGACATATTCAATTCCAAAAACTAGTAAACAAAAATATCAAAATGTCACACATAGTCGCAAAAAAATTTAAAACTGAACTTATTTTTTCACACGGATGAATCTTAATCGGTTGCATTAGGGGTTATTTTATTTTTGTTCCTGTCTTGCTGTATTGCGCAAACGTTTCGAATGCAACCTCAGTCCGCGCTTGGCCGCCGTCGTGAGTGGACACTGTATCGCCTGTTAGCCGCGCCTCGTGTTGAAAAAGATCGCTGTACATATACAAAGTATTCGATAAACCAAATTAAATACTTGATACGATGTTTTTATAATCACAGGTTTTTATAAAAATATTCTTTTTCGCTAAAAGTAAAGTGGATTTATAAATGCCTATTCGTCTCCGACTTGATGGAGTGACCAGGGCCTCAAGTCTGCTATTACAATAGTGTCAGAATGGTCTATTATTGATTTCATAATTGTTGATTTTGACAAGTTTGGTAATCTACTAATATAATGGCGTCATTAATGAGGATCGGAACAGACCATTATGACACTATTGTAATAGCAGACTTGAGGCCCTGATGTTGTACTTCGGTGACTACTACTGGAACTCGTCGACCAGTCGATCTAGGGTTGCCGAGTTGGGGCTCGTTTTGATAGTAAAGATGAGCCCTTACCTACGGACTTGATGGACTGACCTGAAGGTGTACTTCGGTGTCTGCTACTGGAACTCGTCGACCAGTAGAACTCGGGGCGCCGAGTTTGGGCTCGTTTTGATAGTTTTGATGAGACCTTATCTTCGGACTTGATGGAGTGACCTGAAGGTGTACTTCGGTGACTGCTACTGGAACTCGTGGACCAGTAGAACTAGGGGTGCCGAGTTTGGGCTCTTTTAGATAGTTTTGATGAGATCTTACCTTCGGACTTGATGGACTGACCTGAAGGTGTACTTTGGTGACTGCTACTGGAACTCGTCGACGAATGGAACTAGGTGTACCGAGTTTGGGCTCGTTTTGATGGTAATGATGAGACCTTACCTACGGACTGGATGCAGTGACCTGAAGGTGTACTTCGGTGTCTGCTACTGGAACTCGTGGGCCAGTAGAACTAGGGGTGCAGTTTGGGCTCGTACTGATAGTTATGATGAGACTTTACCTCCGGACTTGATGGAGTAACCTAAAGGTGTACTTCGGTGTCTGCTACTGGAACTCGTGGATCAGTAGAACTTGGGGTGCCGAGTTTGGGCGTTTTGATAGTTATGATGAGACCTTACCTACGGACTTGATGGAATGACCTGAAGGTGTACTTCGGTGACTGCTACTGGAACTCGTCGACGAAAGGAACTAGGTGTGCCGAGATTGGGCTCGTTTTGATATTTATGATGAGACCTTACCTCCGGACTTGTTGGTGTGACCTGAAGGTGTACTTCGGTGACTGCTACTCTACTAGTCTTCTCTCTACTAGTAGAAGGCTTCCAGTGCCTAGGAGTTACTGAAGTATTTGTATCTAAGAATTATTTAGTAAAATTTTACAGAGCAATACGAAATATTTTTTGTAAGTACGAATATAACGAAATAAGAAAAAAAAACTCAAAGTATCAAAATTAGTTCACTTGACTAGTATTCCCGCAGCTAACCGTGCGTACACTTGTGTGTGTGACCCGTGTCAATGTAGTAGTTGGATTCTATACCTATTAATTTTGCAAACGCGTCCTTAAGGCGTGAAAAGGTACCAGACCGACAGAGTTACTATCGCATTTATAATACTTGTCTGGATTTAACTTACCTCCAAATCTCATAAAACATATCACGCTGTTTCTTAAAGTTCTGGAAGCTCATCATACTGGGAAAGTTATCAATGTTGTCCGTCTCAGAGTTGAAGCACACCACTCCATGTGACCTTGCTTCCGTCTGTCTGGAACGGTCCTGGTTAGTTTCAGCCTCACAGCGGAGTCCATAGCAGTTTAGTAGGAATTTTGCTAGTTCCGGGTAGAAGGAACGGACTTTTTTGTTTTCACCTGGAAAGAGGTTTTTTGTAGACTAGGCTTATAAATTTGGTACAGTATGCAGCCGTTAAGGGCGATGCACTAAGAAATTCAAATTTTCTAAAAGGCGCTACACGCTTGTTCGTGTCGAATCATGAGATTCGGCACAGCCGGGCGGCAAAACGAAATGAATGTAGATTTAAGTTCGTGAAAAAGATTCTCGGCTTAACCCGAACTGTGCCGAGCCGACCCAAACATGATTCAGCGATGGTAGATTCCGAACTAACTTTACCGATCGGCACGAGCCGAATGAAAGCCGATATGTTAGTAATTGTTTCGGGTCGGCTTTGTTGTTCAACTAATAATAGCGAATCGAATGTGTCCCCAAACAAGAATTTTACATATTATAAGAGTTTCATATTGAGGCTATTAACCCTTTGGCCGCCACGTCAAAAATGCAAAAACGTGCCCTCGGCGCCTAGCTACGAACTATTCCTTAAAATCTGTCGTGTAGTCGCGACCGTGGGGTGCTGGGCACATTTTGGTTTGTCATCTATACATGACTGTGGCGGTCAAAAGGTTAAGCACTTGTACTAAATATGTGCATGCCTATTTTAAGGTAGAATGTATAAGGATGTGTAGGTAATTTTAAAACATTTGCATGTTTTTTTTGCACCTGCTTTCTATGCAAATAAATAATAATAATTATATTCTATTCTATTCAAGTGCTTAACAACCCTTTCGTTTTTTAGCAAATTTACAGGACGCTCTAAAGCCTTTAAGACACTACCACAACACCTAAACCGCGGTCACTGTCAGACTGCATAGAAAAGAAAGAGAAGCGCGATGACACAACGCTTGTAATTTATTGCAAATTATGAAGCAATTATCTATTTACTCAAACTTGAGTTGAGTGAAAATAATCGGAAAGAAAAAAAGACTGGCAACACTAGCCACGGTTTGAAATCGATCCGTGTTTTTAAAACTAATTTAATATTTTTATTGTAACATCAAGAAATATGCATAGTTTTCGATAAAAACAACGGGATATTGTTATCTCGGTAAGCAATAAAGTGGTTGGTGAACAGAACAATAATTCATAACCAGTGACTTTTGGTTATTGTGGACTACAAACAAGTTATTACTTCGAATTTGTGCCTGGAAAAGGATAAGGATTAATACATCTAAACTAGCCAAACGTGAGTGTAAATTGTTAACATAATAACAATAACATTAGAAGTGCTGCACAAAATTGGAAACAGTCACTAATTTAAATTCACGATATCTTGATAATGTAAACAAACCACAGCTGACTCATTGTCACTCATTAGAAAAATTGACCAATCAGAACTCACCACGAAATCTATGACACAAAAGTTGTCGATCGGAAATCAACTCGTAACAAAATTTCAAGACTGAACACCAGCCTTTTGAGACTGTGCTCCGTTACACGCATACTATGCAACTCAAGTTTTGAATAGTATAGTAATACTGTATATTATACTGCCTAAATTACAAATTTAAAACACCGCACAATGGAAGAAAGTAGTATAACAATTCGTCGACCTAGGACCACTACAAACAACACCCTATTTCTTTGGAATCAACAAACTCTGAAATTAGAAATTACAGTTTACCAGACTTGTCGACTGCTTATGACAGTGACACAGATGATTTAAAAACAAACATAACACAGCTTAATAGAGATTTAGATAGTGCACATGCGGAAATAGAGAGCCTTACTGAGGAGAACATGGCATTAAAAACCGTTTTTAACAAAGAAATAAATAAATCCAAACACTTACAAAAAAATATGCTCAGAAACAAAAAGTAGAGGAACAAATAGCCATAAGAGTAATAGCAAGAGAAGGAAAAGAATCTCAAGAGAGCTGAGGCAATCTTTTAATGAGGAAATCAACAGTAGCTGCGTGGCCCTTGGACTTGAACACGCAGACACCACGGAAGCAGAAGCGATAACAGATAGCGCCACCAGCGACACATCCGTACTACACAGGACATCGGAGATAGCGAGCAATGACACATCTGCTGAAAAGAATTCCACTAAGTTTTTAATTAATCGGAAGGGTACTGACAATTCAAACAAAATTCACATATTTGGAGGGGAACAATACCGCGAACTATCAAGTCATCTTATACATTTCACGTCAGAATGGGAAATATCAAAGATATCATATAATTCGATTAATAAAACCTGGGGCTAGAACCGCAGACATACTAAAACCAATTCATGAACACTATTCTCAAATTCAAAAAAACGATTGAGTCATATTATCTGTAGCAGAACACGATGTAAATCTCACACATGTGATGACAGAAATTTCGGCTGTTTTAAAACTTTTGGAAGATAGACATGTATTTGTTACAAGTATTATAAGTAGTAAATATTTAAATGAAAAAATGTTGAACAACATGTTAAAAATGGTCTGTAATGAATTCAAAAACTGACAATTTATAGAATTAGGTATAGAAAATGGGTATGATATGGACAATATTATCGCATACTTTGATTATTATGGCAAGGTTAACCTTGACGAACTTTGTAAACAAATAAATTTAGCAATTACATACTACGCAGACGGTTAATAACTCAGCCGATGAAAACCAAAATAAAAGCAATTGCCCAAAGAAGGGTACCATACCCTATTATTTTCAACCACGAACTCAACATGATAAACCCACCACAAGACAAGTAAACTGTAGTACTACTCGTGCGCGATAAGTTGGGACCTGCTAGGAATGCGACTCCCCGCCCGCTTCCCCTGCACTTCCCCGATGGCGCCCGTATTGTACCGTTCGCATCACTATTTTTTACTAGGGTTTCTAGTCTCGTACTGGCCTACGCCTGGCCTAAGAGACGAATGAATCGCAATTAATTGTAAATTTATCGGATACCTCTTCGTCAAGTGATTATAGTGAGATTGAGGACGAAGAACAACCTCTAGAAGGCATAAATCCACTAAGTAGTGACGAAGATGAGATAATGTAAATAATAGATAAAATAAATGTATAAACTTAAACATTGTATTTTTATTCATTACAAAACCATAGTCAACACTTTCGGTGATACATAATTAAATACCTAGTGTCCTATTTTATTCAAATAGTGTAAAAAAGATTAGATAAAAAGCAGCGTCCTCCCTGAGTAACATAATAAATTAGGTTAAAAAAACAAAGACGAAGCCGCGGGCGGTTGCTTGTTATGTTCGCTTTTATGCGGGCGGTACAAACACGCCAATATGACGTCACCGCGCTCAGGTCCCAACTTATCGCGCACGGGTAGTACATCATCGGAAATTAAACCTAAAAACGGTACAATCCCCTATTACTTTGTAAAAGTAAGAAAACTGCCAATAAGCGAGTCAAATATTGATAGTTTTTTTCGTTCCCAATGAAAACAATACATCGCTTTTTCATATTTTGCACCAGAATATAGCTGACTTATTATAAAAAAAGATATTCTTGAAATAACTCTCACTAATTTACAAATAACAAAAATCATCCCACATGTTTTGTGTTTTAGTGAAACATTCTTAGGAAAAGGTGACATAGAAAATGTCTATATAAATAACTTGATATGACCTAGCATCAACATACTGTAGGGAGAAAAGGCGAGGCGGTACTTGTGTATATATTCAGAAAGGTATAAAGTATAAAGAAATAAATATTATACAAAATTTTGCTCGTAAAAAGATTTTCGAATGCTGTAGGATTGAGGTGCTAAGTTTAAAAATTGTAATCATATGTATCTATCGTATACCTCAATCAAATGTTGAAAAGTTTCTAAAGCACTTTGATACGCTGTTATATAAAATATTATTTCACAGCAAATACTGCCGACACAAAATTGTACTTGCTGGTGATATTAACATTAACACGCTCAAGGAATGTAAAGCGGTAAAAACATTATTTGACATAATACATAATTATAATTTGACATTACATATTAACGAGCCAACAAGACTAAATACCTGCATAGACCATATAATTAGTAACGTGAAAAGGCATCTGGTAAAATATTGAAACTAGGACTTTCCGATCACGACACAGCCCAGATGTTAGACTTAACCACGGAACAGAAAAAACAGTGGAAGTGCAAAGTAGGCGTGGCACGCGTGCCACAAATAAGCGCTGTTGCGCTTACTTGATCCCAGTCGTGTTCTAACATCGCGTCGAGTCGCTAGTCTCACGATAAATTTATTTTTCCGTAGCTATGCCGTATTGTTCCATTTTGGAGTGCAAAAATGATAGTAGGAGAAAAAATCTTAAAAATGGAGGTGTTTCGTACCATCTGTAGGTGGGACGTTCTTCTTTTTTATCGACAATGACTTGTCTTCTTAGCAAAAAAAAAAAAATATTGCTCCTAAATACTAAATTTCTTATTTTTTTTTTATAAATCTATACTTGACAATGCAATAATTATAATATCCTCAAAACTAGATTTTAATTAATAATATTTTTTAGTAAATTAGTGTGACATAGTATACAAAAAGCGTGACGGAGGTGTTTTACGTACAAAAAAAGCGTGTCCCTTTATGACCACTAATGTAAACAAACTACTCTCGTAAAAAAAAATCACATTGAAAGTTTCTAGCCAAACACATTTACTAAACTACTTAACCTTTGTTATTAAATTAATAAGAAGAAATCATTTTTAATGTTTCTATTATTAAATAAAAAAATATTTTATTGGCTGTCTCCCGACGTATATGATTTTTGTTGCTACCTTTTGTCACGCATTTTATGGTACAAAATAATGTGCGTTAGCAATTTTGACCTTGGTCACTAGACAAGAGAATAGTCCCCCTCCACCCCGGACCCTCGCTATGCGTCCCTACGCCCCGGCAATACCAGCCAGTCGCTCGCAAACAGTAAAAGGGAGTGCGTGTGTTTATTTAGCGACCGCTCTGTCACGTAAGTTACTACTTTCAAGTGTTATTGTAATTTCTGTGTTTTAATATTATTTTATTGATTCCTGATAAATATTTCATATATGCCCAGTTTTATACGTAAATTATAATTAGGAAAATGCTGAGAATCTCGAACACTACTATTTTACACCTCTGTCACGAAGCACCTCTGTCACAAAAATGTGACGGAGTGGTATAACTCGTGACGGAGTGGTCATTTTTGTATGGAACTTAGAGCCTTAGTTCATATTCATAATAGATGATTGTTAGTTTTCGTATGTTGGTTATTATATCGTCGATTATTTTGGTAATTTTAGGTGTTACCATCAGGCAAATGAAAAAATGGCATTATCTGCGGCTGAAAGACAGCGACGGTGTCGTGAAAAACGAAAAAAAAACCCTGAAATCGTTGCAGATGTGAAACGAAAAGATTTAGAAAGATATCATGCTCGTAAAAAGTTAGTTAAAGATATGACACCAAAAGAACACAAAAAAATAAAGAGACAATGGCAGATTAGAAATAAGAAAAGAATAGAACGACAGAAAGCTTTGCAGAACGTTTTGATGATCACTCCGGCTTCTACACCACCTCCTTCAAGCCCCAGACTACATCCATTAAGTCCTAGATCTCGTTCACTGACTCCAGCCTCGTCTACTGCCAGTGCAAGGGGAAGAAAACAAGTTAGACGGGATAGATCACGACTTTATAGACAAAATATTAAACTTCAAGACCAAATACAAGAATTACTAAAAAAAGTACAGAAATACAAGAAAAGACTTCAGCGAAAGAAAAAGAAAGAAAATAAAGTGCGTAATACAACACATAGTGAAAAGGAAAATGAACATGGCGAAGAAGAAAACAGAAAATATACTATTTTATCAAATGCCATTAAGAAACATTACAAGGACACAAAAGACCACAAGACAAAACGCTATATCAAAAGAATACTTGAAGAGCCAACAATTCAACGTTCCGGACTAAAACTTCAACTGGCAAAAGAAACCATTGGAATCAAGAGAGTGACGAAGTATAGTTCCGTCTTGCCAAAAAATACTATATTAAAACAAAAAATTCATGATTTTTATCTCAGGGATGATGTGTCACGAGCCACTGCTGGAAAAAATGAGACTGTTACTTTTCAAAAAATGAAGAAGCAGAAAAGAATTATGTTGGATACTAAGAAAAATCTCTATTTGTCATTTCTGAAAGAGAACCCGGACGTTAAATGTCACTACAGTTATTTTGCGAAATTTAAGCCGTTTTATGTCGTACCACCTTCAATTGATAGTCGTGAAACTTGCATGTGCAAGGTACACGCAAACATTGCATTCATGAGAGTTACTTTGTATAAAAATAAAATAATAAAGACATATGATATGAATCAGATAATCTTACAAACTGTATGCGATGTAAATTCGTTACCTTGTATGAAAGGGAAATGCGCTGAATGTAAAGCAACAAAACTCCATTATGATACTATGATTGAAAAAGAAAAAGTTTTGGAATTACCACAATGGGTCAGAACCACAGATATTGTTGAGAAGGATGGAAGAAAAGTTAAAATCAGCAAGAATATAAAACAAATTGAAAAAATCACTGTTGAAGATTTAATTCAAAAATTTGAAGCTGCGTTAAAAGATTTCAAATCCCACGTATTTAATATTAAAAATCAATATAAATCGTACCGACAATGTATAGATGGATTGACAGAAACCGAAATTGCTTTACATATTGACTTCAGCGAAAACTATGCCTGTAAGTACCACGAAGAAATCCAGTCAGTGCATTTCGGAGGATCACGAAACCAAGTAACGTTGCATACAGCAGTATTGTATCACTTGACTTCTGATAAAGATAAACATGTAACTTCCTTTTGTACTGTGTCTTCTGACCTTCAACATGGCCCTGCCGCTATTTGGGCTCACTTACATCCGATTCTTGATTACGTTCGAAAGGAATTGTCCCATGTTAAGACGATCCACATTTTTTCAGACGGACCAGCGACTCAATATAAACAAAAAATAAATTTTTATCTCATTGCCACAAGATTCTTTGAAGAATACGGGTTTGATAGCTTGACATGGAATTTTTTTGAATCTGGCCACGGCAAGGGTGCGGCTGACGGCATAGGGGGTTCTATTAAACGTTTAGCTGATCATTTTGTCGCTAGCGGACACGATATTGTTGATGCATCACAATTCTTCGATGCAGTCAATAATCGCAGTAAGACAAAGGTTTTTTTTGTCGGCAAAGACGATATCGCCCAGATTTTGATGACAATCCCACAGGGAATTGCTCCATTAAAAGGGACTATGCAAGTCCACCAATTGCTTGCTCAGCAGCCTGGAATGTTGAGCTATCGAATGTTGAGTTGCTTTTGCGGAAAATTTTGTGATTGTTACAATTTAAAGACTTATTGCCCATTGCCGAAACGTGAGACAGAAGTTGACATTCCAACCTCAGATGTAGAAGAACCGCTGACTGATATAACTAATATAATAGGTGCTACAAAAGGATTTTATAAGACTGTGTATACTTCTACTTCAGAAGACGAAGATGACCAGCCTCTTCTTAATTTGAGAAAATCTGAGGACACAACACCAGGTACATCACACGATCTTCTAGTGGATAAGATCCATCCATTATTAATAAACAATGGAACACATCTTTTAGTCAAAGTAGTAAGTGAAAGAAAAGTTGAGTATACTTATTTAGGAGTAGCAAAAAGTGGTGTGGATGAAGATGGAGATGTCCGCGTGATGTTTTATAAATCTGTTGATGATACTGGAAAATTATTTAAATTGGTAGAATCTGATGTATCAGATGTGATGTTTGAAAATTTGTTACAAATTATTCCACCTCCTAAGGTAGTTAAAAGAGGAAGACGCGTGTTTTACGAATTCGATCAACCAATAGAAGTTTTTGAAAAGTAGTATAAGTGAAAAGATATTGTAAGACTAATTATTATTATTACCAAAGAATGGATACCAATCAATAAGACTTATACATTTTAAGAAAATATTATAATTTGTTATTGTTTTCTAAAATTAAAAATTGTTATAAGGTTAACTTTGTTCGGCGGGTAAACATTATTTACCACTCCGTCACTTCGTTAACCACTCTGTCACAATTTTGTCCCCCTTATAATTTAAGTTCAAAGTAATGTATGAACCACTTTATTGGTAATATTTACAAAAATAACGTTTTCTAGTATTACATGCTAAACAATAAAGGTGTTCACTAGATTTTCAAGTATATTTTATAGGGCGAATTTCATAATATGAAATAGTTTAATGTCTTAAAAAGCAAAAATGTGACAGAGTGGTATAGGATATATTTTTTTAAATGATTATTTTAAGAATTCCGTCCAATGAAGCTAGATAGCAATGAATGTTTATATTATTGATAAGAAAGTAATAAGAAACTGAAGATCTGATTTTAAATGAGAAATAAAAAAAATAAACATTTTTGTGACCGAGGTGTTATTTTTTTAGTACCATTCCTACGAAATTTGAAATAAAACAAAAATTACAAGTAATACTTCGATGCATTATATGTTTTTGAAATCTACAATAACGAGGCAATAATTTAAATCACATTTTACTAAACAAATCACATGTTTACTTTTTTAACAAATATAAAAATTTGCCGGTCAGATTGTCGATAAAAAAGAAGAACATCCCAGGTACGATTTTATTATTTGTTTTCTAATAAAATCTAAGTTAATTTCAATTCACTAATAATTTAATAGAACGTCTAGTTAAAATCAACCTTATGTTCATTAAAATAAAGTTTATCTTGGTTTGAATGTATTCACTATTTCGTTCTCGAAAGTTCTTCGCTACTCAATTAGTGATGTAGTCTGGTCGGATGTTGATTTTATCGATACCAATCGATAAAAGAAAATAAGTAATTTAATATTTATTATAAACATTACAATACAAATATAAGGTCGAATAACATGTAATTGGATTTATGCAACGGGCAGTTAATTGGATGCCATCCAAATTAAGCACTATATGCTCAAATAAAGTATATAGATACACGAAACCTGCAGCGCTTCCATCTATGAAAATCATTGAGTTTTTTAATGAAGTAAGTTACCATATTTTATTTTTATACGATACGATACTAATCAACGCACCTACATGCTGTAAACTATATATTACTATATACTCTGACGTTAAGTCACAGCCAAAAAAGAAGACTCGAGTCGTGGACACTCACAAAGTTGAACAAAATTTTATAAAGAAAGGCGATGACGTGATTCCTGTGCAATTTCATTCCGCAGACAGTTCAGTTCAGTTCGAATTAAAAAGTAAAAATAACGTGTTTTTTATTTTAACCCAAGTATCAGTAAAACACATTAATATATATAAAGCAAGTAATTTATATTAGTACTTAAATATTTTATTTTTGAATAATACGTACTACGTTTTTTGTCCTATAGTTTTATTGAACTCCCAACGAGTCTTATTTTTTTCGAATTAAACAAGAAATCGATATCAATAAAGTAATTCAAAATTCAATATGTTCTGCACTGGTCGAGTAGCAGTAGATAACGACCTATGACACGAATGTCAACCTTATGTCTACGTTAAAGTTTATAATTGCTACCACTGAGAAAACCGCCTTCTATAGTCGGGTAGCGGAATTTACTCGGCAATCGAATCTAGTTTGATTATAGATTACAAAACGTTGTAAAGACTTTGTGCACTAAAGCAAAATAAATCCTCTTTGTAGAGATTGAAGGTTTATTCCCAGATGAAGGATCTGTGACTTATGCTAGTTTTGACTAAAATTAAAACGACAAATCAAACGAATTGTTTATTTGTAGTGCATTGTATGATTATCAGTTTATTTGTGTGAGTTTGGCGACAACGGTTCCTTTAGTGAGTTTGTTGCATTGCACTTCCACTGTTTTTTTTCTGTTACGTGGACTTAACAAATAAAAACCAAAATCTCTGTCATCAAAATATTATATATCAAAGAGATATTTCTGACAGGAAAATATTCGGAAATTTCGGGAAAGTCTAGAAAGCTTTACATTTGATAGTGTTTACAAACAATCCAACCTGAATTTAGCTTTTAATATTTTTTATGAAGATTTGTGTTTATTTTTTGAATTATGTTTCCCAAGGATTAGAAAAATGATTATCACAAAGTACCGTAATATAAAGTGGATCACTAAGGGATTACGACTTAGCTGTAAAACCAAACAAAATCTAAGATTAAGTTTTTTATAAAAAACGAACAAAAGAGAATAAAGCTACGTATCACAAATACTCAAATTTACTGCGGCGCTGTATATCAAACTCATAAAAAATGTCCAAAGATAATTTTATAAATAAATCTACGAATATCTGTAAAGCTGCGTGGAAAGTCATCAACAATGATCTAGAATGTAATGCCCGTCAAGAATTTATAAATGAAATAAAAACTTACAGTGATATGGTAACTAATCCTTATGAAATAGCGAACAAATTCAATAACTACTTAATACAATTATCGAACAGCGATAATGGGAACATAGAAAACACAAATAAAAACCGTGCAAATAATAGTATATTTCCTACACCGATAGAAGACATTGAAATTAGAAATATTATTATGTCCCTAAATAATACTAGTGCTGTTGGTTATGATGGTATCACAACTGACATTATAAAAAAATGCGTACTCAGTATTGTCCCCGTGCTAGGATACCTAGTAAATTTATCCTTCGAACAAAGAAGTATTCCTAGCCGGTTAAGGAAGTCAGTAGTCAAGCCATTGCATAAAAAAGGAGATAAAACAGAAATGAGCAACTATAGACCCATAACCTTAATCCCTATTTTCTCTAAAATATTTGAAAAGCCTATGCATAATAGATTATCTTCGAAGTTGGATAAGTACAAATTAATTAAAAAGGAACAATATGGCTTTCGAAAGGGAAAATCAACGACACTTGCCGCATTTGATTTAGTGCACAGTATCCTAGTAAGTGTTGATAAGAAAAAGCAGACAATGGTAATATTTTTTGACATGTCAAAAGCATTTGACTTTGTTTCTCATGAACTGCTTATAAAAAAGTTAGGTAACTACAGATAGTGCAATTCACGAAGACGCGCCCCACCAATTTTCGGTTGAGGGGATCGCGGGGTGCGGGGAGTTTGCTCCGAGCGGCAGTCGCGAACCGTCAGCGGTTCGATGCACACGAATACTACAGTCTATGCTGCGAAAATCCAGACTCGTCACGAAAGTTGCTCTACTTTATATATTTTTAAAATGTCGAGAAAATCTCAGCGTGTTGTTCTTAAAAGCCAGGTATGTAAAGAAGTTTGCAGTTACTAAAACACATGAAATAAGCTAACGAAAGTAATTTAATTTTAATAAATAGCAAATTTTAGTAATAGTAGTGTTCATTTCATTTTTAAAAAAAAGTAAAACTATTTGACGCCGTAGTAATCTCGGACCCCTTCTTTTTCTTATATATATTAATGATTTACCTGACATTATTACTAATAAATGTATATTATTTGCTGATGATGACATCTCTATATCATTAACATACGACAATATAATTAATAATAATCTTGACATTGATATAAATAACACTATTGACGTAGTCATAGGGTGGTTAGTAAGGAATAATTTACAGGTGAATATCAGCAAGACGACTTTTATGAAATTCCAAACCCGTGGATCAAAGATCGTTCCAAGGGATATTTCATATGACGGTACAAAAATCAATGAATCTACCAATGTGCGATTTCTAGGATTCACCATGGACAAGTACCTAGATTGGAAAGCACATGTTGATGGGGTCTGCGAAACAGTTAATAGTTTCGTTTATGTTTTAATTAGATTGAGAACTACATCAACACAACGTACGGTATTGTTGGCATATCATGGTTATGTGGCTTCTGTATTACGTTATTGGTTAATACTGTGGGGAAACTCAACAGACTACCAGCGGGCGTTTCTATCCCAAAAACGTTGTATAAGAGCAATTGTTGGCATTCCTCCATATGAGTCTTGTAAACCTCACTTCAATAAACTCAAAATATTACCCCTACCGAGTATGTACATTTTTGAAATTTGTGGGTTTGTAAAATCGAATCCTAACCTATTTGTGAAAGCTCGTGATATTTATACACGTGACAATACCTATCCTCGTAAATCAAGACATGGTCAGCGACTAGTGCTAGAATTTGCATCAAACGGCGTTGTTTAAAAAAAGTTGCTCAGCTATCTGTGTTAAAATTTGTAATAGGTTACCAACAGCCATCCAAGTTCTCCCTCTGCCAAAATTTAAGAAAAAGCTTAAGCTTAAGTTGTTTACTAACAATTAGTTTTAAGAGCAATGTTATTAACCCTTTATGAGTCTTCGCTCGAAATAAAGATTTTGAATTTGAATTTAAAGAGCTACTTCTTAAAAAGATGACTTACTCAATAAATGAATGGTTACAGGAATAATTCAATTTTATTAATTATTGTTATTATTTTTATTGTATAAATGCGACATTGTTTAACGTAAAAACTTGACTTTTTACTGGTACTGGACACTGTATTTGGCCAGGTACTATATATTTGACATTAGGTACTTTGAATTTTAGAGACATGAGTTGATCATGACATACCCATCCTTTTTATATCTAATATTTCATTTTATTATTATTATTATTATTATTCTTTTCTAAAAAAACTTCAATAATAATAGAAAATAAGAACAAATAATGTAACATGTTAATTTAAAAGTGAATAAATGAATTATGAATAAAAAACAACCAAGTTCTGCATTCAAATAAGACGTTCTTGTTATTAATTAAATACGTAACGTACGTTTATATTTAATATAGATATTTTGGATTGGAACTCAATGCATATGGTTAGTTTACCGTTCATTTGTATCGAGGTTTTTTTTTCAAAACGTGTTTTGGTAAAAACCAAGGTCTGAGAGATATGTTCAATATTAACATATATTTTTTCGGCTACCACAAACTACTTTGGTCATTTGCTTCTTGTCAGCGCCGTAAGTCGTATCCTAACTATATAATAATATTAAAAATGCGAAAGTGACTTTGTTTGTTTGTTACGCTTTCACGCTGAAACGGCTGAACGGATTTGGATGAAATCCGGCACATGGGTAGACCATGACCTGTGTTAGGACATGGGATACTTCTTATTCCGGTAGTACGTTCCCGTGGGATAATGTCCGACATCCACGCGGGCGAAACCGCGAGCCAAAGCTACTATTGTATAAAATGTGATACGCGACAGTAATGATAATACTACTTTACTGAATAATAATAATTATAGAAATCGGAGCTGCAATTTACAAAAAAACTAGGAAATTAATTTCGCGGAATACTTGAGCATCAAAACTAAGTCACGACAATTCTCGAGAATGCTCGGGAATCCTCGGGAAGGCGCGCTAGCCATTTTTGGTCTAATTAGTAAGTTGCACAATGGAGATAAAGTTGAAAATGCAATGACATAAAAAAAGCCATTGGTTTCCTTCCATTCCCTTCAAATACATTTAGCAGTAAACATATTAAAATTTAATTCTGTCTGTGTCAACTTCAAACGATTGACAGAAATAGATCTATGTTTTAAATTCGTTTATCGCTAAATGTATAGTCAAAGTCAAATTATTTATTTCAAGCACATAAAAGGCACTTTTGAATGACAAAATTTACAAAAAAAAAATTATATAATGATGTGTGGTGGAAAAGGGGGGTTTAAGATACATACCTAAAGTTTTCAATGAACTCTTGTCCAAAATAACTTCCAATGTCACCCGTTGATGCCACAGCGACTTAACAGCAAAATATGTACTATTATGTATAATTTTCATCAAAAACTCCACATTCCCGTCATTTAAATTACTTTCTGCCAAAATATAATCTTCTTCACGCTGTTTAGATATCAAAATCGATATCAGAAAATATATTTCGGTATTTAAACTCATTATTAAGTTATTTTTTATCAAAACTTCGTAAATATCCACTAATAAGTCAAGTTTTTCTTTAAAAATGACTTTGGAAATGTCGCTTTTAATGTAATTTTGTGATTTTTCTATGGAGTTTTTTTGTGTAATTTTTATTTGGGGGGTAGCAACAGCTTTTTGTGGCATGGAAGTGTTTAAAATATTAAATTTTTCCATTAATTTATGTCTTTCTTGCTTCAAAATGTTTCGTTCCGTTTCATAGTTATTTGTCTCTTTCACTTGTATGTGTTGCTGCTTAAAAGCTGAATTCTCTTCAACTACTAACGGTGAAGATTGAAAAGATTCTGAGCTAAAACTATTTAGGGACACACTTTTCTGTGATTTATCTATGTTTGTCGGTTTGATTCTACGTTTCTCAGACCGCAGAGAGCTCGATTTTCTTGCACCAATCTCTGGAAACATCTCCGAGCTAGTCAAATCCAATTCAACTTTACTGTCTTCATTCTCCAAAGAACCTCTTCCTTTTTTCTTCTTGTTACTTTTCTGAACGTTGACCAAATAATCTCCTAAGCAGCTTTTTTCTTGGGACTTTGAGTGTCTGTGACTCAACCGTGGTGTATCACAGCGTTCATATTGTTCTTTAACAAAACTTCTTGGTGTTACCGGGCTGCTTAGGGGTAGATTTGGATACTCAGACGGTTTGACACCGTTCTTCATTGGTGTACTTGATAGTACCAGTCTATCTACACCAGTACTGAGTCTAGACTCGTCGGACGATGCTGATTGGTTTATGCTTTTGTCTTCGGTGAATAGTTTTGTTTTGACTCTTCGGCCTGTTCGTTTGCGGTCTTTGCTGGGGGACTCGTGGCTGCGCTGGCGGTCTATTGAAAGGAAAACGAGAAACTTATTGCTAAGTACAGACAGATACACAATAATTTATATTTAACCCTAATAAATACAACTTATTTATGATATAAAAAGGGACGGAAGTGTGTAACAGGAAGTGACAGATTGAGCACGGAATAAGTAAGTACTTTTTAATAGCATGGAATTAGTGTACTCAGGGAATTAGTAAGTACTATATAGATTGTAAGTAGAGGGGGTCGAATTTGGACCAATGGGCGTCCACTAGTAATGAATAATTATTCGAATAAATATTTCAGTATTTAGTTTTTTTTTTTAATTTTGAGGTTGATTTCTGTCCCTGCTGTTGCTTATTATCAAGGTGAGATGTCAGATGTTACAAATCACATGCACTACTGTAGGCTTAGTATGAAGCTTTATATTTCTACTCTACTGAGGTCCGGGGTTCGATTCCCGGGTCGGGCTGTTTTTTTGGGTTTTTCTATCTGGAATTTCTCAGTAGCGGCCCAGAGTCTGAATCTGTGCCCTGTTGATGGCAATACGCTCGCCCTTTGTGCCTGGGACTTAAACATAACTGCCGAAATGCGGGTGTACTACAAGTACCTACACCTCTGCCCAACCCTTCGGGGAAACAAGGTGTGATGATATGTTATGGTATTATACGAACCAGTTTTGACAGTAAGGCTGTCCATGGTACGGTCTTCGCTGGTCGGATCACTGATGGACCGTCTGTGTTTACGGCGAGTACTGAGGAGTTTCTCTGGCGTACTGTGTTGGAGTATTTGTACCGCATTGCTGTTGGTTTGTAGTATGCTGTAAGATAATTACAAAACTATGGTTAACCTATTGACCGCTACGTCAAAAAAGCAAAAGCGTGCCCTTGGCGCCAAGCTACGAATTATTCCTTCTGTCATGCATTCGTGACCGTGGCGTGCTGGGCACATTTTGGTCTGTCATCTATACATGACTGTGGCGGTCAAAAGGTTAAACTGTTTTAAAATAGGGTGGCGATTTAGTCACCTGTATCCGCCAAGGGGGTGATTCTACCCGTCATACTAAACCACATCGTTTCCTAATTTTACCTTTCATTAATATTTTAACTTTGTTAGCTTAGTTGTTAACGTTATTGTGCATGCTGTGGTCTCCTATAAGTGAAAGAGTACACCTACTTAATCCCTGATGTTGTCCTTTATTTATGTGTCATGTACTGTGTACATCTTTTGTTGGAGATCCTAAATCAATAAATAAATAAACATTTGCTATGAATCTTATATCCGATTCGTGAAAAAAAAACCAAATTCCTATACCACCACAGTACATGGACCATTTCGATGCGTGTATGAAAAGTTTTTTTTTACCCAACTGCCTCAGAAAGAGGGTTATTTACGAATCAATATGAAAGGGTAGTTTTTTAGTATGATGGGTAGAATTACCCCTTGACGAATGCAGGTGACTGAATCGCCACCCTGGTTTAACATGAACAAAATTATATATTTTAATGCAAAATCTTCAGAAACTCCCTGACATACATGACAAAGTACAAATTCCATAGGATTACGGCATGACAATACGATTTGACAGTTGTTCCAACTCGCGATGTGTTTTTGCCCGTTCTTAAATTTGAATTTGTCACTCGTTTTGACGGATCAACTACTTTCGGATGGGCCTGTATCTTCGTTGACGGACTTAGGAAGTAGACCCCCTGTTGCGGAAGTGATTCAACGTCAAATTGACAATGTTTTCATCAATGGATTCCTCCATTATAATAATAATTAACCATTTATTATCAGGTTACAAAGACCCATGGATGAATACCTTAACCTAAGTATACATATAATAACAAATGTGAATAAAACGTAGTAAATAAAAATTAAAACTATGTTAGTATCACATAGTTGCACTGTCTCTTTGTGCGTTCCGGTGGCACTTGTCCGCGAAAGCGCCGGAACACCACATCCTGTGGCCAATATCTCAATGACCTCCAGTTAACCTGTCAGTCATTACTTTGCATAAAGGCAGATCTAAAGATTAATTTGTTTGGTTATATTGGCCGGTTTAACCGATGTATAAAATCCTCTGGTGATGACATTGGAGCATTCAGGTAGGAAGAGTACGACAGAGTCTGTGCAAGCAGCGTTGTTCAAAGATTGAGGAAAAGCAGCACAACGAACACAACTGAAGATGACACGGCAACGGCACTGATGTCAAAGTCTAAGAAGGATAATTATTCCATTTGTGTAAAAAGAAAGGGCATTATAAATGGCAGTGCCAACGTCGAAAAACGAGAGACATGTCTGAAGACAACAAAGACACGTCTTTTAATAAGAAGAAATACAGAAAGGAGACCTCGGGGCTAATGGCCGCTCTATCAATGGCAGTTAGTGAGGCCCATTGGGTCATAGATTCCGGAGCTACATCACGCAAGACGTCTGTCGTGTACATTATTGAAGATAGACAGTACATTAGTTCTAAGTTAGTGACGACCGCGAACAATGATACAATTATTGTTTCTAGTGAACAAGGGGATGTGTACATATGTGATGGGACGCTCTGGGAGGTCGGAGGATTGAACTATTTACTTTGTGGAGCTAAATATATTGTGTGGAATTTAATATTTACTTGTAAAGTATTATATTGTTTTCAATTATTGTGAATGTGAAGACTATGCAGGTCATTGTTTTTTTTTTCTCATTTAGTTTTAATCTTGGTCTGGCAGTTTGTGTCATTTAAGCGGCCTACCCAAATGTCCTTTCTTTGGTATTGTTCGTCGAAACGTTGAGCTCCCTAAGTTCTGAGTTGAGCTGCACGATTACTGACAAATGCGAGCACTGACTGGATAGGTCCACTCATTCTGTGGTTCTTTCCTCAAAAGACCATTTCAGACACCAATCTACATGGTCTTCACATGATCTGACCAAGATTATGTCTGGACTTTAAAAGAGACTGTGACCTCTGAGTTTGTTTCGGCCTTTCTTCTCAGAGTAGTCAGATAGGAAACGCCGAGCTCATCTAGTTTTTTTTTTAAATATGATTGACGTGTAAAAGTGTTTGTACAAACCTACTTACAGAAAATAAAATCATTTCATTTCGAACTTGTGCTTCCAGGTTTGACGAAAAACTTGCTGTAAGTAAAATGGTACTAAGGGTTGTACTGTTGTTTTTCAATGAGGCTTCTTGTTAGGTTTACCAAAAGGATTACAAAGTAAAAGTAATTGGAAAGCCAGTATTGACAGCACCACTGCAACAGGAGTAAAGAAGCAGCGATGTTTCTGATGTGTCCTCCAGAAGATTCTTCTCGCACTCGTTTTGATTTGTGGCACAGAAGACCAGGTCATCTGAGTGGAGCTCTGATGGCGTAGCTGAAAAGTTTGGCAGATGGTCTGACTTTTAGAGAGATGAGCACTGAACCATGTGAAGGGTGCTGTAAAGGGAAGGAGTGCGTCAATGTGTTTCCAAAACGTAAAAGCAAGAGAGCAAATGACTTTCTTGAACTCGTGCGCATTCGGATTTAGTGGGCCCTATAGAGGTGGAATCCTGGGGCGGTAATAGGTACTACCTGATTTTTGTGGATGACTTGAGCCGAAAAGGCTATTTGTTAAAATCCATGGAAGACCGAAGTTTTCGCTGAATTCATGGAATTCTAGGCACTAGTTGAAAATCTAACAGGAAAGAAGCTATAGAAATTTTGTAGCGATAATGGCACTGAGTATACCAACGGAGAACTTCAAGGTTTCTTGAAGAAAGATGGAATCCAACACAAAATGGATTGGCGGAACGAACAATATGCACAATAACTGAGAAGGCTATATGTATGGTGCAATCGGCTGGTTTGGACAAGAGATTCTCGGGAGAAGCTGTTGGTTGTGCCATGTAGCTGAAGAACCGATCTCCAACAATAACCCTCAAGGATAAAGTTCCAGAGATTTTTACAGGAGAGAGAGAGTCGATCTATCGCATCTGAAAATATTCGGATGTGTCTACATCCGAACTATAATCCTTTACCAGAACCTGGATCTCTCAGGTTCTGGTAAAGGATCACAGTCGCAAGAAGTTTGATCCAAAGACGGTTCAAATGATAATGACCTGAGTATTCGCCCAATTCGAAGGCGTACCAATTTATCAATTTGGAGGATGATCCAACAAGGATTATTCACTGGCAGATTAATGGAAAATGTTTCCGTGACTACTTAAGAGAAACTAGAAACCGCTGTTCCTGTATCTAAGAAGGATGCTGTGGTCATAGATTTACAAAATGACATTCCTGGAGTTAGTCGTACCAGAGGTTCCAAGGATTGTTGGTCTTGTTGCAGTTGGAGTTCCGTTGGCTAGTTCGAATGTGAATGAAGAAGAATCTGAAAGTGCATCTAGTACAGTGAGGGCTAGTTTACTGACGACATCGTATTCTGGAGAGAATCTTTACGACGTAGAGAATGGCAGAAGATTTGCAAAGTTTGAGACGTTACCCTTCTCAAAATAGGGCTCCGAAGCGGGAGAAAGACATGGTTTATAATTTCGATGTGTCAGATAATACTGATCCTATTTCAGTTAAAGATGCCATGGAGCTTTCTGACTAGAAGTTTTGGGTGGTAGCGATGAAGGATGAGTTCAGTTCCTTGAAGGTTATTTGCAAAAACCTGGTAAGACATTTTTTAAACATTTGCACCGGTAGTCAAGATGTCATCGAATCATCTTCTACGAGCACTGGCAGTTGAGAAGAACCTGAGCATTCATCATATTGATGTTACAACCACTTTTCTGAATGGAGATCTGCATGAAGAGATTTATATGGAACAGTCGCAATCTTTTGTTCAAGAGGGGAGTGAAGGCAAAGCTTGCAAATTCAAGAAAGCCATATATGGCCTCAAACAAGCTGCCAGGTGTTGGAACCAAAAGATTCATAAGTATATAATAAAGATGTGTTTTTCTCGGTCTAAATATGAACAGTGCGTAAAGTAAATGGTTTATATTCTGAATTGAGTGGAACACTGCTGTTAATATTTTTAGTGATAGTAGATTCATCATTTTGGTGTACACTATTGTGTACTCAATCCTTATACATTATAAAAGAAAGTCCTCCGGCGCATCTGTCTGTCTGAACGCAATAAACTCAAAAACTACTGAACAAATTTTCTAACAACTTTCACCAATGGACAGAGTGGTTCATGAGGAAGGCTTAGGTGCACCTTAATAATTTTTGTTTTGTGTAAATTTGCTGAAATATAACAATTATTATTGTTGAAGATGTCAGAAAAAATCATGTCGACTGGGAGTTTTACTGGCTTGCGCAGCGTAAACCGTAAGAGATACATAAAATTTATGTTCTACAAGATTGTAAGTACATATTTAAAAGTTCATCACCCAATATAATATGTTAATTAAATTGGGCAATTAATTTAGATTAAAATATGCCTTGACATCAGATCATTTAAATGAATACTTTAAAATATATCACAGATTCAAAATTACGTGTAACAAAATAATTATAGTTGACGATGGCAGATCAATGACCTGTTCCTCTGCTATTACTATGACAGAAAAAAACGGCTGAAACGGAATTTGAGCGAAATTTGGCACACAGATAGTTAATAACCTGGATTAACACATAGGATAAATTAATCCTGGTAGAGGAATCCGCTGGCAGTCAACACTAATTTGTAGTTTGGTTTCTCATATTTTCGTTAATAATTTACTTTAAATAAAAAGCATTATTGAAATTGATAATTATAAAATGTGTAAAATAACAGATAACTTATCTCATTACTATCCTTATAATATGTTTGTATTGACCTATTGAATCTTCTAAATGTGACATGAAAAAGTTATTATGAATTTATGACATGTATGTGTTTTGGATGTAACGAGTTTGTAAACTTTTTATGAATTAAACTTATGATTAAATCTTATTAAGCACAAGCCCATTATCAGGATAACATATTGATGCAAGAAAATATGTAAATGGGCAAGGTTTCAGCAAATGTATGAGCAATTACAAATTCAACCTTGAGTCTATGTGATAAACTAGGATAATTCGAACAAATGTACTAAAACGGCCAATTATTTTGTTAAAATATTGATAAAAAAATCCATTGTTTACTAAATTTTCAAGTGACCTACCTATCAGTCTGATTCCTTAAATACGACAAAAAACACGTCACAAACTCGTTCCTGTTGCAGCAATTTAGTATACAGTCCTCAGGCGTGTCCTAAAAACATAAATAACATAAAAATACTGTAAAAATATACAAAAATTTTCATATTGTTGTAGGTTAGGATTTCACCTCCAAAGATTCATCGTTTAGCCACTTTATTAGCAATGTGGCGTCTAATTTTCCGGTGAGGACACTTTCTATTAATGTTTCTGGCATTGTGGTGTGTTCTCATAAAACTAAAGAGATTTTTCGAGCAATTATTGATTTTTGGCAGCTGCGCGCTCAAACTTCGAGATGTGCCATATTTATTTTTTCTTTGTTGCCATACTTGCCAATGCCATTGAAAAATTATTAATTTGAATACGTCAAAGTAGTGCTGTTCCTGGAATCGATTAACTATATAATCGATTTGACTTAATTTTCACATTTCAAATACTATTATTTGTTTTTCATTGATTTTCGTTATTCAGACTCATCATCGTTCTTCTGTCCTTGTCCCAATTTATTTGAGATCGGTGCAATATGTCTTTTTCGTCCATATTTCGTAATTTAGACTAAAATATTGTTATTTTCCTGAAGTTTTTATAACATAGAGATATGTGGTATATACCATATATAGTTTTAATAACTATGTATTGGCGTAATACCATAAATTTGGTATCGGCTTCCAGAATAACTATGTATTGCGTGAAACTATTTATTGTCTTGATACGCGATAACGAATAACTGAGTATTAGCGTCAATACCCGATTGATGCCCAATAGTGCTGCCGAAATAATAAATGCTAAACTAATTTGTAGCCAGTCCTAAGCTTGGATGAAGTATGAAGGAAAGTTCATTTACTCAAAAATGTTTAGTTCAACTTATTTTTAATACCGAGTTACCGACCAAACGTTCAAATATTGAACCCGAGATCAGTATCACCAATACATGGCTAAATAATAAAATAAGTAGTTTCAAACTCATTCCAATACCTAAAGCCATATCGGTGCTTGGTATCAGCGACATATAGCTATCAAAATAAATATGTAGTTTCAAAACCATTTCAATATCTACCAATACATAGTTATTAAAATAAATAGTTTCGGTATTACGAATTTGCATAACGACCCATGTCTATTATATTATTATATATACTATGTGGGGCTTGTGGCTAAGTAATAACAGCCGCACGGATCGATCCATCAAGCTACGCTTGCCGCGGTTGGTCCGTCGATGGGTGACCATCTTTACAAGACATCATACCAGTCCAAGACCCCTCCGTGCCTCAGAAAGCACGTTAAGCCGTTGGTCCCGGCTGTTATTTATAGGTCTGTAAAGTCGTTACGGGTAGTCAGAAGCTTAAAAGTCTGACAACCAGTCTTACCAAGGGGTATCGTGTTACCCAGTAACTGGACTGTGGAGGTCAGATAGTTTTAAATTACTGTATGCCTGGTTGTTCTTTATTTGATATTATGAAAAAAATTATTAAATGTAACTACACTAAGGACACTACTTTATTAATTTTTATGGGTAATAGGGGAAATGTGAACAAAGGAGAATTGCTCCAATATTATAGAACATTGTGTAATCTTAGTTTAAGAAAAATTGTGTTGTTTACATTTCCTTATAGTAACAGTTTGCCACAGGAAGAAAATAAGTTAAGATTTGATATTAATTTGACATTGCATAATTTGACATTTAATAATAATCAATTCCATTTAATTGATACTAACAATTATGTTGGTAATAATTTGTATTTGACAAAAGATAGATATAATATTATTATGTACTATCTTTCTAACTTTTACAAAAGACAGATAGCTGTGTCGCTATCATATTTTTTTTCTATCTCAGCCAAAAATTTGGCTAAACAACTTGCTTCTTTTGAGCAATGCAATGATATTTTAAATAATTCTGCCAATCATTTGGCATCAACTAATGACATTGATTATCATTTAAATTAGAAATTAGGACAATAGAGGAAACCTCTTGCTTAACAAATGAAGATAATTTAAATAAAGGTTTAAATCATCTTAATGTTACACAAAGTTCTTTAATATCACACCCATCAAATTGCAGTAACCTAAATAAATGTAATAATAATACTCTAAAAATCGTTCATCAAAATATACAGGGTGTGATAGGTAAGGAATTGGAACTGGAGCTGTTCATGAATTGTAACTATATTGATATTCTATGTGTAACTGAACATTGGTTAAAAGTCCACCAGTTCATGTTCAGCTTTAACAATCACCAGGTTGCCAGCTCGTTCAGCAGAGTTAATATGATACGTGGTGGCTCTCTAATAATTGTTCGTAACAATACGAAATTTAAAGAACGTAAGGATATTGTGAGCCTCTCTGTTGAGCGAGTTATTGAAATAGCTTGCATTGAGCTTGAGCAGTTCATTGTAATGAGCGTGTACAGGCCCCCATGTGCTTCATATGATATTTTCGAGAAATATATGGAAGAAGTATTACTTATTAAAGACTTGTAACAGTAATAAAACACTTGTTGTCTGTGGAGATTTCAACATTAATATATTGGAAAAATCTGCTGCAGTAAATAAATTTATAACTTTATTAAAATCCTATAATTTGTACAATACATTCTTTGAGCCAACTAGAATAACTGCCACTAGCGCTACCTGTATTGACAATATTTTTACAAATTTAAGACCTTCTAGCCATTCAATTGTAAATGAGTTGGACTCTGATCACTGTGGCCAGTTGGTCACTTTCCCTCAGAAAATAATCAGAGTTCAAAGAAAACTTATGAGTTTTGTTCCTGTTAACAAAAGTCGCTTAGAACAATTTAAAAATAATTTAATGGAAAAACTACCGGGTTTGCCTTATCACACTGACCCGGACCAAGCATATACTTTACTATTTAACCTCATCAATTGTGAATTTAGGAAGGTATTCACCTCAAAAACATTGCCTGTTTATGATCGCGTTATATTTAGTGACTGGGCAACACCAGGTATTTACAAAAGTAGGTTGAGGTTATATGAACTGTATCATGAAAAAACATATAACCATGATGAAACTTTTAAAGAATTTGTTAAGAATTATTCTAAAACTTTTAAAAGAGCCTGTTCCTCAGCAAAAGCCATACACATTAAAAATAAAATAAAATCTTCTGGAAATAAAATTAAAACAACTTGGAATATTATTAATTCTGAAACGGGAAGAACGACAGTACGGAATCGTGACTTCCATCTAAAAATCGATGATGCAGATATTAGGGCAGACGTGGAGGTGGCAACAGAGTTTGAAAACTTCTTCACTAATATTCCCTTTTTAACAACCAAAACTCTGTCATCGTCGTCCTCCACTTCTGCTTTCTCAATACTAAAAGAATGTGTACCAGAATGTGATAAACACTTTAAATTCACAGTTGTTAGCCCTAAAGACATTTTGGAATCTTTTAAAGAACTTGATGTAAAAAAAACTACTGATCTTTGGGGATTATCAGTACATACAATGTCTTCAATAATTAATGTTATTTCACCCTTTTTAGCAATTGTTTTTAACTCTTGTATTGCATCTGGTATATTTCCTGATCTGATGAAACTTAGCAAAGTGATTCCACTGTTCAAATCTGGCAGCACAACTGATCCCACGAATTTTCGGCCTATTTCGATATTACCTACATTGAGCAAAATCTTTGAAAAAATAATTTTAAAACAAATGTTAGGACATTTCAATTCATGTAATTTATTTCATCTGAAACAGTTTGGTTTTACGAAGGGTCGTTCAACTACAGACGCGGGCGTGGAATTGCTGAAGAGCATTTTCGAGGCTTGGGAGGAGTCGCAGGATGCTCTTGGCATTTTCTGCGACTTGTCTAAGGCCTTCGATTGCGTCCATCATGATAGATAGATAGAATACTCTTTATTATGTACACCATAAAAATTACAGATACAAACGTTGAAATTTTACAAGGGGTGACACAATGGGCGGTCTTATCGCTAAAAGCGATCTTTTACAGACAACCTTTGGATGGATTAAAGGGGGAGGAGAGACAATACTGCAGGTAGTCAGTGGTGTACCAGTTACATATACAATAAATACATAAAGCATATACTATACATAACATATATCATACATACATACATACATACATATATATATATATATGCCATAAACATGAAACAAAATCAAGAACTATATAACTATAAGTAATGATGATATTTAGGGAGAGAGAAAGTGTTTTTTTACCTGAATTTTAAAAGTGGACAAAGTTTGTGCACGCCTTATCGACACGGGTAAGGCATTCCATAACCGTACTGCTTGAACTGTAAAAGATTTGTCATAAAAGCTGGTGGAATGCATCGGCATCTCTAGTTTTAAGTTTTCCGATGACCTCAGGTATCTATTATGTGTGTCATGAAGGAACTTGAAACGTTCTTTAAGATAAGAGGGGGTTGTAGGATTGAACAGAATACTGTATAGCTGAAATAAGATATGAGCATTCCGGCGAAGACGTATGGGAAGCCACTTGAGTTTTGTACGATATTCAGAAATATGATCATACTTGCGCAAGCCAAATATAAATCTTATGCAAAAGTTTTGAAGTCGCTCAAGTTTATCTAGTTGTGCCTCAGTGAGATCGAGATAACTGACATCAGCGTAGTCAAGGATGGGAAGTAAAAGGGATTGTGCAAGCGCAGTTTTAGTGGCAGTTGGAAGAAAGTTCCGCAATCGTCTCAGGGACTTACCAGATGCAAAAATTTTGCGACTTACGTCCTGTAGCTGGGGACCCCAAGAAAGATGTTTGTCGAGCCAAACTCCAAGGTTCTTAACCTTTTCGCTTACTGGAATAGCAGTTCCGTTAAATTGAACTTGGGGAAGTTGTGACCAGTTTATCTTGGGGGTCAACCTTGAGCTGCCAACAACAATGACCTGAGTCTTCGATGGATTAACCTGCAACCCATGTGCCTCACTCCATTCGCAAATTGAATACTATGATACTCTCATCAGGAAACTGCACCACTATGGTATGAGGGACAGGGCTCTCGACCTTCTGACTTCCTATCTTAATAATAGAATTCAGAGGGTTGATATAAATGGCAAGAGATCTGCAGGATCTGCGGTCACTATGGGCGTTCCGCAGGGTTCCATTCTAGGTCCATTCTTGTTTCTAATCTATATAAATGACTTACCTTATCACATAAGGGATAATCACAAGATTGTATTGTTCGCAGATGACACTTCCCTCATTTTTAAAATTAAACGACTGCTGGTCAACTTTGAACATGTTAACGATGCACTCTCTAAAGTTGTCCATTGGTTTAATGTAAATAATCTTCTCCTGAACGAAAAAAAGACTAAACTTATTAAATTTTCAACGCCAAATGTCAGGCAGCTAACTACCAATGTTCAACTTAATGGAATAGAGTTGGACCCTGTTGAGTCGACAGTTTTTCTTGGAATAACTATTGACGCTAAATTACAATGGCGCCCACACATAGAAAAATTGTCAGGAAGGCTAAGTTCGGCCGCCTATGCTGTTAAAAAAAATCGACAGATAACCGATGTAGATACGGCCAGAATTGTTTATTTTAGTTTTTTTCATAGTCTTATGTCATATGGGATTCTTCTCTGGGGAACCTGTGCGGACATTAATACCGTCTTTGTTTTGCAAAAAAGGGCTGTTCGAGCCATTTACAACCTAGGTCCAAGAGATTCCCTTCGAGAAAAATTCAAAGAAATAGATATTCTGACTATAGCCTCTCAATATATATTTGATAATCTTTTGTATGTACACAAAAATATATCAAATTTTAAGAAAATGTCCGATATCCACAGTTTAAATACCAGGAATAAACATAATCTTGCTGTACTTCACACTCGCCTCCACAGAGTAGGCAACTCGTTCATGGGTCAATGTATACGCTTTTACAACAAACTTCCTATTGCTATTCGAAATTTACCCATTAAACGATTTAAAAGCTGTATTAAAACCAAACTTTGTAAAAAAGGGTACTATAAAATTTCAGATTATTTAGAAGACAAAAAAGCTTGGGATTGAGCTGCTCGCTCTGATAAGCTTTGTGCTAAAACCATAAAATTTGAAGTTTAAATTATGCAAAATCATCATTATATACAACTATATGTACATATTGACATTGATGAATATTATAAGCAAAATTACGTGAATATTTATGTACCTTAAAAAGTATTATACGAGTATTACTTTAATTATTGTGAATGTGAGCACTATGTGGGTCATTTTTATTTATTTCTTGTTTTTTTTTCTCTTAGTTTTAATGATGGTCTGGCATTTTGAGTTCTTTATGCGGCCAACCCAATTGTCCTTTCCTTGGTATTGTTCGTCGAGTCGTTGAGCTCCTTAAGTTTTGAGTTGAGCTACACGATTACTGACAAATGCTTGCACTGACTGGACAGGTCCACTCAAATTTGTGTGGTTCTTTCCTCAAAAGACCATTTCAGACATAGATCTACATGGTCCTCACATGATCTGACCAAGATTATGTCTGGACTTTAAAAGAGACTTTGACCCTTGAGTTTGTTTCGCCATTTCTTCTCAGGGGTAGTCAGATAGGAAATGTCGACTCCATCTAGCTTATTTTTTAATATGACGTGTAAAAGTGATTGTCATATCCTATTTACAGAATAAACAATTTCATTTCATTTCATTTCATTTCATTTCGATAGGCAGTCGCTCCATGTAAAATACTGCTATTCAGCTGCATCCAGTTAGACTGGAATCCGACCCCAACGTAGTTGGGAAAAGGCTAGGCAGAGGACCCATGTCTAAAGAGTGACTGCGTTTTGCCAACATCAACTAAACAGATCCATAAAGTGTTTGTATCTGAATAGGCGACTACACATATTTACTATTCTTAGCTTTGGTACCCCGAACGTCACTTCAACTGTCAGTGTCAAGCACAACTCTTTACTTGTGTAAAGTTGTGTACTTACCACGATAAACAAACTCTCTTATAGCTCGATTTTCCGTTAAATATCTTGTTTACTCACACAATTAATCACAGCCGCGATTTTCAAATCGAGTTACGTGGTAATCGTAGAACAATAGTAACGGTTTCTCATCTATTGTTGTGGTTGCGGTTCTATAAGCCACTCATTTTGTACATAACAGTTTTGTATCGTAAAGTAAAGATGAATGAAATGATGTTATAAAAATGTCTGTGATATGGAATACTAGTGGTTTGTGCCGCTGCTGCCATGCTGAAGGCAATTTCAAAAGCCTAAACTTGTATTCGAATGAAGGAATTGAACAAGACTGCTATCTTTTGTTGAGGGATACTTTCGACATTATTGTGAGTAATTATGAATTATAATTTCAGTAAATTAATATTAATTAATACAAGTTTATTCACCCACATTTTTCAATTCCATTTTACTGGACTAATTAAAAAGTATTTTGGCGATTTTTTTTTTTTTTCTATGATTTACTTTCTTGTCATCAAAACATCAGCCCTGTATTCTTCGAAGTTTCAGGCAGAAGTGTATAGTACACCCACATTTCGCCAGTTTTTGCCCCTGTAACAGCCTATTGCTATTAACTTGATACAAACCCAGAGTGGGGCTCCTCAGAAATTGCTAATTTAAAAAACCCTACAACAATTGCCCCACCTGGGGATCAAAACTAGGACCCCACATTCTGGAGACCACTAAACGTAACTAACATAACTCATGCCTGTGTTCCCCGAAGTTATAGGCAGAGGTGTATACCTATAGTACACCCACATTTCGCCAGCTATGGTTAAGTCCCATGTAATAGGGGGCAAGCCTATTGCGATCAACAGGGCACAAATCCAGAGTCCAGGCCGCTACTGAGAAATTTCAGATGGAAAAACCCAATAACACTGTCCGACCTGGGAATCAAACCCAGGACCTCATGCTCAGCAGTAGTGCTTGCGAACACCAGATAACTGACTAAAATAATGTATTTTCTATTACAGTTAAATCCTCTACCTAACAATGTGGGACCCTACAGTGTATGCAGTATATGTGAACCAAGACTCAGAGATGCGGCTGAGTTCAAGAAGCAAGTGTCACTATGTGAAGTCAAGCTGGAGCAGTACTTGTTCAGTTGTGGTTATAAAGGTTATTATCATGTTTTCTATTTTTAAATGTGAACACTTCTTGTGAACAGTGAATGAAAACGAACTATCACGCTCGGGTCGGCGATGCTGAATCTGGTATACTCGGCTCCGGTTGGTCGGTGGCGTTGGATCGTGTATACTATACTTGACTCTGAATCGTATGTTAAAACTAGGTTTAACTAGGGTTAGGGGTTCCAATCAGTTGTTTCCTATAGAGAAGAGCTGGAAAGAATCTCCACGGTTATTCTTTAATCTTTTAAAAATAATTGGCTTTTTCAATGCTTGCAAATCACAGTGTTAATAGGTATGGGAGGACAGTGTAGGCCTGTCAACAAGTACCAGGTAATTAGTTAACAAGATACTACAAATCTAAAGTCTTAATAAGCCTACAATGTTCTTAAATTCACAAAATATAAAAGATAAAAACCTATTTTGCCTATTTTTACCTACCCCGGTGCGGTTTAAAAGATGTAGTGACAAAAATTGAAAAGAGTGTGCTTAGATGGTTTGCTCATGTTGAGAGGATGAAAGAAAGGTGACTAACAAAAGGTTTTAACAAGGCGGGTGTGAGTGGAAATTTCGGGAGGGGACATCCCAGAAAGACATATAGTGATCTCATTGGTGATGTGCGTGTATGACCAAATGTATGAACGTAAACAAAGCAAAAGGAGTATGTAAGGAGCGTAGCAGGTGGCGTTCTATAGTTTAGCCTACCCCCATGAGAAAAAGGTGTGCGTTTATGTGTATGTATGTGTAAAAACCTATTTAAACCAAATGACATGATTCCAAACATAAATGACGTGACTTCTATTGTGTGATTATAAGCACAACCCTCTTTTATTTAAAGCATTATTTTGAATGTGCTGCACCAACTTCAAGTAACATGGGACAAGGTTAGGAACATGATGATAAGCATTATTTACTTAATCTAGACGCCTGCTGGCACGCCTGCTGAATTACTACAACTAGAATCCTAGATGATTTGAAAATTGAAAATTGCCTGTTTGTAAATGTAGTTTTTTATTGAAAATAATTGGCAAAAGAAAATGTATGGTTATACTTAAAAAAAACTTATAAAAATCTTACAATTATATTCCTAGATGATTTGAAAATTGCCTGTTTGTAAATGTAGTTTTTTATTGAAAATAGTTGGCAAAAGAAAATACATGGTTATTCTTAAAAAACTTTTTAATCCTATTAATATTTTATACAGGGTGACTTTTCTTTAACAGGGATAAGAAGTCCCAGTTAACTAAAGAATAATTATTAAAAAAATTGTATCTACATATTTTCAAGCTTAGTAGAACTATGTTTATGATTAAAACCTTGGATAATAACAAAATTACTTAACAACAAAACATACGTAATTATAGAATGATGTTATTATTATTTTCGTCTTGTTTCAGATTCTGCGCTTTTAGACAAAGGTGTTAAAAAGGAATTTGCAGGGGATGGTATGTTTTTTCATTCTCGCACGTTTAGATAGTCGAAAAGACCAACATTTTAAGTTGTGCAACTCAAAAACTTTAATTCCAACCTTAATCCTATGCAACAAAATTGATATTCCATTGCCATTCAAATTATTTTTATTTTCAGTAGATTTAATGTTGATTTTTATTTTCAGGGCTAAAAGAAGAATCAAGTCATGACGATCAAGACAGGCTGGATATAAAATCTGATGGTATGAAAATAATCTTCATAAAATACATAATTACGTCGCCTTACGGTTTTATCCGTATGGTGACTATCACAGGAACTGGGTATTTTCTGACATATCAATCAGGGCTATTTTTTAATGGATCAAAACGGAATATAGCAATAGACTACGATTAGGTTCTTGTCTCATTGTTAATATTATTTAGTGACAAAAAATAATAACAATGAGACAAGAACACACTTATTAAATCCAGTAGTAAGAGTAAATACGACCGACGATTTCCGACGATCGAGAATATACATTTGTATATTCTCGATCTTATTCGAGTCTGCAGTATTAGTCTGACCCCAGTCGTTAAGTGTAACGTGTTGGTGGGCCCAACAAAACGGCAGTCACGGTAGGATTGCTTTGGAAAGTATTCCCGACCACGTTAGGATAGTACCAGTTTAGAAGTGGCTGTCAAATACTATCGTAGGTACACTGCTAGAAGGATCCTTGGGCGCTCGAATGACGTTGACAGGGGGGCGCAACAGGCGGACGGTGAGCAATGGGTAGCTCGCCGTCCGATAAAGACCAGGCCCGGGTCGACGGTGCAACGTGTCCCATGCGCTCCTCAAAGAGATGTCGTCAGCACAAGTGTAGGGGTCCACAAGTGTAGGGCCGATGCCTGCCGGGGTCGCGGGAAAGTCCAAAAGGGTTACCGAGGCCCCTGGCAACACAGGCAACGGAAGGAACACGGCTGGGTTTTAGTCAGTAAGAGTCTGACACACCCTCCCGCTCCGCCCAGAGCGGGAGAAGTTATTTGATAAATTCCCACCCAAAAAAAAAGGGGGGAGCTGTGGTAACATTTGTTCAATTGTTTTATGAAATTGTTCAAAAAACAAAATGGCGGCGTTGCTCCCGATTTTGGCCATGCCCCAAAATAACCTTGTAGTGCTATATACACTGACACTAATCCATACATTGGACGATTTCCGCTTTTTCACAAACCTCTTACTGTCCTCAGACGACAGCCTCCGATCGATGGAGATATTCATCGCCCCGGTAGAAGATGATGACCAGCCGCTGTCAGTATTACGAAGCTCCCGCTCCAGGGCGGAGGCTCCAGAGGAGTCGGATACAGAGTGGGCAGGAGCCCCGGACTTGAGTGATAGTGAGAAAACTTTCTGTAACGTCGTAACAAAATACAGGATGGCGATTTAGTCACTTGCATCCGTCAAGGGGGTGATTCTAACCGTCAAACTAAACAACTACACAAAAAATTCCTATACACAACAGTAGACAGACTATTTCGATGCATGTATGAAAACATTTTTTTTACGAATTGGTACGAAGCGAGAAGGCATGAGAAGCCGTTACCTCCTTTTGCGAAGCAGTAATACTCGCGAAGGAGGGGCGGAATGGGTGAGGGAGGGAGAAGCAAATTTCGCGTCATCACGCTCCTAAGTAGCGCCGCAGGAGACGCCTTGGGCGTCGGGAATCCCAGGCGGAATTCCGGTCACCGTAGGCGCGGGGTTACGGACGGTCATCAATGGGTAGCTCGCCGTCCGATAAGGACCAGGCGTTGGTCGACGGCTCGTTGTGTTGGTCGCGCCTCAAAGAGATGTCAGCTCAAGTGTAAGGGTCCGCTAGTGCCGATGCCTGCCGGGGTCGCGGGAAATTCCGAAAGGGATACCGTAGCCTCTGGCAAAACACAGGCAATGGAAGGACCACGGGTGGGTTTAGTCAGCAAGAGTCTGACACGCCCTCCCGCTCCGCCCAGTTCAGGAGAAGTTATTTGATACATTGGGTAGTGGTACATTACTGGCGAATGCTTCCGGTGCGCCTTTATAAAACGAATTAATAATTCCTAGGATCGACTGTTAGTTAACTTGTTGCCACTTATTAATTATTTATTTATTATATCAGCCCATAGTGTCCCACTGCTGGGCAAAAACTACTATCTTTTTCTTAAAATCTGACAAAGTAAAAAATACGACTTTAACACAAAATTTACACGCTACTTTCCTTTATTTTCAGACGACCACAGAAGACAGAAAAAGAAAAAAATGCAAAAATATTCCTGCGATATTTGTCAAAAGAAATTCTCATATAACGGATCTTTAGAGGTCCATATGAAAGCACACAATGGTGAGAAATCGTTCACCTGTCATATGTGTAGTACTTCACATGCTAACAATAAAGAATTAACAAGACATATTACAATAGCACATATAGTAAACAACGCATACCCTTGCACGATCTGCGAAAAGAATTTCGAAAAAGCGCGACTTTTAAAAAAACATATAAAAATTCATTTTGAAGAAAAATTCAAGTGCACGGAATGCAGTAAAGAGTTCCAACGGAAAAAAGGCTTGAAAGAACATATGAAAACACATACAGGGGAGAGGAAGTATAGTTGTTCGGTCTGTAATAAAGCTTTCGGACATAATCAGACGTTAAAATCTCATATGTATATCCACACAGGGGAAAAACCGTATGTTTGTGACGTTTGCGGACGAAGATTCCTTCAAAGGTCTCATTTAAAAAGACATATATTTATCATTCACGCGGGCATTAAACTACATACTTGTAATACGTGTAACAAACAATTTTCTAGCAAAAGTTATTTATCAATACATGAAAGGCAACATACCGGGGAAAAACCGTATTCTTGTGAAGTTTGTAAGAAAGATTTCACTGCTTATACCACCTTAAAAGTTCATATGCGTGTGCATACAGGGTTTAAACCGTATACCTGCTCATTTTGTAATCGCCAATTCGCGCAAATGGCGAGTTTTAAGCTCCATCAAAGAACACACACAGGGGAAAAACCGTTTTCATGTAAAATATGTAAAAAACCGTTTTCTGATAACGGGTACCTTAAAATTCATATGCGTGTGCATTCGGGAGAAAAACCATTTTCATGTGAGATTTGTAAAAGGTGTTTCAGGGAGACTGGGCAATTAAAAAGGCATATGAGGGTACATACGGGTATAAAACCTTATACGTGTAAGATTTGCAACAAACAGATTGGTAATTTATCTAAGCATATGCGGGTTCACTCAGAAGAAAGGCCATACAGTTGTAATGTATGTAATAAGCAATTTTCTATAAACGGTAATTTGAAATTACATATGAGAATACACACAGGGGAAAAACCGTTTGCCTGCGAGGTCTGTAATAGTCAGTTTACACAAAGCAGTGGATTAAAAAGACATAGGTGTACTAATGTTGGGAAAAGTGATGGTTTAAGTTCCTAAATGTATATTTTCTTATCTCGTACAGGCACGAGATGAATCAGAATAACTCATCCCGTGGTGAAAACACCAAACCACTCCAATATGGCACATCGAGTTTTAGAAAAAGTTCGGCCCTTGTAGAACGTCGTCTCTCATATCTGTGTGACAGTATCTTTCTTAAACACGATATGTACAGTCAGCGTCAATAATATCGGGATAAACAGACTTCAAAATGATCTAAACAACTATGAAAATTGAATTTTAACTCAATGACACAAGAACTGTTTCAAAATGAAGAAAGTACACGAGTACCGTCATTCTGACAAGAATTTTATCCAATTGAGACAAAGTTTAATTTTCTTAGTTGTTGAGATCATTTTGAACAGTCGGTTCGTCCCGATATTTTTGACGCTGACTGTATTATTGTCATGTCACTCGTGAATGCTCCTTTTTTGCACACAATTTTTACGATATAACCCTCTTTAAAAAGGTACACTAACATCACCCTGTATAATACAAAATGTACTTAAGTTTTAAGTACCTAAGTAAATTATTTTTATAATACATCTCAATTATTTATTATTATTTATCAATAATTATAATCATGTTAATGTCTAAGAATATTGTAATCTATAATTTATTTTAAGATTTAATAAATTATTTCATTTTAACGATACAGTTTGTTTTGTTTCTAACATTTTCAATTCAGAAATTCAATTTGATGTATTTGAACTGTTCATTCATGTTTCTGGGTTGTGGAGGTCAGACAGGCAGTCGCTCCATGTAAAATACTGGTATTCAGCTGCAGCCGTGTAGACTGGAAGCCAATACCTATAGTTGGGAAAAGGCAGGCAGATGATGATTCATGACGAAAGTATTATTCTTGGATACTTTCGTGCAGTAACTTACATATGCTTCTGATCTGACCAAGATTGTCTTTTTTTTTTTGGGTGGGAGATCATCAAATAATTTCTCCCGCTCTGGGCGGAGCGGGAGGGTGTGTCAGACTCTTACTGACTAAAACCCACCCGTATTCCTTCCTGTTGCCTGTGTTGCCAGGGGCCTCGGTAACCCTTTTAGACTTTCACGCGACCCCGGCAGGGAAAAGAGACCCTTGAGTTAGTTTCGCTATTACTTCTCAGGGGTAGTCAGATAGGAAATGTCGACACCGTCTAGCTTATTTTTAAAATGAAAACTTCTTTAGACACGTTGAGCGATTTTTGTTAGGGGAAAACTTGCGTTCGCGTCACCGACATGCTAACCGCGACATGCTAATGTGACGTGTGCCGACAGATTGGGGTCGCGCAGCGGCCTGTGTACATGTATATGCATAGTTATTTATGTTATTCTTCTTTCAGGAAACTTATGTTGTACCAAAGAGAATACGTGTAAATAAAAATAAGGACTACCAAAGAAATCTATTAAATAAAATTTATGTATCTTTGGTCCAGTCTGTTAAAGTGTATTGCATAAATGCATGGGGTGGAGCAGCGAATTCTAGTTTTCTGGGGGTAGAACGCGCTCAAAGAGTAAACTTAACGTACTTAAAAAAAGATGGTCTACTGGCAAGCTTTACGAATTCAATCGTCGAAAGGATCCGGCAATTGGGACTCGAGGTGGCCCTGCACAAGTCCGAGGCCATGTGTTTTCATGGTCCTCGGAACGCGCCACCGTTGGGGTCCCAAATAACGGTAGGAGGGGCATCGACTCGACGCCGATGGAAAATCGGCGTCGAGTCGACGATGAAGTACCTGGGACTCGTCCTCGACAGCCGGTGGAACTTCGTTGAGCATTTCCGACGTTTGGCTTCCAAACGTCGGAAATGCTAAAAAATGCTGGAAAAGAGCGGGCAGGCGCTGCATTGAAGCGGCTCCTGCCCAATCTAGGGGGTCCAAACGTCTCCTGCCGGAGGCTCTACGCGGGGGTCGTGCGGTCCATGGCCCTCTACGGGGCTCTGCGGCCAGCCCGCCGGTTGAGCGCGGCCCAAACGGTCATAGCCATCCGGATGGTCCGGGGATACCGCACGGTCTCCTGTGAGGCAGCGAGCCTCCTTGCCGGATTGCCGCCATGGGATCTGGGAGGCAAAAGTCCTCGCGCACGTAAGGGAGTGGCGCGAGGAGGCGAAACGCCGGGGCGTAAGTCCGCTGCCGCGAGAAATCGCGGCACAGCGGACGGAGCTCCGGCGGGATCTCATGGCGTCATGGAAAGTACGGTTGTCGCAACCCAGTGCTGGGCACGCCACGATTGCGGCGATAAGTCCCCTCTTTGAGGAGTGGCTAGAGAGGTGCCACGGCGTCCTCACCTTCCGCCTGACGCAGGTCCTCACCGGACACGGCAGTTTCGGGAGGTTCCTGTGTCGGATAAGGCAGGAGGAAACGTCCGGGTGTCACCACTGTGTGGATCGCCCGGAGGACACGATGGAGCATACGGTGGAGGTCTGCCCGGCTTGGGCAGAGCACCGCCGTGTCCTCGTGGAGGCGATCGGCGGTAGAGACTTCTCGCGCCCGGCCCTGGTTCAGGCCATGGTACGGAGCGAGAGGACATGGGCAGCCGTCACCTCCTTCTGCGAAGCAGTAATGCTCGCGAAGGAGGAGGCGGGACGGTTGAGGGAAAGGCAAGTTTCGCGCCCTCTCGCCTCTAGCCGCCGTAGGAGACGCCCAGGGCGTCGGGAATCCCGGGCGGATTTCCGGCCACCGTAGGCGTGGGCTTGCGGACGGTGAGCAATGGGTAGCTCACCGTCCGGTAAGGACCAGGCCCGGGTCGACGGCGCGTTGTATTCCACGCGCGCCTCAAAGAGATGTCGTCAGCACATAGGTAGGGGTCCACTAGGGCCGATGCCTGCCGGGGTCGCAGGAAGGTACTTATGGGTCACCGAGGCCCCCGCAACACAAGCAAAAGGAAGGAATACGGGTGGGTTTTAGTCAGTCGGAGTCTGACACACCCTCCCGCTCCGCCCAGAGCGGGAGAAGTTGTTTGATGATTTCCCACCCTCAAAAAAAAAAAGCTTTACGAATTATGTAATCTGCTGTCAGTGAGAAAATTGTATATCCTTCTCATCATCCTCAAACCGCACAAAGAGATACGAGGGCGGGTCAATAAGTCCGTGACTTTTGGAATAAAACACAGATTTTTTGATAAAAAAATAATTTTATTTTTCAACGTAGTCTCCCTTGAGCTCTATACACTTTGTCCAACGCTTCTCCAATTTTTTTATCCCTTCCAAAAAAAATGATTTGTCGAGGTCCTCAAAATAGGCCTTTGTTTGCGAGATGACTTCATCATTGGAGTCAAATCTTTTTCCACCAAGCCATTTCTTCAGGTTTGGGAACAAGAAGTAGTCGCTCGGAGCCAAATCTGGAGAATAGGGCGGATGAGGGAGCAATTCATAGCCCAATTCATGGATTTTTGCCATGGCAACTGCACATGTGTGCACCCTTGCATTGTCTTGGTGGAAAAGAACTTTTTTCTTGGCCAAATGAGGTCGGTTTTTTTTCAAATCGTCATTGAATCAGTCCAATAAATTGGCATAATATTCCCCATTGATTTTTCTTCCCTTTTGAAGGTAGTCAATGTGGATTATCCCGCGTGCATCCCAAAAAACAGTCGCCATAACTTTATTGGCTGACAAACTCACCTTGGCCTTCTTCGGCGCCGATTTACCCTTAGAAACCCACTGTTTTGACTGTTGTTTGGTCTCTGGTGTGTTGTGATGGATCCATGTTTCGTCCACGGTTACAAAACGGCGCAAAAACTCCTCCATATTGCGATTAAACAACGCCAAACCTTCCTGTGAAGTTGTTACACGATTGCGTTTGTGGTCGACTGTGAGCAAACGCGGCACCCATCTTGCGGAAAGCTTTCTCATGCCCAAGTGATCATTCAAAATTGAAACCACTGAGCCATGCGAGATCCCTACGGCTTCCACAATCTCTCGCACTTTCAATCTTCGGTCGGCCAACACCATATCGTGAATTTTTTCGATTGTTTCGGGTGTAGAGACCTCAACTGGGCGTCCAGGACGTTCGGCATCTTCAGTGCTTGTACGGCCACAACGAAATTCAGTAAACCACTTTTTTACCATTGAAATCGATGGTGCAGAGTCCCCATAGTATTTATCAAGCTTAGCCTTGGTCTCGGTAATGGTTTTTTTTCGCAAGAAATAATGCTTAATAAGCACACGAAATTCACTTTTTTCCATTTTCTCCTCAAATTAGTGAGTAGTCTGATAAAAATAGCTGTCAAACACAAACTAACTGACGCAGCAAGTTTAAATTTTGACAGGAGTCAACTGACAGATGCCTGTTGACAGGAGCAGTGTTGCTGTTTCAGTAAAGAGGTCAGAAATTCAAAAAGTCACGGACTTATTGACCCGCCCTCGTACCATATCATATCATAACTAGAACAGAATTTGCCAGCAGACAATATTTCGATATTGTCTGCTGGCAAATTTTGTCCTAGTTATGGAAACGTTTACTAGGCAGTGCTTATTTATTTTTCTTAGTATTTTAACATCATATCATAGTATAAAGAGGGGAAGTAAGTTATCTTCATACAAACGCACCGAGCGCGGGTTGTATGTGTGCGCCAAAGTATCTATGCGTCGCCGCACGCACACTTAAACAAAATCTCGACCCGTTTCTCAGTGCGCCAGTCGGGGCTAATACCGCACGAGGTTCAGATTACCTATTGAATAGGAAAGGTGAGCAAGTCACTTATTCTAGCATATAATTTTTACTTGATGATTTTTATTGTACCTACTTACTTATTTTTTGTTGTATTAGTTTTCCATCAGACAGAGGAAGTAGGCCTACTTTCCCACTAAAATGTATTAGGTACTTTTGATCTGTCAATTGATTTACCGCTAAATTATTACTTTGTTTATGTTTAGTCATGCCAATTTCTCAGTATTGTAGGTATAGTAACTACGTACCTACTTACAGTTATAAAATCGTAATTAAAAATAAGTAATTGACTAATAGTGAATCAGATAAATAGAGCAAAGTTCAAATCATAACAACAGAACAAAAATTTTATTATAGTCTAAGAGGCAGGCTGTTTTTTTTTTCATCATCGTTTAGGTAAAACCGACCTCACACACCCTGAACTCAGACAATACAAGTAAAAAATACAACTTCCCAATCCTTGCCAATTTATAGGCACTGAATTTAAATTTAGCTAAAAGTGACAACCCTGAGACAGTAGGCAATTATATCGCGGATTGGGCCGGAGATAGCCTACTTCCCCTCTTTATACTATGATCATATGGTATCTCTTTCTGCGTTTTGAGGATGATGATTGATGAGTAATAATGATAATGTTTTTTGTATAAAAAGCTGAGCGTTAAAAAACGCTCAGCTTTTTATACAATAAAATTAATAAACTAATATATATTTGTCGCAGATTATAAAAGTTGAGCGATAATAGTCTCTCAATTGATTATTGTACGAGTAGTACTAGGGTGAGGGTTTTTTTTTTTTTTTTTTACTTTTGGGGGTGGGAAATCATCAAATAACTTCTCCCGCTCTGGGCGGAGCGGAAGGGTGTGTCAGACTCTTACTGACTAAAACCCACCCGTATTCCTTCGTGTTGCCTGTGTTGCGGGGGCCTCGGTGACCCATAAACGCCGTGACGCACCCGCAAGAGGGGCGGCACGTGGGCAGAGTCGTGGACTCGTGGTAAGAGAAGTGGCTAAACGACGGGTCAGTCTTGTGAGGGTAACGAACGTATGCAGAAGTCCACTTCTCCTATGCGAAACTGTCGGTTTGCCTTAGAAAGTGGTGCGTGAACGTTATTAATATTGTACTGTGTTAATTATTGTGAAAATACAATTACTAACTGGTTCGCTGTCTGTACACGCGCATGGCTGTACCGCGGGCCACGACGGAGGCGGGGGCGCGGGGAGCATCGGCCGGCCAAGCGACGCAAGCGCGGGGACGGCCGCCATTCGGACGACGACGACCGCTTAGAACGCGTGTTTGTATCTTTCCTGTTGTTAAAGTTTTATAATAAACTAATTTGGTGTCATATTCCGTCCGTTTCAATTATCTATATCATACACTGTCTCATCGTGTTTGATTGTCAACCTGCACTATGAATTCCGTACCACCGAATCTAGATGAGGATGATGGCACTATCGCTCAGCCATCGCTGAGGCCGTCATCAGAAGTGGGATAAAGGATCTGACTCCCAGTGGTGTGCAATGTTCCTCTGCCCATCACACTGAATGTCAATAAAGTGCAATTGAGATCGAATGCATCATCTGGAATCAAACAAGTGATTTATTTCCGTTGTGACGAGAATGGACACGTCACACTGTCGACGCAGCAGCGCAGGTGGTGTGAAGTATGCGAGTTCGAAGCTAAAGCCATAGACTAATATATTGCTCAAGCGGCGCCGACGCCGCCGGCGCCGCGCACCTATGTATATGCAATGCTGGTCGCGCTGGAGGCGCTGACGCGACGAACGAGTGACGCCTAGATGTTTGAAATAGCTAGTGTAGTAATAAAGTTATATGGCTTCAGTTTAAATTATAATGATACCGAGTTACTTTAGCGTGGACTAATAATAAATATTATTATTAGGTACATAGTGATGTTATACGCTTATTTATTCACTCATGTACACTCAAAATCTCTCACACACACACACACACACACACATACATACGCGCACACACACACTCGTAACAAATTATCGTATTTTTTAGGGTTCCGTACCCAAAGCGTATTACTAAGACTCCGCTGTCCGTCTGTCTGTCTGTCTGTCTGTCCGTCTGTCACCAGGCTATATCTCATGAACCGTGATAGTTAGACAGTTGAAATTTTCACAGATGATGTATTTCTGTTGCCGCTATAACAACAAATACTAAAAAACAGAATAATATAAATATTTAAGGGATACAACAGACATGATTTTTTTTGCCGTTTTTATAGATAATGGTACGGAACCCTTCATTGTGCGTTGTCCGACACGCGCTTGTTTATTGTACCAACATTTTCTTGCGAATGTTACGACATATTGTTCAATTAATTTTTAAATTAAATTGAGCTTGTAATTGAAAAGGCAAAAGCTAATAGGAGAAATATATTTTATCTAAATTAAAAAAAAAACATAAAATAGGTAATTTTCTTTTGAATTTAGATATGAAAAAAATATTTTTCACAGGTGTTTTTCTCGTGACCATTTGTAAGTAGTTTTTTTTTTCGTTTGTCTTATGCTACGGTTTCCTAGAAGAGCGCCAGAAAAATGATGGCAGCGGATGGATGGATTTAATTTGTTAAATTCGCTTTAACGCGTCAAAAATATATTATATAAAAAACAAAAACCCGACTACAAAAACACATAACTGAAAAGGGGAAAAACAAGCATTATAATCTATAGAATTTTGATATCGCAGGCGGGGACAATCAAAAGTTACACCATATTTCAGGTTATTCGACTGTCCCCGCCTACAAGACCAAAATGATATAGATTATATTGCTTGTTTTTCCCTTTTCAGTTATGTGTTTTTGCAGTCGGGTTTTTGTTTTTTAAATAATTTATTTTATTTCAAGCTTTTTAGTTTTATTTATATATATATATTTGAAAATTACTCATTACTAGCTTGTATTAAATACCAATATTGTTGCAATTAATTAAAAAAAAACCCTTCCCATCCTTTTTTTTGTATTTGCAGATGCAATTTATAAATATTATATAGCCTATGTCACTCCCACAATTAAGACGAATCTGAGGACACCTCATCAAGCCGTTTAAGGAGTCTACACACCAAACCCGCCGACCCGCCGACACAGCCCGCGGCTTGGTGTCGGCGACCCAAACCCGCCAACCCGCCAACATGTGTCATGGGGCTGTGTCGGTGAGTTAGTCGGCGGCAAGAAATCAGTACAACTTTTTTAGTTAGTGATTGCAGTGTGTACGAACGTGACGTGTTGTTTTTCTCGAATATTGCAGCCTACAATAAACATGGATACTGATGCTGATCTAATAATAGCAGCATGTGGAATAATTTTAGCTGGGTCCCTGAAGAGAAAACGACAGTGTTGGGTTAGACCAAGCTGGAGTGTCGGCGGGCAACTGAGCGTGCGCGTACGCAAGTCGCCGGCCATGCCGCCGACTTGCACGCGCGGGTACGAGTCGCCGACATGATTCTTGAAGCAAAGTCGCCGACACCTAGCCGCCGGGCTGTGTCGGCGGGTCGGCGGGTTTGGTGTGTAGACTCCTTTAGGCTACAGAGCGTGCTAAAGAAATATACATACATACATACATACATACATACATACATACATGCATACATACATACATACATATATACATACATACATACATACATACATACATACATACATACATACATACACCTCTGACACACAATGACGCAGTGACTTGATTGTCACGGAAACCCTATTTAATAATGTGTCAGCTCACTCTTGTCAGTATGGACACTTGTCTTGACTGAGTACCTACGGTGAGGGCAAATCTAGCGGTATAAATCTTTTGGGCGGTGGGGTTTGACTTTACGGTGTCCAAATATTCTATAGAAAAACACACTGATCGTATGTGTGTGTGTGTTAAAAAGGCAATGCTACTACTGTTACTAGGAGAACCGGGACTTGGGGCACCCCGACTCTGACAGGTTAGGTTCGAAGCCATTACCTTCGAGTTTTTTTTTAAACCCTTGAGCCCCGCCAAGCGGGGCACATACTACGCCTTTTAAGCGACTAAGTGTTTTGAGGTTAGGTTACAATAATTTGTTTTCCTCAAGAACGATGCGTTACCTTTTCACGAGAGTGGTGCCCGGGGGCAGGAGGCAAACCCCTTAACTACCCCCCACCCCTCCCACCCCCATTCTCCTGCCAAACGACAGGACAATTTTTTAACAAAAACTTAAAGCTAAGCGCCCAATAGCCGCGTCGGGGTTGTGTTACACGATTACTGAAAAAAAAAAAGGCTGAAGGGACCGAGCTATGGTCACGCAATTAGCTTTGACTGACCTTCCCCATTTAATAGAATAAATTACTATAGTCTGTTCCAAAAGTATCTGATAAAAATGTAAACAAATAGGTATATCAGAAGACGTACCAAATTGAGTGCTCTGAATTAATTATTAAGATTACTTAAATGATGTTTTTCATTTTATTGAGGTTAACTTTAGAACTTCAATTTTCGTCGAATAAATTTCAATTACAATTTAACAATGTTACAATAAATAACACTACCTACTTAGTTGTTGGAAAAGTGGTGAAGTATAATCATGAAACATTCTAAATGCAGATGAATGTGTTCCTTGAAGTTAGTGATCGCGTAAGAATTTAACCTGAACAGCGGGATAATTCCGTAACACAAAATGGCGATTGATCGCAGTGCCTTTAATTTTGACAGTTCAGCCTCGTTCATTGCGTAATTTAATAGACGATTATTTCGAACCCATGAGGCAATGCAACAGCAATCCTTCGTAACCCTCGGATTGTGATTGAAAGTGTGTCACACAGTTAGCGGGGTTTGTTTACTAATATTCTCTTTTACAGCTGTGTCTTCAAGTCAAAATGTACCAAATGAATTGCAACAATCAAATTTAACTGCAAATGAAAATGGGACTGCCACAAATGAAACTAAAAAAGAAAAATATAATGCCTACGTTGACGCTAAGTTACAAGAAGTTTGGGAAATGTTTTTGGCGGAAGCTGAAATGACAGATTACAAATCATTCAAAGGAAAACATAGTGCTGTTACTGAGACGTAAGTTTTTTTTCAACGTGAATTTCTTCATGCGCGACTGCTGAGCGTGGAGTCCTGGGTTCCATTACCAGGTCGGGTAAATTGTAATTTAGTTTTTAGGGATCCGTAGTATACAAGGAATCCTTATAGTTTCGCCATGTCCCACAGTGGAACGAATGTATGGGAGCGGTTGGACGTAGACATGTCCGAAAAATAAGAGTAAAATTATGCCAAACTAATGATGCCATCTTATTCGATTACTTAATGCCTTCATAAATTGTGGTGATGAATTTCTTCATAACTCCCATATTTCGGGAGTAATTTGAGAAAATGTGAAATTTTACTATGAAAATGAGTGTATCGAGCTCTCTCCCTCCTGATTCCGGGCTTGTTTCAAGTAGCGGTCTCTAATATCGTAATGCTATTACTAAGAGCTATATTTAATACTAAGACACATAGTGCGCCAAATGTGCACTTTCTGGGATAAAAGGAAATGAAAATTTAAAAAAAAAAACGTTTTTTCCCCATTTGTATTTACTTTAAACCGCAGACAGACTTATTAAGAGGTCTATAAATATATTATATATATACAGAAATATATATTAACAAAAATATTCACAAGAACTGATGAGAGTATGACTTTTAAGTAAGTTGATAATAAATTACCTAGTTTCATTAAAAGTACAATAAATAATTAAGATGTAAGCTCTAATTTACTAAGTTACACATTTTAAAACAATAACATCATTTAATTATCTTCGTCATCATCATCATCATCAATTAATTCAAATTCAGAATCGATGTCCGCTAAATCATTTATGTTAACAAATTCGATATCACTTTTCTCAGAATCCGTAAGCTCATAAAATTCCTTAAAAGAAGATTTTTTTACAAACTTATTTCCTTTTGGACGGATACTTGTAACAAGTGGATCAGAAGACAGTAAAAGATTGTGCATAATATCTTCATTGCATGAGATACTGCTATGCTTTCGAGAATGCCCCTCTCTATATTTTCTAAAATCTTTATTTCTAGCCTCAGATGCCTCTTCGGATAGAAAACCAATGGGCACAATTGACATGTTCTGAACTATGTCTGGCCCATGCATTAAAATTTTATGAAGTGAAGAAGGCATATAATACCATGGGTATAACTCCACGTAAAGCTTAGCAGTATCAAAGCAGAACTCTCGGAATTTAGTTACGTTGATCTTCTCTCCTGATGAAATACACTGCAAGATCACACAGATTTTTCTTAAAAGCATAGCATCTATTCCGGTCAGTTCAGCAGATTTAGTGTAGTTTTCAAAAAATCTCCTTGCCGAGTTGCCATTGTTGGTGGATCCACTGCCTTGTTTCACAACATCGAGAAGTAAGCCCGTTTCTCTTCTTACAGCCTCTTGAACTCTTTTCTTCCTGTCATCAACTTGCCTTTTTGCTATATCACCCCTTACTTGCCATGATTTTATGTCTAATTTGTAGGAAATGTGTAATAAGCATTCCATTGAGCGAATCCAAGCGTGAAGGGTGCTTAAGCTATATTTATACATGTCCTCGTTTGCGTGTTTATCTTTGATTAACTCTAAATTATTCATTTCTTTAGGACAAGCCTTGCATATGTCACACACTGAAGCTGCTGTATTGGATATAATGGAATGAATTTTACCATCAATCATTGTCAACAGCAGTTGGTGTTTGACACTAATTCCATCAGTGATGGTGGATGGAGTTAAGGCTTCAATCTCTGCTTCGATTTCAGCCATCTCTCTCTGCACATTTTCTTTGGTTTCCTTTATAAACTTAAACAATATTGGCCGGCAAAATGAAGTGGAAGATGGTCGCTCGTTTTCCCAAATTGTTACACCTTTTGAGACGAGCCGCAGTGGTACAAGACTAATCATAAAATTACTAGCAAGATCGATTTGCTCATCTTCACTCGTCCTTTGATGATAAATGCTTTGGCTAGATGATCCGTCAAAACCCCATTTGCTGGTCAATACGAGCTGTTGATTGGGATCAACAGGGGTTTCTAACGACCTAATAAGTCTTCTTGAGGTTAAATCCATCAAGGCTTGTAATTTGATTTTTGCAGAGCTCTCTGTAACTGTGAGATCTTCTTTGGCCGGATAGCACTTAATTTTTTCTTTAACCAACATGTAGTAACTCGGGTATTGAAGAGCTCCTTCTTGAGTGTTGAAATCCCGAAGAGTGTTATAGCGCCATTTCGATAAGTTCATCGATACATAAAGAGCCAATGCCTTCAAAGGGGATATTTCCCGTACCTGAATTGATTTACCTTCAATGAAGGCTTTGATTTTTGAGGCCTCTTCTGGATTCTCCGTCAAGTATTTCATAACATAAGCTGTATCGCTTTGTCCTGCCTTTTGAAGCGCCCTTTCGGCCGAAAACATAATTTCAGCGCTGCTACTGCTGCATGAAAGACTATCTTCAGTGCGTCTTCTTTTTTGCCGGTTACTAAGGTCCTCAAAAGATTTACGAGGACTAGGATGTGTACAAGTTGAAGCATCAGATTTAGCAGGAGAAATTATGGGCTCGATGACGTCACTTATATTTTCTGTAGAAGGTTCCATATTTTCATTCTGTAATTCCGGCCATTGAATTGCAGCCTGTAGCCAAATCTCATGTTTCTTCCGAAACTTATCTGTGCTTCTTCCAGACTGTGTCCATTTTGCATAAATGCGGTAGCAAAATCGACGACACCAGTCTTTTAAACTTGTTTCAGCACTTTCACATAACTGAACACAACTGTTATCTTTTAAAACACTGAACAAATAGTTAAAGTCGCGTAAATCTTTATGTGCGCGTGCGCATAAAGCAACGTGAATATCAAGATTTGTATTAAAATTTGGAAAATACATTGCGAGATTAGCTTGGATACAACGAGGTGTAAATCAACACTGATTTTAAAGTTACTAATAGTAACCTATTTATATAAAATCCAGGTATCCCAGGTATCCTTTGTTAAATATTGCAAGGTAATTAGTTATTGTGATAATTAGTAAATGATGCATGCTAAATTAGTGTATTAAGAGCCATTTAGTAATTAAATAATAGCAATGTTCTTATCAGTAATCATTAGTGCATCAGTTTTATATGTAAACCTTAAGTCCCTAATTATATATCCTAATTAGCTTATATCTTCTCTAATTGGCTGCTCAGAAATGTTATTGTAATAAGGTAAACCTTTAGAAAAACGGTTTTAATCAACAAAATAAACAAAAAATAAAAAAATTGTGTTATAAAATAAACATCACTCTTTATCCCAGAAAGTGCACATTTGGCGCACTATGTGTCTTAGTATTAAATATAGCTCTTAGTATTAGCATTATGATATTAGAGACCGCTACTTGAAACAAGCCCGGAATCAGGAGGGAGAGAGCTCGATACACTCATTTTCATAGTAAAATTTCACATTTTCTCAAATTACTCCCGAAATATGGGAGTTATGAAGAAATTCATCACCACAAGTTATGAAGGCATTAAGTAATCGAATAAGATGGCATCATTAGTTTGGCATAATTTTACTCTTTTTTTTCGGACATGTCTACGTCCAACCGCTCCCATACATTCGTTCCACTGTGTGTCCGTCTGTCTGTCTTTCTGTCCCCGCTTTAGCTCAGAGACGCTCAGTACTAGAAAGCTGTAATTTGGCATAGGTACCTATATATATATTAATCTCGCTTACAAACTGGTAAAATAAAAAGAAAGAAAAAAATATCATCCCCACTACGTATAGTAGGGATGAAAAAATATCATCCCCACTACGTATAGTAGGGATGAAAAAATATCATCCCCACTACGTATAGTAGGGATGAAAAAATATCATCCACACTACGTATAGTAGGGATGAAAAAATATCATCCACACTACGTATAGTAGGGATGAAAAAATACCATCCACACTATACTATATATGTGGGGATGACATTTATTTTCTCGTCTATCCCATGGTGTGGGGGCTCGTTGGATAGGCCGTTCAAAAATATTGCGGGTCTGTGAACAACATTTTTCGATTCAGGGATCTGTGCTTGCGTAATTGTTAGTGTTAAGTCCTCCCCCTCTGTCAGCTAAATGGGTGTCCATGGTGATGTAAATAAATTCATGGCATTAAAAGGCAAACTATCACAGCTAAGTAGGTTTTACGAGTGTACGATTAATAGTCGACCAACTTAAATTTGCAGTTGGAGAATTGACTCAAACCCAAAGCATAAATACCGGCCAAGTGCGTGTCGGACCACGCACAATTAAGTGTTCCGAAGTTGGATGAATTTATCCCAAAAACAAACTTAACATTGTAGTTGAAAAACATGTTCTCCCATACATCGATATACATCACGGTCAATTCGGGAACTGCAAATGTATGTTAGTCAAATTCAAATTTACCAATACGATTAAGATCATAATTGTAACACAAGTTGTAAATTTAAATAAAATCATCATTTTAAAACACAATAAATATTTATAAAAACAAATTATTAAATAAAATCAAAATAAATCTATATTTAAATCATAAAATGAAAAAGAAATGATTAATAATACGCCTGCTTCTGAGTCATTTGTTTGTTTGTTATAAGATTAATCATATAACAATGGTTAATGTACTCACAATCAAACCTGTTCGCAAATAACTGGTAACCAAGGGTACCAGTGGTAACTGCCGAGAGTTGCAACAGGTCGTAGGTTCGAAGTTCGAACCTACACAGGCGCTTTACTTTGTGTAATTATTTCATAACCACTGCACTCAAAACGGTGAAGGAAACCATTTTGAACAAATAACAAATTTTCGTTATACTTTTTTTTCCGCTGAAACGAAGCTGTATACGTTTACTGAATACCAAACGATATTACAAGCTGTATATTTACAAGCTGTTTATTGGTAAAATCAAAAACAAATTATAAAATAACTATTATTATTGTACATACGAGATGTGTGGTGGTACCGGCGGTATTCCACCCTCCGTGCGCGAGGTCGACTCGCACTTGACCGATTTTTCTGGTTTTTGGCACGGGCAAGAAACTCCATGGTCACTAAAATACATAATATGGATTATGTATTTTAGTGACCATGGAGTTTCTTGCCCGTTCTTTTCTATAGATACCTACTACGCTATGCAATTCAAAAGTGCCTTTAATTAGTTTAATTGAAATAAATGCTTTGTGTTAGAGTTTAGCTAAAATGTCGAAAATATTGTTTTTTAGAATAAAGGCATTCAGAGTAAGAGGCAATGACACAGAAGAAGAAGCAGCGGCAAATAACACTTTCACTACAAAACCAGGAGCACCAACATTTGGAATCGGGAACGACAGAACTCCCAATGTCTTGTAAGTTTTTTAGGGTTCCGTAATCAAATGGTGTCAACGGGACCCTATTGTTAAGCCTACGTCGTCATAGGCGTTTCCATAACTTGTATCAGAGAGTACACACATAAACTCACGCCTTCTTCCCATGGCGGTAGGCAGAAACTACAGAACGCCACCTGCTACGCTCCTTACATACTCCTTTTGCTTCGTTTACGTTCATACATCTGGTCATACCGCCGGTTGCGAGTACTACGCACCTGACCTTTTTGAAGAACATCATTAATGGGGTCACTATATGTCTTTCTGGGGCGTCTCCTCCCGGCATTTCCACTCACATCTGCCGTGTGAATACCTTTTGTTAGTCGCCTTTCATTCATCCTCTCAACATGACCTAACCATCTAAGCATACTCTTTTCAATTTTTGTCACTACATCTTCCGTTAAACCACACTGTTGCCTTATCACATCATTTTTCAGCCTATCATTTATAGTCACACCACACCATGCTTCTCAAGGAACGCATTTCCACAGCATTTATTCTACTTTCATTCTTCTTTTGGTACACCCAACATGAACTTCCATACATAAGTGTAGGTACCAACACACCATTATGAACAGCCAGTCGAGCCCTTTGGGCATCGACTGGTTGGTCACCATCGCATGTATAGAACCATTCACATTATTTCCCGCATTTACTCTCCTTTCCACATCTTCATCAATATTTCCATCCCTTGTAAACAGACTCCCCAAATATACAAATTCACTTACTTGCTCTACACTCTTCATTTATTTTCACATCGCACATCGATGTATCAGAGAGTAGCGCGTTCAAACAAACATACCCTTAAGTTTTATTATTAGTATAGATATTTTCTGATTCAAGACGGCGCCAAGGGAAGAAGAAGAAGATGGACAGAAGAAACCCGTTCGCAGCTGGCATAAGGGATCAAATGAAAAACAGGGAGGTGACGCAAAAATTTGAAGGCTATGGACAACCGTATTGGGCAGGCGGGGATAGTGTCTTTTTGAGGTAAGCCACTGCATGTGCACCCAACAATTCGAAGACATGTGACATCCGCCAACCCGCATTGGGCTCGCGTGGTGGATTATGGCCCACTCCGTCTCACAGAGAGGAGGCCTGTGTCCCAGCAGTGGGAACATTATAGGCTGATTGTGCAATGCATGTGTCATTGTACCACAAATGTGAGTGTCCACCGCAGTCGTCACCGGGACAGCACCAAGAACGAGGTACTGGCGTCGAAGTAGCGATACAAGATACATTTAGTGCGTTTGTCCACCGCAGCCGTCACCAGGACGTCACCAAGACGGAGGTGTAAGCGCCGAAATTGCGATACATAGGTACATTTACTATGTCCACGGCATTTACTATGTCCACGGCATTTACTATGTGCACCAGGACGTCACCCGAAGGTCGTCATCTCGGCCGCCGAAGTTTCGAGTAGTTCGGTGCCCGAGTAGATTTGAGGGCCCCCCTGGACCGAAGCGGACGAACGGCCGCAGGGTTGATTCATACTGACGCAGAGTCGAAGCGCAGCGAAGTATGAATCTAAAAGATAGCATAGTAAATTCACCCTGATCTCTATTTGTGACCGACCTGCGTACCAATTACCGCTGTTTCGCTCTCAGACGCGCGTATTCCGAAAAATGTGCTTTAATTCAAGTCTTTTTTATCTCGATAAACTTATGGGCATTAAAAAAAAGCGAGTTCTTGGTCTTTAAGGCTGGCGGTGTTAAATGTCCTGAGTATGTGCCCCCGATTAAACTAAATGGGAATGACATATTGCGAGTGTACCACTTCAGGTACTTGGGGCATTATGTAACCGATGACTTTAATGACCAAGTGGATATTGAGAGGGAACGTAGGGCGCTGGCCATCCTATGTAACATGTTGGTTCGCAGGTTTGCACGTTGTAGCAGGGTAGTCAAAATAACGCTTTTTAAAGCTTATTGCCAAGTGTTTTACACGTGCAGCCTGTGGACCAACTATACTGCGGGCTATCAGTGCCCTACGGGTCCAATATAATAATGGGTTCAGGATGTTGATGGGGCTGCCCCGTTTCTGCAGAGCATCAGGTATGTTTGCACAAGCACACTTCGATGGTTTCCACGCCATAGTCAGACAGAAGTCTCTTTGCTCTGCAGAGTGTGGGACAGCTCCAACTCCATCCTGAAGACCTTAGCGGGGAGGTTGGTTTCTCCTTTGTTAGCCTTGTTGTCAAATAGAGAATACATAAGTTTACTAACATAGGTATAAGTTTATTTTTTGATGTTGCTTATCCAAATTAAAGTTTTTTTTTTAATTACCTTGTAGAGATAAGGGTGAATTTGCTATGTTATCGTTTAGATTCACACTTCGGTGCGCTTCGACTCTGCGCTAGTATGAATCAACTCTTAGTATGCCAGTTTCGGCCGCATTTGGTTACCGCAATGACAGACCGCAGCGATACTACTGGTTTTTTGGAAAACGATTCTGTAGTTGGCGACAGTGCCGAGCCGCGTGGTCGAGCGGCGACTGCAGACGCCACACCAGTAGTGCTGTCACTAGAGACGATATCAGACGCTTCACAAATGAATTCATTTTTCACTTTTGATTCATTTTGTGTTCAGACATTTCACTTCGAGTGAAAGACAAAAATTTACAAAAAATAATGCGTTTTATAAGGGCTTAATACTCGTAACAGAGAGACGAGACTTCTGGCCGCGATATCACCAGCGGGAAATTTCTTTGTTTTAACATAAAATACAGCATCGCATCGCATCCCCGCCCGCGCTATTACTTCGTTTCCGCTTAGCGTTCTTTCTGACTTGTTTCTCTTTGCTCGGCATCCGGTCGTAGCGTGATGTTAAATAAACCTTCCTCGAGAATAAGGCTATCAAATACAAAAATATTTTTTCATATCCGACTGGTAGTTCCAGAGATTGGCGCGTTCAAACAAACAAACAAGCTCTTCAGCTTTATTATAGTAGTATCGATAGATAAATAGGTATATTTTGATTCCAGGACTGGATCCCCCGGGGTCACCCCACCAAGAGGTAAGTGAAGGTGAAAGAAAGTACATATAGTAGGTGACCTACTCATGAATTATTATGTCCCGACCGCTCAACGACTGTTCGGCAAGCCGGTCCCTTGGGGGAAGCGAGCCGAACATCTAGGTGTGACCCCAGTGGCGTGCAGTGGTTCTTCACAGAGGGTAAGCCATGCATACTGACACCAAAAAAAAACTAATTCGCGCAACATCACAGCGCGGCTCTACATACAAGAACTCACCACATTATTCAAGGTTTAAAAAACGATTTTCTAACGATGCAAACAGAAGAAAGATTCGGCCACTTCAAATATCATAACCAAGTGGGTGGGTGATAATTACAGAACACGTCACTTGCAAGATATCCGAAGTCATGAATTATCATATTTTTGGATTAATTCTCGTAATTCACATTCACACACATCTACCTTTAGACACAACTTGAATCTTATCATTAAACGACAAGTGCGACTAACCTAACCTAACAAACACATTATCGGCGCAAACTTCACAACAGAACACCATTCTTAGGTAAATAAACAAATAATAACACAACACATAATCTTTACACTACTTTACGTTTCAAAACCAATTACTTATAACTTAATAAGATCTAAAACAGCAAAACATTCAAGATCACATATAAATTACGTGTCAATGTCACATGAAACAAACACTACCAATTAAAATTGTATCACTGTCATACCGTGTTCTTCCACAAAAGGGACTATCATATTTTGCCGGATAACACTGACACACTGGACTGTGTTGCCGAAACTTATTTTCCTCTCCCTTAACTCCCCACAAACCAAGCGAAATTTCCCAAATATGAGAAGAAAAATAAAAAAATATGAAGTTTTTAATTACTTTTATAGGGCTTTTGCTATTCCTTACAATTTATAATTTTTTGGAAGGTATAAATTCAACAATACCACTCTTTTTTTAATTGTCTCTAGTAGTCTGGTAGTCATGAAGGAAACTTCCCCGCAATTCGGGGAATTGTCCAAAAATTGGGAACCCTGGTCTTCAATATTTTTCATTCATTAAATCTTCACTTTACACACAACCAATGAGGACCAAGCTCCTGCCGCCGGAGTTACGCCCCTAATTTAATCCATTTCACTATTGTGTGCCGTTCATACACACGAAAATATACAGGAGTGTGCGTAAATTCATGAACGAAATGTAGGCGAAACGAATCCTTGCCTCGCGTACGTACGTAAGCTCCGTCGAACTGTGAGTCACGTGGCGTCTGCGACAAGTTGCTATAAGAGTTTTAACAGGAGTTTAACTTTTTTTGTAATATTTTGTGTTATTGTATTACATAGTTAAAATAAATGCATTTGGCGTTGTTGGTAGGGTAGGCTAGGCCTAACTGCCTCTATGGACGGCACGCCCCTGTGTGACCCTCGACGAGCACCTTTCCTTCTCAGAGCCGCAGCAGACCTTTTCTGCACATAAAGAAGGCGCGTTCGCGTGCCATTTTTGCTCTCGGTAGACCCCATTCCGTTCTGAATGTACGTAGTAAATTGTCCCTTAAGCGCTAATTGCGTATTTAAACAGCGTGCATTCGCCCCATCATGACCTATGGCTGTGCAGTCTTCGCACAAGCAAAGCGTCCACATCCATAGGATGCAAATCCTCCAAAACCGTTTCCTCTCGTTCGAAACGAAATCCTCCACCTAGACCTTAAAATTCGCTCTATCCAGCAGTTCATGAAACGCATTTCCAAGCGATTCTTGGATTCAGCCGTAAATCACCGCAACTCTCTGGTCAAGGCCGCCAGTTATAGGCCCTCTAGAATCTAGAGTCAATTCAGTCCACTGAGGCATGTTCTCAATGACCCCGATGACCCCAACACCCTCCTCCAGGTAAGCAGCAGGGCCACCAGTACAGTGCACAAACACAAAACCTCGGCGCCGAGGTAACAGACGAAGACCCCGTCGTAATTGTCCTCCCAACCCTCAACAGCTCGACGAAGTGCCAGCCCGCGCCGTAGCAGAGCCTGTAGTTTTAAATACCCCCGATAATAATAATGATCTATTTTAATCCAGCTTGTCCCATCTTGCTGTACGCTCCCAGCGAAATGTGCCTAATCGTAAAGATTCCTTGAAACTTCACTCTGAATTCTCGTTCCAATCGCCCGCCGCCTAAAAAGCTTCACTTCAAAAAACTGTGCAAAACTATCTTATTTGTTGAGTACCAATCTTAAGTGAAATAAAAAGAAAAAATTAAAAGAATATTGTTTATTCTGCACAAACAAAACGCACATTACAAAAAAAATACATAAAATACACAAAAATAATAATATTCCTCCAGACTGAATTTCGGCCATGGCGGCCAATATCAGCGGAGACCAGCCAGCGGGAGCCATTATAGTTAATTAAAGTGCACAAGTGTGTGCGCTGACAGGTGTACTCTTCTTCCCTCACTCCTATAGACCGGGACGGCAGTCCAACACGACTAGAGAGAGATCAGGCGCAGGGCCAATGGCCAAAATATACACATACTTACAAAGTAGCCAAAACCCTCATAATCAACAATAAACAAGAACAACATCAACAACAACATTGCTTGGCAATGGGCAAGGGTCATTGCTCGCAGGACGAGCGCATGGAACCGAAAGATTCTGTGAGTGCCGACCGTGTACTGAAAGACGAAGCGTTGGACGGCCTACAAGGTGGACCGATGACCTGGTGAAGGTCGTGTATCCTCTTGGGAGCACAGCATCGGTTGATGTGGTGACGCTTACATAATCAGCCTATAATGTTCCCGCTGCTGGGACACAGGCCTCCTCTCTGTGGGCCCAGTGCGGGTTGGCAGATGTCACATGTGTTCGAATTTTTGGTTCTAGGGCTTCGGTTCCCTCACGATGTTTTCCTTCACCGTTTTGAGAGCAGTGGTGAAGTAATAATGTACACAAAGTAAAGCGCCTGTCTGGATTCGAACCTAAAACATACAACTCGTAAGTCGCGGTCGTTACCACTGGGCCACCACTGCTCCACAACTGGTGACGCTTGGGGGAAGCCTAATAAGATGTTCAGAAATGGACGTCTTTCGGCTGAAATTATGAGGATGATATTCGTGTATTAAAATATTTTGACCTGTACTTGTTATCTAGACAATAACATTAACTTCATGAATTCATGGGGTGTTAGCTGATGAAAAATCTACTATCCCATAAATTTGGGTCGATTAGGTATTGAAGTTTTGTATCGGCGAGTTGATAATTTTTTCGCTATAACGATGTTGGAGAAAGTGGTTCAGTTTGATGGTCTGTACTAGCGTTGCAAAACTTCGGAAGTATTCGCAATAATTCGGGAATATTCAAAAGAATACTTCGATTAGAAGTCTTGAGTATGAATGACGATGGCTATAAGAGTAGAGGAAGACCAAAGAAACGATGGATGGACTGTGTGAAAGATGATATGGCTAGAAAGGGGGTGACTACCGAGATGACAACTAATAGAGAAGTATGGAAGGAAGCGACATGTTGCGCCGACCCCAAATAAATTGGGATAAGGGCAGGAGAATGATGATGATGATGACTTCGATTAGAAATAATACTACCGCAGCAAGAATGCAAAGTACAATAAATAGGTACCTATTGTAATAACTAAGTAGATAGGTAGCCTACGTTTTATTACTTATTAAAGGCTCCAGGGTCCAGACTAGCACGATATTGCGGGCGTGACAGCAATATGCCTCTCGCGTCCGCAATATCGCCCCAGTCTGCACGAGCCTTAAATGATTCCCAGTAGTTATGAATGTATGCGTAGGTAGCTTGAGGAGACTCGCCGAATCAGATGATACGCCGTGCCGTGCCCCGAGCCTCGCAGCCTTTCATTCGTAAAAAAAAGTATTATTCGATGCCTACGTAATGTGCGGGAATATGTCCGCGTAAGTAGTACTCTACTTGTGCTGTTCCACACCCTTAATATGTCCACGCTTATGTATATCTGATACCAATGCGAAAATATTTTTTGAGATCTATTTAGGAAAGTAATTTCTAGCCATCGACTGGGCACACATCTGGGCCACTAATGCGAAATTCCATATGGATAACTCAATTACACCTGAATTAATTTTTCGTTTTATTTTGATATACAGATTCCACGAATCCTATGGAAATATTTCGAGGTTGCGACCGCACTTGTAACTATTATTTTAAAACGTAAGTTATTTAAATTGTAACTTTAATAGTCGTTAGTCAGAAACCCGAAAGTCTGACGACCTGTCTTACTCACTAACTGGGTTGTGGAGGTCAGAGAGGCAATCGCTGTATGTAAAATACTGGTATGGTATTCCGCTGCATCCGTTTAGACTGGAAGCTGACCTAACATAGTTCTGAAAAGGCTAGGCAGATTGATGCGACTACATACATTTGGAACTGGGACTTTAATTAATTTACTTCTTATATCCATTACCCTGTCTGTCTGTCTGTCATTTTTTTTTTTGGTTTTGAAATCATCAAATAACTTCTCCCGCTCTGGGCGGAGCGGGAGGGTGTGTCAGACTTACTGACTAAAACCCACCCGTACTCCTTCCGTTGCCCGTGTTGCCAGGGGTCTCGGTAACACTGTTGGACTGCCACGCGACCCCGGCAGATCTTAACGGCTGAAAGGATTTCGATGAAATTTAGCACACAGGTAGACCAACCGGTCTATTCTCTAAAAATGTCATCGTGAAAACTAAGGCGAAGTAAGCTGTCAATAATGTCAATCCTCACTTCACAACATCACATCACATCAGCTCCAGCTGATGAGGTGAAGTGAAGTGTGTGAAGTCAATCCATTGAGACATAGTATAATTTTTATCCTGGCGTTCCCGTGGGATAATTTCCGACATCCACTCGGGCGAAACCACGAGCAAAACCTAGCAAGGCATGAATTTCAATAATGAGGTTGTTTGCTGGAAGCTTCGCCGCAAGACAGCGCTGAGTTTGTCACTTGTCAAAGTCATCCTGAATAGAAACCGCCCAATCAGCGACAAGACTGCGCCATCTCATGGCAAAGTTTCAGCAAGGAACTCCGTTGGCAGCTGAATGAACGTAACAACCACGAGGTAATGCCCCAGATACACGAGGTTAATCGAGACACGAAACGCGAGGGATAGCCAGCAGGCTTACCATGATGATTTCTATTTCTACAAAGAATAGACACAGCTCTTTCTATACAAAGTGACACTTCGTTTCTCCAGCTTTGACACCGCACCGTAGAAATCCTACAATCTGTCATTTTGTGTTTCGTTTCTATCGATATTTGTCTAGGTTCTTTTTTATGTTTATATTTATTGGTGGGGATGCCCCCTCTCCGCTGGCACCACTCTCATGAAAAGGTAACGCACCGTTCTGGAGAAAAACAAATTATTGTAAGCTAACCTCAAAACACTTTAAAGTTGCTTAAAAGGCATAGTCAATTGTGGGGTCTGATTTTACCCCTTTGTCAGTATTTAATATGCACTCGTGCCGAATTACAGCTTTCTAGTAGTAAGAGTCTCTTAAGCTAAGCCGCGGACAGACAGACAGACCATGGCGAAACTATACGGGTTCCTTGTTGATTTCGGGACCTTAAAACTAGCCTAGTGTATCTCGGCCATTAGCGCTATCTACCTACGCGGAACTAATTTGACAGTACTCTTGCCCATTGACGTTTTTTAATCTTTCAGCTACGGAAGGGTGTGTGGGCATCGCTACAAAATGAAAACATGGCAGAATGAGTATAGGAATTTTGCCAACATATGTGATATAGACCACGAGAACTGCATAATCGCATCCAGTCGTAAGTACGATTCGTGGGGTCCCGTGAGTATCCAAAGGGTGAAAACGAGACCACTACTTTGGGCCCGATCACATGTACCACTATCGCAACCACACATCAACAACAACAATTTCTATGAAAACTAATAGTTTATTCACACGGATTACATTTTGTCGTCAAAATCAACCGTGCCGGCGATACCGACCACGTCGCAGCCACAACGCAATCACTAGCGAGACGGCGCACTAGTGGCCGACCTGCACCATTATCCAGAACGTAACCACATTCCAAGTACAGTCAGCGTCAATAATATCGGGACGAACAGACGGTTCAAAATGATCTAAACAACTATGAAAATTAAATATTAACTCAATGACACAAGAACTGTTTCAAAATGAAGAAAGTATACGACAACTGTCATTCTGACAAAAGTTTTATCAAATCGAGATAAAGTTTAATTTTCTTAAATTCAAATTCAAAAATAATTTATTTGCTAATATGGGTAATTAACTAATTACATGATGTTGTTAAAAATAGAGTATATATTACGCTTTGAGGCATGCAAATCTCAAGTTTTGACTGTATCACAACACTATTAGGCAATTACATGTAACAATAATATATAATTAACAACACAATTTTGGTAATTTCACCGTGGCAATTAATAATGAGAAACTTCACAAATAAAAAATGTCACTAGAATAATATTAAAAATTAAAAAGTCGTGTATTAAAATGAGAATGGCACGATGTTTTGGAAATAAATGTCAAAATTATAATAATGGCTAATTAATTAGTGCATTAATCACATGTCACATCAACAACAATATTACTGACAACAATACTGTCAGTATTGTTGTCAGTAATATTGTTGTTGATGTGACATGTGATTAATAATAAGCCAACAAAAAATAATAAGCCAACTTAGTTGTTGAGATCATTTTGAACAGTCGGTTCGTCCCGATATTTTTGACGCTGACTGTACTAGCGACAACGCAACCACAACGCAACTGCAAGAAGTGGCACAAAAACTATTCACACGTAACCACTGCTTGCCCACATTTTGTAGCTGCGATGCGGTGTGGTTGTGGTACGTCTATCCGTCCGTTCTTCTATCTGTCACTAACTTAGTACGCTCTATTCACGATCAAACCGTTGTATATGTATTAGAAACTGTATCAAATGTATTTAATATAAAAACTTTTTTTACAAAAAATAACAACCGACTTCCTAAAATTTACCTACACCAAAAAGTGAAAAATAACTTTAATTTCGGAAGTCGGTGGCAAATAAACGAAAATACAGCACCAAAGACACGAAGTTATTTTTCACTTTGTAGTGTTTTTTGGAAGTCGGTTGTTTTTTTTTTTTTAAGTTTTTTCATTTTCACTGCGGAGTTTAGCTAGCCAATGTAAAATAACCCTGTATATTAACCATCAGCTGCTCCATTCATTTCATTTTTCGATCATTCTATGTTATCACTTAGTCCTTCGGGTGGATCATTGTGCGTGGGCCATGGTGTAGTTGAGCTTTTGTAGCCACCTGCGTAGTTGGTTGAAGGGGATAGGTACTATTGTTTCGGATCCATAGACTGAGGTGCCGGATGCTCTCCTAGCTAGTTCGTCAGCTGCGTCGGTACCTAGTGATCCGCTGTGTCCTTTTATCCATTGCAGTGTCACTGTGTTGCGGTGAATACCGTTGTACGTTCTAGTGCTTTGTGAGATTCTTGTGTTAGTCTCCACGTACCGTATTTTTTCCATAAGGATTGCAGAACTGAGGCGCTGTCGGAGAGTATACGTATATGGGTGTCCGTGACTCTCTTGGCTTCTATGGCAAACGCCGCTTGTATAATGCCCATATACTCTGCCTGGTAGACGGTGTTGAACATTTTCAGTGGGCTGTATATGTTTATGTTAAGGGCTCCGGTCCCGGAGTCGGTCTTTGATCCGTCGGTATATACTCTTACCTCATTCGGGCTTGAGTAGTCACACCGTTCCTAAAAGCAGTGTAGTTTCGGGGCTCTGTCGCAGGGTGATGCCATCATTGGTCGTCGTTTGATCGCATCCTCCTTTATGCGTATGTGCTTGACTCTAGAGTCTTTCCTCAGAGTTCCTGTTATGTTAAGCCTAAAAGCGGCCAGGGCCGCCTCGTCTCGCACGATGAGGTGCAGAGGCGGCAGTCCAAGCAATGCCTGTAAAGCAGCAGTGGGCGTAGTTCTCATACAGCTCGTGATTGCTACACAAGCAAACCGTTGCAGTTTCTCGAGATGTTTTTGGTCTGTGCTCAGGTCTGTCCTGGGCTAGACTAGTGAGACGTGTGTAATAATTGGCCGGATGACTGTGGTGAATAGCCAGTAGGTAATCTTGGGGTTAATTCCCTAGTTCCTGCCGAGCAGTCTTTTGCACTGCCACAGAGATATGCTGGCTATTGTGATAATGTGGTTGGTATGTTTTGCCTAATTCAACTGTTTGTCCAAGAAGATGCCCAGGTATTTGGTTTCATTTGACAGGCTTAGGGTGTTCACAAAGAATCGTGATAGCTGTGTACAGTAGTTTCGGCAATTTCCTGTTTTTTGTAAAGAGAATCAATTCGGTGTTTGTATGGTTCACTGATAGTTGGTGCTTATTGCACCAGTCCTCTACTATTTTCGATCATTTGCAGGCGATGCAATGAAAAATGACGAGTGACGAAATCCAGCATCGTTGGATTGGTTCACTAATAAATTCATTTTTCACTTTTGATTTATGAAGCGTTCAGACGTTTTATTTCGACTGAAAGCGGCCATGAAAGATGAAAGTAAAAATACAGATTATAAAGTATGTTTATGTCCAAATTAGAGTTTTAGACTCAGTTTGGTCGAAGCCCAGGGGGGCAACTACACCCCCTAAAGATATTTATTCGTAGGATATGCTACGAAGTTCACTGATCGAATCAGAAATAAAGAGATCCGCAGGAGAGCCAAGGTAACCGACATAGCCCGAAGAATTGCCAAGCTTAAGTGGGCAGGGCAAATTGCTCGCAGCATAGATGGCCGATGGGGCCGAAAGGTTCTGGAGTGGCGACCGCGTACTGGAAGACGTAGCGTTGGAAAGCCTCCCAAAAGTTGGACCGATGACCTTGTGAAGGCCGCAGGAATCCGATGGATGCGCGGAGAATAAAACCAGTCGAAGTGACGGTGCTTGGTTGAAGCTTATATCCAGCGGTGGACAAAGCTCTCGTGGTACAAAGCTCTCGTACGCATAGGACACATCCGCCGCTATAAGTGACATACGAATATTTACGCCTAGTTTCTGCCCGCGACTTCATCCACGTGAAATTTCCAGGGTTGGCGATGGAATGCGACGCAATGGGCCGGGGACACATTGCGTCGCATTGCATCGCCAGCCCGCGCTATTACTTCATTTAGCTTAGCTTAGCGTTCTTCAAATCCAACTGGTAGTTCCAGAGATTACCCCCTACATACAAACTTACAGCAAATACTTCTTTATAATATTAGTATTAGACATAAATATCAGACACATTTATAAAATCTAACATGAACTACTTATACTTTAATAGACAATACAAAACCAATTTAAAACCTATTTAATGTATATCTCTCTTATTTTTCAGGGCCAAGTAAGTAATTCTTCATTATTATCCCAAGAAATAACTATAATTTTAAGTTATTACAAGTCGCCATGGGTAAGTGCGTTTGTCCACCGCAACCGTCACCGAGACGTCATCGTCGCCGAGAACGACATGACGCCGCCGCCGAAGTAGCGATACATATATTTACGCAGGTAGCACACCTCCGCTGTGAAACCGCAGTAGTTCAATTCAACTACCTTTTGGAAGGGGCAACCAGAATCAATTTTTTTTTTGTTAATTTTGACGTTCAAAAGTGCCTTTTATGTGCCTATTTAAAATAAATAATTTGACTTTGATATTGACTTTGAACTGACTCGTGTCATGTTCCGCTACTGGAATCGGATGATACTTCTAAGAATTTCACAATAATTACCAACATTATTCTTATGCAATACATAAAATAAAAATAACTGATATATACTATATATATACACAAACCTAATTATATACATATATATATAATTACGTATATATACATACATAATTATACACCCCATTAAACACATCTAATAATTTCTAATTATACTGAATTGCTTGAATTGCTACTTAGCCCTCTTCCTCTCTCCTTATTTTGCTGTGCCCGACAGGGTCCACATTGATCTTTTAATTTAGCATAGCAAAGTCTATGTAATACATATGGAATGTAATAAAGAATTGAGTATTGGTGCGAGTACCGGAGGATTACGCGAGCCAGCTGAATTGAACTACTGCGGTTTCGCTGCTATGTTTCGTGGCGGAGGTGTGCAACCGACATTACTACGGCCGCGGTGTAAAAACGATAGCTGTCACCGGGACGTCACATTCGGTTCGAATAATCTCGTTTATCGGTGATATCCCGCTGATGGCTGCGGTGGACAAATGCCTTATGGGCCACATGAGGACCCAACGTTGGGACGTACGAAAAAAATGATGATGATTATGATTTAAATACTACAACAGGTAGAATCACTCCGATATTAATAGCAAAAGCGCCACGGTAGCCCACAAAATTCAAATTTTCTTACGTTTTTTGCAATTTGCAAGCCATTATCAGGCTATATACATAGGTAATCAGCCAATATTGTTCCCACTACTGGGACACAGGCCTCCTCTCTGTGAGAGAGCCGTAATCTATCACGCGGGTAGATGTCACATATCTTCGAATTTTTGGTTCTAGGACACGCTGGTTTCCTCACGATGTTTTCCTTCACCGTTTTGAGAGCAGTGGTCATGAAATAATTTACAAAAAGTTAAGCGCTTGTCAGGGTATGAACCCGCGACCTACAACTTGTAAGTCGAGGTTGTTACCCTTGGGCTACCACTCGCTTCGTCATCGTAACAAACACCTTTATGTATTTACAATATTATAATAATTAAAAATAATACAACTCTCTAAAGTTATAAATTGGATAAAAAATGGGGCTTGGTCCAAATGTCCACGACCCGCGAGACCTATGTGTCACTGAATCTACGTAATTATCTGTCTATAGAAATAAAACCGGCCAAGTGCGTGTCGAACCACGCACAATGAAGTGTTCCGTAGTTGGGATGAATTTATCCCAAGCACAAACATAACATTGTAGTGGAAAATCACATTCCAACTGCAAATTTGAGTTGGTCGACTATTACTCGTTAACTTGTAAAGCCTACTTAGCTGTGATAGTTTTCCTTTTAACTTCGTTATACAGGAAAAAATTTAACCACTGCGCAATTTTTTTCTTGGTGGTTCAGTATCAGTAATAGAACACTTTTCCATTATTTTTTCAGAACCTTTTTTTCCTGACTTGAAATCCTAATAGAATACCTAAAAAACCTACATCATCCTTCACGCGTTCCGCTACCTCGCGCCCCGCGCCGGCCGCCTCGTCACCATTTTTTTTTTTTTTGGATGTGAAATCATCAAATAACTTCTCCCGCTCTGGGTGGAGCGGGAGGGTGTGTCAGACTCTTACTGACTAAAACCCACCCGTATTCCTTCCGTTGCCTGTGTTGCGGGGGCCTCGGTGACCCATTAGTACCTTCCCGCGACCCCGGCAGGTCCCGCGACCCCGGCAGGGCCTAGTCACCATAAACATTTCAAAGTTTCAAATTGAAAGTTTTTATAGTAAACATCTTTCGTTAACGACACTTAATTTTTTGTACTAAGACTTATCAAAATAAAAAAATATATGTTTAATAAATTGTCAAAACGAGCGCACCCACTGATTATTTTTTTCCTGTATATTGCCGTGAATTTTTTCACATATCCAAAAACAACCATTTAACTAGCAGGGGTGCTAATTTTTGATAGAGTCAATAGAACACTTTTTTTTATGGGAATTATTTATCAAATAATTTCCCCACTCTGGGCGGAGCTGGAGGGTGTGTCAGACTCTTACTGACTAAAACCCACCCATGTTCCTTCCGTTGCCTGTGTTGCCAGGTGCCTCGGTAACCCTTTTGTACCTTCCCGTGACCCCGGCAGGCATCGGCCCTAGTGGACCCCTACACTTGTGCTACCATCTCTTTGAGGCGCGCGTGCAACACAACGCACCGTCGACCCGGGCCTAGTACTTATTGGATGCAAGCTACCCATTGCTCACAGTAGCCGGTAATCCGCCCGGGATTCCCGACACCCAGGGCGTCTCCTGCGGTGGCTAGGGGCGAGAGGGCGTGAAATTTGCGTTTCCCTCAACCGTCCCGCCTCCTCCTTTGCGAGCATTCTGCTTCGCAAGAGGTGACGGCTGCCCATGCCCTCTCGCTCCTTACCATGGCCTGAACCAGGGTCGGATGCGAGAGATCTTTGCTGCCGATCGCCTCCACGAGGACACGGCGGTACCGCACGGTCTCCGGTGAGGCGGCGAGCCTCCTTGCCGGATTGCCGCCATGGGATCTGGAGGCAAAAATCCTCGCGCACGTATGGGAGTGGTGCGAGGTGGCGAAACGCCTGGGCGTATCTCCGCTGCCACGAGAAATCGTGGCACAGCGGACAGAGTTCCGGCGGGATCTCATGGCGACATGGACAGTGCGATTGACACAAACCCGTGCTGGGCACGCCACAATTGCGGCGCTAAGTTCCCTCTTTGAGGAGTGGCTAGAGAGGCGCCACGGAATCCTCACCTTCCGCCTGACATCCTCACAGGACACGGCAGCTTCGGGAGGTTCCTGTGTTAGATAAGGCAGGAGGAAACGCCCAGGGGTCACCACTGTGTGGATCGCCCGGAGGACACGGTGGATCATACGGCAGAGGTCTGTCCGGCTTGGGCAGAGTACCACCGTGTCCTCGTGGAGGCGATCGGCAGCGGAGATCTCTCGCGTCCAGCGCTGGTCCTGGCCATGGTGCGGAGCGAGCGGGCATGGGCAGCCGTCACCTCCTTCTTCGGAGCAGTAATGCTCGCGAAGGAGGAGGCGGGTTTTTGAGTCAGTAAGAGTCTGACACACCCTCCCGCTCCGCCCAGAGCGGGAGAACTTATTTGATAATTACCCACCCAAAAAAAAAAATGGGTGCAGGTGTAATAAGTCTCCCATTATTCATTTTTGTATTTAACCGTTCTGGTGTAATTATTATGCTTTCTTGCGACAAATTCACAACACCTGTAGGGCCACTATTACATTCGAAATTTTCGAACCGTATCAAGTAAAGGCGTGGACACATCACCACGGCGCGGCGCCGTGTACGATGCACCGCACCGTCGCCGGTCTCACAGCACATCCACTCGGCAGTTGATTTTTCGCTGTCACTAAGTTAAGATGGCTAATAATATCGATGTTGACTTGTTAATTTCATGAATGGAGGCACGTCCGTTCTCTGGGATAAGACAATTGAGGATTTTAGGGACTACAATTTGAAAACAGGTGCGGCGCACCGTACACGGCACTGTGCCGTGGCACAACGTCGTGCGGCGGCGCCGCGCCATTACACGGTGACGGCGCCGCGCCGTGATAATGTATCCACGCCCTTACGCGTACCTCTTTTAATATTCACATTAACATCTTGTCGAAAACCATTCACCGGGGTCGCGGGAAGGTACTAAAGGGTGACTGAGGCTCCTGGCAAAACAGGCAACGGAAGGAATACGGGTGGGTTTTAGTCAGGAAGAGTCTGACACACCCTCCTGCTCCGCCAGAGCGGGAGAAGTTATTTGATGATTCCCCTCCCAAAAAAAAAAGAGCCGCTCGTTTCAAGTTAAACAGTTCCATGTTTAAATTATTCACTTGTTCAACCGCGTCGCATACTTCTTTTTTTTTTTGTTCCGGGATGGAAAATCCTCATAGATGTTCTCCGCCCTGGGGTGAGCGGAGGGGTCTGTCAGACTCTTACTGACTAAAAACCACCCCGGTGTTCCCCTCCCACACTTGCACCGGGGATCATGAGATCTAGTGCGACTTCCGCGATCCCCGGCTGGAGGCTCGCGGGGGGAGTTTTATTTTTTTTTTGAGGTTGGGAAATCATCAAATAACTTCTCCCGCTCTGGGCGGAGCGGGAGGGTGTGTCAGACTCTTACTGACTAAAACCCACCCGTATTCCTTCCTGTTGCCTGTGTTGCGGGGGCCTCGGTGACCTATAAGTACCTTCCCGCGACCCCGGCGGGCATCGGCCCTAGTGGACCCCTACCTTTGTGCTGACGATATCTATTTGAGGCGCGCGTGGAATACAACGCGCCGTCGACCCGGGCCTGGTCCTTAAGCGGCACACTCTGCCAGCGTATGCCGCGCCGTGTCCTCCCGGCAGTCGACGCAGTGGTGACACCGGGCGTCCGGCTCCCTGTTTATGCGACACAGGTACTTCCCGAAGCAACCATCCCCCGAGAGCACCTGCGTCACCCGAAACGACAGGGAGCCGTGCCTCCTCCCGAGCCAGCGCTCGAGTACCGGCCGGATCGCCTCAATGGTGACGAGGCTGGCGGTAGGGCGTGAAAGCCTGTCCCGCCATTCCGCCACCAGGGCTGCGTGAAGCTGCGACCGACGCAACTCCATATGTCGCTGCATCAGCCGCTCGCCTCGCGCCTTCGCTTCCTCGCGCCACTTATACAGTGACGCAAGTACTTTCGCCTCGAGGTCCCATGGCGGGGATCCGGCAAGTGCACAAGCCGCTTCGTTAGAGATCGTGTGATATCTCCTAATGACTCTGACAGCCATCGCTCTCTGCGGCTTCCGTAAGACAGTAGTGATGCTGCCGGCCGTTAGGTCAGCCGCCCAGATCGGGGCCCCATACAGGGCCATCGACCGCACGATCCCCACGTAGAGCCGCCTACAGGCGGCGCTCGGGCCCCCCCAGATTGGGAAGCAGCGTTGATAGCGCCCCAGCCGCGCCCAACAACTTGGGCGCCAGCCGCCGAAAGTGGGGGCCGAAATCCCACCGGCTGTCGAGCACCAATCCCAGGTACTTCATGGTAGACTCGACAGCGATTCGAGTATCACCATCACGTCCCGTCTAGGTGATACACCTCTCCGCCAAATAAGCCCCAACGATGCGGCGGAAGTAGGGAGGTAGAGGGATATAAGGAGGATGGTACCGCAGTGTCTCCCGAATACAACTCCAGGGCAGGGTGTTGAAGGCGTTGGAGATGTCCAAGGACACCGCCAACATCACTCCGCCCCGGGACACTGCTTCCTCCGCCAGGACTCTCACTCGTGATACTCCGTGGATGGTGGAGCGCCCGTGCCGAAAGCCGAACTGGCTCTCGGCCAGGTCAGGCCCCTCTCTGCACAAGTGGTCGATGAGGCGGGCAGCGATTATCCGCTCTAAAAGTTTCCCTACCTCGTCTAGCACTATGCCTTTAGCCACCATTGAGTACAGTCGTATTTTGGCAATGAAAAAAGACCTTATTATATATACTTTATTGTACACCACAAAAAAACATAACAAAAAATAAATCAAACACTACAAAATATACAATGGGCGGCCTTATCACTTTCTGCGATCTCTTCCAGGCAACCATGGGATAGACAGTGATTTGCCTGGACATAAAGACCTTGAACCTTGGACCTTTTTGCTTACGCATTATTTTTTCAACCTTTTAACGAGTTATATTTTAGGAATTGTCTCTTCGAGCCCTTTATTTTGATCCCACACATGAAAACGTCATTTTTAATCAATCGAACTGTTTGTACTAAAATAATACATTTTTAACATCACGCCTTGTTTCCCCGAAAGATTGGGCAGAAGTGGACCTGTACACCAACATTTCGCCAGTTACGTTTAAGCCTATTGCCATCAACCGGACACAAATCCAGGCTCCGGGCTTCTACTGAGAAATTCCAGATAGAAAAACCCAATAACACTTTGCCCGACCCAGGAATCGAACTCAGGACCTCATGCTCATCCTAGCGCTTGAAATCACTAGACCAACGACGCAGAAAATAATAAAATACTTAAATAATAATTTTGATTTAGCTATAACTTTTTCCTGACAGATTTTTTCATGAGTCTCATACAAAATGTATCCTGTTTTAAAAGACAATTCAGTAACATAAGGTCTCGTTAGTGGATTTTGTTTGGACACATTTGCCCATTGTATTTTTGCGGGCTATCTTAGCGCATCGCCTTTAATAAATAACAGTCAAGTGCTGTCGCGAGACACCCGGTAGGAACGAAATTCCTTTGGCTTTGCACACTTGGCGAATGAGAGGCAAAAAAGTAAATGTGTGGTTCACGATGGTTTTTTTGGATCGTACCTAGACATTCAACGGAAAATTTTCGGAAAATTATAAGATTTAGGTCAGGGATTCCCAAACTATTTTGGCCAAGAGACCCCTTTTCCAAAATAAAGTGACACCTCAGACATAGCCAATTTTTTCATCTTGTACGAACTTTTGCACGCTTATCGACTTGTTGAGTTTTTTTTTAAAGTAGAACAATGATACTTCCTACTAAAATATTTGTCATTCTTATAACAAGTTGGTACACGTAACACAAGTTAACAGTATCTTGAAAGTTTCAAATATGAACTTGTGTTAATTAATAGGGGTTGATTTTTAGACCTCGTCGACCCCCAAAATCAGTTTTCGTTTATGTCGACCCCTGGGAAACTTATTGCGACCCCAAGGGGTCGATATCCTCGCGCACGTATGGGAGTGGCGCTAGGAGGCGAAACGCCGGGGCCTAAGTCCGCTGCCGCGAGAAATCACGGCACAGCGGACGGAGCTCCGGTGGGATCTCATGGCGTCATAGAAAGTACGGTTGTCGCAACCCAGTGCTGGGCACGCCACGATCTCGGCGATAAGTCCCCTCTATGAGGAGTGGCTGGAGAGGCGCCACGGCGTCCTCACCTTCCGCCTGACACAGGTCCTCACCGGACACGGCAGCTTCGGGTGGTTCCTGTGTCGGATAAGGCGGGAGGAAACGTCCGGGTGTCACCACTGTGTGGATCGCCCAGAGGACACGGTGGAGCATACGGTGGAGGTCTGCCCGGCTTGGGCAGAGCACCGCCGTGTCCTCCTGGAGGCGATCGGCGGCAGAGACCTCTCGCGTCCGGCCCTGGTTCAGGCCATGGTACGGAGCGAGAGGGCATGGGCAGCCGTCACCTCCTTCTGCGAAGCAGTAATGCTCGCGAAGGAGGAGGCGGGACGGTTGAGGGAAAGGCAAGTTTCGCGACCTCTCGCCCCTAGCCGCCGCAGGAGATGCCCAGGGCGTCGGGAATCCCGGGCGGATTTCCGGCCACCGTAGGCGCGGGCTTGCGGACGGTGAGCAATGGGTAGCTCACCGTCCGGTAAGGACCAGGCCCGGGTCGACGGCGCGTTGTATTCCACGCGCGCCTCAAAGAGATGTCGTCAGCACATATAGTAGGGGTCCACTAGGGCCGATGCCTGCTGGGGTCGCGGGAAGGTAACAGGCAACAGGAAGGAATTCGGGTGGGTTTTAGTCAGTAAGAGTCTGACACACCCTCCCGCTCCGCCCAGAGCGGGAGAAGTTATTTGATGATTTCCCACCCTCAAAAAAAAAAAAAAGGGGTCGATATCGACCACTTTGGAAATCCCTGATTTAGGGTATTAAAATCGCGTTTTTAATATTAAATGAATAATTGGAAAATGGGAATGATAATGTGAAATCAATAGTAGACAAGATATCCAACTATAGATTTTAATTTCAATCTTCGTCGAGCGCCTTTCACTTTACCCCTACTCCGCGGCCGGCTGTAATGCGACATGCGATAGATGGACGAAAAAAATTGGCGCGATGGAAAAACAGTTTCACTTTAAAAAAAAGTGTAACACTCATGTCAAGGAGGAAAAGTGTCGTGATTGTCAAAACGTTACAATTTTCTCGGCCTAGCTCTAATCCGCCAAGTGTGCAGAATATTACGTGCGATAAGGAACTTCGTTCCAAAAATTAAGCAATTTAATTTTTTCTTCAGATTGGCATCCCCTGTACAGAGGAAATTGTTCTGAGTTGTACGCTTTTCCAAAGCTGGAAAACGATTTCATGGACATAGTTGCGCGAGGGAAGCAGTTGGCTGCCTACGCTTTTACACAACCAACGCCAACCCAGCCTACGCCAGGCCGGCTGTAACACTAAAAATCATAACTCTGAATCCATTATAGTACACGTACACCGCTGTATACCCGCTGCCCGCTGTAGTTGAACCACAGACTGCATGTTACTTAAATTACCGATAATTTCTTACCTGTTCACAGCTTTTTCTATTTGTCTATTATACCGATGTACTACCAGCGTGAAAATAAAATCTTACGTACGTCTAGCGTTCATACTGCGCGAGCTGGCAACGTTGCATTTCGGTTTTCGTGATTATTTTACGTTTAAATCAAATTACTATTTTTTGACTCTTTAAATGCGACGTTGCCAGCTCGCGCGGGATCAACGCACGTTGTCCAAGTTATTTCAGTTTCAATAATCCAAGATTTTATTTGGCACGTATTTAACGCGGCGACAAACTAATCTGATTTAGGGTTTTAAAAATAATTAAAATGGGTAGCAAAAATAATAGGTTGGCAGCTACAGTAAGTATAAAGTAGCAGCTTAATCAATTGTTAGCTTTGTTTTAATTTAAACTACCTAGTTTTTGTTTTGGTAACTGAGAGTCACCAACAACCGAGGGGATCTGACGCTCGCTTCGCTCGCTCGCCTTCGCGCGTGGTCACTGTTCTAACCTAACTCCTAACCTAACCCAAATTATTTTATACTTAAAATGCTACTTCACTGTCGCTGCCAACCTATTATTTTTGCTACCCATTTTATTTTTTTAGTAGCAAATAGTCGCCTGGAAAATAATTAGCCATTTGATTTTGCGGATGAGTCAGTGAGCCCCATTCTCTGCTCCCAACAATGTTGGAGTCGGCTTCCAGCATAATCGGATGCAGTTAAATACCTGCAGTATTTTGCATGGAGCGACTGCCTATCTGACCTCCACGACCCAGGAGTAGTGGGTAGTGGGTTATACGCTACCCAGCCTTACGAAGGGCTGGTTACCAGACTTTCGGGTTTCTGACTACTGATTAAAGTCTGGCACATGACTTTTATCCAAGGTTTAATCGAAACTTTTATATTTCTTCATTCTAAAAATGAAAGATGAACGAACAGTATTTTCGGTTGGTATCTAAAGATATAGTTTTGTTACTTGTACGTTTACATAAACATAAACATCACGCCTTGTTTCCCCGAAGGGTTGGGCAGAGGTATACCTGTAGTACACCCACATTTCACCAGTTATGTTTAAGTCCCATGTTATAGGGGGCGAGCCTATTGCAACTGAGCATAAATCCAGGGCCTCAAGTCTGCTATTACAAGAGTGTCATAATGGTCTGTTCCGATCCTCATTAATGACGCCATTATATTAGTAGATTACCAAACTCGTCAAAATCAACAATTATGAAATCAATAATAGACCATTCTGACACTATTGTAATAGCAGACTTGAGGCCCTGATTCCAGGCTGCCACTGAGCCGGGGTCGCGGGAAGATACTAATGGGTCACCGAGGCCCCCGCAACACAGGCAACGGAAGGAATACGGGTGGGTTTTAGTCAGTAAGAGTCTGACACACCCTCCCGCTCCGCCCAGAGCGGGAGAAGTTATTTGATGATTTCCCATCCAAAAAAAAAAAAAAGGCTGCCACTGAGAAATCCCAGATAGAAAAAGCCAATAACACTGCCCGACTCGGGAATCGAACCCAAGACCACCAACTCAGCACCACTGAGGCAGTCGTTTGTACCTACTTAATTATATTTTACTGGCTTCTCGCGACTTCGTTCGCATAAAAATTGAGAAGATACATAATATACTAAAAATTCCTCGGCCCACAAACCCATAACGCGTGCGTGGCATCGCATCACCCATCGGCGTTATTACTTTGAATGATCGCTTAGCGTTATTTCTGACTTTTTTTCTTTTTGCTCGCTACCTTAGGATCGTAGCGTTATGTTAAAAAACATAGAACCTTCTTCAAGCTCTGGCTATCAAATCCAAAAAGAATTCATTGTCCCATTGCAGGCAATTGCAGGCATTGCAGGCTCCCTTTTGCACACAATTCTGTCTTTTGCTAGTGACAGTCCTTTTAGTAGGAGTCAAGGGCGTCCCCGGTCCCGCCATCTTCGCCTTGGTCTGCCGCGACGTCGTCTTGCGTTTAATAGGTCCGTCTCGGTGTTTTTTTTGCTTTTTCTCACCTGATGTGCAGCTGTCATGTCCAGCCCAGTCCCACGCAAGATTTGCGGCTTTCTAGATAACGTCCGCGACGCACACCACACCCACACTTTTTTTTTTGGGTGGGAAATCATCAAATAAAACGATTGTAGCATATGTTCTTGTAATAGTTAAGTATTTCTGTGTAGAACGGAGCGATGTCAATTTACAATCCTTTCAAAATAGCTTTTTTGCAAACATGTCAGCCTTCTCGTTTCCATGTATACCAATATGAGATGGAATCCATTGCAACCTCAAATTAATGTCACCAAGTTCATAAAATAGTCTAAGAATTACATAAGCTATCGTACCTCTGCAACCAGAGGCGCATCGAGCTAAATGCATTAAACCACTTTTGCTATCCGTACATATAACAATGTTTTGATTCACAGAATGGTTCGTATTGTCCCAACAAATTATGTTCTCTAGCGTTTTTGAAATTGCAACGAGTTCCATCGTCATTACAGATAAGTTTGTATCAATAGGTTTAAACAAAGTCGAAGTTCCATCACTCAAACTATAATAAGCGGTACCGCATCCAATTTTACTCTTAGACCCTTACTTTACTGATGTAAAGTACATTTTCCACCCAGGGTACTTTTCAATGAGTTCTTTGATAACATCGACTTTAAGTGATGAACCTCATGGCTGCGTTTTGCTGCTTTGATACAGTCTAACGTGCAACTAATTTTATCCCGTACCTACGTTTATACCTGTTACCTATTTCTCCAGTGAGTACATCTCCAAAATCCTACTAGAAAACAGTTATTTGTGCAACAAGAGAGCAAAGTCGTTTTTTGCTGCGAGTGCTGATTTTGAATCCAGAGCAAGCGAAGGATTCAACGATTGAATAACGAGCGTAGCAAGTGATTCTAAAGTTGAATCCTGAGTGTGGCGAGGGATTCAAACACACGAGATGCAAAAAACTTTGCTCTCGTGTAACACACATAACTTTTCACTTCAGTAGCGAGAACACTTTAGAAGATAAAATAATAAACAGGAATAGATTGAAATAACTATTTATTGTGAATCAAAATAATTAACATTGTAGGTAGAGGTACCAATTCAATAAAATGAAACATTTTAAAAGTTAAAAGTAAAATTACTGCAATTCTGCAAATTAAAAGTAACAGATTTATTTTGCAACGTTATAGTTGCATTGAGTTGAGTTTGATTATCTGGGGTTAAGGTTTCTGTTTCGGTGGCGGATTGAGAAGGAACAACGGTGAACGTTGGGGACTCCGATCGGCTTTCTGTATAAGTACACTATGCGTCGTTGGAAGTGGATGGGCGTGGGTGACCAAGGATCCGAGGTCGAATTCAGACTTATTGTTTCCACTATATACGCTTACAGATTTTAGACTTATTTTCTATTGAGTCTTCAATATAGCCTTCTGCAACCGTATTGGACTTCCACCCGCCGTGATGTTTTAAAGTGGTGAGATCGGCTCCGGAATCAGCCAAGAGCGTTACCGAAGTTCTCCGAAAGCAGTGACCCGTGTATAGCTGAGGCTCTTTCAGTTTTAAGAAAGTAGCAATTTCTCGCGGTATAGCACATAGCATAGACAGCCTATGGGAGTAAATAAAATATATTTACTCCCATAGGCTGTCTTGAGCATTTGTTATTATCGTATTGCATGAAAATCGGTCGGTTTTTATATTGGCTGGACGTAAATTTTGGTATTTTTCTACAATAGTTACATATTCTTCGCGTACGACAAAAGACCTGTCGAGGTTCGTCTTCGTATTTTTCAATTTTACTAACAGTAATTTATCTGAATGCTTTTCGATATTATTAACTGTTAGCTGTAATAGCTCGTTATTGCGACACCCTCCACTAATTCCTATGATCAGTACACTGTAATGAAAATATTACATAATTAATATGCATAATTTAACATTTACAGCATCTTTTACATATCGTAGGTAATAAATATTTTAACAGTATTGCTAAGCCAGACTAGGATTCATTGCGCCTCCATAAATTAGTACTAGGCAGTAAGTACCTTTATACATAACAGTCTACACACAAATTTTAATAACTAACAACATAGATTCATAGGTACCACTTACTTTAGCGGCAAGAAAATTGCAGTCCGGAGCTTCATTAGAAATTTTTCTATGTTAAGGGCCGTGAAAATTTTGGACTTTTTAGCCTTATATAATGAATGGAGACTTACAAAGGGCGCAAGCAGTTTTTCGGAGACGGTGTTGCTATCTTATTTTTTAGATTTATCACAATCGAGGCGATCATCTACAATGTGGAGTATTTACTCAATGTTGAAAGCTACTTTAAAAACAAAACATAACGTGCATATTGAGACATACGCAAAACTCGTATCTTTTCAAAAAATAATGTCAGTTGGGCATTAGGCTAAAAAGTCCAAAATTTTCATGGCCCTTAACATAGAAAAAATTCTTAATGAAGTCCGGACTGCAATTAAAAACGGAAATAAAAATAATATGATTGTTTTTTTTTACGAATTTATAAAATAATATATTTACATAACCAAATTACAAGATGATTATTAACATTAACTAAATTAAATTAAAACTAAGTTAAGCCTAAAAAAGGTCCTCGGGGCATTGTACCGAGGATGCTGGCGGCATTTCCTCGCTGAATTGCAATGCTGATGCGTTGCGCGAGAAAGCCGCCAGCTTTTCGGTCACCAGTTACATCAACTAGACGTTTCGCGATTTCCGCAAATAACTTATGCGCACTGGGACCCCACGGACCGAGGGTCTCGACTAGGGCTTGCAATCCGGATATTCAGATATCCGTATTATCCGGATATCCGCCGATTTTCAAATCCGGATTTTACTTCCATCACCATCCGGATTTTTCTGATTTTACGGATAGTTGTATTTTTCTTTTATATATTATATAAAAAGCTGTCATATGTAAAGTACATAACTGTTATTACGTTCAGACTTAAAACTTTCTGTACATCTCAGACATTGCGTAAACTTTTTTTTTAAAAGTGGGTTAAAATTGCCACAGTCGCCCCACACAGTTAAAAGATTGTTTTAAATCATTGTGAAGATTTAAAGGTAGACCTGAAGCAAGAATTGGATCGATTGAAATCGTGAGAATGCAATTTTGCAGTAAGTCTGGATGAATGGACATCAGTTCAAAATAAAAGATTTATGAACGTAAATATACACTCTAGAGAGTTTAAAAACAAATCATTTAGAAATTTAGGACTCTCGTTGATGTCAGGCAAAGGTACGGCGGATAATTGCCTTAACCTTCTCAAATCAAAGTTGACACAGTATGGTCTGATACTGAACGATCATGTTATTTGCCTGGTGACAGATGGCGCTTCGGTGATGTGTGCTCTAGGAAAAATAACACCAGTGTACCACCAATTATGTTATGCCCACGGGATTCAGCTTGGAGTTCTAGACGTTCTGTATAGTAAAAAAGAGCCTGCTGTTGTCATACAAGACAATACTGATAATGAAGACAGTACAGAAGATATAGATGTACAAGAAATTGAGGACTCCGATGGTGAAGAAGGTTTTATTGTAGCTACAAGTAATAAACACGCAACCGGTCGTAGAACTGAAGTTTGTTTAAGAAACCAAGATTATAACGAAATAATAAAAAGAGTTAGAAAAGTAGTCAAGATGTTTAAAAAATCACCGACCAAGTCTGAGGTGCTTTATAAATACACTGCAGTAGGAGAACAAAAGAATGTTCGTCTTATCTTAGACTGCAAAACAAGATGAAGCAGTCTTGCTAATATGATGGATAGGTTTTTATTATTAAGAGATTCTGTATTCAAGGTATTCATTGATTTTAAATCTGATATATAATTTACTGATACGGAATTACAACATCTTAAAGAAATTTCGGAATCCCTTAATATAACTAAAGCTACGGTAGAAGCGATTTGTGAAGAAGATGCAACCTTACTGACTGCTGACACAGCGTTAAGATTCATGATTCAGAAATAATCGCGAAAAGATAGCATTATCAGTAATGAACTTCTAGTATCACTCAAAAGAAGAATATCACAACGACGAGTTCCAGAACTAATCGGTACAATGACATATTTACACAACAACTCACAATTTTTATGAAGAGCGAAGTACACACGACTATCCTTTTGAAAATCCCTCAAACGAATCTGTGAGACTAACGATTGTTAAAATGATTTCTACATTTTTTGACACACAACAATCAGATCAAACAGTCATAACTTCAGCGGACAACACACAAGGTACAGAAGGTTGCTCTTCCTCAACTGTAAGCGTATCTATTAAACACAAATACGAGAAGAAAACATCCGGTTTATGAGCCAGCAATCTTCTGCGCAGCGCCCGACTTCTGCAACAAATGATTTAGACACCACAATTCGAGTAGAGATGGCACTATTTGATGAGAATGGTCAGGGAAGCAGGAATTTAGAAAGGGTTTACAATCTACTTTTATCAATACCACCGACCATCGTTGAAGCAGAAAGAGTGTTCTCTGCTACAGGATATTTATGTAACCATTTAAGAACTTCCGTGAAAGAAGATTCATTAAATAGTTTAAGCTTTTTAAGATCATATTACCAGAACTTGGATAAAAAATAATTTAAGAATTACGTAATATTATATTTTAAAGGGTTATTTGATTATTTTGATCATTTTTGTTTTATATAAGCTATTGTTGTTTAATAATTGAGCTGATTTGCCAGGAAAAGTGATATTTTTATATAATTATTATGTTTTTAATAATGATTTGATTGGGATGTTGTGATTTGTGACAAATGTAAGATCTCATTTTTAATTAGAATTGTTTTTAGTAAGATACAAATTATTTGTGCGGTATCGGTGTTTGATTGTATGATTTTAGAAAGTGAACTAGTATCTTTTATGTGATTGTTACTTAAAATATTGGTATAGTTTATTATTTCTTTGTCATTTTGCTTGAGATACTGATTAAAACGTTTTATAAGAGCTTATTAGTTTTATTTATAATAAAAACGAAAAAATATCCATATTATCCGCATTATCCAGATATTCCGGAAAGTAAAATATGAATATCCGTATTATCCGGATAGTAAAAATGAACGGGTATTGCAAGCCCTAGTCTCGACGCCAAAGGGCACAAAGTTGTACTCTGTGCCAAAGCCTCCATATTTACCTTCCGCCTGACGCAGGTCCTCACCGGATACGGCAGTTTCGGGAGGTTCCTGTGTGGATCGCCCGGAGGACACGGTGGAACATACGGTGGAGGTCTGCCCGGCTTGGGCAGAGCACCGCCGTGTCCTCGTGGAGGCGATCGGCGGCAGAGATCTCTCACGTCCGGCCCTGGTTCAGGCCATGGTACGGAGCGAGAGGGCATGGGCAGCCGTCACCTCCTTCTGCGAAGCAGTAATGCTCGCGAAGGAGGAGGCGGGACGGTTGAGGAAAAGGCAAGTTTCGCGCCCTCTCGACCCTAGCCGCCGCAGGAGACGCCCTGGGCGTCGGGAATTCCGGGCGGATTTCCGGCCACTGTAGGCGCGGGCTTGCGGACGGTGAGCAATGGGTAGCTCACCGTCCGGTAAAGACCAGGCCCGGGTCGACGGCGCGTTGTATTCCACGCGCGCCTCAAAGAATTTGAAAACATTTTTGCTAATATTCCCCATAAAATTACTGAAACTTTAAATTCCTTCTCCAGCGCTTTCTGCTACATTACTTATCTTAAAATTCTATCAACAGATCATCTGTTGATTAATCTCTGGGGAATGACTGTAATAGTCTGTAGATATCCACCTGTAGATACCATCGAAACCATTGTGCCCCCCCCCCCCTACCCCTATTTAGCTTTCATATTTAACACCAGTGTTGACCAAGGAGTCTTTCCAGATCTCATGAAACATAGTAAAGTAGTCTCTTTGTTCATGTCCGGTGATAGTAAAGAACCTAACAATTATAGGCCTGTGTCAGTTCTGCCAGTTCTCAGTAAGGTGTTTGACAAGTTGATGCTCAATCAAATGTTACGTCACTTTAATAAAAATTCCATCTTTCATGAACAGCAGTACGGTTTCACCAAAGGGCGTTGCACCCTAATAAAGAACATTTTTAACGCCTGGGAAGAAGCACAAGATGCCATTGGAATCATTTGTGACCTCTCTAAGGCGTTCGATTACGTAATCCATGAGACACTTCTGTTGAAGCACTATGGTATTAGGAATATAGCTCTTGATTAACTAAGATCATACCTGAAAGGCAGAAAGGTTAGAGTTCAAGTAAACGGCGTAAACTCATTGGGGTCTGAAATGGCAATGGGCGTTCCTCAAGGTTCGTTCATCACATTAGGTCCATTCCTCTTTTTAGTTTATATATTAATGATTTGCCCCAATTACTTCAAATCCAACCGAAGATGGTGTTATTCGCAGATGACATATCATTGATCTTTAAAATAGACCGACGGTCACAAAATCTTGACGACGTGAATAACTCTATTCTTCAGGCCCAAGATTTTTTTACGGTACATATCTTGGTACTAAATGAAAAATGGTGTGTCTTTGGTCCGGTGGAGTTTGGGACGGATGCTTGTGTGGGACGCTACCTGTGTAGACACACTGGCACCGTCCCACCTCCAACGGACAACTTCTAAAGCGGGTGCAGCGGCAGAAAATGCCGAAAATCTGAAAGTTATTAAATATGTAGGCCTTGGCAGAGAGTACAACTTTGTGCCCTTTGGCGTCGAGACCCTCGGTCCGTGGGGTCCCAGTGCGCATAAGTTATTTGCGGAAATCGCGAAACGTCTAGTTGATGTAACTGGTGACCGAAAAGCTGGCGGCTTTCTCGCGCAACGCATCAGCATTGCAATTCAGCGAGGAAATGCCGCCAGCATCCTCGGTACAATGCCCCGAGGGCCTTTTTTAAGCTTAACTTAGTTTTAATTTAATTTAGTTAATGTTAATAATCATCTTGTAATTTGGTTATGTAAATAAAGATTGTAACTAATGAAAAAAAAAACGAAATGCATTAGATTTAAATTACCTAATGTTAGAAGTAGTGAATGTGATATCATACTGAATGGAGTAAAACTGGAATTTATTTATCAAACGGTTTTCCTAGGAATCACTCTAGACGAGAAACTACAATGGGAACCACATATAACATCTCTTGCTGGGCGGCGAAGCTCGGCCGCTTAATTATGCTGTCAGAAAGATAAGACAGTTAACAGATAGGTAATAGGTAATAAGTAATAGGTTATACGGGCTGGTGTCCGCAACTCCACGTCATTGCGCGTATTTTACGTACGGGTGGGAAATCTATTATTCGATCCACCCCAGCTCCTCAAGGACGGCCAGCAACGCCTTGGTGTTACGGACAATCTCACGGAGGGTACCTGGGTTACCGAAGTACTTTGCCCTGTATGTGGCGACCACCGGGCAGTTTAGTAGCACACGTGCTGCTGTCTCGTCGTCCTTCATGCAGGCCTTGCACAGTGGACTGTGTCTGACTCCTATGACAAAAAGGTGTTTGTTAAATGACCCGTGGCCTGTTATAGCTGCTTTATCAGTGCGCAGCTGTAATTTAGTTAGTCGGAGAACCCGTTTCGTGAGGCGACCATCAATTGTAGGGAGTGCTTCCTTGGCCTGCCTGCACTCACCTTGATCCGACCATAGTTTGAGATGTTTATCTCTGGTTCGTTTCCTTACCAGAGTGAGTAAGTACCCGAAGGGGAGTGGCACGATGGGTTCAGGTCCCACCCCACTGGTGCCATGCTCGACCCCCTTCTGGCAAGTTCATCGGCTGCATCGTTGCCTAGCGAACCGTTATGTCATTTAATCCATTGAATGGTTATGTTGTTGAGGCTACCCACCTGGTTGAGGCGCTGGTGGCACACGTATATTAGCCCAGAGTCAACTGTGTGACTGCTTAGCGCTTGCAGGACAGCCATGCTGTCTGAGAGTATGCGGATCGAATGGTCCTTAATTTCCCTGGCCATGATGGCTGAAGCGGCCAGAGAAATACCCTTGCACTCGGCCTGGAACACTGTGTTATGGACCCCCTGGCTATGCGTATGTTGAAGTCCTCCGAGAACATTCCAGCACCTGTGCCACTAAATATTTTGGATCCATCTATGAAGATGCGCAGCTCTGCAAGGCGTAACCCCGCGCATCGGCGATCCTCGTGAAGTTGGATTTTGTATTTTTTTTTTTATTTATCAAAGATAAATTGTTTGGGTCATTTATTGCTTTCGTAATGGGGAACTCTTTATTGAGTCCCTCAAGCAGCGCGGTGTGTAGTGTGTCTCTCTTGCCCCAGAGATTCAGTGCATGTAGGCGTACTGCTGCCATCGTCGCTTCTTGCTATATGAACAGGTGGAGCGGTGTCAGTCCCAGCATGGCTTCAACTGCTGCAGTCGGAGTTGTCCTCATGCAGCCCGTCGTCGCCATGTAGGCAAGTCATTGCATGCGTTGTACTTTATTGGAGGCTGTGACTAGCCTGGTGCGCGGCCACCAGACCACGGCCCCGTAGGTGATCAAGGGGCGGATCACCGCCGTGTACAGCCTTGTTTAATTTTGGTGGATAGGCCCCACTTCTTACCTATCGTTTTCTTGCACTGCCAAAAGGTGATGCAAGCCCTGTTTAGTTTGTTGTCTAAGTGACTACCCAAGTTTAACTTACTGTCTAGAATGACTCCGAGGTACTTGACTTCGTTGGCTAACTGAAGGCTAACTGGCTAATTGAACCTGCCAATACTGTATGGAACAGTATTAGCAGGGGGAATGGGCCTAATGCTCCTTTATGTGTAAACATAACTAAAACCGATAGGTCGAATTCCCTGCAGCATCTTTCTACGATAAGTAGTGCCTGCTGAGTGAGGTTGCAGATTGTTCCCGTTAATTTCCACGAAACAAGGATTGAAAGGTCGTCTACCTATTGTGTAATAGTAGTTCGCGTTGAGTTTGGTGATAAGGTCGTTAATCACCAGATTTCATAGAAGGGGGGACAGCACCCCTCCCTGGGGGCAGCCTCTGGCTATCATGGCCAGCTGTCGCTCATCCTTAAGGCAAACCACTCGTTTGCTTACATGTTTATAATCCAGTCCGTTAGTAACTGCTCTACTCCATGTCTGGAGAGGTCGCTGCTGATGCTGGAGAAGTTGGGTTTGTCGAAGGCTCCATCGATGTCTATGATAGTGCCCAATCCGTTTCTCTATCTGGCTAACCACTAGATGAAGAGCGGATTCGGTCGACTTACACGAGCTGTATGCATTTTGGTTACCGTGTAGCGGTATGCTTTTTAGAGCGCCGTCCCTCAACTCCCTATCACACAGCCTTTCCAGAGTCTTTAGTAGGTGTTCCCCGCCTTACTACAATGGGGAACCCATTGTAGTAAGGCGGGGAACACTCCATCGGGACCAGCTGCCTTAAAAGGATGGAAGCTCCGGATGGTCAATTGGAGTTTCTCCAACGTGATCACCCTGCGTGCGTAATGCCAATCGTTGTCTGATGGCGTTTGAATTACATCTTGCCAGTCGATTACCTGCGTGAAGACACATCCAGGGAGTGAGTCGCAATAAGAACGCATCTCGTTTCTGCTTGCGAGGAAGTGAGTGTGTAATCAGGTTTGCGGAGGGTAGTTGGCCAGGAGATTTCTGCTGCGCCAGTACTTTCCTTACCCTATTAGCTTGCTGGCAAGATTCAATGCTACCACAGAATTTGCGCCATCTCGTGGTACTCCTGAATCTAATGCATTTTTTTTAACTGGATTTGGCCGCGTAGTAATTATCCCAGTCCTCATCCGCACATGTGTTCATGGCTCTATTCAGAGCTGCCCTTACCTTGCTGCGCTTGCGCTCTAGATCAGCGCCCCACCATGGTTGTTTGCCCGGTGTGCTGCGCGGGGTGGTCTTTGCGCTGTTTGGTAGCTATCTAGCATTGTTTTGGTAATAGCTCATTTGTACCTCAATCTGTGTCGTGTCCGCTAACGTCGCCGGGTCGCTTATTGTCGCAAACTTGGTTTCAAGATTGCGTGTGTAGGTGGCACGACCCGTGTTTCGCGGATTGCGCCGTGGTGTTGTTGGAGAAACACAGAATCGGATCCACCTGTGATCAGAGCAGGAGGCATCGTTGGAGACCTGCCACCCAGCAGTAATTTCCGCGGCGCCCTCGCCTGGTTACGAATGTTGGTTCGGAGTCAGTGTTTAGTAGGGATAGGGATCGCCATCTCCGTGGTGTAGTGATCTGTGGTGACCAGGAGCTTACCGCCAAGATTGGAAAGTCCTTGTATGCGGCCCGCCCTAATCCAAGACTCTTGGATCAAGGCAATGGCCGTGTGTTAGCCTTCAGCCACTTGCGAAGCTGAACCATCGCGGTCTGACTTTGGTGGAGGTTTGCCTGTAAGACTTTACAGGTTGACGAAAGGGACGCCATCGCTGGTCGAACCCTCTTCGTCCCCCCCAAATCTGAGCCCAGCAAACAAGTCGCCCTGGTCGAAGCCGTCCCCTCCCGGGCCCGAAGCCGGTGACAGGAGCATGTCGTTCAGCTCCTCACCCGGTGGAGGGACGGCGCCCCCGGAGGCTCTGGTAACTGAGAGTGCGCCCAATATTGGTCGGCTCTCCAAATACCCCCTGCTCGTCTAGGATCACGACGCCACATCGTGCTCGCTTCAGGATCTCCGATTGGCTCTTGACAACTAGCGGGATGTTAGTTGGGAGAGACATGTCGGAGACTGTTTTGTCTCTCTCTCTCTCTGTTTTGAGGTGTACTCTAACTGTCACCGCACCACAGTTAGAGTACACCTCCGGTGAGCAGCGGCTTGGCGTTGAAGGTCGGCCCTGGAGTGTCTTGCTTAGGGGAGCAGGCCTCGAGAATGATCTGGTTCTGGATAGCAGCGAGTACCTTATCCAATACGTCCTTGCTGAGGATTCCCGTGCGATCGCAGATGATCGCGACGTCAAGGGTTGAGCTGGCAACTTGGGCTGGTTGACCCGTTTGAATTGGTCAAGACGCGGCCGCTTATGCTCCCCCTGAGGTGTCAACAACTCGTTGAGAGCTCGTTTGGCCACGGCCTGATCCTTCCAATCGGGTCGCTGTTTGTTTTTATTGCCAGCAACCGGAATACTGGTTGACGGTTGACTGGGCGCTGGTCGGCTTATGTCTCTGTCTGTGACCTCTTACCAGCGGAGAAGCTCAGTTGGTCGCTCGTCGGTTTGACCGTACTAGCAGCAGTGGCCTGTTTGGTGCGGGAGCCCTTACCTGGCCTCCAGCAGGCTTGGCGTCGCTCCTTCCTCGTCACTCGAGTTAACAGATGTAGAAACCGCGCGTTTGGTCTATTTTAGCTACTTCCACAGCGTTATGTCGTATAGCATTTTACTGTGGTGTCGGACTGCTGAACTTGAATCCATCTTTATTTTGCAAAAGAGAGCTGTCAGAGCTATTTATAATCTACGTCGCCGCGAATCTCTTAGGGAACAATTGAAAAAAATTAATACTATGAAGGTACCTTTTTTTTTTTGGGTGGGAAATTACTTCTACTCTACAAATAACTTTTATAATATAATTACTTTTATAATATATTACTTCTTCTCTACAAATAACTTCTCCCGCTCTCGGAGCTCCCGAGGGTGTCTCAGACTCTTACTGACTAAAACTTACCCGTATTCCTTCCGTTGCCTGTGTTGCCAGGGGCCTCGGTAACCCTTTTGAACTTGCACGCGACCCCGGCAGGCATCGGCCCTAGCGGACCCGTATACTTGTGCTGATATCTCTTTGAGGCGCGCGTGTTCAGCCCGGGCCTGGTCCTTAACGGACGGCGAGCTACCCATTGCTCACTGTTCGCAAGCCCGCGCCTACGGTGGCTGGAAATCCCGGGATTTCCGATGCCCAGGGCGTCTCCTGCGGCGGCGAGAGGGTGCCAAATTTGCCTTTCCCTCAACCGTCCCTCCTCCTCCTTCGCGAGAATTACTGCTTCGCAGAAGGAGGTGACGGCTGCCCAAGCCGGGCAGACCACCGTATGCTCCACCGTGTCCTCCGGGTGATCCACACAGTGGTGACACCCCGGCATTTCCTCCCGCCTTATCCGACACAGGAACCTCCCGAAGCTGCCGTGTCCGGTGAGGACCTGCGTCAGGCGGAAGGTGAAGATGCCATGGCGCCTCTCTAGCCACTCTTCAAAGAGGGGACTTATCGCTGCAATTCTGGCGTGCCCTGTACTGGGTTGCGACAATCGCAGTCTCCATGTAGCCACGAGATCCCGCCGGAGCTCTGTCCGCTGTGCCGCGTTTTCTCGCGGCAGCGGAGTTACGCCGCGTCACTACTACTACGTCGCGCCACTCATACGTGCCATACGTGCGCGAGGACTTTTGCGTCCAGATCCCATGGCGGCAATCCAGCAAGGAGGCTCGCCACCTCACCGGAAACCGTGCGGTATCCCCGGACCTGCTGGATGGCCATGACCCTTTGGGCCGCGCTTAACCGGCTGGCCGCAGCGCCAGGGAACGGAACGTTACTTTGCCAATTCATTTATGAACATACATCTTTTATGGGGTACTGTGTTAAATGTAAACAAATATATGTATTACAAATTAGAGGATTATATCCAAGATAAGAATGCTTGGAAACATGCTGGTCCAGCTCCATAGGACAATCTGGAGTTTAGACAAAATCAAACTGGTTGCATTGTATTTGTATATTTTATTATTTTTATGACATTGATTTTACATGCTATGATTACCTTAACTCACACACTGACCTATTACTTTATTTTTTTTTAGGAAAACGTATAAGTACTTTTACAAAGTTTGTAAATATGTGAACACCATGTATCTACCACAGAATTTATTTACCTGTCATTGCTTCATTTTTATTTCTTTTTATTTATTGTGGTATAGTTATTTTATTGTAAATGCACACATTTATTTATATAATCAATGTACACCTATACAAAATATTGCAAAATATTTTTGAAAGAGTAACGGTGTAGTTTCTTGCCCATTCTTCTCCATACGAAACTACCTTTTGGAAGGGGCGACTGGAATCAGTTCTATTTTTTTGTAAATATTTACGTTCGAAAGTGCACTTTATGTGCGTATTTAAAATAAATAATTTGTCTTTGACTTTGACTTTGACTTTGCATAGATTTATATTGCTTACGATTGCGCAAATATGATCACATTTCTGAATTTCGTACAAAGCTCAAGATTTTCCAGGCTTCCCAAACGTCTTCGCCGGAATACTCATATCTTATTTCAGTTCTACAGTATTTTGTTCAATCCTACAAGCCCCTCTTATCTTAAGGAACGTTTCAAGTTCCTTCATGACACTCATAATAGATATCTGAGGTCATCGGAAACTTAAGACGATGCCGATGCATTCCACCAGCTTTTATGACAAGTCTTTTACAGTTCAAGCAGTATGGTTATGGAATCCTTGCCCGCGTCGATACCCCAGCGCTTAATATTTGTCCACTTTTAAAATTCTAGTAAAAAAAACACTTCCTCTCTCCTTAAAAAATCATCATTACTTATCATTAGTTCTTGCTCTTGTTTCATGTTTATTATTGTATTTCTATATATATTTAGGTGGATAAGTATGCTTTATGTAGGTATGTATTTATTGTATAATATGTAAATGGTACACCACTACCTGCAGTATTGTTTCTTCTTCTCCCTATATTCCATCCAGAGGTTGTCTGTAAAAGATCGCATTTAGCGAAAAGACCGCCCATAGTGTCACCCCTTGTAAAATTTTAAGATTTATATCTGTAATTTATATTGTGTACATAATAAAGAGCTTTCTCTTCTATTACATCCTTGTTTAAAAAAATGTATGGATAGTGACAGCTAGCTGTGAAATTCTTAGACGCTGTATAGTAGCGACATCTGAAAGGAGCAAGTGGCAGATTTTATCCTCATTTTGTCTACCTGAACAGCTAAGTTGGTGGCACTGTAATGGAGTATGGTGAGGTGAAAACGGGAAAAACTGTGTCTAACGGCTGGCGGATACTATAACGGATATTTATTTTACATTTTTTCAATCTATCTGTAATTTTTGCAATAATTATATCGGTCAGAATAACGCATTTGTAAAAACACACAAAATACTAACACCAAAAAGTATCAGGAAGATGTAAGATAGCTGTCAAATCTAGTTCATTCATGTTAGTTCAATATTTAACCATGTTCATAGAGAGAGCCTGGTCGGGCTGTAGATTTAATTTATTGTTTATTTTATTTCTATACCCTTTTGTTTTCTTCTTTGGCAACTGAGCTGTTTTTGCCTATTCAGCTGCTACACCTTTAAAATATAATATTTTTTCGTTGGCAACACTGGTCTGGGTCATTGGTGTCCTGTCCTTGGTGTCTTGTCAAAATGCAAAATCGGTATTCGGAAGCGGTGATAGGTTTTGATTAAATAGTTTCGCGAATAACTGCTTTTTTAATGAAAATGTAGCTAAGTAAGTGTTTCAATTATAATGGCTTTCGAGTACGTAGTTGTGAAAGAAGAATTTGACTTACAAGAAGACACCCAAACAGAGGTTTTATCTGCATTGGAGAAAAATGCGCCCGAATATAATAATGTAAACAATAAAGTGGAAATCGCTGTATTAATACCCAATAATACAAGGTAAATAATAGTTTGAGTTATATATTTATTTGGTCATAAATGTTTGCTATGTTAAACTCTCTTTTCGGGATCGATCGGCACTGTTGTTATTTATTTTAAAACCAATCGATGGCGAGTAGCGGTAAAAATGGTTATATACATTTGGCTGGAACATTTTATAATCATTACTTCAGCTACGTCTAAAAATATATCTAAGTATTGATAATAACAATGATGCTTCTTTATTCCACATTTTAAGTTTAATAATCAAATGTAGTGTTAGTATTGTATTTTCTTACTACTATGACTGTGTCAGTCTTGTGTTTGCTGTGATTTTTCCGTCTTTGGAAGACTTCATTCAATTCTTGCCAGCAACTTCAATAATGCCATCAGTATAACGTGTTCTTGGTCTGCCAATGCATCTTTTCCCTTGCGGTACCAACCATTTCGTTGTTTCTAGTGTCTAGTGTGTATCTTTTCTCTTTTTACTTACCATTAACATTTTATTTACCAGTAAAGCTATTACCCCATTTTTATAAACCCTGGTTTGGCCCGTGGATGGTTGACCATCTTTACATACCGAGACTCCTCCATGCCTCGGAAATAATATTAACTATTGGTCCCGGCTGTCATTCGTAGATCTTTGACAGATGTTACGGGTAGTCAGAAGCCCGAAAGTCAGACAAACAGTCTTAGCGAGGGGTATTACCCAGTTACTGGGTTGTATAGGTTAGATAGGCAGTCGCTCCTTCTAAATTACTGGCTGCATCCGGTTAGACTGGAAGCCGACCCTAACAAAGTTGGACATAGTTGGGAAAAGGCTAGGCAGATTATTTCAAACAAACCAATTACAGATACATTTGAATTGTCAAGGAGTCAGTCAGAAAGACGAAGTTAGTTGCTCATTCCAAAGCGTAGTAGGTTCCTATGGAGCAGATCAGGCATGAAACAGAGTCACTACCTATCTGATCTCCACAATCCAGTGAATAGGTAACACAATAGCCCTTGGTAAGGTTATAATTAAGAAACGCAAATTAAAAAAAATCCTTATTTTTATTGTACACTTGACAAATAAAATTTTAATGTTACACTATCATTTTACAGCCGGAACCGGTACCAAAGTACATGTTCTGTATCAGTGCTTAACAGTTCTTGCCATTTTGGTACCTGGGTACCGGTTTCAGATGGGTACTGGTATTCCATCTAACAAGTACCGGTACCAGGTTTAGGTTCCCGCCGCATATGAAATGGCAACATCGCTCTCATAGGTAACAAATACAAGTGTCGTGGCCACTGTAAATGTTTTCTCACTCTGATTTATGGAAATATTTGTTTGGTACCAGTACAATACCTATACTGATTAGAAAATACTGGTACCAGGTACAGGTACTACGTCTGGTACTGGTATCACACCAAGGCCATTGGTACTGGTTGCCAAAAATACAGGTATTTTAAGCCCTGTGGACAGTAATAATAATAATAAATACAAAAAACTTTACAAAACCAACCAACTGCAAAAAAAAAACAACTACAAAGTTAATTTTTTTTTTCTGTTTTGGCAGTTGCTGGCTTTAGTTTTATTTGTGTTTTGTATAATTTTACCAAATTGCTACCAACTTCCGAAACTAAAATTATAAAAAAGGAAAGAAGGGTTAAAAGTTTTTTATTTTCACTTTTTAGTTTTAATACACAACACAAATTCTTGTACCACTACTTACTTTTTTAAGATAATAACAACACCGACATACAGGGTTTTTTTTTTTTTGGGTGGGAAATCGTCAAATAACTTCTCTGCTCTGGGCGGAGCGGGAGGGTGTGTCAGACTCTTACTGACTAAAACCCACCCGTATTCCTTCCTTGTTGCCTGTGTTGCCAGGGGCCTCGGTAACCCTTTAGTACCTTCCCGCGACGACATACAGGGTGGCCCGTGAAACGAGGTCCAAAGCAACATTTAAGAAGCCTGTCTCCATGGGCTTCCCGAAATACCCCCATGTATGGTCAGCTGAAATTTGGCATACGGATTTATGAAAACACCTTAATTACTGAAGCTAACTCAAAAACTACTTAAGCAAAGTTAATAAAATTGATATGGGACTACCGTCTTCTACCAAATGAAATAAGAATCAGCCCAGTCATTACTGAGAAATCGGAGAGTGACCTCTCATTATACGGAAATCCTACACAATGCGATATCAGCATATACTATAAATGTATATTTTGATGTGGCCGTGTGTACCAATGTAGACCGATTCGATACCGATTTCGCAGTAATGACTAATAATGACAATTAATTATTATGTACCCGTGTGTACATACTTACATGTTAAAAAAAAACGACTGCATAACCTTTTTTTTTTGTTAAACTAAGGTTTCCTTGAACAGCGGTGGCCGCCGTATAGCGTCCGCAATTTACCGGCAAATGACGTCACTGAGATGTTATTTACTAAGTTGATGTGTTTACCAAGAGAGCGCTTTTTGACACCGTAAAGTTAACTCTCGCTGACATAATTTTCATGACAGCCGCCAGTGCGGCCGTTATGTGGCGGCACCGCTCTTCGAGGAAACCGTAACTTTAGCAAACCAAACTGTAGAGGAAAATAATAAAACAATTTTAAAGTGATTTTATTAATTTTAAAATCTATTTATTACGCATATCTTTTGTTTCGAATTTGGCAAGCCAGGAACAAACCGAAGATCAAGCAGACGCACTGAAAAATAAAAAAAAACATTTTTTATTCATAAAATATACTAGGTTTTGCCTGCGGTTTCGCCCGCGCGTAGGTCAGAAATTATCCCACGGAAAAGTACTACCGGGATTAATTTATCCTATGTGTTAATCTAGGTTATTACCGCTCAGCCATTTATTCAGTCGTAGCAATAGCAGAGGAAAAGGTCATTGACACCCGCGCCGCCGACGTCAGCCGCCGTTATTTTGTTACGCATAATTTTGAATCTGTGATTATGTTTTAAAGTATTCATTTAAATGATGTGATGTCAGGCATATGTCAGTCTAAATTAAATGCCCAATTTAAATAACATATTTTATTGGATAAGGATTAATTTAATACCGGTCAAAATAGCTTCGGAAATAACAATTAAATTCTTATCAAATTCTGAAAGATAAAAATGGTTACTGTGGGGTCATCCTTACAAGGTAGACATATGCTAACGCGGACTTTTTTTTACTTTTTAAGGGTCGGGCAATCGCTGTTGACCTTGGTCATACAAACGCGCCGCGCTCACGCAGCGCCGCCGTTCGGCTCCATAGGGAATATTTATTTTTAGTAACGAAAATATGAATATTTGAAAAAAATCACACAGATAATAAAATAGTCTGTTCATACAAAAAAAAAACATGAAAATATCTTATATATTTTGAAAGTATTATTGTTTTTATGCTTTGGGTAGTAGTATGCGTTACTTCCTGAATTTGTTTCATAAAGTATTTTACTACAATACTTAAATATTCACATATAGAATTGATGTGTATGCGTTCTAGTTTAACTTACATTTTTTGCATAACTTACTTCAATTATATGAAGGCGTAATAACAGATTAAAAAGTCACTAAAATCATATATCTGCGCCTTAACATGTACAAACCTGTAGAACATTATTATGTCATTTATATCGTACGGTTTACGCGGCGCACGCCTGTAAATCTCCTATTCGGAATAATTTTTCCGACATTTTCAACAATAATCGTCTTATATCTGCCAATTTACCCAAAACCTTAATTAATTATACAACTAAACCTCCCTCATAAATCACTCCATCCATTGGTGAAAACCGTTTGAAAATCCGTTCAGTTGTTTTTGAGTTTATCGCGTTCAGACAGACAGACGCGGCGGGGGGCTTTATTTTATAAAGACTCTTACAAACAAGCGTGACACGCGACGTGACATAAAGGCACCGCTTGTAGTGCTACACGCGGTGCCTTTCTGTCGCGTCGCGTGTCGCGCCTGTTTGAAGGAGCCTTAATAGTAGTAGGCAGACGTATATGTATGTACAATTATAGTCTATTGCAAACGTATCTGAAGAAAATGCAAACAAATGGAACAGAAAAGAAAGAAAAATATTTTATTTGGAACACGCACCGGAAATAACTGTGGGTGCCAATTTGTAATGCCACTAACAAATAAAGTGCTTTGATTTGAGTATTTGAATACCCAAATTTGAAATTTGAGGTGATTTAGAATTAGAATCCGAGTTTGACTTGGATTCTAATTTTAAATCACCTCAAAGATTTTTGGCAGTTGAGCTTAATTTTCATAACCAGAATTAGACGTAGTTACATGAAAAGGATCCAATCCACAAAAATACCAAAATTGAGTTAGGTATTTTTGTGGATTGTAATTTTGGTATTTTTGTAGATTGGATCCGTGATTTTCGTCGATGATTTTTCAATTACAATTTAATAATGCTTTTCAGACAGTGGTGGGTTATAAAGTTGAAACCTTATTCCAGATGAATGTGTTACTAATTCCCATTTAAGTGAGGTGAGTGATTGCATAAGAATTTAACCGAAACAGGGTTTGTCTATATATTTATCAGATAGTTTTGGAAGGATAGGATAGTTTCTGCCTTGGTCTAGCGGTCGCAAGCGCTACTGCTGAGCACGAGGTCCGCGGTTTGATTCCCAGGTCTGGCAAACTGTTATTGGGTTTTTTCGACCAGGTATTTCTCAGTAGCAGCCCGGAGTCTGGATCTGTGCCCGGTTGATGGCAATAGGGTCGCCCCCTATTACATGGGACTAATTATAACTGGCGACACGTGGGTGTATAGGTACACCTTTGCCTAACCCTTCGGGGATTACAGGCGTCATGTTATATTCATGTTAGTTTTGGAACAGACCATACGAAACATCCTGGCTGTGGCGAACAAAAAGTAAAAAAAAACTTCATATTACCCACCTCAACAATAATAATCACAATAAGCACCGCTCCAATAGCTTCGCCGAAGCTCTCGAAGTAGTTGCCAACCAACGTGTTACATCCCTCGTAGGAGTTGACGAGGGTACACTGGGTTGCCACCATGTCGGGGTTGTAGCAACAAGATGGCGGGACTTGTTGGCCTATTGCAGAATAGGCAGGAGCTCCATCGGTGCCGCAGCATTGGAACTGGAATTATAAAAAAAAAAAAAAACATTTTAAAATACAATTGGTTGAAGGACACAAAACGAGACACGATAGACGTTTTATTGTTATTATTTCTGGGACCACATAATGCTGCGGTCCCACGCCCCGCTTTCTCACAGGCCAGATGGCGCCAGGCCAGGCCGACAGACTGTGGGAAGTGTCGATCCGATGACGCCTGAGGTGGAAATGCTCGGCATTGGGCGCGACAGGCCATGGGACAGCGGCTTAATGGGGTACTAGCGTTTGCCCGCGGCTCTATGGGGTACTAGCGTTTGCCCGCGGCTCTATGGGGTACTAGCGTTTGCCCGCTGCTTTATGGGGTACTAGCGTTTGCCCGCGGCTTAATGGGGTACTAGCGTTTGCCCGCGGCTCTATGGGGTACTAGCGTTTGCCCGCGGCTCTATGGGGTACTAGCGTTTGCCCGCTGCTTTATGGGGTACTAGCGTTTGCCCGCGGCTTTATGGGGTACTAGCGTTTGCCCGCGGCTTTATGGGATACTAGCGTTTGCCCGCGGCTTTATGGGGTACTAGCGTTTGCCCGCGGCTTTATGGGGTACTAGCGTTTGCCCGCGGTTTTATGGGGTACTAGCGTTTGCCCGCGGCTTTATGGGGTACTAGCGTTTGCCCGCGGCTTTATGGGGTACTAGCGTTTGCCCGCGGCTTTATGGGGTACTAGCGTTTGCCCGCGGCTTTATGGGGTACTAGCGTTTGCCCGCGGCTTTATGGGGTACTAGCGTTTGCCCGCGGCTTTATGGGATACTAGCGTTTGCCCGCGGCTTTATAGGGTACTAGCGTTTGCCCGCGACTTTATGGGGTACTAGCGTTTGCCCGCAGCTTTATGGGGTACTAGCGTTTGCCCGCTTCTTTATGGGGTACTAGCGTTTGCCCGCGGCTTTATGGGATACTAGCGTTTGCCCGCGGCTTTATGGGGTACTAGCGTTTGCCCGCAGCTTTATAGGGTACTAGCGTTTGCCCGCGACTTTATGGGGTACTAGCGTTTGCCCGCGGCTTTATAGGGTACTAGCGTTTGCCCGCGACTTTATAGGGTACTAACGTTTGCCCGCGACTTTATGGGGTACTAGCGTTTGCCCGCGACCCATAAACTCGGTACTAATCCGTTAAGCCGTGAAAAAGTAACAGACGGACAGAGTTACTTTCGTATTTATAATATTACTAGCTACGCCCCGCGGTTAGAAGTATCCTATGTCCTAATTCAAGTAATGGTCTACCCATGTGCCAAAATTCATCCAAATCCGTACAGCAGTTTTATCGTGAAGGCGTAACAAATAAACAAACTCACTTTCACATTTATAATATTAATTAGGATTATTTAGCTTCTGCCCGCGGCTTTGTCCGTATCGCAACGCATCGCCCGCCCGCGCTGCTTTTACGTTTTTGCTTAGTGTTCTTTTTGGGGGGCGTCCTACACTACGCTTGCCAATACGCGCCAACCTGTATAGAACAATAGTTGAAGTACTTACCAGAGTTTCCATAGCGTTAAAAGCTGGTCTCGAGCTGGTACTCGCGAACGCGTTGTTGAGCCAGCCAGAAACAGTCTGCAGTGAGTTGCCCAAGAATTGGTATATAACCACTGTGATGTATATCTTAACGGCTGCTAGTATTCCCATGAAGACTGCATACTGGAAATGAGAAAAGATTTAGTTAATACTAGTTTACCTTTCTATCAGTAAAATAATGTAATCATATCAGTACTTCTAGAGATTGCCTATTACAAACACAAACAATTTTACTTTTTATTATATATATATTATATTAATATATTATATTACTATTTTATTTTTTACTCTTTATAATATTACTAGTTTCAATTTTACTCTTTATAATATTACTATTTTAAATTTAACTCTTTATAATGTTACTAGCTTCAATTTTACTCTTTATAATGTTACTAGTTTCAATTTTACTCTTTATAATGTTACTAGCTTCAATTTTACTCTTTATAATGTTACTAGCTTCAATTTTACTCTTTATAATGTTACTAGCTTCAATTTTACTCTTTATAATGTTACTAGTTTCAATTTTACTCTTTATAATGTTACTAGCTTCAATTTTACTCTTTATAATGTTACTAGCTTCAATTTTACTCTTTATAATTTACTAGCTACAATATTTTACTCTTTATAATTTACTAGCTTCAATTTTGCTCTTTATAATGTTACTAGCTTCAATTTTACTCTTTATAATATTACTAGTTTCAACTTTACTCTTTATAATGTTACTAGCTTCAATTTTACTCTTTATAATTTACTAGCTTCAATTTTACTCTTTACAATTTACTAGCTTCAATTTTACTCTTTATAATGTTACTAGCTTCAATTTTACTCTTTATAATATTACTAGTTTCAACTTTACTCTATAGAATGTTACTAGCTTCAATTTTACTCTTTATAATTTACTAGCTTCAATTTTACTCTTTATAATTTACTAGCTTCAATTTTACTCTTTATAATGTTACTAGCTTCAATTTTACTCTCTATAATATTACTAGTTTCAACTTTATAGAATGTTACTAACTCCAATTTTACTCTTTATATAATAATACTACTAGCTTCAATTTTACTCTTTATAATATTACTAGATTATTAGTATTGCTTTTATGTCAAATACTTGATTTAAAATATTGAAAATCACGATGTAGTGAAATAAAACCAAACTCATGAATTAACGAAATGTCAAATTTATTGTAGGCAGTAGAGACCTAGCTATGATCACGCCATCTACAATTAGCTTTGCCCGACCTTACCCATTCTATAGCAACAACTGAAAGCCGCCTTATATTACTATAACATACGGCTCAAATTTGTATTACGTTTTAAAAACACAAAGCGGCGTCCGACCTGCGGGTAATTGTGTAACACACCAACAATTGCAATGCATTTCATTGTGACAATTCGTCAACATTAAGGGAACTACAGGAGCTAAACGCAAGTTTTTGCATTTTTATAATCCACTGCAGTAATCAAAATCAGAAAAACATATGATATAATAATATATCAATATATAAATAATATATTCAGGATATATGCTAGGTAGATAGTGGTTTGAAAACATAATACAACAAATTTGATAGAAAAAAAGGTACCCCTAAATATTTCTTTTAACGATTAAAAGAAATCTTTTTTTTTTCTGAAAAATATCAGAATGATTGCATGTATATACATGCAATCATTCTGATTTGTCAGATTATTCTACAAGCAACATATTAGCATAATAGTGCTTTAATTTTTTTTGTCCAATTATTAGTTTTTTTTTTGTAAATAGATAATTGCTTCATATTTTGCAATAAATTACCAGCGTTGAGTCATCGCAGTTCTCTTTCTTTTCTATGCAGTCCGACAGTGACAGCGCTTTAGCTGTTGTCAGCCTCTTATTGCGCTAATTACGTTGTCGAGCAGACGATTTTTTTAGATAAATGAAACAATGGATTTGGAATTTGAGTTACGCAATTGGGGTGCTACTTTTCGCCGCCACCTCATCGGTCTGCGCTGACCCTAATATGGCACATCGAGTTTTAGAAAAAGTTCGGCCTTGTAGAGTGTCGTCTCTGTCATTTCTGTGTCTCTTTCTAAAGCTCGAAATTTAATATTTAACGTCCGGGTTTCGGCAGTTCCGCTAAATAACTGATTATATTTATCTGATAAGTAAAAAGGATGTTTATTTATTTAGTACTTTTGGGTGAGCCTTATCTAAAAGATAAACATTTATAATCTGTTATATGTACTTATGACACATTATATGGCACTGACAAAGACCACGCGATCGAAGGCAGATTAGCTACTCGTGCCAAGGCTAATGTATAATAATAAAAATGAATTTAATCAAACTATGCTAAAAATCAGCACATTTTTTAACGTAAAAATTGCATAAGACAGTCCACCAAAACGTCCGCCCTTCACCACTTCCTAGTGCTTTAGCTGGGAAGAAGAAGTGGCGCAGACAACTCTCCAGCAGCACAGCTGTCTGTGAAGTTAGAAGAACTTGATTCTTTACAATAGTATGGATGCCATCATTATCAGTAGTAGCTCTTTGTGATGAAGCTAGCCCAGGGGAGTACTATCACCATACTTATTTCTGCCGCCAAGCAGCGTTGCTGTGTTTCGGTTTGAATGGAATAAGTACCGGAGTAGTTACAGGCACCCTGTGCATGAGATATTTCAGCTTTGTCTCCGTGATCAGTGTGATCAGTGATCACGTACCGTTACGTATACAGGGTAACTTGTAATTCGACGTATTCCTCCCAAGAGTTGATAGTGTGACCCATGTGCAATTCTTGCAAATGGGTCACACTGTCAGGTCCTGAAAGGAATACGTCAAATTACAAGTCACCCTGTATAGCCTGTAGAGCCGTTTCACAGTTATTTTTAATCCCCGACGAAAAAGAAGGGTGTTATTTACTTCTGATAAATGATAAATGATTTATTCTATGTAAGTAGGTTTGTACAAACACTTACACGTCAATCATATTTTTATAATAAAGCTAGATGAGGTCGGCGTTCCCTATCTGACTACTCTGAGAAGAAAGGCTGAAACAAACTCAGAGGTCACAGTTTCCCTTAAAGTCCAGACATAATTTTGGTCAGATCATGTGAAGACCATGTAGATTGGTGTCTGAAATGGTCCTTTTGAGGAAAGAACCACACAGATTGAGTGGACCTGTCCAGTCAGTGCACGCATTTGTCAGTAATCGTGCAGCTCAACTCAGAACTTAAGGAGCTCAACGATTTGACGAACAATACCAAAGAAAGAACATTTGGGTAGGCCGCATAAATTACTCAAACTGCCAGACCATGATTAATACTAAATAAGAAAAAAAAACAATGGCCCACATAGATACATCACAGTGATCTTCATTCGTTGCTATAAGATTGTTGTTTGGTTATTGTCAGATTTATAATACCTGTGAAAGGACTCCAGAAGAATGGATGGGAAAATTCGTAAGAAAAAGCCTTTGAAGCAATTCTTGTCTAGCCGAGTTGTGACGGCATGGAATAGGCTCCCGAAAAATGTCCACACTAAACTGCTTCAAGAACCCACTGGACAGATAAAATATCTCTATTGAAACACACTCATCAGCTGATGAGCTGCTAGTGTGTCTAACCGAATAATAATAATAATAAGACAAAGCTTCCAAAGAAATGTATGCATTTCGGAAACATCGTCTATATTCAGAAATACGAATACGCGATGTTGAGATCTAAGTGAGTTACTCTTTTATTTTTGGGTGGGAAATCATAACTTCTCCCGCTCTGGGCGGAGCGGGAGGGTGTGTCAGACTCTTACTGACTAAAACCCACCCGTATTCCTTTCGTAGCCTGTGTTGCCAGGGGCCTCGGTAACTCTTTTGTACCTTCCCGCGACGAGTGAGTTACTCTGTGGCGCAACGTTCGTGCTAATTCGGAAATACGAAGATCACCGCGCATACATTTTCTGGTGTACCCGTAGTCTGTAGAATAGCTCCAAAAAAAAAAATAGGAGCTGGTACTTACAGTTATAAGCATGCAGCGAGACTCTCTAATAGCTCCACAGCAGGCGCAGAATGCAATCACGAAGACTATGCATCCTATGACAATGATGCTGATCGAGAGGAAACTGAGGTTCACTGGGATCACATCGTGAATTTGATTAAGCTGGACATGGGCTGCTGTACCCAAGCCTATGATTGCTAACCCTGCAAGCTGGAAAATAAAAAAATCATTAAACTATGATGTATTCATTTAAATTAAGAAATTCTCATAACGAAAATTATCATATCATCATAATCAGCGTATAATGTTCCCACTGCTGGGACACGGGCCTCCTCTCTATGAGGAAGTGGGCCGTAATCTACCACGTGGGCCCAGTGCGGGTTGGTAGATGTCACATATCTTCGAATTTTTGGTTCTAGGACATGCCGGTTTCCTCACGATGTTTTCCTTCACCGTTCTGAGAGCAGGGGTGATGAAATAATTTACTCAAAGTAAAGCGCCTGTTTGACTTCGTACCTACGACCTACACCTCGTAAGTCGCGGCCGTTATCACTGCTATACACAGGGTGTCTGGTATAGAATGGATAACCTTGAAATAGCATATAATAGATCTTATGGCCGTACTAAAAATATACGAAAAAAATATATTCCAAGTAGTAACTAAGACTTTTCTACCTTATTTTACATTCTTCACCACGACCACAAATTAATTAATTCCATCAGTGATTTGTTTTTTGAATGTTTTACGTTGACTATGCGCCGACAGAGAGGCAGTAAATAATGTGACTAGAAGTTGCACAGTATTTTTTTTTAATGGTACCTTAGAAGGTAACCCTACTTGGTATACATATAATATATATATTTTGTTTTATTTTACATAGAAAGTGATGCCAAAGTCAAAATAATTGAACAGCTAGTTTTCATGGTTAAAAAAGGTTTGCTACTCGTAAATTATAATAATTATAGAGATACCGAGTTATTGCCCCCCTCAAAACTATGCTTAAACCAAGTGAAATAATTATAATTTGTTTCAACGTCAATAAAATAGTCAATACAATTTACGAACGGTGAAATATTCATAACTAAACAACACGAAAAGATCAAGTAGCAGTAATAATACGATGTAGTAGAAGTAATAATACGATGAATAGAGGAAATGACGTCAACTTATTGTTCATTAAAATAATTTTAAAAGGCAATTTTTCCTGCTTAAAAGCAAACCACATTCACAAGTTCCTAGCCATCATCAGTCTCCTGCTCTTATCTCAATTTATTTGCTTATACTATACTTCTCTATTAATCGTCATCTCGGTAATCACCCCCTTTCTAGCCATATCATCTTTCACACAGTCCATCCATCGATTCTTTGGTCTTCCCCTAATCTTATAGTAATCCACATTCATACCCAAAACTTTCCTCACGACATTTTCTTCATTCCCTCGCATCGCATGCCCATAATAAAACAAAATTAAATTAATTAAAAATATATACTTACAGCAAACACAATGTTAGCTATAATTAAAACATATTTCACTATAAATTCCGCAAAGCAACACATTTTGATTTATTTTCCTTAATTTTTTTCTAAAAAGAACTGTGTTCGTTCGTTGTGCGACACTAACTAAATATTATTTTATCTTTAACTTATAGAGTATCAGTACCGGGATTAGATATTATATTAAAAAAACCGGCCAAGAGCGAGTATGACTCGCGCACGAAGGGTTCCTTACTTCGTTTGCCGTTTTTATAGATAATGATCTATAAAAACGGCAAAAAAAATCTTGTCTGTTGTATGGGAGCCCCCTTAAATATTTATTTTATTCTGTGTTTTAGTATTTGTTGTTTTCACATCATCTGTGAAAATGTCAACTGTCTAACTATCACGGTTCATGAGGTGACCGACGGACAGACAGACAGACGGACAGCGGAGTCTTAGTAATAGGGTCCCGTTTTACCCTTTGGGTACGGAACCTTAAAAAAATAGAAAGATACGAGTTTACATGCTGTCAAATAAATCTTGATCCATGATAGTGGCGCTGACTGTCACGGAAAATGTAAATAAACCGTTATATTCCGTACATTTTCAAATTTAGTTCCATATTTCGCCACAGATCAAGATGGAATGGGCAATCGATTGGCTTCAGATAGCGGTTTTATGGTGGTATTAACATTACAGGCTAATTCATAAGCCTGAGTATTGGTGGTATAAATACTTAAATAATTTTCCGATGACGGGATAGTGAGAAAGTAATGGAGCACGTTAGTGTAGGAATAGGGACATTATGGGCCATCGTCTGGTCAGGAGCACCACACCCACCGGGTGTCAGAAGGACCTATAATCCCCCTTTTGCCAGATTGTGTTAGTAGCGACGTAGTGCGCATTACAGGATTTAAAGGCTACTGAGACACTAGCTTTGTCTAAATGGGATGGCAACTCACCTGTTATACAGGGTCAAATTAACTTAGCATGCGAAACTCCACAGACGCGATGGGTATCGATATCAGCTAGCAGCACATGTCTGATTACTCCAGCGAATGAATAAGTCGACTTTAGGAAGTTGACGTTCAAAAAGTGCTGATGCTCAGCCTAAGTTAGATAAATGATGATACATAATCTCATGACTAGAGATCGGATATTCGGATGCATATTCACCTAAAGTTGAGATGTTAGCTAATATGGAATGCGCTTTTGTATCGCAAAATCCCGCGGCTCTGGGAATACAAAAGGTTTCTGATTATATAATCGAATGTATATTAAATTACTTTCAAATGTTAGCTTATATGGAATGCACTTTTGTATCGATCATAAAAATCCCGCCCGCCATTCCCGAATCGACAAATTTTATGTTTTTTCTGACTACATATGTAATTGGATGCATATGTACCTACCTAATATTATGATGTAGAAATAGGTAGAAACGTTAATTTTAAATAAACATGCTATCCAATAATCCCGGGTTTTTTTAAATAAATATTTTTGTAGAAGTCGCTTCCATACTATACACCGGACTAGTTATGCATTCCCGTTGTTCGTGGCCTCTTAAAAAAAAGGTTTTTATGAAGTCGCTTCCATACTTTCATGGCTAAAATTAACTTTAGGTAAATATGCATCCGAATATCCGATCTCTGCTCATGATACTTCAATTATTCACCACCACTGCTCTCAAAACGATGAAGGAAAACATCTTGAGGAAACCTGTCCAAGAACCAAAAATTCGAAAACATGTAACACCTACCGACCCGCACTGTGCCCGCGTGATGGATTACGGCCCAATGAAAAGGATCTCACAGAGAGGAGGCCTGTGTCCCAGCAATGGGAATGTTACAGGCTGATTATGCCCCACTTATTTGTATTTAATATTGATCTGCTTTATGATAAAATGAGATATGATGAAAATGAGTATATATGAGGAAGTCTGAAAGTGACACCGCTGTGAAAAGTTGTGTTGTTTTCCACACAACTTTTGGTTGGTCTTAGTATGGGTATGTGATGCGGAGGAATGAGAAATGTCGCCAGGAAAGTTTTGAGTGTGCATGTGGATGGCTATAGGAGTAGGGGAAGACCAAAAAACGATGGATGGACTGTGTGAAAGATGACATGGCTAAAAAGGGAATGACTACCGAGATGACAACTAATAGAGAAGTATGGAAGAAAGGGACATGTTGCGCCGACCGCAAATAAATTGGGATGAGGGCAGGAGAATGATGATGATATGAGAGTTTGGTAGATAACCCCCCAGGCATGCTGTGACGTTCATCATCATCATCATTCATTTCAGCCGAAAGACGTCCACTGCTGGACATAGGCCTCCCCCAAGCACCGCCACTTTGACCGGTTTTTTTACTTCCCGCATCCTGCGGCATTCACAAGGTCATCGGTCCACCTTGTAGGAGGCCTTCCAACGCTATATCTTCCGGTACGCGGTCGCCACTCCAGAACCTTTCGGCCACATCGGCCATCGGTTCTGCGAGAAATGCCCACTGCCACTTAAGTTTGGCAATTCTTTGGGCTATGTCGGTAACCTTAGTTCGCCTGCGGATCTCTTCATTTCTGATTCGATCACGTAGGAAAACTCCAAGCATAGCCCTCTCCATTGCCCTTTGAGTGACTTTTAGCCTTTCAATAAGGCTCATTGTGAACGACCACGTTTCAGTCCCATAGGTCATGCACACGCACTGGTCAAAGACTGTGCTGTGACGTTACTTAATTACATTTAGGAAACACCCAATGATCAGCATTGTTCTGCATTACGCTGACTCAGACCGCTATGTCAGCTGCTGAATCATCAAATAATCTAAATCCATATCGAAGTTATTATGATTTTTATCTTCAATATCCGCTGATAACTTTTTTATAATATTAACGAGTTCGGTACTAAATGTTTAATTAAAAAAGTCTCCACCATTGGTGATAGAAAATTCTGACAACCAGTTTTACCAAGGGATGTCGTCTTACACACTGGGTTGTGGAAGTAGGCAGTCGCTCTATGTAAATTACTGGCATTCAGCTGCATACAGACTTGAAGCCGACCCCAACATAGTGGGGAAAAGGCTAGGCAGATGGTAAAGGTCATGACACATTTCAGCTTTGCCTCTGGGATGGCAACGCATCTAGGATGCCTCTGATATTGCAGATATCCATAGGTGTTGACCACTTAAAGATTGATTACGGAACCCTAATACCAACTATATTTTCCTTATTCATACTTGCGGGGAATTTGATAAGACTTATCAACAGTATTTGCGAGAACGGTTACCGGTACTTTAAGGGCATTGCTCATTTTTATCGACAAATTCACTTTTTAGATGGTACTTCTAGCCCAACACTCGCGATTGGCAGCCATCTTATTTTTTTGATCGGCTCAAATACGGTATGTTCAATAAAATTATAATATCTTTGAAATTTAAATCAGATAACCATGCAACTATAAATTGTGCTACCCGTGCCGTGGCGGGGAAAAATGAAAAGATATTTGGTCCCAGTTTGGGCGCCAATATATTTATACTTATTTTTTTAAGATTTTTTCAAATTAACATCTCTCTTCTGAGCCGGTCAAAGGGACTGTTTATATGTATACGGTAATCGTGAGACGTCATCACTGAGTATTATTTTCGGCTTTCATGAGTAAACAGGGGGCGATAACTGAGATGACAGCTGATAGAGATTTCATCATCATTTGCCTAGCCTTTTCTCAACTATCAACATACGTCATCTGGTTAGACCAGTCTCCAGTCGTTGACTTCCAGAAGCCAACCCCAGCGGGTTAGACAACCTGAACAGACTGGAAGACTCCAGTCTAACCAGATGCAGCTGAATACCAGTATTTTAGAAAGAAAGAAAGAAAGAAAAAATATTTATTTGGAACACGCACAGGAAATACAACAATAAAAAAAGGACATAAAACTAACAAAGTCATGAAAACATTAAAAAGATAACATAATAGTGAATACAAGAACAAAATAAAAGACCTGTGCGAGGCCAAAAAGGCACCTATCTCAGCATGATGCTGCGATATTTAATAAAAAAAAACAAAAACCGCAGCGCTGGTATTCTGATAGGGCCCGACATTTACATGGAGCGACGGATAGAGATGTATGGAAAACGCAAACACGTGGCGCCATCTTCAAATAACAATTTGTTCCAATGGGTAGGCAGGAAGATGATTTCACACTTTTAGAATTCTAACTACATCTTATTACATACAACACTTTTTCTTTTTTCTAAAATAATAGTAGCCTAAGAAATTCCTTATAACAAACATCAGCTATCTGCCAGTGAAAGTTCCTTCAAAATCGGTCCAGCTGTTTCGGAGATTAGCCGGAACAAACAGACAGACAAAAACTTAAAAAAAATGTTTTTTTGTTACAAATAACCGTATAAGCATTTAGTAAAAAGCTTTTATTTCGACATTTCAAACATACACTTGTATTTGTATATACTATCTCGCTCGTTTGCAATATACTAATGTGGCGTCATGTCAAAACATCAAGATTTCTATACTAAATCTAAGTTAAATATTAATCCATTAATAAGACAATCCTTCCCGATTAAATGCTCTTAAAGGAGAAACCCAAACTCCATAGAAACTTGGGCCTGGCGTTACAGGGCTGGAACTTGGCCATAAATTAGATTATTTAGGAAGGTTCCACGAGCCCAACTTTCACGTCTCCCAGCAATGGCCAAATTGGTAAAATCAGGCAATGTTTAAATTTTAGGTTATTTTTATTATGTATTTAAATAAAACTATTATTTTTTAAGCTTTGTAGCACAGCGCATGTGCGTTCCAGATTTACGTAGGAAATCTCGAACGCATATGCGTTGTGCTGCAGTGTCTGCAGCCTATCACGATTACGTTTTAGGTACATAAAAAGCGCTTAGAGGGTGACTTCAGATTTATCTTACTGAAAACCTCAGCTTATTAGACAACGTCCACTTACATCACTGGGTTGCATTGTTAATGTTTTGTCTACTAGGGGATTTGATGCAATCTCGATTACAGTTATCTGAGATTGTAATAATATATTAAAATAAAAAACATAATCGTTATAAATGGTTTTATTGATCACCTTCTTCATTAGGATTATCATAATATAATAATACAGTATCCAGAAATTGTGCAAGAGACAATTGACTGCCCTCGTGCCGTGCGCATCCAATATACCATATTATGCTCATAGTGTGGTGTGGGCACAGCGACCAACCGTTATTTTGCCAGCGATACGGGTGCAATATATTGGATTATAGCATCCCTTCCACTTAGAGAGCTGTCAACTAATATATCAACGAAATGCATCCTATTACCTGGATTTTATTCTTCCTCTTAACATCCAGGTTGAGTCCGATGTTGACAGCTCTTGGTGTAGGTCACCGTCCACCTTTCTACACAATTCCATGACATATGAGCTATTTTCTCTCACGTGCTCCCCGTAGTAAGAACGGGCCTGCTTAACTTGTTATGTGCCCAAGGAGACAAGCATTAGCTCGGTGTATGTTAATTCAGGAAAATCGCTTCCTACATCTATTGCTTGGAACTGCGCCCTACGTCGATTTATATTGTTGCTAATCACATAGTTATTTAATTGGTCAAGGACGGCTAATGAGACACAATTGATTTTCTATTGTTTGACTCCGAATCTGTGTCGCGCGGGGCTCAACATGTTAAAAGAAAAAAGTTGAAATCTACTTATTTTATAAACTTTGCCATTGTAATTGAGGCTAAGTTTTAAATGGGTTCATTAAGAAAAATAGACAATTTTTTTAGTATATATCTGATTCGTGTAACGGTTAGGCCCAGAAACGGGTTTCTCCTTTAGATCTAAACTACACAACACGTATTTGGATGCGGATTTCAACATCATTTAGACTCCAAATGATGTTGAAAATCGCATCCAAATCCATTGTATGATTTAGAAGCATATCATCTAAATCACACAACCGATGCGGATGCGAAGGATGCGGTCACACAGACCGACACGAAAGGCCACTTTGTTTTATACTATGTCGGTATAGATATGATTATAATCAGTTATAGTATAATCTTAACATCTAAAACGTACATTATCCTCCACATTAATAATGGAAACATACAAACAATTGTCGTTTTATAGTTATTCAGTATATATACATTTATTTTTAATATATTTTTACATATATTTAGATTATACTCAAACTCACTGTAAATAAACATTTATTTTTAATATATTTTTACATATATTTAGATTATACTCAAACTCACTGTAAATAAAACATTGTTATTAATACTTATCATGATAATGTCTAATAAGCAAAAGCACTTCAAAAATGTCTCAAATCTAAAAGTAACTGATCTGATGTTATTTACGACTGAATATTAAAATTTGAAATAACGGAGAGAAAACATAATATGGGGCCAACATGGCCAGAGATAGCACAAGAAGAGGGAAAAGGGGAGGCCTATCCCCAGTAGTGGGACACAATACAAGCTGACAAATAGCAATAGTATAAGAAACGGATGTAGGAAAAGATCTTTGGTTTTGGTGTGTTTGGTTCTCAGGTAGGGCTGTTTATGTTTTTATCATTAATTTCGCAGTACCTAGTAGCCTAGACTTAGGAAGTTGCGTGACACCCTCGTGCCTCGGGAGAGCACGTGGCGCCATTCATGCTGGACCTAATCTCTCCCCTGTCATGTTGGATTGCCGACCCATCTGACTATGACAGTGAGGGAAGAGAGAGTGCTCCTGTGTTTCCTCACACTCTTGTGCACTGTAATATCTCCTGCGTAATTGGTCTCTGTTGAAATTGGCCGCCGTAACGGGAATTCGGTCGGGAGAATATTATTTTAATTACGTCTTCTTCATTGTTTCAGAATAAAGACCGAGTTAATAGACCCACCGGGCTCACCAGACGGCTCACAGACTAGCAACCCCTCCTGGCTTGTTCCAATCAAAGAGGAGGTCCAAGATGTCCTCCCTGAAAAATACCTGGAAGTTACTATTGAAGAAGAAGATCCGGAATCTGAGAATGTAAGTCTTAAGTGGTAGTAGAAATCTTTGTTAAGGAGCTCGTCCGGAGAAGTACTACCACCATACCTACATATTTATGCCGCTAAGCAGCGTTGCTGTATCCCGGTTTGAAGTGTACGGATGGCAGTGTAATTACTGGCCCATATTATAACTCCTGTATTCCCCGAAGAGTTATACCGACAGCGGTATATAGTAGTAACACCTACATTTTGCCAGTTATGTTTTAATTCTTGCTAATATGGCAAGCTGAGCTATTGATATGCTGGAGAGTTCGTTGCACCACTTCTCCCCACCTAAAGCACTAGCAAGTGGTGAAGGGCAGGCGTTTTGGGGGACTGTCTTATGTAATAATGACGTTAAAAAAGTGCTGATTCTCAGCCTAGTTTGAATGAATCCAAGGGTAGAAAATTTCTAATGGGTCCAATAACACTTTGCCCGACCGGTCAGTGGCGGGGCAAGATCTAAATTTGATGTGGGCCAGGTACATTTCGCGAGGCCCTCTGGTGGAGCGAGAAGACAGATTTTATAAAATATAAAACATTGGAAAATTGAAAAGAGAATATAATTAAAGAAACAGAAATTTCCTGTTTTTAGCCCTTCTTTAGTAATTGTATTTTAATTCAACCTAGATGCAGATGCTGCTAAGTCTTTCTTGACTCATTGTATTTCACAAATATTTTTTTTATTAGTTTTAGTTTTGATTGCTTTCAGCAGAGGCTGTACTTACCGGTATTGTTAACAAAATTCGAACGACAGTGTATTTAGTGCATTTTGGTAAATTTATTTTAAGCTCTTTTCTGTTATGTATTGGAGCAGCTGTTTCACATCTTTAATGAAGTTTGCTAAAATTGGGATCTTTGTTTGTAATTCTTCATCTAATTCGTAAGGTTGGAAGTCACTGGTCTCACCCACTTGCAGGTCTATGTAGATCTTGTAATATTTGCTCTTTAGGAATATTTTTACTTAAAAGCCGCGAACTTCGAGGCTCATAAGTAATGCATAAACCTTCGAGGCGCGAGGCCGTGGGCGGTGGTTCACATCGCTCACGCCTTACGCCGCCTCTGCGACCGGTAAATCGAACCCTTACCTCACGCTCAGCAGTCACGCTTGCGACCACTAGACCAATGAGGCAGTCTATACTGGCAGATGAGAATTTTAACTTTGTCTCTGAGATGGTTATTGTATTGACATTTCACATTTTTATTTATAGGATCAGCCAGCATGTGAGGACATATCATCAGATGGCTCGGCGGTCCAACAAGCCCCTTCTTCTTCTGACGGTAAGTTCTTCTAACAATACTGGCAAAGCGGAGCGGAGCGCAGTTTTCACAAATACAGAAATCAATCTCGCGCTAGTTGAAATAAAGTTGAAAATAAATAAACTTCCATCCGAGAGAGCATCAACGTAGACATAGGTAGCCGATTAAGGTTGTTTATTTTCGACTTTAAGAGACGCTATGTTGATATTTGTTTGCCAATGAAAACGAGATGAATATAAATGTTGATGGATGGCAAGATGGAAGAAGAAAAATGGATGAATTGTATGTGAGGAATGATATGAAAGAGCAAGGAGTGAATGATAGCGTGACGGTTGACAGGGGAGAATAGAATAAGAAATCGGGACACGCTCAGGAAGGTGATGATGAAAACCACGCTGCGCTGCATCAGCCATTACACGTTCATTTCAAAACTGCTCGTCAGGCATACATGAAACCCTTCGTTAACCAGTTACTAAAAAACTATGTGGAGTTTGTTGCCTATTCTCCTCCATGCGAAACTACCTTTTGGAAGGGGCAACTAGAATCAATTCTATTTTCTAGTAAATTTTGACGTTCAAAAGTGTATTTTATGTCCCTATTTGAAACAAAATGATTTGACTTTGACTACCTATGTAAAAACTAACCCAGTACAGTAATGACGTAAGGCTCTAATAACTGTATTACCTTCCAGAACTGGACCACCAACAACAATCAGGCAGTTTCGCCTGCGATATTTGTGGAAAACGTTACACAAACACAGCCTACCTGCAACGGCACTTACAGTTCCATTCCAAAACCGCTGTACAATGCAACCATTGCAATAGACAGTTTCTCAACAAATTACGCTTGAACACTCATATTTTTAACCGCCACACTCTCGTGACCCCATACCCCTGCGATCAATGCCCGGAGAAATTTAAATCTAAATATTACCTAAAAGAGCACAAAAAGACACATTTAGACGGAAAAGCTTATCAATGCTCCAAATGTCCTCAAAGTTTCGCTGTCAAGCGCAATTTGGAGAGACATCAAAGCGGAAATAGCTGTAAAAATACTCCAGACAATCTTATCCAATGTAAAATTTGCGATAACGTATTCGAAAATGAGTCTTTATTAAAATCTCATATCAAAGAACATGACAGCGATCGGCCGTTTCCTTGCGATGAGTGCTCCATGACTTTTAAGCATAAAAGTACGTTGGTCCGTCATATGCACGTCCACACTGGGATAAGGCCATTTCCCTGTCCTCATTGTGGAAAGACATTCACCAGCTCTGGGTTATTAAAGCCTCATTTACGAGTGCATACTGGCGAAAAACCGTACACATGTAAGCTATGTGACAAAAAATTTGCCCACAAACATAATATGCAGAGACACATGATAGGGCACGAGAAAATTAAGCACACTGTGTGTGATATTTGTCACAAGGAGTTTCCAAGAGAGAGTCGATTGAAATATCACATGAAAACTCATGTCAATGAGAAGTATTTTATGTGTAAAGTTTGTCCTAAACGGTTCTCTCATAAGCAGAATGTTCTAAGACATTACACGAGGAAACACCCGGGACAAACGTATATGTGTACAGATACAGATGCATCTGTCGCGGCCAAAGTATGGGACACGATGAAGAAGAGATTTTGTGATGAAGAAACTGAGGAGATTTTGGGTTAAATACTCGTCAACCTTTTGACTGCCATAGTCATGTATAGATGACAGGCCAAAATGTGCCCAGCACGCCACGGTCACGACTACATGACAGATTTTAAGGAATAATTCGTAGCTTGGCGCCGAGGGCACATATTTGCTTTTTTGACGTGGCGGTCAATAGGTTAAATACATTATTTTACAAAAAAAACTTACCCAATGAAAGTTAATATAGAATTTGTTTTCTGACTATTCTCTTATTACTAATATATTGAACAAACATTTTTATCACATCAAGTTTATTTTATATACTTACAAGAAGTTTAGAACCAAAATTATTCGTGCTATCTAGTTGGTCATTCCTTATTGTTGTGATAGAGTTATTTGTTGAACAATAAATTTATTTTAAATGAGTGTAAATTAACTCCAAACAACTTTTGCTGTTCGTGGTAAAGTTATACTAACAAAAGGGAAGCGACCAATCTGAGAAGCAGTAATTTCTAGAGCAACAATAAAACAGAGGGTTATAAAGCTATTGTTTCCAACTTATTGAATAATAACAAAAAAATGGGAACCAACATGTCATTAAAAATTCACTTTTTACACTCACACTTGTATTTTTATCCTGAAATCCTGGCAAGCGTCAGTGATGAACATGGTGAACGCTTTCATTAAGACTTCCGGGCTAACGGCGTGGTGTGACGGCAGTGTGTGCCCGAAATCAAAATGGTTTTGTATTGCCGGCACATCGGCCAGTCACAATCTCGGGCCGAGTCAGATGAAGAAAGATACCAAGGTTATTGGGATAAAAAAATGATAGCCGATAATGTAGACGATTAAGGCGCTGACAAGACCCAATTGACCAAAATAGAATTCTCTTAAGAAAAAAATAGCCAAATCTGTATAGTTTGTGGTAGCGGAAAAAAATATATGTTAATTTTGAACATATTTCCTAGAACTTGGCTGTTACCAAAACACGTTTTGAAAAAAAATCTCGATACAAACTAACGTTAAACTAACCTCTTACCTTGAGTTCTAATCCAAAATATCTGTATTAAATATCAATATACGTTACGTATTTAATTAATAACAAGAACGTCTTGTTTGAATGCAGAACTTGGTTGTTTTTTTTATTTTCGATTACTCAACTCAATTTTGAGTAAATAGATAATTGCTTCATATTTTTTGCAATAAATTACAAGCGTTGTCATCGCGCTTCTCTTTCTTTTCTAAGCAATCTGACTGTGACCGCGTTTTAGGTGTTGTCAGCGTCTTAACAGAAACTGATACAAATCGGTATAAAATAGAGAAATCAGTGTCATTTTTATTTTTTTTCGATACCGATATATGCAAAAAATGTGAAGTAAAAACTCTATGTCCTTTTTTTCTTCACTTCGCTACCCAACATAGGGTTAAATAAATACCATAAATTCAATGACATATTAGTTTCATTTTATATGTAAAAAATGTTGTAAAGTAGTGTATATAATAATATTTGTGAAAGAATAAATTATAATTCTAAGGACAATTTGACAACCTTCAAAAGTTGACACTTTTGGACAAATTTAAAACGTGTTTTTATAGCATTACTGAGTAAGTTTATAAAGACCCATCACCAATCCATTCTACTCAGTAAAATGATGATGATGAATGAGAAGAAATCATTCCTGGGAGCTAACTTTTATGATGTGAAAAACGCGTTTACGGTAGCGTACACGCAATGTAATACACGCAAAAGACTGCTAACGTGTAGAACGGTATAGGAGACTTTGGGGGAATTTAAAGTTTAGTTATAACATTTTACACACACCTCTTCCTAACCCTTCGGGGAATACAGGTTTAATGTTATGTTATAACCTTTTTAAACTAGGAGTACACAAAACTTAATAATGGGAATGACAGGAAGAATATAGGTAATAAATAATTAAGTGACTTTCGACTTGGTGATGAGTCTTTTTCTAATTTTACAACCAATAAGTACAGAAAGTGCTTTATAACACTGTATGTGTGTGTTGTTGTATACTAGCTTGTTTTTTAATTTATAGCTTGAGAAATATAACAAACTCTAGCTCCATCTAGTGGTGAGCTTGCGAACTAATGATGTTATACTGATTACTTTAGATAAATAAATGTTTTAGATATATTTTAGTTGAGTTGAACGCGTTGAAATTAATTTAGATAAATTATAGCCCAATGAAAATTTTGAAAGTATTCAATGCGTAGAAAAGTTGTGTTGTGTGTGTAGCAAGTAAAATTACCTAAATGATTATTATGTAGCACTAGTAGGTAAGTTAGTTAAGTGAAACAATGGTGCCGATTCCCTTGTTCACAAACTAAACTAAATTTAAGTTCAGTGCATCTTTTTCTTTCTATTTCATTAAGAAAAGGACAGAAGATAAATTTTAGTTTAGTCCTGTCATATTACTCAGCGCTTGACGTAAATTGACGTAATTTTAGTAGGCAAGTTTTTAATCTTGTCTAAATTTGTATGGAGTAGTGACAGGTGCTGATTAATTTGACAGGACTAAACTAAAATTTATCTTCTGTCCTCTGGGAATCGGCACCAATATTGATTTATTTAAGAAATATTAGTCTAATCTATTGCAAAAAGGATGTATGATTTTCGTACTGAGAATTATAAATTAATTATAATAAATTACAGCATAGTAATTATAGCATAGCAGTGCATGCCAAACACTCGAAGTTACAATAATAAAATTGATGTTCGTAAAATAAAAACAGACACACAGTACACAGATTGTCTTTATTCTCCAATTGCTGGACAAAGCCCTCCCTACTGTCTTTCCACCTCTTTCTATCCCTGAGCTGCTAAGGACCAATCTTTATTAAAGGAGTCCAGCTCATCCCGCCATCTCCGTCTGGGCCTGCCGCGATGTCGTTTTAAGCGCGACCCACTGGGTCGTAAGTTTGGCCCATTGATCGTCTGACACGCGACAGCTGTGTCCAGCCCAATCCCATTTAAGACGCTGACAACACCTAAACCGCGGTCACTGTCAGATTGCATAAAAAAGAAAGAGAAGCGCGATGACACAACGCTTGTAATTTATTGCAAAATATGAAGCAATTATCTATTTACTCAAAATTGCGTTGAGTAATCGAAAACAAACCTAAAAAAAAAATGGTAATAATGTCAAGTTCTCATATTTTTATTTTTCCCGATAACCGGGCTGCCAGGAAGGGTTATGAATTTCTTTATTTATCCATCACGTTTGATAAAAGTTAATTCATTGTATTAGTTCTAGTAATAAAGTTAATTATTGTAAAATATCTGCCCACGTAGTCATAGTCGCCTTTTTTTATTAAATAGTTTTTCTATACATACCTTCATACATACAAATAAACAAAATTGAGGTGTCATATAAAATAACAGGTTTTTACTAAATGCATATGAAGGCATAGACGCTACCTACTCAGTTATAACAAAAAAAAATTGTTTGTTCCGGCTAATCTCCGAAACGACTACACTGATTTTGACGGGACTTTCACTGGCAGATAGCTGATGTTATAAGGAGTATTTTATTTTAGAATAAGTCACGCGGGCGAAGCTGCTTTCAGCATCTAGAAAATAAATAAATCAAGTTTCGTAGTAATAGTTTGATATTTGTGATATTTTATTTATTTTTCTCGGATAGTAGTAATATAATTAAGTAATTTGTCTCAAATCTTACTGTAATGAATTAACAATAAAACGTGTGTCTCTTTAATGATGTTTTTTATTTCAAATTATCATGAGGATTGCTAGTCACATCGTTGGTAAAAAAGTTGAACTAGAAAAACCGCCATTACTGCTACGAAATGGCGCGTACGTAGTCTGGTCATAAGTTTTGTCACATATGGAAAGCTAAATAAATGACACAATGAGTTCCGCACTACAAGCATTTTCATATTAAATGAAAGTGTATAAAATACAGATTTAAACCACATTAAAATTATTCGAAATTTCCTCCTCTTGCTTTGATACAAGCTCTCAATCTGCAAGGCCAGTCATCAATCGAAGCACGCACGACGTTCATGTCAATATCGGCGACTGCTTTAATCAGGGATGCTTTTAGTGACTCTTTTAAGTTGCGATGGTGTTTAGTGCAGACCTTCTCTAAGTGTTGCCATATTTTGTAATCCTAGGGATTCAAGTCTGGACTGGATGAGGGCCAATCCTCTTCCGTGATAAAGTCGATTCCTCGGGTCGTGAGCCAGTTTTGGGTACTTTTCGCCTTATGAGCCTTCAAAATCCTGCTGGACTACCCAGTGCCTGTTTTCGAACATGTTTTGTGAAAGAGGTTCCACAATGTTTGTTAGGACTGTTTGATATACGAGGGCACTGGTTTTCACTCCTTTTTCACAAAATAACACCTCCGTTGGACCCAAATAGGACACCCCAAGCCAAACCATGAATGCCGAAGGGTGATGACCACGCTGAACACGTGGCACACGTCTGCTCGCTTCTTTACCAGAGTGTGCATACACTTTATAATTTTGTTTGTTGAAACTCTCCTGAACATTAAAAATTATTTCGTACGAAAAAAGTATTTCGGGGTATTTTTTTCCCGCGTATCGCCTTAACAAAACCCGGCTTCTTTCGAGTCTGATTTTCTTCAGCCGTGCGTTAAGAAGATGTGCTGTGTTTTTTGTATAAGCACGCAGTCCCAGGTCTTCATTTAACACCCTTTTAACAGCAATTCTGCTTAGTCCCATCTGCAGAGCCAACATTTTTTGCTTGCGGACAGGATTTCGTTGGATTCGCGCCTTCACTGCTTTGATGGCCGCTGGAGTCCGAACAGCACGAGGGGTCGACCTCGCTCCTTTGTTTATCTTCTAATCTTGAATCTTCCCTGAATCGTTTGATAGTACATATGATAAATAAATCTCAGTGGAATAAGAAATTTTTCAGCAGTTTGAAAATCTCAGTTGGCGCATGACCGCAACGATGCAGTGTAATTACTGCGACTCGTCTTGTTTGCGCGTCCACTTTATTTTAGGAAATGAATTATTTTCTTTAAATATTCAAATTTCGAATGCCTATAATATTTTCCTCGGCTTGCATTCTAAATTCTACCTGACCTATATGACAGAACTTATGGCCCGACTTCGTATTTATTTAATCGAACCTCTAATAATTCCCATTTTGCGCTCCTAAACATATTATTGAACACTCTAATAAAATGATTGCGCCTCTTCTTGTGAAACTCAATTAATTTTTATTTTGGTGTCCTAAAAATACTGCCTCGTTGTTGTAGTGGTCGCAAGCGCTACTGCTGAACGTCAGGTCCTGTGTTCGATTCCCGGGTCGGGAAAAGTGTTATTGGGTTTTTCTACCTGGAATTTCTCAGTAGCAACTCGCAGACGAGGAGCAGTGGTAACGGCCGCGACACGAGTTCTAGGTCGTAGGTTCGAACCCAGACAGGCGCTTTACACATAATCAACCTATAATGTTCTCACTGCTGAGGCAGGCCTCCTCTCTGCGAGAGGGAGTGGGCCGTAATCCACCACGCGGGCCCAGTGCGGGTTGGTAGATGTCACATGTCTTCGAATTTTCGGTTCTAGGAATTTTTGGCTATAGGACATGCCGGTTTCCTCACGATGTTTTCCTTCACCGTTTTTTGAGAGCAGTGGTGATTAAATTATTTACACAAAGTAAAGCGCCTGTCCAGGCTCGAACCTACGATCTACAACTTGTAAGTCGCTGCCGTTACCACTGGGCCACCACTGCTAGTTGCTACTGAGAAATTTCAGGTAGAAAAACCCAATAACACTTTTCCGCGCTTTTCCGCTCTTTTTAGGCGCTTTACTTTGTGTAAATTATTTCATCACCACTGCTCTCAAAACAGTGAAGGAAAACATCGTGAGGAAACCGGCATGTCCTATAGCCAAAAATTCGAAGACATGTGACATCTACCAACCCGCACTGGACCCGCGTGGTGGATTACGGCCCACTCCCTCTCACAGAGAGGAGGCCTGTGTCCCAGCAGTGGGTACAGTATAGGCTGATTATGTAACCCGGAGACTGGATTTATTGCTTTGTGGGTGATGGCAATAGGCTTGCTCCCTATATTATACGTGATAGATTGGGCAGTGTTATTGGGTTTTTACCCGACTGCCACAGGTAATGTTTTTCGAAAGTATGTATGTATGTCTTAATATGCCATTTGTATCAACAAAGGAGACCGTTGATATTACAAAGGATACATCCATATGGAAAGAAGAGAGTGACAAGTTGACAGAAATCATACAACAAAGGCTTCAGTTAATTTCTTTGGCACGTTCTGTAGCCTAAACGGCTTGATGGATAAAAAGGTGTCGTTAGATTCGTCTTAATTGTGGGAGTGACATATGCTATATTATATTTATGTAATGCGTCTGCAAATACAAAAAGGGAGCGGACGGTTTTTTAAAAATAAATTACCACAATATTGATATCTATTAATAGCCAGTAATGAGGCAATTCCATATACATAATAATAAAACTAAAAAGCTTGAAATAAAACAATTATTTTCAGAATTTTGGTATCGCAGGCACAAAGCAATAGAAACCTGAAATATGGTGTAACTTTTGTTTGCACGCGATACCGAAATTCTATAGATTATAATGCTTATTTTTCTCTTTTCAGCTATGTGTTTTAACAGTCGGGTTTTTGTTTTTTAATTAACCTATTGACCGCTTGGTTTTATATCAATTGCCGCGGCCCCAGCGCCCAGCTCATAAATCGACAATTTGTCGATTTATGTTATTATCGGGTTGAACAATTAAATATTAGATTAAAACGAAAATAGGTTTTCAGTCGTACCTATAAATACGACGGAGGCGTCACGGGCACGAAAACATTTGTCGTATTAATCCGATTGGGGCGGTCAATAGGTTAATTTGTTTTTCTATCTAGAATTTCGTAGTAGCCGCCCGGAAGCCTGGATTTGTTCCTGGTTAATGACATTATGCCATACTACAAGAGACTTAAACATAATTAGCCAAATGTGTGTACTATGGGTACGGCTTTATCCAACCATACGGGGAAACGGCGTAGTGTTATGTAAAATTACTAAATAGCCATGTAATTGCGACTAACTTGGATGTAGCGGTTGGCCGCAGTTACTTGGCTGGCTATTTGGTGTTTGGTCGGGGCGCCTTGGTTACTGCGACCAATTCGGCTCGCGTGTGGTTGGTCACAGTTCCAACCTAAGCAGTTTGGTCGGGGTTCCATAGCAAAGTAGAAAATTAAAAAGGCACATTATTTAACCTATTGACCGCCACGTCAAAAAAGCAAAAACGTGCCCTTCGCGCCAAGCTAAAAATTATTCCTTAAATCTGTCATGTAGTCGTGACCGTGGCGTGCTGGGCACATTTTGGTTTGTCATCTATACGTGACTGTGGCGGTCAAAAGGTTAAAAAACGTGTGCAAGGCTATAAAAATCAAAATCAAAAGTCATTTATTCAAACTAGGCTGAAAATCAGCACTTTTCGAACGTCAAACGTAATTAATCTGCAGACCAAAATCCCAGGGATGAAAATGTCACAATTTTTACCTAGGAGTTAGGAGTTTTTTTCTAAGTTTTGAGATATTTACGAAAAAAAAAGGTTAGTCTGCTTCTTAATAATATATGTTTAATTGATACAAACTGTCCACGGTTTTGGTGCGTAGTGATTTCACGCAACCTGTGTCTCAAACTAAACACGGAAAGGTAAACATGCACTTTGACCTGTGGGGTGATTACCCCGCAGGTCAAGGTGCATGTTTCCCTTCTAACACATAATTATAATGCCTTACATTTTGACACTTCACAACAACTACCTCGTTGTTTATTTTTTCGAGTAGACACATTTTTAACCTATTGACCACACCACGTCAAAAAAACAAAAACGTGCCCTCGGCGCCAAGCTACTAATTATTCCTTAAAATCTGTAACATATAATTGTGACCGTGGCGTGCTGGGTACGTTTTGGTCTGTCATCTATAGGTACATGACTGTGGCGGTCAAAAGGTTAAACATATGAAGCAATGGATTAGGAATTTCCTTCAAAACCCTTCGGATGGTGAAAATAAATTGTTATGCAATTGGGGCGTTCGAGCTGGTTGGAGTTGGTAAGGTAGGCAAATAAAAACAACTAAAGAAACAATAAAAATATATATTTTTATGATCTTATCACATAACGATTTACATAATCAATGTACAACATAAGTTTGACAATACCTACATTTTGAATAATTCATCTGGCCAAAACCACAAAGCTCGTTTACACGAAGAGTTTTTCGACTCGAATAGGCGATTATCGATAGGGCGTAAAATGGACTGTGTAATCGATCCCTAAATAACTCTCATTTTGATTTCCTAAAAATACTAGTCGATCGTCTTTTTATATTTAAGTTGAGGAAAAGGGTGAAAAGTTTCTCATCCTCCATAGAAAAAGGAGGATCCTTCGACCAGACGGGGCCGTGCCTGGTGGCTTACTACCAGACGATTGTTGTCGGATTTGCTATGTAGGATTTACTTAACGTCAAGTGACACATGACGAAATTGAGTTAATTATCACTACCAATAAAAAACTGCTCGAGCAGTTTATTTCGCCGTCTCCGCCGAAACCAACAAACCTCAACCTTACCTAAAAACAGGATTTCGAGTTGACAAAACACACATTTCAAAAAAATCGCTTGACATGACGACTATCGACGAAACATGTCTTTGGAACATGGAAGAAAAATAAATGTTTCACCGACCCCCAATAAATTGGGATAAGGGCAGGAGAATGATCTGGAGTGCGATATTAGCCAGGCGAGTCCAGCATGTTCATTATACGCCTTATTCATTACTCGCCTCATGTAAACGAGCCATTATTTCGTTGTAGGTACACAGCGTTGCATTGGTGTTTCGCACCGCACTGATTCCGAACTTATTAATTTTTTTGAGCAATTTATACAGAGGTGACTTGCTGATGACGCTGTTACTATACTATGATTATTTAAAAAGGTTTACTGTGATGAAATACAGTGGAAAATATCCAAAATCTACTGAAAAATTGTTTAGACTGTACGAGCGCTTTGTCTAGGCATATTAAACAAATCAACGATTGTAAAGACGGTGCATTTTGAAAATTGGCAACTTAGTCTTAAAAATGATTTGTGAAATATTCATAGAGAGAGTGGATTTTGGACAACTTTCACATAATTTCATCTCTGTTAACAGTGAAGGAAACTATTGTGAGCAAACCGGCATGCCCTTGAACCAAAAACTCGAAGGCACGTGACATCTACCAACCCGCACTGGGCCCGCGTGGTGAATCACAGCCACAATCACAGTGCTAACATTATAGGCTGATTATGCCATGTATATGCTTTAAGTCACGTCTGTATAAATAGCGTTACATTTCCAACCAAATCAAATAAATAATTAAATACACAGAATCTACACATGGAAACACATTTTTATGATAGCAACAACATCAATTTTACTTCTTAATTAAATACAGAAATAAATGAAGAAAGGTATATTAACGTAAAATCTCATTTTCAAGCATGGCATTTAGTGTAGGGGTCCACTAGGGCCGTTGCCTGCCGGGGTCGCGTGGCGGTCCAAAAGGGTTACCGAGGCCCTGGCAACACAGGCAACGAAAGGAATACGGGTGGGTTTTTAGTCAGTAAAAGTCCGACACACCGTCCCGCTCCGCGCAGAGCGGGAGAAGTTATTTGATGATTTCCCATCCAAAAAAAAAAACATGGCATTTGCCTATGTAAAGTCGACTTTGACCATTATCATCTGCTCGCCTTTTTCCAACTATGTCGGAGTCAGCTTCCAGTCAAACCAGATGCAGCTGAATACCAGTATTCTACATGGAGCGACTGTCTATCTGACCTCCACAACCCAGTTACTGGGTAATACGATAGACCTTGGTAAGCCTGGTTTTCAGACTTTTCACAACAATCCCCAGTAGATTGATACTTGACTAAGGTTTTAAACTATCTAAATATCACATAGACAAAGAAGACCTTGTCTTATGACGTGCAAGTGGCATTCTAACTTAGGGTAGAAAAGCAATAACGAAGTCAGGGCAGGATTTAAAGTTGTGGCGGCCCTGGGGCAACCAAGAAGAGGAGGCCCCGAAAAAGTTGTGGAACAGATTAAACAAAAAAAAATTCAAAAAAGGTACCTTATGAAGTTATGATGGTGTAATTTTTCTTTTCTTCGGTGGACACAAACGATGTATTCTAAAAAAATTATGGAGGCCCCTTCTTTGTGGAGGCCCGGGGCCAGTACCCTGTTGCTGTGTTCCCTGTTGCTCTGTCCTAAATCCGGCCCTGAACGAAGTCATATAGCATGCGTTGGTTAATATGGCACATTTGGGAAAAAATCTGTCACACAGACAGACGTGAGACAAAAAATAACCTTTCTAAAAATAGATGTGACAAATTAATGGCCGGGTTCTGCAGGGCGTCATTTATTACCTATTTCCCGATCAAGTTAATAAGACAACTGTCAGGTATCACCAGAAAATCAGCCATTTATTAGCGACTACGTTAATTTACCTTCCTTGTTCTTTCTTCTGACATATATTATATTAAACACTTAGAATTTTGTTCATTAATGAATTATATAATTGATAACTTTAAACCCTTCTTTCCGTATGTCAATAACATCACCAGCCCGTTAGTCAAGAGTTCGATCAACATGATGCTATGCTGCGCTGCGCTGTGCTGTGCTCTATTTAGCTAATTCGATCTACTAACAAAACGTGCTGCGCTGCGCTTTGTGTAGCTACCCTTTTTTAATATAACAGAGATCACGGGATAAGTGTCTCGCAGTTTATACTTCAATGAATTAAACAACTAGGTATACGTGAGCTAATACTAATAATCTGTTGTGCAACAAGCACACAGCACACTTCACGTAGCTAAAAGTACTTAATTTGTTGAAAGAAAAGCATGAGAAAGTTAATTCAGCTAAGCACAGCACAGCGCTGCGTAGCATAATGTAGTTACCCTTATCGTTTGTGAATAGTTAATGATTAAATTACAATTTTTTGTTATAGGTATTCAATCAGAGTATTATTCATTGAACATAAACGGGCAGTTATGTTAAGATCAGACCTTTTCATTTTATAATATAATACCTATATACATATTTCCCTTACACAATCCAGTCATTTTCAAGTCTTCGTCTCACACTTAATGTTACATCTCTAAACATTAAAAGTGATTTGACAGCGTACCTATAACTTTTTATTTAGGGGTTCCTCGCCTTTGTATTTTAACATACCCTGTTAACCTTTTGACCGCCACAGTCATGTATAGATGACAAACCAAAATGTGCCCAGCACGCCACGGGCACGACTACACGGCAAGTATTAAAGGATGAATTCGTAGCTTGGCGCCGAGGGCACGTTTTTGCTTTTTGACGTGCCTGTCAAAAGGTTAATAAAGCACGTCAACATAGACAAAAATATGTCGTAGATCCTTTCTTTGCCACTTAACTATCTACTTTAACGTTATGCACTCTAAATTGATTTTTGGGTAAAGGTCCATGATAAATTATGGTTACAATTTTTGGAATAGAATTTGGTATTTGTCACGTATGGCATTACGTTTGTGGTTCCAAAACTTGATAATGATCCGAAATTCTGAATTCAAGTACAATTATTTTGTGCCATGGCATGTCCAACTGTTAACTTTCACCCTGACCTGCCCTGAAAATCACCTGAGGCTGCAGTCTCGACATAGATAGCGATCACTTTACGACCGAAGTCGGTCGCAAAATCCTAATGACCCGTCCCTAGACAGTAAAAATTGCTTCAAACACGAAAAAATCACAATCTTGTCAAGCAATTTTAGTCGTCTAGGGACCCCATTAGGACCCCATAGATAGCGATCGCTTTACGACCGATTTCGGTCGCAAAGTTCTAATGGGGACCTCAGCCCTGCTAATGCCCCTGATTTAATTGAATATTAACATAACAAAAATATGAGCGATAATTCCAGTTTGAAGTATTTCAGAAATAGGCACACTTATGATAATATTACATTATAAATGTACTATTTGATGTGCATAGTTTCTGGAATATTTATGATATTTAAACTACCTATAACAATAATTTTATTATACATTTATGTATCACACATTACTGTATTTCTATGTAGGATGAGTCCTAAGATTATGATGCGATGCAGTTTCGAGTAGGTATTTAGCGATAATTTACATGATTATTTTATGTACCTAATGTACATCAATGTTTTGTCTCGTTTACATAATTTTAACAGATAACTTTATGTGTTGACAGATGTCTTATAACCGAAGAATATTTATGGCGGTTTGATATATTTTTCAAGCTTAGAAAAGTTAACAAACTGCAATTTTTATTCCTCAGATAAAAGTTGAATGAAGATGGAAAAATCAGCCCTTATTGTATACAGGGTGTCACGTAAGGAATGGATAGCCTTGAAATAGCATATTATAGATCATATAGCCGTTCTAAAAAAAAAATATCCAATAAATATAACTCGAGATACGATTTTTTTTTTATTTCCACCTTATTCACTGTCAATGTGAAATATTACAACAACAATAACCGATGGAATTAATTCATTTGTGGTCGTTGGTTGAGAAGAATGAAAAATAAGGTAAAAAGAGTTATTCAAAAATATTTTTGGGATACTTTTTTTTTGTATTTGTTTTTAGAACGGACATAAGGTCTATTATTTGCTATGTCAAGGTTATCCATTTTTGGGACACCGCCCTGTAGAATACGGATTCAATTGAAAGTGCTTGCTGTCTATTGAAAAAAGACTTGGACATGTTGTTGCTGCACGTATTTTTTTATTATAGACAACTCCCAGGACGCACCCTACTCACATAGTACACAAAATGTATGTAAGTACTTAAATACACACACTCACACATACATTATACATTCATTTCTGTCATCTTAAGGTTGTGGCAGAAATCTTTTGTATAATCCTTTTGTTTTTCAATCATTTGGCGTGCAATAAAGAGTATTTTCATCTACACATTGACTTTCACAGACAATACACACAGAATTCTAAACCTACACATTTTGAGCCCAAGATTTAAATCGTTAGATTCGCCAGACCGCGTCAAAAGAAGTCCACATTTGTTTCATTGACACTTAAATAGTTTTGTCCCGCTCACCCATACTGAAAATCGTATATTTCGTTCCATGCGGGTTGAGTGAGATCACTCTACTCAGTATGACCACTTTTTCACGCGGCCTAAGAACGGTGAAAATCTTTGTTTTGAGCTTATTTTTTCTATCGATATGGAGTAGGTAACAAATGGAGTATTAAGACAACTTCTATCATTCGGATATTAGCAAAAACCGAATTTCAGAAACCGGTTAAAATATTAACCCGTTTTGTTTGATTTGTCCTAAATCAATCTTGGAAAACACTTAATTTAACCGACTCGAACGGTTAGTAAAACCCGGTTACTAATCTCGTTCCGTTTGATTAACCGGGTAGCAACGGTGTATTTACAATTTTACCGTTCTTTTCTCAATTTCTAAACAAAACATTACATTACGAGTACCACAGTAATTTTTCAAAAATCACACTTAGTTTTTATAGAATCCTTCCAGTTATTTACCAACTATGTTGTTTCCTCGCGCCCAGTCAAACTGGATACACAAAAATATATGTATTTTACACAGATAAATATCATCCATACTGTCCTCCTGACCGAATGCCAATCACAGCGAAGACTAGCCAGACACAGCTGCACTCTCTCTTCCCCCACTCTCATAGTCCGATAGGACGGTAATCCGACACTCGCGGGAGAGATCAGGCGCAGGACTGAAGGCTTTACGTGCTATACGAGGCACGGAAGTTAGTATTGTAAGTATACTACACAATTATACAAATATTATTTTTGTATACAATTACATTAGGTACAAATCAGACCTCATGACTTTGAATAATGCTAGTCACTACACACAAGGCTTTGCTCACGCCGAGAGCAACCCATGATATTGAATAACACAATTTATTTCTTGAAACACAAGGTGCAACATTATACAAACAGCGCAGGCAAAAAAACAGCTGCCTCGAGTTTTCACTTTAAGAAAATGATTTTAAGGTTCATTATTCAATGTCAACAGAAAATCATCTGCTTTTTCGGTCTGTATTGAACCTATTGTAATAATATTCAATAAATAATTAAGCTTTGTATTACAATAGAATGCCAAGACTAGATCCACAGGACACGTCTGATTGGTCGAAATCCTAATAAAGTGTCCTAACATTTAAAAAACATCGATTCTTACAACATCAATATATTATCATATTTTATAGTTGGTTATTCTACTTAATATTATATTATCGTCAATTTAGACGTATAGAGGAAGGCCTAACTAAATAAATGTCTTTATCAAAACAGTTTACATCATAAACATCAAAGTTCTTTTAATAATTGGCTTTTTAATAGACTTTTAGAAAATCCATACAATACACGCGTAATTTTTAGGGTTCCGTACCCAAAAGGTGCCAACGAGACCCTATTACTAAGGATTTGTCCGTCCATATGTCACAGAGCTGTATCTTTTGATCCGTAATAGGTAAAAACTTGAAATTTTCAGAGCACGTACTACTATGGTCGCAATAACAACAAATAATACAAATAAAATAAAGATATAAATTAAAGGGGACCCCCATATAAGATACGTGGTATTTCTTGTAGGCGGTTTTTTAAACTAAATATTTATTTATAAAAGTTGTGTTAAATATACGGAACCCTTCGTGTGCGAGTCCGACTCGAATTTGGTCGCTTTTTGTGCTATCTGCACATTGCATTGCACACATAGATTTATAGAAAACTTGCTTATACTAAATGCAAGATGTCTTATGGTAATCTATATTATGACACTGACGATTAAATTAAGAGCCCATATCATCACTTCTGGAGAAATAATGGCTAAGAGGCTGTATTTTGATAGTTAGCACTATCACCAATAGCTGTACATTTTTTGGCTGTTTTGATTAATTTATCAATTTTACTAAATCAAACGATGAAATATCGCTCTGTAATGAACTAAAATTGATTATGAATTACAATAATTAATATCGTAACGAATATTTACAAAATGGTGTAAAAAAAGCATTTGGAAAATTTACATATGATTTTTTACACCTAATTCAGTGTTATCATGCAATTCATAATCAATAATTTAATGCACTACACAGCGATATTCCATAATTTACATAACCTAGGGTGGTGGTTTAGTGGTGTACCTATAGTACACCCACATTTCGTCGGGTCCCATGTAATAGGGGGCGAGCCTATTGCCATCAACCGGGCACAAATCCAGACTCCGGGCTACTACTGGGAAATTCCAGAAGGAAAAACCCAATAACACTTTGTCCAACCTGGGAATCGAACCCAGAACCTCATGCTCAGCAGTACCACTTGCGACTACCACACCGATGAGGCAGTAATATTGAGAAATTAATCAAACGGCGAATTTTTTTACTGGCCAATCATTTAATACAAATCCTGTATTATTTTAAATTTTATTTTGACTTTCCGGAGGTGGCGAAATAGCCCTGTATTAGATAGACACCCAGCATCTTATTTATACAAGTTTTTGCTTAACTTACAAAATTCGTAAGTTAAGTTAGTAAAACAGATGTTATAGAAACTACAATAGATACCATTCAGTATCTAAAATACTAATTAGGCATTTTAAAAACTTCGAAGCATAAAATCGTCATTGTAAAGATTTTCCACTTCCAAATATTTTCACAAATAAGCACTCCATTTATTACCTCATCAGTGTCAAATCCCAAACCATGAAAGCGAGCATGCTTACCCTAAAATATTCAAGAGCCATCGTCTTCATCGAAAAAATCCTTTAACAACGGTGGATGATCCTGCCTCGGGATAAAATTACCCGAATGTGGGTACTGAGGATGCCACCAGTTACACACTATTGCCTTCACAACAGCATCGAGAATGATTTCGCATTCGGGCACAACACCTTTCACAGCGTAGCAGGAACTGTTGAAGCCAAGGTGGAGTGTGTGGTGTCTGTAGCCTTGCGATAGGACCATTTTGACGGTGGATAAGGTCATACCTTGGAGCGCTGGAATTTTGTCGAAACCTTTGCAGGTTACCTGAAAGGGTTAAGGGTTTTTCGTTAGTGTATTTTTCTGTGGGAGGCACGCAAATCCGGTTGAGGTAACTTTGGGCACTTTTAAACCAATATTACAGGGTCTGACAATAATATTGTAAAATAATTTAAGGAGTGATAATCACGAAAACATAAAAAATAAATTGATATGGAATGGCACCAACTCTACAAGGTGCCGTTTTGCATCCTCGTCAAATTCAAAGAAGGAACTATGCTAATGATTCTCGACAAGAATCAATAATAAAATAAAATAAATTATTTAAAAAAACAAAAAAAGTGGGACAATCAAAAGTTACACCATATTTCAGGTTATTCGACTGTCCCCGCCTGCAAGACCAAAATTATATAGATTATAATGCTTGTTTTTCCCTTTTCAGTTATGTGTTTTTGCAGTCGGGTTTTTTGTTTTTTAAATAATTTATTTTATTTCAAGCTTTTTAGTTTTATTAATATATATATTTTAAAATTACTCATTACTAGCTTTTATTTGATACCAATATTGTTGCAATTAATTAAAAAAAAAACTTCCCCTCCTTTTTTTTGTATTTGCAGATGAGATTTGCAGAGATAAATATTATATAGCCTATGTCACTCCCACAATTAAGACGAATAGAAAGACACCTCATATGTTAAAATCCATCAAGCCGTTTAGGCTACAGAGCGTGCCAATGAAATAGACATACACACATACGAGGCTCATTCAATAAATACTTAGCCTACAAAAAGTAAACGAAAATTTTGGAAAAGTGGCAATTTATTTTTCAACAAAGTCTCCTTTTAGTTCGATACACTTAGCCCAGCGATGCTCCAACTTTTTTAACCCGTCCGAAAAATAGTTTTTGTCAAACTCTGCAAAATAGGCCGACGTGGCGGCGATGACCTCCTCATTCGATCCATATCTATTCCCGGCGAGTGATTTTTTCAGATTAGGAAACAGAAAGAAGTCACAAGGGGCCAAATCTGGAGAATACGGTGGATGGGGCAACAATTCGTAGCGTACGAGTACATACATACATACATACATACTCTCGAAAAACATTACCCTCCTGAGGCAGTCGGGTAATAAGTAGGTCATTTTTTTTTCAAATTTTCGGAAATCGAGTGTGACACACGCATGTTAAAACGCGGCCCATGTGATACCGCATTGTAACTGCAACACACACACTACCGCATACGCAACGGGGTGATTCTGTTTTGTGAAAGTGGTGTATTCTAAAAAACTTTCAAACTTAAGTAACTAAAAAAACGAGTATGTATTAATTATTGAGCAGGTATCGTAATTTTATTTGATTATGTACGTCTTTCATAGCAGCCTCCTGAAATTTGACGAGGATGCAAAACGACACCTTGTATAAAAGTCATGTATCTGCCTGCCTTTTCCAACTATGTTGGGGTCGGTTTTCCGTCCAACTGGATGAAGCTGAATACCATTTTTTTTACATGGAGCGACTGCCTATCTGACGTCCACAGCCCAGTTACTGGATAACACGATACCTCTTGGTAAGACTGTTATTTATTATAAAGATATGAAAGTGTTACACCACACGGTAAAGGGGCATCTCTGTCTTAGCATGGCTTTACGTAAAACTTATAAACACAATTAATCGCACAGCATAAAATTTAATATGGTATAGCATAAAAAAGGCAACTGCCAAGCTTTGTTTAATATAGAAAATTATGCAAGCAACACCGCTAGAGCTGAGTAAGAGATTAATTATTTTTATTATTAGCCTGCAGTCGGAAAATCTAGGCCCTAGATTATCCCACGGCAGGGCAACCTCCCTACTCTCCTTCCACTTTTATCTAACTAAGACGTGATTTTGAAAATCTAATGGTCGATTATTACACAATTTCGTATTTGATTTCATGAGTTTATAGAAGTATGAGGGGAACAGGGTGTAAAGTTCACTCATCCTCCATAGAAAAGGGAGGATCCTCCGACCAGACGGGTCGTGTCTGGTGGGAACTGCCCGACGGTTGATAAATGATAAATGATTTTATTTCTGTAAATAGGTTCGTGCATACACTTTGACACCAACCTACATGAGGTTGATGTCCGAAATGGTCTTTTAAGGAAAGGACCACACAGATTTGAGTGGACCTGTCTAGTCAGTTCACGCATTTGTCAGTCATCATGCAGTTTAACTCAAAACTTAAGGAGCTCAATTGAAGTCGAGACGTTGTATATACATATATCGGGTGTAAAAAGACACTTTCCGAAGCCGAAAGCCTATGTGGCTTTCGGCTTCGGAAAGTGTCTTTCTACCCATTATTAGGATATTTTTTTCCTCTAGAACATACCTGGGAATCCACTGGTTCTGGAGATATTGAAGGTCAAAGTCGCATATTTTTTTTTACTTTTTTACGATAAAGAATTCCAAGCGTTATTACAAAACTTTTGTCCAAACAAACATTACTTGAATTTTCGATTTTTCTTAACAAATTACGCATTTGAAGTTACAAAAACGCAATTAATATCAAATAACTGGAGCGAATGTGCGGGGCTTCATTCATACAACAGCACCGTTTGCCTAGGTTCGCGTTACATAGCGCGCAATAAAAAATAGCTATTTTTACCTAAAAATAAAAATTGGTTCCCAACAATATTTTTTGCGCAAAGCTACTTAGTTAGCGTACAGTATGCGTAGTTGACGGCTTTGTGACGTCTTTTTACATCCTGTATATGCTAGTCGCGCGGTAAACTCTGCTTGCGAGATGCAGAATTTTGCGTGACGTCAGTGTGATGCGTAGTTTGCATGTGGCATTGTAGATACCGCCACAAGTTCATGATGAAATGGAATAAAGATTACTTTAGCACTTCCGTGTCTTAAATTCAAGAATCCAATATAACATCACGCCCGTATTCCTCAAAGGGTTAAGCAGAGGTGTACACCCACATTTCGCCAGTGATGTTTAAATATTTAAGGAAAAAAAAGGAGTAAAGAATCAAAAAAATATAACAAAATACATACCATCAAAACCTGCGCCCCCTCTTCAGGATTTGCATCAACCCTTCCCAGCTCCTCAATGAAATCTTTATCCATAATAGGCTGACTATTATGCAACTGTGGCTTCTTCAACTTGAAATACACGTTCCAATATGTCAACCCTCGGTTATACCAGACGTTGACGCATACCCAGCTGACCAGAACATTAGGATGGGGGTCTTTTCGACAAATTCGACGAGTGAATTTGTCATAAGTGTGGTATAAGGCCCGGATAACAGTCTGCCTCAACCCATAAGCCTTTAGACTGTCTGTACGCAACCTATCAGGAAGCTTCGGATGATTTTCGCAGTACCTCTTGTATTGCAAAATCCAGAATGCTTTGCTTTTAGTGACTGCGTACGCTGATTTGTTGATTTTGGCGAAAGTACCGATGTCTTCTGGTTTAATGTACCTTGATAGGAGATAGAACAAGAATTCCGGGTATTCAATGCCCGGGCTTTCCTCTATTGGGGCCTTGTCCTTCTTTTTCTTGTATACAAGTTTTTTTGTTCCATCCTCAGCAATTTGTGGGACGATCTCGGCGTCGTCACCGACTTCGTCCCAGGCCGGTTCCATGGTTGGTTTTAGAATCGGAGCTGGTTTCCTGATTGCTTTAATCGGTTTTGGCGCGTTCGCACAGTCGTTGATTGTGAAATCTGCAATTTTTTTTTTGTTAAAGTTATTTTTTATTTTTTGTTGAGTTTGACCACAACATTGAAATGCTAGTTTGTTATGCTCTATGATCGCACGCGAAATTATTTTTTTCTTGAGTTTTACTGCAATTTGCACCTGATTAATAATCATCGTTAATTCTCTTAAATTAGAGAAGAAACACCACGTTTTCATAAAATAGACATAATTTTTTAAAAGGAAAAACAGCTGGCTGGCAGAGCAAAAAAACATGGGTTTTCCTTCGAAATTAGGTATATTTTCTGCAGACTGTTTCGTGAAAATTTGACGTTATGCAACAAATATAATTTCGAACACTTGCTTATTCATAAAAAAACTAAAACGCTCTACAAACCTATTTTAGTTAAAATAGTGTTTTGTGAATTTCTTTCAAATTATGATTTGAGTTTGAAAGAAGAAGACAAAACACTATTTTAACTACAATAAGTTTGTAGAGCGTTTTAGTTTTTTTATGAATAAGGAGGTAAGTATATAAGTTTTAAATGATTATAATTTTGTGATTATTTTGTCATAATTGCCGCGTAATCAATTTTAATTAACAAACAACGTAAAACTGCGCCACAATTTGCAAAAAAAACTTTAAATTTCGCGAGCTACGAGGGCGGGTCAATAAGTCCGTGACTTTTTGAATTTCTGACCTCTTTACTGAAACAGCAACACTGCTCCTGTCAACAGGCATCTGTCAGTTGACTCCTGTCAAAATTTAAACTTGCTGCGTCAGTTAGTTTGTGTTTGACAGCTATTTTTATCAGACTACTCACTAATTTGAGGAGAAAATGGAAAAAAGTGAATTTCGTGTGCTTATTAAGCATTATTTCTTGCGAAAAAAAACCATTACCGAGACCAAGGCTAAGCTTGATAAATACTATGGGGACTCTGCACCATCGATTTCAATGGTAAAAAAAGTGGTTTACTGAATTTCGTTGTGGTCGTACAAGCACTGAAGATGCCGAACGTCCTGGACGCCCAGTTGAGGTCTCTACACCCGAAACAATCGAAAAAATTCACGATATGGTGTTGGCCGACCGAAGATTGAAAGTGCGAGAGATTGTGGAAGCCGTAGGGATCTCGCATGGCTCAGTGGTTTCAATTTTGAATGATCACTTGGGCATGAGAAAGCTTTCCGCAAGATGGGTGCCGCGTTTGCTCACAGTCGACCACAAACGCAATCGTGTAACATCTTCACAGGAAGGTTTGGCGTTGTTTAATCGCAATATGGAGGAGTTTTTGCGCCGTTTTGTAACCGTGGACGAAACATGGATCCATCACAACACACCAGAGACCAAACAACAGTCAAAACAGTGGGTTTCTAAGGGTGAATCGGCGCCGAAGAAGGCCAAGGTGGGTTTGTCAGCCAATAAAGTTATGGCGACTGTTTTTTGGGATGCACGCGGGATAATCCACATTGACTACCTTCAAAAGGGAAGAACAATCAATGGGGAATATTATGCTAATTTATTGGACCGATTTAATGACGATTTGAAAAAAAACCGACCTCATTTGGCCAAGAAAAAAGTTCTTTTCCACCAAGACAATGCAAGGGTGCACACATGTGCAGTTGCCATGGCAAAAATCCATGAATTGGGCTATGAATTGCTCCCTCATCCGCCCTATTCTCCAGATTTGGCTCCGAGCGACTACTTCTTGTTCCCAAACCTGAAGAAATGGCTTGGTGGAAAAAGATTTGACTCCAATGATGAAGTCATCTCGCAAACAAAGGCCTATTTTGAGGACCTCGAAAAATCATTTTTTTTGGTAGGGATAAAAAAATTGGAGAAGCGTTGGACAAAGTGTATAGAGCTCAAGGGAGACTACGTTGAAAAATAAAATTATTTTTTTATCAAAAAATCTGTGTTTTATTCCAAAAGTCACGGACTTATTGACCCGCCCTCGTACATTGGAGCAATCACCTTAAGATTTTAATTTTTGAGCGTTCGCCCTAAGCTATGCCATAGTTGGTGCATAGATGGGTCAGCTTTGATGCCTTATTGTACCATTAAACTATTGGACCTAAACACATATAATTAAATGCCTAAATCTCTGACTACCAGTCTTACCTCAGAATAACGGTACTGCCCAGTAACTGGGTGCGGTTAGAAGTCAGTCACTGCGTCTAACAATCTGACATTCAGCCCCATCTGGTTAGACTGGAAGCTGACCCCAACCTAGTCGGGAAAAGGCTACGCTGATAAACATGGTCACTAAATTAATAATTAGAGCCAGTTTATATTTAAATAAATGAGAATAATAGGCAGGACGATGCTAGAAGCGCGAAATAATAAAATAAAAAAATAAAATTCTAAAGCTTTGCTAAATTCTTTATGAGATAAACTCAAACTCAAAGCATTTATTGCAATGAAATTATTTACAGGTACTTTTTAGTTGGTCAGTCAGAAAGATGCAGTTAGTTGTCCATTCCAAAACGTAGTAGGTTCCTAGGGAGAAGAATGGGCAAGAAACTCCACGGATCCTTTTAAAACAAATTACTGTGTGAAGGTTTTAAGAATATGTTATCAATTATGGATCCTGTCGGGCACAGCAGAGTTTGGTACTTGTAGGAGAGAAGTGTCCAATCACAAATTATTCAGATAATTGTAATCTTATTTTATTAAAGCTGTTATCAGACACTTCACTTGAGTGAATGTTTATTTTTATTTCATTCCATGTTCACGACACCAACAAAATTACGTAGAGGTTAAGCTACGCTTGTCGCGGTCAGTTTGTGGATGGGTGATCATCCATTACATATCGAGACCCCTCCGTGACTCGGAAAGCACGTTAAGCTGTTGGTCGCGGGTGTCATTCCTAGATCTTTGACAGTCGTTACTGGTAGTTGAAAGCCCAAAAGTGTGATAACCAGTCTTACCAAAGGGTTTGTGTTACCCAGTAACTGGGTTGTGGGGCAGTCGCTCCATACAACATACTGGTATTCAGCTGCATCCGGTTAGCCAATCGCAATCCCAATTGCCAATCCCAATTGTGAAAATACTGGGAAGATTGAGTGATTGGCTAATTTTGTTTCTTTTTCAATAATTTGGAGGCGAATGAAAGATGCCGAATGCCAGAATCCATTGGATTGGTTCACTAATGAATTCATTTATTTCACTTTTGTTTCATTTTGTATTCAAAGTCTCACCTCCAGCGAAAGATGCCCAATGAAAGACAAAATGAGCAAAAAGAGTCCGATATCTACTTCAGGGAATATTTCTTTCACCACTGATTGCACCACCTTGCATTAGATAAATAGTGGTAGACAAGAACTAACACTTTAACACGTTGCAGGATGGTACTGACTTTTTAAAATTGTGCGATATGACAGTAAAATTGCCCATACAAGTTACAACCACTGCCATATTGGTACTGCCCTAGAGCAATACTAAAGAATAATAACACGAAGACAGTACTTTCATAGCCGTAACCCGGTTATAGCCGTACTGTCAAATAATTATAATTATGATATACTGTCATATAATTGTTAAATATTAAAATTGTACAGCGGTGCCCGTACTGTCATTTTTCAACTTCAAAAACTCTACTGCTAATGTGTTAATATCCTAACTAATATTAGAAATGCAAAAGCGAAGTTGTTTATTTGTTAGTTACACTTTCACACTAAAATGGCTGAACAGATTAGGATGAAATAGGGCAATTTCTACACATATGGGTAGAAAATGACCTGAATTAGGACTTAGGATACTTTTTATCTCAATATTTCCACAGGACCGAGACTTATGCGGGTAAAACTACGGAGCGCAGCTCGTAGTAAAATAATTTGTAATAATAACTTGAGCAGTCTGAAAAAAGTCTGCAACATAGCAACAATTTATTTTTGTATGTATGTATGTGAGATTATTTATTTTCCCTAGCATACAAACAGCTGGATGTATGTTTATTATCGAGGTGTTGTTATATTTGTTGAAGACATGGTTGTTGACAGTGGGAAACGGTGTCTGCAATTTTTGTAGGTACTGATTTCCATTACAGTCAATGACCTTATAGCTAAAAGCCTTAACCAACATCTTGGAGGACATTACCATTGTATTGTCATTGGCTTACAGACGGATTAAATTTTGATCATGAGTACCAATATATTCTTCAAAACTAAATAAAAATTTCTGTCTCTCTTTTTTTTTCAATCATATACCTAGTTTGCACATTGAAATATACCTATCAGATGGGTAGCCAACATTAAAACACTATGATAATTTTATTCCTAGAAAGCTAAACTATAATTTACTGCACATGAAATCAGGAACTCAACCTGTACAAAAAGAGCCCTACGCTGAAAAAAAAACAAAAAAGCAGCAAAAAAACCAAACCTTTTTATCAAATAAAGGTAATTATAACAAGCAGGATCGGCGCTAGAATTGCATAGGAAGGAGATATTAGATAAAAAAGTATATTATTTACCTTGTGATACATTCTTTTTGCCTTTCTTCTTCGTCATTGTACAAGATTTAATAAAATATCCACAAAAAAATATAAAATGTATGTTTACTCCAATTTACAAGACCGGTTTTGGTTATGGACACCGCATTTCTATTAAGTTATCATCATTAATGTTCATTGGGTAAAGTAGTAGTGTTCTGAACGGTTTTTAGGCACAAAAATAAACTATTTACGAAATTATCAAGTTTTGAAATCCGTCTAGGACGAATTTGACAACTCAACTAATGTCAAAATAAATGAATCGATAAGATTAGTGTGGACAGGTGTGTTTAGCAAATTCTACCACGTGCTGTATGTTTATGGATGGAAAAGAATTGATTTCTACCGATCCGAATCGAATTTAAGACCCGAGTTCAATCCGATTTGGAAATGTTTTAAATTCGGACGAACAGAGTTCGAATCTTGTGCGCAACCCCTCATACAAACAGCACTATGAATACCTCGGACCGGCATTTCTCGGATTCGGATAGGATGCAGTGCAGAACCGCTGTTAGTGTCCTTTTGATTGTGTTTTTGTATTTATTTGTATAGTCAGTTAGTTAGCCATTTAATTTAGTACATAATGTAAATAGTTTTATGTAGGTAAGCAATATAATGTTAATAATAAAAGTACTCTCTATTAGGCCGTATGTTGGTCAAAGTGTGTTCCGCGATGGTTTCAGTTCAGTATCAGTTTTGAAGTTGACATACTGGTCCTCATTTCGATATCACCATTGTTCCAAATTCGAATTCACATAAGATTACGCCTGTATTCCCCGATGGGTTAGGCAGAGGACTACCTATAATACAACCACATTTCGCCAGTTATGTTTAAGTCCCATTGTAATAGGGGGTGAGCCTATTGCCATCAACCGGGCACAAGTCCAGACTCCGGACTGCTACTGAGAATTTCTAGATAGAAATCAAATAAAACTTTTGCCCGATACGGGAATTGAACCCAAGACCATTGAACCAAGCAGTAGCGCTTGCGACCACTAGACCAACGAGGCAAAGGAGATGTTCCAGAAATGTATGGAGCCTGGGCCAGCTCTATGTACACTATATGTAAATATCGCTATACAATATAGTTACCGTTTTCTAATGTTAATTTTCTATAACTTTACTTCGTTTTAATGTAAATTGAAATTAACTCGGTCAAGGAGAGCAACACAACATAAATATGGTGGATCAGGAATATACGAAATGTCATTTTGACAATGACATTTGATTGATGTGTATTTACAAAAACAACACATGAATTCCGAAACTAATTCGGTTTAAACTGGAATAAGTATAAGTAAAAGTCTGTTAGAATATAGAACGAGGAAAGAAAACATCAGATAGAAATAGCATTTCAACAAATAAGTATAATGCAAGCAAGAGTTAAAGGAGATATACCTGAAACTGAACTTGTTATTTGTAGAATACCTCATACACGACGGAATCCAAATCATAGGCGAATCAAAAACCATATAACAAAGCCGAAGTCAACAGAGAAGCAATCAATCTATGTCCGTAGTAGTAAACAGGGTCGCAAAATAAAAACAATTACTAGAAACTCCGAAACACCCCTAATCCAAAACGCGCGAATACAACAATTCAGCGTTTCAAAGCCAACCACAAAGGCACAGACAACAATATGTAAGCCAACTGCCAAAGTCAAAGAAAGACGTCACGTCACGAAACTTGAAAACTGTCAGTCGTTAAACGTCATGACAAACACAACTGTCATAGCTGCCATAAAAATAGGGTTATCATATTAAAAATCTTCCAAAATAATCTTTTTTGTACAACTGTACTCTTCTTCAAATTATTTTTTTTGTATTTTTATGAAAATCCGCTATTTTTTTGCTATTTATCTATGTAGTGTACATGGTGGCAGCCCAAAATCAAACATCTCCTTTGAATTCAAGAAACAAGAATTTGAAAAAGAGAAGAAAATCGGAGTTTGGTCGCTTTTCAAGAAGCAACAAGCTTTGATTAGAGCATCTCTAAGTCAATAGTTATTTGTTTTGTTTTGGGTAAATAAAGTATCGAAATTGTTTTTCCTTATTTTTTAATCCATTCTGTCGTTCAAATGGATATTGCACCTGAAGTAGCCACGCGAGCTGTGGAAATTCTTCAGTCTAGGCTTAGTCGGTGAAACGTAAGTGCACAACTTCACGTAAGCCGTTCTGCCGTTCTGGCGTTCGTATTGGCGGCTTCGTGCGCTGTCCAGGGGGACCACGAAACAGGGTCATTATAGCACGACTAGATCGGTTTATCTTTACCACCAGCCTGCGTTATCCTAACCAGACCTCAGTACAGGTCCAAGAACAGCTTCGAGACTTTCATGGACTGACTCTTTGCGTTCGAACTGTTAGAAGGAGACTCGCAGAACGTGGCTTGACACCTCATAAGCGCGCCTATAGTTTGCACGCGATCATTTGCATTAGACTCAACGTCAATGGATCTAGGTTCTTTTTACGGATGAAACCAAGATTATGCTGTAGGGCAATGATGGACGTAGGAAAGACTAAGACAGGGAGAACGTTTTCAGCAATGTTGCATTGAAGAGAAAGTGAGTTACAGTCTGCGGCGGAATTTCCACCGAAGCCTGGCCTTGAGGTTGTGTCGATATAAATAGCGACCGATATATTCATCAATTCCTAGAGGCCCATGTGATGCCATAATTATGATATGTTTGTAGACCAGGATTTCATTTGTATGCATCATAATGCTAGGGCACACAGTGCAAGAATTGATCGAGAATATGGAGAAGCCCTGGTATGATCCCAATAGAGCACTCATCCCAGTTGAAGTGGCGTGTTCCAACTAACCAACCAGCTCCAGGATCTTTGCAGGAGCTGAAAACTGCCATCTTAGACGCATGAAATGATGATGATGATGATGATGAAATGGTTTTATCTTCTGTAAGTAGGTTTATACAAATACTTTTACACGTCAATTATGTTAAAAAAAAAAACTAGATGAGGTCGGCGTTTCCTATAAGCTACTCTGAGAAGAAAGGCCTAAGCAAACTCAGAATGGGTGAACATTCTACAGCATTTCTCCCAGTTCCATGCCGAACTGCACGACGGACGGCCGTCGTAAATGCTCTTGAAGGTAACAAAAATTACAAAATAAAAATAAGCAGTCATTTATTCAAACTAGGCTTTTCGAACGTCAAAAATACATAAAACAGAGTCCCCAAAAACGCTCGCCCTTCACCACTTCCTAGTACTTTGGCTGAGAAGAAGTGGCGCAACAGACTCCCCAGCAGCACAGCTGTCTGTTCAGTTAGAAAAACTTGATTCTACACAATAATTTGCAAAATAGTTTATATTACGCAACACAAAACATTAAATTAAATTATTTTCCATATGTCAGCTAGCACACGCCACCATACCAACCAAAAAAAACGTTTTATGTATGTAAATCATTGTCTTCTTAAAACAATTCCACGCTAAATTTACCCCAGAAACGTCAAAAGACAACTGTTTTTTGTTAGTGTTCTGATTTCAATTTTGGAACAATGACAAACGGAAATGATAGTGAGTGACCGGCTTAAAAACCTTTTTTTCTCTGAACTACCATTATTTAGTAAAATAGAGTCCTTTAACCCTTTGACCGCCACGTCAAAAATGCAAAAACGTGCCCTCGGTGCCGAGCTACGCATTATTCCTTATAAATTTGTCATGTAGTCGTGACCGTGGCGTGCTGGGCACATTTTGGTTTGTCATCTATACATGACTGGCGGTCAAAAGGTTAAACAAAAATATGCAGTGGAGGGACAGGCGTATAAAATAGCCGTGTATCCTTGCGGGTCGAGGACGACAGAAAAATTATTATCTGGAATGCATAATAATTCAATTTGCCTTTTTTTTGAGCAAACTTTCAAAGAGGAATTGGTGACGGTCAGGTGGCGTTTGTAGCCTAACTCCAGCAAATAATACAAAAGCGGTACCTGTGCTTCTCCTGGCGAAAGTCTTGAAGAATCCTTCTGGGCAGGTGGCCACCTTGCTTGCCCGTACACTGGTCACTTGAAAGTCTATATTTTGGATTTAATCGGACGCGGGTTATTATTTTTAATTTTGAAAACGTAGCACAGTATATCCCCAAGGATTACGGGATAACGTAATAAAGTTTGCGGTTTTGCGGGCGCGATGAACTGAGATTGAAAAAACTTGGTTTGCGGTGAGACGAAATGCTTCCGTTCGGCGCCGGTGCACTATGACGTCTGACAGCCATCATTAGCTGTCACTAGCCGCAGGATTCTCTAAATCCCGCGACACACAATATCCGCGGCTGCAATATAAGCCTAAGACAGACTACAGACACCTTATAAACCGTCCACAATCAAAATAAATGTAAGGGTCAATAACTTGCCACACCATACTCCCCGCCTTGAAAGGTCCCGAGCTTTCAAAGATGATAATCTATACGCTGAAAAGCTGGTGCGGTTGGGAGGATGAGATGATGTTTATTTATCTGGCAGTCTGAAAGCATCAAGAGAATCCCAAGCAGCAGTTCAAAACACCATTACTAGGAAACGGCGTTCGAAATTAATTATCAGATTCCAAAGAATGAAATTGCAGTTTGATTAAATTAAGACAAAGTTGAATTACTAAGCTAAATTATAACTATGTAATGGCGTACCATTGAGAAAATATACTATAGTAAATTATAAACTAAATTAAACTACGAAATAATATAGTTCTATTGGGTTGGCAAAGGATATAACTTGGTGACAGGACGTTTATATGTACCTGACGCGGTTTTTACTGAAGCTACTCGAATTACACCATCCGATCCCGGAAAAACGTCCACTATGATGCCCAATGGCCAAGTCAATGGTGGTACGTTATCTTGACCCAAGAGAACGACAGTACCGATCTCTATAGGGCGATCGGGAGTGCACCATTTCTGGCGAACTTGCAACGTGTGCAAGTACTCAACTCGCCATTTGTTCCAGTAGGATAACACAAGCTGATCCAAAAGCTTTTTGCGGTTTGTTAAATTTATGTTTTCTTCTGTCAATTCAGAAGAAGGCAAATGCTTAAGTGGACTGGACATTAGAAAATGCGCAGGCGTGAGCACGTCCGGATGCGGGTCTGATGAGAGAACACTAAGCGGTCGAGAATTTAAAAGGCACTCGATTTGTACCAGTACGGTAGAGAGTTCCTCGTAAGTGAGAAGCTGCTTTCCTATGACTCTATACAAGTGAGTTTTAACACTCTTAATGTTCGACTCCCAAATACCTCCGAAGTGCGGAGCTCGCGGCGGTATTCTTGTCCACTCAATGCGAGATTTTAGAAGCTCATTTTTAATATCTGTTTGAACAGACGAGTTCAATAAGAAAGAATAAATATCATCAAGTTGCGCCTTAGCGCCAACAAAATTGGTACCATTGTCTGAGTACATGACAGACACTGGACCGCGGCGAGAAATACATCTTTTAAATGCGGATAAGAAAGCCTCGGATGTGAGGTCCGATACGAGTTCGATATGTATGGCTTTAGTTACCATACATATGAACAAACATATATAAAGTTTTTGCGAACGTTGACCTCTACGGCGAATAGGTGTGTAAGCAAGCGGCCCGGCGAAATCTACTCCAGTGTGCACAAAGGTTTTAGTATCACGGACACGGTATCCAGGAAGTTCAGCCATTTTGGGTGTTAGATGCGTAGGATTTAGACGGAAACAAGTGTTGCATTTCCGACAGCGGGAACGTATGACTGTTCGTCCATCTAATATCCAAAACCGCTGCCTTATAATAGACATCAATAATCCGGGGCCCGTGTGGCAGTACGTATTGTGATAGTGATCAATAATTAGATCAACTACGCGGTCACGTTTAGGTAAAAGCGCGGGATGCTTGGCTTCATATGGTAAGTCAGATTTAGACAATCTGCCCCCAATACGTAAGATTCCGTAGCTATCAATAAAGACAGACAAACAGCGCAACTTCTTAGATGGAAGTTCGCCTGCTTTAATTAATTTTAAATCGTTAGAAAAATGCGTATTTTGAACTATTCGAATAATTAAATTTTCGGCGGTTTGTATATTTTTAACAGAGCTATGACTAAGTAGTCTGTTCGTAAATTTAAGAATGTACATAAATACACGTAACAATTTATTCCATGAACAAACACGGTCAGCTATTGTATCTAAAATACGCGGTTCAGTATTTGATGTTTCTACAAGGAAAACCTTTGATTTAAACTCTGGCAATGTTTCACATTCAGTAGGAGAGAATTTTAAAGGCCACTCGCTAATGGGTCGATGGAGCCAAGTAGGACCGTTCCACCATAACGAGTGTTCAATTAAATCAGATGGCAGCATGCCGCGGGAGAGACAATCGCTAGGATTCTCCTTTCCGGACACGTAATTAAAACTAGCGGCAGGTAGGTTTTCCTGTATTTTAGCAATGCGGTTACTGACAAAAATAGACCATCTATGGGGAGATGAGTGGATCCACGAAAGAGCTATGGTGGAGTCCGAGAAAGCGTAGACACCTGCAATAGGTACACGAGCGGAAAGTTTATCTTTGACCACGCGAACAAGCTTAGACAGAAGTAAAGCGGCGACAAGTTCTAATCAAGCTAGCGTTGTTATTTTAGCGGGGGAAACTTTGGACTTTGCACATAAAAGCCGAACGCTGATATTGCCTTTAGAGTCAGTTATGTGTAAATAAATACAACAACCATAACCACTAAAGCTGGCGTCGCAAAAGGCTACGATATTCACTACAGCTTCTCTAAAGACGCCAATGTGGCGAGGAACCTTTAGAGAAGAGAGTGAGGGGAAATCGCGCAAAAAAACGGAAAACCGATTGGTGATGGAGTCCGGAGGAACCTCATCCCAACCTATTTTAGCTAACCAAAGTTCCTTAATTAGGATTTTCGCGTACAACACGACGGGTGCTACGAGGCCAAGTACGTCGAACAAGCGGGCAACTAGCGATAGAATCGCACGCTTAGTGCATTTATCATCTACAGCGACTGTTGTCAAAGAAAAATAATCATCAGCGGGTTCCCAGGTTAATCCAAGGATTTTGAAATTATGTTTATCATTATCCATGCCAGAAAAATTAACTGGTAAGTGGTGAGACTCTGGGAGAATCTCCAACAAAGCGGGTGAGTTAGTAGCCCATTTGACCAGGTCAAAGGATCCTAACTTAAATAACTCAATTAAATCGCGGGATAATTGTTTAGCAATCTGTTCATCAGGAACAGAATAGACATAATCGTCCATAAAAAACTGAGTTTCTACTAATTTAGAAGCCTCAGGATAGCGGTCGCCATGCTCACACGCTAAATTGCGTATTGTGCGCATCGCTAAATAAGGACTAGGCTTTAATCCAAAGGGAACGCGGTTAAAGTGAAAAGTACGTATAGGTTCATTTTTGTTGAATCGATATAAAATTCGTAAATATTTGCGGTGGTGCTCATTTACACCGATCCGTAGGAACATTTGTTTTATATCCGCTGTCATTGCGACAGGGAGGGTACGAAAATCGAGTAATAATAAAAACAAGTCGGCCTGTAAATTAGGTCCGACATGCAGAATGTCATTGAGTGACAACCCCGAGTGTGTTTTGGCACTAGCGATAGCGTCCAAAACCACTCGAATGCTGTCTTTGTCCGGTCTAATAACGGCGTGATGCGGTATGTAGTAACCCTCTTCTGTTAATTCAGAGTCGGGTACCTCCGATAAATACCCCTGAGTTATATAATCGGTGATAGTTTTATTGTAATCCTCGCGTAGGGTTGGCACGCACGTGAATTTACGCTCGAGCGCAAGTAGCCGCCGATGAGCGACACCGCGTGAATTGCCTAATTCGGAGGGATTGCGCGCGAAAGGTAAATCGACAAAATATCTACCGTCTTTAAATAAAACTGAAGAATTAAAATTATTTTCACACTCTAATTCGTCCGGACTAATAAAACGCTGAGATGGAATTTCCTCTAGCTCAAAAAACTTCTGCAAACTTGACTCGACGTCAATGCTAGCAAGCGCGGTAAACGAAGATGTCATGTGTGTTACGTCACTACTATGACAATCAATATCACCCATCAGTACATATCCGAAACTAGTCAGTATAGCTGGGGGTGCGCGGGTGCCTGAGTCAACCCTATCACCTAAATAAATAAAAGGGAACAGCTGTGCTCCAAGCACAACATCGATTTCACCAGGTACATTCCAGGTTGAGTCAGCAAGCGGTAAATTATTTAAATATGACATATCGTCATTTAATCTGATAAAACTAGCGGGAAGTCTATCTGTAATGCAATCAACGACTAATGCGTGTATATAATACTTATTGTGAGGATTAATCCGAGATTCTATATTGAGATAAATAAAGCCGTGTACAGGTCGTGAGGTCATACAAACACCTTGTAAAGACGAATTGCGTAATTTAATTATGGGTAAGTTCAAACGTTTACAACAGTCCACAGTAATTAAATTATTTTGCGATCCATTGGCGCCGATTCCCTTGTTCACAAACTAAACTAAATTTAAGTTCAGTGCATCTTTTTCTTTCTATTTCATTAAGAAAAGGACGGAAGATAAATTTTAGTTTAGTCCTGTCAAATTAATCAGCGCTTGACGTAAATTGACGTAATTTTAGTAGGCAAGTTTTTAATCACGTCTAAACTTGTATAGAGTAGTGACAGGAGCTGATTAATTTGACAGGACTAAACTAAAATGTATCTTCTGTCCTTTTCTAAATGAAATAGAAAGAAAAAGATGCACTGAACTTAAATTTAGTTTAGTTTGTGAACAAGGGAATCGGCGCCATTGTCTATTAAACACCTGACAACAAGCTTATCTCGGCCGCTGCTATCATATACGTATATCTGCGCGGTAGCTAACAAAATAGTTGTCTCTGTCGGTAAACATATTTTAGCGGCGGCACTAAGCGAGACAGACGTAGCGGCAGGCTCGCTCGGCGTTGAATCACTTTTTACTTCGGAGAAATGTAACAATGAATGATGTGTTTTCTTACAAGTTTTACAAACACTCCGTGATTTACATTTAACCAAAGAGTGGGATAGACTTAAGCAATTTACACAGCCATGTTTCTTTTTAATAAATTCGAAACGAGCTTGCGGAGAATTCATATTTTTAAATTGTGGACAATCAAACAGTCGATGATCGACGTTATCGCCGTCACACAGCGGGCAGCGGTTATTCGAAGCTGGTTCGCTACAAGATACAAACGCTTTAGCGGTACTTTGAGTATTACTTCGATTGTTAGCTAAACTAGACTTAGCACGCGATTCCGTCTGTGAATTATTAACGTGTGAGCGCTGGAGTACCTTAACATAGTCTTGCATAAATATTATAAACTCCGTATAGGAAGGCAATTCCTTGCCACTCACACGGCTTTCAAATTGTTGAACAGTTTGTGAGTCAACCTTTCTTAAACCACAGTGTAATATCACAAAATCTAATAAGTCTGAAATGTCTAACTGCTTCAATGCAGCGACAGACGCTGAATATCGTTCTACAAATGCATTCAGACTAGCAGCATTGCCAGCGCATCCTTTAATGTCCAGTATATTATTGAGATAATGAATACCTAAACTACGTTTATCTTGATACCTTTTGACAAGACTGTTCCACATAACACTGTATGTATCTCCTGTGGGAACAATGCCTGCAGTTAGTTTTAAGGCATCATGAGTTAATTTACTTATTAAATACTGCACACGCTGCGAATCCGTCAGATCAGTATTTAAATGAACATTAGTACGGAACATTTCATAAAACATGGGCCAATTTTCAGTTCTACCGTCGAACGATGGTAACTCGATTGGTGGTAACTTTATGCTTCTACCTCCCTTCTGATCTGATGTTAATGTTTTGCCACTTGAAAGAATGAGATTACGTTTGTATTTAATAGTTGAATATAAGTCTTCAATAGAACTTAGACTCCCATAGTCGGGTGGGGTTTCATCAATTTCAAACTGCAACTCATTGATCTGGTCAATTATTGTTTCAAACTTGCTGTAAAATTCACCAATAGATTCAGACTGCGCTAGGAATAACTCGTTCGAGCGTGAATCATAATTAGATATACTTTTGGAAGAATTATACAAGCGATTAACTCGCTCAAAAATTACTTCTTTTTTAGCAATAAGCTGAGCTAATTTAGTTTCTTGTTTTTGAGTTGCCATTATAAGGCACTATCTAATATTAATTGCTGTAAATTATCGTAAGTACTTGCAATGACTTGTACTTATTTAACTGATACCTATCCAGGCTCGAATGGACCATAAGTATGGAGGGACAGGCGTATAAAATAGCCGTGTATCCTTGCGGGTCGAGGACGACAGAAAAATTATTATCTGGAATGCATAATAATTCAATTTGCCTTTTTTTTGAGCAAACTTTCAAAGAGGAATTGGTGACGGTCAGGTGGCGTTTGTAGCCTAACTCCAGCAAATAATGCAAAAGCGGTACCTGTGCTTCTCCTGGCGAAAGTCTTGAAGAATCCTTCTGGGCAAGTGGCCACCTTGCTTGCCCGTACACTGGTCACTTGAAAGTCTATATTTTGGATTTAATCGGACGCGGGTTATTATTTTTAATTTTGAAAACGTAGCACAGTATATCCCCAAGGATTACGGGATAACGTAATAAAGTTTGCGGTTTTGCGGGCGCGATGAACTGAGATTGAAAAAACTTGGTTTGCGGTGAGACGAAATGCTTCCGTTCGGCGCCGGTGCACTATGACGTCTGACAGCCATCATTAGCTGTCACTAGCCGCAGGATTCTCTAAATCCCGCGACACACAATATCCGCGGCTGCAATATAAGCCTAAGACAGACTACAGACACCTTATAAACCGTCCACAATCAAAAAAAATGTAAGGGGCAATAACTTGCCACACCATGCAGGGTGGTGCGATTCAGGTGTCCGGAAGTGTATTATAAGTACTTATGAACCGATTAAAGAAATTATCCACCTTTTTTTTCGCAAATTACGGTGTAAACTGCATTTAACGCCAAACTCTCTAAAACGTCGAAATTACTAAACTCTGATTGATTTACCTTTGTCCATAAAATGAATGATACACTATGTAGCATCACACCCACTCTAAATTTACGACAACATTATACGTCATTAAACTTTGTAAGTTGCCGAAATTAATAAGAACTGCAGCTGTATACGTTCTTTTGTTTATTATTTTGTTGCTTTATTGTCCAGCTAGCCCGTACCTTGCCTCGACTGTCGACATCATGCGTACCGAAGATTCTAAGAAATTCGTTCTTCTGTTTATTGTGATTACCTTGCACGTGTTTACCTCGGCTGCTAGACCGTCGTTAGGTTGTCATGCAATATCTATCTATAAGTTATCATATTCCTAATTGCTCAGAAACTTTCAAACTATGAACATGGCGAGTAAGAGATAATCTTTGTGTATTGACAAAAAGGTTTTATTAATACGTGCAATAGAGGTTTAATAATATTGTTTTTTCTTTCTTTCCGTTTAACGACAACTCTTCATATCGCCATGAAATGCGCAATCCCTTCAGTGTCGTTATATAGAGTTTACACACTGTACTTATTCAAGAATTTAAACCCTTTGAACGCCACGTCAAAAAAGCAAAAAGGTGCGTCGGCGCCAACCTACGAATTTTTCCTTAAAATCTGTCATGTAGTCGTGACCGTGGCGTGCTGGGCACATTTTGGTTTGTCATGCTATACATGACTGTGGCTGTCAAAAGGTTAAAGAAAAAATATAACTATTTCATGAAATATAATATAGTTTCCTAACACAGGATTTGATGATTTCATTTCGCGGGTTAATTTATACATCTATCCCCACCAATGAAATTCAAATCATAAAAAAGTTTTGTGTCGGTTTACTAGCGGGTTAGACCGGTTGGTTATCAATTAACGTAGTCGGTTGTAGTTTCTCAAAATAAAAACGCCAATTAAAATGACACATTTTTATTTAAAAATACAAGGTAAAGGAATAAGTACACAAGAAAGCGTTCAATAAATACAAATTGTCCTTATTTTTAATTCATTTGTAGAGGTGCAAAAGTGAGCACCCTTAATCCATTTGTGAACAGCTGCAATGTAAACACTCTTTTTTGTGTAGAGTTGCGTAAGTGAACACTCTTTATTATATTATTTGTTAAATATAAAATAAAGACATTTTCAACACTTTGACTGCACACATTTGAGTCCTATTTCAAGATGTCAGTCGTTATTTTTTACAGAAGGATGAAATGTTGAAACACTTTTACAGTTGATCTAGACAGTAAACAGAACATCACGCCTATATTTTACGGGAGGGTTAGGCAGAAGTTTGTAGGACACTCTCATTTCGTCACTTATGAAATAGAATGCGAGCCTATTGCCGTCAATCGGGCACAAATCTATCTACGCAGTTTAAGTGTCAAAAATAAAAAAAAATGATTCTAATATCAAATCTAACGCTAGTTCATATAAATCTGTTTCTAAGCACCTATGTATAGCACATTAAAAAAAACTAAAAATAATTACAAAAATAAAATATGTTCATTAAAATTAATATAACTCTGGACGGATTGTAAATAATATAGTTTATAGTAGGTGGAAATGTTAAATATTTAGTAATAATTTACTATTGAAAAGGAGAATTAATGATTCATGAATTCAATGACACCAAATCTGAGTGATAAAATGAAAAACTTACGACTGCAACCGAGTCTACGTGTTTCAGCGCCGAGTATACCCAAATGAGCGTCACCGACCCGAGCATGAGGTATGTTAAATGATACGAAAGTTGAATGTGACAAATGTTGACTGATGTAAAAATTTGATGATACAGAAATTGGGTGATATTGACGTATCAGTTCGAAAATAAATGGTACGTATTTTAAAGTACGGATTTTTAAAAGATGGAAAAGGAGAAGCATTTTTATTTTTAAATTTTAACATTTCCACTATACTTTGTATACATTTGACTCTGGTCTCACAACAAGTAAAAATAAGTTTATACTTGTACCTAAATTACTGATAGCTGAAATATCTTCCTAACACCATGATAGATTAAAAGTCCTTTTTTATCTTCCTTACTCATCAAAACGCGTCATTTTGAAAGGTATTTATTCTATCATGGATAAGGAGAATAATGTTACAAAGTAATAATACGGATAATCTACCTTTACGTACTTAAAAAAAAGCTACCATTTAAAAGTTGATAACAGCGCCATCTAGTAACTCAAACTGGCACTAATGGTCCCAATCGTCGCTACCAGATGGCAGTGTGTGTCAGTAAGTTAGCGTCAGAAAGTTTGTTTTACAAAAACTTTTATAAAACATGATTATGTGCGGTTTTTTGGCAGTGAACGTGCTTTGTTGTAATACGACATACATTGGACATTGACAATAATAATATCTTTAATGTACTTAATACTAATAATATATTTTGTACGTAATATTTCTGCAAAAAGGCAGTATACACAAGCTTTTAAGTTTATAAATTAGCGACAAATTCTGCTCATATTCTTTTTAAACTTACTCGGGTTCTACAAATTTCCTCGTTTTTATCAATGTTTCGAAGTTACCACAAATTACAATTAACAGAAAAATCAATTCTTTAATGTTTTAGAAACGGTACAACCTTATGATCGCCAATTTATAAATAAACAAACAAATATACAAAAAAAAAGTAATATCATTTGAAGCAAGCACACACGTTTACATCTTAATTAATTAAATAGTTTGCGAGATTACTTCAATTCGAACAAATTGACTTTAGTGGAAGAGCCCGCGTCTTCTAATCTAATAAAAATACTTAGGAAAAATATTGTCCGACTCATTTTTTTTCCTGGGCAAAGACCTCCCTACTCTTTTCCACCTCTCTCTGTCCAGAGTTGCCAAGGACCAATCTTTATTAAGGAAGTCGAGGCCATCCCGCCGCATCCGTCTGAGCCAGCCGCAATGTCGTTTGCCATAAAGCAGGACCCCCGGGGTCGTCCCTAAGTTCTGCCCATTGATGTCGGCCACGCGGGCGCGGCGGCACCGTCCAGTCGAATTCCATTGAAGCGTGGCAGCTTTCCGAGTGACGTCAGTTATTTTAGTGATGGAACGGATTGTTGCATTCTTAACAGGGGTGGGGGTCTACAAGTTGACAAGTCCAGACCGAGGTCCGACCTACTCTGGAATTATTATTATTATGAAACATTTATGGTAAGGAAACCGGAAACTAGAATATCCTATAATACTTTTCTACAAATATGATGAATGTTGGACCAAAAAAGCAATTATAACAAGCAGATACCTACGGTAATTATGATGTTATTGTTACTTAGGCCATATTTGCTTAAAACACTAACTGAGAAACATGAAAAACACTCAAAATAAAGGTAAACTAGTTTTTTACTCGTAGCTAAATAATACTAGCCGCATTGGTCGCTTGGAGGTTAAGCTACGCTGGCCGCGGTAGGTTCGTGGATGGGTAACCATCTTTACATCCATTCCATATCGAGACCCCCTCCGTGCCTCGGAAAGCACGTTAAGTAGTTGGTCCCGGCTGTCATTTGTAGATCTTTGGCAGTCGTTACGGGTAGTCTGAAGCTCAAAAGTCTGAAGACCAGTCTTACCAAGGGGTATCCTGTTACCCAGTAAAATACAGCTGCTTCGGTTAGACCGGAAGCTGACCCTAACTTCAAAACAAACTGCGAAACTCGAAATAATATGATTATTATGTTATATTAATTGGAAAAAGGCTAGGCAATTCACGGTACCTACAGTTTTAATAAGAACAAACGAAAATACTACATCCCGGTCTCTTAAACTAAAAAGTCAACTTGTTCTACGCTTAAAATAAACTTAAAAATCTAATACAAAAGTAACATCTTCCTTATTTTAAAAGAAAAGTAATAAATATGAAAATTATAATTTGTTTCGGTGGATAATTCCAATACTAAATTATTATAAATATATTGTAGTTTTTGTGATGTTATTTTTAATTTTGATATTTTATAAAATAGCTGCGCATTTTCTGAATGGCCCAAAAAATGGGCATCTCAACAAACTAAATAGCTGCTTCGCATTTTATAAAAATACGTTTATATACCCACTGATATTCAAAGTTTTGGATAACAATCACCAAATTCTAAATTTATTTTATAAAAGTTAGTAAAAGTCTACGTAATATTTTAATAATATATATATTAGAGAAGTATTAGGTTCCTGTAACCATAGCTTCTGGTTAACATAACCGGGTAAAAATATAACTGCCAGAAAATCTTTATAGTAAAACTGAAGAGCTTGGTTCCTGTAACCATATCCTTCTTTTGGTTAACATAACCAGAATTTAATTATATTCTTAACATAATAGCTGTTTATAACTTCATAGTTAAATGTTAAAGCTGCGTCCATATTTGTGACATTTCAACGAACAAAACTCTGTACAAAGCGACGGTTCTAGTCATTCTTAATGGTGGACGGGGGTGGTGACATTGTTTGTGTAATATTTGTTGGTTTGTTTGTTTGATATCCGTATTTGCCAAGTGGGTCACGGTCTGGGGGTCTCGTTCGAGGAAATGTCACAAATACATCGTAGACGCAGATTAATGTGTAACGTTTATTATAGAAGTGTCACGTTGTTGTAACCTAGTTAGTTTCCTTATTCTCCTTCGGTTGGTCTGTGTACACGATTTCTGCGTACTCCGCAGAAGGAGGGGGCGGTTTCTCCGTTGAGGTTTGCTCGCCGAGCGCCAGTTCAGCGTATACGACGCCCTTCTTGTCGTCTGAGAGAGACTGTAATGAGAGGATAAATGATTTAAGGATAAGGAAAACCGTTTAAAACGACCACCGTACTTATTTCTGCCGCCAAGCAGCGTTGCCGTGTTCCAGTTTGAAGGATATGGGTGACGCCGGGGCCCGTGCCCCGGGCGCCAACTTCAGAGGGCGGCAAATGCAAGCGTCAGACAAGTGCACCACCCAGCGCTCCACAACTTGGCTATAAATGACACGCGCCGCACTTAGGAATCAGCTACGTGATTAGCGTAAGCATAGGTCGTCAAACGGTGAGAGCGGGTTGCGGGCGGGCGCAATTGAATTCTGCCAGGAACCTTCCGTTTTTAAAGCACATGCTCCACTTTTATTTAGCTAACTAGCTGTCTAGCTTTCTATCTGGTGCAACAGACCTATGCCGTGGCAAACCAGTAAAAAAAAATAGGAAATAGATATAGAATAATAGTTTTAGAAATATTACGTCGCGTAGTGGGGGCGCCGGGCGTGCCCTTTTCGACGCCAAAGGCGACACGATTTCCTTTATTTTTTTTACCACGGCGCTGGTGCCCCTGTTGTTTTTGTCCCGCTTCGAAAACATCTAGATCCGGAGCTGCCGGTGTGCTACAGGCACACGACACATTTCTCTGGTGACAACGTATCTGTGATGCCTCTGATATTAGATATGTCTTTAGGCGGTAAATAAGTACCTTATTTTTTTAATTTTTCTCTTACTAACCTTATCCTCAGTATCAACGGTCTGCGCCTCAGTAGCTTGCACCTTATCTTTTGCTCTAGGCAGCACTGCCCTCACGCGCGCACTCAGACCCGCCAGTCGGGAGCGCTCCCGGCCGCCAACGGCACTCTCAGTGTCGCTACTAACGAGAGAACAGTGTTTAATGATTTCCAGCAACCATTTGCTACGGTAATGATGATAAGTAATGGAACTACTGTGGAAAATTGTTACTAAGTTTAGTTGATTATCTACTTAAAGGCATTTTTGAGGAATTTGAATATGTGTCTCTCATCTGTACATTACATTATGTTAGTTGTTATTGGTGGTGCCCAGTTTGAAGTTGCTGGCAACCAGAAACTCGTCATTATATAATTATATTTATCTACTGATAAATACAACTATTTGTACTGTACTTGTGATACATACAAGTTATCTATGCGTGCATTACTTGTTAGTGGTTAGTGGTTACAGTTGGTTGGTCCACTGCTGGCAACTAACACACTTCCACACAGAACACGTAGTTAGCGAACACTAGACCAACGATGTAACGCATAAGTAAGTGTATAAAACTATGAATCTAATAGAATGATAAGTTAAAAACACACGACCGCTCCGGAGTCCCCAAATATAAAACGCTTGAAGTATAAAGATTTGAGCAGTGGGTAAAGGTAGGTATTAAGACAATAAGAAATATCGAACAGAAGTTGACATAAAAATGCTGCGAAATGAATGTCCCACGAAGTTTTACCTTCTACTTAGTTCTAACATTTATTTTTAAAGAAAGAAAGACAACCGTATTCCTGATGCAAAATGAAGTGGCATCGAAACTCATTATAAGCCATGGATATGTATTTACAGCATCTACCATCATCAGGGAAAATTATTCGGTACCTAGTGAAGTGGATTCTCGATTTACAGAATAAAGTTAACCGTTCTTTTGGGCGATATTTCTTATTTCCTTTTCGTCCTAACCATAAGCCATAGCCTCGCGAATACGCGATCGTCACGTTCAAATGTCACTTTGTGTTCGGAAAACCGGAAGGCGCCCTCTGTCGGCGCAACCACGCATTCCTGTTCACCGAACAAAAAGTGACATATGAACGCGACAATCGCTTTTGGTTAGGACGCGACCTAAAGCTGCGTACATATTTTTGACATTTCAACAGACAATATTCCGTAACAATTCCACTTTAGTACTTCGAACGGACGAGTCGAGACGTGGTTTGTCTCATTAGGCATCGGAATGAATCGATTTGAGACATTAGATTATTCTTTGATTTTTCACGCGGTATTTGTCACGGTCACGGTGTTCGGTACGTTGAAATGTCACAAAGGTAGATTCTGCTGAAGAGTTTTATCCTTTTGCAGTGAAGCCAAGCAAAGCTAGTTACTTTAAATGTTAGACGTACGTTCTAGGAAGCGAGTTGCCAGACTCTAAAAGCACATCCCCGGCCGGCGTCCTTGCGGGAAAAAATATTATTGTATGTATATGGCAACAATTTTGAAAGAAATCCCTTGAAACAATATTTTTAGGTTAACTTACCCAGAAATTTTGTTTAAGGAACTGACCAATTTGTGTTTATAATCTAATAAAAATTTTTAAAAATGTGTAGTAAGAAGAATATAATTATGTAGTTAGCACATTCGTCAAAAAGTAGATGTCCTCAAAGATTTATGTAATAAAAAGTAAGTAGGTAAAATATTTTTACAAAAACAAAAAAAACATTTACAGAAAAATACTTTTATATACCCTTTTATTTACAGTAAATAAAAGCACGTCGAGTTTGAGGAAAAAAAAGGCTTTATAGAATAACGGACATAAAAAGACAAAGCCGAGAGTCACTTAGATACTTTTTGTACTGAACCATACCTTATTTTTGGTTACAGTTATATTGACGGTAAAAAAACTTCTTTAATCATTTTTTATTCACAATAAAGTTTTGAGTTTTGTAACTTAACTTTAAATACCACCACAACTACAGGTACCATTTGCATGCACAAATAAGCACTAAGTTTTGCGTGCGTAAGTGCGATACATTCCGCGCTGCCGCAAACAATAAAAGTCGTTTCCCGGCAATATTTTTTGCTCAATCTTAGTTCGATGTACGAAATGATAGATAACGGCTATGTGATGGGTGGGTACCCTGTATGTGGTCCTAGATAGTCAGTCCATCTCTTCTCTACCTCAAACTCGCGGTGCCATATTACCCCCGGGCACTGTGTATAAGTTACAAAAGTATACAAGATGCAGTTTTGAACCTGCAAAACATTTCAGGAGGTTGTTATGAAACTCGTAAATAATCATATAACAATAGCACCTTAATATACATGACGCTCAGTTTGGCTTCACGCCTGGTTTGTCGACTGAGAGTGCTATCCTCTGTCTCAAGCAGACTGTACAGTACTACACAGCTAGAAATACTCCTGTGTACGCTTGCTACCTAGACCTCTCGAAAGCTTTCGATTTAGTAAATTACGACATGCTGTGGCACAAGCTGCATAGTGAGACACAGGTACCGGGTGAGATAGTGTCGATATTTAGGTATTGGTACAATAACCAGCGGAACAGTGTGAGATGGGCGGGAGTATATTCCGACGTGTACGGGTTGGATTGCGGTGTGAGGCAGGGAGGGTTAACCTCGCCCCGCTTGTTCAACCTGTACATGAACCGGCTGCTCGGCGGGCTCAGCAGTGCTAATGCGGGTTGCTCAATAGGCGGAGTGCCTATTAATAACATTAGCTACGCGGATGATATGGTGCTGCTGAGCCCGTCAGTTGGAGGGTTGCGAAAACTCCTGCGCATTTGTGAGACATATGCTGAGGCTCATGGGCTCAGGTACAACCCTAAGAAGAGTGAGTACATGATTTTTAAAGCCGGTACCAAATGTTACTCTTTTATACCACCGATCACCCTTTGCGGTGCTAGCTTGAGTAGGGTTAACCATTTTAAGTACCTGGGCCACTGGGTCTCAGACAACTTGTCTGACGATGAGGACATCGAGCGGGAACGTAGGGCGCTGTCGGTTCGCTGTAATATGTTGGCTCGTAGGTTTGCGCGCTGTACTGAACAAGTTAAGGTGACCTTATTTAAAGCCTATTGTCAGTCTTTCTACACGTGCAGCCTATGGACCAACTATACGCAGCGAGCATACAGTGCCATGCGTGTCCAGTACAACAATGCGTTTAGGGTACTGCTGGGGCTGCCGCGGTTCTGCAGCGCTTCTACAATGTTCGCGCAGGCGCAAACCGATGACTTTTACGCTATTATTAGGAAGCGGAGCGCCTCGCTATTAAGTCGCTTCCGACGCAGCACTAACAGTATCCTGAGCGTATTGTCTGAGCGGTGGGACTCGGCGCTGCTGGAGAGGTGGATGCACCTGCATGCCAGTTCGTCACCATTTATTAAGTGATCCATTTTATTTTCATTTTAATTTTAATTGATTATCGATGCAATGATTTTATGTATATTCTAATTTTTAATTGATTTAATTATTTTACATTTTTAATTGACTCATTTATGTATTTTCTAATTTATAAATTTTGAAATATTAGTTGAATGTTATTTTTATTTTAATTTATTTCGGTGCAATGATTTTATGTAAATATATTGTAATTTGTAATTTGTAATGCTTATCTCTAATCTTTTTTATTCATTATGTGTTTGTGTTTAGTTTCTATGGGTGTAATTTATGGACCTGAAATAAATTGATTTATTATATTATTATTATTATTATTATTAATACGATACCAAGTCAATAATCAATACTTAATACTTTTTATTTTAGATTTTTAAATTCTTACTTTTTTTTTTTTTTTTTCATTCGGGTCGAGAATCACTAACATAATTACCTCCTAAAATGTTTTGCAGATTCAAAACAACACCTTGTATAATATAAGTAAGTACATAGGTAATAATTTCCATAAAAAGAAGCAATACTTACGATTCTCCAGAACTCTTTGTGTTGTCTCGTCTTCTGCCTGTAAGATAAATGTATTTGTTCTAAGTTAAGGTACTGATCATAAACGGGCCATATTTTATGGGGGCTACAGGAGCTAAACGCAAGTTTTATCAGTTTTATAATGCTTAAAAGCATATCGACGGTTAAAAGGTAATAATAAGGCATAAGCGACATTTTGGTCGAAAATAAGTCAGGAATGCCATCCTACTTATTCTCTATTTTTAAGTAGGATGGCATTCATAACTCATTTTCGATCACAATGTCGCTTATGCCTTATTACCTTTTAACCGCCGTATGATCCACTGTAGTAAACAAAATCAGAAAAATATATGATATTCTTTAGGATATATGTTAGGTAGATAGTATGTTGAAAACATACTACAACTAATTAGATACGACAGAATAAATCATGAAGATATCTCTAAAATATTTTTTTAACGATTAAAAACCATAATAATCAAACATGCAATCATTCTGATTTTTTGTCAGATTATTCTACAAGCAACATATTAGCAAAATAGTGTTTTAATCTTTTTATCCAATCAATAGATTTTTTGTTAATAGTTAATTCCTTCATATTATGCAATAAATTACCAACGTTGCGTCTTCGCGCTTTTCTTTATTTTCTATGCAGTCCGACAGTGACCGCGCTTTAGCTGTTGTCAGCCTCTTAAGTGAATTATACAGGGTCAAATTTAAGTAGCTAGCGAAACTCCGCTGGCGTATCAATATCCAATATCTCATCATCTGCCTGCCTTTTCTCAACTATGTTGGGGTCAGCTTCCAGACTAACCGGATGCAGCTGAATACCAGTATTTTATATGGAGCGACTGCCTATCTGACCTCCAAAAACCAGTCAAAATCAAAAATCAAAATCAAAAGTTCTTGGTTGGACTTTATAAGAATAAGGATAAGAATAAATTTATTTCGCAAAGATTACATTCTAGTGGATTGAATTCCTAGACCTCACACTAGGATTCCCTGTGTTGTGAGATCCAGGCCCCTTCGTTCCGTTTACAATTTTATCCATAAATTAAAAATTAAGGTACACTTTCAAACTGAAAATAGGTATATAAAGTGTGTATGTATAGTGGTGAGAGATGAGTCAGTTGTGTTGGTGTTGTAAGAGAGTGTCTGTATGTTATACGTATGTCAGTGAGTGCACGTATATTTGTGAAATGTCAAATATGTGTACTGTTATTTTTTACTTAAGCTAAGAGAATTTCTGTCATGTCCAGTGTAACGTGTCCAGTGTATGAAGCCAGTTTGTTACCGTGGTGTAACGTGTCCAGTGTATGAAGCCAGTTTGTTACCGTGGTGTGACGTGTCCAGTGTAAGAAGCCAGTTTGTTACCGTCTCTCTGCAATTTTTTTGTTACTTTTAGTATATTGTGTGTGTAGTATACCGTTGAGTTTTGCGTATAGGTGAGGTCCCATAAAACCGTAAGACCTTCTGCCGATTGTTTTACGGCATCGGATTTTATCCCAATTTACCCTTCGACTTGAAGTGACACAAGTGCTCACGGCTGTTTTATGAAATCGCTGGGTGACAGACAGTATGTAAAGCTGTCTCACCCTTTATGACGTGAAGATGAGTAAAATTATTTAAGAGGTTTTTTTTACATTGTAACGGTTTCGGTTTTAAATTAAAATAAACCATTTGTAAATGTTTTAAAAGCATTTTACTTGCCCCACAATTCTACATCCTACATTCAAACTAGGCTGAGAATCAGCACTTTTCGAACGTCAGAATTACATAAGACAGTCCCCGAAAAACGCCCGCCCTTCACTACTTCTTAGTACTTTAGCTGGGAAAAAGAAGTGGCGAAACAACCTGTCCAGCAGCACACCTGTGTGTTTAGTTAGATAAACTTGATTCTATAGAAATCGTATGCAAAGTAATTAACACTACGATACACAAAACATTAAATTTAATTACTTGCCAGTCAGCACACGCCCATATACAAACAAAACAATGAAAACTGTATTCAAGCAGAAATAAAAATTACAACATAAAAACGTAAACAGAACTAAATAATAACACGTAAATAAAAGCCTCCAGGCATAAAGGGCGTGCCCGCTTACATAAGGCTATAGCTGTAACTCGAAGTGAGAAATGATAAACTAGCACCATCGAAGTAAAATAAATAAACACTTAATTACTTAAAACAATAATAAAACCATGGTCAACAAGACGACCAGTCACCACAAGCAGCACCCGTTCACGAGCATAACGCCAAGATCAGCCATCACCCCCCTCGCCATATTGGAGGGAAGGAGGCAACCCGACCCGGGTTGCCTCCTTCCCTCCGGCCGGAGGCCGGACCGGCGCACTATGGGACCAAACAGTATTTTCCATCTCAAAAATGGTTTTGTCGAAAGTCGTAAATCCATAGATTGTTTTATGGTTTATACTCTCAAAAGATGGAACTTACGAATAAATTACAAAATATAAAAAAATATAAAGTTTTACGTTTATAAAATGAACCTCAAACATTGGGCATAAATATTTTCATGCCAATTAAATTACCGTTAAGGGAGTTCAACACATAATTATTCGGAAGTTTTCCAAGGAAACATATTAGTGTTATACATCATTAGATAGCTTAGAATATACACTTTGCAACCACGTTCAGTTTTTGTAAAAAAAATATTTTTATTTAATTTTTTAATATTTTTTTAGTGAAGTAAAGAAAATTTAGTTTTTGTTAATTTCAATTGGAGTTTTCGTTGTTGCCGAAAGCAGCCGGTGTCAAGTTAATTACTCTATTAGAGACCTTATCTACTCAGTAATATGAGGATTTAAAAAAAACTTGCGCGTTTTTTGCGCCAGAGGTGATTTTGAAGCAATAATGTCAATCGGGGAAAAATCCTCGAAAATTACGGTTCTTCTTTTTTATTATGAAATATTATATTTAGTTATTATCCTTTGATGTCTAAATTGTTTTTTTCTATTTCTATGATAAAAACATACATTTGCAAATTAAAAAACTGCTATTATATTTGAAAGAATCTTCCCATGGCAATTTTGTTTGGGGTGGTCACCTTAACCACAAGTATGATAAACTATATTACTGCGGAAGTTCTATTTATCTGTTGTGGTAAATAATTACAATCAGTACTGATTACACTATTTCGATGAGAACTGTTATAATCAATTGTCCCATGGTTTTTGCACAAGGCACTAAAATATTAGTCCTTTAAATACCCGTGTATGTTCAGCATACGATTCATCAAAGTGTTCAGATACTTCTTTTCAATAACAATTAACGCATAAAAAACATTATTATCTAACAATGAGTGAATTCGTTTGTGTTCGACGCGATCTTTGTGATCAAATAATAAAAGGGAAAAGTACTTCAGACCTCAAAAAATATTTATTGGAAAATTTTCAACTATCGGAAACCGACGTTAATACTGTAATAGAGAGTATTCAAAAAAATCTAACATCGAGTTGCAACCAGAAATGGACCAAAGCTCAAAGAAAGCCGGACCGGTTCGAGAGCCTATACTCAAATTGGTTAAATGGTGAGTTTAAAGTATCATTGAATTCTTGCAGTACCTCAACCACTGTAAATTCTGGTTTGAATACTTCTGGTGAACGTGGAAGACCAACAAAACAATATGACGAGTGCTCGGAAAACACAAAGAAACGAAAAAATATGGAGCTGGTCCAGGAGTATGGAATGGGACATGTCCGTAACGCTTATGTGCAAGGTTTAAGATCCATGGGGGAAAATGACGAAGCGTCGATTGTGACTATTATCAGAAATAAGGAAAAAGAAGAGAAAAAAGTTATTCTACAAAACATACTCAATCCAGATAACGCACTTTCCTTTACAAAAGAGGAAGCATTGAGTATATGCATTGAAACTGATTTAACCAAAGCACAATATGCGTACCTAAGAAAAAGGCTCGTTGATAAGAATTTAAGTTCGGTATTGCCTTCGTATCAAACACTTAGTGAAGCAAAAAAGGCTTGCTATCCGCCTGCATCCAGCATTACGGTGACAAATATAAGCGCAAAAATCAACCTGCAAGATCTCTTAGACCATACAGTCTGCCGTATTATAAGGATAAAGTCAGGATCGACTTACAATCGTCTCAAGCTTTTCACTAAATGGGGATGTGATGGATCCTCCGGGCAAAGTGAGTATAAACAAACTCTACCGGAAGAAAACGAACAAATATCGGACGCTAATTTGTTTATAGTGTCCCTTGTACCACTGCGACTAGTAGACGAAGAAACTTCTACGGTCATATGGAAAAAGCCTACTTGCTCATCTGTTAGATATTGCAGACCAATTTCATTAGAATTTGCAAAAGAAACTCCCGAAAAAACTACAGCGGTTGTCAGTGAAATTGAAGCCAAAATTAATCAATTGATTCCAACTCTTGTGTCAATAGAAGACAAAGTCATCGAAGTTAAACATCAACTGTTTATGACAATGATTGATGGGAAAGTTGCTCAAGTGTTGACAAACACATCATCCAGTGCTACCTGCACTGTTTGTGGAGCAACTCCCAGACAAATGAATGATCTTTTAAAAGTTACAACGAGAGTTGAAAATGAAAATGCGTTTAAATACGGATTGTCGACGCTACACGCATGGATAAGATTTATGGAAATGATCCTCCATATTTCTTACAATTTAGGTTTTGAGAAGTGGTCTGCAACAACTCCAGAAAACAAGCAACTTAAAGAAGACAAGAAAAAATTTGTCCAAAAACGTTTCCGAGAAGTGCTTGGCTTGCATATTGATAAACCACGTCAAGGTTCCGGTAATAGCAATGACGGTAATACGGCAAGGAGATTTTTCCAAAATTACCAATGTTCTGCAGAGATAACCGGAATTGATGAAGAATTAATCAAGAGACTATATGTAATTCTTCAAACTATGTCATCGGGATTTCCTATAAACGCAGAAAAATTTGGTCAGTATACATTGGTAACCGCGCAATTATATGTAAGCAAACATAACTGGTACTACATGCTATCTTCGGTCCATAAAGTACTTATACATGGTGCTAAAATAATAGAGCATTATGCAGTTTTGCCTATAGGACAATTATCCGAAGATGCCCAGGAAGCTCGAAATAAAGATTATAAGAAATATAGGTTACATCACGCTAGGAAATGTTCCAGATCAGCAACAAACGAAGACGTTCTGCATATTTTATTATATACATCTGATCCTTATATATCTAGCTTAAATAAACCAAGTTTTCTAATATCCAAAGAATTATTTGACGAAGCTAAAGAATTGTTGGAAATAGAAAGTGATGAGTAGGATAAGTTTAAGTAATAATTTTTTTTTGTCATGTAACTGTTTGTTTAATAATAATAATTTAGTTTTAAACTTATTTTAAGCATAAGTGTAACTTTTATTGCTATTTTAATATAACTGTATGATTTTTTGTATGAAATTTCGTATAACTTTATCTTTGTCATTTTTTTTAGAATGATGATGTTTGATTTCTTTTATTGCCTAGATATTCACAAATACGTGAAAAAAAAAACCAAGGAGATAAATCACAAAACAACAGAGTTATCGATTTTTGAGATGGAAAATACCGGTTGGTCCCATAGTGCGGCGCTATCGCAAGCAGTGACTTCTAAGGGAGCATGACGAACTTGCAGCCGGTTGCTCAGGCAAGAATATTATGATCAATTGTCGAGGTCGCTAGCTAACCACTTATTGCAATACAACTCAAAAATAAACATTGTAATGAGTAGATTCTAATAAATTAAAATTAAATTAAATTAGAATGACATAAAGGCTCTTATTCATAAACTTCCATCAAACATATTTTAGTTAAAATGCTGCTAACGTTCGTTTGTCCTTATCTGTCACTTTGAAATTTGTGTTTGTTAGAAAGTGACAAAAGCTATTTTAACTAAAATAGGCATGCTAAGTTTTATGAATAAGGGGAATACAGTCAAATAAAAATAAACAATTATATGAACTCATATAATCTGTCAGTAGGTAAGTTAATTCTAGAGAAAGAACATAAACATTGTCTTGAGTTAATCACAGAGACCAACTATTAGTATCGTTTAAGTAGTCATTGATAGAATAGTACGAGTATGCCTTTGAACAAAGGTTGGATTTTACTTTGGCTTTAAACGTATTAAAAGGAAAATTGTCAAGGTGGACTGTATAGGTATCTTGAATTAAACTTCAGGCTTCTTGTTTCTTGTTTTATTTTCTTCCCAGGACTGGTTAGCTGCTTGGCTGAGTGACGACTGACCACTTTGCAGCTAACCGCCCTCTTTTTATTCCCGTCCGCGCGCAGTGTGAGCGGGCGTAGGTAGCGGGTGGGGTGCGGCGGTGGGGAGCACGTCTCGCCAATCAGAGCGCGTATTTACTCGTGGTTGTGTCGGGCGCTGTCGACAGGTTTATACTTGTCGGAATCGTGTTCCCTACCACCTTACAATAATACCACGTGCAAACTGCACCCGCACCCGTACCCGTACTTATTGCTAGGGAATAATACCACGCGCAAACTGCACCCGCACCGTACTTATGACTAGAGCATAATACCACGTGCCTTATTTTACATGTACATAGGTTCCTAATTAATTCCTAATTTAAAATCGTTTTTATTGTTTAAGCTTAAATCTAAACCTTAACTAACATTAGTGTCTAAGCTTCGTCGTCCGTAACAAAAATCTAGCAAATAAGAGGGTAGCATGTTATAAAAAGTTATACCAAGCCCAACAAATGAGTCTGTTATGAACCTTATGAAGCCGGTGAAATGGAGAAGTTACTGGGTAACGATAGATACCCCTTGGTAAGACTGGTTGTCAGACGTTTGGGCTTCTGACGACCCGTAACACCTGCCAAAGATCTACAAATGATAGCCGGGACCAACGGCTTAACGTGATTTCTGAGGCACGGAGGGGTCTTGATATGTAAAGATGGTCACCCATCCACAGCCCAACCGCAGCAAGCGTACCTTAACCTGAGGGATCGATCCGTGCTGGGCCGTGATCATTAACCCCTGCCGTGATCGATAGCTAATCATGAGAAAAGAAAAAAAAAGTTAGGTACCTACTTGTAGTATGACTTTAAAAAAAACTGTTTTTGGTTTGTTAAGATATAGTAACCCATTACGTCTGTGAAAATTGCACAAAATATGAGATTGCACAAGATATGGCGTGTCTCGCTAACTAATTTAATTTGACCTTGTATAGCTGCAATACACTGTTTGCCACCAATATTTTCGGCAGCTATCGAAAACATTGTAAATATTACCTATTTATTTTACTGCTTCATTTTATGCCATACCTGTTTACAATACGGCAGATGAATCATGGCCGCTCCGAACTTTGCGCAGAAGGCTGCGCAATAACATTTTTTAGGAACTAAAAGCTGTCATGAGGCGAGTGTGAGCGAGAGGACACATGCGAAAGTTCGGAGAGCCTATGTTCAGACCGGCCAAGATTTATCGGCCGTACTGTAAGTATTTCAAGGCCAAAAATATGATTTTATTAAGATAAGCACAGACACAGCAGCAAAATGCTCTCGCATGCTCGAGCGAATACCACAGGGAATCATCTCTTGGACGCTATTTTGAATTCTATTTTACTTGTGCTAAGTTTAGTTTTTGTTTATTTTGCTTTACAATGTGTATTAACCTTTTGACCGCCACAGTCATGTATAGATGACAGACCAAAATGTGCCCAGCACGCCACGGTCACGACTACATGACAGATTGGTAGGAATAATTCGTAGCTTGGCGCCGAGGGCACGATTTTTTGATGTGGCTGTCAATAGGTTTAGTGCAGTGGTGGCCCAGTGGTAACAGCCCCAACTTACACGTCGTAGATCGTGGGTTCGAAACCTAGGCAGGCACATGACTTTGTGTAATTTATTTCATCACCACTGCTTCGTGAGGAAACCGGCATGTCCTAAAACCAAAAATTCGGAGACATGTGATATCCCCAACGCACTGGGCCCGAGTGGTGGGTTATAGCTCGCTCCCTCACACAGAGAGGAGGCCTGTGTCCCAGCAGTGGTAACGTTATAGGCTGTTTATTCAATGTGTATTGTGCCTAAATGTTTTGCCCTTGACAGAGACACTACATCTCTCTCTGGTGCCGTCACTTGACATTACTGAGAGGTTATTTTTGTTTCATTCTGTTATCTATACCAGCCATCGCCCTGATAGTAGTCATTTATTTCAGCAAAGTTTTTTTTCTTCCCCGTTCTGCTCCATAGGAACCTAATACGTTTTGAAATGGGTAACTAGCTTCATCTTTCTGACTGACCGACGCTTTGACAATTCAAAAGTGCCTGTAATTGGTTTGACTTTGAGTTTTACAGTAAAAAAATGGCTCGTTGAAATCGCCTTTTGGTGAAATGTATTTCATTTTGAATGTCTTTTGAAACTTTCAGATATATACTTTTTATATATTTCAAATATATGTTCACATCAAAACGTGTTTGCAAATACAATACTATATGCTGTGGAGTTTGTTGCGCCGTTTCTTCCCAGACAAAGCAATAGGAAGTGGTGAAAGGCGGGCGTTTTGGTGGACTGTCTTATGTAAAGACGTTAAAAAATGGCAATTTTGATTTGATATTTCGTACAAAATATCAACCAATTAAATCGATAATTCGAAAAACCCTTTCGTTAAATCAAAGTATATGTATGTCGAGGCATTTATAATTAATTAATTGGATACTTGATCTAAATCGTTTGGCGTCCACTTGAACATTGGCATGCGTATGTAATTCCTTTGACCCTTTTGCCTTTTTAACGTAATTAAATTATCCCTTTTGCCTTTTCAAAATTCAAATCCTCCGATCGCCTCCCCGCTGCTATAATATGTGAGTATCGTATAGCCCACCGCACATCAGTCGTAACAATTTGATAATGAAAGGACCTTTACGTCGTTTCGTCGTTAGAGTATTTTTATCTCACGAAGCGACGCGCGCTTTACTTGTGCTATGGTACAAAGTGTACAAAACGTTGTGAATGTGTGTGTAAGCGCAGGAGCTGTCGGTAAACCGTCCGAGACAATGGCGAAGTCGGAAGTGTGTGCGTTACGTGCTGACGCTACTCATCTTGACGCACACATTCACAGCGTGTTTGTAGTTTTGTACACTTGTTAACCACAAGTAAAGCGCGCGTCGCTTCGTGAGATAAAAATACTGTAGCAATAAGAGCGATTTTAGTATTGTAAATGTTACTACCGATGTGCGGTTGACTGTACATAGAGTATGTACTCGGCTCGGCTATTAATTTCGCCATATTTATTATCGAATAATAGAAAACTTCAGCTTTCTAAAGCTCGTCTGTCACTTATATGTGTGTGTCTAAACCTCGATGATTTTATTCTAAGTTAATAATATTGCTGGAATATTTTTATTTTATGGCAGATAAATAAATAATTTGATTCTCCTCAAATCGTTTTCCTGTCTACAACACAACACGCTTTTTCAATACCTATGAGGCAAAAACTCTTGCGCGACCTACCAGCAGGCTTAGCATGACGCTTTCTATTTCTACGAAGAATAGACACGGATCTTTCTATACAAAGTGACATTTCGTTACTCCATTTTTGACATCGCACCGTAGAAATCCAAATTAAAAAAGGACCTAGACAAAGATTGTTAAAAACGAAAGACAAAATTACAGGTTGTAGAAGGATTTCTACTATGCGATGTCAAAAATTGAGAAACGAAATGTCACTTTGTATAGAAAGAGCTGTGTCTATTCTTCGTAAAAATAGAAAGTGTCATGCTAAGCCTGCTGGTCTATATTAATGAGCAAAAGACCATAGATTTAAAAATGTTGTTCGTATCATGAACAATTTGAGGAAAAAAAATATGCGTTTTTGTATGCAGTCTTCTTGTGAGTAAAAAAAAAACATTCAAGACAGTGTGAGAGCTAGGGTGAAAGTCTTTTATTATTTTGATCGTTTGGATATGTTTTTACAGATAATATGGATAAAAATGAAACATCAAATTCTTATTTAATAAATACTTTATATTCAATAATATTTCGTCATAACCTTTACTCATAGACATTGATAGTGATGAGACTAAACTATTAATTTTTATAAAAATTACACATAGGACATGACAAAAAATGCATGTCTTAAAAAAAAAGTCAAAACGGTGCGGGATTTTTAGGAATACATTTTTTTGTTTTTTTTTTTTTTGCCATGTCAAATGCTTTTTTTTTTGTAAAAATGTTTGGCGGACATTAAAAAAGGTTTAAGCTTAGAAATAATTTGAGCTTATAGATCCAAAAGACGCAATGTTTTGGCAAAAAGTGCTAAATGGCAGTGTCTTCAGTTTTTTTTAATGTCTCGTGACCTTATTTCTGTAATGGGGGCGCTAAGTAAAAATACGCTAAAAACTAAATTGGTACAAAAATAAATTCTTAATTATATTTAATTACAAATACTTAAAAATCACAATCATGGTGACTTATAAAACTAACTTAAACAAAATAAGAACCTCCTCCTGTTTTGAAGTCGGTTAAAAGAGACGAAAAATATTAATATTGTATCAGTTGTACATTTTTTTTACTAAAATTTTTATTAAATGAAAATTTCAAGATTTTTAAATGCAAAAGAGATATTATTTGATTTAAAGTTTTTAATGTACCAATAAAATAAAGCTTAGTCAAAATGGATAAAACTTATTTTTAAGAAATTATTCTTTTACTACATAATATATACAAAAATATTAATATGGTGGTACGAACACAAATTGTAACTTAAATATAAGATGGAGACACCAATCGCCAGCCATACATAATAGACATTATTTAGGTACAAGTTAAACATCCTTCTGAGATAAGTTAATAATTCTTAAATCAGTTAAAATTTATACTTTCTTATTTCTTTTTCTCAAAAAGAAGTCTAACTGAAAATTTTGGTAGAAAGTCTAATGAAGCCGACAATTGGTCTCTCCACCTTTCTTAAAACTATATGAAATCATTCGAAAGGTGAATAAAACTCGTATTTCAATAAACATTATTTGCAAAATAATCATTTAGTTACACAATAAGCTAAGTTGCAAACATGCAATAAGCCCGGGCGTAAAAATATCGCGGAAATATCGCGGCGGGATTTTATCGCGCATGGATGTTGTTCTCTCGGTGTTGAGCCGAGCATTGAGAAACCAACAGAGTGCATCCCAGCACGTCAAACAAACACACTGTTGAATTTTCAAGTCTCGGCGCTAAGCGCGTTGAAAAGGCAGTGCGCGAAAAAAAAAAATCGCGACCCTGGGCTGTGTCTCATTGAATGTTTCAAGAAAGTTTTTTATTTTTTACAAAAAAAATATGGTCCGAATATTTATTTCTATTTTTATTCAAAAGTGCCTTAAACATACGCGTTGGGATTTCGTTGTTATACAAGTATATTTCGAAAAACGTTATAATGAGATTCTTAGGCGTACATGTACCTACATAAAACTTTATTTTCGTGATTGCAATCGAGAAAAAATACGTTTTTACTGTAAAAAAAAGATCAACGTTTACATAGACTGTGGTCGTTTTTATCATCACGCCATATTCCACGTCCGTTACTTTAATGTTACAAATTTTTACAATGAACCATCTTGTTAAAAAAAAAGGTTCAAGTAAAAATTGCAAAATGTTTTCTTTTTAATCGAAGCAAAAGTAATATGTAAGGATCGTAGCAGGTGGCGTTCTGTAGTTTCTGCCTACCCCCATGATAAGAAGGCGTCAGTTTATGTAAGTAAGTATGTATCTATATTTTTCTTTTTCTCGATTCCAATTTCAAATCCTGTTGTACATATGAGAGACAGGTATAGATGTGTATGTAACTGCTTTGAGCGCATTCAGAATTTACTTGCGAATCTGGGGCTACCTGGGGTTTGAAAACTCAAATGCGTTTCGGAATGTCTGGCAAGTATTTTCAAGACTTGAACATAACTGAGGAAATATGGGTGTACTATAGGTACACTTCTGCCTAACCCCTCGGGGATTACTGGCGTGATATTTTGTTATGTTATAGGTTTTTAAATTCGACCTATTTAACAAGACCTGTCTATATAGTCTAAGAAGAGCCTTCACAATAATAAAAAATAATTTATGTTTATCATGTAAGTCATCTTATGAAAAAAAAATTACAAATAAATTCTAAATGCGCTTTCATCATTTCTAATAATCTCTTTCCAAAAAAATCTCTTATTATTTTAGAATATTATTTTAAAAAATTGCGTACATATTTTTATTTATTTATTTAAATACAATATTTATTAATAAGTAACAATGTTTAAACACGTCTGGCACTAAACGACACTTAATAATCAAACATTTAAGTCCAAAATAATTATTAATCTGTCACTTTTGAGGTCGAGTTTTTGAGATTTCATATTTTTTTGGTGAAACTCGGGGAGGTACTTTTAATAATTATCTAGTTAGAACGTAAAATATGCCTAGACCCTATTCTTAATTAAGTAAGTCAAAAAAATGAGAATTTTTAAAATATTTTAAGAAGTTTCAAGTAAATATTTCATACATTTTTGACGAATACAACTATTATTACTAAGTTTAAGTAGATTGTTAGTATGTATTTTCTCATTATTTTAGATTTCTGTACACGTCTAATATCTATGAAATACATTGACAAAACATATTGCTGGGCAAGACCGCAAGATTCACAAAAAAAATATATATAAAAATAATGTTTAAAGTAATTTCTCTCTCTAAAAGTAAGAAAAAAAAACATTTTCGACAAAAAAATATCCTCCGAGTTTCACCTTCACACAAGCGTCAGCTACCGACTTACGCTTAAACGGCCGTGTCCGGCTTTTTTTCCGGATGCTTCGTATCCCCATTGCTGATATAGTCCCCGTGGTCATGCGAGGGGTTCTCCGAGCCCTTGATGTCCTCGTGGGGGGGGAGGGGAGCCTCAGAATCGGCCCCGTCCGGAATGTCGGTGCGGTGAGAACGTCCTGCCATACAATACATTAAGCGATCAAGAACTTGGCTGGTTTTATACATTTTAGCTTGTTAAAAGGCTGTGTTGGTGCGTGAGCGGTTTGAAAAGTGTGAATGTGATTTGGTTGTGAGTTGGTTGGGCCTTCGGCTTATTTTATTAATGAATCCCTATGAAAAGCTAACACTATCTACGGTGGACTGTCGGTACATGATTTAATGGACCGACTACCTGCAGTATTGTCTCTCCTTCACCCTTAAATTCATCCAAAGTTTGTCTTGAAAAGATCGCTTTTAGCGACCGCCCATTGTGTCACTCTATGTAAAATATCTACATTTATATCTGTCATTTATATGGGGTACTAGTAAAGAGTATTCTCTCTATCTATATATCTATGATAACTCGGTGCCACTTACATCCATTAAACTTTCGAGTATCGCCGACTTTAAAGAGAGTCACGAACAAAAGTAAATTCTGCTCATTAATTTTGCTTTAATTTTCGTTCGAGAAAATGGCTCTAAGTGGGTCTCGGAAGGATAAAAATGACAGGGACGTGATTATTCAGTTTCAGTCTATTTGTAATGTAAAACTCAGATAACAACTTGGAATTACTGCATTGATAATGAGTATATTGATAAATGTTATTATTCAATTAAATTAGACAGCATGTTGTGTGTAAAACAAAGCTATTCATGGCATTTTTCACATAAGAGAAAATATAATAAAAAATTGAATTTTCGCATAAAAATGTTACACGTAACATTTATTAAATCGATTGCATTTATATCTCTAATATAATAACCAGTTAGCATTTTAGAAACAATAATAAAATGGAAGATTTTGATGAACCCCAAACGAAAGCCAGAACTTTACTTAGTAAAACATGTTAGTTACTGAAAGTACTCCAATAGATTCCAGATATAATGAGAAAAGTATCAAATAAGCTCAAGGCCCAAATTACTAGCTACAACACGTGAAAATACCTGAACTAGATAATAATATGCTTAAACCACCACCTGTTTGGTCCACTACCAAACATTACGTAAAAGACATAATAATCAATTATAATAAAATCTGGGAAATTACATGCATATAAATAAAACATTCTTAAATCATGCTTTTTTTTGGGAAAATTATAAGTATAACAATTACCATTCACATGCGCCAAACAGTTAAAAAATAAAATCATGCATTTCATAATTTTTTGCTAAATTTTTTCGTTCTTGATCGCTCAAAATATTGCTACGCTTATTCACTTAATTTTATACACTTATATTTACTACATATTAAAGCCAAAACACTGCCAAAAAGTTGCACATTTTTTTCATTCTAAATCTACAACAGCCAAACATTTTTACTAAAATAGGGTTTTTTTTTTATAAACAAAACTTGAAGTTTTAAGATGTAAATTCAACCAGTGCGAGCCTCAAAACAGTTAGTGTGATTTGTGTATTTTTCTTCTATTTTTACTACTTTTTCTATTTCTTTTCCAACGTTACCTATCGACCAACAGCCCGCGAGCCTGCCAGAAATGTATTACTTATTATTAATATTTATTCAAATTGAATTATAACGCATGCCTAATGTTTGTAATAAAAGCGATTGTAAAAAGCATGGTTAAAATCACAACGCAGATATCAAATAAAAATATTCAAAATAATTTTATTGATATTACACGTTTTTAAAGAAAATTATTAATAATGATGACGTAAATATTTATTATCAAGGCTCTTGGACTAATGGTAAAAAAGGGAAATGACAAAACAACTAAACTAAACGAATCGTCAACATTAATGGAGCAACTAATAAAAATGATTATGAACACAAATCCTAACATAATGAGTATATTTTTTACATTAACAATTTCATTAAAATACAAATAATAAAAAAACAAAAAAAAAACGCATGTTAAACGAAATTAATGTCAACATGCTCTTCATGCAAATGAATAACAAAATAATATGCTCCAAAATATTAACAATTCAACATAGAAAATAGAAGAAGTAATATGACTTACCAGCGAAGCACCATCTGTCGGTGGCGAAGGCGAATACTACTAGGCTTACGGCGACTAGTAGGATTAGGACGCCTACGACGATGCCTACGATTGCTCCGGTATCTAGCTCCACGCCTAAGAGAAATAGAGTGCTATGTTAATATAACAAGAAAAAAAAAGACAAAAATATCCCAGAATGGTACGGTTCCCCATTGTGGTGGTTAGTTCCCCATTTTGGTATGTTTCATAACTTCATACATGCCAAAATAGGAATAAATGTGTGAAACCGAATAAAGAACGCTAAAAATGTCACCGAAAACATAAATTATCCGAAGAGTTGGAAAAAGATGACGATGACGGAGAAATGATGTAAAATGAAAACCGTATTCGGCTATTTAATAAAAACGTATCTTCTTTAAGCAGTTTAGTGACAAATAGAAATGTAAAGGAAAGAAAATACAGTTTGACAGGGAAATTATTAATTAAATTGTAATGTCTAAGAAAATTCCCTAAAAATCCTAATTTCAACGTTAACATGAGAAGTCCGTTAAAAATCTCGAGCACTATACATAATAAAATAAATAACTACACAAATTATTCAGATTTATTTTAAGTTATGACACTAAACTATACTTCTTTTTTCTTAAATATTGTCATGCAATTTACAGTAAATTATTCCACTTATCCAAAATATTTTTGAAACCAAAGATAGGACGAATACAATGTTCATGCTAACTTAAAAAAATATATTAAAATTTGTATATTACGCCTATTTTCAAATCATGCCTCTCAGATCGAAAAGATAGAAGAAAATATGAATAAGATTTTGACAGCAATTTGAACGCGACGAAAAAGTAAGAAAATTACATAATCATGCTTTTTTAAAGATAGGAAAATGTTTAAGATATCGAAGGAAAATCCAATGAAGAATATTGAGAAAAAAAAACTCATTTTTAAAAGACCAATTCAAGATAATAAAACGCAATTTAAAAAAAACATACTTTACCAAAACTACGATCAGTCTCCTAGACTAAATCATTCGAATAAAATTCATACACAAAAAAATCGTTCATTCGCGAAGCGTCCATTCACTACCGTTCTCTTACAGTTATCATTCCTGAATGTCTTACCATAGATGTTTATTAAATATGTCGACTTCGCTTTCCGAGCTGTAGGGAACACAAAACTAATCAATATCTATTATTTTAAGTAATTATTATTATACGAGATTAATAATTATTAGTTGGTGAAACTTCACAGTGACATGTACTCGTATCTGTCACCGTAAGATTGTGAGAACCGTTACTTTACATTCTATCGGTATTTTTTCCGTTAGATTATAATCTATCAAGTAATTGTGAACTGGGTGAAATGGATGTGACGCAAGCCGAACGCTACATCCAAGTTGCTCGCAGCTATCCAGGCTACTTGGTATGAGCGCAAGGTGCATTACGTCGCAAGCAAGTTTGATACAACTTACCAGTTCACAATTTATCGTGTTTCCCATGGATAGATTATAAAATATCGAAAAATAATGCGTTAAATTGTAAATGGTTTGTTGCAGTTCAATATTTTTCGACAGTTTATACAAGGTGTCGTTTTGCATCCTCTTCTAATTTCAGGAGGCTGCTATAAAATACATGTAGAATCAAATACAATTACGATACCTGCTCAATAATTAATACATACCTACTTGTTTTTTAGTTATTTAAGTTTGACGGTATTTTAGAATACACCACTTTCACAGAACAGAATCACCCCGTTGCGTATGTGGTAGTGTGTGTATAAAAGGGCAGTTACAGTGCGGTATCACACGGGCCGCGTTTTAACATGCGTGTCCCACACATGCTATTTCCGAAAATTTGAAAAAATAACAAAAATGTCCTACTTATTTTATTATTGATTCCTGTCGAGAATCATTAGCATAGTAATCTCCTTGAATTTGACGAGGATGCAAAACAACACCTTGTATAATCTAACGGAAATAATACCGATAGATTATAAACTAACGAAGTTCATTATATACGGTGGCATACTCGTATGTGTTCATAATTACGCGTCTCTGACAGTGGAGCTACTTTCAGGCTCTTCTCCACAGGAAACGACCAATTGGAACCGTGCACCTTAGCTTCTGACGTTTCATAAGTGCGTTGTAGGTTTATGTAGTAAAAAATCTTTTGATTTCAATTGAATCAATAATGATAAAACAAGAACAAGCAAAAGTTTCTAAACTCATTATATTAACTAAGTACCCTGCTGATCACGGTGTCAACGGTTGCGGGACGCGTGAATTATGAGAAGTTAGGAGTTTAAAAAAAAACATTTTTATGTTTTATTTTTATTCGATACCATCTACTCATTAGTCTGTGAAGTTTCGCTAGCTGGTTTTTAGCCTTGTGTAAATGTACAGCGTCTTATTAAATTGATTGGCAATTGGCCAATGTTCACAGACGTAACGAGTACCTATCTTCAGTATCTTCTAGCAACAAAACAAAAAATCACAATTTCCTAAAATTATAATTTTAAGCAACAGCTGATCATAAGGTATACCCTCGTGTAACGCGTCATAATTATCATCATCATCAGCCGAAAGACGTCCACTGCTGGACATAGGCCTGCCCCAAGCACCTCCACCTTCGGGATTCGTGGCAAGGTCACGATGGTTACGGTGTCACGCGTAGTTAATTACACATACATAATCTCACGCCTTGTTCCTATTGGGGTATGCAGAAACTATAAAATTATGATCATCATAAAATCTTTGTTTGTATGAGATGCCGATCATCATCATCATAGTGATGATGATGATACCGATACCAGTACTGTGAATTTTTACCAACTAATCACCCTGTATATTATCTTCCAGTTCGTAAATTACATAAAGCCGACAAAAACAACTCCATTTTTTATTATCAAAAGTAAATGGACACAAATCCTGTCCATCAACCTACCAGCAGGTTCGTCCATAGTGCTGATCCTGACAGCAAACTCCTCCCTACCCAGGCCGTTGTCCACCCGCAGGTAGTATGTTCTCTCCACGTCCTCTTTTGTGATGCGGGCCAGGATCAGCGTTATGTTGTAGTAGCCGTTACCCTATGGATAGGTAATAACTCTTAGGGTTGAAGTATATAGACACGAACTATGCGTTCGACCATCAAAGACGGCCTTGATGCACAAAAGCATAGTTTGCATGGCCCCAAAAATATTTAATAAATTACCAAATGGAATTAAGGAGTTAAATATTATTCAATTTAAAAACAAATTAAGACATCTACTATTGGAAAAATTTACGAGTATTATACTATTGACGAATTTCTTAATAAAAAATTGTAAGTTATTTGACATTAATATTTATTTAATTTTGACAATGTATTCTGACTTTATTTCCATTCATTATTTATATTATATATATACTCAATTGTTAATGTTTTTACTTATTTTTTTTCTGTCCTAAGTTATGTTATGTTTCGTTGTCATTATTTTATTTTAATATGTTGATTATTCTTTTTTTATAATAATGACTAATTATGTGAAAGAGTGTAGGTACACCTTTAAGGTAGACTTTTTGAGGAACTAATTATTTATTATTAAGATCACACGTAAAATGTACCAAAATCACACCAAATAAATGAATTTGAATTTGAAGACGGACAAAACAAAAAACACAATTAATTATTAAGACTTAATTAAAACTTATAATAAAGATAGACACAAAGGAATACGCCCGGTAAGAAAGGAATTGAGACTATTTTAGTTTTACTTGAGGTCGCCCGCGAATCTCAAAATTTCTTTGCGAACTTCAAATTCTCAATTCAGAAATCGGGTCAGAGAGAATGAATCCGATTAAATAACATAAAAGTCTGTCAACATTAGTAACTGGTTTGTGGAGCTCTGATGTCAGTCGCTCCGGTTAGCCTGGATGCCGACCAAAACATAGTTAGGAAAAGGCAGGCAGATGATGATGAATTTACCAGTAAAAATGGCTCAATAGTGGTGAACTGTCCGTTATCAGTCTGCCTGGGTGCATGTAACACTTGGTCTCCCATGGTCTACTCTGCGCTTAGCTTGGGGTTACCTCTCGCTGTCACATAGAACCGAAAGATGTCCACTGTGGAACATAGGCCTCCCCAAGCATTGCCATAACTATCGGCACCATGATTTCCGCATCAAGCGGAGTTTCGCGGACTTCACCAGACCACATAGGAAAGAATTTCTGATTTGTCTTGCGAGAACCCCTCGATGTTCATTAAAAATAAAACAATCTTCTTACCAGTAACAGAGGCTCAATAGCCGTGAACTGTCCGTTATCACTCTGCCTGGGCGCCGCCAACACTTGGTCTCCCATGGTCCACTCTACGCTTGGCTTGGGGTTCGCCCTCACGGTCACGTTGAGGCGACCTTCAGCCCCCAGCTTCAGGCCGAAGATGGTGATCGGGCCGGATTCTTGGCGTTTTGGTGGGTCTGCGGGTGACAATGAAAATGGATAAAATCTAAATTATTTTGAGAGAAAGCTATGTACCCGATGGGATTCTCCTCGGCAAAAATGACTAAGTTCCATATAGACTTTCATCCCCTAGTGTCGAGGGATAATCATTAAAACCACCCATACAGTTACACATTGAATTGAAATGAAATGTTTATTTCTGTAAGTATTTATTCTAAAACACTTTTACAAGTCAATATTTTAAAACTCGAAGGCGTCGGCATTTTTGAACTGATTGAACCCTCAGAAGAAATCACCAAACAAACTAAAGAGGTCATTGTCTCTTTTTTATAGTCCAAACACTATATTATTAACATGTGTGAGTTTAATAATTTTAGGGCCATGTCTAGAAGGGGCTTTTGAAAAAAGAGCCATTGCAATTGAGTTGACCTCTCCCGTCACCCGACGCTACCAGATTTGCAGGTCAAAATCAAAATCAAGTCATTCATACAAACTATGCTGGGAATCAGCACTTTTCGAACGTCATAATTACATAAGACAGTCCCCCAAAACACCCACCCTTCACCACTTCCTAGTGCTTTAGCGGACATTTGCGGAGGCCACATAAAATAAAGTTAACATTCCATAATCTATATTTAATTTTATTATATTTGTTAAGGAAAAACAAACAGTACCAAGCCGATATGAATACATAATAAGACCTTAAACTTAGTAAATAATTAACAAATACACTACCCACTACGTAGACGGAAAATAATGATGATTTCATGCAAATATGACATGTCATGAGTCAGGATCTATTATTTGATATTTGCCATAATGACTTAAATGATAATAACAATATTCAATGAATATATTACTGTCGCGAATCACTGTTTGGTTAAGGCGCTGACAAGACCCAATTGACCAAATTTGGCTTCTCTTTAGAAAAAAAATTGCCAAATCTGTATAGTTTGTGGTAGCGGAAAAAATATATGTTAATTTTGAACATATTTCCCAGAACTTGGTTGTTACCAAACGTTTTGAAAAAAAAAAAAATCTCGATACAAACTAACGTTAAACCAACCTCTTACCTTGAGTTCTAATCCAAAATATCTGTATCAAATATCAACATACGTTACGTATTTAATTAATAACAAGAACGTCTTATTTGAATGCAGAACTTGGTTGTTTTTTTATTTTTGATTACTCAACTCAATTTTGAGTAATTAGATAATTGCTTCAAATTTTGCAATAAGTTACAAGCGTTGTGTCATCGCGCTTCTCTTTATTTTCTATGCAATCTGACAGTGACCGCGGTTTAGGTGTTGTCAGCGTCTTAACATACAGAGTTGCAATTTGCAAAAACGTTAAAAAAAGAATATTTTCACAGGCTAATTTAGCGTAAAGGGCCAGGGAAGCAAAATTCAAATCATGCGTTTTTGCAATTATGCAGGTCAGTTTAATTTAGACCGTTGTATTGATGATTCTAATGATAATTATTCTATAAAAACATATTTTATACGGTCGCGATGATTAATATACAATCCGATACTGCAAATCACAAAAACGTAAGATTTGGATGTTGCTGCTCTTTCGCCTTCAATTGAATTATCAGTCATGCTTACACTGTACAATCAGCTGCCTCCGAGACTCCATAGGTTTCTCCAGCGCCTCATGCTCCGCCCGGCACACGAGTATCTTGGTGTCATCCTCATCCGTCAGGGTTCGACTGACGTTCTGACTAATGGTCTGAAGGTCTGACCCTGGCTCTGACGTCACCACTGGTTGGTATGTGCCGTGGTGGAGTTCGTCTTGTCCTGGAAATGAGAAGGGGTTATAATAACATGTCTGTACGCCTGTATTTCTCGAAAGGTTAGGCAGAGGTGTCCCTATAGTACACCCACATTGCGCCAGTTATGTTTAAGTCGCACATATGAGACGAGCCTATTGCCATCAACAGGGCACCAATCCAGACTCTGGGCTGCTACTGAGAAATTCCTGATGGAAAAAACCCAATAACACTTTACCAGTCTTGGGAATCGAACCCAGGACCTTATGCTCAGCAGTAGCGCTTGCAACGGCTAAAGGCTAGCGGTTAAAGACGACCTCGTCGGAATAATGACAACATAAGGTACATGTGTTCTTGAGTGGAGACTTCGATTTTAAGCAATAGGGTATTTTACTATATACGAGAAAAAATCTATAAATATATTATTGAGATAGTTTAGGCAAAAAGGAGTCGGAAAATGTTAGTTTTAGTTCATAAAATAACAAAATAAATTTTAAAATTCACTTCAACGTTTTCAGTTTTTCTTATCTATTAAAAAACACCATGAAATAGTAGCCGCCATGTTATTACGTCATACGGCTGTGTAAACTAAAACGTGTCAACTGTCAACTGATAGTTAGATAATAGATCAGCGCATTTGTTTACATAGCCAAGTGACGTCATGACCAGAGCAACATGGCATCCACTGCGTCCAGCGTTTTCGTCAAACTACGCGCGAAATTTGAAAATGTAAAATTTTAATGCATTTTTATGGCACTTATCGATTGAATAAAAATTTTGTGATTTTTTTTTGGGGCATATTAGCACTATAGAATTTTATTAAGACACTTTTCAAAAATGGGTGTAGACCCTATTATGGGAGTAATATGGTGCAAATTATTATTATCTGCCTGCCTGTTCCCAACTGTTGGGATCGGCTTCTACTTCTACTTTACATGGAGCGACTGCCCATCTGACCCTGAGTTACTGGGCAACTTAATAAAATTTTACAATCAAAGGCAAGGTTGTACTTGGCATGAAAGTTAACCATGAGCGATGTTGCTCCATATTACTAGCGCAACAATTGCCAGCAATAATTGCTCGTATGATACTGCTTAGTCCCTGCTTACATGGGGAACTTAAATTACGCAATTTTTGTTTATACAATCTTGTTATTGCCATAAATTGCTCGTTGTTATCAAGACACCATAGCTAAGCAACCCGCTAAATTACTAAAATTCTTAAGTTTTTAGCAAATTGTGGCAGTTTTTAACCTTTTGACCGCCACAGTCATGTATAGATGACAGACCAAAATGTGCCCAGCACGCCACGGTCACGACTACATGACAGGTTTTAAGGAATAATTCGTAGCTTGGCGCCGAGGGCACGTATTTGCTTTTTTGACGTGGCGGTCAATAGGTTAAAGTATGTTGATTAGAATTCAATACGCGGCATTTATAATAAAATAATGACTAAATTATGTTTGCTGCAAATCGTCGTATTTTCAAGGACGAAGTTTTATTTCTTTCAAAATAATTTCGAGAGCTATATTACCACGAATTGAATTTTTATCGACATGCAACGTAAAACAGAGCAACGAATTTCGTGGACTACCTTGGCGGATCCCCATCAACCACAATTGCCGAAAATTTGCTAATTTACTTGCCCGTGTAAGTATCTCTAGCAGGATCGACTTAAATGGCGTGCGAATCGAGAAGCGTATGCTCAGCATTGGATTCTTAAAGTCTGATGATGATGGACAGGTCTACGTACCTAAGAACCAAGTGATCTTCGCAGCTGGTCTTCCGTTGGGCACGACGCACTGTGCCATGAACTTGTCTCCATCTTTGAAAGTTGGCTGTGTTGTGGAGAACAGGGTGGGTTCTCCTGGCGCTCCTGAGGATATAAATGTATGGGTTAATTTAACATACAGGGTCACGATCCGATCCAGCCTATAAGGGACAGGCTGTCCTCCCCCAGTGACGTCCTAAGCCGAGGTCTGTACCCCACAGGGAGCGGTCTTAGCGTGTAGTCGTTTAGTTTATAAGGTTTATGCCCTGGCTCGAGGCCTTAATTTATTAAGGCACCCGCAGGTTAGTCCGGTTAATCAGCAGACAACTTCCTAGGTTGACCTGCGAGATGCCACCCAAACTTAAAAGATCCGCTGTATGAGGTCCTTACCGGCGCAATGTGAGCTCAGCCTACCTAACTCGTATATTTCATATAACTTTTGAATGAATACTCACTTGCCACCAGCAGTCTCATGGTCCCCACCAGCTCAATGTTACCCGTTGCTGGCGGAAGGACGCAGGATATGTTCCCGTTCCATTCTTCTTTGATGTTCTTTATCAACGCACCGCATTCGCCGACCTGGGTGAAGCAGAATAGAATACTCTTTACCACGTACACCATATAAATTACAGATATAAATGAAAAAAAATTACATAGGGTGACACAAAGGACGGTCTTTAGGGATAAGACCGTTCTTTGTCGTCCTTTCTACACCATCTTGTCCCTTGAACGAGTGCCTTTCACCGATGATTTTCTCTAGTAATTCACTGTTGTTGCTTGACTATTTCTGTAAAGTGAATCCTGCTTTCGCTAATAACTCATTTGGCTATAGATCTGCATGCCTTCTTCTATAGTGTCATAACCAGTCATAAGATCATCCTTGTAAAAATCCTTAGTTACTCTTTCAGCTGCTAGTGGATATTTGACTCCTTCATCGTACGCTACTTGCTGCATCGAACGAACTGCTAAGTAGGGCGCTGAAGAGGTACCGAAAGTAACAGTAAGTAATTTAAAGTCCTTAATTGAAGATTGTTGTCTTTTCACACGATGCGGTCTTTGTGTCCTTTGTCGTTTTGATCGCTTTTAAGCGATCTTTTAAAGACATCCTTTAGATGGATTCAAGGAAGAAGGAGAGACAATACTGCAGGTAGTTTGAAAACAAAATCATCTTGTCGTTTAGCATTGGCATTAAGACAGCCAGTCATACCAAGGGGTACTGTGTTACCCAGTAACTGGGTTGCGGAGTTCAGAAGGGCAGTCGCTCCATGTAGAGGCAGATGATCACATTACGTCTGTATGCCTCGAAGAAATAGGAAGAGTAGTATAGTTTTTTTATTAAACCCAAATTTCGCCAGTTAAGAGGGCGAGCCTATTGCCATCAACCGGGCACAAATCCAAACCGAGTTCTAAGAAATTCCTGTTGTAAAACCTGATAGCAATTTGTCGATTAGGGGAATGATGGAACCCAGGATTTGCTCAATAGGCGCGCTTGTGACTAACAAAGCAGTCATTAATTGATTATTTTCGAAACTTTTCACTTATCAATTTTCAAATATGTCCTTGAAGCCCGCATGCCAATTAACAATTTAATCGAATTTATGTAAATTAACAAAAAAACTTGACACACAAACTGTTGATAAACCTTACATTTCTTTTATTAACGAATAAACTAATTAAAGTCAGATGTAGGAATCGAACCAACTTCAGCGTCTATTCACAATCATTATCAGTGCAGGTGGTGTGCTGGGCAGGTCGAGGTGACAGTTAACAGTTCTACCGCACATGCTGCAACATCGCGTGACACTTCACTTGTCCAGAAACCAGCTTATAGTTAGCTGGTTTCTGGATCATTTTGTAACCGACTGACTATGAGAAGAGGAAGGAGGAGAGAAGAGTGCAGCTGTCTTTGCACACACTTGTGCACTATAATATCTCAAATATAAAGCATTTACTCAAAAATGCCTTAAAAAAGCCTATAATGTTCCCACTGCTGAGATTCAGGCCTTCTCTCTGAATGCAAGATTCAACAATCGCACTTTGCTTTGACTTTTCCAAGTAAAGCAAGCATCGCAAACGAACGTGACCGCTATACAAATGAATAAGGTACACTTAAACGGTACTTATAACAAAAAAACAATTTTTGTCTATCCGTCCGTCTATTTGTTCCGGCTAATCTCCATAAAGGCTCCTACATACTAAGGCGATATCGCGGGTGCGACAGGCAGCAATTTGCCTGTCGCGTCCGCGATATCGCCTTAGAAGCCTTTACGGCTGTATAGATTTTGACGACACTTTCACTGGGAGATAGCTGATGTTATAAGAAGTAACTTACTTCTATTTTAAAAAAAGCCACGTGGCCGAAGCCGCGCGCAGCAGGTAGTTATTTATATAAAATTATTATACGAAGACTAGCGACCCACCCCAACGAGTTTTTATATAAAATTATTATACGAAGACTAGCGACCCACCCCAACGAGTTTTTATATAAAATTATTATACGAAGACTAGCGACCCACCCCAACGAGTTTTTATATAAAATTATTATACGAAGACTAGCGACCCACCCCAACGAGTTTTTATAACTTGACAAAATAACGAAATTTCTGTAATTGGTCAAGGACAGCTAATGAGGACACAATTGATTTTCTATTGTTTGACACCGATTTGATTCGGATTTGATTTGATTTGATTTGAATAAAAAATCGTTAATTTCTATAATATGTAAGTTTAATATTATTGTATCACACACATAATTTTTGCAGAATAGATTCTCTAAACGGTGGTGGAAACGGCATCAATTTCAACGCGGTCACACAGACAGACATGAAATGAGACTGTTTTATACCATTACGTATATAGATACAAGAATTAGAAGTATACCTTCAGCCCCTGGCCCGCGTAGACTATATCTCCTGGCACGTTGTCAGGTTTCAATCTGTAGTTAATCCCGCCTACGGTCATCCTGAAACATACAGAGAAAACAAGTTATTATAGTACAGTCAAGTTTTTTATACCTTCGTCAGTTTTCAAATTCTTTCCTTTATCAAGTCAAGACTCATAAAACCTTAAGGTACAACACTGAGCAGGCTATCTCATAGAAAACTATACATATTTAATAATCCGATAACAAATAATAAAATAGCACCTTTGACCTATGTCGAGTTGCCATCAACCTTAAACCTTTTTGAAGGGCCTTTTTTTATTGTCAGCGTCTGTCAGGGTCCCATTTTTATTTGGTCTGACCACTGACAGGTCTGATATCTAAAGAACATAACATACCATCACGCCTTGTTTCCCCGAAGGGTTGGGCAGAGGTGTTCCTGTATCTGTAGTACACCCACATTTCGCCAGTTTTGTTTTTGAGTCCCATGTATAGGGGGCGCGCCTATTGTCATCAACCAAGCACAAATCCAGACTCCGGGCTGCTACTGAGAAATTCCAGATAGAATAACCCAATAACAATTTACCCGACCCGGGAATCGAACCCAAGACCTCATGCTCAGCAGTAGCGCTTACGACCACTAGACCAACGAGGCAGTCAATATGTAAAGAAGATGGCTGAAAATCATTCTGAGGTATTGACATTACGACACAATATATCGCAATTGTATAACGCTGAGTTTGTAAAGCAGGTTATATCGTGCAATGATTAGACGAGAATAGCCCTTAAGATGACGAATGTCTTTCGGCTGTGACTGTGCATCTCTCCTTATCTTAGGGAGGAAATCATCAGCCCCTTCACTGAGCCGGCGCAGCTCGTCTATTACTTCCTAAGTCTCTATTACGTCACACGGTGGAGCATACGGTGGAGATCTGCCTGGCTTGGGCAGAGCACCGCCGTGTCCTCGTGGAGGCAGTCGGCAGCAGAGATCTCTCGCGTCCGGCCCTGGTTTAGGCCATGGTACGGAGCGAGAGTAGGGCATGGGCAGCCGTCACCTCCTTCTGCGAAGCAGTAATGCTCGCGAAGGAGGAAGCGGGACGGTTGAGGGAAAGGCAAATTTCGCGCCGTCTCGCCCCTAGCCGCCGCAGGAGACGCCTTGGGCGTCGGGAATCCCGGGCGGATTTCCGGCCACCGTAGGCGCGGGCTTGGGGACGGTGAGCAATGGGTAGCTCACCGTCCGGTAAGGACCAGGCCGGGGTCGTCGGCGCGTGTTATTCCACGCGCGCCTCAAAGAGATGTCGTCAGCACAAGTGTAGGGGTCCACTAGGGCCGATGCCTGCCGGGGTCGCGGGAAGGTACAAAAGGGTTACCGAGGCCCCTGGCAACACAGGCAACGGAAGGAACACAATTTTATAAGTGCAATTTTATTGCCTATATAGCATACCATAAAATTGGAGCAACAATTGACTGGCACGATACGGCCAAGTTAGTTGCCTTTCAAAACTAGTATAGTTGTAAACAGCACGTACAATAAAATCGCATCCAATTCTGGCATGAAAATTTTCTATCATTCAAACATGAGCGAACGAAACAAGTTAAAAAAATTGGTTGTCTGTAAAGTCGGTTTACGGACGATAATTTTACGTGATAACGAGAGAGAGATGCGTCACAAGCCGAACGCTTAGGCCGATCGTGCCTCTCTGTCGCTAGTTCCGCGCTCTCGCTTGCACGCTCGGCTCAGGCGGAACATGACACTTTCGTGCGTGCAGCCGGAAGACTTATCACGTCAAAAGTCTTGAGAAGACGTTCAATAAAATTGATTGTAATATTTGGCAGCGCAAATAAGGGCAATTTCTTGAATGTATTGTATAAAGACGCGCAACTCTGTGTTTAGACGATGCAAAACTTGCAAACAATAATTGCCTTGATGTAAATAAAAGTCGCATACAATTATTGTATGGCAAAACCTGCATTCAATTATTATTGTATGTCATTTATAAAAAATCGCACGCGTGTGCGATTGCAATAATCGCATGCCATCAAGCACGTTCAATTATTGCAATTCAAGATTGCATGCAATATTCTTGAAAAACAATAATTGAACGTGCTTTATGGCATGCGATTATTGTTCTTAAACATTCCAGAAACTTGCACCGTGTAAATAGGGCTTCAGTTTTCACGTTGAATTTTTTTACAGAATTGACCGGCAAGTCTTCGGTCCACGTAGTGAGGGGCATATTCAAACTACGCCTGCCAGAAGGAGCTTGTCCAGGGAATTACATCCACCATACATATAACCGCCAAGCAGCGTTGCTCTGTTCCGGATTGAAGGGTTTGATGCCGGTATAATTACAGGCACTCGAGACATTTCGGCTTTTATCGCTGAGAAACGCATCTGCGATGCCTCTCATATGCCTCGGTATTGCAGAAGTCCATAACCGGCGGTGACCACTTACCGTCGGCTTGTTTGCCATAAAAAAACATAAAAATCGACTGACCTGCATGAATCTATAGGATAGGGCACTTTGCACAGCACCGTGAGCTGGTCTCCGATTCGTCTCACCGCCTGGAGAGGTGTAATGTCCACATTTTGACCTGCAAACAAAAAAAACGTATATCATTAGAATGTGTAGGACAAATGTGTTAAGGGACAGGTGCCTGCTGGAGAGTTTGATGCGTCACTTCTTCTTCCCAGCTAAAGCACTAGGAAGTGGTGAAGGGCGGGCGCTTTGGAGGTGTGTAATTTTGCCGTTCAAAAATGTTGACTCACAGCCTAGTTTGAATTAAATTACTTTTGATTTTGTGTATATAATCACTCCTGTACCTATATCTGGAAGGAGTACCTGATGTGTGTAGTATACCCACATTTAGCCAGTTATGTTTAAGTAGAATGAGGTTTTTAAGGAGAAATACAACATCACGAGAACTTATCAATCAAATATTAAATTCCACATGAATCATTCTATGAATATCCGGTGAGAACCGGCCGAAATCGGATACAACCGGATAGAAGCGGATTGCGCCGGAATAAACCGGCACAATGCAAATGGCGTACCATGTAGCTTTAGATGCATTGCTCTTTGTTAGAGAATTAGACTGATATTTATGTTATGTGTATCTGGAGCTTTTTTTTTTTAATTTTAGGCTCAAATAAATATTTGTTTACAAATTACAATATTATAGAATGTGTAGAAGCTTAAAAAAATCTTATAAAAGTTATAAGCGCTTTAAAATAACTGCTAGACAAAGACGACATTCTCATAGAAGTGACGTCACGAGTTCAAGACTATGTAAAAACATAAACATAACATCACGCGTGTATTCCTCGAAGGGTTGGGCAGAGGTGTACTTATAGTACACCCACATTTCGCCAGTTATGTTTCAAATCAAAACAAATCAAAATATTTTTATTTCACATAAACCTTCATGGGCACTTATGAAACGTCAGAAGCTAGGTGCACGGTTCCAATCGGTCGTTTCCTATGGAGAAGAGCCGGTAAGAAACTCCACGGTTACTCTATTAAAAATAATTGGCTTTTACAATGTTTTCAAATTACAGTGTTAATAGGTATGAGAGGCCAGGGTAGGCCTGTCGAGAATTACTTAACAAAAAAAAGAAAAGAAAAAGGTCTACAAAAGATCTAGTATATTAAGCCTACAACGTTCTCACATTCACAACGTACACAAGAATCCATGTAAAATAATATTGAAAAAATAAAAATAAAAACCTATTTAATTTGACAGGACTAAACTAAAATTTATCTTCTGTTCTTTTCTTAATGAAATAGAACGAAAAAGATGCACTGAACTTAAATTTAGTTTAGTTTGTGAACAAGGGAATCGGCACCGGGTATGTATTTGCGCTAAGAAAGGTAAAAAATTTAATGTCGAGAGAAACCTCCATAATGGTGGATCAAGCCACCATGCTGTTCAGTAATTCGCTACGGCATAGATGTGTGGGGAAACTCCTCAGAAATAGATCGAATTTTCATTGCTCAAAAAATATGTATCCGCGCAATTTTGGCTATGGAATGGTCTGATTTGTGTAAGCCTAAATTTAAGTCACATAACCTTTTGACTGTACCCTGCATAAATATCTTTGAAGTTGCCAAGTTTCTGAGATCCAATCTTGAATTATTTGAACGAAGGAAATAAAAGGAAAGCTGCACATTTAGATTTCGAGATACCTGGCTCCTAAGTTACAACTCTTCCGAAAGAGTTGTATCTACATGGCCCCCCTAATTTATAATGCTTTGCCGAAGTCAATTACTCAACTACCCTTCCAAAAATTTTGTTCGGCACTACGGAAGCGGCTGTTGCAGGAATGTTTGAGATTCAGAGTTTTTTTGTAAAATGTCCTTGTTTTTTTTTGTCTTGGTCTGGCATTAAAATACAGGCCATAAGTAATTAAATGATAAATGATTTTATCTCTGTAAGTAGGTTTTTACAAACACTTTTACACGTCAAACATATTTTTTATAACTAGATGAGGTGAAGGAATTGTGATACTATGTTATACTTATTGTTTTATTTAATGACAAGCTAAAAATGGAAGTGTGTTATATGTATAATATAATAATTGAAATAATATTTAAAACTTAAAATTAATATAATGTAATTTGAAAATTAATGTACTTCTTCGATTTGATGTAATTTTATTTTGATTTTGCGTACCGTTAGAACGGTTTGACATGTAGCACTATTGCAATGTTATGAACAACTGTGTAAACATACCATGTTTCTTGCAAAGAAATATTCTATTCTATTATATTCTATTCTATTCTAAAGCGCGTGTCGCTTCGTGAGATACAGAGTATTTTGAAATGAAAACTTCATATATGAAAATTACTAATTACTAGCTTTTATTTGATACTGATATTGTTGCAGTGAATTAAAAAAAAACTTCCCCTCCTTTTTTATATTTGCAGATGCAATTTATAAATATTATATAGCCTATGTCACTCCCACAATTAAGACGAATCTAAGGATACCTCATATGTTAAAATCCATCAAGCCGTTTAGGCTACAGAGCGTGCCAAAGAAATAGACATACAAACATACATACTCTCGAAAAACATTACCCTCCTGAGGCAGTCGGGTAAAAATAATGCAGATATTCAGCTGCATCCGATTAGACTGCAAGCTGACCCTAACATAGTTGGCAAAAGGCGAACAGATGATGATTATTATTATCTTAGAGAACTCCAATGAAACTGGCAGAGTAGGTACTGCAGTAAGAACCTAGTTTCAAAACTTTGGACATACGTAACTTAATGGATATGTTATATCTAGATTCTAGACTGAGAATACTGAGATGGATAAACTTTGTGCGCATGTTCCGAACTTAGATGGACAGAGTTGTATGTTGCATACTTGCGATTTGGTACAGGCAGATGTAAGGCAGAAATAATTTTAGGTAAAAGTTGTTGTCTTTGGTTTTGTTTGATAAACTGACTTCTGCAAGAAAAAATAATTTTCACTTTGCTTCGCTTTATAATCGTTTTATTTTTCTTTTTCAGTAGGGACCTAATTTGCCATTTCATTTAAGTCATTTATTCAAACTAGGCGGAGAATCAGCACTTTTTGAACGCCAAAATTACATCACCTTTATGTAATTTTGCATCCACACCGAAGTTTCTTTTTATACATAAATAACATAATTACAGTAACTTTCTATAACTTTTGTGGCTTTTATAAAAATATTATGGGTCAGTGAAGAATGGTTTTTACTGCACAATTTCTAAAATATTAGCCTAGTTACTCCTTATTTCATCAGCTATCTGCCAGTGAAAGTCCCGTCAAAATCGGTCCAGCCGTTTCAGTGATTAGCCGGAACAAAAAATATGCATTTAGTAAAAAGCGGTTATTTTAATATTACAAACAGACAATCCAATTTTATGTATCTGTATAGATTTGAATCACAAACCCACCCATTCAATCACCCCCAAAGTTCACAAAAATCTTTGACAATAACTGCCTTCTCACAATATCCTGTGAGCCTCGGGCTGTCTTTCTGTATAGTGACATCCAGGATTTCTTGAAATGTTGTGTAGGGTATCCTTGAAAAGGCCGTTCAAAAATATTATGGGTCAGTGAAGAATGGTTTTTACTGACCCATAATATTTTTGAACGGCCTTTTCAAGGATACCCCACAGTATGGAATAGAAGAGAGAAAAAACCATCCCCACCTAAAAAATACTTTTCTGGTTCTAAGCGTAACAGAGCTAAAGTTGCAGACAGACATACAGACGGACATGGCGAAACTACAAGGGTTCCTTGTTGAATACAGAACCCTAAAAATCTCACCGTGAAAACATAGATGAAGTGAGCTGACATTCCACCTGATGATAGGAGTTGACACTATTGACAACTCACTTCACTTCAGTTATCACGGTGAGATATTTACAGAATAGATCGACTAGAATCAATCAAAGAAGAAACAAATGCACAGCTGAGGGCAATGGCGGTTGACCACTTTTCGTTTATTTTTTATGCATACGCGTGAAAAATGGTACATACATGAAAAGATCTTTAATTCGTCTGTCAGCAAGGTGTGACACTTCTTATATGTATGTTCTTCAATTAATAAAATTGAAAATAAAAGCGAAACGTGTTTATTTATCATCTAAAACAACAGCAAATTTAATTAGCCCTAACGTATGCAGTGTGTTTCAATTAAACAGACATTTTAGTCCGGAAATACTAGCAACGACGTTGTTTCCCAACATTTTGTTGTGTATACACCACGACTGTATCGCCGAATGGGTAGACAGATGTGCATATGCATCATCCACATTTCGCCAGACATGTTTCAGTCCCATATAATAGGGGGCCACAATAACACGGCTTTACTCAGTGTGTCTACTAAATTTAGTAGACACACTGAGTAAAGCCGTGTTATAGTTATTTCATACGACTGATAATACAAGGTGGAGACGACCCTGCCGGGGTCGCGGGAAGGTACTAAAGGGTTACCGAGGCCCCCGCAACACAGGCAACGGAAGAAATACGGGTGGGTTTTAGTCAGTAAAAGTCTAACACACCCTCCCGCTCCGCCCAAGCGGGAGAAGTAATTTGATGATTTCCCACCCAAAAAAAAAAGGTGGAGACGACAATACGACAATTAATCTAACTGCGTAGGTATAGCTAATGACGTTCCCAGTCTGCATACGGAAATTCAATCAAATATCTCCAATAGTTCAGTCACTATACCAATTCAAAGCTTGGCAAGTCCACAGTCGGCTTCACTTCTATTTAGTTCGTTTATTTGAAAAAAAAAAACACTTTTTTTTCATTTCTTGTCGTATTATCGTCTTCATGTTGTATAAAGAATTACGTAACATGCGGACAATCTAAGTTGATAGTCAAATTGCAAAATAATACAATTCCCTGACTGTACAAGACAAATACGTACGGAAAACACAACTCTTCTTCGCAGTCGGGTAAAACCAAGGTGCTCTTAAATACCTGGGGGCAGTAACCCCACAAAATCCGTGAGTAATGTAACATTTACAAAGAATCCTGGATGTTACTGTACAGACACACAGCTCGAGGCATACAGGATGTTGTGTGAGGCAGTGATTGTCAAAGATTTTTGAGAACATAAGAGGTGATGGAATTAGTATGGCAAGTTTGAGATTCGAAAAAGCATGACTGTCAAAAATGAATACACGGCCAAATGAATAGCCAAACTACTTAACATTCCGGTTCCCTGACCGTACAAGGCAAAAACAAGCTGCTCTATAATACCTGGGGAGGCGGACCCCTCCAATACGTGATTACCTAATGGAACATTTCAAGAAATCCTGGATGTCACTATACAGAAACACTGCCCGAGGCTCACAGGATATTGTGAGAAGGCAGTTATTGTCAAAGATTTTTGTGAACTTAGGGGGCGATTGAATGGGGGTGGGTTTGTGATTCAAATCTATACAGATACATAAAATTGGATTGTCTGTTTGTAATATTAAAATAACCGCTTTTTACTAAATTCATATGGATGTATACACGGTACATATACGAAAATATTTTTTTTTACAATATTTGTCTGTCTGTCTGTCTTTCTGTCTGTTTGTTCCGGCTAATCACTGAAACGGCTGGACCGATTTTGACGGGACTTTCACTGGCAGATAGCTGATGAAATAGGAAGTAACTAGGCTACTTTTATTTTAGAATTTGTATTTATTTAAAATTATAAATACAATTTCTAAAAAAAAATATTGTTTTGATAGAAGATAGTTTCTATCAAATCAAATCATTTATTTTTGCCAACATGGGTAGCGGTACAGATGATATACAAGTTTTAATAGTGTTCTCCATGCTCTGCCGTCACTTGGGCATGTAAAATTTACACATAAATTACAATATATAATATCAAAATACTAAATTATTAAAATGGAAAATCATTTTATCTTTCAGGGTCAAGTTTATTTTAGAAAAAGCCACGCGGGCAGCAGCTAGTCTAGACATAAACGAAGCAACCGGACTATGTAAGGCTCGTAGTTTCTGCCTACCTCAAGTTACGTAGGTATGTATGTTATACAATGTGGGTGGAATTTATGAAAGTGTTGTAAAAAAATTGTTTTACCCTCAACTTTATAATTTTCTTTCTGTGTTTGTGTCTGTCTTTAATTGTTGTAATTGGTTATTAACCATTTCAATTAAAGTTAATAAATAGTGATCTGATCGTTGCTCTTTTAGAGCGTTTGAGAGTTTGAGAGTTGAGCAGTCAAAATACATATATTTATTTATGCAGAAGCCATCTTTATCTTTATAACAAAATACTATATCTCTAGGGTTGTATGAGAGGTATAGTAATAAAAACCACTTACTAATGACAACTAGTTAAATTAACACAGACCCAAATAAAAAAAATATAGGTGTGCCGAAAAGTACCATAAAGTGTTATACTTATAATATAACAACAGCATTTTGTAATTTAGTAAGTGCTCTCACGACATTACTGTTTGTAATAAAATAAATGTGTACCTGTCGAACACTAGTTATGTACTATTAAATACTTACATATTATTTCTAATGTTCTCACATTGACATATTTTTTTGTTATCTTATATAGACATGTGTCTATAATGCCTATAATGTTCCCACTGCTGGGACACAGGCCTCCTCTCTGTGAGAGGGAGTGGGCCGTAATCCACGCGGGCCCAGTGCGGGTTGGTAGATGTCACATATCTTCGAATTTTTGGTTCTAGGACATGGCGGTTTCCTCACGATGTATTCCTTCACCGGTTTGAGAGCAGTGGTGATACAACAACTCGTAACTGGCGGCCGTTACCACAGGGCCACCACTGCTGATCTTATGCATGTTGAAGCATAAATATTAAGCTAATTGTTAAACAATAATATAACAGATACAATAAAACGGAGTCTGTTTCATTTTATCTTTTTGTTCACTGTAGTAGAAATATAAATAATGTCACAGTTGTGTGAATAGGTTATATCTTTTCGCCATATATCAAAAAGGAAGTTCAGTATACATCACAACTAACAGAACATTTTACAGAACGCTAGATGCATCCGCATAGCCCGCGGCATAAAGGATATTGTACGCAAAACAGCGGCTCTCAACATTTACTAAAAGATCCTTTTATTCGTGAAACATCATTGAATGAGGCTCATAGCAAAATAATAACAGATTCTTCGAACGAAGCTTAAGCTTCGCTTGTCGCGATCGGTTCGTGGATAGGTGACCATCTATTTTATACCGAGACCCTTCGTGCCTCGGAAAGCACGTTAAGCAGTTACCCCCGGCTGTCATTTGTAGATCTTTGACAGTCGTTACGGGTCGTCAGAAGCCCGAAAGTTTGACAACCAGTCTTACCAAGGGGTATTGTGTTATTCAGTAACTGGATTGTGGACGCCAGATAGGCATTCGCTCCATGTAAAATACTGGTATTCAACTTCATTTAGTTACGACTGGAAGTAGACTCCAACATAGTTGGGAAACGACAGGCGGATTGATTGGTCATTAAAGAGTGTGTGTAACCTACGAGAAAGACTTGCTCAGCAATAGTACTTCGATCAGCTTACCACACAGTTGAACTACGATAACAAGCACGTACAGTATTCCCAAATGAATAATGCGCATGCAGATCTTCGCTAATTGTCGTATTCCCGGAAACTTAATTATTAAAAATAATAATTCTACTAAATTATGCATGAAGAAAATGCACTTAACCACTCTATACACATATCGTCTTCCGACTTTCGGGGAATACGACCGTTGCCGAACAGTGACGAAGATTTCTATGCGCATTATCACTTTGGGAGACCTGTAATTAGATGTTAATAAACATAAATTTACGTGGGTTTTTTATTGTAGGATGACCAAAACGAGGATGAGGACAGAGCAAAATATCGTGCGGAAAGTCTGGAGTATGAATATGAATGAGTATGAATGCGGGCAGGAGAATGATGTCAATGGCCCACCTGATGCTAAGTGGTCACCACCACCTATCCATCCACCAACATCAGAAGCATCGCAGATGTGTCATCACAGAGAAAAAGCTGAGATGTCTCATAGTGCTGCGGAGTTACATTCACCATACATATAAGTATGTATGGAGAATGTAACTTCCCGGACGAAATAAAAAAAAATATAAAAAAACAATGAAAAATTCCACGCAGGTATAGTTTGAATAGGTCCCTCTCACCATATTTGGACGAAGAACTGGCGAAGGTCATGAATCCGCTGGATGCGGGAGTCACAGGACTGGTCGTTGTGGCGATGCCAAGGAGGCCTATGTCCAGCAGTATACGGTCTTTCGCCTGTAATTACATTGGCTCGCATATCCTTCATACCGGAAAACAGCAACGCTGTGCATCAAGAAGTACTACTCCGGATGAACTTCACAAAGAGCTCTACTACTTCAACTGTCCTTAGACAGAAAGCATGCAACGTTGTACCTTGAGTCTCTTCAGCCGACATGCGTAAGACATGGCGCACACTATGCGACATGCGATTGCGAGAGCTCGGCGACAAAACGGAACTTCAGGCTGCGGCCGATATACATGTTTTTTATTAAATTCAAAGCGACGCACACTTGGCGTCAAGTTGTAGAGTTACAACGACAGGCTCGGAGACTCGCACACTCGCTACTTGTCGCAGACGCACGGTTCACGCGCACACCCGGCGGCAGTCGCATGCAACAGGGCAACGTCAATCTTGCTGTGAGCGCTGAGGAAAGTACACGTGTACTGCACTTCGACTTCGCATGATAAGTACTGGGGCAAGTGCAACTAGATGAACAACACGACCGTGCCTCTCGAATACTCAAAGAAAATGATCGCTTACTGCACGATGTCTGTCTGCAAACGACCAGTCTGCGTCTTGTTGTATTGACTAGACGCAGCGACAAGACGCACAGTTGGCGCTGGCACTAAACGGCCAGGCATACTATGCGACATGCGACTGCAACAGCTCAAAGTCAAGACGCTAACCGGTCGTATGCAGCTGACATCAGGTGTGCGCGTGTACCGTGCGTCTAGACGCTGCGACAAGTAGCGAGAGCGTGCAACTCCCCTAACTTCTTGTGCGACTCGGCAACCCGACGCCAAGTGTGCGGAGCTGCCGGAAAATTGCCGGCCGCAGCCTGTCGTTGCGTCTAGTCGCCGAGCTGTCGCAGTCGCATAGTGTGCGCCAAGTCTAAGACTACAGAATACTAGAGATGACATACATGTTTGATACTGAATGCTCGAACTATTGCGATATCGCTTAAGAAACTAGCTGGAATATTCTGCATACTTCCCGAGGATGAGCAAAGTTTCTAGCGTACTGTTCAGGTAGAGAGGTTCTGCGAGAATTGGCAGTAATAATAAGATGTAATATGACTAACACGCCAAGTATTTCCCGAAGGGGTAGGCTGGAATGTTTATTAACATTAGATATATTATAAGAAAGTAAGAATCGTGGTGTAGAAGTTTCGTTGGTGTAGTGGTCGCAAGCGCTACTGCTGAGCATGAGGTCCTGGGTTCGATTCCCAGGTCGGGCAAAGTGTTGTTGGGCATTTTCCATCAGGAATTTCTCAGAAACAGCCCGGTGTTTGAGTTTGTATAATTAGGGAGCGACCTACTGCCATTAACCGGGTAGCAATCTAGACTGGTATTGAACAATTCCTAATGGAAAACCCTAATAACACCATGCCCGATTAGTAGATCTTAGCCCGCGAGAAGGTACTAATGGGTTACCGAGGCCCCTGGCAACATAGGCAACAGAAGGAACACGGGTGGGTTTTAGTCAGTAAGAGTCTGACACACCCTCCCGCTCCGCCCAAGCGGGAGAAGTAATTTGATGATTTCCGAGCGGGATTGATTTTAGGAGCGGGAGAAGTTAAAAGTTAGGTGAAGAGAGCGTAAAATGAACTGAATCTGAATGATTTTGAATTATATGGCTAATCCATTGCTTCGTCAAAAAAATTGTCTGCTCAACAACGTGAATAACGCAATTAATGTTGTTGAACTGCCAAACTGAAAACCATTGCTACTGAAATGAAATGATTTTATTTTCTGTAAGTAGGTTTGTACAAACACTTTTACACGTCAATCATATTTAGAAATAAAACTAGACGTGGTCGGCGTTTCCTATCTGACTACTCTGAGAAGAAAGGCCGAAACAAACTCAGAGGTCACAGTCTCTTTTAACCCTAGAAAGATAATCATATAGCAACTAGCGTAAAAGATAATCATACGTCTGTCAGACGTACCTTAGTTAATTAAGATTTTTAGTAAGCCTACGGAAGTATTGTCATGCCATATAGGTTGAAATAATTGTTTGTATTCTATTTAAGGAAATAAAACGATAAAATAGCAATAATAAAGTTTAATTGACAAATTACAAACAAAAATCGTAAACTTCTTTACAAATTAACAAAAACTTAACTTGTCTTCTATAGGAACGTTTAAAATCACTTTCAGTCTTTATATTTTCTTATTTTATACTTCTACACTTAAATTAACGTAAACAATACCTACTACAATAATCAGTCTTTTACATTCGGTTATTAAATGCACTTATGGCACACAACTCTGCTGTGTTCTCCACATACGGGTTTTTCGCACTTCACGCATGATCATTTTGACATCCTACGGAGTTTAGATGGACAGTACGAACAATATCTCTTTTTTTTTACAGGCGACCCTTCTTGCTGAACCTGGCCACTGTTTGCATTAGGATTAGGCAACAATTCTTCTATATTTTGCCGCACAGTTCTTTTCAGAGTTGGCATCTGTAGCCTTTTTTCCATCCAAGGCGAAGTGAGATCTGTACTAAGTTTCTTCATAAAGTTCTTACGGCTTAGAGGCTTTTCGTTCTTTGATAGGATATTAGAACAATAAATCACATAGGAATTTACAAAGGCTATGTTGAAAATGCCATAAAGTACAGCCATTGGCCATCTGTTCGTTTTTCTAGAGCATAACATTGACGAACACCTCCCTTTGTCTGGTTATAAAACATTATCATTTCTGGTTTTCCTGTCGTATGATTGATTGTACCTTCTTCATCACAAGATGATAAGAGGTAAACCATTTTTGATGGCTTTGGTTTATATGACACAAGAGTCAAAGGACCGTCGTAACAATACATGGAGGTGCCAACCGCTCGAGATCGAGTGTTTTTCATTTGATCTGGGCTCTCTCTTTTATTCGAACGTATAGTGCCAACCATTGTGAGTTTATATGGTTCCTGTAGCAAAAAATGTGTGTCTTCTAAAAGGTTATCTTCGCATTCGCTTTCAGATTCTGATGACGATTCCTCTTCATTTTGATAAAAAAAGTTCTCAATTTGAGAACTATCCAACACCCTTCAGTTTGCCATTAAAATATCCTAATAATAATTAATACCTGAACATAATAATAAATAAGTGTAAATAACAATAAACAACAGGTTCAAATGATTGCAAAAGTTGCATTAAAGATAATCATACGTCTCGCGGACGTACGGTATAGGTATATCTTTTATTTGAACGTACTTACCGTGGTGCCACTGCTGCTTAGCGTGAGCTCCGGCCGCCAACTGAGTTGACTCGCGCAGCTAACGCGCTGCGATTAATAATAAAAAAACTACGACGAAATTTAATTTCACGATACGTCTCGCGGACGTAGATTATCTTTCTAGGGTTAAGGTCCAGAAATAATCTTGGTCAGATCATGTGACGACCATGTCGATTGGTGTCTGAAATGGTCTTTTGAGGAAAGAACCACACAGATTGAGTGGACCTATCCAGTCAGTGCACGCATTTGTCAGTAATCGTGCAGCTCAACTCAGAACTTCAGGAGCTCAACGATTCGACGATCAATACCATAGAAAGGACATTTAGGTAGGCCGCTTAAATGACTCAAACTGCCAGACCAAGATTAAAACTGAGAGGAAAAATAAAAACAATAACCCACATAGTCTTCACATTCACAATAATTTCAAAAAAATTGAATACTTCAAAAAGTAAATATTAATGTCATTGTATAGGTAAAAAAATCATCAACGTAACACTTAGTATAAAAATAGATTTAGTATAAAATTAGTTTGTTGCCCGGGGGTACATTGGAGTAGCTTAATTACTAATAGTGAGTTACGCGATTACCCCGCTGTCAATAGTGTCAATCACTAGCATCAGGTGAAATGACAGCTCACTCCAAGCCCACTTCACTTTACACGGAGAGATTTTTGCAGAATAACACCGTAGGATACTACATACCGGGCGGATTTCCGGCCACCGTAGGCGCGGGCTTGCGGACGGTGAGCAATGGGTAGCTCACCGTCCGGTAAGGACCAGGCCCGAGTCGACGGCGCGTCGTATCCCACGCGCGCCTCAAAGAGATGTCGTCAGCACAAATGTAGGTGTCCACTAGGGCCGATGCCTGCAGGGGTCGCGGGAAGGTACTAATGGGTCACCGAGGCCCTTGCCAGGCAACAGGAAGGAACACGGGTAGGTTTTAGTCAGTAAGAGTCTGACACACCCTCCCGCTCCGCCTAGAGCGGGAGAAGTTATTTGATGATATCCCATCCAAAAAAAATATATACCATATAGGCACTATTATACCAACGAGGTAGTCGATACATTATAATGTATATTAAAAACTGAAACCCTCGAGACGATGGCCCAACATGGCCGTGCATGGCCCAATATGCGAGCGAGCAAGTTTTCAGAACATAGTCACGATGTGGCCCGCGGCGGAAAGGATATTGTAGTTGGGACAGTGATTCTCAAAGTTGTCTGTTATGATTTTATGGGAAATAGAAAATGTCTGTCTTGTCGTAATAATTTGGCTCAGTACGAGCTTCACTAGATCATAACGTTGTTCTGTTTGCCGCCTGTTTTGTTTTGTTTTTAAGGCGCTGACAAGACCCAATTGACCAAAATAGGCTTCTCTTAAGAAAAAAAATTGGCAAATCTGTATAGTTTGTGGTAGCGGAAAAAATATATGTTAATTTTGAACATATTTCCCAGAACTTGGTTGTTACCAAAACACGTTTTGAAAGAAAAATCTCGATACAAACTAACGTTAAACTAACCTCTTACCTTGAGTTCTAATCCAAAATATCTGTATTAAATATTAACATACGTTACGTATTTAATTAATAACAAGAGCGTCTTATTTGAATGCAGAACTTGGTTGTTTTTTATTTTCGATTACTCTACTCAATTTTGAGTAAATAGATACGAGTAATTGCTTCATATTTTGCAATAAATTACAAGCGTTGTGTCATCGCGCTTCTCTTTCTTTTCTATGCAAACAGACAGTGACCGCGGTTTAGGTGTTGTCAGCGTCTTAAGAGGTAGGCAAAGATGTATAGTTACACATAGTAGACACACATTTATGGTGAGCCTATTGCCGTAAACCGGGCACAAATCCGGACTGACACGCCACTGAAAATTCTGAATTAAAAATAAATGCATTTAATTTTGACAGTTCAACAGAATTCATTGCGTAATTTACATTGTTAAACAGACCAATTTTTCGAACATATGAGGCAATGGATTAGCAATATACATTTAAAATCATTCAGATTGTGATCGATAGCGTGTTACGCAATTAGGACGCTGGGATCGAATCCAGGAAAGCGCAGCTCAGCAGTAAACCAACGAGGCGGTTATGGACCTAAGAGTATTAGGTAGTGTCTAACTTAGGATAAACACCACCGTATTATTTGAGGTATGTTTTATTCTATACCCGAATCACTTTGGCGTGGCACTAGCGGTCATTGACCCACCTACATTTTCTAGCATTCTTTATTTAAAAAACCGGCCGGTGACGGATCACGCAAAATGAAGGGTGCCGTAGTTGGGATTACTTGGGACGAATTTATTCCAAAAACAAACTTACAAAGTTGAAAAACCTGTTCTCCCATACATCGATAAATGCCACGATCAATTCTCCAACTGCAAATTTAAGTTGGTCGACTATAACTCGTTAACTTGTAAAGCCTACTTAGCCGTGATAGTTTTCCTATTAATTTCATTATATTTATTACTGCCATGATTTTTTTCACATCTCCATAAACAACCATTTAGCTGGCAGGGGGACCCTTGACTATAACAAAAATTAGCACTTTAATGCTTAATATTACGCAAGTGGATCCTTGAATCGAAAAGTGGTGTTCACAAACCTGCAATATTTTTGAACGGCCTATCCAACGATACCCCACACCATGGGGTAGACGAGAAAAAACAATATCATCCCCACATTACGTGCAAGGGAGGTACGTTATTTTTTTTTTTCTATTGTTTATTTTAGCACTTTGTCGGCGTGATTAATATGTATACCTATGCCAAATCACAGCTTTCTAGTACTAAGCGTCTCTGAGCTACAGTGGGGTCAGACAGACAGACAGACGGACATGGCGAAACTATAAGGGTTCCTAGTTTACAACGGAACCCTAAAAACTGAGATAGATTCCGTTGACGTCCTGAATCAATATCTATAGTGATCTTCAACATGTTCCAATAACTAAACACCATACATAGTTTATTGTTTAGGTTCCTACGCAGATATTAGGGAAGGGGTAATGACCGCTATTGTCACGCTGAAGCGATTCGGGTGTACCTTTATAATGGTCCTAGTCATTATCATTTATTTCTCAGAATGTGGATCATTATATTAGTTCCTTAATGAATTTACTTCGTATACTATTTTGTGAGTATGATCTTAAATCATTTTAGGTACAATTTGCAATTCAACTCACATTTCAAACTAGAATGAGCAACAAGATACGTTTAATTTAAAATATAAATAATCATTAAGCCCTTGCTTCCCCCAATAAGGGGGAAAGGGGACTAAATTATGTCCCATTAACAGAAAATGGGGATCATAAGATAGCTCTAATAGGGAATTACCTTATCAGAATACCCTGGGTCTTACGTAGAGGGAATTTTCGTCCACATCATAGTTAAAACTGTTGGGCTTCTGAATGTGGGCATAATGAACAGAGTTCACAACAGCTTACAACACCGCTCAAGTCGAAAATTGCCTTTAGATGGAGCTGCTCATTGCGCGTCTAACCATTGGTCACATGATATAGATTTCAGCCAATCAGAAGCCGTAATTCGAAAAGTAGTTAGAGCACGCAAGTCGGTTGGCTTCTAAAGACCGCACAAGTTTTTCGTCTCCTGTAAAGTTGGTAAAAAATGGCTTATGCGGTGTTGTTAGCTAAGGGACGATATTGATTGGTGATTGTACAGTAAGGATTGTTTATCAGATGTACACAATAACAAGAGGGGCTTGTGGCTAAGTAATAACAGCTGCACGGGTCGATCGATCAGGTTAAGCTACGCTTGCCGCGGTTGGTCCGTGGATGGGTGACCATTTTTACATACCAAGACCCCTCCATGCCTCGGAAAGCACGTTAAGCCGTTGGTCCCGGCTGTCATTCGTAGATCTTTGACAGTCGTTACGGGTCGTCAGAACCTCGAAAGTCTGACAACCAGTCTTACCAAGGGGTATCGTGTTACCCAGTAACTGGGTTGTGGAGGTCAGATAGGCAGTCGCTCCATGTAAAATACTGGTATTCAGCTGTATCCGGTAAGACTGGAAGCCGACCTCTACATAGTCGGGAAATGGCTAGGCGGATGATGATCAGATGTACACAATACGTCAATTTGTTATGTAACAGCCATTTCATACGACTCATAAAGAAAGCCACTTAATTACACAAACAATTAAGTTGTAAGGCGCGGTACAGAAGGTAGATAGATAGATAGAATACTCTTTATTATGTACACCATAAAAATTACAGATACAAACGTTGAAATTTTACAAGGGGTGACACAATGGGCGGTCTTATCGCTAAAAGCGATCTTTTACAGAAGGTTTCGGTCAAATTATAGTCAATTTATTTCCCTGACTGTACGAGTGTACGTAGTATGTTGTTATTGGTGCAAAGACAGCTTTCTTTTACCTCGACAGGTCGATAGCTATCACAATTTTATACTAATTGATTTTTGTATTTTTTAGTTTTTACGTTGTTGTCTTTAAGGTGAATGCTGCGTATACAGGCATGCATACCATTACTTTTACTATATTATTGTCCTTTTTTCATTCTTTGCACCTGCAGTTGGTGTACCAAAAAAATAGATTGTTGAATATTAGAACATTACTTAATAAATCATGATAAATAAGAAACCGTACATAAAAAAAAACAAATATTCCTAATTAATTCATAAAAATAACTAAAACTATACACAAAAATGCTGCTGCGGCTGCAGAGAACCTCAAACAGCGCAAGTATCAGGTCATTATATTTTCGAGCCGTTTGGGGTTGAAACCCTCGGGCCGTGGGGTCCAAGTGCTCACGGCCTTTTTAAGGAAATCTCCAAACGGCTGGTTGACACTTCCCGTGACTCAAAAGCTGGCTTTTACCTTGGCCAGAGGCTAAGCATTGCCGTACAACGTGGCAATGCCGCCAGTCTCTTGGGTACATTACCAGTCGACAGCGATGTGGATGAATTTTTCGACGCCCTATTTTAGTTTGAACATTACTTGAAAGTATATATTGATTTACGTTTTTTTACTCCAATGATTAGTCATACATACGGTAAGTTAGTAATAATCACTAATTACATTGTCATTATCACTATCTCCACTATTATAAAACTAAGTCCCTCCGCCACGTGTGTCCATCTGAACGCGATAATCTCACAAACTACCGAACGGATTTTCATACGGCTTTCACTAATGGAAGGAGTGAAACATGAAGAAAGTTTAGGTGTATAATTCATTAAGGTTTTGTGAAAATTGGCTGAAATATGACGATGTAAAATAGTCCAAGTAGGATGAACATCAGTTACATTTTAATCTAACCCACATGCTCGACGCCACAGGCTGATACGTCACTACACAGAAGAAAAAAGTAGGCATAAATGCTCTGCTACCCGTGCGAAGCCGGGGCGGGTTGCTATTATTGAATATTTCAGTTCACATTCATCCCTTACGAAATTGACAATAAGTCTTGGGACAGAATGGTGATTATTATTTACATAACCATCTCAAGATAAACACATCACAATAATCCACAAATTTGTTATTAAAATTCCGTACAACGGACCAAGATTCGTTCGTTCTTCAAAATAAAAAGTTAGGTACTTAAAAAGTGCTTCACAAAACTTTAATTCAAAAGTGGTAAGTACAGTGTTAAAGTTTGAGAACCACTGTTTTCAACAAACAGTTCGCCCCGAGCCGGCTAGTAATAAAAGTAGTTTTATACCAAATACTCTTTCGGTATTTTATTTATATTTACTTTAACTATTGAATTTTATTTCAAATGGCCTATGGGGTATTTCCTGTCGGGAATATTGATTTGAGGGTTAACTTTTGATATATTTTAGCTCCTTGCATACAAAAAGAGCCAAGCAGCTTTGCTGTCGTTACGGATAGTCAGAAGCCCGAAAGTCTGACAACTAGTATCACCAGTCTTCACGTTACCCCAGTAACTGGGTTATGGAGGTAAGAAAGGCAGTCCCTCCATGTAAAATACTGGCTTTCAGTTACATCCGCTTAGTCTGGAAGCCGGCCCCAACATAGTTGGAGAAAACAGATGATGATACGAAGACAACAGGCTTAAATTAACCCAGGTATCAACGGTAGGTGGTACTGGGACTGCCCGTTATAATATGAGACTTAACAAAAGAAAGATGTAAAGTTGATATGGCTAGAAATATGACGACTAATAGAGAAGTACGGAAAAAGAAGAAATGTGGCGCCGACCGCTAATAAATTGGGATAAGGGCAGGAGAATGATAACTCAAACATAACAGGCGCAATGTGAATATACAAGGTGTTGTTTTGGACCTGCAAAACATTTTAGGAGGTAATTATGTTAGTGATTCTCGACCCGAATCAACAAAAAAAAAAATTAAAAAATTAAAAAAAAAAAAAGAAAAGATAAAATTTAAAAATCTAAAATAAAAAGTATTATTGATTATTGACTTGGTATCGTATTGTTATACGATTATTTACGAGTTTCATAACAACCTCCGAAATGTTTTGCAGGTTCAAAACAACAGCTTGTATATACTAGTTTTTTTTTTGTTGTTTTATTACTAATAGATATCGATACCAAACACCGTCTGTGAAGTTTAACTGATTGAGAGTCCATAATACCTCAGCGCCACCTCGGATTCACTCTTTGTCTCGGTCGCACCCTACTGCTCGCGGTCACGCTAGCAAGCGAGACAGTGCCGCAGGGAGAAGGTTCCAAGGCGCCGACAGTTTAGGTAGTTATACTTAAATGGTAAAACATAGTACCTGCTTTACATTTAGTACAGTTATTATGCAACGTTTCACTGTCTAATTTGAAGTATTTTTTTTAATACAAGCGGTTGTTCAGTTTGGAGGTAACTTTGTAATTTTTTTCTGGCGAAAAAATTTTATCGAAGCGTGTTTTCATCTAACTTAGTACTTAACATTAATCCTCAATTTTACCATATATTTATTTCAAAATTTAATGCTGCAGTATTTTCGATATAACGGAGGATCGTGCTAAGCAATTTGAGACTTCATTTAAAAAGGCCTTGTAGTACATTAATTCACTTCACACACTAGCTTCATCCTTCTGACTG